>OY728128.1:614158414-619158414 GCA_963277665.1 Viscum album
AGAAACATAGAAGATCCTTTAACATGATCCCAAACTCTTGCACAAACATAATTCCATGATAAAGGGAAATAAGCTCTTGTATCTTCACTACCTTCATGGTCGATGATAGGAACTTTTCTTGAAACTCCTTATAAAAGTCTGCTTAAGAAAAATCTATCTCCTTCCACTCCCCAAGGTACAACACCCATCACTAATGTGCTGCACCCCTCATACGACAGACTGTTAGTGGTACTCAATGATCTACTTGGGACTGAATCAAATCAAAAGAGATCTCAAGATCCTCCAACCAGTGCTCTGTCTATAGATCAAATATGATACCCTTATACTTTTCTAGAGATTACCGCTTAAAGGAACACAACATTCTTTGCCACTGATCATCCTCCTCATCTGAGTCAACCCATCGGTGGTTAACCAGGTCAGCCTACCTAACCTCACCATCCTGAATCACACAAGGACAATGTCTAGGACCTATAACTAAAAAGAAAACAAGGATTTACTAAGTTTTGTGGAATGGAATTTTATCAAGTTTTATTAAATTAATTAATTTAATTCCCTAAATATCACCCAATTAAACCATGAATAAATCAATCATGATGCATGTACCTATCCTAGGTATCTACCTTTTAAGAGAGACCACCTCACTTAGTCATTGGTATACTCAGAGTACTTTCCCTACCAACCCATGAAATCCTCACAGTTCCAAACTCCTAACTCTAAACTATCTCTCAACCTAGATCTGATACCACTCTGTCATGATCCCCTCCCTCCAAAGGTACCCCTCCTTGTATGACAATGAATTAAAAGAGATAATGATTCCCTGAGTCCCACCTTTAGCAGGCCCCAAGTTGGTGAATAGCACCAAGGGTATAAGAATTTGATATATGGAAGGCATTAATCCTAATTAATTAACAAGGATTAGAAGATAGGATAAACCAACCACAAAGCAACTACATCTCATAAAATAAAATGGTAACCAAAACCATCCCACAATACATGTATAATGTAAAAATATACAAACAATGAATCCAAATAAAATACCAAAATAAAACCTAAGGAAATGACTCATCAACAACTCTAATATATGAGCTAGTAATTTGCAGCTCAGTCCCTATAGTACTCATAGAAACATGAAAAATAGTTTTCATATACATGGGATGATCATAACATGTATACTTATTTAGATCATACCCAAGGTCTCTTGTTCACATTAAAAAAGATCATAATAATACACCCATGGGAAAAAATTAGAACTAACACACATCTATATAGGTAAACTAACCAAAATAGATCCTCACCATGGTACACTCAGCAAATAACAAATCCAAGTGTAAAACATAATAAGAATCATATTAATTAAGTTTACCCCATACCACTTTACCATTGATTTTCTCCTCTTACACCCAAATGTCATATGTCTAGGCACTCTCATCCCTTTTTTAGAATCCTAGCTAAAGACACCTAGGAAACTGTAACATACCATGAACCTTGCTTGCAACTATTCATCACATCTATCCCGAAGATACCTAAGAAATCTCATCCTCCCATAAAAAATTATATATATCCAGGATACTAGGTTTCATGAACATTAAAGACATCGATATTGTGACCACCTCTTACCCTGAATGACCCCCACCGCGAACCACCTATTCAATATCATCAACTAAACTATAAGTTAACTATATCCATAATCCATCATAGCCCACGAATAATAAAATCACATGGAAAAGAGATTAGGGAAGAGGGGTTAGCCAAGCATCCATCCTCACCATATTGGATTTTGGAGAAAACACCCCCAAAAACATTTTGGTGCCAACACATGGTGCTCAATGTAGGTGGGATGAGTATCGGAATCATAATAAAAATACAATATATAATATTCACACACACAATCCCAACCTATGAGTTTATAAAAAGAGTACCGTCACAACTCAAAACATCACCACAAGCACTCATAACCACCACCACTTTCACTGACACCTTGAAATTCATTACACCACATAAGTAAGATACAACCACAAACCATGTTATTTCTTTAATTTTTTAAATTAAATAATTTTTAGATTTTCAAATTATAAATAATCTTCCTTTATCAATCCCATTCATTTTATGTTTTAAAATACCCACTTTAACCACACTTTCCCATTTTAATTTAAGATTTCATTAGACAATCCAACCCATTCCATTTTGGTTTTGTCATTAACATTTCATTCCATCAATATCGGGAAACTAACAAAACACAACACAACACAACACAACACAACACAACACAACACAACACAACACAACACAACACAACACAACACAACACAACACAACACAACACAACACAACACAACACAACACAACACAACACAACACAACACAACACAACACAACACAACACAACACAACACAACACAACACAACACAACACAACACAACACAACACAACACAACACAACACAACACAACACAACACAACACAACACAACACAACACAACACAACACAACACAACACAACACAACACAACACAACACAACACAACACAACACAACACAACACAACACAACACAACACAACACAACACAACACAACACAACACAACACAACACAACACAACACAACACAACACAACACAACACAACACAACACAACACAACACAACACAACACAACACAACACAACACAACACAACACAACACAACACAACACAACACAACACAACACAACACAACACAACACAACACAACACAACACAACACAACACAACACAACACAACACAACACAACACAACACAACACAACACAACACAACACAACACAACACAACACAACACAACACAACACAACACAACACAACACAACACAACACAACACAACACAACACAACACAACACAACACAACACAACACAACACAACACAACACAACACAACACAACACAACACAACACAACACAACACAACACAACACAACACAACACAACACAACACAACACAACACAACACAACACAACACAACACAACACAACACAACACAACACAACACAACACAACACAACACAACACAACACAACACAACACAACACAACACAACACAACACAACACAACACAACACAACACAACACAACACAACACAACACAACACAACACAACACAACACAACACAACACAACACAACACAACACAACACAACACAACACAACACAACACAACACAACACAACACAACACAACACAACACAACACAACACAACACAACACAACACAACACAACACAACACAACACAACACAACACAACACAACACAACACAACACAACACAACACAACACAACACAACACAACACAACACAACACAACACAACACAACACAACACAACACAACACAACACAACACAACACAACACAACACAACACAACACAACACAACACAACACAACACAACACAACACAACACAACACAACACAACACAACACAACACAACACAACACAACACAACACAACACAACACAACACAACACAACACAACACAACACAACACAACACAACACAACACAACACAACACAACACAACACAACACAACACAACACAACACAACACAACACAACACAACACAACACAACACAACACAACACAACACAACACAACACAACACAACACAACACAACACAACACAACACAACACAACACAACACAACACAACACAACACAACACAACACAACACAACACAACACAACACAACACAACACAACACAACACAACACAACACAACACAACACAACACAACACAACACAACACAACACAACACAACACAACACAACACAACACAACACAACACAACACAACACAACACAACACAACACAACACAACACAACACAACACAACACAACACAACACAACACAACACAACACAACACAACACAACACAACACAACACAACACAACACAACACAACACAACACAACACAACACAACACAACACAAACAGTCCATCTTCCTTATGTCTAAATCCCCAAATCTCAACCACCATACATCGCAAACACCACATTTCTTAACCATTTTACATAAAAACCACCAAACATCTAATTTCAGTTGTTAACAAATGGATTTCATCATTTTTATTTCAATATTCCAAAGGAAATTATCACATAAAATTAGATTTCATGAAAACTTATTTATTAGATGGATATATATTCTTTTCCATTTTCATATACAATGAGTTAAACAACAAGAACAATAAGTTTAACCAATTTCCAAATCCAAAACATAAAAACAAAACTCTATATAATCCAAATCCAGGAAAAGAAATATAAAGAATTCTCAAATGTATAGGAAAAACCAAAGAACAAGTAAACCTCACGTGATATCTTCCCTTCCCCTTAAAATTCAATTAAACCAATTAATTATCTTTTTTAATATTATGAGTACTATCTATCCAAAGGAATGAAAAATCATGATATTACCACATGAAAATTTAAAGTAGGAAAAATGAAGGATTTCCTACCTCAATGATGATTCAAGGAAGAAAAAATAAAAAGTAAGGATCAAATTACACCAATATCAAAGGAATCACCATTGGATCCCTATGAATAATAATATACCATATAAATACCTCTAGAAACATAGGATAACTCCCACCACATCTATATTTCAGATAAAAGATATGGGGAAGAAAAGGAGAATGGGAAAAGGATCTTTACCTCACTCCAAAAGAATATAATATGAACTATCCAAGATAAAACAAGGGGCTTGAAACACCAAGGGAGGTGACTATAGATGGGGAAGAAGAAAAAGGGCCATCCAATAGTCTAAGTAATGTCAAAAATTCAAAACATGGGTGAAACATAACTATTATTTATAAGAAACCCCACTGGAATTTTCTTTGGTGTGTTGAATATCTTAAATGACTATGGTGGATCTGGTCAATGCGTGATCAAATCCCTCATGTGAGATACACTTTTTATTACTATTTTAAAAATAGTATTTTACCTCCACCATGTTCTAGACCATGGCATGGTCCAATCCATGAGGGTTCTTCTATCTACTATAATGACTAGATGCCATTCCCTAGCACCCATTGCCTATCCATTTTACCTTCACTACAACCAAGGCTATGGTGCAGTGAGCCACTTCTACCTGTTTCACATAACAGTGTCCCTGAGACACCATGCCTTATGATATTCCCTCACTGGGAATTTCAAAGATACATATGACACACAAGAAGACTATCAAGCCAACACGCCTAACACCATGCTTTCCCTAGGGTGTGATCACATAGAACATTTCACCTAATATCACACCCAAGCCAAAAATCCCTTCACCATGGATTTATAATCCATTTTAAAAGATGTGGAATCCCTTAAGAAGGACAAAAAACCACCTCAAACCTCCACATAACATCAAAAATTTCCCATAACACCTCCAACCCTTGTAAAAAATACAAAGGGACATCCAGAAGGGTCTAGGCCATTGGGTTTGTTAAATATCCTTAATTTTTTAAGAATATGAAATGTATCATGATATATGAAAGGTAATATACACTTTATCATTATTTCACATTATATATATATGTATATATTGAATTGCATTTCATAAAGTGTAATTATAATTGAACACTGAATGTATGAATTTGAGTTATCCCTAAATGATGTTCACTATAGAATATTATAGGTTATGAAAAAATGTTAAGGCTAACATTAATAGGATTATTTTATAGAGATAAAAAATATTCTCATGAGGTATAAAACGAAGAATAAGATTCTTTGTGTGCATTGGATGACACACTAAGTATACCACATAGAGTGTTATACAAATGTATTTGGTATAATAGGGGTGAATGGATCATATTTGAGTCCCCACTACCCAAGCTTCATGAAATACCTAGCATGAGAACCTTTATACATTAATACCATACTTACACCAGCCTACATGTTTACTTAACTAATATGGGAGTGGTTGGGTATGTTTATGATCATGTATTTAATTGGATTTAAACTAGATATGGGATTTTTCCTATCATATGATGAGTAAGTAATCCGAACCCTTTATTGAGATAAACTATGGAGTCTTGACCACACCTTGATAGTAAATATGACGTGATTATCTATTTAGATAAGGGGTATGTGATGTACTTATCCATAAGGTTGAATGGCATGTGATGTTTTCACTAAACGGTTCGGTCTATACTCTGAGAATTGATAACACATGATTTGGATATATGGGATTGACATGATCTATGTCCCATGGTCATTCGATGTCTTGGAAAAAGGAAAAATATGAGAATGTGCATTTTCATATAATGCAGACTAGTGGACAAAATCATAAAGATATAAGTGTTTAATGAAGATCATGCTCGATCTATTTATAGCTCAAGTAGCATTGAAACTTTTTTAGAGGCCTCTCTTTTATTACATATACAAATCTAGATATTCTTATTTTTTCAACTCTATAATGGCTTGTGGGGTCACACCTTGTGGTTTACTATATGGTGTTTGAGTTTGACTCATAGAGTTACTATAAAACTATTTTAGAGTTAATATAAATGTATATGGATGGGTATTAACTAGGTATTACATTTGATTTGATATAAGGTGAAGTTAATGGTGGATTTCCCAAGGTGTTTTGGAGGATATTCAAAAGGATTTTTGGATATGATTTCATGAGTTATTATATTTGATACAATATAAATTGAAATTACATAAAGTATTTTAGACTTTAGTGTAGGTGGGAGATTAAATGAGATATTCCCTAAAGCCATATATGTATAAAATATATTTATCAGTTGAATTTTATTTCATTCAAATTAATAATTGCAAAAAAAATTGGTATACTATTCCATGCAACTTACATTAGCAGGCCAAATGATAAAAAATTATCATTTTGTGATTCCTTCACATATGCTATCAATAAAGGTACTATTTCAAAGGATAAAATGTTTCTGATGAGGTGTATTCATGTATACGATAAATTAACTATCCATATCATTTACACATGTTTGAAAATAGATTAGTAAATGTGACATCCCAAGGAGTGTCCTTATGTCCTATAAAAACACTACCATGCAATAATATTGAAGGTGTGTGAGTTCCTTATTTTTGGATGAAACTCCTTTATACCCAAATCTCTCTCCTCTTCCATCTTCACACATGAGGTTCTCTAACTCTATGATAACAGGAATATTCTCATCCAAATTTTAGATGATTCAAGCTCAACTCCTAGATACATTATGGAGGAGAGATGTATTTTGGATACCCTTAGTGATTTATCTCAAGGTCATGTGATTGTAACCGAGATATTTTAGATTCTATTTAATGTATGATATAAATATTAACAATCATCTTTTCATTTCAATTTAAACACACTTTTCATATTTGATGCATGGGAGATCCTGGATAAGGTATTTTTATTGCTTCTACTTGATGTAATAATAATTATTAGTATTTTTTAAATCCTAAAAATTTATTTAACTGAGATATTCAGAATAATTTATAAATTGACATCATCTGAGAAGAAAACAAAAACTGATATATAACTCTACTAACACTTTTAATGACCTAAAATTGTCTCACATATCTCGGGGAGAGTTTACCTTTATTATTGAGTTATTAGTGACACAAATGAGGTGATAAATTTAAGAATACTTGGTCACTAACTAAGAACTCCAAATGATGCCGATGATGATTATCATAATATTTATAGAATAGTTAACCTTTCACTCAAAATTATCAGACAATTTTAATCTTTTAAGTCATCTTCGATAAAATGTTTAGTCCTACTAGAGAAGTCACCCCACATTAGTGCAATAGAGGGGAGACTTACATGGATAACTATATAAGGCCTTGAAAGGATCCATTAGGATAGATGAATAACATCTATCATTATAAATGAAATGAAACAATTCCAAATTGGTATCTCATGAGCCTCTTAAATCTAAGACACAAGCATATACCATATAATCCAAAATATAGATCTCATACTCTATCTACCCATCCATTTATGGATGTTGATCTATGATTAACATCACTTGGGATCCCATTACCTCTTAAAATAATTTCCACAATTAAGAGACGAACCACAGATCTCTATAAAAAGTGATAGATAAATGCATATCAATAAATTTAAAAATATTTTTCATGTAAAACTATATGAGATCCTCAAACTTGGTGTTATATTTGACTGGAATGAAATGAGAAAAATTAATCAATTATAAAATCAAAACATAGGTAACATTATTTCCTTGAGTGACACATGGTAACCTAATAATAAAACCCAAGGATATCCCATCCCATTTATATGTGGTGATATAAAGAGGTTAAAGAAAATTAAAGGGATTCTGATTCTCTACTTTAACCAGTTGATAAGTATAACATCATGATAAATAATCTACTATGTCATGTATCATACTAGGACACTAATATCAGTACCTTATGTCATAGTAAATCTTGGAGACTCATAGAAAATATTCTTATTGAGAGTGATGGAAATAATTCATCATTGTTTTTCTTATAGATAGAGGAACCACATAACAACTTCTAAAATAGAGAGTTTCCTAAAAGGATGGAGACCAATCTTTGGTGGTCTCCCTACCATCTAATGTCTTACTAATACCCTGACACCTCACATCCATCAGTTTCTATTGATGAATAATTTCAATGAGAGAAGGTGTAAATTTAATTTTAGACAGGATCATATTCTCATCCTCTTCTTTGACCACTAAGTGAATTAAATCAAAGAGGCTCATTAAGTTCCACTCATCACTAGATTATTTCAAGTATTTCCATGGAAATTTTCTACTAATAACACCAATGATCACATTTTCCTTTCCTAGTGTATAGGAAAGGTAAAAATTGAATGTATAAATATATTCTACAAATATTCTTTTCCCGAGGTTTAGATATTTATGAGAGAATATATAAGTCAAGAATTTATAATCTAAATACACCATTAATTTGTCACAAAATAGATAGTGATACTAATATTTGAGAGAATGAACAAGTATTAAAATATCAAGGTCATGGGTCAAGTAATTTTTTTCATGTGTATAAAGCTAACAAAAGCAAACACCACAACATGATCACCCTATATAAACATAAAACCCAAAACATTTACTAATGCATCAAAATATACAATATAGATCTGTCAAGCCTTAGGTAGAACTAGAATAGGGTATGATCATAGAGAGTTTCAAAATCAAACCTCAATTGATTCTCATGATCCTATTTGGTTTTTAAATAAACCAAGGTTCCATACATCAATACCATGATAAAGGAGTCAATATATTGATGACATACCTAGTTTATATGTTCTATGAATACTATGGGATCATTCATTAGGTTGAGTGAAATTAATAGGTATTTGTAATGAATACATATACTCATAAAAATAGTTTCAGGAATATCAAAATCCTTTACCCTAATCTAGTGATATACTCAACAGAGATCAATATTTATAAACCACCTTTTTTATAAGTTTTTTAGGATAATATGATGATCCTTATTATTGGAAGAAAACCAAAAAAATAGGTTAATCTATCTTCAAAAAATCAAAGTGCTAAAAATATTAAAAAATAAATCATACCTAAAATGCTTATGTAGTGGCCTCTATCTTACTAATTAGATGGAATATACTTGATGAATATCACTGGGAGTAGTTGATCAAAGTCTACTACCCCCAAGGGGGATAAATTAGTTTCTGGATCCACAAAAGTTTCCTGAGGATACCCAAACTCTCAAAGGGGTGAAAGAACCATCTCGGGAGAGATGAAAGAGGATGAAGAATAAGGATATTATAAAATTATTTTCATGAAATTGATGATCACCAATAGATTTTCATGAATTCAATCAATACACACCCATATTTGGAGAATAATATCTCCTTTTATAGGTTATATATTATGTTTTTAATTAATTGAGAATAAATCTATTATATTCAGGTGTCATCGAATGACACCCATGATTTATGCCTCATAAATGATCATTATGTAAAGATTTTAGTTCACCCAAAATGAATTAATATTATATTTAAATCTCCTAGGAGAATCATTCAAATACATTACACTCATCCATATAATAGATGAGTATATCACATGAAGCTCATCCAAGTAGCTAATCACATTATATATAAATAAAAAAAGAAAGGATATGACTTTTCTTAGTTTAATTAAATCAAGGGAAAGAAGTATTAACTCACTATATGAGTGGAAAAATCCCATTTTGGTTGCAATTTAACTAATTATATGATCAACGACATACCCAACCATCCCTATTTTTTTTAAATCCATATTTTGTTTTATGTAAGTAGTGTATCAAAGTATAAAGGTTCTCATGCTTAGTATCTAACCAACCTTAGGTAAGAAGGATTGATAATAAAGATACACCCCTATAAATATTTATGGATGTATGAAATTCCATGAGATATAATTTAGTGATTCAGTCCAAGTAATAAGTCTACTTATCACCTCATTAATATATTTTTCATATCTCTTAGATAAACCTTTATAATGAGTATAAGAATCTATTCAATCTCACCTTAACATATCATCACAACCTATAACACTCCATGTTGTTTATTGATTAGGGAAAACTAAAATATATATACTTTGAGGGGATTTTATCATTATAATATTCCTATAAAGTAAGTTTACCATACATTAATGAATGATAAATAGAGATTACCTTTATTATAATGACATTATACAATTATAACCATTACATGACCTTCTTATGGTAACTTTATAAATAGTTTCATTAAATAATTAAATATATATGTAATTCATGTCACATCTCTATGTGACCACATGATAAAACCCTCCCAATAAACAATTTTAGTCAGTAAAATCTATAAATTAATGCATTTTGAATAATAGAAATACTTAGGAATTACATTCCTAATGTTCAACTTCTCAAAAATTTATTCAAACCCCATCATAATATAAGATTTTATTACTTTAAATTCTACTTTAAATTTAGAACTCTTTGTAATTTTAACATCATCATCCTTGGAACCCTTCAAATTAAACATTTTCCCTTTAAATATTTCCCAAATAATGAAACTATTTATATTATTACATTACTCGCACATCCTAAAATTTTAGGATAAAGAATTGTCCAATTTTTCATAATAACTAAATATAACTATCTACATTTTTATTTAAAATAAAACCCTAAAACTCATTTAGGACACCCAGTGTTATAAAATTTATAAATTTACTACTGAAATCCTTTAAGAAATGGTGTTATTCACTTTACTATGGTAACAAAATGTAACTCTTTACATTTTTTAAATTGATTTTACCATAATATATCCTAAATTTATTTAGGATATTAAGTAAATAATAACATTAATATTAGACTGGTATAATCCTTTATTTGTTATATTTTAACTTCTAAAGTCCAAACATACTACAGTAACCTCTTAGACACTATATTATTTTCATAATATCATGCTAAGACACACAAACTTCTTTGTGTTTGAAAATAACACTTATTTTTATTTAGTGGGAATTTCCATATCATATATGGTATTATAGGTGTTTAATGAATTGCATCCTTAAATAAGGATTCATTAAAATATTCCATTGATGGGAGATAATTACATCATCCTTATATGTTAATAAACTAGATGAACACCTTATCTTGGATAAAAAATTTATATCCTCATATTATTCTCAAAATATGTTATAGAAAATGATGAACCATAAACTAATTTTATAAAATTAATCATCTCATTTTTTAAAACAATAATTTGTTAAAAAAACCACCTATTATCATATTAGAGAAGTGGGATGAATATATAAATCCTTTACTTAGATTCATCTGATCTTGATAAATTATTTTACATTAAAATACTTGATTACATGAATGAAAAGTAAAAGATATATTAACTCTTCCCATGATTTTGAAACCTTTTATAATTATAATACTTATAAATTATACATTTAGTATCCCATACACTTAAAAATTGAAGAATAAATATATATAACTTCTACACCTTACATGAAAATTCCATAAAGTTTCTTGAACCCCTTCAATTATTATAGATAACCCCATAATATGGAATCATTAATCCATCCTAATAATACCACTCAACTATTCTCAATAATCCCATCCTATGGAATCATTAATACATTATAATAATACCCTCAGGTTTCAAATAATCTTATTTTGATTCTTAAAGAAACATTGATGGAATTTCCAACTTTTCTTCTTCCAGTTTGAACTTTTACCTCCATGCACTATCTATCCAGTACCAGAACTTAGATATCATATAACAAGTTTATCTATTCTCAACAAATTGAGAATATCTGGTAAAAATTTATTAAATTCATCTAAATTGTTAGGATATTTTCATTAAAGAAAACATGATGAATTACTTAACCATAAAAGCCTTATAGAAACCTCTAGTCTTACTAATTCACTGGTATAATCAATAATATTGAGTATAGAGAGGAGAACAAATTAATTAGTTCATTTTGAATTAAATGTATTTAAAACATTAAGGGAATCATTTTATGCTTACACAAGAATCTAGAGTCATCTATTGAATAATTTCAATAATTGGATACTCAAGAAAGTGTTTCTATAACACATATAATTCCTTTTACTTGAGAAATTTTCTTAAGTTATCAATCTTAAGAGTTTCTTATATTTATGTTTCTCCTTTCAAGGATTAATTTGATGATGATGTTATTTGTATAAAAAATAAATTTTTATTAATTTAATATCATGTATTATATATTTTAATCAAGGAATTTTAATGAAATTTATCCCACTAAAAATTATGAACCAATAAATCATATCCGTTTAGTATCCAAAATATACATTTCACTAAGTAATGATTCTACTTTAACATTTATCTCACCACTTAGTTATTTTAGTAGGGAATTATCCCAATCACAACATTTGTGATTCTTGGATAGTTGAACAGAAAATTATTTATCTGTATCCATCATATGGATAATAATCAACTATATTCCTCTAGTATCCTAACCCTTGGGGTTTCCCAGCTAGTGTAACCCAAAGAAAATTCCGATAATAGGTTAAAAAAGGATAATCATGGGTAATCCAACTTTGGTGTGAAACTACCCAAGGATATTTCAGTTTCACCTATCACTTTCTTTCCTTACACAAGATAATATAGGGACACACCACATTGGCATGAAACTACCTAGTTGTATGATTTACGTCATGATAAGGGCCAATTTAGAGGGAATCTCACACTTAGTATTTGAGGATTTTTCATTTAAAGGCACACCAATGTAACATACATCATATGAATATTAATTCATAACTATTACATATTATGTAATATTTATCTTCTAAAGTTTTTTTTGCGTGCATGATTTCTTCTAATGATTTAATATTTTAATCCCAATTATATCAACCAAATCAATGTGTTCTCACCAAATTAATTATAACTTTTTACATAACCCAAAAGTGTGTGTTATTCATTGAAAAGTAGAATCCAAGTGTATTCAAATATATCTAAATGAATTATATGTATAAGGTATATGAAATTTTCATATAAATCCATACAGTTTTGTGATATTTAAAATCACCACATGTATAATATTAGAGAAAAAGATAACTAAACCCTTCAATTTTATAGATAAGTCATAAGCCTCAAAGATGGTGGGAAGTTTGACCTCAAGTACCTCCACTTGAGGATACATTATTTAATAGAGAATTAAATTAATTATATCTCTAATAATTAATATTCACAAACTATATTAAAAATTATTCTCAAGATCATAATTCTAATTAAAAATTGAGGTCAAGGTAGATGAAAACTAAATTTTATGGTGTCATACCTAGAATTTAATTACAAACTCTATATTTATAAGCAATTCATCATATAAATTTAAATATACACAATATTTATAATCTATAAAAAATTTACATACATGAATAAATCAAGGAATATATTCTAAAGAAATGAAAATTTCATAAATTTAAAACATGAGACAAATATTTATGAATAATTCATAAATGAAATCTAATTATAAACACTTTATAATTTATCTAATCTTATCTATATTCCATAACTATGAATATAAATATTTTATATCCACTTTCAATATGAAATCTTTCATGTTATAAATTATATGGAATTATAATTATATTTTATTAATTATAAACATTTTTATAATTCAATTTATATTATATAAATATTTTACATAATCTAAATACCACATAATTTATATTATTTAAACCATTTATGAAATCAATTATCATTTTTTTTTGAAAATTTACATTTCATTTATGAAGGAACCATTTCTTATAAAAAAGGTTTTATTTGATTACTTTTATAAAGAATGACAAACCTCTTCATAAAGGTAGTATGGGATGCCCCTTACATATAATCCCATGTATAAATGTACACTATGATGACCTTTTATAGAACCTTTTGCGTGAAGGTAAAATTTAATTACATTAACACAGATAAATATTTGTGAATGTAAACTTCTATGTCCATTATTTACACCCTCCTATGTAAAGGTAACATATGAGTACCTTTATGTAGATCCCTATGTGATGAAAAAAATAGTTTAATATTTATGAAAGCTAGGTGGGAGTCTACATAAAGGTAACCTGCACATTGTTTTATGATACTATATTCTTAAAAAAACTAGTAGATTAAACATGAATATTATTTCAATAACCTGACTCCTTGATACCACTAATGAGTTTTATAGGATTATAATATGATCATTGGAAGTGAAAGAAAAACTAAAAATAGTCTGATATAACTTTAGGAAATCAAAGAACTAAAATTTTTATACAATATAGAATACCTGAGATGCTTGTGCATAGAACTCCATCATGATATTTTGATAGATTATGCTTGATAATGATCATCAGGAGTAGTTAATCAAAGTATACTACTTCTAAGGGAGATACACCATCTACCAGATCTATGAACGATTCATTAAGATACCCAAACTCTCAAATGGGTGTTAGTACATTCTCAAGAGTGATGAATGAGTCTCAAGAATAAGTAGCTTATAAAAATATTTTCATGAAATTTATTATCACTAATAGCTTCGTATAAAGGAAATCAAGGCACATCCAAATGAGGAGAACCATTTATTCCTTTATAGGTGATATTTTACGCTTCTTCGAGAATTAATAACACAAGTCTTATTTCAGGTGTCATCAAATGACACCAATGATTTGTGCCTCATTAATTATCATTATGAAAAGATTTTAATTAATTCAAAATGAATTAATAGTATATTGAAACCATATGGGTTAATTAGCCAAATTTTTTCATCCTTAGGTTGTATTGCATGCAACCAGGCTATATTAGGTGTAGTATATTCTCAGGATGAGACTTAAGGATATATTGTAAGGAAATGAATTATTATATAATATTAATTACATGCATATAATTTAAGTTCACATTAAATAATTTACCCTTTTAATTAATAAATGTGTTCATCAATATAGGTAAAGGGATATTTATTCTTCATAGTCAGATGGTTAATATTCTTGTATTCATTTCATGAGAAAATATTTCCATCTTATGTCTTGGGAAAAAGTACTAGAGTGACCCATAGAAATAAAATGGGGTGAATTAATCCCATGAATTCCAAATAATCAAGATATATTTTTAATTACATAGATTTATCTATTTTTTTTGATATAAAGGAAATGAAATCAATAATGTTATGGGAATCAAATCAATATAAAATTAAACTTCCTACTCATTAGGTAACTCTAAGAAGTCATTCAAGAACACTTTTAGTGTAATGAACCACCAATTATCATTGGATTAAGAGAACAATGAGTCATTACTAGGCCTTAAACGACATCCCCAAGACACCAAAGGCTGGAAATAAATGCTGAAGGGTTTCAAATACAAGTGGGGGACGATTTACCCTTTAAGGAATAACCTAATGAACGAACCAACCATATCCAAAAATTTAATATATGATGCATGAACAAATGAAATACCAATAAACACTTCATTTATATAAAACTACATCAAAGTACACAACAACGAAAGACCAAACTAAGCATCAAAGTACACAACAAATGAACAACTCAATACTCTCAAAAGACACTACAACTCTATTCTCCACAAGCTCCAAGCTCCACAACATCTC
The DNA here is from genome assembly GCA_963277665.1 of Viscum album. Taxonomy (NCBI): domain Eukaryota; kingdom Viridiplantae; phylum Streptophyta; class Magnoliopsida; order Santalales; family Viscaceae; genus Viscum; species Viscum album. The sequence goes on from OY728128.1 coordinate 614,174,506, forward strand.
CCAATCATCACCACAAGAAACTAGTAATAAGATGCTTTAACTTTACCTGTGTCTCGGAATACGACATCTGCAAAAGCACCAACGAGTCATTACTAGGCCTTAAGCGATATCCCCAAGAAGCCAAAGGCTAGCAATAAATGCTGAAGGGTTTCAAATAAAAGTGGGGGATGATTTACCCTTTAAGGAATAACCCAATGAACCAAACAAACATAACCAATCATTTACTATATGATGAATGAACAAATGAAAGACCAATATACACTTCATTTATATCAAACTACATCAAAGTACACAACAGTGGAAGACCAAACTAAGCATCAAAGTACACAACGGATGAACAACTGAATACTGTCAAAAGACACTAAAACTACATGCTCCATAAGCTCCAAGATCCACAACATCTCTCAAGCATCACCAAAATCCACTAGAAATAAGATGCTTTACCTTTACCAGTGTCTCGGAATACGACATCTGCAAAAGCACCAACGTGCCAAAGCAGAGGTGAGTATAAAACTTAGAAGGTTTTCCCCTAATGAATTCCCCACTCACGTCACTAGGATAGGAGAGTTAGCCACATTTATATAAAAATAGTTTATATAAAACATTTTCTCAAAAGCATTTTATAACTAAATATAAACAAGTTTCCAAAACCATTCATAACCAAAGGCATTCCAAAAGCAATTGAAACCAATTTTCCAGCAAGTTATTTTTCCAAAAAAATGACCAAACAAGCTTAAGAACCATTTCAAAAACATTCATTTTTGGCATACCCAACTATTTCCCAACCAATGCTACCAACCATGCATGCTTCTTTACGGCAGTTCCATACTCATGAGTGGTATCTCGCCGATCTACCAAGTCATCACAAGGTAATTGTTTCCCATGTGCCATCAATCCTTTGGCACCGAGCATAATGTCATATTTCAACCAAGCCCCGTATATGTAATTATCATGTGCCATTAAAACTTTGGAACTAGGAACAAGGTCATATTTCAACCAAGCCCCGTATATAAAATATGAACACACAACACATATGCCCAACGATCAAGCAAAAATAAACCTTTCAATAAAAACACCTTTTTTTTGAAAACTATTTCCGTCAAAACCATTTCAATGCCAAAACATTTAAACTCCAAACCATTTCAATAAAACTCCATTTTTATTGAAAAAATTTTCTATTGAAAAACAAATTTTCATCAACCATTTAGCAATTACAGAAAATCCATAATTTAAAATCATCATTTTAAATTAAACCCCCTTTTTCACAACTATTCACCAAGATCACGTAATTTCCCAAAAACCAAAAATCATCACAAATAAATATTTTTACATGAATTTCATAATCAATAATTTTTTTTAATATAATCCAATCAATTCTTTCAAGAGGATTTGAGAGAGAAGACACCTACCTTGAAGGTCTTGACGAAACTTTAACAACAGACGAAGAACGCACAAGAAAGCAGGTCGATTCTCCAAGAGCGGCCTTAGATATATTATCCTAGCAAGATCACAACTCAACATTGAAATAAATGGCATCAAAAAACGTATATCTACCCAATATAGGTTCAGATATGAGAAATAATGGAGATCGGAGAAGTAGATCTAATCAGATCTAAGAAATCGTGACAAATATGTAAAGAATGGTGACATACCTCAAGAATCGGACTCGAAATCACCAAGGGAAGGCTCTGGAATGGCTTCAACTCGTGTGGGAAGGGTTATACAACCTTATAGTTAGAGTAATATCGAATTAGGGGCGTTTTGAATCCAAAACGAAATAAATAGAGAAAAAATGAGCAAGCTCCTAGAAAATAGGATCTAGATTTGACCTCTACGCAAGATTTGAACACATGGTTTGTGCCAACTATGTATGGATCATGCAACCTTAATTATTTTCCCAAAACTACTTATAAAACCCCCAAACTCTCCCATCCTTCACCTTTACCATTTTTATGGAAACACATTTTTTTATGGAAATATTACACTTTATGGAAACACCCCAATTTATGGAAACAACCAACATTATGGAAACATCCAAATTTATGGAAACAACCAACATTATATAAATATCCAAATTTATGGAAACAACCAAAATTATGGAAACATCCAAATTAATGGAAACACTATATTTTATGGAAACTCTCTATTTTATGGAAACTCCCTATTTTATGGAAACTCTCTATTTTATGGAAACTCTCAATTTTAATACACACCAAATTAAAAAAAAAACGTGAGAAAATGGGTTATGTACTCGAAACCGGGGGTACTAAATTAAGAAATACCTTGACCATGGGAGGAAGCTCACTCTTTAATCCCCCTTCACGGGTCACTACCAAAAGAGATGATATCAAACATATTAATCTACTAACCACAGGAATAGGAGGTCCATCTCGACTAGACTATAGTTCCCACTATCCTTGGAATAGATGATAAATTTCAACAGGAGTAGTGAAGGTTGACCTATGATAATAACAATAAATATGGGATTTAAATGTGACCATAAAATATATCTCAAGAATAATATCAAAGTATCCCATGTTGAGAATAAGAAAATCCTACTATAACTCTACCTCAAACATGGAGAACCCACAAGAAGGAAATTAGATCCATGCTCTTATTTCTTCTTAGGAGTTATAGATATTTATATACTGTATGGTCTAAAAACCCATGTCTGTATGAGTTGTGAAAATAATAATAAATTTGAATATTTTCTATCATATTTTTATGATGGATGAAATGGTAAAATTTCCTTGTAAATAATGTCAAAATATTTTTCCTAAGAATTCCATTGATCTTAGAATAACGTGTTTACCCTATAGATGAAAGTTTTTGGAACTCTGAGATGATAATATTTTTTCAGGATATTTAATATTTAATTAAATAATATTAATTAATTTATCATGTGAGAATTGATATATCTTTTTAATGGAGTCTTGGATTAGATTCCTGACACTGCAGTTGAGTTCGAAATAGGGAGTTTTACCTAGGTGAGGTATAACCACTGCATGGGTTTTGGGTTTTAGGATGAGAATTTAATTGATATTTAAATTAAATTAAATTAAATTAAATTTTATTATCTTTACCCTTAAAACTTATTGCACAATAAAAAATGGGATAGGGGTTTCTCTTAGTTATTAAAATTAAAACTAATATAGGGGAAGAGGGAGAGGGAGGAGGTGCATTAGACTTCACTGGGAAGCCCAATCCGAGCTAGATCAAGGTATGGACACTATGGGGAATGAGTTCAAGCTTGATAATTTTGAGATTTTATGTGAGGGCCTTGTATTTATGGATAAAAGTTGTTTGTACTTGGAAAATATTCAGTGAGGATGATCAAGTGTTGTTATAAAGGAATGGATTCATGTATGAGGTTTGTGGTCCTTAGGCATTCCACATAGTAAATTCATGCATCTTATTTACATTCATGTTCTATGTAGTCCCATCATTGAGGGTGGTAAACCTTTTATTTTAATATATTTTTTATTTAAAGATAAATTCCCATGAATGAATGAACAGAGTTCTAGGGGCCAAGAAGAACCTCTGTGTACTAGCTTGATTACTCGAACACTGATAGTTGAGGTATTTTTTTTAAATATGTGCCTTGTTATACATGAACCTTGTTGGTTTGTAAATGAAGTGAACTATGTAAACGTAAAGGATCTGGATAGATTAACCTAGACACATTGAATAGGAATGGGTAACAAATTATAATTATTGGACCAGGTAGGTCATGATGGTATAGTGTAATACCTTAGAGCCATTGAAAAAAACTGATTAGAAAATAGTGTAAGTATTCTCCCACACTAGTAGATGAGTAACCAGGTGGTTATTCCTTGGGTTGATTATGTATAGGTTGGGCAAGAGGACCCACTTGGGATGACTTGGGTATTGATATGGGATTTACACCATCTCTTATAGTAGTGTCAGTAGGAATTATCCTATAAGGTTATTGAGGCTATAAGGTGACCATGTTGACATTTAGGGACACCATGCACTCCAAGTGATGGGATTAGAGTAGGATATGAAATTCATATCGAGGATACCATGTAGGGTTTCTATTCCTTGTGTGTCCTAGGGGACCCTAGTTGGTATATTGTGTTATGTAACCCTTGAATGGGTTTTTTTGGGTATGGTTAGTAATTCCTATTGGTGTCATATTAGAACCCAAATTGATGATTTGTGACTGATAGGGCTATACTGAAAAGATTAGGTAGTGAACTTGAGTGTTCGGCCCTGATTATGTGAGAAGGGGTGCACAAGTGGCCAACCCATGTTGTTGTTATTATTATTATTATTATTATTATTATGACATGTTACTAGGTGGATGAAGGCCCCAAATATATGATGATTAATGATGAAGATTACCTCCCTAGGATCCAATAGCTCTTGATAATGATGGATTCTAGGGATAAACTCCCTAGGATCCAGATATGCTTGGTGACTAAGAGATTCCTAGTGACTCTTAGGGCATGTTAATTGTTCATAGGGAATATTATGATATGTATAGAATAACTAGGATCTGGAGGGATTTCCAATAATAAAGATATCATGTGATATTCCTAGTGATTCTAAGTGATTCCTAGGATATTTTGACAAGTATAATGATATTATATAATATACCTAGTGATACCTAGGATCTTGTTATTGGCTTGGGAAATATTATAGGATGCTTAAAATACCTATAATATGGTGATCAGACATGAGATGATATTCTAAAATATACCTAGGATGACTAGGATCTGATGATGACCTAATATGTTGGGATTCCTGGGATACTCCCTAGATTTGGCTTGGGTATGATTCTATCAGGGATTCCTAGGGTTCTTTCTAGGATCCAATGTTATATCTAGTATAGGCATGTTTAAGATATTACTTGGTAGGAATTGTATTAACCAAGGGTATGTGTCATGCTCAGATATGTCTGACACTATCCAAAGTAGGTATAATCAATCTTGAGTTTTGTATTAGAACTTGAGGATAAATAGTGGTTATTTTATTGATGATTTTTTAGTTATATTATTATTTTTATTAAAATAAAACATATGGATATGTTATGTTTACTAGTTATGTATAGGACCCCATTGGGGGTTCCATATTGAGTTGTCATCACACCCTTCTTAGGAATTCATAATAATTTGGTACCTGAGAAAACTTAAATATTTACATGCTTAAGTAGATATGAGGCCCTAGATTCCATGATAAAGATAGGGTTTCTTGAGGGTATTTAGAGACTAAGATAAGGTTCTATTTTTTTATATATTACAAAATATTTATTATTTGTTGTTTTACATACTATGATTTCTATTTTAAATGGAACTTAGTTATTAATGGTTCTTTTTACACTATGATATGAGGCTTAACCTCCCCATGATCACACCCTAGAACCTCACTACTGATTGGAATCCTCTAGAGTACAAGGAGGCGCACCTTATGTCATGAATAATACCCACCTAGGTGCCATTTGATAAATCTAGGATTGATAATTACAAAGTGGAATCATATCATTTATGTGATTAATATCACAAAGTGTATCATATTTTTCTATTGACTTACTATTTGGGGATATGGTAGATATGTGGTTAGGGATGTGTTAGATCTTATGATGGGCCTCAGACTGGTGCATCACAAACACCTTTTCTAATAAGAATTACAAGTTAACATGGTATGCTATTTCTATTATTGGTTTTAGTTTTTACAGTTTTATAATTTCACCTAGTGTGATGCACTTAGATTTACAGATCTATAATTTATGATTTTTTGGGTTTTGGATCTTTCCCATCGACAATGGGTGTCTCATGTATCATATTCAATACATATGATTCACATGACATACATGTGCTACGTGTGATTAAAATCACTGACGATGGGAATTAAACTATTTAATATGTCAGAAACAACTTATATGGTAATTTACTATAAGACACATTGGTGTAATTATACTCAATTGAATTACAATGTATTTTTCTATGATGATAGGTCACATGGATCTTACGATGAAATGTTCCCTGATGATGACTATGCAATCCCTTTATATAATGGGTGTATAGTAACCTCTAGTGGGTTGATATAGGTATTTGATGACTTGATATTGGTTTTTGAAAAGAGAATAGATTTAGTTATTTGATGTGTAAAAAACAACCTATATGGCGTTTTACCATATAGTTTCCTGGTGGTTTTATACATAACTGAACCATATGACTATAGTTATTTGAGAGGATCATTAAGAATGATGTTTATATATATATATATATATACATTGATGAGATTATATTCCTCAATGGGGTTGTCTCATATATAGATGCCCCATGAGGATCAATGCTTCAATAGGCTGGTGAATTGGCATGTGATGACTAATGTGTGTGTGTATATATATATAAGAATTTTAGCACATGATTTTCCTTATGAAATTTTAGATTATAATAGGGATGTTTCCCATGAGTTATTACCCATGATAGATATAGTTATGGGATAGGTGGGAGAGACTAGTACAAGGACCCATCCTTAAAAATTACATAATCTTGAGTTAATTCAAGAATTCAAATTGAGGATCTTTTTGGGTTTAGAGTTTTAGATAATTAGGTTGTAAATACTACATTACATCTCAAAAGATTACAAAGTAGACACTTATACTCTATCCAATTTCTTTCAAAATAATAAAACTCCTTAAATAAAACAAGAATTATTTTCTTGATATAAATCTTCTTGAATTATTCCATTCCCTTAACCTTCCTTATACCCTGTGAAAAACATTTCAAAAACTTGGGATGGGCATAAAAATCTCAGTAAGGGTTACAAAACAATTAAAGAAAACATTAGTACATTAATAAATACAAATCAATTAAATCATACTTTTCAATCATAAAACAGAAGTTCTTTAACATACCTCATGAAATCATAATATTTATGAATTACACATAGAAATCATAAATCATAAAGGTAACTTGTGGAATCCATAACAAACTTACATTGTAGCTTTCACAGCTATGTAGGGAGTTACATTTTTAATACCCATCATAGTATATTCTCTAAATATCTTATGAGAAACATTAACATTTACCTCTGTTACATTACCCAATGCATTGGAGAGATATCTTGGGCTCACTTGCCCTATGTTTATCACAGAACCAATAATATAATTAAATAATTCCCAAGAACCATAACACATAAAAAAGCATAAAGGAAAGATAACATTTTCACATAGTAATCACAATATATCATTTCAAGATATTGAAATATTCAATCCATTTCTGAAACCATTTAAAACGTTTAATAAAGATATTTTTGAATCAAAGTGTCCCATAACACTATGAAACTTTTAAAGGAATTAAAATTTTAAAAAATTAATGTACAAATAAATAAATCCTTAAAACATTTTGAAAACATGTACATTAATGATAAATATTTAGAAAATTAAATCTTTATAACATTTAAAACAATGTTTTAGTTAAAGTGTCCCTTACCACTTGAGGAAATTATTGAATAAAATAATGAATAAATAAAATTAATAAAATTATAATATCATTAGAATAAGGAGATTCATGATATAATATGTCAAAGGGACATATATACACCATAAAAAAGTTAATTGGTTCATAACAACAAATAAGTCTTAGTAGAATGTAAATTGAGATGAAATCCAATACAAAGATTGTATCTTTGGATTATGGATAAATCAATGACTTAAATATGCATGAAAAATATAAATACATCCAATATAAGTAGATATTAAGTGTGTAAAAATCATAGGTAATTCACACATATTCTTAGAAAAACAAAACAAATGATATGGATATTTAACTCAATTAATGGAGATTGAGTTACGATTTCTCTTATGAAGTTCATATAAATGACATAATAATATATCAATGGGGTGATTATGTATAGAAAAAATATATCCACACAAATGGAAGTGGAAATTAAAACATAAAAAACAAAAAATGATTCCACACATAATCTTGGCATAATATAATCAATGCAGTATGTGTAAAACCCAATGAGTGGAAATTCAGATTAGAAAATCCCTTATGAAAATTTGGCAGCCTAACGAACGTTACTTAAAAATTCAGAAAAGGAGTTGATGAGAAAAAAAAGGGTCTCTCATCACATGGAAATAAAATTTAACATAGTAAGGATATATAATAACATATCTCAACATAATAAAATGGAAATTAAAAGATATAACATAAAAGAAGTCTTTGACTAAAAGATGAGGGTGAAAGGTTTCCTTACCTTGTGTCTGATTTGTCTTGTTCATTCTATATCTCCCTAAATAATAAAATTAAGTTAATTCTAATTACTTAAGAACCTTTATCAAGTTTATAATTCCTTTTATATCACTTATTACCTTTCTATAACAATCATATAATTATTCAAGTTCATATCTGTCTTTTTTGTCAATGTTCGGTACTTGAGTCAAAAATGAACTTGTTATAATTACAAATTGTCCATGTGGTCAAACATCAATTATCTTCAGAATTGTATTCACGATTTAAATATAATATATATAAGTATATATTTACTTATATCCATTATATATTTATTTATAACAGTCTATACCATTTAGATATAAGAAAATGAAATGCGCTGTTCATGGAGACGGTAAGCCGTACATACACATGAATGCTACTTTTATTTATTTTTCTTTTTTAAAGGAATGAAAAATAAATGATACATATGTATATTATAATTAAAGTATAATATATATGTTATTTATGTTACATAAGTTCATTAATTTCATCTCTTATATGTTCCATGTATAGCATGAACGAGTCATATCACTTTGAGGGGCCGGTAGTCCGCACTTCCTCAAACGAAATTATCATATTTACATGTTATGGAAAGAATAAAGTTATGTTATAAATGAAAAAATACAGAAGAATAGAGAAAATATAAATAATATATATAACATATATAAATATAGTTCCATAATAATGGTCACTATGAGAGGAGGTAGGAGATAATTGAACAATCATCGTTTCGTGAGGCAGTAGTCCGCCGTCCACAAAAAGAGTATGTTCTAAATTCATTAGATGGAGGTGTATGTAAGTTTAGTTCGAATCCTTATCATAAAAAAATCCTAGTATATTTAGGATAATGGTGTTTTTATTTAATAAAATAATAATAATATAATAGGAAGTGGAGAAGGAAAATAAAATAAAAGAACTTGAGAGAAGACGTTACCTCTAAATCGGGTAACTCCCTTTGATTTGAGCCAAAAGGATTTATTGAATTGTATTATGCACAAGGTACAGCTTCTAGGAGGAATATAGGGATGTTGGTAGATTATTTGGGTAGATGTTGGACAAGACAAGATGCTTGATAGGTGTGAGTAATGGGTTAGAGGTGGTGGCCTTTTATAAGACAGAGGAGGGGCTCTTTAGGAAAGTTTGAAAATATTATTTTATTATAAAAATTATTTTCAGTTTCAAAATGTAAAAAAATAATTAAATTCGAATATAAGATGAATATAATTCTAAAAAAACAATCCAATAAGAATTAGATAGTTTTTGGATATTTTTTAATCCTTATCTTTTTTATTTAACCCTTTTTACTCTTACCATTTTATCAAACATTTAACACTTTGAGAATCAAAATAGTTACCAAAACATGAAAAATATCCAATTAAAGAGTCAATAATAAAATTTTAGACTTATGATAAATATTTTGATGAATGTTAGATTTTTTTGAATTTTATAATATTTAATAAAATATTTGATATTTTAAAATATGAATTATGTCAATTTTGACACTATTCATATCATGACTTTTTTTAAAAAAATATACAACAACTTGATTACTTTAAAAAAACTTCATTAATACAAAGATAAAATGTAACTATAATACAAAAAAATTTATATGACATCAAAATAACAAAATTACTTTTATTTTAACATTTATAATATCATTTATTTGAATCCTTTATTAATGAAGCAATCACTACATCATCATTGTGTCATAATTAAATTTTTTTATTTAATGTATAAAAATTATAAATAAAATACCATGATATAGGAAATATTTTTATATTTTTAATGACTATTTATAGTCTAAGATATCACTTATATAACCCCATATAGAATTTTTTTTACTTAAAGATATATGTTTAGGTTATATTTTCCTTAACTTTAAATTAAAAGTAATTAAATGTCATTTTCACACACAAGTGGATCCATGGGGTCCAAAAATAGATCCAAGGATTTCCATGGTCATACATATCTCATAAAATAGGGTTATGACATGTGTTAGAGTAATTTAATATTATTATAATATTATTATTTTACCCTTATTTACCAGATTTACCCTTTAACCATGGTAAATAAAATATTTACAAAAGTTACTATTCACAATGTCTAAAAATAAAAGTTACCTATTTAAACAATTTGAAACTTATGATTCCAAATATGGAATCCATTTTTCCAAATTCAAAATAAATAAATGGTAGAAATTAATTTAAAATTAATTCCTATTGTTAAAACCAAAATGCATGTTTTTAAGAAGTAAAAACTATCAAAAGATTAACCTGTGTTTATGTCCAATTTAAGAATAAAATTATTTACAATGACAAAAATTGGATTAAATTATAAAAATATAATCCAATTAAAATTTAAAACCAACTAAAATTACAATCTAACTATATAAATAAATTAGACTAAAAGGCAGTTTTGAATTAAAATTTAGTATTTTTTACTATTCATTAAAAAATGAACTTTATCAGAAAAATATAAAAATTTCATCTAATGTAATTTTTGATTCCCCTATTCTAAAAAAGAATATTATTTTGTCCAATATAACATATAAAAGTGACAAAAACTAGATTTAAAAAGGGTTCTCCATCAAAAAGTGGTAAAACATCATTTTAAAAATATTAGTGTTTTTCATGCTTAAAATCAGATTCATTCTTATTTTAAGCCTCCAAAATTTATTGGATAAGTGTAAATAAATTTAATAATAATATTGTAGTTATTTTTGTTCATTCCCGATAATATAATGATTAGGCGTTAACTATCATTTAAAATAATAATAATAATATATTATTTTTTTGGTATAACTCAAAGTTGTGTGCAATGTAAGATTTCAAAGAAACCTGTTGTTTCATGTTGAGTATGCTATCGGAAAAAGTGTCCTACTTAAAATAAAATTAATATATTATTCATAAATATTAATATATATGAAAATGAATTATTCTATAAATACATAGGTCATTAAACCTAGCGCTTCTATGATATGGGAGGGTAACCAAGTGAGGGGTTATACTATGCTTGTAAGTGCCTTTAGAAAAGAAATCATGGGTAGATGCTTCAAAATATAAGATTTATGCATAATAGGTTATATTAAATATGTGATATCTACATATATATGACTTGATATTTTCATGTAGAGAGTATATTGAGTATTAGTAATTTTTGTATTGAGAACTAGTTTTGATGGGATAGATTAGTAGGATGATTGACCCTATTGATTTTAGGTATAGTTCTTGATGAGTTTTACAATTATGATCCAATATTGTTGGACCTAGGATGAATAGATCATGGGTAGATACTTTTTATTGGTGAAAATTTTAGTTTTAGAGTGATCATGAAATTTTCTTCAACATGTGAGGGATGTCAGGCTTATTGGAAAAGATCACACATGTGATTCTGGTTAGATAAGATTGAAATTTAGTGGGTAATGGTCATCTATTTAAGAATGTGATCCTAGAATTTATGATATAGGACTTGGGGTAGTTTGAGTCGAATGATGTGGTATGATATCACTAGGTTTTACACCTATTGGGGTGTGTTTTTTTGGAAACTATGGCTATTAAGCACTATTCTTGATGATGGCTAATATAGTGGCATGAGGAAAATGTGAATGGTTTTATAAGTTGGTTTCACTTTAAATAGATCTAGGATTAGGTGTCTTGAGATGGTTTGAGGATGTGTGACTCATGGGATCATGAGTTGGGTGATGTGATTAGGTTATATGGAAGCATACACCTGCTAAGATTTGATGAGATCAAGATAGTACGTGTTGGTTATGTGTGGTGTAGCTATAGTGGTAAATAAATGAATTTTCACGTGAAGATTTAGGACTGATGGTTTTATTGGGCATGGTTGTTTTTGGTTTTAATGATAATGAGAGAGGGTTGCCTCTATGATGATGATGACACCATGGATGGAGTGGTGTCTAGAGTTGATAGTAATGATCACGGTACTGGAGGAATGAAACACATGTGATGATGAAATCTATTTAGATTGATCTTTAGGTGAGACATAATATAATATATATAGCGGGGAGTGAACCATTGGTTTTTGGAAGGTGAGACCCACATTATGAATAGAATTTTAGCAAACTTCTAGTGATGATTTTCTTATGATCCAAGAATAGTTTGTGATATATGATTTATGTTGGCGCTCAAGAATGATCAAGATTGACACATCCAATCATTACATGCGATAATGGATGGAGTGTGGGATGAGAAGTAACAACACGAATGATGGAAGGGTCATTGAGGCATGATGATACTAGTTGGTGGATGATCAAGATCGAGTTGGGATTATAGCATGTGATAATATCTCTTGATATCTGGTTCCTTGGGGAATACCAGAATCAAAATTTGGACGTGATTTTTGATGGTGTCCATGCTTTAGAAGAAGGACCAGGATATATTTCATGTGATATGAGGGTGATTCAGGTCAGAGATATACTATAACTCAAGGTCTAGGCATGGAGGCTAGTGTGGATGTTGATTATTCAACTGCTAACATACATAGAGGGTCAGTTCAAGCTTCATTATGGGAATTGTATGATCTTAGGAAACCTATAAGGTGTCAGGGAATATGGTCTAGGAAATGGGATAATATATTGGGAGTTGTGTACATAATTTTTTTAGAATTGTTAGTTAGAGAATGTATGAGTGTAATTCTTTCTTGATATTGGGTACAATGAGTTGGAAACCACACCTGGAGGGTTGATGGACCTCTTAAAAATTTTCTCAATGTAACATCCTAAACTCTAGAAACCCAAAGTCGATATTTTTATTACATTATTGGTATATAATACAAGATTTCCCAAAATATCCAATATTTTAGAAGTCTTATAAGACTAGACACACACACACACACATTACATTTGAAAACATAAGATATAACATGAACACATTATGAGAACATTATTATCCCTTAAATTATATCCATGAAAATTACATAGTTATCCTATAGGTTTCTTAGGGAAAGGAAAACAAATATGGATGAGATAAGATGCTCAGTAAGGGGTATCATATTGTAAGCTATCATAACCTAAACTTGGACTAAGTGATATGAAATAAATAAATAAACAACATAAAGCCATAATCAACTAAAACCAAGAGAATAATATATACATGGATAAAAATGAAAATACATATATCACATGGATAACAATAACTAGTTACTTAGTGATGAAATTCATAATTTTGAAAAAATAATTCCATACCATAAGAGAAGACATTAGGATCTTAGAAATCCTGATCATACCATTAAGGAAACATATTTTTCTAGGAAGGAATAAACCAAAATAACCAATATTTTTTGTCTCATAATACCCACCAATTCATCAAGGGGATATATAATATTGTTTCCCAACCATCACTAAATGTTCAATTCATTCATCATATGATAAAATGAATAATAAATTCATAATCAATTTTTCCAATAATCATCCATATTGGAATAACAACATATAGAACACCAATACTTTTCTCCATGTCAATAAATGGGATAAAATGATCATAACCCATCTGAATATAGTTGGTGGATGGTTAAATAATACATAGTTAACTTTCCAATAATCATCCATATTAGAATAATAACATACAAAATTCCAATAATTTTCTCTATATAAATTAAAGATATAACATGTCCATAACCCATCTAGAGAAAGAAAGTGTATGGTTAAAAAATATATAGTAAACTTTCTAATAATCATCCATATTTTAATAATGATATATGGAACACCAATACTTTTTCCCATGATAATAAAATGGATTTCAATATCATAACCTATCCATATAGAGAAAGTGTATGGTTAAACAATACACAATCAACATATAATATATAGTGTATTCTTAATGTAAAAGAAAATACCCTTATCAATGAAATAAAATAAGGTAGTGGTGAAGGGTACTTTCAAATTTTTGTTTTATAAATATAATATAGTAATTAAGTTTAATAGTTTATATTGGTAGGATAAATCCTTCATTATGGTTCATAAATATTATGTGAATATCCCAAAGCATATTCCTTGAGAGTGTTTATCCAGGTGTATAGTATTATGCCCACTCATAATGTATTAAGGGGATGGTTGAGTAAATGATTTAACCAACACTTTTTTGGGTGATTAAACCTAGGTTCATTGGTTCCATAACCACATCCACTTGTTATTATCTAGACAACGATGTCATTACTAGGAAAACCATACACTCTTTACTTACCAAAAAATTATGATTTTTGAGCATTATGATGGATTAGGAAAAATATTTTTATGAGAGGAAATATAATTTTAAATATATCAAATGGGTGATAATTTTATATAATTACTAGTATGATGATATTATAATATGGGTTTGTAATTGATAATGGGAAGGGGGAATGAGATCCCTTATGTCAGTATAATAACAATATAGGAAAAGGGTTATAATGAGAGAGGATAAGTAATATATAATTAAAAAATATTAAATGGGAGACTATTCCATGGAATTAAAATCAAATAAATATTTATAAATGTTATTATAATAAAATAATTTCAATTAAAACAGAAAGAGAAGGATTGGAAACCCCATACCTTGTTAAGTAGCATCTTAAATATTATGAGGAATCATTAGATTATTAGGAACTCATTAAGAGGGATTTAGAGAGGGATAAATAAGGGAACTTCATGATCAATTCCTTTGGTGTGGAGTGGGATGAGATAATGGGTGAGAGTGAGCTCTTTTTATTGGTGAAAAGAGGGGATTTTTTATAGAAACTAATGTTAGATAAGGGGTAAGAATGGAATCACATTAGTGTTAGGTGGGATAAGTGAGTTAGAAGAGTTAGGTGGAGAAATGGTAGTTGAGATATGTGATTATGACTTTCATACCTAATAAGGTTTTCTATATGGTGTAATTCACCTTTTAATTATTAAAAATTTGAGATATATCCTTTACCCATTTTTACCCTTATAAATATTGATTAAAAATAAACCATGGTAATTATCTTATTACAAAAATTATAAGATGAATCCTCTTACCAAATTTTTACATTCTCAATCCAAACTTAGACTCTATTTAATCTAATTCAATTTATAAATATGATAAAATAAACTTTTAAATTAAAACATAAGATATATGAAAAAAATATTTTTATAGAAAAATGTAATTTTATATATTAAGTGTTTATTATTATTATTTCCTATTAATTATTAATTCAATGATTGATTATATATTTTTATATGTTTATAAAACTCATTATCATGATATTTTAAATTATATTAATATAATTTATTTAGGTAAAAACGATATAGATCTTATAAAATTAATTCATTTAAAACAACCATTTTACCTTTACCATGGTAATTAATATTTAACCTAAGTAATTTTCTTTCATTTTCTAAAAATAATATTGGAATAGTTATATAAATTGGATCTAATTATTCTAAATATAAATTCAATTTTATCAAATAAAATTAACATGTGTTGGGAAAATTAATTTTACCATTAGTATGTATAAAACCCGTTTTTAGAACAAGTTTATCTTTTTTATGCATAAGAATTATGTTTAGGGTAAAATTATCATTTATTTTGTTTTTAGAAGATAAATTGGTTTATTATAAAAAAATATATTTTTTTATTCTAAATAAATCCAAAATTTAATTTTAAAATAATATTTAATTAAAATAAAGGCAAAAACATTTTATTTTATTAGAAAATATTACTTATGTTCATAAAATATTAAACATTAGTTTATAATTTAAGAATAGTATTTCAAAAAACATATAGTTTTACTCCTTAAAAACATATTTTTTCTTTTAAAAGGTTTTATAACCCTCTTGGTCTTTCTTATAAAAGTTATAGTTTGTGTAAAATCTGTATTTTCCCTTATTCTCTTAAAATTCAAATATTTCGTAAAAATATAAAAATTTCATCTTGATCTAATTTATTTATAAATATTTTCAATATGTATTTGATTTTATTAAAACTAATTTCTAACATCCAGAAATTAAAATTTTAAATATACTAATGAATAAAGGCTCTTAGAGTATATATTGTGTAATAGTACATGATATGATGTTTTCCTACTACAGTAGGGTCTTAAGTATTATATTAAACACTCGCATTAAATAAATTCATCCTCAAAATTGGGGTATATATTAGTTATTGAACAAATTTTTATATTCCTTCCTTAAATATTCTTCAAGCTCCCAGGTTGCCTCCCCTAGTTTGTGATTTCTCTAAAGGAATTTTACCAATCAATTTTCCTAATTCCAAAAAACATTATCTCTAGTTTCAAGAATCTTCAAATCTTCTTAATTATAGGAAAATTCAGGTTCTAACTTTATTCCCTTAGATGTGAGCACATGTGTTGAATCTGGCATGTATTTCTTTAGTAATGAAACATAAAATATGTTGTGTACTTTAGAAATTTTGGGCAGCATAACCAATTGGTAAGATAAAAGTCCAATTCATTCTAGTATTTGAAAAGGACTAATGTACATTGAGATTAAGTTACCCTTTTTATGAAATAATACAACTACCCTTCATGGGGAGACCTTTAAAAATACATGTTCCCCCAATTAAAATTCCAAGTATTTCCTTCCATTATTAGTATAAATATTTTTTCTACCATGGGATGCTTTAATTTGATCTTTAATAGTCTATAATTTAATAGTAATAACCTCTAAAATATCTTAGAAAACTATCTTTTTTTTCTAAAAACTTATTCCCTAAAGGTTGTAGTACGACACCTCTTCCCACAAAATGCTTTATATGATTCCATCTGGATGCTCGAATGAAACCTATAATTTCATGAAAATTCCACAAAAGGTATATAGTAAACCCACATAACTTGTAATTCAAGAGAATATGATCTCAAAATTTCCTCCAAGGTTTGGATAGTCCTTGTATACTACCCATCAGTTTAGGGATGATATTCAGTGCTTAAATGTATCTAAGTGTTAAGATCCCATTGAAGACTTCCAAAATTTCTCTGTGATCCAGGGGACATGATTTGATAAAATTGATAGAGGTTCCCCATGAAGCCTTATGATTTTATTAATACATATTTATAAAAGTCACTCAAGGGGTTTATCTTCTCTTATCACTAAGAAATGAGCAGGCTTAGTAAGACGATAAACAATGACCCATATAATATTGTTCTTCTTTGGAGTATTTGGGATTCTAGTGACAAAGTCGATTGTAATATTATCCAACTTCCATATAGGTATAGGTAGAGGTTCCATGAATCCCTTAAGAGATTGTATTTTGACCTTTAACTATTGGAATGATAATAATCTAGACACATAGTTCACAATTTCTCTCTTCATACCATCCCACCAGAAATGTTCTCTTAAATCCTTATACATCGTTGCACTACTATGGTGTACAGAGAAATTTGTGCTATGTACTTCATCTAGGGGTTCTATATTCAACTCTGGTATGGATGGAACATATAAAATCTTCCTAAACTTTAACACTCCATCACTATAAATGATGTCCAATGATTTACCATTCTTTACTAATCTAATCTTAATTTTTAAGTCATCATCATTGTGTTGACACTTCTCTATATTGTTTGGTAAGGATGGTCTAACACTTTCTTGTAAAAGGAAAGATGGATCACCTTACCTAAAAATCACTATATCTATATTTAATATATATCTGTATATATGATCATTTTTAATCCCCATCATGGCCATAACTCCATGGTCCCTCCCACTCAATGCATCATCCACCTTATTTTCCTTCTCATAGTGGTATTGTATCAAGAAATATTAGTCCTTGAGTAGTTCCAAGAATCTTTTTTTCCTCATGTTGAGTTCATTATGAGATAAGATATATTTTAAACTCTTATGTTCTACATATATATATATATATATAACATATTTTACTATATATCTAGTGTCTCTATATTTTCAAAAAAAATATTATAGATTACAACTCATGGTGATGAGTTGGATAGTTCTATTCATGGATTTTGAATTACCCTATTTCATAGGAAATCATAATATCATTTTTTATAAGGATATAATCAATTACTTTTGTTAACACATTAATATATATTAGAAATTCTTCTTTACCCGATGGTAAAGGTAATACAAGTGCATTAACTAGTATCCTCTTAATCTATTTAAAACCATCCTCAAATTCCCTTGACTATTTGAATTTATCCCCTTTTCATGTTAACTTGGTTAATATGTTGACCAACTAGGTGATATCTTGAACAAAAAACTAATAGAAACTTTCTAAAACCAAGAAACTATGTATCTTGGTTATATTTTTCAGTGTAACCTATTATTTTACTACCTTTATCTTCAAAGGGTCAATAGATATTTAATCCTTAGAGATAATATGGCCCAGAAAAGAACCTTCATTCAAACTTATAATATTTCACATAATTTTTTTTTCTAAGGGTCTCTAGAATTTTTTGCAGATGACACTCATTCTATTAATATATATTAGAGTATATCAAGATATCTTCAATGGATATAACCAAAAAGTTATCAAGATAATCATTAAATAATCTATTCATCAGATCCATAAATACTTAATGCACAATATTCAATAAAAAATTCATTACTATAAAATCATAATGTCTGTGCCTTGTTCAAAATGTCATCTTTGGTATATCATCTTTATTCACCCTTAATTGATGATAACTAGAGTGAGAATTGATCTTTTAAAAGTTTTAGGATCCTTGAAGTTAATCAAACAAGTCATCAATCAATAGAAAATGATACTTATTGTTTATAGTAATGACTTTGATCTCCCAATAATTCATGCAAAATCTCATATACCTACCCTTATTTTTCATAAATAAAATAGGGCTCCCTAAGTTGAAACACTGGAACATATAAATCCCTTAACACAAAACTCCTCTAACTATTTCTTCAACTCCAATAAATCTATTGGTTCCATTCTATAAGGAGTTTTAGATATATATCTTTCATTAAGAATAAATTATATGGATACATTTCATGACCCTTTACCTTCAAAATACCACAATAAATGAAGAGAGATAATGACCCCTAATCTCCGCCTCCAATAGGCCCTAGGTTGGAAACTAGAATCGAGGGTATAAAAATATAACATATGGGAGGAATTACCCTCTATAATATAAAACCATATTGGGAGATAGGATAAACAAACACCGAGAGACTCCAGCAGATAAAATAAAGGTAAATAAAAAACAATCCCATAATGTATAAATAAAGTAAATTGATACATATAAGAGTCTCTAAAGTAAATACCAAAAGAGAAGTCTACGGTAGTGACCCAAAAATATCTCCAAAACAGCTAATAATTTCCATCTCAGTCCCCAATGTACTCATAGAAACCTAAAAAATGCTTAATATATATAGGTTTAGTATACAAGTATAATCAATAGATACATAATCAAGGTCTTAAGTGAACATGTGAAAAGAGAATACCAATGCACCAGTGAAAAAATATTAGAACAAAAAAGAACCTATATAGGTCAACTAACCAGAACCCATCCTTACCATGGCTCACTCTCCAAATAATGCATCCAATATAACAATATAGCATCGAGATCATAACAAATCAAGCTGCCTCGTTTACACTCCCCCGCTGATTTTCTTCTCTCACTCCCCAACACCAAACATCCTATGCTTTCATTACTTCCATACATATCACTTCACAAACACATCACATCAAATATCTCCTGAACACACCGAGGCTATCCTTGATGTGGGTTGGGATGCATCCCTACCCACCCCACCCTCACAAGGTCTAACATCCTATGTTAGAATTAGGCATCACCACACCTCATATCTCTTTAAGACACCTGTTCCATCTCATATCATCATTCCTAAAGATACCTGGGCCATCACACCATATCACATCACATAACCAGAGTATTAGAGAATTGTGAATGTGAAGGATATCACCCACATTCCCTCCAATTACCATGCATGACCACACCATATATCACATCACATCACTTCCTCGAAACATCAAATCTCACCTAAAAAAACAAGGTCTAACACTATTGGGTAATCTCTAACACTAACCTCTATCCTCAATACCGCTGAAAGAAGAGCGGGGAAAAGGGTATAATTAGTAATCCATATCACCACCATCCTAGATGTTGGGAAGAACACTTGGAACCTAGAACATCTAAGAATTTGTAAGGTTATCCAACTTGGGTGGGGTGAATATATAAATAACATAAACATACAAGATATGTATATAACACAAAATACTCATCCTATGGGTTCACATCAAGTGACCTAGAAAACACCATATCACTACTACTACACCCCATGTCAACTATCACAACTACTTCCACCACTATATACAACACATCACACCACCATACATAACCACACAACATTTCCCACTTTCATTTACTAAGCCACTTTATTCGCATTACACAACCCATTTTTAATTCAATTAATTTAATCCATCTCCTAATCCACTTTATTCACTTTATTTACCATTATATTTTGTTTTTTGATCATCATAATTTTTTTCATGGATAAATGGGAAACTAAAAAAAACCACACCAAACCATAACTACCCCATATCACACAACCATCACCACAACACCTCACATCCTCCATCATCGCTGCACCAAATCGACCAAGTAATCTCACCAAAACAACCACACATCGCACATACCAAATACATCCCACAAAACAACTACCACATAAAAAACCACACAATACCACCTCATGTCACCACTACACACCATCACCACTACACACCACAACACATCATCACCACTTCGAACCACAACCACTACACACCACAACAACTACTTACCACATTATAAAACTTCATATGTCATATCAATTCCAACCAACCATCGCATCAAATCCCTACACATCATACAGCCCAGTCGGTCACCTCCATCATCACAAAACAACACAAACCACAACGAAAGACAAAAAAAGAACAATCAAACATAACAGAAACACATCCCAAATTCTATAATTTATTAAAGGGATTCTATTTAATTACTTATTAATTTAGCATGGGTATTATCACACAATCTAGGTTCCATGGTAAATCAATTAATTATCCACATATACATTCTTTAGTCTTTTATTTAGGTTGTGATCACACAACAACACATCAAGGTTCTCAACTCATATCATATTCAACACAAACAAGGATTCCAACATCTGTTATTTTTATTATTGGAAACCAACATGCATAATATCATCAACAATATATATAATAATAATAAAGCATGCATTATCTACCCATACCCATTAATTTAAAATATTCTAATTAATTATTCTTATTATAATGACCCTTACTATACACCCAATGGAAAGAAAAATCATGCAATACAAACACATATCATGTATAAAGGGAGAGAACGAGGATCCCCACATAGCACGTATAAAGGGATAAAACAAGTATCAATTACCTCAAAGAAGATTTCTGATCTTGCTGTGCACTATAGGGAGAAGAAGAAACTACTTGGAAACCATAACCACACATGGAAACCCTGGATCAACCTACATTGTATCAAATAGTTATAAAAAATGTTTCTCACACACACCCCAAACCAAAGCAACATTTCTGCACCAGATCACCAAGATAATAATGAGGGAAACAAGGGAATAGAGGATAAGGAATCTCCACAGATCACCAAAACACCACCACCGGAATCCAAGGATCGCGACAAGGGAAGATGGCCTGGAAAGTCTCCCAAAATCACGTGGGGTTCTCCAAAAAATTAAAGGAATAGGTGATAATAAAATGATAAAATAATTCTTCAAACAAGAGATATAAAAGGCTATAAATCACCATATTTGCAGCATAAAACCCACATTTACTATGTAAAATCAACATCTCCAAAAACTAATTCCGTAAAACCAACCTATATGCCATAAAACCATAAAAACCTCAAATTCCACTGAAAAACATGGAATATAGGTATTAATTGATTTATTCTATAAATGTAGCACCCCAAACATTTTATGGTATTTTTCTCTTAAATAAATTCTATTAATCATTGTGTTCCTTTGAAACAACACTAGGATATTTAGGAGATAGTCAAAAACTAACCATTAAATATAATTTTTTTACTTCTATGTTTTGAATTTTGAAAAATGGTCATCTAGAGTTGTGATCAGTAAGTCATATGGAGTCTGATAGAATAAACTTGATTTTTGGTGAATAGTAACATACCCTTATGAATAGTAATATGAATAGTAATATGACCCTTATGAAAAGTAAATAATAATATTATTTTATTTTCTTAAGTAAATATGATAATGGGATCTTAATTAATTTTTCAATGTCACATAAAACTAACTGCACTTCAAGATTGTTATTTTTCGAATTAACTATGACCTTATTTAAAAATTAAATTAATAATATTTAGAAAATTATTTTTGAAAAATTTATTCCACTTTTGAATTCTACACGTTGAAAAATGGTAGGGGGAATTTTTGGGTTTTTCTGAAATTCTTGAATTTTTGATGAATAGTGAAATACGGTAAAATACCGTATATTCAATTTATCAGCAAAATACACTATTTATGACATCATAAGTGATTCAAGGCCACATGGTTCGAAATCAAATGCCATTATTACTATTAGGGGTCACATGAAACAATAATATTGGTTGTCCTGATGGAAATAATAAAATAATGAAATTAAATATTCAAAATTTACCTCTCTCCTCCACTATAAACCCCCCCACCTCTTCTATTCATGCCTATAAGCCTTGAATCTCCTAAAAGTTCCGCCCAATAATCCTCCCAAGTATCTTCCCCACGTCCTAGATCTTATGGTCTCACCAAAAGACCAAAACCAAAGCCCTTAAGAAGGATCTCAAGGAGAAGAGATCAAGAGGTAAACAACCTCTTTTATTTTCTTTCTTTTCTTTCATTTTATATTATTCTATTCCATTACCTTTGGCTTGTGTTGGGATATTTTATTAAATATTCAACCTTAATATCCATATTATGTATTAATTATGAGATATTACATTCCTCTCATCAAACTATTTTTATGAAATTTTAAGAGACGCCGTTAGGCTGCCGAATTTTCGTGAGAAATTTATCCAGTTTTCATTCATTTTAAGATTCCATTATTTTCTTCTTCTTTCCTCACCTTATCTTAACCAAGAGGCATGTATGCTCTATAATCTTTTATATTATATATTTTCTAATTTTTATGGAAAATTCTTCATCATTATTCTTTTCCTCTCCCACTTATTTAAGGAATAAAAAAACATTGTCCGTGATGTGTCGAATTACCGACATTGTGGACGTTGTAATTTCAATTTCCATTAATTTTTTCAAGTATGGTCATGAAACCAAATATATGGTTGAAAAAGGTCATAATATATGTGTTTTATCTTGATTAACATTCTGTAATCTTTATACATTCATAATATGGAATAATAATACAAAACAAGTTTATTGAGCACAAAACTAGCAAGCCAAATTCAAGTGTTTTTTTAACTCATCAAATGAGTCATCCTCATGGTATATAACTAGAATCACTATAAGATAATTTATGTCTCTTTAATTTCACTAATAATCTATATTAAAAATTTTGTATGTTTAACCATATTTCAAAACCAACTTCCATTCATGAATACAAGTAAACAAAGCATGAAACCAAGTAAGAAAATTCTTCCAAAACAATAAAATTGAATCTCTTAAATCCAACAAAAAATCCATTAATGAACTTAATAAGGTTATAACATATCAATTAAATATAAAATATGTTATGTATTTATGAATTAATAAATCCTAATTTTTTTATTCAGGTCTTTAATAACAAGTCAAGAACACCTTCAAGCATAAGGTAAGGGGTTTCTCATCTCTCTTTCATTTCTGTGAGATTTCCATTGTTCGCAAATTATTCCTTATATTTGGTATATGAGTAATTACATTTGATATATAATAACATGATTATATTTATATTCATGTTATTAAATGATTCACTTGATGGTTATTAAGTCTTGGTCATACGGTTCGACCGATTACATTGTTGTAAGGGACTTTGTCTCAGCTGCCGTTTTCATTGTGACTATCTTTGTATTGTGCACCTAATAATCCTTATGTGGTGTACCTGCTACCCATTTTTGATCAATTTTAATTTGAAATTATATTTGTATTAAATATCCATAATCTTATGTCATGGATATGTTTTTTGTCTAAACCGTATACCATTTTACATACGATGTTTATTTGGAAAGTTATTTTCATTATGGAAATATTGATGAATCCGTATACTCTACTCTATAAGGATATTGAAAGGGAATATTGATCTTGTATTGAATAAATTTATAAATAATGCTTTGGACATGAAGTGGTGGGTGGGGCCCGCTATATCCCCTCGATTCATCGGTAGGTCTCTTGAGACAAAACAGTTTGGCGACAAACCCTTCGAGTTTGTTTCCAAAAATCAAAAGGGTTTCTAATCATAGTAATAAACTGTTTCAATGGTATTATGGTTTCATGTGACAGATACATGATGTCCAATTAATAAGAATTCTCTTTATTCATTATCAGTTATTATTATCCATGAGGTTTTCACTATGACAAAATCTATGGATGCAGTTACATTCCCAGTTTGTTAATAGAATTAGTATTTCATTTATTCAGCATGCCATATTGATTATATCAGATTGTCTATGATTCACTTATTATTGTATTTATTCTTACTCTATTTTAACCATTACCGAGCATTTGAGATCACCCCTTTCATTGTCTATGTTCAACAGGTGATGAAGAGAAGGCCTTTTATTGAGTTCCTGTGGATGCAGTTTTTAGTTTTTATTATGTATTGTATTTTGTAACCTTTTCCAATGTAATTTGAGTTATATCAGTGTATCTAGTTTCTTCAAGACTACTAAAATGATCTTTCCTTCAGGATTTTCATTCCTTCTAACCATGCCAATATCACAAGTAATGCACCGGCTCCAGCCTAGTAGAGTCAGGGTGTTACAGTTGGTATCAATGGAAGTTTAGTAGAAAACTTGGAAACTAGAGTAGGAAAATGTATAGTAGGGAACAAAGCCCTAAGGTAGTATCTGAGGATTAACATACAAGAATGTCCTGGTATTTTGGTAAGGAATAGATTATGTGTATATTTTAAGCAATATGTCCCTGTCTGGATACGAGCAGGTAGAGGCGGCTCTGGCACAGATGTATCTAGGGGTAAAACCTGAAAACACTGCTTTGATCTAGAATCGAACGGGAACTGGTGCATGAAAATGGGACTTGATACACTCTTGGTTATGAAAATCCCAGGGGATATTCTTAGGATAATTCATTTTTTCTTTACAAGCCATTATGAAGGAGTTAATGTAATTTTTTCCTTATAGGAACCATGTTTATAAGATTAGCTATGAATAGAATTTCAATCTATGTTGTGTTCTTTTATATTTGAGATTGATAAACTAATCTAGTGTATCCCATTATTTAGAAATGGAATCTAATGGAAGAAGGGAAATCAATACTCATAGGCAAGGTAGGGATCTCCCTACTAGGCAAGTCAACATAGTCAACATTGGAGCAGATCAAATCACGACCATATTGGAAGAAGGGGAATCAATACTCATAGGCAAGGTAGGGATCATACCCATGACTGAATTTTATATAATTATCGGTATGGATTGGCTATCAAATTATGATGCGAGGATTTATTACAAGAAAAAATAAGTTACAATTTTTGTAAATGGTGTAGAATCCCTTGTCTTTAGGGCATAAAATTTTCCACCTGATTCTTATCTAGAACCACCCCCAATAGCTCTACTGAATGTAATACTTGGAGAGGAAGATAAACCAATATCTATGGGAGAGGAAAGAAATATTTAAATTAAATATGTGCACATAGTGAAAGAGTACATTGATGTATTTCTAGAGGATTTACCTAGAAATCCTCCAGAGTGGGAAGTTGAGTTCTATATTGATTTAATTTCTGATGCAAGACCTATATCAAAGACCCCATATAGAATGACCAATGTGGAGTTAGTTGAGCTGAAGAAAAAACTAGAAGAGTTGAGTGACAAAGGATTTATTCGACCTATTTTTTTTCCATGGGGAGCCCCGATCTTGTTCGTAAAGAAGAAAGATGGATCCATGAGGTTTTGCATTGATTATCGGGAAATCAATGCTATTACAATAAAGAATAAGTATCCTATGCCCCAGATTGATGACTTATTTGACCAACTTCATGGAGCTCAATAATTTTTGAAGACTGGCCTTCGATTTGGATATCATCAACTACATGTGAGGAAGGAGGATATTCCGAAGACAACATTTTAAACAAGGTATGGTCATTACGAGTTTATAGTGATTCCTTTTGGACTAAAAAATGCACCCTCTATTTTCATGGATTTAATGAATAGAGTTTTCAAGGAATATCTTGATAACTTTTTTGTGGTATTCATTGATGATATCCTAGTATACTCAAAAATCTATGAAGACCATGAGGATCATTTGCGAACTATTCTGAAAACTCTGAGAAGAAATCAATTATATGGGAAGTTTTGCAAGTGTGAATTATAGCTTCAGTCAGTTTCTTTTCTAGGCCATATTGTCTCTAAGGATGGAATGCTAGTTGATCCTGCAAAGACAAAGGCAATCCAAGAATGGTCCATGCCAACAAACATAACTGAGGTACGCAGTTTTATTGGTTTAGTAGGTTATTATCGACGTTTCGTTCAGAATTTTTCCCGACTAGCTAACCCGCTAACCATGCTCACATGTAAAGGAGTTAAGTTTGTGTGGACAAATGAATGTATAGAATGCTTCGATGAATTGAAAAGAAGATTGGTCAATGATCAATTTTTGAATCTTCCATATGGAAGTGATGGATTTTTAATATACAGCGATGCATCAAAGAATGGACTAGGTTGCGTCCTTATGAAAAATGATAAATTTATTGCTTACGCATCAAGGTAGTTGAAGACTCATGATAAAAATTATCCAACTCATGATCTTGAGTTAGCAGCTGTAATCTTTGCTCTGAAAATATGGAGGCATTATCTCTACGAAGAGAGATGTGAGATTTATACGGACCACAAGAGTTTGAAATATATTTTCACACAAAAAGAACTCAATATGAGGCAAATAAGATGGCTTGAGTTACTCAAAGATTACGATTGTTCAATACACTACCACCCAGGAAAGGCAAATAAGGTGAAAAATACATTAAGCTAGAAAGATCATGGACTTCTAACTCAAATGAGGATTGAAAGAGATCCTATGTTTATGGATCTACTGAGGATGGATATGGGAATTGTTAAGGAAGGGGAAACATCACTCCTCTTTCAAATGATTGCTAAACCATCTTTACTAGAGAAGATAAAAATTTCTCAATCTGATGATGAGAATCTGCACAAGAAAATTAATGCAGTTAAGGATGAAAGACTGGCTGACTTCATGTATGAAGAAGGAGTTCTGAAGTTTGGGAAGAGGTTATGAATTCCATTAGTACCTGAGCTAAAAAGATAACTATTAGATGATGATCATAGCTCAAATTTCTCTATACACCCGGGTATCACCAAGATGTATAGAGATCTGAAGGAATATTTTTGGTGGGATAATATGAAGTGAGAAATTGTTGACTATGTGTCAAGGTGTCTAGTTTGTCAACAAGTGAAGGTGGAGAGACAACATCCCAAAGTAGTGCTGCAACCTCTACCTATTCCTATGTGGAAGTGGGATAACATTATGATGGATTTTGTCACCGAACTACCAAGGACACCTAGAAGGAATGATGCAATATGGGTAATTGTTGATCGTCTCTCTAAAAAAGCATATTTCCTTCCAATAAGAGAGGATTTACCACTTGAGTGCCTGGAAAGACTTTATATTAATGAAGTTGTGAGACTTCATGGTGCACCTCTATCAATTGTCTCTGATCGAGATCCCCGGTTTACGTCAAAATTCTGGAAAAGTCTCCAGAAGGCTTTAAATACTGAGCTTCATATGAGTACCATATATCACCCCCAAACCGACGGACAATCTGAAAGGACTATTCAAACTCTAGAAGATATGCTGAGTTCATGTTCTCTTGACTTCCAAGGTATTTGGGATCAATACTTTCCTTTGGTGGAATTTTCATACAACAATAGTTTCCATTATAGAATTCAAATGTCTCCATATGAAGCATTATATGGAAAGAGATGTCGAACTCTAAATTTTTGGGATGAAGTTGGTGAGAGGAAACTTATAGGCCTAGAACTTATTGAAGAGACCACGACAAAGGTGAAGAAAATACAAGTCCATATTAAAGCATCCCAAAGTAGGCAGAAGAGTTATGCTGACAACCGGAGAAAGGACTTGGAATTTCAAGTGGGAGATAATGTATTTCTGAAAGTATCTCCATGGAAGGGAATCTTAAGGTTTGGTAAGAAAGGTAAAATGAACCCTAGGTACATAGGACTATTTGAAATTTTGGGAAGAATCAGAGTTGTAGCTTACCATTTAGCGATGCCTCCAAATCTCTCCAGAGTTCATGATGTGTTCCACGTATCATTGTTAAATAAGTACATGCCAGACCCAACGCATGTACTCACATATGAAGAAATAGAACTGGAACCTGATTTATCATATTGTGAAAAGCCTATCAGGATTCTTGACACAAGGGAGAAAGTATTGAGAAATTGAACAACTTGTCTAGTAAAGTTTCTTTGGAGAAATCAGAATATGGAGGAAGAAACATGGGAACCAGAGGATTTCATGAAGAAAAACCACCCATATCTTTTTAGTGGGATTTATTCATAAAATTTCGAGGAAGAAATTTACAAAGGAGAGAATAATGTAGCACCCCAAACATTTTATGGTATTTTTCTCTTAAATACATTCTATTCATCACTGTGTTCCTTTGAAACAACATTAGGATATTTAGGAGATAGTCAAAACCTAGCCATTAAATATAAATTTTCCACTTCTATGTTTTGAATTTCGAAAAATGGTCATCTAGAGTTGTGATCAGTAAGTCATTTGGAGTCTGATAGAACAAACTTGATTTTTGGTGAATAGTAACATACCCTTATGAATAGTAATACGACCCTTATGAATTGTAAATAATAATATTATTTTATTTTCTTAAGGAAATATGATAATGGGATCATAATTAATTTTTCAATGTCACATAAAACAAACTGCACTTCAAGATTGTTATTTTTCGAATTAACTATGACCGTATTTAAAAATTAAATTAATAATATTTAGAATTTTTTTTTTGAAAAATGAATTTCACTTTTTAATTATACACATCGAAAAATGGTAGGGGTGAATTTTTGGGATTTTTCTGAAATTCTTGAATTTTTGATCAATAGTGAAATACGGTAAAATACCGTATATTCAATTTATCAGTAAAATACACTATTTATGACATAATAAGTGATGCAATGCCACTTGTTTCGAACTCACATGCCATTATTACTAGTAGGGGTCACATGAAACAATACTATTGGTTGTCTTGATGGAAATAATAAAATAATGAAATTAAATATTCAAAATTTACCCCTCTCCTCCACTATAACCCCCCACCTCTTCTCTTCACTCCTCTAAGACTTTTAGCTCCTCAAAGTTCTGCCCAATAATCCTCCCAAGTCTCTTCCCTACGTCCTAGAGCTTCTGGTCTCACCAAAAGACCAAAACCAAATCCCTTAAGAAGGATCTCAAGGAGAAGAGATCAAGAGGTAAACAACCTCTTTTATTTTCTTTCTTTTCTTTCATTTTATGTTATTCTCTTCCATTAACTTTGGCTTGTGTTGGGATATTTCATTAAATATTCCCCCTTACTGTCCATATTATGTATGAATGATGAGATATTCCATTCTTATCATCAAACTATTTTTATGAAATTTTAAG
Source organism: Viscum album (assembly GCA_963277665.1). Classification (NCBI taxonomy): domain Eukaryota; kingdom Viridiplantae; phylum Streptophyta; class Magnoliopsida; order Santalales; family Viscaceae; genus Viscum; species Viscum album. Next base: position 614,204,545 of record OY728128.1, read on the forward strand.
AGATGCCGTTAGGCTGTCGAACTTTCGTGAGAAATTTATCAAGTTTTCATTCATTTTAAGATTCCTTTATTTTCTTCTTCTTTCCTCACCTAATCTTAACAAAGAGGCATGTATGCTCAATAATATTTTATATTATATATGTTATAATGTTTATGGAAAATTATTCATCATTATTCTTCTCCTCTCCCACTTATTTAAGGAATAAAAAACATTGTCCGTGATGTGTCGAATTACCGACATCGCGGACGTTGTAATTTCAATTTCCATTAATTATTTCAATTCTGGTCATGAAACAAAATATATGGTTGAAACAGGTCATAATATATGTGTTTTATCTTTATTAACATTCTGGAAGCTTTATACGTTCATAATATGGAATAATAATACAAAATAAGTTTATTGAGCACAAAACTGCCAAGCCAAATTCAAGTGTTTTTTTAACTCATCGAATGAGTCATCCTCATGGTATATAACCAGAATCACTATAAGATAATTTATGTCTATTTAATTTCACTAATAATCTATATTAATAATTCTGGATGTTTAACCATATTTCAAACCAACTTACATTCATGAATACAAGTAAACAAAGCATGAAACCAAGTAAGAAAATGCTTCCAAAACAATAAAATTGAATCTCTTAAATCCAACAAAATGGCCATTAAAGAACTTAATAAGGTTATACCATATCAATTAAATATAAAATAGGTTCTAGATTTATGAATTAATAAATCCTAATTTGTTTATTCATGTCTTTAATAACAAGTCAAGAACACCTTCAAGCATAAAGTAAGGGGTTTCTCATCTCACTTTCATTTCTGTGAGATTTCTATTGTTCACCAATTATTCCTTATATTTGGTATATGTGTACTTCCATTTGATATATAATAACATGATTCTATTTATATTAATGTTATTCAATGATTCACTTGATGTTTATTAAGTTCTGGTCATACGGTTCGACCGATTACATTGTGGTAAGGGACTTTGTCTCAGCTGCCGTTTTCGTTGTGACTATCTTTGTATTGTGCACCTAATAATCCTTATGTGGTGTACCTACTACCAATTTGCGATCAATTTTCATTTTAAATTATATTTATATTAAATATCCATAATCTTATGTCATGGATATGTTTGTTGTCTAAACTGTATACCATTTTACATACGGTGTTTATTTGGAAAGTTATTTTAATTATGGAAATATTGATGAATTCGTATACTCTACTCTATAAGAATATTGAAAGGGAATATTGCTCTTGTATTTAATCAATGTATAAATAATTATTTGGACATGCAGTGGTGGGTGGGGCCCGCTATATCCCCTATATGCATCGGTAGGTCTCTTGAGACAAAACAGTTTGGCGACAAACCCTTCGAGTTTGTTTCCAAATATCAGAAGGGTTTCTACCCACAAAACTAAACCGTTTCAATGGTATTATGGTTTAATGTGATAGATACATGACGTCCAATTAATAATCATTCTCTTTATTCATTATCAGTTATTATTATCCATGAGGTTTTCACTATGAAAAAATCTATGGATGCAATTACATTCTCAGTTTGTTAATGGAATTAGTATTTCATTTATTCAGCATGCCATATTGATTATGTCTGATTGTATATGATTCACTTATTATTTTATTCATGCTTCCGCTATTTTTAACCCTTATTGAGCATTTAAGCTCACCCCTTTAATTGTCTATCTTCAAAAGGTGATGAAGAGAAGGCCTTTTATTGAGTTCCTGTGGATGCAGTTTTTATTTTTTATTATGTATTGTATTTTGTAACCTTTTCCAATGTAATTTGAGTTACATCAGTGTATCTAGTTTCTTCAAGACTACTAAACTGATCATTCCTTCGGGATTTTCATTCCTTCTAACCATACCAATATCACAAGTAATGCACCGGCTCCAGCCTAGTGGTGTCGGGGTGTTACAATAAATACCCATCTTATGTCATAAAAACCTCTTTCATATCCACCCATTTATTGTGTAAAAGATATAAAATAAATGGCCATGCATTCTATAAACTACCATATCAGTAATGACCCAAATCACTGGGGCCTTCTTAGCTAGCAGAAGGCTAAGCCATCACAAACCCAATATCCCCTCTAATAGGCTAGGGGCTAGTGACAAGCACTGATAAGGCATAACTATGATGGGATTCCTTTTCCTAATGAAGTTTCATAAACAAACCTAAATATCTCCATAAAATAGTGTAGAGGAATATAAAGTAAAGAATGTAACATTTAGAGATAAACCATGCATTCAATAAACTCTAGGGAATACTTCAAAGTATAAAATAATACAACCAAAGCGTAAAGGAGAAAAATAAAAAACCAACTAGAAATAAAGTCTGAAATTTACAAAAATTAGAAATAATGAAAGCTGAGAGATCCCTACTCTTTATCTCCATGCTTGACGAGTGTATGAAGTCAATGCACCTAGGTAAAACTATGCTCCATCGTAATCACCATTGATTTGTCTATTTTCAACATAAGACACGAAACATGAGGTAAAATCCCATTTAGGGTTGAGTATATACATACCTAGTAGGATTCCCCAAAACTGAAAGAGAGTGATAGAGAGGTACAATAATAGTCAACTCAAGCCAAAGCAGTAGAAAAAAACCCATTTTATATACATATCTATGATCATAAAGAAACCAAAATGAGAGAGAATTTCTATATTCATATCATATCATAGAAAAATTCAATGAGTAATCCTATAGCTCTGCAAGTCTAACACAAGTTACTAACATCTAATGAAACCTCACCAAAATATGTGTGTAGGAGCCCACACCTCACAACTATAGTCCACAACCAAGGGAGACACATATCCCATGGTAGACCCATACACCACTAGAGCTCAAAGGTGGGGGATTACCACTCCGTAGGTGGGGAATTACTGACACCAACATCTCTTTGATATCCTAGGGAACTAGCACCCTGGTGTGATAGAGGAGTACTACCCTTGAAATATCTATGATAACTTGGGAAACCCATTACTTGGTGTTAAAGGGGAGTACTAACCCAAACATATCTAAAATGATCCTTCTAAATCACTACCATAATCAAGCATCACCTGAATATGAATTTGGTTCGGAACATTCCACATCATACCTCTAAAGACACTACAAATTCCACCAACATGTTCTATGTAAAAAAATAAAGATTGGCTACCCATAGGAAAAAATATGACTATAAAATTCATGAGATATGATAGGAATACGTTTATTATAGGGAAAAAAACCTATATGAGGTCCACATAGTGTGTGACCTTGCTCTACTACCTGGCCTTGTTCTCCTATGGACACAGATCAGAGTCCATGTTGGAATACATGGTGTGTAATGGGTCTGCATGGAATGTCTTTTCCACCCATGTCTTTTCTATGTGCTCCTAGAAATTCCCATGATCATCGATCCATGACCGAGTTCATTGGGTCATGCCTATGTTCTTAGTCCTTTGCCATGCCCGGGTACCGACCTATGCCTGTGTACTCCAAGAGAACACAGTGTGCCCCCCCACATAGGGACCAGGTCTTATGCTAGATAAAACATGGCCTAGATTCCCAGGGAAAGTCACATGGTGTGAGGGCCCACCACATGATGTGTGATCCTTATCTTCCCCCAAAACTTGGCTTCTACAACTAGGTGGGGCTACACATCATGTGTTCATCATAGTACACTCTGTGTAGTTCATATTTTCTTAGAAATTTCATATTATTCATGTATTCACAAGATCCATCCACCCCACTACAAATTACACCGATTGTCTACCTGGAATCAATGGGGGTTGCCTTTATCCATTGTTTCCCATCCTCCAGTGGCCAGAAAATAGATTTTGATGATCCATACAAAGCCCATAGCACCATATGTGTGCCTCTTACTCAATCCCAACACCCCTCCAAATCCCAGATCCATGGATTATTCACCCATAAGTCACATAATTCCTTTATTTATCCACAAACTATCAATTATCATGTCATTCGTGCTACCATAATGAATCCATGGGTTTCATCATGCTTGAACCCACCTTGACAATGTCGAACCACAACCTCATAGGCTAAAGTTAAAGAACGTGATGAAAAGAGAGGGGAAAATAACAAAAACAAAGTAAAACCTATCATTGGTCAAGTGTTCTTGGACAATGATTCACAATAGAGATATCCAAGGGTGATAACAAGTCTTAGTAGGAATAATTTAATTTAAAAAATAAAATTATTGAAATGGACTAATGCAATGAAAGGATAAGCACAGATAAAAAATATAAAAATCCATGATCAATATTTTAATAAAAAGGGTAAAATACAGATTTGACAAGCCCTACTTTGAAAAAGGATTGACTGTTGGTGAAGACCATGTTCTACAGTGAAGGAGAAGACCCGTTGAGTTCGCCCACTCTTGATCCACCTCAATCTGATCATCACTCATCATCAAATTCTTATTCACCATTGAGGAATACTCTAAACATCCTATAATATATTATAAAGGTTATGTGGATAACCCTTGAAAAATTTTCATAAGTGGGAATTTATAGAGGATTTCAATTATGTCATTTAATAATACAAATAAATAATATATTTATTTATTTTAATTAAACACACCTTCCAATAGCTACTTGAATCATACATCTGGTTCCAACCAAACTTAGGTAGCACCTAGGGTAAACCCTGCGTTACGGACTCAATTTTGGTATTAGATTTCTGATCCAAGACTCCATTTGGGAGTTATTCTATTATTTTTAGAAAACTGCACATGCTTGATATTAATATATTTAATTATTTTATAATATCAATTCTAAGCTCATTGGGCCTTGGAAAATAATTTCATCTCATCACCTGCCTTAAAAAATATTCTTTAATATATTTCAAAGTCTTATAAGTAAAAAATTGTTTCACTACATTATTCCCCTCTTCAAGGATTTTTGTCCCCAAAAAGCACAAGCTAAAAGGTGGGGATAATGAGACTGCATCTGGCTCTCCCACTCCTAGGAGCTCTCCTTCATGCTCATGTTCTTCCATAGCACATGAACCAAGGGAATGGTATATACTCATAGGATTTTCACCTACCAATACTCGATCTCCATCGAGTACTTCATGAAGGTGTCTCTATCTTCGATGTAATGTTTGACCCAGCCAATGATGTGTATAGGATCATGCACGTATCTCTTTAGCTGAGACATATGGAAGATTCAATGTACCCAATAAAACTATGGGGGTATGTATAGGTGTTAAGAAACCTCTCCAACCCTCTGTAGGATCTTGAACGACTCAATGAACCTTGAGGATAGCTTGCCTCCCCAGCCAAACCTCCATAATCCTTGTCGTGGGGAGACTCTTAGGAAAACATGGTCTCACCGTTTAAACTCAAAGGGCCTAAAATATCGATCTTTATAAGATTTATTTGACTATGGAATATAATAATATGTTCATAGATGAACTAAAATTTATATGTCATCACCTGCACCATCTATGGCCCAACAAAAGGTACCTTGCCAATATTAGTCAAGCAAAAGTTTGTCCTATAGGGTCTCCCATACAGGGCATCAAAAAGTGAAATTACAAACTTAGAGTGATAGATATTATTATAAGAAAAATTTTAAAAATGGAAAGTGAACCCTCTAGATATGGATAAAGTCAAAAACACATGCTATCATCATATACACCAACACCTGGATAGTGATCTTGGTTTACCCATATTTTTGGGATTGAAACACCGTACCCATCCTTAAATGGGTTCAGAGTGCCTCTTAAAGGCCTCTATACAGTTTTTATGTAAACCACACATCTTGATCGAAGAATATCATTGAGGTTAAACCATGGATCTAGACAATCTTCTACATGTACAACTGTCCCACACTCTCCACATAACTGTACTCCCTGATAGAATTGAAGTTTTATGACTTCATAAGTCGGTCAAATACAACCCAGATAGAGTCATGGCCTCACACCATCCAAAAAATCCCCATAAAAAATTCCATATATATATATATATATATATATTCCATCCCATATCTACTCCGATATCTCAAAAGGATGTTTCAAACTTGTCAGAACTTGGTTCTCGGTCTTCACCTGCTGACATCTGAGACACCGAGAGACAAAATCGACAACACTCCACCTCATGCTATCCCAAAAAAAAAATAACACTAATGGTCTCTTTACATATTCTATACACCAGGATGTATATCCAAATGAGAAGTGTGAAACACCCTCATCACTTCCTCTTGCATCACGACCAAAACCGTCATCCATCCCTAGAAAAGGATGACATGTTCACCTCCTTTATACAATCCATCTAGTGAATCTCCTAATAATATATGGTCACGAATAACCTAATGGTTGATGTATCCCAACCGATACTCACTCAAATTATGGATAATTAGAGGATTAAACATCATTGACTAAAGATAAGATTCACCCCTATCCTCTACCAAGGTTGGCTTTAAAGAAGTCAACTGCTTAGATGCCTCCTCCACCGAACAAGAACAAGGCTTATTACTAAGGGAATATTCCACCACATTGAACTTACCTTAAGTATAGAATATCTCAAAGTCATATTCATATAGAAACTCAAACTGGTTCCTTCTTATTAGGTTTAGATATTTCCATGTGAAGATATAACCTCTACATCTTTAGATTGAAGACTAAAACTGCAAGATCCAAGTTATGAGTGATGTTTTTATTCTCATGGGGTATCAATTTTTTCAAACCATATGAAATAAATTCCTACCTCAACATCAACACATATCTGAACCCATCTCTAGAGGGATCACAATACACTATGTACTCTACGCCTTCCTCTGATTGTATCAAAATAAGATCACTAGTCATCCTCAGCCTCAACTTCTCAAAGTATCTTTGATAGCCCTTAGTCTAGGCAAATGAATGAACTTTCCACTTAAGGGTGCTCAATGAGACTGTAATCCTAGATAATTCTGCTATAAACCTCTTATATTACCCTTCCAAGCCATAAAAACTATGCACCACTGACATGCTCTTGGGTGGATGTGACGCCCCAGGTTTTATGAACTAGTTCAAGTAAGCAATGTTATGCCTTTAATGATGTCTCTTGTTTTATTTGTTGTGCTAATAAGGAATTAGAAATAAAATAAAACATGGATAATAAGGTAAATTTATATATATTAAAATTTTACATTGCAACAAGACCCAACTAGTTGAAAATACCATGCACAAGACCTAACACAGCCACAACAAGACTACTAAGAACCACAACTCGAGTAATCGGATAGTCCTCATCTTTAGAGTCCATTAGCGTGAAAAATATAATATCCAGGGCCACGCCACACATGCTCAATGCCAATGGTATGAGGAGAGCCGTCCTTTCTGGTTCAAGTGTTTTGTTCTTGTAAAATACCCCTGCTTTTATAATAATCCTGTGAATATTGACCGTAGGAAAATATAGCCGTTGGATTTTCAAAACAACCTTTGGGTTTCCATTGATAAAGTTTATCTTTATATTAAAACTTGTTTTAATGCTCTTATAATTTTATAATATTTCAACTATTATAATATGTTTCACAAAAGAGTTATGCTTTTAAAATAAAAAGGAGTATTCTCAGAAATAAATCCTTTGGTTTTCACAAGATCCCGATGGATACTTGCATATTGAAAACTTAGTATTATTTCTATATGTTTAAAGGGTATCAATAATAATATCTTTTGAGCTATACATTATGAATTTTTGAATTAACTAGTAGTCTTTTATAATTTCTTTAAAGATCCTAATAATTATAAGGGTTTTGTATGTAAAATAAGAAAGGTATATCTTTTAAAAGATTTATATATAAGGGATTTAAATTTTAAGTTAAAACTATTTTTTTGTTATAGTATGTTGACTCATTTTGTGCAAATATTTATATTTTGAACTAAGCATACTTAAACTTGTTATTTCGAAAGTCTAAATAAATTTTCTTTTTATAAATTATGTTGATATGAACTATATTACATAAGCTAGTAAATGGATTTAGATTTTAAATTAAAACTAATTGTCTTTTTGAATGAACCCTCTTTTGTATAAATATTTATACTACACTTTATTTTGAAATAAGTATACTTATGCTAGGTTATTTTATAAATTTAAATAAGTTTTAATAAAAAATGGGTTGGGGCCGGACCAAGTCGAGGGCATCCCTTAAGGGACAAGCCCTCTAGGCTGAGACCAAGCCCCAAGGGACCCGAGGTGCCGACAATCGGGGTCCCCAAGCACTCAGTGGGTATCCAAAACGCGTCCCAAGCCATGAATAGGTCTCTTAGGTCGCGCGCAGGCCGTGTGTAAGGCCACGGTGCGCGGTGCGTAGGGGTGGGACGAAGCCGCATGGGGCCCATGTATAAGGCCCCGGTGTGTGTGTTCGTGTTATTGAACCGAAGCCGGCACACTTTGGCTTATAAGACGCGCCTCAAATGCGTTCCGTTTCGATGTGGGATGCGCTCCGCGCGACCGGGACCGTCCGATCGACTCCTGTGTCAATCTCGACCATCCGAACCTATTAGCCACACGATCGCCCCGCATATCACCGCGACCGTCCGATCTCACCTGAGATCTAATCTCGGTCGTCCTTTCCTTTTCAGCGTCGACCCTCACCATCTTCTTCCTCAAAGTGGCACCCGACCGGTAGGCCTGCAACCGAGGACGCCTCGGCCTCCTTCCCCGCACTGCTCCCTTGACTTCTGAACACCCCCCTAGGTCTCTGTTTTCCCGTCTTCCCCATGTCAGTCTAGACTCTTGGGTCGAGTCATCATTGGATACTGATGCCTATATATATTCCTCTGGCCTCTTGAAACCGTGGAAGGTCTTCTTACTCCTTCCTCTCCCACGAACTCCCAGCAAGATCAGCGTGGTGCACCTGGTCCGAGCTTCCTCCTCAAGAGATGTAAGGTTCCTTTCATACATGCTTTCTTTTAAAAGAACCTCCGTTTTATACTCTCGGTATATATATATATATACAGTTTATATATATATGTATACTTGATTATAACCCACTCAGGTTGTGATGTTTTCAAAAGGGGGCTTGCATGCCGTGTATCCAGTAGGATGCAAGTGTGGTGGTTTTTATGTCTTTCCCCATAATACTAATCTTTTATGTTTTAGTACATACGGCTTATACATATACATAGTTATGTATAATGAAATCCATCCGGTCTTAAAATGGGTTTTTTCTAAAGTTTATTATAATGGTTACTAAGGGAAAAGAGTTATATTACCTTATTCTAAAGCAATCCTTAATAATATGGTTCATATATATATATATGGGTTACCCTTTTTTTGTATATATATATATACATATAGGTTATATTTTTTTTGGATGGACTTATGTTGGACAGGGCTTTGGGGTGTTACGTTTTGATTTCTTTCAGTTTTATTTCATAAAACCTATACAAATATAAAAAATACAATTTTATATATATATACAGATACTTATAACCAAAACTCTATCTATTTTTTTTCGGATTTCAAAATGATCCAACATGTAATACTATGCATTATATATTAATGAGGGTTGTTTGAAGTTGTTTTACCATGAAAACCCCTCGTTGTAAACTTGCTATCTATATATCTCTATGTACTCATAAACATGTAAACCAATACAAATCAAATTCATGATTTCAAGGGGTGGGTACCAACCTTTAAGTAAATCCTTATGCGAACTATGTTGTATTAAAGAAGCATACTGGGCATCTCTCATGATGCGTTTTTACCATGAAGGGTGTATTTTGGTTTGATTTAAAATGAATTAGAGGATTTAAGATTTGATGGGTCATGATATCATGTTGTGTTCATGTATTATCTTAAGACATAATGAACCTACTGGGGTGAATGTATTAATTAATCAAGTTGTGATTTAATTCATTTACAAGATCAAGGGCCTATTTATCACCATAACTAATTTCAAGTGTTTTCCTTAAGCACTCCTTTTCCATGGATTTATAATGACAAAGATTTATCATTTAGTATACCATTATTTTATATGATTTAGTGAAAAGGATGTTTTACTAAGCTATGTATGCCTTTGATGAGTTATTGACACATTTTTCAAGTTAACTATCATACTTTTTATTAGCAAAATTTGTGGTGGTTTATTATTTATTATTGTACATAATGCATGATTATGACATATCCCTGGATAAGATAAGAAAATAGATTACCCAAAGTGGTATGGGACACCTTGGGTAAAATGAAAATGAATGAGATATTCAAGGTGGTATGGGACATCTTGAATATACATAACGATTTAATTAAATCATGAACAATGTGGCTCACATGATAATAAAGGCAAATTTAAGGGTGCGCCCTGATAGCGCTCCAATGCATTGGGTAATGATGTAACCACTAGAGATTACAATTTTAACGATACCTTGGGGTTTACCTTGGTAATTTCATATGACACCTTGGGGATGGACCTTGGTGATATGTTCATGATTGTCTAAGTTAAATGTTGATTCCACATAATTCAAGTTATGTAAACAAGTTCTTTCCAAGATAAAGTTCTTTCACGACTGATGCCTTTAAGTTTTCATAAAGTTCTTATTTCACTGGTATAAGTTTGGAGCATGATTGGTGTTATTACTTAATAGAATAGTAACCAGCATATGAAAATTTAGTTGTTTCCTTTATGGGAAACTCTTATTATGTTTTACTTTTAACTGTTTAATTTATGCTTAAGTAAGACACATGTCGTACTTGTTTATGACAACCATTGTTATTCCTTCGAGAATTAACATCATTGTTCCATGTTCTTATTGAAAACCTTGATTGAGAATTTTTATGCTATGTGTTATAATTTTCCTTTAAATAAGTGTACAATCTCTTTTAAAAGAATGTTTTCAAATGTTACAGTGTTTTAATTTTTTTTAAAACCCCTTACTGAGTATTTTAATGCTTACCCTATGTTTTGATTTAAAATTTTCAGGTATCAGCTCTTAAAAGATGAATTGTTTCAGAAGTTGCCAGTTTCCTAGAACCCAAACCACACACGATCCTCTGTATGGGACATGATTTGTTGTTAAGAAAGTGTGTTTTATTTTAAGATAACACATCATGTTCAGAAGGTACCGACTCCTGGGTTTCTGGGGTCGGGGTCTCCACAGTTGGTATCAGAGGTTCGGTTTGGATAACTCTGGAAAGCCAGAAAATGAAACAAGAATATATATATGTATATATATTTCAATTTTATTAAAAATTGGGTTTTCTTAAATTTCAGATGGAAAACGAAGGCACAAATCTCTTATCTCTCCCCACAGAGGCCCTAGAGACCATAGTGTCTTTAGCTAGCCGTGAGGACTTTCTAAACTACGCCCATATCCACATGACATGCAAACTCCTTTACAATGTATCCAATTCACCACAGGTGCTTCAGTTACACCAAGGGGTAGGAATAGATTACCTCATTATGATGATAACTCAGTTTCCCTCATATGTGCATCGGGGAAAGTACCATGAGGGAATTTTCCAGATTTTCACAGTGGGTGAGAGCTTTGGAACCATGATTGATAACCCTTTTCAAGAACCTACTGCTGACGGAGACCTCCAAGCGGGATACCACTGTCAGATTTTAAACTATGGCTTCTGGGGTCAATTTTTGGATTTCGGGAGATTAGAAGACGAGTCCACCCGACTGTCTTGCAGATGACAAGTGTATAAAGATGTCTCTCAACTTCATACCCCCCATGCTAGACTCATAAGACGTCATAGGTGCGCTCATGAGTTTTCCCCTGAATGCTCGGCCTGTGTTTGGTTCGAGGAGTTAGGGAGTTTTTCTTCTCTGTGTGGAGTTCATTTAGTCAATGGATAAGGGAAACTCAAGCACTAATAATAATAAATGTATGTTTATTGAAATTTTGTCTTTCCCCTTCCCTGTCTTTACTTTGTGTTTGTCCTTGAAAGATTTTCAAGTGATTGAACTCCTGTCTTAAAACTTTCAGATGGAAGGAAAAACCTACCTGTTATCTCTTCCCACTGAGATTCTGGAAATAATTACAATCAAAACGTGTGAGGACGAGTATTACCCCTTCACAAGTTTGCAAAGAACGAGCAAGCATTGGTTCGAGGTAACAAACGGTCCGGAGATTCTCTGCACCTGCCAGGGGAATGCCTCCATCTATTACCGCGTTGGCTCTGCACAGCTAGCCGAACCTGAACGATGAGGAAGTTACCACGAAGGGATCTTTCTATGTTTCACCCTAGGCCGAAACTACATGGCCAGAGTGAAATTTCAGGAGGCTGCGTTAGAGGGAAATCTTTATGCGGCTTATATGCTCTAACTTCTCAGCTTTAGCCTGTTTGACCGTATCTATGGATTCGATATCCTTGACCGAGACATAATTCGGCAAGTCCTTCGTACTTTGGTCTACAAAGAAATTTCAGAACTTTGTACTATTCGAGCTTCCCTATGGAGGCATGAAGGCCCGAAACATAAGTGCAACCCCTCCTGTCTTAGGTGTATGTGGATTAGGGAACTGGAAGAGGTGAGCTTCGCTACGGGGATTCCTCTAAATGCACCTGTTGACCCTATACATTGGTGGAGATGGTGAGAATGTTGCAGAACCTTGCAGTGTTGTGAAATAAATTGCGAGGACGCAATTTTCTAAAGGGGGGATAATGTGACGCCCCATGTTTTATGAACTAGTTCAAGTAAGCAATGTTATGCCTTTAATGATGTCTCTTGTTTTATTTGTTGTGCTAATAATGAATTAGAAATAAAATAAAACATGGAGAATAAGGTAAACTGATATATATTAAAATTTTACATTGCAACAAGACCCAACTAGTCGAAAATACCATGCACAAGACCTAACACAGCCACAACAAGACTACTAAGAAACACAACTCGAGTAATCGGATAGTCCTCGTCTTCAGAGTCCATCAGCGTGAAAAATATAACAGCCAGGGCCACGACACACATGCTCAATGCCAATGGTATGAGGAGAGCCATCCTTTCTGGTTCAAGTGTTTTGTTCTTGTAAAATACCCCTGCTTTTATAATAATCCTGTGAATATTTACCGTTGGAAAATATAGCCGTTGGATTTTCAAAACAACCTTTGGGTTTCTGTTGATAAAGTTTATCTTTATATTAAAACTTATTTTAATTCTATTATAATTTTATAATATTTCAACTATTATAATATGTTTCACAAAAGAGTTATAGTTTTAAAATAAAAAGGAGTATTCTCAGAAATAAATCCTTTGGTTTTCACAAGATCCCGATGGATACTTGCATATTGAAAACTTAGTATTCTTTCTATATGTTTAAAGGGTATCAATAATAATATCTTTTGAGCTCTAAATTATGAATTTTTGAATTAACTAGTAGTCTTTTATAATTTCCTTAAAGATCCAAATAATTATAAGGGTTTTGTATGTAAAATAAGAAAGGTATATCTTTTAAAATATTTATATATAAGGGATTTAAATTTTAAGTTAAAACTATTTTGTTGTTATAGTATGTTGACTCATTTGTGCAAATATTTATATTTTGAACTAAGCATACTTAAATTTGTTATTTTGAAAGTCTAAATAAATTTTCTTTTTATAAATTATGTTGATATGAACTATATTGCATAAGCTAGTAAAAGGATTTAGATTTTAAATTAAAACTAATTGTCTTTTTGAATGAACCCCATTTTGTATAAATATTTATACTACACTTTATTTTGAAATAAGTATACTTATTCTAGGTTATTTTATAAATTTAAATAAGTTTTAATAAAAAAAATGGGTTGGGGCCCGACCAAGCCGAGGGAATCCCTTAAGGGACAAGCCCTCTAGTCCGAGACCAAGCCCCAAGGGACCCGAGGTGCTGACCATCGGGGTCCCCAAGCACTCAGTGGGTATCCAAACCACTTCCCAAGCCATGCATAGGTCTCTCAGGTCGCGCACAGGCCGTGGGTAAGGCCGCAGTGCGCGGTGCGTAGGGGTGGGCCGAAGCTGCATGGGGCCCGTGTATAAGGCCTCGGTGTGTGTTCATGTTATTGAACAGAACCCGACACGCTTTGGTTTATAAGCCCCGCATCAAACGCATTCCATTTCGATGTGGGACGCGCTCCGTGCGGCCAGGACCGTCCGATCGACTCCCGTGTCGATCTCAACCATCCGAACCTATTAGCCACACGATCGCCCCGCGTATCACCGCGACCGTCCGATCTCACCCGAGATCTAATCTCGACCATCCTTTCCTTTACAGCGTCGACCCTCACCATCTTCTTCCTCGAAGTGGAACCTGACTAGTAGGCCTACAACCGAGGACGCCTCGGCCTCCTTCCCCGCACTGCTCCCTTTACTCCCGAACACCCCCCTAGGTCTCTATTTTCTCGTCTTACCCACATTGGTCTAACCTCTTGGGTTGAGTCATCGTTGGATAACGAGGCCTATATAAACGCCTCTAGCCTCTTGAAACCGCGACAGTTCTTCTTCCTCCTTCCTCTCCCACGAACTCCCAGCAAGATCAGTGTGGTGTACCTAGTCCGAGCTTCCTCCTCAAGCGATGTAAGGGTCCTTTCATACATGATTTATTTTAAAAGAACCTCCGTTTTATACTCTTGGTATATATATATACAGTTTATATATATATGTATACTTGATTATAACCCACTCAGGTTGTGATGTTTTCAAAAGGGGGCTTGCATGCCGTGTATCTAGTAGGATGCAAGTGTGGTGGTTTTTATGTCTTTCCCTATAATACTACTCTTTTATGTTTTAGTACATACGTCTTATAAATATACATAGTTATGTATAATGAAATCCATCCAGTCTTAAAACGGGCTTTTCTAAAGTTTATTACAATGGTTACTAAGGGAAAAGAGTTATCTTACCTTATTCTAAAGCAATCCTTAATAATATGGTTTATATATATATATGTATGGGTTACCCTTTTTTTGTATATATATATACATATAGGTTATATTTTTTTTGGATGGACCTATGTTGGATAGGGCTTTGGGGTGTTACGTTTTGATTTCTTTCGGTTTTATTTCATAAAACCTATACAGATATAAAAAAAATACAGTTTTCTATATATATACAGATACTTATAACCAAAACTCTATATATATATTTTTTTCGGATTTCAAAATGATCCAACATGTAATACTATGCATTATATATTAATGAGGGTTGTTTGAAGTTGTTTTACCATGAAAACCCCTCGTTGTAAACTTGGTATCTATATATCTCTATGTACTCATAAACATGTAAACCAATACAAATCAAATTCATGATTTCAAGGGGTGGGTAACAACCTTTAAGTAAATTCTTATGCGAACTATGTTGTATTAAAGAAGCATACTGGGCATCTCTCATGATTCTTTTTACCATGAAGGGTGTATTTTGGTTTGATTTAAAATGCATTAGAGGATTTAAGATTTTATGGGTCATGATATCATGTTGTGTTCATGTATTATCTTAAGACATAATGAACCTACTGGGGTGAATGTATTAATTAATCAAGTTATGATTTAATTCATTTACAAGATCAAGGGCCTATTTATCACCATAACTAATTTCAAGTGTTTTCATTAAGCACTCCTTTTCCATGGATTTATAATGACAAAGATTTATCATTTAGTATACCATTATTTTATATGGTTTAGTGAAAAGGATGTTTTACTAATCTATGTATGCCTTTGATGAGTTATTGACACATTTTTCAAGTTAACTATCATAATTTGTTTTAGAAAAATTTGTGGTGGTTTATTATTTATTATTGTACATAATGCATGCTTATGACATATCACTGAATAAGATAAGAAAATAGATTACCCAAAGTGGTATGGGACACCTTGGGTAAAATGAAAATGAATGAGATATTCAAGGTGGTATGGGACATCTTGAATATACATAACAATTTAAGTAAAGCATGAACTATGTGGATCACATGATAATAAAGGAAAATTTAAGGGTGCGCCTTGATAGCGCTACAATGCATTGGGTAATGATGTAACCACTAGAGATTACAATTTTAACGATACCTTGGGGTTTACCTTGGTAATTTCAAATGACACCTTGGGGATGGACCTTGGTGATATGTTCATGATTGTCTAAGTTAAATGTTGATTCCACATAATTCAAGTTATGTAAACAAGTTCTTTCCAAGATAAAGTTCTTTCACGACTGATGCCTTTAAGTTTTCATAAAGTTCTTATTTCACTAGTATAAGTTTGGAGCATGATTGGTGTTATTACTTAATAGAATAGTAACCAGCATATGAAAATTTAGTTGTTTCCTTTATGCACAACTCTGATTATGTTTTACTTTTAACTGTTTAATTTATGCTTAAGTAAGACACATGTCATACTTGTTTATGAAAACCATTGTTATTCCTTCAATAATTAACATCATTGTTCCATGTTCTTATTGAAAACCTTGATTGATCATTTTTATGTTATGTGTTATAATTTTCCTTTAATAAGTGTTCAATCTCTTTTAAAAGAATGTTTTCAAATGTTACAGTGTTTTAATTTTTTTTTAAAACCCCTTAATGAGTATTTCAATGCTCACCCTATGTTTTGATTTAAAATTTTCAGGTATCAGCTCTTAAAAGATGAATTATTTCAGAAGTTGCCGGTTTCCCAGAACCCAAACCGCACACGATCCTCTATATGGGACATGATGTGTTGTTAACAAAGTGTGTTTTATTTTAAGATAACACATCATGTTCAGAAGGCACCGACTCCTAGGTTTCTGGGGTCAGGGTCTCCACAGTGGATCCCAAGAAATCACTACATAAATCTTCATTGGGTCCACAACTAATCCATGATAAAAAATGAAATACCCCTAGAAGTGAACGTCACATATCTATAACAGGAACCTCAAGATCTTACCATAAATATGATGCTCCATGAGTAAGTCTAGGACCATTTTCAAGTGTTCTACATGATCCTCCTTTGATGCAGAGTACATGAGTTTGTAATCAATAAAAAAACCACAAATCAATCCAAGTATGGATTGAAGATCTGGTTCATTAGATCCATAAACATAATGGGGGATTTTTTTACAAAAAAAAATCAAATCACTAGAAAATCATAGTTTCTGTAGTGAAATTGGAATGATAGCTTTGGAATACCAGCCTTAAGAACCCTCAACTGGTGGTAGTCAAACCTGATATTGATCTTCAAGAACCAACTCACACATTGAAACTAATCAAAGAGGGAATCAATCCTTAACAAGGGGTACTTATTATTTATCATTTCCTAGTTCAAGCGATGATAATAAATATAAATCCACAATCCCCCTTTCACTTTTTTTACAAATAAATTCTGATTACCCTATGGGACACACTGGGTATGATAAAACCCTTCTCTATAAGGTCCTATAACTACACCCTCAACTACTGAAGATTAGTAGGGGCCATACGATATAAATAAGAAGATATTAGTATGATCCAGTGGTGTAAGTAAATGAAAAACTTCATCTCCCATCTTGAAGGTAGTCTCAAGACATCCTCAATGAAGATATCCATAAAGTCCTCCACTACTAAAGGAATCAATATTAATGAATAGCCTTATGTGGTAAGGGATAAAATTTCCAACTAATGGGTGATGGGATATAGTCTCCATCTCACAATACCCACTCACTCAGCCATGGAATCTATCTCACCTATAAAGTAAAATATTTTCTCATCTTTTCAAAGGCATCTAACCCACCTATGATGATAGTCAATCTAGGCTCAATCTATGGAACACCAATCCATAACCATAATGATGTCATAAGGTTTCATCATGTGGATAAATAGGTCCCATGTGAAACTATATCACCAAGTGATAGATCATAATACTGATAGACAAGAAATATCAAAGAACCACTCCATGTAGGAATATCAAGTCATAACTGTTGGGATAAATCCTCAACTAGAAGCTTCACCTCTCACACCAGGAATAAGGAGATAAAGGAATAACTCACATTTATGTATACTAGTACTAAGTCTAGAATAGAATAAATATAGATCTTACCCATATCATATCATGTGCTTCCTGGTTGTATCACTCCATGGCCTACAATTTCCCACGACCCCAGCCACCAGCTCTATGAGCTTAATGTGGGTCAATTAGTGGGGGTAGTAGCTCAAAATGCCATCCTATACTAATGTATCCTCCCTTAAGATATGTTCCTAATCATCTTCCCGCACCACGTCCCTAAGGGCCACCTAGGCCACATCTGGGGGATCCCCTATCATGGGTTTTCCTCTACTGTAGAGGTCCATCCACTATCTTCATATCATGCTCAATGAGAAAGGTCAAGAAATCATGATCCAAGTGACCATGACCATCATAATAATAACATCATCTCTATATAGATATAATGGATCCTCTATGTGATCCTTGATCCAAAAAACCATACATCTAAGTCTATGAATGCCTCCTTTATTGAGATCTCAATTCCTAACACCTTCCACCTTCTGTAGAAGACTCATCCACATGATTCCCACCACTGGCTCTAACCACCCAGTGCACATCTTCCAAGAATATATCAATAACTAAATCTCATTCTAGCACTCTAGTATAAGTGGGAAGATATAAGGAGACCACATTGGCTCAAATTTCTCTGTATATACCCCGATCGAACTTCCTATCATGAAAGAATCCATCTCATACCACACCAAGGGAGTATCATATAAGGTTAGTGAACATCGTGGAAGACTCAACTACTAACATATTACCCTTCTACAATTCAATAATCTCCTAGATTTGAATTTAGTGGAAGCATGATGGGTTATAATAATCTTGGAATAGATGCTGGAAGTCGGTACAAGAGATAATAGTCTCATCATGAGTATGTGAAAACAAACTCCACTAGTTCCCATATACTCAATGGAAAATATTGGATTATAGTGAAAATATCTAATCTATTGGGGTCAAAACTAGCCTAAAGACTTGAACCACTGACTTAAGCCAATCCTCTATCACCTGGGGATTTGGGTTTTAGGGAATCTCAACAGTCTTTTATGTTAGAACTCACAGAGTGAACTAATCATGTATGCATCCTCAGATTGATCTACCAGTACTAACTAATACTCAATGGGGGGGGGGGGGGGTGCTACTACATTCTCACCTATAGGAAACACATCATGGGATAAACCCTTAATTGAGGCCTCATCACTCATCAGATCATCATCATGATCCATAATTGTTAACCTATATGGCTGTATTTATGGAGGCATCCTAAATGTAATCAAGACATATCATGGTCAGATGAGCATACATATGTGGGTGGATGGATCAAGAAGGACAATCAAAGGAATAAATCCTATATAATTCATGTACCATTGTTCCCTGTAACCAATGTATCAGTATGCTGAGTCAACAAGCTTGTAGTAAGATTCCTGTTGTATGGATACATTGGCCACCACACTAGCAATGGGTTCCCTAGCCCAAAATACACACTCAAGAAACTTTGATACTATTTACCTAAGTTCCCAACCAATATTAATATGGGGATAACTCCAAACAATGTCCCAAGTATGAACCACCTCTGATACCACTCTGTAATGACCCGACCCATTGGAACCCACATGAAAGGTGGAAGGAAGATCTGTCACAACCCCAAGCCTACCTTCAATAGGCCAAGGTATGGAAACAAGTTCCAATAATACATAAATATAATGAGAGGAATTTTCTTAATGAACATGAATACAAGAACCCTACCATCTCCATGAAATAGTGTAGAGGAATATAAAGTAAAGACTATAACATCAAGTGATAAACCATGCATGAAATAAAATATAGGGAATACATTAGAGTAAAATAATAGTCAAATAAACCCAAATAAAGAGGAAAACCCCCCTTAGTTACACATATATATTCTCATAAGGAAACCCAAATGAGGGAGAAAGGGGATCTCCGTATCACATCCCAGGCAAAGTCATTGAGTAAACCTTCAACTCTAGAAGTCCAACACAAGTTTCCAACATAAACAAAACCTCACCAGAATATGTATATAGGGGCCCAAAACTCATAAATACACTCCATATCTAAGGAGGCCACATCTCTTATGGAGGACCCACACCCCTCTAGAGCTTGAAGATAAGGGAATATTGCTCTGTAGGTAGAGAACCTACACCCTATAGTAGTAAGGGGATTACAGAACCTATAATTATAAATAATATGAGGAACCTACACCCAAATGTTATAGGATATTACTGACCCCATAATCTCTCTAATAAACCAGGAAACTAGTGCCCTGGTGTGATAGGGGATTACTGACCCCAAAATCTTTCTAATGAGCCTGCCTGATCACTTCCATCTTCATGAATCACCTGAATGAGAGTCATACTTGGAAAATTCCACATTATACCTTAAAAGACACTATTAATTTCAACATCACATTCTAAATAGAAAAAAAATTAGGATAGGATACTCATGGGACAAAATACGAGTCCAAATGAAGAAGATATGAGAGGAAGAAGTTTCTCATAGGGTTAAATGGTGTGTATGGGGTCCAAATAGTGTTTAACCTTACTATGATACCTATACATGTTCTCCTATATATATGAATTAGATTCTATGTCTATATACATGAAATGTAAGGGGTCCAAATGGAATGTCTATTATACTCGAGGCCTTCCTGTGTGCTTTGGGTTGTGCCCGTGTTCGTCAGGCCATGTTGGTGTTCTTGGTCATGTTCCTGGCCGTACTCGAGTATCGACTCATGCCTGTGTACTCCCAAAGCATACAGAATGTACTCTCAAATGAGTAATTGGGTGTGGGATAGCTGGAACATGACCTAAATTCCAAGGGAGTTCACATGGAATATGGTCCCACCTCATGACATGTGATCCTTATCTTCCCTAAAACCCTAGCCATTGTAGCATGGTGGGGATACAAAGTGTGTGTTCATCATAGTACATGCCATGTAGTCATAATTTCATGGAAATTTTATATTATTCATGAACTTACTATATTTGAAAAACCTGTCGCGAATCGTGCTCGTTAACTTCCCAAAATCGATGGGGGTCACCTATAATCGTCATTTTATAGACTCTAGTGGCTGAAAAATAGATTTTGATGATCCATACAAAGATCACAACATCACCCATATGCCTCTCACCTAATCTTGACACCCCTCCAGATCATGGATCTATAGAGGATCACCCACAACCCACATAGTTTTTTTAGTATATCTAAAAATCATTTATCTTCATGTCTTTCGTGCTACAACAATGAATCCAGGGGTTCGATCACATTCAAACTCACCTAGATAATGTCGAACCATGACCCTAGAGGGAAACGGTGAAGAACACAATGTACAAAGAGGGGAAAATAAGAAGTAAAAAGTAAAACCTATAATTTTTAAGTGTTCTTGTAAAATGATTCATAGGAGGGATATCCGGTGGTGATAACAAGGTTAACATAAATAATTTAACTTAAACAATAAAATTATTTAAATGGGATCATGAGAATAAAGGATAAACATAGATAAAAAATCAGATAAAAATATCCTGGCTCAATATTTTTTTTAAAGGGTGAAATCCACAATTGATAAGACCTACCTTTTAAAAATGATTTATTTTTGGTGATGAATGAATTTTGTAGTGAAGCAGAAGATCCACTGCATGTGATGAAACTTGATCTAGCTTGATCTAATCATTGTTTGTATTCTAATTATAATTCATCAATGAGGAATTGTATGAACCTACTATCAGATCTCACAAGGGTTATGTGGATAACCCTTGAAAAATAATCATAATATGGTATTTATAGAGGATTTTAATTAAGTCATTTAATAAAACAAACAAACAAATTATTTTTTTATTTTAATTAAATGAATCTGCCAATGGATGCCTCAACCAGATGTCTAATGCTGACCAACCTTAGGTTGTGCCTAGGGTAAAACCTACATTTCAGAATCAAACAATGTCTTAGATTTCTGTTCTGATACTCCATTTTATATTATTCCATTATTCCCAAAAAACTACAAACACATGATTTTAATATATTTAATATTTTTATAATATAAATTTCAGGTATACTGGGCCTTATAATCTCATGTCATCAAAGTTCTTATCTCTGAAAATATTACTTAATATATTTCAAAGATTTACAAGGAAAAAAATTGGGTCACTACAATCTTACATTGTAAATCCATCTTTTACGGCATAAACAACCAACTGTAGTTCTGCTATAGCTCCAAACTCAACTGAACCTATTTGAGCCTCATTTGAACACCTCTAACTAACCAAACTAGAAAAGTAACATGCTGGGAAGGTTCAAACCATTATATTAGATACCTCTCAAATGATTGTCTCTATGAAGATTCAAAACCAAACCTGAGGAAAAGAAAAAGGTATGGACAACCACCCCACAAGATACCTCTCATGGATCTCGTTACACCTCAAAATGACCACTATCACAAAAATCTAAACCAAAACACCCACAAAGCATCCCACACAACCACATCATTGAAAAAATGCACCAAAACCTCTCACCAAGAATAACACAACTCAATTAGTTCTAACAACAAGCTTCTACTTTCCACAGAGCAATCCACATAACCATCTCAACCTCTACAAAACCCAAATCAACCATAGACACAACCAACTCACAACACTTCCCTGAATATACAAGTGAGGGAATCACATATTATATGTTAAGATATTATCTACTTTGGGTTAAATTGAATCACCCACGTGGTTTTAATCATGTAAGAGTATAACACTTCATAAATGAGATTCAGGTATTCTCTTCCTCATATGTTGGAATATTTATCATTCATAACTCATAAAAAATAAATAAAATAACCCGTCTTACAAAAAATAAAGATCCATAATCACATCATAAAAAATAGGGTAAATAAAAACTCAAAATAGATCTAGGTATTTGGAACATAATTTATATATCACTCCTAAGTACTCTCCTCTAGGCTATTATTCCTCCACAACACGTGAATCAAGGGGATGGTTCATCCACACATCACCCTCTCTTAATGATCTAGGATATCTACTTTCCACTCCATGAATGTCACATCATCTTCGATATCCAAATCTCATTAATCAATGAAATGTGATTCATTTTGAAGACACCAACAAAACTAGGAAATGTGAAAGATTTCATGGATCCTCTCCATCTATAGTAGAAATTCCAACTGATACACCACCTCACCAACATGCCCCTATTGAGTTAGAAGTTTTACTTATTTATTTTCCATTCCTTTTTTTGGAAATCAAAAACTCTTTCTCAAAACACATTTACTAAAATTTTATATCCCAAGTGTTTTAGAATGTTTTTGTATAAAACATTATATTTTACCATAGTTAGAATAGTTCTAAAGTATTAAGGATATAAACTATACATTCTTCATTACAATTATCATAATGAGTATGCACCCGATTTATTAGACTCAACTTTATCAGATCAAGTGTTATAATTTTTTTCTTGCCTTTTATACTAACAAAGTATTAAATATAATACTGATACTGATACTGATAGAATTATACTGATAATCATAAAGATAATCATATTTACTGTCTTAAGGAAGTCCCTCAGACCGATTAAGTTTATAATAAGAATACGAAAAACTTATTTATAAAGTAAAGAAAACTTTTTAAAAAGTAATGGTGTAAACCAATATGACATCATAAATTTAGTTACACCAAATCATTATGATATGTCAAGTTCCAGGTGTCCAAGTAATTGCAAAAAACTCATAGAAATATAACTGTAGGGATATAAATATGACTGTTGGAAGGATACCTATAAATACTAGGTCATTTGAAGAGTTTGGAGATAATTTATTTCATTTTAATTTTCTCATTTTGTGATAGTTCTGGAGATTTCATAACATGAACATCCTATTCTTAGTCTTTGTAATTGTTTAGAGTTTTTCAGTTCTAAGGAATCCTTGTTAGGGATGTTTCCTTAAGAACTTTTTCATTATAATCTGTGTATAATTATCATAACGATCGAGGGATTCTTAGGATATGAAGATAGAGAATCCTATCCATTAGATAAAGGGATATCAGGGATAGGTAGAGATAGAATCTGATCATTGTATCAAGGGATTACAGAGATAGGAAGAAAGATCCATTCCAATCATCTTATTGAGGTCTTTCCTTAGTAAGGAAAGATAAAAATTTCTATAAGTATAAAATAGTGGATACCATTAGTCTGGGTTAAATACTACCTTACTATTAAGGATAAAATTGTTTTATTCTTTTAATATATTTAAATTCATTATTTCTTTTGTATTCTATTTTATTACTTGTTTCTTACATGTTTTTTATTCCGCTTCACATGTTAATAGAAAGTGAAACATCACATTCATCTTTCTATTACTGTTTGTTTATTGTATTTAATCTGATTATGAAACATACTCTAATTAATCATATCCATTGTGATTATGATATTTTAACTTTTATTTAATTGGATCATATCCAGGTTCCAATTTAGTGATTTTATTCATCATATTGAGTCTGAGTCTGATAACTTACTTAAAAGAGGCCTCGGGTTTGTTCAGTTTAATTATTTTAAACTAAGTTTTTTAAACTACAATTCACCCCCCCAATTCTAGATATAAACATTTGA
The DNA here is from genome assembly GCA_963277665.1 of Viscum album. NCBI lineage: Eukaryota > Viridiplantae > Streptophyta > Magnoliopsida > Santalales > Viscaceae > Viscum > Viscum album. The sequence goes on from OY728128.1 coordinate 614,229,077, forward strand.
GCATATTCTTACAATACTAATCAGAATTATAGATATAATAATCCAATAATTGGTATCAGATAAGGATTCCACTACTCATATACTTTTTGAAGTTTTTACTTTCTTTACTATTACAAGTTTCTGAAGTTTTGTTATGAACTTTTTGTTTATAATTTTTTTACATTAATTAATTTTGTGGAAAAGAATATTTATTTTTTTTAAATATAGAAGTAATGAATATCAGATCCATAGATAATTTGAATATTAATAGACCTCCTATTTTTAATAGTGCTGATTATGAGTACTGGAAGGATATGATGAAGACTTTTATTATCAACATAGGAGTTGAATTTTTTTTTGTTGAATGGAGATTAAAAAATTCCCAATAAGGATTTAACTACTTTTACTCATTAATAAAAATGGGAATATAAATTAAACTATAGAGTAAGGAATAATTTGTTATATTATTTCACAAGAATCATTTATAGTCATATTTCTTCTTATGAAGCTACCAAAAGTATATAGAAAAATATCGAGATCATGGATTTTGGTACATATAAAGTTGTTGAGACTCAGAGAGATATGTTAATAGTGGAATACCAATCCTTTGAATTCATACCAAGTGACTCGATTGCAAAGAGGCATCAAAGGTTCATGAATATTATAAATAGTTTACAATCTATTAGTGAGAAAGGTCTATATTATGAGATACTTGTTGAGAAGATAATAGATATCACTCCCAATGAGTAGGAATCAAATAGAAAAATATTTTATGAGATTAGAAAGTTAAATAATATTAAATTGGATTATTTTATTAGTTCTATTATGTGGTTTTAAGGAATACTCAATAGAGATGCTGAGAAATAGAAAAAAATTGTGGTGTTTCCTTTTCTTCAACATCTACCCGACCTACTAAATCTAAATCTCTTGAGAAAATTGTTAAATATTCAAGAAATAATAAATTGGTTGTTTGATCCGATTCAAGTATTTTTGGACATTCTAAAAACAATTTGGATAATCTAGCAGGAAGGATGAACAAGATAGCTTCAAGTAAAGACTTCCAATATCATTATTAAAAGATTCATAAGGATAGAAGTGATAAGAATAATGAAGTCACTTGTTAGGAATGTAAGAATGCTGGGCACATTAGACCAGTTTTTCCAATGATGAAGAGAAAAGATATAAAAGAAAAGAATTAAAAAAGGAATTCTAAAAAGTATTATAAATATAAAGGTAAGAAAGTGATGAAATATATTGAAACATGGAGTTCTAGTGGAGTTACATCTTTTGAAAATTCTTTAGACAATGAAAGTTCCAGTTAGAGAAACATAGGTCTTTTTTCAAATGTACCTAAAGTAAATAAATGTTTCATGGAAAAGGAAAAAATAGCTAAAAACCTTACCAATATTTATTTAAGTGATATTTATCCTAATGATAAGGATTCTATATCTTCTGATGAAGAATCTTCCTTGATAGAAGATAATTCACTTCCTTCTTATGATGAAGTTTCATGTTTTTCTAAATTAATTGAAAATGAGAATTGTAAAATTTGAAAAAAACCCTAATATTTCTAAGGAAAAAATTTCTAAGGATGATTTGAGAATAAATGTTTTGAAAAATGAAATATCATATCTATCAAAAGATCTTGGTGAGACTATATATGAGAAAGAAAATATTTCTAAATATTTTGAAAAATTAGTTTCTAAGAAAAATGTTTTAGAAACTAAACTTAATCTTAAAAATAAAAATTGTGAGGATAAATATTTAGTAAAAAAATAAAATTTGAGATCTCTAGTTTGAGAAAACTTTTATCTTACTTTACCACTGGAAATTAATGTTTTTATAAAATGTATAAACAAAATTTTCCTCATGGTAATGGTTCTAGAATGGGTTGTACTTATAAAAAAACATGTTTTTAGTAACAATTTATTTGTTCCTAATAATTCCCCCTTTTGAACCAAGTTTAAAAGTAGTGGGAATTGGAAAAATACTTGTTCATTAAACAAAGTTAAATCCATAGTATTTCACAAATCCTATTTTTCCAAACAAATGTGGATTCCTAATGTTTTCTTCCTAACATTACTGAACTCAAGAAGGTTTAGGTTCCAAAAATCTAATCATTTTATTTTTAGGTTAACAAAGATAGTACAAAAAACAAAAATATATGGTAAATGGATAGTGGGTGTTATAGACACATTACTGGAAACAAAAACTTCCATTATATCATCAAAATGAAAGGTTTCAAAGTAACTTTTATAGATAATTATCAAGGAGAGATTATCAAAATAGGTAATATTGTTCTTTTTGGAAAAGATATTATTTAAAATGTTTTGTTTTATAAATTTATTAAGCACAACCATATAAGAATAAGTCAACTATGTGATGAAGGTTTCCTTGTGAACTTTATTAATGATAAATTATTAGTACATAGTTCCAAGGATGAATTTATTCTTTCTACCAATCAGTGAGAGAATGTTTATACACTTAACTTAGAAGAAATTAGGATCAAAGACTTACCATGACTTAGTGAAATGGAAGATAAATATTTGATATGGAATAGAATGTTAGGACAATGTAACATTATAATATTACTTTCCATTACTGAAGTTGAATATATGGCAGTTGGAAGTTGTGCTCAAGTGTTGTGAATGCAACACACACCCAGTGACTGTGGAATGAGTTTTATAAAAAATCAAATATTTTGTGATAATAAAAGTTCCATTGAATTAAGTAAAAACACAAAACATCACTCGCATACTAAGAACATAGATATAAGACTCCATTTACTTTGGGATTACACACTTAAAGGAGATATCATTTTACAATTTATTAGAATGAAAGAAAAACTTTCTGATATTTTTACAAAACCTACTCCTTCAAATAGATTTGAATACATTAAACATAATCTAGGAATGATCAACGTAAATTAATAATTCATATCTACTTCTTTTTTATCCATATCCTTACATTAAGTTACTCTTTTTAATAGGGGAAGTATATATGTTTATTGTTTTTCAAAAAAAAAATTTGTTTTCTAACTTTTAGTTTTTCCTAAAAATATTCTCATAATGAGTTTTTTTGCTTAAAATTATTTATAAAATTTTTATAGTTAGGACCCTAAAAATTATTTCTAGACTCAATTTTTTTAATAAAATTTTTGGATTTAGAATTATTAAAATGATTATCGAACTCATAAAATGTTATAAATTTTTCAAGAATTTGGTTTTTTAATAAAATTATCATAATGATAATTTATAGAAATTAGTTTTTATTTCTAAAACTATCATAATTTGATATCTTAGTAAGTTTTATTTTGAAAAAAAATATCATAATTGGTTTTCTATCAAAACTATTGAATGATTCATAATCAAAACTATTGTAATCAAATTAGTTTAAAAAAAGATGAATGGATTATTCATACCAATGGAACTCTTTACTTAGAAAGGTACTTCTCTATTATTTTACTTTTTACACTATCTCATTATGTTAATTATTTTATTATTATTGATATAATATTAAGTTTTATAAAAACTTTGTTTATTTTTCAATTTTTTTAAAAACATTCTTAATTAGATCCATATTAAATCCTATAATTTTTTTAAAACCTTGAGAGTTTAAAAATAATCATTAAAAATTTATTCGGATTATCTTCAACTGTAAGATTAGATTGGAATCAATTTCAACCATTATATTTGATTTATAAGTTGAACCACCATTTCAATTTCCTATATAATGGGGGACCCCCTATGTCCGACATTGGTTAACTTAGAATTTTTAATCGATTTTCTGACCCCTTCACGTTTTACATTCCAAAAACTTTTCCTTTTCATCAGATTCACTAGATCTAGTATCACTATGATTGCAATGAAATATTTTTTTTGAAGTGGTTTGTCTTCAAGGAAAAATTATTTAAGAGATATTTCTATGACATATAACTTTATACTTTGAAAAATATTATTTAGTTTCAAGGATAAGAATTAATATGTGTTTAGAAACTATATAATAATTTCAACTTATTTTATGCTGATGTTGTACATTATTTTTATGTGTATGTTAAAATTTTCAAAAAATATGGGGGAGAAAAACTTTATTTTACATTGTATGAAAATAAGTATAAATTTTCATGTAATAATCTTGTGAATTTGGTTGGAATAACAAAGAAAGGATATGATTTTTTTACTTCACAAAATTTTCCTGATGATCTTGAAATTTTTAATAGAAAGAAGGTATAATATTCGTTGTTTGATAATTATAAGAAAATTAGAAAAATTTCTCACTTGAAACTGAATAATCTATTTTTAGATCTATGGATGTAGGGGTTCTTGATACTAAGGAAAGGAGAGCAGGATAAGCTAAAATTATCAAATGTTTTTGTTTTTGATTATCTGGTCAACATGAGAAAGATATATATTGTCAATTTCATCATTTTAACAGTTGAAAACATTAAAACTGGAAAAATAAAATCCAAAATTATTATGATTTCTTCCGTGATTAGTAAAATGGTTGTTGAATGTATGAATTTTTTTAAAGTATCCAACAAATATACCCTGATGAGAGAAAATATCTCATTCATTAGTGATGATACTATGAATTAGATGAGAATTGTTTTTGATGCAAAAAATAATTTTTTTTGAAAGTTTGTGGTGTTGTATCGTAGGTAGATCCATCAAAGAAGGATGATAAGGAAAAAAAGAGGAAGGTTGAGGCCACACCACTAATGAAGGAAAATAATCAAAATAAAGCTCCTAAAGAATTTTTTGATGGATGGATGAGGAATAAAGTTGAAAGGAAACTTGGGGATCTTCAAATTGGACATGACCCCACAAAATCCAAGGATTTTAGAATTCATGCTACCGATACATTGGAAAAAGAATAAAATGAGAAAAATTTGATAGAATCTCAGTTATATGAAAATATTTTGAAAGGTGTAGAATGAGTTTCAAAAAAATTTAGGCCTCTGATATCCCAAACTGATCAAGAAAATATGGATGCCTGATTATATTTTGAAGAAATAGTGGTGGTTCTTTCCGATATTCCATTTTTGGTTGATAAAAGAAAGGGAAATTTCTTTATGAATAATCGATGCCACCTGTTCAAGAAAAAGAATTGGAACCAACAATACAAAGAAAATTATATTTGAGAATAACAAGGAAGCTAGAGGAATATCAAAATAGGGATATTGATATATAATTTGAAGGAAATGATAAAAGACAAAAATAATATATTTAAGAATAATACAATGACATTAAAAAAGAGGTTGAATAAGATGAAGATAAAGAGGATGGGAGTCAGTGAGATGAAAAATAGGATGAAAATGAAGAAGAAGATGATAATGAAAATTCTCCGATCGAAAAAGATTCATAGGAGTCATCATAATCATTAAACCTAGCTTCAAAAAATGATAAGGATGAAAAATCTAAAGGTACTCAAAAATAACTATATTTATCAGAGGAATCCGAATCCTTATCAAAGAAAGAAAAAGGTGATCACCATTCAAAAACTAATGTTGATGAAAATGTTGAAACTGATAAGGATGCTGAGATCCTTGAATTATCTGATGATAACAAAGTGGTTGAAAAAGTTTCCAAATAAGTTGAAAAGGGTGTTTTAAAGAATGATAAGGGGAAATGAAAAGAAATGGAAGTTGGAACCAGTAGATTAAAACCACATGAGATTCATAAAAACCAATTAGATTTAGTAGAAACAACAACTGTAGAAGTAGTTGATTATATTTTCATTCTTTTAAAAGTTTTGAAGGAACAATTCCATATTTTCCTAGGATTGAAGAAAGATGACAGTTAATTTAAGATAGCCTCAGTCAAAAGTTGGAGTCAACAAAACTTCTAATAGAGTTAATGATTTTTATTGAGGAATAATTGAAAACACTTTAATAAATCTCTCAAACTAATAAAAGATATTGTAATAAAATGGTGAAATGGTCTCATCAAGTTTATTTTGATATCAAATTTCATGATAATTTTTATTATGTAAATAATCTCATGAATGAATCAAAATAATCCTTCACTCAATTATCAAAATACATGACTAACAGAGTCAAGTTTGTGGAAGACTTCAGGGACACAACTGATAATCATAAAAATGAAGTAAATTCTCTAAAATGAAAGATCCAATATATGTAGTTGGAGTTGACTAGACTGAAATATTATGAAGATGAAATTAACATATTAAGGAATCATAGAAAAGATTATCTGATAAATTTTGGACTCAATAAGAGAGGCAAGTGAAGCTAGAGTTGGACTAAAAATAATTCAAGAAGATGAAGTCTTTCATGAAAACTTTGGTGAATAAAGACTAATTTTCTATTGGAGTCATGTTATATTTTGTACTTTGTAAATCATTTGAATAGTTTTTTATGAATGAATTAATTCTTCATACAATATTTTTTGAATGTCTTCCAATTCTGATTGTTTGAATTTTATTTCATATTCCTTTTATAGATGACGAGTTAGTTTAAAATTTTGTTTTATATGTTTGTTTCTATAACTATTTCAAGAAAATTCCGATCCTTCCCCATTCCTTTTTAAAAATCACAAAGGGGGATAATTTTTATAGAAAGGGGGATATTTTCTTAAATGAAGTGAAGATTTTATAAAGGGAGAAAATCTTTTTATGGGGGATAAGTTTTTACAAAGGGAGAGATATTTATTTAAAAGGGGGAGAATACAATCCTTAGGGAGAGACATTATTCTAAGGGGGAGTTAATCATATTCAACATCATACTCCCCATAATATTCATAAGAGTTATAAAACTCAAAGGGAATTTATGATATTATGTATTAACTATGAATATTAAGTACTTAAAAGACATGGATTATATGTTTTTTTTCTAACTTTTTTTTCATTTAAGTTTTGGTGTTTTTTCTTTCCAAAATGGGGGACATTGTTGAGTTAGAATTTTCACTTCTTTATTTTCCATTCCTTTTGTTTTGGAAATCACAAACTCTTTCTTAAAACACATTTGTTAACTTTTTATGTCCCAAGTGTTTTAGAATGTTTTTTTAGAAAACATTATAATTTACCATACTTAGAATAAGTTATAAAGTATTATGGATATAAAATATACATTCTTCATTATGATTATCATAATGTGTATGTTTTTGAATAATTAGACTCACCTTTATTAGATCAGGTGTTCAATTTTTAGTCTTTTCTTTCATACTAAAAAAGTCTTAAACATCATAATGATACCAGTACTGATAAGATCAGATCGATACTCATAAAGATTATCCTATTGACTATCTTAAGGAAGCCTATTAGACAAAATAAGTTTATAATTAGAATATAGAAAACTTATTTATAAAGTAAGGAATATTTTTTACAATATAATGGTATAAACCAATATCATGTTGGACATTCATTTACACCAGATCGTTATGAGATTTCAAGTGTTATGTTCCCAAGTCATTGCAACAAACTCGAATAAATATAACCATTGTGATAACAAGATGACCATTGGAAGGATTCTTATAAATACCAGGTCATTTGAATAGTTTATAGCTAATTTATTTCATTTTAATTTTCTCATTTTGTGAGATCTCTGCAGATTTCATACCATGAACATCTTATTCTCTGTCTTTGTAATTGTTTATAGTTTTTTAGTTCTAAGGAATCCTTGTCAGGGATGTTTCTTTAAGAACTTTTACATTGTAGTATTTGTCTGATCATCATAACGATCAAGGGATTATAAGGACAGGAAGATAGATAATATGGTCCATTATATTGAGGGATACCAAGGATAGGTAGAAAGAGAATTCGATCATCGTATCGAGTGATTCTAGAGATAGGAAGAAAGTGCCATTCCGATCATCATATCGAGAGATTTCCTTGGAAAGGAAAGACAAAATTTGTTGTGAGTATAAAATAATGGATAACCTGGGTTATAGACTAACACACCATTAAGGATAAAATTGATTTATTCTTTTAATATCTTGAAAGTTGTTATTTCTTTTGTATGCTATTTTATTACTTATTTCTTAAAAAAAATTTATTCCACAACACATTTTATTAGAAAGTGAAACATCATACTCATCTTTCTATTAATATTTTTTTATCGTATTTACTTTGATTAAGATACATACTCTGATTAATCATATCAATCACGATTATGATATTTTAAATAAGATTTAACTTGACCATATCCAGGTTTTGATTTAGTGACTTTTTTCATCAAATGAAGTTTGAGTAGAACAACCCACTTAAAAGAGGTCTTGGGTTTGTTTAGTTTAGTTTTTTAAACTATTTTTTTTAAAATAAAATTCTACCCTTTTTGTAAGTATAGTAATTTTATAATATTCTTATTATCCTAATCAATATTATAGATATACCTATCCAATATCCCCAACACCTAAAATGGAATGACAAACCAAGGAGAAATATTACTCCCCTTCCATACCTTTATTGCTTGTGCTGAGGATATACTCTCAAGAACACATGGTCTCCAAACTTAAACTCTAAGGGCCTCCACCTATGATTAGTATAGGCCTTTTGATGGTACTGGGTAACCCTTATACTCTCTTTAACCAACTTGATCTTCTTGGAAATTCTATACACCACATTAGGACCAACAACTACTGGCTCCCCGATGTCCATCCAATATAACTGAGAATGTCCCGAACACCCATACAACGCCTCAAAAAGGGTCATAAAAATAGATGAGTGATAGCTATTATTTTATAAAAAATTTAACAAAGGTATGTTTCTTACCCATTATCCACTAAAGTCTAAGATAAAATCTCATAATATATCTTCCAACATATGGATGGGTTGCTCCGTTTGCTCATTTTTATAAGGGTGTAAAGAACTGATAAGGTGTAATTGGGAGCTAAAATTATTCTGAAATCCCCTACAAACTGAATAGGTAAAATGAGTATCCTGATCAATGATAATGGTCTTTATTACCATATGAAGTTTAATCACATCATACACATACCACCATGTCAAAACATCCATGAAATTCGACTCACAGATCACCAAAAATTGATCCAACTTCATTAGTCGGTCCATTATCACCCAAATTTCATCACAAACTCCATGAGCCTAGGGTAACCTAGTGACTAAATACATCTATATTCCCTCCAATTTCCACTCAATAATATCTAGGGATTTCATTAAACCACCTAGAACATGGTTCTATACTTTCACCAACTAACAAACCACACACCTTGCAACAAACTCTTCCATTGGCCATTTTATCCCTGACCACCAAAGTTGCCTCCTCAAGTAATGATAAATCTTATTCAGACTAGGATGTTTCACTAAAGGTGAGAAATTAAACTCATGGATAAATCCCTCACACACTACCAATGGAACAAAAATACTCCCCTGAAACAATATCTGATTCGACCATCCTATAATCATCCCTTATGGGCATCTCCATGGAAAAAAAGATCATGAATCACCTCTTCCTATGAGTCTACTCACTAAGAATCATCCAACTTACACATTACGGATGAATATACATTCATATGATAAATAAAACCATGACCATGACTCTCTCCAATGTTAAGATGCATCACTTTAAGATCCTTCATCCCTTTCTAAACATCCACAGACTCCCAAACCACATCTCCTTAGGAATTTTAACTCATTATGTTGGAAACCACATTCAACTTTCCTAGGGTGTATGAGATATAAAAATAATAATATTAAAGAAAGTATATCCACTTTAATTGGTGTATATTCAAATACTATTGAGATAAAACCTATTTTAGGCTCTTCTGGTCTGTGAAAACAAAAAAGTGCATGCGGATGAGGTAATGTTGTGATAACTTTAGCACAAACATGGCTGCCGCCAACTCTAGATCATGGTTGAAATAATAATTATTGAAGGGGAATATTTTCCTAGATCCATAATAGATCAATTACCTCTACCACATCAACATGCATCCCAAACTCAAACAGGATGCATCACAGAAAACCAAAAAACAATGCACCCAACTCAGGAAACTAAAGCATAGGAGAACTGAACAACTTATATTTTAAGTAACCGAGTTCTTCCTAATAATGATAACTCCACTAAAAATCCCAGACAATCCAAGTCCAATCTCTCAACAGGGATACAACTTGTGAGAAATCGGGTACAAACCTTTGAAAATGACCTATCAAACCAAGGAAACTATGAACCTCTTCCATGTTATTGGGTGATTCCCAAGAAAAAATACCTCAATATTTGATGGGTCTACTACCAAACCATGATAAGACACCAAATTTAAAAGGAAACACACCTCTTGATTCTATAAATGACACTTGGAAAACTTTCTATAGATATGGTGGTGTCGAAGAACCTTAAATATAGCTTCGAGATGATAAAAATTCTCCACCTATGACCTCAAGTAGATCAATATATCATCAATTAATATGATGATAATCTAGTCCAGGAACTCATAGAATGTAGAGTTCATGATCCCCATAAACACAGATGGTGTGTTCATAACATGGAATGACATGACTACAAACTCAAAGTTCCCATATCTACATTTGAATCTAATCTTCAGAATATCATCATACTTCATCCTTATATGGTGATATCCAGACTGATGATTAATCATTGAAAACCTAATAGATCCTCTCAAATAGTTAAAAAATTATCTATCCACATAAGAGGGTAATAGTTCTTGATCATCACCTGATTCAATATCTCTTAGTCTATACACAACCTTAAAATACAATATACCTTCTTGGAAAACAACACCAGAGAACCAAATGATGATAAAATTGGTCATATGAAGCCCCTCCACATCAGATTATCCACCCACAAACTCAACTCTCATAGCTCCATAGGAACCATCTGATAGGGATCCATTGAAATCATATACACATTTGACTGCTACTATATCCCAAAATAGATATTGCATTGAGGGGGAAGGGTCATAACCTCCTCTGGGAAAACATCCAGGAACTCCTTAAAAAATCATAGAACATACTCCACCTGAGCTTCCATGGAAAACTCCACTAATTGAGGAAAAAGAGGCTCTAATTTCCTATTACCCATTCGATAACCCTGCTCACTAATGAACGCCACTCGCTATCCCTCTACATCAAAAGAGAAAACTATCCTCTATAAATAGTCAATGAATGCTTGCATGTCATACAACCAATTTGTGCTAAGGATAACATTGTATGGATTTATCTACAGTATAAATAATTCCCCCACTGACTGGTTTTATGCTATCACCAGTCTATATCCCCATCACACATCAAATAAGGAATCATAACCTCTAACTATCATATGTAACACAAGGTACACTGGAATCCTCTCCATTTATAGTCCAAAAGAAAGGACCAAGGTGGGAAAAAAATGAGTGTGATGATCTTGAATTAAACAAACCACACATAAGGTTATATGATAAGCTAATCATACCTTAAAAAACTATAAGAGTTTCTAGAACTGCTTCATCAAACATGTGTATGTAACCACCCCTAGCTCTTCAAACTCTAATCTACTTGCCTATGTGACCAAATTCTATCCTAGGTTCTTATTAATGGGAACTATCACGGGTATTCAATATGCTATAAAAAATTCCCTTGCCCACTAAAAAAATGTTGATAGTCCCTGCTGCTGAAACTAACTTGGAGGCAACTGTAGCTGCTGTTGAAAAAGGTCGTGAATAACCACTTGAAAATGGCCTCCCTAGGAAGTTGGGAACTAATACTGGTGGCACCCATGTACTTCATAGATGCAGCATGAAAACAAGAAGCCTCTAATAGGTACTCAGGAGACACTTACCCCTAAAGATTGGAAAGAGATCTACCGTGGTCAGTTCCCCATTGACTAAAAACCTGACTTTATGAACACCTGTAGCCCACTGTCTGAAGCTCTAATCCTCAAGGTTACATTATATCCACCCTATCAAGACTCAACTCCCAAGGAAGCATTCACTCAATAACCTATATCTTTTTTTGAACCTCAAGATATGTTAGGAGCATAAACAGAGTGATCACATACCTAATCAATGGGTGTAAATCCTCCTCTAGATTCCACACCCTATATTCCTTATTTATGAAAACATTTAGAGAAAAGTGAAAGCGGTCATTGAACTTGATCCCTAACTACTATATGCTAAAAAACCCATGATGAAGGGAGAGTAGATCCTTCCCATTGTATTTCCTCATCACTGATGAAAGGAACTCTACTTGAAACTCCCTCTAAAAGTTTGGACACAACACATATGACTCCTTAAAGTCACTAAGAAACAACATAAACCATTGACATGCAGCTGCCTGTATCTGAATAAATACCAACAACACAAATAACTCATCCCATGCTTAGATAATACGAAAAGAGATCTCAAGATCCTCTAACTAGTGCTATGTATCCAGATAAGATATAATCCCCTCATACTCTCCAAAAATATTCCAGTAAAAGGTACGCAATGACCATTTCCAAGACTCATCGTCCTTTGTCAGGTCAACCCTCTGACAAGAAACTAGATCAGTCAGCAGAGCCTCAACTACCTAAACCACTTACAGACAATGAATAAGATCTATTCTTAAAAATAACGTGGAACATCCTAATCCTGGTAGAATGGAATTTAAAAAAAATTATTTATTTAAATCATTTTATTTTCCCTAAACAACCTAATTCATACATAAACACAATTAGTCATGATTCATGTACCTCTCTTAGGTCGCTACCCTGAAAACATGTCCACCTCACTTGGTCATTAAATAAGATCAGAGTTTTTACACTAGATTATGGGGGGGGGGATAAAATACCATGTCCTAGAAAGTACCCCTTGCCTATGTCATTCTCTAAGATCAATTATCACCATTTACCGGATTTTTGATTCGTCTCTGTGACAGTCCTTCAGGTTTTTCTCTATGGTCGGAGATGGCGGTTCCGGCGCCGACAACGGTGGATGGTTTGTCTTTCTACCACTCATCTCTGCCCTATCTTTAAGCTCCAGCACCCCTTCCAGGTCGGTCTGGCATGTTGGATCATTAGGAGATTTGGGAGGTGTGGTTCGAGCGGTCGCCGACGTTCTGGGAAGCCCTGCTAGCATAAGAATCTTCTTCTTTGACCCTCTGTTTCATTTTTCTGGTTCTTAGTGGAGTTTTCTTTTGGTTGGTTCATTCTGGTTTGATGGTCGGGCGTTTCTATTTTCTGGTGATCTTTCAATCAAGAAATTTTTGGCATTGGTGTTCCTGCTCGACGGTGCCCGTTTCTATACCGATGGTGTTCCAGGAGGTAGCAGTTCTAGGTGATGTTAATTTCACTCGTTGATGGTTTTCGGTAGTTCTGTTTGATGGTTCTGGGGAGATTTCCCCCTACACATTCCACAGGTTTTCAGTTCTTTTCAACAACAATGATGATATACTCCGATGGTTTCTGTTTCTTGGCAATGTTGATGTGATGATGGGTTGATTGTGAATCAGGATTGTGATTCATAGAGCATGGATGATGGCAGACCCAAGGTGAATTTTGATGTTTTTGGGTGGAATTTGAAGCTTTATTGCATTTATGTTTGGGGTGTTTTAAATTTGATATCGAGTATTGTGAAGTTCCCACTAACCTTAAAGTGGTTTATTCAGAAAATGGAAAAAAGGGATTTGGTATAATTATCACCATTTACCTACCAACCAATGTAGTCCTCACCACACCTAACTCCAAAATCCATCCTTTCCCTTAAACACCAACCTTTGATACCACTATTTCACAACCCCCTCCCTCCAAAGATGCTAAAATGAAAAAGGGAGATAATAACCCCTGAGTCCCACCTCTAGTAGTCCATGAGTTAGATATTAACACTGAGGATATAAAAATCTCACATATGGAAGGAATTACCCTCTATAATATAAAATAGAATCAGGAGATAGGATAAAAAACCACTAAAAAAATCCAATAAATAAAATAAAGGTAAAATAAAATATATCCCACAATGTTTGAATATGTTAAACAAATATATATATAAGAGTCTCAAAAGTAACCAAAATACAAGTCTATGGTAGTAACTCAAAAACACCTAAAAACTAGATAACAATTTCCAATTCAGTCCCCAAAGTTCTCCTGGAAACCTGAAAAAATTGTTTATATACATAGGGTGAGAATAAAAGTATACTCCATAGGTAAATGAGAAAGGTCTCAAGTTCACATGTGAAAAGAGAATGCTAATGTACTAGTGAAAAAATAGCAGAACCAACAAGAACCTATACAAGTAAACTAACCAAAACCTAGACTCACTATGGCTCACTCACCAAATCATGAATCCAATATAATAATATAGAATCATGATAATAAAAAATAAAGGAACCCCTCTACTACTTCTTCATTGATTTAATACTCTCATTCCCCAAAATCAAACATCCTGGGCTCTGACTATTCCATACACATCACATCACAACCACATCACATCACATCTCACCAGAAGACACCTGGGCCATCTCTGATGTGGGTCAAGATTCATACTTACATACCCTACCCTCACAAGTTATAACATCATATACTTTCATCAAGCATCACCACACCATAACTCACCCGAATACACCTTTTCCATCACATATTATCTTGTTCAAAGACACATGGTCCTTCACACCACATCTAATCACATAACCAGAGCAGTAGGGTATCATGAATATGAAGGACACAACCTTGTACCCTCCTCCAACCACACATGACCCCCATTATATATCACATAAAATCATTGCCTCATCACATCACATCTCACTTCAAAACTCCTGGTCTAACACTGTTGGGTAATATCCAACACCAACTCATATCATCATTACTGCTGAAGGAATAGTGAGGAAGAGGGGGTAGCCAGCCATCTGTATCCCTACCATAATGGATGTTGGGGAAAACACCCAGAACCTAGAACCTTTGAGCATTGGTAAGGTTATCCAACTTAGGTGGGGAATGTATAGAAATAACATAAAAATATATGATATGTAGATAACACACAATACCCAACCTATGGGTTCACATGAACTACACTAGCATACACCACATCACCACCACTATACCACACATCGACCATTACAACTGCTGCCACCACTATATGAAACACATCACACCACCATACATAAACACAAAACATTTTCCAATATAATTTACTAAGATGATTCATTCAAATTACACAACTCATTATTTCATTCAATTCATTTAATAAATTTCACCACACATTCATTTACATCCCATATCATCTATTTACCAACATATTTCATTTTGTTTTATCAACATAATTTATTCCATGTATAACTGGGAAGCTAATACAACCACACCATGTCACAACTAAACCATCTCACATAAACATTTCAACAACATCTCTCATCCACCATCATAGCCATGCCACATCAACCAAGGAATCTCACCACAACAACCACATGTCACACATCCCAACCAAATCTCACAACACAACCACTACAACCAAAAACTACACAACACTACCTCACACCACCACCACAAGATCATCACCACTTTGCACCACAATACATCATCACCACTATTCACCATAACCACTATGAACCACAACCACTATAAACCACAACCACTGTTCACCACAACCACTATGCACCACAACCATTGCACACCACATTTCACAACTACCCACGTAACATCCATTCCAAAAAACCACCATATCACAGCCCCACACATCACACAAACCATTCGTTCACCTCCATCACCACACCACAATCCAAACCTCATATAGAAACACAATAAACACAAGCACATATAATAGTAACCCATCCCAGATTCCTCAATTTATTCAAGGGACTACATTTCATGACTTCTTCATTTATCATGAGTATTATAACAAAAACTAGGTTCAATGGAAAATAAATTTATTAGAAATATATATGTTATTTATCCTTTTATTCAGGGGGGATCACACAATAACATAGCAAGGGTCTCAACTCATATTATCCACAACACAAACAAGGCTTCCAATAGTTGTTATTTTTAGTGTTAACAACAAGCATGAGCAATATCATCAATAACATATATCAAAACATTAAAGTATGTGTTATCACCCCATACCCATCAATTTCAAATATGAAAATTAATTATCCTTATTTTTTGACCATTACTATCCACCCAATGGAAATAAAAATCATGAAATCCTCACACATAACATGTATAAAAGGGTAATATGAAGGAACCATTACCTAAAAGAAGCTTTCTAGTCTTACTACATATCATAGGGAGAAGAAGAAATTATCTAGAAACCAAAACTACACATGAAAACCTTAGATCAACCTACACCACATAAAAGGGTTATAAAAAATACAGTCTATATACACTTCAAAGCAAAGAAAAGTCATTACAATGGATCCCCAAAATAATAATGAGGGATATAAGGGAATAGGGGAAAAGGACTATCCATGGATCCCCAAAAACCACAATGATAACCCAGGTACTGAGGTGAGGGAATACGGGATGGAAAGTATCCCAAAATCCCCTAGGGTTCTCCAAAAAATGAGAGGAAGTGGTGATGACTGAATGATAAAATAATCGACTGAACAAGATATATAAATAGTCTATAAGTTTCTAGATTTATGATATAAAACCTACATTTATAGTTTAAAATCCATCGCTCTAAAAAATTATACCGCAAAACCAACCTTTAGGCTATAAACCTTCAAAACCTAAACTTCCACAAAAAAACATGACATCTTGGGCTTAATTGATTTACATTATAAATACATATATTATAATGTAAAAAAAAATTCATGACCAACCCTATTTCACATACAAGCTACAAACCAGTTGTCCATGTAGGCCATAAACTACTATATTACATTATAAATCCCTCTTTTATAGTGTAAATAGCGTATGATAGTTCTTTTGCAACTATAACCTCCACTGAACCTCTTCAAGCCTCCTCTAAACACCTCCAACCTCAAAAAATGACAAAGTAATGGGATAAGAAGGAAAATACCATTACATAAATCATTTTCTATCTTAATAGTTCTTGAGACACTATAAAAAAGATGTCATTAGAAGTTTTTTTTTCATTTAAAGGGGGTTATAACCCCTATAAATTCTTTAGCGGTGGTTATGGTGAACCGCCACTAAAGTGTTCGTAATGTATGGTTAGAGATAGTTTTCATCAATTGCTGGTATATTTGGGTGAAGAATAGTGGCGGTTGATTTAGAAGGGGTTTTAATCCCTTCTAAATCTGCCATGAATCTACCAAAAACTGATTATTTAGATGGGGTTTAAACTGATTCTAAATGATGTATCAATTTAGGGGCGATTAGAACCACCCCTAAATTTAATTTTTTTATCTTTAAATAAGGCCCCGTTCTCCAGGACCCTACCCCTATCTTCTTTTTCCACTCCACCCCTTCCATTTCTACCTCCCATTCCCACTCTTCACCCACTTTCTGCCTCTAGTCCCCCCTCGCTTACACCCCTGCCCCATCTCATCCCCCCTGTTTTCACCCCACCCTGTCTGTAGGCCTACCTCCCTTTCTCCTTAGCCAACCCCCAACACCCGCATAACAGTCTATAATCTCCCCTGGGAACCCCTAGGGTCAAATAGATCCCTCCAAACTAGTGTGTAGGCCATGTAAAATTTATCATAGAGGGGATTCAAACCCTCAATCGGCCATGAGAGCACCCAAAATCTCCCCCAAAGCCACCACAACACCACTTGAATTTAATATATATTTTTACACATGAATATATTTATATATATTTTATTATTTATTATAATAAATATTATTTACTTAATATATTTAAATACATTTAAATATATAAATTGTAAGAACCCGTGTTTTTCTGGACTGTCGTTTTGAGCAGAAATTTGAATTTTTTCCATTAGATGATTTTGAGGGGTAAAATGGTCATTTTACCCTACCTTATGATCTCAGATAATTTTTCTGACAACTCTATTGGTCCCAGAATAGGAATTTTACCCTAGGACAAGAGTTTGGTGGAAATCTGAGCTGTTCGAATTTTAGCGGAATATTTAATATTTAATATTATTAAATTAAGTATTAAATTATTCGCGCATGTTCATTTGCCAATAAATTCTAAACAGAGTGTCAGATTGAGATTCTATCTATTCCATTGAGTTCGTAATGGGGAGTTTATCCTAGGGAAGGCATAAACTCATGTCGGGCGCCAGGGCCGGCCCAGACCCCTTTTTTCTTCTTTTCCTTTTCTTTTCTTTTCTTCCTTCTATTCTTTCCTCCTCCTCCTTGTGCACATATCCTACACCACCCCCTTGGACGTGACCTATAGGAGATATGTATATTGAGAGATAGGGAGAGTTTGGAGGCAAGAAGGGTACCGATTCAAAGCTCTCGACGCGCTGAGTCAGCGTGCAGCAACCGGGAGCTGTGAAATCAACCGAAGCTTCAGCGGTTTCCATGCAAAGGTAGGGCTGTTTATGTTTTCACCATAGAATCCCTTTGAACATGTTGTTTTAAGTCTTTAAAGCCTTAAATTTCTTGCTTGTAATCCCATGGGGCTCAATCTGTTGTTTCGGGGGTGAAAACGGGCGTTTCATGCATTTTCAGGGATTTCCCATCGGAAAACCCAGAATACACGGTGTGTATTACAGGGGTATATTCTGTGTATTCTTCCCTTTTGGGGAAGAAGAAGTTTTCTTAAGTACATGCTGTGTAGTGGGTGGCGGTGTGGCTGGCCGTGTGGAATAGAACATGGAATAGTGGGTTTTATGAAGTACATGCCATGTACTTTGAGTACACGCCGTGTAGTGGTACTTGGGCATGTGTTTTAGTGAAAACGAACACGAGGTGACTTTTTTTGAATAGTACACGCCATGTACAGTAAAGTACATGCCGTTTACTATTACACAGGTAGGCTCAATGGGTTTCGGCCATGTGCTCTGGCCATGTACTACTTCAATTTAGTAATTTTGGGATATCTTATGCTCTGGAAGTTAGAATTGGGCATTTGAGTAGTCGATTCTGAGCATTTTTCTACGTATATTGCAATGGTGGAATACTTTTGACTTTTAGAGGTCATATAAAGGGGGTTTTGGGGGGTTTATATCTAAATGGAGGAGTTCTTCCTCCAGTTATCGAGTTCAGTTTTCACCTGAGAGTGAGACTTGGCGTGGATGATAGGTTGGGTGTTCAGACCAACTTAATTGAGACCTTTAATAGGATATGAGCTATGAGATAACTCCCATAACCTATTCTTTAGAGGACGTTACCCTTGTGAGATTTTACCTTCTAGCCTATGATTCTGTGAGACCAGATACTTCTAAGGATCCCCTGAGGGATGCCTTTACTTGTGTAATGACCTTGGGAGTTCCTTGTAGGATCCCTCTCCTCTTTTTCCTTTGATAGGACCCATGTTATGGAATGCCTATGCTGTCCTTCCTTTTAGGATCCCATATAGGATTACTCCCTTAATCTTTGCTAAGGATCCCACATAGGATGCCTTTTCTCGTGTTTACCTAGAGAATTTTGAGTATGATGCTTCCTCAGTGTTCGACTTGAGGGACCCAGTGGGTGCTGATTGTTTGACCAACACTGAGTTGTTACTTCAGGTTTGGGTAGAGATGGTTATCGGGTGTCACCTAGAACCCGTGCCAAAATGGTGATCCCTTTGGGCTATGGATTTATTGTTGGGTTTGGAATTCGGGCCACCTGAACTCGTTTGTTTATATCTGACTTGGTTTACTGATGTTGTAGTGTTTACCAGAGGTGCTTCCTGGTTGGTGGCTGCTGAGCCTGACGTGATGCATCTTTCTTATTTGTTTGGATGCCTACTATTACTTGTGTTCTTGAGTAGAGGTGTTTTGATAGTGAATAGTGTATTTTACCTTGTTGTGGATGTGTTTTCCCATGTTGCTTGATTTTTGACCGTTTGGTCTAGCTTTGCCTATTAGGCTGCCTTGTTTCCATGCCTAGTATTGTTAGGATGGAGTGGTTGTATTTATGACATGCTGTTTTGCTGTAGACTGTTAGCCAAGTAGTTCTGTAGGTTTACTTTGGCCATATTTCATTACTATACATTGACTTACACGGGGTCATGAGAACCTAGTGTAGTAGACTATAAGGGGATATACCGAGTGAGCTTCCTCAGAGAGTCTTTGAGTATTATAGACTATAAGAGGATAGACCAAGTGAGCTTCCTCAGAGAGTCTTTGGAAATTATAGACTATAGGGGGATAGACCGAGTGAGCTTCCTCAGAGAGTCTTTTAGCTTTATAGACTATTAGGGGATAGACTGAGTGAGATTCCTCAGAGAGTCTTGATTTATTTGAATTACCTTGAACCACTATAGGTTATAAGAGGAATTGACTGGGTGAGCTTCCTCAGAGAGTCTGTGAACGACCTGGGGAAATAAGAGGAATTTACCGAGCGAGCTTCCTCAGAGAGTATCTTGACCTTGGGGATATAGGGGGAATTGACTATGTGATCTTCTTCAGAGAGTCCCTGTCTACCTTAGACTATAAGGGGAATTGACCGAGTGAGCTTCCTTAGAGAGTCTTATAATTTTCGTATGACCAAACCAGAGAGGTTAGGCTGAGTGTACTGCCCATAGGGTTGCTGGTACTTGTTAGATATGACCAGATGGGATGGCTATGAGTACTTCCCAGAGGGTTACCTGTTGTGTTATCTTCTTTCTTGTGATTGATTGGTTGTACTAGAGGTTAAATTGTCTTTTTTTAGCTTGTTCATAGGCATGCTTTCCGGCGTTGGCCGAGGAAGGTACATGTCAATAGGATTACAGACCCAGAGATCGACTTATTGATATATGGCTTGAGTGGCACTACGTCCAGCTCAATTCCCTTGAATAGGATGTCTAAGAGATTGGGATTATGGTCCCAAGGATCAAAAACTGATGTTGTTTCTTGTTATTTGAATCAATTCATCATGAATTTTCATATTTATATATATGTGTATAGGTATAGGACTATACATGTGTATGTATATAGATATGGACATCTATGGTGGCACTTTCCCAGTTGACAGGGATTACATTCCCTAGGTTTGACTATGGTTGCACGTTTGGTTTACTTCCTTTGTTGTGTTCCAGATAGGCTGAGCATGTTGTTGTTGCATACACTTTTAGCAGCGCAGTTATAGGTTGCTTGTCGGGG
The DNA here is from genome assembly GCA_963277665.1 of Viscum album. NCBI lineage: Eukaryota > Viridiplantae > Streptophyta > Magnoliopsida > Santalales > Viscaceae > Viscum > Viscum album. Next base: position 614,250,101 of record OY728128.1, read on the forward strand.
TGCCCTGTTGAGAATATTTCTCACCCCTGCACATGAACCTCAGTGTACGTATAGAACTTATGTTTTATTTTCAGGTCGAGCACAAGTTGCATAGTGGATAGGGCTAAGGCCTAGTGTTGCATGATCGAGCGGAGCTGCTCGAGTGGTTCTACTGATCAGGCTGCTACAGTTCGACAATGTCTGGAGATCAGGTACATGGTTTGGCTCAGAGTTAGCAGCAGAGCCCTATACTTTTACTGTAACAGCCCGAGATTTTATGAATTTTTTTTTTATTTTACTAATGTCTTGTGTTATACGCTACACCAAAAGGAGCTTGCATAACACGCATCCTTGACTTGCCTTGCATTACACGCAATCGCAACCTTCCTCGATAGCGTGTGTGGTACGTAATACTGAGTTTCACGAAACAATGATATGCTATTAAAATATTATTAAAACTAGCCGTTATGAATAGTAATAACCACTTTTTAAATTTTAGAAATTTTATCTTTCAAAATGGACTTCATTTTTGGATTCGGAATACCAAAATTAGCCTAGGGTGAAATTTTGGTATTTTTCTGAAAACTTTCAATTTTTGATGAATAGTGAAACCACTAAGTGGTAGGTTAAAAACTGAATTTTGCATAAAACTTAATTTTACCGCTTTTGTGAATGGAATTTCGAAAATCCGAGAGACACGGTTAATATCAAGGACTAAAATGTGGTTCAATGAGATGAAAATAATTTTTGGTGAATAGTAACTTTTTACTTTTTTTACCACGGTTAAAAGTAAATAGGGTAACTAAGGGTAAATATGATATTACTATTACCCTAACACATGTCCTAATTCTATTGGATAAGTGTAATTCGACCAAAAACAACCTTAGGAATAAAATATGACCATTTAGGCCCACTTGGATTAGATTAGGACATTTATTATTAATTTATTTAAAGAAGGGTTAAAATAGTTAAAATCAAAGTTTATTAAGTAAATCATTTTTAATAAGGGGTTATACATAAGATAAATTCGATTGTAAATATTCATTAGAAAGCTAAAAAGATTTACTACATGATGGTATTTTATTTGTAATTTTAGACATCAAATAAGTTAATTTATTTATGACACAATGATGATGCAGTAATTATCTTATTAATGAAATATTGACATAATTGATAATATAAATACCAAAATAAATGTAATTTGAGACTTTTTATGAATTCCACTAATTTTCTAGGTTACTATGATATATTAGTGTTGATGTAATCAACTTGGTTCGAACATATAATTCTGTTATGACTTTCACAAAAAATCATATATCAAATAGTGTCAAAATTGACACAAAATAGTTTTTAAATAAAATATTATATTATTAATTGTTATTTTATTCCTAAAAATCTAAGGTTCGGCCAAATGACTTAGATAAGGATATATATATTAATAATAAACAATTTGGGGTTATTTTGGCATGTTATAGTAAGTGTATTAACCATATAGTGAAAGAAAACAAAAAGACACGGTAAAAGTCAAATTATTTAACTTAGAGTTAAATCTAATTGATAAGGTTTAAAATAAGATCCAAACATGTCTAAATTTGATTGGTTGATGAGATTACAACCCTATCTCATCTACGCTTCGAATATGAGTCATTTTTGGAGGTTTTTAAGTGGGGTTAGATTTATTATAAATTAATATTTTTAAGAATTCCTAAGGTGCCCCTCTCCTCCCCTATAAAAGGACACCTCCTCCCCCTCCTCCTCACACCAATTTGAGCACTCAAGCTCGGCCAACCCCTGCCAATTCCTCCTCTACACTTCCCTAGAAACATCCTAGAGGTTCTGGTCTTCCTCAAAGACCAATTTTAGTTCCCTAAGAGGAGGTCTCAAAGAGGCACTTTAAAGAAGAGGTAATTACCGTTACCAATTCTTTCATCTTTATTTCTTCTTCCACTTCTTCTTCTTAGGTTGTTTCATTATGAAGTAATAACATCAGTATCACTAATATACTGATATGTTATTATAAGTATGAAACAACCCTATTTCACCATCTATCCATCCTACGGAAAAAGAAATCACTGCGCGTGCGTGCGTACGGAATACCGTCTCCACGCCGTGGTGTAATCTATTTTCCACCACCACCTTACATGGATGGGTATAATGGTGTAAAGAATAACTATACATAGTTATTACAACATCATATTGATTATGATATATTGTATAATCCACTCCGATTCAATTCAATATTTATAGAAATGATATCATCGCTCGTGCGTACGTACGGAATACCGTCTCCACGACGCGATGAGATTCATTCTCCATGTTAACCATTTAAGAATGATTATAAAGTATATATAAGAAATAATAATGAAATATATGACATTATAAAGCTACTGGATTTATGTATATATATATATATGTATGTCATCTACTTACTTCCATTCAAGACAATAGGGAAAGGAAAACAGCGTTCATGCGTACGTACGGACTACCGTCTCCATGAACGGTGTTTTTCATTTTATTTATCTATCTATTATATATATATATATACTGAATATATATGATATATAAATCATATTTTATATTCTGGAAGTAAGTAAATCATGATATAAGTAATAATTATGTCAAGAACAACAAGTCAAAACACCTACGATAAATGAAACGATTTTACCCAAAACGCTTCTTTAACATGGAATTTACAAAAGAACGGGTAATATAATGTCATAAGTGAACCATATATGATATCATAACAATGAATATGATTCTGTAATAAGTCAATGACATTATTTAAATCATTATACAGGAGGTTCGGACACATACGAAGCAAATTGGACCTAAGGTAAGGGAAATATCACAATCTCATTTTTATCCGAGATTGTTTATTCGTAAGTATTTTCTGGGGTGTATTTTATCATCCACATCCATGTTCCCTCAATATGTAATATTGTTTCCATCCACTTGCAATAGTTTAAATCCAATTTTACCCTTAGGTGAGTTTTTTTAGTAAAGAATATGAAAGGAATCTTTTGTCGTTTTTCCGTACGAGGTACTTTTTGACTTTTCCGACAAAAGTACGAAGAATGTTTTTTTTAACTTATACGGCACGAACGGATTTTTACGGTTTTATAAAGCCTTATTTTCATGAACCTTCCTCCAAAATATTTCATGACTATTTTCAATAAAATCTTTTTCTTTTAAAATTGCATGATGTTTTGTGAAAAGAAATTGATTTTGAAGAAAAAAGGATATTTTCCTCAAGAATTCAATTCAAGTGTTTTATCAAAATTATTTTTCATCTAAGATAATAAAGGGTTCTGTTTCTATCCATATTTTTACATTGATTTGACTATGTTGTGATGGAATTATATTTATGAATTCCTTTATCGTATATGAATGGTTTTATGATGTCATGTTGTTTAAGAATCCCATTTTTATTACATGGGTTATGCAATGATGTATGATTTATGATTTTGTGGCACACATAAGAAAGGATTCATTAAGAGATGGGTGGGACCTATATCTCCCTCCAATGCATTGGGTAAAGATTTTATATCTCATGAGATAGACATGGCTGGAATGGTAGGTTATACCGGTTCAGTGAAACAGGACTGAAACGAGGATTACTCGATTCAGAAAGGGACTTTGTCCACTAAGATAGTCTTGGAAATGAGTCTTGACTAACAAGAAATGATTCTCTATGATTATGTGTGTATACCACAATGAGTAATGTTTGAAGTTATGATTTCATTTCACTACTATGATTTATCCCATGTTATGAAATTATGCTCTCTTTTGCAGGTTAAGATTTCCAAAAATGTTATGTTCTTATGAAAATTATGTGATTGATATTTCCTTTGTTTACCCTTACTGAGCATTTGAGCTCACCCTTTTATGTTTTCTTTTCCCCAGGATATAAAGAAAGGTTTTAGGTAAAAAAAAAGGGGAAGATCTTTATGGGAGATATTGAAGATCTTTCACCACGTTTAGAAGATTACGATCCGAGTTTCCAAAGACACTAAACTATTACGATCCTTGTGTGTGTGTTTTTGTTATGTACTAAGTATTCCGCAAAAGTAATGTAATGTCCATGTACGATAAGATTCGGGTCTCTACAGTTGGTATCAGAGGAAAGGTTTAGTCAACCTTTGGAAACTAGGATGCGAAAACGTTAGTGAGATCCCTAGATATATTTCTAAGGTATGACTAGGGATGTCTCTAAGGTTAAGTATACGTATAGGTTATAGTCCTAGAATTGCTCTAACGATCTTAGAATTTAACCTAAGATGTTAGATATTGAGGGTACTACCCCTTTATTATGTTGTTTTCCCTAGCATGATTTTTGCCTCTCACACTATTCTTTTGGGGTTTTAGACGATGGCTGGAACCCGAAGGAACCGTGTTGATCAATGAAATGGACAATGCAATGATTGTCCCCCTGAGCAACCAAACGATATGGGAGCTGGAATGCAAAATCTTGTAGCCATGCTCACACAACTTTCTCAAGCTATGAATCATGCAGGACTTCCAAACGAGCAAAGGAAGGAGCAACATTCTGTTGAATCCTTCATGAGGCAGCGTCCGCCTTCTTTCAGTGGGTCTACTGATCCATTAGTTGCTGAACAATGGATTAGTACTACTGAAAAGATATTTTCAGTTCTTCAATGTTCTGAACATGATAAAGTCATCTTAGCAGTATATCGTTTGGAAGATGAAGCTGATCAATGGTGGAATCTTATCAAGAATACGAGGCAAAGAGATGAAATTGATTCCATGGAATGGGACGAGTTCAAGAACTTGTTTTTCAGTAAGTACTTCCCTCGTATTCTTCGAACGAAGATGGAGAAGGAGTTTCTTGAACTAAAGCAAAAGGATGATGAATCTGTTGGTATATACGAAGCGAATTTTACAAGACTTGCAAGGTATGCATCTGGCATTATCATCCAACCTGAAAGTAAAGTTGATCGATTTTTCAGTGGCTTAAAACCAAGTCTTCGAAGGGAATTAGCTATAAGAGACTTCAGTAGCTATGAAGAAATTGTGCGTTGTGCTATCAAGGTAGAAATGGAAGTTGGTGTTACATATCCATCTCATGGTTTTGACCAGAAACGAAAGATGGAGTTCAAGGAGAAATCTCAGAATAATGGTGAAAAGAAGACAAATGTTTCCTTATGCACAAAGTGTGGAAAGAAGCATGGTGGAGATTGTCTTAAAGGGACTAGAAAATGTTTTAAGTGTGGAAAAGAAGGTCATCGAGCAGCTGAGTGTCGAAGTAATGGAAAAAGGGTTTCTAATGATGTGAATAAAGCAAACACTGCAGAGAACGCACCGCCAACACTTCAATGCTTCAAGTGCAAGGAAATGGGGCATTATGCTAATAATTGCCCTAATCCAAGGGTTAGTGATGATCAACATGAGCAACCACTGAAGGCAAAGGACAAAGGGAAGTCACATGCGATCACTATTGGCAATGTTGAATATGACAACGATGTGGTGGAATGATTAAGTTTTTATGTAATGGGATTCCAAAATAATGTTGTATCATGGAATATTGGAATATTTATGTATTGGTCTAATGTGGTATTCAAAGTGATTGAGTTATTATGCGCATAATGAAGGGAAAACGAGAAAAGGAAATGTTTAACAGTATTCATGAGCTCATGATTGATATAAGGACTAAGTGATATCATGGTTTGAGTATATAGAATTTTGAGGATTTTAGTATGTGGAAGGTGTTAAATTTTAACTGCATTCATGTTTTCACTAAGGTATTCAAGAGAATACACGATTAAGGACTTTGAATGTTTGGAATGTGACCAACAAAACATATCTTATGATATATGGGGATCGATGATGGTGTTAAATCTCTGGTAATCATTTTCACTATATTATGAGAGTCGACTGCAGTATTATGGATAAGCCTAAAAGATTGGAATGGATTATGTTGGACATAAGTTAGTATTGTTTGTTTTTTTCGATATTATTGATGGGATGTTATATAGTTTTGGAAAAAGGACAACCTGCAGGACGGGCGACAGCCCATCGCTTCGGACAAGGCTGTAGGAATCGAACCCACAACCGAAGTGCGACTGGCCTTTATCGCCTACCACTAGCCTACAGGAAGTCCCTGTTTAGTAGAAACTAGTTTTATTATATTAAGCAGTATGATATATGAAGTATAAGTCCATTTTAGGAACCATATGTGATTAATCTCACTATAGAATGACTTATGTATATTTAATAACTTTTTCTAACCTTTTGTTTGAGACAGATGGAATGACCCATCATTCTATCACATAATCTGCTAACACTTCACAAATAACAAATTCAACTTCATTTATTTAAGAGATGAAGTAGAAATTGTTCAAGGAACGAACAAAAGTGAGATTGTACCAAAATAAAGTAAGTATTTATTCTAAGCGAATTTTCAACTTTAGGGAAATGATCTTGAAAACCAAAAATGTTGTCCTAGTGATCTTATACCTGATGAATCAGATGGTACCTTATATCATCACAAATCTATGGATTTGTGATTACTGGCTTTTCCATAGCCATGTTCTCTACCACTCTCCATCAGAACATGATGGTTAGATTTCTCTTCCATATCCATATTTTCACCTATGTGGAAACCCAGTGATTAGTTTATTTGGGTAATCGTTACATTTCATACTTTAGTTTTTAAAGCCAAGTTTTGGTATTCCCTTTTACGATGTGGGTTTCTATTAAAGAAACTTTCGAATAGTAAACCATTTATAACCCCGACGAATTTCGAGGGCGAAATTCATTTTAAGGGGGGTAGAATGTAACAGCCCGAGATTTTATGAAAAATATTTTTTTTTATTTTACTAATGTCTTGTGTTATACGCTACACCAAAAGGAGCTTGCACAACACGCATCCTTGACTTGCCTTGCATTACACGCAATCACAACCTTCCTCGATAGCGTGTGTGGTACGTAATACTGAGTTTCACGAAACAATGATATGCTATTAAAATATTATTAAAACTAGCCGTTATGAATAGTAATAACCAATTTTTAAATTTTAGAAATTTTATCTTTCAAAATGGACTTCATTTTTGGATTCGGAATACCGAAATTAGCCTAGGGTGAAATTTTGGTATTTTTCTGAAAACTTTCAATTTTTGATGAATAGTGAAACCACTAAGTGGTAGGTTAAAAACTGAATTTTGCATAAAACTTAATTTTACCGCTTCTGTGAATGGAATTTCGAAAATCCGAGAGACACGGTTAATATCAAGGACTAAAATGTGGTTCAATGAGATGAAAATAATTTTTGGTGAATAGTAACTTTTTACTTTTTTTACCACGGTTAAAAGTAAATAGGGTAACTAAGGGTAAATATGATATTACTATTACCCTAACACATGTCCTAATTCTATTGGATAAGTGTAATTCGACCAAAAACAACCTTAGGAATAAAATATGACCATTTAGGCCCACTTGGATTAGATTAGGACATTTATTATTAATTTATTTAAAGAAGGGTTAAAATAGTTAAAATCAAAGTTTATTAAGTAAATCATTTTTAATAAGGGGTTATACATAAGGTAAATTCGATTGTAAATATTCATTAGAAAGCTAAAAAGATTTACTACATGATGGTATTTTATTTTTAATTTTAGACATCAAATAATTTAATTTATTTATGACACAATGATGATGCAGTAATTATCTTATTAATGAAATATTGACATAATTGATAATATAAATACCAAAATAAATGTAATTTGAGACTTTTTATGAATTACAATAATTTTCTATTTTACTATGATATATTAGTGTTGATTTAATCAACTTGGTTCGAACATATAATTCTGTTATGACTTTCACAAAAAATCATATATCAAATAGTGTCAAAATTGACACAAAATAGTTTTTAAATCAAATATTATATTATTAATTGTTATTTTATTCCTAAAAATCTAAGGTTCGGCCAAATGACTTAGATAAGGATATATATATTAATAATAAACAATTTGGGGTTAGTTTGGCATGTTATAGTAAGTGTATTAACCATATAGTGAAAGAAAACAAAAAGACACGGTAAAAGTCAAATTATTTAACTTAGAGTTAAATCTAATTGATAAGGTTTAAAATAAGATCCAAATATGTCTAAATTTGATTGGTTGATGAGATTACAACCCTATCTCATCTAAGCTTCGAATATGAGTCATTTTTGGAGGTTTTTAAGTGGGGTTAGATTTATTATAAATTAATATTTTTAAGAATTCCTAAGGTGCCCCTCTCCTCCCCTATAAAAGGACACCTCCTCCCCCTCCTCCTCACACCAATTTGAGCACTCAAGCTCGGCCGACCCCTGCCAATTCCTCCTCTCCACTTCCCTAGAAACATCCTAGAGGTTCTGGTCTTCCTCAAAGACCAATTTTAGTTCCCTAAGAGGAGGTCTCAAAGAGGCACTTCAAAGAAGAGGTAATTACCGTTACCAATTCTTTCATCTTTATTTCTTCTTCCACTTCTTCTTATTAGGTTGTTTCATTATGAAGTAATAAAATCAGTATCACTAATATACTGATATGTTATTATAAGTATGAAACAACCCTATTTAACCATCTATCCATCCTACGGAAAAAGAAATCACTGCGCGTGCGTACGTACGGAATACCGTCTCCACGCCGTGGTGTAATCTATTTTCCACCACCACCTTACATGGATGGGTATAATGGTGTAAAGAATAACTATACATAGTTATTACAACATCATATTGATTCTGATATATTGTATAATCCACTCCGATTCAATTCAATATTTATAGAAATGATATCATCGCTCGTGCGTACGTACGGAATACCGTCTCCACGACGCGATGAGATTCATTCTCCATGTTAACCATTTAAGAATGATTATAAAGTATATATAAGAAATAATAATGAAATATATGACATTATAAAGCTAATGGATTTATGTATATATATATATGTATGTCATCTACTTACTTCCATTCAAGACAATAGGGAAAGGAAAACAACGTTCATGCGTACGTACGGACTACCGTCTCCATGAACGGTGTTTTTCATTTTATTTATCTATCTATTATATATATATATATACTGAATATATATGATATATAAATCATATTTTATATTCTGGAAGTAAGTAAATCATGATATAAGTAATAATGATGTCAAGAACAACAAGTCAAAACACCTACGATAAATGAAACGATTTTACCCAAAACGCTTCTTTAACATCGAATTTACAAAAGAACGGGTAATATAATGTCATAAGTGAACCATATATGATATCATAACAATGAATATGATTCTATAATAAGTCAATGACATTATTTAAATCATTATACAGGAGGTTCGGACACATACGAAGCAAATTGGACCTAAGGTAAGGGAAATATCACAATATCATTTTTATCCGAGATTGTTTATTCGTAAGTATTTTCTGGGGTGTATTTTATCATCCACATCCATGTTCCCTCAATATGTAATATTGTTTCCATCCACTTGCAATAGTTTAAATCCAATTTTACCCTTATGTGAGTTTTTTTTAGTAAAGAATATGAAAGGAATCTTTTGTCGTTTTTCCGTACGAGGTACTTTTTGACTTTTCCGACAAAAGTACGAAGAATGTTTTTTTTAACTTATACGGCACGAACGGATTTTTACGGTTTTATAAAGCCTTATTTTCATGAACCTTCCTCCAAAATATTTCATGACTATTTTCAATAAAATCTTTTTCTTTTAAAATTGCATGATGTTTTGTGAAAAGAAATTGATTTTGAAGAAAAAAGGATATTTTCCTCAAGAATTCAATTCAAGTGTTTTATCAAAATTATTTTTCATCTAAGATAATAAAGGGTTCTGTTTCTATCCATATTTTTACATTGATTTGACTATGTTGTGATGGAATTATATTTATGAATTCCTTTATCTTATATGAATGGTTTTATGATGTCATGTTGTTTAAGAATCCCATTTTTATTACATGGGTTATGCAATGATGTATGATTTATGATTTTGTGGCACACATAAGAAAGGATTCATTAAGAGATGGGTGAGACCTATATCTCCCTCCAATTCATTGGGTAAAGATTTTATATCTCATGATATAGACATGGCGGGAATGGTAGGTTATACCGGTTCAGTGAAACATGACTGAAACGAGGATTACTCGATTCAGAAAGGGACTTTGTCCACTAAGATAGTCTTGGCAATGAGTCTTGACTAACAAGAAATGATTCTCTATAATTATGTGTGTATGCCACAATGAGTAATGTTTGAAGTTATGATTTCATTTCACTACTATGATTTATCCCATGTTATGAAATTATGCTCTCTTTTGCAGGTTAAGATTTCCAAAAATGTTATGTTCTTATGAAAATTATGTGATTGATATTTCCTTTGTTTACCCTTACTGAGCATTTGAGCTCACCCTTTTATGTTTTCTTTTCCCCAGGATATAAAGAAAGGTTTTAGGTAAAAAAAAGGGGAAGATCTTTATGGGAGATATTGAAGATCTTTCACCACGTTTAGAAGATTACGATCCGAGTTTCCAAAGACACTAAACTATTACGATCCTTGTGTGTGTGTTTTTGTTATGTACTAAGTATTCCGCAAAAGTAATGTAATGTCCATGTACGATAAGCTTCGGGTCTCTACATTTACTTTCAATTTCTTTTCTACTTGTATCTATATGGTCGGCTCGGTGGGTGACCAGTGTTGTATTGTTTTGCATAGCTGTTTGGGATTTCACAGCATTTTACTATTACAACTTGTTCTATTTCAGTTGTTTATTGCTTTTTCACTCTATTTACTTTCTGCGGTGTATGATACTTAGTTATTTATGTTGTTTTCTTACTCTGGTATGAGGGCATAGTCTCCCCACTATCACACCCTAGGCCCTCGCTACTAATCGGTAGCCTCTCACGTATGGGGAGGCGCGCTTGATGCCTTGTGGCAAACCGGCTCGGAGCACCGGTTTAGTGGCTTCTAGGTTGGGACGTTACATAAACTATATATAAATTTACATAAACTATATATTTATATTTATATACACATATGTTTATATATTTATAAATATATTCCTATCAATTATTTATATACTTAGATACATATTTATATATTATATACATGTTTATTTATATAATATATATATGTAATTATATTTAGATATATAAATATATATTTATATATACATTTATATTTGTGTGTGTGTGTTTATATATTTATATAATATTTACAGATATAATATAATTATAATATATATATATTTAATTATTTTTATATAATTATATATGTGTGTGAGATAATAATAATATTATTAATTATTATTATTTTTATTACACCTGTTTTTTAACCTATAAAAATTATATATTGGTATTATAAATAATATACATTTATTTTATGATTTATATAATTCATATATTATATTAAATACATGTATATTATATATTTATGTAAATTATTTATCTACTTAAATACATATTTATATATTATATACATGTTTATTTAAATAATATATATATATATATATATCAGTATTTACTTAATATATTTATATTATGTCTTTAAAAATATAGTTATCTAATGTATTTCAATAAATATATTTATTATTATGTACATGAATATATAAATTTATTTTTAGTATAATATTATATATAATTGTTATTATAAGAAATGCAATTTATACAAAAATTTATATTATATATAATTAATATTATATGAAATACAATTTATACAAATATTTATATAATGTTATATAAAATATAATTTTACATTATATATAATAGAAGATCATAAATATATTATTTAAAATAGATTTATTATTATTATAATATAAATTATAAAAACTATATGATATATTTTTTAAATAAATTATATTTATGTATATATTTATATAATATGTTTATGATTTTATATTAAAAATAATTAATATTATATGAAATACAATTTATACAAATAAATATATATTAATGTACATAATATTATACAATTATATTTATGTATAAATATAAATATAATTAAATGAGATCATATAAATATTTTATATAATATGTTCATATAATGTATTTGAATACATTTATATATTGTGTTTTAATTATATATATATATATATTATGTAAGTTTATTTATTTAATAAAAATAGTGGGTGTTCACAACCCCCTTTAATCTAATAAATTGGTTGGGGGGGGGGGGGGGTTGAAACCCCTATAATTTAAAGACAATAAAGGGGATTTTGAACCGCCTCTAAATTTGATGATTAACAAAGGTTGTGCATAAACCCCCTCTAATTTTTATAGAAAATGAATTTATAGGGGGTTCATAAGCCCCTATAAATTCGATTATTAGAGGGGGTTGTTTATAACCCCCTCTAATTATACAGAAAATTAATTTAGAGGGGGTTGTACATAACCCCATCTAAATTACCCCCTCTAATCTTTTGTTTTTTGTAGTGAGACTATATCCTCAAATGAAGAAAAGGTATGGAAGACCAACACCCTAAAAGGATTGAATTTAACCCATAAAATACAAAATCAATATTTCTTTCTGATATATGTACATAGTCCATAGTATGTCTAGCTACCCTTGTAAACTTAGTCCCACACTCAAAAAACATTTCCTCCTTTTTTGTCTATGATTAAGGACCTGCGTTTCTATTTTTTCTCTTTGCTCATGAGAAAAATATTTTTTATTGAATACCTCCTTGAAATTTCTCTATTACATGAAATTTATCTCATATTACTCTTTAGTTTTTTGAATTAGCAACCACCATTGGTCCGTATCTCCCTTCAGGTGATAAATTACCATGATGACTTTTTTCCTTTTCACCATTTTTGAAATTGAGAAAGATCATATTTAGGGACTTGATATATTTTTTAGCTATCAATTAATTAGTAGTTCCACTAAATTATAGAGGTTTCTCTCACTTGAAGAAGTCCAACATAGTTACACCATGTTAAAGATCATTAAGTTACTCCATGTGAGTGAAATTATTTATCATAACTAGGGTTAACAACCCTAATATAGTTATGATTCGATTAGCCAGAAATCTATCATCATTAACTTGTTCAGGGGGAACATCCCTGTATTAACTATGAGTGTTGATAAAATACCCATTACTACCATTAGTCTCTATATTTCTATAATGTAATAAACACAATCAACCATACTATTTAATTGTAAAATATAATTAATATTAATATTTATAGAGTGTTTCCTAGAAACATTGAGGGTTATTCATAGAACATGTGCTATTTAACTAGGTAAATATAAATATAGTCCTAAAGGATGCTACTAAACTTGATCTAATACCAACTATAACATCCCAAAATCTATAAACCTAGAGCTGGTAGTTATATTACATTATCGATACAAAATACAAGAGCTCCTAAAAGATCCAATATTTTACTAGTCTTGGAAGACATATAAATACATATATTACATTTAAAAACATAAGATACAATATGAAAACATTATGGGAACATTATTATCCCATTCATTATATCCCTAAAAATTATACATAGTTCTCCTATAGGTTTCCTAGGTAAAGAAAATAAAACAAGGGTGAGCTCAGATGCTCAGTAAGGGTTTGCATACAACAGAAGCTATCAGAACACAAACTTAGCACACATGATATGGTAGGAATAAATAAACAACATGAAGCCATATTCAAATTAAACTGAGAGCATAATATATTTATATATAGGAATGAAAATAAATAGATCAAATAGATAACAATAACTTTTTCCATATAGATGAAATACATAATACCGAACAAATAATTACATACCATAAGCCAAGACATTATGATCTTTGACATCATAATCTTTACATTAAAGAAACATCTTGTTTTGGGTAGTCATACACCAAAATAACCAATAATTCTTGTCTCATGAGACCTATTGATTTATTAAGAGGCTATATAATTCCTATCCCAACTTTTCCCTTGTTTAAGTTCAATGCATTAATCATATAATAAAATTAATAAACAATTCATAACTAACTTTTACAATAATCTTCTATATTGAAATAATAACATACGAAACACCGGTACTTTTCCCCATGTTAATAAATGAGATAACATGATCATAACCCACCCAGAGATAGAATGTGGATGGTAAAATAATACATAGTCAACTTTCCAATAATCATCTATATTAGAATAACAACATACAAAGTGACACTAATGTTCCACATGTCAATAAAAGGGATAATATGATCATAACCAATCTTAAGAAAGTTAAACCATATGTATTCAGATTTAAAATAATTACCCATATTAGAACAATGAAATACAAAACACTAATACATATCCCCATGAAAATAAAAGGGAAAACTTGATCATAACCCATACAGAGAGATAAAGTGAATGGTTAAAAAAATATAATCAATATAGAATCTAAGGGGTATTCACAATGTAAAAGGAAGTAATATTATCAAATAAATAAATATAAGAAAGTGGTTAAGGGTACTTTTAATTCAATAGATCATCAATGGAAGATAGTAATTGAGTTCAATAGTTTTCACTTATAGGAGAAATCCTTCATCATAGTACATAAAAAGCATGTGAATAACCCAAATCATATACCATCAGAGTGTCTGGACAAGTGTTCATTATTATGTCCACTCATTATGTATCAAACCTAGGTGCATATGTTCCATAGCCACATCTACTTGTTAGTATCCAGACATGGATTTCAATGATAATAAAACTAAACATTCTTTACTTTCCCAAAATTTATGATTTTTGGGAATTATGATAGCTTAGGAAAAATATTTAATGAGAGGAAATATTATTTTAAATATATAAAATGGGTGATGATCTTGTATAATTACAAGAATGATGATATTACAATAAAGGTTTGTAATTGAAAATGGAAGGGGGGAATGAGAGCCCTTATTTCAGCATAATAACATCATTGAAAAAGGGTATAATGATAGGGTATAAGTAGTATCACATTAAAAACATATAAAATGGAAAATAATACATAGATATTACAATCAAAAAAAATATTTGGAAATGATATTATAAAAAAATAATTTCAATTAAAATTAAAGAGAAGGACCTGGAATACTTACCTTTCTAAGTAGCTTCATTAAGCTTGGAAGGACTCCATATAACCTTTGGAACTCTTTGGGAGGGATTTTGAGAGGGATATGGAAGGTAAATTCATGATCAATACATTTTTTGTGGAGTTTTATGATAGAATGGGTGGGAGTGATATCTTTTTATAGGTGAAAAATAAGATTTTTTTCATGGAAACTAATGTTAGGAAAGGGGTAATAATGGAATAACAAGGGTGTTAGGTGGGTTAAGTGAGTTTAGTTGATAAATGGAAGGTGAGACATGTGGTTTTTTAATTTCATATCTAACAAGACTTTATGTAAGGATAAAGTGAACTTTTAATTATTAAAAATTTTAGATACTTCATTTGACCATTTTTACCCTTAGTAATCTTTATTAAAAATTAACTATGGTAATTATTTTATCATTAAAATTATAATATGACCCATTGATCATACCATGATTCATTATTCATTTTCACCCTTTCACCTCTATGTTAAACTAATTTTTTATTTTAAATTCCACATTTAATAAAAAAATTACTTCATTTTTGATTAAATTATTTTATGTTTATCAATGTTAAAAAGTTAAATGTTACTTGTTTTGTTAATTACAATGTAGGTGGAGGTGATTTGGAGGGCCTATGATGAAGTTCAAGAAAAATGGGCCAAACTGCATAGGATCCAAACACACCAGTGGACTCAACTACACACTGATACTGAACAGTTAATCCAAAATGGATTATATTTTGTGCACTGGTCCAAAATTTAATGGGATACATTTCCTAGGAAGAAAACCAAGCTTTATTAGTTTATTAAGGGGCCCATCCGAACTGATCTATCCTGGGGATTGTATTTTCTCAAAGTCAAAAAGTGGGTTCTGTATTTCGTCCATATCACGAGCTATTATTGTCCAAATGGTGCCAAATTTTTAGTGGATATATTCAGGAGGTGGGTCTAAAACATTTTAGTTCTGTCAAAAGTTAGATAATACTTTATGTCCATCTAAAATCATGGGCCAAGTGGTTTCTAGAAATTAGGGTTCCCAAAATCATCTTCCAAATTTCCTATAAATTAACACCATGGGAACCCCATTTCCAAGTTCATCCAGGAGGAAAAGATACGGTATTTTTGAGACCCAAATGATTCCTCTCCTCATCCAAGAAGTTCTGGACGCCCCTATCTTCAAATTGGTATCAAGGATGAAGGAGAAGTTTCACTCGAGCCTCCTCCTCCTCTCAATAATGATCTAAACAGTGGATGATCATTTTGAGTGAGTTACACATACTTATGGGGGAGTTACATAACATGTTCTTATACTGATTTTGTGTAATTTTTGTGTTAAATATTTCACCTATGTTTAATCATTATGTTCTTATCCTATAAATACATTTCATTTTTTTATAATTAAGTGGAACACTTTTTATCTCAATACCGATTGGGTTGTGATTTCAAGTGGGGATTTTGGGTTGTTCTGATTGGACAAAAAAGAATCATTTGTTTCTCAAAAAAAATCATGATATTTAAGTATTATTTGGTATCCATTATTCTATTATTGAGGTCCAAACCTTGACATCATGATTTTTGTGTCAAGGTTTGATTCTTTGTGCATCGTTTTAAGAGGAAAGAGGGGAATCAAGATCTTGAAAACCCTCAATCAAAGAATTACATTAAAACATACAAAATTTTCATAAAAATGAACTATCCAAGATGTGTAGTGAAATTTAAATTACCTCCTCTCATAATTCTTAAAACAACACCTTTATTTATCAACTATTAATCTCTTTTAATTAAGTTATTTTCTTAAAATTGTTTTTAAACCACCCCCCTTTTTAGTAATTTTTATTAAAAACACATAAACTAAACCTATCAATGCTCTATGAGAGATGAACTAGGGTCTACCATATACTATAAATAAACTTTAAAAACATAATCAATTTGACATTTCATGACAACGCATTCAAATTTTGGTGCTGTTTTCAGGGAGTGATTTTGTTTTTAGTTTGTGTTTTTATAAAAATATTGTTAATTTTGTTACTATTTCTTTTCTTATTTCCTTCCTTCATTTTTTAGTTTACTTCTAAAATATTCCTCTTATGTAGGTTCTATTCATGATTCATTCTAATTATGGATATTTTACACCTTTTGTACCTAAACTGGAGAGGATATTACATCTAAAAAATCATAACACACAAGAAAACCCTTTTAAGGAGGACACATCATATCTTGAAACTCTTCTTGATCCTTCTTATTCTTCTGGAACCAAACTCAAAACTGAAAAAAACTTGAATAACATAGAGGAAAATAATATAATAGTAAAAGAACTAACACAAACTAATGTTGATATCCAATCCCCATATATTCAAATGTATGGTGAGGCACCCAATTTTGAACTTAAATATAGTTTAATTCATTTATTACCAAGATTCCATGGAATCACTGGAGAAGACCCACATAAGAATTTAAAATAATTTTTCAATATGTGTTCAACCCTAAAACCTTATAATGTGGATGAAGAATATGTAAAGACTAGGGAATTACATTTTTCATTAGAAGATACTAAAAAAGATTGGATATATTATGTTAATTCCCCAATCAGAGGTTGGGAGGACATGAAATGCCTTTTTCTTGAAAAATACTTCCCGGACTCTAGAAAAAAATAATAAGGAAATAAATATGTGGTATAAGGAAATATAAATGGTAAAATGTTTATGAATATTGAGAAATATTTAAAAGTCTTTGTTCAAGTTTCCCACACCACCAAATAAGTGATCAAATTTTAGTTTAGTATTTTTATAAAGATTTAATTCCTATTGTCAGAATATGATTGATGCTTCTATAGGTGGTGCAATAGTTGATAAGACCCAAATTGCTGCAATAACCCTAATTGAGAACATGGCATAAAATTCTCAATAATTCAGTTCATGGTCCAGTGTACCCATTTGAGGTGTTCAAGAGGTTCAACCAACCAAATTTGAGAAGAAGGTGGAAACAAAGTTTGAATAGGAAAGTACCCTTCTTCAACAACTTGATCTTTCACAAGGGAAATCCCAATATCCTCCACCCATATCCTATGAAATATGTTATTCTAACACCCACTATTCTAACCAATTACCTCAACTGAGAGAAACATTTGAGAGTTATGAGGAAATCTTCTAAGGAAGCACCTTTAACCAATCCTTTAAGTAGGAACCTTAATATCCATCCAACCCTGGGTGGAAAGAAAAATAATCCTATAGGTAGGTGGTGTATTCAAACTGTAATGACCCGAAATTTTGAATAAATCTTGTTTCCTAATTTTGTGTGTTATTTTATTTTTTTTATACTCAACAAAACTGTTTCATTTGATAACATGAGTATAATTAAAATGAGACCGATGGGTTTTGACTGTTATATGACCATTGGTCAATATGACCGCTAGAAACTAAACATTTCGATATTTGTCTCTAAATACAAGTGATCTTGGTTAATTAATATAGAAAGAAGATTCGATGGCCTCACCCAGTAGTCTTGGACCGATCAAATCCCATCTAACGGAACTTGGGAAGGAGGTAGCACCAATGGGCTTTGCTCTAGACCAAACCCAAGCCGAACTTCATCGTGTGAAGCTAGAATGGAATCGCCTTCGCGAGAAGTTCAAACTGATAGAAATTACTACTCGTGCAATGTTCGCCGATCCTCCCTCAGATTCTCTCACCTTAGCACACCTTACACTTAGGTCCTATGCTGGTGTGATAAGGGGCTATGTAAGGAGACCGTAACTGCCTTGTGTAATCCTTTGTTTTAAATAAAATTTTTGATTTCTTCTTATGATGAAGTTTATGAATTTTCAAATGACCAGATAAATATAGTATGCATATTTTTGATGAATTTTAGAAAAAGGGATATTTTAAGAAAATGTTTATGTAAACCTTAAATAATTAAAAATGTGTAATGATTTTCAAAAAATGGTCTTCTACACTTATGTTCAGTACGAAATTTAGTGTCTAATAAGATCAACTTAATTTTTGATGAATAGTAAATTATGAATAGTGATTTTATGCTTAGTATTAGTAATGTGACCAAATAGATTAGTAATATCACTTAAATAAAGCATTAATATAATCTAGGCACCTTGATTAAGTAACATGATTCAATAAAATGGTTAAATAACCGTTTCATAAATTATTAGTCAAGTATTAGTTTTTTCGGGTGAATAGTGTTTTTTAATTAAAATTTTAATTAAAAATATTTAGAAAATTATTTTTATAAAATGGATTTCATTTTTGGACTCAGAGCATCGATATTATGTTAAGGTAATTTTTGGGGATTTTTCTGAAAAAAATGAATTTTCGGTGAATAGTGTATTTATTTAAAAATTAAATTAAAAATATTTAAAAAATTATTTTTATAAAATGGAGTTCATTTTTGTAATCAGATCATTGATATTTGGTTAAGATGAAATTTTGGGATTTTTCTGAGAAAGTTGACTTTTTGATGAATAGTAAAAATACAGTTTTTAAGTTACGGGTGTTTAATGACATCATTACATGATGTATTAAGTATGTAATCAATATGGTCGACTTATGAATAGTAAGATAAGTTATTAGGTGTCCCAAGTGGCCAATACCATGGGAAAATACCATGGGCAAGCCCATGGTTTTGCCAAAACCACCAATGAGGTGTCCCTTGGCCATTAATGCCTTGTCCCCTCACTTTCCCTATAAATATCAAGCCATCCTCTCATCCTTTCGACTCCCAACTCTCCCCCAATGAAGATCGGGTCTCATTACCTCCCAAAGAGTCCTCCCAAGGCGCCCCCAAGCCCTCAAGGTCCCAACCTTTGAGTTTTAAGAGTTACGTTTTAAGGTAAGGGATCCGACCACTCTCTTTTTCTTTTCAAGTAATCTCTTTTATGTCATTTCTTTTATGATCCATGTTCATATGTTGTAGGATGTTATTTTATATTAACATTACTGACCTTTTCATGTTCATATGATGAGATACCCCCTCTTTCTCTCATCAATTCGTTTTAAGAATGTTTAAGTGGCGCCGTTAGGCTGCCAAATTTTTAAGAGATTTTTTCACCATTCTCATTTTTCAAAGTTCTACTTTCATGTAAAGTCTTTAAAGTTCCTTTTTTTATGTTGGGGTATGATCTCTATATCTATCATACTGATCTTTTATGTTCATATGATTAGAGACCCTATTTTATCTCTTCAATTCAGTATTTTTATGTTTAAGTGGCGCCGTTAGGCTGCTGAATTTTTAAGAGATTCTTTCACCATTCTCATTTTTCAAAGTTCTAATTTCATGTCAAGTATTTCAAGTTTCTTTTTATTATGTTGGGGTATTATCTCTATATCTATCATACTGATATTTTATGTTCATATGATGAGATACCCTATTTGATCTCTTCAATTCAGTATTTTGATGTTTTAAGTGGCGCCGTTAGGCTGCTGAATTTTTAAGAGATTCTTTCACAATTCTCATTTTCAAGTTCTATTTTCTTGTCAAGTCTTTCAAGTTCCTTTTTATTATGTTGGGTTATGATCTATATATATATAATATTGATATTTTATGTTCATATTATTAGAGACCCTATTTGATCTCGTCAATTCATTTTTTTTGAAGTTTAAGTGACACCGTTAGGTTGCTAAATTTTTAAGGGATTCTTTCACCCTTCTCGTTTTCAAGATCTATTTTCATGTCAAGAATTTCATGTTCCTTTTTACTATGTTGGGTTATGATCTCTAAATCTATCATAATGATCTTTTATGTTCATATGATGATATACCCTATTTTATCTCGTCAATTCATTTTTGTTGAAGTTTAAGTGACGTCGTTAGGCTGCCGAATTTTCATAAGAGAAATCTTATTTTTGTCTTCCTTTCATGTTCTTCATTTCATATGGTATGTCTTTAAAATTTCATTACCATGTTCCTAAGTCCTTTATATTCTTTCCCCCTACTGTTTTATGGATCATTTATTAGTGGGTGACCCATGTCCCCTCTCTTTTCAATGTTTTCTAAAACCTCGTAACATAGCCTTTATGCTGTAGAATTTCCATCTCAAAATGTCCCTCTCTTTTTCTAAAGTTCTTTTATTTTATTAAGTGAATACTCCAAGACCTCTCTTCTATAGGTGTATTCACATATATACCAAGTTGTTCCATTTTAAATTCTGGGATTTACATACATGAGACCCACCTTCCTTTTCTGTGGGTTTTAAAGTGACATAAAGATCATGTCTTTAAAGAAGTTTTAAAACGTTATGATTATGAAAGGAAACCCATTTCTTTTATGATATATGGGTTGTTTATGAAATGTTTTATTATAATATATGTGGCTCACATGATAATAAATACATGTCAAGGGTACGCCCAGATAGTGCTCCAATGCATTGGGTAAAGACTTAATCTCTAGAGATGACCTTTTAGACTGATACCTTGGTGAATAACCTTGGTAATTTTTATTGAAACCTTGGGGATGGACCTTGGTGAAACGGAAATGATTGAATTTATTAAATGTTTTAGCCACATCTTCAAGTTATGAAAAAAGTTATTTTTATTAATATATGCCCCATTATTTATTTCTCATGCCTTAAAGTTCTTTTTCATGACATTGTTGATGTATCTCAAGTTCACATGTTAAATGTTTCCCCTTGTTTCCCTTACTGGGACTTCTGCTCACCATTTCTTTTGATGTATGTCCCCAGGTTATGAGATGCAGTAATGAACCTAGGATGAACATAAGGAGAATCCTTTCAAGTGTTTAAGAAGAATGTTTTATGTTTTCATGTTTTAAGTTCCTTGTTTCCAAGACACTAAACCTTAAAGATCCTCAGTTTTGTAAAATGTAAATAAAGTTTATGTGATAAAAATGCGGGATGCTATAGTTGGTATCAAATGATGGTTTAGTTATTTGTGGATATTAGGATATGAAAACTTTAGAAATAATCCTATAGAAAAGATTATATATAGGAAATCTTCCTGGTATTTTGGTGAGTATTGAGTAAGGGGTTGCCAAGAAAATACATCCCTGTCTGGATGCGAGGAGGTAGAGGTGGATCTGGCATTGATGTACATAGGGGTAAAACCCAAAAACACCGCTTTGAGCTAGACTCAAACAAGAACTGGTACACGACAATGGGCCTTACTGCACTCTTGGTTACGACACTCCCAGGGGATATGCTTTCGTAAATTCATAAGCTTAGTATGAACCATTATTAAAGGAACAAAGATAAAATAAAATAAAGATTCACATAAGAATATATGATCATGGATAACCTAGTCTGGAACCTAGGGGATCACAAGTTAGGGTATACTTTTCTTCTACAAGTTAACCTTCTATGATTTAAGTTCCTTTTCATGATTATTGGCTAAGTATTTAAGCCCCTAATTGTACTTTATTTTCTTAGTTAATGGCGGGAAATGGGAGAACATGTCCCAAAAACCAATGTGATAGGAAATGTGATTATTACTGTATTAATATGACAAAGATGATTAGGGGATTAAAAGGTGAATATTATTTTGGAAGACGTTCACTATTTTGGGAACCCTATTTGATCGAGGTAAATAGATTACAACGGTATTTTCTTTGAGGAGTAAAGTTTGACTTATATTTTGAAGAATCGATGAATTTATGGTGGACTTATAGTAATTTAGGTTACTTATGAAAATGATTAACCTATCTTGGGGAAAATAGTTTAGGTTAGCTACTTTTGTTATAAGATGTTAGGAGTGGTTGATGTTGTTTGGAGATGAATGATGAAGTTTATTTATGAAGACTATGTTATCAAATCCTTCTTGTATTTGGGTTTCAATCTTAGTTTGGTTTATTTTGAGGAATTTTTAAGGACAATTATTTACGGAATGGTCTATGATGAACTCTGGGTAGTACCATGGAACTTTGAAGATTTAAAATTAGTTTCCCTTCCTATGGGATTCTTTATTTTTAGAGAGTTGTTTTATCTTACCCCTTGTGTTTTTGGGATAATGATTAAAGAGAGGAGAAATAGATAGTTAATCTTTTGTGGATTATGTGATTCTCTAGAAGATGATTCTTGTGTTTCGATGAGACCAAGTAGTTTTGAATGCTCATCGTTTGGAGAAAAGATTAGTTTTGGTAGAAAATTGTTAAAGGATGAAACTCTAATTGAAGGTAAATATATTTACTTGTGTTTTTATTATATGTAGTAAATGAATTCCTCAAAACTATGAAAAGGAACGTAAAACAAAAATGTTGTTTGTTAACGTTTCCTACTGGGAAATCAAATACTGTTTAACCCATCATAAGTTTATGATTTTCTTGTTGTTAAATTTCTACTAATCATGTTTTCTATCACTCTCCCGTAGAACGTGAACCTTTGTTTTTTCATCCATGTCCATGTTTTCCTACATGGAATCCTAGTATGGGTTAACTAGGGTGACCTTTTTACTTCCCTTACTTTCTTTTAATGTAATAGTTCTACTGACTCCTTTTCCGGTGTAGGAATTTCAATGAAATTTCAAAACCCAATTTTAAAAAATGCGAGGACGCAATTTCTTAA
Source organism: Viscum album (assembly GCA_963277665.1). Classification (NCBI taxonomy): domain Eukaryota; kingdom Viridiplantae; phylum Streptophyta; class Magnoliopsida; order Santalales; family Viscaceae; genus Viscum; species Viscum album. Next base: position 614,273,656 of record OY728128.1, read on the forward strand.
GGGGGGAAGATTGTAATGACCCGAAATTTTGAATAAATCTTGTTTCCTAATTTTGTGTGTTATTTTATTTATTTTATACTCAACAAAACTGTTTCATTTGATAACATAAGTATAATTAAAATGAGACCTTTGGGTTTTGACTGTTATATGACCATTGGTCAATATGACCGCTAGAAACTAAACATTTCAATATTTGTCTCTAAATACAAGTGATCTTGGTTAATTAATATAGAAAGAAAATTCGATGGCCTCACCCAGTAGTCTTGGACCGATCAAAGCCCGTCTAACGGAACTTGGGAAGGAGGTAGCACCAATGGGCTTTTCTCTAGACCAAACCCAAGCCGAACTTAATCGTGTGAATCTAGAATGGAATCGCCTTCGTGAGAAGTTGAAACTGATAGAAATTACTACTCGTGCGATGTTGGTCGACCCTCCCTTGGATTCTCTCACCTTAGCACACCTTACACTTAGGTCCTATGCTGGTGTGATAAGGGGCTATGTAAGGAGACCGTAACTGCCTTTTGTAATCCTTTGTTTTAAATAAAAATTTCAATTTCTTCTTATGATGAAGTTTATGAATTTTCAAATGACCGGATAAATATAGTATGCATATTTTTGATGAATTTTAGAAAAAGGGATATTTTTAAAAAATGTTTATGTAAACCTTAAATAATTAAAAATGTGTAATTATTTTCAAAAAATGGTCTTCTACAATTATGTTCAGTACGAAATTTAGTGTCTAATAAGATAAACTTAATTTTTGATGAATAGTAAATTATGAATAGTGATTTTATGCTTAGGATTAGTAATGTGACCAAATAGATTAGTAATCTCACTTAAAGCATTAATATAATCTAGGCACCTTGATTAAGTAATGTGATTCAATAAAATGGTTAAATAACAGTTTCATAAATTATTAGTCAAGTATTAGTTTTTTCGAGAGAATAGTGTTTTTTAATTAAAAATTTAATTAAACATATTTAGAAAATTATTTTTATAAAATGGATTTCATTTTTGGACTCAGAGCATCGATATTATGTTAAGGTAATTTTTGGGGATTTTTCTGAAAAAAATGAATTTTCGGTGAATAGAGTATTTATTTAAAAATTAAATTAAAAATATTTAGAAAATTATTTTTATAAAATGGAGTTCATTTTTATAATCAGATCATCGATATTTGGTTAAGGTGAAATTTTGGGATTTTTCTGAGAAAGTTGAAATTTTGATGAATAGTAAAAATACAATTTTTAAGTTACAGGTGTTTAATGACATCATTACATGATGTATTAAGTATGTAATCAATATGGTAGACTTATGAATAGTAATATAAGGTATGAGGTGTCCCAAGTGGCCATTACCATGGGAAAATACCATGGGAAAGCCCATGGTTTTGCCAAAACCACCAATGAGGTGTCCCATGTCCATTAATGCCTTGTCCCCTCACTTTCCCTATAAATATCAAGCCATCCTCTCATCCTTTCGACTCCACTCTCCCCCCAACGAAGATCCAGTCTCATTACCTCCCAAGGAGTCCTCCCAAGGTGCCCCCAAGCCCTCAAGGTCCCAACCTTTGAGTTTTAAGAGTTACGTTTTAAGGTAAGGGATCCGACCTCTCTCTTTCTTTTCAAGTAATCTCTTTTATGTCATTTCTTTTATGCTCCATGTTCTTATGTTGGGGGATGTTATTTTATATTAATATTACTTCCCTTTTCATGTTCATATTATTAGAGACCCCCTATTTCTCTCATCAATTCGTTTTAAGAATATTTAAGTGGCGCCGTTAGGCTGCCGAATTTTTAAGAGATTCTTTCACTATTCTCATTTTTCAAAGTTCTACTTTCATGTCAAGTCTTTAAAGTTCCTTTTTATTATGTTGGGGTATTATATCTATATCTATAATACTGATATTTTACATTATTATGATGAGAGACCCTATTTTATCTCTTCAATTCAGTATTTTTATGTTTAAGTGGCGCCGTTAGGCTGCCGAATTTTTAAGAGATTCTTTCACCATTCTCATTTTTCAAAGTTCTACTTTCATGTCAAGTCTTTCAAGTTCATTTTTATTATATTGGGGTATGATATCTATATCTATCATAATTATATTATATTTTCATATGATGAGATACCTTATTTTATCTCTTCAATTCAGTATTTTGATGTTTTAATTGGAGCCATTAGGCTGCCAAATGTTTAAGAGATTCTTTCACCATTCTCGTTTTCAAGTTCTATTTTCTTGTCAAGTCTTTCAAGTTCATTTTTATTATTTTGGGGTATTATATCTATATCTATCATATTTATCTTTTATTTTCATATGATGAGAGACCCTATTTGATCTCTTCAATTCATTTTTTTTGAAGTTTAAGTGACGCTGTTAGGCTGCCGAATTTTTAAGGGATTCTTTCACCCTTCTCGTTTTCAAGATCTATTTTCATGTCAAGACTTTCATTTTCCTTTTTACTATGTTGGGTTATGATCTCTAAATATATCATACTGATCTTTTATGTTAATATGATGATATACCCTATTTGATCTCGTTAATTCATTTTTGTTGAAGTTTAAGTGACATCGTTAGGCGGCCAAATTTTCATAAGAGAAATCTTATTTTTGTCTTCCTTTCATGTTCTTAATTTCATATGGTATGTCTTTAAAATTTCATTACCATGTTCCTAAATCCTTTATATTCTGTCCCCCTACCGTTTTATGGATCATTTATGAGTGGGTGACCCATGTCCCCTCTCTTTTCAATGTTTTCTAAAATCTCGTAACATAGCCTTTATGCTGCAGAATTTCCATCTCAAAATGTCCCTCTCTTTTTCTAAAGTTCTTTTATTTTATTAAGTGAATACTCAAAGATATATCTTCTATAGGGGTATTCACATATATACCAAGTTGTTACATTTTAAATTCTGGGATTTATATACATGATACCCACCTTCCTTTTCTGTGGGTTTTAAAGTGACATAAAGATCATGTCTTTAAAGAAGTTTTAAAACGTTATGATTATGAAAGGAAACCCATTTCTTTTATGCTATATGGTTTGTTTATGAAATTTTTGATTATGATATATGTGGATCACATGATAATGAAGACATTTCAAGGGAGCGCCCAGATAGAGCTCCAATGCATTGGGTAAAGACTTAATCTCTAGAGATGACCTTTTAGACTGATACCTTGGTGAATAACCATGGTAATTTTTATTGACACCTTGGGGATAGACCTTGGTGAAACAGAAATGACTGCCTTTATTAAATGTTGTGTCCACATATTCAAGTTATGAAAAAGTTATTTTTTTTAAGATATTCCTCGTGATTTCTTTCTCATGCCTTAAAGTTCTTTTTCATGACATTGTTGATGTATCTCAAGTTCACATGTTAAATGTTTCCCCTTGTTTCCATTACTGGGCCTTCTACTCACCCTTTCTTTTGATATATGTCCCCAGGTTATGAGATGTAGTAATGAACCTAGGATGAACATAATGAGAAGCCTTTCAAGTGTTTAAGAATAATGTTTTATGTTTTTATGTTTTAAGTTCCTTGTTTCCAAGACACTTAACCTTAAAGATCCTCAGTTTTGTAAAATGTAATGAAATTTTATATGATAAAAAGGTGGGATGCTATACAAACCAACCTCAACAACCATGGAACCAAAAAGGGCATAGTAGTCACCCACCACCACCCAGAAATCCTCAACCACAATAAAGGCCTTTGCAACAACCCCCTCCCAAACTCAATCCTAGCCTAGAAGACATAATGAAACCAATGTATTCCAAAAATCTCCAATTCCAACAAACTACCCAAGATACCATACAAGACCTAAAAACCCAATTAGACCAACTAGACAAATTGGTGGGGGGAAAATCTAAAGTCATGGGTCGAGTAAACTACCGTATCAACCATTATTTAACCCTAGGGATAAGGGAAATGTTAGTGCCATGACCCTTTGGAGTGGAACACAACTTAAAAGCTAAATCAATCCTCCATTAGTGTCATACCCTCATAAGGAAACCACCATCCCAACCACTATAAATGATCCAATTGATGTAGAAAATTATCCTAAGAGAAGAAATTCCAAAGGAAAGAGTGTGGATATTGGTGAGTCTCCTAGACCAAACATTCATCTTCCATTTCCCCAAAGGGCCACCCAACCTAGTAAACAAAAAAAACTGAACTTGATAAAGATATTTTGAAAACATTCAAAAAAATGTAGGTTAACATCCCCTTGATTGATATTGTGAAGAAAATTCCATGATAGGCCAAGTTTTTGAAGCATATTTTTACACATCAAAGGAAACTTAGAGGTGATGAGAAGGTGATCTTGGGGAGTAATGTATTAGAATTGATAGAGCCATCACTTCCTTCAAAATGCAATAATCCAGGAACATTCTCGATTCCTTTCACCATAGGGGAGTATTATTTTTCCAATTCTGTTCTTGACTTGGGTGCTTCTATAAATGTTATTCCTTAATCCATTTACTCTTCATTACAGGTTATAGAACTAAACCCCACTATAATTGTTTTTCAGATTGAAAATCGAAGTATAGCACACACTTCTGGTGTGATAGTGGATGTTCTTATGAGGGAGAAAATTTTAATTTTTCCTATTGATTTTTTTGTGATAAAAATGGAAGATGATATGATGAAAGGACATAACCCAATTATATTTGGGAGAACTTTCTTGAAAATAAAAAATAATAATTAATGTCGATAATGGTATATTATCTATGGAGTTTGGTGGTGACATTGTCCACCTCAACATCCTTAATGCCATGAAGAACCCATCATAAGAACATTCCTCTCTCTCTGTTAATTTAATTGATATATTATCTTTCTCCGCAGAAACTTATTTTCTCTCCCATAATCCCCTTTCTAAGTTTTCATCATTGATTTAAATGCTCAGAAATGAATCATGTATAGAAGGTTTTACTTGTCTAGAAAAATTTCATGCATGTTTGTTAATTGATGATTTCTTGAACACTAAGGATCCCATGAACATCGATGACACTACTAATCTTGTAAAATCTCATTACTCATTTTATGATGTTACCATTGAGAAGTTATATGAGATTAGTGGCCTCTCAATTTCACACTCACTCCCATCAATCCAAAATCTTCCAGAATTGGAACTTAAACAACTACCTCAAGATTTAAAATATTCATATCTTGAGAATGGAAACAAGATACTTGTCATCATTGATAGTTAAATCCCTCCAGATCATGAATTGAAACTACTTAAACTTTTTAGGGAGTATAAAAAATCATTAGTATGGACACTTATAGACATTCCTGGTATTATCCCATCATTTTTTACACATCATATATTGTTAAACGATGCAGCTAAACCAGTGAGGTAAGAAAAATGTCAACTGAACCTAAACCTTTTATATGTTGTTGAAAAAGAGGTAACAAAATTATTGGCTTCTAGAATCATTTAACCCATTTATGATAGCCAATGGGTCAGTCCATTTCAAGTATCTCCTAAAAAAATTGGTTAAACTATAATTAATAATGAAAATAATGAATTGGTTTCAACTCGTGTGCATAATAGTTGGTGTGTCTGTATAGACTATCACCGACTAAACCAAAACACTAGGAAGGACCATTTCTCATTATTTCTAATTGACCAAATTATAGAGAGGCTAGTAAGGAAGGCCCATTACTATTTTCTTGATGGGTATTCTAGATACTTTCAGATCCATATTTCCCCTGAGGACCAGGAAAAGAAAACCTTTACTTGTCCCATTGGAACATTTTCATATAGAAGGATGCAATTTGGTCTGTGTAATGCTCCGAGTACTTTCCAACGATGCATGATTAGTATTTTTTTGGATTACCTAGATAATTTCATGGAAGTATTCATGTATGATTTTTCTGTGTATGGATACTCCTTTGATGAATGTTTGATTAGTTTAGGTTCTACCAGATGTTGTTTTATTGAAAATAATCTTGTATTAAATCATGAGAAATTCCATTTCATAGTGAGAAAGGGTATATTATTGGGGCATGTCATTTATGATGATGATATCCAAGTTAATAAATCAAAAGTAAATGTCATTTCTTCCCCACCCTTACCCAAAAAAGTAAGGGATGTGTGGTATTTCCTAGTTCATGCTGTATTTTACCATTGTTTAATTCATGACTTTAGTAAGATTTTACTCCCCCTCTCCTGGTTTCTCAAAAAAAAAGAATTTTTTTTGATAAATAATGTGAGGATTATTTTAATAAATTGAAACTAAGTCTCACATAACCCATGGTAATCCAACCATATTAGTAAGATTTACCATTTGAGATATTGTGTGATGCCTCTAACTATGAAGTTGAGGAAGTCTTATCACAAAGGTTCAAATGAACTCCATATATCATTGCTTATGCCTCATGTACACTGGACCCTTCCAAAGAAAAATAAACCACAATTAAAAAATAATTCCTTTCCATTTTTTTCCTAGGATAAATTTAGGTCATACCTTTTAGGGTCCAAATTTTTTGTTTTCTCATACCATGCAGCCCTCTGGTATATCCTCAAGAAATAGAAAGTTATACCACAACTCATTCATTGTATGATCATAATTTAGGAATTTAATTTAGAAATTAAGGGTAAAAAGGAACTGAGAATGTGGTGGATGACCATATTAGTAGGATCCTCTCATCCTTGGATATTTACTCATCCCCATGTATTCCCATAAATGGAATGTTTCATAATGATCAACTGTATCGAGTACAAGATGTTATTCCTTGGTATTCTTAAATTGTAAATTATTTGGTATCATCTTGTATTCCTGATGATTTTAACAAAAACTAGGATGAACATCCAAAACATGAGTCCCATTGGTACATTTGTCATGACCCCTAAATTTAGAACACATGTAGTGATAAATTTATTTGGCTTTGTGTTCCTGATAGTGAGTTTCAGTATATCCTTTGGTTTTTCTACACTCTTTATTATGGGGGATACTTTGGTCCCCAATGGATTGCTTGCAAAGTCCTTGATTTTGGTCTATTTTGGAAAAAAAATATTTTAGGATTCCCATGATCTATTTAAATATTTTTTTCACTATCAGATAATGGGGAATGTCTATAAAATAAATGAAATACCACAACAACCCTTTCTCTTTCATGACATTTTTTATGTTTGGGGAATTTAATTTACAAGACCATTCCCTAATTCATTTTGGAACTTGTACATTCTTATGGTAGTTGATTATGTGTCAAAATGGGTACTGGAACGAACCATAAGGATAGATGATTACAAGGAAGTTGTGTAATTCTTGAGAACCCAAAATTTCTATAGGTTTAGATTACCTAGGTTTATCATCAGTGACCAGGGTTCTCATTTCTAAAACCTAATAATGCAATCACTTTTTCATCGGTATGGGGTCAGGCATCGAGTGTCTGCTGCATATGACCCACAAAACAATGGTCAAGTCGATGTGTCAAAAAGAGAGGTAAAAAAGATTCCAGAAAAAATGGTTCAACCCAATAGAAAAGATCGGAGTCTTAGACTCAATGATTCATTATGGGCTTACTATACTTCCTTTAAAACTTCCATTGTAATGTCACCTTATAGGCTTGTGTTTGGAAAGATTTTTCACCTTCCTTTTTAGATAGAGAAATGGACCTACTGGGATATTAAACAATGAAATAATAATATTTATGGTGTAGATGCTCAAAGGAAGTTTTAGATTTAGGAGTTGGAGGAAATGCATAGAGATTCTTATGATAACTCTCAGATCTACACAGAGTGAACCAAGGATGCCCACAACCATATCATCTTTCATCATCAATTAAACATTGGGAATAAGGCCCTTCTTTACCTTGAAAGGATGAATTTGCATCCAGGTAATCTTCATTACCACTGGGTTTTCCCATACACAATTACTAATGTTTATCTGTTTGGTTTCGTTCAGGTACAAAATGAAGAAAATAAGAAAACCTTCACTGTCAATGGGTAGAGGATTAAGCACTTTCAATAAGCCCTTCCAAATTCCTCAATGGATTAACTCCAAGTTCAAGAAGCGTCATACCAATATAACTCACTAGGTTTTATCCTTAATTCCCACATTATCTTTTAGTACAATGAGGACACTACATTCTCTAGGTGTGGGGGGATGGGTATATTCCGGGGTTAGTTAGGAATTTTCATTATCTTTCTTATTTCTTCTATTTTTATCTTAAAAAAAAATATTGATACTTCACCCCTCATTTTTCCCCATGATTTTATACCAGAATGTTAAATTTTTATTAACACATTATCATTGAAAATTATTCCCACTTAATCATGTAAGTTATTGAAAATTCATGAGGAACTTCCCTATTTCATGTTGTTTTAACATTTTAAAACAAGTTTCAATGATGGAATGCGTGTTTAGTATGAATTTAACATTGTGGTGTGAATTTTTCTTGAATTTTGGTTGTTTATGGATGATAAAAAATAGTTGTATCACTTCGAAAATTTTGAGAAGAGTGGTACCTATTGTGTGAGTAGTTTATAGGAAAATTTCATCACTTAATATCTCCACAAATCTTTACCCCAACCATGAAGTGTTATTTTTTTACTCAATAGAATGTAAATATAAGTTATGTTAGTATTCATCTTCTTTAAAAAATGGTTTTCCCATATGTTCATTCCTTATTTGATCTTTTTCATTACTGTACCTTACTAACATATACATGTGTACCTGTTATCCAACTGTTGTACACCATCAAAAAAATATAAAAAATAAAAAAATAAAAAAATAGGGGTTGTGTCTTGGGTAGGTCAAAAACCACCCTTCCTTTACCTTTTCTATTTTTATAACTATTACAATTAGTGTCATGATGAGATCAAACAATGGTTGAGAGAAGAGTGTGATATTTGTTTCAAGTGAAACTTTTCAAGAAAAAAACAATAATAATAATATAAATAAATGAGGGGAGTGATGAAATATACACCATATGGGGATATCTAGTTTATAAGATTAAGTTTTGACTTCCATGAATGCTTAAGTGAGTGGGTCTTAAAATTTTATTTCAAAGGATGTAGGGAAGGTTCGATGGACATATTCATTTAAGAATATAAATTTTAAAATAACCTATATTTACTGGATAGAAAGTGGAAAGAATTGCATGGAATGCTTTTAAAACACACACATAGAGAATTAATAACATGGTTAACTTGTGAATTATTTTTTGATATTGGTATCATGCATATCTTAGAATTTAATTCTGATACAATTTATAAGACATATTTTCCCATGATCACTAAGAATAACTCCTTGGTGTGATTTTTTCTTTAGTCACATTGATATAAAATTTTAAATTTAATTTTAATGTTAAATGTTCATGAATTTGATAATATATCCCTGAATAATTTTTCAAAATGTTACTTTTACTATGAGTGAAAATGTTTAGGTGTGGGGGTATGATCACACCGTAATTCACTATTCATTTTCACCCTTGCACCGCTATGTTAAACTGATTTTTTATTTTAAATTACACATTAAATAAAAAAATTTACTTTATGTTTGATTCAATTATTTTTTTATCACTATTAAAAAGGGAAATGATTCTTTTTTTTAATTACATTGTAGGCGGAGGTGATTTGGAGGGCCCATGACGGAGTTCAAGAAAAACGAGCCAAACTACACAATATCCAAGCACACCAGTGGACTCAAACACACAATTATACTAAAAACTGAATAAAAATGGGATGATATTTTTTTTAAATGTCCAAAATTTAATTTTATACATTTCATATGCAGAAACCCAAGACTAATTCTACCATTAAGTGGACCATCCTAAATGATCTGTCCAGGGGATCGAATCTGCTTGAAGTCAAAAGGTGGGTTCTGTATTTCATCCATATCACTAGTTGTGATTGTCAAAATGGTGCCACATTTTTAGTTAAGATATTCTTGAAGTTTGGATACAAATTTTTATTTTTTAAAAAAGTGATATAAGTATTTCTAGAAATCTTATAACATGGGCCAAGTTGTTTCTCAAAATAAGGGTGCCCAAAACCACCTTCCACATTTCCTATAAATTAGCACCTTGGGAACCCCATTTGTAAGTTCATACTAGAGGAAAATATTTGGTATTTTAGAGACCCAAAGGAGTCCTCTACACATACATGAAGTTCTGGAGTCCCCTATCTTTATATGGGGATCAAAGATAACGGTGAAGTTCCATTCGAGCCTCCTCCTCCTCTCGATGGCGAGCTAAATGATAAATGATCATTTTGAGGGATCTAAACATAGTTGGGAGGGAGTTACGACACTTTGTCTTCTAATGTTTGTGTAATTTGTGTCTTAAATATTTCAATTATGTTTAATATTTATGTTCTTATCCTCTAAATACATTTATTTTGTTATAATTAAGTGAAACACTTTTTATCTCAACACCGATTGGGTCGAGATTTCAAGTGGGGATCTTGGGTTGTTCCGATTAGAAAACACAAGAATCCTTTGTTCTCACACACAATCATGAGATTAAAGTATGATTTGGCAGACCTTGTTCTATGATTGATGTCCAAACCTTGACATCATGATTATTATGTCAAGGGTTTCTTCTTTGTGCATCATTTTAAGTGGAAAGAGGGGAATAAAGATCTTGAGAACCCTCAACCAAAGAATTACATTAAACCATATAAAATTTTCAGAACAATGAACTATCCAAGATGTGTAGTGAATATGAAATGGCCTCATTCTCTCATAATTCTTAAAACAACACCTTTATTTATCAATTATTAAACTCTTTATATTAATTTATTTTCTTAAATTTTTTTTCCAAACCACCCCTTTTTAGTAATTTTTATTAAAAATTAATACTCTAAACCTATCAACACTCCTTGAGAGATTACCTAGGTTCTACCCTATACTATAAATCATCTTTAAAAACATTATCAAATTGACACGTCATGATGATACATTTACCCATCTTACCAAACTTTAACATTATGAATCCAAATTTTGATTTCATTTAATCTAATTCAACTTATAAAAGTGATAAAGTCAACTTTTAAATTAAAGAATAAGAAATAGGAAAAATTATTTTTATAGAAAAATGTATTTTTATATATCAGGTGTTTTTTATTATTATTTCATATTAACTAATAATAGAATGAGTATATATATATATATTTATATGTTTAAAAAACACATTAGAGTCATATTTTAATGAATATTAATCTAATTTATTTAACTAAAAATTATATAACTCTTATAAAATTAATTCTTTGAAAATAACCATTTTACATTTACAATGGTAATTAATCTTTATCCTAAATAATTTACTTTAAATGAAAAAATATTATTGGAATATTTACATGATTTGGACCTAGTGATTTTAAATATAAATTCTAATTTTTAAAATAAAATTAACATGTGTGCGAAAAATAAATTTTACCACTAGCGCATATAAAAACCATTTTTAGAATAAGTGTATTTTTATGCCTAAAAAGTATATTTAGGGTAAAATTATCAGTGAGTTTTTTATGACATAAATTATTTTATTATAAAATAAATAAAAGTTATGTGGCTTCCAAATCAAGCTAAAACAAAATTTTAAAATAATATTAAGTAAAATAAAAGACCAAAAAAATTATTTATTGGAAAATATTACTTAAGTTCCTAGAAATTTAAATATTGGTTTTATAATTTAAGTATTTTATTTCAAAAATTACATAGTTTTACTTCTTAAACACATGTTTTACTATTTAATTGGTTTTATAATACTCAAGGTCTTTCTTATAAAAGTTTTAGTTTTGGTAAAAAATGTATTTTTCTTTATTCTCTTAAAATTCAACTATTTTGTAAAAATACAAAAATTACATCTTAAGATAATTTATTAATTAGTATTTCCAATATTTATTTTATTCTGTTAAAATTAATTTATAACACTTATAAATTGAAAATTTAAATATACTAATGAATAAAGTCCCTTTAGTGTGTGTAGTATGTGATAGTTCAGGATATGGTGTTTACCTACTATAGTAGGGTCTTGGGTATTAAATTATCCCCATCAAATAATATCATCCTCAAAATTAGGGTATATATTAGTTATTTAACAAATGTGGATATTCCTTACTCATATATTCTTCAGGATCCCAGGTTACGTCTTTTAGTTTTTGATTTATCCAAAGGACTTTCACCAAACGAGTTTTCCAATTCCACAACACTTCCTCTCTTATGTCAAGAATCTGGATAGGTTCTTAATTATAAGGAAATCTAGGCTCCAATTTTATTCCTTCATATGTGAGAACACATGTTGGATCTAGAATGTATTTCCTCAGTAATGAAACATAGAATATGTCATGTGCTTTAGAAAGGTTGGGTGGTATAGCCAATTAGTAAGCTACACCTCCAATTCTTTCTAGTATTTCAAAAGGCCCAATGTACCTTGGTATTAAGTTACCCATTTTACCAAATATTTTAACTCCCTTACATGGGGATACATTCATGAATACATGATCCCCACTTGTAATTCCAAGTATTTTGTTCCATTATTAGTATAGATATTTTTTCTACTTTGGGATGCTTTAATATTATTCTGAATAGTCTATACTTTAACAACCATCACTTCCACCAGATTTTATCCAACTATATTTATTTATCCAAATTCTATCCAAAATTTTGTATTATGACATCTCTTCCCATACAATTATTTATATGATTCTATATGGATGCTTGAATTAAATCTATTATTGTATGAAAATTCCACTAAAGGTAGATAATGATACCACAAACCTTGGAAGTCAAGAGAACACAATCTCAATAAGGCTTCCAAAGTCTAGATATTCCTTTCATACTACCCATAAATTTGAGGATTATAGGTGGTTTTTAAATGCATCTCAGTGTTAATATCCCCTTTAAGACTCTTATATAATTTCTATGTAAACCAAGGTTCATGATTTGATACAATTGATAGAGGTTCCCCATGAAGCTTTAAAATTTAATTGATATAGATTCGGGTAAAGAACTCAATGGGAAGATCTTTTCTTATCTCTAATAAATTATTAGTCTTAACAAGATATCCAATGATGGCCCATATAACATCATTCATCCTTGGAGACTTTGAGAGTCTAGTGAAAAGTCAAATATAATATTATCCTACTTCCATATAGGTATAGGCAGAGTTTTCATGACTCCCTTAGGATATTATCTTTTAGGAGTTACATACTAGAATACTAAGCAATTAGAAATATATTCCCCAATTTCTCACTTCATTCCATCCCACAAAAAATATTATCTTAAATCCCTATAAAACTTTTTTCTACCAGGGTGTATAGAGAAATTTGTGCTATGTGCCCCATCCCGTAGTTCCATCTTCAACAATTGTATGGATGGAACACATAACATCTTCCCAAAATTCAAAACTCCATCTCTATATATGAATTATATCAATTCCCATCATTTAATTTTTTAATCTTCCTTTTTAAATCCCCATTATCCTGATAGGACTTCTTTATCATTTCTAGTAATGATGATTTTGCGATTGATTGGAAAAGGAATGATGGTGCCCCTTTCCCAAAAAACAACATATCCATATTTATCAGATCTCTATATATAGGATCCTTATTAATCATTATCATGGTAATAACCCCATGTTTCATCATACTTAATGCATTAACTACTTTTTTTCCTTCCCAGAGTGGTAGTGTATTGAGTAATCATAGTCCTTAGGTAGTTCCAACCATCTTCTTTACCTCATTTTGAGATCCTTCTAATATTAGATACACTTAAAATTATTATTCTATATATATATATATATATATATAATATTTCACCATATATATAGTGTCTCTATATTTTAAATAAAATATTATATCTACTAGATTGAGGTCACATGTGGGATAGTTTTGTTCATGGATTTTCAATTTCCTTGATGCATAGTAAATCACCCATCATTCTGTATAAAGAAATAACCAATTCCTTTATTTGATTTAACAATATATATTACAAATAATTCCTTTATTTTTGGTAAATTTAGTACCAATTCATTAACTAGTATCCTCTTTATCTCTTTAAAATTTTCCTCATATTCCCTTAAACATGTGAATTTAATCCCTTTATGTGTTAACTTGGTAAATATGTTGACCAATTGAGTGAAATCTTGAACAAACCACTAATAGTAACCTACTAAACCTAGGAAACTATGTTTCATGGTTATAATTTTCAATGAAGGATATTCTTTGAGTACCTTTGTCTTTTAGGGGACAATAGATATTCCATCCTTAGAGACAATATGACCAAGGAAATAAACTTCATTCACACTTACTATATTTCCCATATAATTATTTTTTTCTAAGGGTCTCTATAATTATTTATATATAACTCTCATGATCTTAATATATATTAGAGTATATTAATATACCTTCAATGAATACAACCATAAAGTTTTCAAGATAGTCTATGAAAAATCTATTTATCATGTCCATAAAGATAGAAGGTTTATTAGTTTATATAAAATGCATTACCATAAACTTATAATGTTCATTCCCAATTTGAAATTTTTTATTTGGTATATCATCCTTCCTTTCCATTATCTAATGATAACCAAAGTGAAAATATAACTTTTAAAATTATTTTGATCCTTTAATTTGATTAAAAAATTCATTAATTAATGGTAAAAGATATATATTATTTTTAGTAATGACATTGATATCCCTATAATTGATGCATAATATCATAGACCTATCCTTCTTTTTCATAAATAAAATAGGGGATCCCCATGTTTAAACACTAGATCATATAAATACCTTATAAAAAAATCCTTTAGTTTTTTCTTCAACTCCACCAACTCCACGAGTTCCATTTTACAATGAGTTACAGATATAGGTCTTTTATCAAGAATGAGTTTAATCGAGAAATCATTTTATATCTTAATATTGTTTTTGACTATATCCTCATATGAATAAAATTTCTAGGATGGAAAATACATTTTAAGGTTTAGCTTTAAACCATAAAATAAAAAAAACAATCGTTCATTTTTGTATACATAAATAATTCACAAAATTTCTATCTAGCCTTGTAAAGTTATCCTCATACTCATAAAAAATTTTATCCTTCATTTTGTTTAATATTGAGTAACTTTATTTCAATTTATTATATTTTATTATGAGGAAAATATTTTTAATATAATACCTCTTTAAAGTTCTCTAATCTATGCTCTTTATCTCAACTTCCTCTTTAGTGTTTTGAATTAGAAACCATTATTGGTCTATATCTCCCTTCAGATGATATACCACAATGATGAGTTTTTTCCTTTTCACTACTTCCTAAATAAATAAATATCTTCTCTAGGTACTTGATTCATTGTTCAACTATCAATAGATTAGCAGGTCCACTGAATTATAGAGATTTTTTCCATAAGAAGTAGTCCAATAAAGTCACACCATGTCATGGATCAGTAAGTCTCTCTATGAGAGTGAAATTATTTATTATAACCTGGTTAAACTTCCCTAATATAGTTATGATATGATTATCCTCAACTCTATAATCATTAACTTTTTCAATAGGAACATCCCAATATTGACTATGATTGTTGATATAGTTTCCATTCCTCCTGTTAGTTGTTATCTTTCTACAATGGAACACACATAATCAAATCATGATAATTAATTGTAAAATAAAATTACTATTATGTTTTATATAGTTTTCCCTAGAAATATTGAGGATTATTCATAGAACATTTTCTATCTAACTTGGTTCCTCTAAATCTAGTCTCAAAGGATCCTACTCAACATTATATGATACCAACTGTAATATATTGGACTCCAAAAACCCAGATCCAGTTGTTATATTATATTATTGGTAAAAAATATAAGAGTTCCTGAAGGACCAAACAATTTATTATTCTTATAATATGAGATAAATACACACATTACATTTGAAAATGTGATATTAAACATGAGAACATTATAAGAAAATTATTATCCCTTCCACCAAATACCGAAAAATTACACATAGTTATCCTATAGGTTTCTGAGGGAAAGGAAAAAAATAATGGTGAGATCATATGACTAGTAAGGGGTATCATATAGAGAAAGATATTATAACATAAACATATCACAAGTGATATGGTAGGAATAAATATACAGCATTAATCCATATTCAACAAGAACTGAGAGCATAATTTATCTATGGATGACAATAAAAATAAATAGATCACATGGAGAACAATGACTGGTTCCTTAGTAATGAAATTAATAATATAGGTTATCTAACCACATACCATAAGACAAGATATAATGATATTAAACATCATGATATTACCATCAAGGCAACATCATGTTCTAGGTAGGCATACACCAAAATACCTAATCATGGTTGTCTCATGAGACCTTCGAATGCATCGAGGTGCTATATAATATCAGGCCAAACCCATTACTTGTTTAAGTACAATTCATCCATATTATCAAAAAATGAATAAAAAAATCATAATAAAGTTTACTAATAATAATCTTTATTATAATAACAATATACATAAAACAAATACTTTCCCCCATGTTAATAAATGAGATGATATGATTATAACGCATCCTGAGATAGAAGTTAGATGGTTAAACAATACATATTCAAATTACCAATAATCATCCCTATTAGAATAACAACATAAGAAATTCCAATACATTTTCCCATGTTAATAAACGGGATAACATGATCATAATCCATCTATAGAAGGAATTTGGATGGTTAAAAAAAATACATAGTCAACTTTTTAATAATAATCCGTATTGGAATAATGATATACAGAACATCAATACTTTTTCACATGAAAATACAAGGTATAACATGATCATAACCCATATATAGAGAGAAATTAGATGTTTAAACAACACATAATAAACATATAATCTATGGGGTATTATCAATGTAAAATGATTTACTATTATCAAAGAAATAAATATAAGGCAGTGGAAAAGGGTACTTTCCAAGTGTTGGGGTATCAATAGAAGATATTATTTGATTTCAATAGTTTTCAATGGTAGGATAAATTATTCATCATGATTCATAAAGATCATGTGAATATCCCAAAGCATATACCGCATGAGTGTTTATATATGTGTATAGTCTTATTACCACTCATCATGCATCGGGGTGATGGTTGAGTCAATGCCTCAATAGACCCTTTTTGGGGTGATATCCCCTAGCTGCATCTATACCACTACCACATCCAATTTCTAGTATCCAAACATGGATTCCATTGCAATAAAAACCATACAATATTTACTTTAATAAAATTTAGGATTTTTGGTAATTATAATGGATTATGTGAAGGCTTTAATGGGAGGGAATCACATTTTTAATATATCAAAAGGGTGATATTTCTTTGAAAGAAACTGTTTTACTTTAACCATGGTAATTAATATTTATCCAAAGTAAATTAATTTCAATTCATAAAAAAATATTATAATAGTTACATAATTTGTATCTAATAATTATAAATATAAATTTAATTTTATCAAATAAAATTAACTTGTGTGGGAAAAATTAATTTTACCATCCATGCACATAAAACCTGTTTTTATAAAAAATGTATTTTTAAGCATAAAAATGATGTTTAGTGCAAAGTTATCAAATATTTTTATTTTGAAGACATAAATTAGTTTATTTTAAAACAAATAAATGTTATTTTTATTATAAATAAATCCAAAAACAAAAATTAAAATAATATTTAATTAAAAGTGAATGCCAAAAAAATTCTTTTATTGGAAAACATCACTTACATTAATAAAATGTTAAACATTGGTTTTATAATTTTATAATAGTATTTGAAAAATATATAATTTTAATCTTTAAACACATATTTTACCATTTAAAAGGTCTTGTAAACTTCTAGGTCTTACTTATAAAAGTTTTAGTTTTGGTAAAAACAGTATTTTTTACTATTCACTTAAAATTCAACCATTTCAAAAAAATCCCAAAAGTCCATATTAAACTAATATATTTATTAATATTTAAAATATTTATTTTATTTTGATAAAATTTATTTATAACATTAAAAAACTATAATTTTAAATATATTAATGAATAAAGTCTCTTTAGAGTGAACATTATGTGTTTGTTTTGAATGTGGTGTTTACTTGCTATAGTAGGGTCTTAGGTATTACACTCGATAGGTGATTCTAATAGCAGGGTGAAACATGTCTTTGAATTGACCTTTATATGTTGATTCCTATTGTGGGGAGTTCCATAGTCCTATGAATGAGTTAATTTATGATATCATGGTTTATTGGGACAAATGGGTACTCTTGAGCATAGTCTTGGTGATTTGTTGATGATAATGAGTATTAAGATTGGGTTTGACGAAAATTTCACCTCATGTTTGGAGTTTTATAACAAAATTTTAGTTTTTATTTCATATTAGAACATGTTAAGTTGATTATAAATTGATAAATATGATGGTTTGAGTTGTGTGGTAGGAGGGAAACCAAGGATTCTTGGGGATGAGAACTGCTATGGTGAGGAGTTTATAACACCTCATTTGTAGACCCCTATGCTGAATTGACTATTGAGTGGGGGGGGGTATGAATCAATGGTTTTATTTCTATGAATCCTTACCTTTTGAATTAAACATCTTGAACTTGTTAAGGTTCTCAATCTATTGAGTGATATCTATCAGTCTAAAATCATATGTAGAAATATTAAGAGAGAGTATAACACACTGTATTTACAAGGTTCTCTAAAAATACCTACTCCTCACCATGTTGGTTATACCCCCATCCCCAACATAAATTCTCTACTATAATCTTATTAACAATTACAATGGTCAATATAGAGTCACAATGTATCTTAAATCCTAAGACCACATAGGAGGATCTTTATACTGATTCACACGATGTTACTAGGGTCCATGATGGACTTTTACTACTTTTTGGTTCAAATTAAAGTTTTATTATTCTCCTAGATCCAACTGAGAGACTTATTTTCCTCTAGCACCAATAGGAAGACTAATTCAATTATTTAGGGTTGAACTATAACTATAAATATATTTAGCCTTATAGATGATAGTCTTCCTCTACTAACCTATAGGATTAGTTTTTCTCATGTACACTTAAAGAACCTTAGCAACTTTCCAGTCTTGGTAAGATAATTATGATCACCTTTATATGATCAGTCGTCTCAGTGAAATAATTCTCAAAAAAATATACCATCTATTTGATGAATTCCCATCCTCACTAGAATTTACACAATTCATGTAATGTATATTTCATGTAGTAATCACTATTTATACATGTATGAAACACTGTATGGTGTTCTCAAATAGAAATATCAAAACACATAATTTATCCCTTTATTATTTCATATTCCTTTATCAATTGTTTATTTTATTTGTATTATATTCTCATGTGAATATGAATTTATATACTTAATGAAATCATGTATGCATAGTCTTACCATCACTAATAAAAATGGGTTCTCAATTGTGAAGATAGGCTCATGATATCTCATGTCTTCTTCATGAAAAGTGTGTGCTCAATATCTTCCTTTTTCATGAAACAGTGTGCTTTACAAAACTCAAAGAATATGAAGAGATATCACCTCTTTTATTCACATTAACCAAAGTGTTTTTTTGAAACTCAAGATAATATTCATATAAAATTTTATACCAAAGATGAATCCTTCCCTTCTTTATGAATCAGGATACTCATAGAATGTATTTATTCATCACAAAATCAAGGAGATTTATGGAACACCTTGACTGTGATATTTTGAAGTCAATAGATGGGGGTTCTCTTATAATTCTTCATGAAACTATAGAATTAAGGGAATGTATGTTTCCCTCTATAAAATATGGGCTCTTATCAAACCTGGATAGTATCTCTCTTGATATTGGTTTTTCAGTATTTATAAATGAGGCTCCACATCCTTAGACCTTGCGATTCACCAACTCAACATCCCAAAAATACGCCATTTCAATCAATACTTCGAATGCCTGAACATCTCAGTGTTTGAAACATTCTCATGTTGGTTTCATTATTCTTATAATATTCATGATGTTGATAATCATGGATTCTTTTTTTATACAATGAAGTCTCATGTGAATATGATAATAATTAAATGATAATTATTTTAAATATCAAACTCATGCATGTACTACAGATGTCAAAAATAGACTCAACAACTTCATATTTATTTGGAAATTTCAACTTATTCAAATAACCCCATGCTTGAAAGATGAATATTACATGCATGAAAACTTTTCTTCCACTTCTTGAGATCTCAATCATGTGGGCATGATAATGTATACTTCATTGATAAATGATGAGATATGATGTGAAATAGTTTCAAGCTTTCTGAGTTAAACTTGAGGAATAAGAAGATGCAACTGAGATGACCAGATTACTGCAATAGAACAAGTTGAAAACCCAAATTTATTTCCATATCTTCTTAAACATAGGAACTGTAATGCTATTTCCATGCCCCACATCACTCTGGAATTATGTATAGTTTTTCTTTATAAACCACTTCATTCTTGATGGTTTCTCGAGCTAGCACCTGAGCTCAGAACCTCAAAAAAATTTCACACATTCCATCACCAGACCACACCACACCTATGTGGTCCACCCAGTCTCCTCCATGCGCACAATGTGCATTCTATGCACATACCTATGAATTACCACCATAACTATATATATATATATTAATTGTCTCTATCCATGTTCTTCTACTACTAAGCTATGTGAGTTGGCTCTCTTACGTGATTGTGGCCACCTCCCACATGTGTGGGATTGAGCTGGCTCCTCATCTTGGATGGTTACTCTTTAATTCAAACATTTAGAAAATATCTAAGTGAAAAATCTAGTATTTAAATAGAAATTCCAAACCAAAAATAAATCTTCTTCAAATATTCTTAATAAAATATATATATATATATTTCATAGCCTTATTACTCCTCATGAAATAATAGAATTTTTCATGGTCATAATCAATCCCTATTCTTCATCTTATTATACATAATGAATCATCATTGACATTAGTTTTTTGAATTAAATAATATTTTAAAAATCATTATAATCACAAGTATAATTGTTCAATCATTTCATCCAATTCCACTAAATGAATCCATAAAAATTCTCTAAGAATCACCACTTCACATATTAACCCATTGAAAAAAATTCCACACTTAGGATAAAAAATACACCCTTTTTATTTTTCAGTCAATATCCACTCACATAATAAAATTTAATATGTGGTGTAAACTTATTTTCTCCCTCTTGTTGACAATAAAATACAAAGTATATATTGGGGTATTCTCATCTCATCTTTCTTCTCCAAAACATTTTCTCCTACCTTATATGATTATTTCTTAAACACTTCTACATGAGGGATAATATCACATGGTTCTCTTAAAAAAGATACTTTAGTTAATTAAATATATGTCTTCATGAGATAACCTAGTGTAGAAAACAAGATAGATATAACCAAGGTTATATAAGTTGTCCATAAATTACCATGCATGTGAAATCATGCTAAGAAATTTTTAATTATCATTTTAGGGATTGCAATTAATTAAATTTATCAATAAAATGATAAATTCTACACACACTTAAATAAACACATGATAAATTTCAATTGAAAAATATATAGCCCCCCCTTTTTGGTTCAATATCAACCCCTTAATAATTATTATCAATTAATTTAGAGTATGGATATGGAAGTGATTGCCATACTTAATCTCTCAATTTTACAAACATATTCAGGAGTTATGCATTCAATATATAGTAATGATTTAATATATTTGACTAATAAATAAACCCACTCAAGGGATGCATTAATATACTTAAATTCTTTTCATGTCAATAATACAACACACACACACACATATATATATATAAAGGAATAAGTAGGGACCTTCTTGTTCTTCCGAAGTAACATCCAGGATGAGAATCACCTCTTAATCCGAGCCACTCTTTTCTCCTAATTTCAGTTAACTTCTCATAAACATTGAGTGGGATACCTTTTTCCATCTTAGATTATATATCCAATTTCTTTCCTTTATCTTTATAAAAAAATATATCTTCCTTCAATTACTTAGTGAATAGTTTATTTGGATAAACAACTAGGCACTCTTCCTGACATTCTCTATCTTCATAAAATCTTCACATGACTTACCACTATTTTTCTATTGAATCCTATTACCTTTAACAACATAGGAAACATATCATTGAAGTCTTTTCATGTATTTCTTATTTTTGTGACCCTTATGCTTACATTTTCCACAATGTTATTATAAGCATTTATATCTATTCTTATTTGGAAGCTTATATAGATTTATGGTCACAAAATTCTTTATTGGATAATATATTCTCATTTATTCCCCATAACCCCCTTTATTCATGTATATGTATTATTAATGACATGTTATACTAGTAAGAGTAGGATTTTTTCCATACCTTTCATTATAAAAGTACAAACCTATGAATTTAAATCTTCCACCTTGGTATGAATTCTATTAAGAAACTTTTTGTTATTGTACATATTGAAATAGAGCATTATTTTCCCTATAGGGAATTGAATTTCATGTCACATTTCTTTCTACCTTTGATATAAGATATGAAATCTTATTTATCTTCTTGGTTTAACTGGTTTCATATTTGTTTTCACATTCTTTATTCTCTTTTCCTTTTGTCTTCTACTTTTGGTTAGAAAACTTTCACATTTCTTCATCTTTCTTCCTCCTTTATTATGTCCTTATATTATTTTCATTAATTTTTATATTATTACAACATTCTAATGCATTGTGTTCAAACTTCCAACAACAACAAAAAATCCTATGTATTTTCTTCTTTCCTTTCATAGTTCAGTCACTCTAGATTTTAGAGGGTGTGTACCTTGCTATTTTTGAGTAAAACCACCACACTTTTGGAAACTTATTGAGTAAAATATCTTTATAAATCATAAATATTCCCCTAATTATGTGGTGGATTTATTAGTGTTTTTAAATATCTATATTTTCCTAGAGTTTGTGTCACACCCCAACCTTGGAAATTCATTTTTTTCTTAGCTTCAGATCATTTAGTCGAGGTTCGGGTTGAGCCATAGTTTGAAATTTAGAGTTTTGGAAGACTTAAGGTGAATTTTTATTGAAAAGTGGTGATGTTAGGTTTAGAATAAGGTGTCACATGGTTAGAAAATAGTTAGGGGAAATTGTGCAACATCACCCAAGAAAATGTGTAGCTTGTTTTGGTGTTTAGGGGTAAGGTGCACGGTTTGGGAAACTATGTGGTAACTACGTGAGAGGTTTTATATCTTGCATGAAGGCATTTAACATAGTTGGCACATGGATTTGGAAACATTGAAACCAAAAAGTGTGGGGTTCCCCTTTGTATAGTAGATGGAACATGGTTGGCACATGGTTTGGAAAACCGTGCAGCCAAACCATGAAGGTTTCCCATGTCATTAAAAATTTTAAATTCCAAGTTTTCCCCTCTGGTGTTTTAACCCCATTTCAGGTTTTCCTCCCCTTGTTCAACTTACGCACACCAGGGGGATCCAAGAGACCCTCCTACCTTTCTCCCCAACCTCCATTAAATCCCTTAGAAGGTGATTAGGTAAGTTACTTTAGGTTTTTGGTTGATTTCCTCTTCTATTCTCCCTTTTATATTGAGTTATTGGTTTATCTTTGAGGGGTTTCCATATTAGACAAACCCTAAGGGTTAGGGTTGTTGTGTGATTCTATTTCGTTGATTTTAGGGTGTGTAGATTGTATTTTGTGATTGGATCTTCCTTGTTCTGAAGTTTGTCTACCTTTGCACACCATTGAGGTAGGTTTTTCCATTCATTTCCTTTCCAGCACATTCCATTTGATTCTTGATCTTTCATAAATTTTTATAAGTGTGTTTCACATGCTTTTAAAGTGTTAATATAAATTTATTTATTGTTTTTATGATGGAAATTTGGTGCTAAATGAATTTAAAAATGGATTTCTTAACTTTCTTATGTATATATGAACACAAGGTTCTTGATAAAATGCTAATAGTTTTTAAAGTTAAATTGGGTGCATTGGGTAATGTTTTCATTTGGTTATGCTTCGGTTTTGTGGTTGGATTATGAATAATATGTTGTATGTAGAATTGGGTGACCTTTATTGTGTGAACCATATGTATGGCTTGTTGTGTTGATTTAAGAGAAAGTGGTGTTTATTTAAAAAGGTGTTTCAAAGTGGTTTAAAGTACACATGTGTGTTAAGTTAGTTTTCAAAAAGGAAATTGATTGTATTTCAAGTATGTCAATTTATTATGATTTTTAATAGTGTATAATGAATTTTGTTAATGGTTCAAGTGTTGTTAAATGAGTTTCTAAAAAGGATTTGGTGTGAGTATGAATTGAAAGGGTATTTTCCCATAAAAAGGGTTGGATTTCATGTATGATTTTCTATTGTGTTTTTAAATGGGTTTTATGAATTTATAAAGTGATTATAAATATGGTTCAAATGGAATTAGTACTTTGTGTGACCTTAAATTTTTTTTCAAAGTGTTTCGAAAAGCTCGAAATATTTGGAATTTTGAGGTGTGTGTTGATGAATGTTTGGCATAAAGGACCATTTGGATATTTAAACACACCTGGAAAATAAAATGATATAAGGGTATGTTTGGAATTTTTGATGTGGATTGGTTTATAAAATGTTTAAAGTCTCATTTTTAATTACGCATGTGAAAGTGGTGTTTTATATTGACTTTTTAAATGGTGTGGAAAACAGATTTATAAATGTATTTGGATTGGAAATCTTAAAGGCATGGTTAGAACTTTATGTTTTCTTTGAAAACATGTTTTGATGTGAAGTGATATGAATGTATGATTGGCACCTTATGATGTTTTTGGAAATTTAGTTTGGGACTTTTGTAAAGTGTGATCCTGGTGAACATATTGGAATATTTTGGAAAATGGGTTGAAAACTTGGGTAGCGTGAATCCTGGTTGGTATTTAATAATGATTTTCAAATAAATGGATTTTATGTGAGTTTTGATGCTTGGATTATACTTTGAGACTACTAGGACTTGGGATGCACTCCTCTATAGTGGATCATACATGAGAACACTATGGTATTAATTCCATTAGACCTTGGGATGGGATCCCCTCTAATGGATTATGTAAGAGAACATTGTTGGTTATGGTTTATATACCATGTCTTTCCAAGTTTTATCATTGTTATTATTATCATGGGATTCCTGGGAACCATCTAGAGGGATGAGTGATAGTTTCTTGTCGACCCCAATTAAATAGTTTGGTACCCTCTTGACTTGATTGGACTAGGTGGTATATACAACTGGTTTGGCTAGTTAGAATGTCCAGTTGATTATAGACTTTGGAGCTGTAACATATGCCAGTAAGTGAGTTTGATCTGAGTATATATAGGGATTTCCTCTAGATATGTTCAGAAAATTCTCATGATTTACTACCTATATGTTATGTTTATTTCTAATGCATGATGGATATTTTTCTTTCTAGTTGTGCCTATTTTTTGGTTCCCATTACTTTCTACACAGCCCCTATTTGGTTATTTTGTAAAGACCCGACCCCAGTAGCCCAGAGTCGGTGCACTGGATATGGTGTGTAATTTTTTTCTCACCAAAGGGAAACAATTAAATTACACATCATATCCTTTCAGGAGGAAATTTATGGTTTATATGCTGGAGAATCAGAGACAACTGCTTCACTTCTTAATTTCTGAGTTAAGAACAATATCCCAAAACTTGGAGAAACTCTACCAAACTGTAAAAATTTCATTAAAAATGTAGGGTGAGCATTGAAATACTTAGTAAGGGGTTTTAAAAATAATTAATACAACTTTTGAAAACTTCCTAAGAAAATACTTTCACATACATCAAAATTATTCCTTTGAAGAAAACATCCTGACATTTCAAAGGTCTCTATAAAACAATTAAAACATTTCATACACAAGAATTTGAAAATTTAACTGAAAACTAGTAAGCATGTTTGTATAAAAATGAATAAATACTAACAAGAAAAGTAGGCATAGCATGAAAGGTATGCAAGTGCTACTAAGAATGAACATTATCAGAGTTGCGCATAAATAATTTCACTAAAACTTATAAAAATGAACATTATGACATGATTAATGTAATGCTAACAATTTCATTAAAATTCTGGAAAGGTAAACTGATCATGTATCATCACTATCTCATCATATGCCATGTTTACTTCAATATCATACTCATAGTTAATGGTTCTATAACCAAGGATATTTCTCTAGTCAAAATAATCACTTGGTTGGTCATATACTGAAACATAATGTGGAAACATATAATGTCGCACTCATGTCTGAATGTCAAGGCCTCGTGCCATGACCTAAGGGTAATAACCCAATATGACTGTCTTGAGAACTATCGATGCATCGAGGAGCTTACTTTTACCGGTATCCAACCCGGAGGGATTACTTTTACCAATCCCCAACCTGGAGGACTTTCTTTTAACCGGACCCCAACCTGGCAGTCTAATACATTCCTCTTATTTCAAAAAGGTCTGATATTCAAGGTGTCCCATACCACTTTGAATATTTAATTTTTAATTGATATTACCCAATAATACTCCAGTGTAATTATGAAAACATTAGGAAAGCTTCTGAAAACAAAATAACTAATTCTGAGACTGCTCGACTAATGACATCCCATGATGGATCCATGCCCAATCCCTTCCTGACTACCACACTTGAGAGTCGGGTTTTCTGAAAATGTTTTTAATCTTGCATTAAATATGTATACATTTGCACTGGGTTTTCATATATTAAAACTTGTAAACAACATTTGATACATAAGTAATGCATATACATATTCTCTCTCTCTCTCTCTCACACACACACACATATATATATATACTTTTATAAGAATTTATCTTCTTGTTCTGAAGTAGTCGATTGCCAAATCGACATAACATTGAAGATATGGAAATAAATAATCAAAGGCATGCATTGTATGGTAAACATTCTTTGCACATAAGATAACACATGAAATGACGGGTGATTAGGGTTTGTCACATGAAATGATAACTTCTTAATTAAGGAACCTTATCCATGGAAATTAATTCTTACTAGAAATACATTTCATTCATTATAATGATAAAAGTGTCAATGAGTATGAAATTAGATTCTAACATAACTTGATTTATCAACAACATTCACTGCATTAGGTAAAGCACCATTTGGTCATGTTAATTTAAATAATTTTTAACCTAATCTCACAAATTAAAAACATACGAAGTTAATATATTAAAAACTTTTAAGATTAATGTATGTTTGACACAAATACACTTTATTTTAGAAAACACCAAAATTAACATTTATTAAATATCCTTCAATACTAATTTCATAAAAACCCCAATTATATTTTGATGTTTATCATATTGAAATTTGGGTTTGGGAATTATACAAATATTTATATATACATATATCTGAATATACGCAAGGTGTACACTTTTAATTTTTTCATAGCCAAATAATTTATTATATGTAATAAATTCTTCAAAACATAATTAATCATTAATACTTCTTTATTGAAAGCCAATCCATGTAAGGTATATAACTTGTGTTACTGAATGTATAATCATATGTAAAAATTAGGGTTTCACATACTAAATATAAATTCAAATAAACCCAAATGACATGTCGCATTTAAAACATTACCTATGGCTTGGAATTCATCCTTTAGGAATTATAAAATGGACTTGAGTGGTGATACATAAATATGTATATATATATATGTATATATATATATATATTTAGGTTTTAGAAAACACTATTCCATTTAACCCAAAACTTGGTTCGCACATAAAATATTATTTATAAAAGAGTATTCATCTCTTAAAAATCATAATTGTTTTGTATTGAAATAAATACATATATATAAGTATATGGTTATATATATACACAAAGTTTACATAAAGGATTCTTCATGCTAAAAGTAAATTCAGAACAACCATTATAAATACATAACCCCTAGAAAACATGATGGGTCACTTTAGAAATGTTAAAAGAAATTTGGATTGGGGTTATATATATTTATATACCCATATTAGAGATGGCTATACAGAGTATATATATATATTACATATAAGTATAAATTGGGTTTTTCATAAGAAGTACAAATCTAATTTAACCCAAAATTTATTTCGCATCTAAACCATTATATAAGATTTGTAAATCATCTTTTAAAAACTATAAACCGGACATGTTTTGAACTACATACATACATATATAAACAACCGCATATACAAAGTATATTAAAAGGGGTTTTTCATGATTACAACATATTCAAAACAACCCATATATATGTAACATTATTTGTGAAACTTGATGATTATTTATGGAACCACATAAAGAAGGGTTATATATATATACATAAAACTATATATACAGAATATATAAATATATATATATATATACAGGGGTTTTGTAAATTAGAAACTAATTAAAACTAAGCCCTTACTCCATTTAAAGAAAACCATACACTCTGTCTTAAAAGAGGAAGGGTGACGATTCCAATACTGAAAAATCTATATATATATTCATATAGTATAACCCGTTAAACACAGTGTATGTAAAAATCAGTTTTTCACTATAAAATAAGTGATAATATTCCCTTACTTTATCTTGAGGAGGAGGAGGTGATGCTGGAAAGCTAGGAAGATGAGGTGGATCACGAGAGACTTCTGAAAAAAAAATTGGAGGAAGAATGGAGGACCGCTGAAAGCCTGAGCAAGGAGATTGGAGGTCTTGTGAATGCTAAAAATAGGTTTTTATAAACTATATAACAATGAATGAGGAAAGGATCCATGGACACTTGAAAATAAACAAAAAAACACTCGGAAAGAGACCTGTTGTGGAAACTTCATGAGAGTGGAGGGTCCGGCGGCTGAAAGGTGTAAAAACGGTGATAATACGCGGTGTATGGTTACTGTAACAGGGCACGCCACATGAAGAGGTTAAATACTCAAAATAGGATGTCTACCTCAATCAAAATCTGAAAAACAAAATAGTGGAAATCGAATAGGATTTCCCACAACCGCAACCCGAAACCCCATGCACACATGGATCCGACGACACCACTCGGATCCCTCGGCCTCGAATGACATAAGCGACACCACCGGCTGCAGCGCGACCTCGCGGACCTGCTCGACCCACCACCGAGCTCGCCTTATCTCGCATGATCCTTAGCCATGTACATGTCCACAACACGATGACTCTGAGGCGTCAGTCAGCGCGACACCCCCGCGACGCGTCTCCGACTTGCTGAAACCCAACGGCGTGGAAACCCGAAGGATGGACCTCCCTCTCGTGGCTTGTACCAGGTGTGCGACGCACCCAGACACCCAAGGCGGTCACCCTTCATGGACAACATGGGATTTCTGAATCCCCTATGTGCTTTCGCCCCTTTTTTATTATTTTATTTTTCTTTATTTTTCTTTTGTCTTGTTTGGTCTGTTGCGCCTAACCCTAACCAGTTTTCCCATTTTTTCTCCTTCTTCCCTCAATCAAACCATTATATTATTATATTATTATCATATTATTATTATTCTATCTTTTATTAATTATATTATTATTCAAAAGTTAATAATACTTTTAAAATAAAATGTTTATAATAATCACTACTTTTAAAAAGTAAAGATAATAACATTAAATTTATAAACATATCATAATATAAATAAAAATGAAACCAATTATATATATAAATATATAAATTTACAAATAAAATATATATTTATAATTTATATTATAAATCTTAATATAATTTTGATTAAATAATATTCCAATTAATTTTGAAACCAATAAAAATGTTTTTATTAATATTAACTTTATTTATAAACATATATCTATATACATGGAGTTTAAAAATTAATAACAATAATTTTTATTAGATTTATTTATTTTAACAAAACATAATTATGTCATATTATTTTAACTAAACTAATTTTATAAATGGTTTAATACATATTATTAATAATTTTGTAAAACGCTAATCTAAAAACCATACTTATAATTTTATATATATATATATATATATATCATTTTTTTGAAAATGTATGAAACCCATATAATTATTCATTCATTTGAATAAATTAAAATGATGAATTTCACTAAATAATTTCAAAATGACATGTATTATGGTTTTATAGTAACATTAGTTTTATTTATAATTTTATAACTAAATAATCTAATCATAATTTTATAATGATATTCATTCAAAACATAATATATAAATCAATTACATATATAAATAAAATACATCACTTATTATTATTAATAAATATATTTAAGTAATTTTAACACATTGTTGAGTAATTAAATCATGAAATTTTATAAATCAAATTATACCTTAAATTCCCATTTTGAAAATACAAAGTAAGGTACAAAATTATAAAATATAAAATTATCCATTTAAATTCGAGTTCATAAAACTCAGGGTGTTACATTATTCCCCCTACAAAGAATTGCGTCCTCACAATTCTATTGGTGTACTTGCACTGAATCATGTACACGGCTTCCCTAACACCCTTGGTGATGTCTCTCTACCTCCACCACCCAAGGAGGAAGGTACTATTCAAATCTACTCCCAGGGCAGAACAAAGCTCGCGAGTCTCATCTTCCCAAATACACCCTCGGCAATTTGTATCGTGGTTAAAACCAAGCTCTCGTTTGATACAGGTGGTTTTCCATAGATAAGCACGAGTGACATCAAGTTCCACGACATCCGCTTGGATTTCGTTCCTAAATATCTCTCGAACCACGTCATATTTTAAGGATTCGATGAAAGATTCAAAATCACAGAGGACCCCAAGAATGCTGAAACACAGGATTTGGTACATAAAGGCTGCGCGGAAGTCCAACTCCTTTGCAGCTTCTCCGAAAGCCATGAAGGCCAACCATTTCTTATTCAGGGTGAAACTCATGGAGAGTCCCCCATAGTACTTACCTTTATTTTTATAATTCTCGAACAATGCATTGACCATTTGGTTATACAAAACTTCCGATCCCTGTAAGATTCAAAGGACATTTGATCTTTTCAATATTTCATAGAGGGTTTTTCACGTGATTCATAAGTTAACCAAAGGTTGGTAACTTGTTGAGCATGATTTTGCTACAATAGTCTCTATGATCTTCGTAGGGAGAGTCAAGAGTCTGGGTGTGGTTCACTGGCTTTCCATCTGAGAATTTTAAGAACAAACCCTACTTAGTAAAACATTATTAGTGTTTTAGTGTTATCCTAATTTTCTAGGGTGTCCTAAACCATTCCTATGATACCAACTGTAAAGAACCGACCCCAGTAGCCCGGAGTTGGTGCACTGGATATGGTGTGTAATGTTTTTCTCACCAAAAGGAAACAATTAAATTACACATCATATCCTCTCATGAGGAACTTTCTGGTTTAGATCCTGGAGAATCAGAGACAAATTCTTCACTTCTTCATTTCTGAGTTAAGAACAATATCCCAAAACTTGGAGAAACTCTACCAAAATGTAAAAATTTCATTAAAAACATAGTTTGAGCATTGAAATACTCAGTAAGGGGTTTTGAAAATACTTAATACAGCTTTTGAAAACTTCCTAAGAAAATAATTTCACATACATCAAAATTATTCCTTTGAGGAAAACATCATGACATTTGAAAGGTTGCTATAAAACAATTAAAATATTTCATACACAAGAATTTTAACATTTAACTGAAAACTAGTAAGCATGTTTGTATAAAAATGCATTAATACTAACAAGTAAAGTAGGTATAGCATGAAAGGTATGCAAGTACTACTAAGCATGAAAATTATCAGAGTTGCGCATAAATAATTTCACTACAACTTATAAAAATTCACATTATGATATGATTAATGTAATGAAAACATTTGCATTAAAATTCTGGAAAGGTAAACTGATCATGAATCATCACTATCTCATCATATGCCAGGTACACTTGAATCTCATACTCATAGGTAATGGTTCTATAACCAAGGATATTTCTCTAGTCGAAATAATCACTTGGTTGGTCATATAATGAAACATAATGAGGAAACGTATAATGTCGGACTCATGTCTGAATGTAAAGGCCTCATGCCATGACCTAAGGGTAATAACCCAATCTGACAGTCTTGAGAAATATCGATGCATCGAGGAGATTACTTTTACCAGTCCCCAACCTGGAGGGATTTCTTTTAACTGGACCCCAACTTGGCAGTCCAATACATTCCTCATATGTCAATAAGGTCTGATATTCAAGGTGTCCCATACCACTTTGAATATTTAATTTTCAATTGATATTACACAAAAATACTCCAGTGTTTTTCTGAAAACATTAAGAAATCTTCTAAAAACAAAATAACTAATTCTGAGACTGCTCGACTAATGACAGGCCGTGATGGATCCACGCCCAATCCCTTCCTGACTACCACACTTAAGAGTCGTGTTTTCTGAAAACGTTTTTAAGATTTCATTAAATATGTATACATTTTCACTAGGTTTTCATATATTAAAACTTGTAAACAATATTTGATACATAAGTAATGCATATACATATTCGCATATATATATATATATATATATACTTTCATAAGAATTTATCTTCTTGTTCCGAAGTAGTCGATTTCCACATCGACATAACATTGAAGATATGGAAATAAATAATCAAAGGCATACATTGTATGGTAAAAATTATTTTCACATAAGATAACACATGAAATGACGGGTGATTAGGGTTTGTCACATGAAATGATAGCTTCTTAATTAAGGAACCTTATCCATGGAAATGAATTCTTACTAAAAAAACATGTCATTCATTATAATGATAAAAGTGTCAATGAATATGAAATTAGATTCAAACATAACTTGATTTATCAACAACATTCACTGCATTAGGTAAAGCACCATTTGGTCATGTTACTTTAAATCATTTTTAACCTAATTTAACGAATTCAAAAAATAAGAAGTTAATATATTAAAAACTTTTAAAATTAATGTATGTTTGAAAAAAATACACTTTAATTTAGCAAGTACCAAAATTAACATTTACTAAATATCCTTCAATACTAATTTCATCAAAACACCAATTATATTTTTATGTTCATCATATTGAAATTAGGGTTTGGGAATTATACAAATATTTATATATACATATATCTGAATATACGCAAGGTGTAAACTTTTAATTTTTTCATAGACAAATAATTTCTTATATGTAATAAATTCTTCAAAACATAATTAATCATTAATACTTATTGTTTGAAAGCCAAGCCATGTAAGGTATATAACTTGTGTGACCGAATGTATAATCATATGTAAACATTAGGGTTTCACATACTAAATATAAATTCAAATAAACCCAAATGAAATGTCGCATTTAAAACATTACCTAAGGCTTGGAATTCATCCTTTAGGAATTATAAAATGTACTTGAGTGGTGATATATAAATATGTGTATATATATATATATATTTAGGTTTTAGAAAACACAATTCGATTTAACCCAAAACTTGGTTCGCACATAAAATATTATTTATAAATGAGTATTCATCTCTTAAAAAACATAATTGTTTTGTATTGAAATAAATACATATATATAAGTATATAGTTATATATATATATATATACAAAGTTTACATAAATGATTTTTCATGCTAAAAATAAATTCAGAACAACCATTATAAATACATAACCCCTAGAAAACATGCTGGGTCACTTTAGAAATCTTAAAACAAATTTGGATTGGGGTTATATATATATATACCCATATTCAAGATGTCTATACAGAGTATATATATATATATATATTTCATAAAGAAGGGTGATATATATATACATAAAACCGTGTATATAGAATATATATATATATACATGGGTTTTATAAATTAGAAACTAATGAAAACTAAGCCCTTACTTCATTTAAAGAAAACCATACACTCTGTCTTAAAAGAGGAAGGGTGACGATTCCAATACTGAAAAATCTATATATATATTCATATAGTATAACCCGTTAAACACAGTGTATGTAAAAATCAGTTTTCACTATAAAATAAGTGATAATATCCCCTTACATTATCTTGAGGAGGAGGAGGTGATGCTGGAAAGCTAGGAAGAGGAGGTGGATCATGAGAGACTTCTGGAAAAAAATTGGAGGAAGAATGGAGGTCTTCTGAAAGCTTGAGCAAAGATCCGGGAGGTCTTGTGAATGCTACTGATAGGTTTTTATAAACTATATCTACAATGAATGAGGAAAGGATCCGTGGCCACTTGAAAATAAACAAAAAGACACCGGGAAAGAGACCCGTTGTGGAAACTACGCGAGAGTGGAGGGTCTGGTGGCTGAAAGGTGTAGAAACGGTGATAATACACGGTGTATGGTTACTGTAATAGGGCACGCCGCAGGAAGAGGTTAAAGACTCAAAACAAGGATGTCTACCTCAATCAAAATCTGAAAAACGAAACAGGGGAAATTGAATAGTATTTCCAATGACCGCAACCTGAAACCCCATGCACACATGAATCCGACGACACCACTCGGATCCCTCGGCCTCGAACGACATACGCGACACCACCGGCTGCGGCGCCACCTCGTGGACCTGCTCGACCCACCATCGAGCTCGCCTTATCCCGCATGATCCGTAGCCATGGACATGTCCACAACACGATGACCCCAAGGCATCGGCCAGCACGACACCCCCACGACGCATCTCTGACCTTCTGAAACTCAGCGGCGTGGAAACCCGAAGGCTGGACCTCCCTCCCACAGCCTGTACCAGGTGTGCGACGCACCCCGACACCCGAGGCAGTCACCCTTCACAGACAACATGGGATTCCCGAAACTCATATGTGTCCCCCCCCCTTTTATTATTTTATTTTTCTTTTTTTTTTCAACTGTCTTGTTTGGTCCGTTGCGCAAAACCCTAACCTGGTTTCCTGTTTTTTTTCTTCTTTCCTCAGTCAAACCATTATATTATTATATTATTATCATATTATTATTATTCTATCTTTTATTAATTATATTATTACTCAAAAGTTAATAATACTTTTAAAAGTAAATGTTTATAATAATCACTACTTTTAAAATGTAAAGATAATAATATTAAATTTATAAACATATCATAATATAAATAAAAATGAAACCAATTATATATATAAGTATATACATTTATAAATAAAATATATATTTATAATTAATATTATAAATCTTAATATAATTTTGATTAAATAATATTCCAATTAATTTTGAAACCAATAAAAATGTGTTTATTAATATTAAGTTTATTTATAAACATATATCTACATACATGGAGTTTCAAAATTAATAACAATAATTTTTATTAGATTTATTTATTTTAACAAAACATAATTATGTCATATTATTTTAACTAAACTAATTTTATAAATGGTTAAATACATATTGTTAATAATTTTATAAAACTATTATCTAAAAACCATACTTATAATTTCATATATATATATATCATTTGTTTGAAAATGTACGAAACCCATATAATTATTCATTCATTTGCATAAATTAAAATGATGCATTTCACTAAATAATTTCAAAATGGCATGTATTATGATTTTATAGTAACATTAGTTTTATTAATAATTTTATAACTAAATAATCTAATCATAATTTTATAATGATATTCATTCAAAACTTAATATATAAAACAATTACATATAAAAAAAATACATTGCTTATTATTATTACTAAATATATTTAAGTAATTTTAACATGTCGTTGAGTACTTAAATCATGACATTTTATAAATCAAAGTATACCTTAGATTCCCATTTTGAAAATACAAAGTAAGGTACAAAATTATAAAATATAACATTATCCATTTAAATTTGAGTTCATAAAACTCGGGGTGTTACATATTTGGTTTGGATTGGCATTTGAGTTTTCATTTTGAAATGGGTTGTGGAAAGTTGAGCTATTTTTTTAAAAGGAATTCCACGTACATTGTTTTATAAAAAGGATCTTGTGTAAAGTTGTGTTGTTCTATTAAAGTGTTAAAAATCCTATTTTTTCATGTTTTTAAACTAGTGTTTTTGGATTGTTTTAGGAAAGGAAATGAATGGATTCTATGGTGATTACCTACTAAGATATTAAGTTCACACCCTACTTGTTCCACTCAGCGTTAGCAGGACAGATC
The DNA here is from genome assembly GCA_963277665.1 of Viscum album. NCBI lineage: Eukaryota > Viridiplantae > Streptophyta > Magnoliopsida > Santalales > Viscaceae > Viscum > Viscum album. Next base: position 614,309,758 of record OY728128.1, read on the forward strand.
AATTTTGTAAGTTTAGGTTTTTGGATAGGTTTTACCTTTAGTGAGGGATGGCCTTGCGATTGGTGGTGACCAAGAGGTCATGAGGAGATCATGTTAGCATGTTTGGTATCAGTATTGTATTCAGTTTTGTTTTTAAGCAGTAGTTGTATCTGGATCAGTTGGTATATTTATTGATATTCAATTATTGGTGGTTATTATATATGTTTAGGTTGTTATATATTGGTTTTTTTTGTAAAATGATATGACTCATGTCAATAAGGTGAACCTTCCTTTTCAGGAGCTTATCTGATTAGAACTCTGAAATTTAAGTGTGCTTGGCCTGGAGTAGTGATCAGGATGGGTGACCTTAAGGGAAGTTTCCCAGGGTGTGTCTGCGGGGCAACTGGTGGTACCTGGAAGGCCAGGACGTGATGGACTTGTTAAGGTGGGGTGTATATGATGTCACCAGGACCCAGCTATTACATTTGGTATCAGAGGTGGTACCCAGCCTTAAGTGTGGTGCACTACCTAGGATGAAATGTAGGGCCCACAATGGGGATGTTGTGCCCTAAAGGGGGGGGGGGGTGAATGTAACACCCCCAAATGATAAAGGGTTAAATGAGTAAATGACATGACTCATGTCAATAAGGTGAACCTTCCTTTTTGGGAGCTTATCTGATTAGAACTCTATAGTTAAGTGTGCTTAGCCTGGAGCAGTGATCATGATGGGTGACCTTCTGGAAAGTTTTCCAGGGTGTGTGTGAGTGAGGACAAAGTACACAAGAAATGACATGTGTTGGCCTATGGGGACTGTTATTAGTCAGATGACCAGTTCAGGAAGGTGGGTGGGCCCCAGGGTGGGGACCACATGTCTACGGGGAAACTGGTGGTACCTGGCAGGCAGGACCTGATGACCATGTTAAGGTGGGGGCGTCTGTGCTGTCACAGGGACCCAGCTGTTACATTTGATATCAGAGGTGGTACCCAGCCTTAAGTGCGGTGCACTACCTAGGTTGAAATGTACGGCCCACAACGTGGATGTTGTGTTCTAAGGGGGGGGGGGTGAATGTAACACCCCCAAATGATAAAGGGTTAAACGAGTAAATGATATGACTCATGCCAATAAGGTGCACCTTCCTTTTCGGGAGCTTATCAGATTAGAACTCTGTAGTTAAGCATGCTTAGCCTAGTGTAGTGATCATGATGGGTGACCTTCTGGGAAGTTTCTCAGGGTGTGTGTGAGTGAGAAAAAAGTACACAAGAAAGGACATGTGTTGGCCTGTGGGGACTGTTATTAGTTAGATGACCAGTTCATGCACGTGGGTGGGCCCAAGGGTGGGGAACACGTGTCTTCGGGGCTAGTGGCAGGTAGGACCTGATGACCATGTTAAGGTGGGGCGTCTCTGCTGTCACCGGGACCCAACTGTTACATTTGGTATCAGAGGTGGTACCCAGCCTTAAGTGCGGTGCACTACCTAGGTTGAAATGTAGAGCCCTTAACGGGGAAGTTTTGATCTGGGGGGGGGGTGGTGAATGTAACACCCCCAAATGACAAAGGGTTAAATGAATAAATGATATGACACATGTCAATAAGGTGCACCTTCCTTTTCAAGAGCTTATCGGATTAGAACTCTCTAGTTAAGCGTGCTTAGCCTGGATTAGTGATCATGATGGGTGACCTTCTGGGAAGTTTCCCAGGGTGTGTGTGAGTGAGGAAAATGTACACAAGAAAGGACATGCATTGGCTTGTGGGGACTATTATTAGTCAGATGACCAATTCAGGCATGTGGGTGGGCCATAGGGTGGGGACCATGTGTCTGCGGGGCAACTGTGGTACCTGGCAGGCCAGGACCCGAGGACCATGTTAAGGTGGGGCATCTGTGTTGTCAACGGGACCCAACTATTACATTTGGTATGAGAGGTGGTACCCAGCCTTAAGTGTAGTGCACTACCTAGGTTGAAATGTAGAGGCCACAACGAGGAAGTTTTTCTCTAAGGGGGGGGGGGGGTGAATGTAACACCCCCAAATGATAAAGGGTTAAATGAGTAAATGAAATGACTCATGTCAATAAGGTTCACCTTCCTTTTCGAGAGCTTATCTGATTAGAACTCTGTAGTTAAGTGTGCTTATCCTGGAGTAGTGATCATGATGGGTGACCTTCTGGGAAGTTTCTCAGGGTGTGTGTGAGTGAGAACAAACACACAAGAAAGGACATGTATTGGTTTGTGGGGACTGTTATTAGTCATATGAAAAGTTCAGGCAGGTGGGTGGGCTCCAGGGTGGGGACAACGTGATTGCGGGGAAACTGGTGGTACTGGGCAGGCCAGGACCTGATGAACTTGTTAAGGTGGGGTGTATGTGCTGTCACAGGGACCCAACTGTTACATTTGGTATGAGAGGTGGTACCCAGCCTTAAGTGTGGTGCACTGCGTGGGTTCAAATGTAGGGACCACAACGGGGACGTTGTGATTTAAAGGGGGGGGGGGTGAATGTAACACCCCCAAATGATAAAGGGTTAAATGATTAAATGATATGACTCATGTCAATAAGGTACACCTTCTTTTTCGGGATCTTATCAGATTAGAACTATGTAGTCAAGCGTGCTTATCCTGGAGTAGTGATCATGATGGGTGACCTTCTGCAAAGTTTCCCAGGGTGTGGTGCACTGCCTGGGTTGAAATGTAGGGCCCACAATAGGGGCGTTGTTCTCTAAAGGGGGGGGGGGGGTGAATGTAACACCACCAAATGATAAAGGGTTAAATGAGTAAATGATATGACTAATGTCAATAAGGTGAACCTTCCTTTTCGGAAGCTTATCGGATTAGGTAGTTAAACATGTTTAGCCTGGAGTAGTGATCATGATCGGTGACCTTCTGGAAAGTTTCCCAGGGTGTGTGTGAGTGAGGACAAATTACACAAGAAAGGACATGTGTTGGCTTGTGGGGACTGTTATTAGTCAGATGACTAGTTCAGGCACGTGGGTGGGCCCTAGGGTGGGGACCGCATGTCTGTGGGGCAACTGGTGGTACCTGGAAGGCCAGGACCCAATGACCATGTTAAGGTGGGGCGTCTGTGCTGTCACAGGGACCCAGCTGTTACATTTGGTATCAGAGGTGGTACCCAGCCTTAAGTGCGGTGCACTACCTAGGTTAAAATGTAGGGCCCACAATGGGGAAGTTTTGCTCTAAAGGTGATGGGGGGGGGGGGTGAATGTAATACCCCCAAATGATAAAGGGTTAAATGAGTAAATGATATAACTAATGTCAATAAGGTGCACCTTCCTTTTCCGGAGCTTATCTGATTATAACTCTATAGTTAAGTGTGCTTTTCCCTGAGTAGTGATCATGATGGGTGACCTTCTGGGAAGTTTCTCAGGGTGTGTGTGAGTGACGAAAAAACACAAAAGAAAGGACATGTATTGGTCTATGGGGACTGTTATTAGTCAGATGAAAAGTTCAGACAGGTGGGTGAGCCCCAGGGTGGGGACAACGTGTCTGCGGGGAAATTGGTGGTACCTGGCAGGCCAGGACCTGATGACCATGTTAAAGTGGGGTGTCTGTGCTGTCACAGGGACCAAGATGTTACATTTTGTATCAGAGGTGGTACCCCGCCTTAAGTGTGGTGCACTGCCTGGGTTAAAATATAGGGTCCACAACGGGGACGTGCTCTAAGGGGGGGGGGGTGAATATAACACCCCCAAATGATAAAGGGTTAAATGAGTAGATGATATGACTCATGTCAATAAGGTGCACCTTTATTTTTGGGAGCTTATCGGATTAGAACTCTATAGTTAAGCGTGATTATCTTGGAGTAGTGATCATGATGGGTGGCCTTCTTGGAAGTTTCTCAGGGTGTGTGTGAGTGAGGAAAAAGTACACAAGAAAGGACAAGTGTTGTCTTGTGGGGACTGTTATTAGTCAGATGACCAGTTCAGGCACATGGGTGGGCCCTAGGGTGGGGAACACATGTCTGCGGGGCAACTGGTGGTACCTGGAAGGCTAGGACCTGATGACCATGTTATGGTGGGGCGTATGTGATGTCATCGGGCCCCAACTGTTACATTTGGTATTAGAGGTGGTACCAAGCCTTAAGTGTGGTGCACTACCTAGGTTGAAATGTATGGCCCACAACGGGGATGTTTTGCTCTACGGGGGGGGGGGGGTGAATGTAATACCCCCAAATGAGTAAATGATATGACTCATCTCAATAAGGTGCACCTTCCTTTTCGGGAGCTTATCTGATTAGAACTCTGTAGTTAAGTGTGCTTAGCATGGAGTAGTGATCATGATGGGTGACCTTCTGGGAAGTTTCTCAGGGTGTGTGTGAGTGAGGACAAAACACACAAGAAAGGACATGTATTTGTCTGTGGGGACTGTTATTAGTCAGATGACAAGTTCAAGGAGGTGGGTGGGCCCCAGGGTGGGGACAACGTGTCTACGGGGCAACTCGTGGTACCTCGCAGACCAGGACCTGATGACCATGTTAAGGTGGGGTGTCTATGCTATCACAGGGACCCAGCTGTTACATTTGGTATTAGAGGTGGTACCCAGCCTTAAGTGTTGTGCACTGCTTGGGATGAAATGTAGGGCCCCCAACGGGGATGTTGTGCTCTAGGGGGGGGGGGGTGAATGTAACACCCCCAATGATAAAGGGTAAAATGAGTAAATGATATGACTCATGTCAATAAGGTGCACCTTCCTTTTCGGGGGCTTATCTGATTAGAACTATGTAGTTAAGCGTGGTTGGTCTGGAGTAGTGTGGTGCACTACCTAGGTTGAAATGTATGTCCAACAACGGGGATGTTTTTCTCTATGGGGGGGGGGGGGGGGGTGAATGTAATACCCAGAAATGAGTAAATGATATGACTCATCTCAATAAGGTGCACCTTCCTTTTCGTGAGCTTATCTGATTAGAACTCTGTAGTTAAGCGTGCATAGCATGGAGTAGTGATCATGATGGGTGGCCTTCTGGGAAGTTTCTCAGGGTGTGTCTGAGTGAGGAAAAACACACAAGAAAGGACATGTATTGGTCTGTGGGGACTATTATTAGTCAGATGACAAGTTCAAGGAGGTGGGTGGGCCCCAGGGTGGGGACAACGTGTCTGCGGGGCAACTCGTGGTACCTGGCAGACCAGGACCCGATGGCCATTTTAATGTGGGGTGTCTATGTTGTTATAGGGACCCAGCTGTTACATTTAGTATCAGAGGTGGTACCCAGCCTTAAGTGTTGTGCACTACTTGGGATGAAATGTAGGGCCCATAATGGGGACGTTGTGATCTAAAGGGGGGGTGGTGAATGTAACACCCCCAATGATAAAGGGTAAAATGAGTAAATTATATGACTCATGTCAATAAGGTTAACCTTCCTTTTCAGGAGCTTATCTGATTAGAACTCTGTAGTTAAGCGTGGTTGGTCTAGAGTAGTGATCATGGTGGGTCCCGGTGACAGCAGAGGCACCCCACCTTAACATGGTCATCGGGTCCTGGCCTTCTAGGTATCGCCAGTTGCCCCGCAGACACGTGGTCCCCACCCAGGGGCCCACCCACATGCCTATACTGATCATCTGACTAATAAAAGTCCCCACATTCCAACACATGTCCTTTCTTGTCTACTTTGTCCTCACTCACACACACCCTGGACAAAGTACACAAGAAAGGACATGTGTTGGCTTGTGGGGACGATTATTAGTCAGATGACCAGTTCAGGCACGTGGGTGGGCCCTAGGTTGGGGACCACGTGTCTATGGGGCAACTGGTGGTACCTGGAAGGCCAGGACCCGATGACCATGTTAAGGTGGGGAGTCTGTCCTATCACCGGGACCCAACTGTTACATTTGGTATCAGAGGTGGTACCCTGCCTTAAGTGCGGTGCACTACCTAGGTTGAAATGTAGGGCCCACAACAGGGAAGTTTTTCTCTACGGGGGGGGGGGGGGGGGTGAATGTAATACCCCCAAATGAGTAAATGATATGACTCATCTCAATAAGGTGCACCTTCCTTTTAGGGAGCTTATCTGATTAGAACTCTGTAGTTAAGCGTGCTTATCCTGGAGTAGTGATCATGATGGGTGATCTTCTGGGAAGTTTCTTAGGGTGTGTGTGAGTGAGGAAAAAACACATAAGAAAGGACATGTATTGGTCTATGGGGATTGTTATTAGTCAGATGACAATTTCAGGGAGGTGGGTGGGCCCCAGGGTGGGGACAATGTGTCTGCGGGGCAACTTGTGGTACCTCACAGGCCAGGACCCGATGACCATGTTAAGGTGGGGTGTCTATGATGTCACAGGGACCCAGCTGTTACATTTGGTATCATTGGTGGTACCCATCCTTAAGTGTGGTGCACTGCCTGGGATGAAATGTAGGGCCCACAACAGGGACATTGTGCTCTAAGGGGTGGGGGGTGAATGTAACACCCCAATGATAAAGGGTTAAATGAGTAAATGATATGACTCATGTCAATAAGGTGAACCTTCCTTTTCGAGAGATTATCTGATTAGAACTCTGTAGTTAAGCGTGGTTGGTCTGGAGTAGTGATCATGATGGGTGACCCTCTGGGATGTTTCCTAGGGTGTGTGTGGGTGAGGACAAAGTAGAAAAGAAAGGACATGTGTTGGCCTGTGGGGACTGTTATTCATCAAATGACCATTTTAGGCACATGGGTGGGCCCCAGGGTGGGGACCACGTGTCTGTGGGGCAACTGGAGGTACCTAGCAGCCCAGGACCCGATGGTCATGTTAAGGTGGGGTGTTTGTGCTGTCACCGGGACCCATCTGCTACATTGTTTATCAGAGGTGGTACCCTGCCTTAAGTGTGATGCACTACCTAGGTTTGAATGTAGGGCCCACAATCTGGACATTGTGATCTAAGGGGGGTGGGTGAATTTAACACCCCCAAATGATAAAGGGTTAAATGAGTAAATTATATGACTCATTTCAATAATGTGCACCTTCCTTTTCGGGAGCTTATCTGATTAGAACACTGAAATTTAACCGTGCTTAGCCTGGAGTAGTGATCAGGAAGGGTGAACTTCTGGGAAGTTTCCCAAGGTGTGTGTGAGTGAGTAAAAAAGACACTGGAGAGGACATGTATTGGTCTGTGGGGACTGTGATTAGTCAGATGATAAGTTCATGAACATGGGTGGGCCCCCGGGTGGGGACCACGTGTCTGCTGGGCAACTGGTGGTACCTGGCAGGCCATGATCTGATAACCATGTTAAGGTGGGATGTCTGTACTGTCACAGGGACCCAATTGTTTCATTTGGTATCAGAGGTGGTATCAAGCCTTAAGTGTGGTGCACTGCCTGAGTTGAAATGTTGGGCCCACAATGGGGACATTGTGCTCTAGGGGGGGGTGTTATTGTAACACCCCCAAATGATAAAGGGTTAAATGAGTAAATGATATGACAAATTCCAATAAGGTGCACCTTACTTTTTGGGAGATTATCTGATTAGAACTTTTTAGTTGAGCGTGCCTGGCCTGGAGTAGTGATCAGGACGGGTGACCTTCTCGGAAGTTTCTCAGGGTGTGTGTGTTTGAGGCAAAAACACACTGGAAAGGACATGTGTTGGACTATGGAGACTGTTATTAGTCAGATGAGAAGTTCAGGCACGTGGGTGGGACCCAGGTTGGGTACCACATGTCTGCGGGGCAACTGGTGGTACCTGGCAGGCTAGGACCTGATGACAATGTTAAGGCGGGGTGTCTGTTCTGTCACCGGGACCCAATTATTACATTTAGTATCAGAGGTGGGGAGTCTGTGCTGTCACCGGGACCCAATTTTTATGTTTGGTGTCAGAGGTGGTACGCAACCTTAAGTGTGGTGCACTACTTGGGTTGAAATCTAGGGGCCCACAACGAGGACGTTGTGCGCTAAAGGTAGAGGGTGAATGTAAGGACCCAGCTTTCGAATGCCTGGAGCCGGTTCCCATGAGACACAATGTACCACAATTAATACATTACATTTACTTTAAACACATCATGTCTCATACTATATAGGCTCATGAGGTTCAAGTTCTGGGAAAACCAGCTGTGTTCTGAAATGTTCCTTCTGTTAAAAATTGTAACCTGAAAAATTTTAATCAAAAACGGAGGGTGATCATTGAAATGCTCAGTAAGGGGTTTTGAAAATACTTAATACAGCTTTTGAAAACTTCCTTTGAAAATAATTTCACATACATCAAAATTATTCCTTTGAAAAAAACATCATGACATTTCAAAGGTCGCTATAAAACATTTAAAGCATTTTATACACAAGTATTTGATCATTTAACTGAAATCTAGTAAGCCTGATTGTATAAAAATGCATAAATACTAACAAGTAAAGTAGGCATAGCATGCAAGGTATGCAATTACTACTAAGCATGAACATTATCAGAGTTGCGCATAAACAATTTCACTACAACTTATAAATATGCACATTATAACATGATTAATGTAATGCTAACATTTGCATTAAAATTTTGGAAAGTAAACTGATCGTGCATCATCATTGTATCGTCATATTCCATGTGCACTCTAATCTCATACTCATAGGAAATGGTTCTATAACCAAGGATATTTCTCTAGTCAAAATAATCACTTGGTTGGTCATATAGTGAAACATAGTGGGGAGACGTATAATGCCAGACTCATGTCTCAATGTCAAGGACTCGTGCCATGACCTAAGGGTAATAACCCAATCTGACTGTCTCAAGAACTATCGATGCATCGAGGAGCTTACTTTTATCGGTCTCCAAACCGGAGGGTTTTCTTTTAACCAGACCCTAACTCGGCAGTCCAATACATTCCTCATATGTCAATAAGGTTTGATATTCAAGGTGTCCCATACCACTTTGAATATTTAATTTTCAATTGATATTACCCAAAAATACTCCAGTGTTTTTCTAAAAACATTAGGAAAGCTTTTGAAAAAAAAACTAATTCTGAGACTACTCGACTAATGACAGGCCATGATGAATCCACGCCCAATCCCTTCCTATCTACCACACTCAAGATTTGGGTTTTATGAAAACATTTTTAAGATTGAATTAAATATGTATACATTTCCACTGGGTTTTCATATATTAAAACTTGTAAACAAAATTTTCTACATAAGTAATGTATATACATATTTGCACGTATATATATATATACTTTCATAAGAATTTATCTGCTTATTCTAAAGTAGTCTATTTACACATCGACATAACATTGAAGATATGGAAACAAATAATCAAATGCATACATAGTATGGTAAACATTCTTTGCACATAAGATAACACATAAAATGACAGGTGATTAGGGTTTTCCACATGAAATGATAGCTTCTTAATTAAAGGACCTTATCCATGGAAATGAATTATTACTAAAAATAAATTTCATTCATTATAATGATAAAAGGGTCAGTGTACATGCATCTAGAATAAATCATAAGTTTGGTAACCAATAGAAAATATTGTGGCAAGTTAAACCTACATGTGTGCACAACATGGTTACAAACGTAGCATGTTTTTACAAATCCATATATTATCTAATAACTTTTGGTCACATCAAAATATATTCTTTTAAAACATAAAAACACCACAGGATTTAATATTATGAAAACTTATTTAATTCAAACATACCTTATATAATAATATATACTTATATAAACACATATTGGTTTGGCAGACTTCAAAATTGAAATTTAATAAAATATTACAAGCATTAATTACATTGAACGTAGTAATTAAATTCTGAAATTCATTATTTGAGTCTCCCAATTAGACTAGGGTTATATATTTATAACCATATATACACTAAGAGTTTATACATGGGTTTTACATAACCAAAACAAGGTTTTATAATTTCTTATAAGTAATATATATATACTTTAAAACATATTTAATACACCATTATTACTTGATTTGACACCAAAACCATGTTAGAGTTATAGTATATAATCATATGTGTATACATATATAAAAATTGGGGTCTTGCATATTAATTATTAATCCAATTGAACACAAGACATAATTCACATAAAAAACATTACCTAAGGCTTGGAAATAATATTTTAGAAATTGTAAAATGGATTTGGGTGGTGATACATAAATATGTATACAGGAATACATTTAAGTTTTAGAAACATAATTCCATTTAAAATCCTAAACTTACTTCGCACATAAAATATTATTTAAGGGTTAGTATTCATGTATTTAAAGTCATAATCAATTATTTTGGAAAACATATATGCATAATTACATAATTATACATTTTCATATACAAAGTTTACAAATGGGATTTTCATATTAAAAGTAAATTCGAAATACCCTTTATGTGTATATAATCCTTTTTAAAGCATACTGATTAATTTGAAAATCTTTAAAATAGATTTGGGTTGGGGTTATACACACACACACACACACACACACACATATATATATATATATGTATACTTATACACCCATATATATATATATATATAAGACTTATAATGGAAGCCTTTCAAAACTAATCCTACATAAATTATTTGAGTTCACAAAACATAAACAACCTCCCTGGAAACCCTTAATAAGTAAGGGTTTTAAGTTTTATACATAACTATATACACTAATTAAATATATATAAATATATATATATATATATATATATATATATATATATGTATACAGATTTGTTACATACGGGTTATAAATAGAAACCCAACTTAAACAAACCTTTAAATCATCTAGGAAGAACTATACTAAACTCATACACCCAATTTAAAAAGATGAGTATTGATGATCATACTGAAAATATATATGTATATATATACATACCTAATATATAACCGATTATACACCATGTGTGTACATCGGGTTTTGCATCATAAAGGAAGGTAGATATATCCCCTTACCTATACTTGAAGAGGAAGAAGAGGTGGAGCTCGGGAAGGTGTTGGAAAATAAACCAGAGGACTCATGGAGGATCACTAAAGACTTGAGTGAAAAGAACCGGGGGTTCTTTAAATGCCTCAGTGGTTTTTTTATAAACTAATCCTATATGACTATTTTAATGTATAAATCCTAGGATCTGAGGACACTTTCCTTATAAAAATGTCGGGGAAAGAAACATTGTGGAACCCGTGGGTGTGGAGGGTCCAGTGAGTGAAGAAAACGAGGAAATATAGGAGAGTAGGATACTGGTCTGGGACATGCCGTGGAGAAGAAGACAATCACAGAGGAAGAAAACTAGAGGAAAAACGGACGGCCCAGATCAGGCTGATCTTGATCTAACGACTGGTGTACGCCCGTAGTTTAAAAAATAGATGGACGACTCAGATTGAGTCTAGATCTGATCAGATAGCTCAGGATCAATGAGACATTTTAAAATCTTTAGATGGCCATGATTAGATCGCATAGGATCGAACGGCTCACAAAAAAAACACGGTGATATACCGCGGTCGCTTGACGGTTGAACCCGTGATCGGTTCGATGGCCGAGATCGAGCGATGGGAGATCCAACGACCACGATTTTGTTTCGGTTGAAAAATCAGTTCCCACATAGAAACCACAGGGTGTGCCAAGCTCCCTTATAAGCTTCGGCCTCCCGGGGTGTTGGTAATAACACAACACACACTCAGGAGGCCTTATACACGGGCCTCCGCCTCCCTGAGTGTGCGCACTGCACGCACCTGCGCCCCTGCGTGCACCTATGCACACCACCTGCACACCCCCGCGCTGCACACACAAGTGCTCTTGTGTGCAATCCGAGTTACCTATGCTCAAACTAGGGCTGGCCAGGCATGGGTTGAGGCTAGGCTTAGGCACTCAGGGTGTTCTGCCTCCCTCATCCCAACCAAGGGATGGCCCTTGATAGTTAATTTTTTTTATAAAAATTAACTTAAAAAAATGAAGTTTTAAAGGTAGTACTACTATATAGAAAATTTTCTTTCAAAAACATGGCTTTTACTATAATGGGTATGAACATTAAATTTTAACATGAGAATTAAAATTTAGGAACTCATATGATAACCCTTATATAAAGACTTAGTTTAAATGTAATTTGATTTGGAGATATTAAATACTATTTGTAACATTGTTCAATAAATGAACCTATTTACATTGAAATTAAAATATTTGCGAAGTGTTTTTGAATTAATTATTATTTTTCTCAAAACCTAAATGTAACACAAAGCATCCTATCGTAGTTGGAGTTTTATCTTATAATTTTTCATTTCACATTGTAAATTTGTACTTAATTTCTCTTTAGTTAAAACCTTATAGGAATAATGGATATAATTATACCCATTGAGTTTCCAATGGCTACTTGAGGTAACGGTCAGATTGGTTCCCTATAAAACCAAGAATTGGGGTGTCTTAAGCTTAGGGTTATTTGAAGAAGAAGAAGAAAATGGTTCAAGTCATTCCTTTAGTGCTTAGTGTGGTTGCAGTGGCTTCAGCCATTCTTATGTTCGTTATGATGGATACTAAGGACCCCTATCACCTTCTTGGGGTTCTCGTTGTTTTGAGTGGTCTTCCTGTAATCTTAATAGGGTTTTTAATTGGTATATTTGGTTATATGAATTTCATATTCGATCTCAATGTATTCTAATTACTATGGTGTTCCCATTTGAATAAAGAGCCTTTCATTTATTTTTTGTGTTTTCTCTATTTCATTAAAATTTATTAATACTTTTCCATAAGACCAGTTTGTTCGATTAATGGGTAACATCAAATATAAATTCACCATTACATGAAACATATATTATTGGGATGTTACGTTATTCCCCCCTACAAAGAATTGCATCCTCGCAATTATACTCATAAACTGGAGAAGAAATTCCCCAGACGACCAACATCACCAAAATGGGAGATTTGGCTCAGTTAACGGAATACCCAAGTTGGTACTCATTTCCTTTGCTTCACTGGCCTAGATACACCTTGATCAGTATGTTTTGAACTCCTGATCATGCGTTCTACACACAGGATTCCATAGGGAGGCTCGTGCGATAATAAAGTTGGGGATGTCCGAATGGACATATTCTCTGGTACTCCGCCAGACTATATCACGCTCAAGATATTCCATTGGAATGATGTGGTCAAATAGAATGAGGTTTAGAATCTGGAACATGAAGGCTGCTCTATAGTTCCCATTTTGGGCAGCTACTATGAAACATGCTCTAGCATAAAAATTCTATGCCAGAGTGAAACATCGAAAAAGACCTTCAAAGTATCTCCCCCTCTGCCTATAATAAGGGAGTTGGGTATTGTTGATGAGGTGGAATACATGGTCGACCCCTTGACAGGAACGAATAATTGCATGGCTTTTGGAAAAATCAAACATGTGTTGACATGATCCTCGCAGAAGGATAGTCCACGGTGCACGTCCTGATTAAGATTTCCTCCAAAATTTCATCGGGTAGGAATGAGATATTTTTTCGTCCAGCCATCTGAAGATACATTCATGAGATTTTACTTAACAGTTCAGATAAGGTATAGACAGGAAATTAAAACAGGTAATATTTTAATAACACATAATTTTATACATCAGTGCCTGAGTCTACCACACAAACTTTACACAGAGAGGCAAAACTCCCTATCTCCTCAAACTATCATAGGCTGAGCATTTAGGTTTAAACCCATGGAGACACCTGTGGTGTCTCCTGAGTGTAGCATGAGGGGTATGAAGTTGGGAAACATCAACATACACTTGTTTCTGGTAAGATAGTCGAGTGGACTCATCTTCTAACATCCTGAAGTCCAACAATTGGCCCTAGATTCCATAGTTCATGATTTGGCAGAGATAGGCCGCTCGGAGGTCTCCGGCAGCAGCAGCTTCTTGAAAAGCGTCGAGGGCCATTAGCCAACATACTCAACTACCGTGAACACTTGAATAAGTCCCTCATGGTATCTCCCCCGACATACATAGGAGGGAAATTGGGTCATCATCATAAGAATATAATAAAATCCTAATCCCCGGTGTAGACGAAGCACCCGTGGTGAGTTTGACACATCATTCAGGTGCTTGCATGACATGCAGATATGGGAATAATTAAGAAAGTTCTCTTGGCTAGCTAGCGACACAATAGTCTCTAGGGCCTCAGTGGGAAGTGACAAAATATTGGTAGGTACATTTCCATATACCATCTGAAAGTTACAATATAATTACTTAGTAATGCTCAGTCGTAGCTATATATTTATACTACCTGGTTTTTTCATAATTGTCTGAACCTATCCTCTGATACCAACTGTAAGGACCCTGTAGTGTCCCTAATTTTCCATGTATTATTTTAATATTATATGGGAATTAATTCGAGGCCAGGATCTAAGACGACGTGCAGTTCCGAGGCCCGGTGAGCCCGGAACAAATGTTTGAATTTAATTTAATAATTAAATTACACGCGCATGCGGTTTTCCTGAAAAAGTGGATAACTCCTGAACGGGTGCTCGGATCAGAAATCTGAGGGTACCGTTGCGTTCAAAATAGCGATTTTACCTTAGGTGAGGCCTAACTTCAGCCAGCGCGAGTCGGTGGTGAAATCTAGTTTTTGGACGCAACGGTAATAAAATATTTAATAAAAATATTTTATTTCTGTAGCGATATCTTTTAAATATTTTTTTTCTTTTATCCTCTGTAAATAGAGGCTTGCGCCAGAGTCCAGGTTTACAAACCCCATAAGCCTAAAAACCCTTGGTGGCTCTAGAAGAAACCCCCAATGCGGCGGCGGTGACGTTCTTGACGGATTTCGATGGCGACGACGACGTGGCGAGCGGATCTTCTCCAGCAATCGCAGAAAATCCAGGTAGGATGTTGATTTTATTTTCCATTCCCCATTTTTGATTTCCACAACGAACGCGGACTAATCCACGAACAGATTAGCCTGCTGATCGATCATTCTTACGAGATGGGATTTTGTGGGGATTTTGGGGATGTGATTCTTGATTTTATTTTGGTTTTATTCAACCTTCTAACGGTGAAGGACCAAGATCGACACGAAAATCGATCGAGGTTCGTCCCTCTCGATTTGTTGTTTTATTCCCCAATTCTCGCGTTCTTCATGAGCATTCTTCGCGTTCTTTGTGGGGCGATGAACAATGGATCGTTACGCATCCGTTCTGCAACGCAACGATCCCAAATTGAAGGATCAACACCGCAGTGATCTTGCGGAGGTGCGAAGATGGTTTTAGCAGACGGATCGAAGCGGATCAGAAGAAATCATTCTTCGGATGATTTCCGCTCGGGTGGCCGGAATCAGATTTAGGAGCCGATTGAAGGCCCGGAACCCATGGATTCGGCTTCACGAGGATGAGGCGACCCTGCATCTGGAGTTTTGCAAAAAACGGACATGAGAATCGAGATTCGGAGGTTCGGACGAGGTGCACAGAGGAAGACACAGTTTCTGGAATTTTCCCGACTACACGCCGTGTACTTTTCTACACGGCGTGTGTTCATCGGTAGGGTTACCCGGCGTGTACTCTGGGAGTACAAGGACATGGGAAAGATACACATCCACGTACACATCATGTATACCCCTCCCCGGCCAGATACACGGGATACCCCGTGTACTGGTACACGGGCAGGCGACACAGACACGGGCAGAGACCGTGTACGGGCACATGGCCAGCGTACATAGAGCGAGCCCAGGTGCTCGAACACGGCATGTGTTTTCTTCTACACGTCGTGTAGTTTCTTTCTATTCGACAAGCTGAGGGAAATGGGATGTTTATACGGGTAGTACCCAATGTCAAGGAACAGGGCGTGTACTATATTACACGCAGTGTAGTTTGGTTTTGCATAGCTTGAATGAATGACATGGGCCATTTACACCGGCAGCACCCGAGGTCAAGGAACATGGCGTGTAGCCATACTACACGCCATGTAACTTTTTCATCATGGCTTGAGCCACTTTCCTTCTATGACTTGGACTAGTTCTTAGGGTTCGTACCCTTGGTAATACCCTGAAGGTTCTGGTATCAATTCCTTTATACAGGAGTATGATCCCTTCAGCAGAACTCCCTGAATAGAGTTTTTGGAATCCCCTCTATGAGACTTAGAGCCAGATCCTCTATTCATTCTTGGAACCCTAGGTAGAGTTCTTGGTATCGACGTGACCAACTTTACTTGGGCGCCAATCCTCTACTTAGCGGATTAGCTCAGACTGAGTTGTCAGAATCACCCCATGACTTGGCTGTGATCCTCATCTGAGCATCATGTCCTCAAGGTACTTGTGGAGTGTGTTCTCCCGGAACGAGTACTTCATATCTATTTTCAGACCTAGGAGTGTGCTCTCCCAGTAGTATGCTTAGTGGAATCTTTGAGATGGATCCTGGTGGCGGTATCGCGATGGTCGTTAGTGTACGGGTATATCTGGATATTATTGTTATATGTTATGTAGAAATATACTGTGTAGAGATGACTGTAGCTTTCTTTGTGGTATTTTCCCTTGTTGTATTTCCTTTGTGGTTTTCGGGGTGTCCTACTGGGTATTGTTATACCCACCCTTGCACGGGCTTTGCCCGCACGTGCCGTGTCTTGTGAAGACGAGAAAGGCTTTGATAGGATTCTAGGCGGACCAGGACCAGATGGTGTTCAGTGAGACTAGACAGGATGAGGTGTCCCTTCGGCGATGGGTTGCAGTACCAGCACCTTTCTCTATAGGTTGGACTTTGTTGCAGACTTTCTTTTGGTGGGCTTGTACTTTTGGCCCAGGATTTTACTTTACTGTACTTTACTTTCCTGTCGTACTCTGTGGTTGGGTTTTAGTGTATGCATGCATCTTTTCCTTTTAGTAGTTTTTACTTTTCAGCTTTGTGGGCTTGAAGATGTGAGTGCGTGTGTACATGTTTATAGGCAATGCCTCCCATGTTAGTAGCATGCCTACTCAGTGCTAGTCACCAGCCCCTGGCCTATTAGAGGCAGGCTTGAGGAGTTGCGGCTCGGGCCCCACTGGGATGGGTCGTGACAGAGTGGTATTAGAGGTGGTCGGTTCTACCTTAGTACTGAGAGTCTGTGAGTTGGTTTGGGGCAACAGTGTTAAGTATTTCGAGTTTGGATCTTAGGCTAGGGACCCCATTGTTGGTGCAGCGACCAACGTATCCATACAACAGGACTCTTATAACTTGTTTTTCGACTCAGAACATGAAAAAACTATTTCCATGGAAAAAAATAATGGTACATGAATCATATAGGAATGGGTTGTGGTTTCCATGTCCTTCTTGATTCAACTCTCCAGATATACTCACTGACCGTGATACATCTTGTTTCTTAAATAGGATGCCTCTGCGATGCGCACCCGCTAGGATCCAGTAGCTCGATCACGAGGATGACCCCCTCAGTGATGAAGCTTCGATACAGGGACCAGATCCTCCAGTTCTACCACCAGGTTGCGTGCCAGTTATTCCACTACCTGTGGGGCAGTGTTTAGCGCCCACTGTACCAGTGGAGGAGGAGCACAGGCTGAGTGCACTCCATGAGTTTCAGAGATAGATACCCATAAGGTTTCGAGGTGAGCCTGACCCTCAGGCAGTAGAGGACTGGATTGAGGTAGTGAACAGAGTCTTCCGTTTGGTCAGGACACCAGTAGACCAGATGGTGATCCTGGCAGCAATCCTTCTGTAGGGATCGACAGGGTGATGGTGGAGTTTGGTCATCCAGACTCACGATGAGGTGACTCTTGCATGGTCGGAGTTTGAACATCTCTTCAGAGAGGAGTTTTCACCAGTTACCATGAGAGTAGTACGTATACAGGATCTTCTTCAGCTCCAACAGGGAACCATGACGGTGGCTGACTATTCGTCGAGGTTTACCGACCTCTCGCGGTACTCGATGGATATGGTCAGAGATCAGTAATTCAGAGCTCGGACTTTTGACCGAGGCTTGCATAGAGATATCCGAGCTAGCATCATCCTTATGAGCATTCCTACTTATGCTAGGGTGCTCGAGCGGGTTTTAGTGGCCAAGAGCTTCTTGGAGGAGTAGGGAAAACCGACAGTTGTCAGTAGTGGGTGAGCTAGAGTAGAGACCTCAGTGGCAGGGAGCCGACGTCAGGGACCCAGGCATGGGAGACGTTTCTAGAGGAGATCCCAGGATAGG
Source organism: Viscum album (assembly GCA_963277665.1). NCBI lineage: Eukaryota > Viridiplantae > Streptophyta > Magnoliopsida > Santalales > Viscaceae > Viscum > Viscum album. The sequence goes on from OY728128.1 coordinate 614,327,770, forward strand.
GGATCAGCCGTACAGGGTTCACAGGGTGCATCCAGCCAGCCTCGAGAGAGGCGATGTTACTCATGTGATGGCAGGGGACATCTCGCTCGATATTGTTCGACCCACTGTGCTACTGACACGGGAGCAGTTGATGGACCACCGAGGCAGAGGCAACGTGTGGAGTAAGCAGACCCGCGAGGCGGAAGATGTGGCAGAGGAGCTGGGAGAGCAGCTGGATGTGGTCGGCGTTTCGACCCTTTACCACCACCACCCCCAGGAGGTCCACCCCAGGCTCAGGGAGCTGGTGGACAGAGGTAGAGGTAGCTGCAGGCGGCAGAGTCTTATGACCCAGGTACTCCCGGGATGATTAGAGGTACTAGCTATGTCTTTTCTACTTTGGCTGTTGTATTGATAGACACAGGTTCTAATCATTCCTTTCTGGATGCTTATCTTGTTCGAGACCTTGAGATTCCAGTTGAGCCGTTGACTCGACCCTTACGCTTAAAAACACCGACTAGAGAAGATTCAGAGATCACACACCTTTGCAGGCAGTGTGACCTGGCCCTTGGAGGTGAGAGTTTCGGTTGGAACCTCTTGGTGGTAGCATCGAGGCCTTACGATGTCATTCTTGGAATGGATTGGTTATCCACAGTTCATGCCCAGATTGATTATTTTAGGCGAAGGGTGCGGTGTGTCCGCAGTGATGGAACGAGGCTCTCTTTTGTCGGTGAAAGAGAGACCCAGGCATCGTAGGATGGACTCATGCATAGGAGGGCACAACCGATTTCACATTAGTTGGCTAGCCTAGCCCTTGGCAGTAGATGTTACGAGTTTCCGGTTTCCAGTAGTGGTGGATGAGTACGAGGACGTCTTTCCGGAGGATGTCACCGGGCTACCTCCTTGTCGGGAGATAGATTTCTGCATTGAGTTGCAACATGGGACGACCCCGATATCAACATCGACTTATCGGATGGCTCCTGCAGAGCTTCATGAGCTGAAGATGTTGCTGGATGACTTGCAGAAGAAGGGCTTTGTGAGACCCAGCGTTTCACCCTAGGCGGCCCCAGTGCTGTTTTCCAAGAAGGCGGACATGTGTGTGGATTACCGACGTTTAAATCAAGTGACCGTGAAGAACCAGTATCCACTAACGAGGATCGATGACCTCTTCATCCTGTTGAGAGGGTCACGATGGTTCTCGAAGGTTGATCTACGATCAGGCTATCACCAGTTGCGAGTACGAGAAGAGGATATACCAAAGACGACTTTCAGATGTCGCTACGGTCACTATGAGTACTTGGTGATGCCCTTCGGCATAAAAAACGCCCCATCAGTGTTCATGGGACTCATGAACCGGATCATTCAGCCCTATCTAGACCAGTTTGTAGTGGTCTTCATCGATGATATCCGTGTGTACTCTATGTCCGAGCAGGAGCACGCGAGACACCTAAGGATGGTTCTTAACACACTCCGAGAGCACCAGTTGTATGGGAAACTCTCGAAGTGTCAGTTCTGGTTACAGGAGGTCCACTTTCTGGGGCATGTTATCTCAGCAGATGGTGTAGCAGTGGACCCAGCAAAGGTGGAGGCAGTTCTAGCATGGGAGCCACCCCAGAGCGTGATGGAGGTGCAGAGTTTCCTTGGGTTCGCAGGCTACTATCGGAGATTCATCCATGATTTCTCCAGGATTGCAGTACCCATGACAGCTTTGACCCGAAAGGGACAACCTTTCGTGTGGACCGAGAGATGCCAGCAGGCTTTCTAGCAGTTGAGACAGAGTCTGACAAGCACCCTGATCTTGAGGTTACCGGAGGAGGGTGTCGAATACATAGTGTTCTACGACGCATCAGGAACCGGGCTTGGTTGTGTCCTGATGCAGAGGCAAGTGGTGATTGCCTATGGATCTCGTTAGTTGAGACCACATGAGCATAACTACGTTACCCATGATCTCGAGTTGGCAGTGGTAGTCTTCACATTGAAGATGTGGTGGCACTACCCGATGGGCGAGCAGTTTACCATCTACTCTGATCACAATAGTCTCAGATATATCTTTTCTCAGAAGGATCTGAATTTGAGACAGAGGCGATGGCTTGAGTTTCTCCAGGATTACGACTTTTAGATCGTTTATAATCTTGGGAAGGAGAATGTGGTGGCAGATGCTCTCAGTAGGAAGTCCAGTTCGCAGTTACTGGATGAGGTGACAAGGCAGTTGGCCTCTTTGCAGTTGTCCTTTGTGGATGGAGATGAGGGAGCTTACCTTCAGTAGATGGTTGTTACCCCTCCTCTCTTACAGGGAGTCAGAGAAGCACAATGTGAGGATGCTAGCTGTGATACTCTACGTGCTCAGATATTCACAGGTGATGCTGCTGATGGATTTTTAGAAGGTGGAGAGAACATTGTCCTTTTCAGAGGGTGCACGGTAGTACCAGTGACGTTGCGGGAGGAGGTTCCAAGGGAGTTCCATACTTCCCCTTTGGCAGTGCATCCAGGCATGTAAAAGATGTACCAGGACCTCCGACGTCAGTTCTGGTGGCCAGGAATGAAGAAGAGTGTGGCAGAGTTTGTATCTCGGTGCCTTACTTGTCAGCAAGTAAAGGCTGAGCACCAGGTTCCAGTAGGTTTGACTCAGCCCCTTGAGGCGCCAGAGTGGAAGTGGGACGGAATATCCATGGACTTCGTGACGGGTTTACCACGTACATCCAGGGGACACGATGCCATCTGGGTGATCATTGATCGACTCACCAAGTCAGTCCACTTCTTAGCCATACAGGAGCAGAGTTCAGTAGAGATCTTGGGACGCCTCTACGTGCAAGAGATAGTTTGACTTCATGGAGTACCATCCAAAATCATCTCATATCATGATTCTCATTTCACATCCTGGTTGTGGAAGGGATTGGAGGAAGCTTTTGGGACTCACTTATGCTTGAGCACAACGTTTCATCCCCAGACTGATGGTCAGACAGAGCGGACCATCCAGGTTCTGGAGGATATGCTACGAGCTTGCATACTTGACTTCAGTCATAGCTGGGAGGATCACCTACCAATGGTGGAATTTTCTTATAACAACAGTTATCATTACACTATTGGTATGGCACCATTTGAGGCTCTATACGGGAGACCTTGCAGGTCGACACTTTTCTAGACTGACCCGGGATAGTCAGCACTAATGGGCCCAGAAATGGTGAGAGCTACTACAGAGAAGGTGCAGGTCACCCAAGAGTAGATGAAGACTGCACAGAGTCGGAAAAAGTCTTATACCGACCGGAGGTGGAGGCCCTTAGAGTTCGAGGAAGGAGACCATGTGTTTCTTCGGGCCTCACCTCGGCGGGGATTGCAGAGATTTACCCGAGGCGGCAAGATATCTCCGAGGTTCATTGGCCCTTTTTAGATTTTGAGAAGAGTTGGCGAGGTGGCGTATAACTTGGCTCTACCTCCTCAGATGGATTGGGTACACAACGTCTTCCATGTGTCACAGCTATGGAGGAACGTGCATGATCCCTCGCACATCATCAACTGGGGCGAGCTGGACATCGACGATGGAGCAACCTTTGATGAGTACCCAGTGGAGATCGAGGATCTTCATGAGAATATCCTTTGTGGATGAGCTATTCCCTTGGTGTGTGTCCGGTGGCAGTACGGGAATCTATAGGAGAGCACGTGGGATCGGGAAGCTCAGATTCGCGTGCAGTACCCACTTCTTTTTGAGTAGCCCTTGTTTTGGCTTTTCGAGGATGTAAAATCCCTAAGGTGGGTGTGATGTAATGTCCCGTATTTTTCCATGTATTATTTTAATATTATATGGTAATTAATTTGAGGTCAGGATCTAAGACGGCGTGCAGTTCCGAGGCCCGGTGAGCCCGGAACAAATGTCTGAATTTAATTTAATAATTAAAATATGCGCGCATGCAGTTTTCCTGAAAAAGTGGATAAATCCCGAACGGGTTCTCGGATCAGAAATATGAGGGCACCATTGCGTTCAGAACAACGATTTTACCTTAGGCGAGGCCTAACTTTGGCCGGCATGGGTCGGTGGTGAAATCTAGTTTTTGGACACAATGGTAATAAAATATTTAATAAAAATATTTTATTTCCGTAGCGAGATCTTTTAAATCTTTTTTTTTGTTTTATCCTCTTTAAATAGAGGCTTACGCCAGGGTCCAGGGTTACAAACCCCATAACCCTAAAAACCCTTGGCGGCTCTGGAAGAAACCCCCAACGCGGCGACGACGACGTTCTTGACGGATTTCGACGGTGATGACGACGTGACGAGCAGATCTTCGCTGGAAATCGCAGCGAATCCAGGCAGGATGTTGATTTGATTTTCCATTCCCCATTTTTTATTTCCACGACGAACGCAAACTAATGCACGAACAGATTAGCCCGCAGATCGATCGTTCTTGCGGGATGGGATTTTTCGGGGATTTTGGGGATGTGATTCTTGATTTTATTTTGGTTTTGTTCAACCTTCTAATGGTGATAGACCAAGATCTACACGAACATCGATAGAGGTTCGTCCCTCCTGATTTTTTGTGTTTTTCTTCCCTAATTATCGCGTTCTTCATGAGCGTTCTTCGCGTTTTTCACGGGGTGATGAACAACGGATCGTTGCGCATCTGTTCTGCGATGCAATGATCCCAAATTGAAGGATCAACACCACAGTGATCTCACAGAGGTGCGACAAAGGTTTTGGCGGACGGATCGAAGCGGATCGGAAGAAATTGTTCTTCAGATGATTTCCGCTCGGGTGGCCGGAATCGGATTTAGGAGCCGATTGAAGGCCCAGAACCCATGGATTCGGCTTCAAGAGGACAAGGAGACCCTGCATATGGAGTTTTGCGGCAAACAGACATGAGAATCGAGATCTAAAGGTTCGGTCGAGGCGCGCGGAGGAAGACGCGGTTTCTGGAATTTTCCCGACTACACGCCGTGTACTTTTCTACATGACGTGTGTTCGTCAGTAGGGTTACCCGGCGTGTACTCTGGGAGTACACGGACATGGGAAACATACACGACCACATACACGCCGTGTATATCCCTCCCCGACCAGACCCGACCAGATACACAGGATACCCTGTGTACTGGTACACGAGTAGGCGACACGAACATGGGCAGAGACCGTGTACAGGCACATGGCCAGTGTACACTGAGCGAGCCCAGGTGCTCGAACACGGCATGTGTTTTCTTCTACACGTCGTGTAGTTGCTTTCTATCCAACAAGACGAGGGACACGGGCTTTTTACATGGGCAGTACCCAATGTCAAGGCACACGATGTGTACTGTATTACATGCCGTGTAGTTTGGTTTTGCACGGCTTGAACGGAGGACACGGGCCATTTACACGGGCATCACCTGGGGTCAAGGAACATGGCGTGTAACCACACTACACACTGTGTAAATTTTTATTCATGGCTTGAGCCACTTGACTTCTGTGACTTGGACTAGTTCTTAGGTTCCGTACCCTTGGTAATCCCCTGAAGGTTCTGATATCATTTCCTTTATACATGAGTATGATCCCTTCAGCAGAACTCCATGAATAGAGTTGTTGGAATACCCTCTGTGAGACTTAGAGTCGGATCCTCTATTCATTCCTGGAACCCTATGTAGAGTTCTTGGTATCGACGTGACCAACTTTACCCAGGCGCCGATCCTCTGCTTAGCAGATTAGCTCAGACTGAGTTGTTGGAATCACCCCATGACTTGGCTGTGATCCTCATCTGAGCATCATGTCCTCAAGGTACTTGTGGAGTGTGTTCTCTCAGAACGAGTACTTCGTATCTCTCTTCAGACCTAGGAGTGTGTTCTCCTAGCAGTATGCTTAGTGGAATCTTCGATATGGATCCTAGTGGCGGTATCGTGATGGTCGTTAGTGTATAGGTATATCTGGATATTCTTGTTATATGTTCTATAGACATATACTGTATAGATCTGACTGTACCTTTCTTTATGGTATTTTCCCTTGTTGTATTTCCTTTGTGGTTTTTGGGGTGTCCTACTGGGTATTGTTATACTCACCCCTACACAGGCTTTTCCCGCACGTTTCGTGTCTTGTGCAGACGAGCGAGGCTTTGACAGGATTCTAGGAGGACCAGGACCGGACAATGTTCAGTGAGATCAGACAGGCCGAGGTGTCCCTTCGGCGATGGGTTGCAGTACCAACACCTTTCTCTATAGGTTGGACTTTGTTGTAGACTTTCTTTTGGCAGGATTGTACTTTTGGCCCGGGGTTTTACTTTACTGTACTTTACTTTCTTGTCGTACTCTGTGGTTGGGTTTTAGTGTATGCATCCATCTTTTCCTTTTAGTAGTTTTTACTTTTCAGATTTTTTGGCTTGGATATGTGTGTGCGTGTGTAGAGGTTTATAGGCAATGCCTCCCATGTTAGTAGCATGCCTACTCGGTGCTAGTCACCAGCCCCTGTCCTATTGGAGGTAGGCTTGGGGAGTTGCAGCTCGGGCCCCACTGGGACGGGTCGTGACAGACCCAGATCCTAAATTCCCAGAGCCGGTTCCCATGAGACACGATGTACCACAATTAATACATTACATTTACTTTCAACACATCATGTCTCATACTACAGAGGCTCACGAGGTTCGGGTTCTGGGAAAACCAGCTGCGTTCTGAAATATTCCTTCTGTTAAAAACTGTAACCTGAAATTTTTTAATAAAAAACACAGGGTGAGCATTGAAATACTCAGTAAGGGGTTTTGAAAATACTTAATACAGCTTTTGAAAACTTCCTTTGAAAACACTTTCACATACATCAAAATTATTCCTTTGAAGAAAACATCATGACATTTCAAAGGTTGCTATAAAAAAATTAAATCATTTCATACACAATTATTTGAACATTTAACTGAAATCTAGTAAGCATGATTGTATAAAAATGCATAAATACTAACAAGTAAAGTAGGCATAGCATGCAAGGTATGAAAGTACTACTATGCATGAACATTATCTGAGTTTCACATAAACAATTTCACTACAACTTATAAATATGCACATTATGACATGATTAATGTAATGCTATCATTTTCATTAAAATTATGGAAAGTAAACTGACCATGCATCATCACTATCTCATCATATGCCATGTGCACTCTAATCTCATACTCATAGGTACGGGTTCTATAACCAAGGATATTTCTCTAGTCAAAATAATCACTTGGTTGGTCATATACTGAAATATAGTGAAGAAACGTATAATTCCAGACTCATGTCTAAATGTCAAGGCCTCGTTCCGTAACCTAAGGGTAATAACCCAATCTGACTGTCTCAATAACTATCAATGTATCAAGGAGATTACTTTTACTGGTCTCCAACTCGGAGGGCTTTCTTTTAATCGAACCCCAACCTGGAAGTCCAATATATTCCTCATATATCAATAAGGTCTGATATTCAAGGTGTCCCATACCAATTTGAATATTTAATTTTCAATTGATATTACCCAAAAATACTCCAGTGTTTTTCTGAAAACATTAGGCAAGCTTCTAAAAATAAAATAACTAATTTTGAGACTGCTCAACTAATGACAGGCCATGATGGATCCACACCCAATCCCTTCCTATCTACCACACTCGAGAGTCAGGTTTTCTAAAAATGTTTTTAAGATTGCATTAAATATGTATACATTTTCACTGGGTTTTCATATATTAAAACTTGTAAACAACATTTTCTACATAAGTAATGCATATACATATTCGCACGTATATATATATATACATTCATAAGAATTTATCTTCTTATTCTGAAGTAGTCGATTTACACATCGACATAACATTGAAGATATGGCAACAAATAATCAAAGGCATACATAGTATGGTAAACATTCTTTGCACATAAGATAACACATAAAATGACAGGTGATTAGGGTTTGCCACATGAAATGATAGCTTCTTAATTAAAGGACATTATCCATGGAAATGAATTCTTACTAAAAATACATGTCATTCATTATGATGATAAAAGGGTCAGTGAACATGCATCTAGACTAAATCATAAGTTTGGTAACCAATAGAAAATATTTTGGCAAATTAAACCTACATGTGTTCACAACATGGTTACAAACGTAGCATGTTTTTACAAATCCATTTATTCTCTAATAACTTTTGGTCAAATAGAAATATATTATTTTAAAACATAGAAACACCACATGATTTAATATTATGAAAACTTATTTAATTCAAACATACCTTATATAATAATATATACTTATATAAACACATATTGGTTTGACAGACTTCAAAATTGACATTTAATAAAATCTTACAAGCATTAATTACATTGAACGTAATAATTAAATTCTGAAATTAATTATTTGAGTCTCCCAATTAGACCAAGGTTATATATTTATAACCATATATACACTAAGAGTTTATACATGGGTTTTACATAACCAAAATAAGGTTTTATAATTTCTTATAAGTAATATATATATACTTTAAAACATATTTAATACACCATTATTACTTGATTTGACACCAAAACCATGTTAGGGTTATAATATATAATCATATGTGTATACATATATAAAAATTGGGGTCTTGCATAATAATTATTAATCCAATTGAACAAAAGACATAATTCGCATCAAAAACATTACCTAAGGCTTGGAAATCATCATTTAGAAATTATAAAACGAATTTGGGTGGTGATACATAAATATGTATACATGAATACACTTAAGTTTTAGAAACAAAATTCCATTTAAAACCCTAAACTTACTTCGCACATAAAATATTATTTAAGGGTTAGTATTCATGTCTTGAAAGTCATAATCGATTGTTTTGGAAAACATATATGCATAATTACATAATTACACATTTTCATATACAAAGTTTACAAAAGGGATTTGCATATTAAAAGTAAATTCGAAATACCCTTTATGTGTATATAATACTTTGTAAAACATACTGATTAATTTGAAAATATATAAAATAGATTTGGTTTGGGGTTATATACACACACACACACACACATATATATATGTATACTTATACACCCGAAAATATATAAGACTTATAATCGAAGCCTTTCAAAACTAATCCTATATAAATTATTTGAGTTGACAAAACATAAACAACCTCCCTGGAAACCCTTAATCAGGAAGGGTTTTAAGGTGTATACATAATTATATACACTAATTAAATATATATATATATATGTATACATATTTTTTACATACGGGTTATAAATAGAAACCCAACTTAAACGAACCTTTAAATCATCTAGGAAGAACCATACTAAACCCATACACTCAATTTCAAAAGAGGAGGATTGATGCTCATACTGAAAATATATATGTATATATATACATACCTAATATATAACCGATTATACACCATGTGTGTACATCGGGTTTTGAATCATAAAGGAAGATAGATATATCCCCTTACCCAGACTTGAAGAGGAAGAAGAGGTGGAGCTCAGGAAGGTGATGGAAAATAAACCAGAGGACTCGTGGAGGATCGTTGAAGACTTGAGTGCAAAGAACCGGGGGTTATTCAAATGAATCGGTGGTTTTTTTTATAAACTAATCCTATATGACTATTTTAATGCATAAATCCTGGGATCCAAGGCCACTTGCCTTATAAAAATGTCGAGGAAAGAAACTCTGTATAACCCGTGGGTGTGGAGGGTCCGGTGAGTGAAGAAAATGGGGAAATATAGGAGAGTAGGATACTGGTCTGAGAAATTCCGTGGTGAAGAATAAAACTACGGAGGAAGAAAATCAGAGGAAAAACGGACGGCCCAAATCGGGCCGATCTTGATCTAACGGCTGGTGTACGCCCATGGTTTAAAAAATAGATGGACAGCTCAGATTGAGTCTAGATCTGATCGGATAGCTCGAGATCAATGTGACATTTTAAAATCTTCAGACGACCTCGATTAGATTGCATAGGATCGAAAGACTCACAAAAAAAACGCGGTGATATACCGCAGTCACTTGAGGGTTGAACTCGGGATCGGTTCGACGACCGAGATCTCACGATGGGAGATCTAACGACCACGATTTTGTTTCGGCCGAAAAATTGGTTCCCATATCGAAAATGCGGGGCGCGAAGATCTCCCTTATAAGCTTAGGCCTCCCGGGGTGCTGGTAATAAAAAAACACTCACTTAGGAGGCCTTATACACGGGCCTCCGCCTCCCCAAGCACGTGCACTGTGTGCACCTGCGCCCCTGCGTGCACACATGCGCACCACGTGCACACACCTGCGCTGCACAGACAAGCGCTCATGTGCACACTCCGAGTTACCTATGCTCGAACTAGGGCTGTCCAGGCATGGGTTGAGGGCTAGGCTCAGCCACTCAAGGTGTGATTCCTCCCTCGGCCCAACCAAGGGTTGGACCTTGAGAGCTAATTTTTTTTATAGAAATTAACTTAAAAACATGAATTTTTAAAGGTATTACTACTATATAGAATTTTTTTTTTCAAAAACATGGCTTTTACTATAAATGGGAATGAACATTAAATTTTAACATGAGAATTAAAATTTAGTAACTCATAAGATAACCCTTATATAAAGACTTAATTTAAATGTAATTTGATTTGGAGATATTAAATACTATTTGGAACATTGTTCAAGAAATGAACCTATTTACATTAAAATTAAAATATTTACGAAGTGTTTTTGAATTACTTATTATTTTTCCTAAAACCTAAATGTAACACAAAGCATCCTATCATAGTTGGGGTTTTATCTTATAATTTTTCATTTCATATTGTAAATTTTTACTTAATTGTTCTTTAGTTAAAACCTTATAGGACTAACGACTATAATTATAGCCGTTGAGTTTCCAACAACTACTTGAGGTAACAGTTAGATTTGTGCCCTATAAAACCAAGACTTGGGGTGTCTTAAGCTTATGGTGATTTGAAGAAGAAGAAGAAAATGGTTCAAGTCATTCCTTTAGTGCTTAGTGTGGCTGCGGTGGCTTCGACCATTCTTATGTTCGTGACCCCTATCGCCTTCTTGGGGTTCTCGTTGTTTTGAGTGGTCTTCCTGTAGTCTTAATAGGGTTTTTAATTGGTATATTTGGTTATCTTAATTTCCTGTTTGATCTCAGTGTATTGTAATTACTATGGTGTTCCCATTTGAATAAAGAGTCTTTCATTTATTTTGTGTGTTTTCTCTATTTCATTAAAATTTATTATTACTTTTCCATAAGACCAATTTGTTCGATTAATGGGTAACATAAAATATAAATTCACCGTTACATGAAAAACAGATTCTTGGGATGTTACAGTGAATGCAACACCCCCAAATGATAACGGTTTAGGGCAACTGGTGGTACATGGCAGGCCAGGAACCGATGACCATGTTACGGTGGGGTGTCTGTAGTTAAGCGTGCTTGGTCTGGAGTAGTGATCATGATGGGTGACCTTCTGGGAATTTTTCCAGGGTGGGTGTGTGAGGACAAAGTACACAAGAAATGACATGTGTTGGCCTGTGGGTACTGTTATTAGTCAGATGACCAGTTCAGGCACGTGGGTGGGCCCCAGGGTGGGGACCACGTGTCTGCGAGGCAACTGGTGGTACCTGGTAGGCCAGGACCCGATGACCATGTTAAGGTGGGGGTGTTTGTAGTTAAGTGTTCTTGGTCTAGAGTAGTGATCATGATGGGTGAACTTCTGGGAAGTTTTACAGGGTGTGTGTGAGTGAGGACAAAGTACACAAGAAAGGACATGTGTTGGCCTATGGGGATTGTTATTAGTCAGATGACCAGTTCATGCATGTGGGTGGGTCCCAGGGTGGGGACCACGTGTTTGCAGGGCCAATGGTGGTACCATGTAGGCCAGGACCTAATGACCATGTTAAGGTGGGGTGTCTGTGCTGTCACTGGGACCCAACTACTACATTTTGTATCAAATGTGGTACCCTACCTTAAGTACGATGTAGTACCTAGGTTGAAATGTAGGGCCCACAACAGGGACATTGTGCTCTAAGGGGGGTGGGGGTGAATGTAACACCACCAAATGTTAAAGGGTTAAATGAGTAAAGGATATGACTCATGTCAATAAGGTGCACCTTCCTTTTTGGGAGCTTATCTGATTAGAACTCTGAAATTTAAGCATGCTTGGCCTGGAGTAGTGATCAGGATGGGTGACCTTCTGGGTGTTTTCCCAGGGTGTGTGTGAGTAAGGAAAAAACACACTGGAAAGGAAATGTATTGGTATGTGGGGCCTATTATTAGTCGGATGACAAGTTCAGGCACGTGGGTGGGCCCCAGTGTGGGGACCACGTGTCTGCGGGGCAACTGGTGTTACCTGGCAGGCCAGGATCTGATGACCATGTTATGGTGGGATGTATGTGCTATCACAGAGACCCAATTGTTACATTTGTTATCAGTGGTGGTACCCAGCCTTAAGTGTGGTGCACTGCCTAGGTTGAAATATAGGGCCCACAACAGGGACGTTGTTCTCTAAAGGGGGGGGGGGGTGAATGTGACACCCCCAAATGACAAAGGGTTAAATGAGTAAATGATATGAATCATATCAATAAGGTGCACCTTCCTTTTCATGAGCTTATCTGATTAGAAATATTTAGTTAAGCGTGCTTGGCCTAGAGTAGTGATCAGGATAGGTGACCTTCTGGGAAGTTTCTCAGGGTGTGTGTGAGTGAGGACAAAACACACTGGAAAGGACATGTGTTGGCATGTGGGGACTGTTATTAGTCAGATGACAAGTTCAGGTGCACGGGTGGGCCCTAGGGTGGGGACCACATGTCTGTGAGGAAACTGGTGGTACCTGACAGGCCAGGACCTGATGACCCTGTTAAGGTGTGGTGTCTATTCTGTCACCAAGACCTAGTTGTTACATTTGGTATTAGAGGTGGGGTGTCTGTTCTGTCACCGATACCCAGTTGTAACATTTGGTATCAGAGGTGGTACGCAACCTTAAGTGCAGTGCAATACCTGGGTTAAAATGTAGGGCCCACAACGGGGACGTTGTGCGCTAAAGGCAGGGGGTGAATGTAACACCCCCAAATGATAAAGGGTTAGGGCAACTGGTGGTACCTGGTAGGTCAGGACCTGATGAACAAGTTAAGGTGGGGTGTCTATGCTGTCACCGGAACCCATTTGTTAACATTTGTTATCAGAGGTGGTACCCAGCCTTAAGTGCGGTGCACTACCTCAGTTGAAATGTAAGGTCCACAATGGGTAGTTAAGCGTGCTTTTCCTGGAGTAGTGATCAGGATGGGTGATTTTACGGGAAGTTTCCCAAGGTGTGTGTGAGTGAGGATAAAACACACTAGAAGGACATGTGTTGGCCTGTTGGGACTTTTATTAGTCAGATGACAAGTTTAGGCATGTGGGTGGGCCCCAGGGTGGGGACCACAACACTGGAAAGGATATGTGTTGGTGTGTGGGGACTGTTATTAGTCATATGATAAGTTCAGGCACGTGGGTGGGCCCCATGGTGGGGACCACGTGTCTTTGTCGCAACTGGTGGTACCTGATAGACCAGGACCTGATGACCATGTTAAGGTGTGGTGTCTGTTCTGTCACTGAGATCCAGTTGTTACATTTGGTATTAGATGTGGGGTGTCTGGGATTTCACCGAGACCCTGTTGTAACATTTGGTATCAGAGGTGGTACACAACCTTAAGTGAAGTGCACTACCTAGGTTGAAATGTAGGTACCACAATGGGGACGTTGTGTGCTAAAGGCAGGGGGGGTGAATGTAACACCCCCAAATGATAAAGGGTTAGGGCAACTGGTGGTACCTAGCAGGTCAGGACCCAATGACCATGTTAAGGTGGGGTGTATGTGTTGTCACCGGGACCTAGTTGTTACATTTGGTATCAGAGGTGGTACCCATCCTTAAGTGTGGTGCACTACCTATGTTGAAATGTAAGGTCCACAACGGGTAGTTAAGCGTGCTTGGACTAGAGTAGTGATCAGGATTGGTGACCTTATGGGATGTTTCCCAGAGTGTGTGTGAGTGAGGACAAAACACACTGGAAGGACATGTGTTGGCCTGTGGGGACTGTTAATAGCCAGATGACAAGTTCAGGCATGTGGGTGGGTCCCATGGTGGGGGCCACAATAGGGTCCATTTGTTACATTTGGTATTAGAGGTGGGGTTTCTGTGCTGTCCCTGAGCCCCAGTTGTTATATTTGGTATCCTAGGTGGCACGCAGCCTTAAGTACGGTGCACTACCTGGGTTGAAATATATGGCCCACAATGGGGATGTTGTGCGCTAAAGGCAGGGGTGAATGTAACATCCCGAAATGATAAAGGGTTAAGGCAACTAGTGGTACCTGGAAGGCCAGGACCCGATGACCATGTTAAGGTGGGGTGTCGGTTCTGTCACCGGGACCCAGTTGTTACATTTGGTATCAGAGGTGGTACCCAGCCTTAAGTGTGATGCACTACCTGGGTTGAAATGTAAGGTCCACAACGGGTAGTTAAGCATGCTTTTCTGGGAGTAGTTATCAAGATGGGTGACCTTATGGGAAGTTTCCCTGGGTGTGTGTGAGTGAGGAAAAAACACACTGGAAGGAAATGTGTTGGCCTGTGGGGACTGTTATTAGTCAGATGACAAGTTCATGCATGTAGGTGAGCCCCAGGGTGGGGACCACAACGGGGAATTTGTGCACTAAGTGTGTGGGGGGACTATTATTAGTCAGATGACAAGTTCACGCATGTTGGTGGGCCCCAGGGTGGGGACCACGTGTCTGCAGGGCAACTGGTGGTGCCTGGCAGGCCAGAACCTGATGACTATGTTAAGGTGGGGTGTATGTGCTGTCACCGGGATTCAGTTGTTACATTTGGTATCAGAGGTTGTACGCAGCCTTAAGTGCGGTGCACTACTTGGGTTGAAATGTAGGTCCCACAATGGGGATGTTGTGGGATACGGGTGGGGGGGGGGGGGTGAATGTAACACCCCCAAATGATAAAGGGTTAGGGAAACTGGTGGTACCTGGCAGGCTAGGACCTGATGACCATGTTAAGGTGGGGTGTCTATGCAGTCATCAGGACCCAGTTGTTAAATTTGGTATCAGAGGTGGTACCCGACCTTAAGTACGGTGTAATACCTGGGTTGAAATTTTATTCATGCTCAAATTTACCAAAGAGATGAAGGTAGAACGGTCCTTGTAGTTTAGATTAGGTTGTTGAATCCTCAAAGACCTAAGAAGTAACCTACGGAAACATATATTATATGGACTCTTTTTAACTTTGAATTGGCAAACTTGGGTTGATATTATATGGGTTTAAGTTAATTCTAAGATACTTAAGTGAATTCAAATTAAAATAATGAGTTGATCCTAGGTTATCACTTGGGGTGGATTAGATGCATTCCTTTTCTTCTATTTCAATTTATTATATTTGAGATGGGTTCATTTAAGAAGATCAAACAAAATCATCACTTACTGGTTTAATACCTACACCCTTTAATACTAATCACCTATAAACTTTAAGGATCAAATTTTTGAGCACTTCAAGGTAAAGGTTCGTATTATCACTTGAAGTGTGTGACCTTAAATTCAACAAGGATGAAGGAGTTTAAAGATCTTCAAACAAAATTCTCAATTAAAAGAAGTGATTAGAAATTAATGGAGTGAGAAATAACATCCAATACAACCCCTTTCTACTCCCTTGGATCAACCCATAAGTGGGTTATCCCTTCATTGATTCTATTGTTTCAATGAAACCAGGAAGTAGACTCCTAAAGGAGGAAATAGAGAAGTAAAAAAAACAATGAAATAATGATCACTCCACCGTTGTGTGATAATTTCAAAAGGTTTGGTGTGAATAAATTCACACCTTGAACCAAAGGTATCAAATTGAGATGGAGAAGAATAGAATAATAGTATAATAATAACTTTTATTAAGAAACTAGGATGAATTAAAACAACTTACATGTGAAAGACAAACTTGAGACAACAAAATTACAGCCTAACATTACAATGAATGAAAGCTCAAAATATCCTCAACTCCTCTACCACCACTACCTCAAATAGACAATTTTGAATCCTTGGGTCGATCCCACAATATTGTATGTCACCTAAATTATTGGTGGTGGTCCTAGGTGTGTTGAAAGTTAAGAGATAGTATACTTTTCCACCCTTAACCCGAGGTGGCAGCCAGCTTGCTTTCACTGAACAAAGACGCCTGGAAGACCTTCTATATGGCCGAATTGGAGTGGGACATAAAATAAAAAAATGAATTTCTGTATTTACCCTATCTCTCTGTAAATTTTAAGCCTAAAATAATATGTAGTTTCCCAGATATGATTAAATTGGTGGGATGATTTTATGGGCCTCAGAATCTGGATGAGAATTTTATCTCCAAATTGGGACGCCTTAATAACCACCATGAAGGCCGAATTAGCACTGGATAATGCATAATTATTTGTTCCTATATATATATATATATATATTCTAGCATCCCACGAAATTTAGGCTTAATTTGGCCTGTATGTTGGGCCCCACATTCTCATCAGTGGGATGTTGTCTAATCTGCCTTCTCGAGAATTTTTTGCAATAAATCCCTTTTGGTGGTCTTCCAATGCGGATCTTCCAACACTACAAAAGTATGAATTGTTCCCAATATAATTAGAAACCTGAAAATTAAATATGAAAATAAAATCAAGATAATTGGTTACTTTAAATGATGTTAAAAAATGTACCACATGATAGTGCATTTTAAGAAGGAATTACAATCATAATGTGAAATGATGTTCAAAGTGTAAAATGCACTAAAATGGTGTTTATGAATAATAAATCTCAAGAATATTATATATATATATATTAAAAATAAATATTAGACTCATTTTGTGTCTAATCACACCCCCAACTTGAGTTTTTCTAGTCCCAAGAAAAATATATCTCAATAATATGAAATTTGAATTCCCTTTTCTATAAACATTTTAATACACAATGATCACCAAAAACCCTTATACCAAGAAATCATGAAACCCGTCAAAATATTTTAATACATGATAGTTTCATAAGTATATCCCAATCCTAATCCCATTCCTTTGTTCAAATTCATCGCCATATTTCATCCAATATTAATTAAGAGTGATGATGTGTTGTGCATCGCATTAGACATGGGGGTTCATCTTTATTTAAGAGGGAAATGATGGAAGCTATAGGTGGAATCACATTTCAATGTTAAGATGAGTATTCAAATTTTTTTTATTGTATTTTTTTGTGTTTTTTTTTCAATTTTTCCATGGTAATTGAAATTTCACTCAAAAGAGTCAACCCCTATAGCGAGACTTTGTCGATGACTCCCAGGCTCAAAGACTTTAGCGTACCAAGTGAAGCCCACATACTCAGGAATTATATCAAGTTAACTCGGTCAAAAGAAATTCAAATTTCCAAAAATAGAGATAAAATTACTAACTCTGGGCTAGACAACTGTGGAGTCATGATCCCTAAGTGCTGAAAGCCATGAATTAGGTCATTTCATTACTCTACGCACAAATTTATTGTTTTTTTAAAATTTTTATTGAATAATCATATTAAAACTAAAATGATCACCAAACCTATGATATTTATTTAGGGGACCCCATGAACCCAAACTAATACCCCACTATCCAAAGGACGTGTGTTGTGATTTTTTTTATTTGGATGAAAATATAAACCATGAAATATCACATTAGACAGACACACTTTCCAAAATCTATGCTAATGAAATTATACATGGATTAAAATCAAAATCAGGGCATGCTAAATTATTTGATATTAAGTTTCAAAGTGTACAATTTCTATTATTATGTTCAAGGTTAAATAAAATTTTCCTTCCATAAAGGCACACTTTTTTTTTCAAATCATTCATTTTTTTACACAAAAGAAATTTTATTTTATCTCCCACTCAACTTAAAATAACATTGTCCTTAGTGTTTAAAGAAAAGAAAATTTAGAAGGGGGTAGAGGCAGAGAATGGGAGTTCAAAAAGGAAATTGAAAATGAGGATCATGGAATGAAGTCACCTGGTGGTTGAAGTTGAAATTCTTATTGCTCCCTTTTAATCCCTTGATCTCAATGTCACTCTAATAATTTCCTAGTGGAAAAAAGGAAAAACAAACAAACAAATAAAAAAACTATATATATATTTATATAATAAATAAAGTAAAATATAAGTATATATATAAAAATTATAGAATAAGAAAGCACAATAAACCATAGGTCAGTGGTAAGCGCACGCCCCTATCTCCCTTCAGTCCTGGGTTTGAGTCCCTATGGCTTCGCCGGTTGTGAAGGGGTTTTCCCCACGACCTACGATGTGGCCTTTTAATTTTATTATTATTATATTTTTTATTTTAACCTACAAACACATAAAAATAAAATGAACTGATGATACATTGTCTTCTTTTTAAATTTTTGCGTAAGGTATTACTCAAGGATCACACCATGTGATACGGATGAATATGGCGCTCGTCTTTCATACCCATCCATACTCATAATAGAAGAACATGTAAATAGTATATTTTTTTTATTGTTTTTGAATATCAAAATGATTCATTAATCCTATTTAAATTATAAAGTTGATTAAAAAAATGATTGGAAACTTGAAAACCATGGGTTGCATCCCATGCAGCGCTTTTTTAACATCGTTAGCCCGACATGGATCCTAAATCTATCAATTTTTTCCTGGTTCATAGGTTGGATCAGTTAACTCAACCTCTATTTCTTGTTTATTTAATGATTCAATTAATAGTTTTAACCTATTCCCATTTACCTTGAAAATGTAACCACTTGTGGGATCTTGAACCTCTACTACCCCATGGGGGTACACATGTTGCACTATGAAAGTACCTGACCATCTAGACCTTAACTTTCCCCGGTGTAAATGAAATTTTGAACTATACAAGAGCACGAATTTTCCCAGTTCAAAATGTTTGAATTTTATATTCCATGATTAGTAGGCTTGAACTCTATCTTTATTGATCCTCGAATTTTCATAAGTTTCCATCCTTAGTTCCTCAAGTTCATTGAGATCTAATTTCTTTTTTGTTCCAGCTAATGAGATGTCATAATTTATTTTCTTAATTTCCCAAAAGCCTTATGCTCAATTTAAATAGGTAAATGGCATGATTTTCCATAAACAAAACTATATGGTGACATTCCTAGGATGGTTTTGTATGCTGTACGATATTCCCAAAGATCATATGAGAGTTTCTCAGACCATTATTTCCTAGAAGGATTGACAGTTTTTTCAAGAATATTATTAATCTCCCTATTTGCTAACTCAACTTGACCATTGGTTTGAGGATGGTATGTAGTGGAAACCTTGTGAGAAATCTTATACTTAGACATGAGTGAAGAGAATGGATGGTTGTAGAAATGGGTTCCTCAATCACTGATTATATCCATTGGAATTCCAAATCAAGAAAATATGTGCTCTTTCAGAAATTAGATCACAGTATGATGGTCATTAGACTTGGCAGGAATGTCTTCAACCCATTTTGAGACATAATAAACAGCTAAGATGATGTAGAGGTATCCCCTAGATTTTGGGAAGGGACCCATGGAATTGATTCCCTAGTAGTCAAAGACTTCAATCACTAATATGGGAGTGAGTGACATTTGATTCCTTTTTGTGATTGACCCTACTTGTTGACACTTAGGACAACTTTGAAAAAATGTGTAGGAGTCCCTTGAGAGGGTGGGCTAGAAGAGATCACACTAAAGAACCTTAGCGGAAGTTTTCTTAGAGGAAAAGTTTCCTCCACATGCCTCACTATGACAAAATTTAAGGATGGACTCTTGTTCAGATTCTGGGACACACCTCCTAATGACTTGGTCAGAGCAGAACTTATAGAGGTATGGATCATTAAACACATAGTTCCTAACACCAGAAATAAATTTCCTTCAAGCTTGAGTCCCTAATAATTTTGGAATTAATCCTATAATTAAGAAGTTGGCTATGTCAGCATACCAAGGGCAGTCACTAACAGAGTATAGGTGTTCATCAGTAAATGAATCAGACACAGAAAGGTGATTTGAGTTTTCTTTGAATTCCATCCTAGAGAGGTGATCAGCTACAACATTTTCAACACCCTTTTTTTCCTTGATGTTGAGGTCAAATTCTTATAAGATAAGGACCCACCTAATTAGTCTAGCCTTGGAATCTTATTTTTGGAAAAGGTATTTTAGGGATGAATGGTCAGTGAAGACAATGATGGGTGATCCTAAGAGATAGGACCTAAATATCTCTAACGCAAAGACAACAACACGAAACTCTTTTTCAGTGGTGATGTAGTTGATTTGGGAATTATTTAAGGATTTTCTTGCATAATCAATGACATAAGGAGTTTTATTGCAACGTTGTCCTAACATAGATCCTACATCAAAGTCACTGCCATCACACATAAGTTTGAAAGGAAGGTTCCAATTTGGAGATTTCATAATGGGAGGAGAGGTGAGAGAGGATTTGAGGGTTGAGAATGAACCCTCATAGCTTTCTGCCCAAACAAATGGAGCATCCTTTACTAGTAGATCACAAAGGGGATGAGAGATTGAACTAAATTCCTTGATGAATATTCTATAGAAACCATCATGTCCTAATAAAGACCTCACTTCCTTGACAGTTTTGGGTTATAGAAGGTGATTAATGATGTCAACCTTGGATTTATCAACTTCAATCCCCCTACCTGAGACTAGATGGCCTAGAACTAGTCCCTCTTTAACCATGAAATGACATTTTTCCCAATTTAAACCCATATTCTTTACTTCACATCTTGACAAGACTCTCTCCACATTCTGCATACATCCCTCAAAATGTATCCTCAAACACAGAGAAGTCATCCCTGAAGACCTCAATAAAATCCCCTACCATGTCTGAGAATATTCCCATCATGCACCACTAGAAGGTTCCAGGGGAATTGAATAACCCGAAGGGCATGTGTTTGAAGGAAAAGGTGCCGAATGGATAGGTGAATGTAGTCTTCCCTTGATCCTCTTGGGATACCTCAATCTGATTGTACCCCGAGTACCCATCTAAGAAACAGTAGAAGGCATGACCTGCCACTCTCTCAAGGACTTGGTCAATGAATGGAAAGGGGAAATGGTCCTTCTTGGTAAATGAGTTTAGCTTCCTATAGTCTATGCAGACTCTCCAGCCACTACTCACCCTAGTTGGAAGAATCTCTCCATCCTTATTGGTTATCACTGTGATTCTTATCTTCTTGGGAACCACTTGGATTGGGCTGACCCACTCACTCTACGATATGGGATATATGATACCAACTTTTAACAATTTTAGAAGTTCCTTCCTTAATACCTCCATGATATTAGGATTGAGTCACTGTTGCGGTTGACTACATGTCTTTGAATTAGATTCCATAACAATCCTATGAGTCCTGATAAGTGGGATAATCCTAGGAATATCAGACAGGGTCCAACCAATGGATTTATTATGTTTCCTAAGGACATATAGAATCATCCTCTCATGATTGGATTCGAGATAAGAAGAAATGACAATAGGATGTGTTTTATTTTACCCTAGGATGGCATACTTGAGTGCAGCGGGAAGTTCCTTCAATTCAAGATCAGTTTGGTTCAAAATTTCAGTAGAAGATTGGGACATTGGATCAAGATCAATTTTTCTTCTTAGAGTTTTAGATAGGATTGATTCCCCACATGTATAAGTCTCATCTACTAGATTGGCTTGATCAGATTTAGGGAAGGAAGTTGGAGTGGTCTCCATGAAAGTGGTTTCCTGAACAGTTTCACTGATTGTTGGACCTAAGACTTCATCATAAGAGAAATTTGAAAATGATTCAATCCAAGGAGATACACTTCCTTCATGTGAACAAAGGAAGTCAATCTCATCCTGACTTAAATATCCATCAAATATTCCTTGATGTTCTATGGATTCATTATCAATGCTTCCTATCATGTTTACTTCATGAATTTCCTCATCATCCCCTATTTGTGAGCTTTCATTATAGACGTTAAAGTCTAGAATCATGTTTCCAAAGGTGATGGTCATGTTCCCATTTCAGACTCAGATAACAGAGTTGATTGTTACAAGGAAGGGACAACCAAGGATGATTGAGACTTGTTTCTTATTTCCTATGTTTGGATGGTTGTCAAGGACAATGAATTCAGCAAGATAGATGGAGTTTTCAACCCTTACCAGAACATCCTTTAAAATCCCCTTTGGAACCCGAATTTTACGATCAGAAAGTTGAAGTGCAATAGATGTGGGTTGGAGCTCTTTTAGTCCAAACTGGTAGTACACAAAAAAGGGTATGATATTGAAACTAGCACCTAGGTCACACAAGGCCATGAAATCATTGCTCTCTCTTAGTTTAACATTTATGTAAGGGAAACCCGAGTCTTTCAACTTAGGAGGAATGGTCCCTTGAATGTTGGTACTCACATTAGCATCTAAAAGGACTTGGAATTTATGTGAAAATTTTATTTTAAATGTGCATAGGTCCTTAAGTTACTTTGAGTAGGCAGGTATGGTTTGGATTGCATCAATAAGAGGAATGTTCAACTTGACTTGTGAGAATATTTACCTCAATGTTTCACTCAATTCAGGCTTGATTTTCCCCCTCATACGTTGAGGAAACGGTGAAGGTTGTGGGGTTGTTTGTTGAAGAGTTGTTTCTTTGACAATGTTATCGTGTTTTTTAGTTTGATCATTTGGTTCATTTGAATTTTCATCCAAGTTTGAATCTTTAGATGGGTTCTGAATTAGTTTTTCAGGTTTCTCAATTGATTTCCCACTTCTTTAAATAGTCATAGCCTTTAGTTTTTCATGATTTTTTTGAGTGTAACTTGACTCTCCCCTTAAATTTAAGGATGGTACCGCCTGAGTAGTCATGGGTTCCTTTCTAGTTTTGATGGTTTGAAGTTCTTGTTTAAGGGAAGATACTTACGAGTTCATCCTTTCCATTTGTTTTGCATAGTTGTTCTAGTAGGATTTGTGGAACAGTTTGGGTTAGTGCTTGAGAAGATAGGTTCATCCCAGGGGGATATTTTGGAGGTGGGATGGTTTGTTGAAAATGGACTTATGTCTATTGGTATTGGATAGGTTGGGTTTGGTAGTTCTAATGGGGGTAAGTATTTTGTCCTTGTGTTTGGCTAGGTTGTTGGTTATCTTTCCAGCGGAAGCCTGGGTGGTCATTATACCTTGGTTTGAAGTTTTTTTGGTATTGAGGCTTTTGAAAGTTCAAAGAATTTACTTCCACTGGGGGTCCTTCTAAAAGAACATCCTTGATGGATGGAATGGTTGGGCAGTTGTCTATTTTATGGTCATGTTTTTCACAAATTGTGCAAACATGGTCTACAATTTGGATTTCATGGACTTTCCTAAGGTCTATCTCTTCAACCTTCCTAGAGAGTACTTCGAGTTTATCCCTAAGGATTTCCTATTCTCTATGTGTATGAATTCTAGTAGTTATTTGTGGATTTTCAAAATAAGTTGAATTTTTCCATGTTTGGTTTGGTTTAGAAAGGCTTTCTAGATACTCGTAAGCATCATTTGGGGCTTTGTTTTTAAAGGTTCCATTACACATCATGTCAATGAATTGTTTTTTCCCCAGACCCAACCCTTAATAGAAAATTCTCACTTGTTCAGGAATAGAAAAACCATGGTGTGGAACCATGTTTAGAGTGTCTTTGAACCTCTCCCATGTTTCATAGAATTATTCTCCCTGTTTTTCAAAAAAGTTTTGGATAGTCTTTTTAAGTTCAATTATTTTGTGGTGGGGAAAGTATTTTTTGTAAAATTATTTATGTAGTTGGTCCCAAGAGTTGATGGATGATGGTCTCAAATTTTTTAGCCAATTTTTAGCTCAATCCTTAAAAAAAAGGAAATATCCTCAACTTAGCTAATTCTAGTTGTTTTTGGGGACACATAGTTTCTAAAATGTCATTGAACTCCTTAACGTGAAGGTAGGTCATCTCGGACTCCATTCCATGGAATATGGGAAGGTGTTTTAGGACATAGGGTTTAAAGATGTAGTTGGAATCTCCTAGGGAGTTGTGTATAATGCATGAGGGGGCATTGGTCTAGGTAGGTGTGAGGTAGTCATTTATGGTTTTACTGATTTCATTCCCCATGTTTGGGGTTGCCTCTTTTGGGTTTCCATTTTGGTTACCACTCGGGTTTATGAGTTGGTTTCTTTAAAGAAATTCCATTAAAATGGGATCCATTTTTGACTCTGGAGTATTAGGAAGATTAGGATCTAATGTAAAGAGTTACCTTGGTGTACTTGACTCCACAACCCTAGGACTATCCACCCTAACTAGATGGTTTGATTGATCACAAGTGTAGGCAGACATGCGCCAAAAGAAAAAAACGAGAAAGGGAAAAGATAAGAGATATTTGGTGAGAATAGAATAAATGGGGGAGAATAGAATGGGTGTTGAGATGATTTACTTGGGTCCCCAGAAATGGTTCCAAAATTTGATTCACGCTCAAATTTACCCAAGATATGAAGGTAGAACGGTCCTTGTAGTTTAGATTGGGTTGTCGAATCGTTATAGACCTAAGAAGTAACCTACAGACACATACATTATATGGAATATTTTTGGATATGAAGTGGCTAACTTGGGTTGATATTATATGGGTTTAAGTGAATTCTAATATACTTAAGTGAATTCAAATTAAAATAATGAGTTGATCCTAGGTTATCACTTGGGGTGGATTAGATGCATTCCTTTTCATTTATTTCAATTTCTTATATTTGAGATGGGTTCATTTAAGAAGATAAAAAAATCATCACTTACTGGTTTAATACCTACACACTTTAATACTAATCACCTATATACTTTAAGGATAATAGTTTTGAGCACTTCAAGGTAAAGGTTCGTATTAGCACTTGAAGTGTGTGACCTTAAATTCAACATGGATGAAGAAGTTTAAAGATATTCAAACAAAATTCTCAATTAAAATAAGTGATTATAAATTAATGGAGTAAGAAATAACATCAAATAAATCCCCTTTATACTACCTTGGATCAACCCACAAGTGGGTTATCCCTCCATTGATTCTATGGTTTCAATGGAAGTAGTAGGTGACTCATGAGGGAGGAAATGGAGAAGTCAAAAAAACAATGAAATAATGATCACTCCACCGTTGTGTGATAATTTCACAAGGTTTGGGGTGAATAAATTCAAAACATGAACCAACGTTATCAAAGTTAAATGGATAAGAACAGAATAATAGTATAATAAAAACTTTTATTAAGAAACTAGGATGAATTAAAACAACTTACATGTGAAAGACAAACTTGAGACAACAAAATCACAGTATAACATTACAATGAAAGAAAGATCAAAATACCATCAACTCCTCTACCACCACTAACTTAAATAAGAACTTTTGATGCCTTGGGTCAATCCTACAATAGTGTAATTCACCTCAATTAATGGTGGTGGGCCTAGGTGGATGGAAAGTTAAGAGAGAGTAGACTTTTCCACCCTTGACCCGAGGTGACAGCCAACTTGCTTTCACCGAACAGAGGCGCCTTGAAGACCTTCTATATGGCCGAATTGGAGTGGGACATAAAATAAAACAATAAATCTTAGGATCTCCCCCATATCTCTTTAAACTTTCATCCCAAAAGAATATTTTTTCTGAGATATGATTAAATTGGTGGGATGATTTTATGGGCCACAGAATCTGGCCAAGAATTTTATCTCCAAATTGGGTCACCTTAATAAGCACCATGAAGGCCGAATTAGCACTGGATAATGTAGAATGATTTGTTACTCTATATGTATTATAGAATCCCTCGAAATTTGGGCTTCATTGGGCCTGTATTTTGGGCCCCTCATTCTCATCAGTGGGCTGGTGTCTAATCTGCCTTCTCCAGAATTGTTTGTATGAAATTCCATTTTGGTGGTCTTCCAATGTAGATATTCCAATACTCCACAAGTATGAATTATTCCCAATATAATTAGAAACCTGAAAAAAATATGAAAAAAATCAAGATCATTGGGTACTTTAAATGATGTTCAAAAAATGTACCACATAATAGTGTATTTTAAGAAGGAATTACAATCATAATGTGAAATGATGTTCAAAGTGTAAAATGCACTAAAATGATGTTTATTAATAATACATCACATGAATATTATATATATTATCAATTAATATTATCCTCATTTAGTGTCTAATCATAATGTAAGGCCCACAACGGGGACGTTGTGCGCTAAAGGCGGGTGGGGGGTGAATGTAACACCTCCAAATGATAAAAGGTTAAATGGCTAAATGAAGGTTCAGCTTATTGACATGAGTAGTGATCAGGATGGGTGACCTTATGGGATGCTTTCCAGGGTGTGTGTGAGTGAGGAAAAAGTACACAGGAAAGGACATGTGTTGGGCTGTGGGGGCTATTATTAGTTAGATGACCAGTTCAGGTACGTGGGTGGGCCCCAAGGTGGGGACCACATGTCTGCGGGGCAACTGGTGGTACCTAGCAGGCCAGAACCTGATGAACATGTTAAGGTGGGGTGTTTATGCTGTCACTGAGACCCGGTTGTTACATTTGGTATCATAGGTGGCACCCATCCATAAGTGTGGTGCACTGCCTGGGTTGAAATATAGGGCCCACAACGGGGAAGTTGTGCTCTAAGGGGGGAGGGGGGGTGAATATAACACCCTCAAATGATAAAGGGTTAGATGAATAAATGATATGACTCATGTCAATATGGTACACCTTCCTTTTAAAGAGATTATCTGATTAGAACTTTGTAGTTAAGCTTTCTTTGCTTGGAGTAGTGATCAGGATGGGTGACATTCTGGGAAGT
Organism: Viscum album; assembly: GCA_963277665.1. Classification (NCBI taxonomy): domain Eukaryota; kingdom Viridiplantae; phylum Streptophyta; class Magnoliopsida; order Santalales; family Viscaceae; genus Viscum; species Viscum album. The sequence goes on from OY728128.1 coordinate 614,354,475, forward strand.
TTCCCAAGGTGTGTGCGAGTGAGGAAAAAACACACTCTAAAGGACATGTGTTGGCCTGTGGGGACTGTTATTAGTCATATGACAAGTTCAGGCACATGGGTGGGCCCCAAGGTAGGGACCACGTGTCTGCGGGGCAACTGGTGGTACCTAGCAAGCCAGGACCTAATGGCCATGTTAAGGTGGGGTGTCTGTGCTGTGACCATGACCTAGTTGTTACATTTGGTATCAGAGGTGGGGTGTCTGTGCTGTCATTGGGACCCAGTTGTTACATTTCATATTAAGTTGGTGACCACGGGTCTTTGGGGCAACTGGTGGTACCTGGAAAGGACATGTGTTGGCCTGTGTGGACTGTTATTAGTCAGATGACAAGTTCAGGCACGTGGGTGGGCCCCAGGGTAGGGACCACGTGTTTGCGGGGCAACTGGTGGTACCTAGCAAGCTAGGTCCTAATGACCATGTTAAGGTGGGGTGTCTATGCTGTCACCAGGACCCAGTTGTTACATTTGGTATCAGAGGTGGGGTGTCTGTGTTGTAATTGGGACCCAGATGTAACATTTGGTATCAGGGTGGGGACCATGTGTCTGCGGGGCACCTGGTGGTACCTGGCAGGCCAGGACCAGATGACCATTTTAAGGTGGGGTGTTTGTGCTATCACCAGAACCCAGTTGTTACATTTGGTATCAGAGGTGAGGTGTCTGTGTTGTCATTGGGACCCAGTTGTTACATTTGGTATCAGAGGTGGTACGCAGCCTTAAGTGCGGTGCACTGCCTGGGTTGAAATGTAGGGCCCATAACAGGGATGTTGTGTGCTAAAGGCAGGGGGGGTGAATGTAACACCCACAAATTTATGTGATATCATTGGGACCCAATTGTTACATTTGGTATCAAGGTGGGTACCACTTGTCTACGGGGAAACTGGTGGTACCAGGCAGGCCAGGACCTAATGACCATGTTATGGTGGGGTGTCTGTACTATCACCAGAACCCAGTTGTTACATTTGGTATCAGAGGTGGGGTGTCTGTGTTGTCATTGGGACCCAGTTGTTACATTTGGTATCAGAGGTTGTACGCAGCCTTAAGTGCTTTATACTGCTTGGGTTGAAATGTAGGGCCCACAACGGGGACGTTGTGTGTGAAAGGCAGGGGGTGAATGTAACACCCACAAATGATAAAGGGTTAGGGAAAATGGTGGTACCTAGCAGGCCAGGACCCGATGATCATTTTAAGGTGGGGGTGTCTGTGCTGTCATCGGGACCCAGTTTTTACCTTTGGTATCAGAGGTGGTACCCAGCCTTAAGTGCGATGCACTAACTGGGTTGAAATGTAAGGCCCAAAACAGGTAGGTAAGCGTGCTTGGCCTGCATTAGTGATCAGGATGGGTGACCTTCTAGGAAGTTTCCCAGGGTGTGTGTGAGTGAAGACAAAACACACTGGAAAGGACATGTGATAGCCTATGGGGACTGTTATCAGTCAGATGAAAAGTTCATGCACGTTGGTGGGCCCCAGGGGGGGACCACGTGTCTGCAGGTCAACTGGTGTACCTAGAAGGCCAAGACCTGATGAACATGTGAAGGAGGGGTGTCTGTGCTGTCAACAGGACCCAGTTGTTACATTTGGTATCATAGGTGGGGTGTATCTGCTGCCATTGGGACCCAGTGGTTATATTTGGTATTAGGGTGGGGACCATGTGTTTGCGGGGAAACTGGTGGTGCCTGGCATGCCAATACCTGATGATCATGTTAAGGTGGGGTGTCTCAGTTGAAATGTAAGGCCCACAACAGGTAGTTAAGCATGCTTGGCCTGGAGTAGTGATCATGAAGAGTGAACTTTTGGGAAGTCTCCCAGGGTGTGTGTGAGTGATGAAAAAGCACACTGGAAAGGACATGAGTTGGCATGTGGGGACTGTTATTAGTCAGATGATAAGTTCAGGCATGTGGTTGGGCCCCAGGGTGGGGACCACGTGTCTGCGGGGCAACTGGTGGTACCTAGTAGGCCAGGACCTGATGACCATGTTAGGGTGGGGTGTCTGTGATGTCACCGGGACCCAGTTGTTACATTTGTTATCAGAGGTGGGGTGTGTGTGCTATCATTGGACCCAGTTGTTACATTTGGTATCAAGGTAGGGACCACGTGTTTGTGGGGAAACTCGTGGTACCTAGAAGGCCAGGACTTGATGACCATGTTAAGGTGGGGTGTCTGTGCTATCACTAGAACCCACTTGTTACATTTGGTATCAGAGGTGGGGTGTGTGTGCTGTCATTGGGACCCAGTTGTTACAATTGGTATCAGAGGTGGTACACAGCCTTAAGTGCGGTACACTGCCTGGGTTGAAATGTAGGGCCCACAATGGGAACGTTGTGCGCTAAAGGTGGGGTGGGGGGAGGGGGTGAATGTAACACCCCTAAATGATAAAGGGTTTGGGAAACTAGTGGTACCTGGCAGGCCAGGACCCGATGACCATGTTAAGGTGGGGTGTATGTGTTGTCACCATGACCCAGTTGTTACCTTTGGTATCAGAGGTGGTACCCAGCCTTAAGTGCGGTGCACTGTCTGGGTTGAAATGTAATGCCCACAATAGGTAGTTAAGCATGCTTGGCCTGGAGTAGTGATCGGGATGAGTGACCTTCTGGGATGTTTCCCAGGGTGTGTGTGAGTGAGGACAAAACATAGTGGAAAGGACATGTGTTGGCCTGTGGGGACTGTTATTAGCCAGATGACAAGTTCAAGCATGTGTGTGGGCCCCAGGGTGGGGAGCACATGTCTGCGGGGAAACTGGTGGTACCTGGGAGGCCAGGACTTGATGACCATGTTAAGGTGGGGTGTCTGTGCTGTCACTGGGGCTCAGTTGTTACATTTGGTATCAGAGGTGGTACCCAGCCTTAAGTGAAGTGCACTACCTATATTTAAATGTAAGGACCACAACTAGAAGTTAAGCATGCTTGGCCTGGAGTAGGGATCAGGACGGGTGACCTTCTGGGAAGTTTCCCAGGGTGTGTGTGAGTGAGAACAAAACAAACTTGAAATGACATGTGTTGGCCTGTGAGGACAGTTATTATCCAGATGACAAATTCAGGCATGTGGGTGGGCCCCAGGGTGGGGACCACGTGTCTGAGGGGCAATTGGTTGTACCTGGAAGGCCAGGATCTGATGACCATGTTAAGGTGGGGTGTATGTGCTGTCATCAGGGCCCAGTTGTTACATTTGGTATTAGAGGTGGTACAAATCCTTAAGTGCGGTGCACTACCTGGGTTGAAATGTTGGCCCACAACAGGGAGGTTGTGCGCTAAATGTGGGGGGGGGGGGGGGTGAACTGGTGGTACCTGGGAGGCCAGGACCTGATGTCCATGTTAAGGTGGGGTGTCTGTGCTGTCACCGGGGCCCAGCTGTTACATTTGGTATCAGAGGTGGTACCCAGCCTTAAGTGTGGTATGATACCTGGGTTGAAATGTAAGGCCCTCAATGGTTAGTTAAGCGTGCTTGGCCTGGAGTAGTGATTAGGATGGTTAACCTTCTGGTAAGTTTCCCAGGGTGTGTGTGAGTGAGGAAAAAACATACTGGAAAGGACATGTGTTAGCCTTTGGGGACAATTATTAGCCAGATTACAAGTTTAGGCATGCGGGTGGGCCCCAGGGTGGGGACTACATGTCTGCGGGGCAACTGGTGGTACCTGGAAGTCCAAGACCTGAGGGCCATGTTAAGGTGGGGTGTATGTGCTCTCATCGGGACCTAGTTGTTACATTTGGTATTAGAGGTGGTACGAAGCCTTAAGTGTGGTGCACTACCTGGGTTGAATTGTAGGGCCCACAATGGGGAAGTTGTACGCTAAAGGCGAGGGGGGGGGTGAATGTAACACCCCCAAATGATAAAGGGTTAGAGAAACTGGTGGTACCTGGCAGGCCAGGACCCGATGACCATGTTAAGGTGGGGTGTTTGTGCTGTCACCGGGGCCGAGTTGTTACATTTGGTATCAGAGGTGGTACCCAGCCTTATGTGTGGTGCACTACCTGGGTTGAAATGTAAGGTCCACAATGGGTAGTTAAGAGTGTCGAGACTGGAGTAGTGATCTGAATGGGTGACCTTCTGGGAAGTTTCCTAGGGTGTGTGTGAGTGAGGACAAAACACATGGGAAAGGACATGTGTTGGCCTGTGGGGATATTTATTAGCCAGATGAAAAGTTCAGGCACGTGGTTGGGCCCCAGGGTGGGGACCACATGTCTGTGGGGCAACTGGAGGTACCTGGCCGGCAAGGACCTGATGACCATGTCAAGGTGGGGTGTCAGTGCTGCCACCGGGACCCAGTTGTTACATTTCGTATTAGAGGATGTACGAAGCCTTAAGTGTGGTGCACTACCTGGGTTGAAATGTGGGGCCAACAATGGGGATATTGTGTGCTAAAGGCGGCGGGGGGGGGGGGGGGGCTGAATGTAACACCCCCAAATGATAAAGGGTTAGGGCGACTGTTGGTACCTGGCAGGCCAGGGCATGATGACCATGTTAAGGTGGGGTGTCTGTGCTCTCACCGGGACCCAGTTGTTACATTTGGTATCAGATGTGCTACCCAGCCTTAAGTTCGGTGCACTACCTGGGTTGAAATTTAAGGCCCACAATGGGTAATTAAGTGTTCTTGGCCTGGAGTAGTGATCCAGATGGGTGACCTTCTGGGAAGTTTCCTAGGGTGTGTCTGAGTGTTGAGAAAACACACTGGAAATGACATGTGTTGGCCTCTGGGGACTGTTATTATCTATATGACAAGTTCAGACAAGTGGGTGGGACCCATGGTGGGGACGACATGTCTGTAGGGCAACGGGTGGTACCTAGCAGGCCAGGACCTGATGACTATGTTAAGGTGGGGTGTCTCTGCTGTCACCGGGACCCAGTTGTTAAATTTGGTATCAGAAGAGGTACAGAGCCTTAAGTTCAGTGCACTACCTTGGTTGAAATGTATGGCCCACAATGGGGATGTTGTTCTCTAAAGGAGGGGGGGTGAATGTAACACACCCAAATGATAAAGGGTTAGGGCAACTGGTGGTACCTGGCAGGCCAGGACCCGATGACCATGTTAAGGTGGGGTGTTTGTGCTGGAAAGGAAATGTGGTCGCCTGTGGGGACTGTTTTTAGCCATATGACAATTTCAGGCACGTGGGTGGTCCCCTAGGTGGGGACCACATGTCTGCGGGGCAACTGTTGGTACTTGGAAGGCCAGGACCTGATGACCATGTTATGGCGGGGTGTTTGTGCTGTCACTAGGGTCCAGTTGTTATATTTGGTATCAGAGGTGGTAACCAGCCTTAAGTTCGGTGCACTACCTAGGTCGAAATGTAAGGCTAACAATGGGTAGTTTAGCGTGCTTGGCCTAGAGTAGTGATCATGATGGGTGACCTTCTGGGAAGTTTCCTGGGTTGTGTGTGAGTGAGGGAAAAACACACTGGAAAAGACATGTTTTGGCCTGTGGGGACTTTTATTAGCTAGATGAAAAGTTCAGGCACGTGGGTGGGCCCTAGGGTGGGGACCACGTGTCTATGAAAAAACTGGTGGTACCTGGCAGGCCAGGACCTGATGACCATGTTAAGGTGGGGTGGCTATGCAGTCATCGGGACCCAGTTGTTTCATTTGGTATCAGAGGTGCTACAGAGCCTTAAGTGTGGTGCACTACCTGGGTTGAAATGTAGGCCCCACAATGGGGACGTTGTGTGCTAAAGGCAAGGGGGGGGGGGGGGGGGTGAATGTAACACCCCCAAATGATAAAGGGTTAGGGCAACTCGTGGTACCTGGAAGTCCAGGATCTGATTACCATGTTAAGGTGGGGTGTCTGTGCTGTCACCGGGACCTAGTTGTTACATTTGGTAATAGAGGTGGTACCCATCCTTAAGTGTGGTGCACTACCTAGGTTGAAATGTAAGGCCCCCAACGCGGACTTTGTGCACTAAAGGCGGGGGGGGGGGGGGTGAATGTAACACCCCCAATGATAAAAGGTTAAATGACTAAATGTTATGACCCATGTCAACAAGGTGCACCTTCCTTTTCAGGAGTCTACCTAATCATAACTCTATGATTAAGCGTGCTTGGCATAGAGTAGTGATCAGTATGGGTGACCTTCTGGGATGTTTACCAGGGTGTGTGTGAGTGAGGACAAAACACACTAGAAAATACCCATGTTGTCCAATGGGGACTATTATTAGTCAGATGACCCGTTCAGGCATGTGGGTGGGCCACACAGTGGGGACCACGTGTCTGCAGGGCAACTAGTGGTACCTAGTAGGCCTGGACCCGATGGACATGTTAAGGTGGGGTGTCTGTGCTATCACTGGGACACGGTTTTTACATTTGGTATCAGAGGTGGTACCCAACCATAAGTGTGGTGCACTGCCTGGGTTGAAATGTAGGGACCACAATGGGGACGTTGTACTCTAAGTGTGGTGGATGGGCCCTAGGGTGAGGACCACATGTATGCTGGGCAATTGGTGGTACCTGGTAGGCCATGACCCGATACCATGTTAAGCTGGGGTGTCTGTGCTGTCACTGGGACCCAGTTGTTACATTTGGTATCTGAGGTGGTACCCAGCCTTAAGTGCGGTGCACTACCTAGGTTGAAATATAGGGCCCACAACTGGGACGTTGTGCACTAAAGGCGGGGGGGGGGGGGGGGGTTAATGTAACACCCCCAAATGATAAAGGGCTTGGGAAACTATTGGTACTTGGAAGGCCAGGACCCGACAACCATGTTAAGGTGGGGGTGTTTGTGCTGTCACCGGGACCTAGTTGTTACATTTGGTATCAGAGGTGGTACCCAGCCTTAAGTGTGGTCCACTAACTGGGTTGAAATGTAAGGCCCACAACAGGGAAGTTGTGCACTAATGATGGGGGGGGGGGGGGTGAATGTAACACCCCAAATTATAAAAGGTTAAATGACTAAATGATATAACTCATGTCAACAAGATGCACCTTCCTTTTCAGGAGTCTACTAGATCAGAATTATGTAGTTAAACGTTCTTGGCCTTGAGTAGTGATCAGGATGGGTGACCTTCTAGGATGTTTCCTAAGGTGTGTGTGCGTGAGAACAAAGAACACTGGAAACGACATGTGTTGGCCTGTGAGGACTTTTATTAGTTAGAAGGCCAGTTCATGCATGTGGGTGGGTCCCAGGGTGGGGACCACATGTCTGTGGGGAAACTGGTGGTACCTGGTAGGCCAGGACCCGATGGAAATGTTAAGGTGGGGGTGTCTGTGCAGTCATTGGGACCCAGTTGATAAAGGGTTAGGGAAACTGGTGGTACCTGGAAGGCCAAGACCCGATGACCATGTTAAGGTGGGGTGTTTGTGCTGTCACTGGGACCCAGTTGTTACATTTGGTATCAGAGGTGGTATCCAGCCATAAGTGCGGTGCACTACCTGGGTTGAAATGTATGGCCCACAATGGGGACGTTGTGCACTAAAGGTGGGGGGGGGGTGAATGTAACACCCCCAAATGATAAAAGGTTAAATGAATAAATGATTTGACTCATGTTAACAAGGTGCACCCTCCTTTTCAGGAGTCTACCTGATTAGAACTCTGTAGTTAAGCGTGCTTGGCCTAGAGTAGTGATCAGGATGTGTGACCTTCTGGGATGTTTCCCAGGGTGTGTGTGAGTGAGGACAAAGCACACAAGAAAATACATGTGTTGGATTGTGGGGACTTTAATTAGTCAGATGACCCGTTCAGGAATGTGGGTGGGCCCCATGGTGGGGACCACATGTCTGTGGGGTAATTGGTGGAACCTGGATGGCCAGGACCCGATGACAATGTTAAGGTGGGGTGTATGTTATTTCATTGGGACCTAGTTGTTACATTTGGTATCAGAGGTGGTACCCAGCCTTAAGTGTGGTGCACTGCCTGGGTTGAAATATAGGACGCACAACGGGGACATTGTTATCTAAGTGCGGTGGGTGGACCCCAGGGTGGGGATCACGTGTCTGTGGTGCAACTGGTGGTACCTTGCAAGCCATGAACTAATGACCATGTTAAGGTGGAGTGTCTGTGCTATCACCGGGACCTAGTTGTCACATTTGTTATTCGAGGTGGTACCCAGCCTTATGTGCGGTGCACTACCATGGTTGAAATGTATGGACCATAACGGGGATGTTGTGTGCTAACGACAGGGGGTAAATGTTACACCCTCAAATGATAAAGGGTTAAGTGACGAAATGATATGACTCATGTCAACAAGGTGCCCCTTCCTTTTCAAGATATTACCTGATTAGAACTTTGTAGTTAAGCGTGTTTGTCCTAGAGTAGTGATCAGGATGGGTGACCTTATGGGAACTTTCCCAGGGTGTTTGTGAGTGAGGATAAAGCACACTAGAAAAGACTTGTGTTGGCCTGCGGTGCACTGCTTGGGTTGAAATGTAGGGCCCACAACGGGGACGTTGTTCTCTAAGTGCGTTGGGTGGGCCCCAGTATGGGGATCACGTGTCTGTGGGGAAACTGGTGGTACCTGGCAAGCCATGACTCGATGACCATGTTAAGGTGGAATGTCTGTGCTATCTCCAGGATCTAGTTGTTACATTTGGTATCAGAGGTGGTACCCAGCCTTAAGTGCGGTGCACTACCTGGGTTGAAATGTAGGGCCCATAACAGGGGAATTGTGCTCTAAAGGCAGGGGTAAATGTTACACCCACAAATGATAATGGGTTAAATGACTAAATTATATGACTCATGTCAACAAGGTGCACCTTCCTTTTCAAAAGCCTACCTGATTAGAATTCTGTAGTTAAGCGTGTTTGGCTAAATTAGTGATTAGGATGGGTGACCTTTTGGGAAGTTTCCCAGGGTTTTTGTGAGTGAGGATAAATCACACTAGAAAAGACATGTGTTGGCCTTTGGAGACTCTGTTATCAGTCAGATGACCCATTCTGGCATGTGGGTGGGCCCCAAGTTGGGGACCACGTGTCCGCGGGACAACTGGTGGTACCTGGAAGACCAGGACCCGATGTAGAGACCCAAATCTTGACGTACATGGACATTACATTACTTTAGCAGAATACTTAATAGATAACAAAACAGACACACAAGGACCATAATAGTTTAGTGTCTTTGGAAACTTGGAACGTAATCTTCTAATCGTGGTGAAAGATCTTCAACATCTTCCATAAAGATTTCCCCCTTTTTTTTCTTACCTAAAACCTTTCTTTATATCCTGGGGAAAATAAAACATAAAAAGGGTGAGCTCAAATGCTCAATAAGGGTAAGCATGGATAAAATAAAACATACCATATACATTAGAACTTAAAAACATGAACATAATGTTTAAACATCAAAAGCTTGAGAAATGACATAAAACATGGAAGTACGTAAGGCATAGATCATAAAGAAACATTAAGAATGATAAAATAGCATGGGAATAAAACATGTAATTGTGGAAACCATTAAGAACATGATATGATTTCCATAGTAGCCAAGGCATTGCTGCCCATACCATCTTAGTGGACAAAGTCCCTTTCTGAATTGAGTTCACTCCTCATTTCAGTCCTGTAACACTGAACTGGATTAACTTACCATTCCAGCCATGTCTATCTCATGAGATATAAATCTTCACCCAATGCATTGGAGGGAGATATAGGTCCCACCCATCTCATAATGAAATCATTCTTACTTGTGCCACAAAATAAACATACATCATTCATAATAACCCAATGAATAAAATGGGTATCATAAACATCATCCCATCAACACATAATCCATATAAAAGAAATGGATATCATTTCATAATAAGAAAAGTGAAACCATGTAAATCATAGATACATTATACTTGAAACATACACATATGAAATAATGTCATCTTATATGGAAAAATGGTTTTGATAAAACACTTGAAATGAATTCTTGAGGAAAATATCCTTTCTTCTTCAAAATCAATTTCTTTTCACAAAATGTCATGAAATTTTAAAAGAAAGAGATTTTGTTGAAAATAGTCATGAAATCTTTTGGAGGAAGCTTCATGAAAATAAGGCTTTATAAAACCGTAAAAATCCGTTCACGCCGTATAAGTTAAAAATAACATTTTTCTCGTACTTTTGTCGGAAAATTCAAAAAGTACCTCGTATGGTAAACTAAAAAAAGATTCCTTCCATACGATGTGGTAAAAGTAGAAAAGGGTAAAAATGTATTTAAACAAACATGGAAGTAAAGTAAACATTTTATGAAAACATTTTGAGAACATATGGACATGGATAATAAACATAACCTCCAGTAAATACTTACGAATAAACAATCTTAGATAAGAATGATATTGGAATAATTATCCCTTACCTTAGGTCTGATATGCTTCGTACGTATCCGAACCTCCTGTATAATGATTTAAATAATGTTATTGACTTATTACAGAATCATATTAATTGTTATGATATCATATATGGTTCACTTATGACTTTATATTACCCGTTCTTTTGTAAATTCCATGTTAAAGAGCGTTTTGGGTAAAATCGTTTCATTTTTCATTCGTGTTTTCACTTGTAATTATTCATATGATTACTTAGATCATGATTAATTACATCCAAAATGTAAAACATGATTTATATATAATATATATTCCGAATATACATATATATAATAGATCGATAAATGGAAAGAAATACACCATTCATGGAGACGGTAGGCCATACGTACGCATGAACGTTGTTTTCGTTTCCTCATTGAATTGAATGGAATTAGTTGGATGACATACATATATATATATATACATAAATCTAGTAACATTATTATGTCATATATTTCATGATTACTTATTATATATACTTTATAATCATTTATGAATGGTTAATAATTAAGAATGAATCTCATCGCGTCGTGGAGACGGTATTCCGTACATACGCATGAGCGATGATATCGTTCCCATGATCGTGGAATTTTATTGGATTGTATGTATACTATTACAGAATCAATATCGCTTTACAATAATCATATATAGTTATCATTTACACCATTATACCCATCCAAGTAAGGTGGTGGTGGAAAATAGATTACACCACGGCGTGGAGACGGTATTCCGTACGTACGCACGCGCGGTGATTTCGTTTTCCGTAGGATGGATAGATGGTGAAATAGGGTTGTTTCATACTTATAATAACATATAAGTATATGAGTGATACTGATGTTATTACTTCATAATGAAACAACCTAATAAGAAGAAGTGGAAGAAGAAATAAAGGTTAAAGACTCAGTAACGGAAATTACCTCTTCTTTGAAGGGCCTCTTTGAGACCTCCTCTTAGGGCACTAAAATTGGTCTTTGAAGAAGAACAAGACCTCTAGAATGTTTCTAGGGAACTGGAGAAGATAATTGGGCAGGGTTTGGCCGATCTTTAATGCTCAAAGTGGTGTGTGGAAGAGAGGGAGGAGGTTCCCTTTTATAAGGGAGGAGAGGGGCACCTTTGGAATTCTTAAAAATATTTATTTATAATAAATCTAAACCCACTTAAAAACCTCCAAAAATGGCTCATATTCAAATATTAGATGCTATAGGGTTGTAATATCATCAACCAATAAAATTTAGACATGTTTGGATCTTATTTTAAACCTTATCATTTTGATTTATCCTTATTTAATCTATTTAAGTTTATTTGTGGTAATAAAATTCTAAATTTTAAATTATAAAAAATAATTACTTATTTGTTGTTAATTTTCCATAATTGTTTACTTTATAACATTATAGACCATATAAAGTTAAATTTATAATTTTTAAATATTTTTGTGATTTTTAAACAATTTTATAATATGTTATTTTTATAAAATAACAATAGTGTCAATTTTAACACTATTCATTTATTTGAATTTAAATAAAATATATACAGAAGATATGTTCGAAATAAAAGCTTTAATAGATTTATAAAAGGTCATATGTATCTATAAAATTAGTGGATCACATTAAATAGTTCATATAATATTTATTTTATTATTTTTAAAACCATTTATTTGGTTTATCTCTTAATAAAATAATTACTACAACATTTTTGTATAATTATTTAATATACTGATTTGTTGCATAAAAATTAAAAATAAACTCCTATGATGAAGATAAATCTATTACCTTTCACAATAATACTTTTAATTGAATTTATCATCTTAAAATCACAATATTTAAATTGTTATATTTATTAAATTATGAAGGTGACAACTTTGGCATCATTTAAAATAAAATAATATAAGTGTCATAATAACTTTTATATGGCTCCAAACTGTTATATATTAGGTAATTGGATGATTAAGGTGTAGATATACACTACCAATAAGTTTTGGTCAGGTTTGTGGGCCTTTTAATGGGTATTATTATTTCAATAAAAACTATATTACTTATAATATTATATTTACCCTTAATTACCCGATTTACCTTTAACTATGGTAAATAAAAATTACCGTAGTTACTATTCATAATTCCCAAAAATAAAAAGTAGCTTATTAACATAATTTGGACCCAATTATTCCAAATATGGAATACATATTTCCAAATTCAATACACAAAAGTTGCAGAAATTAAATTAAAATTAATCCCGTTGTCGAAAGAAAACAGGTTTTTCTTTAAAACATTGCAAAAGATTGAATTGATTTAACCTACGAATTTAATGTAAAATCAATGCTAATGACATAAATTATATTAAATGGTAAAAATATATTCTATTTATACTTTAAAACCATTCAATATTATAATTTAACCATATAAATTATTGCGATGAAAAAAGTTTTTTTTAATTAAAATATAGCGTGTTTTTACTATTCATCAAAATATGAAAGTTACCAGAATAATATGAAAAATTTATCCAAAGTAAATTTTTATTTCTTGATTCAAAAGAAGAATTTTATTTTGTCAAATTGAACTTATAAACATGTCAAAAACTAGTTTTAAAGTGGGTGCGCCATCAAAAGGCGGAAAAACTGCATTTTTTGAAAAATACTTATTTCACCCAAAATATTTATTTTTTTCTTATAACATGTTCTAGAAAATGTGTAAGATGAATAATAATGTTATAAAATTCAAAATTTAGTTAATACTATTCATAACGGATAGTTCATAATAATATTATAATAATATATCATTGTTTAGTAAAACCTGGTATTGCGTACAACACACGCTATCGAGGAAGGTCGCGATTGCGTGTAATGCAAGCCAAGTCAGGGTTGCGTGTTGTGCAAGAATCCTTCGTAGTTTCGTATAACAGAATCCAACCATATTTCATTTATACATTGAATATATATATATATATATATACTCAATGTTACGTAGAATAACTATTATCAAAATTGTGTGTAACACGATCCAAGAATTGTGTTGCGTATACTGCAAGCTAATACGGTGTTGCATATAGTGCAAGGTAATCTTGGTGTAGCATACAACACAAGACATTAATGAAATTAAAAGAATATTTTTCATAAAATCTTGGGGTGTTACACTCGATGACCATGTTAAGGTGGTGTGTTTGTGTTGTCATCGGTACCCAGTTGTTACATTTGGTATCAGAGGTGGTGCCTAGCCTTAAGGGCGGTGCACTACCTGAGATGAAAATGTAGGGCCCACAATAGGAACGTTGTGTGCTAAAGCCGGGGAGGGGGGGGGGTGAATTTAACACCCCCAAATGATAAAGGGTTAAATGACTAAATGATATGACTCATGTCAACAACATGCACCTTCCTTTTCATAAGCCTACTTGATTAGAACCCTCTAGTTAAGCGTTCTTGGCCTTGAGTAGTGATCTGGATGGGTGAACTTCGGGTAAGTTTCCAAGGGTGTGTGTGAGTGAGGACAAAGGTCACTAGAAAATACATGTGTTGTCCTGTGGAGACTGTTATTAGTCAGTTGACCCATTCAGGCATGTGGGTGGGCCCCAGGGTGGGGACCACGTGTTTTCGGGGCAACTGCTAGTAATTGGCAGGCCATGACGTGATGGCCATGTTAAGGTGGGGTGTATGTGCTATCACAAGGACCCAGTTGTTACATTTGGTATCAAAGGTGGTACCCAGCCATAAGTGTGGTGTACTGCCTGGGTTGAAATGTTGGGCCCACAACGGGGACGTTGTGCTCTAGGGGGGGGGGTGAATGTAACCCCCCCAAATGATAAAGGGTTAAATGAGTAAATGATATGAATCATTTAAAAAAGGTTCACCTTCATTTTTAGGAGCCTACCTGATTAGAACTCTATAGTTAAACGTGTTTGGCCTAGAGTAGTGATCAAGATGGGTGAACTTCTGAGAAATTTCCCATCGTGTGTCAATAAGGTGCACCTTCCTTTTCAGGAGCCTACCTAAAGTTTCCCAAGGTGGGTCAATGGGTGACCTTCTGGTAAGTTTCTGAGGGTGTGTGTGAGTGAGGACAAAGCACACTGGAAAAGACCTGTGTTGGACTGTGGAGACTATTATTAGTCAGATGACCCGTTCAGGCATATGGGTGGACCCCAGGGTGGGGACCACATGTTTGTGGGGAAACTGGTAGTATACGGAAGGCCAGGACCTGATGGCCATGTTAAGGGGGGTGTCTGTGCTGTCACAAGGACCCAGTTGTTACATTTGGTATCAGAGCTGGTACCCAGCCTTAAGTGCGGTGCACTACCTGGGATGAAATGTAGGGCCCACAATGGGGATGTTGTGCTCTGGGGGGGGGGGGGGGATGTAACCCCCCCAAATGATAAAGGGTTAAATGAGTAAATGATATGAATCATGTCAACAAGGTGCAACTTCCTTTTCAGGAGCCTACCTGATTAGAACTCTATAGTTAAGCGTGTTTGGCCTAGAGTAGTGATCATGATGGGAGACCTTCTGGGAAGTTTCCCAGGGTGTTTCAACAAGGTGCACCTTCCTTTTTATGAGCCTACCTCAAGTTTCCCAAGGTGCGTCAACAAAGTGTACCTTCCATTTCAAGAGCCTATCTGATTAGAACTATGTAGTTAATCATGCTTGGCCTAGAGTTGTGATCAAGATGGGTGACCTTCTGGGAAGTTTCCCAGGGTATGTAACAACTAGGTCCCAGTGACAGCACAGACACCCCACCTTAAGTGTGGTGCACTGCCTGGGATGAAATGTATGGCCCACAACAGGGACGTTGTGCTCTAAAGGAGGGGGGGGGGGGTGAATGTAACACCCCCAAATGACCATGTTAAGGTGGGGTGTTTGTTCTGTCACTGAGACTTAGCTGTTACATTTGGTATCAGAAGTGGTACCCATCCTTAAGTGCGGTGCACTTCCTGGGTTGAAATGTAGGGCCCAAAACAGGGATTTTTTGTGCTAAAGGCAGGGGGGTTGAATGTAATACCCCCAAATGATAAATTATTAAATTACAAAATGATATGACTCATTTTAACAAGGTTCACCTTCCTTTTCTGAAGCCTACTTGATTAGAACTCTGTAGTTAAGTGTGCTTGGCCTAGGGTAGTGATCAGGATGGGTGACCTTATGGGAAGTTTTCTAGGGTGTGTTTGAGTTAGGACAAAGCACACTAGAAAAGACATATGTTGGCCTGTGGAGACTGTTATTAATCAGATGACCTGTTCAGGCATGTGGGTGGGCCCCAGGGTGGGGACCTGTTTTCGGGGAAACTAGTAGTAACTGGCAGGCCAGGACCTGATGACCATGTTAAGGTGGGGTGTCTGTGCTGTCACTGGGACCCAATAGTTACACATGGTATCTGAGGTGGTACCCAGCCTTAAGTGTGGTGCACTGCCTGGGTTAAAATGTAGGGCCCACAATGGGGACTTTGTACGCTAAAGGTGTGGGGGGGGGGGGGTGAATGTAAGACCCCCAAATTATAAAAGGTTAAATGAATAAATGATATGACTCATGTCAACAAGGTGCACATTCCTTTTCAGGAGAGTACTTGATTAGAACTTTGTAGTTAATTGGCCAAGGGTAGTGATCAGGATGAGTGACCTTCTGGGAAGTTTCTGAGGGTGTGTGTGAGTGAGGGAAAAGCACACTGGAAAATACATGCGTTGGCCTATGGAGACTGTTATTAGTCAGATTCCCTATTTAGGCAGGTGGGTGGGCCCTAGGGTGGGGACCTGTTTGCGGGGCAACTAGTAGTAACTAGCAGGCTAGGATCCAATGACCATGTTAATGTGGGGTGTCTGTGCTATCACTAGGACCCAATAGTTACATTTGGTATCAGAGGTTGTACCCAACCTTAAGTGTGATGCAATGACTGGGTTGAAATGTAGGGCCCACATTGGGGACGTTGTGCGCTAAAGGTGGGGGGGGGTGAATATAAGACACCCAAATGATAAAGGGTTAAATGACTAAATAATATGACTCATGTCAACAAGGCACACCTTCCGTTTCCGGAGCCTACTTGAATAGAACTCTGAAGTTAAGTGTGCTTGACCTAGGGTAGTGATCAGGATGGGTGACCTTCTGGAAAGTTTCTGAGGGTGTGTGTGAGTGAGGACAAAGTACACTAGAAAAGACATGTGTTGGCCTGTGGAGACTGTTATTAGTCAGATGACCTGTTTAGGAAGCTGGGTGGGCCCTAGGGTAGGGACCTGTTTGTGGAGAAACTGGTAGTAACTGGCAGGCCAGGGCCCGATGACCATGTTAAGGTGGGGTGTTTGTGCTGTCCCTGGGACCCAATAGTTACATTTGGTATCAGAGGTGGTACCGTGTCATGAACCATCCCGGGTTGACCCTGAACCAGTCACCCGAGCCGGTCCGCGGCAAGTCCTGAGGGGTGTTCCCGATCCCTCCGGGATGGCAACAAGTGCCGGGCATTAAAATTTCAAACGTTGGGAACGATTTCAGCCCAAACTAAAAACAGGATCAAAAGAACGAATATAAACTAAACAACAGACAAACACTAAAGCCATAAACAAACCTACACCATGACATACCTCCTCATGACCTCGCGGGTCACCACCCAACTACAACCAACATCGCTCCCACACTGAGCGACTCAAGCAGGAAAACCTGAACACAAGGAACCTGCAACTGAAAAAGGTAAAAGATAGGCGTGAGCAAAAAAGTACTCAGTAGGTGAGCCCACAACAAAACCCAATGCACTGCCAGTAAATAGAGAATCTACATAATCCAGGTTTGAACTATAATGTATAAAAGTAAGTTTTCATAATGCTTTACTTGAAAATCAAACACGAGACATTTCTCTTATTCTTTTTTTTGAAAGTTAGTTCCATTTCATTAGTTTTGAACTCATTCTGAAAAGCAAAGTGTTACATTTTAAAATCTGACCCAAAGAGAATAAAGCATTTTCATTTGAAAACCACTTTCCCCCAAAGTCTAACAGTATAGGCTGTGAAGGATGACTGAAAGTAAACAAGCAGGGGAACAAGTGCAAGTAAAGGTAAACAGGCAAGGAAAACCAAGTGCAAGTAAAAATAAACCAGAAGTTATCATCAATAACCATGGGCGATCCTGAACATCCCTAGAAAACCCCTGGACGTACTCGGGTTCAGACTACCTGCCGGCATGGTACTCCACAGTCAATAACCAACTGGACGCCCTAATAGCCAACCAGTGGCACATCCCACCTGGCCTGTCCACAACTCCAGGGGGTACCAACCCGTCTAATCAGGGTTAGCAAGCAACCGTCACTCGATAATCTACAAGATGCCCAGGAACCCATGGTGGTTTTAGTAACACTGTGTAAGTGGGAGACCCTCGCACGCGTGACTCATCTCACCGCACTTGCCAACCCCTTACACGGACATCGCTACACGACAACCATCGAAGGGAAGTCCCCTGTAGAAATGCCCTCACAAGTACGTATATATATATATATATATATATATATATATATGTATAATCACTTCACATTTATTAAAGTGCCAACCGGGCCGTCATATCATTTACATTTTTAACATTTTACACTAAAACATTTCCAAAGGGATATGACACACGCCATGCCATTGAAAACCAGAAACACACTTAGAACATTATTTAAGAAACTCAAATCAGCATATTAAACCCGAAACACACTGGTTCCACAAGTAGAATCATTTTCTGATATCCAAACGCACCCACTTTTATCAAGAGCCAAACGGGCCTTAAATCATTTTTTTTGAAGGAACACCATTTCTCAAATGAAATCCAAACTTTTGTTCACATGACAAAGGAAAACATTTCTCGTCAACCAAGAACCACACTTTAAGTTTCCAAAATCAAGTTTAAAGGACATACGGTCATTTTCTCTAATCCAGGTCCTAAGAAACACCCCCTTTTTTATTAACAATACGTCTACTAATTTACACACACTAAAAACATTTCAAAACACAATTTAACATGTCTTTCATTATTCAGGAAGAACCATCTATCAACACTACCATGGAAGCACACAATTAAATCCAAGAAAACCCTTTTAATGAAACGCTAGAATTAAAACAACTTTTATCATCAGCAGATCACCAAACTATAGAAAACTACTTAATGATACTTTTAAATTTACTGAAACTTAATAAAAAGTCAAGGAATAAATAAATTCTAAATTTAAAGGCGAGTGCAAAGGGAGACCTACCTCAAACAAGGAGTGGATGCGACGGAACCCCAACGGAAGGTAGGACAATCTTTTGCGGACAAACTGTGTACGCTGAATAGTGGGAAAAGTACACGTTACCCAACCCGCGATAGAAAAAGGATTAATATGAATTAAATAAAAACACCAAGATGGAATAAAGGGAAAATAAATAAATAAATGAATAAATTATTTAATTAATTAATAAACAAATAAGCAAATAAATAAAAATATAGATAAATAATAAATACACGAATAAACAAAAAATCAAAAGAATAAATAAATAACCAAATGAATAAACAAATAGATAATCAACCAAAATAAAACATAATTAAATGAATGAATGAATAAGTAAATAAATAAAGAATTAATTAATTGACAAATAATTGAATGAATAAATAAATAAATAAATAATTAACAAATACTAAAGATGAATATATAAATAAATGATTGATTGAATAAATAAACTAATTAATTAATAAACAAATACTTAAAAGAATAGAATAAATGAAAGAAATAAAATAATGAAATAATACTTAAATCAATAAATAAATAAAATAAAATAAAAACTTACCAGAGGTGGTGAATGGGAGGCCGGGACCGGCGAAGGGGAAGGAGGCCGGGGCTGGCCGAGGGCGGCAAAGCCGAACAGAAAGTCAGAGGCCGGGGGGGGGGGTCGCGCGGAGGGCTGGCGGACGGCGGAAAAGAGGGGCTGGCGGTGGTCGTCTGCGCAATGCAGCGAAGGGGAAAGCCAGCGGGGCAGCGGGCTGGCGCGACAAAGGGAGAGGCGACAGGGAGACAGCAGGGCGGCGACTTCTGGGTGCGGCGAAGGAGAGGGACAACGCGGGGGAGCCGGGAGGAGGGGCTGGGCGCGGAGATGCAGAGGGATGGGGAAACGGGCTGAGCGCCGAAAGGCCGGTGATGCTGGGGCGTTCGCCGGAGGAGGCCGGAACAGGGAGGGGGGAGGGAGCCGGGACGGCGGCAGCAGGGGCCAGGGAGGGCGACGCGGTGGTCGGTGGCCAGAGGCGGGGAGGGTGCAGCGGCGGCATGCCAGGTCCGCCGAACCAGCAGGGGGAAAGGAAGAAGAAAATGAAGAAAGAAGAAAAAAAAACGGGGAAGAGAGAGAGAGGGGATGTTGCGGCGCTAGGGTAGGAGTAGGGTGGATTAGGGTTTGATTAGGCTTATATATATATATATGTGATAAAAATAATGATAATATTAATAATAATAATATTAGTAACATTATAAGAATAATAATAATAAGTATAATAATAATCATAAAGCCTTAATATATTAATAACAATACTAAAACATTATAGTAATAATGATATAAAAACCTTATAATAAAATAATGAAACTTTATGATATTAATGATAATAATGATAAAACTTATAATAATAATAATAGAACTTATAATAATAATAATAATACATTAGTTAATTCTAATAATAATTATTTTGATCAAATAATAAAATAATTTAATGATAATACATATATATACATTTATGCATATAAAGATATGTACATAAACATATATAGACGTATATGTATATATATATACAGTATTATACATATATATATAAAACATGTATAAACCTGTATAAAATAAAAGTAACTATAATATTAATAACACAACTTTTAAAATAATAATAATAATAAAATTCCAACATAAAAATCATAATATTTAAAATGCCGGGTGAACACACTGTCCCCCGGGCTGAACGTACGGTCACCGCTAACGATGCGGTGACCGCACACCGGCGTGAAAGCACCAATCGCGATTAATCTTCGAAAAAATTAAACCGAGACCAAGAAAGAAGTAAAATAAAGATATCTACAGTCGGGGTGTGACAATTCTCCCCACCACAAACACTTTCTGCCCCCAGAAAGTCACCAAGCCACAAGTCAGCCAAAATCCAAGTCTATGCCCAAACAGAACTAAAGAAACTGAAGAGAACTGAGATTCTCAGGATAACCTTACCCCTCACGGGTCACACCTGACCCATCTAAGAGAAAAATGAGGTCCGAGGTTGAGGGGAGAACACGAAGGGGTTCTCCCCACCACAAGAACTCAACTAGTGCAGAAAAGTTGACCATCTAAATAGAAAACCCTGGGAAAGGGGGGGGGGGGGTCGACGCGGGAACTACCAACCGGTTCAAACCAACTCTTATAGCATGATTAAAACAACACCTCCGTCGAGACATTGAATCCTCGACTAGAGTCAACATCCTTCAACACCAGGGAAAACCCATAGAAAAACATTTAACCAACATCAAATTGGAGACATGATCCACCGAAGTCCACAAAACATAACCATATCGACAACATAACGAAAACGAGGTCAACCCACACAAGGGTCAAACACACTTTTAAGAAGGACACACGATTCAGAATATTGCATAAACACGACAAGTCCACTTAGATTATCATAGAACAAGTCCATCGTCACTTTATAGAGTAACAACACATTTACAATGCTGTTGAAACTTTAGTTGCAGGAAAACAAGCAGGAAAAAGTTTTTAATTGCTCCACCATCAACACGGAAGGCGGAACTTGGACCAAGGCTTCACAACTCTGGGAACTTCTGACTGTGCGCGAGCTTCACCCCGAGACTTGTGGCTGGGGCTCTGATGGCTGAAGCATCTCCTGCCTCACAGTCAGGCACTAACACTCTCCAATCACAGCGTCCTCTTCAAGCGATGCTTCTTGCAAAACTTCTCCAGATGACCCAGGCTGCCGCATCGATGACACGTCTTCAGAGGGTTGCGACAATATGGCTTTGGATGCCCGAAATGACCACACTGAAAGCATACCATCGAACGATCTGATGAACTGGAAGCTGGGAACAAAGGGGATAACTCCTGAGGAACAGGTATCTCTGCCGTATTTTCCACACCAGAGGGGGAACTCTTACAAACAACCGGGGATGCTGAAGTATTAACCACCCGCACACCGGAAACCAACTCAGCCAAGAATGCTTCCTCTACCAGCTTCTCGAAACAAAGGTCTTTAGAAGGGAGGAATCGCTCCTTGATCTTCGGACGAAGACCCCTAGTGAAAAGAGAGACCTTCATGAGCTCATGAGATGCTACATCTGGAGAAAAGGAAATCAGTTCCTTGAAATGGTCAACATATGCCTTCACCGTCCGTTGGCCTTGTTGAATATGCGCAAGCTCTCTCTTTTTCTCCAGTTTCACTTCCTCAGGTACAAACCATTGGATGAAAACAATTTTAAAGACATCCCACGTAATTTCACCTTGCGTTGATGGTGGGGTAACCATCTTCCATTGGTCCAGAGATGGACCCTCAAACAACTCCATAATTGCACGAACCTTAACATTATCGGGAGTTCCCAACGTTCTAAAGACACGCTCCACTTACTCGAGCCATTCCACTGCCTCTACCGGACCTTGATCACAATGGAGAATAGGCAAGGTCTGAGAAGGACCAAAAACTGGGCATGACTTATCCGAATCCTTAGAGACCTTTCTGGGCGGCATTTCCTGAGCGACATATAAAACACAAAGCCAAAACCAATATCAACCCGAAGCAACCTCAATAAAAGCGCTTCACCAAAAACAGTCAGCCCAAAACCAAAAAAACACAAACACCACCCGAAATAAAATCTCCTTTTCAAAATCCCCTTTTTATTTTAGATTTCAAAACCACCCTTTTTCAAGATCACTTTCCAAATACCAATCCACTTTCAAACCAAAAACTTTCCAAAACCATTTCCCCTTTTTAAACCAATTGAGAAAACAAAGTCAAGACTTTAATTTCAAACACACCCAGGTACTCTCATGACCCGTTGCACATGTCTTTATCCAATGTCCATTTATACTCATACCAACGCGCATTTTCCATGCATTCTCACACATGGGAAAACGTTCATAGAGAGGAACCGAGGTTTCAACCCGGACCATTCTGAACCAACTCCAAGCGAACAACAGATTTTCAAATCAAGAGATTTTAGTTTTAAAAACCCATTTTATACATTTAAAGTCCTTTAAAAGAAACCAGTCAAATTTTCAAAACCCCATTTTTTTCATTTCCAACTACACACTCACACTGACCAAAACGAAAACAACATCCAAAATTGCATTAACCACTAGAGTAATGGACTAGTAGTCACGCTCAACCTAGCGACATGGTAGTGGGCCATGTCCCAAGTCAGCGTCGACCACTAGGAGGAATTCAAACCGTGTACTCAGACTCCACATGGGTCACTACTCCATGTGAAACCACGAAGTAACGTCGGCTTGCCTCCGTCGTCATCTCTCAATCCAAGACACACCAGAAAAGACAAGGACACAATTCCCGGACTACCCCTGGTGACTCGAGGTGCGGAACGGGCGAGGGTTCATGACGTCCTTCCCGTACCTACCTCTCGAGTCCCGTCAGTCCTAATCTCCACCTACCAGACAACCCAAATAACAAGAACCTGCCTTTGATACCATTTTTTCACGAACCATCCCGGGTCGACCCTGAACCGGTCACCCGAGCCGGTCCGCGGCAAGTCCCGAGGGGTGTTCCCGATCCCTCCGGGATGGCAACAAGTGTCGGGCATTAAAATTTCAAACATTGGGAATGATTTCAGCCCAAACTAAAAACAGGATCAAAAGAACGAATATAAACTAAACAACAGACAAACACTAAAGCCATAAACAAACCTGCACCACGACATACCTCCTCATGACCTCGCGGGTCACCACCCAACTACAACCAACGTCGCTCCCACACTGAGCGACTCAAGCAGGATAACCTGAACACAAGGAACCTGCAACTGAAAAAGGTAAAAGATAGGCGTGAGCACAAAAGTACTCAGTAGGTGAGCCCACAACAAAACCCAATGCACTGCCAGTAAATAGAGAATCTACATAATCCAGGTTTGAACTATAATGTATAAAAGTAAGTTTTCATAATGCTTTACTTGAAAATCAAACACGAGACATTTCTCTTATTCTTTTTTTTGAAAGTTAGTTCCATTTCATTAGTTTTGAACTCATTCTGAAAAGAAAAGTGTTACATTTTCAAATCTGACCCAAAGAGAATAAAGCATTTTCATTTGAAAACCACTTTCCCCCAAAGTCTAACAGTATAGGCTGTGAAGGATGACTGAAAGTAAACAAGCAGGGGAACAAGTGCAAGTAAAGGTAAACAGGCAAGGAAAACCAAGTGCAAGTAAAAATAAACCAGAAGTTATCAGCAATAACCATGGGCGATCCTGAACATCCCTAGAAAACCCCTGGATGTACTCGGGTTCAGTCTACCTGCCGGCATGGTACTCCACAGTCAATAACCAACTGGCCGCCCTAATAGCCAACCAGTGGCACATCCCACCTGGCCTGTCCACAACTCCAGGGGGTACCAACCCGTCTAATCAGGGTTAGCAAGAAACCGTCACTCGATAATCTACAAGACGCCCAGGAACCCATGGTGGTTTTAGTAACACTGTGTAAGTGGGAGACCCTCGCACGCGTGACTCATCTCACCACACTTGCCAACCCCTTACACGGACATCGCTACACGACAACCCTCGAAGGGAAGTCCCCCTGTAGAAATTCCCTCACAAGTATGTATATATATATATATATATATATATGTATAATCACTTCACATTTATTAAAGTGCCAACCGGGCCGTCATATCATTTACATTTTTAACATTTTACAATAAAAAATTTCCAAAGGGATATGACACACGCCATGCCATTGAAAACTAGAAACACACTTAGAACGTTATTTAAGAAACTCAAATCAGCATATTAAACCCAAAACACACTGGTTCCACAAGTAGAATCATTTTCCGATATCCAAACGCACCCACTTTTATCAAGAGCCAAACGGGCCTTAAATCATTTTTTTGAAGGAACACCATTTCTCAAATGAAATCCAAACTTTTGTTCACACGAAAAAGGAAAACATTTCTCGTCAACCAAGAACCACACTTTAAGTTTCCAAAATCAAGTTTAAAGGACATACGGTCATTTTCTCTAATCCAGGTCCTAAGAAACACCCCCTTTTTTTATTAACAATACGTCTACTAATTTAAACACGCTAAAAACTTTTCAAAACACAATTTAACATGTCTTTAATTATTTAGGAAGAACCATCTAGCAACACTACCATGGAAGCACACAATTAAATCCAAGAAAACGCTTTTAATGAAACGCTAGAATTAAAACAACTTTTATCATTATCAGATCACCAAACTATAGATAACTACTTAATGATACTTTTAAATTTACTGAAACTTAATAAAAAGTCAAGGAATAAATAAATTCTAAATTTAAAGGCGAGTGCAAAGGGAGACCTACCTCAAACAAGGAGCAGATGCGACGGAACCCCAACGGAAGGTAGGACAATCTTTTGCGGACAAACTGCGTACGCTGAACAGTGGGAAAAGTACACGTTACCCAACCCGCGACAGAAAAAGGATTAATATGAATTAAATAAAAACACCAAGATGGAATAAAGGGAAAAAAATAAATAAATGAATAAATTATTTAATTAATTAATAAACAAATAAGAAAATAAATAAATATATAGATAAATAATAAATACATGAATAAACAAAAAATCAAAAGAATAAATAAATAACCAAATGAATAAACAAATAGAAAATCAACCAAAATAAAACATAATTAAATGAATGAATGAATAATTAATTAAATAAAGAATTAATTAATTGACAAATAATTAAATGAATAAATAAATAAATAAATAATTAAAAAATACTAAAGATGAATATATAAATAAATGATTGATTGAATAAATAAACTAATTAATTAATAAACAAATACTTAAAAGAATAGAATAAATGAAAGAAATAAAATAATGAAATAATACTTAAATCAATAAATAAATGAAATAAAATAAAAACTTACTGGAGGTGGTGAATGGGAGGCCGGGACCGGCGAAGGGGAAGGAGGCTGGGGCTGGCCGAGGGCGGAAAAGCCGAACGGGAAGTCAGAGGCCGGGGGGGGGTCACGCGGAGGGCTGGCGGACGACGGAAAAGAGGGGCTGGCGGTGGTCGTCCGCGCAACGCAGCGAAGGGGAAAGCCAGCGGGGCAGCGGGCTGGCGCGACAAAGGGAGAGGCGACGGGGAGACAGCAGGGCGACGACTTCTGGGTGAGGCGAAGGAGAGGGACAACGCGGGGGAGCCGGGAGGAGGGGCTGGGCGCGGAGATGCAGAGGGATGGGGAAACGGGCGGAGCGCCGAAAGGCCGGTGATGCTGGGGAGTTCGCCGGAGGAGGCCGGAACAGGGAGGGGAGAGGGAGCCAGGACGACGGCAGCAGGGGCCAGGGAGGGCGACACAGTGGTTGGTGGCCAGAGGCGGGGAGGGTGCAGTGGCGGCACGCCTGGTCGGCCAAACCAGCAGGGGGAAAGGAAGAAGAAAACGAAGAAAGAAGAAAAAAACGGGGAAGAGAGAGAGAGGGGATGTTGCGGCGCTAGGGTAGGAGTAGGGTGGATTAGGGTTTGATTAGGCTTATATATATATATATATGTGATAAAAATAATGATAATATTAATAATAATAATATTAGTAACATTATAAGAATAATAATAATAAGTATAATAATAATCATAAAACCTTAATATATTAATAACAATACTAAAACATTATAGTAATAATGATATAAAAACCTTATAATAAAATAATGAAACTTTATGATATTAATGATAATCATGATAAAACTTATAATAATAATAATAGAACTTATAATAATAATAATAATACATTAGTTAATTCTAATAATAATTATTTTGATCAAATAATAAAATAATTTAATGATAATACATATATATACATTTATGCATATAAAGATATGTACATAAACATATATAGACGTATATGTATATATATATATACAGTATTATACATATATATATAAAACATGTATAGACCTGTATAAAATAAAAGTAACTATAATATTAATAACACAACTTTTAAAAATAATAATAATAAAATTCCAACATAAAAATCATAATATTTAAAACGCCGGGTGAACACACTGTCCCCCGGGCTGAACGTACGGTCACCGCTAACGATGCAGTGACCGCGCACTGGCGTGAAAGCACCAATCGTGATTAATCTTCGAAAAATTTAAACCGGGACCAAGAAAGAAGTAAAATAAAGATATCTGCGGTCGGGGTGTGACAATTCTCCCCACCACAAACACTTTCTGCCCCCAGAAAGTCACCAAGCCACAAGTCAGCCAAAATCCAAGTCTATGCCCAAACAGAACTAAAGAAACTTAAGAGAACTGAGATTCTCAGGATAACCTTACCCCTCACGGGTCACACCTGACCCATCTAAGAGAAAACTGAGGTCCGAGGTTGAGGGGAGAACAAGAAGGGGTTCTCCCCACCACAAGAACTCAACTAGTGCAGAAAAGTTGACCATCTAAATAGAAAACCCTGGGAGGGGGGGGGTCGACGCGGGAACTCCCAACCGGTTCAAACCAACTCTTATAGCACGATTAAAACAACACCTCCGTCGAGACATTGAATCCTCGACTAGAGTCAACATCCTTCAACACCAGGGAAAACCCATAGAAAAACATTTAACCAACATCAAATTGAAGACATGATCCAACGAAGTCCACAAAACATAACCATATCGACAACATAACGAAAACGAGGTCAACCCACACAAGGGTCAAACGCACTTTTAAGAAGGACACACGATTCAGAATATTGCATTCACATGACAAGTCCACTTAGATTATCATAGAACAAGTCCATCGTCACTTTATAGAGTAACAACACATTTACAATGCTGTTGAAACTTTAGTAGTAGGAAAACAAGCATGAAAAAGTTTTTAATTGCTCCACCGTCAACACGGATGGCGGAACTTGGACCAAGGCTTCACAACTCTGGGAACTTCTGACTGTGCGCGAGCTTCACCCCGAGACTTGTGGCTGGGGCTCTGATGGCTGAAGCATCTCCTGCCTCACAGTCAGGTACTAACACTCTCCAATCACAGCGTCCTCTTCAAGCGACGCTTCTTGCAAAACTTCTCCAGATGACCCAGGCTGCCGCATCGATGAAACGTCTTCAGAGGGTTGCGACAAGATGGCTTTGGATGCCCGAAACGACCACACTGAAAGCATACCATCGAACGATCTGATGAACTGGAAGCTGGGACCAAAGGGGATAACTCCTGAGGAATAGGTATCTCTGGAATATTTTCCACACCAGAGGGGGAACTCTTACGAACAACCGGGGATGTTGAAGTATTAACCACCCACACACCGGAAACCAACTCAGCCAAGAATGCTTCCTCTACCAGCTTCTCGAAACAAAGGTCTTTAGAAGGGAGGAATCGCTCCTTGATCTTAGGACGAAGACCCCCAGTGAAAAGAGAGACCTTCATGAGCTCATGCGATGCTACATCTGGAGAAAAGGAAATTAGTTCCTTGAAATGGTCAACATATGCCTTCACCGTCCGTTGGCCTTGTTGAATATGCGCAAGCTCTCTCTTTTTCTCCAGTTTCACTTCCTCAGGTACAAACCATTGGATGAAAACAATTTTAAAGACATCCCACGTCATTTCACCTTGAGTTGATGGTGGGGTAACCATCTTCCATTGGTCCAGAGCTGGACCCTCAAACAACTCCATAATTGCACGAACCTTAACATTATCGGGAGTTCCCAATGTTCTAAAGACACGCTCAACTTCCTCGAGCCATTCCACTGCCTCTAACGGACCTTGATCACAATGGAGAATAGGCAAGGTCTGAGAAGGACCAAAAACTGGGCATGACTTATCCGAATCCTTAGAGACCTTTCTGGGCGGCATTTCCTGAGCGACATATAAAACACAAAGCCAAAACCAATATCAACCCGAAGCAACCTCAATAAAAGCATTTCACCAAAAACAGTCAGCCCAAAACCAAAAAAACACAAACACCACCCGAAATAAAATCTCCTTTTCAAAATCCCCTTTTTATTTTAGATTTCAAAACCACCCTTTTTCAAGATCACTTTCCAAATACCAATCCACTTTCAAACCAAAAACTTTCCAAAACCATTTCCCCTTTTTAAACCAATTGAGAAAACAAAGTCAAGCATTTAATTTCAAACACACCCAGGTACTCTCATGACCCATTGCGCATGTCTTTATCCAATGTCCATTTATACTCATACCAACGCGCATTTTCCATGCATTCTCACACATGGGAAAACGTTCATAGAGAGGAACCGAGGTTTCAACCCGGACCATTCTGAACCAACTCCAAGCAAACAACAGATTTTCAAATCAAGAGATTTTAGTTTTAAAAACCCATTTTATACATTTAAAGTCCTTTAAAAGAAACCAGTCAAATTTTCAAAACCCCCTTTTTTTTCATTTCCAACTACGCACTCACACTGACCAAAACGAAAACAACATCCAAAATTGCATTAACCACTAGAGTGATGGACTAGTAGTCACGCTCAACCTAGAGACATGGTAGTGGGCCATTTCCTAAGTCAGCGTCGACCACTAGGAGGAATTCAAACCGTGTAATCAGACTCCACATGGGTCACTACTCCATGTGAAACCACAAAGTAACGTCAGCTTGCCTCCGTCGTCATCTCTCAATCCAAGAAAAACCAGAAAAGACAAGGACACAATTCCCGGACTACCCCTGGCGACTCGAGGTGCGGAACGGGCGAGGGTTCATGACGTACTTCCCGTACCTACCTCTCGAGTCCCGACAGTCCTAATCTCCACCTACCAGACAACCCAAATAACAAGAACCTGCCTTTGATACCATTTTGTCACGAACCGGCCCGGGTCGACCCTGAACCGGTCACCCGAGCCGGTCCGCGGCAAGTCCCGAGGGGCGTTCCCGATCCCTCCGGGATGGCAGCAAGTGCCAGGCATTAAAATTTCAAACGTTGGGAATGATTTCAGACCAAACTAAAAACAGGATCAAAAGAACGAATATAAACTAAACAACAGACAAAAACTAAAGCCATAAACAAACCTACACCACGACATACCTCCTCATGACCTCGCGGGTCACCACCCAACTACAACCAAGGTCGCTCCCACACTGAGCGACTCAAGCAGGAAAACCTGAACACAAGGAACCTGCAACTGAAAAAGGTAAAAGATAGGCGTGAGCACAAAAGTACTCAGTAGGTGAGCCTACAACAAAACCCAATGCACTGCCAGTAAATAGAGAATCTACATAATCCAGGTTTGAACTATAATGTATAAAAGTAAGTTTTCATAATTCTTTACTTGAAAATCAAACACGAGACATTTCTCTTATTCTTTTTTTTTGAAAGTTAGTTCCATTTCATTAGTTTTGAACTCATTCTGAAAAGCAAAGAGTTACATTTTCAAATCTAACCCAAAGAGAATAAAGCATTTTCATTTGAAAACCACTTTCCCCCAAAGTCTAACAGTATAGGCTGTGAAGGATGACTGAAAGTAAACAAGCAGGGGAACAAGTGCAAGTAAAGGTAAACAGGCAAGGAAAACCAAGTGCAAGTAAAAATAAACCAGAAGTTATCAGCAATACCCATGGGCGATCCTGAACATCCCTAGAAAACCCCTGGACATACTCGGGTTCAGACTACCTGCCGGCATGGTACTCCACAGTCAATAACCAACTGGCCGCCCTAATAGCCAACCAGTGGCACATCCCACCTGGCCTGTCCACAACTCCAGGGGGTACCAACCCGTCTAATCAGGGTTAGCAAGCAACCGTCGCTCGATAATCTACAAGACGCCCAGGAACCCATGGTGGTTTTAGTAACACTGTGTAAGTGGGAGACCCTCGCACGCGTGACTCATCTCACCGCACTTGCCAACCCCTTACACGGACATCGCTACACGACAACCCTCGAAGGGAAGTCCCCCTGTAGAAATTCCCTCACAAGTACGTATATATATATATGTGTATAATCACTTCACATTTATTAAAGTGCCAACCGGGCCGTCATATCATTTACATTTTTAACATTTTACACTAAAACATTTCCAAAGGGATATGACACACGCCATGCCATTGAAAACCAGAAACACACTTAGAACATTATTTAAGAAACTCAAATCAGCATATTCAACCCAAAACACACTGGTTCCACAAGTAGAATCATTTTCTGATATCCAAACGCACCCACTTTTATCAAGAGCCAAACGGGCCTTAAATCATTTTTTTGAAGGAACACCATTTCTCAAATGAAATCCAAACTTTTGTTCACACGAAAAAGGAAAACATTTCTCGTCAACCAAGAACCACACTTTAAGTTTCCAAAATCAAGTTTAAAGGACATACGGTCATTTTCTCTAATCCAGGTCCTAAGAAACACCCCCCTTTTTTTATTAACAATACGTCTACTAATTTACACACGCTAAAAACATTTCAAAACACAATTTAACATGTCTTTCATTATTCAGGAAGAACCATCTAGCAACACTACCATGGAAGCACACAATTAAATCCAAGAAAACGCTTTTAATGAAACGCTATAATTAAAACAACTTTTATCTTCAGCAGATCACCAAACTATAGATAACTACTTAATGATACTTTTAAATTTACTGAAACTTAATAAAAAGTCAAGGAATAAATAAATTCTAAATTTAAAGGCGAGTGCAAAGGGAGACCTACCTCAAACAAGGAGCGGATGCGACGGAACCCCAACGGAAGGTAGGACAATCTTTTGCGGACAAACTGTGTATGCTGAACAGTGGGAAAAGTACACGTTACCCAACCCGCGACAGAAAAAGGATTAATATGAATTAAATAAAAACACAAAGATGGAATAAAGGGAAAAAAAATAAATGAATAAATTATTTAATTAATTAATAAACAAATAAGCAAATAAATAAATATATAGATAAATAATAAATACATGAATAAACAAAAAATCAAAAGAATAAATAAATAACCAAATGAATAAAAAAAATAGATAATCAACCAAAATAAAACATAATTAAATGAATGAAT
Organism: Viscum album; assembly: GCA_963277665.1. Lineage (NCBI taxonomy): Eukaryota > Viridiplantae > Streptophyta > Magnoliopsida > Santalales > Viscaceae > Viscum > Viscum album. Next base: position 614,385,902 of record OY728128.1, read on the forward strand.
GAATAAGTAAATAAATAAAGAATTAATTAATTGAAAAATAATTAAATGAATAAATAAATAAATAATTAATTAACAAATACTAAAGATGAATATATAAATAAATGATTGATTGAATAAATAAACTAATTAATTAATAAACAAATACTTAAAAGAATAGAATAAATGAAAGAAATAAAATAATGAAATAATACTTAAATCAATAAATAAATAAAATAAAATAAAAACTTACCGGAGGTGGTGAATGGGAGGCCGGGACCGGCGAAGGGGAAGGAGGCCGGGGCTGGCTGAGGGCGGCAGAGCCGAACGGGAAGTCAGAGGCCGGGGGGGGGGTCGCGCGGAGGGCTGGCGGACGGCGGAAAAGAGGGGCTGGCGGTGGTCGTCCGCGCAACACAGCGAAGGGGAAATCCAGCGGGGCAGCGGGCTGGCACGACAAAGGGAGAGGCGACGGGGAGACAGTAGGGCGGCGGCTTCTGGGTGCGGCGAAGGAGAGGGACAACGCGGGGGAGCCGGGAGGAGGGGCTGGGCGTGGAGATGCAGAGGGATGGGGAAACGGGCGGAGCGCCGAAAGGCCGGTGATGCTGGGGCGTTCGCCGGAGGAGGCCGGAACAGGGAGGGGAGAGGGAGCCGGGACAGCGGCAGCAGGGGCCAGGGAGGGCGACGCGGTGGTCGGTGGCCAGAGGCGGGGAGGGTGCAGCAGTGGCACGCCTGGTCGGCCGAACCAGCAGGGGGAAAGGAAGAAGAAAACGAAGAAAGAAGAAAAAAAACGGGGAAGAGAGAGAGAGGGGATGTTGCGGCGCTAGGGTAGGAGTAGGGTGGATTAGGGTTTGATTAGGCTTATATATATATATATGTGTGATAAAAATAATGATAATATTAATAATAATAATATTAGTAACATTATAAGAATAATAATAATAAGTATAATAATAATCATAAAACCTTAATATATTAATAACAATACTAAAACATTATAGTAATAATGATATAAAAACCTTATAATAAAATAATGAAACTTTATGATATTAATGATAATAATGATAAAACTTATAATAATAATAATAGAACTTATAATAATAATAATAATACATTAGTTAATTCTAATAATAATTATTTTGATCAAATAATAAAATAATTTAAAGATAATACATATATATAAATTTATGCATATAAAGATATGTACATAAACATATATATACATATATGTATATATATATACAGTATTATACATATATATATAAAACATGTATAAACCTGTATAAAATAAAAGTAACTATACTATTTATAACACAACTTTTAAAAAAAATAATAATAATAAAATTCCAACATAAAAATCATAATATTTAAAACGCCGGGTGAACACACTGTCCCCCGGGCTGAACGTACGGTCACTGCTAACGATGCGGTGACCGCGCACCGGCGTGAAAGCACCAATCGCGATTAATCTTCGAAAAATTTAAACCGGGACCAAGAAAGAAGTAAAATAAAGATATCTGCGGTCGGGGTGTGACATACCGAGCCTTAAGTGTGGTTCACTTCCTGGGTTGAAATGTAGGGCCCACAATGGGGATGTTGTGCGCTATAAGCGGGGGTGGGGGGGATGAATGTAAGACCAACAAATGATAAAGGGTTAAATGAATAAATGATATGAATCATGTCAACAAGGTGCACCTTCCTTTTCATGAGCCTGCTTAATTAGAACTCTGTAGTTAAGTGTGCTAGGCCTAGGGTTGTGATCAGGATGCATGAACTTCTGGGATGTTTCTGAGGGTGTGTGTGAGTGAGGACAAAGCACACTGGAAAAGACATGTGTTGGCATGTGGGGAATGTTATTAGTCAGATGACATATTCAAGCATGTGGGTGGGCCCCATGGTGGGGACCTGTTTGCGGGGCAACTAGTAGTAACTGGCAGACCAGGAACCGATGACCATGTTAAGGTGGGGTGTATGTGATGTCATTGGGATTAAGTAGTTATATTTGGTATCAGAGGTGGTGCCCAGCCATAAGTGTGCTTGGCCTAGGGTAGTGATCAGGATGGGTGACCTTATGGGAAGTTTATGAGGGTGTGTGTGAGTGAGGAAAAAGCACACTAGAAAAGACATGTGTTGGCATGTGGAGACTTTTATTAGTCAGATGACCTGTTCAAGCATGTGGGTGTTCCCTAAAGTGGGGACCTGTTTGTGGGGAAACTGGAAGTAACTAGCAGACCAGGACCCGATGACCATGTTAAGGTGGGGTGTCTCTGCTGTCACTGGGATTAAATAGTTACATTTGGTATCAGAGGTGGTACCCAGCCTTAAGTGCGGTGCACTGCCTGGGCTGAAATGTAGGGCTCACAAAGGGGATGTTGTGCTCTAGGGGGGGGGGGGGGTGGATGTAACACCCCCAAATGATAAAGGGTTAAATGAGTAAATGATATGATTTATGTCAACAAGTTTCACCTTCATTTTTAGGAGCCTACCTGATTAGAACACTGTAGTTAAGCGTGATTGGCCAAGAGTAGTGATCAAGATGGGTGATCTTATGGAAAGTTTCCCAGGGTGTGTCAACAAGGTGAACCTTCCTTTTCAGGAGCCTACCTGATTAGAACTCTATAGTTAAGCATGATTGGCCTAGAGAAGTGATCGAGATGGGTGGCCTTCTGGAATGTTTTTTAGGGTGTGTCAACAAGGCACACCTTTTTTTCAAGAGCCTACCTGATTAGAACTCTATAGTTAAGCGTGCTTGGCCTAGAGTAGTGATCAAGATGGGTGAACTTCTAGGATGTTTCCTAGGCTATATAAAAACTGGGTCCCAGAGACAGAACATACACCCCACCTTAGGTGCGGTGCACTGCCTGAGATGAAATGTAGGGCCCACAATGGGGACGTTGTGGTCTTGGGGGAGTGTAACACCCCCAAATAATAAAGGGTTAAATGAGTAAATGATATGATTTATGTCAACAAGGTTCACAATGGGGACGTTGTGTGCTTAAGGCAGGGGGGATGAATGTAAGACCCCCAAATGATAAAGGGTTAAATGACTAAATGTTATGACTCATGTCAACAAGGTGCACCTTCCTTTTCAGAAGCCTACTTGATTAGAACCTTGTAGTTAAGTGTGCTTGGCCTAAGATAGTGATCAGGATGGGTGACCTTCTAGAAAGTTTCCGAGGGTGTCTGTGAGTAAGGAAAAAGAACACTGGAAGAGACATGTGTTGGAATGTGGAGACTATTATTAGTCAGATGACCTGTTCAGGCATGTGGGTGGGCCCCAGGGTGGGGACCTATTTGCGGGGAAAATAGTAGTAATTGGTAGACTAGGACCCGATGACCATGTTAAGGTGGGGTGTCTATGTTGTCACTGGGACTCAATAGTTACATTTGGTATCATAGGTGGTACCCAGCCTTAAGTGCAGTGCACTGCTTGGGTTGAAATGTATGGCTCACAACGGGGACTTTGTGATCTAAGGGGGGGGGGGTATGTAACACCCCCAAATGATAAAGGGTTAAATGAGTAAATGATATGATTTATGTCAAAAAGGTTCACCTTAATTTTCAAGAGCCTACCTGATTAGAACACTGTAGTTAAGCGTGCTTGGCCTATAGTAGTGATCAAGATGGGTGAACTTATGGAAAGTTTCTCAGGGTGTGTCAACAAGGTGAACCTTCCTTTTCAGGAGCCTACCTGATTATAACTCTATAGTTAAGCATGCTTGGCCTAGATTAGTGACCGATATGGGTGACCTTCTGGAAAGTTTTTCAGTGTGTGTCAACAAGGCACACCTTCTTTTTCAAGATCCTACCTGATTAGTACTCTATAGTTAAGCGTGCTTGGCATAGAGTAGTGATCAATATGGGTGACCTTTTGGGATGTTTCCCAGGGTGTTTAACAACTGGGTCCCAGTGATAGAACAGACACCCCACCTTAAGTGTGGTACATTTCCTAAGATGAAATGTAGGGCCCATAACTAGGACGTTGTGCTCTAGGGGGGGGGGGATATAACACCCCCAAATGATAAAGGGTTAAATGAGTAAATGATATGATTTGTGTCAAAAAGTTTCACCTTCATTTTCAAGAGCCTACCTGATTAGAACACTATAGTTAAGCGTGCTTTTCCTAGAGTAGTGATCAAGATGGGTGAACTTCTGGAAAGTTACCCTAGGTGTGTCAACAAGGTGAACCTTCCTTTTCAGGAGGCTACCTAATTAGAACTCTGTAGTTAAGCGTGATTGTCCTAGAGTAGTGATCGAGATAGGTGACCTGCTGGAATGTTTTTCAGGGTGTGTTAACAAGGCGTACCTTCTTTTTTCAAGAGCCTACCTGATTAGAACTCTATAGTTAAGTGTGATTAGCCTAGAGTAGTGATCAAGATGGGTGACCTTCTGGGATGTTTCCCAGGGTGTGTGACAACTAGGTCCCAGTGACAGAACAGACACCCCACATTAAGTGCGGTGCACTTCCTGAGATGAAATGTAGGGCCCACAACGGGGACGTTGTGCTCTAAGGGGGGGGGGGTATGTAACACCCCCAAATGATAAAGGTTTAAATGAGTAAATGATATGATTTATGTCAACAAGGTTCACAATGGGGATGTTGTGCGCTAAAGGCGGGGGGGGGGGGGGTGAATGTAAGCCCCCCAAATGATAAAAGGTTAAATGACTAAATGATATGACTCATGTCAACAATGTGCACCTTAATTTTTAGGAGCCTACTTGATTAGAACTTTGTAGTCAATTGGCCTAGGGTAGTGATCAGGATGGGTGACCTTCTGGGAAGTTTCCGAGGGTGTGTGTGAGTGAGGGAAAAGCAAACTGTAAAAGACATGTGTTGGCCTATGGAGACTGTTATTAGTCAGATGACCTATTTAGGCAGGTGGGTGGGCCCCAGGGTGGGGACCTCTTTGCGGGGAAACTAGTAGTAACTGGCAGGCCAGGACCCGATGACCATGTTAAGGTGGAGTGTTTGTGCTGTCACTAGGACCCAATAGTAACATTTGTTACCAGAGGTGGTACCCATCCTTAAGTGTCGTGCACTGAATGGGTTGAAATATAGGTCCCACATTGGGGACGTTGTGCGCTAAAGGTGGGGGGGGGGGTGAATGTAAGACACCCAAATGATAAAGGGTTAAATGACTAAATGATATGACTCATGTAAACAATGTGAACCTTCCTTTTCAAGAGCCTACTTGATTAGAACTCTATAGTTAAGTGTGCTTGGAATAGGGTAGTGATCAGGATTGGTGAAATTCTAGAAAGTTTCCACGGGTGTGTGTGAGTGAGGACAAAGCACACTAGAAAAGACATGTGCTGTCCTGTGGAGACTTTTATTAGTTAGATGACCTATTCAGGCAGCTGGGTGGGCCCTAGGGTGGGGACCTATTTTTGGGGAAACTGGTAGTAACTGGCAGGCCAGGGCCCGATGACCATATTAAGGTGGGGTGTTTGTGCTGTCACTGGGACCTAATAGTTGCATTTGGTATCAGAGGTGGTACCGAGCCTTAAGTGTGGTGTACTACTTGGGTTGAAATGTAGGGCCCACAATGGGGACATTGTGCGCTAAAGGCGGGGGGGGGGGATGAATGTAAGACCCCCAAATGATAAAGGGTTAAATGACTAAATGATATGACTCATGTCAACATGGTGAACCTTACTTTTCATGAGTCTACTTAATTAGAACTCTATAGTTAAGTGTGTTAGGTCTAGGGTTATGATCAAGATGGGTGACCTTCTGGAAAGTTTCTAAGGGTTTGTGTGAGTGAGGAAAAAGCACATTGGAAAAGGAATGTGTTGGCATGTGGGGACTGTTATTAGTCAGATGACCTATTCAGGCATGTGGGTTGGCCCCAGGGTGGGGACCTGTTTACGAGGCAACTGGTAGTAACTGGCAGAACATGACCCTATGACCATGTTAAGGTGGGGTGTCTGTGTTGTCACTGGTATTAAATAGTTATATTTGGTATCAGAGGCGGTACCCGACCTTAAGTGTGCTTGGCCTAGGGTAGTGATCAGGATGGGTGACCTTCTGGGATGTTTCTGAGGGTGTGTCTGAGTTAGGACAAAGCACACTGGAAAAGACATGTGTTGGCATGTGGAGACTGTTATTAGTTAGATGACCTGTTCAGGCATGTGGGTGGGCTCTAGGGTGGGGACCTATTTTCGGGGCAACTGGTAGTAACTGGAAGACCAAGACCCGATGACCATGTTAAGGTGTGGTGTCTGTGCTGTCGCTAGTATTAAATTGTTACATTTGGTATTAGAGGTGGTACCCAGCCTTAAGTGCGGTGCACTTCCTGGGTTGAAATGTAGGGCTCACAACGGGGATGTTGTCCTCTAGGGGGGGATGTAACACCCCCAAATGATAAAGGGTTAAATGAGTAAATGAAATGATTTATGTCAACAAGGTTCACCTTCATTTTGAGGAGCCTACCTTATTAGAACACTGTAGTTAAGCGTGCTTGGCCTAGAGTAGTGATCAAGATGGGTGAACTTTTGGAAAGTTTCCCAGGGTGTGTCAACAAGGGGAACCTTCCTTTTTAGGAGCCTACCTGATTAGAACTCTGTAGTTAAGCATGCTTGGCCTAGAGTAGTGATCGAGATGAGTGACCTTCTGGAATGTTTTTCAGGGTGTGTCAACACGACACACCTTCTTTTTCAAGAGCCTACCTAATTAGAACTCTATAGCTAAACGTTCTTGGCCTAGAGTAGTGATAAAGATGGATGACTTTATGGGATGTTTCCTAGGGTGTGTAAAAACTGGGTCCCAGTGACAGAACAGACACCCCACCTTAAGTGCGGTGCACTGCCTGAGATGAAATGTAGGGCCCACAACAGAGATGTTTTGCTCTAAGGGGGGGGGGGGGGGTGTAACACCCCCAAATGATAAAGGTTTAAAGGACTCAATGATATGATTTATGTCAACAAGGTTCAAAATGGGGACATTGTGCGCTAAAGGAGGGGGGGGGGGATGAATGTAAGACCCCCAAATGATAAAGGGTTAAATGACTAAATGATACGACTCATTTCAACAAGGTGCACCTTCCTTTTCAGAAGCCTACTTGATTAGAACTCTGTAGTTAATTGTGCTTGGCCTAGGGTAGTGATCAGGATGGGTGAACTTCTGGGAAGTTTCTGAGGGTGTGTGTGAGTGAGGAAAAAGCACACTAGAAAAGACATGTGTTGGAATGTGGTGACTGTTATTAGTCAGATGACCTGTTAAGGGATGTGGGTGGGCCCTAGGGTGGGGACCTGTTTGCAGGGAAACTAGTAGTAACTAGAAGACCAGGACCTGATGACCATGTTAAGGTGGGGTGTCTGTGCTGTCACTAGGACTCAATAGTTACATTTGGTATCAGAGGTGGTACCCAGCCTTAAGTGCGGTGCACTTCCTGAGTTGAAATGTAGGGCTCACAACAGGGACTTTGTGCTCTAAGGGTGGAGGGGATGTAACACCCCCAATTGATAAAGGGTTAATTGAGTAAATGATATGATTTATGTCAACAAGGTTCACCTTCATTTTCAGGATCCTACCTTTTTAGAACACTATAGTTAAGCGTGCTTGGCCTAGACTAGTGATAAAGATGGGCGAACTTCTAGAAAGTTTCCCAGTGTGTGTCAGCAAGGTGAACCTTCCATTTCAGGAGCCTACCTGATTAGAACTCTATAGTTTATAATGCTTGTCCTAGAGTAGTGACCGAGATGGGTGACCTTCTGGAAAGTTTTTCAGGGTGTGTCAATAAGGCACACCTTCTTTTTCTAGAGGCTACCTAATTAAAACTCTATAGTTAAGTGTGCTTGGCCTAGAGTAGTGATCAAGATGGGTGACCTTCTGGGATGTTTCCCAGGGTGTGTAACAACTGGGTCCTAGTGATAGAACAGACACCCCACCTTAAGTGCGGTGCCTTGCCTGAGATAAAATGTAGGGCCCACAACGGGGACTTTGTGCTCTAGGGGGGGATGTAACACCCCCAAATGATAAAGGGTTAAATGAGTAAATTATATGATTTATGTCAAAAAGTTTCACCTTCATTTTCAGGAGCCTACCTCATTAGAACACTGTAGTTAAGTGTGCTTGGCCTAGAGTAGTGATCAATATGGGTGAACTTCTGGAAAGTTTCCCAGGGTGTGTCAACAAGGTGAACTTTCCTTTTTAGAAGTCTACCTGATTAGAACTCTGTAGTTAAGCGTGCTTGTCCTAGAGTAGTGATCGAGATGTGTGACCTTATGGAATGTTTTTCGAGGTGTGTCAACAAGGCACACCGTCTTTTTAAAGAGCCTACCTAATTATAACTCTATAATTAAGCGTGCTTGGCCTAGAGTGGTGATCAAGATGGGTGACCTTCTGGGATGTTTCCGAGGGTGTGTAACAACTGGGTCCCAGTGACAGAACAAACACCCCACCTTAAGTGTGGTTCACTTCCGGAGATGAAATGTAGGGCCCACAACGGGGATGTTGTGCTATAAAAGAGTGGGGGGGGGAGGTGAATGTAACACCCACAAATGATAAAAGGTAAAATGAGAAAAGGATATGACTCATGTCAACAATGTGCACCTTCCTTTTCCAGATCCTACCTGATTAGAACTCTGTAGTTAAGCGTGTTTGTTCTAGAGTAGTGATCAAGGTGAGTGACCTTATGATAAGTTTCCCAGGGTGTGTGTGAGAGAGGTCACCCATCTCGATCACTACTCTAGAAAAAACACGCTTAACTATAGAGTTCTAATCAGGTAGGCTCCTGAAAATTAAGGTGCACCTTGTTGACATGAGTCATATCCTTTACTAATTTAATATTTTATCATTTGGTGGTGTTACATTCACCTCCCCCCTCCTTTATAGAACAACGTCCCCGTTGGGGGCCCCAGGGTGAGGAACACACGTCTTCAGGCCAAGTGGTGGTACCTAGTAGGCTAGGACCCGATGGCCATTCTAAAGTGGGGTGTATGTGCTGTCACTAGGACCCAGTAGTTACATTTGGTATTAGATGTGGTACCCATCCTTAAGTGCGGTGCACTTCCTGAGTTGAAATGTTGGGCTCACAATGAGGACTTTGTGCTCTAAGGGTGGGGGGGGGGGGCGAATGTAACACCCCCAAATTATAAAGGGTTAAATGAGTAATTGATATGACTCATGTCAACAAGGTTCACCTTACTTTTCAGGAGACTACCTAATTAGAACTCTGTAGTTAAGCGTTCTTGGACTAGAGTAGTGATCATGATAGGTGACCTTCTGGGACGTTTATCAGGGTGTGTGTGAGTGAGGAAAAAGCACACTGGAAAGGACATATGTTGTCCTGTGGGGAATGTTATTAGTCTGATGACACGTTCATGCATTCAGGTCCTAGCCCCAGGGTGGAAAAAATGTGTCTTCAGGGCAACTGGTGGTACCTGGAAGGCCAGGACCCGATGTCCAGGTTAAGGGTGGGGTGTCTGTACTATCACTGGGACCCAGTTGTTACATTTGGTATTAGAGGTGGTACCCAACCTTAAGTGCGGTGCACTACCTGGGTTGAAATGTAGGGCCCACGATGGGGACATTGGTCTCTGAAGAGGGGGGGGGGGTGAATGTAACACCCCCAAATGATAAAGGGTAAAATGAGTAAATTATATGACACATGTCAACAAGGTGGACTTTCCTTTTCAGGAGCCTACCTAATTAGAACTCTGTAGTTAAGCGTGCTTGGACTCGAATAGTAGTCTAGATGGGTGACCTTCTGGGAAGTTTCCAAGGGTGTGTGTGAGTGAGGAAAAAGGACACTGGAAAGTACATTTATTGTCTGTGCTATCACTGGGACCCAGTTGTTACATTTGGTATCAGAGGTGGTACCCAGTCTTAAGTGTGGTGTACTTCTTGGGTTGAAATGTAGGGCCCAAAACAGGGAAATTGTGATCTGAAGAGGGGGGGGGTTAATGTAAGACCCCAAAATTATAAAGGGTTAAATGAGTAAATGATATGACCCATTTCAACAAGGTGCACTTTCCTTTTCAGGAGAATACCTGATTAGAACTCTAATGTTAAGCGTGATTGGATTAGAGTAGGGATCAGGATAGGTGACCTTCTGGGAAGTTTCCCTGGGTGTGTGTGAGTGAGGAAAAAGCACACTAGAAATGAAATTTGTTTTCTGTGCTGTCACTTGGACCCAAATGATAAAGGGTTAAATGAGTAAATGATATGACACATGTCAAAAAGGTGCACTTTCCTTTTCAAGAGCCTACCTGATTAGAACTCTGTAGTTAAGCGTGCTTGGCTTATAGTAGGGATCAGGATGGGTGACCTTCTAGGAAGATTCCCAGGGTGTGTGCACTGGGACCCAGTTTTTACATTTGGTATCAGAGGTGGTGCCCAGTCTTAAGTGCAGTGCACTTCTTGAGTTGAAATGTTGGGCCCACAACAGGGACGTTGTGCTATGAAAGGGGGGGGGGGGGGTGAATGTAACACCCCCAAATGATAAAGGGTAAAATGAGTAAATGATATGACACATGTCAACAACGTCCTTTTCAGGATCCTACCTGATTAGAACTCTGTAGTTAAGCATGCTTGGAATAGAGAAGTGAGGAGAAAACACACTGGAAATGATATTTTTTTTCTGTGCTGTCACTGGGACCCAGTTGTTACATTTGGTATTAGAGGTGGTACCCAGTCTAAAGTATGTTGCACTTCCTGAGTTGAAATATAAGGCCCAAAACAGGGATGTTGTGCTCTGAAGAGGGGGGGGGGGGGTGAATGTAACACCCCCAAATGATAAAGGGTTAAATGAGTAAATGATATGACACATGTCAACAAGGTGCACTTTAATTTTTAGGAGCCTACCTGATTAGAACTCTATAGTTAAGAATGCCTGTCCTAGAATAGTGATCAAGATCTGGGAAGTTTCCTAGGGTTTGTGTGAGTGAGGACAAAGCACACCGGAAAGGACATTTGTTTGCATGTGGGGGCTGTTATTAGTCAGATGACCTGTTTAGGCACGTGGGTGGGCCTCAAGGTGGGAACCATGTGTCTGTGGGGTAACTGGTGGCACCTAGGAGGCCAGGACCCGATGACCATGTTAAGGTGAGGTGTTTGTGCTATCATAGGGACCCAGTTGTTACATTTGGTATCCAAGGTGGTACCAAGCCTTAAGTGTGGTGCACTTCTTGGGTTGAAATGTAGGGCCCAAAATAGGGACGATGTGCTCTAAGGGGGGGGGGGGGTGAATGTAACACCCCCAAATAATAAAGGGTTAAATGATTAAATGATCCGTTTAGAAGCGTGGGTGGGCCCCAGAGTGGGGACCATGTGTTTGCGGGGCAACTAGTGGTACCTGGCAGGCCAGAACCCAATGGACATATTAAAGTGGGGTGTCTGTGCTATCACAGGGATCCAGTTGTTACATTTGGTATTAGAGGTGGTACCCAGCCTTAAGTGCAGTGCACTGCCTAGGTTGAAATGCAGGGCCCACAATGGGGACGTTTTTCTCTAGGGGGGGGGGGTGAATGTAACACCCCCAAAAGATAAAGGGTTAAATGATTAAATGATCTATTTAGGAACGTGGGTGGACCCCATGGTGGGGTCCACATGTCTGTGGGGAAACTAGTGGTACCTGGCAGGCCGGGACCCGATGTCCATGTTAAGGTGGGGTGCATGTGCTATCATAGGGACCCAGTTGTTACATTTGGTATCCGAGGTGGTACCCAACCTTAAGTGTGGTTCACTTCCTGGGTTGAAATGTAGGGCTCACAATGGGGATGTTGTGATCTAAAGGGGGTGGGGTGAATGTAACACCCACAAATGATAAAGGGTTAATGATTAAATGATCCGTTCATGCACATGGGTGGGCCCTAGAGTGGGGACCATGTGTCGGTGGGGCAACTGGTGGTACCTGGAAGGCTAGGACCTAATGGCCATTTAAAGGTGGGGTGTTTGTGCTATCACAGGGACCCAATTGTTACATTTGGTATCAGAAGTGGTACCCAGCCTTAAGTGCGGTGCACTGCCTGAGTTGAAATGTAGGCCCACAATGGGGATGTTGTGCTCTAAGGGGGGGGGGGTGAATGTAACAGCCCCAAATTATAAAGGGTTAAATTATTAAATGATCCATTCAGGAATGTGGGTGGGCCCTAGAGTGGGGACCACATGTCTGCGGGGCATTTGGTGGTACCAGGAAGGCTAGGACCTGATGGCCATGTTAAGGTGGGTGTCTGTGCTATCACAAGGACCCAGTTGTTACATTTGGTATCAGAGGTGGTACCCAGCCTTAAGTGCGGTGCACTTCCTGGGTTGAAATGTAGGGCTCACAATGGGGACGTTGTGCTCTAAAGGTTGGGGGGGGGGGTGAATGTAACACCCCCAAATGATAAAGGGTTAAATGAGTAAATTATATGACTCATGTCAACAAGGGGAATCTTCAGGTTCCTACCTGATTAGAACTCTGTAGTTAAGCATGATTGGAATAGAGTAGTGGTCAGGATGTGTGACCTTCTGGGAAGTTTCCCAGGGTGTGTTTGAGTGAGGACAAAGCACACTGGAAAAGACATTTTTTGGCATGTGGGGACTGTTATTAGTCAGATGACCCATTTAGGCACATGGGTGGGCCCCAGGGTGCGGATCACGTGTCTGCAGGGCAACTGGTGGTACCTGACAGGCCAGGACCCGATGGTCATGTTAAGGTGGGGTGTCTATGCTGTCATAGGGACCCAGTTGTTACATTTGGTATTAGTGGTGGTACCCATCCTTAAGTTCGGTGCACTGCCTGGGTTGAAATATAGAGCCCACAGTGGGGATGTTGTGATCTAAAGGGGGGATGGGTGAATGTAACACCCCCAAATGATAAATGGTTAAATTATTAAATGATATGAATCATGTCAACAAGGTTCATCTTCAGGATCCTACCTGATTAGAACACTGTATTTAAGCATTCTTGTCCTAGTGTAGTGATCAGGATGGGTGACCTTTTGGGAAGTTTCCCAGGGTGTGTGTGAGTGAGGAAAAAGCACACTGGAAAATACATTTGTTGTATTGTGGGGACTGTTATTAGTCAGATGACCCATTTAGACATGTGTGTGGGCCCTAGGGTTGAGACCACGTGTCTGCAGGGCAACTGGTGGTACCTGGCAGGATAGGACCTGATGGAAATGTTAAGGTGGGGTGTCTGGGCTATCACAGGGACCCATTTGTTACATTTGGTATTAGTGGTGGTACCCATCCTTAAGTGTGGGGCACTGCCTATGTTGAAATGCAGGGCCCACAATGGGGATGTTTTTCTCTGGGGGGGGGGGGGTGAATGTAACACCCCCAAATGATAAATGGTTAAATGAGTAAATGATGTGAGTCATGTCAACAAGGTACATCTTCAGGATCCCGACTGATTAGAACTATATAGTTAGGCATGCTTGTCCTAGAGTAGTGATCGGGATGTGTGACCTTCTAAGAACTTTCCCAGGGTGTGTGTGAGTGAGGACAAAGAACACTATAAAAGAACACTGGGGTGTCTGTGCTGTTACAGGGACCAATTTTTTACATTTGGTATCAGTTGTGGTACCCATCCTTAAGTGTGGTGCACTTCCTGGGTTGAAATGTAGGGCCCACAATGGGGGTGTTGTGATCTAGGGGGGGGGGGGTTGATTGGCCTATAGTAGTGATTAGGATGGGTGACCTTTTGGGAAGTTTCCCAGGGTGCATGAGTGAGGAAAAAGCACACCGGAAAAGACATTTGTTGGCCTGTGGGGACTGTTATTAGTCAGATGACCTTTTTAGGCACGTGGGTGGACCCCAGGGTTGGGACCACATTTCTGTGGGGAAACTGGTGGTACCTGGAATGCTAGTACCTGATGGCCATGTTGAGGTGGGGATTCTATTCTATCATAGGGACCTAGTTGTCACATTGGGTATCAGTGGTGGTACCCCGGCTTAAGTGTGGTTTACTGCCTGGGTTGAAATGTAGGGCCCACAGTGGGGATGCTGTGCTCTAAGGGGAGGGGGGTGAATGTAACACCCCCAAAAGATAAAAGGTTAAATGAGTAAATGATATGACTCATGTCAACAAGGTTCATCTTCCGGAGCCCACCTGATTATAATTCTGTAGTTAAGCGTGCTTGGCCTAGAGTAGTGATCAGGATGTGTGACTTTCTGGGAAGTTTACCAGGGTGTGTGTAAGTGAGGACAAAGCACGCTGGGGTTTCTGTGCTATCACAAGAACCCAGTTGTTACATTTGGTATTATAGGTGGTACCCAGCCTTAAGTGCGGTGCATTTCATGGGTTGAAATGTTGGGCCCACAATGGGGATGTTGTGCTCTAGGGGGGTGAATGTAACACCCCCAAATGATAAAGGGTTAAATGAGTAAATGATATGACTCATGTCAAAAAGGTGAATAATCAGGAGCCTACCTGATTAGAACTCTATAGTTAAGCGTTCTTGGCCTAGAGTAGTGACCAGGAAGGGTGAGATTTTGGGAATTTTTCCAGGGTGTGTGTGAGTGAGGATAAAGCACATTGGAAAATACATTTGTTGGCCTGTGGAAACTATTATTAGTCAGATGACCCATTCAGACACGTGGGTGGGCCCCAGGGTTGGGACAACGTGTCTGCAGGGCAACTCGTGGTACCTGGCAGGCCAGGACCCGATGGACATGTTAAGGTGGGGTGTCTGTGCTGTTATAGGGACCCAGTTGTTACATTTGGTATCAGAGGTGGTACCCAATCTTAAGTGCAGTGCACTGCCTGGGTTTAAATATAGGGCCCACAATGGGGAAATTGTGCTCTAAAGGGTGTGTGTGAGTGAGGAAAAAACACACTGGAAAAGACATTTGTTGGCATGTGAGGACTATTATTAGTCAGATGAACCATTCAGGCACATGGGTAGGCCCCAGGGTGGGGACCACGTGTCTGCGGGGCAACTGGTGGTACTCGGCAGGACATGACCCGATGTCCATGTTAAGGTGGGGTGTTTGTGCTGTCAGAGTGACCCAGTTGTTACATTTGGTATTAGAGGTGGTACCCAACCTTAAGTGTGGTGCACTGCCTGGGTAGAAATGTAGGGCCCACAACGAGGACATTGTGCTCTAAAGGGGGGGGGGTGAATGTAACACCCCCACATGATAAAGGGTTAAATGAGTTAATGATATGACTCATGTCAACAAGGTGAATCTTCTTTTTCGGGAGCCTACTTGACTAAAACTCTATAGTTAAGTGTGCTTGGCCTGGAGTAGGGATCAGGATGGGTGACCATCTGAGAAGTTTCCCAGTCTGTGTGTGAGTGAGGAAAAAACACACTGGAAAAGACATGTGTTGTCATGTGGGGACTGTTATTAGTCAGATGACCCCTTCAGGAACGTGGGTGGGCCCCAGGGTGGGGACCATGTGTCAGCGAGGCATCTGGTGGTACCTGGAAGGCCAAGACCCGATAACCATGTTAGGTTGGGTTGTCTGTGTTTCCACCGGGACCCAGTTGCTACATTTGGTATCAGAGGTGGTACCCAGACTTAAGTGTCGTTCACTACCGGTGTTGAAATGATATGACTCATGTCAACAAGGTGGCAGACCAGGACCCGATGACCATCTTAACATGGGGTGTCTGTGCTGTCACAGAGATCCCAATTGTTACATTTGATATCAGAGGTGGAAAGGACATGTGTTTGAATGTGGGGAATGTTATTAGTCAGATGATCCCTTCAGGCATGTGGGTAGGCCCTATGGTTGGGACCATGTGTCTACAGGGAAACTGGTGGTACCTGGCAGGCCAGGACCCGATGGGCATGTTAATGTGGAGTGTCTGTGCTGTCACCGGGACCCAGTTGTTACATTTGGAATCAGAGGTGGTACCCAGCCTTAAGTGCAGTGAAATTACATGGTTTAAATGATATGAATCATTTCAACAAGGTGGTAGACCAGGACCCGATGGCCATGTTAATGTGGGGTGTCTGTGCTATCATAGGGACCCCAGTTGTTACATTTGGTATCAGAGGTGGTACCCAGCCTTAAGTGCAGTGCACTTCCTGGGTTGAAATGTGGGGCCCATAATGGGGACATTGTGCTCTAATGGGGGGGGGGGGATGTAACACCCCCCAAATGATAAAGGGTTAAATGAGTAAATGATATGACTCATGTCAACAAGGTGCATCATCCTTTTTGAGAGCCTACCAGGTTAGAACTCTGTAGTTAAGCATGTTTGGCATGGAGTAGTGATCAGGATTGGTGACCTTCTAGGAAGTTTCCCAATGTGTGTGTGAGTGAGGACAAAATCACACTGGAAAGGACATGTGTTGTCCTGTGGGGACTGTTATTAGTCAGATGACCCGTTCAAAGAATTTTTTAAGTGTGTATGTGCTGTCAACGAGACCCAATTGTTACATTTGGTATCAAAGGTGGTACCCAGCCTTAAGTGCGGTGCACTACGGGGGTTGAAATGATATGAATCATGTCAACAAGGTGGCAGGACAGGACCCGATGGCCATGTTAACGTGGGGTGTCTATGCTCTCACAGGGACCCCAGTTGTTACATCTGGTATCAGAGGTGGTACTCAGCCTTAAGTGTGGTGCACTGCCTGGGTTGAAATGTAGGGCCCACAATGGGGAAGTTGTGGTCTAAGGGGGGGGGGGGTGAATTTAACAACCCCAAATGATAAAGGGTTAAATGAGTAAATGATATGACTCATGCCAACAAGGTGCATATTCCTTTTTGAGAGCCTACCTGATTAGAACTCTGTAGTTAAGCGTGCTTGGCCTGGAGTAGTGATCAGGATGGGTGACCTTCTGGTATGTTTCCCAATGTGTGTGTGAGTGAGAGAAAAAGCACACTGGAAAGGACATTTTTTGGTCTATGGGGACTATTATTAGTCATATGACCAGTTCAAAGAAGTTTCCCAGTGTGTTTGTGCTGTCAGCGGGACCCAGTTGTTACATTTGGTATCAGAGGTGGTACCCAACCTTAAGTGTGGTGCACTGCCGGGGTTGAAATGATATGACTCATGTCAACAAGGTGGCAGGCCAGGACCCGTTGGCCATATTAACCTGGGGTGTCAGTGCTGTCACAAGGACCTAATTTTTACATTTGGTATCAGATGTGGTACCCAGACTTAAGTGCAGTGCGCTTCCTGGGTTGAAATGTAGGGCCCAAAATGATGACTTTGTGCTCTAAAAGGGGGAGGGATGAATGTAACACCCCCAAATGAAAAGGGTTAAATGATTAAATGATATGAATCATGTAAAAAATGTGCATATTTCTTTTTGAGAGCCTACCAGATTAAAACTGTGTAGTTAAGCATGCTTGGACTAGAGTAGTGATCACGATGATTGACCTTCTGGGAAGTTTCTTAATGTGTGAATTAGTGAGGAAAAAAGCACACTGGAAAGGACATGTGTTGGCCTTTGAGGACTGTTATTAGTCAGATGACCCGATCAAAGAAGTTTCCCAGTGTGCGTGTGAGTGAGGACAAAGCACACTAGAAAGAACATGTGCTGGCTTGTGGAGAATGTTATTAGTCAGATGACCTATTCAGGAACGTGGGTGGGCCCTAGGGTGGGGACCATGTGTCTGGGGGGAAATTTATGGTACCTGTAAAGAATATGTGTTGGCATGTGGGGACTGTTATTAGTCAGATGACTTGTTCAGGAATATGGGTGGGCTCCAGGGTGGGGACCATGTGTCTGTGGGGAAACTGATGGTACCTGGTATGCTAGGACCAGATGGCCATGTTAAGGTGGAGTGTATGTGCTCTCACCGATACCCAGTTGTTACATTTTATATCAGGGGTGGTACCGAGCATTAAGTGCGGTGAACTGCTGGGGTTGAAATGATATTAGTCATGTCACCAAGGTGGAAGGCCAGGACCCGATGACCATGTTAAGGTGGGGTGTCTGTACTGTCACAGGGACCCAGTTGTTACATTTGGTATCAGAGGTGGTACCCAAATTTAAGTGTGGTGCACCGCCTGGGTTGAAATGTAGGGCCCACAATGGGGGCGTTGTTCTCTAAAGGGGGGGGGGTGAATATAACACCCCCAAATGATAAAGGGTTAAATTAGTAAATTATATTACTCATGTCAACTAGGTGAATCTTCTTTTTTGAGATCCCACTTGATTAGAATTCTATAGTTAAGCGTGCTTGTCCTGGAGTAGTGATCAGGATGGGTGACCTTCTGGAAAGTTTCCTTGTGTGTGTGTGAGTGAGGAAAAAGAACACTGAAAAGGACATGTGTTGGCCTTTGGGGATAGTTATTTGTCAGATGACCCATTCAGGCACGTGGGTGGACCTGTGGGTGGGGACCTTGTGTATGTGGGGCAACTAGTGGTACCTGATAGGCCAAGACCTGATGGCCATGTTAAGATGGGGTGTCTATTCTATCACCGTGACCATGTGTCTGTGGGGAAACTGGTGGTACCTGGCAGGCCAGGACCCAATTACCATGTTAAGGTGGGGTGTGTGTACTGTCACTGATACCCAGTTGTTACATTTGGTATCAAAGGTGGTACCCATCCTTAAGTGTGGTGCACTGTCGGGGTTGAAATGATATGACTCAAGTCAACAAGGTGGAAGTCCAGGAACTGATGGCCATGTTAACGTGAGGTGTCTGTACTGTTATAGGGACCTTAGTTGTTACATTTGGTATCAGAGGTGGTACCCAGCCTTAAGTGCGGTGCACTGCCAGGGTTGAAATTTAGGTCCCACAATGGGGATGTTGTGCTCTAATGGGTGGTGGGGGTGAATGTAAAACCCCCAAATGATAAAGGTTTAAATGAGTAAATGATATGACTCATGGAAACAAGGTGTATCTTATTTTTCAAGAGCCTACCTGATTAGAACACTGTAGTTAAGCGTTCTTGGCCAAAAGTAGTGATCAGGATGGGTGACATTCTGGAAAGTTTCCCAGTGTGTGTGTGAGTGAGGACAAAATCACACTAGAAAGGACATGTGTTGTCCTATGGTGATTGTTATTAGTCAGATGACCCATTCAAATAAGTTTCCCAGTGTGTGTGTGAGTGAGGACAAAGAACACTAGAAAGAACATGCATTGGATTATGGGGACTGTTATTAGTCAGATGACATGTTCAGGAACATGGGTGGGCCCTAGGGTGGGGACCATGTGTCTGCGGGGAAACTGATGGTACCTGGAAATAACATGTGTTGGCCAGTGGGGAATGTTATTAGTCAGATGACCAGTTCAGGCACGTGGGTGGGCCCCAGGGTGGGAACCATGTGTCTGTGGGGAAACTAATGGTACCTGGCATGCCAGGAACCAATGTCCATTTTAAGGTGGGGTGTATATGCTGTCACCAAGACTCAGTTGTTACATTTGGTATCATAGGTGGTACCCAGCCTTAATTTCGGTGCACTGCCGAGGTTGAAATGATATTACTCATGTCAACAGGAAGGTATGCCAGGACCCGATGGCCATGTTAAGGTGGGGTGTCTGTTCTATCACAGGGACCCAGTTGTTACATTTGGTATCAAAGGTGGTATCCAGCCTTAAGTGCGGTGCATTGCCTGGGTTGAAATGCAGGGTCCACAATGGGGACATTGTTCTCTAAGGGGGGGGGGGAATGTAACACCCCCAAATGATAAAGGGTTAAATGAGTAAATGATATGACTAATGTAAACAAGGGGTGTATTCTTTTTTAAGAGCCCACCTGATTAGAATTCTGTAGATAAGCGTGCTTATCCTGGAGTAGTGATCAAGATGGGTGACCATCTGGAAAGTTTCCCAGTGTGTGTGTGAGTGAGGACAAAGCACACTGGAAAGGACATGTGTTGGCCTGTGGAAACTGTTATTAGTCAGATAACCCATTCAAGCACATGGGTGGACCACAGGGTGGGGACCATGTCTCTGCTGGGCCAGTGGTGGTGGACCCGATGGTCATGTTAAGGTGGGGTGTTTGTACTGTCATTGGGACCTAGTTGTTACATTTGGTATTAGAGAGGGTACCCAGCCTTAGGTGCGGTGCACTATCGGGGTTGAAATGTAGGGCCCATAATGGGGATGTTGTGCTCTGGGGGGGGGGGGTGAATGTAACACCCTTAAATGATAAAGGTTTAAATGACTAAATGATATGAGTCATGTAAACAAGGTGAACCTTCCTTTTCAGGAGCCTACTAGATTAAAACTCTCTAGTTAAGTGTGCTTGGCCTAGAGTAGTGATCAGGATTGGTGACCTTATGGGATATTTCCTAGGGTGTGTCTGAGTGAGGACAATGCACACTGAAAAGGACATGTGTTGTCTTGTGGGAATGTCAGTGGGCCCCAGGGTGGGGACCACATGTCTACGAGGCAACTGGGGGTACCTAGTAGGCCAGAACCTGATGGCCATGATAAGGTGGGGTGTTTGTGTGGTCACCGAGACCCAGTTGTTACATTTAGTATCAGAGGTGGTACCCAGCCGTAATTGTGGAGCACTGCCGAGGTTGAAATGTTGGGCCCACAATGGGGATGTTGTGCTTTAGGGGGGGGGGGTGAATGTAACACCCTCAAATGATAATGGGTTAAATGACTAAATGATATGACTCATGTAATCAAGGTGCACCTTCCTTTTCGGAAGCCTACCTGATTAGAACTATGTTGTTAAGTATTCTAGGCCTAGAGTAGTGATCAGGATTGGAGACTTTCTGGGATATTTCCCAGGGTGTGTTTGACTGAGGACAATGCACACTATAAAGGACATGTGTTGGGTTGTTGGAATGTGGGTGGGCCCTGAGGTGGGGACCATGTGTCTATAGGGAAACTGGTGGTACCTAGCAAGCCAGGACCCAATGTCCATGTTAAGGTGGGGTGTCTGTGCTGTCACTGGGACCCGGTTGTTACATTTGGTATCAGAGGTGGTACCCAGCCTTTAGTGCATTGCACTGCTGGGGTTGAAATGTAGGTCCCACAATGGGGACGTTGTGATCTAGGGGGGTGGGGGGTTAATGTAACACCCTCAAATTATAAATGGTTAAATTACTAAATGATCTGACTCATGTCAACAATATGCACCTTCCTTTTCGGGAGCCTACATGATTAGAACTCTATAGTTAACTATGCTTGGCCTAGAGTAGTGATCAGAATTGGTAACCTTATGGGATATTTCCCAGGGTGTGTCTGAGTGAGGACAATGCACACCAGAAAGGACATGTATTGGCTTGTGGGAATGTGGGTGGGCCCTAGGGTGGGGGCCACATGTCTATGTGGCAACAGGTGGTACCCGGAGGGCCAGGACCCAACCCCCATGTTAAGGTGGGGTGTCTGTGCTGTCACCGGGACCTTGTTGTTAAATTTGGTATCAGAGGTGAGACCTAGCCTTAAGGGATGTGCACTGACTGGGTTGAAATGTAGGGACCACAATGGTGATTTTGTGCCCTAAAGGCGGGGGGGGGGGGGGGTGAATGCAACACCCCCAAATGATAAAGGGTTAAATGACTAAATGATATGACTCTTGGAAATAAGGAGAAACTTTTTTTCGGAAGCTTACCTTATTAGAACTCTATAGTTAAGCGTGATTTGTCTGGAGTAGTGATCACAATGGGTGACCTTTAGAAAAATTTCCCAGGGTGTGTATGAGTGAGGAAAACTCACACTAGAAAAGACATGTGTTGGCCTGTGGGGATGTGGGTGGGCCCTAGTGTGGGGTCTACATGTCTGCAGAGAAATTGGTGGTACCTGGCTGGCCAGGACCCGACAAACGTGTTAATATGGGGTGTTTGTGCTCTCACCGGGACCTAGTTGTTACATTTGGGATTAGAGGTGGTACCCCGCCTTAAGTGTGGTGCACTGCCTGGGTTGAAATGCAGATCTCACAATGGGGACATTGTTCTATAAGGGGGGGGGGTGAATGTAAAACCTTCAAATTATAAAGGGTTAAATGACTAAATGATATGACTCATGTAAACAAGGTGGACCTTCCTTTTCAGATGCCTACTTGATTTGAACTCTGTAGTTAAGCGTGCTTGGCCTGGAGTAGGGATTAGGATGGGTGACCTTCTAGAAAGTTTTCTAGGGTGTGTGTGTGTGTGAGGAAAAAGCACACTGGAAAGGACATGTGTACACCACCAAATGATATAGGGTTAAATGAGTAAATGATATGACTCATGTCAACAAGGTGCACCTTCCTTTTCAGGAGCCTACCTGATTAGAACTCTGTAGTTAAGTGTGTTTGGATTAGAGTAATGATCAGGATGGGTGACCTTATGGGATATTTCCCAGGGTGTGTCTGATTGAGGACAAAACACACTGAAAAAGACATTTGTTGGCTTGTGGGAACATGGGTAGGCCCTAGGGTGGGGACCACTTTTCTGTGGGGAAACTAGTGGTACCTGGCGGGCAAGGACCCAACCCCCATGTTAAGGTGGGGTGTCTGTACTATCACCGGGACCCAGTTGTTACATTTGGTATCAAAGGTGGGAACTAACCTTTAGTGCGGTGCACTGCCAAGGTTGAAATGTAGGGCCCACAATGGGGACTTTGTGATCTAAAGGCAGGGGGTGAATGTAACACCCCCAAATGATAAAGGGTTAAATGAGTAAATGATATTAATCATGTCAACAAGGTGCACCTTCCTTTTTGGGAGCCTACTTGATTAGAACTCTGTAGTTAAGTGTTCTTGGCCTAAAGTAGTGATCAGGATGGGTGACATTTTGGGATATTTACTAGGGTGTGTCTGAGTGAGGAAAAAGCACATTATAAAGGACATGTGTTTGCTTGTGGGAACGTGGGTGGGCCCTAGGGTGGGGACCACGTGTCTGTGCGGAAACTGGTGGTACCTGGCGGGCTAGGAACCAGCCCCCATGTTAAGGTGGGGTGTCTGTGTTGTCACCGGGACCCAGTTGTAACATTTGGTATCAAAGGTGGGACCTAGCCTTAAGTGCGGTTCACTTCCTAGGTTGAAATGTAGGGCCTACAATGGGTACTTTGTGCTCTAAAAGCGGGGGGGGGGGGGTGAATGTAACTCCCCCAAATGATAAATGGTTAAATGAGTAAATGATATTACTCATGTCAACAAGGTGCACCTTACTTTTTTGGAGGCTACTTGATTGGAACTCTGTAGTTAAGTGTGCTTGGTTTAGAGTAGTGATCAGGATGGTGACCTTCTGGGATATTTCCCAGGGTGTGTTCGAGTAAGGAAAAAGCACAATAGAAAGGACATGTGTTGGCTTGTGTGAACATTGGTGGACCCCAGGGTGGGGACCACATGTCTGTGCGGCAACTGGTGATACCTGGCAGGCAGGACCCAACCCCCATGTTTGGGTGGGGTGTTTGTGCTATCACTGGGGCCCAATTTTTACATTTGGAATCAAAGGTGGGACCTAGCCTTAAGTGTGGTGCACTGCCTAGGCTGAAATGTAGGGACCACAATGGGAAAGTTGTGCTCTAAAGGTAGGGGGTATGAATGTAACACCACCAAATGATAAAGGGTTAAATGACTAAATGATATGACTCAGGTCAACAATGTGAAACTTTTTTTTGGGAGCCTACCTGATTAGAACTCTACAGTTAAGCATGATTTGTCTAAAGTAGTGATTAGGATGGGTAAACTTATGAGAAGTTTCCCAGGGTGTGTCTGAGTGAGGAAAAAGCACACTAGAAAGGAAATGTGTTGCCTATGGGGACGTGGGTGGGATCTAGGGTGGGGACCACGTGTCTGCAGGGCAACTGGTGGTCCAGGACCTGACAACCGTGTTAAGGTGGGGTGTCTGTGCTCTCACCGGGACCCAGTTTTTACATTTGGTATCAGAGGTGGTACCCCGCCTTAAGTGCGGTGCACTTACTGGGTTGAAATGTAGGGACCACAATGGGGAAGTTGTGCTCTAAGGGGTGGGTGGGGGGGGGGGGTGAATGTAACACCTTAAAATGATAAAGGGTTAAATGACTAAATGATCTGACTCATGTCAACAAGGTGCGCCTTCCTTTTTCAGGAACCTGCCTAATTAGAACTCTGTAGTTAAGCATTCATAGTCTGGAGTACTGATCAAGATGGGTGACCTTCTAGAAAGTTTCCCAGGGTGTGTGTGAGTGAAGACAAATCAAAATGAAAATGACAGGTGTACACCCCCAAATGATAAAGGTTTAAATGAGTAAATTATATGACTCATGTCAATAAGGTGCACCTGTTTTTTTCGGGAGCCTACCTGATTAGAACTATGTAGTTAACTATATTTGGAATGGAGTAGTGATCAGGATGGGTGAATTTCAGGGAAGTTTCCTAGGGTGTGTGTGAGTGAGGGAAAAACACACTATAAAGGACATGTGTTGTCCTGTGGGGACTTTTATTAGTCAGATGACCCGTTCAGTCACATTAGTGGGCCCTATGGTGGGGACCGCGTGCCTGCGGGGAAACTGGTGGTGCCTGGTAGGCTAAGACCTGATGGCCATGTTAAGATGGGGTGTCTGTGCAATCACTGGGACCGAGTTATTACATTTGGTATCAGAGGTGGTACCCATTATAGCATCCCGTCTTTTTATAACATAAACTTTCATTACATTACAAAAAGCTGAGGATCTTTAAGGTTTAGTGTCTTGGAAACCAGGAACATAATACATGAAAACAACATAAAACATTCTTCTTAAACACTTTAATGGCTTATCCTTAAGTTCATCCTAGGTTCATTACTGCATCTCATAACCTAGGGACATACATCAAAAGAAAGGGTGAGCAGAAGGCCCAGTAAGGGAAACAAGAGAAACATTTTACATGTGAACTTGAGATACTTCAATAAGGTCATGAAAAGAACTTTAAGGCATGAGAAAGAAATCATGATGAATTTCATAATAAAAATAACATTTTTCATAACTTGAAGATGTGGATGCAACATTTAATATTGACAATCATTTCGTTTCACCAAGGTCCATCCCCAAGGTGTCATTAAAAATTACCAAGGTTATTCACCAAGGTATCAGTATAAAAGGTCATCTCTAGAGATTGAGTCTTTACCCAATGCATTGGAGCGCTATCTGGGCGCACCCATGAAATGTATTTATTATAATGTGAGCCACATATATCATCATAAATAATTTCATAAACAACCCATATAGCAGAAAAGAAATGGGTTTCATTTCATAATCATAACGTTTTAAAAACTGCTTTAAAGACATGATCTTTATGTCACTTTAAACCCACGGAAAGGGAAAGCGGGTTTCGTGTATGTAATTACAAGAATTTAAAATAGAATACTTTGATATATGTGTGAATACCCATGTAGAAATAAGATATTTGAGTATTCACTTAATAGCATAAAATAATTTTGAGAAAAGAGAGAGGCATTTTGAGACGAAAATTCTGCAGCATAACGACTACTTTTCAGGGTTTTAGAAAACGTCGAAAAGAGAGGGGAAATGGGTCACCCACTCATAAATGATCTATAAAAATAGTATAGGGACAGAATATAAAGGATATGAATCATGGTAAGGAAATTTTAAGGACATACCATTTGAAATGAAAAACATGGAAGTAAGACAAAAATAAGATTTCTCTTATAAAAATTCAGCAGCCTAATAGCGTCACTTAAACTTCAATAAAAATGATTTGACAAGATAAAATAGGGTCACTCATCATATGATAATAAGATATAAGTATGATAGATATAGAGATAATACCCCAAAATAATAAAAAGGAACTTGAAAGACTTGACATGAAAATAGAACTTGAAAAATGAGAAGGGTGAAAGAATCCCTTAAAAATTCGGCAGCCTAACAGCGTCACTTAAACTTTCATAAAACGAAATGATGAGAGTAACATGGGATCTCTCATCATATAAAATTGAAAATGGCAGTAAAAGGAATATAAAAGAACATCCTCCCACATAAGAACATGGAGCATAAAAGGAATGACATAAAGGAGATTACTTGAAAAGAAAGAGAGAGGTCGGATCCCTTACCTTAAAACGTAACTCTTAAAACTCAAAGGTTGGGACCTTGAGGGCTTGGGGGCACCTTGGGAGGATTCCTTGGGAGGTAAGGAGACCAGAACTTTGTTGGGGGATAGTTGGGAGTGAAAAATAAAGGAGGAAAGGGTGGGTATTTATAGGGAATGTGAGGGGACAAAGCATTAATGGCCAAGGGACACCTCACAAGTGCTTTTCTCAAAACCATGTGCTCTCCCATGAAATTTACCATGGAGTTAGGCCACATGGGGCCCCTAATACAATAATTCATCACCTTTGGCCGGACAATCCTTAAAATATATCATGAAATCATCATGACACAGCTATGATGTCATTAAACATACCGAAACCCTAAAATTGCTTTTTTTACTATTCACTGAAAATTCATCATTCTCAGAAAAAACCCAAAATCTCACCTTAACCAAATATCGATGCTCTAATTACATCTATGAACTCCATTTTATAAAAATAATTTTCTAAATATTTTTAATTTAATTTTTAAATAAAAGCACTATTCATCGAGAATGCATTTTTTTCAGAAAAATCCCCAAAAATTAATATAACATAATATCGATGCTCTGAGTTCAAAAATAAAGTCAATTTTATAACAATAATTTTCTAATTATTTTTAATTAAAATTTTAATTAAAAAAACGCTATTCACCCGAAAAAAGTAATAGTTGACTAATAATTTATGAAACCGTTATTTACCCATTTTATTGAATCTCATTACTTAATCAAGTTGTATAAATTATATTAAAACTTTCTTTGAGTGAAATTACTAATCCATTTGGTCACATTACTAATCCTAAGCATAAAATCACTATTCATAATTTACTATTCATCAAAAATCAAGTTGATCTTATTAGACTCTAAATTTCGTACTAAACATAATTGTAGAAGACCATTTTTTGAAAATCATTACATATTTTTAATTATTTAAGGTTTACATAAACATTTTTAAAATCTCCTTTTTCTAAAATTCATCAAAAATATGCATACTATATTTATTAGGTCATTTGAAAATTCATAAACTTCATCATAAGAAGAAATCCCAATTTTTTATTTAAAACAAAGGATTACAAAAGGCAGTTACGGTCTCCTTACATAGCCCCTTATCACACCAGCATAGGACCTAAGTGTAGGGTGTTCTAAGGTGAGAGAATCTGAGGGAGGCTCGGCCAACATCGCACGAGTAGTAATTTCTATCAGTTTGAACTTCTCGCGGAGGCGATCCCGTTTTAGCTTCACATGATGAAGTTCAGCTTGGGTTTGATCCAGAGCAAAGCCCAGTGGTGCTAAATCCTTCCCAAGTTCTGTTAGATGGGCTTCGATCAGTCCAAGACTACTGGGTGAGGCCATCAAATCTTCTTTCTATATTAATTAACCAAGATTACTTGTATTTAGAGACAATAATCGAAACGTTTAGTTTACAGTGGTCACATTGACCAATGGTCATATAACATTCAAAACCCAAAGGTATCATTTTAATTATACTCATGTTATCAAATGAAACAGTTTTGTTGAGTATCAAAAATAAAATAACACACAAAAATTAGGAAACAAGATTTATTCAAAATTTCGGGTCGTTACAATCTTCCCCCCTTATGAAATTGCGTCCTCGCAATTTTTAAAAATTGGGTTTTGAAATTTCATTGAAAGTCCCACATCGGAAAAGGAGTCAGAAAAACTATTACTTTAAAAGAAATAAAGGGAAGTACAAAGGTCACCCGAGTTAACCCATACTAGGATTCCATGGAGGAAAACATGAATATGGAAGAAAAAAACAAAGGGTCAAGTTCTGGGGGAGAGTGATAGAAAACATGATTATGAGAAAGTTAACCATAAGAAAATCCCAAACTTATGATGTGTGTAAATGGTCTTTGATTACCTAGTAGGAAACGTAAACCAACAACGTTTTTGTTTTACATTCCTTTTCATAATTTTGAGGAATTCATTTACTACATAGAAAATATACCTACCTTTATATAGAGTTTCATCCTTTAATAAGTTTCTACCCAAAACTAATATTTTCTCCAAACGATGAGCATTCAAAACTACTTGGTCTCATCAAAACACAAGAATCATCTTCTAGAGAATCACAAAATCCACAAAATATTAACTATTTATTTCATCCATCTTTAAACATTATCCCAAAAACAGAAAGGGTAAGGTAAAACAACTCTTCAAAAAGAAATAATCCCATAGGAATGGAAACTAATTTTAAATCTTCAAAGTTCAATGGTACTACCCAAAGTTTATCATAGACCTTTCCATAAATAACGGTCCTTAAAATTCCTCAAAATAAACCAAACTAAGATTGAAACCCAAATACAAGAGGGATTTGATAACATAGTCTTCCAAAATAAACTTCATTGTTCATCTCCAAACAACATCAACCACTCCTAACATCTTATAACAAAAGTATCTAACCTAAACATATTTTATCCAATATAGGTTAATCATTCCCTTAAGTAACCTAAATTACTATAAGTCCACCTTAAATTCATCGATTCTTCAAAACATAAGTCATCCTTACTTCTCAATGAAAATACCGTAGTAATCTATTTACCTCGATCATATAGGGTCCCCAAAATAGTGAATGTCTTCCAAAATAATAATCATCTTTTAATCCCCGAATCATATCTGTCGTATTAATATGGTAATCGTCGCATTTCCTATCACATTGGTTGTTGGGACATGTTCTTCCATTTCCCACAATTAACTAAGAAGAGAAAGTATAATTAGGGGCTTAAATACTTAGCCAATAATCATGAAAAGGGACTTAAAGCATATAAGGATAACTTGTAGAAGAAAAGTATACCCTAACTTGTGATCCCCTAGGTTTCAAACTAGGTTATCCATGATCATATATTCTTATGTGAATATTTATTTTATTTTATCTTTGTTCCTTTAATAATGGTTCATACTAAGCTTATGAATTTACCAAAGCATATCCCCCGGGAGTGTCGTAACCAAGAGTGCAGCAAGACCCGTTGTCGTGTACCAGTTCCCATTTGAGTCTAGCTCAAAGTGGTGTTTTTGGGTTTTACCCCTATGTACATCTGTGCCAGAGCCACCTCTACCTGCTCGTATTCAGACAGAGATGTCTTTGCTTGGCAACCCCTTACTCAATACTCACCAAAATACTAGGAAGATTTCCTATATTTAAACTTTTCTATAGGTTTCTTCCTAATGTTTTCATATCCTAATTTCCACAAATAACTAAACCATCCTTTGATACCAACTATAGCATCATGTCTTTTTATAACATAAACTTTCATTACATTACAAAAAACTGAGGATCTTTGAGGTTTAGTGTCTTGGAAACCAGGAACAGAATACATGAAAACAACATAAAACATTCTTCGTAAACACTTTAAAGGCTTATCCTTAAGTTAATCCTAGGTTCATTACTACATCTCATAACCTGGGGACATACATCAAAAGAAAGGGTGAGCAGAAGGCCCAGTAAGGGAAACAAGAGAAACATTTTACATGTGAACTTGAGATACTTCAATAAGGTCATGAAAAGAACTTTAAGGCATGAGAAAGAAATCATGAGGAATTTCATAATAAAAATAAAATTTTTCATAACTTGAAGATGTGTCTGCAACATTTAATATTGACAATCATTTTGTTTCACCAAGGTCCATCCCCAAGGTGTCATTAAAAATTACCAAGGTTATTCACCAAGGTATCAGTCTAAAAGGTCATCTCTAGAGATTAAGTCTTTACCCAATGCATTGGAGCGCTATCTGGGCACACCCTTGAAATGTATTTATTATAATGTGAGCCACATATATCATCATAAATAATTTCATAAACATCCCATATAGCAGAAAAGAAATGTGTTTCATTTCATAATTATAACGTTTTAAAAACTGCTTTAAAGACATGATCTTTATGTCACTTTAAACCCACGGAAAGGGAAAGCGGGTTACATGTATGTAAATCCCAGAATTTAAAATATAAAAAATTGATATATGTGTGAATAACCATGTAGAAATAAGAGCTTTGAGTATTCACTTAATAACATAAAATAATTTTGAGAAAAGAGAGAAGCATTTTGAGACGAAAATTCTACAGCATAACGGCTACGTTTCAGGGTTTTAGAAAATGTCAAAAAGAGAGGGGACATGGGAAACCCACTCATAAATGATCTATAAAAATAGTATAGGGACATAATATAAAGTATATGAATCATGGTAATGAAATTTGAAGGACATACCATTTGAAATGAAAAACATGGAAGTAAGACAAAAAATAAGATTTCTCTTATAAAAATTCAGCAGCCTAACAGCGTCACTTAAACTTCAATAAAAATGATTTGACAAGATCAAATAGGGTCTCAAATTATTTTATCATAAGATATCTGTATGATAGATATAGAGATCATACCCCAACATAATAAAAAGGAACTTGAAAGACTTGACATGAAAATAGAACTTGAAAAATGAGAAGGGTGAAAGAATCCCTTAAAAATTCAGCAGCCTAATGGCGTCACTTAAACTTTCATAAAACGAAATGATGAGAGTAAGAGGGGATCTATTATCATATAAAAATGAAAAGGGAAGTAAGAGGAATATAAAAGAACATCCTCCCACATAATAACATGGAGCATAAAAGGAATGACATAAAGGAGATTACTTGAAAAGAAAGAGAGAGGTCAGATCCCTTACCTTAAAACGTAACTCTTAAAACTCAAAGGTTGGGACATTGAGGGCTGGGGGGCACCTTGGGGGGACTCCTTGGGAGGTAAGGATACCAGAACTTTTTTGGGGGAGAGTTGGGAGTGAAAACTAAAGGAGGAAATGGTGAGTATTTATAGGGAAAGTGAGGGGACAAGGCATTAATGGCCAAGGGACACCTCACAAGTGCTTTTCTCAAAACCATGTGCTCTCCCATGGAATTTACCATGGAGTTAGGCCACATGGGGCCCCCAATACAATAATTCATCACCTTTGACCGGAAAACCCTTAAAATATATCATGACATCATCATGACACAACTATGATGTCATTAAACATACCGAAACCCTAAAACTGCTTTTTTTACTATTCACTGAAAATTCATCATTCTCAGAAAAAACCCAAAATCTCACCTTTAAAAAATATCGATGCTCTAATTAAATTTATGAACTCCATTTTATAAAAATAATTTTCTAAATATTTTTAATTTAATTTTTAAATAAAATCACTATTCATCGAGAATTCATTTTTTTCAGAAAAATCGCCAAAAATTACTATAACATAATATCGATGCTCTGAGTTCAAAAATAAAGTCCATTTTATAAAAATAGTTTTCTAATTATTTTTAATTAAAATTTTAATTAAAAAAACACTATTCACACGAAAAAAGTAATAGTTGACTAATAATTTATGAAATCGTTATTTACCCATTTTATTGAATCTCATTACTTAATCAAGGTGTCTAAATTATATTAAAACTTTCTTTGAGTGAAATTACTAATCCATTTGGTCACATTACTAATCCTAAGGGTAAAATCACTATTCATAATTTACTATTCATCAAAAATCAAGTTGATCTTATTAGACTCTAAATTTCGCACTGAACATAATTGTAGAAGACCATTTTTCGAAAATCATTACACATTTTTAATTATTTAAGGTTTACATAAACATTTTTAAAATCTCCTTTTTCTAAAATTCATCAAAAATATGCATACTATATTTATCCGGTCATTTGAAAATTCATAAACTTCATCACAAGAAGAAATCCCAATTTTTTATTTAAAACAAAGGATTACACAAGGCAGTTACGGTCTCCTTACATAGCCCCTTATCACACCAGCATAGGAACTAAGTGTAAGGTGTGCTAAGGTAAGAGAATCCGAGGGAGGCTCAGCCAACATCGCACAAGTAGTAATTTCTATCAGTTTGAACTTCTCGCGGAGGTGATCCCATTCTAGCTTCACACGATGAAGTTCAGCTTGGGTTTGGTCCAGAGCAAAGCCTAGTGGTTCTACCTCCTTCCCAAGTTCTGTTATATGGGCTTTGATCGGTCCAAGACTACTGGGTGAGGCCATCAAATCTTCTTTCTATATTAATTAACCACGATTACTTGTATTTAGAGACAATAATCAAAACGTTTAGTTTACAGTGGTCACATTGACCAATGGTTATATAACAGTCAAAACCCAATGGTCTCATTTTAATTATAATCATGTTATCAAATGAAACAGTTTTGTTGAGTATCAAAAATTAAATAACACACAAAAATTAGGAAATAAGATTTATTCAAAATTTCAGGTCGTTACACCCAGCCTTAAGTGCGGTGCACTGCCTGGGTTGAAATATAGGGCTCACAATACAGACGTTGTGCTCTGGGGGGGGGGGAATGTAACACCATCAAATGATAAAGGGTTAAATGACTAAATGATACGACTCATGTCAACAAGGTGAAAATTATTTTTTAGGAGCCAACCTGATTAGAACTCTGTAGTTAAGCGTGCTTGGGATGGAGGAGTGATTAGGATGGGTGACCTTATAAGAAGTTTTATAGGGAGTGTCTTAGTGAGGAAAGTGCACCATGTTGACATGAGTCATATCATTTAGTCATTTAACCCTTTATCATTTGAGGGTGTTAAATTCACCCCCTTTAGAGCACAACATCCGCATTGTGGGACCTATATTTCAACCCAGGTAGTGAACCACACTTAAGGCTAGGTGCCACCTCTAATGGGAGACCTTCTGGGAAGTTTCCCAGGGTGTGTCTGAGTGAGGAAAAAGCACATTGAAAAGGACATGTGTTGGATTGTGGGAACATGGGTGGACCCCTGGGTGGGGACCACGTGTTTGTGGGGAAACTAGTGCTACCTGGTGGGCCAGGACCCGACAACCATGCTAATGTGGGGTGTCTGTGATGTCATTGGGACCCAATTATTACATTTTATATCAGTGGTGGTACCTAGCCTTTTGTGTGGTGCACTGCCAGGGTTGAAATGTAGGGCCCACAATGGGGACATTGTGCTCTAAGGGGGGGGGGGGGGGTGAATGTAACACCCCCAAATGATAAAGGGTCAAATTACTAAATGATATGACTCATGTCAATAAGGTACAACTTTTTTTTTTCAGGAGCCTATCTAATTAGAACTCTGTAGGTAAGCATGATTTTTCTTGAGTAGTGATCAGGATGGGTTCTAATCAGGTAGGCTCCCAAAAAAAAAGTTTCACTTTGTTGACATGAGTTATATCATTTATTCATTCAACCCTTTATCATTTGGGGTGTTACATTCACCCCCCATTTAGAGCACAACGTCCCCATTATGGGCCCTACATTTGAACTCAGGTAGTGCACCACACTTAAGGCAAGGTACCACCTCTGATACCAAATGTAACAACTGGGTCCTGGTGACAGCACAGACACCCCACAATGGGGACGTTGTGCTCTAGGGGGGGGGGGGTGAATATAACACCCGCAAATGATAAAGGGATAAATTACTAAATGAAATCACTCATTTCGACAAGGTGTAACTTTTTTTCAGGATCCTACCTGATTTAGACTCTGTAGTTAAGCGTGATTGGTCTTGAGTAGTGATCAGGATGAGTGACATTTTGGGAAGTTTCCCAAGGTGTGTCTGAGTGAGGAAAAAGCACATTGGAAAGGACATGTGTTGGCCTATGGGGATGTGGGTGGGCCCCAAGGTTGGGACAACATGTCTGTAGGGAAACTGGTGGTACTTAGCGGGCTAGGACCCGATGACCTTGTTATGGTCGGGTGTCTATGCTATTACCATGACCCAGTTGTTACATTTGGTATTAGGGGTGGTACCCCACCTTAAGTGTGGTGCACTACCTGGGTTGAAATTTAGGGCCCATAATGGGGACGTTGTGCTATAAGGGGGGGGGGGGGGTGAATGTAACACCCTCAAATGATAAAGGGTTAAATGAACAAATGATATGACCCATGTCAACAAGGTGGACCTTTTTTTTTGTTAGGCTACCTGATTAGAACTCTGTAGTTAAGCGTGCTTGGCCTGGAGTAGTGATCAGTATGGGTGACCTTCTGGAAAGTTTCCTAGGGTGTGTGAGTGAGGAAAAAGCACACTGGAAGGGACATGTGTTGGCCTGTGGGGACTTCTATTAGTCTGATGGCCCGTTCGGTCACATGGGTGGGCCCCAAGGTGGGGACCACGTGTCTTTGGGGCAACTGGTGGTTTCTAGCATATGCAGACCTAACGACCATGTTAAGGCGAGGTGTATGTGCTATCACTGGGACCCAGTTGTCACATTTATACTACTTCACATAGTGTTACTAGAGTCCAACATTGGAGTAGTGATCAGGATGGGTGACCTTATGAGATGTTTCCCCGGGTGTGTCTGAGTGAGGATAAAGCACACTAGAAAGGGCATGTGTTGGCATGTGGGGACGTGGGTGGGAACCAGGGTGGTGACCATGTGTCTGCAGGGAAACTGGTGTTACCTGGTGGGCCAGGACTCAACGACCATGTTAAGGTGGGGTGTCTGTGCTATCACCGGGACCCAGTTGTTACATTTGGTATCAAAGTTGGTACCCCACCTTAAGTGCAGTGCACTGCCTGGGTTGAAATGTAGGGACCACAATGGGGGCGTTGTGCTCTAGGGGGGGGGGGGAATGTAACACCCTCAAATGATAAAGGGTTAAATGAATAAATGATATGACTCATGTCAATAAGGTGGACCTTCCTTTTCATGAGCCTACCTGATTTGAATTCTGTAGTTAAGCATGCATGGCATAGATTAGTGATCAGGATGGGTGACCTTCTGGAAAGTTTCCTAGGGTGTGTGTGAGTGAGGAAAAAGCACACTGGAATGGACATGTGTAGGCCTGTGGGGACTGTTATTTTTAGATGACCCGTTTGGGCACGTGGGTGGGACTGAGGGTGGGGACAACGTGTCTGCGGGGCAACTGGTGGTACCTGGCAGGCCAGGAACTGATGACTGTTAAGGTGGGGTGCCTGTGCTATCACCAAGACCCAGTTTTCACATTTATACTACTTCACATAGTGTTACTAGAGTCCAACACTGGATTATTGATCAGGATAGTTGACCTTCTGGGAAGTTTCCCAGGGTGTGTGTGAGTGAAGAAAAAGCACACTGGAAAGGACATGTGTTGGCCTCTGGGGACTTTTATTAGTCAGATGACCTGTTCGGGCACATGGGTGGGCCCCATGTTGGGGACCACATGTCTACGGGGCAACTGGTGGTACCAGGAGGGCCAGGACCCAACAACCATGTTAAAACGGGGTGTCTGTGCTATCACCGGGACCCAATTATCACATTCATACTGCTTCACATAGTGTTACTAGAGTCCAACACTGGACTTCTACTAATTTTAGATGCAATTGAAAGTCTTGTTTCTCTCCCAGCTCCAACTGAGAGTCTTCTTCTACTTTCAACACCAACTTGAAGACTTACTCTCTTCTTTAGGATTGATACACAACTTGATATATCTTCAACCTTATAGATGACAATCTTCCTCCATGATTCTACATGACCGTGTTTTCTCATGTACACCTCATGAAATTTTTCATCATGATGGTCTCACTCAAATAATTATGATCACCCGTATATGATCAGTTTCCTTAGTGGAACAATACTCAAAAAATTATTAATTTTTACTAGTGAAGACCTGACCTCACAAGAATATACACTATACATGAAATGTATATTGCATGGAGTTCTAATTCAACATGAATTTATGAAACAATGCATGGTAATCTAAAATAAAAACCCTAGTAAACGTAATTTATCCCTTTATTATTTTATGTTTCCTTTTTAATTTTTTATTCTGTTCCAGTTATACTCTCATGTGAATATACATTAATATATTTAATGAAATCATGTGTTAATTGTTTTGCCATCATTATCCCAAATAGGTTCTTGATCATGTAAATAGGCTCATTATATATCATATCTTCTTTTCATAAAGGGTATGCTAAATCACTTATTTCATGCAACAATATGCTTTGAAAAACTCAAATCATACAAAGATACATTGCTTCTCATCTTTGGTTTACCCAAGGAGTTTCATGTAACTCAAGATGAGATTCACGTAATAGTGTATATTGAAGATGAATTATTTCCTTCTTCATGATCAAGAATGAATGTGGAAGTTATTTCTTATTCATGTAATCAAGGAGCTTCACAAAACTCCTTGAGTGTGATATTCACAATTCAAGAGGCCACAAGTTCTATTTTTCTTTTTCATAAAACTACAACATTTAGAAAATCTTTATTTCTATATTGAAAACAAGCTCTATTCTAAAAAAATGGGTAGTTACTCTCTCAATATTGGTTGCTCAGTATTTATAAGTGAGGCTCCACTAACTTATATCCAATTATTCAATAACTCAAACCCCCACAAAATATTTCATGTTAATCAAATCATCAAATTCCCAAAAATCTCAGCATTTGAAACACTGTCACATGAGTTTACTTATTCATATAATCATTATAACACCAATAATCATTGTGTATTTTATTATGCGATGAAGTCTCACATCCATGCAATAATAATCAAATGATTCTTATTTTAAAACTCAAACTCATGAATTTACTATGGATATGAAAAATAGCCTTCAAAACTTTGTTTTCATTTGACAATGTCAATGATTTTGAATAACTTCTTTCATGAAAGATGAAGATTGTATGCATGGAAACTTGTAATATTCTTATCTAGATAACGTTCATGCTAGAATGATAATATATTTTTCATTATGACATGACAAAATATCATGTTCAATAATGTCAATCATTCTATGTTAATCTATAGGAAGAATATTATGCAACCGAGTTAATCGAATGACTGACTTCATTTATATATATTCTTAAAAATAGGAATAGTAATGTGCTTTTTGTGCCCCACATTACTCTGTACTTATGTGAAGCATTTATTTATAAACCATTAAATTCCCATACCTCCTTTATCTCGACCTAGGGGTCTATTCATTCTTCCACATACCTCCTTATTCTCGACCTAGGGATCCTCTCTAGTGATTATGGAAGTCTCTATTCGATTTGGATTGATTTTCCCAACATTATATCACAAGGGAAGTTGTGTGGCATCTCTCTAGGTAAGAGATCCTTTCTGATTCTTCATTGCCTTTGATCTTGGTAGTTCTGTTGCATTGAACTATTGGACTTGTTGTTCTATGATGATATTTACTCTTGTTTCCTTCTAGATCCACTGTGCAATCTTATTCTAGTGGCCAATCCTTATTGTTTATGGTGTAGTGGGTGTGTGTTAATGAGGTTTGTTTCATTTAATCTTCTCCATCAACCATTTTATTGAATTCAATCAATTTTAAGATGTGTAGATTTATTATAGGTCCTCTGCTATCATTGTTGAATCCTTTCTTATGGTGTATTCCATTATGGGTGTGTGTGACCCGAGTTTTGAGGTAGGTGGTTCCATCTCTAGCATGCGTTGGTGAACTGCATTACTCATATTTTTGATAAATTGTTTTATTAAATACAGTGGAATTATATGAATTATTTTTCTATGTTTTTGGAACTTGGTTTTTATAAAATATGGTTTCCCCCTAGTTTTTGTAAATGGAAAATGGTTTTCAAGGAATTTTTAAATAGTTTTTTGAAATAATTTTCAAATGATGGTTTGATAGAAATGGTTTGATGAGATGGTTTGGAAAATAGAGCACATGGGGAGCCTTGGTTACTTAGGTGGAAGGAATTGTAATAGATATCATCCATTGTTAGGGGGTTTTATCATGGTAATTTCCTCTACTCTCTAGTCCCATTATTCTAGGAACTTGTTAGACTAGTTGAGGGGTTCACTTGATGGTATGTTTCTATACTCTCTAGAATTGATGCATATGTATAGTGGCTTGATGCGTACACAATTTTATATGTTAGGTATGAGTGTTATAGCTATCCTAACATAGTGTTATCCTTGGCCTATTGTTACTTGTGCTTCTTGGATGATTTGGGACGATTTTGGTTTACACTATTTTGATTATACTGCCATGGATTTGATATGATATGTGATGCATGATTTGGTTTTTTTGAAATGATATATTTTCTATGATATATGGATTTTAAATTCTTTGAAACTAATTTACTTGATTTATTTGTAAATGTGGAAATAGGAGAAATTAAACTATTTTTCCATGATTTCATTATAAAAAATGTTGAATTGTTATCATGAATTTTTTATATTTAAAGTTGAGAATGCTTGGATAATTTTTCATATAACTGATATAGAAAATATGGGTGATACCCTAATGAGAATATTAGATCACAACCTACATACTACTTCAGTGGTTCATAGACCTAGTTATGTCTTTTGATGCATGAAAAGGAAAGACACCGCATTGAGGTAGTGATGTTTTCTATTAGCCGAGTTTAATAGCTGGTGGTGATATGGTGAGAGTATACCCATGCTATCACATAGATTAGTTGGTTTTACTATTTTGGTAGTCTTTTATAATTAGACCTGTACTAGGATATTGTTACTACACTTGAGTTGCTTAGTTTATTATCTTGTTTTCAATCATGGAATATATTTATCTTTTCTACAATTGTCTCTATTGTATATATGTTCTAGGTTGTTGCTTCAGGTTGGGATAAATCGTCCACTCTGATTATTTTTTGATTCCCAAGTGCAAGTTGCGAGCTCGTGGGGATCGGGAACACCCTTCAGGTATGTGATAGATCGGTCCAGGTATCAGTTTGAGAGGGTATTTGGTTTGGATCATTACAGGTTGATATCAATGATGGTCTATCCTGAAGAGTCCTTGACTTGGGATGTTTGGTAGAATGGATATATTTTTTTCAATACTTGAGAGGTATATTTCAGTGAGTGCCTGGCCAGATCTTATTGTGACGAAACTAAATTTACCATGGGATGTTAGGATGTGAGTCTCCTATTTTGTGTTCTTGATTTCAATATCAGTTTTTTTACTTATGGGTTTTATAGTTTGAACTGAGATTGTTCTGTTTCCTGATTATTTCTTCTATTTTGGTGGGCAACAATATGCCTCCGAGACATGTTCTGTGAGTTACTATAGAGGGTGAAGCTAATAATCCTAAAGGGAATCCTCCTATGGATTCAAACATTATCGAGGCTATCGTATAGGAAGTTCGTGTCATCGACTGAAATGTACCACAAGATCATAATATAGTTGTTGAGGTAAAACCAAGAGCCATAGGTGAAAGATATCAATAGTAGGAGTTCTTTCATGAGAATCCATCATCCTTTAAAGTTATGAATGAACCTCAGGAGGTGGAGTACTGGATTGAAAATATTGACCACATATTAAACTTTCTAGATACACTTGAGAGTATCAAGGTAAAGCGTGTAGCATTCAAACTTGAGGGTCCTAAAAAGTAATGGTGGTATTCCATGGTATAGGTAGATAAGAATGTGGGAATAGAATTAAAGGGTTTCAGGACTCTCTTATTCTAGAAGTTTTGTTCAGATTCACTAATGATGGAAGAGTATTTGGAGTTCATATCTTTATAGAAGGGAGAGAATTCAGTGTCAGTATACACCAATTAGTTTACTGAGTTGGTTTATTTTCACTATAGGTTATGAAGAATGACCAGCTTAAAGATTAAAAGTACCTATAGGGTTTGCGGATAAATATCAAATCATAGATATTTATGCTGAAACTTTTGACCTGTGTGGAGATAGTGGGAAGGGATATGATGGAAGAAATGAATAAGACAGTAAAGGTTTGATATTATACCCCTTAACTCCCGCCTAGTGGCAGCTTTAGTGGCACATCGGGGAAAAAGAGGAAGTGGAATGATCATTGTAGGAGTGGTGGAGGTGGTTTTCTATAGCAGGACTCTTAAACACATCTGATTACATCTAGTAGTGTGCCTCTGACTTGATATTAATGCAGAAAGGTTAGAAACACAATGTGTTCATGTCCTTCACCTACAAATATTTCTAATAGTTGTGGAAGATATAACCATATGAAACATTTTTGTGAGGCCATGTCTTCTCCTCATTAAGGCTAGGGATCATCAACTCCAAAGGCTACCAAGGGGTATTCATATTCTCTAAAAAATATATGGATCTATCCATATGCTGTAAAAGGGAATAACATTCATATAGTATATGATTTTCTAGTAGAGGTAGATGCGGGTCCAACAATAGTGAGAGGCACCATCTTTTTTGCATCTTAGATGTAATTTTCTTTATTTTATACCGGTGATTACCAATCATTTATATATTTCCATTTTTTTGATATGATTAACCTTTCAATGGATATCATGTCATTTTTTATGGAGTTAGAGACACCAATTAGGAAGACTAAAGAGCAGGGGTTTCAGATTATTTCTTCTGTGCTATGGATAGATGATGTAGAGTTAGTATGATATTTTCTTATTCTCAATAATGATCTATTTTAATAAATAATTAGGATGTATTTTTTGTTATTAATCCTACTAAGTTTTATTGTTATCATCATAATTTCACATTTCTTATAGATGATGGGTTCTCATGGGTGTTTCAGGGAGAGTTGGATTTGAGTTCTAACCGTGCAGGACCTTCAGTCCTATATCTCAGGAGTTTTTTTGTCTTCTATAGAAGCTGTACCCAATGAAATTTCTTCTATTGTTGATCTTCTTGCTATGTTTTGGGAATTTCCTAAATTTTTACTTGATGATTTATATAGGCTTCCTCCAGAGAGGGAAACTGTAACACCCGAGACTTTTATGTTATATAAATCATCAAAGGAATCTTTTTCTACACAACACTTGCTTGGCTTGCTTTACACGCAATCGCGACCTTCCTCGATAGCTTGCGTCGTACGCAATACCGAGTTTCACTAAACAACAATATGCTATTAAAACTAGCCGTTATGAATAGTAATAACCACTTTTTGAAATTTTATAAATTTTATTTTTCAAAATGGACTTCATTTTTGGACTCAGAATATCGAAATTAGCCTAGGGTGAAATTTTGGTTTTTTTCTGAAAACTTTCAATTTTTGATGAATAGTGAAACCACTAAGTGGTAGGTTAAAAACTGAATTTTGCATAAAACTTAATTTTACCGCTTCTGTGAATGGAATTTCAAAAATCCGAGAGACACGGTTAATATCAAGGACTAAAATGTGGTTCAATGAGATGAAAATAATTTTTTGGTGAATAGTAACTTTTTACTATTTTTACCGCGGTTAATAGTAAATAGGGTAACTAAGGGTAAATATGATATTAATATTACCCTAACACATGTCCTAATTCTATTGGACAAGTGTAATTCGACCAAAAACAAACTTAGGAATAAACTATGACCATTTAGGCCCACTTGGATTAGATTAGGACATTTATTATTAATTTATTTAAAGAAGGGTTAAAATAGTTAAAATCAAAGTTTAATAAGTAAATCATTTTTAATATGGGGTTATACATAAGATAAATTCAATTGTAAATATTCATTAGAAAGCTAAAAAGATTTCCTACATGATGATATTTTATTTGTAATTTTTAGACATTAAATAATTTAATTTAGTTATGACACAAAGATGATGCAGTAATTATCTTATTAATGAAATATTGACAAAATTGATAATATAAATACCAAAATAAATGTAATTTGAGACTTTTTATGAATTCCACTAATTTTCTAGGTTACTATGATATATTAGTATTGATTTAATCAACTTGGTTTGAACATATAATTCTGTTATGACTTTGAAAAAAATCATATATCAAATAGTGTCAAAATTGACACAAAATAGTTTTTAAATCAAATATTATATTATTAATTGTTATTTTATTCCTAAAAATCTAAGGTTCGGCCAAATGACTTAGATAAGGATATATATTTTAATAATAAACAATTTGGGGTTCGTTTGGCATGTTATAGTAAGTGTATTAACCATATAGTGAAAGAAAACAAAAAGTCATGGTAAAAGTTAAATTATTTAACTTAGAGTTAAATCTAATTGATAAGGTTAAAATAATACCCTAAACTTGTCTAAATTCTATTGGTTGATAGGATTTCGACCCATCCCCACTTTGGCTTCGAAATAAGACCCTTTGGAACCATTATAAACCGATTTTGACTTTAATATAAAATAATATTTTGAGATATTCCTAAGGTGCCCCTCTCCTCCCTTATAAAAGGGCACCTCCTCCCCCTCCTCCTCACACCAATTTGAGCACTCAAGCTCGGCCAACCCCTGCCATTTTCCCTTCTCCACTTCCCTAGAATAATCCTAGAGGTCCTGGTCTTCTCCAAAGACCAATCTTAGTTCCTTAAGTGGAGGATTCAAAAAGGCGTTCCAAAGAAGAGGTAATATCCATTACCGATCTTTTCAATTTCTTTCTTCTTCAACTTCTTCTTCTTTAGTTGTTTCATGATAAAGTAATAACATCAGTATTACTTACATACTGATATGTTATTATAAATATTAAACAACCCTAATTCACCTTCTATCCATCCTACGGAAAAAGGAAATCACCGCGCGTGCGTACGTACGGAATACCGTCTCCACGCCGTGGTGTAATCTATTTTCCACCATCACCTTACAAGGATGGGTATAATGGTGTAATCAGTAACTATATATGATTATTATTAAGTAATATTGATACTGAAATAATATATATATATACTCCAATACAATTCCATGATCATAGGAACGATATCATCACTCGTGCGTACGTACGGAATACCGTCTCCACGATGTGATGCGACTCGTTCTACATGATCTTCATTTCATAATGATTATATAAATG
Source organism: Viscum album (assembly GCA_963277665.1). Lineage (NCBI taxonomy): Eukaryota > Viridiplantae > Streptophyta > Magnoliopsida > Santalales > Viscaceae > Viscum > Viscum album. The sequence goes on from OY728128.1 coordinate 614,428,407, forward strand.
AATTGAATGAATGAATATGGTATATACTACACTAATAACATTATGGAAATGAATTATCTATAACCTAAAGATAAGAATAAGAATTTATTCGACAAAACACGCATAAGAACAAAAAGTTATAAAGACCCGAGTAACAAGTAACAATGAAATATTACTAACAAGAAGCTAATAATATGACCATATATGATCTCATATCAATATGTATGATTCTGGAATAAGTCAATAACATTATTTAAACCATTATACAGGAGCTTCGGACACGAATAAAGCAAATCGGACCTAAGGTAAGGGAAATATCACAATCTCATTTTTATCCGAGATTGTTTATTCGTAAGTATTTACTGGGGTGTATTTTATCATCCACATCCATGTTCCCTCAATATGTAATATTGTTTCCATCCACTTGCAATAGTTTAAATCCAATTTTACCCTTAGGTGAGTTTTTAGTAAAGAATATGAAAGGAATCTTTTGTCGTTTTTCCGTACGAGGTACTTTTTGACTTTTTCGACAAAAGTACGAAGAATGTTTTTTTTAACTTATACGGCATGAATGGATTTTTAAAACATTACTTCAAAGAAGCTTCCTTTAAAAGTTTTCAAGTTTATTTTTAATCAACTTCTTTTATTTTAAAGTTGTATGACATGTTATGAAAGGAAAAATGTTTTTGAAGAAGAAAGGATATTTTCCTCAAGAATTCAATTCAAGTGTTTTATCAAAATTATTTTCCATCTAAGATAATAAAGGGTTCTGTTTCTATCCATATTTTTACATTGGTTTGACTATGTTGTGATGGAATTATGTTTATGAATTCCTTTATCATATATGAATTGATTTATGATGTCATGATGTTTCAAGAATCCCATTTTTGTTACATGTGTTATGCGATGATGTATGATTATGTGGCACACATAAGAAAGGATTCATTATAAGATGGGTGGGACCTATATCTCCCTCCAATGCATTGGGTAAAGATTTTATATCTCATGAGATAGACATGGCTGGAACAGAAGGTTATTTCGGTTCAGTGATACAGGACTGAAACGAGGAGTGAACTCGGTTCAGAAAGGGACTTTGTCCACTAAGATAGTCTTGGCAATGAGTCATGACTAACAAGAAATGATCTCCATGATTATGTGTGCATGCCACAAAGTTTCAAGTTTTATGTTATGATTTTGGGGATCTCATTTTCACTTCTATGATTTATTCCATGTTAAGATATTATGATCTCTTTTGCAGGTTTTGATTTTCATAAAGATATGATATGATTTTTATTTCCTTTATTTGCCCTTGCTGAGCATTTGAGCTCACCCTTTTATGTTTTCTTTTCCCCAGGTCAGGAAGATGGATATTAAGTAGAATATGCTAAAAGGGACCCTAGATATGATGAAATAAATGGGAGACACTGTAGAAGATTTATGAACCAGTTGTTTATGTTTCCCAGTTTCTAAAGACACTATACCTATACGGTCCTTTGTGGTTTTGTCATATGTTGTAATAAGTGTGCTTCAATTTTGAAGTATTAACAATGTATGTGAAGTGTGGGTCGTTATAGTTGGTATCAGAGGGAAGGTATAGTCAACCTTTGGAAACTAGGATGTGAAAGCCTTAGTAAGAACCCTAAGAATAAGTCTAAGCATAGAACACAATCTTAGAAATGGCCATGAATAACCTAGGATAAGACCATAAGCATGAAAATTTTATTCTTGAATTATGTGGTTTCCTATTATAATTAGTGTTGCTCACACTATTCTTCTTGGTTTTAGTCAATGGCTGGAACCCGAAGGAACCGTGTTAATGCGGAATGCGATGGGCAATGCAATGATTGTCCCCCTGAGCAACCAAACGATATGGGAGCTGGAATGCAAAATCTTGTAGCCATGCTCACACAACTTTCTCAAGCTATGAATCATGCAGGATTTCCAAACGAACAAAGAAGGGAGCAACATTCTGTTGAATCCTTCATGAGGCAGCGTCCACCATCTTTCAGCGGGTCTACTGATCCATTAGTTGCTGAACAATGGATTAGTACTACTGAAAAGATATTTTCAGTTCTTCAATGTTCTGAGCATGATAAAGTCATCCTAGCAGTGTATCGTTTGGAAGGAGATGCGGATCAATGGTGGAATCTTGTTAAGAATACGAGGCAAAGGGATGAAATTGAGTCTATGGAATGGGACGAGTTCAAGAACTTATTTTTCAATAAGTACTTCCCTCGTATTCTCCGAACAAAGATGGAGAAAGAGTTCCTTGAACTGAAGCAAAGGGATGATGAATCTGTTAGTACCTATGAAGCAAATTTTACAAGACTTGCAAGGTACGCTTCTGGTATTATTATCCAACCTGAGAGTAAGATCGATCGATTCTTTAGTGGCTTAAAACCAAGTCTTCGAAGGGCGTTAGCCATAAGGGACTTCAATAGCTACGAGGAAATCGTTCGATGTGCTCTCAAAGTCGAGATGGAGATTGGAGTAACCCATCAGTCACATGGGTTTGATAAGAAGAGGAAGATGGAATTCAAAGAAAAATCTAAAGAGCACACGGAAAAGAAGATGAACTTTCCCTTATGCTCAAAGTGTGGAAAGAAACATGGAGGGAGTTGTCTTAAAGGGACAAGTAAATGTTTTAAATGTGGAAAGGAAGGTCATCGGGCATTTGAATGCCGTGATAATGGGAAGAAGATGTTTAATGATGCAAACAAAGGAAGGGATACACAGAATGAACCTACTACACTTCAATGTTTCAAGTGCAAGGAGATGGGGCATTATGCCAATCAATGCCCAAATCCAAGGGTTGATGATGATGGTCGACGTCAACAAACTCTTAAGGCTAAAGAAAAAGGAAAGTCACATGCAATTTCTATCAGCGATGTGGAGTACGATAACGATGTGGTGAAAGGTACACTTACCATCCACTCTAAAGTAGCAAATGTTTTATTTGATTCTGGATCCACCCACTCTTTTATTTCTGAAAAATTTTCTAAGGGTATCACCGTACTACCTCAACAATTAGATGTTGAGTTAGCTGTGACAACACCTAATGGCACATCAATCGCATCAAAAGTTTATAATTCTTCTCCGATCGAAGTTTGTGGGAAAGTGCTTCCTGCAAATCTTGTGATCCTTCCTTTAGTGGAATTTGATGTGATTCTTGGCATGGATTGGCTTTCTCTACATGGAGCTCATATCAATTGCCAAAGAAGGGAAGTCACATTTCATATTCCAGATCAACCTACGATCGTCTATCAATGCAAGGATGAACATAACCTTCCAGTGGAAATTTCTTCCATCTTATGGGTATTGATTCCACTAAATGAAGGTTATTTATCTCAAATGGTTGGTGAGAAACTCACGATTAAGAATATGCCCATTGTACGGGAGTTTGATGATGTCTTTCCGGAGGAATTGCCGGGTCTTCCACCAAATCGTGAAGTTGAGTTTTCAATAGAACTCGTACCGGGTGCTTTGCCTATTTCAAAGACACCTTATAGAATGGCCCCAATTGAGTTGCAGGAATTGAAGAAGCAACTCCAAGAGAATCTTGATAAGGGATTTATACGCCCTAGTGCGTCACCTTGGGGAGCACCTGTTCTATTTGTTAAGAAGAAAGATGGATCAATGAGACTCTGCATTGATTATCGAGAACTTAACAAGATCACTATCAAGAACAAATATCCTCTCCCACGCATTGATGACTTATTTGACCAACTACGCGGAGCTCAATACTTTTCCAAGATTGATCTTCGTTCAGGGTATCATCAATTAAGGGTCAAAAGGGAGGATATACCAAAGACGGCTTTCCGTACAAGGTATGGACACTATGAATTTATAGTGATGCCATTTGGTCTTACTAATGCCCCTGCTATCTTCATGGATCTAATGAATAGAGTCTTTAGAGACTATCTTGATCAATTTGTGGTAGTCTTTATAGACGATATTCTTGTCTATTCAAAGAGCAAGGAAGAGCATGAAGATCACTTGAGAATTATATTGAAGACCCTGAGAAAAGAGAAGCTTTATGCCAAATTTACCAAGTGTGAATTTTGGCTTCAAAAAGTTGCATTTTTGGGTCATATAATCTCAAAAGAGGGGATATCTGTGGATCCAGCAAAAACAGAGGTTATCGAAAGATGGTCGAGACCAACCACAGTAACTGAGATCCGAAGTTTTCTTGGTTTGGCTGGATATTATCGACGTTTTGTAAAAGATTTTTCACGATTATCTAATCCACTCACCAAGTTGACTCGGAAAGGAGTTAAGTTTGTCTGGACAGAGGAATGTGAAGAGAATTTCAAGGAGTTGAAAAGAAGGTTATCCAGTGCACCTGTGCTCACACTGCCTTGTAGTGGAGAAAGGTTTGTGATCTACAGTGATGCATCCAAGAAGGGTTTGGGGTGTGTTCTTATGCAAAATGATATGGTGATAGCTTATGCCTCACGACAGTTGAAAATCCATGAGCAAAATTACCCAACACATGATTTGGAGTTGGCTGCGGTAATCTTTGCATTAAAGATTTGGAGGCATTACCTTTATGGTGAAAGGTGTGATATTTATACTGATCATAAAAGTTTAAAGTATATTTTCACACAAAAGGAGTTGAATATGCGTCAAAGAAGATGGTTGGAGCTGATTAAGGATTATGACTGCTCAATCCATTACCACCCTGGGAAAGCAAACAAGGTGGCAGATGCATTAAGTCGACAAGACCATGCTAGTTTATCCATGATGAGGATCACAAAAGATCCAATATTTATGGATTTACAAAGGATGGATCTTGGAATTATAATGGAAGGGGAAAAATCTTATCTTTCTCAAATGAATGTTCAACCATCTATACATGTGAAGATTAAAGAGGCACAGAAAGAAGATGTCGAGTTACAAAAGAAGGTGAGAAATGTTCCTGAATTCAACCTTGATTGTGATGGGATAATAAAGTTCAGGAATCGGGTTTGTGTTCCTCCCATCCCCGAATTAAAGAAAGAGCTGCTGGATGAGGCTCATAGTTCTTCATTCTCTATTCATCCTGGAAGCACGAAGATGTATAGGGACCTGAAAGAGTACTTCTGGTGGGATGGCATGAAAAGAGATGTTGCTGAATATGTCTCTCGATGCTTGGTTTGTCAACAAGTTAAAGCTGAGAGACAGAAGTCTAAGGGGATGTTACAACCATTACCCATACCCGAATGGAAATGGGAAAACATCACTATGGACTTTGTCACAGGACTTCCTAAAACATCCAAAGGCAATAATGCTATCTGGGTCATAGTTGATCGTCTTACAAAGTCTGCACACTTCATTGCTATCAGAGAGGATTTCTCTCTAGATCAGCTTGCCAGGATATATGTAAAGGAAGTGGTAAGATTGCATGGAGTACCACTTTCTATTATATCTGATCGGGATCCGAGATTTACCTCGAAGTTCTGGCGAAGTCTTCAGCATACTCTGGATACAGAGTTGAGTTTCAGCACTGCTTATCATCCCCAGACAGACGGTCAGTCTGAGAGAACAATTCAAACCCTAGAAGATATGTTGAGAGCTTGCTCTATGGATTTCAAAGGAGGTTGGGATCAACACCTACCTTTGGTGGAATTTTCTTATAATAATAGCTTTCACTCCAGTATTCAAATGGCTCCTTATGAAGCTCTCTATGGAAAGAAATGCAGGACTCCAACTTGCTGGGATGAAGTTGGGGAAAGAAAGCTATTAGGACCTGATCTCGTTGATGAAATGGCAGAAAAGGTCAGATCTATTCAACAACACATAAGAGAAGCTCAGAGTCGACAGAAAAGTTATGCCGACAATCGAAGAAGAGACCTAGAGTTTGAAGTGGGTGATAAAGTGTTCTTACGAATATCTCCCTGGAAGAGGGTTATGAGATTTGGAAAGAAGGGGAAGTTGAGCCCTAGATATATCGGTCCTTTTGAAATACTGGATCGTGTTGGGAAGGTAGCTTACCGATTGGCGCTTCCACCGAATCTCTCTCAAGTTCACGATGTGTTCCATGTATCTCTCCTGAGAAAGTACATACCAGATCCTTCACATGTACTCAGCTCAGAAGTTGTACCACTGGAGCAAGATCTTTCTTATGAAGAACAGCCGATAGAGATTCTGGATCGTAGCGAAAAAGTCCTACGAAACAAGACAACTCGCTTGGTGAAAGTTTTATGGAGAAACCACCAACTTGAAGAAGCTACATGGGAGCTTGAGGATATGATGAGGGAGAAGTATCCTCATTTGTTTGTTGCAAAGTGACGAATTTCGAGGGCGAAATTCTTTTTAAGGGGGGTAGAATGTAACACCCGAGACTTTTATGTTATATAAATCATCAAAGGAATCTTTTTCTACACAACACTTGCTTGGCTTGCTTTACACGCAATCGCGACCTTCCTCGATAGCTTGCGTCGTACGCAATACCGAGTTTCACTAAACAACAATATGCTATTAAAACTAGCCGTTATGAATAGTAATAACCACTTTTTGAAATTTTATAAATTTTATTTTTCAAAATGGACTTCATTTTTGGACTCAGAATATCGAAATTAGCCTAGGGTGAAATTTTGGTTTTTTTCTGAAAACTTTCAATTTTTGATGAATAGTGAAACCACTAAGTGGTAGGTTAAAAACTGAATTTTGCATAAAACTTAATTTTACCGCTTCTGTGAATGGAATTTCAAAAATCCGAGAGACACGGTTAATATCAAGGACTAAAATGTGGTTCAATGAGATGAAAATAATTTTTTGGTGAATAGTAACTTTTTACTATTTTTACCGCGGTTAATAGTAAATAGGGTAACTAAGGGTAAATATGATATTAATATTACCCTAACACATGTCCTAATTCTATTGGACAAGTGTAATTCGACCAAAAACAAACTTAGGAATAAAATATGACCATTTAGGCCCACTTGGATTAGATTAGGACATTTATTATTAATTTATTTAAAGAAGGGTTAAAATAGTTAAAATCAAAGTTTAATAAGTAAATCATTTTTAATATGGGGTTATACATAAGATAAATTCAATTGTAAATATTCATTAGAAAGCTAAAAAGATTTCCTACATGATGATATTTTATTTGTAATTTTTAGACATTAAATAATTTAATTTAGTTATGACACAAAGATGATGCAGTAATTATCTTATTAATGAAATATTGACAAAATTGATAATATAAATACCAAAATAAATGTAATTTGAGACTTTTTATGAATTCCACTAATTTTCTAGGTTACTATGATATATTAGTATTGATTTAATCAACTTGGTTCGAACATATAATTCTGTTATGACTTTGAAAAAAATCATATATCAAATGGTGTCAAAATTGACACAAAATAGTTTTTAAATCAAATATTATATTATTAATTGTTATTTTATTCCTAAAAATCTAAGGTTCGGCCAAATGACTTAGATAAGGATATATATTTTAATAATAAACAATTTGGGGTTCGTTTGGCATGTTATAGTAAGTGTATTAACCATATAGTGAAAGAAAACAAAAAGTCATGGTAAAAGTTAAATTATTTAACTTAGAGTTAAATCTAATTGATAAGGTTAAAATAATACCCTAAACTTGTCTAAATTCTATTTGTTGATAGGATTTCGACCCATCCCCACTTTGGCTTCGAAATAAGACCCTTTGGAACCATTATAAACCGATTTTGACTTTAATATAAAATAATATTTTGAGATATTCCTAAGGTGCCCCTCTCCTCCCTTATAAAAGGGCACCTCCTCCCCCTCCTCCTCACACCAATTTGAGCACTCAAGCTCGGCCAACCCCTGCCATTTTCCCTTCTCCACTTCCCTAGAATAATCCTAGAGGTCCTGGTCTTCTCCAAAGACCAATCTTAGTTCCTTAAGTGGAGGATTCAAAAAGGCGTTCCAAAGAAGAGGTAATATCCATTACCGATCTTTTCAATTTCTTTCTTCTTCAACTTCTTCTTCTTTAGTTGTTTCATGATAAAGTAATAACATCAGTATTACTTACATACTGATATGTTATTATAAATATGAAACAACCCTAATTCACCTTCTATCCATCCTACGGAAAAAGGAAATCACCGCGCGTGCGTACGTACGGAATACCGTCTCCACGCCGTGGTGTAATCTATTTTCCACCATCACCTTACAAGGATGGGTATAATGGTGTAATCAGTAACTATATATGATTATTATTAAGTAATATTGATACTGAAATAATATATATATATACTCCAATACAATTCCATGATCATAGGAACGATATCATCACTCGTGCGTACGTACGGAATACCGTCTCCACGATGTGATGCGACTCGTTCTACATGATCTTCATTTCATAATGATTATATAAATGAATTGAATGAATGAATATGGTATATACTACACTAATACCATTATGGAAATGAATTATCTATAACCTAAAGATAAGAATAAGAATTTATTCGACAAAACACGCATAAGAACAAAAAGTTATAAAGACCCGAGTAACAAGTAACAATGAAATATTACTAACAAGAAGCTAATAATATGACCATATATGATCTCATATCAATATGTATGATTCTGGAATAAGTCAATAACATTATTTAAACCATTATACAGGAGCTTCGGACACGAATAAAGCAAATCGGACCTAAGGTAAGGGAAATATCACAATCTCATTTTTATCCGAGATTGTTTATTCGTAAGTATTTACTGGGGTGTATTTTATCATCCACATCCATGTTCCCTCAATATGTAATATTGTTTCCATCCACTTGCAATAGTTTAAATCCAATTTTACCCTTAGGTGAGTTTTTAGTAAAGAATATGAAAGGAATCTTTTGTCGTTTTTCCGTACGAGGTACTTTTTGACTTTTCCGACAAAAGTACGAAGAATGTTTTTTTTAACTTATACGGCATGAATGGATTTTTAAAACATTACTTCAAAGAAGCTTCCTTTAAAAGTTTTCAAGTTTATTTTTAATCAACTTCTTTTATTTTAAAGTTGTATGACATGTTATGAAAGGAAAAATGTTTTTGAAGAAGAAAGGATATTTTCCTCAAGAATTCAATTCAAGTGTTTTATCAAAATTATTTTCCATCTAAGATAATAAAGGGTTCTGTTTCTATCCATATTTTTACATTGGTTTGACTATGTTGTGATGGAATTATGTTTATGAATTCCTTTATCATATATGAATTGATTTATGATGTCATGATGTTTCAAGAATCCCATTTTTGTTACATGTGTTATGCGATGATGTATGATTATGTGGCACACATAAGAAAGGATTCATTATAAGATGGGTGGGACCTATATCTCCCTCCAATGCATTGGGTAAAGATTTTATATCTCATGAGATAGACATGGCTGGAACGGAAGGTTATTTCGGTTCAGTGATACAGGACTGAAACGAGGAGTGAACTCGGTTCAGAAAGGGACTTTGTCCACTAAGATAGTCTTGGCAATGAGTCATGACTAACAAGAAATGATCTCCATGATTATGTGTGCATGCCACAAAGTTTCAAGTTTTATGTTATGATTTTGGGGATCTCATTTTCACTTCTATGATTTATTCCATGTTAAGATATTATGATCTCTTTTGCAGGTTTTGATTTTCATAAAGATATGATATGATTTTTATTTCCTTTATTTGCCCTTGCTGAGCATTTGAGCTCACCCTTTTATGTTTTCTTTTCCCCAGGTCAGGAAGATGGATATTAAGTAGAATATGCTAAAAGGGACCCTAGATATGATGAAATAAATGGGAGACACTGTAGAAGATTTATGAACCAGTTGTTTATGTTTCCCAGTTTCTAAAGACACTATACCTATACGGTCCTTTGTGGTTTTGTCATATGTTGTAATAAGTGTGCTTCAATTTTGAAGTATTAACAATGTATGTGAAGTGTGGGTCGTTATAGAAACAATGTTTATGATTGAACTGGTGCTGGGAACACATCCAATTTTGATATAATCTTATTTTATAGCACCATAAGAGTTGAAAGAACTCAAGATTTAGTTGAAAGACCTGGTGAAAAAGGGTTTTGTTCACCCAAGTGTTTCATCTTGGGCAGCCCTAGTTCTCTTTTCCAAGAAGATAGACTGTTCACTTTGACTGTGTGTGGACTATTATAAGTTTAATTGAGTAATAATTAAGAAAAAGTATCCTTTTCCCCATGTTGATGATTTATTTTATCATTTAAAGTGGGTGAAGTTGTTTTCAAAGATTGATCTTCATTTGGGTTATCATTAGCTTAGAGTTCAGAAGTGTGATATACTAAAGATAGCTTTTAAGAGTAGGCATGACAATTATAAATATATTTTAATTCCATTTTATTTAACTAATGTTCTTGAAAATTTTATGGTTTTGATGAGTATGATATTCCACTAGTATCTATACACATTTTTGGTAGTATTTGTGGATGATATTTTAGTGTATTCAAGATCCGAGTGTGAGAATGAGCACAATCTGAGTTTGGTTTTAAAAATACAGATAAGTCACTATTTTTTTGGAAAGATTTTGAAGTGAAACTTATGAATTCAAGAAGTGAAGTTCTTAGGGAATGTGATTTCTAATCACAACTTATCAATTGATCCGGATAAGGTAAAGGCTATCTTTTTATGGGAAGATCCATAGAATGTCTTTGAGATTTAGAGCTTCCTTGGTCTTGCTGGATACTATTAATGGTTCGTTAATGATTTATCTAATTTGAAATAACCTTTGACTACTCTTACCAAGAAAGGTATGAAATTATCATGTGATGAAAAGTGTCTATCTTATTTAAATGATTTGAAACAAATTCTAACATCAGCTCCTATTATAATCTTGCTATATCCCAATAAGGGGTATGTGGGTTTTTTGTGGTGCTTATGGTGATGGTTTGGGTTGTGTGCTCATGTAGGATGTTAATGTGGTGTCTTATAGATCTCATAATCTTCAAATACAAGAATGTATTTACCCCACTCATGATTTAGAGATTTCCATAGTTATGCATGTGCTTAAGTGTCAGTGACATTATCTTTTTGAGGAAAAGTTCAATATTTTCTGACCATAAGAGTTTGCGATATATCTTTTCTTAGGAAAAAATTAATCTTATACATAGTTAGTGTGTGGAATAACTTTATATGTTTTACTTAGATATCATCTACACCCCATGTAAGGGGGATGTCATTAAAGATAATCTTAACAAGAATGTTCCATCGTAAGCTATTTTGGATTCGAAGGAAGTGTGAAACCTTATGGGGATTTTTGCATAGTTGCATCTAGATGCTCAAGAGGATGTTTCAGGAATGGTTTTGACCAATGTTAAGTTATTTTCATCTCTTCTTAAGTCTATTCTCAGATTCATCAGTAAGATGTTGATTTTAGAATAATTAGAGAAACCCTTTATGTTGGAGAGCCTGTTCCAGGTTGATCTCTATATTTAGATGGTATTATAAGTTTTGGGTATAAGTTTTTCATCCCAAAATCTACGAGGACCTCAGTTTTGTTTGATTGTTATATTTATTCATGGGCCATTCATCTAGGAACTATGAAGATGTATTATGACATGATATGGTGATTATGGTGGTTGATTATGAAACGTGATATTGCTGATTATGTGTCCCACTGTTACACCTACCAGCATATTAAGTCATAGCATTTGAAACATTTTAGGCTAATTCAGCATCTTCCAGTGCCAGTTTGGAAATGGAATGAGGTATCCATTGGTTTTTTTGTCGAATTACCAAAGAATCCTCTATGGAGGAATTCTATCTAGGTGGTGATTGATCGGTTGGAAAATTCAACTCATTTTATTCCAATTAGAGGAACCACTAAAGTTTAAGATCTGGGTAATATGTATATATAAGAAATTGTGAAGTTACATGGGATTGCTTCTACCATTATTTCAGATAGGGATACTAGGTTTACTTCAAGGTTCTAGAGGAGTCTCTAAGAGGTGATGGGGACTTAGGTCAGATTGAGTACAACTTATCATCCACAAATAGATAGTATGATGGAGCATGATATTAAAATTTTAGAGGATATGCTTAATGATTGTGTCTTGGATTTTGGTGGATCTTGGGATATCCATTTGGGACTGATTGAGTTTTCTTATAACAATAGTTATTAGTCGTAAATCAGAGTGAATACTTTCAAAGCTTTGTATAGTCACCCATGTATATTATCTCTTTGTTGGTAAGTGGATATTAAGGCCTCTATTGTTGAACCGAGTCTTGTTTAGGAGAGATCTTTGAGGATCTATGATATATGTTAGCATCTAGTTACATTGTAGAGTAGGAAGAAATCTTATACAGATAAACAATTTCCTCATTTGGTGTTTTTCATAGGTGATTGTATTTTCTAGAAAGTTTCTCCTCAGTAGGGCTGCTGTGGGCTTGGAAAACAAGGAAAGTTGTCTCTAATATACGTTGGACCATTTGAGATCATTTGATGGTTTGTGAAGGTTGCTTATTAGTTGGAATTTCTACCTCAATTGATGGGAATTCATGATGTTTTTCACATATCACAGCTCAAGAAATATCACCATGAGCCCTCTCATGAGTTTAGTTGGGAATAGATTGAGTTAGAGCAACATGTTTCAATTGTTGAGAATCCAGTTGAGATCATTAAATATTAAGTGAAAGTATTATGTGGTAATTATATTTCTTTGGTCAAAGTGTAATGGTATCATGGATTATATTATCATTAGACTTGGGAGTACGAGTCATTGATTAGGGAGTAATGGAATCACCTCTTTATTAGACTTCATTCTTCCACACGAATTCCTGAGGATGGAAAGTATTATATTGGGAATTTTTTGACATCTTGTTACCCACTTTTAGGTATTTTCCATCTATTTACTTATTTTACACTTTATTTGGGTGTTTATGGGGACTTACAAGGGTGGATAACATTTGTTGAGAAAAATGACCTAAAGTTATGGGATGTATTTTTGTTTTAATTAACGGATTATGGGTATAAATGTGTTAATGGACTTGTGGGTTTATCCTTGATTTCAGAGAATGATCAAGTTTCTTTGAGGTTTTCATAAAGAATCTGTAGTTTTTTGTAGTATCTAGGAGAAATACATACCATATAATCAGAGTAATCAATGTGTAAGTTCTATTGGGAATATTTCATGAACCTATTTTAAAAAGTTAAGGGAGTACACACCACTTAATGGTTACACACCTTAAAATGTTAAAAGATCAATTTCTAATAAAAAAGAAATGGGGTTTTTGGATTATTTGAGTCCTGAGGATTACACGATGTGTAAAGGACTTACATGTCATGAAAATGTTGTAGACATAGATTTTAGTGTGTTTTATTGGTTGATTGTTATTTTATTCTTTCATATCCCACCTTGATCTCGACCTAGGGATCCTATTTAGTGATTTTAGGAGTCTCCATTTGATTCAGATTGATTTATTCGGGATTATATAATCAGGACAACTGCATTGAATCCATCTGTGTAAGATATCCTTTATGATTATTAATTTCCATGTATCATAGTAGCTCCACTATGTAGTGCTTTTGGATATATTGATTTTTGGTGATGTTTCCTCTTGTTTCATTCTAGATATATTGTGTGATCTTGTTATGGGGGACAATCCTTGTTGGTTTTGGTGCAGCAGGTGTGTGTTCTTGAGGCACGTGTTGTTTCCTCTTCTCTGCCAACCATTTTGTTTAATTTAATAAATTCTAAGATGTGTAGATTAATTTTAGGGCCTCTATTTTAATATTTTAATCCTTTATTATGTTGGGTTTTGTTACATGTGTGTGAAACCCAAGTTTTGAGGTAGGTGGTTTCATATCTATCTTATATTGGGGAACTGCGTTGATTTTATTTTTGATAAATTGTTTTATTAAATGAAATGGAGTGATATGAGTGATTTTTTATGTGTGTGAAACTAAGTTTTTATAAAAGATAGTTTTCCCCTAGTTTTGGTAAATAGAAAATAGTTTTAAAAGCATTATGTAATTGTTTTGTGAAATTATTTTCAAAGTATGGTTTTATGGAAATGGTTTGATGAACTAGTTTGGAAAATAAAGCACATGGGAAGGCTTGGGTACTTAGGTGGAAGGTATATTAATGGGTCTTGTCCACTGTTGGGGGTTTTATCTTGGGAATTTCCTCTACTTCCTTAGTCCAATATTATAGGGACTTGTTACACCTATTGGGGGTTTCAATTGCTGGGTAATTCCTCTGATCTCTTAAATCGATGCATATTTCTAGTGGATTGATGCATACACAATTGTATAAGTTAGGTACAAGTTTCCTAGGTATCCTAACCTAGTATGATCCTTGGCATGTTGTTACATATGCTTCCTCGTTAATTTGGGATGCTTTTGATTTGTACCGTTATGATTTTACTACCATGAATTTGATATGATATGTGATGCATGATTTGGTTTGTTATGATTGATATATCGGATTAGACATATGGATTTGAAATGATTTGAAACTGATTTAACTTATTTATTTGGAAATGTGGAAAAAGGGGAAATTAAACTATTTTCCATGTTTTTTATTTAATAACTGTTAAAATATTATCATTCTTTTTTTATTTAAAGCTGATCATGCTTGGATTATTATTTAGAGACTTTATGTAGGACACCTAGGTGATACTATAATGATCCTATTAGATCAAACCCTGAATACCCCTTTAGCTGTACATAGACCTGGTTATGTATTTCAATGTAGGGAAAGGCAAGGAACCACCGTGAGGAGTTGTGGTTTTCTGTCATCTGAGTTCAGTAGCTAGTGGAAAGATGGTGGGAGTCTTCCCACACTATCAAATATAGTAGTTAGATTTCTTATTTTGTTAGTCCTTTTTTGTTATACTTATACTTATAGATTGTTTCTACTCTTGAGTTTTTTGATTTCTGTTATTGTTTTCAGTTATGAAATATATTTATCATTCTTGATTTTATCTCTTTTGTATATATGTTCAACTCTGTTGCTTTAGGTTAGGTAAAATTGTTCCCTATGATTGTTGTTTGATGTTCAAGTTCTAGTTTCCATCCCATAGGGATCAGGAACATTGTTCAAGTATGTTATGGATTGGGTCAAGTACCATTTTTAGAGGGTATTCAGGTCGGTTCATTACACTAGGCACAAGACTATGGGTTCCCACTATGCCTATCCATATAGGAATCAACTTTATCCATGATTTTCACTACCAAGTTGTGTGAGATGGCTCTTCTATGAGGTTTATACCTCCTTCCACATGTGTGGGATTGAGCAAGCTCCTTATCCTGGATTGTTGGACTAGTTTTTTTCCAATCACAAAAATATATCTAAGTGAAAGATTCCACTATTTGGATACAAATTCGAAACTAAAACTCATACTTCTTCAAATATTCTTTATGCGATATATATATTTTGCATTTCCATATTACTCCTCATGTAATAATGGAGTTTTTCATGGCCGCTATCAATTCCTATTATTCATGTTTTTGTAAACTATGTGGTATCATTGACAAAGGTATTTAGAATTAAATAATTGTTCAAAAATATTCACAATCATAAGGATAATTATTTAGGAATGATATCCAATGCCATTAACTGATTCTATAACAATTTTTTTTAAGAATAACCACTTTATATATTGACCCATTGACAAAAAATGTAGAACTTATGATCTATATAATGTTTTTTTAGGAATAAACAATCAGATAACATTTTAATTTTTGACATCAGATAATTTTAAGGGTGAAATAGTGATTTATCCTGGTAAAATTCATTAGAATATTTTTATAATATATCCCTTAATCTCAGAAAAGGGTTTTTTATCTTAGGGATGGAATTTGGTTGAATTTTGACCCAGTCATATTTTTGTGTGATATTTTATACTTAATTAATGAAAATTAATTAATTTATCATGTTTTAATGGGTATATATTTTGAATAGAGTCTCATATTGAAATTCTAACTCTGTTATTAAGTCCATAATGAGGGGTTTTACTTAGGTGAGGTATAACCACCACTTGGGTTCAATGACTTAGGATTACAATTTAATAGATTTTAAAATTAAATAAAATTAAACTAATTTATATTTTATTTTATTATTCCCCACATCTTATTCATTATCATTCTTGAATAAATGTTATATGGTTTTCTCCCTATTATGTGTATCTATATTGAGTGTGCGGAAGAGGAAGAGGGAGGCGGTGCCCCAAACTTCATTGGGAAGCTCGATCGAAGCATGATCACGGTGTGGTAGCCATGGGTGTGTGGGTCTAATATAGATACTTTATAAGTTCACCATGAGGGCCTTATATTGATGGATAAAATTAGTTCATACTTATACGAGACTCTAAAATAGTGATCAAGCTTCATTATAAAAGAATTATTTTTTTATGATGTAAGTCATTCATAGACATTCCCTAAGGTGAACGTGTGCATCTCATTTACATTCATGTGACATGTTGTTTTACCATTGAGTGCATTCAAATTCTCATTTAAATAGATTATTTTGTTTAAAGTTAAATTCTAATGATTTAATTAAAAAACTTCCAAGGTACTTGATAGAACCTTATGCACTGGCTTGATTCCTCGACAATAATGATCAAGGGAAAATTTTATAAATATGTACCTTGTTATACATAAACCCTATAGGTGTGTACAATAAATTAACTATGTGAACATATAGGACCTAGATAGATTCCGTTAGAATATTTAAACATTAATCAGTAACATATTTTAATGATTGTCTCAAGTACCCCATGATGGAATTATATAGTGCCTTAAACTATTGAGTTAGGTGATTAGGGAATGGGGAAAGTTTTTTCTTCCTAGTAGATGAGTACCTAGGTGGGTATGACCTATGCAGATTATATATAGGTTAGGTGAGTGGATCAACCTGGGATGAATTGTGTATTGAGATGGGTTTTAAACTATCTCTATAGAGTAGTGTTGATGGGACTTAACCTATAATGGCAACGAGGTTGTAAGGTGACGATGTTGATATTGAGAAATGATATACCCTCTAAGTGACATGCTTAGACTGGGATATGTGATTCAAATTGAGGAACCTATGTAGGGAGTTCAACCTTTTATGTGACCTACGTGACCTTATAAGTTGAATCATGTTATGTAACCCTTGAAATGGTTTGTGAGGGTATTGGTAGTGATGATTGAAAATGTCACCATAGAAACTAAATTGATGATTTTGTTGAGTCAGTAAGGTTTTCCTTATAAATTTTCCATTCCTTATTGTTTTGAAAATCACAAACACCTTATACTTAAGAAAATCTATATTTTACCTCCATAAGGAAAGTTTTCTTCTTTAAGGAAATTTACCCTAACCTATATTTTCTTATACATATCAATATTTTTCTTAAGTACAAAAACCAGATTCATACCCAAAACCCCAAAATCATATAATGTCAAGAATTGGAGTATTCTGTTTTTAGGATCTGAATTCTGGATGTGAACTGTAATAAAGTTCAACTCCGAATTCTGGATGTGAACTGTAATAAAGTTCCACTCTGAATTCTAGAGGTAAACTATAATAAAGTTCCACTCCGAATTTTGGATGTGAACTGTAATAAAGTTTCACTCCGAATTCTATATGTGAACTGTAATAAAGTTCCACTCCGAATTCTGGAGGTAAACTATAATGAAGCTTTACTCTGAATTCTGGATACGAACTTTCACGAGTTCGACTCCGAACTCTTATGAAGTTTGACTCCGAACTTTCATGAGTTCGACTCCAAACTCTTATGAAGATCGACTCCGAACTTCTGCAAGTTCATATTATGAACTCTAGTGAAACCAGACTCCGAATTTTCTTAAAAATTCAGACTCTAGACTTCTACAGTTTTCAGGTTCCGAATTTCTATAAAATAGAATCCGAACATTTTTTTAACATAGACTCCGAATTCTTTTTTGGTTAGACTCTGCAATTTTATTTTCTTAGACTCCGAACTTTAGTTTTGCTTATGCTCATATATATTTTGTTATAAAACGATTTCGTCCATTCTGTTTCAAACTAACCATTGTTTAACTGACACGTGTACGGGTCCCTCCAAATTTTAAGGAAAATATGACCGTTGGAGGAGGGAGCCAACAGTTCCAACCGAGCCTATAAATAGGATCTCATTTGAAAGATCTCAAAAACACTGAACAAGTTGATCGATCTAGAGACCACACGCTGTTAAGGTGATTTCTAGAGAGATAAGCTTTTCATGCCTTGTGCGTACTGAACTGCTCGTTCAGATTGCTTTGTCCGACTCTGAATGTTGGTGATTACATTCGAGGACTTCCGGGGACAGGAAGACAGAGGTGTCGACTACCTTGAAGTTTGAGGGCTTCTTTGCTGAGGAAGAAAAAGGTTCCAACTACCTTGAAGTTGAGGGCTTGTGGGGATAACAAGACAAAGATTCCGATCTTCATATCGAGGGCTTACCCTGGTGTGGGTAAGACAGACTTGCTTGTATGTATAAATCAAGGGACCTTTATCCAAGGTTGTTGGATACCCTTATCTTTGGGTTAAAAGACTTATATCTTGTTACTTGTAGTTTTACTACTTGTTTTTCAGCTGCACTTTTGTATTGTAAAGAAATTATAACCTTCTTATATTTCCTTACACTTGTACTCTGATTCATTTAGATTCTATATGCTTTAAGGTAGAATCTCATATTTTAAACTTTAGTTAAGTTTAACTTTCCAGATCCATATTTCCGGAACCGTTTTTCGGAATAACTTTCCAGATTTAAGCAAGTGCATAGAACTTGAAGTTTATAACTTCACACATTGTTCCAATTCTCCAATTGGTGTTAGAGGGGTTGTGAATTTTCTTAGTTTAACTTTGTTAAACTTATATCTTTCCATGACTAAGGAAAATTTTAAAGTATATAATTCAACCCCTCTTGTATATTGAGCATCTACATCGTTATTTCGATCCTACAGATTTGTGCCTTATAGGGAAGACATTCTAGGGTTATATCATGAATTTCAGAGGAAAACCTTGATTATGTGTGAAGGGTTAGTAAAGTGGAAAACCCATGTTATTTTTATTATTATGAGATTTTATGGGGTGGATGCCTACCCATGATCATATGATGAAGCATTCTAGGGATTACCTCTCATGGGTTCAAATATGATCAATAAAGGATTCCATGGATACCTCCATAGGATCTGATGGTGTTTGATAATGATAAATACCAAGGATCACCTACTCAGAATCTAGAAATTCTTGGTGATTGAGATATTCTCAGTGATTCTTAGGATCTAGTCATTGTACCTAGGGAATATTATAAGATTCCTAGGTATACTAGGATCTGGTAGGATTCTTAATAATAATGATATTGTATAAAATTACATGTAATTACTAGGATATATAGATGAGTCGAATGATATTATATAATATTCTTAGTTACACCTAGAATTTGGATACTAGACTATGGAATATTATGAGATACCTAGAAGGACTAGGATATGATTATAATAAATGAGATGATGTCCTGTAAGATGCTTAGGATTACAAGGATCTAAGGGTGACCTAATGTGTAGGGATTCATGGGGTACTCCATAGAATTTGTCTTTAGTTTTCTTATATCATGGATTCCTAGGTTTATTCCGAGGATATAATAGTATATCTAGTAGAGGAATGTTCATTAGATTCCCACGTGAGACTTATATCTCCATGGGGGTATGTTTCATGCTCATAGATATTTGGAATTAGCCAAAGTTAGTATAGTTGATCCTAGGTATCAAATTATAACCCAAGGATAGACAGTGGTAATTTTATTCATACTTCCATTTTTAATCATAACACATGTGCATATGTTGTGTTTACTAGTAATTTATGGGACCTATTGTTGGTTCCTGTACTAAAATAGCATGGGATACTACCTAAACTGACACCCGTATTTGGCTACCACTGGCCTAAAGGGTGTTCCTGATCCCCACGGGCTAGTAACTAGTGATTTCGTATCTAAGAAACACAGTTCAAAAGAATTTAAAAAATAAAAAACAACTAAATAATATGTAGGACTTGACCATAAATTTGGGAATGAACCATTTTTAAGTTTGGAGTTCCATCAGGTAAAATAATAAGAAGATAACAGTATAAAAAATTTAATAAATTTAGAAAAAAATCAATCCCATAAATCACCTCCATCACCCTCATACATAATATTATCTTTAATTCAACATATATAAATCCACATATATAATTCACCACCCATTTAATGGAAATAATTTGAATAGAACAATATAAATCATGAGTGATCGATTCGGAAAATGTGACAAAGAAAAATAAATAAAACAAAATATACATCTAATCAGTATAGCTCCACAAATCACTAATCGGCCTTGACGCTAGACACACCACATAAGTGATCATTATTTGAATAGAAATCCTAAATATAAAATATATAATAATAGGAATGAGCATAAACATTCTCATTCGGTCACCACCATCCTTTTTATAATACTAACATTTAGTTTAAAATCCATTATAAGACAATGTGAAATATAATTGGAATATAGATTTTTTGAACATAAGGTCATGAAAAACCAATATCAAGTCCATATATATTTTTTAAAAATAACTTTTTATTCTCTTTAAATGAAAAAATCACTTTAAACACAATTCCTCACCCTAATATATTTTCTCCATAACACCCATTTTTAAATCACTCTAAAAAAACTCAAATTGAAATCCTTCAATCCATTTTATTTCTTAAAACACTTGATAACCATTTAAAATAAAAAAAAACCACACAAAAGGGATATAGAAAGCTACAAAATAAGATCCATCAATCAAGAGGATAATAATGTAAGTAAACATGATAAAGGGTTCACAACCCATACATGCAATGGAAAACGAATCAAGCAAAAGATAAATATTCCCTATAAAAACCATCGATCAAAAAATAGGTTTCAAGGAATCTACCTTGGGTTATAGTGTGATATAAATCTACATTTTATCAAACCAAATTAAGATAAGATATTGGTATATTCTATGTCACCCAACACAAGCTATCCAAAGATCCTACATCGACATCATTGGGGAGACACTCCCACATTTCCCTTCCTCATGCTAGTAGGGACACAAGTGGTGTTTAAACTAAATAATTTAGAATAATTATAGAATCCCACCTATTTACCCAGGTTCCCATGAATAAAAAAGTTATAGGTGGGTGAGAAAGGATAAAATGATCAAAAAAATAAACAAAAGAAAAATCCATGTATAAACACCGAATCACCATCACCTATGATACCCTCATAATAAAAAACCCCAAAGATCCACCAAATAGTATCCACATACATAAAAAACAACCCATTAAATAGAAATAAATATAAGGGCCCAAATAGGTTTAAACAAACCTACAAATTTAAAAAACAATTTCAAAGTTCCAATTGAGTATTTAAAAAAAATTGACACAAAATGTACAATTCCTTTCACAATACTTCAAATTCCATTTATAAAACCATTCTTAAAATATTTTCATTCGATACCTCAATTGAAAAAAATTTAAGAATCAAATCCCCATTTTGTAAAATCTTTTAAGACCTAAAAACTATCCTTTGATTTATCACATGACCAAAACATTTTAAAAATATTTTTAGACCCCATGTATCATTTTAAACAATCCTTGAATCCTTTTAACGATACATATAATTTCACTTATCACTTGAAAAAAAGTAAAATGTTTGATAAATAAATTTGGAACCCATAAACATATTTATAAATTCAAATACTATTTTAAATGTCATTCAAGAAATATCCAAAGTTGTTGCCATGAATGGTTAAGAAAAATCATATTTTAACTAACCTTTAAAATAGAAAAAACATTAAATTTATATGGAAACCAAGATAGAAACCAATTTTTCTTATAAAAATTCATTAAACAAGTGTAATACTATCATTATAAATTTTATACTTGAATTTAGAACCTAATATATTAATATATCTAAAATTAAAATTTAGGACATGGGGAAAATGTACATTGAATCAGAGGTTAATAGTTCGAAACTTTAAATATAGGATAAATATATAAATAAAAAGTTAGAAAATTCCCTAAACACAAAGTAATATAAAAAAATTGGCCCAAACTAACACCCTAGGGTTCGTCTAAGAGGGGGTGCAGGGATGGGAAAAAAAGAAAGAGGAGATGAAGAATAGAGTGAAGAGGAGTCCCTACCAAGGAGATCCAACATCAAATTTGGAAGAATATATTTGGAATCTACAAGAGGAATAGAGAATCAAATAAGGGGGAAGAAAACTGCAAGGGGGAGTTCTTGGGGGAGTTGTGTGAGATGTGGGGGAGGAATAAGGGGGTTTATGGATTTTAATTTGATTAGTAGAATTTTAATTTTGTAAAAATTTAAAACTAAGTGACCCACATAGTTTGGCCATAATATTTAGTAAATAGTTCACCAATTATGTGAATGCTACCAAAACCTCTAAATCATTCCACAAAGTTTACCAAGATTCCACTTTTGGGCAAGAAAAACCTTGTAATGAATGTCTAAAACTGCATTACCAAGTTGCAGACCAAAATAAATGATTGTTGAACCATTACTCCTGGTTGTGTGGGCTAACCACATGCCACTAAAAAAGTGCCAAAAAATTTAAATTCCATGCCTCAAATTTACTAAAACTAAAAATAAAAAATAATAATATAAATATATATAAATAATACAAATTAAATACTACAGTGACATGTGAGTGTCATAATTATCCACATCATTCCACTTTCTACCTAAGAAATTCTTCTATCAAGATAGAAAACATTGGAACAAGAAAATAAATTACAATTAAATTAATGAGGTGTGTGGGATAGGAGAAAAAATTAGGATATATCAAATAAAATAGAAAAACTAGTCATAATACCTTAGACAAACTAATTATAAAAATTTCTTAAAACAACCAAAATGATCTCCCAAAATCACGAGAAGTATTCAAACACAACATGAAATAAACTAGTTTCTTTAGAGTCTGTTTCCATTGGAAATGTGACTTCATTGGGGAAATCATTATTTCCAAATAGTTTCCAATGGGTTTGTTTAAGGAATTGGAAACACCCAATGGTTCTATATCCATAGAGACCTACTTTCCAAAGGCAGGCACTCATTAGGCATTTTGATTCAAAATTATTAAAAACTCACATTGGTCGAGAGAATGGGAGGTCAGACTCATCACACCCTTTTGGGGGGAATTATTGCATGCTCCAGGACCCTCTAACATATTTAAGATATGTTCATTAATCATTTATTAATTACCAAGTGTGATGTTGATCATCCCAAATTAGTAATCAATTATTATCATATGTGGAATTTATAATAATCCATATGTCTTTTATGTTCTTCATAAATGGAGATATATGTATGTATCCAAGGTTCTCCATTGATATTATCATCTTATACACTACTTATATATTCTTTGGTCGTTACTATAATGATGCTAATTTTCTATCCACATAGTGGGGCACTCTGGAGTTTATGGTTATCCAGGTAGACAAATTTCACTCTGAAATTTATCTTCATCCAGGGAGATAGAATTTATGATGTTGGCATTGAACCCATAAATGAGCTTCCTTTGTATACTTGTAAAAGGAATCAGAACCCATGTAGTTCAATGCCACTTAATGGGGCACATCATACCTTTTAAGATCGTGTGATGAGGACACAACCATACAATTTAATGTCATGTGGTAAGGACATATAGGCAGAATGTGCCTAGTCAATGTTTGGTTTGGGACTTATGTCAAAACAACTCGAGGAACTTGGAAGGGATATGAGTTTCCAAGTTCAACTATAACCTTATAGGGATGTGGCCTAAAAGAACAAGGTTGGTTTAGGATTTTGTATTTGAACCTTAGGGAGGATTCCTATGTATCCCATTTGAATGAGAATAAAAGACCACATAGTTCATTGGTGAGGACCCATGCCTATGGTGTCCTAAAGGGTATGTATCACAAGGGAGTATGGCCCTTTGAGATGATAGGGACCATGAGGCCTATTTTCCATTATGGTGATTTGGGGGATTAATTTGGGGTTTACTCATAAGGAGGATACCTAGATTAAGGGAATTATAATTAGGGATTATTACTAAGGAGGAATACCATTGAGATTGGGCCCTGATTATGCTTCCTACATGTCTTAGTTAATAGGAATCAGAGTCCTCATAGTTCAGTCCAATTTTGGGATAACACCTAGGAGGAGGCCCATTTAGGGGGGAATAATTTCTCATTTCATGGATGAGGTGATATAGATATCCAACCTTGAGAAGGATTCCTATCTATCCCAGTTGTGGTGGTAATTAGATTTCTAATAGTTCATTCATTTAGATGGATTGTGTAGATGTTGTGATCATTACAAACCTCTAATCTCACACGAGTCATGATTAGTGTGAGAAACAAGAGGATGTGAAAGATTCAAAAAACCACACCCTTTCCTTTGATGATGGAAGAGTAAGAGAATAATGGTGGAAGAGGATGAGGTGACTGTGGAATAGGTCGGGGCTTTGAAAGAAGAGGCTGGGGCTATGACACTTTCCTTTATTCACTTTACATTGGATGCGAGTCCAAGGTAAGGAAGTAATGAAGGATAAGGTTTAGATAAGGGAAAGACTCCAACCTCCTACATAAAAGGCTAGTGGATTACACCTGTATGGATACCCTAAAATTAGTCATGTAGTGATGGAGTAGGATATCATTCCCTATCAAAAGTAAATACAAGCATAATCCTCACCCTCCGTACTGCAGACTGGAGGCTCTAGATCTCAAACACGGGAAAGGATGGGTGGTGTCTTATCCACAAAATCCATGATTGGGAACTCCTCAACACTGTACCTAGGGTAATAATCTACATGACTATAGATATGAACATCTAAATATTCCACAAGGATCATTACTGCATGGTAGGATAAGTGTGGAAAACCGCTGACCTTAGATATCCAAATCCAAAAGGGAGATACACTGACGTGACTTTCCCTAAGGTTTTGTAAATCATAAGGTCTTGGTGGATGTTTCAATAAGGCCTTTTTCAGACAAGTGATCCAAAGTAGAAGAGTCCCTTCCATGAGTGGATTTGAGGAAGGCCTATTGGATGGCTTGTACATGCTGGAAGGGGAGGAAAACCAATAAGGATCGTGCAAGGGGTGTACCACACAAAGGATATATGTGCAAGTCGGATTGGTAAAATTAGTTTCACCTTAGGTGATGAAAAACCTAGGTGATTACACTTGGCTAAGACTTGGATCAAGACATTAAGGGTCTTCATAGGTATTCCCATAAGTGTGTAGCACAAGTTCCTATTTGAGGAAGGGAGGTCATGCTAGTCCTCTTAAATTAGGGCTTGGGAAAATGAATCACTCAGGTTTTATTAACTTTAAACCCTTGGGACTTAAGCTTCACTATCCCCCTTTTATTCTCTCTCTTTAGGTGTTAGGAAACTACCTTGGAGAGTTTGAAGGACTTGAGCGAAGTACTAGGGTGATCAGAGTAGAAATGAACCTTTAAGGAAATTCATCCCAATAAATGAAGACCCCAAGGGTCTATTTATAGGAAAACATGGGACCCCGAGAAAAGATGTTTGGTCACGCAAGTGGGGTGGTGTGCAAGTGCTTGCACTTTAATAGTGATTTGGGGTAACTTGGGTGAACCATTTTCTGAGGATTTACGAATATTTGGCATTATTTATCTACCACTACCTCCTTTTTATATGGAAATTCCCTTTGAAATTTTTCATCTACACAATGAAACATAGTGTCAATAGAGTCCAAAGAGAATGTGGACCAATAATGGGTCTCCCCACCATTTAGAATCCATAAAATTGGTGAGAAAAATAATAATGACAAAAAATAAGCAGAAACACCACCAAAAGACACTAGCTCCATAGAAAAACTAAAAGTAATCATCCAATAGAAACTAATCAGACTCTAAGAGAGGAATAATCCAAAGGAACACCTATGTATCCACGAATAAAAGTCACCAAAACTACTCATATAAAAACCAATCCCAATGAACGACATGGTATTTAACCTTCACCCACCATATAGAAGAGGGATTTAGGGTCTCAACAATGGTACACCAACTTATAGTGATCCTAACAAAAATAAAAAGATAAAAACTAGTATACAACTAGAATTTGAGATATCCACACCCTATCCACCCAAGAGAACATTCAAGTAACTTACCATTTATCTCCATAAATATCCAAACCTCACCACCTATCTAACACACAAAATTTTTTAATGAAACAAAACTCTATAACCAAATAGAAATAATATTACAAGGAAACCAACATCCCATAATAACCAATCATATATATCATGAAGGAAAAAGATAACTAAAAATTAACCTAAAATACTCAATAAAATTCACATCCTTAGAAGGAATACCCAAAAAACTAAAAAACTCTTTTAGATTATTTTAATAGATTAACTTATTCCAATTAAAAAGATCACAACAACTATCATTGGTGATGCTTTGAGAGTGTTAATAGAATGGAATATTTCCCTAAAATATTCATAACCACTCCACCACAAAAAAAACCTTGACCCCAACTAAAAGAATTAATTTAATGATACAATAGGTCCTGAGATAAGATCTAATAGAAAAAGTTTCTGTGTCCACCACTCTTTTTAGATTCTTGGTAGAGACCATAATATAATAAATATCCTCTCAATGAAAAGGAAATCAAAGATATAACCATTATAGGAGACAATATTTATATTATTATCCTTGGAAATTATGAGAGTCATAGAAAAAACACGAGACATGAACATATTCAATTCATAACTTATAACACACACCCATCAGTCTCATCATAAATATACATTTCCAAAACAAAGATTTTAATAAAAAAACACATCACTCACATACCATAAAACCTCCTTTTACTTTATAGAAGCACTAAATTTAAATAAATAATTTTAAAACCCCAAACTTGATCTAAAATAAAAATATAAACCATTTTATAGTTTTAATACTATTTTAAATCATTTTTAAATTAAATGAATTCTATTTAAATAATTTATATAAAATATCAATTTCCTTATAAAAAATTTCTTCAAAATACATAATGAAATTTACCACTTTAATAAAAAAAATTATGAAACAAGAAACCCATTTAAAATTACCCATTAAAACCAATTTCAAAAATAAACATATCTTAGAAAGAATGAAAGACCCTTTACTACATAAAATAAACGTTTAAAAATTTCCAATCAAAACCAATACATAACACAAAACATAATATCACATTCATTCCAATAACACTAAGAATCACTATAACCCTCTTTAATTACCCTATAACTCATGAAAATTCACTTAAGGATTGATTAATGAATCAATATAGGCTAGATTTTTTTTAAATGAAATACAAGACCACTTATAGGTTTAGAAGAGTCCCTAGAACCATCCACACATACTCTGATTGGTTGGCCAAACCTTGTGGGATAACCATATAATTTTAGGCCTTCCTCCACCATCACTCTATGCTCAAGAGAACCCTAAAATAAATTGAAACTCAATGTGAATTCTAATAATATTTACATATTAAAAACATAAAAATGAACAATAATAAAATCAAAATCCAAGACTTTGGATTGGACTATCACTAGAAACTTGAGGCTCCAAATAGAAAAGAACTATCTAGACTCTCTTCTAAACCAAAATATCGAGTTCCAACCACCATATCACCATAATAAAGTTACTACCCAAATAAAAAAGGGGTGATGAAACTTATAAAATATTTAGAACCTTGGATATGATACCATTTATAAAAAACTGGACTAGGCTACCACCAAAAGTGGTACCTTAACCTATACTCCACTAGCTTGAAGGGAATTATTGATCCCCATGAGTTGGAAAATATTTCCCAATAATCTATAAACCACACTTGGAAATTATTTTCCCATAAAAAAATAATTAAATAAGAACTATAAATTTACCAAAAATTCCATTTTGACCCATTCCAAAATTGACATCCATGCTAAGACAAACAAGTAGAAAAGAATAGTATGAAAATTTAAACAATTTAGAACAAATTTAATCCCATGAATCACCTAAAATACTATCACACACAAAGACCCCTATAATTCAACATCCATAACTCGACATATATAATGAAACACCCATTTTAGGAAAATAAATATAGGAAAATAGTGTAAACCACGAGTGGATTATTTGGATAATAAAATAAAGAAAATTTAATAAAATAAAATAAATAACTACCCTCTATAGTCAAAAAATTCACTAACTAGCCCCAATACCACAAAATACCCATGAATGATCAAGATATAAATAAAAAACATATATTTGAAATATATAATAATAGGTGTGATCTTAATCAAGCTCAGTAGGTTACGAACCTCCTTGCCATAAGCCTAACTTTTAATTAGAGATCTATTTAAATATAGTTTTAAATATAATAAGAATATTGGTTTTTAAAAAAGAAGTTAATAAAAAACCAATATCAAGTGCATAATTATTTTATAAATGTTCATTTTTTATGGAATTAAATGAAAACAACCACTTTAAATATATTTCCTCAGCCTAATCCATTTTAGACCCAACACCCATTTTGAAACCAATTTTTTTAAGATAAATTCTAAAGTCTTAAATCCAAAATTGTTTTCCAAAAATATTTTAAAACCATTTACATGTAAAAAATACAAACAAAATGGATATATCATTCTATAAAATAGGCACAATAATTCAAGAGACCAATAATTTAAGTAAATGGGATGATGAATGCCATAAATCATAAAATAATAGGGAAACCATTTAGTAAAAGATAAGGATTCCATAAATGAACGACTAATAAAAAATTTGGTTTAATGGGCCCTACCCTAGGTCCCAGTGTAAGGAAAATATACACTTTACCAAACCAAAGTTAGACTAGCTCTTGGTAAATTCTATTTCTCCAAAAAAATCCTCTCAAATGGCCTACAACAGTATCATCGAGGTGACACTCCCCACCTATCCCTATCTCATGCTAGAGAAGACACTATTGGTGTGAATACCAACTAGTGTATAATACATAGAGATCCACCACTTATTTAACAAGGTTAACATGACTAAACAAGGTGGATGTGAGTGATCAAGCATATAATGATCAAATAAGGAATTGAGAATATAATCCATTCATAAAAAATAAATCACCCTCTACTTAGACAAACTTGGAAGAAACAAACCCTGAGATTCATCACTCAGTATCCATATATATAAAATACCACCCATTAAAGGGAATCAAGCATATAAGATGAAAAAGGGTTCCACAAACATAGACATTTAAAAAACCATTTGAAAGTGCTAATCAATAATTTAAAATTAACTTGACCTATAATTTTCATATACTTTCTCAATAATTAAAATTCCACTTATAAAACCATTCATAAAACATTTTATTTCAAATCTTACCTTAAAACTAATTTATGAATCAACTACCCCTTTAATAAAATCCCTTAATACCTAAAACTCTATCATTTGATTCATCACATAACAAAAATGGGGTAATTTTTTTTAAACACCAAATTTTATTTAAAATGTATTGAAACATTTTAATAATAATTAACATTTCGATTATCAAATTATGTATAAAAACATTGAAATTAAAATTGTAAACTCAAATCATCTTCAAAAATTTAAAATATTGTTTTAAAAGTTATTTAGGTAATATCATAAGAAATTCATGTGAACATCTTTAAAAAATCAGATTTAAACTATCCATTAAAATAAATAAAACCTTTCAATTTTTATATATTACAAGATTAAAAACAATATTTCTTATATAATTTCATTAACATATGTAATGTTGTCATTAGAATATTTGGACATGAATTTAGAAACCAAGATATCAGTGATACTAAAATTAAAATCATGGACTTGGGGAAAACCTTCTTCAAATAAAAGGAGAATAGTCCAGAACTTCAAATATGGGATGGACAAAGCTCGAAGAATACACCATACACCAAAAAAGTAGAGGAATTGAAAATATTGTGTCAAAAAAACACCCTATGGATTTGGATAAGAGAGGGAGAGGTGATTTGAGAATATAAAGTATGATTAAAGGAAGAAGATATGGAAGAGGAGTTCATACCTTGGAGATCTGACCTCAATTTAAGAAGAATCCACTTGGAATAATGAAGAGGAAGAGAGGATCAAAGAAGGGGGAGGAAAAACCCAAGGGTGAACCCAGGGGAGTCTAATGAGTGATGAGATTAGAGTAAAGGGATTTGAATATTTTAATTCATGGAGGGGTAGTAATTTAATTTTTCAAAAATTAAAAACATAGAGACCCATATGGTTTGGCCACATGGTTTAGTAAACCACACACTAACCATGAAGAGACTACTCAAACCTCTAAATCATGCTACATGATTTACCTAGAGTGAAACACATAGGAAAATTATTAAGTGACTATAAAAAACCACACTATCATGTTCCAAAACCAAATTCATATTTTTCTCAAAATTATTCCTAGCCATGTGGGTTAACTACATAACACCCAAAAAGTTCACTAAAATTTAAATTCCAAGCCTAAAATTTACTAAAATCTAAAAATAAACCGAAACACTATAAATTAATATAAATTAATAAAAAATAAATATTACTCTGAAAAATGGGTGTCACTGTTCACTACTGAGTTTTACTCACACCCTACTCAGGTGGATATTTAAATTGGGTACTTGAGTAGGCTTTACTATTTTCATGATCATGTGGCCCATTCCTTATTTTGAATCAGACATAGACTTTCCTCTTTAACTAGATCTATTCCAAGTCTCACCACTTTATCCATGTATTATATGGTTTTAACCACCCTCTTAATTTGATTCTGATCTACTAAAGGATTAGCTCATATAAAATTATCCAAAACTGCCTTCAAAGGATTCATGATGGGTTTTGAAGGGAGAATAGTACCACATAAAATAAAATAAAGAAGAAAAAGATAATTAAAACAAGTAAACAACTTCAATTAAAATGAAAAAAACTATTTAACAACAATAAGTATCACAAGAAAGTATTTAATATTTTGGAAATAATTTTTTTTATAAAGCACTATTTTGGGCCAAATAGTTTTTAAAAC
Source organism: Viscum album (assembly GCA_963277665.1). Taxonomy (NCBI): domain Eukaryota; kingdom Viridiplantae; phylum Streptophyta; class Magnoliopsida; order Santalales; family Viscaceae; genus Viscum; species Viscum album. The sequence continues at coordinate 614,459,408 of OY728128.1, forward strand.
CATGTGTTAATCATGCTGGTATCATTTAATGAATGAGATTAGCTATAAGTTTAAAAAAATGGTTTTACAAACTATGCTACAAGCATTTGTGGTATAATTGATCTCTCATCTAGTACACGCCATACATTTTTTGTATGTTCTATAGCCCGTGTATCAAATAAATTCCCTTCAACCCTCCATTACTTGACCTAAAACTCCTTAAAATATAAAATTAAATAAAAATAAATTACAAAATAAAAAATTCTCGATATCCTATGGTGACTTAAGGATCACTACAAAAAGTGTTTTCTAGACACTCTCTTATAACCTAACCCTTAAGTCTCAATGATCCTATATCTTATATATCCTAACTTTTCCAAAATAACATAAATAAAAAATCCAAATCTCATATAATTTTATCATGAACTAACGTAGGGAACTCGTGACCCATTACTCAAGCTGATCCTTGATAAGAATCGAATGGGATTATTAATCCTTATGGATCAGGAACTAGTTTTTTATCATCATGATTACATCTTTAGGAATAAATTTTCCCAACTAAACAATCCACCATAAATAGGGTTCAAACCAATAAATCTTCATAAACTCTCCATATATTGGTGAGTCGTGAACCCAAATAAATAATACCATAATTAAAATAACCTAAAAATAGAAGATATATATGATGTCACAAAAGAACCTTAAAACCTAATATAATTTTAAAACTTACTCTCTTTTTTCAAAATAAAAAAAAAAACTAAATGTGAATATACATGATGATTAAAAAATAGTATAAAAAGGGGAAACAGATGGGAATATGAATAGGAGACACATGAAGAATTACTTTATAACATACCCAAAGACAAAATTAACAAAAACAACCACTACCCATCTCTACATGACATAAGGGATAACTTCCACCATGTCACCTCCCCAAGATAACCAGTCTTTCTTAATATGAAAATCCACCTCCTTTAAGTGGTGCCTTGCCTTTACCTAAATCTGAAAAAACAAGGTCTATATACACCAAAAGGATATATGTAGGGTGTGAGAATAACTTTATCAATAGGATTCTATAAATTTTTCCATGAGAAAACATTTTTATTTAATCCAATCATATAAGTTTGAGAATAAAATTATGAAGATACATGTTTAATTTTAACAAAAAATTAGTTGTACTTGATATAATTAAGCATCAAAGTAAAGTGAAAGTACACATGGAACTCTAAAAAATAATAATTGTATATAACCTAGGGTCACTAAGGTTATGTAAAACTAGTATTCTCATAAATATCTATATACATACATATCTAATAGTGTAAATACTTCTAGCTAGAGTGGCGCACTAAAAAAGCAACATCTCTATTATCTAGAGAAAAATCACAATGAGAGAGGCATATGTTAAGTATAATGGAATCATTACCTATAAAGGTACTTTTCATATGTTCCCTTCTTAATAATCCAAGGTTCCCATGATGCATAGTAATTTCAATGGATTCCAATTTTAGTACAAAAACCATTTCCATGAAAAGAGAAATTCCCTAAAGCACACGGTAGGCTGTATTATATTCTAAAAATAAAAATTCCTTTAATATTAATTTAAATACTCAAGTAAAAATAGAAAGATTAGAAATAATTATGATATTTTTATATATGTACTAAATGATGTAATGTAATGATTTTAAACAATTTTAAAACCTCATTTTTATGAAGCAAGCACATATGATTCCTTAAACAAAGGGAATGCAAGGAAACTCACACCTTAAATCATTGATAATACTAGTGTATGGTCTTAATACACTATGTAGGGGGAAAAATATAATTATTGTTTAATAGTAGGACCTAAAAATAATTAAAATTATCATTATGATCAAGGAACATGAACCCTAGTCTACTATGGGAACATGGAAAAATAAAACCATGATGAAGAAGAGGAAAAATCTAAGGTGAAGGAAGAAAGAAACTTGAAAATATTATTAAGAACATAATGATAATACACTAGAAATTAGTTGAAAAGGGAGGATAAAAGTGTTAATCAATGATATAGTCCTAGAAAGTTTTAATGGGGAGTGAGAGAATAATGAAAGGGGTTAAATCAAGAAGGGTTTGAAACTCTACACAAACCATATGGTAGCCATTATGCTGGACCCACTATATATAGGGTTAGTACACATGGTTCCCCCTAGCCATGAACTAATTATGTGGTATCCATTATGAAGGAATAACCATAAGTAATGGCACTACACACTATTTCCCCTAACCATTAACTAACCATGCACCCTATTATGAAAACATATACATGGATTCATGGTTTAGTGAACCATGCATTTACCTTTCATACTCCGTTGGAAATATTACTTCTAATTTTCATAGTCTAGGTGAATAGTTAACACTTACCATGAATTAACCATGTGTCATGCCCTAATTTTTCATTTTAAAATAATTTCAATTACATTTGGCCTATAAATAAAGATAAAAGGTAAAAATCCATAAATAATAAATCTCATAAATGAAAATGACATCATAGGTGTGACATTGAGAGTAAAATTTTGGTTATATATAATTTATACATATTAGGTTTTAGGGTTGTATTGGAATTAATATATCCATTGAGTATAGATCTATGGATAGTGGGAAATTGGGATAGACTACTCACTATCCTAGGATCTTAGGTTGTATCATGAAAAGTGAGGATTGGATAACTATCTTACCATCCTTTATATTATTGGGATTTTGGTTTCATATCATTATAATCCTTTACATGAAAGGTTTTCATATACCCTATGCATGGAGTGCATTTGGATATGTGTAGATTTTATTTTTTATTAATAACATAAATCATGAGTTATAAAAAGTGTTAATCATTAATATATTTTGGACATATTAATTTGGAATAAGGTATGTGATATAATAATTTTTTTTATAATCATGCATACATTAAGGAAATACATGAGATAAGTTGGTGTGATGTTATATCCCCTACAAATATAACGTGTTATAATCTTTCCAATACATACATTTGTAAACACAGTAATCATCCAAAAAGTTAGGTCATGATAATTTTGGGTCCCCATGAATTATCTTGTATAATCCACGTGGGATATAAGTTTCATTAATAGTTAGGTGACTATTATTGATGTGATAATGGGTCACAATTAGCTAGAAAAACATTACTTCTAAGATTATAAAGTAATAGAGTTTAAATAAATATATGGATTAGGAAAATATTTTTCCATTAAACTACCAAAAAGTCATATGTTATATGATTGATATTATAAAATACTAGATATATTCATGAATTATGATAGGATATTAACAAGGATAATTCATGAAAAATTTGAATCTTGTCCCACATATGGGTATGATGTAAAATTATAAGGGGCCAACTTTTCAGTGGAACCGTATTTAAGGATCTTACTAAATGTTTTTAAAACATGATAATAATTTTATAAATTATTTTATTATAGATAAAAATGGAACCATAATAATCAAACATGACCTTGAGATCATTTTTTATAAAGAAAAAATATTAATAGAATAAACTTTTAGATTAGTATAGAATCATAATAATAATTGTTAAATAATAATAAAAATGCATTTCTAAGTAACTAAATTTTAAAAATTATTCAAAAAATAAATCTAAGTTCTCATGATAATCTTAAGATAGATTATTTTAGTGTTTTAAAGACATTTTTTATATTAAAAATGATCAATAAAATTTCAATCTCTACTCATGTACTCAATATTATTGGGTATGTCAATTACTTGGAGAGACTAGAGTCTTATTTAAGGATGTGTATGGATTTTTAGTATATTCTATAATAGTTTTTGGGAAGGATCCAACATTATTAATGAGTTAAATATAATTTTACTCTTTATCCTTAGAGTGATGATGATAGATGACCTAGGACTGAGATGTATAGTATTTTAAGTTGTGTTAACAGTACAAATGGGTATATTTTTAATCTAGTAGAAGAACATTGGAGGGTATAATTGACATCATAGGTCTTGAATCATAATGGATGTGTGAAGGAAGAAGAAACGTTCTTTCATTGTAGAGAAACAATTCACTAGAGAATAAATTTATCAAAATACATGAAGGTTTGGAAGAATAACCATAGATAATTCAAATTTGGTAAGAAAACTGTAGAATTCAATTATCTAATATGGAATGGAATATAATATCAACCATATATTATATAAATTTTATAAATTTTTAGAGGAATTTAAAATTAATGAATTATTTATGTTTAAATATTAAATTTTTCATTCAAGTGATCAAGAAAATTATTATTATTTCAATGAGTTAGATTCAATAGAAAAACTTCAAGTATAAATGGATCTAAATAAATAATGTTTATTTTCATATTATTTTCTATTATATGATAAGGGAATTTTTCTGTAAAAAAGAGTTATTATGAACAATATAAGTTGATGTTTTTGATACACATTTTTTATGATTCATCTGGTTTTATAAAATAGTTTGAAAAGAAAAAATAAAAGGAGTTTTATCAAATATAAAAGTGTTTTATCCATGATATTTGTGAACATATAAGGGAATGAGTTTCCACCACACAATAATAAATATTTTAAAAATAAAATATTTGTTTTAGAATATATCCCCACACACATTCAATACCATATAAGATATGGATGTTAACGAATTACTTTTTGAATATTACCATAAAGGAAATAAGTACTATTTCCTAAAAAAATAATTTTATCGATTATAAATATATTTTATATAAAATAAAGTTTCTAAGTCATTATTTGGAGTATATTTGTATTTGGATAAGTTTATAGTGTAATAAATAATTGATTATACAAGTCTAATTTAAATATAAATTCACTTTATATATGGTAAAACATTTTAGGGTATGTTGGTAAATAATTATCATAATATAAATAGTTACATTAAATTTTACACTAAATAATCTAAAATAAGTGTATGAAAAAATGGATATGTTCCATGATGATGATGATGTATTTAAAAAGAGTTATAAGTATTTACAATAATATAAGTTATTCATGTGTTTAAATAAGATGTTATGAAAAAAATAAATTTGAGTATTATTTTCAATGTTTTGAACTTTAGGATTATGAATCATAATATCACCATTATTAAAATAAGATTTATTCATAGTTATTAAACCATTACAGGAGTTATAGTGGGAGGAATTTTTATATGTTCACCTAGATATATTATATAAATAATATTGTGATGTTATGTGTTGAAAAAACCTAAAATCTTTGCAAACATATACCCTTTATCATGGCCTATCATACATGATATTATTATATTAAAACATATATATATATTCTTATTAGTAATATTAAAAGATTTTAAGAATATATAAATTTAATTTTATTATACTAAAGGAAGACTTGAATTTTTCATTATTTCATATTGTTTGTATTTATTGAATTTATTTAAATGATACTTGACCTCTCAAAGTATGACTTTGAGTTTTCACTAATCATTAGTCATCATGAAGTATTATAGGTTGTAATAACATGTGAATATTAACATGATTTTGGTTTTTTATATTGATAAAAAAAAATTATTATGTGACACAAAAATAGTTTTTATGCCGGATGACCCATTATGTATACATAGAATGAAAACCTTTACACTTGGATACCTTTATTATGATAGCCTAAAGGATGATTTTATCAGAGGGTGTTTAGGTATTATTTTGATCATTTTCTAGATTTAGGTGTAACTAAGATAAAATTTCTCACCCTGTATGATGAGTATGACACCTAAGACTTTGATTGGGATAGATTGAAAAAGTGTATAATCACACATATATAAGTGAAATGTGATGTTCTTAAATCTTTTTAGGGGTATGTGATGTTATCATCTATTTGGGTGAATTACATGTGATGTGTTCATCAATCTACTAGTGAAGAAATGATTTTTAATGTCAATTATTAGCAGACGTTATTGAAGGAAAAGTTGTAAATATGTATTTAACATTGGTTAAAAAAATGGACATTGTAAATATATCATGTTACTAGTTTTTTAAATCAATTATTAAATAACAAACATAAAAAACTTATCTCCACATCAGTTTCTACAAAACCAATGTGGAAAATCTTTGACATGGAGGGTTTTTTACATCAGTTATTTAATAACTGATGTAAAAAACCCTTTTACATGTTAGTTATGTAGACAACTGATGTGGAAAAGCATCGAAATAGGGGATCTTTTACATTGGTTTTTAAATAAATAATGTAAAAGATCCTATTCCATGTCAGTTCCCACATAACTGATGTGGAAAATCATAGAAATGAAGGGTTTTTTACACATACTATAAAATAACTGATATAAAAAAACATTTCACACATCAGTTATTTTTTAAAAGATGCATAAAACCATGAATATGGGTTTTTAAAATCAGTTAAAAAATAAATGATGTGTTTTTTTAAATACATCATTTAAATCTTCCTCTCTACTTCTGATCAAAATAACCAACAAACACAAACAAGAAGAAACAGAAATAGCAGCAAAAAAATATCCAATATAGATTTAAAATTACAACATTCAAAATTACAATATTAACTAAAACGAAACTAAAATAAAACTAAATATGTAAAATAATTTACCCATTACACTTGTATGTGTGTCATCTCTTGTTCACTATAAGGGTGAGAGTCATCAAAAAGCTAAAAATTAAAAGGAAAGTATTTAACATATATAATGAATAAAAAATTTAAATATTAAGGAATAGTTTATAAATAAATCTGACCTGATTAAACCTCATAACTATTCTAGTTGAAATTATTTCATAAAAAAATCTTAACACATAATATCCTCATTATTGGAAACCTTTTTTTATGAAAATGATTTTTAAATGAGTTTGTCAATTCAAAATAATATTTTTAATTAATATATCCAAAATATACCAGTTAAAAATGAAAATTCACCTTTACTTTTACATATTTGATCTTGGTGTAATTTTTATTTATGGGGTTTCAAATAAAATTCCATCCCCTATTAGAAAATAATATGAATGAAATAAATTTGAAATTCATTATAATATAAACTATTAATAAGTTAAAAGTTACAGTTTCAATACTTTCTTAAAATTTCCTCGCACATCTCCATGGATAAATCATATCTAGTAAAGTGACTTATCCCATAGACAAAAGGCACCTAAAATAAAATGGTCACTAATATGAAAGAGAATTTATTTTTAGTGGTTATTATGTTAAAATATAAATAACACTTTGTGAGATATATGTTTCATACCTCTCAACATAAGTAAACATCCAACATTAAGTAATTATATTCTGTTCAAATATTTCAGTAATATAAACTATTTTTTCTTCTCCAATAATTTTTCACATTTCAGGTGAAATTAACTCTAAGTCCATAAATCCATATACATCCTTCTTTTCATTCTCCTCTCACATTTTATAAATATACCTAATATAAAGAAAATATAAGTATAAATTTTTAATAAATTTAATGAATGTAAAGATTATGTTAATACTTACATGGAACAAACTTACATTATATTGATGCCCAACTTATCTCCAGTAACAAGCTCCATGATATCATTTTACAAAATCCCCAAAGTAATTGCGCGCCCAAATACATTAGCCTCTATTAGAATCTCATAAAAACATGATAAGAAATTTGAATATCTTGACAATATATAAAGACTACTATAATTTGTATCTGAATCCATAACCATTTGTCTTTATTGTTGGATATATAGTATTTATTTACCTTTAAAGTATTCCTATAAATAAATAGATAACTATATTAACTTTAAAATGTTAAAAAAATTAATAAAAAATAAAGATAAAATATACATATACCTTTATGGTAATATGTCACATAAGTCTAGATAACCAAACTAAAAAGTGGCCGATACTTTTTCCAATTGTACTAACCTAATCTATAGGTTATGGTACTCCAGCTGATATATCTATAATATCTTGTAATGTTACCCTTTTATGCTCTTTATCTAACTGTTTATGATGAAAAATATATCCAATATAATGTATCATCCCATATGCAAAAATATAATATTAAGGATCATCAAAATATAACTCACAGTAACTGGGAAACTATGGAGGAGGGGGTGTAAGAGTAGGATAAAAAATGGGGTTTGTAGGTGAAGGTGGAGGAGTGGGAGATACTGGTGAAGTTGGAGGAGTGGGAGATGCAGTATGCAATTGTCTTTTCATGCCTGAAAACATGGACTGTACCAACGATCTAATCTTATCCTCATTCTTAACATTAATATTTTGAACTTCATCCTCCAAAGATTCGATTTTTTTATAAAACCTATAAATTTTAGAATATAAAGAGCATGGTAACATTTTTCTCACCAATACACCCACCAGGTATCCTCATACATGAACCGAGTGTTTGGGCTTTCCTAATGCTATAGATAAAATATTCTTCCTACCCTTAGCTTCAAAGACCCCCTGTGTTCTCTTCTCTTCAAGATAACCCTATATGTTTTTTTTAAAAATTGTGTAATGATTAAAACATAAAGAAAAATCTCACAATCATATTAGCTAAAACACTTGACTCTTTTGTAAGATATTGTCTTTTTTTTTTCTCATCCGAGCCCTCTTCTATTTTTTATGTTTAACCGAGGGGGATGGAGGGGAAACCTCACCAAAGTTTGAAGACTCAGCTCTCAGTTTCTGAAAATTTTCAACCATAATTTTTTCTTCCAAAAATGTATACCATACCTAAGATAATGTATGAGGGTATACATTTCTATATTGGATCTCATAACGAGATCTCCTTGATTTCTATAAATTAAGAATAAGAAATCATTAATAAGATCATTAATATAAAAAAAATTCTAAAAGTTTACATTAAACTTACCAAAAATCCTTCTTGTATTCTAATTTCAAAATTTTATTCCACATTTCTAGATATATAAAAGGATATATTTGACATGGATTTTCATGTTTCCTATACCCAAAAATGAAATCAGATGTGAGGGTTGATTTGAAATCCCCCTATCTCCTAGCACCCAATGATAAACATTTCTTCCCGACTTCTCCAATGTCAGGTATATCATATGTCATCTGATAAGAAGAGGGAAAAAATATATTACTGTAAACATTTTAGGATTTTTCAAACAATAACAAATGATCTTACCAAAATTTTCTTCCACAAATGAGACAATGTTACATTGTCAACACTTCTCCGATCATTAATTAAAATAATAACTTTGCTTTTATCCTGAACTGATACAAAGGTCTTGATTTTGTTTCATTAGGACCTCTTGGAAAAGAATTATCATTAAATTCTAAAAATATCCTATGGTCCTTGCTACGAGAAAATAATAATTTTGGTAAAGGTTTGTTTCCATGTTTACCAACCATCGAACTCTTCTTTGGCTCTGTGGGAGTATATAACTCTTGTAAAGAAGAATGGAGATCATCAATAGGATCATATGTAATTTACTTCCCAAAGGTGTGAATACAACAATCTTCGAAGTATGTAGTTTATCAATTTATTTATTTGAAATTATCCTAAAAATCAAAGCAGCAAAAAATTAGTACACAAATATACAAATTAAACTTATAATATTAATTTAAATAAAAAATTAAAAATTATGAAACACAAAAGTAAACTAAAACCTAACACATTATTATTAATATTTGTTATAGTTAACTAAAATTCTAATAATAGTAATGATATATGAAATTTTAGGTAAATGAATAAAAAAATCCAAAATGGTGTAGCAATATTAAAAATGGTCCAACCTAATAAATAATTTTTAACACAAAAAAGAATATTTTCTCAATATAATCTTATAATTTTTTTTTTGTTTTTATTTAACATATTAGATTTAAAATAATTTTATTTCAACAAAATATATAAATAGATAAGTTATATAAGGGTAAACATAGTAAACTAAACAAAACTAATCTAATATAAACAAAAATTTAACTTATTAGTTTTAATAATTATTTTAATAAAGAAAATAAAATTAACATATCTAACATTTTTTGAAATTTATAAAAGTAAACGAGAAATAAACATATGTTACCTATAATATTCAGAATATACTAAAAGATCCCCCCCAAATTCCTTCATCATGATCATTCCTTATGGAACAAACCATGTTTATGACATGCTCATCATTATTATCCATTAATCTTTCCATGGAAGTAGGGATCTCACATAAATCTGCATCTTCGTCAATTTGATCATCACCAATATATTTTTTTCCTTGTAAAACAATAGACCACTTCATATCAGATTGATCAAGAACATACTTTTTTTTCATGTGTTTCCATTATAAAAGGATCATCTGTGTATTCCAATCTATTCAGATTAACAAGTGTCACTCCAAATTCATCATGTATAATTTTTTTACCAATAAACCATTTATATTTAAACACAATAAATTTAAATTCAATGTAATAAACCTCCCGTATTTCTTCAATGACTCCATAATATGCAATTGTTGCATAAATTGAGTTTTTGTCTTTATAAGCGAACACCAATACACCACTATTTTGAACTGCACTTCCATTTTCCTGATATTTTGTATGAAATTTATAACCATTAATGTCATACCCAGACCATGTTATCACATTTAAACTTGGACCACCCACTAACCATCGTAATTTTTTTGATACATCTAATCTACCAAGCACAATATTTTTAAACCATTACATTTTTTTTGTTATGCTCATTCAAAATCCACATTTCTTTCTTCTTTGGATGACATTGTTTCAAAACATTAATATGAAATGTTATATATGGTTGAGAATCTTCTATGTTATTCAACATATATAAATGTACCTTCTTTATCTATTCCCCTGACAAAGATTTTACTTTCAAGCCACACATACCTTTTCCCCCATAATTAACTCGTTTATGTCAAGATGGAGGCAAACCAATGTGCTCCACTGCGGATAAGTAGCTTGTACAAAACTATGAATCCTCCTCAGAAATATACTTTTCAATAATGGATGATTCAGGATGATATGGATTCTTAACATACCCCTTGAATATCATCATATAACTTTCAAAAGGATACATCCAACATACATATATAGGTTTTAAAATCTTAATTTATCGAACCAAATGAACTATTATATCAAAAAAAGATGGAGAAAAATAAAATTCAAATTGAAAAGGTATAGAAATTGCTTTGTTTTCCAAAATTTTCAAAACATTATGATTAATAAACTTATTAAAAATTGAATTGAAAAAAATGATACACCTTAATGATTGTATTTCTGATGAGGATGGGAAATATTCAACGCAATGAAATCAGTAGAAGTTGTTGCATCATGATGCAAAAGTCCTGAGATTTCATACCTGTAAACTTCAAATCCTTTAAATACACAATTTTTTTTACATTTTAAGAATAACCATATGAAACTTTTATACCATGAATAAACTCAAAAAAGATAATTTATCCCCCTTAGATTCTATATGGAAAGATGATGGAATAAATTTTTACCTTCCAACAAGAGTGGGAGCTTACTCCAAACATATTCCCATTGACAGTAATTCTAATATTGCATTCAACCCGTCTTTAGTATTTCCTTTAATATCTAAAAATGTTCAAATCAACATGTCACATATATTCTTCTCCACATGCATGACATCAATGATATGTTTCACCTCATGATATATCCAATATGGTAGAACAATTTTTTGACCATTTCTTCCAAATATTTCTATCATTTCCAGATTTATGTGCCTTTCCAAATTTCACATAAAGGTTTTTCAACCTCTCAAAATATTGATCTGTGGATAAAGATTTTGTAGCAATATAAAATTCTTATGGTCCATTAGATGCCTTTTTTAATATTCTATAAGAGTGACTCATAGACAAAAACTTCTGTTTAACCATGTATATTATTTTTCTCCCATGATGAAGTTGACAATATGAAGTCTTCTGTTCACAAATTGGACACACTTTATTCCCCTTAACACAATATCCAAAAAATTTCCAAATGCTGGGAAATCATTTATAGTGAACATAATCAATGCATGCAGTTGAAAATATTCCATTTTATAAGAATCATACACCCTAATACCATCCTCTCATAAGAGTTTAAAATCACCAATCAATGGTATTAAGAAAACATCAATATCATTTCTGGGTTATTTTGGTCTTGAGATCATTTAACTCAACATGACATATTTGCGCTTTATACAAAATTCAAAATATAAGTTGTAAATTACTAATAAAAAAGTCCATGAATTATGTGTACTAATATAGATTTATTCCATCTATACACAGTTCAAGTCTTAGATTTCTAACTTCATTTCTAAATGTAGGAAACTGGTAATAAATTTTCTTCCACTGCGGACAATCAGTTAGATGACATATTTTTTCATCATATATATCCTCATTAGTATTCCATCTTAACGTTTTTTAATATTAGAAAATAAACATTTCAAATGAGGAATTATAGGAAGATAAGAAAATACCATGGTAGGGTTCTTTATAACCTCTAAATCAGCCTGTGATTTTTATTTCAACTTATACCTTAAAGTCCCATATTTAGGGCACTCTAACAGAAATTCATATTTCATCCTATATAGAACATAGTCATTTGGGAAGGCGTGTATTTTTTTTTACCCTAATCCCATTAGGTATAGTATTTTGTCCTTTTTATAATTTGAATCAGGAAGATCATTATCTTTAATAATAATATCTTTCAATAATTTTAGCCAATCTGTAAAAAATATGTCTCTACAACCATGCTTCACCTTCAAGTTAATCAATATTAACACTGTAAATAAAACCGTAAAATTCATACAACCAAGATAAAATGGTTTTTCAGAATCACCATATAGATACTCAATTGTTAGTTCTTTCACAATTTCCTCTACTTCAATATCACGAATCATTTCTTCAATTTCATCAGATTTACCATCTTGCAAAGAATCATCATTAATAGATATGAAATAATTCCCAGTTTCATCATGCCAAATTCAATGGCTATAACACAAATTAAAACCATGAAAAATTAAATGGATTTTGATCTCTATAATTTTCAAATTATTCATATTTAAACATTTCATGCATGGATAGAAATATATGTTGTTGTTTGAAACATTTTTTTAAAGAATTCCAAAAAAGAATCAACACCTTACTCATATTCATCACTTATTAGATGTGCTGTAATCCAAATTTGACTCATTATTATCTATAAAAAATATCAAAAATATATATCTTGTTAATTTAAGATGGATTTATATTTATATGAAATATTCCATAATTTGAAAGTAACACAATATTGAAATATAAAACAAATATATTCATATTTTAAAAATATAATTATAAATTCTGTACAATAATGGAAGATAAGATTAAATATAAATGATAAATCATAAAAATATATGAATGTATATAATTATAAAAATAAAATATAGTTATAAAATCCAATTTTATATTTATGTGAAATATGCCATAATTTGAAAGTAAAACAATTTTGAAATATAAAACAAATATATGTGTATTTTAAAATTAAAATTATTAATTCTATACAATAATGGAAGACAAGTTTAAATATAAATGGTAAATCATAAAAATATATGCATGGAAATAATTTAAAAAAGAAAATATAGTTAGACTAAATTTTGGCATCTAATGTACACACTCATTGGGATATTAGATAATCACATTCATAAATGTTGTAAGTTGTTTTATTGATAATGGATTCAATTATGGAACCATATAGAATGAAAATGAAATTGGTGTGGGGATTGAAAATATATTCGAAATATCATACATTTAATGATATTTCCCTAACTCAACTAATTATTTATAATAATTCACTCACATTTTAATGATATTGTTTTTGAGCAATAAGTTAGAAAACCACTATGTAAAAATAAATCCCCATACACTAGTGTGATGTATTATTATCCCATCACAATTTTTTTGTGTCAATGTAACTCATGGAAGAATGAATACATAAGAATAAAATGCTTGAATCCATATAATAATTCACTCACATTTTATGTCACAATATAGTTTAACATATTTCTATGAGATTTGGTATATGAATAATGTCCAAGGGTTAGCACATTGAAATCATCTTCTATAATTTATTATAACACTAGTCATGGTTGTGCATTTCATGGGGTGAGGAACTTTACTCAATGAATCAAAAATTTGAAATGATGAATTTTGTTATATACTACAATCTAAATATATCACCAAAGGTATACAATAATTTTTTTCGAAATATTTATTAATAATTCCTATGAAATCACTATAGTTTATAAGACACTGTTTTAAATGAAATTTAATAATATAACTTGTTGAAATATGTTGGGTTTATGTATAAATCAATATAACAGAACCTAGAAAATTGAAAGAAAAGCCTATGAAACTGGAGAATGAAATATGAGATTGTATGACCAATAAAATTGTAAAAAATGAATTTCAGGATTGAAATTAAACCTACAAATCACGTGTAAATGATAACTTGTATAGTAAAACATATAATACCCATTATTATTCATCCATGAAATAATCATCACGGAACATTCATGGACATTTGGAAGTACAATAGAACATTATTGAGGCTTTTAGGAGAAAATGAGGCAATTGTATGGATACAATTTTATGTACTATCTATGGATGCAATGAAATAACACGAGAAGATTAAACAAGATGGTAATGTGATAATTTAGTGAACAAAATAGAAAAATAGAGAGTTAGGTCATCTGTGAAATTAAACGACCGAACTCAATGTGTGTGAGGCCTACTTGAAAGTTGTAAGTTGATCAGATATATGCACTAAAGAAAAAGGGTATTAATGAAGCTAGAAAATAATGTTGTAGGCCAAAGGATTGAAGAAATTATTTTAGGGTTTTCATGCGAGGGAGATCCGAGTCAACCGTCACTCAATTGAAAAACACCGTAATGACTCAATACGGGAATTCATAAAATTTTAAATGATTTATCACGTCAGTTATTTAATAACCGATGTGATAAAGAAATATTCATTAGATTTATCATGTTGGTTATTCTATAATTGAAATGATAAACTTATTTACCACATCAGTTATAAAATAACTAACATGGTAAAGAAAATATATTTTATTTTATCATGTCAGTTAATATATAAATGATGCAAAAAACTGGATTTATCACCTTGGTTATAGAATAACCAATGTGATAAAGTGTGATACTTTATTTATCATGTCGGTTACTATATAACCAACCTAAAAAACTCACATTATCTTGTCTGTTATAGAATAATCGATGTGATAAAGCAGGATACTTCATCTATCATGTCAGTTATATAATAATCGATGTGATAAATCAATATACATGACTTTTCATTTCAGTTATAAATAACCGATGTGAAAAGGCCGATGTGATAAATAATTTTTATACTAGTGATCTAATCATTATATAACAAATGAATAAAAAACTTATGAGTGGTCTATATAGGATTAACATGTTTCATGTCCTATGGTCACTTGTGGTCTTCGATAAATTGGATTACATAATTATACAGAGTAATATATGATACATTTATTGTACATAGGTATTAAAATATATGTATTTGATAGAGATCATTATTAACCAATTTATATCCTTAGTATTACTAATTATTTTCTAGGGATATTCCTTTCTTACAATTATGGATTAGGGATTTCATAGTTGTTAATAATTATACAAATATATGTGGGTAAGATTTGTGGTTGTGTGAATGAGGATCATGTTTTGGTATAACGTGTTTGTAAAAAACATTGATATTTATCATAAAAGGGGTTTTTAGGATATCTAATTTTTTTGATGGATTTTAAAAAGTTTTAACATAATATTTAATATATGTTTTTATAAAGTTGTATATATCATTAAGGTACCTGAAGGTAGAGTGTGAATCTATTATCCTTTTTTTACAAATTATTTTTCTTCTTTTAAATTATCCCCTATTATACTTAAGACTTTATCATGGTAAAGAGATATGAATCTGTTATTTTACATGTGACCCTCACATGTGTATGAAATGAAAAATAATAAAGCAAATAGCACACAAATATTTTTAAAAGTTTTGGATCCTCTAGGATAACCTACTCCTTTCCATTCTTGTATTTTTTTATGTCATAGATTTTATTATCACTATATAATTTTCAATATAACTTTTTCAATTAAAAGTGGTGCACAATTTCCATTCATGTATCATAAACTTATTTTTTTGTATCTCCGAAATATCATTCCTCCTAACTGGATATGTAGTTGTTTATACAAGAACCACTATTTCTTCAAACCTCTTCAAACTAATGAACACGTCTTTAACTACTTGGACATGATCAACAACACTTCATGCACATTGGCCTTATTATTCACTCAATATTACTATGATTTGTAAATATAATAGACCTCAACATCTATGAGTCTTAATTAAGTTAGATATAAAATAGTTTCAAAATTAATATCTTCTCTTTATCTATATTCTTATTCTTATTCAACACACATAAACTTCTAAATGCATTGGGATCTCACATTATTCATCTGGTTTTGTTTCTTTATAATCTTCAGAGTCAAAGGGAACTCTGTCTCTCTCAATATACTCAACTTCATCACCTGAAATATTTATATTGCTATAAAAATAGCATGAATAATATTTCAATAACAAATTATAGAAACTATTTGATATTCAATAATGGAATTTTCTCCTTTTAAAAGACATTAAAATTTATTTGAATGATCATTTAAAACTTAATACAAATTATTTTACTAAAATATCTATAAGACTCAACTCATTTATTCTAAAGTGATATTTTAATTCTTGTGTTTGTCTTTTCACAAAATATGTGGTTTTAAAATATTTTAAGACCCCCACTTGTATGGTAACATGTATCATAACGAAAGTAATTATGAATTCTCAATTTTTTAGTTTGTGATTCTATATGGATTATCCATGGATCCATATTCCAATAAACCATCAACATGAATCAAGATACATATATCATGATATTATGTTATTTATGGATAATAAAGATGCATCATCACATTTAAATTCCCACAAAAAAATAAAATTCTCCACATATCATAAGGGTAATAGGATAACCCTTATGATACAGATCTTTAATCTTATGAAATGTTTATCTACCCTTATATAGTAAGGAAATTATATTTTCATAGAAAATAACTACCTTTATATTGAATTTATTCTCATAAATAACTATTTTTATGAATTAATCACATAATTCCATTCATCATGTTAGCGTTTAGATTTCATGGAAGATAAATATCTTGGGATGAACATAGATTACACTACCTTCCATTTATCTTCGAATCTCATGCATGTAAAAATTATATGAATAACTCAAACCAACCTATATTCATCCTATAAAATATTTGTTTTTCCAATATAACCTCTCTCATGTATACAAGAATTCACTTGAATGCTCTATTTTTCATGAGTCTCATTTTTGAATTATTACATAGAAAATATTCATGGTAGGTCATATCTCATGGGGTTGGTTGGTCATTCACAAACTATCATACACAATTATAGTTGATTGTGGTTCCTCATATGAGAAGTTACAGTCCAGGTGGTAGGTTATATATATTTATATGGTTGATTTTACACATTAAATCCATTTATATCTTGTAGGACTACATTTTTTCATGTGTTAGGTCCAACAATTAATTGAATATTCAATTTTCTTCATGGCATGTTCATTATTTTTCATTTGGATGATCACATTACTCATGATTGATACATATAACATAGAGTTTATTCATAGTTAATGATATTTAATTACATAGTTTATTCCAAATTTTTATTGTGGTAGGTTTAATGTTACATGCATTCGATCTAGATATGTATGTGCGGTTGATCATCCCCTATTCTTGCGATATGTTGAAAGCTCACTGTAGCTTAGAAGCTCATAGTAGGTCCCAGTGTAGTCGTTGTGCACATGGTCGATCATAAGATGAGTGTGTGGCCTAAATTAATTCATTTACGTGGTTGGTTACACAATTATCATGGTTAATTAATGGCATTTTGTCTTTTCATAGTGCTATTAGTCATCTTACTGTGAAAACCTCATGTTAGATCTTTTTTCATTCACCAATAGTGGTTCGCAGAACATAATATGATTTATGGAGATTAAAGGACATTAGAGTATCAAATCCAAGAATGAAAAAAATCCATGTCAAGAGGTATAAGATGACACAAATTAGATGAGCATTGTTGATTTGATCAGATAATGATAATTTATTGCATATATTTTAAATGTGGTAATAATAACATTCCTTAAGCTGTCTCTCATTGATCTTCACTTTTATCTTGCACTCCTTCATATTACATTATGGTTCATTAATTCCTTGACCATGAGAAGTAGGTTAGATTTACATAAACTATACACACAAGACTCATAGGTCACCATACCCTACATTGACCCATTTCACCCCCACGTGCACTCCTACATGTGATAATTCCTCTACTTTTATAGGAAACCTCTCATATTCTTTGGATTTTATCTTTATTATATCTCCATGTTCGTATTCACTTTATATTTTCTAGTGGTCAGGTGGAGGGACCATTTTTTTAAAAACTCACATAAAAGAATATAGAAAAATAATTGGCATGTTCTATGAAAGGAAACCAATGTGTGATATAAAAATATCATTTAAACTTTAATTAATATTTATTATAATTTTATAATCATAAATTATTAATTTTTTTCTTTATCAAATGAAATATTATTCACATATCCATTGAAATATTCAATACTTCACTATTGTAAACAATGTACACTTTAAAATCATCATTAAAAATTTTGTTTATATATTATGATAAATTATCCAATTACCAGATAAAACATGCTACTTTTTCTTTAACCTTCATGAATATGTCCCAATAATATCTTCCAGTTACAACCTCAAATTACCTTTTCCATTTATGATGGATGCACCTATTTAAATCACATATTGAAAACATTAATTATTAACAAAAAATGAAATATTTTCTTTGGAACTTAAATAGTGTTAAAATGGATAATATGGTTTCCAAATGAGATTTAGAAGATATATTATAAGTTTTTTTTGATATGTTCTACATGATATTTCATATGATGAGAAAAAAGAGAATGTTTCATATGTATACTAGTTTTTTCAAGCATGTGGGATATTTTTGGGAATATGAGTTGAAATGAAAACCATAGAACTTTGGTATATACTAAGACATGGTTTATGATCATATAAACCGTGGCATTTAGGGGTAATTTTTTCATGATTTAATATATTTCAAATTTTTTATTATTTAATAACATGTCTTTTTCTTACGAAAAAATATGATAATTTTTTTTCTCATTATATTTTGATGATTTTTAAATTTTTAATGTCCAATTTTTTTTTTAAAATGTTAAACATTTATGAGATAAATGTTATAAATAATTATAACCTATAATATAGTTTTGAAAAATTATATTCAATAACAAAACATTTGTGAATTATTTGGATTTCATGGGATAACCTTGGATGAATGTATAAATAAGTTCATTGTTTGTGATTTGGATACATGATATATTATTATTTAACCATTATAAAAGAACCTTAAAATAAAAATCAATTAGATTACATTTTCTTCATGTATTTAACTAAAATTTCTAGCTGGCTGTAACATGAAGGATAACCTTCCCAATAATTTGAATATTCATACATCTCATGGATTACCCTATGTAAAGTCCCAAATTTATTATACATAGATATTAAATATTAATATATTATTATTAATTAAATAACCTAACATTCCATGCCATAATCATTTAAGTCTAGTTCCTTTAGAAACTTGGATACATAAATAAATGGTTTATAAGTGAACTACATAATCTTACACTTAGTTCTTCATAACTAGAACCCTTGTTATAAATATCATACATAATACCTTAATTCATAACCTATGTAAAATAAACAGAATAATGGAATAGATCAAATAAAAAATAAGGTTAAAAAAGTAGATATCAAAATAATATGGTTATTAGTGTATAAGAATAAGAGAATAACATTTGACAACCATAACATTTATATCATAGATCATAAAATAGAGTCATGGAATAAATATTGGTGGTTCATAAGGAATGAATCATAAAGGAATAAAATAATATGATCCATGATATAATAAATCTGGCACAATAACTAGATTTGTGGCATTCATATATTCATAGAAAACTATATATCAAGGATACCATAAATACATTTATAACATGTTAGGCTTGGGAAAACAACCAGTGTACCTGATTTGGGCTTGGGATAAATTCTAATGTACCCTCCGTTTTGGGTTTGGTAGAACCTCCTGTGTAGCCTCTTTTTCAATCTTGGGATAAGCTCCCATGTACCCTCTTTTTTGGGCTTGGGATAGCCTCCCACGTACCCTATGATCTTATAGAACATTAATTATTACCCAATTAATTAAAGGAAGAAATAGGTCCCACCAATCATATAATCGTACTTTTATTTTATTCCAAAATATCATAAAACATTAATTATATCATAACCCCTAGAAAGGAAATGGTTTTTATAAAAATTTCATTGTACCATAACCCATATAAAGTAAATGAGTTTCATAATCATTACATCAACTTTTCATAACATTACCCATAGAAAAAGAATTAGTTCCATAAATATATCTTTATCATAAATAGAAGACATCTAGAGAAATAATAAGGATTGTATCATTGGATCATATCCCTAGTAAATCTTAAGTAACATCAAAAGTTGTCATCTTATAGGGAAAATTCTTTTAAAATACCCCTTAGAACATTTAATGATAAAAATATCCTTTTCACTTTGAAATAACATTTCTAAAACATAAAAATTTCCAAAATATTAATGAATAAATTTTATTTAAAAATAAACTTGAAATAATTAAAATAAATCTTCAAATAATTTAGTGGTAATGATGGTGGAAAATTATGTTCATTCTATGTACATTAAAACAAATATTCTTTTCCAATTTTCAGTAAAAAGTCAAAAGTGCCTCGTTCGGAAAATGAAAAAAAGATTCATTTTGAAAAGTTTTATAAAATGTAAAACATGGGTAAATATTTTTTTAAATTTTCATTATTTAATAGTTAAATATTACTTTAAAATATTTTTATAATACATGGTTAAGGAATAAAAAATGGTTTTTGACTGAATAGAGAAATAAATTCGGTTTTTAATTAAAAACATTCTTTTTGAATATTGAGTACATAAAGAGAGGAAAATGAAAGGAAAAAATTCAATTTTATTAAATAACCATAGGATAATAAAATTAATGAGTTTATTTATAGATATATCACAACATCTCATCATTGGAAGAATAATCACAAAAAATATTGATAAACAATGAGATTGTAACATAAAACTTTCACCACTTTAGTAACATTTTAATCATAAGATCCACAAAAAAAAGAAAATTAGGTGGATATTTATATCAAATAATTATAAACAGAATAATAATAAATTATTTTCATGGGATGTATATACCCCACATAAAATAGTATGTTTTGAATATGACATGTGTCCCACAAAAATAAAAGTGAGACAAAAAATACCTTACCTTAAATCTCAAATATCATAGTACACATTAGAAAATCCTATATAATAAATATAGGTTTATTATAAATCTATTATATAACCATAATCATATATATAATATCATATATTATTTAATTATGGCTTTTTATTACCCATTTATTAATAATTCCTTGTTAAAATCATATTTCGGGTAATAAATGCTTCATTTTTTTCATGTCTTCTTTGATTTGGTATTTTCAACAATTTTACATTGATCAGGGTTAAATAATATCCATAATGTTAAAAATGATATAAATAGAATATATATATATATATATTATTTTTATTTAGAGTCATCTATAAAATTTAGAGATAGGAAAATGAACTACACCATTCATGGAGATAGTAGACTGTTCATACACATGAACACTGTTTCTATTTTATAGAAGGATAGAGTGAAATAAAGTTAAATAATATATTAAATTTAAATATTAATTATTATTTAATAAATATCAAAAATATTAATTAAATTTATCCTTATTACCTTTCATGTAAATCATAAGTGAAAAATGAATCACATTGCTTCATGAGGCGGTTGTCCGCTGTACACATGAGCGACGTTATCATATTCCACATGAAATGGAAAGTAAGAATTTATATGTGATATTATAATTTAATAAGTATAATAATTTCATAAATATCATATATAAACATTAAACCCATCATTATATCAATCTATGATAGGTGGTGATGGAAAGTGAAATAAACCGGTTAATGAGGCGGTAGTCTGCTGTACAAACAGTCAAAAGTTTTGATTCCCATTTGATGGAAGTGTATATGGATATATGTTATTCCATTATAATAATATAATATAAGTATATATGAGATAATATTTGTACTATATCATCATTTTTTATAATATTTTAAGGATGTTAAAGAATAAATAAAACAAAAATGCAAGGGTAAGAATTTTACCTCTTCTTCAGAGAACCTCTTTATATTTATACCTGAAGCCTTATTAGGATCGTTTTATAACAAAAATAATGATTATAGTAAGTGGGTAGGTAATTAATGAATATATTTGGGTAGTTCATGGATGAAACAAAGTATTTTTTAAGCGTTAAGTATAGAGGAGTTGGAGTTCCCTTTTATAAGTGGGGGAGAGGATACACTTAGAATTTTTAAAAAGGAAAATGTGTACCCACATTATAAACATGATAAAAGGATAAAAATAGATAATTATAAAACCATATATGATATAAGTTTTAAATATTTCATAAAAAGGGAGATTTAAAATTATCTAGGTCATTTTACCCCTTATCATTTTAGTTTAACCCTCGATAAACCCATTTTAACTTTAACTACTATATTTTTAAAATGTTTTTAATATTAATTTTGACCAAAAATTAAGTTGAAATTTTTATATAATATTAATTATTTTTTTCCAAATATATAATCCATTTTAAAAAATCCATTCATATAAGTTGAAGATTTCATTTAAAATTAAATCCGTAGATGTGACGAAAAAGAGGTTTCTAAAGGGAAAACATTCTTAAGTATAGAATGTTTTAATATCAAAATTTAAGAAAACATTTATTCCAGTGAACTAAATTGGATAAATAAATATAAAATTTAACTAATATTTATTTAAAAACAATCATAAAATAAAACATATCTCTTAAATTATTTAAACAAAAATTATTTTTTTTCTAAAAAAATCAATATTTTTGTAATATTCATGAAAAAAATTAAACGTTGCAAAAAATTATCAAAAATCACCTCAAAGATTATTTTGACATGTATATTAAAAAAATTAATTTTATATTTTAAAACAAATCTTATAAAAGAGAAAAACTTAATTTTTTTATTCATTCAGAAAAATCAATAATTTTTTTGGGAAAATAGTATTTTATAAACATATAAATTTTTTATAAAAATTAAGTTAGTTTTTGATCAATATGATTTCTTTATATAAAACCATTATACTTAATTTTTAAAATGTTGTTATTACTATTCATGATGCTAAATTTAATGGCTAGGTTATAATAGTCATTTTTAAATAATAATATTAATATTATAATGTGATTTGCTAAAACTTGGTGTGTAACACCTTGAAATTTTATAAAATAAATCTTGTTTGATCGTATATTCGACACACAACATCGAACTTAAATGACCCTTGAAATATAGAACTATTATAAACTAGCTATTAAATTAGAGTGTATGCATAATATTAACTAATTTATGATATATATATATTTCATACTAAATATAAATTATTAATAAATGTGTAGTAAATGATCAATCAATTTTTAGTAAAGTTATTTTATTCTTAAAAAATATATTTTCTTCAAAAATTATTTTTATTACTTATTGAGAGAAAATATTATAATTAATTTATAGAGATTATAAAATATTTATTTGATAAAATTAAATTAATTTTCTAAATTATAATATAAAATTTACTTTGGGTGAAATTTGGGGACTTTTTGAAAAATATTTATTTTTCAATGAATAATGAAAATACCGATTTTTGTAAAAAAATCATTTATTTTCTATAAATTAATTAATTTAAAAGTACCATTTTGTTTTGAAAACGATTTAAAGTAAGATATGTATTATTTATTTATATTTAATTCACTTAATTTATTTTTAATCAACTTTCTATTGGATTTTAGTATAATTTTTTCTTTAGGTTTAAAAACTAGATTTTTCTAAAAAATGTTTTTAAGTGCATAATGTTTCTCCATTTTAGTTAATTAAAATAATAATAATGAGGTATGAATAAAATGAAAATTTTAGATTATATATCATTAAATATTAATTTATATTCATTAAATGATTATTATTAGTTATATAGTTAATATAAAATCCTATTTTTCTTGAAAAATACACTTCCTTAAAAACAACTTTTTCACCATGTCCGCATGTTTTATTTTAAATTAAAATTTTACACTTTTATGAATTGAATTAGGTAAAATGAACTAAATATTTGAAATCATAATTATTTATATTATCTAATAATTTTGGATTAATTTTTTACCATAATGAATAGTGAAAATAGTAAAAATTAATTACTGTAGTTAAGGTGAAAATAGTTTTATTGTGGTGTTAAACTAAAATGATATGGGTTAAAATGACCAAAAATAATTTCTAGAAATTATTTTATGGAAATATTTAGATCTTATCATGTATAAGGATCAATAATAATCCATTATTTACTCTTTTGAAATATGGAAAATGTGGGTATACCTTTTTCTTTTCAAACATTACAAGTGTGAGACTCACCTCACATATAAAAGGCCACCCCTCCCCTCTCCTCTTGATGCCATTAAATCCATTTATCTCGGAAAATACCTATAAAAATCACTTAACTACTTCTATAATATCATTATAGAAGACATATTTTAGTTATAAAGACAATCTATTAATCCTTTTAGTGAAAACTAAAAGAAGTTACCCAAAGATAAGGTAATGTTCTTCAATGAGCATTTTTATTTTATTTCTTCCAATAACCCCTTAAATTATTCTTAAAAAGTGATTATATAATAATATAACTATATTAAATATAATTATATTTTATAATTTTAATTTAATAACCTAAATATTTATTCTCTTCTATCAAATGGGTTACGAAATCATCATTCATGTGTACGGTAGACTACCTCCTCGTGAACCGATGTTATTCATTTTTTCATTACCACATCTCAAGGTTAGGTATGATGATGGATATAAAGTATATATATAATATATATAAAATAATTATATCTATATATTAATTATATCATATATACCCTTTTTTAACTTTTAATTCCGTAGGGGATGCGATAACATTACCTGTGTGTACGGAGAACTACCGCCTCACGAAACGATGTAATTATTTTTTCACTAACTATTTACATGGAAGTTAATAAGTGTAAATATAATGAATATATGTGATATAAATGAAATAATTATAATATTCATGACATGTTTATGATTTTTAAAATATAATATATCATTTTCTTTTTAACCTTTTCATTCACTGAAAAATGATAACGTCATTTATGAACGTGGGGACTACCACATTCATGAAGTGATGTGACTCCCTTTTCATCACCAGACCACATGGATAATATATATAGTGTATTTAAATAACTAATATGGTATATATGATATTATTATAATTATATAAAGAGAAAATAATACTACCACCTTTCCATAATGATCATTGAAAAACAAAAACATCACTCATGCATAAGTACGACCTACCGTATCCATGATTCTAACATACTCCATTTCTCAAAACCGTATTTCATGGTTTATATTAAAAGTTTAATTTATTTATAAATATGAAAATTATTTCATTAATATTATTTTGGGTATTTTTAAATAATTACCTCTTTGATCAGAAACAACACATCAAAGTTGTTTTAAAACAGTTAACTGAATGTCCTCAAAATGCTAGTGTGGACTTAAATGAAAAAGTATTTGAATATTTAATTATAAAGAAATAAAATAATTTATTTAATTAAATGTTTTTAAACCTGAAAAAGTTATTAATAAATCAAATAATTTATTTTATCTTATTTTACAAGTGTTAAAGGAAATACATGGAAATCCTGGACTTGAGGTATGAGTTTTCTTATCCAATATTTTATTTCTGTGAGACATATGCCATATTCACCAATTTTTTTTATTTTGTGGGGTATACACTAACCCTTATAAACATAATATCATGAATAATTCATAAATTATAGTATTTTATGTTTCAATTTGAATTATTTCAACCTAGTGGATTTAACTTGAAAGTTACCAAGTGGAAATGAATTTTATAACCGAGTTTCTTTTTATTGAGTTATATTAATTATTCATTATCTTTGATATTCTAAGATTAGGTGTGTAATTAATTTTGATTATATTATATTATATTTATAATACTTTTATGTTTATTTACACTTGATACACATAATATATTCACTGATTAATTCTCACTTAAATGTTATGATCATTGTAAGGGACTTTGACTCAATTTCCTTTCATTGAGGCATTTATTATTTTTATTAACCAATATTCTATTATATGGTGTATATACATCCACATTGAAATTTTATATCATGAATTTAACTATTATCATGATATTTAATGTTTTTTATTTCTATTTGTAACACCCCAAGATTTTATGAATAATTTTGTTTTTCATATTAATTTAATCTTTTTGATATTTAAAAATTAACCCAACACTAGAAATAGTTTTTTAATATATTAAATAATTAAGTCATACTTTTATTCTATGATATACCTAGGTTATAGTTTTCCACACACAACGCCAACTTGGCAAACGTTACACACAACACTGATTTTCTACGAAACATAATTTTATAATTATTTAAACAAGATAGTTATAACCTAGATGTTAAACATAGTATTATGAATAGTAATAAATAATTTTAAAATATTATTTATAATCGTTTTATATAAATCAAAAATATTTATAATTAAAAGTATATATTTTGTTAAAGTCTTTATATGTTTAAAAATACTATTTTCTCAAATGAACCATTTTTTATGTCATTATGTGAACAAAAATAAATTTCATTTTAGACAGTTTTTGAAATTTAATTTGATAAAATAAACATTGTTTTTTAATTAATAATTTCAAAATTATTATAGGGTGAATTTTTAGGATTTTTCTGAGAAACTTCATTTTTGGGTGAATAGTGATAAATACAAAATTTTAATTCAAAACTAATTTTTCATCTCATTTATTTATATAGGTAAATTATATTTAAAGTTTGTTTTAAAGTCACAATATATAAATTATACATCTATTATTACAATTTATTTCATTTTAATAATTTTTATATTTAATTTAGATTTAATATCTTAATAAACTTTTGAACATTCTCACTTTAAAAATCTGCTTTCTTGCCAGGTCTTTGAGATTAACATTAAACATAATTTTGAAACCTATATGAATTTAATTTAAAAAAATGTACATACATATTTATAATAAATATAATATTTATAGTATAATAAAATCAACTTCATTTTTGACCAAAATGATTAGTGAAAGTGATTAAAATTAATTACAACGATTAAGGTAAAAGTAAACTTAACAAAGGACTAAACCTTAATCTTAAGGGACAAAATGACCTATCCACTTATAAAACACTCATTTTATAATGATATTTCGGCCATAAAACTTCCATTATTTATTTTGGTTTTTATTATTATTTTATGTAAAAAAATGAGTACACCTAACTTTTTTTCATAAATGCCAAGTGTATCCCCACCCTTCCCTATAAAAGGCCACAACATATCACCCTTACTAACACCTAAAAAACCACATATTCTAGGAAAATATCTACCCAATAAACTTAAAAATATCCCTCCATTACTCCTTGAATACTCCCTTTCATAAGAAATCCATCCAAGAAAGCCCTTTGGTGCGAACTAAAAAGAGTTACCCAAAGAAGAGGTAACATCTTTCTTTAAGATCAATTATTTTACTTTATTTATCCACAACCAAAATTAATATTATTCCATGAAAAATAATAGACTCATTATCCTCAATATAATGAGTGTTTAGGTTAATTTTTATATCTAAACTTACACACACTTCCATCTAATGGGTAATGAACTTACCGTTCTTGTGTACGACGATCTACCACTTCACAAAACGATGTTGTTCTTTTTACCTTTATGAACATTTATGGTTGAAAATTATGATGAAAACTCTATTTTATATGATATATTTTATATTTATGATGTATTTATATCTATCTATTTATTATATAAATCATACCTTCATGCTTTCCATTTTTTGTAAATATGATAACTTCGTTTGTGGAAGAATGGACTACCGCCTCCTTAAAGTAACATGATTCACTCACACTTTTCAAGGAATGTATCAAGGATTGGTTTAATAATATTATATGATGTATATAAAATAATAATAATAATTTAATTATATTATATACATCTATAAATATATTTCTTTTAATTTATTTCTTTCAATATGCCATGAAAATGGAAACAACGTTCTTGCATACGTATGACCTACCATCTCCATAAATGACATATTCTTTTTCATATATAAATATATATTATAGATTATTATAAATGTTCATATTATTAATATATATTATATATATTCCATTTTAACCTTATTTAAATAAATAAATCAATATCCAAGTAAAATGATCAAGAATAATAAGTCAAAACATTTACAAACAATAAAGCAGATATTATCCGAAACGTAACATTAACATGAAGTTATTAATAAAAGGTTAATATAAAGTCATAAAAAAATAATATATGGTATTATATATATGAATATGTTTCTATGATATATTTATAATAAACTCATACATATTATACAAAAGTCATGTACTTTTATAATGAAATCAAGACACAAGGTAAGAGAATTTCATATCACTTTTTATTTCTGTGAGATAAATACCTTATTCAAAACTCATTTCTATTATGTGATGTATATAATACCCATGAATATATTATATTATTGTTATAATTAAATTTATGGGTATTTTTATATATTTTTCATGATATTTATTTCATGGGTTTTATGGTTCAAAATTTACCAAATCAGTAAAGCAATTTTATCTAAATTTTCCTTACTTGAGACACATATTTTGTTACACACCTATGTTATTTTATGAGGTATATATGATTCCAATTGACATGTTATATAAAAAATCTCCATATTTTTCATGACACTTTTGGCTCCATGTAAATTTCATTTTCTTACATGGGGAGTGTGATTCAAAGTTACCAAGTGGTAAGAGTTTATTGAAACAATCTCATCATTTTTAAAGATTGTTTATGATTATGCTTCCAGTAATGAAATATTATAATCCATATCTCAAGAAACATCCTGAATTTTATTAAAATATGGATATTAATTTCATATCCAATTAATTGTACCATTTCCCCACTATTTGGTCCATAATATGATAAATAAAATGTTTTTAAGAAAGTATGAATTTACCTCTCTCTTCGGTTGGAAATCTATATTCCATAAAATAAATGTTTTTTAAAATACTTTTAAAAATATTATAATATTACCCTATAATATTTAAAATAAAATTTCCCCATGTTTTTCCTTTTAAAAATATTGTTAAAAAAGGAATATTATTTTCATTTTTAGGTAGAGGAACTTTTCTAAACTTTTTATAGTGTAAAAGGAATGTTTGACATGTACAGATTTTCCCACCATCATGACCAACATTTTCTTGTAGCTTACCTTATAATAATAAAATGTTATTTTTTAAAAGAAAATTATTTCCTAATATTCAATAAATTCATTTTTTTAATGTGGGTTTCAATGAAAAAATAATTCCAAAAGTTTTTTATGTTTAAAAATCGTTTTTAAATGATTTTCAAAACTACCTTTTAAGTTTTCAAAAGGTTTTTTTCAAATAAAAGTATTTTAACGATTTTAGAAGCTTCTTATATAATTTTTAAAAGGATTAAAAAAATGGTTTTCAAAATTTTTTCAAGCTTCTTTTATACATTTTCAAAGAAAATGTTTTTCAAAAAGTTTTCAAGTTTATTTTGTATGTTTTTAATGAAAAAGGGTTTTCAAAATGTTTTCAATATTTATTTATATGTTTTCAAAGTATTTTCAAAGAAATGGTTTTCAAAATTATTTAACACTTTATTTATATTTTTTCAATGAAAAAGGATTTCATAATGTTCTCAAATATTCCTTTATTAATTTTTAATGTTTATTGTTATGAAAATGGGTTTTAAAAGGTTTTATTTTAGGAAAAAAATCAATAAAAAAGGATAATTTCATCAAGAAATGTTTTTAAAAGATCTTTCAAAATTATTTCCCATTTAAGATAATATACATTGGTGATACTCATTCCTTATTGGGGATATTCTCCAAAGTTACATTCAAATTATTTCCTTGAATGACTTATTTTTTGATAACATTCATGAAATCTAATATTTTTCATGGGTTATATGTTTATGAAATCTGTTTCTCTTTTACAGGTTCTATGTTTATGAAATACATTACTCTTTAAAGGGTTATATGTTTATGAAACCCAATTATTTTTTTGGGTTATGTTTTGATGAAATTATTGTGAAACTAGTCACTTTTACACAGGTTATGATATGATTACATGCTTATGATACCCATTTAATTTCATGGGTTTTGTTTTGATTGTTTACGATATTGTGTAACATGTATGTATGATTGGAATATGATATGGTTGGGACCTATATCTACCTTTAATGCATCGAGTGAAAATTTATATCACATGAGATAGACTAATATGGTCTTGGGAGTGAACCTTGACTACTAAGATAGACATGAGAGTGAATCATGACTACCAAGATGGTATGGAGAGTAAACTCATACAAAAAAGATGAATATGTGAGTGAACCATGACTACCAATATTTTATAGAGATTTAACCCATTCTACTAATATGGCCTTGGTATAGATACCTTTACTACTATAGAAATTATTTTTATATGATTATGTGTATGAAAAATTCCAATGTGTTATTACTATGTTACGCTTTCAAGGATTAAGATATTATTTCCCTTGTTATTAATGTCTTATAAACTTCCAATATTTATTCCATGATTCATGATTATGATATTTAATGTGCAAGGTATTATCTTTTAATGTTATGCTCATATTGTCATACCCTTATATTGATGTTATGATTATGTATTTCTTTTATTTACCCTTACCAAGAACTCTAGAACAACACTTTCTTTTGTTTCATTTCCCCAGGTTATGAAGAATGTTTTTAAGTATAATTACTAAGGGGAAGATGTTTTTTGGAAAAATTGAAGATATTTCACCGATTTAGAATATATTTGTTCCTTGTTTTCAAAGGCACTAAACTAACACAGTCTTTGGGTGACTATTTTTATAAATTTTTAAGTATTTTGAAAAAGTGATGTAATGTTAATTTATAAAAATCTTAGGTCACTATTATTGGTATCAGAGCAATGATTTTTTTAATATTTAGAAAATTGTATGAGAAAACTTTGGTGATATTCCAAGTAATAATTATAATGATATGTCTAGAGATATATCTAAGGATAAGTTTTAGGATAAGAAAAAGTATAGGAAAATTCCCTAGAATTTTAGTAATGGATAGAGTGAGTGGTTTCCTAGAAATAAATCTCTATCTAGATACTATAAGTGGATGTGGCTCTGGAACAAATGTACCTAGGGGTAAAAAATTTAATAAGGTGTGTTAGGCCTGACTCAGTGTAACCTAGTACACAAAATTGAGCTTTACTGCACACCTTGTTTGATACTCCTGGGAAATATTCCTTGGGGATTGAAAAACTATTCACAAACCATCGTGAAGGATTTAAAATTAAGTTGTCTATGAATAACCTAGGATAAACCTTGGGTGTCATAGATTAAGGAAGGTGTCATGATTTAAGCATCCCATAATTAATTATTTTTAATGATTATGTAGTTTTCCACTATGATAAGTGTTTCCCACACTATGATTTCTAGTTTTAGTTAATGGTGGGAACCAGAAAGAATAAGTTAACATTGAAAGTGAATTTTTTTTCTGATGAGCAGTCAAATGGGTTGATCAAAGGAGTAAAGGATGTTGTGATCATTCCTAATCCGTTTTCATGGAACATGATTAACAACATGTACCATAACCAACTACTAGAATCACTAAATAATAAAAGGAAGGAGTTCACTGAGAGTTTGGGTAATGGAGACCACTGATGAAAGAAGATTCAGTTTTATACATGTTAAGAGGGTGGAATGAATCACCCAAGTGAAAGCCTCAAAAGAATAGGTAGGTGTTTTGACTATGGAAAAGAAGTACATAAAGTAAGTGACTACAGAGGAAAAATGAGGAGTTTAGTTAAAGAAATGGATGAGAATGTTGTCCTATATAATAATTTATCAATTGTTAAATTATTTAAGTGTGGGATGACTGGAAATTATGAAAATAAATGTCCAAAGTGGAAATCTCAATAAGATAATCAACAAGGTGGTCTATTGAATGGTTATATAGCTACTGATGATGAGACTACAAATGAAATTTGAAAGGAAAGAGGTATTATATAATAGGATGAGGTAACATTTTTAATGTATTATGGATGAATTGGAATAATCTATGTTTTTATGTATTTGGATTCAAGAATTATGTTATATGAATGGTGAAATATATAAGGATTGTTCAATTTATGTTTTTTTTCACTAAAAATTTACAATAATACATTGAATAGTCCTGATGAAATAGAAAATAGATTTAATAGAGAGTTTATGTTCATATAAAGCACATGATTAAGGGAATGATAACCCTTAATATGTTACTTATGTGAAGATAATCTTTTTTTGAAAAAGATATGTTGGATATGATTAAATAAATTGGATGGTATTGATTACCTTGGAATTGATTAAGGACTTTTTGAAAAATAATTTTTTCTATCATTGATGAAGTTTACAACATTTTTGGATTTAAGAAATATATCCAATAAACTTTGGAATAAGGAAAATTGAATGTTTTCAATAAGGATTTGGGGTAATCTAGGTTATTAACATGTTTTAAGGGAATACACGATAATGGTATTCACGTGATTGGTATGTGACAACCAAGAGATACTTCTTGATATATGGGGGATCAATGATAAGATTATTTCATGAAATTATTTCTAAAGTTTTGTATTTTGATATTTCAAAAGGGTTATAACGTTAAACAGTTATTAAAAGTTTAATTTAAACTTCTAATGAAGTATTTATATATTAAGGTTTTATTGAAAACCTTAGTTAAAAATTTATTTAGTGATTAACCATATTTCAAGGATATCCATCATATTTATTTTGGAAATTATATTGATGTGGTTTTACCAGAGGATAAGATGTATGTTGGGTGACAAATCATAATTTCCAGAAAGTCCTCATGTCTTGAACCCATGACCGAAGGACAATAAGGGTTTCACAACTACCACTGGCCTATGTGATATCCTGGTTAATGTGTAATTTTATTAGTTAAACAATTTGACGAATAAATATTAATGATGAACCAGTAGAGTTACTTTTTTAGAGATTAATGTATTAACCATATTGATTTTGAATAATTGTTAGAGACAAATAGTAATTTTTTTTAATATTTTATGGGCCTGAAGATACGTTAAAAATATATTTTAGTGCTTCAGGAATCAAAGTTAATTTTTGGATATCAATTTCTTGAATTCATAGTTTAATTAGGAATTTATTGAAGAAAAACCAAAGAAATAAATTGTGTTTTTATAAATATATCAATTTATTATATTTCCTTATATTCTTGGTCAATAAAATAATTACTCAATTTTAGAAAAATGAACAAAAATATATTGTCTTAATACCTTAATTTTTGTTGAAACGATGTCATTTTAAATCATTATAAATTTATGACTTTGAGGACCTAAAATTTTCATTTATAATTCATTTTTTTGTTGATGACCTCAATAACTCCCTATAAATATTAATTATTTCTCTCTAATTCTATGTTTTCACTTCCCATATATGCTATCATATGTAGGAAACTAGAAATGAGTTACTTTGGGTTACTGTTATGTTTTAAGATTTATTTTTTTAAAGGAAGTTTTAGTATTCATTTTAATGATGTGGATTTCTATGAAATTACCTATCAAGTATTAAACCTTTAAAACCAATAAGAGTTTTGAGGGAGAAATTCATTTTAAGGGGAGTAGAATGTAACCCCACAAGATTTGTTGAATTAATTTTTATCATATTAATTTAATATTTTTGATATTTAGAAATTCACATAACATGATAAATATTTTTTTAACATATTAAATAATTAATTCAAACTTTAATTATTATCTACACTAAGTTAATGTTGTGCTACACACAACAATGAATTAGCATACGTTGCATGCAATTGAGTTTCTATGAAACATCATTTTATAATTATTTAAAAAATATAGTTGTAACCTAGTTGTTAAACATAGTAATATGAATAGTAATAACTAATTTAAAAAATTTTATTTACAATGTTCTTATATAAATAAAACATATTGATAATTAAAAGTTTGATTTTTTGTAAAGTCTTTATATGTTTTGAAATACCATTTTCTCAAATAAACCACTTTTTATGTCCTTATGTGAACAACAATAAAATTAATTTCAGACACTTTTAGAAATTTAATTTGTTAAAATAAACATTATTTTTTAATTTATAATTTCAAAATTATCTTATGTTTAATATTTGAGATTTTTTTGAGAGACTTCATTTTTTAGTGAATAGTGAAAAATATTGAATTTTAATTACAAACTAATTTTTAGTCTAGATTTTTTATACTGTTAAATTATATTTAAAGTTTGTTTTAAAGTCACAATAGATCAATTATATATCTATTAATCCAATTTAGGTCATTGTAATAACTTTTATGCTTATTTTAGATATAAAAATTTAATGAAATTTTGAATATTCTCAATTTAAAAAACCGATTTCTTTCCATGACTGTGATATTAACATTAAACATAATTTTATGCTTTAATGAATTGAATTTATAAATTCATTAATACATGGTTGTAATGAGTATAATATTTACAGGTTAATAATATTAACTAAATTTTTGACCAAAATGATTAGTGAAAGTGATTAAAATTAATTAAAATGATTAAGGTAAAATTAATCTTAATAAGGGAGTAAACCTTAAACATAAAGGTCAAAATTACATATAAACATGTAAAAATCAACTTTTATGGCCATATTTATTCCTTAAACCTTCCATTCACGAGTTTTTTTTATTTTTTATGAATTTTTTTAGGTAAAAACGTGGGTACACCTAGTTTTAAAAAATTTCAACTATATCCCCTCCCTTCCCAATAAAAGGTCACCACCTATCCCCTTCTCCACACCTCTAAAACAACTTTTCTTTGGCCAATATATACCCAATAAAATTCCAAAAATACCTCCCCTACTCCTTAAAGTCTCCATTTGGGAACAAATTCATCAAAGGAATCCCTTTGTTGAGAACTGAAAGGAGTTACCCAAAGGAGAGGTAACATATTTCCTCAAGTCCCTTATTTTGTTTTCTTTATACACCACCTCAATTCATCTTATTCCATGAAAAACATAATATCCCCAATATCCTAAATATACTAATATATTTTTATTTTAAGTGTCTTACCTGAAATTACACACAATTCCATCTAATGGGTAACAAAATTTTGTTCTTGGGTACGACAAACTACCGCCTCATGAAATGATGTTGTTTGTTTCACCTTTACCACATATTATGGTCAGAAATTATGATGTAAAATATATTTTTATATTATATATATGATATTTATTATTGATTTATACTTACTTATTTATTATATAAATCCTACCTTCATGATTTCCATTTTGTGTAAATATGATAACTTCGTTTGTGGAAGTATGGAATACCACCTCCTCAAAGTGATGTGACTCATTCAAACATTACAGGACGTGTTAAGGATGGGTTTAGTAAACTTATATGATATATATGGACTAATTATTGTACTGTAATTATAATATATAAATATATTTATATATTTCATTTACTTTATTTCTTTCAATATGCCAAGAAAATGGAAACAACATTCATGTGTACATAGGACCTACCGTCTCCATGAACTATGTATTCTGTTTCATATATATATATATATATATATTTTATATGTTATTATAAATGTATATATAATGAATATATAAGATAGATAATTCATGTTTTACATTATAGAAATAATTAAATCATGATCTAAGTAATATGATCAATAATAATAAGTCAAAACATATATGAAAAATAAAGTGAATATTACCCAAAACGTAACATTAACATAGAGTTGTTAATAAGTGGGTAATATAAAGTTATAAAAAAAAATCATAT
The DNA here is from genome assembly GCA_963277665.1 of Viscum album. Lineage (NCBI taxonomy): Eukaryota > Viridiplantae > Streptophyta > Magnoliopsida > Santalales > Viscaceae > Viscum > Viscum album. Next base: position 614,495,745 of record OY728128.1, read on the forward strand.
ATGTTATTATATATATGAATATGTTTATGTGATATATGTATAACGAACTTATACTTATTATACATGATTCATTTACGTGTATGATGAAATTCAAGACATAAGGTAGGGTAATTTATTCTCACTTTTTATTTTGACGAGATGAATGCCTTATTCATCACTAATTTATTTTTTATAGTGTATATAATGACCATTAATTTATTATATGATTCTTATATTTAAATTTATTATTATTTTCATATCCATTTTATGATCATTCTTTCATGGGGTTTATGGTTCAAATGTTACTAAATCGGTAAAGTAATTTTGTTTTGATTTTCCTTCTTTATGACACATGTTTTTTTACGAAACTATGTTCTTTTATATAGTATATTTAATTACAATTTAAATGTTATATCATAAATCTACTTATTTTTTATTAAATTTTAGGCTCCATTTAATTTTCATTTTCTTACATGTGGCGTGTGATTTAAAGTTACTAAGTGGTAATATTTTATTGAAAAAATCTTATTGTTTATCGATATTATTTATGATTATATTCCATTGATGAAATATTATAATAAATATCTCAATAACTCTCATTATTGTTCTTAAAATATGGTTATTAAAGTTATATACAACTAATCGTACCATTTATTTCAACTCTTTGTTACATAAGATGATCAAGAATGTGTTTTTAAGAAAGTTTGACTTTACCTATATATTTGGTTAGAAATATGTGTTCTTTAAAAACCATATTTTATAAAAGGTTTCTAAAATTATTATACTATAATCCTATGATATTTAAAATAAACTTGTACCCATTTTTTTCCTTTTAAATAGAAGGGTAAAAAAAGGAATATTCTTGACTTTTTCTAGTTGAGGAACTTTTATAAACTTTTTATGGTGCCAAAGGAATGTTCAGAATGTATGAGTTTACCAAACTTCATGACCAAAATTCCCTTGAAACGTTATTTAAAAGGTAAAAAAATTATTTTTTTAAAATAAAATTCTTTCCAAATATTATGTAATTTCTTTTAAAGTTATTTTCAATAAAAAAGGTTTTCAAAAGTGTTTTATGTTTGAAAAGTGTTTTTAAATGATTTCCAAAACAACCTTTATAATTTTTCAAAAGGTTGTTTTCAAACAAAATGATCTAGATTATTTTTAAAGTTTATTTTATAATTTTTCAAATTAGTTTCAGATAAAAATATTTTTAAAATATTTTTAATCTTCTTTTATATGTTTTCAATGAAAAAGTGGTTTTAAAATGTTTTCAAGCTTTATTTATAAGTTTTAAAATTATTTTCAAAGAAATTGTTTTCAAAATTATTTCAATATTTATTTATAATTTTTAAACGAAAAAGGTTTTTCAAAATGTTCTCAAAGCTTAATTTATAATATTTTTAAGTTTATTTTCAAAATAAAGGTTTTTAAAAGGTTTTCTGTTTTAAAAAATATTTTTTAATAAGAAAGGATAATTTTCTCAAGAAATGTTTCTAAAATATCTTTCAAAATTATTTCCATCTAAGATGAAATCTGTTGGTGTTACTCATTCCTTATTGAGGATATGATCCAAATTTCCATTCAAATTATTTCTCTGAATGGTTTATGTTTTGATAAAATTCATGAAAACCATTTCCCATTCATGGGTTATATTTTTATAAAATGTATTTCTGTTTCATGGGTTCTATGTTTATGAAAACCATTTCTCTTTCACGGGTTATATTTTTTTTAAACTCACTTCTTTTCATAGGTAATGCTTTGATGAAATGATAATGAAACCTATCTATTTTCCATAGGTTATGATATGATTACATGTTTATGATACCCATTTAATTTCATGGGTTATGTTATGATTATTTATGATCTTGTGGAACATGAATTTATGATTTGAATATGATATGGGTGGGATATATGTCTTTTATTTCATTGGTAAATATTTATAACCAATGAGATAGACTAAGATGGTCTTTGGAGTGAACCTTGACTACTAGGATGGCCATGAGTGTGACCCATGACTACCAATATGGTATGAGGAGTGAACTCATACTACTAATATGGATATATGAGTGAACCATGAAAACTAAGATGGTATAGAAAGTGAACCCATAATACTAATATGGCCTTGGCAGTGTTACCTTGACTACTATGGAAATAATTTTTATATGCTTATGTGTATGCCACAATTCCACATCTTATTCCTATGTTATGATTTCATGGATTAAGATCCTATTTCCATTATAATTCATGTATTATGAACTTCCAATATTTATTCTATGATTCATGTTTATTATCTTTGATATACAGGATATGATCTTCGAATGTTATGCTCATGTTCTCATACCCTTATGTTCATGTTATGCTAACTAATTTCCTTTATTCACCCTTACTAAGCATTTAATTTCACCCCTTTATTATGTTTCCTTTCCCTATGTTATGAAGAAATGTTTTTAAGTATAATTAATAGGGGTAATATCTTTATGGGAATCATTGAAGATCTTTCACTGAGTTAGCAGATTTTTGTTCCATGTTTCCAAAGGCACTAAACTAACACGGTCTTTAGGTATATGTTTTAGTAATTTTTTAAGTATTCCACCAAAGTTATGTAATTTTAATGTATAAAAATCTTGGGTTGATATAATATTATTTCATAGGGTATAAGATTTAAATTTTTCTACGGATTTTTTTTAGAAATACTTTTTTAAAGTTCACTTTTTAACTATTTTCAAAAGAAATGTATTTTTTTTAACAAATATAGACTGAAAGGATGTTACCACTATCATAAAACCTCAATGATTTGAAGTTTAATTTATATTTTTCTAGGTTTTTGTTTCAAATAAAATAGTTTCTTTTTTATGCACACATTTTTTAGATTTTAAAAAGTAAATTTTATAATAATTTTTTTTATCAAAATATTAATTCATTTATCTCTTCATATAAAAATACTTTTTTATTCTACTTTTTCTAAAAATGTTTTCAAAAATCTTTTACTATGATTGTTTAATGTCATTTTTACCCATAATTGGATTTTTTACAATTTTTTTTAAAATAAATCTTCTTTTCATTTTCCAAACCATGCACATTTGGATTTTTAAAAAAATGTGAAAGGAATATTTCTTTAAATGTGCATGACATGAATATATTTTCCCTATATAATGAAAATTATTTTATTTGAAGATTAATTTACAATTATCCAAGGTTTTTCTATGTGAAAAGTTTTTTTTAAATATTTTATATTTTATTAAAATTTATTTTCAATGTGGAATGGTTATTTTCAATTTGAAAGGTTTATTTTCCTTGATAATGTTTTAATGACATTTTAATGGTATTTACATTCATCAATATCCACAAACCTTATTGTTAATTACCCTCTAATTTGGAATTTTTTATTAATACTATCCTCATTATTTCATTGTATGGATTAAGATTGTTTTGAAGAGATTGACATGGAACCCATTTATTTTCTATTATTTAATCCCGTTTTAATGATATTGTCACAAAACCCATTTTTTTCATGGGTTAATCATGTTTTACGTAGTTTTTTATGGAACCCATTTCTTTTTTATAGTCTAACCAATTTCTAAAAGGAATGAATATTTATTCTATGAGTTTATGATGAAATGAATTATCTATATACTTTATTCATTTTATGGTTCTTGAAAATTATATTCTATGGGTGCACCCAGATAGCACAGGGTTCACCCATTATAGCTTATATGATGGGTGAAACCATATAGCTTTTATTAAGCATGATATAGATTATATGATGGGTACACCAAGATATTTCTCTAATGCATTGGGTAATGATTATTTTCTCTAGATATTTTTATTGGAATTCAACTATATTGTTATTCCAATTGTAATGATACTATAATGGTTCTATGATGATGATTTTACATGACACAAATATTTTTTATCTATGATTTTCATGGGTTTATAATGTTTCCTTTGTAAAATATTGATATTACATGTCTCATTAATATTGAATCTTATGATTCTTTACTTTGTTAAATCCTTATGCATTGATTCATTACTGATGATTCATGTATTGGTGGGCATGAGTTCTTTTATTCTTTTCTCATGCACTCTGATTATATCTTCACACCCTTATACAATTATTATGTTCATTGAGGACATTAAATTGTTAATGTTTTTGTTTACCCTTACAGAGAATTTGATATTACTACTCATATGTTTTCTTTTCCCTAGGATATCAATAATGATGTAAAATGAATTATGTCTATAAGTTTTTTATATGGATTATGATGATGACTTAGTGTGAAAAAATAAAAAATGGGTTAAGTGGGAAAAATAGTCATTTAAATACATGGGTATTGTTTATGTATGAGTTTTTATTATAATTCTCTAAAATTATAAATATAAATATTCCTTGAAAATGTAAGCAATATAAATTTTCATTTTGATGTTTAATGGTTTTGATGGAAAAAATTGGGTTACCTTCATCAGTATTAAATCCGGAAATGTAAAGTTCACGTTTTTGGCATTAGATCCAGGAGTGTGGATTCTGGGATATTATAATTGGTTTTAGAGGAGGGTTTAGATTAATTTGAAGAATATTATGTTTTCATTTGAGGTTATCGTAAGAGTTATGGATACCATCATGGGTCTATAATATTAATGATAATCAAAAGTTCAATGTCTTAGACACCCCTTTGAGGTTTTAAGTGATGAGATATTAATGTGATTAGTGACACTTTAGAAGACATTTTATTGGGTTGAAGTATATGTAAATATTTTGTTTAATGTGAAATATTAATTTACATATTGTGGAAATAAGTTCTAAGGTATTGATAACCTTTAGGATTTAAATTATCTTGGATATTAATGTAATTATGGAACAAAAGTTTTATTGTATAGATATCTGTGGGATTGAAAAGTGATTTGGTGAATAAGTGTTTAATGAGATCACCATATTTTTTTCTTTTAAAATGAATGTTATGAGAGAAAATTTTAGGTTAATTTTTTTTAAAATTTATTTTATTAGTGTTATTTGGGATATAGGGTTATTTATTTATAGAATTATTTAGTTTTAACTTTGGTAATTACTGTTGAATTTTGAATATTAATGTATCATGTGAAGGTTTATTCATTATAGGAATTATTTTACCATGTTCTAACCATTTTAGTTTTGGTTAATGTATAAAGATAGGATGAATATATTTTTATCCATTTTATGGTTATGTGGTCTTTAAAAGTTTATTTTAGTGCTTCAAGCATGAATAATTTATCTTGAATACTCATCATTAGGAGAAAAAGATTAGATTTTGATGGAAATTAAAAAAAGGGTAAAATTATACTCATCAAGTAAGTATATTTCTTTATGATCATTGTCTAGATTATTAAATCAAAAGTCTTAATTATAACTTTTCCATTACTTTAGTTTTTTAAATCACAAAAACTCTCTTAAAACTATATTTAATAACTTTTATATCGCAAGTTCTAAGGAATTTTTTTGTAGAAAACATTTATTTTACTATATATATAAAAAGTTATAACATATTACGATAATAAAACTATAATTATTCAATATAATCCATCAGATCATGTATGGATCTGATTAATCACACATACCATTATTCATATCAGTGGTTGGACTATTGTATTGTACATCATAATAAAAAACTTCATGACCCTCATACTGATTCTAGGGCTGATATTTCATACTGAACCTAATAAAGGTTACCGTATTGAAAAATGATAAGAAATTCCATCAGACTATAATAAGTTTATAATCAGAATATATAGACATGTTTCTATCATAAAGAATTCACTTTAGCAATGTAATGGTGTTAAAAAAATGACGTTGGACTTTCAGTTACAAATGAGATGCCAAGCACCAGCTATCCGAGGACATTACAAAAAACTCAGAAATATGACCATTAGAGATTTTATCTATAAATAGAAATTCATTTGAAGAGTTTATAAAAGATTCATTTTAAAACTCAAGTCTTATAAACTTTTCTTAGTATGAATATATCATTCTTAGTCATTGTAATACTTTAGAGAGTTATTGTTCTAAGGAATCCTTTTTAGGGATGTTTCCTTTAGAACTTTTACATTTGTATTCTATGTCCGATCATTGTTACAATCAATGGATTCTAGGGATAGTAAGACAATGAATCTGATCCATTGGATCGAGGATCTCATAGGCCAATTATTATTACAATTTCGGGCTTCTAAGGATTGGAAGATATATGTTATTCTAATCATCGTATCAAGGGATTTACTGATAAGGAATGATAATCTTTACATTAAGTATAAAACTGTGGAAACCTTTAGTTAGGGTTTTTGACTACCTTTAATCTTAAGGTTAAAAGAGTGTATTATTTTTATATATCTTGATAGTCATTATTACGTTATAATATTTTCCATTACTTGTTTTAACAAGTATTTATTCAACTTTGTATATTATGATCAAAATTTCTCTTCATAAAACTATCTTAATAAATAATTTTATCGGTATAAATGTGAAACCAATAAAAACAAACTTTGATATATTTAGATAATTTCTGATTACAATTCAAACATTCTTCTCATCAGATGAATCATGAGTTTGATACTTTTTACTTTAGTATGTTTTTTTATTTTTTTGTTTAATGTTTTTTAAAATACAATTCACCCTCCTCTTGTAATAGTAACCATCTATGTTAATATTTCAATAAAACCATTGGTATGAGAGTAGGTTCTACTTATTTAGCTTCCAAAGTTTTAAATTTATTTATCAATTTCCTGTTTTATAAAGTTTTTTATAAACTCCTTGATTATAAATTGTTTTTATACTAATGTGTACTTATAGAAAAGAGTATCTGTTTTTTTCAAATATGGAAGGTATGAATATTAAGTCTCTAGATAATATAAATCCTATTCTAACACCTATATTTGTTGGTAATGACTATTATTATTGGAGAGATAGATTACAATATTTTATGATCAATAACAGAGTCATAAATTTCTTAATGTTTACTGGGAAGTATAATATTTCTGATAAGGAAGTTTCTACTTTTACTAATGCTGAGAAGTTAGAATATCAATTGAACCACAAAATAAAAAAAACATTATTGTGTTCTTTGATGAGGAATATCTATAATTGGATATCATATTGTGAAGTTACAAATAAAATTTGTATTAAGTTGGAAGTAACACATTTTGGTACATCAATATTTATTAAAATAAGAAGATCCATACTTAGGGATGATTACAAAGCCTTTAAATTTATACCTACTGAATCAGTTACCAATATGAACCAAAGGTTTATGAAAATTATAAATAGTTTATTGTATCTTAGTGAAAAAATTCTTGATGATGTTATTTTGGTTGAAAATATTATTGATATAATTCCCAGAGAGTAAAAATCTAAAATAACTACTATGGATGACGTAAGAATGATTATAAATTTAACTCTTAATGATCTTACTAGAACCATCATGAAATATGAAGGAATATTAAAGAGGGATGCTGAAAAATCTAAAGAGAAAAATAGTGGAGTTTTTTTTACTACTACATCATCTCTTCTTAATAATGTTCAGTCAAATGCGAAATTTATAAAATATTCATGAAAGAAGAAAGTTATTTCTAAATCTAATTCTACTTCATTAGAACATTATGAAAATTAGTTGGCTAATATTTATAGAAGGATGAACAAGTTTTTTGGAAAGAAATATTTTTAGTATATATACAAATAAGAAATTTCATAAGGATAAAAGCGGGAAGAATTATTTTGAAGTTACTTGTTATGAATATAAGAGAACACGACACATAGGACCTGATTTTCTTAAGTTGAGAAGGAATGATAGAAAGGAAATTAATTCTAATATAAATACAAAGAAGTATTATAAGTCAAAACTAAATAAAAATATAATTTTTTTTCACAATTAGAGTGATAGTGGTGGAGATTCTTCATAAAATTCATCTAATAATGAATGTTACAGATATATGAATATTGAAATATTAACAAAATTATGTACAGTAAACTAATATATAATGGAAAATGTATACACTAATAAATCCCCAACTAATATTTATTTAAATGAAAATTATCCTAATGAGAATAATTCTATATATTTGGATGATAAATCTTCCTAAATACAAGATAATACTCTATATTATTATGATTAAGTTACTAGATTTGAAAATATTTTAGAAAATGAAAATTGTATGATTTGTAAAAGACCTAATAATTCCCAAGTAAAACTTACAAAGGAAGATCTATAATTACTTTTCTAACTAATGAAATATCATATATTTCTAAATATCTTGACAATTTTTTTGAAAATGATATTATTTAAAAAGAGCTTGAAAATACTATTTAAAAAAAATAGCTTACATAATGATTTTGTAAAGCTATGTTCTAGTACAATTTATGATGAGGATAATGACTTAGTTATCAAACTAAATTATGAAATATCTAGTTTGAATAAACTTGTATCCACATTTACCTCTAGGAAGGAAAATTTGATAAGATTAATGAACAGATTAAACCTCATGGTAATAATTACAGAATGGGTTATAAAAATTAAAAACATGTTTTTAATAACAAATATTTTATTCCTAAAAGTGAAATATTTTTTACAAAGTTACAAAGTGGTGGACATTAGAAGATTTTTTTCTTTAAATAGAGTTCATTCACTTAGTTTTCATAAATATTGTTTTTATAAGGAAATAAAATTTTCTCAATTGAATAATTTTATCCAGCTGTGGCTTCTTAAAATTCTATTTTTTGATAATATAGAACCCAAGAAGGTTTGGGTTCTGAAAAAGTAATTCCTTCATTTTTAGGAAAAGAAAGATAGTACCAACTAATGTTTTTTTGGTACATGTATAGTGGATGTTCTAGAAAAATGATTTTAAGAAAATATTTCTTTATGAATACTATGAAGATCAAAGGTGGAAAAATAAATTTAGGAGATAATGATCAAGGAGAAATCATTGGTGTAGGTAACATTTTAATTCTTTGAAAAGCCTTAATTTAAAATTTTTTATTTGTTTTAGGACTAAAGAAAAACCTTATAAGCATAATTAAATTATGTGATGAAGGTTACCTTGTGAAATTTATGAATGATAAATGTAAAATACATAGTTCCAAGGATGAATTTATTCTTTTTAAAAATCAACATGAGAATATTTATACACTAAAATTATATGACCTTAATATCTAAGGATTACCTTTAGTCAGTGAAATAGAAGATCGATATCAGTTATAGAATAAAATGTTATGATTCTATAACCTTAGAAAATTAGTTTAGTTGACTAGGAAGGGACTTTTCAAGGATCTTCCAGAACATTGGTTTGATACTTTAAAAGTATAAAACCCTTGAAAATTTGGTATGAAACATAAGTTATAATTTTAAATCTATGAGAAAAGTCACAACTTCTGATGACACATAGTTAGTGCACAAGGACATATTTGGTCCTACACAAATATTAAATATTGGTATAAAATACTATGTATATATGTTTAAGTTTATGATTACACTAGATACACATGGGTCTATTTTATTACAAAGGAATCTGAAGCCTTTAGTTATTTTAAAACTTTTTTAGCCATATTTATAAATGAGAAAAATCTATCCTTGATAACTATTTATAGTGATCATGGTGGAGAATTAAAAAATTATAATTTTGAAACTTTATTTTCTTAGAAAGGCATTAAACATAAATCCTCATCACCTAGAACCCCATAAAACTGATATAGTTAAAATAAGAAATATAGTTCTTTAAGAGATTACTAGATCCATGAAGATTTAATACTTAGTTACTATTCCTTTTTGGGATGATGTGGTTAGTTTTTCCTGATATACTATAAATTGAGTTTTAATGTGACCATTTATTAATAAAACTTCTTTTCAGTTGTGGATATAAATAAAACTAAATGTTTCTTACCTCAATGTTTTTGGTTGAAATTTATTCATTCTGAATACTAAATATAACTTATATAAATTTTTACCAAAATATAATGAAGGAATATTTTTATGTTATTCAATAAATAATAATTATTTTATAGTTTTTAATAAAATTATTATACTGTTGACAAAACAATGTATGTTACATTCGATGAAACTAATTATTTAGTTTTCAAACAACCCCAATCTACATCCGAAAATGTTTTTTCTAAAACTAATTTTCAAACATTATTAGAAATCTCTTATCATAAGGAAATAACTTAAGAATTGTTTTATGAAGTTATTCCTCATGAATATTTTCTACCTATTGTTGAATTCTAGACTTTTAAAAACCCAAGAAGTACACAATTTATAAGGAATCATCATATTGAATGTATTATTAGTAATGTATATCAATTGGTTAAGACTAAAATTTCTTTGAGAAAAGAAATTGAACATCTAGATTTTTTATCTCAGTTTTAACCTAAGATTCAAGATAAAGATTTAGGTGATGAGCATTGGATAAAATAAATGAAAGATGAACTCAATGTGTATGAAACGAACCAAGTTTGGACTTTTTTTGAATGACCTAAAGAAACTTCTATAATTGGATTAAAATGGGGTTTTCAGAATAAATGTGATGAAAATGGAATAATAGTTACAAATAAATCTAGACTTGTTAATAAGGGATATACAAAAAACAGGGAATATATTATAAATAAACATATACACTGATATTTATACCTAAATCTAATGAATACTTCTATCCATTGAAGCGTTCATTAATTTCAAACAATTTAAAATGGATTTGAAGTGGCATTTTCTTAACGAATAAGTCTTGGAGGAAGATTATGTTGAAAAACCACCAGGTTTTGAAAATAAAAAAAATCCATTACATGATTATAATTTTACTAAGGTACTTTATACACTTAAACAAGTGCCTAGAGCTTGGTATGATGGATTAAATTGATATTTATTAGGAAACAATTTTTTAAGGGAGATACGAATCCAAATATTTTAATAAAAAAATGTAAATAAAAACATTATTATTGTAAAAATTTATATTGATGAAATTATTTTTGGTTCAAATAAAAAATCATTAATAGATTCCTTAGTGAATCTTATGAAGTCTGAGTTTGAAAAGAGTATGATGGGTTATTGTACATATTTCATTTGTTTTAAAATTTCACAAAAACTAGAAGATAATTTTGTATCTCAACATAAAATTAAGAAATATTTACTTAATAAATTTAGATATAAAAATACTAAAAGTATTTTTAATCTCATTGTCACATCCAATACTTTAGATCTTAATGAGATTAGGAAATCAGTTGACCAAAAAACTTTTAGAGGTATTATTGGAATATTACTATACTTAACAACTATTCATCTAGATTTAATGTTTTCAGTATTCTTATGTGCTAGATATCAAGAAAATACAAAATAATCTCATCTAAAAGATATAAATGATATTTTCATTATCTTAAGGGAACCATGTATTTAGGATTATTCTATTCTTTTAGAAATTTTTTAAAACTAAAAGGTTTTTCTAATGATAACTATGGTGGATGTAGAATGGATAATAATAGTAAATTTAGAGATTTTCATTTATAAGGTTACTCTTTAGTTTCTTGGTCTTGTAAGAAAAAACAATCAGTAGCACTATCCACTGCTAAATCTGAATATGTGGTAGCTAAAAGTTGTTATGCTCAAATGTTATGGATGCATCACACACTAATAGACTGTGGAATATTTTTTACTAGAACTCTAATAATTTGTAAAAACATTATTTCCATTACATTAAGAAAAACCCAAACACATAAATCATGTTTTGAACACATAGATATAAGACCCCAATTCCTTTGTGATAATACACTTAAAGGAAATAAAATTTTATAATTCATTGGAATGCAAGAACAACGTACTAATATTTTTACTAAACCCCTTAGTTCTGATAGATTCAAATACATTAAAAAAAATATTAGAATGATCAATGTTTTGTAATAATTCATATCTACTTATTTTTTAACTATCTCCTTACATTATTATACTTTTTTTCATAGGGGAAGTATATATGTTTTTGTCTTTATAAAATATTTTGTTTTCTAAATTTTTAATTTTTATAAAAAAGTTTTATCATAATGATTTTTTTTTCCAGACTCAAACATTTATAAAATTTTTGGAGTCAGAATTATCAAATTTCTTTCCAGAGTCATAAATTTTTATAAAAATTCCAGAAACACAATTTATTACAAATTTTATATATTATTATGTTTTTATCATAAGAATTTTTTCATAATAAAACTACTATAATCCATTTTTTGTAACAAATATATCATAATTGGTTTTTTGTAATAAAAATATTATAATTAGGGTTTCATAAAAAAATTATCATAATTATTTTTTCACAATAAATCTATCATAATTAGTTTCTCATAATAAAACTATCGTAATAAAATTTTCATAATAAAACTATTATAATATATTTTTGTTAAAAAACCAAAAAAGAATAGGTTATTCCTACCGATGAAACTTTCTAATCCAAAGGGTATTATTCTTTAAATTTTTTCACTAATTAATTACTTTACATTTTAATATATTTTGGATTACTTATTCATTTAGTTTTATGATTTTTTTTGAAATTTTAAATTTTTTCTTAATAAGAATGATTATCAATACGATAAAAAGTTTTCAAAACGTTGAGAGTTCAAATAAACTTTAAAACTTTATTCAATTAAATCATGAATGTAAGATCAGAAAGAGTTTTAATACCAACCTTTGATATAAATACAGAAGATGAACCATCACCCACAGTGCTGATATAATGGTGGGAAAACCCCCATCCCACATCAGTTTATAGGGATTTCATTGTTACCTATCACCACCCTTTAAAGTTGTTAGTCCAATTCATTTTCTATTCATTCGATGTTCACATCAGTTCTCATTATAATGAAAACTAAGGAAGATTATGAAAAATGTTATGTTTTTAGAGAAATAATTATTGAAAGATCTTTGTTTGATAAGCACGACACAAATCTTAAAGGGATTATTTCTTTATAAGGTTGGGAAGAGCTTGTGTAGAGAAAATAGATAAATATTTTGTTCTTTATTATCCTAAAATGGTTAGATAATTTAATTCTTATGTTTAGTTTGATAAAGAATAAGGTAAGGATAAAGTTTCCTTTACCATTCTTGGGAAGAGATATAATCTTTCATTTAAGAGAGTAGCATATCTTGTTCGTATTTTTTCTGATAGTGATGAATATTTACCTTCACACAAGTTACCAAAAAAACTTATAACTTTTGAGAAGAATAAGGATAGAGATACATTGTTTACATACTATGAAAAAGTAAGAAAACTGTCACACATTACACCAGAAAATAGAGTAATAGATTTGTGTATGTAAGTTTATTTAATCCCCATAAAGGGTGATAAAGATAAATTAAGTGTTTCTGATGATCCTATTCTTGATTTCTTGGTGAATATAAGAAAAATATATTTTGTGAAATTTATTTTCATTATAACAAAAAATATCAATAGTTATTCTATAATGTTGAAGATTATTATATTCCTAGATTTCATCAGTAAGTTTATTGTGAAATGTATGTAAATTTTTATAGTTTATAATAAGTCTTAACCTGTAATAAAAAATATTTATTTCCTTAGTGAAGTCACAATTTAGAGAATGAAATTGGTTTTTGACTCTAAATAAAAATTTTGTTTAAAAGGATGATGGATCTTCATCTAAGATACAAACATAAAAGAAACATGAGGATGTTAAAAGGAAGATAAAAACTAAATATTCCCCACTAGTGAAACAAGAGAAACAAAATATAATGACTGTTGAATAATTTAAAAAGTTGTTATTACATAAGTTTCAAAAGAAACTATGGGATCTAGAGTTTGGTCTTGATACTGACGAGGAGAAGGCCTTAAAAATATGAGTAGAAGAACATTTATAAGTGTAAGATAATATAAAGAAGCAAAAGAAGAGGCTTATAAAAGTAAGAATTTGAAAATGCTTTTTGAAGAATGTTGAAATGTATTTTGGGAACCCTTTTATTCAAGTTTCTCATAACCATAAATTTGAACATGAAGTCATACTTGTTTTTGAAGAAACTTCAGTAGTCTCTTCAGTGGTTGATAAAAGAAAAGAAAAATTAGTTATTGATGAATCGGTTCCTACCTTACTCAAGAAAGAATTAATATCTAAATTATTTGGAATGAGAGATTTAGGAATAATAAGAAAATTAAAATAAAATTTTGAAAAAGTAGTTAAAGAATAATTTGAACAAGAAGTTGAAGAATATGTTTAAGAAGAAGTAGATAAATAAGTTAGAGAATAATTAGAGTAATAAGAATAAGAATAAGAGAAATAAATTCATAATGAAAAAAAGTCAAACTAATGAATAATATAAGGAAAATAAATCAAAAAAGTCTTCATCATCCTCAACACCTTTACATTCACAATCTGGTAAGGATGAAAACTTAGAGAGTTCTCAGGAAGAAAAATCTTTACCAAAAAATGAATAAGAGCCATCCTCTAAGGAAGAAGAACTAGACCAAAAATAAAATACCAAAATCGGTGATAAGAAAGAATCATATAAGAATCTTGATATAGTGAATATTTCAGAGAAAAAAATGTTACAGATAAAATTTCCAAGATATTTTCAATGAAAGATGAAAAGAAATGGAAATTAGTTTAAGTTAGAACCAATTGACCAAATCCTCCACTGGTTGAGCCTGATCAATAAGAATCATCAAATATGGTTGCTCAAAATTCTTTTTTATTATATTTTTTTACCTTGAAAATGTTGAGTGATTAGATTTTTTATTTACCCAATATAGAGGAAACATTTAAGTTGATTCATGAATACTTGAAATTGAAATTAGAATCACTAAAAGTTTTGACTAAATTTGTGATCAGTATTTTGTACTATTGGGAAGTATTTCAAGAAAATTTTAAGGCACAAAATTTTTCGTACAATGAGATGGTGATGTGGTCCAATGAAATGGATAATGATATTTATGAACATGATGATCAATTTTTTTAAGTAAAGAATCTTCTGATAGAAATGGAAGATTACTTCAATAAGTATTTACTAGATGTTACTAAAATGCTAATGTTCATAGAATAATTCAGAGATAAAATAGATGATCAGACCGAGGAAAGAAAAATCATGAAACAAAAAGTACAAAATTTTGTGCTAGAGATTACTGATATTAGATCATGTGAAATTGAGCTTTTCTTTATAAAGGAAGAATATAAAAAGTATTCTTGGGAGATTGAATACTTGAAGAATCAAGTTCAAAGGAAAAAGGACATGGAAGAAATAATTCTAAATCTTGAGAAGGATTGAGAGGAGCATGAAAATCAAATATTTTTCTAAAAAGATGGTGAAGAATTAATGATTTTTTTCATCTCTTGATGTATGTTTTGTAAAACATTTTAAAAGTTATTGATTATGAGTTAATTTTAATCCAAATTATTTATGCTTAAAGGTTTTCCAATCAATATTATATATATGTTTTTTCTTTCTTTAATTGGATGAATAATTTGTTCGTATGTTTAAATTAGTTTGTATGTTATTTTTCCTTTTACATTTCAGGAAACTATACATTCTTTCCTATTCTTTTTGAATACCAAATATGGGGAGAAATTTTTTATATAAAGGATAAAGTTTTTATAAAAAGGGGAGATACTCTCTTAAGGGGGAGGGGTATTATTTAAAGGGGAGATGATTTAATTCTTTCTATCTTAACATGAAGTAGTTAGAAACTCAGGGGGATTTAAAAAGAATAACTTTAAAGTTCTTAAAACAAAAAAGTTTTGTATGTTTTTCAAATTATTTTTCAATTAAGTATTTTTGGTTTTTACTTCCCAAAAAGGGGGATATTGTTGATTTATAATTCTTACTTATTTATTTTCCATTCCTTCAGTTTTGGAAATAAAAAACACTTGGTTAAAACATTGTTTACTAACTTTTAATATCCCAAGTATTTTAGTATGTTTTTGTAGAGAACATTACTTTTACCATACATAGAAAAAATTATAATGTATTATGATTATAAGCTAATAATTATTCAATAATATCCATAGGATCAAGAATGAGTTTGATTACTTAGACTTAACTTTATTCAGATCAATGGTCAGACTATTGTCTTTTATAGTGTGGTGAAAAAATTCATGACCATCAGACTGATTTTGGTACCGATACATCGGACTAACCCTTATAAGGATTACTATAATTAAAAATGATAATAAAGTCCCTCAAACTATGATATATTTATAATCAGAATATATACACTTGTTTCTATCATAAGTAATACACTCTAGAACTATAATGGTGTTAAAAAAATGACATTAAACATTCACTTACAGATGATCTATCAAGAACTAGCTATCTGAGGTCATTGCAACAAGCTCATAAATATGACCATTGGAGATTTTCCTATAAAAAGAAGGTCATTTGAAGAGTTTAGAAAAGATAAATTTCACAACTCAAGTCTTCTGAATTTTACTCTACATGAATATCTCATTTTTAGTCATTTTAATATTTTAGAGATTTTTAATTCTAATGTGTCCTTATCAAGGTAGTTTCCTTTATAACCTTTTCATTTTTATTCCATTTCAAATAATTGTTATAATCAAGGGATTCAGGGGATAGGAAGTTAGTGAATCTGATCTATTAGATTGAGGGTTTCTGAGGCTAGGAAGATAGATACCTATCATTGTTACGATTAAGGGTTTATGAGGATTGGAAGACATAACTTATTCTAATCATCGTATCAAGGGATTTATTGATAAGGAAATAAAGATTTTAAAATAAGTTTCAAACTTTGGAAACCTTTAGTCAGGGTTTTTGAATACCTTTACTCTTAAGGTCAAAATATTTTATTATTATTATATATCTTGTAAGTCATTCTTATGTTATAAAATTTTGTATTATTTGTTTTAACAAGAGTTTATTCTGCTGTGCATATTATGATAAATTTTTTCTACAAAAATTTCATAGTAAAACATTTTATTAGTATGACTGTGAAACCAATAAAAACATACTATGATATAATTTGATATTTTTTATTACTATTCAAACATTCTAATCATCGAACGTAGTCGGAGTCTAATATTTTTACTTAAGGTGGTTTTGTGTTTAGTTTTATTTAATGTTTTAAACTAACTTTCACCCCTCTTGTAATAGTAACCACCTTAATTACTATTTAAATACAAAATAGATGGAAAATGAATTCATCAACTATAGGAAAAGGATATTGAAACAAAATTTTGTCATATTACAATCCTTTCTGATGATATTAATGACCATTTTCAAACATATTTGGTTTATTGTATTGTGGTTGTTAACTTTATTTTGATTATTCAACTTCTTGTGATAAATGATCTATGTCACTCTATATAATTATTTAGGAATTATTATTTAATTCCATTTAAAAATATTCATTTCCCATTAATTTTCTCTTATTTGGAAACCTAATAAGTGTTATTCTAGATGACTTTTGTACATCCTTTTCTCTCTTATCAATAGGATGTTTTTTTAAAATATTTTATAATGTGGTTTCTAATAAAGTAATAATTAAATATAAAACCTTTAAATATAGTGATAAAGCTAAAATTGAAAGGATTCAATTTTTTTAAAGTTGGGGATGATGTAATACCAAGAAATTTTAGAAAAAAAAAATATGTTCGGTAGTGTATTCGATATGAAACACCGAGCTTAAACAACCCGTGAAATATATTACCGTTATAGCCTAATCATTAAATTGGTGGGTATGAAGAATATTAAATAATTATATATATATATATATATTAGACTCAATAAAATTATTGATAAATATTTAGTAAATGATCAATCAATTTTTAGTAAAGTAATTTTCTTCTTCAAAAATATATTTTGTTCAAAAATAATTTTTGTTTATTTTTGTGAAAAAAATTATAATTAATTTATAGAACTCACATAAAATTTATTTGATAAATTTTAATAAATTTTTTAAATAAAAATATAAAATTTACTTTGGGTGAATGTTTTGGTTTTTTTCCAGAAAATATTGATTTTTCAGTGAATAATGAAAAATTCTGATTTTTTAAAGTCATCTATTTTCAATAAATTAATTAATTTAATATCCCAATTGTGTTTTAAAAATGATTTCATGTAAAATAAGTATTATTTAGTAATATTTAATCCAATTAATTTATTTTTAATCAACATCATATTGGATTTTAGTAAACGTTTTTCTTTGGGTTTAAAAATAAAATTTTTCAGAGAACTATTTTGAAGTGCACAATATTTCTCCATTTTAACTGATTAAAAAAACATAAAGAGTGATGAATAAAATATAATGTTTAGATTGTATTTCATTAAATATTAATTTATATTTATTTAGTGACTATTATTTTTCATATAATTAATATAAAATCATCTTTTTCTCAAAAAATACACTTCTTAAAAACTTGTATTTTCATCTTGTTTGTGGGTTTTTTAAATTAAAATTTTCCAATTTTGTGAATTGAATTTGAAAAAATGGATGCCATATTTTTAATAATAATAATTTATATTATCTAAAATGTTAAAATTATTTTTTGACCATAATGAATAGTCACAAAAGTAAAACATAAATTTTTTCAATTACAGTGAATTTTTTTTACTAGGGGGTTAAACTAAAATGATAAGTGTCCAAATAAAAAAAAATTGTATAAAAGATATTTTATGGATAAATTTAGACCAAATAATTTATAATTCTTGATAATAATAAAATTTTGACCTTTGTGTCATGTAAAAGGCATAGGTACATGTTTTTTTTCAAAAATTATAAGTGTTCCACTGACCTCACTTAAAAAAGGCCACCAACTCTCCTATCATATTCACACATTAAAATACATTTGATTTAGAAAATAAAAACCCAAATAATATAAATACTCTTCTAATATAATTCTATAACCCTTAGTTTATTCATAAATCTAAGAATCCTTTTGGTACAAACCAAAAGAAGTTACCCGAAGAAGAGTTAATGTTCTTCAACAAGCAATTTTATTTTATTTTTCCACTGCCCCCTAAATTTTTTTTAAAGAATGATTATATAAAAAATGTAAGTATATTAAATATAATTAAATTTTATTATAGTAATTTAATAACCTAAGTAATTCTCCTCTTCTCTCAAATGAGTTATAAAATCATCATTCATGTGTACGACAATCTACTGCATAAAAAACTGATGCCTGTATTGTTTCCATTAAAGCATATTACGGTTGGGTATTATGTTGTATATAAAGTATATATATATATATATATGATATTTATAAGATAATTATAACTCTAAAGTCATTATATCATATATACCTAAATTTACAAAGTATCGAATAACAACTGAGAAGGGGTGGGGGGGTTTAATTAGTTGTTAACATTTTATAAGTTTCAAGAATTTTAGAAACTTAACCTCTAAAAATTGTTAAAATTGATTACCTTATAATCTTTTAGTAAATAATAATTAATTAATAGGTAGGAAATAAACTAAATCACATGATATTTACAAGGTTCAACCTTAGTGTGAGAACCTACATCCTTTCCACAACCACTCCCACAGGTCTATGTAAATTCACTATAATAAATAAGTGAATAAAACTTATGTCAACTCCCATTAGATAGCTTCTATATCCTGATGTGAATAAGTATATTTACTCCAATCAGTTTAAAAAGTTTTCTTACAAATAATTGAGCCACAAAATAAAATATAAAATAAAACTTTTTATCCTTAAAATGTTTTCAAAAACCTCACTCTGGTGACCCTAGTTCCGATTGCCTCAGTCTTATTTTCTCATTATGATAAAATCATTTCAATTAACTCATTATAATGAACCCTTTTCTCAAATTGCACTTCTCAAACTCTATAAAATCTTCTCAGTAATATCTTCCTCGATCCAATCATCCTCGATCTGATCTTTCTCATCTGATCTTCCTCATTCTGGTAGGAAAAATGTCAGCAGTCAAATATTTTAACAAGATATTTTTCTAGAAGTAACTCTTACTCAAACTCTATAGTGCTATTTATTTTTCACATGTGAAATTTTTTCAAAGTAAAAATGAACTTTTGATCTATTTATAGTCATCCTAGAATGGAAAAAGTGTGAAATTAAATTTTTTTACCTCTTAATCAAATTCAAAAACCTCCAAAATTCAGTCATATTTTAAATTCAAGATTAACCACTTCAACTATTCTGGAACCTTCTTGAATTATCTTGATTATTTTTAATAATAAGCATTTTTAAACTTCCGAATTTTTCTTCATTATTATGGAGATTCCATAGCTCATTATGATGTAACTTTCTAAGCCCATTCTGAATAGATTTTTGTCATCAGTGTTAGCATAATTTAATTTCCTTATCAGAGTCAATCTGATTGACCTTTATTCTCAGAGTTTATTCAATCAACTTTCCTCCTCAGAGTCAGTCCAATTGAATTTCCTCATTAGAGTGAGTATGATTGAATTTAATACTCAGATTCAGTTTGATTAAATTTTCTCCTCAGAGTCAGTTTTATTGACTTTCCATCTCAGAGTTTGTCTCATTGAATTTACTCATAAAATTCAGTCTAATTGACTTTTCTCCTTAGAGTTATTTTGATTAAAATTCCTTCTTAGAGTCAGTCCAATGGAAATTCCCTAGCTTCAGTCCGATGGAATCCCCATAACATAGTAATTCTCATTATGATGTAATTCTGGTTACGATGGAAACTCCACTCTATAACTTTGGAAATATTCAAACCTTATCATCTATAACTCATTCAGACTTATGCAATCTTCTGTACCTGGAACTATTAGATCTGATAAAAACTTTTTATTGATATATAAAACTAATATAATCTTTACACTTCATCTATTTCTTCAAATTATTTTATCATTATATTTTCATGATTTATGAGAACTCTAAGATCATAAAATCATTATATTATTTTAGGTTATAAATTTTACGAACTTTCTAACCCTTGACATAACATTTTTCATTCAACCTCTTAGAAACATTCTAACTATCTAGAAACCATGTTTTCTGATGAGTCTTGAACATAATTCCAATGAAAATGAGATTAATAGAGAATCAAATCAACAAATTTATATTTTTGATAACTTCTATGAATGGTGATACTTAGTTTGATACTCTAAGTATGTGGAATCTCAATATGATACTCTTTGTATGAAAAAAACTTTCTCAAAAACACATATTTTCTCCCCCTTATGTTTGGGTTTGAACATTCAACAACTTTCACCTATTTTTACAAAAAACCTTCTTTTACAAAATATTAGTTGTCAACAAATAAAAAAACTTTGTTAAAATAAAACATCACAATGGTTCTTCAATCTACCCCCATTGTATTTATTTGAAAACTTTTGTTAATAACTTTTTCAACTCACCTTTTTTAAAAGTCATGTTTTTTGACTTTTACCAAAATATAACCATTCTCAAAAGAGAGAGTCATGAGACCACACAACTAGATAAAGTAGTATTTTTGAAGGAATTATTAACCTCAATGAAAAGAAAAATTTCAATCCATGTTAAGAAAAACTCCACTCACCATTATCTTTTATCAGTTTTCTTTTTCTCTAACCTTGATTATTATCTCCACCATTATCAGATAAACACTACTTTAGATTCATATAAATAGATACGTAAAAACTTCTTAAAAAGTAATTTTTTAAATTTGTGTCCCTATTTTTCAACACAATCTAAAGAATGACAGGGGAATTTCTTATTAGGATTAGGAAGTCATTGGAGGATCCTAAAATTGAAGTTTCATCCTCAGTTCAACAATCCATTCTTTTCGAATTGATTTTGTGAAGATATCAGCAATTTGATACTTTGTTGATATATACTCCCATAAAACATCTCCATAAACAAATTTCTCTTTTATAAAGGAAAAATTTCTATCAATGTGTTTTGATATTGAATGTTGGACATAATTTTTAGAAAGATCAAATGCACTCTGATTATAAAAAATTAGCTTCAATGGTTTAAAAAATTTTAATTTCAAATATTCCAGTTGAACTTTCATCCAAAACATCTGAGTACAAGCCTGGTTAACTACAACATGTTATGATTCCACTATTCTCAAAGTTATAAAACATTGTTTCTTACTATTCCAAGTCACAGAACATTTAGTAAATAAAAATTTTCACCCCGAAGTTGATTTTCTATCATTATAATCTATAAACCTATCAGTATCAATATAACCATAAAAGTTTATATACAAAATTATTTTATATAAAATCCCATATGATGTTGTTCCTTTAACATGCCTATGAATTCAATTGGATTATAACATATATAATTATTTATGATCTCTATGATATCTAATACACAAAGTCATAACATAAACAATATTAGGTATTGATGCTGTAAGGTAAATTCGAATTCTTATTAGCTTCCTAAATTATTTATGACTCACACTTTTTCCATACTCATATTAACCCAACTTTATCCCCACAGATATCAGAGTAGAAACTTATTTGGATTACACCATGAAAAACTTTTATAAAAATTCCTTATCATACTTTTATTAAGATATAAAAATGTATTTTTATATTTGTTGAACTTGTAAACCAAGGAATAATGTTAATTATCTTAACATTGACATCTCAAAGTTCCTTTTTTTCTTCAGTAGATTTTTTAAAAAACATCTTCTCTACCTCTAACAAAAATTATATCATCCACCTAAAGAATTATAATTAGAGTTCCATAGTCAACATCTTTCACATATAAGTTTATATCAACTTTTCCTTTAGAAAAAATTCAACATTCTCAAACAATTTTCAAGCTTACAATACCATGATCATGGATCTTGTTTTAGCCCATATAAATCTTTCTTCGATATAATTTTTTTTAATCCTCATTAAGTAGAAACCCAAAAGGTTATTCAATGTAAACTTCTTCTTCAATTTCTTTATTGAGAAATGATGAATTTACATCCATTTGATATACTTTGTAATTTTGGTGAGTAGCCACTTATAGAAACATTATAATAGTTTATATCCTTTAAATAGGGGAAAATTTTTCATTTAAATCCACACCTCTCACCTATACATTTCCTTTTAAAAAAACCTATCTTTTTTTCTTGATACCTTTCCATGTTCATTCAACTTGTTTCTATAAACCCATTTTATTCTGATAAATTTTTTAATTTTTAGACATGGAACAAGTTACCGTGTTTTATTTTTCTCAATTTGATCCAAATATTCATTCATATCATTCACCCATTATATGTGTTGAATAGACTCTGAAACTAATTTTGGTTCAACTTTTGAGATGAGTGAAGTTTGATTTTCTAATACCATCTTTCTTCTGGTCTTAACTAGAGCCTTATTATTCCCAAAAATAATTTCGAACTCAACATGTTTTTTTTAAATTAGGAAATTTCAAAGTTCATCTTCCTACTTCACTTTCGTAATCAAATGATTCATCTGAATCTTCATGCAAATTACTTTGCTCACTTTTATTTTCATTCAAAAAATTCAGTTTTTCTTCCTCAACATTCCCAATAACTTTTGTTAACAAATTTGTATTCTCAATATATTTCACATAATATAAGTCTACCAACATTTTTAAATGTTTGTTCCAACATCTGTAACTTATTCCATTTGGTGAATAATTAATAAAAGTTCATTTACTACAAGAGAAATGCCATTTAACGGCGGTTTAAACCGCCGCTATATGGTTTGGCGGCAGTTTCTGTAAACCGCCGCGTAATACGGCATCACCAATCTATTAGAGGCGGTTATTTCCGTTTCATGGAGGTTTAAGGAAAGCGTCGTAGCTGCCTTATTTCGAGGTGATTTTACTGAGTTTATCAGCGGTTTTTACGAGCCCTTAACATCAGTTTATTCACTGCAGTTATAACCACCGCGAATAAACTCAATTCCAGCAGCCGTAAAACCGCCACTGAAGTCACGAGAACCGCTGCAGAATGAGCAGCTCTGATGCGACTATGTAGCGATGGTTAAAACCACTGCAAAACGTAATTTTTTTAACATTTGGCGGTGGTTTTCATGTTTTAGCAGCGGTTTAAACCTCCACCAATGTACATTTCACGGCGGTTTAAACCGCTGCTAAAAGCTGAGCAGAAAAAAAATATTTTTTTTTCTTCCGCTGCACCAGTACCCCAAAAGAAAAAACAAACCAGAAATACCATATTGTACATACCAATAGAAAACAAGAAACATCAACCTAGGAAATCGGAATAGAATAAATTGAAAAAAATAAGTAAACATTAACATGCTATATAAGAATGAACCATATTGTACATACCAACATACAACAAGAAACATCAACCTAGGAAATTAGTATAGAATAAGTTGAAAAAAATATATGATAGAATCAACTATAAAACATAGGTCCATTATTTGACTATGCTCCAAACATACATCTAACCGATCCTTCTTGATCCCCCATAATATATATCACTTGAAAATGAAACATTAGATCTACATGTGTGTCAGTGTTCCCATATAGGGAGTGAGCGTAAAACACAGTTAGATTTACCATGTGTGGGCCTCCTACTTGGTTTAATACCCTAAATATACCACCACCACACACATCTACTATACCAGGTGTCTTAGAGAAGCTTGTGTGTTAGCCTCACTCAATACCTTATTTTTCACTTTTATGTAACACAACTAATCTTCTATTAACTTATTTCTTAAAAAAATCATGATACACAAAAACATTATGTTCTATTTGATCATAATTTAAAATAATTATTGAGATACATTATAGTAATCACCTTCTAAACCTGGTAGGATGACTCTAAAATTCATTACACATGTCATTTCAACACAATTTTAATCTACGATGAATCATGTCACATTACCTTAAAATTTATTCCTTCAATTATATTGTATTTTATTCCTCTTAACTAGGATAAAATATATTCCGCTCTGAGGTTCAATCCCAACATCAAAAAACATGCTATTATTATTATGCGATAAGAATAATATTAGTCAATTTTACAAAATACCATAGTTAAACACTATAGTATTAGATTCTTTATATAGTCCTTAATTTTAGATACCCCTCCTAGTATCAGAATATCATATCCACCGTCAAGTTGTATTCCCCATCCTCTTAAGCATTCATCCATTATCATCATACCAACATATATGATATTGAAAACAATATATGGGCCCTCTAATAGGTGTAATCCACAACCATACCTTCTCCAAATTAGTCACTGAAGACCAAGATGAAACTGAAATGGAAACTCATGATAAATTCAAACACTATCTATTTCTAGGTACCTTTCACAAAGTGTTCCCCTTCACAAAAAGTTAAGATTCTTGAAATATTTATATTTAAATTGAACATAAATGGTATGATGTATCCCACTAATCATTAATAAACTATGTGTGTTATGATTCTATTTATAGAGATTCATATGATGCTCATCGCATGGGCCTGATCCCAACAATGTAAACCCCTATGACCTCTTTCAATAGATCATGATAACACGTTCTTCTCTTATCATATTGATTTGGATAAATATGTCCAGCATAAAGTAGAAATCACCTTATAACTTCATTATGAGTATCATGTTCACTATAGTAATTTTTATTAACAGGTGACCTTGAGTACTCAAGAAGATATATAGGGTGTTTTTCCCTATTGTCTATACTCAAGCATCTAAAAGTTGACCCATTGGGGATATCCAACCACTGACACTCAAGAGTTTATTTATACCCCTACTAGTTTAAACACCTTTGAGGCCCATTAGAATATCTAGATAATATACTAGTGATGGTTACAATGCTCTAATATCTAAAAACATCATAATCTATCCTAAGTGGCCTTTGTGACTATAAAATTACAACGGAAAACATAACCCACATGGGTGGTGGAATTTTTTATCATTTTTTCCACATGGTGATCTCCAGTATCATTCATCCTATGGGATCACACCCAAATTAATGATATCCCTCTTATAAAGTAAATATGTGCTTCCTATTGGGGGTAACACATTAGTATATTTCTTCAATGTTAACCCAATTGATGTTTGGAAACATGATTCTATTGAGTATGAAACAGGTGTGGATGAATCCACTACCCCCTCACCACTAAAAAATAGTAAAACCATCTCAACATAAGAGAATATTACTTAGTTAAAATTCAAAATAGTATAACATGTGAAAATCAATATTAAATTTCTATAGGGAAACCCCCATTATGTATGGTGATTTGGTTGATGTTATCATACATCATTTATCTAATATTATATAATAATAGTAGATTAATCAATCAATAAAGGTCGATCCGAGATGTCCAACTTGATTTGGATCAAATAAATTGATGCAAATTACCACAAAATTAATGTTTTATCCATAGTTACCTTCCCGGGGTATATATCTCAATAAATATAAGGAAATTATCCCAATGGTATTTTAAGATGTTGTATCTTAGGAGTCGGTGGATTCATTCACTTCTCATATGGATTTCATTGAGTATTGATGTGAATGAGTACAACCTTATTGGAATTCATATCTTGAGTGTGTGGATTAAAATCCTATACCACCCATATTTGGAACCTCCATCTTATTGATATTTGATATAATGGTGGATCTATATAAGTATATTAGGTGTTTTTAATCCCAACGTGATGCAATGTTCGGTTCCCTATAGAAAAGAAATGATTCACTACAAGAGAAACACCATTTATCAGCGGTCAATTACCACTCAAAAGGGCCTCCCAGTAAGACAAATTACAAGGGCCTCACCAAAGTGTCCACAAAACTATCCCCTTGATCACTATGAAATGACCCAATCTTTTCAACTCATCAACAATGGGTTTAACTCCTAGTCATCCAAAATCTCAACTACCAATTCAAACATAGGCCTAAATGGAATGATTTATACCACACTCAAGAAATCAAGACATAAAAAGAAACATTAAAATCAATAAAACACATAAAAGGAAACATGAGAAATCAAGGAAATTTTAGGAAATGAAAATTTTTGGTGGAAACTATGTGCCACAAATGTTACATATACAAACGAACTATTCACATATTTGTTCAAAACATGAACAATACAACTACTCATGGTCCGATGATGCATCGTCAACCTCACCACCTTCATCACCACTTTATGCTGTCACCTGTAAGAACATTATATTGAAAATTAAATATGGTTGCATATTTATATTAAAACTTAAAACCAATGAAAGTTAAAAAACTAAATGATTTTGAATTTTTGTGATTTACCTGCATACCAGTAGTCGATGCACTACCACCAGGGGAATATTGGCTCATATGATGAAGTATTTCAATCAACGCTTTCTACAAAGTAGATATCTGACCCCCCTGCTGGTGAACTGTGTTTTGTAGAGAAAAAATCTCTTTCTGAGCATCTCCGGGTATGGGCTGACTAAATTCAAGAGTAGATGCAGCTGCCATCCTAAGTGGCCTGCTAAAAACCTCAGATGGTACGGGTCCCAAACCCATCCCGCGCACTCTACTAGGATGCTCCTTCCCAAGGACTTTAGCAACCAGGTCATCCTGGGAGATTGAGTAGGAATGCGCAGGATTGACATCCCATAGTAATTTAATTTTTACCTATAAATCAAATATCAATATATATTAACACAATAAAAACTAATAATAAGTTATTATAATAAAAAATTGACTTCATACCCAAACTTCTTTAGCAGGCTCATTAACAAAACTCCCATCTGATTTCTTGTGAACATCCAACCACAGTTCAGTTCGGGGTGCTTTGTGCCCTAAACTTTGTGACTGCATTAAGCAAAGATAAATCAACAAATAGATAATACTGTCTTATAAATATTTAAATTAATTAAAATATTACCAATGTTGTTCGGCTTCTAGAGAATATTTTTGAGCCCACAGTGTGATGGATGACTTGCTTAGACTGGTTTGATGCATTCTGTCTTGAGAGATACTGAAATAAATAAAATTCAATTTAATAGTAATGTATTCAATGTCATTACCACTTCATATACATGTATAAATGTAAAATGAGGATAATATAATAATATATATTTCAATACCATCCGCTTCTCATCACGATTTCTATCAACAAAAACATTCCACTGTTCATTCGGTACCCCATTGGGTAGCTTCTCATACATTTGTTGCATAATCAACGAGGTATCGTTGACATCACACCAAAATATCCATTTGAAATCTTTCCATTTCTTACCTAGATTTTTCAGTGTCCACTTCCGTTCTATCACATTAGCAACTGTAAAGTGGAAGAACATATGTATACAGAAATTTATTTTGAACATATTAGTAAAATGGAATTCAGTTAAACCATAATGTAATAAATTTACCTTTATTTGAGAATCAAAAACATTATTTTTGCAGCTTGGAGGAATATGTCTCCAATCATCATATGAAATTGGAAGGGAAATGGGATCCGCTGCCAGCTAGCCTAGAATCTGGCCAAGTAACCCCACGACGTCATCTGTCGGGACCCCATAGGAATCAAATGGCACGAATATCTTTTCACCAGTCATATTCCAAACATCTGCACTTTTTATGTTTTTCTCCACGGTTGCATTTTTTTCATCTTCAATGAGAAAACAATTAGTATAAAAAATGTAATAAATTTATTTAATTAAAATTTGTACCTATGACAGTGACACTCTAGTATGCCCGTGATGAATTGGAAGGGGCGTGTCCCTTCCCCACTTTTGAGGCTCCTGAAGGGGGAGTCGATGACTCAGACTCTAATGGGACATCCAAATATTGTGTAAGAGATGGTGCAGGGGGAGATGGTGTAGGGGTGTAGGCAGCTAGTGCCTCAGATGTCGTGGGGAGGGAGCCAGATGGATCGTCATCTATCGCAGAAATAGATGAAATAGTGTACCGCTTCCTCCTTGGCATTATTGTCATTTAATAAAATAAAATTAAGTTCAGAATATATATTTCAAAAAAATTATGCATAAAAAAAGAATTAAAAATGATAATAGATGCCCAGTACTAACAGAAAAAATATATATAACAATGATAATGAATGACTGTAGAAATGAAACAAGTGGCTGCTGAAATAAATAAATAATTGTACATACAATCATTTTCCCCTTCAATCATGTCTTTTTCCTGCTCCATTTGTTTATCCACTTCATTCATCCTTAGTAGACTAATATTTTCAATATCATGATAGACAAATAATTATGCTTTCTGTTGTTTATTAAATTCAATTTCTGAGGTCAAATTTTCCACTTCATCACCCATATCGTAGAAATATCTATGTATTACGTGAGAAAATACACTCCACCCTTCATCGACAACATCATTCACATAATATACCATTTTTTATTGTGATTCTAAGATATATGGATCATGCAGTTCATGATCACAAACATCCATCAAGCGAGAGAAGTTCACAGAATTAAATTGCAAGGAATCTCTTTTAACACCTCTGATAATATAGACCAATTTTCATTTGAATAAAACAACAGAAAAATGTCCATGGTAGTTTAATTCAATAATATCATGTAGATTTCCATAGTATTCCACTTCAGAAAATGTAAATATACCACTATTCTGTGTTTTGAAACCCACTTATTGATCGACTGTACAAAATCTAAATCCATTCACTTTATAAGAGTCAAACTTTCTAACTTTTTTTAGAGGACCTCTAGAAAGAAACTTCAAATATTATGACACCTCTGATCGAGTATCAGTATTCTTGATCTGAAAAAAGAAAAATACTTTATTAGATTTAAAAAATGTTTGTTTGAAACTAATATTCGTACTTATTAAAATATTAATGAACTTACACGTCGTTCAAACCATTCTAGAAGATATTTTTTAACAAATTTTGTTATATCTTTCTAATTTCGTGTTCGGCCTCTCATTCTTCTATTTATTTGTAACCTCAACTCTTCAATAAATGGATCTGTAATTTCACTATTCAGCATCACATATCTATGTGCCTGTAATAATTCCAATTTAGTCAGTGTCACATTTGAGGTCCTCCCAACTGATCGGCCAATAACAGGAAATATTTTGGATTTCTAATGTATTTGAGATTGAGTTGATGTGTCTTCAACACATCGAAGTTGATTAAATCTTGTCTCAATATCATCCAACTATCAAGAACAAAATGTATGACACTCCTCATCCAAATAACCTTCAGCAATAGAGCCTTCTGGTTGAGATTTATTTCTCACGTATGATTTCAAATGCCCAAGATATCTGTGAAATAAAATAAACATAATTATGTATTTAATTAAGTACCAAACATTTTTTACTTAATTGAAAAACATATAAATAAAGTACCTCTCAATCGGATACATCCATCGATAATGAACGGGGCCTCCTAATTTAGATTCCTCAACCAAATGCACAGTTAAATGCATCATTACAGTAAAAAATGACGGAGGAAAGATCATCTCCATTACATAACAGGTCAATAGAAACCTCTCATGGAGGTTGTCAAAATGAAATGGATGTAGAGATTTCTCACATAGTTGTCTGAAAAATGTGCATAATTGGAGTACAATAGCAGTAATTTTTTTAGGTAATAATGTACGCAATGCCAATGGTAGTAACTGTTGTATCAAAATACGTGAATTGTGACTTTTCAATCCATGTAACTTATGATTCTTCAAGTCAACACACCTCAAGATATTACTTGAATACCCATAATATACCTTAAAATTATTTAAAATTCGAAGGTATGTATATTTATCCCTATTTTTCATTGAAAAAATTGCCAGAGGATACTTTTCATTCTCATCTAGCCAGAGATCACGTTTTATGTTCATTCCTTATAAGTCTTTATAAGCATTGAGATGATCCTTCAACTTTCAATGCTCATTAAGAAATGTGAAAATCAAATTTTCACATACATTATTCTCAATATGCATCACATCAAGATTATTCCACAAAAAATTAAATTCCCAATACGAAAGTTTGAAGAACATATTTTTTTTCTTCCATTGTTGCATTCCGATTTCGCTTGACGATGCACTTCGGACCAATTTTCTTCTATCATTCAAATGATGAACCTTCCAAAATTCTATTTCAACATTTTCAAGCTGTGTCAATATTTAAAAACTAGTTAACAACTCTGGAGGTGGTCTACGATCAATGGAACCATTAAATTTTGATATGTTCAGCTGAAATCTATGAGATGCATCGAGAAATATTCGATGACACAGGAAGCACCATTTTCTACTTTGAGGTAGCCGTTTGGGCTCAAAATAAAAGTTACAAATAGGATAAGACAAACCCGTGTAAGTGTTCCAACCAGATAAATTACCAAGCCCAGTGAAGTCACTAATGGTCCACATTAAAGCAACATGCATTTTGATCATTTTATTAGAATATGAATCAAATGTCTCAACATTGTTGCTCCATAACTCCTGCAATTCATTAATCAAAGGATGAAAGTATACATCAATATCATTTTCAGGAATTTGTTTTCCAAGAATAATCATCGAAAGGATAAAAGATATTTGTTGCATACACATCCACGAAGGTAGATTATAAGGGATCAAAACAACTGGCCAAATGCTATAACTGGCACACAAAGTCCCAAATGGGTTAAATCCATCGGCAACCAATCCCAATCAAACATTCCTAGGATCAGCTAAGAAATCTAGATGTAATGAATCAAATTTCTTCCACGATTGGGAATCTCGTGGATGTCTCATTAACCCATCATTGTTATTATCTACATAATGACACTTCATGTATTCAGTGGTTTTCGATGACATGAATAATCTTTGCAATAAAGGATTCAACGGAAAGTAACGCAAAACCTTTGCATGTGTATTACTTTTCTTCTTCTCCATGAAATTATGTTCATTCAGACTTCCAAAATCACCCTTTTCCTTCCATCTAGAAGAAGAACATTTCTTGCAATTCTGTCTACTTGAATCCTCTCCCCAATAAAGCATACAATAATTGAGACATGTATGTATTTTTGTATAATTTAGACCAAGCTTGTTAAAAACTTTTTTCATATCATAAAAATATTCTAGGATTTTTGCTTCAGGAAATGCATCACGAATCAATTCCAATATTATGGACATTGCCTTATTTTTAATTCCACACAGACATTTGATATGGTACAACTTTAGCATAAATGAATGCTTTGAATATTTCAAACACCCACTATACAACTCTTGATTTACATCATCAACTAAATCATGAAACACATTTTCCTCAGTGAATTTTTCTCTTACATTTGGCTCCACAGAATCAAGAGGAGGATCCAATGATATGTTACAATCTTGATCTACCAATTTTACAGTCTCAAAAACATCACTTGTCACGTTGCAATTTGTAGCACCCTCTTCTGGTTGTTCTGATTTGTTTTGATGATAATAGTGGTGTCTTGCAGTGTTGAATGCATCATTTATGAGGTTTTGCATTTCATTTTCCATTTTTGACTAACTTGGTACCACATTCTGTGGATTAACATCAGTGCTCAATCTCTCTATAATGTTTGATTCTCCATGCCAAATCCAACAAAAATATTGACCAGAGAATTTCTTCAGTATTAGATGATCATAAACTTCACCTCTCTTCAACCATGTTCTAAATTTACATTTAGGAAATGGAAAGTTTATTATCCCTTCAATGGATCAATTAAAAATTGCAAAATCTAAAAACTCATTCAATCCCTTAACATACTGAGATGTGTTCCTCGGTAATGTGATCCAGCTTTTATCCATGTATATCACAATGTTCCTACACAATAATAAAAAAATTAAAACACATAGTTACTAATAAATAGAGAAAGAGATTCATATATATGATAGTATAAGATTACAAAAACATAATATAATAAAGATGATCCCCTGAGTTAGATATGAACTTTCTAGTGTTTGGGATAGGGGAAGTTTCTTTGGTAAAGAGAAATACTGTGCTAACAACGTGGTAGCTACTTTACCATGAAAACCAAAGCACATTGTTAATTTGGAATAACCCCAACCTAAGTTCTCTATAGAGTCTTCATATAAAACTCTAATATTGAATAAATCTATTATAAATAATGTTTTGGGAAAACCTTATGATGCTTAAAAAACTCAACAAATTGTTAATTTAGAGTGACAAGAACCACATGAGGGATGGTAGTCTTGAGGCATGATAAGTGGTGGTGTTCATGTAAATGCATGATGTAATAACTTGGGAGATTAGGTTTTTAGGTTCTACGAACCTTGTATGGATTGAATTACTAGACCTCTCTTTGGTGTATTCAAATAGAAAAGAGTGGTGGTGTGACTTGAGGGTGATTCGGATCATATATGTGTTAGTGCTCATGAGTGGAGAATTATGGTTAAAAGGGACGATCGAGGATCTGACCATGGAGTCGAACTAAGATTCATATTCAGACTTCGGTGTGGGCATTGAACATTTTTTTATTCCTTGAAGTGGCCCAATATTTATGGGGAGATATGATCCATGGGGTGGATGTGCTAATAAAGTACATGTTATTCAACTAAAGTAAGAACTGATTAAATCAAAAAAATGCATGAAATAAGTGATGTTATAATTATTTCAAGTCTCATTTGATATAAAATATGATCAAAAAGTGTCATGGATATAGAGACCCAAAGCTTGACGTACATGGACATTACATTACTTTTTCAGAATACTTAATACATAACAAAAAAAACACACAAGGATCGTAATAGTTTAGTGTCTTTGGAAACTCGGAATATAATCTTCTAATCGTGGTGAAAGATCTTCAACATCTACACTAATGATCTTCCCCTTTTTTTCTTACCTAAAAACTTTCTTTAAATCCTGGGGAAAAGAAAACATATAAAGGGTGAGATCAAATGCTCAGTAAGGGTAAGAATGGATAAAATAAAACAAATCATATACATTTGAACTTAAAAACATGAACATAATGTTTAAACATCAAAACCTTGAGCAATGACATAAAACATGGCAGTACATAAGGCATAGATCATAAAGAAATATTAATCATGATAAAATAGCATGGGAATAAAACATGTAATTATGGAAACCATTAAGCACATGATATGATTTCCATAGTATCCAAGGCATTGCTGCCAAGACCATCTTAGTGGACAAAGTCCTTTACTGAACCAGGTTTACTTTCCGTTCCAGCCTTGTATTATTGAACCAGATTTACTTGCCGTTTCAGCCATGTCTATCTCATGAGATATAATTCTTTACCCAATGCATTAGAGGGAGATATAGGTCCCACCCATCTCATAATGAAATCATTCTTACTTGTGCCACAAAATAAACATACATCATTCATAATAAACCAACGAATAAAATGGGTTTCATAAACATCATCCCATCATCACACAATCTATATAAAAGAAATGGATATCATTTCATAATAAGAAATGTGAAACCATGTAAATCATTGAGACATTATACTTGAAACATACACATATGAAATGATTTCATCTTATATGGAAAATGGTTTTGATAAAACACTTGAAATGAATTCTTGAGGAAAATATCATTTCTTCTTTAAAATCATTTTCTTTTCACAAAATTTCATGCATTTTTAAAAGAAAAGGATTTTGTTGAAAATAGTCATGAAATAATTTTGAGGAAGCTTCATGAAAATAAGGCTTTATAAAACCGTAAAAATCCTTTCATGATGTATAAGTTAAAAAAAACATTCTTCTCGTAATTTTGCCGAAAAAGTCAAAAAGTACCTCCTAAAAGAAAGATTCCTTACACACCATGTAGTAAAAGTCAAAAATGGGTAAAAATGAATTTAAACATACATGAAACCATTTTTATAAATCAGGTACATGGATGATAAATATAACCCCATTAAATACTTACGAATAAACAATCTTAGATAAGAATGAGATTAGAATAATTATCCCTTACCTTAGGTCCGATATGCTTCATACGTATCAAAAACTCCTGTATAATGATTTAAATAATGTCATTGACTTATTAAAGAATCATATTCATTGTTATGATATCATATATGCTTGACTTATGACTTTATATTACCCGTTCTTTTGTAAATCCCATGTTAAAGCAACGTTTTGGGTAAATTTATCTTATTTATCGTACGTGTTTGGACTTGTTGTTCTTGATGTTATTATTAATTATATCATGGTTTACTTACTTACAGAATGTAAATAATGATTTATATATCATATATATTCATTATATATCTAGAATATACATGTATTTATAATAGTACATAACATATGGAGGTAAGAAATGAAATGCACCGTTCATGGTGACGGTAAGCCGTACGTACACATGGACAATAATTTAATTTCTATTTATTATTTTAATGGAATAGGTATATTATAATTACAGTATAATATCATATATAATATCATTAACTCCATCCTTTATACATCCCACATAAGGCATTAACGAATCACATCACTTTGAGGGGGCGGTAGTCTGCACTTCCTCAAATGAGATTATCGTATTTACCCACTGTGGAAAACATAAAGGCATGATATAATTGGGAAGTAAAGAAGAATAAGGAAATCATAAACATAATATATATCATATATAAATATAGTTCCATCATAATGGCCACCATGGGAGGCGGTAGGATAAAATCGAACAATCATCGTTTCGTGAGGCATTAGTTTTCCATCCATAGAAACATTATGTTCTTCATCCATTATATGGAGGTGTGTGTAAGTGTAGTTTGAATCCTTATCATAAAAACATCCTAGTATATTTATTATACTGGTGTTTTTACAAAATAAAGTATTATAAAGAGTTTAGGGGTTGGAGAAGTAGAATAAAAGAAAACAACTTAAGAGAAACCGTTACCTTTAATTTGGGTAACTTCCTTTGGATTGAACCAAAAGGACTTATTGGAGTGCCTTATTCCTAATGTAAGGATTGAAGGGGAAGGATAGGTATGTAGAGATCTTAATTGGGCAGATTTTGGATGATCCAAAAGGCTTTATAGGTGTGAGGAATTGCATAGAAGTGGTCTCCTTTTATAAGGGAGAGGAGGGGCTCTTTTAGAAAGTGTGAAAATATTATTTTATTATAAACTTATCATCGTCTTCAAAAGGTCCAAAAATAATTAAATATAAAGATAAGATGACTCATGGTCGAAATAAAATCATCCAATCAGAATTGGACATGTTTTGTATAATATTTTAATCATTATAATCTAATTTATTTAAATCATTTATTAATGAGGTAAATACTGCATCATTATTGTGTCACAAATAATTTAATTTATTTGATTTCTAAAAATTATAAAAAAATACCAACATGTAGTAAATATTTTTATATTTCAAATTAATATTTATAGTCGAAAATATAATTTATATAGAGCCTTAGAAAAATTAATTACTAAAAGATTTTTGTTAATGCCAATTTTGTCTTTACATTAAATTAATTAATCTAATGTGTCATTGTCTTTCATAAGTGGCTCCATGGGGTCCCAAAATCGACCGAAGGATGCCCATGATCGGCCATTACTCATCTAATAAGTTTTGGGCAAGTGTTAAGGTAATTTTTAATTATTACAATATTCTTTTAACCTTGAATTACCCTATTTACCTTTAACCGTGGTAAATAAAAATAAAAAGTTACTATTTAGAAAAAATTATTTTTATCTAATTGAACCACATTTTACTCCTTGATATTAACCGTGTCTCTCAGATTTTTGAAATTCAACTCATAGAAGTAGTAAAATTAAGTTTTATGAACAAATGCAAAAGCTCCTAAGAGGTGGGTAAAAGATGGTGAAAAGTTCAATACAATTTTTATAAATATATAATTATTATAAAATGACTCCAATGAATTTCATTGAACTTATATTAGTATTATGTATCTATTTTGACCTGAAATAAATTTAAATAAAATAAATTATTATTTAAATAAAAAGTCAGTTTTAACCAAAAACTCAGTGTTTTCACTATTCATCAAAAATTGAAGTTTTTAAGAAAAATACAAAACATTCAGCCTAAGCTATATTTGATATTCCGAATTCAAAAATGATATCTATTTTTCCAAATTCAAAACATAGAAGTGGCATTAATTAATTTTAAAATTAATTCCCGTTATCAAAACAAATAGGGTGTTTTTAAGTAACAATAACTATCAAAAGATCATCACTTGTTTATGTACAATTTAAAAGTGAAATTAATTCCAATGACCAACATTGGATTAAATGGTAAAAATATATTCTAATTACACTTTAAAACAGATTAAAAATATAATCTAACCATATAAATTATTGCGATGAAAAAAGTTGTTTTTAATTAAAATATAGCGTGTTTTTACCATTCATCAAAATATGAAAGTTATCAGAATAATATGAAAATTTTATCCAAATTAAATTTTTATATCCTGATTCTAAGGGAGAATTTTATTTTGTCAAATTCAACTTATAAACATGTCAAAAACTAGATTTAAAGTGGGTGTGCCATCAAAAGGCAGCAAAACTGCATTTTTTGAAAAATACTTATTTTACCCGAAACATTTATTTTGTTCTCATACCATGTTCTAGAAAATATGTAAGATGAATAATAATGTTATAAAATTCAAAATGTAGTTAATAATATTCATAACGGCTTGTCCATAATAATATTATAACAATATATCGTTGTTTAGTGAAACCTAGTATTGCGTACTACACACGCTATCGAGGAAGGTCGCGATTGCGTGTAATGTAAGCCAAGTCAGGGTTGCGTGTTGTGCAAGACTCCTTTGTTGTTGCGTATGACAAAATCCAACCATATTTCATTTATATATTGAATATATATATATATATATACACTCAATGTTGAGCAGAATAACTACTATCAAACAAACTTGAAATTGTGTGTAACATGATCCAAGAATAGTGTTGCGCATACTGCAAGCTAATACGGTGTTGCGTATAGCACAAGATAATATTGGTGTAGCATAAAATAGAAGATATGAATGAAATTAAAAATAATATATCTCATAAAATCTCAGGGTGTTATAATCGCTGATCATGAATCAGCAAGTGGTGTTAAGAAACCACTTTTTTGCTTCAAAACTTGATCTAGAAGTTTCATGCCGAAGTAAAGTCACTTGTTGAATCTTGAAATACATAAAAAAAGGGATTATTCTAGAATATAAAGAGGTTTTCAAGTCTTAACTAATGGAATCAATGATTTCATATTGAATCTAGTTTATAATAAGGGATATCAAGCACTAAATTTAGTAGAATTAGACCACTAATAAGAAGAAAAATTTAGAGGAAGTAGTTATTACCTTCCTATCATTAGTGTGGTTTCAGTGTTATTGGTATGTTTTTATTGACATGATAAATCTAATTTTGAAGTTATATTGATATTGTGCAATTTGATTAATGTGGATGATAAAGACACCACTTACGATTCTATTCCCTAGGTATCTCACCCCTACCTAAGGGATAAATGTCTATCAAGGGCCACATTCCCAACTCATAAGGTTTGAGAACATATCATTATCCATATAGTTCATATTGATTGCTCATCG
The DNA here is from genome assembly GCA_963277665.1 of Viscum album. NCBI lineage: Eukaryota > Viridiplantae > Streptophyta > Magnoliopsida > Santalales > Viscaceae > Viscum > Viscum album. Next base: position 614,534,082 of record OY728128.1, read on the forward strand.
AGAAAAGGAACCTAAATTGGTTCCATACTGGGTCATTCATATGTTCTTATAGATCATCATACCATAGATGACCATTACCACACCATCCCATAGACTCGCCCCTCGACATTTCTTTAGGAGAGAATCAATTACCTAAAACAAGACATTTATAGATAACTTGACCCATAAATACATGATGGACACCCTATTGGGGTTTTAATTTCCCTATAGTTAAGACTCTCATATATATAACATAGCCATCAATGGTTTTATAATCAATGCATCATACTAAAGAGAATTATATGAACCCAACATGAATCTCTATCCTCATGTATCATAAGGTAAATAACTCATGGATCCTATTCATGTTACATACCCACCTACATGAAATTTCAATCCACACAATAAATGCATAACCATATCCTATGGTAATATTAGTCATAAAATACCTTGACCATAGAGTTATCCCCTTAAGAAATATCATTCCATCCTCATCAAATCCATCTCTAGGAACCAACACCATCTCAATCCCTTAACTCATAAAATTAAAACATATATTATAAAGAAATAATAATTAATTAAGAGAATTAATCCATATTAATCCAATTATTCATACTTTAGGGACATCTCATCAATTATGTATCCTCACTGTAACTTCAACTAATGGGGTATGGATCACTCTCGGAACACCTCTAAGCTCATTTATAAACAAAACCCAAATATATGAAGTCAATACATTAAATTAATTCATCCAAATTTGACGATAAACCAAAATAAATTATGAAAATGACAAAACAATAATGAAACTACATAAAACCTTATGCATTTTCCTCCACAAGATTCCACTAACCATTACACACACAAAATCCACCGTAATAGGATGATACCACCGACGGAAGGGGAGGGGAGAATACCAAGGGTACGAACTCGATGGGGTCGGGGGAGAAGCCGATGTCGCGGGTGTCGGGGGGAGAAGTGGGGTCAGTAGAGACCAGCGACTAGGTCACTGGTAGAATGGGAGGGAAGCGGAGGGGACCGACGGTAGGGTTCGCGATCGTCGGGGTTGGATCAGGTGGGGGGGGGGGGGTAAGTGTCACCGATGTAAAAAAATAAATGGATTTCGCGACGACTTTTAATAAACCGCTGCGAAATATTTTTAACGAAAGGTTTAGCGGTAGTTTTTTAAACCGCCTCTACAAAATCGCTGATATAGGAATTTTCTGTTGTAGTGCTTCCTCATATTTCTTATCAAACTTTCCCAAATATGGGTTTTTGATTGTAAGTAAAAATGAACTTCTAAAATCATTTAAGAACTTTAAAAAGTTTTTTTATACCACGTTTCATAAGAATTATTTTTGGATCCCAACCATAGAAAACCTATGTTTTAAACATTTATAGTAGTAAAAATATATTCTCACTAGTATAACATTGAAATTTTATATTCTACTAACATGATTCTTCCCATTTCCACCAAACTTATATTCTTACTTTTTTATAAACAATTTTTTTTGTGGGAGGTATATGGAGCACTATACTAATGTTTAATACCATGATTTATAAGATGTGTTTCAAAAGTATTACTTGTTAACTACGTTTAATTATCTATTATCAACTTCTTTATATAAGCCCTCATTTCTTTATCAAATTCTTTTCTAAAGAATCTGAACATTTCTTTAGCCTATGAGTTGTGATTAAAAAATATGATGATTTTAATCTAAGTGAAATCATCAATAAAAGTGATAAATTATAAATACCATTTTTTTATTGATGTATCATTTACCAACATAAATAGTAATTAATAAGTTCAAGAGGTATGATATAATGAATCTAAACACTCTTATAACTTTTATTAGTCATATTACTTTTATCAAAAGTTAAAAAAATCTTCTTCTATTTATTTAAATTCTATAAAGTTTTGAAAAGCATCAAAATTAGAAAGTTTGTTCTTTTTTCTCCATGGTTTCCAAGTATTTAGTGACATAAATTATTTCCATCCTCATCAGTTAAGTAACATGAGTTGTTAAATTCTCATATTCAGAAGAGGTTCCCACTAGTTATTTCTCATTCAGTAATAACTTTTCCACCTTTCTCACTTTTTATAAGAAAGTAATATTTTTTGAAAATCACTTCTTTTCCATCATCAAAAAGTTTACATACACTAAGTAGGTTATGTTTTAGTCCATAAACAAATAAGACTTCATAAGATTTCAACTTTTTACATTCAATATGATATGTTACAATTCCTATGATTTTTAAAGAACATTCATTCCCAAAGGTAAGATCACCTTAATCATGATTTTCAATATGTTTTAATATTTTTAATTCACCTATAATGTGTGAATAAAAACCACTATAATGTTTCCATTATTTGTTTCTTTTCATTTTTATCTATGTAGTCTCAACAACAAAAGTTATTTCTTTAACATTATTCTTTCTCAATTACTTTTATTTTCTTTCATTCAATACTGTTCCTAGAAGACTAGTCGAACATTATTCAAAAAAATTACTTGGTTGATCACATCTTCTACAAATTTATTTTAGATAATCAAACTAATTTTTCATTTGAAAGTTTCTAATATCTCTAGAATTTAATTTTTCTATTTTCTGTTACTTAGGAAAGTTACTCATTCTTATTTCACTAATTATTTAACTATGGTAAAACCTTCTTTTGGGAAGATAAAAGTTATTTTCTCAATTATAATACTTATTACCATAGATTCCATATCACCAACAATAACCATAAAATATTTATTTTCTATTGAAGTAAGATCATTCTCTATAGAAACATTTTTATGATTATAATTTATTTTTACTCTAACATACTCTGGTTGTGGACCATATTTCATACAAAGTTAGTTTTAAACTTTTTTAGATGTGATAGGTTTAATTCATATTCCTCAATTTAATTTCAAGATTAAGTAGTTTTTATTGAAAATTATTAACTTCTTCTTCCTTATCTTCTAGCTTCTTACTAACGTCTTCAATAATCTCTCTCTGCTTAGATATTCTATGTTTGTAACTTAATATTTCCTAGATGTATTCTTATTCATGATTGAAAACATATTTTTCACCTTTAAAAAAGTTCCCACAATCTTTATTTATCATTTTGATTTCTTTCCGGAGAGATTATTTTTCTCAAGACATGCAACAAGTTCGGTTTTGAGCTGATACTCTCTATAATATTCTTCACCTCAATATTCTTCACTATTTGAAGAGTCTTGAATTTTCTCAACTTTTTCAATGAATGTTATATCCTTTTATAAAATTTCATATTTTGAATAATTGTTTTCAATTGAGTATAATTTAAATTTCTTACTCAACATACTTCTCTTATTCCTAGTAAACTTCTTCTTATATTTTTTGGATGACTTTTCATTTTTAGAAATTTTGTTCTACTTATTCCAATAAGGTTTTTCATCTGAATAATTCAATATTATCCATCATTATTATTGGTAAAATTCATATCAAAATGTCTAATTCCACTATAATCAAAAACAAATAGAGGAATTTTACCTTCACACTTTCCTCTTCCTCTTCAATAGTTCTTGGATATAAGAGACATGATTTTGTCATTCAACTCATCATCCTCTTTATATTTAGGGTCACAAGGATAAAAATCTTCAATATTTATGTATTTTTATTTTTCTAATGGATTCAAAATCCATTTCATCTTTCATCTTCTTTTTTAACATTGGAGCTTCCTCATTTCATAATAAATAAGAATCTTTTTTTTCAATTCATCATGATAAAAATCATCCTTATCTTCTAAAGAGGAAATTTTAGATTAAAACCTGTCCAAAAGGATTCTCATAAATTTCCTCACTATTGTAGAATCTTTCAAAACTTCTCCTAATACTCTAATGTTGCAAAAAATTTCATTTACCTTGGTGAATTATTCATCAATAGTTTATTCATTTCTAATTATTATCTCTACATACTTACTACACCATATTTTTATCTTTTCTTCTTTAACTTTAGTATATACTTTAAAAATACTTTGAATATTATCCCAGATACTCTTTGATGTTTTGAGACCCATTACCTTCATATAAACATTTTTTGATAGAAACATAAGAATATTATTCTTATCTTTTCCATCAACTTCGACATTTCTATAATATTCAAAATTCATCATGGAATTGTTCTTAATAGGTGGAAAAAAATTGCAAAAACATCAAAAACTTCTAGGACAAGAGATAAGAAATAAATAATCTTCAAATATATCCATCCATAATTATTTTTTTCCATAAATGTAGGTATTAATCTACTATTGACATAATTGATTTTATCCATGATATGGATTCAACAAGGGAAACTTTCGTATGATAACAATTAAAGTTCATATGGATCGAATAACAACTGAGAAGGGTGGTTGAATTGATTTTTAACTTTTTATAAGTTTCAAGACATTTAGAAACATAATCCATGAATCCTATTAAATTTCATTACCTTATCATCTTTTAGTAAATATTCATTCATGAAAAAGTAGTAATGAAAGTGAAGAACATGAGATTTACAAGGTCCATACTCAGTGTGAGATCTTACAAACTTTACATAGCCACTCACATGGGTCTATAGAAATTCACTATAATAAAGAAGTGAATACAACTTATGTTGACTCCCATTATACACCTTCTATCTCCAAATAGAAATGAATATACTGACTACCGTCAATTAACCATGTTTTCTTACAAACAATTAAACCAAATAATAAAAGATCAATAAAACCTTTTTTACTCAGAACGATGTATAAAACTTCAGTCTAATGATCCAGGGTCTAATTACCTCAGTCTGATTGTCTCATTATGATGAACTCATTACGATGGAATCATTATAATGAACCCTTTTCTAAAACTACACCTCTTAGACTCTGCCCAATCTACACAGTCCGATCTTCCTCGATCCAATCTTCCTTAGTTCTATATTCCTTAGTATGATACTACTTAGTATGGTAATGTCACGACCCGCATTCCTCAAGATAAGGGAAGGGACAACAAAGTACCACTCCCTTACTTCTTCAAGATGAAGGAGAGACAAAAACCCTTTATTCCCACCTTCAATAGGCCCCGGAGTGGCAACTACCACTAAGGGTATAGAATCTCAAACAAAATGAAAGGCATTACCCTTTTTAATGAAAAAATGATAGAGAAATAAGATGGTAAAAAATCAAAAACAAAATCAATATTTTATATAAAGGAAACTAAAATCTAACCCATGCATGATTTAAATGTAAACTACCACAAGGTACTACAAAAAACAATGTAAAATACCAAAAGAAAAAGACTAAGTAGTAGTGCATCAAATATCCCAATGCCCAAGCTATTAATGTCCAGCATGGTCCTCAAAGTCCTCCTAGAAACCTAAAAATAGAATTATATATATAGGGTGAGCATACAAGTATACTCAGTAGGAAAACCAAAGTCACTCGTGCAGAAGTGGGGGAAACTTACTAATGCCTTAGTGAGAAAATAGTAGAACCTCAAAGCACCTAGAAAGGAATACTAACCAAACCAGTCTCACCAAGGCATGATCACCAAATAACGCAAGTAAAGTAAAGTAATAGGTATGATCACATCGATGGTTTGGGTACCCTGCACCACTTTCCCACTGGTTAATTTCTCATTCCTAACAGCTAACATCTTGATGCTTCCTCTCTTCCCAAATGTATTCACACTGCCACAACCTGCCTACACACAGCTGGGCTACAACCCACACACATATCCTACCCAGGACACCTGGGAAACCACCATCACATGCCTCTCCTATAGACACATGGTCCTCATCCTGAAGACACCTGGTAAAAAAACCTCACCTGTAGACACCTGGGCTTGTCATACAAAATGAAACTTTCCCAAAGGGTATTGGGATATAGTAAACCTCAAGCCATTACAACCTACCTGGATAACTTGAGCGGTAATAACTTGGAAGAGGATGTGAGGAATACATTTAGTAACCAACCATCTATCCTCCCATCAGGATGTTGGGAAATACACCCTCCCCCTTGAGATTGGGGGGGGGGGGTGTTCAACACATAGTTCTCAAAAAGGGTGGGGCACATATAGAAAAACACAAGGAACTATAGTTTATACATATAGGTAAAAAACACTCAGACCAACCTATGGGTCCCAAAATGAACAACTATCCTACAAAAAACTTCCCTTGATGCTACCCCTACATGCACAACCACACAATTGACACAACCAAAGCATGAAACCAACCCCTTTTTTCATTTAACCACTTGCCATTATTTATAATGTAGTTCACTTTAATTTATTACAGCACTACCTAGGAAACTACCATCCATAACCATTCCCAATACAACAAGAAAAACCAAGTTGTAGTCTCTCTGCAAAAAATAACACAACAAAGGCAGTCTCACTACCTACTAGTCCATTCATTCCATAACCAATCAATCTGTTAAACCAAGATTCCACTACACCTACTATACCATACCACATGAAAATACCAAAAAAACCCTACTAGTACACACATCACACAACCACACCTATCAAGAAATGTGTATTCAGATTTATCCAAAAGAGGCTATTTAATTCCACTTGATAAACTGGACTGATCACACAAAGTTTTTCATCCTAGTGCATCCATTTATTAAAACAAGTGTATGTGGTTAATTATATTTCATATTACATCCATTTAATATGAGATAAACATAAATATAGAGCATCATCAGTGCACAAGCAAATACCACTAATGATTGTGATTTTCAAGGAGACATAAGTCACATAAATCCCAACAACGATCAAAGATAAGAGATAAAACATGTGATCAATATCATCATCATATTCCTTTTCCCCATTTATTACTTGTTAATAAAAGAGGATTCAACCATTGTTAATGAATAAACATTACTACACCCACCTAGCATGATAAAAAAAATAAGGAGAGGCAGAATACTATCTACTTGGAACAACAAGTGACCAAAACTCCTCTTTGCGCTAAACAGGGGGTCATGCGAATAGAAGGAAACTCAAAAAAACTAGATAGGAAATGGATATTTCATAGGTGTATGAATCATCTGGGGAATAAATTTTGTCCATTCACCAAGAGAAAAATAAGAGAGGACCTCAGCTTTAGAAAATCCAGATCCTATATCAATAGAATGGGAAATGATTTCAAGGGCCATTAAAGTTGGATCATGGTTAATATTTACTCAACTTGGCTATTTCAAAGTCTAGGGAGCATTAAGATATTAAATATATAATTAATATCATTTGAAACGCCTTTAGAAACACTTAAAAAATACTTTAAAACTGATTTACGTCAAATTAAACATAAGAAGGGTGAAGCTAGAAAAAACTAGGAAAAAATGGAACAAAATGACACTGGCACTGAAACCGACATCGATGCTGATGCTGATGACAAAGCTGACTCATACACTGACACTGATCCTAACGTCGATGCTAAATCTGATGCCGATGCAAACACCAATGTTGACACAAACACCAATACCGACATTGGCACTGATGCCCACACCGACGTTGATGCCAACACTAATGCTGAAAGTTAAAAATGATATGTCGACACTGACATTTCAAAATGACATGATGACGCCGATAGTTCAAAATGAGACACCAACAAAGACTGTTCAAAATCACACACTGACACCAACAGTTCAAAATGATACACTGAGATTAACACCGACTGTTCAAAATGACACGACGATGTCGACTGTTCAAAATGAGATGCCGATATCGACAATTCAAAATGACACACTAATGCCAATAGTTCAAAATGAGATGCCGATACTGACAATTTAAAGTGAAACACCGATTCCAATAGTTCAAAATGAGATGCCGACACCGGTAGTTCAATACGACCCACTGACACCGACACTTCAAAATGATATGCTAATGCTGAAAATTCAAAATGACACGTTGATGCCGACAATTCAAAATGAGATGATGATGCTAACAGTTCAAAATGAAAAGCCAATAGAAAAACAAGATTTTATTTGGAAAACTCTGAAAATGAGTCACTTAAACCTCCCAAAACCCCAAGATACTAGATTTTCATAAAGTAATGTCCTGGAGAAGTCCGAGTCATTACATCAGATACCTCTCAAACAATTATCACCCTCAAGAATTCATAACGAGGCTAGGGGAAAGAGGAGTATGAACAACCTCTCGTAAGACAACTCTCAAGGAAAAACCACCATGTGTTGTTCCAAAACTGGAGTGAAAACCTCGAAATCCAAGAACAACTCACCGACATCTACCACCACAAACAAACACATGAACCTCAAAGATCAAACTGTCCTGGCACATGGATTAGGGGGATCTTTCCTCTATTTTAAGATACTATCCTCTTTGGGTGGTACTGACTCTCCCACACAAGTTTAATCGCATCCGTATTAATGAATCTTGATTTGGAATAAGGCCTTTCCTATACCACACATCAAGACCTTTTACACACATTCAAAGAAAAAGAAATAACTCATCTCACAAAAAACGAGGTCAAGCATTACATCATAAGACAAGCACAAAGAAAAACAACAAATCAAAACTCAGAACAACTCCTGGTGTAAGGAACACATCTGCGCCACCCTCTCCCAAGTACTCTCCTCGAGGCCACCGTGCCTCCACAACACACGAATCAAAGGAATCGTTCATCCATGGAGCACCTTCTCCCGATGGTTCAAGATCTCCACCGACTACTCCAAAAATGTCATGTTTCATCCAATATCTAATTATACCCAGTCAATGACATGGGAGTCATCATATAGATATTGAAAAATATGAGAGACAAAAGATGCTATGGATCCTCTCCAACTACAGTGGAGTCTCCAGCTGATATTCCACCTCTCCTACACATCCCAACACCTCGAAGGGCCAGATGAACCTGGGTGAAAGCTTTATACCCTTACCGGACCTCTATTTCCCACATTGAGGGAAAACCTTTAGAAAAACACATGTTCCCCAATCTCTAACTCCAAGGGCCTCCTCATATGACTGACATACTACTTCTTCCAGTCCTAAGACACCTTCTTCCTCTCATTCACAAGATAAACCTTTTCTGTCATGCTCTGCACTACCTCTGGTCCATGAAGGGATGCTTCCCCAATCTCTGTCCAACACAAGGGTGAACAACATGGCCTTCTGTACAAAGCCTCAAATGGTTCCATGTATATGTTAAAGTGATAGAAATTATTGTAGGAAAACTATACCAGAGGAAAGTGTCCCACCCATAATCCTATGAAGTCTAGACCACATGCCCGAATCATATCCTCTGACGTCTTGATGGTCCTATCCATTTCCCATCTATCTAAGGGTGGAAAGTAGTTCTAAGGCATAGCTGGGTGCCAAAAGCATATTGTAATCACCTCCAGACTTGTGAGGTAAACTATGCATCCTGATATGAGATGATGGATATTAGAACCCCAGGAATCCACAACACCCCATCCACAGACCTCCTTGGTAATGCATCCTCTGCACTCAACTCCTTAATCGCCAGGAAGTTAGTCGATTTCTTCAACTAGTCCATCACTACCCAGATAAAATCATAGAATCCCTAAGCCCTAAGTTTACCTATGAAGAAATACATGGAGATGTCATCCCAATTCCACTTGAGGACATCTAAAGGATGTAAAATACCACCGAGAACAAGGTTATCACCCTTCACCTACTCACACATCATTAATCTTTCCACAAACTCCGCTATTTCCCGCTTCACCCGGAGGCACCAAAACTATTCCCTCAAGCCTTGGTACATCTTGTAAACTTCTGGGTGTACCACCATGGGTAAACTATGGAACTTATAAAGAAATCCCTTGCACATCACCACTAGAAAAAAGATATTACCATAGAAGATCATCCGATTTTGACCATCCTCCGACCATCCCTACAGAGCATCACCCTGGTCAACATGATCACGCATCACTTAAGTCTCTAAGTCTTCCCACTGAGACTCCTCCACCCGCCACATCAGGGAATATTATACTATCATATGAAATAGACTACCTCTGCCAATATCCACCCTAGCATCTAAGTGCAAGGTAGACAACTCCCCCATCACCTTCCAAGAATCTGCAGATTCTCGAACCACTTCCCTCTGCGACTTACTGATCAAGGCATTAACCATAACATTTCCCTTACCTTAGATGTAAGAGATATCAAAGTCATAGCCTTGGAGAAACTCCATTCACCTTTACTATCATAAGTTCAAGTGATGTTAGGAAAAGATGTACCTCAAGATCTTATTATCTGTGAAGACTATAAATCTCTCCCTGATGAGATAATGCTTCCACAACTTTAATGCAAACATGATCATGGGTGGCATTGTTATGTTTGTGGGGACGTAACTTCCTAGACCCATAAGAGATCACTCCTCACTTCTACATTAGAAAACACCCCAAAACTAAGTTGGAGACATCATAGAGGACATCGAAAACCACCCCTTCCTCCAGAAATCTAAGCACTTGAGCACTAAAAAACCTCCCTTTCAGATAACCAAAAGATGCTAGAAACTGATCACTTCACCTAAAGGACTAGTCACTCATTGTCAAAGCTGTAAATATAGCTTCAACTCGAGAGAAGTCGAGTATGAACCTTTGGTAATATCCCTCCAGACCGAGGAAGATATGAACCTCCACCACATTATGGGGTGATTCTTAAGAAACAACTGCATCAACCTTTGACAGTTCCACTACTATCCCCTACCGAGACACCGCATTTACAAGGAAGTTCACCTCCCACATCTAGAACTTTCACTTGGGAAACTTCCCATAGAGCTGGTGGTTCCAGAGCACCTCTAAGACAATCTTCAGATGTTTGGAATTCTCCTATTCTAACCTTGAGTAAATCAGGATGTCTTTTATAAACATGATGATGAACCAGTCTAGAAATTCATGGAAAATAGTGTTCATGATCCCCATGAACACGACTAGAGAATTCGGGACACCAAACGACATGACCTTGAACTCAAAGTTCCCATACATGCACCTAAATGAAGTATTTAGGATTTCACCCTCCATCACCATCAACAAGTGATATCTTGACTGCATATCAATCTTAGAGAACCAACCTACACCACTTAGATGGTCAAAAATACCATATATCCTTGAAAGGGGGTAATAGTTCCTGACTGTTACTTGGTTTAGTATCTGGTAGTTTATGCACAACCTCATACCACCATCTTACTTCTTTACAAACAATACAAGATCACCCCAAAATGACATGCTGGGTCAGATAAATACCTTCCTCATCAGATCATGGATCAAAATCCACAACTCCCAAAACTTAGAAGGAACTATCTAATAAGGAGCCATCAAAATCAGATGGGCACTAAGTTGTAAGTCTATCCTGAACAGGACGTCACATTGAGGGGGTAGAGTCACAAAATTTTCTAGGAAGACATACAAGAACTCTCTGAAAACTCATGGAACTTCTACCATCTCAGCATCCTTTATCCCCTTTGATAGCTTGGCTGACATAGAAAGAAGGGGCTCCACACACTGGCATCCCACCTAACAACGGCGCTCGCAAAAAAAAATCTACATGCTTGCCATTTATATCCGAAAACATATCTCTCATATGGAAGTAGTCGATAACTTCATGCATAGAGAACAACCAATTTATTTAAAGGATGAAAACGTATGGATGAATATATAGTAGAAGAAGATTCCCACTAGACTGATTTGGTCCCAACATCAGTTTGCATCCCTAAAAAACATTAAACAAACTGGTCAGACCTACAACTGGCGTACTCAACACCAGGGGAACGAGAATCCTCTTGACATATATTCCAAGAGAATGGGATAGACCAGCTGAAACAAAGGAGTTTGAGGCTCCTGAATAAAACAAAGCACAAGAAAGAGTGCTAAATAGACTGATCGTACCTCAAACAACCTTCGACCCCGCTAGAACTACTGCCTCAACAACATGAAACAACCCACACCCATCTACTCTACCCATTTACTATCAATTTCCTCCCCAAACACACCCTGGTCGAGGTACCTAAGAATCACCCTGAGGTCGGCCTCCTCCAACATCGTCTACCCTTGGTGGAGTAAAATCTCGCTTCCCCTGCTGTAGGAAAGGACTGGATGATAACTGATATTGATGGGGTGGGCGCTGGACTTTCCCACCCCCAATATACTGAGATCGAACTCGGAATTGGTTCCCAAGATTTCATAGACCTCCGCAAACCAAGATCCTCGGTATCGGGCCCATGGGGAAGAGAAGAGGACCAAAATATTGAAACTAGAACTGTTGAGGCCTACTCCCCAATGAATGAAACCTGGAAGGCCCTGATTCTAGAGACCTGCTGAATTATTTTACCTTAAAAGAACTCGGTTGGATCCCCTATTATGGTACATGTCTTTGAGAGTGCATCATATCCACTACTTTGTCCTTCTTATGAACTTATAAGTATGTCGACAGAGTAAAGGGAGAGAAAAAATTCAGATGAGAAGGTCGGAGTGCCTCCTCCTAGCATCTCACCCACAACTCCACATTTAGAAAGAGATCTGGTGTGAAGCATAGGAGATCCTTGAACTTGATCCCCAGTTCCCTCACCGACATACTACCGTGCTAGAGGGATAGAATATCTCACTTCTTCTCAGCCTTCATCATCGAGGAAAGGAATTCTATAAGGCCCTGACCTTAAACCTTACTTAATATTGAATTAAATGAATAATTCACATTGAGGATATTTTCAGGTTTAGAGTTTTAGAGAATTAGGTCAAAACTATTACATCTCAAAAGATTACATAGTAGACACTTCTACTAAGTTTCCATAACATAAAAAAAATTAAAAAGAAACATGTCTAGTTCCATGTTTTAGATAGCATGTCGTTCCTTGATCCCATCCTTGACCTTATTCATCTTTAAGTCCTGTGGAAAACATTTCAAAAACCTGGGATGAGCATAAAAAGCCCAGTAAAGGATACACAAATAATGAAAACTGTTAGTTTTTCAAAACAATATGTAAACCATGAATACTTTACCAAAGTAATACTTTTCACCCATATGAAGTAGTAAAAACCCTTCACGGACTAAAAGACCATTACTTACCATTTTGTAACCAAACGATTACAATAAAACCCATATAAAGAACACATAACATATAAAGGTAACTTGGGACATAAACATACTTAAATGGAATAACCATATGGTCGACTTCCACACATACTTAATGGAATAGCCATACGACCGACTTCCATACCCAATGCATTGGAGGTTATAACGTAACCACCCGTCCTGGTATTCACGGCACCACCCATCATATGGTTTATCACGTAACCACCCGTAAAATGTCCAAGTACCATCATTACATATAAAATATTGAAAATATAAACATTTAAATAACAACATTTCATTTTCAATCACAATAAGTAATTCCAATATATTGAATTAATCAATCCATTTTCAAAAACCATTTAAAAGATATTTTTGAATAAAAGTGTCCCATAATACTTTAAGGATTTTAATGGAATTATAATTTTAAAAAATTAATGTCCATATAAAAAAATACTGAAAAACATTTTGAAAACATGGGCATTAAAGATAAATATTTAGAATAATGAATCTTTAAAACATTTAAAACGATATTTTTGTTAAATAGTTTTTAACAAAAAGAGAGACTCTTGAATACAAATAATTATGGAATAACATTTAATCCGAGATTTATAATATCATGAGAATAAAGGGATTCATGATATAATATGTCAAAGGACAATACACACACCATATAATAGTGAATTGGTGCATAACAGTAATGAAGTCTCAATGGAAATGTAAATTGAGATGAAATCCATTATAAAAATGGTATCCTTAAATTAAGGATAAATCTATCACATAATTATGTGTGAGAAATATAAATACACCCAATATAAGTGGATATTAAGTGTGAAATAATCAGATTTCATTCACACATAATCTTGGAAAAACAAAACCAATGACATAGATATTTAACTCAATGAAATGAGATTGAGTTATGATTTCCCATACAAGTTCGTAAGAATTTATCAATGAGATGATTATGTGTAGAAATATATATCTACACAAAGGTTTTTGGAAATTAAAACATAGAGATTATACACATAATATTTTCATAATAAAATCAAGAAGTAGAGGTTTAACGCAAAGAATTGAAAGTGGGTCAAGAAGTTCCCTTACAGAAATCTGACAGCATAACATCGTCACTTTAAAATTCAGAAAATGAGTTGATGAGAGAGAAAATGGTATCTCATCACCTGGACATAAAATTTACATAAATAAGGATATATAAGAACATATCCCAACATAATAATATTAAAATACCTAAAAAATGTCTTTTAAAATGAGGAGGGTGAAAGGCTCCCTTACCGAATTGGGTAACTTCTGAAATGTACACCCCATGAAAGAAGGGTCATAAAATGAAGATGTAACCACCCATAAATGAGATTATATTATACAAATAGTAAAATAATGGGCAGTACATATACCAAACAAAATTAAATAGTGTCCAATGTAGCATGAATCCCACGGGAATAAAAAGTGAGATGAAAATCCCCTTATGAAAATTCGGCAGCCTAACGGCGCCACATAAAACTTCAAAAAATGGATTGATGAGATAAAATAGGGTATCGAATAATATTAACATAAAATTTATATCAATAGGAATATAAAAGAACATCCCCCAACACAAGAAATATGAACTTAAAATAAATGACATAAAAGAGAGTACTTAAAAAAAAGAGAGAGGTCGGATCCCTTACGAAAATTCGGCAGCATAACGGCGCCACTCAAAACATCCAAAATGGATTAATGAGAGAAAATAGGGTCTCTCATCATATGAAAATAAAAATTACAGTAGGATTAATATAAAATAACATCCCAATCATAAGAAATATGAGCTTAAAAGGAATGACATAAAAGAGTGTACTTAAAAAGAAAGAGAGGGGTGAAATCCCTTACCTCAAGTCCGACTTGTCTTATTTGTTTTTTTATATTCCTGAATAATAAAATTTGGTAAATTTATAATTTCTTAAGGAACTATTTTAAATATTATTATTCAGTTCATATCACATATTATAATGTTATAATAATTGGTTAATAATGTGAGTTCATATCAGACGTTTTTGTCGACGTTTGGTACATGAGTCAAAAATGAACTTGTTTGAAAATGATTGTCCATGTAGTTATAAGTAAATCATCTCCAGAATATTATTTATGATTTAAATATCATATATATCCAGTAAATATTCATTTTATACTAATCTATAACATTTTGAGATAAAAAGAAATGAAATGCACCGTTCATGGAGACGGTAGGCCGTACGTACGCATGAACGCTACTTTCATTTCTTTGTCATATTAATGGAATTAAAAATAATTGAGATAGATATATATATATATTATAATTCCAGTATAATATATATGTTATATATGTCACATTTATTCATTAATTTAATTCTTTATACATTCCATGTATTGCATGAACGAGTCTCATCACTTGAGGGGGTGGTAGTCCACACTTCCTCGTATGAAATTATCGCATTTGCACAACATGAAAAAAATAAAGACATGTTTTAAATATAAAATTAAGAAGCATATAGAAAACATAAATACCATATATATCATATATAAAATATAGTGACAACATAATGGACACCATGAAAGGTGTTAAGAGAAGATTGAACAATCATCGTTTCGTGAGGCAGAAATTCGCCATCCACAGAAACAGTATGTTCTTTAACCATTAGACGAAGGTGTGTGTAAGTTTAGATATAATCCTTCACATAAAAACATCCTAGTATATTGAAGATACTGTTTTTGTTACAAAAGAAAGGAATAAAAAGATTTTATAGGGTTGGAGAATCAAAATAAAACATAAGAACTCAACAGAGGACACTACCTTTAAATCGGGTAACTCTCTTTTATTTGAGCTCAAAGGCTTACTTGTAAAGGCTTATTCTCAAAGTGAGGCTTCAATGATTAAGAGAGGGATGTGGAGAGACGAAATGGTCAAGGTTCAGCCAAGACAAAGGCTTTAGTGGTGTGGGTAAGGTGGTAGAGGTGGGGGCCTTTTATAAGAGGAGAGGAGGGGCACTCTTGGAAAGTTATAAAATATTACTTTATTATATAATTCTTTTCGGATTTTAAAGGTCCCAAAAGGATATATTTTGAGGATAAGGTGATAATGTTTCTAAATCCACCCATCCAATAGGTTTTTTATAAGTTTAGGTCTTAGATTTTACATTATCTTTTCATTTTATTTAAATCGTTAAATAATGAGGTAATCACTACATCATCATGGTGTCATAAATAATATACTTTATTTAATGTATAAAAATTATAAAAAATATATCATGAATTAGGAAATATTTTTATCTTTCTAATGAATATTTATAGTCAAAAATATGACTTGTATAACCCCATGTAAAAATTGTTTTAATAAAACAACACATGTTTGTGACATTTTAATTTTAACTTTAAATAAAAAGTTATTAATGTCATTTTCCAACCAAAGTGGCTCCATGGGGTCCCCAAGTTGACCCATGGATTTTATTGGTCTTCCATGACTCATCCAATAAGGGTAGGACATGTGTCAAGGTCATTTCATATTATTAAAACATTATTTTTTCCTTAATTTACACTAATTACCTCTAATCATGATTAAAAAACTTAAAAGTTACTATTCACCAAAATATTATTTTAATCCCATTGAACCACATTTTACATCATAATTACAACCATGTATGTCGGATTTTTGAAAATCAAATCACAGAAGTGGTATAGTTTCATTTAAATGAAAAATCAGTTTTTAAACTACCACTTAGTGGTTTCACTATTCATCTAAAATTGATGTTTTTCAGAAAAATACCAAAAATTCATCCTAAGCTATATTTGATATTCTAAATTCAAAAATTATGTCTATTTTACAAAATTCAAAACATATAAGTTTCATTAATTAATTTAATAATTAATTCCCGCTATCAAAACAAATAGCATGTTTTTAAGAAACAATATCTATTAAAAGATTGACACTAGTTTAAGTCCAATTTCAAAGTGAAATTAATTCCAATGACAACTATTGGATTAAATAGTAAAAATATATTCTAATTTCACTTTAAAACCAATTCAAAAGATAATCTAATCATATAAATAAATTAGATTAAAAAGAGGTTTTGAATTAAAATACAACATTTTTCACTATTCATTAAAAATGAACTTTATCGGAAAAATACCAAAAATTTACACAAAGTAAATTTTGATGTCCCAATTCTAAAGAAGAATTTTATTTTCTCAAATGTAACACATAAAATTGTCAAAAAGTGGATTTAAAAGAGGTTCGCCATCAAAAGGCGGTTAATCGACCTTTTAAAGAATATTAAAATGTTTATGCTCAAAATTGGATTTATTCGCATTTTTAATCCTATAACATTTATTGTAAAAAGTAAAAATATTTGACAAACATATATAATCATTTTTTAGTTAGTTCTGTTCTTTCCCGCCATTACAATGGCTAGGCGTTAACTACCATTTAAAATAATATTATTTTATTATTTGAGTGCAACGTAAGATTTCAAAGGAAATCGTTGTCACGTATTGGGTACGCCATCGAGCATAGAGTTCCCTTTAATGTAATATTAATATATTTTTCAAAAATAGGGATAAATATAAAAATGTTATATTCTTTATTTACCTGGGGTGTTACATCCTTCCCCCCTTTTGGGAATTGCATCCTCACAATTTTAAAATTGGGCTTGGAAACATCATTGAAAGTCCCACATTGGAACAAGAGTTGGTAAAACAATCACTTTAAAAGAAAGAAAGAGAAGTACGGAGATCACCCGAGCTAACCCATACTAGGATTCCATGTAAGAAAACATGGATATGGAAGAAAAAGAAAAGGGTCATGTTATGAGGGAGAGTGATAGAAAACATGTTTATGAGAAAGTTAACCATAAGAAAATCACAAACTTTTGGTGGGTTAAACGGTATTTGATTCCCCAATAGGAAAAGTTAACAGACAAAATTTTTTTAAGTTAATTTTCATTGAGGAATTTATTTTTGATCTTAAGGAAACATACATACTTGTCATGTTGAATTTCAACTTTTACTATATTTCTTACACAAACTCATACTTTCCCCAAATGATGAGTATTTAGGAAGACTTGTTCACATTAAGAGTACTATAATCAACTTCTAGAGAATCACCTAATCCACAAAAGAGAACTATATACTTCCCATGCCTTTAGACTTTAACCAAAACCAAAACCAAAAAGGTTAGTACAAGATCAGATAATCCAGAAAAGGATAACCCTTTATAAAAAGAAAATCTATTCTTAATCTCCAAATTTTTTCCAAAAAAACCCAAAGTTCAACAAAGACCATAAGTAAACCAACCTAAGATTGAAACCCAAATATTTGAAGGATTTAATCACATAGTCTTCCAAGTTAAATCGTATCATTTATCTCCAAACAACCTCAGTTTCTCTTAAAGTCTCATGTTGAAAAGTAATTAACCTAATCACATATCCTCTATGATAGGTTAATAATTTCCATAGATAACCCAAAATCAACTAACTATTAATTCATAAAATCATCTAACTAAAAAGAATTAGTCAAAGTAACTAGGGACTTCACGTAGTCCAGTGGTAGGCGATAAATACCAGTCACACTTTGGTTGTGGGTTCGATTCCCGCAGCTTTGTCCGACGCGACGGGTTGTCACACGGTCTGCATGTTGTCCTTTTTCCAAACTATATAATTCTCAAATCATTCCACAAAAAGAGATAAAATCAACAAAAATAACCATAACATAATTTAACCTCAATTTTATCTCATTCCTTTCATTTTCCATCATAACATATAGTAACCCATAATTACCTCAAAAGTAAGGATCATATAAACCCAAATGGTTCTTTATAACTATGTACAATAAAGAACAGATAAATATTCCTTGAATAAAATTTTCATATATCAAACATCAGGGTTACACATACTATAAAAAGTCTTCTAATGTAACCCCATTATCAAAAGAGACTTAATACTCTTAAGAATTTCACCATAACTCTTAAAGCCCTTATATGCTGACTTCTTACTCATTCAACATTCTTCATGATCCATTAACCATTCCTTTCCAACCTATTCTGAAATACTTCTTTACTACAAATAAAATCATCAATCATATCCTAAGATTCCAAAATAGGAAAACAAAATTTAAGAAATAAATCCATACCTTTGATTGGTCATTGTTAGTTTCTTCATCCTCAATCGGAATGACATTAGGTATTGGTAAACGAATATTTGTACGATCTTGGTGATCCCATTCCTGAAACTTCTTCATATGACATGTGTTTGAATAATGACTATGTACAACACATTTAAAACATTAAATTGATCCCTCGGAAAGAAATTCTTTCCCTTTCCTCGAGTCAACTGGATGCTTCCTTTTTCCATGGTAGGTTCTTGCTTTATGACCTTTATTTCCACATCTATAGCATATTTCTGTCCCTTTGAAACATTTTCCTAGGTGTTTCTTTCCACATATTTGACACATAGGTTTTTGAACACACTTACCTTTATGATTATTACCTATAGTTCCGTAGGGATTTGTTTCTCGCATATATGATGCCCTATAAAAATCACCAAGGTTTAGGTGGTCATTCATGAATCCAGATAGTTGGTTGAGGATAAACAAAAGAGTTATCATTGCCGCTCCCATATCATTCAGTTGCTCACTCAGAAAACTGTCAAAGTTTCCTTCACATCCACTGTTACTTTGGTGCCTGCTAGATCCAGCCATTTACTAAAACCAAAAAGGTCAGTGTGAGTATATCAAAAAAAAACCATCATGTACTAATGAGGATGATAAACACTAAGATATACTTACTCATTCACTTTATCTAAAACTAGGACTATTTCTGAAATCCTAACCATTATGTTAATGTCACTTATGCTTAGAGAATACCCTAACCTCTAAAGTTATCTAAACCGACCTCTGATACCTACTATAAGGCCCTGACCTTAAACCTTACTTAATATTGAATTAAATGAATAATTAACATTGAGGAACTTTTCAGGTTTAGAGTTTTAGAGAATTAGGTCAAAACTATTACATCTCAAAAGATTACATAGTAGACACTTCTACTAAGTTTCCATAACATAAAAAAAACGTAAAAAGAAACATGTATAGTTCTATGTTTTAGATAACATGTCTTTCCTTGATCCCATCCTTAACCCTATTCATCTTTAAGTCCTATGGAAAACATTTCAAAAACTTTGGATGAGCATAGAAATCCTAGTAAAGGATACACAAAGAAGGAAAACTGTTAGTTTTTCAAAACAACAATTAAACCATGAATACTTTACCAAAGTAATAATTTTCACCCTTATGAAGTAGTAAAAACTCTTCACTGACTAAAAGACCATTACTTACCCTTTTGTAACCAAATGATTACCATAAAACCCATATAAAGAACACATAACATATAAAGGTAACTTTTGACATAAACATACTTAAATGGAATAACCATACGGTTGACTTCCACATATACTTAATGGAATAGCCATACGACCGAATTCCATACCCAATGCATTGGTGGTTATAACGTTACCACCCGTCCTGGTATTCACGGCACCACCCATGATATGGTTTATCACGTAACCACCCGTAAAATGTCCAAGTACCACCATTACACCTAAAATATTGAAAATATAAACATTTCAATAACAACATTTCATTTACAATCACAATAAGTAATTCCAAGATATTGAATTAATCAATCCATTTTCAAAAACCATTTAAAAGAGATTTTTGAATCAAAGTGTCCCATAACACTTTAAAGCTTTTAATGGAATTATAATTTTAAAACATTATTGTCCATATAAATAAATACTGAAAACCATTTTTAAAACATGGGAATTAAGGATAAAGATTTAGAATAATGAATCTTTAAAACATTTAAAACGATATTTTTGTTAAACAGTTTTTAATAAAATAAGAGACTCTTGAATACAAATTATTGTGGAATAACATTTAATCTGAGATTTATGATATCATGAGAATAAATGGATTCATGATATAATACGTCAAAGGACAGTATAAACACCATATAAGAGTGAATTGGTGCATAACAACAATGAAGTCTCAATGGAAATGTAAATTGAGATGAAATCCATTATAAAAATGGTATCCTTAAATTAAGGATAAATCTATCACATAATTATGTGTGAGAAATAAAAATACACCCAATATAAGTGGATATTAAGTGTGAAACAATCAGAGTTTATTCACACATAATCTTGGAAAAACAAAACCAATGACATAGATATTTAACTCAATGAAATGAGATTGAGTTATGATTTCCCATACAAGTTCGTAAGAATTTATCAATGAGATGATTATGTGTAGAAATAGTATATCTACACAAAGGTTTGTGGAAATTAAAACATAGAGATTACACACATAATCTTGGCATAATAAAATCATGAAGTAGAGTTTTAACCCAAAGAATTGAAAGTGGGTCCAGAAGTTCCCTTATAGAAATCCGACAGCCTAACGGCGTCACGTTAAAATTCAGAAAATGAGTTGATGAGAGAGAAAATGGTATCTCATCACTTTGACATAAAATCTACATAAATAAGGATATAGAAGAACATATCCCAACATAATAAGATTAAAATACCTAAAAAATAAGTCTTCTAAAATGAGGAGGGTGAAAGGTTCCCTTACCGAATTGGGTAACTTCCGAAACGTACACCCCATGAAAGAAGGGTCATACAATGAAGATGTAACTACCCATAAATGAGAGTATATTATACAAATAGTAAAATAATGGTCAGTATATATACCAAACAAAAGGAAATAGTGGCCAATGTAGCATGAATCCCATGGGAATAAAAAGTGAGATGAAATTCCCATTATGAAAATTCGGCAGCCTAACGATGCCACATAAAACTTCAAAAATGGATTGATGATATCAAATAGGATATACCATCATATTAACATAAACTTTACAGTAATAGGAATATAAAAGAACATCCCTCAACATAAGAAATATGAGCTTAAATGAAATGACATAAAAGAGAGTACTTAAAAAAAAGAGAGAGGTCGGATCCCTTACGAAAATTTGGCAGCCTAACGGTGCCACTCAAAACAAGCCAAAATGGATGGATGAGAGAAAATAGGGTCTCTCATAATATAAAAATAAAAAGTACAGTAGGTGTAATATAAAATAACATACCAATCATAAGAAATATGAGCTTAAAAGGAATGACATAAAAGAGTGTACTTAAAAAGAAAGAGGGGTAGAATCCCTTACCTCAAGTTCGACTTGTCTTGTTTGTTTCTTTATATTCCTGAAAAATAAACTTTGGTCAATTTATAATTTATTAAGGACCTCTTTTAAAGATTATTATTCAGTTCATATCACATATTATAATTTTATAATAATTGGTTAATAATGTGAGTTCATATCAGACGTTTTTGTCGATGTTTGGTACATGAGTCAAAAATGAACTTGTTTGAAAATGATTGTCCATGTAGATATAAGTAAATCATCTCTAGAATAGTATTGATGATTTAAATATCATATATATCCAGTAAATATTCAGTTTATACTACTCCATAACATTTAGAGATAAAAATAAATGAAATGCACCGTTCATGGAGACGGTAGGCCATACGTACGCATGAACGCTACTTTCATTTCTTGGTCATATTAATGGAATTAAAAATAATTGAGAGATATATATATATTATAATTCCAGTATAATATATATTTTATATAGGTCACATATGTTCATTAATTTCATTCTTTATACATTCCATGTATTTCATGAACGAGTCACATCACTTGAGGGGGAGGTAGTCCACACTTCCTCGTATGAAATTATCGCATTTGCACAACATGAAAAGCATAAAGGCATGTTTTAAATATAAAATTCAGAAGAATATAGAAAACATAAATACCATATATATAATATATAAAATATAGTGACATCATAATGGCCACCATGAAAGGTGTTAAGAGAATATTGAACAATCATCGTTTCGTGAGGCAGAAATTCGCCATCCACAGAAACAGTATGTTCTTTAACCATTAGACGAAGGTGTGTGTAAGTGTAGCTCGAATAATTCACATAAAAAAATCCTAGTATATTGAAGATACTGGTTTTGTTAAAAAATAAAGGAATAAAAAGAGTTATAGGGTTGGAGAAGCAAAATAAAACATAAGAACACAAGAGAGGACAATACCTTTAAATCGGGTAACTCTCTTTGATTTGAGCTCAAAGGCTTCCTTGGAAAGGATTATGCCCAATTTGAGGCTAAAATGATTAATAGAGGGATGTGGAGATATGAAATGGGCAGGGGTTGGACGAGAAAAAGGCTTTAGATGTGTGGGTAAGGTGGTAGAGGTGTGGGCCTTTTATAAGAGGAGAGGAGGGGCACTCTTGGAAAGTTATAAAATATTACTTTATTATATAATTCTTTTCATATTTTAAAGGTCCCAAAAGGATATATTTCGAGGATAAGGTGATAATGTTTAGAAATCCACCCATCCAATAGGTTTGTGACAAGTGTAGGTCTTATATTTTACATTATCTTTTCATTTTATTTAAATCGTTAAATAATGAGGTAATCGATGCATCATCATGGTGTCATAAATAATTTATCTTATTTAATGTCTAAAAATTAAAAAAATATCATGATTTAATAAATATTTTTATCTTTATAATGAATATTTATAGTCAAAATGATGACTTGTATAACCCCATGTAATTTTTTTTTAGTAAAACAACACATCTTTGTGACATTTTAATTTTAACATTAAATAAAAAGTTATTAATGTAATTTTCCAACCAAAGTGGCTCCATGGGGTCCCAAAGTTGACCCATGGATTTTCTTGGTTGGCCATGACTCATCCAATAAGGGTAGGACACGTGTCAAGGTCATTTCATATTATTAAAACATTATTTTTTCCTTAATTTACACTAATTACCTCTAATCGCGATTAAAAACTTAAAAGTTACTATTCACCAAAAAATTATTTTAATCCCATTAAACCACATTTTACATACTAATGATAACCATGTATGTCAGATTTTTGAAAATCAAATCACATAAGTGGTAAAGTTTCATTTAAACGAAAAATCAGTTTTTAAACTACCACTTAGTGGTTTCACTATTCATCTAAAATTGAAGTTTTTCAGAAAAATACCAAAAATTCACCCGAAGCTATATTTGATATTATGAATTCAAAAAATGATGTCTATTTTAAAAAATCCAAAACATATAAGTTTCATTAATTAATTTAATAATTAATTCCCGCTGTCAAAACAAATAGAGTGTTTTTAAGAAACAATATCTATTAAAAGATTGACACTAGTTTAAGTCCAATTTCAAAGTGAAATTAATTCCAATGAAAAATTTTGGATTAAATGGTAAAAATATATTCTAATTTCACTTTAAAACCAATTCAAAAGATAATCTAATCATATAAATAAATTAGATTAAAAAGAGGGTTTGAATTAAAATACAACATTTTTCACTATTCATTAAAAAATGAACTTTATTGGAAAAATACCAAAAATTTACACAAAGTAAATTTTGATGTCCCGATTCTAAAGAAGAATTTTATTTTGTCAAATATAACACATAAAATTTTAAAAAAGTGGATTTAAAAGAGGTTCACCATCAAAAGGCGGTTAATCGACCTTTTAAAGAATATTAGAATGTTTACGCTTAAAATTGGATTCATTCGCATTTTTAATCCTCTAACATTTATTGTAAAAAGTAAAAATATTTGACAAACATATATAATAATTTTTTAGTTAGTTCCGTTCTTTCCCGCCATTACAATGGCTAGGCGTTAAATACCGTTTAAAATTATATTATTTTATTATTAGAGTGCAACGTAATATTTCAAAGGAACTCGTTGTCGCATATTGGGTACGCCATCGAGCATAGCGTTCTATTTAAACTAATATTAATATTTTTTTTCACAAATAGGGATAAATATAAACATGTCATATTCTTTATTTACCTGGGGTGTTACAAATTCTGCCCGAAACTCCTTCTTAAAGTCATCCAAAGAGACATCGGTCTCGTTCCTCTCCCTAAGGTAAAGCATCCACCACTAACTTGATGCTTCTTAAATCTAACTCACTTCTTTAGGAACCCAGTACTCCCTTGGATCACAAATCAAGGTAAAGGAAATTGTCAAATACTTAAGCTAGCTATCCATCTCTAGGTTTGAAATGATGCATCTTTTACTTCCCCGGGGTCTGCTACTAGAAAGCACGAAGGGTCTTCTGCCACAATTCATCTTCCTCCTCTTGATAGTCCCTCTACTGATCAACTAGGTTAAGATACTAGGCCTCAACTTCTTGTACCACATGTGGGTGATGTTCATGTTCCATATCTAAAAAGGGGGTGAACAAGGAACTCATAATCTCGGGTAGTATGCAAATTTTATATAAAAATTTATTTCTACTATTTATTTAAATTAAATTCCCAAAATTTCATGACACAAAAGAACACAAGTAATAATGATGCATATACCTTTCCTAGGTTCTCTACCCTAAAATCAGTGTAGCCATACTTTGTCTTTTTATAGGTCTAGAGTCCTTATATTGGATAAAGGGGGCCCCTAAAATCCTGTGTACTAGCCGATCTTCCCTAGCCTATTTCACGCACCAAGATTTCCTAACACTGTTTCCTAACTATTCCATGAAACACTCAATGTGCCTACTCTGAAATCCATCATATATCTCAACCTCCCTTTGATACAAATCTATCACGAACCACCTTCCTCAAGATGAGGGAAAAACCAAAAAGTTATGTGCCCTTCATTCTTCATGATTATGGAGAGATAATGAACCCCTGAGTCCCACCTTCAATAGGCCCTAGAGTGGAGAATAGAACCAAGGGTTTAGAATATCATAGAAAATGGAAGGAATTTCCATTTTTAATAAAATCTGGATCAGGATATGAGATAGTAAAAAATCCCAAACAACACAAAATTGTTTTATAAAAGAAACCAAAATCTAACCCATGCATGATTTAAATGTAAAAT
The DNA here is from genome assembly GCA_963277665.1 of Viscum album. NCBI lineage: Eukaryota > Viridiplantae > Streptophyta > Magnoliopsida > Santalales > Viscaceae > Viscum > Viscum album. Next base: position 614,560,086 of record OY728128.1, read on the forward strand.
ACCACAAGGTACAACAAAAATCCAATGTAAAATTACAAAAAATAGACTATGAAGCAACACATCAACTATCATGACGCCCAATCTTGTAAAGTAAAGAACGGTCCTCAAATTACTCCTAGAAACTGGAAAATAGTTTTATATTCATAGGGTGAGCATACAAGTATACTCAGTAGGAAAACCAAAGTCACTCATTCACAAGTGGGGGAAACATACTAATATCCCAGTGAGAAAATAGTAGAACCTCAAAGCACCTAGAAAGGAATACTAACCACCCCAGCCTCACCAAGGCAAAATCACTAAATAAAGAAACTAAAGTAAAGTAATAAGTACAAGCGCATCGATGGTTTGGGTACCCCGCACCACTTTCCCACTAGTGAATTGATCATTTCTAATGGTTAACAAATTTATGTTTCCTCTCTTACAAAATGAAGTCCCACTACTACAACCCACCCACACACACCTAGGACACAACCCCCAAACATATCCTACCCTAAGACACCTGGTCCACCACCTCCTCATGCCTTTCCTACAGACACTTTGTCCTCATACCGAAGACACCTAGGAAACAAACCTTGCCCGCAGACACCAGGGCCTCTTGTCCAAAACGCAAATTTCCCAAATAGTCTTGGCCTATAGTAAACATCAAGCCATTACACCCTTCTTGGAAAAATCGAGTGGTAATAACTGGGAAGAGGTCCTGAGGAAGAAATTCAGTAACCAGTCATCCATCCTCCCACCGAGATGTTGGGAAAGGTACCCTCCCCCATGTGATGGGGGGTGTTCGGCACATAGTTATCAATAAGGGTGGGGAACGTATAGAAAAACACAAGGAACTACAATTTATACATATTGGTACAAAAATAATCAGCCAAACCTATGAGTCCTAAAATAAAAAAACAGCTTACACAGAGATGCCCTTGCTGCTATTCCTACATGCACAACCACACAACTGCCACAACCAAATCTTAAAACCAACCCATTTTTTTTCATTTAACCACTAGTAATTATTTTTAAAGGAGTTAAATTTAATTTATTACCAAACTACCCAGGAAACTACCATCCACAACCATCCACAACCATCCCCAACACAATAAGAAAAACCAAGCCACAATCCCTCTGTACAAACAACACAAAAAAGGTAGTCCCCCTACCTACTAGTTTATCCATTCCACAACCAATCAATATTTGAACCTATGATTCCACTAAACCTCCTGTACCATCCCACATGAAAATCCCACAAAAACCTAACAAGTACACAGAGCACACAACCACACCAATCAAGCAAGGTGTATTTAGATTTATCCAAAAGAGATTCTTTAATTCCACTTAATAAACATGAGTGATCACACAAGGGTTTTCATCCTGGGGAATCTATTTATTATACGAAGTGTACATAGTTAATTAGATTTCAAATTATGTCCATTTAATATGAGATAAAAAAGACAACGTAGCACCATTAGTGCACAAGAAAATACCACCAATGAATATAATTTTCAGGGAGACATAAGTCACAAAAATCACAAAAATGATCAAAGATAACAGATAAAATAGGTGATAAACATCATTATAATATTACCTTCCCCCATTTATTACTTGTTAAGAAAGGACGATTCATCCTTTCTTAATTAAGAAACATTACTACACCCACCCCAAATGATACAAAAATAAGGAGAGGAAGAAGAATCCCTACTTGGAATAATATGCGACTAGCACTCCTACTTACGCCAAATAGGGGGTCATGGGAATAGTAGAACATCTAAGAAAAACTAGATAGGAAAGGGATCTATCATAGGTGCACGACTCATATAGGGAAGAAAAGTTCTCCGCACACCAAGAAAAAAGAGAAGAGAAGAAAATAACTATAGAAAATCTAGATCCTATATCAACAGAATGGGAAATGGTTTCTAGGGACATTAAAGTTGTATCATGGTTAATATTTACTTAGATTGACTATTTCAAAGTCTGAGGATCATTAGGATATTAAAGATATACTTAATATCCTTTGAAACACCTTAAAAAATTCTCAAAAAATCATTTAATCTCGATTTACGTTAAATAAAACCTAAGAGGGGAGAAGTTGGAAAAAACTATGAAAGACTAGAAAAAATGATGCTGACGATGATGCTGAAAAAATGATGACACTGACACTGACGCTAACACTGACGCTGATGCTAATGCTGATGCTGATGCTGGCATTGATGTCAATGCTAACGCTGATGTTGACACTGATGCTAATGCCAACACTATCACCGATGATGACGCTGATGCCAACGTCGACAGTTCAAAATGAGACACTGAAACTGAAAGTTCAAAATGACATGCTGACACTAATATTTCAAAATGAGATGCATGCACTGGAATTTCAAAGTGAAAAACCAACACTGATAGTTAATAATGACACACCGAAACTAAAACTTTAAAATGACACATCGACATCGACAGTTCAAAATGAGACATCAACACTGATATTTCCAAATGAAACACTGACATAAAAACTGGATTCTTTTTGGAGAACTCTAAAAATGAGTCACTGACACCTCCTAAAACCCCCAGACACTATATTTTCACAAAGGAATGACCTGTAGAGGTCCGAGTCATTACAGGTAAGAAAATTTTTAACTATCTGATCTTCTAATGATATCTCTATATAAAAATAACTCTTACTTAAACTCCTTAATGCCCCACATTTTATTCACATGAAAAGGTTTAAATGTACGAATGTATTTCAAATCTATTTATAGGCGTCCAAGAATGAAAAAGGGAGTAAAATGAAAAAAATTTCTCGCTTACTCAAATTAAAAACCTCAAAAATTCAGTCATATTTTAACTCTATTTTTGAGCAATTCAGATCTTTTGAAAACTTCTTGATTTATTTTGAGTCTTCTAAGTAATGAATCTTCTCTAATTTATTTACTTTTCTTCAGTATGATGGAACTTACTTATCATCTTATAATGGTACTTCCTCATCTCATTCCAAATTGAATTTCTTTATTAGAGTTAGTTCAATTAAATTTCCTTCTCAAAGTCTCTCTAATTTAATTTATTTATTAGATTCATTTCTATTGACTTTCCTCCTCAGAGATAGTCAGGTTGACTTTCCTCCCTAGAGTCAATCAAATTAAATTTACTCCTCAGATTTAGTTCAATTTAATTTACTCCTTAGAGTTTGTTCAATTTAATTTCCTTATCATATTCATTCCAATATAATTTCCTCTCATATTTAGTCTGATTGACATTTTTCCTTAGAGTTATTCTGATTAACTTTTCTTCTTAGAGCCAGTCTGATGGAACTTAATTAGCTTTATTCTGATGGAATCCTCATAATGATATAATTATCCTTAATTTTTAATTATCATTATGATGGAAACTCCACTATGTAACTTTGAAAATATTCAAACCTCATTAGTTATAAATTATTTAGACTTCAGAAATTTTTTGTTCCAGGTACTTCTAGATATGATGTAAACTTTGTTGTTATTTCTGGAACTGATACAATATTTAAGATTCCTCAATTTATTCAAAAAATTTTATCATGATAGTTTTCATTATTCGTGAGAAATCTAAGATAAAAAAAGAATCAAATGAATTTAGGTTATAAATTTTAAAAAAATTTCTAACTCCTAACATCATTGTCTTTATTCAACCTCTTAAGCAACATTTTTACTTTCTAACAACCATGGTGTCCGATGAATCTTGAAATTCATAGTGATAAAAATGAGATTGATGGAGTGTTTGATCAAATATTTTATAATTATAATAAATTATATGATCAATGTTACTCAGTATAATACTCTACATATAGTGCTTCTCAGTTTGATCATATACATATGTAAAAACAACTTTCTCAAAAACAAAAATTTTATCCCCCTTTGTGTTTGGGTTCAAACATTTAGCAATTTTCCTCTATTTTTTTAAATAAATACTTTACGAAAGATTAGTTATGAAAAAATAAAAAAACTTGGTTAAATAAACATCACAAAGGTTATTTTATACAATTTTACTTCCCATTCTATATGGGATATGATAATATCTCTCGTGTGTACTGCAGACTACCACCTCTTGAAGCATTGTGATTTGTTTTTCACTAATGCTTTACTTGGAAGGTAATAAAGGTAAATATAATTAATATATGTTTTATAAATGATATATATTTGATATTAATGACATATTTATCCTTATTAAAATATAATATATCATTTTATTTATAACCTAATCACTCACTGAAAAATGATAAAGTCATTCAGGAATGTGTGGACTACCGCTTCATGAAGCGATGCGACTATCTTTTCATCACCACAAAACATGGATGATATATATAAGTATATTTAATAAAATAATATGGTATATATGATATTATGATAATTATTTAAATATAAAATATTACTTATCAACTTTCCATAATGATCATTGAAAAATGGAAACGTCACTCATGCGTATGTACGACCAACCGTCTTCATGATTAAGGAATACTTCATTTATCAAAAAAATATTACATTATTGGTTTTAAAATTATAAATGATATATAAATATGGTAATTATTTCATTATTATTATTTTATATATTTTTAAATTATTACGTCTTTAACCATGTCCAATACACAAAATCTATTTTGAAACAATGAACCGAACATCCTCAAAATGCCTGATATGGACATAACGGATAAATTATTTAAATATGTCATTATAAAGAAATAAAATAAATGTTTCAAGTATAATTTATTAAACCTATAAAAGTTTCTTAATAAATATAATAATTTATTTAAGATTATTATATAGTAATTAAAGTATACACAAGGAATGTCTGGACTTGAGGTAAGAGTTTTCTCGTCTCACTTTTTATTTCTGTGATACATATGCCATATTTACCACTTATTTTTATCATGTGGGTTATATAATTACCTATATTAATATAATATCATGAATCCTTCATACATCATGGTTTTTTTTCAATTTTAATTATTTTATACAAGTGAATTTGACTTGAAAGTTACCAAGTGGTAAATAATTTCATAACTCAATTTCTTTTAATTGAGTTATATTACTTATTAATTGTATTTGATATTCTAATATTATGTGTGTAATGAATTTTGATTATATTTTTTTGTATTTACACTAATTTTTTATGGATTTAAATTTGATACACCTAATCATTAAATTAATTAATTATCACTTCAATGTTATGATCAGTGTAAGAGATTTCATCTCAATTTCCTTTTATTGATGCATGTATTGATGTTATGCACCTATATTCTATTATGTGAAGTATACCCAAACCCTTTGACAAGTTATATAATTAATTTTTCTATTATAATGATATTTAATGTCTTATTATTACTATTCCTTTATGGGGATTATGATTCAAATGTTTCTGAAGTGTTAATGGACTTTCTTTTAAAAATCCTCATTTAAAGTTCCCTTTTCAACACTTTTAAAAAATAATGTGTTTTTTAAAAATACAACAAGAAAATAATTTCTCACCATTATGAAACATAAATTATTTTATGTTTTATTTATATGTTTCCGTGGTTCTTCTCAAAGAAAATGGTTTCCTTTTTTCTTTGTGTAGTTTTTTATATTTTTAAAAGTTTATTTTAAAAGAAAATATTTTCAAGAAAATGATATTTCATTACTCTATTCATTTGAAAATATTTTTTCTTTAAAAATCCTTGTTTTTTAATTTTTTTTCAATTTTTTACTATGATTGTTTAAATTCATTTTTACCCATAATTATCTTTTTTATAAAATGTTTTATAAGGAATCTTCCTATTACTTTTAAAAAAATGACCATTTGGATCTTACCAAAAATATAAAAGGAATATTTATTTTAATATGTATGAAATGAATGATTTTTTCCTCTTTCATGACTATTATTTTCTTTGAATATTCTTTTATAAGTATCTATGTTTATTTTTAAATAATTTTTTTTTTAATTTTTTGATGTTTTTTAGTTTTGAAAATTTATTTTCAATGTGAAATTATTATTTTACTTGGGAATGTTTTTAATGACATTTTAATGGTATTTATATTCATCAACATCAAAAACACTTTTTGTTACTCATCCCCCACTAGGGTTTTTTTATTGATATCATCGTCATTATTTCTATGGATGGATTAAGATTGTTTCAAAGAGATTGACATAGAACCAATTTCTTTTCCATAGGTTAATCATGTTTTAATTATTATTATAAAACCCATTTCTATTCGGTGATTTAATCATGTTTCAAAGAGATTGTTATGGAACTCATTTATTTTACCTTGGTTAAGCAAGTTCTAAAAAGAAGAATTGTTTTTTCTATTAATTTATAATAAAATTAATTCTCTATGTACTTTATTTATGTTGTGGTTCTTAGACATTATATACAATGGGTGTGCCCATATAGAGCCGAGTGAGATCATTATTGATTATATGATGGGTGCACCCAAATAGTTCTAGGGGATCTAGATATTTCTTATATGAAGGGTGAAACTGTATAGCACTCTAATATATTAGGTAATGATTATGTTCTCTAGATAATCATATTGGAAGTCATCCATATGGTTATTCTAATTGTAATGGTTTTATAATGATGATGTTCCGAGAAACCAATATGTTTTATCAATTCTTTCCATGGGTTTATAATGTTTCCTTTGATCAAGATTGATATTACATGGAACATGATTATTGATTCTTATGACTATTTCCTTTATTAAATCCTTAGTCCATGTTTTATGATTGATGATTTAGATATTTAAGGGCATGAGTTCTTTTGTATTCACAAATGAAATCTAGTTATATCATCATACCACTATTCACTTCTTATGCTCATTGATTAAATTCATTTGTTAATGTTTATTTTTACCCTTACAAAGAATTTGAGCTCACCCTTATTATGTTTTCCTTTCCCTAGGTTATCAAGAATGATGTTTAATGAATTATATCTAGAAGGGTTTCATATAGATGATTATTATGATTTAATTTGAAAAAATAAAAAATGGGTTAAGTGGAAGAAATTATCATATAAAGAAATGGGTATAGTTTATGTAATAGTTTGTACTATTCTGCTAAAAATCTAAACCTAAATGGTCTTTTAGAATGTAAGTGATCCAAATTTTCCTTTTGATGCTGAAAGGTTTGGATGGGAAAAATTAGTTAAAACTTATCTACATCAAAGTAGGAAATGTAAATTTCCTATTATTAGCATTAGATCTGGGTGTTCAGTTTTTGGGCTATTATATAATGTTGCGTATGACACAAGTCATCAAAGAAATTTAATTTATATGAAAAAGATTCCATAAAAACTGTGGGTGTTACATTCTAATACCAAAAAATTAATCTCACCCTAAAAATTAATTAGTCCAAAATAGAACAATGAGGATATTTATGACTCATCATATCTTTATTTTCTCCTATATAATCATCAAATTAGTGGTTTCACCAAAAAACTTTGACCAGGTAAGTGGTCTTATTTTATAAAACTTTCCTTCTATGATCTAGAATCTCTAATGGTTTCTCTTCATTGTAAATATAATTTTAAAGTGGTATCACCTCTGAGTTTAGTACACGTGAAAGATCATGTATGTACTTCCTTAGGAGAGATACATGGAACACATCATATACTTGAGATATGTTTAGTGGAAGCAACAATCAATACACTACTATCTTGATATGATTAATATTTTCAAAGGGAACAATATACATAGGGATTGGTTTTCCATTATTTCCAAATATCATTACCTTCTTCCATTAAGAAATTATTAGAACCACCTTGCAAAGAATTTAAAATTACAGATCATGCCAATGATTATCAACAAAACTTTTCTATCATATCTGATTGGCCTTGATGGGCTTCTGAATGGATCTAACCTTATCTTACATTTCTTTAGCTGGCATAGGTCCCAAGATATTTCTTACTCTAAATTTATCCCAACACATTTTAGTTCTATACTTATTTTCATAGAGGGGTTCATAAGGAGATATATGAGTACTTGAGTGAAAGCTATTATTGTAATAGAACTAAACTAGAGGAAGGTGTTGATCCAACTACCATTGAAACCCAAAGAACAAGATATTATAATATTCTATAGGTGAATAATTTTTCTCTTATACAGAACATCTATCTATGGATGATAAACTGGGATGAAACATAACTTATTATCCAAATATTATTGAATAGTTTTACATAAATTTATGGAAAAACTTCAATCCCGATCATATATAATATAATGTGGTACTCTATGCATCATTACCAAATACTTAATGTACATCATAATCAGAAGATCCATAGAAAAATATTCTCTGATAGAAATTAAGTGTGATTAATTTGTAGTTACTCTAACCACGACCCATATATAATTATTACCTTTAGATGTTTTGGAAAGTCTAACAAAAAATTCCATGGTGGTGATTTCCTATTTCTATTCTTGTATGGATAATGTTTGAAGAATCTCCTTATAAATTTTTCTATCATCCTTAACTTTCTATCATAAAAAACATTGAGATACATACTCATAAATATCTACCTTTTGGGTTTTTGACCTGAAATACTCTTTCATATTGGATAGTGATAGGTGTTGGACCCTTTTTATCCTTCAGTAGTGGGTTCAAGCCACACAGCCTTTCCATATGCAGTAGGTAGTCTCCCGACATACTGCTTATATTTTTAAAAAACTATATTAATAAAATTACTATAATCCAACAGAAAATTAGGGAATTTATTTTCATAATTTTTAAAATACTTTCACTAGAAGAACTAGAGTGAGGGTGTTTAATTATGTTTATATTTATATATATTTAAATTATTAGCTATCTTTTTACCATCACTTTTACATTCATCCACTCAATAAACTTTATTTCCAAACTTAAAAAATTTACTTGTCCCCTTAATAAAATTTACACCATGTTTCTTTCCACACTTTGAGCATAAATGAAGGATACTCTTCTTCTCTCCATGATTTTTCTTATTTTATTTGAATACCACATTTCTTTTCTTATCAAAACTATGGGATTTATGGTTAATTACAATATCCATTTCCACCTTGATAACACATATAACCATTTATTCATAGCTACTAATGTCCCTTATGGATAATTCCCTTTAGACACTTGCTTTTAAGCTGCTAAATAATTGACCAAACACACTTTTAGGTTTTATGACAATATCAGAAGAGTACATTGCCAGTCTTGTAAAAGTTTCCTCATAATCACTAATAGATTCATCATCCTTCTATTATAGATCAAGGAATACCTTCTCCATTTTCATATGAAGAATAAGAGGTAAGTACTTTTTGAATAATAGGATCTTAATATCATCCCACTCCATGGAGTTTATTTATTCATGTTCCCTCATATTCTTTATTATAGTCATACATTAAAATAATTTGCCTTCCAAATGATAGACATATAAAATGAATTTTTAATTATCTAAAAACTAGATAATAGACAATATATTTTTAGTTGTATTGATCTATTTCTAATCAACTAGTGGATCAGCAGAACCACTAATAGAGGGTGGGAGTTTCCTCATGAAGGACTCAACAAAATGGTGTTATCTACTTTGATCATTTGGTATTTCAACATGATTCATATCTTGAGAATGTTGTGTGAGCATAGAAAAAATATTTTTCATTCCAAAACCCATAAATTTTTTTCCTAAGAGTAAAATCATTTCATTTACCTTTTCATTCACCATTAAATAACTTTCTTCAGGTTCTATGAATTGAATAAGCAAATCATAGTGTGAGCAATAATAATAATAATGGGGAACAAAGAAATATTGAAAAATCACTTTATCATATTGATAAGTCATGAAATCCTGTTTTAAATCTATTAAACATTATACTTAACCTAGGAAATTATTCTTAATTATTCGATTCCTTCATGATGGTTCATAAAGAGTTTGTGAAATTCCAAAACATATCCTCTCAGAGTGTCAAAATAGGTGTTTTGAAAGGCCCATTGTCGTGAACTAGGTGAAGATAAAGTCCAACTCAGTATACCCTTTTCAGAGTTATTACCCCTAATTACAACTATGCTAGAGGCACATCCACTTACATTCTCCATGAAGGGATGGAATTTATCAGAATCCACTTTCTCTATCCTTCACCAAAATTCTAGGATATTTTCCTACACTTAGAATTATCCTTATGGTTATCGCTAATGTTTTCTAATCCTAGTTTCCAAAAGATAAATCATACTTTCTCTAATACCAACTGAAAAGTCCCACAATTTTAAAAAATATATATTAAATCTTAATAGATTTATATTCATTAAAAAATATAATGATCCACTCTAGAATCAATTAGGTATAGTGAATTTGGAAACATGGATACATTAACAACTTGTTCATAAGCATACTACATCATCTACCACTATGTTCTCTATATCTAGAACCCTTATTAGACATATCATACATAATAAATTTATTCATAACATAGGTAAAGGAAACTTAATAAGGTGTGATAAAATATTACCATTAAGGGTAAAAAGGGAGAGATATTAATATAACATGACCACAATAATACGACAACATGAGAATAACATTTGAAAACCATACCCTGCATGTTATAGATCATATACATGAGTCATGTCATAAATCATGGTAGTTCATAAGATATGAATCATAATGGAATCAAAGAACATGATCCATGTGATTATAATATTATCATAATACATATATTTGTGGCATACATATATTCATAGAAAACTTTATGTCAAGTCTACCCAAAAATACATTCATATCATGTTTGGATTGGGATAACCACCTATGTACCTAATTTAGGATTGGGATAACCACATTTTAACCTCTTTTTAAGGCTTGGGATACCATCCAGTGTTATATCTTTTTTAGGCATGATATAACCTCCCATGTACCATCTTTTTCAGTCTTAGGACAACCTCCCATATACCCTTTGCACTCATAAAACATTAATCATTACCCAATTAATTGGAGGAAGATATAAGCCCCACCTATCACATAATTCATATATTTTTATACCGTAATACCATAAAATATTTATCATATAAAAAAAATAAGGAAATGGATTTCATCAAATTTTTATCATAGAATAACCCATAGAAAATAAATGGGTTTTATAATCATCTCATAAATTCCTCATAGCACTACCCAAGGAAAAGGAATGAGTTTCATAATCATATCTTCATAATAAATATAAAACATAAAAATAAATAATAGGGATGGTATGATTGGATAATATCCCTCGTAAATCTTAAGTAACATCAAATGAGTTTATCTTCGATTGGAAATTATTTTAAAAGACCACTTAGAACATTTCTTGAGGAAAATATCCTTTTTACTTATAAATAATATTTTTAAAACATACAAATTTACCAAATATTAATGAAACCATTATCTTTGAAAAAAACATGAAAAATTATAAAGGAATCTACAAATAATTGAGTCTTCATGATGGTGGAAAATTTTGTTCATGTCTTGTATGTTAAAATAAATATTACTTTTCCATTTTTGGTAAATAGTCAAATGTGAATCATTCAGAAAATAAAAAAAATATTCCTATTGATTTTTTTTGTAAAAAATTAAATGTGGGTAAAAATTTTCTAAAAAATAATTGGATGAAAATTAAAACATACTTTAACCATTTTTAGAATACATGGACATAGAAGAAAAAGTGGTTTTGATAAAAGAGAGAAATAAATATGATTTTTCCTTAAAGACTTTATTTTGCAATATTTAGTATATATATAGAGTAAAATGAAATGAAAAAATATATTTTAAAGAAATAAATATTGTATAAGAAACTTAAAAGTTTTTTCAAGATTAATATCATAATATCTCATCATTTGAAGCATAATAATATATAATCCTAATAAACAATGAGAATGTAACATAAAACTTTTACCACTTTTGTAACTTTTTAACAACAAGCCCCATGAAAGAAATATAATTAAATCGATATTTATATTCCAAAATTATAAGGATAATAATCATAAAAATACAGTCATGTTCATTATATACACCACACAAAATAAATAAGTGGTGAATATGGACTGCGTTCCATTGAAATAAAAGTGAGATTACAAACCTCTTACCTTATGGCTTGAATTTACTCATACAAATTAAAACCTATTATATAATAAATATAGGTTTATCATAAATATATTTAAGAACCATAATTATATATATCATACCATATATTATTTAATTATTACTTTTTATTACCTATTTATTAACAATTTCTTTTTAAAATCATGTTTTGGGGAATAATTGCTTTCTTTTTTCATGTATAATTTGGATTGATATTTTTGATCTCTTTACTCTGATCATGGTTACATAATCTAAATAATGTTAAAAATTACATAAATTTAACATATATAAATTATATATATATATATATAGTCATCCATAAAATTTAGGGATAGGAAAAATAATTACACAGTTTATGGAGATAGTAGACCATACATACACATGAAAGTTATATCTATTCTCTCGATGGATAAAATGAAAGGAAGTTAAATAATATATAAAATAAAATTGTAATTATTACTTCATATATATCACTAATATTGATCAAATTTATCATTGTTTCCTTTCATTTAAAGTATAAGTGAAAAATAAATCATATCGCTTCGTGAGATGATAGTCCGTTATACACACGAGTGATGTTATCATATTCTCCATGGAATGTAATGTAAGAATGTAATGTGATATTATAATTAAATAAGTATATTAATTCCATAAATATAAAATATATTCATTTAATCCATCATTATCTCCATCCATGAGAGGTTGTGATGGAAAATGTATTATATCGGTTTGTAAGGTAGTAGTCAGCTGTTCACACGATTGACGACTTCATTTTCCATTTTATAGAAGAGTAGATAAATATAGGCTATTAAATTAACATAATATATATATATATATATATTTTATATACTGGTGTTAATATATCATAATTGTTAATGAATATTTTAATTAGGTTAAATAAGAAATAAAACAAAAACACAAGGTTAACAATTTTACCACTTGTTTAAAGAACCTCATTTGGTTTATACCTAAAGCCATATTATTAGGGTTTTTTTAAGAAAAAGGGACTCAATTAAGGGGGTATATAATTAATTAATATACTTGGGTAGGTCTTTTCTATACATAAATGGTTTTTGAAGTATGAATAAGACAATATATGGGTTTACCTTTAATAAGTGGGGGAGAGAACACACTTGGAAATTTTGAAAATAAAAAGGTATACCCACATTTTAACCATGCAATTGGGATCCACAATTAATAATTATCTAAAACTAAATGATATAAGGTTTAAATATGGCTATTAAATAGGATTTTAACATGTTTCTAGGAAGTTTGACCCCTTATCTTTTTAGTTTAACCCTTAGTAAACCTGTTTTAACCTTAAACATGATAATTAATTTTTAATGTATTTACTATAAAATTTGATGAAAAATTAAGTTGAAATTATGATATAATTTTAAATATTCTGATTCTAAATATGTAATCAATTTTTCCAAATTCCATTCATATAAGTGAAAATTTGAATTTAAAATTAAACCCCTAAAGGCGATGAAAAAGTAATTTTCAAAGTGAAAATATTCATAAGTATATAATATTTTCATAAGAAAAGTCAATATGTAATTGATTACAATTTACTAAATTGGATTAATAAATATATAATTGAACTAAAATTATCTTTTAAACCATATTAATATAAAGCATTTCTTGTAAATTATTTAAATGAATATATAGTTTTTAATAAAAATCATTATTTTTTACCATTCATCGAAAAATTAATCTTTATATGAAATTCTCAAAATTTATCTGAAAGATAATTCTGAAATGTATAATTAAAAAAAAAATATTTTTTCAATTAAATTTTCTAAAATTGGAAAAAAATAATTTTTTTTTCAAAAATCAATAAAAACATTTCTTGGGAAAATAGTATATTCCAGACAAATTAAGACGTTATTAAAAATTAGGTACTTTTTGATCAATATGATTTATTTATATAAAAAAATTATTCTTAATTTTTAAAATGTGTTTATTTATATTCATGTCATCAAGTTTAATAGCTAGGTTATAATATTCATTTTTAATTATTAATTTTAATAGTATATTGTCTTTTGTTAAAACTAAATGTTGTGTGTAATGTAAGGGATCAAAGAAATTTAATTTATTTTAAAAAAATATATCATAAAAAATTAGGGGAACTACACCATATGTGGAAAGTGTCTTTTGGATGATTCTATTTGATAACTATAAAATTTTTGTGGAGAATCTTAGATAGATATGATCATCTGAGAAAAGGTATACATTACATATTTATTTTTAAGAACAAAACAAATGGAAACATCCTAGGAATATAATAGTTTTGGTTGATTATTTCAAATAAATTCAAACAAGCATTGTACCCTAAAAAACTCCTAAACTATGATTAAACTTACTATATTTGAAAATTTATTAATGATATGATATACCATAAAAAAATCCAATTCCACTTCAAGGGATATATTATATTTTTATATTTTTTTGGTATATATACTTTCACTTAAAACATTATTAAACATTTATTTAATTATATATTCTCAGTATTACTTGGATATCATTTATAAATCATTTACAAAGGATATAATTAATAAATCATTTACAAAGGATGAAATAGATGTATTTTGGGATGAATGGGTAGATTTTTTTGTGTCATTATATCAATTAATTTGTTTAAGATGTGTTTCTTAATAACTTATTTATTTAATTTTATTATATTATTGGAGAACTCTATGTGAATAGAGCTTGATCAAGCCTAAGAAAATAAATAAATACTATTATTATGATATAGGAAAAATTAAAATTAGTTCATTTTATACCACTAAGAATTAATCATTTCTTATTTCTTATGAACAACATGATCAAAATGAGATAAATTACACTTTTTATTTTCAGTGTTCTGTATGTTCAAAACGCATATCACATGCTTGGAACCAAATAAACATACTTTTTTTGTCATGAAACTCTTTGAAAACGAGCATATATTTATATAGTACAAGTATCAATGAATATAATGTAATTATAACAAGTTATGTGATTGAAATGACTAAAATCTATCCTTTTCTATTTCAAAGAGATTAATCTGTTAAAAATTCATGTCTCCTGTAAAAATTAAAAACATTGTATTTTATTTTCATTAAATTATATGAAAAATTTCATTGATTCATTTATGAAATGTAGGAATGAAGAATATATCATTCTGATATGTTTTGTTGTAAATGCGACTAAAAGTGCATATCTTTACTTTAAATAAAAATTTCAGTTAAGAATGTGTTCCACAAGCTTAAAATCGAGTAAACATAGTTTTTTTCATATAACTCTTTGATGTAAAACTTATATTTATTTATGTCTTATAATAATGAACCAAATGAAATTTTACTTCATGAAGTGTTCAAAATGAATAAAAATTTGTGTTTTCAATGTAAAAGAGATATTTCAATTAAATACACATGTCACATGGAAAGGTTTGTGAAGAAAATATTGAATCATCACAAAACTATAGAAAAAAATTATAGATTAATTTGTTCTAATTAAGAAAAAAACTCATATCATTATGATACCTGGCATGTTTAAAATGATAGAAAATGTTTTTTTCAATTTAAATGAGATATATTAGTTAAATACATGTGTATTTCTGTCAGATACGAGAAAAATATCTCAAATTATCATGCATACCTTGAATGATAATTTTTTATTAATTTTTTTATATATAAATGAAAATAAAATTTTATTCCAAAAAACCATATGTTAGTAATTACATAAAGTATATTATTTTATTTAGGTGTTAAAGATGTTTAGATATTGAATTCAATGATTAAAACTAATAAAATGTGATTTATTTTTACTAAAACTCAAATATAGTGAACTAAGATAAATTTATGAATTGTAGGAATTAATCACACATCATTATAAAATATGGTGTGGTTTTAAGGATAAAAATATCATGTTTAAAGTTAGAAGAAATAATATTTTTATAAATACACATCACATGTTCAAAATAGGGAAAAAAACCTGCATTTTTATATCACTCTATGATTTTTTATTTATTTTTTGACTTATAGGAATGAAATGAACATCATTATGACATGAAATGTGGTTAAAATGATAAAAAATTCAAAACATGAATTTAAAAGAGATATTACATTTGAAAATACACATCACATGATAAAAACTAAGAAAAAAAATTTGTATTTTTTTGAATCTTTTAGAAAATAATCATTGATAAATTTTTTAAATATGAATGATCTATACATCATTATGATTTGTGGTGTGATTGAAATGAATTGAAGTGTATTTTCTGTATATAATTAATTTTAACTATGTTAAGTGTTGTATTAAAACACATATTATTTATTTATAATTATATATTACTTGTTTCAATGAAAAATATATTTCATTAGAAGTTCAAAGGTCAAAATATTATTAATTTTTTGATAACGTCTTCTCTATTGACCATGGTTTAAAAAACTACCTATATCCCCCCATAAGAAGTTTTCAATACCCTATCTTTGGCCCTATATATATAAAAAACTGAAAGTATTCATGATGCAGTTACATAAACCCATCGGTGACCACTTTTGGAACTCATTAATATAACTTTTTTTATTAAAAAATTAATAATCTCATGGTAAAAATTTCTTGAAAGGTCTCTAATGATTATTTTTCTCCTATAAATTCAAAAATTATTAAAGTAAAAGTGATTAGATTATATCCTTTTTATTTTTTACATGACTTTAAAAAATATCACCCATAATAATCTTTGATTTTTGTGAAAATACATCAGCACCCTATTATTTCCCACTTCCAAAAATTTGATCTTTTTGGATTTCAAAAAGAAATTTTTTCAATGAAACAATTAGAGGGGATAAGAAATAATTTATTTATCATAACCAATATTTTTTACTCCTTTTTAATTAAATAATTTTTTAATTTTAAATAATGAGAATGATAATTTTTTATCATAATTTATCTTTAAATTAGTTTTAAAAAAATAAATTTTTAGTAAGATTTAATATATTAATTGAGTTTAGAGGACCATTGATTTTGATTTTTCACATTACAAACCTTCAATATATATAAAAACATTATCATATTTTTAGAAACAGATATAATCATTTTTTAAACAATAAAAAATTTTAAAACCAAAAATTTAGGATTGATCTTAGGTGAATTATAACATTGATAAAACATGGAGTCAAATAATTCTGAAGATGGCGGAGAATGAATAAAATAATATAAATGAAGTATATTAGAGTTAGAGATAAAGTACGAAGGGAAATAATTTATTTCTTCCATTGAAACATTGATATATATATATAGGGTACATGAGTTTATAATATGTTTTCCAAATCGATCCCTATCCTCCATGTCAAATAAAATGGCTCAAATACCAAGGTTTAGAGGAAATGAATACTTGTATATTTAAAATGAATTATATATTAAAGTTTTATCGATAAGGAGGATTCATCATAATATTATAATTATAATATCAATATTATAGGTAATAATTAATAATACCCCCTTGGTTTTATTATTCAATATAATCTAAAATAATATTCACTTAAAAAACATTATGTGATAAAATAAGAGAGGAAAAAGTAATTGAATTCCATGATAATTTTAGGATTCCCCATTAAGAATCTTATTAGGAAAACCTAAATATAAAAAATATGATGATGGGGAAAAGAGTGTAACATTACCAACTCCACCTCATAAAATCATGAAAGACTTTATAATCTATATATCCGAATTTTATGAATTAATCACTCAATAGTAGTATCTAGTAATTCCTTTGAGAAAAAATATGCAAGATTATAATAAGAAATTATTTATAGGATATCAATATCCCAATTCCTTTGAAGTTAACGAGTGAAAAAATTTAGTGAGATATGTTTGTTTTATCACCCTTGATATAAAAACCCATAAATTATGATTCAAGTGGAATTTTATTAATATAATATTGTGAATTATTAATATTTAATCAATAATTATTTTGGATATTATGAATAAATAGTATCTTATGAACACATTCTAAACTTGTTTCATGAATTAAAATCATCTATGAAAGATTTATGGATTTCATATAAATAGTTCATTTTATGGAATTATATGAAATGGTAGTTCCACCTTAAGTGAATAAGTACCCATATTTATATCATTCTTTATGTGGATCAAGGAAATATCTAGAATTGGCATAACCGAACCATTTTTTTCTAATATTTTGGAGAAAAAGTAATCCATGATCAATATATCCTTAAAGGTATCTTAATATTTTTTGATACCATTCTAGTATCAATAAGTTATATAATAACATTAACCTTCCAATGAATTCATAGAAAAACATATATTTGGCCCTGTATTTGTTTAGATTCATTAGTGCTCCCATGTCAAACATTAGGAATAACATGTTCTTTATTATCCTCTCTTGGTCTAAAGGGATATTTATCTTATCATGAAATTGTGTAAATGTTTGTGCACATAATGGAAATTATGTTTCCATATAAAACCTATATATATATATTTTTCAGTATAACTAGATTGATGTAAAAAAATTATATATTAAAGATGATAAATTTATAATCCAGCCTTGAAATTTATGTTTCCAAAGTTCTTTATTTAAAATATTTTCTCTAAATATCTTATTACCTTAGAAAATTCATCAATAGTTCAAATGATATTCAAATAATCAATATACACTATAATAATGAAAAATTCATCTCCACTCCTCTCAATAAGAATACAACAAAAAATTAGATCATTTTTAAAACTCTATTTCATCAAATATTACCTATTATGATTATATAATGTATTTTCTCAATAATTTAATCCATATAATGATTTATTGAAATTACTAATAAGAATATCACCAGATCTGGATAATGATTTTAGTATTTTGAATCCATCAAATTTTTTCATATAAATTTCATTACCTATCTTACCATATAGGTCTATTTTCATGGTATCTATTAGGTGTAGTTAAATATGTTCATGTATAACAATCATTATGAGTTACTGACTGGTTATAGTATCCATTACAGGACAATATTTTTACTCATAATCAATACCTAGTATTTGTGAGAATCCTTGAGAAAAAATCAGGCTTTATATATCAAAAAAATTATGTTTATTTCTCTTTCTCTTAAATTTTTTTATAACCAATGTGTTTAATTTCTCTTAGTATTTTCAAAATCAACCAAGAAATATCACATTTAGAATTTGAATCTAATTTATATTTGATTTCAACTTTCAATTTATCAAAATTTTATATATCTTGATAATCATTAGCTATTTTGGGTTCTTAATTATTGTCAATAATATCAATTTACAAATTATATAAAAACATGTCATTAGTAATGTTCTCCACTCGTTTTAATCATCTTTTGGCATTCATAAAATTCATAGAAAATTCATCTTGGTCATGTTCATATTAATCTATTACATTTTTGATAAGGAAAATCATGATTACATAAATTTATATTCTTATATATTTTACATATTTTTTTAACCAACATAAGTTATTTACCTTTTCTTTAATGATGATTTTTATCTTTTTAATTAAGTAGTATTCCATGCTTTAAACATGGATTAGAAACATTTTTGATTGCACCATTAAATAATCCATTTGAGACATATATTATGATTGGGGAATTTAAATTAGGTATGTATTAATTTTTTAAATATTTTGAATTATTTAATTCATTAAGAACTTGATTTTGTAAAATTTTAAAATTAATGATATTTTAAAATAATACTTCACTCATATTTATAGTTAGATCGAGATGTAAGAATGAATTTATTTTTCATGATATTTCAGTTGATGTTGATTTATTTCCCATTTTAATTTAGGAAATATTTTTCTCATCAAAATAATAATTAGAAAATATTAATGCATTTACATATCTTTTCATTGTATAAAAATAATTTATGATTTTGGGAGATTCAAATCCAATGTAGATCCCCAATATTATTTTGGGTCTAATGTTTTTGTGGGAGTGCCACTAGCATATACAAAACACAACCAAATATAAATACACAATATTATTTTCCAATTTCAGATTAAACATAAGTCATATATTCCTTCATGGAATTATCAATAGCCACTTGGATAAAAGTATTTTGGATAGCAGAGAAGTGACGAATGAGGGAGAGAACAACCCTACAATGTTCCTCATCCTTAGGGACTATGAAATAAGAATCATCAAGGTAGATGAAACCTAGGGTTTCCAAGGAGGATAGAACCCAGGATACCAATTCTCAAGGTGATGGTCTAATTTAGAGGGCATAGGATTGAACTTTCCTCTCCATTATCTATAGATTCTGATTCGAAAATCACTAAAGTAGGGTTCTTTGTGCTTATGTTAATTGTCACAAAGGTATTATTAGGAATGTACTTGGATCTTTTATCAAGAAATAGGAGTTTGGGGGATCATTTTATAGAAAAAAACCCTTCTTGGTCACTCAAAATGTATAGTAACTACTCATAACAACTTCATGAACCTAGGTATGGCCTCTGAGAATGTGCATCTTTTCTTTGGAACATGTGTGCAAATTTGCGTAGGTTTGTTCATGGGTTTATTAGGGTTTGTGATAGTATGTATAAAAATAGTAGTTCACCCAAAAATATATTTAGTGGGGCTTTTATATGTATAAGAAAATAAGGTTTGTAATAATAGAGTGTGTGGAGTAGGGTTCCTGAAGTAGGGGATGACGCTAAACACCTAGGCAAGGTTCACAGAGTAGGTTGTCGTTAGTACGCGCATAACAGAGCACATATGAAAAGGTTCAGGTAAAAGGTAATGAATGGATGGGTTCACATATAAATGCATTAATTCATGGGAATCAATGGATTAGAATGAGTGGATATAGGTGTATACATTGTTATTAAAAAAATCCATAAAAAATCATACTCAAACATTTGTAACTTTTGATCTTAGTGTCCATTATAACTCTACGAGTTATCAAATTGAATCTTTTTTAACATAATAAAATATTTAATGAAGATATGAAATATAGTATATATTACCAAATATAAAAAGAGGCTTGTAGGGGTTATAAAAATGTATCCAAAGACTGGCGTAAAGTGAATCGACATGGAAACTCTCAAATGATGTGTAGTTTTTAGTACTTATGTGTGTCAAAGTGGTTGACAAAGGTTGTTATCTTAAGGAGAAAGTACATAAAAAATATAATATGTATTATGAAAATAAAATAAAATAAAATAAATAATTTTTTAATAATTAAGGGGAGTTCATTTAATATTTATGGAATAAGTAGAAGTACATACAAAAAAGATATTTTTTAAGAAATTATACGAGGAGGGGTAATCAATATAACTTGAAAAAATAAATTATTTGTTAATAATTAATATTTTAATTAAGATTATATAAGTTATAATCCCTTAATTCATAAACTTACAAACCATAAAGAAATTGACATATCCCATAAGATGAAATGAATTAAACCTTATGCTAACATCAGAACATGAAATAAAACAACATACCTTGATTATCATTCCAAGGATAAATTATGGTTTGTATTATATTAGGGAAAAAATCCACCCTATAAGTGAGAATGAGTTGCATTTAGGTATTATAGTTGAACCCTAAAAATCAGTCTCACTTGATTCAGTTTTGTCGATTGATATTTCACTCTTGCAACCCAAAAGTTTTTAAATTCACATATAAAAGTTTACTATTTTAATGCTTTTGAAGTTAAAACCCAATTCATAGATTATATTTATATGAATTAAAGTGTTATTGTGGATACAAAAAGAATTATATAAGGAGGTTAGAATTATATTAACCACTATTATGCTATTATTCCATGTATGAAGTAATGATTATATAAATGACTTGCATATATAAAGTTCTAGAAAGGGTATAACCCAATTCTATTTCTCACATTAATTTATAGAACAAGGAATTGGATTAAAGAATAATAAAATTAGATAAAACAATATGAACACTAAGCCAAAAAAATGAATTTAGCGGTGGTTTAAACTACCACTAAATTGTTTTGTGATGATTTTGAGAAACCACCACTAAATCATGTGTCAACATTTATTTAGCAGTGATTTTTCAAAACCATCATAGAATGATTTATAGGTGATTTTTAAAATTAGGGAATTCATTTAGCAGCGGTTTAAACCACCGTTAAACGATTTCAAGATAGTTTTTTAATTTTTTTAATTTTTTAATATTTTTTTTGTTTTTAACATTTTTATTATATATTTACTTTATATTTATTATATATTTACTATATATTTATTATATATGATCTATTTATTTATTTATTATATATTTATTATTATTTTATTATTATTCTCATATTTCTTTAATTATTATTTTTATTATTATTCTTAAAATTACTGTATTATTTTTATTATTATTTAATTATTTATTTTTATAATTTATTATTATTCATATTTTAGTATTATTAATATTTTATTATTATTATTCACATAGTTATTTTATTATTATTTTATTATAATTTTATTATTATTTAACCACATGCACATTCACATGTGTTAGCCATATATATAAATTCGATGTTGGGTGAGATTTGAATCCCTTACATATTGTTTATTCTCCAAAGCCTTTACCACTCTAGTAGACACTTCATGTGGAGAATAAATAGAATTTAATATACTTATATATATTGATGTATAAATAAGAAACAAAGAATAAACAAAGATGTAAATAATAAATAAATAATAAATAGATAAATAATAAATAAATACTAAAATAATATTGAAAAATAAAAAAATAAAAAATAAGAATTCAATTATAAATTAATAAGAAATTATTAGTAAATTAATAACAAACAAATAAACAATTTTAAATAATTAATAAATAATTTCTAATAAATAAATAAATAATAAATTAATAATAAAATAATAATAAAATAATAATTAATAAATTAAAAATAAATTAAAAATTAAAAAATATAAAATATAAAATAATAAATAAATAAATAAATAAATAAATGAATAAATGAATAAAGGAATAAATAAATAATAAATAATAAATAATAAATAATAAATAATAAATAATAAATAATAAAAAATAAATAATAAATGATAATAATAAATAATAAATAATAAATAATAAATAATAAATAATAAATAATAAATAATAAATAATAAATAATAAATAATAAATAATAAATAATAAATAATAAATAATAAATAATAAATAGTAAATAAATAATAATAAAGAAATAATAAATAATAATAGATAATAATTAATAATTGATAATTAAAAATTAAAAATTAAAAATTAAAAATTCATAATTAATAAATAAATAAATAATAAATAATAATTAATAAATAAATAATAAATAAATAATAAATAAATAATAAATAATTAATAAATAATTAATAAATAATTAATAAATAATTAATAAGTAATGAATAATGAATAAATAAATAAAAATAAAAATAATAAATAACAAATGAATAATAACTAATAATAATTAAATTATTAATAGATAATTAATAAATTAAAAAATAATAATTAATGTGTACACAATAACTAAATAAATAATAAATAATAAATAATAAATAATAAATAATAAATAATAAATAATAAATAATAAATAATAAATAATAAATAATAAATAATAAATAATAAATAATAAATAATAAATAATAAATTAATAAATAACATAAAAATAATAATATAAAAATAATAATATAAAAATAATAATATAATAAAATAATAATGAAAAATAAATAAATAATAGATAATAAATAAATAAATAATGTTATAAAAAAATAAATAAGAAATAAATAAAATAAATAAATAATAAAAAATAATAAATAAAAAATAAAAAATAAAAAATAAATGATAAATAATAAATAATAAAAAACTAAAAAATATGTAATTAATTATAAAAAATTAATTATAAATAAATAAAAAATAAATTCTATAAAATTAAAATTAATAATAAATGATAAATAAATAAATAAATAAACAAATATTAAATAAATAAATAATAAATAAGTAAATAATAAATAAATAAATAATAAATAATAAATAATAATTGAAAAAATAATAAATAATAAAAAATAAATAACAAATAATAAATAATAAATAATAAATAATTAATAATAAATAATAAATAACAAATAATAAATAATAGATAATAGATAAGTAAGTAAATAAATAAATAAATAATAACTAATATATAATTAATAAATATTTTATAAATAATAAATTAAAAATATAGAAATAAATAATAAATAAATAATAAATAAATAATAAATAGATAATAAATAAATAATAAAAAAACAAACCCTAAAATGTTAAGAAACCCTGAAAACCCTAAAAACACTAAAATAACCATAAAATCTGATATGAGAGTCCCTTTTTAGCTCCACAACCAATCAAATTGAATATCGTGAAATAGACTTCGATATGATATATGATACAAGCCAAATGGAGAACTTGATTAAATGTTACATTCATTTGAATTTTAATAAATCGAGGTTGGGAACTAAAAACACTATTTTAGAGGACTTCTAGGACTTTCTAGGGTAAAAGAGGGACAATGCTTGAAGAGTTATTACCAGAGCTACACAATGTAGAGCTCGTCACATGCTTCGATTTGATTTGTGGTAGAGACCAAACTGACACCCATATCAAATGATATGGCCGTCTGAAGTTCGTGTTCAATTTTTGACCTTTTTGAAACTTTAAAATATTATTTCCATTGATTATCACATGTTTTAAATCTCATGTGGTTTTTGCTCATTTTAGAATCTTCTATTTGACTAGTTTTGGAGCTGAAATAGACTCTTAGATTAAAAGTTATGGTCATTTGATGTCGAAGTTTTCTTTTCAGTTTTTTGTAGATTTTTTCAGTTTTTAGTTATTATTAACTAATAATTATAAATATTCATTAATTAACCCATTATAATTAATTAAAATTATAAATAATAAACTATATATGAGATTAAATAATAAATAATAAATAATAAATAATAAATTAGAAGGAATTTTGTTTTTTTTAAATTTTTCCCTTTAATTTAGCAGCGGGTTTTTTTAAACTGCCACTATTTCCTGGTCTCTTTTTCTTTTAAAAACCAATGCTAAAAAATTAGAATTCTCATTTGAAAAAAAATAAAAAATATTTTTTTAAAAAGATTTAATATTAGTTTTATAATCTTATGCTAAAAAACCATTGCCAAATTCCTTTGTTTGTAGTGAAGTATAACACAAATAGACAATTTCATTATAAGAAATGAAATCTTCTATGTGGAGAAGAAGAAGTCATCTTAGAGGGGTTTTCTTATTTCAAGATACATACCTCTTCCAACACTACGAAAAATAGAGTAAAATTACTTATCCTTCGACCTAAAAAACCTAATTCATGAAAAACACCCAAATAATGATAGTAATACTCTATAGAGTGGATGGTAGGTTCGGGTTATAAGAGGTTACAAGCATGAATAAAAAATATAGAAAAATATTTTAATATAAAATAAACAGACCTGTTGACATCCAAAATACATAAAACCAATAATCCATCTATAAGTTTTATTTTTTTTAGAATTACATCCTATATCTTCTCTTAATATTTTAGTGAAATACATGCTCTAATTCTAAATATATGGACCAAATGGTAAATTAGAGTCCAAGTTGATGAGTCCAATCTAGTATTGAGTTTATATCCTTTTTCTTCAATAAAATATAAGATCCTATGATGGTAGTCGAGATGAAAGTTATATTCCATAGAGAGAATAACTATATAATAAAATTTTAATTCAAAATAATACCTTAAAAAAGTTATTTAAAAAATATTATAGTGTTCTCTAAAGTGATAGAACTAAATTTTTCATCAATTTTTTAAACTCATGATATAATAAAATTTATTCCATACGTAAAAATATTTAACAAAATATGGGAAAATATATAATTTATTATCAATAAAATATTAAATAACAATGATGTTTACTAACTCCCCCACACTTACCTTTTTTCACTAAAAGAATCATTTATCCATATCAAAATCGACAGATAAATCAAAAATTAGAAAATTTAAAATATATTTTTTAAATTTAAACCCATAATGTCTCCTTAATAAGTAAATTATCCTATCATTTTTTCATTAAAATTTATTCAACATCATTCATTCACCTATGAAACATGTTGTAACCAACCTCCCAAGAAATATATGGTACTCATCTCTGATGACAAATAACATTTTTTTGGATTTTATAAAATAAAATCATTTAAAGAAAAGTGAGAACCAACAAACATCACCCATGATAAGCGGGATAACCAAGGAACCCATTCCTGGACCAAAACCGCCCAAAAACTAGAACAAAAACAAAAGAAACAACCCTAAAGGAGTTAGCTAGGGAAACCTATCTAGGACCGACACACCCAAAAACAACCACAACATCTCAACGACATCACCAACACTGCCCTGTACTTCCATAGGCTTGGAAAAAGATATGAAATGTTTTTCTCATCATATAATCATGAAAGTCGTACCATAGGCTTGGTAAAATCTAAAATCTATAAACAAGATACAAGGAAACATATTCAAATCATGATAAATTTTCAAGGGTGTGCATTGAGATTAGGGTTATTGGGTATGAATTTAAAAAATATGGTTATAATGTTGTTATTTTTATATTATAATGTAAAGCATGACTACTCAATGAAAACAAGTTAGTTCCCACACCCAAAGTACCCA
Source organism: Viscum album (assembly GCA_963277665.1). Taxonomy (NCBI): domain Eukaryota; kingdom Viridiplantae; phylum Streptophyta; class Magnoliopsida; order Santalales; family Viscaceae; genus Viscum; species Viscum album. The sequence continues at coordinate 614,586,796 of OY728128.1, forward strand.
AAAATTAATCATGAAACTCAATTCCACCATTACAAGAAAACCCCCTAGGTCATAATAAGTAAAGTGAAAGGAAATATTGTCCCTCTTTTTTTCTTTGTTTTTCTTATTTTTTTCTTTTATTTGTTAGATAATGTGTTGGAAAATTTATACATTGAATGAAGAGTGACACATTCCCTTTTCTTTTGGTTAGGTTAATGAGTCACAAAGATGAATTTGATGAAGGAATAATTTACCATACTCTTTATAATATATACATATATATTATTAATCAAGGAAACAAATGGAATATAAATAAACTTACATGGATTGTGGAACTTACCTAAAATTTCAAATCTACCACAAAGTTCCATAGAATGTAAATATTCCCTATAATAACACATGATCTAAACCAACTCCCACACACTCATTTTGAATAGTGATTATGAAATAAATTCAAGAGTGAGAATAGTTAGGGAAAATAATATTTTAAATTTTATAACCTATAAGGAATTTCATGGCTGCGTGAGGCTTTAAAGGGAAATTGAAATAGTAGGTCTTTAATTGTTTTAAAAAAATATCTTTTGAAATAAGTACCTCAATCACACTAGAATAATTATTTGTTATTAAATTATTTGATAATGTATAAAAAAATGTTCTAGAATACAAAACACAATATGAGTTCACTCAAGAATAGATGTTAATAGGAAGTTTATAGTAAAACTTCTTTAGACTACCTCTTGGGATGGGGAAATTAGTATTATTCGGTGTTAATAAGGCATGGGTCACAAAAATCCATCTAATAAATATGAATGTTTTGAAAATAAAAAATTTAAAAAATATTCCATATAATCATCAATTTTTTTAGAATCTGAGTAATTTCCTTAAAAGTGACTCAAGAATGTAAAATAATAATGAATAATCAATTTCAACTTAACATTTTTTTTTGAAAAAAAACAAAAAACATATAAATTAAAATTCGAAAGAATTTACCCAAACCATTGTACGATCCCCTACATTTAAAATTGTACATTTTACTAAATGTTTCTATGAAATGATATATGATCATGAAATATATAAGTTTAAATAAGAAAAATAACATATTAGTGAGAGGGCTGGGGATATATAGATATTCTCAAGTGATGAGGGTGTCATCCAGTGGGATGATATCAATTGTAAGTATCATAAGTACCTCAAAGTGTTTATTCAACCAATACTCATTGATTATAAATATATTTCACATATATTATTATTCTATCTACACTCCACCATATGAAAAAAATATGAGAACCAACAAAATGACCTAACCATGTAGAACATAACATACCAGGAATATAATTCAATCATGAATGTTAAAGAATGCACTTTACCCTCCTAAAAGTATTTCTTCTAGATCATCATATCATTGGAAAATTTTTATCACTCTTTATAGATACTTTAGTTACCATATGATAGTAATCTGATATCCAGAATCTCTTAAAGTTACAACTTCCTTCGATTCTCCTTCTTGGGATAAATCTATGTTTTATTTCTTTATTACCCAAAATACCCAATGCTTAACCTCCATAGGGAGAATAAAATACTTCCCCAAGATAATCCAAAATGGTTAAATTCCAACTAGAGTCTTTTATACTATCCCATAATTCCAAATTTAACCATCAGAGTTCTTATTCCAATACTTTCCATTTGGCTACGTAGATTTCGCCAATATTTGCTTCAACTCTCAATTTGAAACTTCAGTATAAACATTTTTTAGGAGTTGTGAGGATTATATGTTTATTATGTCACTCTATACATCCAAATAATGGAAACAAAATTTAAGTTACATAAATATTACACGTAGTAACTAATTATCCCCTTTGGTATTCCAAATTTTCAAAAATATGAACCATGAATAAAATTCAATACAATATGAGGATAACTAGTTCTAGTGACCATGACCTCCACCCATTTACTAAAATAATAAAAAAATAATGTAAAATAAATATATTTATCTAGTAAATGTGACCATAAAATAAATTCCCCATATAAAAAATATCAAAAAATTATATGATTTTTTGAGGAAACTCATGTCTTGTAGAAATATTATTTTTGTGTTAGCTATGTGGGAATGACTTATAAAACACATGGGCATCATGGAAAAATATATGCCAATATAATCCCGAGCATAAGACCTTCCTACCTTTTTTATGGGGTCTACAGTGTCCATTATAAAAAAGTGTATGGAAAAAATGAAAAACAAACTCAAAATTATCATTAGGAACACACCTCTTAATAACTTAGTCACTAAAGTTTCATCATAGGTAGAGATTATCCCACATATAAAACCTAAAATAATTATTTAATTTTCTAAAAAGACAATTCTTTATATTTTTAGGTATTTTAGAGTAAAAAATATAGTTCACTAAAGCATTATATTATTTATATATACTAGAGAGTGTATAAAGACTCTCATTGGGACATGTGTCTTGAAGTTATACTTGATTTATGGTGTCTTCCTCTACTGTTTGAGTAATCCCACTCATCTATCTCACCTCCAAGTTCTATAAAACCTATTTATTATTTAACTTTATGTAAATATCTTGAAAAATATGTATCTAATGTATAACTATAGGATTTTAAATTTTATTCTCTAAGAGGTAACTTAATGATGAATGGTAAAACAATATAATTTAGATCCCAAAAAATAAGAACAATTTAAGTTATGGACATAAAGAAAGAATCCTTTGATGGTATGAACAACTCAAATTTTATTATTAATTTATGTGTAATCATTTTATCACATGAAAAAATTTAATTTCCAATGAAAATAGTAGATTACTAGATAAAAACATTGGAATCAAAATAAGAAGATCTTAACATATAATTTATAATTAATTTATGAGTAGATATGAGATTACCTCTAATTTTTAATTCTACTTCATTGATGATCCATTTAAATATATCTTTTCATACCATAATTATGTTGTAGGATACACATGTCGAATCCCTTAAGTGGTCATCCACACATACACCATAATCTCCAAAAGACGCTATATAATCATTGGGTGCTAGTACAACCGATCCCAATTGCTTACATTGTTCATAGCTGAACAGATTAGTATTCTTCTCACAAGAGTAAAAACTCTTGGTTTTATCTTGATGGATTGATAGAGTAGGAATAAATAATTCACTTTACATATTGATCAAGTTTCTCTCCATCCATTATGAACACCGAAATTCTTCCAGGAAAGATTTATAATTAGATATTTTTATGTCAGGTTTAGGGTTATAAAATCAATAAAAATACTATTAACATATTTAATATTCTTAGTTTAACCCATGTTAAATAATAATAATAATAATTATTATTTCATAACATGTGAAAAAAATTAATAATATAAATAAATTTCGTTTATAAAATTTCTAATAGGACAGTTAATCTCGATCTTCTTTCCTTTATAAAAAATTATCAATTCTCGAATAATTATTATTTAATAAAAAAATGTCACTATATTATTATATAATAAATATAATAAATAATATATTCACCAAACTTGTAAATAAATATTTATTATTATTATTATTTAACTAAATTATTAGTTTAAATAACCTGTGATTAAATTATATAGATCAACCAAACTAAATAAATATCATTTATTCTAACATTGTTAAATTTATTACTTGAATTTAACTAAGATTATATATACACTAAGTCTATGACCCAATAGGCCTCTGTATCATTCTAATTAGGAATAAACACCTAAATTACAAGGTTAAAATCTAAAAACATGCCAATAATTTATAGAGAAAGAAGTTAAAGTCACAATTACATAAGAATACCTATGAACACATAATTTTTAATATAATATCTTTATCGTGATATCTCAAATCAAGAAGGTTGCAAGCTACTGCCATCAACCAATATTATTGATGTCACTTTATTTTAATTTCCATAAATAAAATCTTCCAATTAACATGATTACCATGGATTTATGAAGGTATTTCCATTCCCATCTAAGGTTCTGAGATATTAACTTTCATCAAGGGATAGAAGGGATAAATCCTATATTTCATTATCCATTAATGCAATAACACTCATGAAACACCCAATGTATTCTACCTCACCATGAGATTATGTCCTCATAGTTTTTTCAACACATCAAACTATTCTAGTCCTGATATCCATTTATGATTATCTTAAATTCAAAGGATCAATACACACATTCTCATATAGGAACATATAATGACACATGGAAATACAGACTTCCTATTAATGAGTATGTACTTATAACCTACTATATTGGATATTACCAAAGTAAAACACAAGGATAATGTGTCCCAATTTCTTATGAGCCTCTTATGTTTGATAGAATATATCATTTGTGTCCCATCAGACAATATCAGATTCATATAGAACAAGGTTAGAGAATAATGTCACGCCCCCTCTAGGTTCTCATCATAGTTGGGAACTACAATGAAATTTTAGTGAGACATATATTATTAGGAAATTATAACATAAAAATTTCAGGAAAAGTAATAATAATTATGTGATAATAAAACTTCACTAATAATGAAAATATGTATTTATGTACTAAACAAGTTGGTTCAAGGGAACCTACTCTAATAGACTCCAACTTATACTAGATCCAACTGATAAAAACTTCTAGTCATCTAGTTATCACATGATACTCATCCTTTTTCTGAGATAAAGCCTTGGAAAATGGGTATACCACATTTTCCACCATGGATACTCTGCTCACCACCACTTCTCTTCATTGAGAAAAATCCCTTAAGAGATGAAACTTATGGAGTATGTGATTTATCCTTTGGCGTGACCTTTCCTCCTTCGAGATATCCACCGATGAAGAGTTATAATTATATATTTTTATAGGTTATTTACTATAAAACACCAAATAAATATAATGTAAAAAATTATCAAATCCAAACTAACTCAGTGGATGCATCAGAAGCTGAAACATACTCAAACTCTTATATAAAATCAGCATTAACTAGCTACTTTGAAAGCTTCTAGGACAAAACTCCTCTGTTGAAAAGAAAAACATATTTAGAATTATAATTTAGATAAATTTAGTATATTTAAAAGATATAATATGTATAATCCCTGATGAATAGATCTTTATCTACTTTATAGGCCAATAACAAGACCTTAGTTGACCTCATATAATTAAGGATAGCCTTAACAGTATTCCAATGTTGTGCACCTGGATCTTCTTGATATCTTCCTACTATGCTAAATGCATAGTCAACATCAAGCCTCATACATAACATGAATTTCTGATATATCATATCAAATAATATTATGGGATATTACTCTTCCTATCCATTACTTATTATATCTGAGGGCACATTTTCTTGGAAAGATATATACCATGTGGTACTGGATCCAATAACCTCTTTGATTATTCCATACCAAAATATTTTCTGTATCTGGTCAATATATGTTCCTTGACTTAGTCTAAGTAGCCTCTTAGATCTACCATTCATGATCTTGATCCCTATAATGTTGGATTCTACACCAATGATATTCATGGAGAAACACTTTCTCTACCATGCCTTAACTTCTTGTAAGGCTTCTATATCATTTAAAATAAGTAATATATCATCACACTACTAGGAATTAGGGCTATAAGAATGGATCTATACCAATTGTTTTCATAACCATTGGTATATTCCGTATATATGGAATCTATACCAATGGTTTCCATGAACCATTGCTATAGGTGCAGGATATATCAACTGTTTCCTGAAACCATTGGTATATATGGTATAACTAATTATATTCCAATTGTTTTAAAAAATCATTGGTAGAACCTCCCGACCAAATTTCATTCACATGACCTCCCCATCCCATCTAACTCCCATATAGAGTGAACCCTATGATGTGTGGAGTTCCATTTTTATTCCCCATCCATGGCGATCTATCCACCATTTTTGTTTTCATTTTTTTGTTCTTGAATAGAAAATTTGTGATTTCCATATCCTTCATCTATTTTTTCAAGAGTCAATTTCATTTTTTTGTTGTTTTAAAAAACTAATCAAGATTTATTTAAGTGAGGAATCTCACACAATCATTTAATAATGGATAGTTTTGATTATATTTTGAATTGCATTACATAATAAATATTATTATTAATGATGTCATTTTTTAGTTCAATTTCCCCCAAATTCTATAAGAAATAGTATTCCCCTTGTATTGTTGCACTAGATTTGATTTTTTGATTCTTTAAAAAAATATTTATCTATGGATACTAAAATAAAAAACTAAATAGTAAATATGAAAAACATATTATCATCTTGTTTGGAACATGTGAAATCTTATATAGCTTGGGAAAACTTGGGAATCCTAGTTATAAGTATTGGATTTTAGGCTAATAGGAAATTTAACATAGTTAGCATGTGGTGACCAATTTATTTATATATAAGGACTCAAATTACCGATAGATTAACTCAAGTACTTAAATCATTCATTTTAGGGTATAATTAGGTTATTATATGCATCATATAGTGGTGAGGACACAACATGTGTATAATATTTCTTGTGAAAGGGTCTTACTCGTACTACTATATTTAGTATTTATATTAATAAAGTCTAATATATACTGTGTTGCTGAGATTCTATGAGTTGAGTCTGGGAACCTATGTATGGGGGATAAGTGAAAAAACATTTTTTTATTTGAATTTCAGGTCCTCTTCAACTTTACATTTTCTAATTTGATTTAGGGATTGCATTTGTTTCTTGATTTTGTATTTCTGTCTTTTTTAATGAATAATTTTATTCATTATTATAGTAAAATTTATATTTTTATTCTTGTACCCACCTGGGTGACCCATTTTGAAATTATTTTTATGATAGTGATTTACAATAATATACTGAGATTAGATTTTGGGGAGTAGTGAGATGATGGATGGGATATGATAAATTCTGATGATTTTTTAGATATTTTATTTTTTCTACAATGAGATAATTTCATAAGTTAATTTTAAATTCTATAAAATTATTATATATACTTTGGGGAGGATTTTTTTAACCTCTAGATGAGATCTCATATTATTTTGAATAGATATAGTTCTTGATTTAGATGATGTATATATTACTTATGCTATGTGATTTATGATATATTCTTTTATAGGTATAGGTCATAATTGTGGTGTTTAGGTTCTCCTATTTTCATGATTAGTTGAGTGAAAATATTTTGAGGAATCATTAATCCAAGAATCAGATGTGATAGGAGATATAAAAATGGTATCACCTTGTGACTTAGATAAATCTGACATGATATATGATTTAACTTGAGATCATTTAAATATAGAATTGATTGAATTAATTATCTTAAATTTATGAATATGATCATGGTTGATTGAATGAAAAACATATATTTTTTCAAGTATTATATCAAGATATATATTTTAATTAGGTTTTTAATGATTACCTGCCCCTAGGGTAGATGTGATAGATATGAATCACTTTTTCTATTAGGTTCTATCTTAAAAAATTTCATGAATATATTACCCTCAATAAAAATTATGAATCAACCCCAAATAATACTTCTAGTATAAATATCAACTATACTTTCACTAATATTTGATACTAACAGTTTTTAATCCTTACTCATAACTCTATGAGAATTGAATTATCCACAAAATTCATATTATTTTACAAAACCCCTTAAAATGAATCTAAATGTAATTTATACATCTAACACATAGAATATTACATGAATTATTCTAGATGGAGACGATGTTCCATAGTACAATCCATCTCTCTTCTAGATCCAATTTTGAGAACAATTAAAAAACACGAATAATAAATTACATTGCCTACTAAACCTGTATATTAATTTATAAATAAAACATAAAGCATAATCTAACATAACCATAAAGAGTACTATATATAACCACACTATCAAATACATGAGAATATTGCTAATCAAAAACATGATAGAAAATCAATACAATAGAACTCCTACCTCTATCTGATTTAATTGTATACTTGTTAAGTTTCAATAAGATAACAATAATTGGTCTTGATCATCTTTACTTATCCTTGAAACATCACTTAGATCCATAAGTCTATCCTTGATAAACTAAAAAACACTCTTACAATGAAACAAAAAATATAGATAAATTGGATATTAGGTACTATGATTCAACATAGTAAAATTCTTGCAATCCAAGGATGAAAAATACAACAAATACATATAATGATTATTAATAATATATTTGTAAATATCCACTAACAAAATTTTAGCACTACCACTTCACCTTATTGTAAATAAATACTCATTCAATAACATATCATTGAGTCAGTAATAAAATATTCTAAATCGATAAAACTAGGTATCACTTTATCATTTTTTAACCATTAGTTTTTTCTCTTGTACAAGTGGTACATACTTGTAATAGTTGGTATACAAATAATTATTGTTTTGGAATTGATTGAATTATAACTTCATTTGTAATGTTCATACTCTTGTAAATAAGTTTTAATATTGTGTAAGGTAATGATTTCATCATTGTTAGACATCAAAATTTTTGGGATATTATTTTGATATATTGAGTGTTGTTATTTCATTTTCCATAACTTATTGTTATCATATCTTTTATGTCAGTAATGTTTTGTGATTTTCGTCTATATTTTAAATCACTATGGAAGTAATATCCATAGAACCTTGGTAACAGTTCCCAGACTCCAGTAGTTATGGAGTTTATGTGATGCCCTGGGGGACCTCACCTCAAAAGTTTACTATGAAATTTTGCATTTTCCTTCACCATTCTAGAATTTCCTAAAAATTTATAGAGTTTCATACACAATTATAAAGTTTCTTGTATAATTTTGGTCCTTCCTGAACAATTGTTTACTTCCAAACTCTAGAAATTCTACATTTCTCTGCATAAATTTGAGATTTTTAATGATCAAAAAACAAAAAACTGATAAAATTTAGATGAAAAATGTGGAATTTAGGAGTATAATATCAAAATTTCAATATGATATATTATAAAAAAGGTGATGAATATATAATTTTTATACAATGTCTATGATTTTTTTTCCAAATTTATCAACTGAAAGTAGAACATGTAATAGATTTTGTTTAAACTTTAACAAGATGTTGGGACTGAAAATAATTGATAAAAAATAAATTAAAAATGATATAGTTGAAATGATATTAAATTTTATAGTAATATATTTCTGAAAATATACAATAAAAAGATATATTCTATTAACTACTATACTTAAGGCATGAGATTTTATTAATCCAATGAATTTTATTTAATTTTTATCAATATTTATGTAATTAAAGGTATTTTATTTCTAAGTCATCTTCCTTATAACATCCAAATTTTTATAATGTTAAATCTATTTTTGTTCAAAAAAATTTATATTTGTGTTCCAAAATGTATTTTTGTTAATATAATTAGAATAAAAATTTTATTAGTACCAACATCATAAATTATCAAGAAACTAAATCTAAAATAACCCCCCAAGAACATAAACATAAACATAATCATAAATTGCATCCTAAATATAATCATATAACTCAAACATAAACCATAAAAACTTAATAAAATCCTATAAACCATGAACTAAACCATTTAATAATAAATATAACACCCAACCTAAACCCTAAACCCACCCTATCTCCCAAACCTAAACATAAACATAAACCTAACCCAAACCCCCTAATTTATAACCTATATCCAAACTAATCCTAGAAAACTAAAACATAAAATTGATCTCTCTACCTAGAATCTAAATCTAAAAACAAAAAACATAAACCCTTATAAAATACCTAAACCTAGCCCCTAAAAAATACCTAAACCTGAAACCTATCCTCATAATAGACTAACCCCCTATACCAAGTCTAAACATACACCCTATAACTAGTAAACTAAATGAAAATCAATGTCAAACTCTTCCATTGAATAATGGAATCATCAATTGGAACTTTTTCATTAGAACCTGTCTCAATCATCAGGATATTGCTTCCATTTATTTCACTATACAAGGATTCCTCCAAAATTATCTAGGAACCAAGCATGAAAAAACTAATACTTATTGAGAATAAAAAAACCCCACAACCAATAATCTAATAAAACTAGAATTTCAGATCCCATATCACTTAACAAATCAAAACAAAACCAAATACACACCAAATTCGTAGAGGAGTCCTCCTTTCTGGAATAATCCCTTACTCAAATGGGTTGTTTGAAACTTCATCTGAAAATACAGAACCACTTTCTTTTATACATCCTCCACGATCTTCTCTAACACCTCTAAAACACCAAATACACAAATTAAAATAATTTATTACTTCTAGAACAGTATAAAAAACATATATCTATTTATGGTTCATGAAATTTTATTATTTTTCAATGACATATAGAAACCCTCAATTATCATGTTGATATTTATCTTTAGTGTCAAACTAGCTTGTTTCATGCCTTCTGAACGTATTTAAATGTTTTGTTTTTATTATGTGTATTTTTAGTAAGTAATGTCACTTTCATAGACTATATTGATTATATATGTTTTATGTTATTATTTTTTTATGGTTCATCATGTTTTTATGGGTTGTATTATGATGGTACTACCAACTGAATTTATTCAGACTCTCTAAATGGTGGGATATTCAATCCCTCTCACTTTTTTGATAAAAAAATGCTGACTTAATCCTTAAATTGGGATTATATGTATAAAATAAATTCATAAATTAGTTTTTATATTAGAAACACTGTTTTACAAGATATGAATATCAATTATAGGATTTTTTGAATTGTGAATGATGTTTTTTGGTATGATTTTAAATAATTTTTATTCTATGAATATCATATATTTTTTATGTACTAAAATATTCATTATCATTACATAGGGAAGTATTAAACATTGATGGATTTATTCCTCAAGAAAAATTGTTTTTCTTGAGCACAAAGAAGGAAGACGGAAGTATTGTGATAGTTATGATGATGATGATGATAGTGATGAGTATGTTGGTGATAATAGTGGCAGAGATGAGAGATATAACGATCCTTTACATTTCCAAATGATATTTACGATATATGATGTTTTATGAATGAATGTGATTGTGAATATGTGTTGTATATTATAACTAATTCAATGTATTAACTTTTTTTAATTTTTTTGTATTGGGGGATACTTGTTTGGGGGTGTAGCTATGAGGATTTTGGGAAACCATGGGAGCTTCTTCTTGCTAGGAATGTGATGATATGATATACCAATAGTTTTAGAAACCATTTTTATAGACTTATAAAAATTCCACGCTTCCTATACCAATAGTTTCATTAACTTAAATCCAATCTTCATATTTGAATGGTTCAATAAACCATTTTTATGGAGTACCAATACCAATGGTTTCAATAAAAAAATTATATATGGTAAATATATATTACCCATTCCAAAATTTACATTACAACCATTGGTATAAGTATATACTCACATCATATTAACTAATGGTTTAAGGAAATGTTGGTATAACCTATACCAATGGTTTTAGAGGCTATACCAATGGTTAAAAACCATTGGTATAGGGTATATATATATATAGTAATGTCAATATATTCAACTATTAAAACTACCTTAATTCCACTAAACCATTTTTAAAGACATGGATCACATTCATTCTTAATGAATAAAAATTAATTTATGGATTCATCAAATCAAATGCTCTATGACCTAGATGATTGATTTAATCTATAAATGGGTCTTTGTAAATTTATTATCTTTTTGAAATTTCTTGGTGTTATAAAACCTTTTTGAGGTTTCATATACACATAATTTTTAAGGTTCTTGTTAGGGAACGTAGTTTTGACCTCCATTTTCTAAATCCCATAGTCTTGGTAAGCTGTTATGGGAAGAAAAATCATAATGTATTTAAACATGGAAACTAGATAAATTATTTTCTTATCATAAATTCCATAATGTTATCTAAAATGTTTATCCACTATCCTTGATTTATAAATATTTACTTTACCTTACATGTCCATCTTTATCTTAAATACCCATTTAAATTCAAAATAATTTCCATGAAATAGTGGATTGATCAGAACCCAAAATTAGTTTCGATACATGAAATATATCTCAAAATTCATGGATTCTTTCCAACTTACAGTTTTGAGATCTTTATTACCTCTTTATAGGATATATGATCATAATTTTTAACCAATAATGAGTCACTATAATGAGTGACTAGAAAACCATATCTATCGGGTTCTCTTATCTCTCTTACACTCTAATATAGAACATGTGTTTCAGGAATAAATTCTTCTATGGGGACTTATGGAATTGGTTAATATTCAAAGATTTTTGTATCTTTAGCATCAAATTCATTGAAGTCAATTTTTCTATCACTATAATCCTTAAGGATGTGTTCCCTCTCAAGAAATACAACCTGTCTTGCAACAATCACTTTCTTATATGAAGGGTTGTATAAATAGTATCCCCTTATTTCATTGGGATTCCCTATAAAGATACAATTAAGGCCTTAGGGTTATAGTTTGTTTCTTGATATAGCTTTAAAAAATTCCTCACAACCCCATGCATGAACATAAGAAGAAATGGGTTTCATTACACTCCATAACTCGAAGGGAAAACTATTTCTCACTTTACTTGGTACTCATTTTTTATGTATAATTCAATTTATAATTTATATCCCCAAAAGTATAATAGATGTCTTATGTGGCTCATAATTCACCTTACCATTTCTATCAAGGAACACCTTTCACTAACACTATTTAACTATAGTGTACATGGTTTAGTAAATTGAGATAGAATACAAAACTCTCATAGAAAGTTGATAAAGTCTTGGTTAATATATTCTTTACCTTGATCTGATCGGAGTATCTATATCTTATTACCAAGATGATTCTCAATATAAATCATGAAATATTTTAATTTCTAAAATGATTCATACTTATACCTCAATAAGTATATATAATTATACCTACTCAAGTCATCAGTATAAGTATAAAGCATGAGAATAAATCTTTAAAATCTACTTGAAAAGGTCCACACACATAAGTGCATACCAAATATTGAATCTACATAACACTTTCACCTGGAACATCAAATGGTGGTTTGTTCAACTTACCTTGTAAACAATAATGGAATATTTCAAATGGATTAATATCAAAAGAGTATAAGTAACCATATTAAATGATATTTTTCAAATGATTCTCACTTATGTGACCACAATTTTGATTCCATTACTGAGTGTTATATGAGTTGATCATATTTGTTTTGGTTTCAATTTACATTTTTTTAATTTAATACATAAATAATGTTATTTAATTTCTCCACACCATAACATATGATATCTTTATAGAAGTTTCAACCTTTATTTACAAAGATAAAAATAAATCAATCCATATCTAAAAAATAAATAGAAATAATTTTCTTTATAACACTAGAAGCATAATAAAAATTCTTTAAAACCAATATCAATCCAATAAGAAATGTGATATAGTAGTCTCTAATGGATAGAGTAGAAAGACCAACTCCATTAGTAACCCATAGATCCACCTCTTCTCCAATAATCTTATAAAATCTACTTGGTTCCCGTATTTTTATAAAAATATGAGAACAAAAGGTATTATCTAACACCAAACTTATAGATATGGAAATATTAGGTTCAATAAAAAATAAACCTAAATCCCTCGTTACTTCTTTGGTTGGGTGAAATTAATCTTCTAATAGCCCTACTTTCTATATTCAAAACACATCACAACCTTTTCCTTTCCTTGAATTAGAATCTCATTCTTCATTTAATGACAATTCTCTAGAGCCTTAGTCTTGGAATGAGTCTTTATTACCTTTTCATTATTCTTACTCTTTTTATTCCCCATAAGGACACCATGTTTTTCATGACCCATGTCTTAATAAAATTATGGAACATGTGTAAGATGTTCCAAAAGTGTCTTCTCACTACCAATCACATTATAATTCCTAAAAAAACTAGAGAAGTTATTAGTTAATGAAGACAAAATGATATTTGTGCATAGATTATCATGGATATTAAAACTCAAGTTGTCATGGTGATCAATGAATTCAATCATCTTGACTACATGTTCCACATCTAGTGATGAATCTCCAAGCTTGAACATTAATAATGAATTGTAGATGTCATATCTCTATGATCTCACCATCTCTTAATGGAGACCCCTAAAGTGATAAATGATGGTATACTCATATATATCCTCATATTTATTTAGAATATCATTGGACAAGGAGGATTTCATGAAACATTGGACATCCGTAGTGTTATCCACCCACTTCAAATAGAGACAGACTTCTTCCTCATTAGCCTATTTGGAAAGGAACTCATGAAGTGGGTCTTCCAGCACATATAATTTTCATTTGTGGCATACTATAGAACACATGTTACCTATACCATTCCTAGAAATTCATGATGGTGAGAAGGTCATACTTATCTAGTATTGACCACAATGATATTTTCAAATTTATTTTATTTTATATTTCTACATATTAAGAGCATATAATTGGTACTTGTTTTTGATTTTAAAAATAAATTAATAAATTTAAAATTAATTAAATTCTAATTAATATCTAAATATTTTTTGAAACCCAATAGCCATAAACATAAATTTTAGAATATATTTTCTCTTAGATATTATAGTTTAAAGGATCCATATTCCCTTCTCATAACCTAGACTTGGGCCTGAAAAGCAATTTAAAGGGTATTTGGTAGGCATAACTTACCAACTGCATTAAATAATAGTTACTTGATCCATTAAGTAAACCCCCACTCTTGAAATAATGTTTCTATATTTCCTCAACCTTTACCTCTAAGTTACACAGAGTCCTACTTGGTAAGTAAACCCTTGATGCGAACTAATTTAAGTCACCCAAAAAATTCAAGCTAAAATTTACACAATAATTTAAATCTCCATAAATTAGATTGGTTGAGAAATTTTAACTATGGGTTCATTTATAATACAATTATTTTAAGGATACTTCTATTTAATATTTTATTTGGAGGAATTTTTATCCCCATTCATAAAGACTATTTTACCTTTTCACAAGCCATGTAAAAATTAAGTGGATTTTACTTAAGTGATTCACCGTGTTTGTTAAAACATTCTCACATAATACATTTATATTTTATTCTATTTTTCATTATTGTTAATTCATTTATTATGTGATCACATAAAATTAAAAACATAAATAATTAACCATGCAACTGAAATAAATAAAACATAAGTGGCATGATAATGAAATTTTATAGTAGTTAGTTTATATAGTAGTTGGTAAACTGACTCTCACCCCTAATGGAAAAAACACCTTTAACCATAACATGGTCAATGTTTTATAATTCCACCTTTTATCCTATGTATCACCTTGATTGGTTTGGCCTTGTATTCTTGACTCAGACCACCTCCTCTCAACTGGGAGTTCCATCCTTACAAAAGCTTTCACTCAAATGAAGGTGAGGGGATCCAACAGATTGGATAAAGGGAGTTTACATAAAAAACAATGGGAACATATACCCTTACAAAATAAGAGGTTGGGGATGACTCAAAGGCCTTAATTTTAATTTAATTAAAATAATTTAATAGAAACCAATCACATACAATGTTCTAGTCTAATCTCATGATCATCCAAACAACATGAAACATTTATAAATTTTCAATATTGTAATGAATTACTTCATTTCATTATTTTATTAATATAATTCACCATGAATTAATACAATTAATTCAATTTATCTAAATTATATCAAAATCATACTTAACACACAATAATCTTATAATTTTTAATAAAATCAATTTCATAAAAAACTAATTAAGTACATAAGTCTACTTAAAGGAAATGATGTGTGGTCATCAAAATTTGGATGTGAAATTTAATCTAATATATAAATGTAAATACTATGACATGGAATTTATTATTGAATTAAAAAAACATGTAAATCATTTAAATAGGTTTTATTACATATTTAATTATTTCTCTCATGAAAATTTTGGGGATGATACCTACAAAAGACTACACAATGTGTATTATTTTATATGTTGTGTATTTCCATCTTCCCGTGTCTCTAACACATGACTTGAGAATGGTCATGTTTCCTTCCATAGACTCATTAAAATTTCATGATGTATTTTAAAACATACATGATTTGTTCTGTAACTTATCAGTGTATACATAACACACCTTGGGACTGTGTGTGTGTCTTACTAGTGAACAAGCATAAGGTACATGACGTCTACTGGGAATACACAAAATGCGGTCTCTAAGTTTAACATCTCACTAGTTCCCATTTAATTTATCCAATACATGGATTTATAGGACACCCAATGTTACTATCTAGGTTATAATAGGGACTACACATAGTGTTCAGTGGTTAAACACATGTAGTACTTCATGTTGTGTGCCCGTCTATCCGGATCTACATGTTGATCCTCTTTAATTAGATCATAGATCTTATTACCATAGATTAATATAATATTATAATTTGATATAGACATTAAAAAAAAGTAAATGGTGTGTATATATGAATTAAATGTTCTGTACTCTAGTTTGGTCCAGGCATAGCCTTTAGCACCTCTAGATGGTAGGAATCAAATGCTACTTTTTTTAATCATTAACTGATTACTGTTTATGTTATCATGAAACAATAAAGAGAATAGATGATGATGTTTGGATATTAAAACAAGTAATTTTAAATAAAATAAAATTTAATCAAATAAAACCAATCAAAATTAATAAATAATCATTAATTAAACATGTGACCACTCTGATTCCACTTTTAGGTTCCAGGTATAGCAGAAGCATCCTTTGATGGTCTGAACAACTCATATTTTTGTTTTAATTTACATATAACAATTGTTTAAAATGTTCAAAACTTCTTATAAAAATAAAATATTAGATTACATGTATAACGACCCTACTTTTACTAACATGACTATTACATCATTTTAATGATAAACAATACAACAGTGTTACAAAACTAGGATCCAAAGGATTAGTGTCTTGGGAAAATTAGTATCAAAACTAACATTTAAATAAGAAAACATAAAAATTATTTAATTACATTTTTCATAGCTTCTTATTGACCCGTATTTACTACTTAGTTTAAGTGGTCACATGATGATATACATTAAAGAAAGGGGTGAGTTAAAATCCGAGTAAAAGGATGGATAAGAACATAAAAAAATATAACAAGGGTGTGAATAATCATCATAGTCATAACATAATCACCATACTATCATCATAATAATGATAAGATGCATTAGGTAAAGACATGGAATGTGGAAATTCCTAAAAAAGAAACATCATGTATTAGTGGTCAAATACCACACATAGTTGTGAACAAAGATAGTATCATGTTTACACATAAAATATATGAATAACCATAAAATATTCATTGTGAAAAAAATATAGCACAATTTTCATAGATATTTTACATTATCTCATGAGATACATCAAATTACCCAATGCATTGGAGCACTATATAATTTCAGGTGCACCCATCAGATCATAACATATACATAATCATGCTTTCCACTTAGAACATATATCAACACTGGATATAAAATAACCCATTTAAAGGAATGGTTTTCATGATCATACATTCATGAATAAAATTTGGGGTTCCCAAAATAAAAATGAAATAAAATACTTGGTATAATAATCACCAATCTTGAGGTAAGAAGAAACAATCTCAAGAGAAGTAAAAGATGTGTTTCTAGAAAGAAGACTTATTTTGGAAAAAATCTTTTCATTTGTTAAAAAATAATATTGGAAACATGTATATCCCAGAAAATAAAATGTAAGAAAAAATAAGTTATATTTGAGGAATATTAAAAGAATATTCACACTGAAATTTGGTGTGAAAGAGAAATAACAAGAAAAAGGAAATTGGTTTTGAGAATCCCCTTACCTTATGTATAAATTATTTTTTTCACTTTAAAATCCTAGATAATAAAATTATATTCATTAATTAATAAATCTAGAACCAATTATATATGAATTTGATTCATTATAACTTTATTAAGTTTATTTATGACCATTTTAATGAGTTATAGTGTTTAATTTCGTCATTCATGAGTGTTCTTTTTCTTGATTTTCCTGATTGTTTTTTAAAGGTTGGGGCCAAAGCCTCATTTATTATTTAAAGAAAATACTTCTTTCAAAATGCCTAGAGGGAGAAACATTACATAACCTGATGGAACAAGACCAAGTGGTATGAATACAAATCCCAAAAGCCCATTTTTTTTCCCCAAGAGCCCTTCCGTGAATAATACTGCTACAGTACCGTGTTGCTAAAGTGCCTACTACAGTACCGCCACCAATACAGTTTCTGCTACAGTGCCTCCACCACTACAGTGCTACCACTGCTACAATAGTAATACAGTGACATAATAAAGTGATGCTACAGTACCTAGAAATTATTACCTACCCAAATTCGATCATGGGTCTTTTGGATGCCAAGTAGGAGCCTTTACCACTTGGGTACAGGCTCATTGGCAGATTTCCATGATTGGTTCATCTATATACCTGTATGGAAGATCATATAAAATGAAGAAAATTATATAGAATTTAAATTATATTTTATTAATGAGCTTTTATAAGTTTAATATTTCTTATATATTTTCCCATATATTAGGACGATTCATTATTTAAAATGTTGATGATAATCATTTAGATGAATTTTGGAAGTTTTCGATCACATCAAACTCATTTTGTTTTATTATTTAATATTATTTATATATGTTAGTTATAGAACTTAAAAATGGTTATATAATAAATTTCAAAATATTTTTGAACCATTATAATGTTTTTATGACCATCCTTGAAGGCAATAATGGAGAATGAAAACTTTTCATCCTCGAAGGTGATAAATCAACTCCCCAGAGATGATGTTTTCATTTTTAGAATAAAAGGGAGGGGAGAAGAGGTTTAATGATGGATTATTCCATTAACATAAAAAATTTATAGTGTATATAATATACTAGAGTTACCATTCCACCTTGATTAGGGTATCTGAGAATAGAAAAAGAAAAAAATAAATTGAAAAGAAATTAAAAGAAAATGAAATAGGATTTTACCTCTTGAACATTTTCTTCTTGAGAACCTTCTTAGGGAAATTGTATTTGGTATTTTGTTGACACAGAAGGATCCTAGATGTGGGTAAGGGTATTGGGAAGAGGATTTGGTATAAATGTCAAAATCTTCAAGGCTCTGTAGGTGTGAGGAGAAGGGGTTGGTATTTATAGTGTACGAGATGGGTGTGTTGTGATTATTTTATTCATTAGTTTATTATTTGGGATCAAGAAAATGAATAGTATGATAATATCACTAAATATTTTAAATATTTATGTATTTAAAATATTTTAGTCTTACATTATCCATACATAATCTATGAGTCAATAATTCATGTATTTGTTAAATACTGTAAATTATAGTATTTCAATATTCACAAAAAATTCAACTATTTTAGAAGAATCCCAAAAATTAACCCAAACAATTTGTAAACATATGGAATTCAAAAATGAACTCTATTTTATGAAAATAATTTTATAAATATGAGAAATTTAATTTTTAATTAAATGAATCATTTATTCAAAAATACTGATTTTAAAATTATAACTGCTTTTATGACACTTTAAAAAACTAGTTAAGGTCTCATAAAATTATATTATGGTCACAAGACAAAAAAATATTAATTTTAAGAATCTATTTTGTGTAAATTAATTTTCATTTAAAACATTATATTAATTATAAAGTTGTAAATAATGACTTACTCTACAAAAAATACCCACACTTAATTTATCATTTCTAAAATATTTATTTACTTAAAACCAAGATATGAATGTATCATATTTTCATTTATAAGACACCAAAATTTTATTTAAAATTTCACAGGTGAGGTTACTATTCTATTGGCTGATTTACTATTCCCATGGGTCACATTACTATTCCTAAGGTTAAGTTACTATTCCATCGATATATGATCCAAAATTTCTATGAATACCACTATTTTCATTCTTAATTTATGAGAATAATGTTTTTATTTTTATCTATATACTATTTATGTGTTTTATACTATTTAAAATGATTACAAGAAGGGAAAAATTTCCATTAATAATAGTTTGGGTCGTTACATTCTTCCTCCCTTTTAAAATTTCACTCTCAAAATTTCATTTTACATAAATAGGTGAGGGTATTTATCCTTTATCACTTCTTCTAGTTCACATGTTTCCTCTTTATATTTATGGTTTCACCATAGTAATTTGACCAAGAAAGTAGTCTTTTGTGTAGAAATTTATCTTCATAGTCCAATATCTTCACTGGATACTCCTAATAAGAGAGATAATTTTACAATTGTACCACCTCTAAATTAAATACATACGAGGGATATGGAATGTAATTTCTCAAGAGGTATACATAAAATACATTATATACTTGAGACATGGTTGGTGAAAGTGCTAGTCGATAGACCACCACTCCAACACGATCAAGAATCTCAAAGGGGTCGATGTACCTGGGAATCAACATTCATTTATTCCCAAATCTCATGATCCTCTTCGATAGAGATAAGTGGAGGAATACCATGTCTCTAATATCAAACTATAGGCCCCATCGAAAATCATTTTCATACCACTTCTGTTGACTTAGGTATTTCTTGATGTGATGCCAAATGGTTTTCACATTCTCGACCATTTTTCAACTATTTTAGGTCATAGAAGCTTACATTCACCAAATTCATCCCAACATGATGGTGTTCTGCATTTTTTTCCCATAAATGGATTCACATGAAGCCATTTGGATGACCAAGTATAAAATATTATTATTAGAGAACTTTTCCAGAGGAAGATATTCTTCCCATACTTTTTTAAGTCCATATAACATTATCTCAACATGTCTTTCAATGTCTAAATAGTCCAATCTGATTGGCCATCAGTATAATATTGATAAGACATACTGAAGTGTAGATCAATTTTTAGAGAATGATGGATAATTTTATAGAACAAAGAGTGGAATATCATATATTTATTGGATATAATAAATAGTGGTACTCCATGAAGCCTTACCAATTCTCGATTGTATATCTATGAAAGTTTATCTAGTGATATGTCCTCTCAAATTACGATAAAGTGAGCTATTTTTATAAGGTAATACATAAAAAACTATATGGAATTGTTTCCAACAAGACCATACCCAAGTGGTAAGGGCTCTTTCTTGGCATCCAAGAGACCCAAGTACAAAAGCGGGAGGAGGAATATTTCCAAGTACTGTAGCAGGTTCTATTCGGTACTGTAGCATCCAGAACTATTCACCCGATTTGGGCCTTTAGGCCACTAGTTTGGGCCTACGGGTCTCAAGTGACTTCATGTCATCAAATGACATCAGGACACTGGGCCTTCAGGCCACAAAGACCATGGAGTAACCCAGATCACAAATAAAATGACCCAAAAGAGGATCAGAGTAACAAGAGTAGTAGCCACTAGAATAGAGCTAATTGGATTGGAAGAATGAGTGGGTATGGCAGCCACCATCGGGACCAGAAACCATGAAGCTTTGTATGGGGAAATGCTAGCTGATAATCAATGAAAGGATGGGATAAGGTGTTCAAGGATGAAAAAGCTAGGGAGGGGCAGTTCTAGTGGGTTCAGCCTATGGGTCATGTTATGGGAATGGTATGCCTCTGGGCCTTCAGTTCATGTATTGCGGTTCAGTCGGGCCTTGTGCCTTGGTCCTACGGGTCATGTAAGGGTTCCTATTCAACCCTTAAAAGGGATATTATCCATAATAAAAAAAAGAAGGCCTTTGGGCCATTCGGGCTATATGGAATTGTTTCCTTTGGATATCATTGGAGGTCTTGTGAAAAAGCCCATGGTGATATTTTCCCATTTCCATGTTGGTATATGTAATAGTTTCATAATCACCTTAGACTTTTTCCTTTATTACTTCAATTTTTGACATACCAAATACTTTGATGTATATTCAATGATCTTCTTCTTCATATTGTCTCACCAATAGTGTTGTAGGAGATCTCGATACATATTTTTCCTTCCTAGGTGAATAGACAAAGTTGAGCTATGTTCTTTATTAATAATATCTTTCTTTATCTATAGATTTGATAGTACACACAGTCATGACCCAAATATTATAACTTGATCACCATTAATTTTAAGCTCTAAGGATTTCCCCTTCTCATGGATTCTACCTCACACTAAATTTCCACATCATTTATTCAAGCATCCTTTATTTTCTACCTGAGGGATGATTGATCAATAATTTTATAAAGGATTAATGATGTTAATTAATTAGTGATTCCCATGTATATAATTTAAAAATATTATAATATTAGGTCATTCACAATTATCGTAATTGATAATATTGTAGGATCCTTTCTACTTAGAGCATCCGTCACATTGTTCGCTTTACTAGGATGGTAGTGGATTGACCAATCATAATACTTGATGAGCTCTAACTGTCTTCTCTATTGTATAATAAGATCCTTATGTGTGAATATATATTTTAGGCTCTTATGATTAGTATATATTTCACACATATCCCCATTGAGATAATGCCTCTATATTTTCAATTTGAATATCACAACAAATAACTACAGATCATGCGTGGGATGGTTTTTCTCATGAATTTTTAACTTCCTTGAGGAACAGTCTATCAATTTATCATTTTTACTCTATACATATCCTAATACCTTCTTTAAATAATTTTTTATACCACAATCAGTTCCCCCCTTGTCGAAAGTGTGAGTACTGGCGTGGTGATAAGCCCCTTTTTAACTCTTTGATGCAGTATTTACATTCACTGGTCTATAAAAGCTTTTCTCCCTTTTGAGTTATCTTGGTTAGGAGTTTTTAAAATTGTAATAATTTCTTCAAAAATGTCAATAAATACCCAGCTAGACCAAGGAAACTACATATCACCATTACAAATGTTGGCCTAGGCCACCCTTGGATTGCCTTTGTCTTGGAAGGGTCCACATATATTTCTTTTTTAGTGATGAAATTCCCCAAGAATGATAATTATCCCATCAAAAAATCAAATTTACTATATTTTCAAAAAATTTATCCCTTCACAAAGTATTTATCATGGTTGCAAAATTCTTCTCATGTTCCTCCTTTGTCTTAGAGTATATCAGAATATCATCAATAAAGACTACCTGAAATTTTTTGAGGTAATCTCTAAAGACTCTATTCACTATGTCCATGAACATTTATAGAGAATTAGTGAGTCTAAAAGGTATCATAATTAACTCATAGTTTCCATAACTCATTCTAAAGGTTTTCTTGGAAAAATCTTCCTCCCTCACCTTTAATTGGTGGTATCCTGACCGAAGGTCCACCTTAGAGAAATACTTGGCCTCACATATCCAATAAAACATGTAATCTATCCACGGAAGTAGATACTTGTTATTTATGATGATTTTTTTGATCTCATGATAATCAATGAAGAATCACGTCGATACATCTTTCTTCTTGATGAAGAGGACTGGTTCACCCCATGGTGATGCACTCGGCTGTATAAAAACCTTATCCATATTATCTTATAACTGCGTATTTAGTTCCTCTTACTCAATGGTGTCCATTCTATAAGGTTCCTTTGATATAGTAAGAGATCTAGGAATAAGTTAAACTGATAACTCAACCACTTAGAAAGGAGGAAGATCAACCAATTATTTTAAGAATACACTAGTGTATCACCTTACAATTGGAGTGTCTCTCTTTATGATTCTATCCTTTATCTCAATCATTTGAGATATATATTATTTCTCATAAGGTAATAATATCTTTACTTGAGAAATTTTTTTAAAGGAGATTCACCATACTCCTTACACTTGTACAAAATTGGAGCATTCATTAGGATGCAAAGAGTGAAATCCATTTCACAAAATTTTATGTTGGATTTTTATAAATATATCCAATACATTCTAAAAATATCATCAAACTCCACAAAAGGATGTTAGACAATATTTAATTAGAGGTTAAGACCAAAAACAACAATTGTAGAGGAGTTATATAATTTGGATGTAATAATTACCCCATTTTCTATTCTCAAAAATATCTTAACCTCCATATTTTGAGGTGGTGTTCGAATAGTTCTACTAAACTTTCAAGATATGAAGGAATTAATTGAACCATAATCAAATAGTTTATTCACTATTCTTGAATGAATAAATAGCATACCTATCACCACATCATTTTGGGCTCCACCTCAGTAGTAGTGATAGCATAATATTTCACTTTCTCCTTTTACTTTGATGTTTGTTGATGCTGGTTAGCCTTGATGACTCAAGGTTTAGTACACTGTCTTGCATAGTGACCTTTCTCCCTACAGTTGTAGCATTGAACCATGGGTGGTTCTCTCCTTTCCTACACCACATTTTCTAACTTACTCATGTATCTTAGAGATTCCTAATATTGGTGGAATTCTCTCCCACACTTAAATCATTTCCCCATACCTTTGAGGTAATTCCCATGATGCTTCATCCCAAATTTTCGACATGTGAGTGGTTGAGTTTTCTTTATGCCTTTTTCATTAGATCCTCCAAACTAAAACTCCTTATTTTATTTATTTTCTCCATAGTCATGGGGAAATTATCCGAAATCCATATCTAATTTTAGATAACATAAAAATAATTCTTCATAACCCCCAAAGTCTCAAATTTATAGATCCTTTTGAAGGTGTGTTTTTAAACCACTAAAGACTCTATCTATTATTATATCACTTTTGATAATAAAACCTGATGTGTAACTTACAAGCCTTGTGAAAGTTTCTTTGTAAGTCATGATAGATTTACCTTCAATTTTCTGTGGCTTTATTAATTCCCTCTCCATATTTTTCTGAATATTTTGAGGGAGATACTTATTAACAAATATTTTCTTGAATTCTTCCCACTCCATATCTTAAATTTCATCCTTTGTCTTGGTGTTATTAATAAAAAACCACCATTGGTTGGCCTCTACATAAAAATGATAAATGGCTAGAGTCACCTTCTATATCTTAGAACAATGAAGTAAAAAAAAATATCTTCTCCATTGAGTTAACCCACTATTCTACAACTGGTGGATTAGAAGATCCACTAAAATTTGGTGGTTGTTTCTATGTAAGACTCGATATCCAATTCCTCCCTCTTAGGAGAAGACATATGTTACAAATTATTTAGGTTATTTTTCATAACCTAATACCACTAGGTAAGAATCATGACATAATTTTGAACTCCACCTCCTAAGGTATTGGGGTTATTGTTTGGGAAATCACTTCATTTTCCATCACATGGGTTGTTGGCCAAGTTTCTATTGGTTCCCACAATTTTCCAAAATAGTAAAAGTTTGAAAAAAAACATAAGTAAAAAATTCAGGAATAAATAAATTATACCCTTTTTAAATTAACTCTAAATTCATATATCATGGGATCCCAATGTTTAAATTTTTTCTAAAACAAATATTCATGGGTGATTTCATATACTTAGAATCATACTTAAGGGTTTTCACTAATGTTCTATAATCATAATTGAAAATTAACTAAACCATGATATGAAACTAACTATTTCTACCCCACATTTTCTTACATGAATATTACATCATTTTAAAGATAAATAATATAATAGTGTTACAAATCTAGTATCCAAAGGTGTAGTGTATTATAAAATTAGGAACATACATAAAATTTACATAATAAAACATAAAATTATTTATTTTCTTTATATCTATCTTATTACTGTCCCTCATTTACTCCTTAGTATAATTAGTCACCTGAAGATATACATCAAAGAAATGTGTGAGATAAAATCCAATTAAAAGGATAAATAAGAAAATGAATCAATATGACATGGGTTAGAATAATAATAATAAATTTAATCACAAAATAAGAATGGGAATATCATCATAATATTGATAGGAAGTATTTGGTAAAGTCATGGAATGTGGAAATTCATAAAAATGAAACATCCTGTCTTAGTGGTCAAATACGACACATTGTTGTGAACAAAGCTAGCAACATGTTCATTCATAACATATGTGCATAACCATAAAGTCATTATTGTGAAAAAATTATAACATCATGTTCAATTATATTTCATATTATCTCATGATATATATCACATTATCCAATTCATTTTAGTGCTATATAATTCTGGGCACACCCGTCACATCATAACATTTACATAATCATGCATGCCACTTAGGACATATATCAATCATGGACAAAAAATAAACCCTGGAAATGAATGCGTTTCATGAGAATAAATTCATGAATAAACTTTTGGGTTCCCAAAATAAAAATGGAATAATATACTTCGAATAGAAATCATAAATCTTGAGTGAATAAGAAACAATATCAAGAGAAGTAAAGGAAGTGTTTTTATAAATAATAATTATTTTGGAAAAATCATTACATTTGTCAAAAAATATGATTAGAAACATGTATATCCTAGAAAATAAATTTTAAGAAAGAATAAATAATATTTTTGGAATATTAAAATAATATCCACAATGAAATTTGGTGTGAAAGAGGAATAACAAAAATAAAGGAAATTGGGTTTGAGAATCACCTTACCTTATGTATGAATGATTTATTTAAATTAATATCCTGGATAACCAAATTAGATTCATTAATTAATAAATTAATAACATGTTATACCTATATTTTATTCATTATAATTTTATTATGTTCTTTTATAGCCATTTTTATGAGTTATAGTGTTCAATTTCATCATTGAGGAGTGTTTGTTTTCTTGATTTTCATGATCAGTTCACTTGTATACATGTATAAAAGATCGTGTAAAATGAGGAAGATTATCTAGAATAGAAATTATATATTATTAATTAACATTTATAAGTTTAATTTGTATTTTTTATATATGAGGTTGATTCATTAGATAAAATGTTTATGATAATCATTTAGATGAATGTTGGTGGTTTTCGATCACATCAAACTCATTTTGTTTTACTATTTAATATTATGAATATATGTTAGTTCAAGAAGATAAAAAGGTTATAAAATAAATTGTAAAATATTTTTAAACTATTATAATTATTTTATTAACATAATTGAAGGCAGTAAAGGAGAATGAATACTTCTCATCCTCAAAGGTGAAAAATCAACATCACACGGATGGAGTTTTCATTTCTGAAATAAAAGGGAGAGGAGAAGAGGTTTGTTTATGTATTATTACAAAAACACAATAAATTTATAGTATATATAAGATAAAATATTTATCATTTCACTTGTATAAGGAAAGGTGAGGATATAATAAGAAAATAAAATAAATTGAAATGAAATTAAAAGAAAACGAAAGTGGATTTTACCTCTTGAACTTCTTCTCCTTGAGAATCTCCTTAGGGAAATTAGATTTGGTATTTTTTTGAGACCATAGTCTCCTATATTTGGGGAGGGGTCTTGTAAAGATTATTGGATTTTAATTTTACAAGCATAAAGGCATTGAAGGTGTGAGGATAATGAGTGATGAGGGGTGATATTTATAGTGGAAGAGAGAGGTGTTTTTTGACGATTTTATTCATTAGTTTATTATTTTGGCTCAAAACTATGTATAGTTTGAATATCATCACAAAATATATTAAATAATGAATTATAGTTCTAGATTTTGGGATTATATAATCCATACATCATCTATTACTCAATAATTCATGTGTTTGTTAAATATCATAAATTGTTGTATTTCACTATTCACTAAAAATTCCACTATTTTAGAGAAATCACAAAACATCAACATAAACATTTTTCAATGAGTAGAATTAAAAAATGAACTCAATTTTATGAAAGAATTTTTTTATATATGTGAAATTTAATTTTTGAAATAAAATCATCATTTATACAAAAAATATGAATTTAAAAATTCTCACTGATTTTATGACACTTTGAAAAATTTGTTAAGGTATCATAAATTTATATTATGATCATAAGACAAAAAAATATTAATTTTAAGAATATATTTTTTGAAAATTATTTTTATTTTATAAAATTATATTAATTATAAAATTCTATATAAACATTTACTCTTTACAAAAAATTACCAACACTAAATTTATCATTTCTAAAATATATATTTACTCACACTAAGATGTAAATATATCATATTTTCATTTATAAGATATCCAAACTTTATTTACACTTTCATAGGTGACTTTACAATTCTATTGGACGATTTAATATTCATAATAGTCACATTACCATTCCAATGGTGAAGTTACTATTCCATTCGTATAGGTTCTTTAATTTCAATGAATCACTTATTTCATTCTTCTTTTATGAGAAAAAAGTTTTTATTTGGATCTCTATGCTATGAAAGAATTCTATACAACATAAAATAATTAAAATAATTTAAAAAGTGTCCATTGATAAATGTTTGGGTTGTTACCACATGACTAGATTAAAATTCTTGAACAAGAATAAGAGGATATTCACATGTAATTTATAATTAATTTATAAGATGATATATGATTACCTCTAACTTGTAATTATGCTTAGTTGATGTTTTGATTAACTAAATATTTCGATAATTTCATTTATTTGTATTATCTAAGTGAATAATACCTTTAGTGGGTATGTAAACAAGCTACACAATATCTGAACTACATTATAGAATCACTAGGTGTTAGCATGACATATCCTGATCGCCTGCACATTTTATAGTTGATCAGAGCAGAATTATTCTCAAAGGAGGAATAAATATTGGTTATATCTTGAATTATTGATATAGGAGGAAGATATAATATAATCTAGGGATTTATAACATATCTATCTATCCATTATACACACCAAAAGTCATTTATGAAATAGTTAAAAATTAAATATTTATTATGAAAGTTTTATGGTTGGAAAATCACATACAAGCTCCTAACCATCTTCAATATTCTTAGTTGAACCCATGAACATTAATAATAATAATATTATTATTAATCACTTCAAATGTTTAAAATATTAGTAATATAAATAAATATCATTTATTCCATTTCTGATCAGACCATTAATATCAACCCGCTTTCCTTTTTCAATACTTACCGATTATCAAATAATGACTATTTAATAAATAAAAGTCACTACATTATTCTATGATAAATATAATTAATATTATATTCACAAAAACTGAAAATAAATATTTATTATCATTATTTTACTTACTTATTATTTTGAATAACCCGTGATTAAATTATGGTGATCAACTATACCAAATAAAGCTCATTTATTATAACATTCTCAAATTCATTACTCGAATTTAACTGAGATTGTAGATACACTATTTGTGTGACCCTTTATGAATCTTTATTAGTGGAATTATTAATATAAAACTAAAGTACATAGCTATCATTTAGTAATAGTCCAAGTATTCCATAGATAAATAAGTTAATGTTGTAACAACATCCAACCTTCTGTAAATTCTTTTCATGTATTATAATCCCTTTAATGTGATACATCGAATCAAGTATGTTGCATTCCAGTTCCAACAAACTAAATTATCAATTTATATTTGTTTGAAATTATATAAGTGAACCATCCCACCAAAAACCATGTCCATGGATTTATGAATGTAGTTCCATTCCCATCAAAGGGCTTGAGATATCAACTTCTCTCAAGGTTCAGAAGTGATAAATCCTTTATCACATTATTTATTAATATAATACCAACCATGAAGAACCCACCATACCTACCATGAGCATAAAATATTTAATCAAAATTTTCCAAAATACATCAAAGTAAACTAGTCATGATATCCATTAATTATAATCTTAATGTCTAATTATCAATACATATGTCTGTATATATGATCATCCAATGATACATGGAAATGTGGATTTCTGATTAATGGGGTTGTTCTTATAACTTCCTATATTAGAGGTTACCATTTGTGAATACCATGAGATGGTGTATCAATATATTATGAGACTCCAACCCCTAATATCCTATATCATTTTTCACACTGGACAATATCATCTGACTAAAGAACAAGTTTCAAGAATAATGTAATGGAACCTCTAGGTTCTCATCATAGTAGGGAACTACTATGAAATTTCAATGAAACACATATTATTAATAAATTATCACATTAAAATTTCATGTATAAAAATAATAAAAAATTGATAATAAAAATTAATTAATAATGAAAAAAATGTAATAAAGTACTAAACAAGTTGGTTTTAGGGCACTCAATCCAATATATAGAAATTATCCAAAGAAAATATTTTAACAAGAAAATAATTTTCTATTATTTTGTAATATTTTTGGAATGAATCCAATATCCTCATACCATAGGAAATCACATATAAATATCCCTCCACCCTCTATGATAAATCAACTCTAACCACAATGTTTTAATCCTCAAACATAAGTTCAAATGAAAGATACCATCACGGGGATCTATGATTGGTGGAGTGGTGATATACTTCTTTTGTTTATAAAATGATACTAAAAAAGAATTTTTTAAAATGAATTCAATTTTTTTTGAATAAATCAGTTTAAGGGTAGTGTGATTATACTAAAATCTCTGATGAAGCATTGACAAAAACTAGCATGTATAAGGAATGATCAAACATCACACACATATAGGATATGTAATGTTGATATACTATCTAACTTATATTTATCAACATTGATTCCATTATATGAAACTATATGACCATGGTAAATTATCTTATCTAACCTGAAATATAATTTTCTAATGTTTTAAACCTTATTTTTCTCAATACGTTGAGAAAAAATGTTTCCCAAGCTAGAGTGAAATTCATCAAATGAAAATATATACATATTAATATTATCTATAAATACCTCCATTAATGTCTCAAGTAAATCATAAAATATACTAACCATATATATCTAGAAGATACCTATTGAATTACCAAATCTAAAAGGAAACATTACGTAAGAAAATTTATTAAATAGGTAAGGTAATGTTGTTTTATTATGGACCTTTACTACAATAATAACCTTTATAATAAGAGAAACCATCAAAGAAGTAATAATGTATCCTAACAACAAGTCCATTAAACTTGTAGTCTAAAAATAAAAGGGGTAAGTGGTACTTAGGAGTAGATTGATTCAGTTTAATATAATCCCTACACACTCACCAACTGTTTTGAATTGTCACGGTAGATAACTCCTAATTTTTAATTTTTAAAAATAGTAAAACTAGTTTTATTTGATAAATGTTGATAGTGAAAATGCATAGAGAGTTAGAGATATGATAAATGTCACATGATCTAAGTAAATATTCCACCCCATTCATAAAAAAAATAAAATCTTGGAGAAATGGTAGGAGTTTCTCACTAATTTTGGGATACAAGAAGCTTTCAAACAACTTGTTGAATCACTACTAGTAATCATACATTGAATCCCATTGTAATTTTTTAATCATTAAGACAAAATTTTAAATGTAAAAGGTCTTTTATGGTATAGAAAAGGTCCACAAGAAATTAAATTTCAAATCATTCCAAAATGTTTTCTCTTAAGGTTATAAATAATACATTTAATCATTTATAGTACTATCAAGTGATAATGAGAATGATCTTAGTTTTTTTGGTCTTCAGAGAAATTCCTTGCATTCATGGTTAAATAGAACACATTTAATTATTTTTTATATTGGTTTAGATCCTCTCTATAGAGGCCTTGAAATATTATAAAAAAAGTATATCAATTCAAATTTTAAATAAATGTTAGATTCTATATTTGTGTATGCAATACGAGTTGATTGATAGTTAATATTTTATGGAAATAATTATAAAATTGTAATATTAAATTACTTATTATTATTTACATCTATTATATAGAATTTTATATTGGATTTAGATGTGTTTATAATTTAAATGTTCCTAGAATAAAAGAATTTCCAAAATGGATGAATATTGACACCTTCCATTAATAGTTAATATATAATTAGATCCTAATGATTTGTTTAATCATGGTATCTTGTTGAAAGATATCCTTAGGATAAAATAATTTTATAAGTTAATGCAATGGTAAAAAACAAAAGTGGACTGTAATATAATGAGAAGATGTTCAGTTTGATAGTCCAAAAAACAAAATAATAATAATAAAGGAAAAATATGTAATAATAAAAATAAAAGATCATAATGAAGTGAATATAAATAAATGCCTCTAATTGGTTAATTAAAATAATTTATTCCTCCGTAATAGTGCCAATTTAAAGATAATTATCATGAGATCTCTCATATTATGTGTAGTTTTTATTACTTAAGTGAAACAGAGTGGATGAAAAAGGTTATTATCTCAAAGAGGTAGTATATAAAATAACTTATCATATGTGTATCACCTTTAACCAAAACACTAGGTATGAGATGTTGGTTCCACACAACCACATGCATGCATCCTTATATGCAAGAGGATTCTAACTAGTGGTGATGTCCTATGGAATGATAGTGGGAGACTATGAGCTCATTACTAGGTGAAAATCATATTACATATACAGAGTGATTACAATAATAAATAAAGAAAGAATAAAAAACCATCAAAGTAGAAATATATACAAATATAACCCATGCAGTATTAGTATGGAATTATAGGCATAAAACCCAAAACTATAAAACTGATTCATGTAGAGTAAGACATAAAATAAATGCACTATATTTAGAAATATAGTTAAAACTCTATCCAACAACATATACATCCTCCTACCTACATGGATAACCATACACCATATGGAAATTTCCATTTTCCATATCCCTGAGCATGAAATCTACAAGCGTACCAAAAATTCCTAAGTAGAGTGTGAGTACAAGACTCAGAAGGAAACTACAAATACCCCTTAACATATCTGAATAACATATAAAATTGAATTCTATGAAAGTAAATAGGGTAAAAATTTCAGAATAATGTATCAAACCACTCTAAAACACATGTTGAGTCCTTAGAGACCAGCTCTTCCTTCTCTAGCTCTATGAAACATAAAACATTGATCTTATACTAGACACATATTCCCTTGAGAAAGGGATAGTCCCAAATATGGGTGACATATATCATCTTTAAGGGTTAGTCTAATTCATGCCGACATCACACCTAACACTTCCCTCTTTGGGGGTAGTACACTAGGCTCAACTTGAATTCTCAGCTATAGAATATAGAAGAACAACACATATAATACATGAAGAAAATTATAGATAATACATCTCAAGAAGCATCACCGTCATAAAAATCCATATGAAATAAAAACAAGAATAGGTCAAGGATATACATGAACACCTCATTTGATCATTCATTAGACATAGGTTTCTCATGGATACACATAGACATTGATAATCATGCCAATAACCTATATAAAACATGCAATAGAGTTCATGGATTTCTACCTCAAGTGTAACAATAACAATCAGGGACATGGTAATTATCCAAATCCATAAGAACTAATAAATCTTAGAACCATTCTTGGTTTGAAACATGTATAACTCTAGGTTTTTATTAGAAGAGTAACCACCCAAAAGTTTAGTACCTGATAAAACTACCAAAGAAGACCTACTATCGTCTATGGTCTTGGTCCAAGCATTGCATATAATTCAAATTGTTGAATCCAGATGTCAATTCTCTTATATATCATCAAAAAACATAATAGATCAATCAAAATAACTTATATTTGACCAATAAATCGATGATCTAATTTATTTTGAACATGGTCAAGAGGAGTGAATTGATCACGATCAAAGAATACCATATCATATTGGATATAAAGGATCAAATGAGAATTTAGGTGTGGAAGAGAAAAGTTATAAGGGGAGAGGATTTCCAAAAATATCCAAGAGAGATAATAGGGTTTTAAGCATTAAGAAGAGAGATTGAAGATAAAAGATTAGGGTTCTGATTCATTAAATATGTTGGAATCAACTACATTAATGGAGAGAATTAAGTATTCACAGACTAATTTTTTGAGAAAACTGATACATTGAAAAAGAGTTAGCTCAGTGTAAAATCCTAAATCCTATTCATGTCATAAACTTAATTTAATTTTCATGAATATATTTCATGTATTGAATAAATATTCTTGGATTCCTCCAAAAAATCCATTCATGTCATGGATATCCATTCACTTCATAAATCCTTCATGTTTCCAAAATTTCATGCCTTAGATCCATTTACATCTCTAAATGATACTAAAACGACTCAAATCATTTAATCACACAATTAATATGTGATAAAACATAAAATAGGCATAAATTAAGATTGAGGATGTTAAAAATATCCATCCTTAATGAATTATCATCCTCGAGAAGTGCCTCATATGTCTTATTGAAAAAATTGGGCCACTACACCTGAATTTATGCCCCTCGATCTCATGTATATTCATGAAATTTATGGTTCTACTATAGAAACCAAACAAGAGGAATAATATTTCCTCATATCACCTTTTATCTTTAATCCACTATCTTAATAGGTCATTCCACATTGGATGCTTCCCACTCCATCAAAATTTGATCACAATTCTTGGAGGAATCTAATAATATTTAGGATCATGCTCTAGAATATCCTTCATTAATTCTTCCAATGAGGACATGATATCTATGCGTGAAAAAATTGATTCTCCTGAATCTTTAGTTATTCCCATATTAAATTATTTTAATAAATCCATGAGCATCCACCCAATGTATAGTTTCCATACACCACATCATGCATTTTTTCACTCATCACGTTTGCAAGTACATTTCCTTTACCAGGAGAATATTCCCTTTTGAAATAAAATGTCTCTAAATACTCTTACCAATTCCTCTAATGAAGATCTAGGTCATGATGGGAGGATATATACTACAGAATATTGTGGTACATATACAAGATAAATCTCTCACCGAAGAGGAAATGTCAAAGACATTTCAGTTCAGGGGCCACCATTGATAACTTCAAATCATGAGTGGGGTAGTTCTACTCATGGGATCACAGATGATAAGATCCATAAACAATTAAATTATTAAAATACATTATAAAAACTACCAATCCAACAATAGAAACATTTTAGTAAACAATATTGAAATCTACATGATCAAGAAGAATGACTATCATAGCTAATGTTAGCCTCTTATTTAGATCTAAGATGACTTCTTTAAAATGTTATTTTCATTCAATTTCGACCTCTTTCTTGGTGAACCTAGTCATGAGAACTGATAGGTGAGAAAATTCATGAACGAATCTCTAACCAATCTGAGAAAACCTAGAATCTAAAACACATTCCGAAGACATTCCCAAGGAATAATTGCATTAAACTTCTATGGATCAACTAATATACCTACTTGGGAAACCTCATTCCCATGAATGTGCACCTCCTGTATCCAAAATTGAAACTTTGATTTTTTGGTGTAAATTCAATGTTCTCAAAGAGTACTCAAAATTATATCAATATTCCTCGACTATGATTCCAACATCATAGAATATATAAGGATGTCATTAATGATCACAATGATGAAGGAATCCAAGTATTGGTGAAAAATATTGTTCATGAGAGACATAATCACTTTTAGAAAAAATTTCATCCCAAAATGTTTAACAAGATACTCATACAACCCATATATTCTCATAAATATTTTATTCAGGATGTATTCCTCTCTGACATAAAGATGATGTTAGCAAGAAGATAGATCAATATTAAAAAACCATTGGGCTCCCATCAACTAATCAAATAAGTCATCTATTCTTGTAAATGGGTACCTATTTTTTACCATGAACCGAATCATCTTCCAATTTTCCCCAAAAATCCAAATAATACTATCCTCCTTCTTGGAGAACATCACCAGAGCTCCCTAAGGATAGGTGTTTAGTATGATGAATTCTTTTGCTTCCATATCATCCAGTTTCACCCTGATATCTTTTCTCATTGTTGGTGAAATGTTATATGGTGGAATGAATATGGTATGCACTCTATATTCCTTATCTATATCAAATCCGACTCTCCTATGTGTAGGTAACCATGAGAATTACTATAGAAAAACATCATGATATAGGTCTACTACTAGAGTGTAATATGAGGGACTCTATGCTTGATCCACTGTGAGGATTATACAAAACACATATGCTAAAAATACTTATCTCTAATGAGTGTCTAGTCTCACTCTGATTTCCGTAACATCAAATTAATTAGTTAGCACCAAAATTTTCCCCCTTTGTTAGAGAAAAAGGAAACTTGTATCCTTTAACAATCGATGTTTTCAAAGAAACTATTCAACTGGTCCATGCCAAAGAACTTTTTAAAACCGTTAATCTTTATAATTATGAAGATCTAAACATTATAAAATCTAAGAACCTCTATCAAGAAATTTGGACATTTATGTAGATAAACTACTTTATTTTCCATGGGTTTATCAATGAACAAAATATCAAAATAGAATTTAGCTGGTAAATCCAACCCCCCCAAAAAAATAAGAAGATATGAAAAAATGGGATGATCCTATATAAAGAAAATCAATAGATAGAGTAGAAAATATCAATACCATACCACATACTATGGAAGGTACCTCTCCATTATCAACTAAAAACTATTTAATTATAAAATCCATACCAACCACCACTCCTTGATTCCCCAAAGGATCATGAGTCACATGTAACAATGACCCTTATAGGGTCTACATCATAAATTGAGGTCCTATTTCTAGCTTAGTTGATAATATCCTCGAAAACCTATCTCAAAACTACTTCAGATGCTCTATCTTGCCACATTGTTTAAGAATATTGAGAGAAAAAGTACAATCCTTGATAAATTTTCTCTTCCTCCCACATTTATAGCATCTAGTAGAGTAACTCCCCACAGAAGGATTCAGAAAATATCAGTTCTATTCTGACTTCCCACCACCACCCTTTCATCCAGCCACTAAATTCATCTTCCTACTCCTTTATTGAGAAACCCATAGTTCACTAAACAAAGAACTTTTAGGTCCGCTGATAGTATGAAGAAGGAAAACATCACTATATTTAATAGTTCCATTATTTTTCATTAGTTTATATAAATAACTATAGTATAGGTCATCAGATTAAAGTTCCTGATTGATTTCTCTAGCTCTAAGAGATGGAAAATCTTGAAATTCCTATATTACTATACCTCATTCACTACCAGAAGTGGTAAAAAGAAGATAAAATTTGAGAAGCATGCCGAATAGGTAGACACTATAATCAACACCCTATTGGAGTTTTGTGAACTCTTAATAATGATCACGATTTAGTGCGTCAAGGAACAACTCCCAAAAAAGTGGTCTTTAAAGGTCACCCATGTCATCCCTTCCCATATTCCGGCCTACATCATGGCACCCCACCATCGTCCAATGACACCTTGAAGCATGAAGGTCCCATGATTAACATTTTAATCCTATGTGTTATCTACCAAGTTGAATATATCTTAATAACCCATTTCTAGTCCTCTTAATCATGAGGGAATCCAATTCCTTAGAAGTATGGGGATATTGGACTTGAAATTTATGTATGGATTTGACTATTTTTGGACCTCTATTTTGGGATCCTCTACCCTAAATAGGTTCCTGTCGAAAGTGGCATGGAAAAACCATATTTTTTACTTGACCTAAAGAATAAATTATGGGAGTCTTCCTAATTACATCCTCTTGCACAAAAGGTGGTGAAACTAGCTTCACAAGATGTCTATAAAGTGACATTTCCTAAAATTCAAGATCAAATTAGAGGAAGCCAACAACTTAAAAAAATTACTAGAACAAGAAGACAATTAATTGTTCATAGGAATAGACATGGTTTATTAAAAAGTTCAACCTAGGAGGTTACCCATAAGAATAAGGTATAACCACATAAACACTACCAAAAACTAAAGTTAAGAATCTATTACCTACATGTTAGTTACAACTACATGTATACACTCAAGAAAAAAATACAACATATCAAATAAGGAATGAATGAAATAATTCACCTAAGAACATATCCTACTTTCATTGAGCATTTAATTATTTGGGCTCTATATAATGAAAGAAACATATATATGGCATGGGAACCTACATGACAAACATGAAACATGACCATATAAAAATTTACATAACTCCACGTATCAATATCATGTGCATCACCCATGGTGGATTTAAACAATGGTAACACAAAACAACATAAAATAATTCTCTAATTTAATTGAAATCATTGGTCTACTATCAATATTGGATACACACTAACCAAATTCCCTTGCCCAAGTCCCAACCATCATATCTTTTGTCTACCTGTAGCAAGTCATGGAAAAAAGAATAAACAAGTTACAAAACCTGGATCCTTTGATACCATTTTGTAACACCCCAACCCAAACTACTGAGTCCAAGTTATGGATGAAACAACCTAATTCATGCCTCCCTGTATGTAAGAGGTTGCTGACTAGCAGCGAGGGCCTATGAAATGGTGTGCAGAGACCATGCCCTCAATACTAGGTGAACACCAAAGTATATAAATAGAACTATAATAACAATCAATAAATAAATAATAAAATAACAAACATTAGATAATAAACAGATAAAAATATAACCCATATAGTAGTATTAGTATGACATGCCAAATAGAAAACCCACAACTAACAAAAATTATCCACATACGGTAAGAAAAAATAAAAGGAGTATCTATAGACATCAAGTCCAAAATTTATCTATGAAAATATACATCCTACAGCCTAGCTTCTCAACCATCCACCAAATGTCCCTTTCAATTCATTGGATCAATAGGAATGATATCTATATGCACATTGAAATTCCCGAGTAGGGTGTGAGTACAAGAGCCAATAAGACACCACCAACATCCCTTAACATAAGTTCATAATATAAAGATTTTTAAATGAAATTGAACATGGTAAATATATCATAAAAATATATTAGGAAATTCTAAAACACATGTTGGGTCCTCAAAGATTAGATCTACATACTTAATCTTCATTCTATAAGAAACAACAGTCGTCCATCTGACACACACCCCCATTGATAAAGGGATAGTCCCAAACATGGATGAAATTTTTTTTCTTTAAGAGATAGTCCAATGCATTCCAAACTAACATCTAACACATCACTATTAGGAGATAGTCGACTATGATTGACCTACACACTGGGCTGAAAAAGGTAGATGAACAACACGTACAATACAACATGAAAATGAAATATTAAACATAATGTAAAGGCAAGAAGTATCATCATTTGAAAAATACATATACAATAATCACAAGAACAAATTAATGATACAAACATACACACCTAATTTTATCAAGCATCATACATTGGTTTCTTTAGGATAAAAAGACATGTCAACAATTATGCTAATAACCCATATAATACACACACTAAATCCAACTACTTACTACCCTAGGATAAATAACAATGATCATTTAAAGGGTCACTATAAAATTCTATTAGCACAACTGGATCCTAGAACCATTAATAATTTGACAAGTTTACAACTCTAGGATTGAGGTATAATAGTAAACACACCCAAAAGGCTAGCATAAGATCAACATAACAAAGATGATCCACTGCTAACAATAATATTGGTCCAAGAATTTCACAAAATCCAGATCCCTGAACCCATATTTCAATTCTATCAATGATCATCAAAACCATTTTTAGATTACGAAAAAACCCTGAGATCCAAACAAGACATAAAAGGTTTAATTGATTTTGATCATGTAGAGGAGGATAGAATTAATCACGATCAAAGAATATTTTATCAGAATCAATTAACATGATTGAAAGAGTGTTTAATCATTGTAGAGAAGAGTTTGAAGAGGATTGGAAAGCCCATAATTTCATGTATAGAGCATAGTATTTGAAGAAATATAAAGGGAGATAAATTTGAAAAGATAAGGGTTTTATGTCATTAATTCTTATAAAATATTATACATTCACGATGTGAATTAAGGATTCCAGTTGTGAATTATATAGAAAAACAATACATCAAGGAATGAACCACCTCATCTTAAAAGTAAGAATACAATTAAAATCATTAATTTACCTTTCACATCATGAATATATTTCACATCCTGAATGAAGATTCAATGATTCCACCTAAAATCCATTCACATCATGAATATCAATTCATAGTGTGAGCCACTCCTATATAAATAATGTCCAACCTTAGAGATATTTCCTTCTCTAAACACCCGTAACAAGCCTCAATTTATTCAATTACACCCTTAAAATGTGAAAAAATTAAAAATATGCATATCTTGAAATTGAGGATGTTAAAATAGGTATTTTTTAAACATAATAAAATAAATAAATTTATAATAATGACGTAGGTGTTTGTTTGATGTTTATATAACAAGTAGACGTATGTAGGATGGAGATGTTTTTTTAGAAAATTATATGGGGAGGAATAATTGATCGAACAATACTAGTTCAATCATTTATTAATAATTATTTTTTTAATTAGCAATATTTAAATTATAATACCTTAATTCATCAATTCAAAACCCAAAGGAAATTGGCAAAACTACTATGACGAAAGGAATTAAACTTTAAGCTATATTTTGAAATTAAAATATTATCACACAACCTTTATTATCATCCCTACACTAAATTATCATTAGAGGTTAATTTTGGCACAAATCCACACTAGATATGAAAATTAAATGGGCATAGGGATTATACTTGAGCCTAAAAATCAATCCTACTTGACTAAATTTTATAATCTATGATTTCATATTTCAAACTCACACTTTTTTGACCTCTCATATAGACTGTATACTATTTGATTTATTTTGAAACTAAAACCCAATTTTTAGATTATATTTATATGAGTTGTAGTGATATTTCAGGATCAAAAGAAATCATTGAAGAATCTTATAATTAGATCAACTACTAATCTGATACACTTCGATAGGAAAATTATCCATCATAAAAACAACCTAAATATGAATTAGTTTAGAATGTTTAAAACCCAATCACATTAATAATCTTAATTTATAGATAAAAGATTTTATTAAAGAAAAAATATGATTAAAAATAAGATAAATAGATAAATTTATTACAATAAATGAATGTAATAATGTGAAGAAGAAAAATTAATTGAAAAATATATCCTTACTACCCCTCTTCCAATTTTTAGATAAATAGAGTAAATTTATTTCTCCCATACCCTCAATCTTGAAAAACCCCATATAAAAGATAAAAATATATATTTATTTAGTGTCATGGAGGATAGAGTTATTAATAAAAATAAGTTTGA
This sequence comes from Viscum album, assembly GCA_963277665.1. Lineage (NCBI taxonomy): Eukaryota > Viridiplantae > Streptophyta > Magnoliopsida > Santalales > Viscaceae > Viscum > Viscum album. The sequence goes on from OY728128.1 coordinate 614,627,927, forward strand.
AGGAAAAATTAATCAAAATATTTAAATCCACATTTCACTGACTTGTCAACATCCAAAACACATGAAGAAACTTTTCATCTAGAAGCATGATTTTTTTTGAAATTTAATCCTTATCTAGTTTCCAAATTTTACCAAAATTAAATATTTATTAAATAAGATACAACCCAAATGGTTAAGTGGTGACCATATTAATGAGCACATAACATATTTGACATTATTGACCATTTTCTACCATCAAATATTTGTTCTAGTAATTTTGGTCTGAGAGAACATAGATAGAAGAATACTGTAATAAAATTTCAAGTCCAAATAAATCCCCTAAAAATTTTATATAAAAAATAATTGAGTGTACTTTAAAGGGTTAAAACTATAATTTTAATCAAATATTGACATTCATGATCTAATCCCAGTTTTTACATAAATATTAATATTTAGAATAATGTGGAGAAATATATCATTTATTAATATTAAATTATTCTATAAAAATGTTCTTTATCCTAGTTAAAACTTTTTCACCAATAATACTAGAAATACAAAACCTAATCCCAATGAGAGGTACTCACCACCATATATCTAAATTGGGAAATTTTACGGATTGTTCTCTACCCCACAATGTGTGGGAATAAATATATAACATAAAGATACCATTGGTGTATTATTTATTGAGTGTGAAACTCCATCTTCAACAAAATACATGTCATCAGTATGAGGATCATATAATGGTTCTTGTGGGAAATAAAGTGTATGGAACAAAATTTTTTAGTGTCAAAAAATGACCCCCATACAATTTGATTCATTTTGGATGAATAGAATCTAATTATGAGGTATTATAAATCAATTGTCTTATTTATTTAACAATACATATATTCTTGGAATTTAACCTCCAAGAAGTGGATTATGAAAAATAGGATCTCAAATCAATTATTTTTGGGATTTTATGAGGAGAATTCCTACTCATGTCATTGATTTACATGTATAATAATTGAAATAAATTATTTCACATTTAAAAGAGAAATAATAGACCATAATAATTTGGTTTTCTAAGAGAAATACTCATCTCAAGACATTTGAGCTTCCAATATAAATGATTGACTCAAGGATTTTGAAATTATAAGAGGAATACTCAACATTAAAATTTTGAGTTTCTTAGAGGAATACTCAAATTAAGGAAATTGATTTACCAATAGAAATAATAAACTCATTCCCTATGATATTATAGTGTAGGGTTAATAGAGTAAAACCCAACATGAATTTCTCGGCCCAAATGGTAGGATGGTGGGGAGAATTTAATGAAAGTGGAATTTGTAATCATATATTGGATATGTGATCCAAACAACACTATATATCATGTGAGAACTTGAATCAATCCATATATAATTATTGATATAGTATTATTTATTATTATATAGTTTTAAAACTAAAATAATCTTTATGGTTGTACATATGATATTATATATAGGTTTATGTATATGGTGTCATAGTATATAGTTGAAGTATAAAACCCAATGTGAATTAGGAGAACATATACCATTGTATTTTGGATAAAAGTGATATTTATGCATATATATGAGATATGTGATCTAGATTTCACTATGTTTCCTATGGGAATAGGAATCAAACAACATATAGTTTGTGGGAGAGATTTTTTATAATGATTTGACTCATATATAGAGGAAAATGAAATGGAATAAATGAGTACCCTGGTGAGGGAGGGAATAATGAAACATATTGTGAATTGAATAGGGTCCCAAAACTAATGAAAACGTGTAAATGAGGTATTATGGTTAGTTCTAGGATAATTAGTTTGGATTTCACTACAAATCCTATAAGAATATGAATTCTTACACATTTTTTATGATTAGAGGAGTATCTCTCCAAATTAGTCTTGTGAACATGAGATAATAAAATGGTTAAATCCAAGTCCAAAGTTCTTGGGGAAGCCCCTATGTGAACTCATAAAATCATACTCTTGGAACTCTTACTTATATCTGACACTTATATAAGTTAATTTTTTTTACTTATAATAGGATACTTTAATCTATTCAAAGTATTATAGGATATATCATAGTTTATTTTAGTTTAGGTTCATGTGATGATGAACATTTACCCAATGGTAAAATTTAAAGAGGATATTTTCAAATAAATGATTTGGTATTATCAAAAAGATAATATTGAATCAAGGAATTTGGGCTACTAAGAGGATAATATCAACTCATGGAATGTTTTTATTAATAGAAAATTCATACCCAAATATGAAAGGGAGAAAAAGTATGATGTTAAAATATTTCATTATAAATATGTACAATAAATTAATGTTTAACAATGAGGGTATTTGAATCAATATGAATATTTGAGTTATAGAATGTGAAATTCATAGTATAATATTTTTTGAGTTATTGGGAAATAGAGATAGGTGGGAATACATTAACCATTAGTAATAAAGATACTACCACTACACAATCAGGAAATGGTGCATGTGGTTAAGGTGGGACATTTATCTAATAAAGAAATGTTCCCTTGGTGTTAATTAGTGGCTCAATGGTAACTATGTTGTTTACCATTTATTTCTTGAGGTTATATTCAAATCAGTTAGTCACCTTGTTACTAATTTATTTTGAAAGGTGGAACCAGAGGATATGTTCAATATTTTTGAATTTGAAGAGGAGAATCTATACTAAAGGTTTTTTATGGTGATTCAAACAAAAAAGGTATGAATTATGTTTAATGGTGAAAAGAATGTTCAAAAAACCATTTATCATCCTATGTTTTACACAACTATATATTGAACCCATTCTTAGATTAAATGTATATAATAATAAATTTCTTCCGAACTAATTATATGAAATGTATGGTCTACTCAAAAGGAAAAATTTTCCTTTATATAGATGAAAACATACCCATGGAATAATTTAATCTCATGTGTAGGGGAAAAATAAAATTCAAAGAACTTTTTCCTACACCAATGATTCTAGTGAGTATAAATTTACATTATATAGATCCACGTGTTAGTCACTAAAATCCTTGTATCTTTTTTATTTCATATGTAGATTTTTATTAATCCATGAAATGGAAGTCTTTGTAGGTGAACAATTGAATTTTTTTCCAATCCTACTATTACATGTTTTCAACCTAATATGTCATTGTGTCTATTTTTTATGATTCTTATGATCTAACATTTTCCTGATACATGAATGGGGAAGTCTTAGAGAGAAAAGACATGAATCTTAATAAGGCATCCCATTATGTATTTTCAACATGACAAATACAGATATCTCTTTCATTCATTTTTATACTATAATTTTTCCAGATCCATTAAAGGGAAGGTCTTATCATGAAGAGATTCATATTTTTATCAGGACACCCTTTGTGGATTTATAACCTTACATATCATTGTATCTATATCATTTTTTTATTATATAATTTTTTTCTGAGTTATAAAAGGTAATGGATTAGTGAGTGGATACTTGAATTTATCTTAGAAAAAATTTTATGAGTTTTCAACCAAAAAATATTTCCTATCTATATCAAGTGTAGTCTAAGGTCATTTAATTTGAACAAAAATTAAGTGGTTGGGGTTTAAGGTCATATAGATTAGACATAATGTGGATGAATTTTAGAGTAATACTACCTTGACAAAAAAGTGACAAATGTTTAAGGTATTATATCCTTGGACAAATATGATGTGAAATATCTAGTAACAGGGGAATAAATTGACTCAATGTGAATGGTGAACCCAACACTAGAAGTATAATTTGGGAATACGAGAAGAGATAACCCAATAAAAAGGATATATTCTCCAATAGGGATATACACCTCAAATAGGAGGAAGCATGTTTGTTATTTATGGATATGTATCAAAAAACAATAGTGGATAATATTTTACTACATATATATTTGACTAATAGTGAGGTTCACATGTGGTGGTTTGGCTATAATTAACGAGTTGCGAATTATGAGACCAAATGCTTGGAGGGGATTTTATAGTGATGAAATTTTTGGCTATTCCTATAATGGGAAATCTAGGAATCACTACATGTACTATTCTAACATGAATCAATATATATGTATTCCTGTAAAAAGAGACTCTACAGAGATCTATATCTTATATATAATATAAAGGGAGAAATGTATGGGTGATTGAGTGAGAGAAGGAAGGATAAAACTTACATGAATAAGAAAAGGTTTCATCCCATGGGTAGAATCAGTAATGGAAATGGAATCTATAGCTAGGCATGGGATAAAATATCCAAGAATAAATACATATCAAGTGATAATGGGAGTTAATCCATATATAGTTTTGGTAATAGTTCATTTATTATATGTCATGTTAACCTCAATATTAGGGATGTGAAATATAGTTATATTATTTAAATATATTAAGAAATAGAACTCTCCCATAGATTGAGAACTATTCTTAGGGGGTATTTTATAATTTGAAGTAGCATGGGATAAAACACTCTAATAAGATTTAGGTCATGTTGGTTAAATCACTCCAAATAGTTTAAAGACATTTGATATAGAATATGTTCTAAAAATCATATGGTTAAGTGGTAAAGACCACATGTCTTTTAATTTACAATCTTATGACAAGGATCTATGGTGCTTGTTGTTTAAGGTCATGATGCATTGAAAAATGGATGTTTAAGTTTAATCACTTGAGACTTAAAGAATCTTCAATAGTGTATTTACTAAACAATGAAATAAAATATAGAGATATTTTAGATCCATTTGAACATGGGAGACATAGTTAAATTAGATATTGTTTTCAAATTTGAGAATTACAGATGGTGGAATGTAAACTAGTGGGAATAGGATGATCATATGTAATAGAGATACCACCACCACATCATTATAAAATAGAGAAATTATTTTACGAGACTCACTTTTTGGGATGAAAATTTCCCTAGGGGTTACTTATCTTCTCAAGGGAAATAATTATATTCACCATTTATTCTATGGGGTATATTCATATGAAATGATGAACCCATTAAAAATTTCTATTAGTGGTCAAACTAGGAGGATATGATTGAGGTTTTTTTGATGATAATAGGTTGATGACGACTTAGATGTCAACGGTATAAAGTAGGTTTTTTAGAGATTGGATTCCAAAAAATATTTGGAATACTCTATTGTCACACCATCATGTGATAAACAATTTATTTGGGTAAGATGAATAGAACATGATTCATGAGGAGTGCAAATTAATCCACCTAACAAATGGAGTGTGGTTTTAGGAGTTAATGGGGCTATATTCATAATTTTTTATATAAACCCTTTCATTAATGGTATAAATTTGGATTTCAACATGGAATTCAACTCTTCCAAAGAAAATAGGAAGAGAATATTAAGAATAATACCTTACTCACATAAAAAGGTGGATAATTTAAGGTAATATAGGATTGAATAATTAAAATAGTTTAAGGTTTTCTGGTATTGACCAATGAAAAATATTTTAAGGACATATGGGACACACTATGAATGACACTGTTAAAGTTCATGTGATAAGACCTCATGCCATGCATTTTTGGCTCTTTCAGAAAGGACTTTATGTTGTATAGTTTATCATCATATTAAAATGAATTTATTAATATGATATGATTCATCAGAAATGATACTTATCCATTAGAATTAAAATGAATCACATGCTTGTCACATGCATCATGTGATTATCTAAATTTATCGATAATTCATCTATCATCTTCTAGAGAGAATATTTAAATTCAAATCATTCTTAAATAATTTTCAACAGAAGTTGGTCATAAAAACAATAAATTAGATGATGATTAAAAAATAATTCATCATGTCCCTTTATCATTGAATTCTAAAAAAGGTTATTATCAAATAAATTTATAAAATATATGGTTTCATGATTATAAATAAAGGAATAAAACTTTTTTGTTTTTCATTGAGTGATGGGTACCCCTAATTTTTTTTCCCACTTTGTGTATTCTTTTTAGGGTTCTCAAATAGATGTAGTAATAATTTATGTGTAACTAAATCTATTATCACATCATCTATATAATTACAATTCCAATCATTAAAGATGAATCACTTATCAATTTTATGCCATAACAATCAATAATAGGGTTAATAATTGGTATGGACTCTAAAACCTATCTATTCAGGTCTCTTAATCCTAGGAATATCGATCAAATTATACTCTAATGTGAATGATAAATACCTAAAAACATTCTATGGTTAGAAGGAATATACCGTTTTTTCAACATACTCTAGGTTGATAGTAATGTTTCCCACACACGGTACACGTACATTAATCTACAAGGGAATATATTTGAATTTGAGACTTAATAGGTAGTGTCTTAATCTTGATCAATTTAGGGAATTTTTTATAGTCATTTATAACAATGACATATATGGTTCCATGATTAATCAAAATATATATAAATATCTTGGAGACTATGTGGTGATTACTGAGGTTGAATACTATCTGGAATTCTCCCATTGAAGGGGGTGAATAATATAAAAATGACCCGAACCCCATGGGCTAGTGGTACGTAAATATAAGGTGAATATTTTTAGTGTGATCATAGAATTTCACCATGGGGAAAACATCTATGATTACCCAACAAGTTGGGGATTCATTTAGGGGGATGATGTTTCTGGGGTCAAACCTAGTAATGGGGTGTATTATCCCAAAGGTCATTATAGAGATGAGTTCTTTATATAGGTAAATTTGTAATTATATTCCAGAAATTTTCATTTTTCCTCTGTAACTGTGTTGATCTATTCATTAGTATATTTCATTATGATGGTATTAGTGGGATGATATTAATAAAACATGACAACATTCAAGCCCCTTATAATAGAATGAAAGGTGTATGATGATGAAAATTCAAGTTAGAACCCCTATGATTGGATCTTCCTTTGACATTGAAAATTTTTTCCATATTCACATACCATAGTATGAGTGATTTACTTCATAGATTCATAATCACTAATAGATGAATTTTAAAAATCATATTTTGATGTGTTGGAATGGGTGGAAGCACATTTTGGAGAGGCAGATGATGAATCTTTGAGGTTCTTTGTGGAAGATACCATGTGGATAGAAATAGTGATCTATATTTTATTAAAATATTCCTGTTGAGTTCACATGTCCCTTAATCCTATAACATTAATATAGGTGAGCTAGTACAACTCATTAAAATTCTTTCTCATTTGGTGGTATGTTTCTCATATACTAATTTAGTGGGAAAGTGTTTATTATTTCATTTTGAGTAATGGTTCCCAGAGTCTGATTTTTTGAGAGGTTTCAAATACTCCTAATAATAGGGAACAAAGTCCACGAGAGTTTGGACTAGATTTTAATTCCTTAGTGAACCTTATTTATATTTTTTTCTCATATATCAATTACATAATATTATGAGAGGATGAAGAGTAAAAGGTTCCATACTCAGTGTATAGGGATTTAGATTCATTCATAGATGATTAAGTCATGAAATGACTATGTCACACACATAATTCTAGATCATCTGGGCATCAAAAATTTATGTATTCCCATATGAGGCCCTCTTCCTTTCTTATTTGACTTATTATTCTTCCTCTTTTAGGAGAATTTATAACACACATGTCACATGAAACATATAATTTTCTAATGGCACTTGACGATCATTGAGAATATTTTTTAGTATATATTTGAAGACAAATTATTCCAAGATTCTTTGACCTATCATACAATGGTAAGAGAAATAAATTAGGTGATTATTGTTCCCTAATTCATTTAGATTATTGATTTTAGGAATCTTGATCAGGTTTTTATATAAAGGAGAGATAATTTACTATAAAATATTATCATTATGGATGAAATAATATTTTTTTCTTTCTATTTTTAAAGTCTCATTTTCTAAACCTTTTTAGTGTGATTACAAATGTTTCTATGTTCCATAAATTCCTTATCTATGATGGTGGTTCTTAATGAGCTATACCCTTTATTCTATAAATAAAATCCTATATACATTATGTTGTAGTTAAAAACTCTCAAAACAAACTGGGGTAATTCATTATGTTGAGTGTGGTTGACAACTCATCTTGTAGGTTCTTTACAAAAATGTCAAATAATTATTCCTGGGGAATTCGAATTTCTAAGTAGTATATAAGAACATTCTATCTTGAAATGAAATATATTACTTTATCATTATTTTATTATTTATAATTGGAGATAATAAGTGAATTTTTTCCTTAAAAATGAGCTTAATTGTTATAAAAATAGATTATAGAGATCATCCCAAATTGTAATAGATTCATTTTTGAAGTTGTTTTATGAAACCAATATAATACCTTCAAAGGTCTATATGAATCAGTAGAGTTAACAACTTCTGGTGGTTTTAGAGTTCCAAACATTGGACCACACTAGAATGATAATTGGAAAATATTGTCAAAACTGTGGAATTTTATTATATTTTTCTCTTTAAATAAGTATGATTTCTTTGATAGATTACTTAACACGCAATGCCACTTTTTAACAAAACATGATATACTATTAAAATATTATTATTTAATGTGAAAATTATCCTCAATCCACTTAATTGGTGGGTAAGAATTGGATTAACTAAATTATGTGAAATCATTCTTTACACATTTATAAAATTAATTCATTAGTTATAAATTGGTTAGAAAGGAAAGAAAAATAATTTGAAGGTAAAAGAGATGTTTTTATAAAAAAATATTTTACACACGAAATGTGTTTTAATATTAATAAATTAAATCCATAACAATTGATGAAATATTTTCAAGAAATTTATAGGTTATATAATTAATTAAATGTTTTAATACTAATCTAATTTTGTTTTCTTAGCATTGAATAAGAATAAATCTAGTTTTATGCTCAAGTATGAATTTTTCTAAAAATATTTTTGTTGTATTTTTTTTTCTTATTAAAAAATTAATTTATTAAAATAAAAAAAAAATTATTTCAAAAAATCGATATCATTTTTTTATTCATCATATAAAATATATCTTATGGTGAATTTTTAAGATTTTTCTAAAATAATTAATTTTTGGGTGAATAATGAAAATATTGACTTTTCAAATACTATCACTTTTATGAAATTATTATGATGTAATATAGAATTAATAAATTTTGAAACATTTGTATCAAACAAATATATGTTAAAGGAGTTAAATAATTTATTTTAAAACTATATTTTGAATTATGGAATGCAATATTTACTTTTGTGTAGATAAGCTATGTTTTATTCAAATTAACAACTGTATTTAGGTCTTTGAATTTAATGGCATGGTTGTAAGATTCCATTAATTTTTGGATTCATAAAAAAGTATATAAAGATTAAATTTTTATTATTTAACTAAAAAAATTATTGGAAACCAACTTATTACATGATTTCAAGGTGCAATAATTTTTACTCTTTAATCAAGTACTTTCCTAAAACATTTTTTCATGAATTGTTTTTCTCTTATATTAAAATTAATTTATTCCACCTATAGAAATTGAATATGATAAAATTGGTTAAAAAATTTTAATCATATTTACCAAAAACAGGTATAAAGAACTTTTTATTTTTGGTCATATAATTAAGTTATTAGGGAGAAAAGTTATGTCATCATGATTAAGGTTAATATTGTTATAAAGTGGTTTAACTAGGAGATAAGGTTTAAAATTTATAAGAAACATGTAAAATATGATTGTTTGTGTTTATTTATACCCTATAAAATCTTATATTTGAATACAGGTCTCCTTGGTTCCGCTTTAGATGATTACGATATATATATATTGTTTAACCTTGTAAGTAATTTAATGTGTGTCATTTCCATCAGTTTTAAAAGGGAATATTATTTCCTCCCTTATTGACTAAGATTTATCCTAATAAATTATTCAATACCCACCATAATAACATCATAGCTTCTTTCCCCACATCATTGATATTATTTTATTTCTAATATACCAACCTTTCAAGGCTTTAGGTGTAAGCCATAAGAGCTTTCTTAATAAAGTGGTATAAATTTTAACTAATTAATATCTATTTTATTTCTTCTTCTACCTCCTTCAAATATTGGTTATACATTATAAAATAATTAATATAATATATTCAATATATTCAATAGTTAAAACTCTTTTTTAAAAAAACCCAAACACAAAGAAGGTGGGTTTTTCTTTGAAGAAAACAGGGAATATTATATAAGAACTAAAATATAAAATAATGGTAATGATGGTGGGAAAATTCATTTTCACCATATATGTTACAATATAACATTTAATTATTATTATTTTAATTAAATTCAAATCATTTCCTAAAAATGTTCCTTTTGAAAACCATTGAATGAAAGCCAAAAGAGACTTAAAATTTCCTTTATAATTATTTTATGTCCATATAAATGCATCCATAAAATTATTTAAAAAATTCATATATGGAAGGAAAAATATTTAAAGGAAAATTTAAATTTTATTTTCAAAATAAATTCCCTTACCTTGAGTCTCACTCGACCCATACATTCATATATTCATCTTCTTCAGACACTATTTTAAGGTTTACTGCAAAAAATTTCTTTAGATGTTTTTTTATAAAAAAAGTCATTTATGATGTGAAGAGGTATTTTAGGAATATTTTTTCATAAATATTTTGTGAACCAAAATCGTTTTTAAGTGTTAAGAAATGAGAATAAGAGGATCCCATTTATAAGATAGGGGAGAGACCCTCTTGAAAATTATTAAAAATTTAAATCAATATAAATTAATTTTGATATAAAAATGGTTTTGAAATAATAATATTATAATATAAGATGAGTATGTGTCTAAATAATATCATAAAATAAAATTTGGATAATTTTGGATGACTTTTTTAAACTTTTCTTTTTGTTTTAAACCTTTGTTAACGCTTTTTGACGATTATCATGATAAGAATTTTTTTACTCTATAAGGGTCATTATAGTTACTATAAATGGTGAATTAGACCTTTAATGGAACATGGTTTATAATTTAAACATAATACCAATAATTTTTCATAAGATAATATTTTTAATATTTTTAAATTATTCAATAAATATTATTTATTATTAATAACATTAAGGCCAATCTTGGAACTGTTTATTTAATTATACTTTGAAAACTATAATAAAATAATTGAATTAGAATATGATGAATCCAAAACTATTTAGAATATTATTATTATAAAAAAAATATTTTAATACAAAAATAACTAAAATTATACTAATTTTAATATTTTCAAAATCATTAATTTTATTTTTCTATTAATTTAGTTATTATTGCGTTAGCGTTGCGTACGATTTTAAGACAATTAGTTCTTCACTAAAAATAAATACTAAATTAACATGATGAAAAAATTTAATTTAGGTTTATAATTAATACTTATAATCAAACATATCCTCTATTTATTCAAATGTTAAAAATATTATATTTATTAAAAGCAAGAGTGTGACATTTTTGGCTTTATATTCACTTAAATATTATAAAGGCCAAAATCATGTCCAAATTAAAAAAGGCAATATATTTTAATTTTTGATGATTATGGATGATATATACTCATATAATAAAATTAAATTAAGTTTTAGGGTCTTTTTTTATTTATTGTCATTTTATTTTTAACCTTAATTAGCTAATTTACCCTTTATTGTCGTAATAAAATTATTAATGTTACTATTCAAAAAGTACCAAAATAAAAGAAACCAATTTACCAAATTTTGACTCCCTTATTAGTAATATGAAATAAATTTTTTAAAATTCAAAACACATAAGTGTAAAACTTTAATTTAAAATTAAAATACAAAAACATGATGAAAAATGTGTTTTTAGAAAAATACCCTTTTAAGTATAGAATGTTTTAGAATAAATTTATATATACAACTAATTTTTTAAAAATAATTATATTATTTTAAATTAAAAATAACTAATTAGATTTTAAAAATAATCCGAAATATAATTTTACTTTATAACTATTTTTTAAAAAACATTGTTTTGAATAAAAATCAGTAATTTTTTACTACTCATTGAAAGTTTATTTTTTTCATAAAATTATAAAAGTTTACCCAAAGATAATCTTGATTTTTTGTATCAAAAAATAAATTCGTTTTTTAATATTAAATTTCTAAAATTTTTATATCAATCTTTTATGTAAAACCATACAATGCATGAAAATCTAATTTGGTTTGAAATAATGATTTTTTTCCTTTTGACTGAAAATTTACCTATTATTTTCATAATGAATATGCCTATATAAAATATAGCTAATAAATATTACTATGAGTTGAAAATAATTTATTCTAAAAATAAATGAGTAGTTACATTATTCACCCCTTTTGGAAGTTGAAACCTCATAATTTTATTCACATATTAAAAAAGTGAGGATATATTTCACTTATAACATTTTTAGATTCCCTTGTTCCTTTGAAACCTTTTGGTTTCTCCAAAAAATGTAACCCGATTGATTAAATTTTTCTACAATACTTGATCTATAAGGTCAAGAATTATAATAGGCTTCTCCTCATAAGAATTTTTATCTTCCAACTTAACTACCTTAGGGATCAAGACATATGATGAATCTAGAATAAATTTTAGGAACAACAAAACATAAAAAATATTGTGTACCTTGGATAAACTTATAGTAAAATCCACTTGGAAGGAAATTGAACCAAAATTCTCTAGGATTTTATGAAATACAATTGACCATGTAATTAACTTTACCTCTCTACAAAAATTCATAATACTTTTCTAGGGAGATAGTTTAAGAAAAACATGATCACCTACCTAAAAAAGAAAGATCTTTCCTCTTGTTATCTAAATTGCTTTTCTAACTACTCTGGGTCATTATCACATGTTAAGTAATAATTCATACATTCTCAACCACTTCCTCTACCAACTTTGGTCCCATCAACATACTTTATCCTACTTCATCCCAAAAATATAGAGTTTGACATCGCTTCCCATATAATGTATCAAAATTCACCATATGTATATTGGAATAAAAACAATTATTATATGAAAAATAAACTAATGAAAGATAATGATCCCAACTTCCCAGGTAATATTTTTAACAAGAATGAAGAATTTATTTCAAGGAATTAATGGTTCACTAAAATTTTCTATGATACTGATGATGAAAAGTTGCACTAAAATTTATTTCTGTTCTCAACGACTTTTTAAGACCTTTACAAAAACAAGAAGTGAAACTAGGATCATAGTAAAAAACTATTGAAATTGATGAACTATCCCCTTTAGTTAGTCAATCAATAATAACCTAAATAACATTATTACCTAGATTTGTCTTTTGTAATCACACCATTTAATCCATTGATATATTTCCCTATTTCCAATCAAGAACTAAAAATTGATGAACTATCCCCTTTGATAATTTTCATTATAATTTAACCTATTAACATGTCAAACATTTCTTGGTAAATTTTGAAATATCAATTCTCATTCCATCCCAATAGTAATACTCATGATGGTCTCTTTATACCGTAGTGCTTCTAGGATGAATGGAAAATGGGGAAATATGAGATTTGTTAAATAATTATCTTTTCATCTAGGAATCATAAGGCACCCCTAATCTCTTTCCAAATCTCAAAACACATTGTTTGTCATTGCTAGATTCAGGAAAATTACCCTTATTTACCAATTCTACATTTTATTATAGCTCACAATTTTCATTCTGAGGTTGCTTAAATATTTTTGACAGAGACAATTTTACTCACACATAGAGGAAGTTCTTACATGCACAATTTCAAGGGAAAAATTCATCAAATTATTAACTAAAGAGTTTTTTTAAAAATTTAACATGGTTAATAATGCATGATATTTTCTACTTAAAGCATCAAATTCTTTTTTTTTCTTTTCCAAGATGGTAATGAATCAAACAATCATAATCCTTGATTAGTTCTATCCAAGTTATCTACTTCATATACAACTCTTTATAAGTGAATATATACATAAAATTTTTATTATTAATATATATTCTAAAATTTATTCCATATAAATTATTCCTGCAAATTTTAAAAGTAATAACCAAAATAGAAAATTACAAATCATGTGTAGGATAATTTAACTTATGAGGTTTTATTTTCTATGAAGCATAAGAAATTAAATGGTTATTTTCATTAGGACACAACCAATACCCTTCAAATAAGCATCAATAATGATGAAAATGTTCACCATTTCTATAGGTAAATGAAAAAAATAAGGTATTCACCAATATTATTTTTAGTTACTAAGAAATTATTCACGTTATTTTTTCTATATTAATTTAACTCCTCATTTATTTAACTTAGTGGGAGAAATCTCCGAGATTTTTTTAACAAACCTCCAGCAGTAACCATTGAAACCAATAAAAATATAAATTTATATGTCATTTTTAGGTATTTTCTATCCTTCAAAACATTTAGTTTTAGGAGGTTCAACATTTATGCTATCTTTTGACATAATATGGCCAAGGAAAGAAATATCTTTCAAACAAAATTCACACTAAATAAATTTTCCATACTGCTTATTTTCTTTTAAGGCCTAGAAAAAAATTCTTAGGTGTCTATCATCATCCCCATGAATTTTATAATATATCATTATTTCATGAATAAACATAACCACAAACTTGTCAAAATATTCATGAAAAAATTCTATTCATAAGATCCAGAAATATAGTAGGTGATTTGGAAAATATAATGGGAAGAAATACAAACTTATAATCCCTAAATCTAATCTTAAGTGTTATATTCATAATATATTCCCCATTTTCTTTCAAATGATGATACCTCAATAAGATATCACTCCTTCAAAATACTATTACCCCTGGAGATGATCAAAAAAATAATCAATATGGGGAAAAGGCTACTTCTTCAAAATAAAGATGTTATTGAAATCTATATAATTAATTAAAATCCTCAGAGAATAATATTTATTTTTAACAATCCAATTAAAAACCCCATGGTGAATTTCTAGGATGGATGATATAATTATTAAGCAACTCCTACAATTTATTTTTCAATTCAAAAATTTCTAATTAAGGTATTCGATATGGGGTTTTGAAATAGGGTTAAAATTAGGTACTAATTCAATAGGAAACTAAACCTCCCAATCAAGAATAACACTAGGTAAATCATTAGAAAAAACATCCACATATTGATTTACTATGGGGTTATAACTAATTTGATTAGTTTATTTATTTTCAATAATATATGGTAAGTAAATTTAATTTCCATATTTAATAAATTTCTCATCTTCTTGGATGGTTATCAAGGATATAAAATCATTGAATAAAACTTTATGGGATATATAATCAATTTTAGAATGATAAATAGAAATATAATCCATTCCCAAAATAATATCAAAATCGACCATGGTATGTTCAAAAATATTTATACGAAAGACCATTCGAGTGATAATAATAAAAAATTACTATAAATATTGGTTTCTTTAATATTTCCCCACAGAGTTTTCAGCAAAGTTTATATCTTACATTCATGAGGTGATATTTCCAATTAAATTTTAAATTTATTAGAAATGAAAGAATGTAAATATTTAGAGTTAATCAGGGTATTGGAATAATTTGAATAAACCAGTAACATACCTATCACCACTTCATTTGATGGCCCAACACTAACTATTGTAGTGTAAAATGATTTCACCACACCCTTAGGAATATATTTTGGAAGCCTCCCATTATTGGTGTTATTATTTGAACATAAATATGTATAGTGACTCATTTCATCATATTTAAAACACATTACCATCTTTTTATAAAAATTACTCTTACCACCATCAATATCTTTTTCTTTGCAGTCATGAGCCATATTCCCAAATTTAATATATTCTTATCACTTACCTGATTTCATAAGTAATTACCTAGTGTGATTTTTTGTAAAAACATCATAAATTTGAAAACATAATTTTCTAACCATCAGATTTATTCAATCCATTCTTCCCATTTTTCAGCCACCTGGATCACTTCATTTTCTTATGGTCATAAAATCCTTGATCACCGACAGACACTATTTCCACCTTCTTGGTGCATCAAAAAGTATTCTATAAAATTTAAATTCATATGATTCCAAATCTATTCTGTACCTTGTCTTCAATCCAGAGTAAAAATGATTAATTTTACTATTAAGATCATGAATAAAATCATTACATACTTAGAAAATATTCTAAAATTTTCTTCATACATAGTAACATAATATTCATCTTTTTTCTCAAATTCCAAGAATATTTTCTCCATTACGATTAAAAAAACCTTAGGGAAATATTTCCCTTGGAATATATTCTAAAATGTGTTCCATTCCATTGAATCAATCACATAAATATCCTTTTTATTATTAACCAAAGTCCACTATCTATCAACATCAGCTTCAAGAAGATAAATGGTAAGGGTTAGATTTTGGTGTTATGAACACCCCATGACTTTAAATATATTTTCATGGCATTGATCCAACCTTTAGCTACCACTAGGTCAGAAGATCCACCAAATACTGTAGGATGTGGTCTCATAAAATCATCCACTATTTTATTATTAAAATTTGATAGATTTAGTTGGACTTTTACATGGATAACACCATAGTTTATAGCCAAAATCAATTGATCCATTACTATAACAAAAGTTCTAGTTATAATTCAAACCATTCAAGGTTCCTGATTTGGAAGGATATCATCCCCTCATTGCCTTCCTACTTAAGCTTCCCTATTTCCTTTATAAAAAATCATTCATAATTGAAAATATTTAGATAAATAAACATGATAATATTGAAATTCTATATCATTATAAATAAAAAAATAAATGGTATTATATTAACATTATTTCAAACTCTAAATCTATGTAAAAAGTTTCTTTGATACAATATATAAGTACCCAACATTAAAAATTACATAATCATGTATCTTTAGACAAGACTTAACTTTTTTTTCATTACTAAGGATCTTTAAGGTTTAAAGATTTATTGAATTAGGTCATCACCGTTACAAAAATAAATATTTCATTAAAAAGCAAAAACTTACACATAGTATCCATTTTTCTCATAAAAAAACATTAAATATTTAACAAGATTTATTTTCATGACATATCTTCACAATTTTTGATCATGACATCATACTTTACCTAATAATAATTTAATATATATGATTTTTTAAAACATTGAATGAGAACTAAAATCTCAATAAGGGTCATAAAAATGTATAATGAAAGAGACTCATTGGTTCATGAATACATACTAAAAAATTCCTTTTAAAAATTAACTTTGTTCTTCAAAATAATTATTATATTACCCAAAAAATAAACTTCTCTATACAAATGTTTTCATAAATCATTTCATAACAAATATTTATTAAAAATAAAAATAACTATATTTTCTTTTCAATCATGAAAAATTTATAAAACCATTTTCACATAGTTATATGTTTCACCCATAAAAATAATCATATAATTTCTTTTAAACTTAAGATCACTATTTTACCTTGTAAAATCATAATATTTCCATAAAAACCCATAATAAGAATAAATAAAAAATTCAGGTAACTTGGGAAATCATTTTTTTATCACTCTTATAATCACTCTTACAAACTAAATAACCTTATGGTTGACTTCCATACCTAAAACATTAGAGGGATATCATATACCCACCATTATTTGGTTTATAGCAAAACCACCGACCCTTGGATTATAATGGAACCACCCATACATGGGATATAATAGAAAAATCAATATAATAACAATTCCCAAGAACCCTAAAATAATAATAACACATAAAATATCTCAGTTTCTAGTAAAAAAAACATAAAAAAAATTCTTTTTACCCATAATAAAACATTTCTGGATATTGAAATATCTATTTTGTTTTGAAACCTATTTTGAAAATAAACTAGTCAATAAGAAATTGAGTTTTTTCTTTAAGAAAAACATGGAATATTAAAAAGGATGTAAAATATAAAATAATGGTTATGGTGAAATGAATAGTAATTTTCACTTTATACATTAAAATATAATATTTCCTTTGACTTTATGTAAAGAAACTAAAAAAAATTTATAAAAAAATATTTTTGAAATCCTTTTAAAGAAATTCAAAAGTGACATAAAATGAATTTTATAATTACTTTATGTTCATATAAATAAATCCATGATATCATTTTTAAAAATATTTTCATGGAATAAAAAATGTATTTTAAGGGAATATTTAAAATAGTATTTTTAAAAGAAATCCCCTTAGATTGAGTCTGATTCGTCATGTATGTTCTTTATCTTCCTCTTCTTCCGAAACCCTTTTATGGTTTATATCAAAAGCATTCCTAGGATGTTTTTATAACAAAACTAAGTCCTTTATTACATGAGGATTGATGTAAGGAAGGAATTTGGGTAAGTATTACCAGAATAAAAAGGCTTTAGAGGTGTTAATAAATTATAATAATAAGTAAACTTTTATTAGAGAGGGGAGTTTAACTCTTGGAATTTATTCAAATATTAAAATAATATAAATTTAAGTTAATGTAAAAATTGATATAAATTTATAATATTATATGATATGTTTAGGATAAATCTAAATTCACTCATAAAATAAAATTTGGAGATGTTTTGATCAAAATTGTACCCTTATCTTTCTGTTTTAACACTTCTTTAAACCTTTTTCACGATTACCACAACAACAATGTTTTAACTCTTTAGGGCTGAATATAGTTACTATAAAAGGTAAAATATCCCTTAAATATACCATTTTTGATAATTTAAACCTTATAAAAATCACTTTTCTTGAGATAAGATTTTTAGTAATTTTAAATTATTTATTAAAATATTATTTATAATAAAATATCATTAATGTCAACTTTGGAACTATTCATTTAATTTGACTTTTTAAATTACTGTAGAAAAAGTGAATTTGAAAATAATGAATAAAAACCACTTAATATTTATTTGTTGTCTAAAAAAATCTTGGAACATAATAACTCCCTGAAATTATTTTAATTTTAATATTTTCAATATCAATTATTTTATTTTTTTTTTGAATTAAATAATTACTTTGTCAGCATTGCATATTTTTTAATGTAATTTTTCCACCACAAAAAATAAAAAATAAATGACCATGATAAAAAAACATTTATATTTCAAATTAATATTTATAAATAAAAATATCTTCTATTTATCCCTATGTGAAAAATAATATAGTTTTTAAAATAAATATTGTGAAAACTTTGGCTTTAAATTCACTTAAATATTATAAAGGTCCAAATAATTTCCAAATGGAAGAAAAGACCATATATTTGAATTTTAGATTATTATGTATGAGATATAATTATAAAATAAAATTAATTCAAGTTCTAGGGTCATTTTTGAGTCCTTGTAATTTTATTTTTAACCTTAATTAACTGATTTACCATTTACTATGGTAAAAAATTAGTAAGGTTACTATTAATACTATTAAAAAATAAAAGGGGTCTATTTATAAAATTTAAACTCCCATATTTCAAATATTAAGTCCATTTTTCAATATTCAAAACATATAATTGGGATAATTTAATTTAAAATTAAACTAGAAAAACATGAGAAAAAAATGTTTTTTTTAGAAAAATGCACTTTTTAAGTATAAATTATTTTATACTAAATTTAAGTTTAAAATTCATTTAAAAAACCATAATCATATTATTTTAAATTTAAATAATCTAATTAAATTTTAAAAATAATCAAAAATATAATTTTAATTCATAAACATTTTTATAGAAAATACAATTTTCAATAAAAATCTATATTTTTTTACTATTCTTAAGAAATATTATTTTTTTTGAAAATTCCTTAAAATACATCCTAAGATAAATTTTACATTATGATTAAAAAAATATTAATTTTTGAAATCAAAATTATATAATTTTGAAATAAATATTTCAAATAAAACCATACAATGCATGGAAATCCAATTTGGTTAGAAATAAATCCTTTTTCTTTTTGACTTTAAAAGTTCCTAATATTTCTATAATGAATGTAAATCTTTAAAATATAATAAATGAATATTAATAAGACTTAAAAATAATTTATTCTAGAAATACCTAGGTTTCTATGTGGTATTCTATATATGTGTATAATTATGTAATAGATGTATAATAAATCTATATTTATTATACATGAGGTTAAAACATGTACGAAGTAAGACATGACATGAGGTAATCTATTTATGTTCTAATATAATTTTAATCAAGATTTTTTTGATTGAAATATAAATGATGGAAATTATAAGATCATTATATAATAAATAACATTTAATTTTTTACCCCTATGTATTTTTAGAATATTGATGTTTTAGTAAACTTTACCACTCTTGGGTGCTCAAAATGTTTCAAAAATGAATTAAAAAAATAGACCTTATTTATATTTTTTTGGTTTGGAATATTTATCCTCCATATCCAAGTTCTTTAAAATTATTACAAGAATTGTTTTAAAATAATCAAGTGATTTTATAAATTCATTTTTACCCATGTATTAATTTCTACAATATTTTTTAAAAATAATCTTCTTGTTATATCTTGAATGAGGCACTTTTTATCGAAGACGTGAAAAAAGTATTTATTTCAAATGAGTATGACATGAATGGAATTTCCCACCATCAGGACTACTCAGTTCCTTAAATATTTCTTTACATGTTTCCATGGCCCTTTTCAATGAATTTTTTTTCCAAAATATTTGGTAAATTTTTATATTTTAAATAAGTTATTTTAAATTGAAAAGGGTATTTTCCTCAAGAAATATTCCAGTGATATCATGATTTCATTTTTCATCAATGGTAACATAATTTTATGTTAATTATGTTTTAATAGGGATATGATACAATTATAAAATCTTTATTTTCTCCCTTTATGGTTTATGATTATGATGATGATATGTTTATGAAACTCATTTATTTTCCACAGGTTATGATACGATGATATAAAGAATATTTTACAATCTTATGAAACACTTATGAATGGATTATGATTACATGATAAATATTCATATAATTATATATCCCTCTAATATATTGGGTAATGTGATATTTATATCCCTTGAGATGATTATGATAACTGTGGAAATTATTGCAAATATATTTTTTCACATTTTGATGCATGAGTATGATTGTTTTTAGCTATGCTCACAAGATTATGTTTAAACGTGATTATGAATGGATAAGTTCTCATTTTAAAGAACAAGTTCGATCACTTTCTATATATGATAATAATATTATATGCGTGTATGATTGTGATTATCTATGGTCACAAGATTATGATTTCTAATTCTTATGAAGACACATTCCTGTGTTATGATTCTTGAATGACGATTACTACTTTTGGCACCTTTATTGATCATGTTTTTGGATATAACTTAATTTATGATTTTGTGATCTATGATTTTATGGGTATGAATATTTTACATTGATAATATGTACTTGATTCTGTTATCATACACTTATGATCATATTATTCCCATATGATTGATATCTCCCATGTTTAACCTTATTAAGAATTTGATCTATCCCTTTATAATGTTTTCCCTTACTAGTTTTTGATGGAAAGTTCTAAGTGTGATATGTATCAAAGGGTAATAATATAAAGATATTTTTGGTATATGTTGAATATCTTTTAATAAATTTGTTTTTTATGATTCTAAACTCCAATGACATTAAAACTTTACAATGTTTAGGCGTTTATTATTGTGAAATGTATTGAATATTAATCTAAAATGATATAATTTTTTATATATTATGATTGGGAAGCCTTAGTTGGTTCCCAAGTTAGGTTTAGTTATTTTTATAGAATAGTATTAGGGAACTATATTGAAAACTTTATGGATAAGTCTATGTATATAATAACATCCTAAATTTATGGTAAAGTATATATTTTATGGTTTTTTCCTAGAAAACACACCACTGTCTGGATACTGGAAAGTGGATACAACTTAGGAATATATTCCCTTATGGGTAACAAATCTGGAAGGGGAATAATGGGTATTAAATAAATCCTCATCCGTTCATGATGAATGTCCCATGGACGAACACCTGGATAAACACTCTTGGGGGATATGCGTGGGTTAATTTACGTTTTCTTTATAAACCATTATAAAGGATTTGAATAGATAAAGACCAAGAATGGCCTAGATTAAACCTAATGTGTCATATATTGAAAAATAGTTTCATTACTTAGGGCATCATAGGAATTATTTTCATAATAATATGAATTTTCACTATATATATTGATGTTTGATACTCACATGAAGCCTCCAATAGTGTTTTGTGGGAATATACTTCTTAAAAATTACGCGATTCTCTCTCTAGTAAAATTTGATGTTATTTTGAGATTAGATTGGTTTTATTTATATATATCCCATAATAAATACCCTGTAATGAAAGTAACATTTTATATTCAGAATTAACATATAATTTTTAATCAGTAAGAGGATAAATATGAACATATAATCAAAATTAATTCTATTGTATATGTGAAATAGTTATTCATGAGGGATATATATCTTAAATGGTTGGGGAGAAACACAACATTAAAGACATTCACATTTTTGGGAATATAATTATGTATTTCGTGCATACTTTCCTAGTCTTCCCCCATATATTGATGTTTTGTTTTCAATATAATACATACTTGGTGATAAAAATATTTCATAGAATCTTTATATAATGACAATAATCTAGTTTCTATAATTGAATAGGCGACATGATTCCCTTCAGTTCATAGTTATGATTTATTTTGAGCTTGTTTTATCTCTTGAGGTGCTCCAGAAGTTTTTGAGTGTAATGAATTTAATATTTAAATATTCATAGAATATAAGTTAGGTTTGGGGTTTAGGAATATGGTTAGTACTAACTGTATAATAATTGTGTGACATAACATTGAGGAGCTCCAGTGACATTCGAACAGTTGTATCACAGTTAGTCAAAGCACATGGATCACTAAGAAAACCATGATGGTCTATGAGTTTTTGTACAAAGGTTTATCATAACTTGAGTAAAAGTTTCCCAAAACATGTGGTTGTGCCCAGGTATAATTTCACCTCTTTTTTCAAATGAAAAAGTCCATATATAGCTAGTTCTTGGTTTGTTAAACAATACGGACTAACTGTGTTCCCTGATATGAACCTTTAAAAATATAGAATTTACTCCATTTAACTTGATTGTTATTGTATCTAATATCCTCTTAATCTCACATAGGATCGAACTAACCTATCCACAGTTATCTATAGGATTACCCCTTATTTCCTTTATGTCTTTTCTTTATTCTTGGTGGATCTCTTCAAGGTATGTTCCATTTTGATCTTATTTCTCCTCCTATTCCAAGATATCCACTTGATCTTTCTTCCCCTTATTGTTGCTGAAACTTGACTAGGATGGGATTGATGGATCTAGAGGGTTGATGAGGAACATACCATGTTTCTTAATGATCTAGTCTCATGAGTAACTGGTCCCTTTAATTCCAATCTTTGTTTTCGAAGTCGACTAATTTTTCCCCCATTGGTGAGATATGTGTATCTGTATAAAGTTTATAACTCCTGAATTACTTCGTGTTCTTCTAAATTATTTTAGGTTGTTTTATAAGATTGATAAATATGATATCAAAGTGGATTTGTTTCATGATATTCATGTTTTAAATGGGTTTTGTTTTAAAAACATATTTACATACACAATGTGTTCGTTGAAATTCCTAAATGGAGAAGTTGACTCTAAAATGAATTTTCAAGCACAAAAGTGGTAATTAATCACTGTGAAAATGTTTTATAAATAATTAGTATAGTTTATTTAATTTTTTTTGGAAAAACTAATAAATTGAGAATATTTCTGATGTCGTATCATGGACATATGAAACATTTTTGAGTGTGGAAGCACTAAGGATTATTATTGTGATATCGATATACTATGGCGGGTCTTGATATCGGTAGGATTCATGTTATTAGTATCCTAGTGTTGCTTTATGTACCCTAGTTTGTATTCCCATGGGATATACACCATTTGTGCTTGGTTTTATACATCATGGTATAGTTTTAGGTTATGTTTATCACAGGTTATCATTTGGTGTATCAATGTATGAATTTTTTTGTTATATGTTATATTTCATGTGATTTTCATATTACTGGTTTTTGGGAATATGAAATTATTTTAAAGGAAATGGAATGGTGTTTTGAAAAATTGTGTTTTTATTTGAAACTTATTTATGAAATAGTTGTATTTTAAATAAAAAACTAATGGTTTCATGGTGTAAGAATTTTTATAGATTCATTGGTAGTATCTTACTAGGATTTAGTGTTCACACCCAACTTTTTTCATTTGGGAATTTTTTGATCTATTTTTTTAGGAAATTAATAAAGGTATGTTCATCTTGTTGTTCACTAGATTCTACTTTTTTCTGTTTCCTTCTCTAAGATATAAACTAGGGGGGATGGTTGGCCATATAGAGATTTGGATTTTATCTTGTCATGTTTTAATTTCAGGTTTATCCTTTTGGTTTGATTTTGTACATATCTTGGATGTGTACTCTTATTTTGCATTTTACTATGATGGTTTATCTCCTTTTGGTTATTCTATTGATTTTTTTTGATTTTTTTTTGTAAATATTTAACTTATAGAAGGCCATATCAGGAGATGTGACATTTCAACTTGTGATGGTTAATTATAAAATGATATCATATCCATTAACCAGATGGAATTGTGATGAAACTGGATTTGTTTAGTTTAGGATATACGGTATACATGAGTTAGGGCTATAATAATTTGGGTAGTAAGTGTAGAAGGGTCCCTATCCAGCTCACTTCCATGTATTAATTTGAGTTACCATGGTTGTTCAAGATTTTTTTACCAAACATGAGATTTGGAGTTTAATTTTATTTAAATGAACCTATTCATTTTTAATGCCCTGTGTCTTATTCATAGAATCTATGTTTTCTTTAAATTATTATTGTTTAAAAGTTTAAAATTATATTCTTGAAGTTTTTCGTATTATTTGATAATTTTATTTTTAATTAATTCGATATTTTATTTTGTGTTTATTAGAGAATTCCTCCTAGAAGAGATCTTCTGAATCTAGGAGAGGAATCTATAAAAATGATTCATGGGGGAATCCTCCAGTAGACCCTAATTTCGTGGAATCTATTATCCACACTATTCTAACTCTAGGTTAGATGGGTGTTGGAAAATATTGATGAATGGTGGATCATGGGTTGTAATTTACCAAGTAAAATATACATATCTTCCATTGCTACAAGGAAACATGGGATTATGAAGAGTGGCATGAGTAAATTGAGATTATCATCTATTTTCTAACAACTCCATAGTAATATAAGGGGGTATTTTATACTTACATGTTTCATAGACTATAAATGAGATGGTGGGAATCCATCATCTAAGAAATGTCACATGATGATCTTACCTGGACTTCTTTCAAGAAGTTATTAACCAAAATTTTGAAATATTTTATGTGGAAAGGAATCTAGAATTTATGTCCTTATAGAAAGGGGATCATTTAGTTGTGGATTATTCCACCTATTTCACTAAGTTGGTTCACCTAGAACCAGAGATTATTACTAATGACTACCTCAAGGTTTAGAGGTTATAGATGGGTTTTAGGTCCGATATTCATTCTATGTTGATTCTATTATTATTAATAACCATTACTAATTTAGTTGAAAAAGTAGCTATAAATAAGGAAGACATGTTTGGGAAAACAAGCCTAGGTAGAGCTTTAGTTGATACAGGAGGTATCCATGGGGAATATTTTATCTATAAAAGGGTCTAAAGGAGTATAAAATATTATTAAAGACAAATTTTTTGGGCTTATTTAGGAAAATATATAGTAGTTTTCTATCAGTGTGTGAGGTATTTTCATATGAAGCCCAAATTTGTGGAAGTTCCTAGGACTTTTCATCACTATGGATAATATGGTAAGCATAAGCATTTTTTGAGAATGTCCCATGGAAGTAGAGATGGATCAACTCTTAACAAACTCTAATAGGTTCATTTTGATGCATTAAAGGTCAGTGGATATTATTATCATGCCAAGGGGGATACCCAGGCATCAAAGAATTCTTAAGGAGGATCTAAGATCAGATGTCTTTATCAGGTATACTATGCACTAGAGAAATATAAAGTAAGAACAATAAGATGCACAATATAATCTCATCCTCTATGTTTCTAGATTTTTTTAATACTTGGGATTGTCATTATTTTATATCATCTAAGTTAATTTAAATGTAGAAATTATATTATGATCTTATTCCATTCATGTTGGATAATTCAATGCCATTGGAAAAGGGGAAAGATAAACTTTTCATATTTATTGAGTGTTGGGTGAAGATTGCTGGATTTGTAGTTGTATGGGACTTATTAGTTTTTTATCTCAAAATATTTATCAGGATTATTATCATGGATCAGATGATCAGTGTTAATGATCAAATTGACTTTTACCATCAATGAGTTTTGTTTAAATCTCTTGATGGATTCACTCATGCCGTTCTGGAAGAGTGGGACTCTATATTAGGGAGAGAAGGGCCCATTATTCCTTATAATGGATTGATGTCATACCAATGTCTGGACATGTTCCTTGATGTCATTGTTTCTAGTGTGAGTATTCCACTTCCTACAATGGTGAGTGCCTACCCTGAGGTCTTTTTTGATGATTTTTCAAGGTTACCACCATAGATATAAGTTTATTTCACCATTAACCTAATCCATGGTACTATTCTCTTTTTTATATCATCATATAATATGGAACATGTTGAGTTAAATGATCTTAAAGTTCATCTTATGGATCTTAAGGCCAAGTGACTTATTCATCCTAATATGTGTCCTTGGGCTTCAACTATTATATTTTCTATGAAGGTAGAAAAAAGCCTTATACATTATGTTGACTATTGAAGGAATAATCAGGTGACTATTTAGAAAAAACTCTTCCCAAGGATTTATGATTAATTTGATAAACTCAATGGATCATGATGGTTTTCTAAGATTCACCTATGAATGGTGTATAATCAGTTGAGATTCTAAGATGTTCATATACCCAGGCAACGTTTAGGAGCATATATGGACATTTTCAGTTTATATATATGCCATTAAGCCTCACTAAATATCTTTTGGTATTTATGTTAATTATGAATCAAGTATTTAATATGTTCTTGGAATCTTTCATTATTGAGTTTGTGGATGAATTTTAGTGTACTCCATGTCAGAGGAGAAGCATCGAGATCATTTGGATATCATGCATAGAATCCTAAAATAACATTTTTAATATGGTATGATTTATAAACGTGGATAAAAAAAGAATTTTTTATTCCATGTTATATCTGAGATGGGGAGTCTCAATAGATCCTTAAAAGGTTCAAGTAATTATGTCTTTAGAGAAACCTAGAACTATGTATTAGATTTGGAGCTTCTTGGTCTCAATTGGTAATTATAGGTTATTTGTTCCAGACTTCTACATGATTAAATATTAGATAAATACTTTAACCTACAAGGGTTTAATTATTATTGTATTTAAAGAATTTATATATATATTTTATTAAGAAAATAAGAGGATGACGTTAGATACATTTAGAATTATTTTAGAACTGATTTCAGGTTATGATGTAATCTATGATGCATCAGGTATGCGATTGGGGTGTGTATTGATGTAGGGAAAATAGGTGGTGGAATATAGATCTCTATAATTACAACCTCATTAGAATAACTACCATACCCAAAACCTTGAATTGGTATTTTTTATATAGGATCTCAAAACCCAGTGCCACTATCTCTTTTCAGAACTATTTATAGTATATTGTGATCACAAGAGCTTGTGGTATATTTTTACTTAGAGGGATCTGAAACTGTTAAAGGGATGATGGTTTAAGTGTATTCAAACAGTTTATTTTGATATTTCTTATACTAAAAGTGAAGGGAAAGTGGTGGATGAAAAATTAAGAAGGAATTTATTGACTCAATCCTTGAAAAAATCAGAAGAGGAGGGGTCTATGATGGTTCTTTTTACTAGGATGAGTTTGGGAGTGGAAGAGGACGTTAGACCATTTTTCATAGCATCAGTGAAGGATTAATAATTATTTAATAACCTATGTTGTATTTAATAGGTTTCAAACACTTATTTCCAATGTTTTAGTAAAATACTTAATGGTGGGTGACCTTGGGTGATTGGTCTCAGTCACACGTTAGCACTTTTTGTTTCCAAGGTATGTTGGTTATTTCAGTATCTATTAGGTAAGAATTATTGGATAAGGGACATAGATCTAATTCCTCCATAAAACCTGGGTCTTCCAAAATGTATCATGATATTAGTCTTCCTTATAGGTTATTGGGGATGAGGTGTTTGATTGCAGACTTTATGTCAGGATGTCTTACTTTCTAGAAGATTATGACAGAGCACCAGAGACCTTCTAGTTTGTTGTAGCCTTTACCCATTATGGTTCTGAAATGGGATGAAATATATATTTAATTCATCATTTATTTTCTACTTACTCTTAGTGGTATGTATTTTATTTGTCATATCATTGATTGAATTATAAAATCAGCTTCTTTCATTAATATATATGAGACAATGAAGTTGGAAGAGCTCAAGGATATGTATGTTAGAGAAATCATGAAGCTTCATGGGGTCCCTTATATGATTTTTTATGACAGTTTTCCATGATTTAAATCATTGTTTTGGAATGTTTTATAATAGGAGATGAGTTAACAGATGAAATTAAGCATGGAATATCATCATTAGATGGATAAGAAGACTGATTAAGTGATTCAATTCCTTGAGAATATGCTTCAGGTGTTGGTACATGATTTTGGTTGTAACAACCTAGTTAGTTTTAATAAAAAAATAAATTTATTTTCATATTAATATTCATGAATTATATTTTATAGATTTTATTAATTATAATAATATCATGTTATTTTTCTATCAAAAGGAAAAATCCTTATTTTCTAACCAAACAGGGTTTTCATGGATTATTATTTTTATTTAAAAATATAATTTATAAATTTTATAATTGTAATTTTATAAAAATGATATCATTTTTAATTCATTATATCAAAATTATATTATGGTGAAATTTTGATATTTTTTGTAAAGATTGATTTTTCAGTGAATAGTGAAAAATACCAATTTTTAAAAAACTATCATTTATTTTCATTAAATAAAGTAATTAAAATGTTCCATTTAATATTAAAATAAAATAAGTACACTTTAATTATAAATATTATATATAATTATATATGTGTTATAATTATACCTTTTTTTTGTATAAGTTCATTTTGGGATTAAAAACATTTTTTTCTAAAAGACTATTTTCATTCCTTTTGTGTTTTTATGTTAAATTAATTTCATACACTTCTAAAATTTGAATCTTAAAAAATTTATTCCATATTTTGAAACATGAGGTTAAAATTTGGTAAATAATTACTCTTTATTTTATGTTATTGTGAATAGTAACTCTAGTAAATATTTGTCACCTTGGTAAAGGTAAATTAGGAAATTAAAGTTAAAATTTATATATTAAAGAATAAAAAAACCAACAACTGTCATTTAATATATTTGATGAGTGGGGTAAAAATATCCTCATCAAATATTCTAATTTATCATAATTTTTTTTCATTTTATTGGAAATGAATTATATATTATTTTAAGTAAAGAAAAATTGAAAATGTTACTCCCTTTCTATTAAATTTATATTATATGTTCTCATAGAGATAAAAATAAGTTTTCAATGAATATTAATATATATTTTTAGTATAATGAAATTTTTTTTTTGATTTTAATTTATTTTTTATTTTTTAGTGACTAAATAATAACCTTAAAAGCTTACACAATGCTGACATAGTGATTCTGCAAGCATTAAAAAAATTAAATGATTTTAAAAACTATAAAAGTAATTTTTTGGGGTGATTTATGGAATTAAAATAATTATATATATATAAAATATTAGGTATGTGTTAAATTATATTTTAATTAAATTATTATATTGATGAATTTAAAGTCATATTAAATGAATAGTTCTAAAAATAACATTAATGATATTTTATAAAATAATATGTAATGATTTAAAATTCATAAAAATTGTATATTTGGAAAATTTAATGGTATATGGTTGAAAATATTAAAAAAATTTACATTTAAGGGTCAATTATACTTTTATTATAACTTTCAAGACCCCTAATGTGTAAAGAACATTGATATCGCATTAATCATCAAAATGATTAACAATGGGTTAAAACGAAGAGATAAAGGTAAAAAAATCTTCTAAAGTTCTAAAATTTTTATTTTATGAGAATATTTCTACTCATAATCAGCCAATATTCTAAATATATCAATTTGTTACCACTTATATTTTAAAATTTATTTATATTAATTTAATACTTTATGTAATTCCAAGAGTTCCCCTCCACTCACATGTAAAAGGGAACTTCCTCACTTCTATTTACAACACATTTTAAGAAATATATATCATAAAATTCAATCCAAAATACATTAATAAATCCCCCCACCAAGTTCTTGATGTATTAATATTGGTATGATACGAACTTTAGAGGGATTAAGGTGTAAAAAAGAAGGTTGTTCGAAGAAGTGGTTCAACTTTTAACAAAAAGTTTTAGTATTATTTATTCTCTTACCTCCAAAAAATATTTTCCAAAAATATTGGAATAAAAACATAATCATAATTAATATATTTTTATGTTATTATATTAATTTAATAACCTATATCCATCACCTCTTCTATAAAATGGGAAATGAACCAATGTTCGTGTGTACGACATACCACCACATCATGAACTAATGTCATTAATTTTCCATTACAACCTATCATGAATGGTTATAATTAAGAATTAAATATAAATATATAATATTAATTAAATAATTATAATTATGGAAAGATATTATATCCTTTATTTTCATACCTCTCCATCTATTAAAAAATGATAATGTCGTTCGTGCGTACGTAAGGATTACCACCTCCACAAGGTGATGTGATTCATTTTTCGTCACCACATCACATGGCATGATATATATACCAATAAAAGAGATAATATTATATTTATGATATAATAATAATTCTATAATGATAAAATTATACCTACCTTAGTTTACCCATTTTCACTGAAAAATGAAATTGTTACTCATGAATACATATGACCTACCATCTTCATGATTATAACATAATTCATTTTTCATAACCATATTTATTGATTGGTTTTAAAAGTATAATTAATGTATAAAAATAATATCTATAACCTGATTTTTATTCTGTATTTTATTTAATAATTATATCTTTGACCACAATTAAAAAATCAATGTCATTTTTCAATTGTGAACAAAACATACACAAAACACCAGACATAAACTTAACTAATCAAGTAATTAGATATGTCATTAAAATAAATGTTTTAATATTAAGGTATTAATAATTTAAATGGTTCTTAATAAATTAATAAATTAATATATTTTATTATATTGGTGTTAAATGACATACATAGAAAGTCTGGACTCGAGGTTAGGGATTTCATATCAATTTCACATCATCGATATATGTTTTAATGTTACACACCTAATTTATTTTATATGGTGAATATAATTTACATTTAAATGTTATATCCTGAATCCTTAATAATTCATGGTATTTAAATTTATAATTGAAATTATTTTATACAAATTCATTTGACTTTAATGCTACCAATTCGGTAAGGGGTTTCTTACCTCAATATCCTTTCATTGGGCTATATCACTTCTTCATTGAATATATTATTCCAAGATTATGTGTGATTTTTATGATTTATGTTATATTTACACATGTTTTTTTATTTAAATTTGTCATAGATAATCAATCCATTGATTAATTCTAAATTCAATGATATGATATTTGTAAGGCTTATTTGTCTTTAAATTTCCTTATTTGGGACATACATTTATATTATGATCCTATATTATTTTATGATGTCTATTTACCGAACCTCTAAAATTTATACCATGGATTTAATTATATTCATTGAATTCAAAATTTCATTTGAATTCATTTTTTCAGGATCTTATGATTCTAAAGTTTCCAAAATGATAAGGATTTTAATGATACAATTTTACATTATTTCAAGATTGTTTATGATCAAAGTTGCATTGGGAGGGATAATATGATCTTATTTTATTAAACCAAATCTAGTTTCTTATCCTATGATTATGAATGTGGTTAACAATTTTAATTTACATTTCCTCCCTTATTTATTAAATAAATATCAAAAAAGATATTTTTAGGTGATAAATATATTATATCTTCTTTTAGATTTATAATCATTCTCTTCCATAACCATGTTTTCTAAAATGTTTTCAAGAATTTTATTTTATAAAAATAAATTATTTTCTAAAGTTATTTTACAAGATATTTGACATTATAATAAATGTTTTTAAAGGAATTTTTTTGACATTTTCCACATGGGTCTCTTTTTGAATCTATTTACAAAATTTAAAAAAATGTTTCTTTTTAACATTTATGACATGAATATATTTTCTGATTGTGATAACCATTATTTGATTTAAATATTAATTTATCAGTTTCTATGGTATTTTTTTCAAAAAAAATATTATTCCAAATATAGATTTTTTTTAATTATTAAAAGTGAATTTTGAAGTTGAAAGTGTATTTTCCTTAAGAAAATTTTAATGATGTTTTTATGGTATTTCTATTAATAAATGAAAAACACCATTATTTTAATTATGATATAATGGGAATATATTTTAATGACACCATCCTTATTCTTTATTTGGATGTATTATGACTGTTTCAAAGGGATTTTTGTGGAAACCATTTGTTTTCCAAGGGTTAAACAAGCTATAAAGGGATGATGGTTGTTTTCAGGGGTGGTATATTGAAAGTAGAAAGATTATAATTTCTTTATTCATGATATAGTACTTAAAAATTATTTCTAGTGAAGGGTAAGACTAATATATATTATAATGATAGGTAATCCACATATAGCTTAATATAAAAGGTGATCTCGATATAAATCTCCAATGCATTGGGTAGAGGGAAAGAGTTAACCGGTTATAGGTGTCTCCAAAGAGATTATAATAGTTTACTAGGTAGGTTATTCCATTTGTAATAGTGATTGTAATAGTGATATGAAAATGAGGTTCCATGTTTCCAAGGTGTTGTCTTTATGCTTTCCTCAAGTTTTAATGGATCATTTTTCAAGGATTATTTTC
The DNA here is from genome assembly GCA_963277665.1 of Viscum album. Classification (NCBI taxonomy): domain Eukaryota; kingdom Viridiplantae; phylum Streptophyta; class Magnoliopsida; order Santalales; family Viscaceae; genus Viscum; species Viscum album. The sequence goes on from OY728128.1 coordinate 614,661,075, forward strand.
ACAGGGCTCATGATAGTTGACTTATATGACTGTTGTATAATGTTAAATATTTATTCCATGTCTTGGGATTTATAATCCATGTTTTATGGGCCTGAATTATCTCATGTTATTAAAATTTACTTTTTTTACATCGTCTTACCCTTATTCTTATCGATTTCATTCGATTTTTAATTCTTATTTAAATCCTTACTAAGAGTTTGAGATTACACATATTATCTTATATATTTAACAAAATTATGAAGAGTGATGTTAAAGAATTATTTCTTAAAATTTTTCTTGTGTGAAGAATTTTATGGGAGTTGTTAAAATCTTAATGTGTAATAAGAATGCTCATTATATTAGAAAAAATGATCACTTAAAGACAAGGGTAATGTTATGTAAAAGTTTTTCCTAATTATCTAAAACTATAAACCTAACATATCCTTGGGTATATAAGTGAGAAAATGTTTTATTTTTATATTTTACTTTTTAGGTTATTGAAATTGGAAATCATTTATCAGTATCAAATCCATAAATGTCAAGTTCATGTTTTTAGCATTGTATCTGAGAGTGTGGGTTCGAGGGCTGTTATAGTTGGTATTGGAGGAGGGTTTTGATAAATTTTAAGATTAGGATGTTTTCATGTGAGTTTGTCTTAATAGTTATGGATACCATAATAGGTTTATAATATTTATGGTTGATAATAAGTTCAAAGACATGAACAAACCTTTCGAGGTTTTAAGTGATGATATTTTGAGGTGATTAATTATATTTTTGTAGATGTTTTATTGGGTTGAGGAATATGTAACCCTTAAGTGTAACATGAAGGATTATTTTAGAAGAATTATATTAAATTATTGGGAAATAAATTTGAAATGTATGATATATATTTTTTGGTTAAAACATTCTTCAATGTTGAGGTTATTAAGGTTAATATGGACGTTGGGTTATTTATTTGTGGAATGATATATATTAAACCTTTAGTGTCACTATTGAATTTTGTAGTTAATTTTACTATTCATTCATATTAATATTTATAAATTTAGGATATTATCTTAGCTTCTTCTAATAATTATGGTTTTTATTAATGTCTAAATATAAAAGGAATATCTTTTTATATTTTTGTGGATTATGTGACCAATTATAAGTTGATTATAGTGCTTCAAGCATTAAATATTCATACTCATCCTCTGGAGAAAAAGATGTGATAATGGTGGAGTATTTTGGAAATAGAAAACCAAAGGATGAAATTTATTTTTTTGGATGCAAAGAAAATAAAGTATATATCCTTAAGTTCTTAGTCTATATGGTAATGAAATTACTCAACTCTATGAAAATTATTTGGAATAAAAATGCTATACTAGTACAATCCTTTCGAATGAATCAATAATATTTTTACACCTCATTGATTTATGAATTTTTGGACATTTAATTTCTTATGATCATTAAATTTATCAGGATCAATGTTCTCTGTTACTATCTATCATTATTTGTTAATTAATTTTTTCCTCCATGTCCATATTTTCACATCCCATTAATATTCTCATATTTAGGAACCAAGTTATGTGTCATTCTTTATTACAATCATATTTCCATTTCCCTATTTAAAAAATTATGTTTTATTATCCCTTTTTATGAAATGAGTTTTTAACAAAGGTATTAATATATATTAAAAAGTGTTTCCTTTCATGTCTGTCTCTTTTATCTTCCCCTCCTTGGAATTGATTTTTGAAATTTTTTTAAAACGTTTCTTTTGGGAATGAGATAAAAGTATGAGGTTATAATTTTAAACTAGGGGAATAATATAAAAACCCACATAAAGTTAATAATAAATCAATTTCATACCCCTGTTAATATTCATGAATTATATTTTATAGAGTCATATTCATTATAAGAATATTAGACAGTTATTCAACCAATGGAAAAAGATTTATTTTCAAACCAAGTTGGGTTTCTATGCATTATATGGTATTATTTAAAAATGTAATTTATAAATTATAGAAATTAATTTGATAAAAAAGATATAATATTATAATTAATCATATAAAAATTAATTTAGGGTGAGATTTTGAGATTTTTATGAAAAGATTGATTTTTAGTGAATATTGAAAAATACCAATTTTTTGTAAAAATGACATTTATTTTCGTTAAATAATGAAATTTAAAATTCTAATTTGATCATAAATTAATATAAGAATAATTTAATTATAAATTATCAAATTAATAAAATAATATTCATTATTATAAATATTTTTTTATAAGTTAATTTTTGAGGCTTAAATTTTTTTTCTAAAATAATATTTCTGTTTCATTTTGCCTTATTATATATACTTAATTTATGAAACATAAATAAATTGAATATTGGAAAAATTTACTCCATATTTTGAATCATTAGGTAAAAATTTTGTAAAATATTTCTATTTATTTTTGGTCCTTATTAATAGTAATCGTAATAAATATTTGTCACCTAGGTAAGAGTAAATCTGGTAATTATGGAAAAAAATAATATAATAAGGACAAAAAACAAACCTAAACCTTTATTTTAATCTATTCTTTGAGTTTGGTTTTTCCATAATCATTTAATATTATATTTTAGGGAATTTTATTCAATTTTCTTTGAAAATGACTTGTATATTATTTCTAGTAAGGAAACATACTAAATGTCACAATCTTGCTTTTAAAATTTTATTATTTGTTTACATAAGAAGAAGCATAAATTGTGAATGAATATTACTGGTTATTTTGAGAATAATGAAATTATTTTTTTGATTTTTATATATTTTTATATATTAGTGATGATATAATAACCTTAAATTCTTATACAACCTGACATAGTGTTTGTGCAAGAAATAAACAAATCATGTAAATGATATTAAAACTCTAAAGCAATTTATTTCCAAGTTATAGTGTTCCAAAAAATTTTATAGATATATATTAAATATTATGGATGTGATAAAATTTTATATTTGAATTAAAATGTTATCTTGGTGACCATAAAGTAAAATTAATTATATAGTTCAAAAAATTACATTAATGGTATTTTATAATAAATAATATTTTATTAAATGATTTAAATTTAATAAAAATATTATATTTGTCAAAGTTAAAGGTATATGGTTTAAAATATCAATAATATTAAATTTTACATCCAAATTATATTTTATTGTAACTCTCATGTCCCCTAAATAGTAAAAAATATTTATATCACAATAATCACCAAAATGATTAACAGGGGGTTAAGACAAAGAGAAAAGGGTCAAAAAATCACCTAAACTTGTAAATTTTTTATTTTATGTGATTATTAAGACTAATAATCATTTAATATTATAAATATATTGTTTTTTTTCCAATTTTACATGAAACATGATTTATATTAATTTAGTCCTTAAGTAATTTCAAGAGTGCCCTCCACTCAATTATAAAAGGTTAACTATTATCCTCTCTTCCTCACACATTTTTAGGAATATATCTTAAAAAATAATTAAAAAAACACTTTAGAAAATTCATACACATGTTATAGAGGTATTAATTTGGAAAAAATACCAACCTTAGATTGATTAAGGTGAAAAGAAAAGGAGGTTGTCCAAAGAAGAGGCACAACTTTTAACCAAATGTTTTAGTTTCATTTCTTCTTCTACCAACTTAAAATATTATTCAACCACGTTGAAATTATAAAATATGTATATTAAATAAATTTATATTTTATTATTTTAATTTAATAACATATATCCATCTTATCTTCCATCAAATGAGATATTAAACCATCGTTCGTGCGTACGACGAACTACCATCCCGCGAATTGATGGAATTTGTTTTCGATCACCAACTCTCACAGGTTGTTATAATGATGGATTTAATATATATATATATATATATATAATTTTCACGATATAATTATCATTATTTTAATATAATATATCATCTATTATATTACCTTTACATACATTTAGAAATGATAACGTCGTTCATGCGTACGCGTGGATTACTACCTCAACAAAGCGATGTGATTTTTTTTCCACAAAATCAAATGGATGATAGATATAAGGCATTTAAAGAGATAATATTATATTTATAAAAAAATATTAATTATATAAAGATAAAATTATACTTACCTTATTTCCCTAAAGATCGTTGAAAAAATGGAAACGTTACTCATGCATACATATGATGTACCTTCTCTATGATTATAACGTAATTAATTTTTCATAACTGTATTTCATGGATGGTTTTAAAAGTAAATTTTTTATAAAAATTAATATAATTTCAGGATTATTATTCATTATATGATTAAATAATTACTTATTTTACCCTGGTCAACATACCAAATTCATTTTTCAATTATGAACTAAACATCCTCAAAACACATGACATGGAATTTATTGATTAAGTAATTAAATATGTCTTTAAAATAAATGAAATAAATGGTTTAAGTATAATTGATTAATTATATAAAATTTTATTAAGAAATAAAATAATTGATATAAGTTTATTATATAGGTATTAAAATAAAAACATACCAGGTCTGGACTTATGGTAAGAGATTTCATCTCAATTTACCTTTATTAAAAAATGTTAAAATTTTATATCAAAAATTTCCTTTAGATAATATATATAATTAAATGTTACATGTTATACCATTAATCCTTCACAAGTTATGGTATTTTAAGTTGAAATTTAAATTATTTCATCCAACATAATTTGACTTGAAAGTTACCTAAGTGGTAAGGGGGTTTTTAACTCAATTTTATTTCATTGGGTTATAGCACTTCTTAATTGATTATATTATGATAATATTATGCGTGAAATTACATTTATTTGATTTATCTTGTATTTAAACCTGTTTTTTTGATTTAAAATTTCTACACATAATCAATGCAATGATTAATTATCAATTCAATGATATGATATCGGTTGGGGTTATTCATCCCAAAATATCCTTTTGGGGACATATGTTTATGTTATGAACCTATATTATTTTATGTGGTACATATAATACCAAATTATACATTATATCATGCATATAATTATATTCATGGTATTTAATGTTTCATTGGAATTTATTTCTTTCATAGGATTATGATTCCAATGTCACTGAAATGGTAAGAATTTTTATGATAAATGCTCATATTATGTCAAGCTTTTATATGCTAAAAGTTCCTTTGGTACAAATTTTATGATATTTTTTTGATAAAACAAATATCCTTTATTATACTCTAGTTATTAATTTGGTTTATATATTTAATTTAAATGTCCTCCTTGATTTTTTAAATAAGTATCAATAGAATTTTTTGTAACTGATACAGATATTGTAACATATTTTAGATTCAGATTTTTTATCTTTTGTATCCATGTTTTTTAAAGTATTTTCAAGAATTTTATTTCATAATCATAAATTAATTTCAAAAGTAATTTTACATGATCTTTTATTTTCTTTTAAATGGGTTTACAAGGAAATTTATTAAAGTTTTCCACACGAGTCACGTAGATTACTATCATTAAAAAGTCTAAAAAGAATGTTTATTTTTAATGATTATGACATGGATGAATTTTCACACCACTATGACTATAATTTTCTTTGATGCTTAATGTATAATTTTACAAGGTATAATTTCAATAGAAATTTTATTCCTAATAAACCATAATTTTTTAGTTTTTAAAACATATTTTAAAAGTGTATATGGTATTTCCCTCAATAATTTTTTAATGATATTTTTATAGTATTTTCATTCATCCGTGAAAAAACACTTGATTTTACAAATTATCCAACAAGTATATGATCCAATAATACCATCCTTATTCTTTATCTAGATGTATTGTGATTGTTTTAATGAGATTTCCATAGAATCTGTTTCTAATCCATAGGTTAACCAAGACATAAACAAATGGTGGTTGTTTTTAAATGTGTCATACTGAAAAGTGAATGATTCAAAATTTTATATTCATGATACAGTTCATGGAAAATATTTTTAATAATAGGTAAGACTAATATATCTCAAGATGATGGGGGAAATCTATATAGCTTTTGATGACAGGTGAGACTAATATGGCACTCTAATGCATTCGGTAAAGGTATGGAGTTAATCAGTTATTGGTTTTTCCTGAGATATTATTGGAATTTACCAGGTAGTTTATTCAATTTTTACAATTTATTTTTAAATTTATTTTAAAATGATGTTCCAAGTTACAAAATTGTATTATTTATGCTTGCATCAATTTCTAATAGATCGTTTATTCAAGGATTATCTTCTCTTGGATCATGATTATTGACTTATGTGGATATTCTATTATTTTAAATATATATTCCATATCTTATGTTTTATTATCCATATTTTATGGTTATGAATTATCTTATGTTATTCCCAGGTACTTTTTTATGTCATCATACCCTTATGATCACTGATAACATTCAATTATTAATTCTTATGTTTACCCTTACTATGAATTTTATCTCACCCTTTTTATGTTTCCATTTACCCATGTTGTGAAGAATGGTGTTAAATGAATTATGTATAGAAAGTTTTAACATTTGAATAACTTTATGCAATATGTAGACAACTTAACGTGGAATAAGAAAAGATGAATATAGTAAAAAAAATATTTACCTAAAGATACACATAATTTCATGAAATATTTTTTCTTAATTATCTAAAAATATAATCTAGAAAAGTACTTGGGTATTTAAGTGATCTAAAATTAACTTTTAAATTTATGTGTTTTGGATAGGTTAAATTGGTCCACACTTATTAGTATCAAATCCAAAAATATAAAGATTATGTTTTTATCACTAGATTCTGAAGTGCCGGTCTCAACGTATAAAATTCTTGGTTCTTGGGAAAAGAATATTCAGTTAATAAAATTTTAATATAAAAATAGTTATCAATATTATAATAAAATCATTCCCTTTGAAGTGTTATATGGGTGACCATGTATATCTCCCTTATCCTGGGTAAATATGGGATAAAAGTCCTTGTTTGGTCTGAGCCTTGTTCAGGAGATGATGGAAACAATATAGTTGATCTAGAAGAAGTTAATGACTACCTAGAGTCATTAGAAATCCTATGTAGACCATTATATTCTTTTATTGTAGTTTTATGTGGGTGATTGGGTCTTTCTTATAGTTTCACCTTTCTTGAAACATCATCAGTTGGGCAATATGGGTATGCTAACTCTGAGGTTTTTAGGACATTTTGAGATCATTGAATGTATTATAATGATGGATTATAGTTTGAATTTCCATCTCCCTTGATTCCAATTCATGACATGTTTCCTGTTTCTCGCTAAGGAGGTATCAAAACATCCCTTCCCACCTGATCGAATGGGAAGATGTTGATCTTGAGCCTGAAGGATTTTTGGTTAAACAACTAGTTCAAATTATAGATCACCAACATAAGGTCCTCCACATTTAGAAAATTCTTATGGTTAGTGTACTATGGTAGTGTTGATAGGATAACCATGATACATGAGACAAAGAATTTTTATATGGTTGTAATGGTATTATCTTTTTACTAGTATAGAATCTTGAGAAATTTTTAAGGATATAAACACTTCATGGAAAGGATAATTATGATTCCCTCCAGGTCATAGTAAAAATTTAATTTGATATTATTTTATCACTTTTGGGGTTCCAAGGGTTTTCAAGAGTCATGGGTTTTCAATTTGTATATTTAGAGAAAACAGACCAGGTGCATGGTTTAGTCATACTGTAGGACTCACCAAGAAAACCATGTGGGAGTTTAAGTGGTTTTATAGTGGTGTATCATATTTTTATAATGGTTTTACCAAACCACATGGATAACCCCAGGCATCCATGTGAATACTTTTTTAAATTAAAGAGGCCACACAAAATTGGAACATGGTTTATTACACCTTTTAGCCTAACAGTGTGCCCCAATCCGAACATTAAAAATATTGCAATTTACACCCTTTAAATTTATTAATTATAAATATAATAACCTCATAATATATTTTAGGCTTGAAATAACCACTCTTCAGTGCTCTAGAGGATTCTCCCCTTGCATCATTGATGCTTTTCATTTATTTTTGGTGGATCTTTTCAAGGTGTGTTTAGTTTTTATCCAATTTCTTCTCCTATTCCTATATGTCCTCTTGATATCTCTTCCCCTTAATGTGTTGGAACCTGATTAGGAAGAGATTTCCATATATAGAGGGTTATGGAGGAATTTTTAATGTTTCTTATGGATCCAGGCTCATAAAAACTAGATATCTTTAATTCCAATCTATGTTTCTGAAGTCGGCTAGTTTTCACTCCACTGGAAAGGTATGTGTCTCTATATATAGGTTAAAACTCATGAATTTCATAATGTTATTGTAAATTAATTTGGTCTGTTTTATGAAATTTATTTATTTAATAGCACAATGGATTTATTTCATGATATTTTAGTTTTTCAAGGGGGTTTTCATTAAAAATATATTTAACCACACTATGGGTTCAGTGATATGGATCACAGGTAATTTTGACTCCAAAATGAATTTTCAAAAATGGAAGGGGTGATTATTTACCATGAAAATGTTTTCAAAATTTTCATCAAGGTTTATTTAAATGTTTTGGAAAACAAAGAACTATTGGAATCTTGGGTGTGCCTGGGTATGGACACATGTAACCTTACTGAGTATGGCACCACCAGGGGTTATTCATGAGATATCAATAAACTTTGGAAGGAATAAATATTAGTAGGATTCACATTATTTTTAGATTAGCGTGACTTAACTTTTCCTAGTATGTATTCCCATAGGATAGATCTCCCTTGTTCTTGGTTTTATACATGATAGTATTGTTTCATGTTTTATTTCTCACATGTTATGATATAGAATATCCATGGTTGAATTTTTTATACTTATATTATGTCTTTAATGTAATTTTAATGTTCCTTGATTTTATGAATATGTCTTTTTTTAAAGTAAATGAAAGGATTTTGTTCAAAAAAGTGTTTCTCATTTAAAACATATTTATGAATTAGTTTTATTTTAAATCTAGAACTAATGGTTTCACCATGTTATAATTTTTATAGATTCTTTGGGGGTATCTTACTAGGATTTAGTGATCAAACCCCAATTTTTCATTTGAGAATTTATAGATACGATTTTTGAGGAATTAGGTAAAGGAAAGTGCCTCATGTAGATCACATTATTCTCTTCCTTGTCATCATATTCTTTGAGTGTTGTATTGGTGGTGAAATTTAATCACATAGAGATATTGTTTTTTTCTTATAATGTTTTAATTTTGGATTTATCCTTTTGGGATTATGTTATACATCTCTTGGATGTGTACCCTTCTTTTGATTTTTACTCTATGGGTTTATCTATTTATTGTTATTATTAATAATTTTATGGTTCATTTTTTTATGTTAACCATGTGGTGGTTTATATTAGGAGATGTGACATTCTGACAGGGAGTGGTTTGTTATAAGAAATCAAGGAGAATCTTGATAAGGGATTCATATGACCTAGTGCATCACCCTGGGGTTTACCTATTCCTTTTGTTGATAAGATATATGTTTTAATGTATATTTTCAATTCTTATTGATAACATGACAATATCACTATCAAGAATAAGTATGATATATCTAGTGTTGATGAATTTTTTGATCAACTACATAGAGCTCAATAATTTTTAAAGATGACCTTAGTTTTGGATATCATAAATTGAGGGTTAAGTAGGATGATGATATACCCAAGACATAATTTTATACAAGGTATAGTAATTATAAATTTATAGTTATTACTTTTGGACTCACCAATAACCCCATCAACTTTATGTATTTAATGAATATAGTCTTATAGATTACCTAAATCAGTTTGTAATCTTATTTATGGATTATACACTTATATATTCCAAGTGAATGGAAGGAATGAATATCATTTTATGATTATATTGAATACCTGGAGAAATGAGTAGTAATATTAACAATTTATAAATTTTTAATTAAAGTTATATAAAGTTTCATTCATGGGGTATATAATCTCATGCGAGGGTATATTCAGAAGATTCTTAAAAGATGGCAGTTATTGACCAATAGACTAGATCAACTATAGTAACTGAGATCCAAATATTTCATATGATGGATGGATTACATAAATTATATTAATGGATTTATCATGGATATCTATTACACTAACCAATATTAAATGTATGGGATCCATGTTCCCATGGATAGATGAATGTGAGAAACATTTCAAGGAGCTAAAAAGAAGGTTAGCCAATTCACCTTTGTTGACACTACTTTACAGTGTATAAGGGTTTATTATCTATAGCGATGCATTAGAAAAATGTATTGGTATGTTTCTTGATGTAGAATTATATGTAGAAATATTATTCCCCACTCCAATTGAAAATTTATTAATTTTTTTCATATATCATGATTTTGTGTTAGAAATGATAATTTTTTCATTTAAAATATAAAGGAATTATGTTTTTGTTGAAATTTGTGATATATATATTGATAATAAAATATTAATGTATATATTCACACCGAAATAGTTGGATATATTCTAGAGAATATGGTTTTATATGATTAGAGATTATGACTGATCAATAAACTACCACCCTTTTAAGGTGAACAAGGTGGCCGATGCTATGAGTGAGAAATTTTATACGAGCTTATTCCTGATGAGGACTGAATGTGATCTAATATTTATGTATTTTTAGAATATGTATTTTGTAATTATGGGGAAAAAGGAAAGATAATATCTTTATCAGATGAATTATCAGCCATACATCTATGTGAGGATTAAAGAGGTAAAGAAGGAGGATGTGGAAATGAATAAGAAGATGAGAAACATTATTTAGTTCAACCTCAATTACGATGGAATATAGTGTTTAGGAATTGAGTATGTGTCTCATAAATATTATTCGTGAGGAATGTATTTTTGGATGAAGCTCATTGTTCACAATTATTTATTAATCTTGGAATTATGGAGATATATAGAGATATGAAAGAGTATTTCTAGTGGGATAACATAAAAAGGGATATTTCAAAGTATGTATCTTTGTGGTTGGTGTTACAATAAGTTACGTATGAGAGATATAATTCTATAGGGATTTTACAAAAACTAACCGTACTAGAATGGAAATGGGAAAACATCACCATGGATATCATCGTTGGATTTACCAAAACATCAAAAAGGAAATAATACTATTTGGGTTGAAATTTATACCCTTATAAAGTTAGAACATCTCATTAAAATTATATAATTTTAATATCTCAACCATATTTAATGGATATATATTAAATAATTGGTATGGTTTCATGGAGTAACACATTATATTATATTTGATCGGGATCTATGTTTTACCTTGAAATTATGTAGATATCTTCCATAAGATCTATATATAGATTCGAGTTTCAGTATTTCATATCATCCTCAGATAGATGGTCATACCGAGAAGAACATTCAAACCCAAGAAGATATATTGAAAATGTTCTATATATTTAGATGGTTTTTGTGATAAAAAACTTTTAGTTATTTATTCTTTATACAACAATAACTTTAACTCAAGCATTTTGAAGGCTTCTTAGGAATTCTTCTATGGTAGGAAGCACAAAACTCCAAAATTTTGTGATAAAGTTGGATATAGAATTCTAATGGGACATGATATAACTATCGAAATTATATATAGGATTAGATCCATTCTACAACACATCAAGGTAACTCAAAGGTGATAGAAAAGTAATGCTCACAATCATTAGTGATATCTAGAGTTTGAAGTGGGGTAATTGTATTCCAATGAATATCTAATTGGAAGAAGGTTATGATATTTAGAAAGAAGGTAATTATGAGACCTAGATATATCAATCCCATTGAAATTTTTGATCATATCAGGTAGTTTCATATCGCTTTCTTCTTACATTGAATCTGTTTTAATTTCTTGATGTGTTCCATGTATCTCTATTGAGGAAGTACATACCTGATCCTTAACATGTAATAAAATCATAGCCCATACCTCTAGAAAAATACCCCCTTATTAGGAACAACCAATGAAGATTTTCGAACGAAAAGAGAAAGTGTTGCAGAATACAACTACTCAGATGTTAAAAGTTTTGGTGTGCAACTATAAATTTGAGGAAGCTGTGTAGGAATTCGAGAAACTGATGAACCAGAATTATCCTCAATTGTTTGTATTGGAGTGACATTATTTTTAGGGTAAAATTATTATAAGGGTTTTATTATAAGAACTAAATATTTTATGATATTTTTCTCTTTAATTAAATATGATTTCTTTGATAGATTTCTTTACACACACCACCTTGTTTTAACAAGTCATGATATACTATTAAAGTATTATTATTTATTGTGGCCATCATCACTTTCTTATTAGATTGGTGGGTATGAATATAAATATATAAATTATGAATTTTTCTACACATTTATAAACTTAATTTTTTATTATCAATTGGATATAAATTAAAATAAAAGCACTTGATCCTAAAAGAAATATTTTTATGAAAAATGATTTTATGTGTGAAATGTGTTCTTATATTAATAAATTTAATTTTCTCTATTAACAAATGATTTTAATGAAATTTTAATGTTATATATTCAATAAAATGTTTTAACATTCATGTAATGGTTTTTATTAGGTAGGTAATAAGAATAGATCCAGCTTTATACTCAAATATTCATTTCTATTAAAATAGTTTTGTTACATTTTGTGCACATTTTTTTAAATGAATTTAAACTAACATAAAAAAAATTATTTCAGAAATTGACTATTTTTGTTGGACTCATAATATCAAATTTATACTAGGGTGAATTTTTTATATTTTTCAAAACTAATAGATTTTTGGGTGAATAATGAAAATATTGATTTTTCAAATACTATAAATTTAAAGGCATTATTATTATGTGGGATTAGATTAATAAATTATTAAAAAAAATTTCTTGACTAAATAAATGTAATTGGAGTTAAATAATGTTTTAAAAAATTATTTTTAATTTGATAACCAAAGAATTACTTTTTTGAAGATAATTTATATTTTATTCAAATTAAAATCTTCTATTGGGTCTTGTATTTAATGGAATTATTGAAATATTAATTTCCATTTTATATTGATCCAAAAGTCTATAAAAACTCATTTTTTATTATTCAACCAATAAAATTAATTTAAAATAAATTAGTAAATTATTTCATGGTGAAATAATTTTTACTCTTAAATCAGGTACATTCCAAAAAACTATTTTCAAGAATTTTTAATTCTAATACTAATATTATTTTATTCTACCTATATACATCGAATGAAATAAAATGGATTCCAAATGTAGAATTATTTTTTAAAAATAATTAGAAGTCCACTTTCATTTTTAGTTATATAATCAAGTTGTCATGGTAAAAACATAAGTTGTCACAGTTATGGTAAAAATGGGTTTAGAGTGGGTCAACTAGAATATATGGATTAAAATGTATCCAAAAAACCATATAAATGTGACCAGTTGAGTTTTTTTAGACCCTATAAAATCTTATCTTTTAATTTTGGGTGCCTTTTTCCCACATTATATGATTATGATTTATATATATATATATATTATTTAATCATTAAAGTAATTCCAAGTGTGTCGTTTCCTCACTTATAAAAGGGAACCTTCTATCCCCCATTATTATCTATGTCTTAGCCTTATATATCAGCCATGACCTACCCAAGTACAATAAAATATTATTTACCTATCTTCTAGATCTTCGTTTATTTCAAAAATTCCATCCTTTCAAGGCTTAAGGTGTAATCCAAGGGAGGTTTCTCAATGAATAGGTTTAACTCTTAACCATGTAAATTCAATTATATTTATTCTTCTACCTCCCATAAATGTATTTTATCCATACTAAAATAAGTAATTAAGTATCTTAAATACAATTAATTTTTATTATGATAATTAAAAAACCATTATCCACTAAATTTTAATTATGTGGGAAAAGAAAACATTATTTGTGCATACCTGTGGAGTACCACCTCCACGAAGTGATTCATTTCATCTTTCATCACCGCTTCACATTGATGTTTATAATGTTGTATTTACATAATATATCTGATATTTATGATATTATTTTAGTTATTTAATGTTGAATTGTTAATTGATTTTTTTCATTACATCCATCAAAAAGTATAAACATCACTCATACATATATATATATTACTATCCCACAGAGTGATGTAAATACTTTTTAGTTACCACTTTATATGAATAGTTATAAAAGTCAATATAATTAATAAATAAAATATTAAATACATGATAAAAATTTTAGATATTATGGGACCATGATCAAAGAAAAAATATTGGGACTACCGATGCAAAACATGTATTAAAAAAGTAGCAGTTATCACATGGAACTGTGATTTTCATAAAAAATTGTTAATAAATGGGTGATAAGATATTATGAATAAATCCTCTATGGTATGATATTTATGATTATGATTTTGGAGATATTCTATAATAAATAAATATTTATCATACAGGAAATTAGAACATGTATAAAGAAAGATGCGAATTAAGGTAAAGGATGTATGTTTCAATATCATTTTAATCCCAATTTTTATGATTGAATTTCCATTGAGGGAAATTATATGATTCATATATGATAAACCATTATTATTTTATTATTATTTGGTTATATTTTTTATATTTTAGGTTTTATTAGCATTTTACTATATTTGGTACTCAAAATGGTTCATGAATTGTTTTTAAGAAATGACAACTTTATTTTTTCATTATCGATCAAGAATTTTTCTCCACCATATCCACATTCTCTAAAATATTTTCAATTTCTTTTACTATTATACATTTATTTTTTATAGTTATTTTTATCCATTTATTAATTTCTATATTTTTTTTTAAAAATAATATTCTTATCTTTTTATGAATGATATAATTTTCTCTGAATGTGTGAAAAGAATATTTATTTTAAATGATTACCACATGAATGGAAGTTTAAATAATTATGATTTCTTGATGATTTGAATATTACTTTACAAGTTTTTATTTTTATTTTAAATAAAAATACCTTTGAGAATATTTTTAATTTTTTTATATTTTAAACAATTTATTTTAAAATAAAAAGTGTATTTACCTCAAGAAATAATTCAGTTCAATTTTAAAGGAATTATTCATCTATGATAATATCCTTTAATGTTACTTGTGAATTATTTGGGATATGACCCAATGTTATCATCCTTATTATTTCAACTAGTGGTTTATGTTTGTGATAATGATGTGTTTATGAAACTCATATTTTTCATGGGTTATTCTATGATGATATGATGAATGATTTTCGATCTAATGGTAGACTTATAAATTGATTTTGATTATGTTATTTGTGGGGATATAATTTTATATCTCTCCAATTAATTGGGAAATTCAATATTGAAATCTCATGAGATGATAATGATAAGCGTGGACATGTTTTTTATTATCCTTATTCAAATTTTTTTGCATGAATATGATTTCTTCTTAGCTATGATTGTAATATTGTGTGTGGAATTGACTATGATTATCTATGTTCACAAGATTTTTATTTCTTGTTCTAATTATTCCACACTCCTATGTTACAGATATTGAATAATGATTACTACCTTGACACTCTTATTGATCATGCTTCTAGAAATTACTAGATTTTTTGAGTTTATGATCTATGATTTTTTTGGATTGAATATTTTATATTGATAGCATGCAATTGAATATGTTATCACACCATTACGACCATCTTATTATATTATGATTGATATCTCCCTAGTAAACCCTTTCTGAGAATCTAGAATCACCATTTCTTGTTTTTTTCCATCCCCATGTATTTTGGAAGATTGAAAGTATGATATGTATATAAGGGTACTAATATATTGATATTTGTGGGAGATGTTGAAGATATCTTAAGAAAAAAGTTGTTTATGTATCTAGTCACCAAAGACAGTAAACATTTATGATCCTAGGGTTAGTATTATTGTGAAATGTGTTGAATTTTTATTTAAAATGATGTAGTATTTATGCATTATATGATCGGTGTAACAGCCCGAGATTTTATGAAAAATATTCTTTTTTATTTCACTAATGTCTTGTGTTATACTCTACACCAAAAGGAGCTTGCACAACACGCATCCTTGACTTGCCTTGCATTACACGCAATCGCAACCTTCCTCGATAGCGTGTGTGGTACGTAATCCTGAGTTTCACGAAACAATGATATGCTATTAAAATATTATTAAAACTAGCCGTTATGAATAGTAATAACCACTTTTTAAATTTTATAAATTTTAACTCTCAAAATGGACTTCATTTTTGGATTCGGAGTATCGAATTTAGCCTAAGGTGAAATTTTGGTACTTTTCAGATAACTTTCATATTCTGATGAATAGTGAAAATTACTAAATTATAATTAAAACCAACTTTTTTAATCGAAATAATTAATAGTGATAAATCATTAATTTGAGTGGTTTTAAAGTATATTTAGAATATATTTTTACAATTTAGTACAATGTTGGTCATTGGATGTAATTTCACATTTAAACTAGACATAAACAAGTGTCAATCTTTTGATAGATATTGTTTCTTAAAAACACGCAATTTGTTTTAACAGCGGGATTTAATTATAAAATTAATTAATGAAACTTTTATGTTATGAATTTGGTAAAATAGACTTCATTTTTTAATTCGGAATATGAAATATAGCTTGGGATGAAATTTTGGCATTGTTCTGAAAAACATCAATTTTTGATGAATAGTGAAACTACTAAGTGGTAGGTTAAAAACTGAATTTTGCATAAAACTTAATTTTACCGCTTCTGTGAATGGAATTTCGAAAATCCGAGAGACACGGTTAATATCAAGGACTAAAATGTGATTCAATGAGATGAAAATAATTTTTTGGTGAATAGTAACTTTTTACTTTTTTTTACCACGGTAAATAGTAAATTGGGTAACTAAGGGTAAATATGATATTAATATTACCCTAACACATGTCCTAATTCTATTGGACAAGTGTAATTCGACCAAAAACAAACTTAGGAATAAAATATGACCATTTAGGCCCACTTGGATTAGATTAGGACATTTATTATTAATTTATTTAAAGAAGGGTTAAAATAGTTAAAATCAAAGTTTAATAAGTAAATCATTTTTAATATGGGGTTATACATAAGATAAATTCGACTATAAATATTCATTAGAAAGATAAAACTATTTACTACATAATGGTATTTTATTTGTAATTTTTAGACATAAAATAATTTAATTAATTTATGACACAAAGATGATGCAGTAATTATCTTATTTATGAAATATTGACATAATTGATGTTATAAACACCAAAATAAATGTAATTTGAGAATTTTTATGAATTCCACTAATTTTCTAGGTTACTATGATATATTATTGTTGATTTAATCAACTTGGTTCGAACATATAATTCTGTTATGACTTTCACAAAAATCATATATCAAATAGTGTCAAAATTGACACAAAAGAGTTTTTAAATCAAATATTATATTATTAATTGTTATTTTATTCCTAAAAATCTAAGGTTCGGCCAAATGACTTAGATAAGGATATATGTATTAATAATATACAATTTGGGGTTCGTTTGGCATGTTATAGTAAGTTTATTAACCATATAGTGAAAGAAAACAAAAAGACACGGTAAAAGTTAAATTATTTAACTTAGAGTTAAATCTAATTGATAAGGTTACAATAAGAACCTAAACTTGTCTAAATCTTATTGGTTGATAGGATTTCGACCCATCCCCACTTTAGCTTCGAAATAAGACCCTTTGGAACCATTATAAACCGATTTTGACTTTAATATAAAATAATATTTTGAGATATTCCTAAGGTGCCCCTCTCCTCCCCTATAAAAGGACACCTCCTCCCCCTCCTCCTCACACCAATTTGAGCACTCAAGCTCGGCCAACCCCTGGAAATTTCTCCTCTCCACTTCCCTAGAAACATCCTAGAGGTTCTGGTCTTCCTCAAAGACCAATTTTAGTGCCCTAAGAGGAGGTCTCAAAGAGGCACTTCAAAGAAGAGGTAATTACCGTTACCAATTCTTTCATCTTTATTTCTTTTTCCACTTCTTCTTCTTAGGTTGTTTCATTATGAAGTAATAACATCAGTATCACTCATATACTGATATGTTATTATAAGTATGAAACAACCCTATTTCACTATCTATCCATCCTACGGAAAAAGAAATCACCGCGCGTGCGTACGTACGGAATACCGTCTCCACGCCGTGGTGTAATCTATTTTCCACCACCACCTTACATGGATGGGTATAATGGTGTAAAGAATAACTATACATAGTTATTACAACATCATATTGATTCTGATATATTGTATAATCCACTCCAATTCAATTCAATATTTATAGAAATGATATCATCGCTCGTGCGTACGTACGGAATACCGTCTCCACGACGCGATGAGATTCATTCTCCATGTTAACCATTTAAGAATGATTATAATGTATATTTAAGAAATAATAATGAAATATATGACATTATAAAGCTACTGGATTTATGTATATATATACATATGTATGTCATCTACTTACTTCCATTTCAAGACAATAAGGAAAGGAAAACAGCGTTCATGCGTACGTACGGACTACCGTCTCCATGAACGGTGTTTTTCATTTTATTTATCTATCTATTATATATATATATATACTGAATATATATGATATATAAATCATATTTTATATTCTGGAAGTAAGTAAATCATGATATAAGTAATAATGATTTCAAGAACAACAAGTCAAAACACCTACGATAAATGAAACGATTTTACCCAAAACGCTTCTTTAACATGGAATTTACAAAAGAACGGGTAATATAATGTCATAAGTAAACCATATATGATATCATAATTATGAATATGATTCTGTAATAAGTCAATGACATTATTTAAATCATTATACAGGAGGTTCGGACACATACGAAGCAAATTGGACCTAAGGTAAGGGAAATATCACAATCTCATTTTTATCCGAGATTGTTTATTCGTAAGTATTTACTGGGGTGTATTTTATCATCCACATCCATGTTTCATAAATATGTAATATTATTTCCATCCACCTAGAATTGTTTAAATCCATTTTTACCCTTCGGTGAGTTTTTAGTAATATGTATGAAAGGAATATTTTGTCATTTTTCGTACGAGGTACTTTTTGACTTTTCTGACAAAAGTACAAAGAATGTTTTTTTTAACTTATACGGCATGAATGGATTTTTAAAACATTATTTCCAAGAAGCTTCCTTTACAATTTTTCAAGTTTATTTTTAGTCAACTTCTTTTAGTTTAAATTTGTATGACATGTTAAGAAAGGAAAAATGTTTTTGAAGAAGAAAGGATATTTTCCTCAAGAATGGATTTCAAGTGTTTTATCAAAAATATTTTCCATCTAAGATAGTAAATGGTTCTGTTTTTATCTCTATTATTACATGGATTTGATTATGTTGTGATGGAAACATTTTTATGAATTCCTTTATCTTATATGAATTGTTTTATGATGTCATGTTGTTTAAGAATCCCATTTTTATTACATGGGTTACGCTATGATGTATGGTTTATGATTATGTGGCACACATAAGAAAGGATTCATTATAAGATGGGTGGGACCTATATCTCCCTCCAATGCATTGGGTAAAGATTTTATATCTCATGAGATAGACATGGCTGGAACGGAAGGTTATTTCGGTTCAGTGATACAGGACTGAAACGAGGAGTGAACTCTGTTCAGAAAGGGACTTTGTCCACTAAGATAGTCTTGGCAATGAGTCACGACTAACAAGAAATGATTTTCCATGATTATGTGTGCATGCCACAAAGTTTCAAGTTTCATGTTATGATTATGGTGATCTCATTTTCACTTCTATGATTTGTTCCATGTTAAGATATTATGATCTCTTTTGCAGGTTATGATTTTCAAAAAGATATGATATGATTTTTATTTCTTTTGTATACCCTTACTGAGCATTTGAGCTCACCCTTTTATGTTTTCTTTTCCCCAGGATATAAAGAAAGGTTTTAGGTAAAAAAAAGGGGAAGATCTTTATGGGAGATATTGAAGATCTTTCACCACGATTAGAAGATTACGTTCCGAGTTTCCAAAGACACTAAACTATTACGATCCTTGTGTGTGTGTGTGTTTTTGTTATGTACTAAGTATTACGAAAAAGTAATGTAAAGTCTATGTACGTCAGGCTTCGGGTCTCTACAGTTGCTATCAGAGGAAAGGTTTAGTCAACCTTTGGAAACTAGGATGCGAAAACGTTAGTGAGATCCCTAGAGATATTTCTAAGGTATGTCTAGGGATGTCCCTAGGGATAAGTATACGTATAGGTTATAGTAATAGAATTACGCTAACGATCATAGAATTAAACCTAAGATGTTGGATATTGAAGGTACTCCCCCTTTATTATGTTGTTTTACCTATCATGATTTTTTCCTCTCACACTATTCTTTTTGGGTTTTAGATGATGGCTGGAACCCGAAGGAACCGTGTTGATCAATGCAATGGACAATGCAATGATTTCCCTCCTGAACAAACAAATGTTATGGGAGATGGAGTGCAAATCTTATTGCTATACTTACACAAGCTATGAATCATTCTGGACTTCCAAATGAGCAGAGAAGGGAACAATAATCTACTGAGTCCTTCATGAGGCAACGTCCACCTTCTTTCAGTGGGTCTTCTGATCCACTTGTGGCTGAACAATGGATCAGTACTACTGAAAAGATATTTTCAGTTCTTCAATGTTCTGATCATGATAAAGTCATCTTAGAAGTATATCGTTTGGAAGGTGAAGCTGATCAATGGTGGAATCTTATCAAGAATACGAGGCCAAGAGATGAAATTGAGTCCATGGAATGGGACGAGTTCAAGAACTTGTTTTTCAGTAAGTACTTCCCTCGTATTCTTCGAACAAAGATGGAGAAAGAGTTTCTTGAACTGAAGCAAAGGGACGATGAATCTGTTGGTACCTATGAAGCAAATTTTACAAGACTTGCAAGGTATGCTTCTGGAATTATCATCCAACCTGAAAGTAAAGTTGATCGATTTTTCAGTGGCTTAAAACCAAGTCTTCGAAGGGCATTAGCTATAAGAGACTTCAGTAGCTATGAAGAAATTGTGCGTTGTGCTATCAAGGTAGAAATGGAAGTTGGTGTTACATATCCATCTCATGGTTTTGACAAGAAACGAAAGATGGAGTTCAAGGAGAAATCTCAGAATAATGATGAAAAGAAGATGAATGTTTCCTTATGCACAAAGTGTGGGAAGAAGCATGGTGGAGATTGTCTTAAAGGGACTAGAAAATGTTTTAAGTGTGGAAAAGAAGGTCATCGAGCAGCTGAGTGTCGAAGTAATGGAAAAAGGGTTTCTAATGATGTGAATAAAGCAAACACTGCAGAGAACGCACCGCCAACACTTCAATGCTTCAAGTGAAAGGAAATGGGGCATTATGCTAATAATTTCCCTAATCCAAGGGTTAGTGATGATCAACATGAGCAACCACTGAAGGCAAAGGACAAAGGGAAATCACATGCGATCACTATTGGCAATGTTGAATATGACAACGATGTGGTGGAATGATTAAGTGTTTATGTAATGGGATTCCAAAATAATGTTGTATCATTGAGTATTGCAATATTTATTGATGTGGTATTCAAAGTGATTGAGATATTTTTTGGAAATAAGATGATATGCGAGAAAATGAAATGTTTAATAGTATTCATGAGCTCATGATTAATATAAGGACTAAGTGATATCATGGTTTGAGTATATAGAATTTTGAGGATTTTGGTATGTGGAAAGTGTTAACTTTTAACTGAACTCATGTTTTCACTAAGGTATTCAAGAGAATACACGATTAAGGACTTTGAGTGTTTGGAATGTGACCAACAAGACATATCTTATGATATGTGGGGATCAACGACAGTATTAAATCTCTGGTAATCGTTGTCATTATATTATGAGAGTGGACTGCAGTATTATGTATAAGCCTAAAGATTAGACTGGATTATGTTGGACATAAGTTAGTATTGTTTAAGGATAGAAGATTTTCGATATTATTGATGGGATGTTATAGTAACGTAGTTTTAGAAAAAGGGACAACCTGCAGGACGGGCGACAGCCCATCGCTTCGGACAAGGCTGTAGGAATCGAACCCACAACCGAAGTGCGACTGGCCTTTATCGCCTACCACTAGCCTACAGGAAGTCCCTGTTTAGTAGAAACTAGTTTTATTATATTAAGCAGTATGATATATGAAGTATAAGTCCATTTTAGGAACCATATGTGATTAATCTCACTATAGAATGACTTATGTATATTTAATAACTTTTTCTAACCTTTTGTTTGAGACAGATGGAATGACCCATCATTCTATCACATAATCTGCTAACACTTCACAAATAACAAATTCAACTTCATTTATTTAAGAGATGAAGTAGAAATTGTTCAAGGCACGAACAAAAGTGAGATTGTACCAAAATAAAGTAAGTATTTATTTTAAGCAAATTTTCAACTTTAGGGAAATGATCTTGAAAACCAAAAATGTTGTCCTAGTGATCTTATACCTGATGAATCAGATGGTACCTTATATCATCACAAATCTATGGATTTGTGATTACTGGCTTTTCCATAGCCATGTTCTCTACCACTCTCCATCAGAACATGATGGTTAGATTTCTCTTCCATATCCATATTTTCACCTATGTGGAAACCCAGTGATTAGTTTATTTGGGTAATCGTTACATTTCATACTTTAGTTTTTAAAGCCAAGTTTTGGTATTCCCTTTTACGATGTGGGTTTCTATTAAAGAAACTTTCGAATAGTAAACCATTTATAACCCCGACGAATTTCGAGGGCGAAATTCATTTTAAGGGGGGTAGAATGTAACAGCCCGAGATTTTATGAAAAATATTCTTTTTTATTTCACTAATGTATTGTGTTATACTCTACACCAAAAGGAGCTTGCACAACACGCATCCTTGACTTGCCTTGCATTACACGCAATCGCAACCTTCCTCGATAGCGTGTGTGGTACGTAATCCTGAGTTTCACGAAACAATGATATGCTATTAAAATATTATTAAAACTAGCCGTTATGAATAGTAATAACCACTTTTTAAATTTTAGAAATTTTAACTCTCAAAATGGACTTCATTTTTGGATTCGGAGTATCGAATTTAGCCTAAGGTGAAATTTTGGTACTTTTCGGATAACTTTCATATTCTGATGAATAGTGAAAATTACTAAATTATAATTAAAAACAACTTTTTAATCGAAATAATTAATAGTGATAAATCATTAATTTGAGTGGTTTTAAAGTATATTTAGAATATATTTTTACAATTTAGTACAATGTTGGTCATTGGATGTAATTTCACATTTAAACTAGACATAAACAAGTGTCAATCTTTTGATAGAGATTGTTTCTTAAAAACACGCTATTTGTTTTAACAGCGGGATTTAATTATAAAATTAATTAATGAAACTTTTATGTTATTAATTTGGTAAAATAGACTTCATTTTTGAATTCGGAATATGAAATATAGCTTGGGATGAAATTTTGGCATTGTTATGAAAAACATCAATTTTTGATGAATAGTGAAACTACTAAGTGGTAGGTTAAAAACTGAATTTTGCATAAAACTTAATTTTACCACTTATGTGAATGGAATTTCGAAAATCCGAGAGACACGGTTAATATCAAGGACTAAAATGTGATTCAATGAGATGAAAATAATTTTTTGGTGAATAGTAACTTTTTACTTTTTTTTACCACGGTAAATAGTAAATAGGGTAACTAAGGGTAAATATGATATTAATATTACCCTAACACATGTCCTAATTCTATTGGACAAGTGTAATTCGACCAAAAACAAACTTAGGAATAAAATATGACCATTTAGGCCCACTTGGATTAGATTAGGACATTTATTATTAATTTATTTAAAGAAGGGTTAAAATAGTTAAAATCAAAGTTTAATAAGTAAATCATTTTTAATATGGGGTTATACATAAGATAAATTCGACTATAAATATTCATTAGAAAGCTAAAACTATTTCCTACATAATGGTATTTTATTTGTAATTTTTAGACATCAAATAATTTAATTAATTTATGACACAAAGATGATGCAGTAATTATCTTATTTATGAAATATTGACATAATTGATGTTATAAACACCAAATTAAATGTAATTTGAGAATTTTTATGAATTCCACTAATTTTCTAGGTTACTATGATATATTATTGTTGATTTAATCCACTTGGTTCGAACATATAATTCTGTTATGACTTTCACAAAAATCATATATCAAATAGTGTCAAAATTGACACAAAAGAGTTTTTAAATCAAATATTATATTATTAATTGTTATTTTATTCCTAAAAATCTAAGGTTCGGCCAAATGACTTAGATAAGGATATATGTATTAATAATATACAATTTGGGGTTCGTTTGGCATGTTATAGTATGTTTATTAACCATATAGTGAAAGAAAACAAAAAGACACGGTAAAAGTTAAATTATTTAACTTAGAGTTAAATCTAATTGATAAGGTTAAAATAAGAACCTAAACTTGTCTAAATCTTATTGGTTGATAGGATTTCGACCCATATCCACTTTAGCTTCGAAATAAGACCCTTTGGAACCATTATAAACCGATTTTGACTTTAATATAAAATAATATTTTGAGATATTCCTAAGGTGCCCCTCTCCTCCCCTATAAAAGGACACCTCCTCCCCCTCCTCCTCACACCAATTTGAGCACTCAATCTCGGCCAACCCCTGACAATTTATCCTCTCCACTTCCCTAGCAACATCCTAGAGGTTCTGGTATTCCTCAAAGACCAATTTTAGTGCCCTAAGAGGAGGTCTCAAAGAGGCACTTCAATGAAGAGGTAATTACCGTTACCAATTCTTTCATCTTTATTTCTTCTTCCACTTCTTCTTCTTAGGTTGTTTCATTATGAAGTAATAACATCAGTATCACTCATATACTGATATGTTATTATAATTATGAAACAACCCTATTTCACTATCTATCCATCCTATGGAAAAAGAAATCACTGCGCGTGCGTACGTACGGAATACCGTCTCCACGCCGTGGTGTAATCTATTTTCCACCACCACCTTACATGGATGGGTATAATGGTGTAAAGAATAACTATACATAGTTATTACAACATCATATTGATTCTGATATATTGTATAATCCACTCCAATTCAATTCAATATTTATAGAAATGATATCATCGCTCGTGCGTACGTACGGAATACCGTCTCCACGACGCGATGAGATTCATTCTCCATGTTAACCATTTAAGAATGATTATAATGTATATATAAGAAATAATAATGAAATATATGACATTATAAAGCTACTGGATTTATGTATATATATACATATGTATGTCATCTACTTACTTCCATTTCAAGACAATAAGGAAAGGAAAACAGCGTTCATGCGTACGTACGGACTACCGTCTCCATGAACGGTGTTTTTCATTTTATTTATCTATCTATTATATATATATATATACTGAATATATATGATATATAAATCATATTTTATATTCTGGAAGTAAGTAAATCATGATATAAGTAATAATGATGTCAAGAACAACAAGTCAAAACACCTACGATAAATGAAACGATTTTACCCAAAACGCTTCTTTAACATGGAATTTACAAAAGAACGGGTAATATAATGTCATAAGTAAACCATATATGATATCATAACAATGAATATGATTCTGTAATAAGTCAATGACATTATTTAAATCATTATACAGGAGGTTCGGACACATACGAAGCAAATTGGACCTAAGGTAAGGGAAATATCACAATCTCATTTTTATCCGAGATTGTTTATTCGTAAGTCTTTACTGGGGTGTATTTTATCATCCACATCCATGTTTCATCAATATGTAATATTATTTCCATACACCTACAATTTTTTAAGTCCATTTTTACCCTTCGGTGAGTTTTTAGTAATATGTATGAAAGGAATATTTTGTCGTTTTTCGTACGAGGTACTTTTTGACTTTTCTGACAAAAGTACGAAGAATGTTTTTTTAACTTATACGGCATGAATGGATTTTTAAAACATTATTTCCAAGAAGCTTCCTTTACAAGTTTTCAAGTTTATTTTTAGTCAACTTATTTTAGTTTAAAGTTGTATGACATGTTAAGAAAGGAAAAATGTTTTTGAAGAAGAAAGGATATTTTCCTCAAGAATGGATTTCAAGTGTTTTATCAAAAATATTTTCCATCTAAGATAGTAAATGGTTATGTTTTTATCCCTATTATTACATGTATTTGATTATGTTGTGATGGAAACATTTTTATGAATTCCTTTATCTTATATGAATTGTTTTATGATGTCATGTTGTTTAAGAATCCCATTTTTATTACATGGGTTACGCTATGATGTATGGTTTATGATTATGTGGCACACATAAGAAAGGATTCATTATAAGATGGGTGGGACCTATATATCCCTCCAATTAATTGGGTAAAGATTTTATATCTCATGAGATAGACATGGCTGGAACGGAAGGTTATTTCGGTTCAGTGATACAGGACTGAAACGAGGAGTGAACTCGGTTCAGAAAGGGACTTTGTCCACTAAGATAGTCTTGGCAATGAGTCATGACTAACAAGAAATGATTTTCCATGATTATGTGTGCATGCCACAAAGTTTCAAGTTTCATGTTATGATTATGGTGATCTCATTTTCACTTCTATGATTTGTTCCATGTTAAGATATTATGATCTCTTTTGCAGGTTATGATTTTCAAAAAGATATGATATGATTTTTATTTCTTTTGTATACCCTTACTGAGCATTTGAGCTCACCCTTTTATGTTTTCTTTTCCCCAGGATATAAAGAAAGTTTTTAGGTAAAAAAAAGGGGAAGATCTTTATGGGAGATATTGAAGATCTTTCACCACGATTAGAAGATTACGTTCCGAGTTTCCAAAGACACTAAACTATTACGATCCTTGTGTGTGTGTGTTTTTGTTATGTACCAAGTATTCCGCAAAAGTAATGTAAAGTCTATGTACGTCAGGCTTCGGGTCTCTACAATTGGGTCACCATAGTTGGTATCAAAATAGGGTTTGTTTTTTTAGATTAGGATTAGAGAAATTTGGTGAAAACCCTAGGGATAAGTCTATGTATAGTATACCATTAATTTTTTTGGTAAATTAGATATTTTATGGGGTTTTCTTGAAAATATATCCCTTTTCAGATACTAGAACGTGGATATGGTTTTAGAATATATGCTCCTAGGGGTAACAACTCTAAAAGGAGTGGATTTGGTGTTAAATTGATCTTCACTTGTTCATGATGAGTAAGAATATTATTGGACACCTAGCTATACACACCTGGGGGATGTTATTGGTTTAATTCCCGTTTTCTTTATAAATCATTATTAATTATTTAAATAGATGATGACCAATGATAACAAAGGGTAATCCTATAGTGTCATATATTGAAAAGCAAGCACATAATTTAGGACAACATTGTAATGATTTTTATAATCATGCAATTGTTTACTCTAATTTTTATGTTTTATACTCACACTAATCCTTCGATAGAATTTTTTAGGAATATGATTCTTCAAATTATTTTCATTTTACCAACAATATAATTTGATATTATTTTGGGAATAGATCAGTTTTATTTAAATAGATACCATATAAATTTCTATAAAATGGAAGTCACATTCTATATTCCAAATCAACTAATGATTTTATATTAGTGAGAGGATAAATATGAACTTTAAATAGAAATTAATTTAGTTGTATGGGTCTTATTAACTACTAATGATGGGTATTTATATCAAATGGTTAGGGAGAAACTGAAAATTCAAGATATGCCTTTTGTTTAGGGATATGATTATGTATTTCATAAATACATTCCATGAATTTCCCTAAATCTTGAAGTTGAGTTTTCAATAGAATTCATATCTTGGGATACAACTATTTCATAGACATCTTATATAATGGCCTCGATTGAGTTACCTTAATTGAAAAAGAAACTATAGAAGAATATTGATAAGGGATTTATACACCCTAGTGCATCAACATGGGGTGAACATATTCTTTTTTTTAAGAATAAATATGTATTAATGAATATTTTTATTGATTATAAAGAACATAACATGATTACTATCAAGACTAAGTATCATATACCCCATATCAATGACTTTCTTGATCAACTACTTAGAGGTTAATACTTTTCAACTATTGAAATTCATTTATAATGTCATTAATTGAGGGTCAAGATGGGGAATATACTCAAGAGAACATTCTATACATGGGATGGTTATTATGAATTTATATTGATTCCATTTTGATTTATAAATTCACAAACCATATTCATATATATAATGAATAGAGTCTTTAGAGATTACCTAGAATAGTTTTAGTAGTCTTTATCGATGATATTATTATCTATTTCATATGAAAGGAAGGAATGAAGATTATTGGAAGATTGTGTTAAAGAACTTTAGGAAAGAGAAGTTGTATGATGGATTCAGTTAGTGGGAATTTTTCTTACAAAAAGTATCATTATTGGGTCATATAATTTCTTTCGAGGGAATATTGGTAGATAATTAAAGGACAAAAGTTGTTAACCAATGACCTGACAAACCATGGTAAATGAGATATGTAGTTTTATTAGGTCGTTTAGATACTTTTTTTGGTATTTATCATGAATATGAAGTCCACTATCTATGTTTACAAATATGGGAGACATGTTTCTATGAATAGATAAATGTGAGGAAAATTTCAAAGAGCTGAAAAGAAGGTTGGTCAATACACCTATGTCAACACCACTCTATAGTGGAGAAGGGATTGTGAACTATAGTTATTCATTAAAAAGGGTATCGGATGAATCCTTATGAAAAATGATATAGTGATATCTTATTCCTTGTATAAAATAAAAATTCATGAGAAAAATTACCCAACTAATGATTTGGAGTAAACAGTAAAAAAATTTCATGGAAAATATGGATGCATTGTATTTATAGTGAAATATGTGATATATATACTGATAAAAATACATGAAATATATATTCAAATTGGATGATTTGAATATGAACTATAGAATATGGTTGAAGCTAATTAAATATCATGAACTCTTAATACACTATTACCCACAGAATGAAAACAAGGTAGTTCATGATTTGAGTTAGAAAGACCATGCTAATTTTTTCATTATATAGATTGAAAGAGATCAAATATTTATGGATTTAAATAATATGGATCTTGAAATTATGATTAAAAGAGAAATATCATATCATTATCCGATAAATGCTAAACCATCCATCCATGTGAGGATTAACGATGAGTAAAAGGAGGATGTGGAAATATAAATGAAGGTGATAAGTGTTACGGATTTCACCTTGATTGTGATGGAATGATATGGTTATAGAAATGTGTATGTTTCTCATAAAAACTAAACTGGAATAAGGATTCACTGGATGAAGTCCATAGTTCATCGTTCTCTATTCTTCCTAGAATTATCGAGATGTATAGAGATATAAAATAATTTTTCTGGTATGGAAAAAATAAAATGGATATTGTATAGTATGTATCTTGGTGCTTGGTATGTCAACAAGTTAAGTATATGAGATATAATTATATGGTGAAGTACAACAATTACTAATTCCATAATGGAAATAGGAAAAAATCACCATGGATTTATTAGTTGGACTCCCCAAAACACAAAAAGGTCATATTTATATTTGGGGTTTAGTCGATTCCCTTATGATGTCGAGACATTTTATTATAATTAGAGAAGATTTCACTATTGATAATCTTAATATGATATACATTAAATAATATTTAAGGTGTCTGAGAGTACCACAGTTTATTTTTTCTCATCTTGATCCAATGTTTACCTTGTGGTCTGGAGATGTCTTCTAGAAGAATTGTATATAGAGTCAAGTTTTAG
The DNA here is from genome assembly GCA_963277665.1 of Viscum album. Taxonomy (NCBI): domain Eukaryota; kingdom Viridiplantae; phylum Streptophyta; class Magnoliopsida; order Santalales; family Viscaceae; genus Viscum; species Viscum album. The sequence continues at coordinate 614,691,029 of OY728128.1, forward strand.
TAGTAAATATCATCCTCATATATAAGTTCATTCTGAGAGTACCATTCAAAACCTATAGGATATGTTGAGAGTGTGTTCTAAGTATTTAAAATGTGGTTTTTATCAACACCTTTCACTACTCAAGTTTTATTATAAAAATATATTTCTATCAAGCATTCTAATGGCTCATTATGAATCACTCTATGGATGGAAGTGAAAGACTAAAACACGTTGGGATTATGTTGGATAAAAAAAGTGGTTGGAAGCTAAGATAGATGAGTAAATAGAATATAAGGTTAGAGATATTTTTTAGAACATCATGATAGATCATAGTTGATAGAAAATTTATGCAGATAATCATTAGTGAGATCTATATTTATAAGATGGTGATAAGGTATTCCAATAAATATCTCCTTGGAAGAAGGTTTTGATATTTAGATAGAAGTTAAAGCTAATCCCAAGATATATCTATCCATTTAAAATTCATGATCATATTAGAATTTTTTCTTATCATTTGGTGCTTGAATCAAATCTCTCTCATCCTCAGAATGTTTTCATGTATACATCCTATGTAAATACATATCTAATCCTTCAAATTTACTAAACTTAGAGGTCATATCACTTAAGAAATGTATCTCTTATCAAGAATAAAAAGCGGAGATGTTATATTTAAGATGGAAATTTTTGTGGAGCTAGACCACTCACCTAGTCACATTTTTTAGTGAAACCATAAATTTTAGGAATCTATGTAGGAGATCAAGAATGTTATGAAATAGAATTGTCCTCAGTTAGTTGTATCAGAGTCATGGAATTTTAATTGACAAATTTTTATAAGATTTTTTATTGTAAAACCCTAATATTTTATGATATTATTATCTTTAGCGAACTATTATTTCCATAAAAACATTCTTTAAATACAACCCTATGTTTTAATAAACTATGATATACTATTAAGATATTATAATTTAATCTTATAATTATTTCTAATCTGTTGGATTTGTGGGTATGAATAATGAAAAATAAATTATGAAAAATAATTTTTTTACACATGTATAAAATTTATTCACTGTTTATCAATAGGTTAGAAATGAAGATAAATGAATTTGAAGCAAAAGAGATGTTTTTATGAAAAAATATTTTTATGCATGAAATGTTTTTTTTTGTCTTAAAAAAATAAATTAATATCTAATTATTATTGTTTTTAAGAAATTTATAGTATATATATTCAATAAAAATTTTAACATTCATCTAATTGGTTTTACTCAGATGAGAATAATAATAAATCTAGTTTTATGCTCAAATATGCATAACAGTTTTGTTGCATTTTGTGCTGTTATTATAAAATAAATTTCATATAATTTTAAAAATTATATTTTAAAACATGGGTATACTTTTTTTTATTTATAAAATCAAATTTATCTTTGGGTTAGTTTTTTATATTTTCCTCAAATAATTTAATTTTTAATGAATAGTGAAATTATATACTTTTCAAATACTTCCACTTTTATGAAATCATTAGGATGTAAAACTAAGTTAATAAATTGTTAGACCTTTTTATTGATCAAAAATATTATAAAGGAGTTAAATAATTTATTTTAAAAACTTATTTTTAAATAGGAAACTCATGATTGAGTTTTTAAGATAAGTTATATTTTATTCAAATTATAAAGTTCTTTTGGTTATTTCCATTTAATGGCATGTTTTCAAGATTACATTCAGTTTAGTTTTGATAAAAAAGTATAAAAAATATTATTTTTTTTGTTATCTAACCAAATATATTCATTAAAAACAACTTATTATATGATTTTAATGTGAAAATATTTTTACAGTTAAATTAGGTACTTTCCTAAAAACTATTTTCATGCATTTTTTATTATTATATTAAATTTTTTTTTGAAACTTATATAAAAATAAAATATAATAAAATGGATTCCAAATTTGGAATCCAAATTTATAAATTTGGTTAGAATTACCCTTTTATTTTTTTTCATAAAATTATGTTATCATGTTAAAAATGTATGTTATCACGATTATGGTTAAAATGGGTTTAAAGTGGTTTAACTAGAAGTTAAAAAATAAAATGTATCCAAAATATGTATAATGGTGATTTTTGATTTTATTTCTATCCTATAAAATATTATATTCATATTTTGGAAGCCTTTTTTTCACCTGACAAGATTACGACATGTATATTAGTTAATCTTTTAAGTAATTACAAGTGTGTCATTTCCATCACTTATAAAACGAAAACTCTTATACTCCCTTATTGACTCATTTTGGGCCTTATATATTTTCCAATATCTTACATAATACCATCATATATTCTTTCCTGACATCCTATATCTTTTATTATTTAAAAAATAAACTCCTTTAGTAGATTAAGGTGTAAATCCAAAGGAGGTTTCTCAACGAAGAGGTATAACTCTTAACCGAGTACTTTCAATTTTATTTATTATTATACCAACACTAAATCAATAATATAGATTATAAAATAATTAATTATATATATTAAATAAACTTTATTGTAATTATGATGATTTATCAACCATTATGAACCTCCTTTACATCATATGGGAAAAGAACATGTTGCTCGTGCGTACATGTGGACAACCACCTCCACAAAGTGATGCATTTTGTTTTTCATAAATACTTCAAATTTATGATTATAATGAGTGATTTACTGAATATATATGATAATTTTATATTATTATAGTTATATATTGATTAATTTTTATTTAATTTTCTTTCATTCGATCTAATAAAATGGAGAATCATCACTCATGTGTACGTATGAACTATTGTCTCTATGAGGTGATGTAATTCATTTTTCATCACTAATTTATTTTAATAGTTATATAGGTTTATATAGTGATTAAATATTATATTCACTACATGATTAAATATCTAGATATTATGGAACCATGAAAAAAGCACAAGGACTCAGACTGCCAAACCCAAAGATAAATGAAAAAATGAAGTAGCTATCACCCTATGTAACGAATATAATAAAAAAATTATTAATAAAAAAGTATTATAAAATATTGATATAATGTTATAAGTAAATAATATATTTTATGATATATTTGAGCATGTTTATTTAATATATGTACAATAATTATATATTTATTGTATGAGAGGTTCAAATGAATATGTAGTAACTTGAGAGTTGTGGTAAGGTATTTATGTTTCAATCTCATTTTAATCAGGATTATTCATTCTTGAATTTTTCATTCAGGGAAATAATATGATATTATATTATAAACCAATTATATTTTCCCATACTCTAGTCAATTATGTAATTATTATGTTTTATTACCATTTTCCACTCTTTAATTATTAAAATGGTTTAAAAAGGTTGTTTAGAAAAGCAGACTCTATTTCTCTTTTTTGGTAAAAAATATTTGTCCTCCATATACAATTTCTCCCAAATTTTTTCAAGAATGTTTTTTATATGCTCCAATGATTATTTAAATTCATTTTTACCCATGTTTTACTTTTTATATAATATTTTATAAAGAATATTATTGTCATTTTCTGAACAAGGTACTCTTTACAAAATGTGAGAGAAAATATTTATTTTATTAAAATAAAACATGAATGGATATTGACATCATCACGACCAATCAATTATTTGAAGATTAATTTAAATGTTTCCGTGTTTATTTTAAAATAATATATTTTATATAATATCTTGGGAATTTTTATATTTAAAATAAGTGATTTTAAAAGTAAAAATGTATTTTCCTAAAGAAATATTCCCCTGATATTTGAATGGAATTTTTCAGATATAATAAAATCCTTTGATGGTGAATTTTTATTAATGGGGATGTAATCCAATGATACCATACTCATTATTTATTTGTATAGTCTATGATTATGACGATGCTATCTTTATGAAACCCATTTGTTTTCTAGGGGTTATAATTTGATGATATGATGAATGTTTTATGACCATGTATAACACTTAAGAATGGATTACGATTATGTGACTTGTGGGGATAGAATTATATATCAATCTAATTCATTAGTTAATGTAATCTTTCTATCTCATGATATTATAATGATAATCATGGAAATTTTTGTGAATATATTTATTCACATATTTATGTGAGAGTGTGATTTATTCTAGATTTGATAATAAGATTATATGTAGACATGATTTGAAATGGATAAGTTAATTTTTTATGCATGAGTATGATCTATTTCTAGACAGGTATAAAAAATCATGTATGGACATGATTTCAATTAGATATGTTCATAAGATTATGATTTCTTATGCTGATTATTCCATATAATTTTGTTATAAATCTTGAAATATGATTACTTATTTGACACCCATATTGATCAGTATTATTGATATGAATTGATTTTGGAGTTTATGATCTATGATTTTATGGGTATGAATATTTTACATTGAGAACATGCACATGATTATGTTATCATACAAATATGATAATCTTATTATTTTATGATTGATATTTCCCATGTCTACCATTACTGAGCAACAAGTTAAACCTTATATTTTTATTCTCTAAATTTTGATGGAAGTTTAAATTATGATATAACTAGAAGGGTACTAATATGATGATATTTTTTGGATATTTTGAAGTTATTTTAAGTAATAATTTTTTTATGTATCTATTCTCTAAAAACTAAACCTTTAAATTCCTCGGTCATGTATTATTTTCAAATTTGTAAAGACCCTAGACCTAGTATACCAGACTCAATTGTTAATTTATTACATTAGAGAAAAACACAAGTGATTTCATCCCAAAGGATTGATTAGATTATTATTATTGGAAACCTAAATACATACTTGAAACTCACATTATATTTGTAAACATAAAATATAAAATATAATTTTAATTGATAACAACATTTTTTCCATTAGAATATCTCTACATATCAATCATAATACACTATCTAGAATCATGGGGAAAGAAAACATAAGAAAGGGGTGAGATATAATTATGAATAAGGGTATGGTTATAATGGGAATTTTTAAAAATAAAATAAGGAATAATAAATATTCCAAGGTAAATAACTGAAATACATGTTATTTAATCAATAAATTGAACATAAAGAATAATAACAAAGGAATAAACAATGATAAAAAATAATTTCATATATATAATCACATGACATTAGAAGATATCCATATATATTCTAAATAATTGGATAATAACATGTAAATCAAAAACTAATCTCATAAATAGGGAACACATAATTATATACATCACAACCATACCATCAAGGCCTTATATCAAGACATCTTAAATAAATGGGTAAGGTCTCAACCAAATACCCATGATATATTGTAGCTTAAGACCTACAGAAGCATCAATGGTCTATATAAATTCTCACTCATCACATACTAATTAGAATTCAATAAAAATATGGGGTGGGGGGAAAATCAGTGTGAACAATCATAATAAAAAACAAGAATATGAAATGTTAATAATTTCTCTAATCAATAAATTTTATCATAAACCATCTAGAGTAACATGGTGAATGTTAAAAAAATAGTACATACCTAGTAAACTGATTATAAAACATCTAGAGAAATAAATTGGATGTTTTCATTATAACATATCCCTAATATTTCATAATTTAAATTAGGGTTTCTTCACGGAAAAATAGAAATACCAAATTTTTTTATTAAAAACATTATTGATGAAAATACCATTCTAACACTAAAAATCCATTTTTAATGCTTACAAATTGTACATTATTAGGAAAAAACATTTATTTTAAAATAATAATGGGATATTTTATAAGAAAATTCATAGAAATTAGTGGTCATGTTGGAGGGAATTTCAATTCATACTGATTATGTAAAAACAAATATTCCATTCAAATTTTTGGTAAAAGTCCAAAAGTTCCTTATAGAGAAAAAATCGGTAATATTCTTTTAAAAATATTTTTTTAAGTAAAACATGGGTAAAAATTTATTTAGTATTTCATTTGGGAATATTAAAATCATTGTTGATTAAATATTTAGAAAACATGGATATTAATGAAAAGGATTTTTGACTAATGAGATAAATAAGGTCAGATTTTATTAAAAATAATTTTCTCAACAATTTTAAGTACCAAAGAGAGTAAAATGGTATTATTATTTTAATATTTCATTAATAAAAAAATTATGAGAAAATATAAATTTGTTTTAATATATAAATATAATATAATTCCCCCATGGTATACTTAAACACATATTATATATAATAATGATGAGATTATAAAATAAACCATTACCACTTTGGTAACTCCTGATTTGTAAGCCCCGTGAAAGAAATAAATTCAAATAAAACATTAAGTATCATGATGATAAAGTTATTAATGATATAAAAAATCAATTTAGAATAATATAAACCACAAAAAAATTAATTTTTTAACATTGCATATTTCTTACAGAAGTGAAAGTGAGACGATAAACCTTTATCTCAGGTCTAATTTCCTTCATATGAGATTTAACCTCCAGTATAATAAATTTATATTTATTTTAAACATATTATAGAACCAATATCATATATAATATATCATATATAATTTTATTATAACTTTTCATTACATTTTTATTAACAACTATTTATTAAAAACACTATTATGGGTGATAATTGCTCCATTTTTCACGTTTTTTCAGCAGTTTTGGAACATGTCATTTGATAATGGTTAAATAATATCCAAAAATTTTATCCATAATATAAATATAATAAATATAAATTATATAATTATTTATAAAATTCTCTAAATTTAGAGGTAAAAAAATGAGTTACACCATTCAGGAAGACTATAGGTCGTACACACACATGAACACAATTTTCATTTTTTAGACGAATGGAACAAAGGAAAGGTAAATACTATTTCACCATTATAAAATAATAATTATTTAATATATGTGATATATATTCATTTAAATATGTCCTCATTAACATCCATGTCAAAATAAATGAAAAACATTTCACATCGCATCGTGGAGGTGGTGATCCACACGTACACTCAAACGACGCTACCATTTTCCAAAGGATTTTATGGTAAGAAAGAAGATATGATATTATAATTCAATATGTATAATTATTTCATAAATATAATATATCTTCATTTAATCTATAATTATATCCATCCATGAAAGGTGGTTACGGAAAATTAATTAAATTAGCTTGCAGGGTGGTAGTCCATCACACACATGATCAATAACTTTGTTTCCCATTTGATGGAAGAGGAGATGGATATAAGTAATAAAATTAAGAAAATAATATCTATGTATATGGAATATAATTTTTTATTATTATTTTACCTTAGTTTATAGATATTTTAAGGAGTTAAATAAATAAATAAAAAGAAAAAACATGGTGGAGAACTATACATCTTCTTCGAAAAACCATTGTAGGTGTACATCTAAATAATTTCTATATTGGTTTTTTGATCAAAAAGAGGAATATATGTCATGGTTAGGGATTTAATGAAGTCATTTTTGTATTTATTTGATGATCCAAATGACTTTGTGAAGTGTGATGATGAGAGGATAGGTGGTTCCCTTTTATTAGTGTGGGAAATAACACACTTTTAATTTTTAAAAAGATTAAATTGTAACCATGTTTTCACATTCCAAAAAGGATAAAAAATGGAAAATTATAACAAAATATCTGATATAAGGTCACATTATGTCCATAAAATTGTAATTTTATATTTATTTAACTTATTTTAAGACTTTTCTTAGTTTAACCCCTGGTAAACCTATCTTAACCTTTACCATGATAATTAATATTTATTTTTTTACTAATAATTATGAAAATATTATGTTCTCATTAATGTATAATATTAATTATTATTATTCAAAAATATAAAATCTATTTTACCAAATTAAATTTACAGAAGGGGTAGAATTTAATTTAAAGTTAATCTGGAAAATGTAATGAAAAATGATTTTCCAAAAGAATTGTTTTTTATATCTAAAAGCACGTTATATTAGAATTGAGCATATAATTTATTAAAATGAAATAAATTGGATAAATTATGATGTAATTTATCTAATTTTATTTTTTAAATAATTTTAAACAAAATTTAACTTTTTAAATTCTTTAAATGAGATGGAATTTTTCAATAAAAATAACCATTTTCACTATTTAATGAGAAATTATTCTGTTCAGAAAAATTATAAAAAATAACTATAATATAATTATTAAATTATTATTTAAAAAATAAAATTTTTTTACAGGCAATTTTTTTTAAATTGGTATAAATTAATGTTAAGATAATTTTGAAAAACGTGATGAAACTGTTTTTTAGAAAACTATTGTTTTTAACCATACAACTGGGTTTTTTATTATCATATGATTTGAAAAAATATTTGATTAATGATAAACCATTTGATAGATTATATAATTTCTAAATTTCATTAAAATTATTCACCATTAGTGACTAATTTAATTTATTATGATAACAACACACCACACACCTAAAAATATTTCTTCTGAAAAATATTTCTTTTACTTTCAAACGATTTCTATTTTTATTTATAGTAAACTTATAACTAATGAACTTATTTAATACAAGTTAAAACTATAAAAATTTCATAATTTAGTGATTCTTATTCAAACCTACAATTTTAATACCTAGGTTATAATGGTCATATTTAAAAATATATTTAAGGTTCATTTAAGCTCAATGTTATGTGTCATATATGCTATCAAATATAATGTTCTTCTTTTAAAATATAAGGTTTTTGTGTATCATAAGTCATAAAAGAGGTTAAATTTATTTAAAATAAATATATCATAAAGTCTTAGGGTGTTACAAAATTTATTGAATATTCATCTAAATTTTTGTAACATTTTTGCATGCTAAAATTGGGTTGCCACATATGTAGATTTGGATTTATCATTCCGTAGAATATTATGAAGTTAATTTTTTATATTATAGTGGAGTATGATTAATATAAACCATCTTAAGATATGAATTCCTCTATATTTTTATATATTCACATCAACCTTCAATAGAATCCATTTGAGAATTAAGATCATCCATTAATTCTCATGATACCATCGCTTGAGATAGCCTCTGGTGTCTTTCTTGAACTGACTATTGATACTTACATAATGGTTTAAATTTTTGAAAATAAGTTGAAATTATATTAAAATAGGATGATTTATACGATCTCAAATTGACAAGGTGAATTGATTCTTCCTTTATAGGCCAATAAATAGTTTCCTAATGAAGAGGGTCATTTTAAAGTGGCATGAGAGTTTTAGCCTACAAATTCATAATCGATGGGCATGTTCCCCTAATAAATTAAATATTTATATACTCAAAATTTTCTATTATGTCTTCATATAAGGAATTTTTTCTTCTTTTGGTATAATCTCACCATTTTTAGGTTGTGGCTGGGATGTGAATACAATTATGACTTTTCATTTTTCACTATCACTATCCCACCAAATGGTTTGCAGTAGAATAATATAAGGGAATCCAAAACCATTGGATTCCCTTTATTATAGGTATATAATACTTCCTATAATATATCTTTATAAGTGTAATCATATACATATTCCAACTATATTTCATGTTCTTTGATAATATATTGGTTTGACACATCAGTTATGTCAACAATGATTACATTTACTGATGTGAAACATGAAGTAGGAAACATGGATTTCCATTTAGAATTTATATCCATAATTTAGATATATTTATTTCTAATGGATAACATTGGGGATGAATGTGGGGGTATAAATACCCCCCAAACTAGTTATTGGAGTTTCTGTATGGATATTGCAGTTATATCTTTATCACTCCAATCTTCCTGAGACCATATTTTATCAAGCATCGGAGGTAATGGGACACCACTTAGAGGAAGTCCATATGGATTAATTATCCCTGAAACTGAAAATGGATTTATTATATTTTTTATCATGGAATGATTTGATGATGTATATGGATTATGGATAATGGTGATTTGTAATTATCCTTGAGAAACTCTCAGGATATATATAGAGTTCTAAAGAATATAGGAAGTAGAAAGGACATATAAATTCTCTTTAGTGGAAGTGTTTTTTACCCCAAATATGATATCATTTTTTATTTATGATTCTTGAAAAATTAGGTTGGTAAACATTTCTTGGAATATTCTTATATGAATTGTGGTCACACATCATCATGATCACTGTAGCTAATAAGAACCCATCTCAATAGTTCATGGTTTTTTTCCTAAAAATGGAGGATGTCCTCCTCCACCTCCCTATGATATGGAAGGTAAAAATTAACTTCCACTATAGAGAGGCTCCTGAAGAAGTTTTATGTAGATTTATCACCCTAACCAAGATGCCAATGGTCCTGTTTCCTAGGTCAGTACACATCATGGCCTCATTTGAACCTTTTCATATGCTAGAGGACTCTGAAAAGTGGTGAGGGTCTATAGGTGGTATGGTGAGGAGGATATACCCCCCTTTATTAGACTAGCAGGGATGAAATAATGGAATAATTATATTAAATCTCATATATATAAAAAGATATAGGTTAAAAAATACTAATTCAGTACCATGCGATATCAAAATGATGCTACATATATAATAGGAAAGGCATACATGTCAAGAAATTGTGGTAAAAATATCCATAAAATTTAAAAAAAGTAAAAATACCAAAAGACTTCCGGAAACATGAAATATCAAGCTTTATCCCAACCCCTAGATCCTAAGATCTATATTAGAAATGAAATCAATAATTTAAAACATAACATTTTCCATTTAATAGACTTTAATCCATGAATTCTATTGGGGTGCCAAATGGTGGATCAAACAGGGGTTGAGTACAACTCTTTTGGACACCACTGATAATGGCTATTAAAATTCCATTTTTTATGCGTAAATAGTAAGTGTATAATAAATTAGTGAATAGATAATAATAATAATAATAATCCATGTAAATAAAGAGAACCAAGTTATTCCTTGGGCCTCAAGGGGATAACTCAGGATAACCTTACATACTTCGGCCAACATTGGTCTCTAAAAAATGGGGATATCATGAATCAATATAGTTCTGAGGAATGTCACTGAATTAACCATAATCAAGAAAATTTATGGAATCCACATGGATCATCTTGGAATTCCCTTATTGAAAATCCTAAATAAATCCAATTATTCATCCTTAACAAAAGGAAATATCCTTAACATTTAGAAGCATAGATTGATTTGAATCCATAGCTCACACATGATTCATTCCACGCCAATAAGGTCAAGCCCAATTTGGAGAGCTCATCACACAAAATTCAATAAGGGAAACCCTTAATAATCCATAACATGAATATGTTTCATTAAATAATTAATTATGTTACCTGAATCTAAGGGGGGAGTTACCCAATGAATTCATGATAATGAATCTTAATAGAATACACAAACTCTCTTGAGTCATTTCATATCTTTTTACCTTATTTAATAAAAGTATGTTTCCCTTTCAAGCATTCACAAGAGCCCCTAATGGAATCCAAGGATTTTCCATGTAATTCAAATCTAATACTATTTATAATGAATCCAAGGATCTTTCCAAGTAACTCCTCAAAATCAATCCCAAGAATATAAAAAATGTCATTATTTAAATATTTAAACACAAAAAGATCCAAAATTCAATACAAGAATGACACTTCGGTTCATTCCACACATTCATTTAATATTCCCATAGACATGATAACTATAAAGTCCTAAGGCTCATCCTAGATGACCCACATTCCAAGTTAAATAATTACATTTCCAATGGAATAACTAACTCACCCCATTTTATAAACCAATTAAAAATAAGAATCTAAAATCACAACTTAAATATCTTAAGAAAATTCATTCAAAAATACAACTAAATTTTCTAAGAATGTGGGAGTTACTATGACATCAATAATGTAGGGAAAAAATTTTATTTATTTTATAGGGTAAGAATCTTATGATTCAGTGTGACCACACAATCAATAATGAAATTTAGAGGTGAAACTTTATTTTAAAATATCTTATTCAACCTACCTCAACAACATAGGGACCCAATTTCATAGTATTGGCCTTACTTTCGAGTTAAAATTACATATATTTAAAACTATATAAATTCTTTAAAAATCGGGAATTTACATTAAACAATTCTAAAGATATTTAGATAGAAAGGGAAAAAAATATTATAGGCTCGAGGAGTTATAGATTTACCATAAGATTTTGATCACCTTAAATGGAAATAGAAATTAATAAGAGATAAAAGATATTTACCATGTCATTAAGAGTAAGAGGAGGGAACCTATGGTGTGGGAAGTGTCCTAAATCATCAAAAATATCATGTCATTAAGAATTGGTGGTGATGTAGGGAATTGAAAATTTCCCTTAAAAAATCTACCCATATATCACTTGTTAGATGATAAGCCTAGTAGATTTATAGGATTACTAGAATTCCACTGGTTAGCTAATAGAATTGATGAAGATTTATATAGTCCAAAATCCTAATATCAAGCCTTATAAATTCTCTTAAGACCCTCAAACCTCCTCAAAAAAATCATCAAATATAAAATTAATCCTTTCAAAAAAGGTGCATACCTTAGTGAAGGTGTGGGATCTTAAAACCTACCCACCATATAGTGGTACATCCTTGTGATGCACCATAAAATGTCACTGGACTCTTCAATGAACAAGCTTAACCATGAAGGCTACATGTCCTATTTCCACTTCCATGTATCTTTCTAAACATGCCTATACTTTCATAGCACATGTAGAAAACAAATTATTTGGAATGTCTTTTCTTTAGGATCCATAATATTATTTGGATTATTCTCAAAGGATTCATCATCCTTGAGATTAACCTCTTCATCATCGATCATGTGATATGGATCATTAAAGTATCCTAAAAAAATAAGATACATGAAAACCATCATGAATGTCACATAATCTCTATGAAAAATCTAGTTTGTATTCCACTAGGACAACCCTCTACACAATCTCAAATCATCCTATACACTTTTGTGCCAAATTCTCCTACCTGTGATTATAATCGTGTCCTAATATAGGTGAAACATGAAAAAATACATGATCACCTACCTCAAAATTAAGAGGTTGATGATGCCGATATTTATATTATTTCTATCTACATTGTGTAGTTTCTATTTTTTTCTAAATATACCTGACATGCACAATCATCTCATGAATAAGAGATGGACCAACAATTACCTTCTCACCTACATCCATCCCACACAAGGTTGAATTTAATGATTTATCATATAAGGCCTCATAAGGAACCATCTAATTATTTTCCTAATAATAGTTTTTGTATGAAAATTCCATTTTTACCCGATGGTATTCCCAAGAACAACTAAAATATATGATACATTCCCTTAACATGTCCTCCAACACCTGAGTAGTTCACTCAGACTATCCATCGGTATGTGGGTGATATGTTGGACTCAAAATAACCTAAGTGTCCAATTATTTTCGAAAGCCCTTCTTGAAACATTATATGAACCTAGAATCACTATCAACAAAAATTATTCAAGGAACCCCTTGTAATTCTACATATTCTCAAGTATATAACCACCACACCTAGATATTCCACTATAAAGGTCTCCCATATCAGTATTAACTATGAATTATTTATTATCTGATCCATGATGACCCATACTGTATCATTCCATGGGGGAGTTCTTAGTAACCCCATCAAAAAAATATATGGTTACATGATCCCATTTCCACTTTAGAATTAGAAAGGACTATAAAAGTCCATTGGGCTGTTGATTCTCAAACTTCACTTGTAGACAAGTGGAGAACCGTGTGATGAACCTCATTATCTCTTTATTTATTCATATAAACCAATAAATATGATATATATCATGGAACATTTTCTTCATTACTGGTTTTACTTCCATCTATAAAAATTATTACCACATTAATTACTATTGTATACCATTTAGTGCTAAAATATGCTTGTTAACATGGATAATATCATCCTCATATATAGTATAGGGTGGTGGAAGATACCCACCATCAAGGTTATCCATGAGGGCTAGGCACCTAGGATCTAAAATCTGTATTCTCACAATCTAATACAGAAGTGAAGGAACCATTGATAAAGATGAAAGAACTATTTCTCAGGACATATAGACTAATTTTAGAAAAATGTGCTATAAATTTCCACCCACTTATACTGAAAACATTTAAGTTCCATCTTATATCTCAAGGCATCAATTACTATATTATATATCCCTAGTGTTTATTCTAGTTCCAAGTCAAAATATTATAGGTACTTGACCAACCTTCACTATCAAAGGTTCTAGTCCCACCAAGGGAAGATGTATTTCTAGAATTTTTGGTCTATATTTACCATAAACCTCTCTCCTAGGAGACAGTTCCACCAATACTTCAAGGAATTCACTACCGCTAATAAATGAATGTCACTCATTGAGTAATTCCACTCATGATGCCTCAAATGTTGACACCCATACTCCATGACTTGATCTCCGTACATCATTACAACACCCATTGAGATACCATATGCATCATAATAAAAAATTTATTCTCTACCTCTATATAGATACACCAAGACCAATTATATGGAAAATCTCTCTTTTAATTCCTAGAAGAAATTTTCTTAAGCTTCTAACCAAACAAAATTTACCACCATTTTTGTTATACCAGTTAGTGGAATTTTAGAATGGGAATATTTTGGTATGAATCTTTAATAAAATCATTATAATCGACAAAATATTTGAATATCAAAAACATTCTTGTGATACTCACAAGAAACCAAAAATTTCACTTTCACAATGTTGAAAGAAACTCCCACTTTCGATATGATGTGTTCTAATAAGTGCATGCAGTTCATCCAAAAATAATACTTTTAGATCTTTCCATACAACCTATGCTCTTGTAGTGTTTGAAAAATGATTATTGGGTATTGTGAATACTCTTCCATCATCTTGGAATACCAGAGGATATCATTTAAAAAAACCACCATAATGGAATATAGGTACAAATAGAAAAATATATTCATTTAATTCATAAATAATTATTGTGTGTTCATTAAGATAAATGACATCATAATTTTCTCACATAGGTTATACCTACTTCATAATGTTTTACATGGTATATTAGAGGGTCTCCCCATAACATGTTGATAAAAAAATATAAAGTGGGTCTTAATGAATATATGATAACTCCTAATATGATTAAAAATATAATCAATACATGGTGGTGGATATTAGTTCTGAATCATCAGCTAACTCATCCATTGATAATCCATACATATCTATAAATTATTATCATCATTCTTAAAAAAATAATAGGATAACATTCTGTAGACATACAATGGAGGTTAAACCCCTTAGTCTCTAGGTCCTCTAGATGTTTCTTTAAATCATGAATCTTTATGGAATCTATCTAATATGACAGAATGGAAATAGGTCCATTTCATTACACAAGAACAATGATGAACTCCACCCCTCCTAAGAGGTAATATCGATAAGTCACATAAGAAAACTTCCACAAACTGGTTCACCATAGGAGGAAAACGTACCAATTTTCCCCCTACATCATCTATTACAACGATGAAAGTATGGGTTGAAACCCTTACCATATTCCACTGATGAATACCTACTCAACAGACATTTAAGTCCCACCCTCCCTTCTGAATATAACATTTATCTTTGGTCAACACGAATAAGACTAGTCAGAGATAGAAATGAATAAATGATATTGAAAGTGGGAAAGAAAATCCATTCATAGAATCTAGTTGAAATTGATCATGTTAATAATGATGAGGTATAATATGAATTTTTATCCTCTGATATGAAGTAAAAAATTATAATAATGATAGTCACCATATGAGTAGACTTCTAACAGGGTGTTCATAGAAATCACTCAAAAAATATAATTAATAGTTAATCCTTGAAATTCCACAAACCAAGTAGATATGAAAGAGTGTGAATCTCATTTATCAAGTAAAGAAGAATATAAGGTAAAAGAAACTATAATCACACCTCTCATGATTTAAGGACCAACATCTTTATCTTTAGGAGAAATCTACCCTACATGCATCAACACTGAACCTCATCCCTATATCTCAGCCAGACTTCCTGATGAAATACTACCATACTGGTGTGACTAAACCTGACTCTGATCATCCCTTCCTCCACCTCGACCTATATTACCCATATAACTCTAGAAATCTTCCATTCATGGAGTAGTGGATCCAGCTGTTGGACCCTAAACTAGTCCAAAATCTTTATCAATGGGTGCCTGTAACATATTTCTATGAAATCTATAGAGATGACCCATAATCACCCCATGATCGACACTTTACTAGTAGCCTATCATAATGAAAATGGTAATTATTGGTATTTTAACACTTATGGAAAATCCACACTATTTACCTAAATATTCTATCCCACACTACTTCATTAGGACCCATAAAAGTGGTTCTTGATACCATCATATGATCTAATACCAACTACTACTACTAACCCTAAACCATGGGCCTCTCTCAGATTTCTCTCGATAATGAAATCTTGATTCACCATATTTTGTAAAATTTTTAGGCTAATAGAATTCATATATGACTTTATATCTTACATAATTCCATCCTTGTAGTGCCTCACCTAAGTCAACACTTCAAAATCCATAGATGGAGTGGGACACTATAATTTTATAAACTGGTCATTATACTCCTTGATAGAAAAAATCTCATGCTAAATGTATAATAACTCCTAGTACATATTAGACCATAAGGTCTCAAGAAAAAAATCATCATAGAAAGTATTCTTTAAATACTTATAGACCATGCCCACACACTAATCATTCTGGATCAAAACATCCCACCATCACCTAGCATGGCCTTGAATCATATAGGTGGCATGCTTCACCCTTTTCTCTAGGGGTATCTCAAGATGCTTGAATATAGTCTAAATAATCTCAATATAAGGCTCAGTTTTCTAAGGGACACCCTCCTCAGAGAATATAGGTGGTTGATGGAGCTAAAAATCCCCAGTCAGCTCAAACATCTTCTTCACCATTTGATGTGCCTCTCTCTCCATAGAATATATAATGTGAAAAGAACATTCCATAAACACAGCATCTATAAATTATCACTATACAATGAGAGTTTTTATAGGTGGATCGACCCTCTATACCATAGATTCATTATTTCCAATAACCTCTTTCTTCCCAGTTATTAGTCAACCAAGAGAAATTTATCTATAAATCCAAAATACTACATCAGAACACATCACTATCAAAATTATTGATATCATTGTTTGGGGTAAATAAATAAAAAAGACAAGATCCTAAAATAATTATTTATATTCCCTCACTAGTCCCATCTACCCACACTATGGTCAAGTCGCACATATAAGGAATCTTTAATTTATCACACTCAACCAATATCCCATCATATAATTTGGTCTAAGTATCAAATATCATATAAATTTAAGTCTTTTTAAATTTACATTCCCCTTGATTTTTTAAATTCCATCATATCTGTATCATTATATGAGGTTTTAGTCATAAGTTATATAAGAAAACCTAATTTACGGTATGATTGATTCCCCATTTAATTGAAACCAATTTAGATTTCCAGTTATGAGGACACAATTAAAAAAAAATCCATTTATATATTGGTTATATAGAGTTCCACCATTATGATATATAGGAAAATACTATTTTGGATAATGTAGACACTTTATACCATCATCCAAAATTTATAGTAAGAAACCAAGGTAAAAAATCAAGGAATGCATGATAATGGTATGTAAATACCAACATTCCTAATATATGGGTTAGATTATTCTTAGAATGAGCTCTTTACAAAATTAGGGAACATAAATCATCCTTTATACCATGACCAAATAATAAAACCATGAAGACACAACTATAATAAAATTTTATAGCACCCTGAATCACATTCCACTAAACCGATTCATAATATTGGTGCATAAAAGGATATCAATTGAACTTTCTCATATTCCGAAGGCTATTGAAAAGTAGCAAGGGTCTATAGGCAGTATCGTCAAGAGGATATACCCCTAGTTGAGAGCATAAAACAATAGAAACAAAGGAAGTGTAATATATAATCTCATCCAGATATTAAACTATAGGTTCCAACTAATAATTCACTACCATGAAACAACATAATGATTATATATACATTATAGGAAAGGAATATATATTAGCTAATCCATGTACATCAAGCATAAAAAGTAGAAAAAAGTAAAAATAAAACAATACTACATGAAACTAGAAGTACTGATATCTATCCTAAACCTCATATTCCAAACTCACACCTTTCTATATAATTAATCATCTATAACAAGGTGTTTTCCCATGATCATCCCCATATGCATGAATTTTTTTAGGTTCCAAAAGACATCGTAAATCTAATTTTTTCTTCAATTATCATCATTGAAATGAGTCCTTTAATGGAATCCAATGCTCATCCATGGAATTCCAAACCAATAAAGTTCATAAGGAATATAAGGAACTTTAAATGAAATTTAATACATTCAATATATACTAATAATTTAAAACTAGTCATTATTCTAAAATTTAAACATAAAAAAATTCTACAATTCAATCCAAGACAACCATTTTGGTTCATTTAACACTTCCATTTAATATCCTCATGGCTATGCTAACTATTGGATCCTAAGGGTCATCCAAGAGAACCCACATTCTATGTTAAATCATCACATTACAAATGGAAACCCAAATATATCGCATTTATTTATTTAATTTCAAATCCCAAGAAAACTTTCCACATTAATGGTCTCAATGATAGTATATGTAAATCAAATAATTTTTTTTAATCCTGAGAGTGTTCCAAGAAAATAAATAAGGTAGAAAAAAAATTCAATTTATTTTCTAGGATAAGAGTCTAGTGAGTTGGCACAACTGCACAATCCAAAATAAAATACAATGATAATACTTTAAGGAAATAACACTTAGAACATATACATAAAACATGTAGGGACCCATTCTATAGATATTGGCCTTTATTTTGAATTAAAATTATATATATTGAGAAAATATAAAAAATCCCTAAAAATAGGGAATTTATATTAAACAAGGTGGGTAGATTTAGATGATAAGGAAAAAATATATTAGAGGCTAGAATAGTCAAAGATTTACCTTAAGATATTGATTTTTTCAAACAAAAGGATAAATGGTAAAGATACAGATGAGATTCACCATATTCAAGGAGAGAAAGAAGGTAACTCATATGGGGATAGAACTAGCCTAAAATATTCCAAAATTAAGGTCATTAAGAAAGATGAGAATGGGTGAAATAAATTTTTCACATTTTAAAAAAACCAACCTATATAACACTAGCTGGACGATGCTAGTGAACTAATATGGGGACTGCCTAACCCTACTGATGTTTCAATTTGGAATCAAATTTCATGGATTTATCCCCTCAAAATTAGAATAGTCTATTTCTCAAGTTAAAATTATCCCTTCATAGAGATACACTTCCACCCTTGCATTCAATATTTTTTACTATATAATTTTTATAGGTGAAAGTGTGTGTTAGTGTCTCAATGATATGAATAATGTAGAATGAAAGTAGAATAAGATCAATGTTTCATATTCTAGAGGTTCTTGGAAACCCTTTCAATTCTGTAAATTCCCTTGGGCTGGCTGGAGAGTCTATTCCCTCATGGTATTTTCGGCATGGATTACATTGGGATTATATTAAAGAAATAAGAATCCAATTAGTATATTATCTCAAATGATAATCCAAGATAAATCAACTTCTTTCTTAATTAAAGTATTTTTGGAGGGTTTAACATTATATTTATAATAGTTTACATTACTTTATAGCTCCATTTTGGTTAATAGGTCTAACATGACTCTCCCTATTCCCAAATATGGGAGACCTCTTAATCCCCTAGAGTGGTGAAGATGAAATTTTTTAGATCATGGGATGGGAGTTTGAATCAAACCTTAATGGGTCTTATTTCATTGTTTATGGATATCTTATTAGTTTCATTCATGTTCATGAAGTCCTTACTAGTACCAATATTGATGAAATTTGATAACTTACAACATAAATTTACAAAGTAACTACACATGGGAATTATATTTTCTATCATTTAATCCAAATATCTAGTGTATCTATATTTTATATTCATATAGTAAGTAACACTAGAATTTTTACCTGTCTATGGAGGCATTAAACTCATGTGAAATGAGGTAGGATACATTATGGAGTTGGGATCAGTCCCATAAATTGGGATTCCTATGTATCCTTATAAATAGGATTAAGATTCATATAGTTTGGTGTTATTTATTGAGACATATTATACCTCTTAAGGTCATGTGAAATGAACTTTAGTGGTTACTTTTTTGGTTCATGAATCTATGCCCTCTAACAATACTTTTAAATTCATATAGAGTGGACTGATGGGTGAAAGGTAACTAGAAATGGTTTGGTGTATGATTGATGTAAAATTTTAACCTTATATTTACTCTTTCATGTCATCTAGGAGAATTTATTTTTATAAAACTATAAGTATGATCTTTACCGAATGAATGAAGTGAAACTAAAAGAGAATCTCGACACATAGTGTTTAGGAAAACTAAGAGGAGTATCTCGACTGTAGGTATATGAGTAATCCAAGAAGATAATTTCAACTCAAGGAAGATGAGAAAAAAATAGTAGTATCTTTACCTAAGGAATATAAAGAAATTATTAGGGGTATCTTGACTCAAGGCATACATGAGAAAATAAGAGGGAAATTTTAACTCAAAAAATATAGTGAAACAAATATAATTATATCAATTTAAAGCATATGAGGAAACAAAGTGGGGTATCTAGAATCATGTATTATTAAGGAAGACAAGAGTATAATATAATATTAAGGAATATGGGATCCAAGATGAGTATCTAGACTCATGGCATGGATCATAGGTAACATGAACAAAATCCAGTATGACCCCCCCCCCCAAATTACATTTTGTGGCTTTGAATTTTTCATGGGGTTAAGTGATGGAAGCATATGGATAAGGACAAAGGCCCAAGATGATAACACATCAGGGATCCCAAATGGTGGTGTTGGGTTATATTATTATTGTAAAGACCATTGGGAACCCATGTTAGTGAATTGGTTTAATGTGTACCAAATTTGGGGGGTTTGGATTAAATGGAACCCAAGTTTATGACACCCATGTGTTCGACAATAAGGTAGTTGGAACTTATGTGATTTGATTCCAGGGTATCCAGCACCCTGGTGACTGGTGGCTAGGATTCAGCTCTAATTATAAGGGCTTGAATGTGAAATTTGCAATCCATTCTATTCATATTTGGATTTTAAGGTCACCCAAATAATGTTTATATTCACTCATGTGATTTAGTGATTAGGTCTACATATGTTGGTAACATAGTACTTCTTCTTATAATGGGAGGAAAATGGGATATTATATAATTAAACTATAACCATGGTTCCCTACTATAGGTAATAACAACTTTTAACCACATTAAGAACTTATGTATTGATTCTGGATGTGTGAGACTATATATTAGTCTGCACACACAGATATGTATGAGCATAAACACAGGTTTAACAGGGCATATTGTAGTAGCAGGTGTTGTAGTAAGGCATGTGATAGAAATTTTCATGGGTTTTTTTGGGCATTCGTTAATAGGGAGTATCGAGCAAGGCTCCTTAAGCCAGGTGTGAGGCTCAAAACCTAGGAAAACAGCACAAAGAAGGGTGTTCTCTATGTGAACATGGAAAATCATGCATGATTGGGTGTAAAAATGGTGAAAATTCCTAGAAACATGTGAATGATCATGAATGGAAGGTCATTAATGTTATATCATTCCTTGATCTAGGTATAGGTACAAAAATTAACCAAATTCCATCATAAAAGTACAACTTAAAATGGGGATAAATTTTAATATGGGTGCCCGTTTTGGATCTATAGGCTATAAAATAGATAAATTTATAATTTATTATGCCTCATGATATAAATATTACCCAAAATATATTTTTTATAAGGATATAATTGGAATGAAGTGATTCAAAAATTTAATCAGAGTACTTGAGAAAACTTTTATCCAACAACATATGAATTGCGTGACCCGCTCCTTATGGGAGGTTCTCACCACCATGTCACTAGATTGGGAAATATTTTTAAAGGGTCTCCAACCCTCAACATTTGAGAAATTAAAAAAAATCTAGAAACATTATGTATATTCTTAATCAAGTATGACACTCCATTATCTTATACTCAACTCATGTCATCTATATAATGTTCACATCATGGTCTTGAAAAGAAGTAAAGTTTGTGGCACAAAATTTTAATTCTTCCAAAAATAGACTTCATAAAAAAAGTATTTTTTTAGTTCCTATATTAGTTTTTGGTAGTATTCATTGATAATATCATTGATTATTCAAGATCAAAGGATGATTATACTAAGAATTTGAGGAATTTTCAGGAACTCTTTTAGAAACATTAGTTTTATATAATGCTATCCAAGTGTATATTTTAGATATGTGTCAAAAAGTTCCTTAGAAATTTTATATATTTTAAGGGAGTGGTAATAAATTTGTTAAAGTTAAATTTTTTTCTTGGGTTTACCATAATAATATTGTAGCGACCCCCAAAACCGGGGTGCTTAATGAGACATGATATACTTAACTTTATATCATTACAAATGAAATATCATGTCTCATTACAACAGAAGATCGCGAGGCTCAGGGTTCTGGGAAACCAGCTGCTTCCAATTAACCTCCATTGGTACCAACCAATCCTGAAATTTTTTAAACAAAACATAAAGTGAGAAAAAATGCCCAGTAAGGGGTTTTAAAAACATCATTAGGAAATCCTTTCTCAAAGAAGTTCTTTTGAAAAGAATAAAACAGTTTGGTAAAACCAAACATTATCTTTTCTTAAAACATGAAATCCATCTTTCTTTGAAAACCACTTTCACAAAGAAGCACATACTTGAAATGATCTTTAATGTAAACATGATCAGAGTGCGCAATATAAAAAAGAATAAACAATGCATAATGTTAAAACAAAATTACATTAATTCTAAAAGAATTCTATGACTAAGCAGGGAAAACATGCATATCATGGTTCATGAGTAAAATTCAGTTCATCTAACAGTTTACCATATGAAAAATAGTTCTCATTACATAAAGTACATCTTCATGATCTTGGGAGCTTTCAACTAGGGGTTGTCCTGTTAGTTTAACAAACCCCTAGTTAACCCTTATCATTACATGCAGAGGGAATGTATAATCCTGGACTTTGTCAAGACTTTTCTTCATGACCGTATAACATACTTAACAGGTCAAGGCTCACTGCGCACCCTGTTTCCTTAGCACAAGTCAAGGCTAATTGCCAAGACCGTCGCACATGTTCGTCTCATGAGACTCTTGCTTTACCCAATGCATTAGAGTGCTATATAATTCCGGGCGCACCCGTCACATCATTCTTGTTGCGCTATATAATTTCGGGCGCACCCGTCACATGTAAGTCCTATACATCCCTCACATATCCTGACATGGTCATTCGTTAATGGGGTTCCATGCATTCTTACTTTAACCCCATTTTTACATATGTATACATAACATGAAAACAGTTCTTTCATTAAAAAATTAAGACATGCATGCTCATGCTTCATGCACATAAAAAGGTTAACATTTGAAAATATCGGTTTTAAGAAAGTAAACCCAACACTTAACATTCCATACATCAAAATACCCAATTAAAGCATGTTCACTCATAAATTACACATGTGATGATAAATGGATATCTTAGGCATTTAATAGAGGCAGTTGAGGTTACAATGTGCATAATCAAGTTCATCTTGGGAAATCATGTATATTTGTGTAAACTCTTCCATTATCACTTTCAATAGATATGAGTACATACCTACTAATACATGTATGCATTTATAAAAGTTCAAGAAGCCCATACTATCCATTTTAAGAAAAATCATGATTATCCAAAGCAGTGATAAATGAAAATTCTCTGTTTCAGGAATCATTTTGAAATCCAACCAACCCATAAACTTCATCATGCTTTATAAAAATTGTAAACATGGCCACTAAGTTCATATTGATGTATATACACATACGTGTGTGTATATACAACAACAATATACATCATTCACTTACACAATTTTTACCTATTCATCCATTTACTCAAAATCTCCATTTTATAGAAGGATGGAAAAAATAATGGGGTATAAACATTGAGAAAATATTTCATATCATCTTATAATATGTGTATATGAAAGTGTATATATATACTTATATATTTATATATATATATGGAAACCGAATCTTAATCAAACTTTGTAAAAAAAGAGTTTGACCCTTTCATGTATTTCATACATTAAGAGCATCATTTCATAAAAAAAATTGGTTTGTTTCACATATACATATATAATTATATATATATATTCATATTTATATATACATATAGTGTATATATATATAAACCGAATTGTAAAAACACAACTTAAATCTGGTCTCCTGCGTTTTTATTTCAAAACATAAATGAGGTAGCGGGGTTTTCTCTATCATTCGGGTATGCATACACAGGGTGAGTATATGCATATGGGTATATATACATATAAACTTGTATATATGTATATATATACACCGTGGTTTAGATCTTAAAGGAAAACCGATATTTCCCCTTACCTCCATTTTCCACTCCAAATAGGTAGAAGAAGGCAGCGGGTAGAAATACAACATGGGTTTTACATATTTGTATACATATGTATATATATATGGAGAATGTATATGTTAATCAAAGATTTATATATTATCGAAGCAAACAGTGGGAGCTACACCCTTACATTGGCTCAGAGAGGATGAGGAGAGGAGACAACGAAGGAAGTAATATCAGGTGCATAACCGCATGATGAACACACACATATATATATATATCACACATGTATAGGCGTGTATATATATAAAACGAAACTCAAACAGAAACCCACATAAAAACTTCTCCCTTACCTTGCTCGATGAGGAGGAGGAGGAGAGAACGAGGCAGCAACAGGGTCCAGAAGCTGAAGAGATCAGGGGAGTCGGTCCTTCGGCCTTCGGTGCAACAGGGAGTAAAAAAATAGACGAAGAAGAGGAAGACTTCGGGCGAGGTGAGGGGGTTGGTGTCGGCTGTGGAAAAGAGGGAAAAACTGGGCCTACTTCACCGACCTAGAGAAGAAAACAGGGCCCTATGGTACTGGTTCGACGACGCACATAGTGAGAAGAAAAACCAGGCGGACGCGGGGGAGGAAGAAGAAAACGAAAGGAGGGAAACATGGAAAAAAGTGGACGGTAGGGATTACAAGAGGGAGATCGAGCAGATGAGAAGTGGTGCAGCTTTAAAAGGGGTGGACGGTCGCGATCAAGGGGGTAGAGGATCGGACAGCCCGGGTGCGACGCGGTGCAAAAGAGAGGAAAAAGAAACGGGTCTTCAACAGTGTAAAAAAACAAAAAAAAAACAAAAAAACAAACTTTATTATCATATTTTTTAATTTATTAAATCATTGATTTATTTCTCCTTTTATTATTATTAATGAATTCAATTATTGAACCTCTTCCATTATTTTAATAAAAGTCATTGTCAAATAAAATTATAAATTGTTTTAATCAAACATGTCATTGTATAAACATATGTATATATATATATGTCCTATTTTAAAGTACCAATAATTTGTATTGGCCTTATTATATTAAGTATATTATTTTTAAACCATAATTATTATATTTTGGAAAATTAATGGTTCATTTAATAAATTAAAGAAAGCATCGATCATAATATATATTTATTTTTTTATTTTTTTATTTATTTTTCCTTTGCTGAATTACATAATAATTACCTTAATTTATAATTTGATGAAAATATTCGGATACACACTTTTTAAGGAGAGAAAACGAAATTGGTTGTTTAAAATAATTTTTATAAACTTAAAGACGTGATATTTGTAATTAAAACCATAATTTACTATAGTTTCCAAAATAATTAATAAAGGTCGAATTATAAGAGAAATAATATATCTAATTTGATGCAATATATATATAACTCATAAAAATTCATTAGGTTTATTATAATTAGAAAATAAACGTTTCATTGTTCAAATTAATATGTATAATGGAAGAAAACAATAATATTAATTTTCTCCATTTAGAAATATAAAATAGAATTAACATTTTGGGAAAACTAAATTAACATTGATGACATTTTAAAACATTAAAGCAAAATACACAATTATCATTCTGATTTTATTCCAACGGTCAAAATAAAACATAGAGGATAAGAGGACCCAATGGTCAAAATAGACATTGGATTCTTGGGGGAGACAATGGTCGGATTTGTGGCCGTTTGAGGTCCAACGGTCATCTTGGTACTTATAAAAGGGTTTGGTCTCGGGTGTCCCTTACCCCAAGTGACCGAAGGAGAAAAGGATGATGGTTCGTTTGATCCCCTTGGTGCTGAGCACAGTCGCGGTGGATTCAACAATACTTATGTTCCTTATGATGGATGCTCAAAATCCCTACCGAATTCTCGGGCTCCTAGTAGTTTTAAGCAGTCTTCCCATCATTGTAATTGGGTTCTTGGTTGGAATTTTTGGTTAATTTTCCTTAGTTGATGTTGTAGCCGAAAGGTTGCTTATTTGAATAAAAGAAATTTTCATCCATTTGGTTCATATTATTATTGTTATTAGTTGTTTGTTGGTTTACTTAACGGGCGATATTGGAAAACAAACTTGTCAAAACAAAACATGGTTGTCTCGGGTTGTTAAAAATATGGTATTATTTTTTTAAATTTTCCTTTTGATTATAAGCTATTAAAAGTTATTTATGTGTGATTTCACTTTAAACAACAGAACCTTTAATAATATTTACTAGGAAGGACCAATATTACATATAAAATAATTAGTTTTAAGTGTAATTTTTTACCTAGAGGATAAGATAACTATCTCTTTAATTATTTATTTTTCCTGAGATAATGATTTTTTCAATGTCTAGTATGACTTATGTCATCTTATTCTAAGTTATTTTATAATATGACATTGATCAATGATATCTTACAAGTAAAAGGAATTATATACCAATGCATATAATTTTTACACCCTCGTTCTTAAGCTCACAAAAATAGGGTTTTTATTAAAGTATTGGTGGAATTATCTCATCATCAAGAACTTTGTGGCCTTCACAGATTGTACGAGTTATAGGTATATATTCTCTCAGTGGGATTTGAATTTATATCAACTATTATTATTTCAATTTACATGATTAATAATTTGAAATCTATTACACTATAGTAAAAGGTTATTTGTTTTTTGATACAATAATTAAGAATTCTTTTATTGATATTCATCATGAGTCTATAGATTTATAGAGAATAATGTTAGTGTTTGTTTCCCAATATCAGAATAGAGAGGAAGTGGGTAGTGGATTTTATGAGTACCAAATTACTATGTAGTCATAATTGTTTATATAGGATAATGGGTCTTTTAAGAGGTATAAAGTTAGGGGTGTGGATATATCATGGTTTATATATAGATTCTATAGAGGGGTTGTTAGAGTAAGATCCATAATAAGAGATATTTTATAGGAAGCAATTTTTTTGTTCATGTAAGAGGTTGTTCTATATGTGTTTTATATCCAAAACATGGTTGTGTATTATGGTATATCCAAGATGTATCATGGATTAAAGGATCAATTTTTTTATCTAACATTAATATGTTATTATATGAGTTTATCTCTTAGTGTTTGGTTTTTCAGTGGATAAAAATCAAGCATAATTTTCTAAGAGTTTTTTTAGACATTAGATATACCTTTTTGGACATGAGAGAATATCTTATTTGATTTTTAAGAAGTTTTTATTAAAATTTTAATGAATGGGATTCTATTTTGGTTTTCATGAAATAATTGATAGATATATCTCATTCTGTAATGATTAATTATTCAGGTCTGGTGAATGCTCTTGTAAGTTTTTATATAGAATAGGTGGTGAGGATTATGGGGTTTTGAGGAAAATAATTAGTGGTTGATATCCTAATTTTACCTTATTGGTATGGAAGATTCTATAGTAAGATTTTTTCTATCATTTATACTTGAGCATTACATTCATCTATAGGTAAATGTTTGAATAGAGCATATGATCCAGATGCTAATATACATGTTGTGTGCATCTATTTTTTATTTTGGAGGTTTGTGGATAAACCATTTACCTTTTTCTTAGTTTCAAAATAATAATAGCTATCACTACTCCATTCTTATAGATTCATCCATGAAATTATATGGGATACCTTATAAATACCCATTGTAGAAGACCAAGTTTAGAGAGTCATTTATTCCAGGAATGAATTTGTTAAAGATCATATCAAAGAAAATATTAGTGATTTGTGAGTGGATAAATGCAACTTATGATATTTAAAATTCATATGATTATCATATCATAATGCCTATATAGTTTGTGGATTTTGGTCATGTTTTATTGAAAATTTTACTAATTAATGGGTATAAATGTTTTGGTAGAGTTAATAAGTTTTCTTGATAGGTTTTGGACCTTTTGTTATATTGAAGACAATTTTCAAAGTAGTGTATTGTTTGGTAGTCCCTATATGTATCGATCAAATTATTTATGTATTTCTTATATCATAGATACATAAATATCTTCAAGATGACTAATATTATTAATTAGGATGAGTTTTATATTGAGTAGGATGTGATGTTCATGCAGTATCCAATAGATATTCAATATCATTTAGGGAAGGTGTTGGGATGAAACATCATCCCCTTGGTTCTTGTTTTATAGATAAATTATTGGTTAAAGTAATATACTTGGGAAAATGAGTTATATATTAAATCCTGGTATCCATATTTTTTTTAGATTTTTTAATCTTGTTAGGTTGAGATATTTTTTTATAATTACATGATTAAATATTCCTCTCACTTGTGTTTTGTTAGAGTTTTTGATAAGGTAATATTCTCATTTGGAAGGCATCACATGAGGCTTTAGTGTTTTGGAGTTATTTTATTTATCTTGGGATTTGTTTTGTATATTGAGGTTGAGAATCATTTAAGAGATATCTAATGTACATGAATGGATTTCCCTAATCCCATAATTTATAGTTTAGGGTCTTATTGGTGTTATATAAGGTTCAATATGTATCTATATGGATTTGATATTATATTTTCCCTAGAAAGGAAACCACTATGTGGTATACTCTTTTCTATTATTTGGTGTAGTTTCTGTTGGTTTTAATCTGTATTTGCGGATGATGGATAGGTTATTTTTCATATTTGATATTATTGGGTAGGTTATATCCATTTTGGTCAAGGGTTAAAAACTTATGGATATTTATAGTATGGTTGACCTTTTTTGGTTGGTTGTGCTCTCTAGTGAAATCCATATCTACCATGGGGGTGTGAGAATGAACATTTTTTTATCATCAAATTAAACAATGTGTTTTTAATAACATTATGAAATGTTTATATCATGGTTAATTTGAAAAAATAGTGAGTCTAGTGGATATTATGTCATAGTGTCTTATGGTTCAAGTCAAAAAATATCTGGAAAATTACTTAGTTATTGGAATTGTGTCCCAGTATTGGTAAAATTCATGTTTTTATGGTGAATCATCTGAAGAAATTTAAGGTGAAAATCCATTTAAAGGTAGAGGTTCTTGGATGTCCTCTGAACAAGATTTACCATGTCATGGTTAGTATACCACCATGTGTTTTTGATATCTTGGTGATAAATATTTATTTTGAAGATTTTGGAAACCCCTTTAAAGGAACATAAATACTTGGCTTTAATTAATTGATCTATTTATGTATGTGGTGGATTTATTTGTTCTTTCATTTATTCATCCATTATTCATTATCTTAGTAATTCTATGATGGAATCATCCATTTGGTATTTGTAAATTTTAGTTGAATTTTTTTAAGGTGGTATATTATAGGTTTTTAAAGGTTTCTCAGGAGATAGTTGGCATTTAGTAATTATTTATTCTCTTATTTATGTTTTTTTATTAAGTATTTTTTTAGGTAAGTTACTTGGACTTTACTATTTACTTTATAGTGTTACAATGGATTTTTCATTATCTAGTTATCTTTTGGTAAATGGTTAAAATTTTCATAATAAAGATAATAATTTGAAAAAGATAATGAAATGAGTAGTAGTTGATTCATGTTTTAGATTTTACATAATTTATTTCTTTTTTTTCATGACCATTTTGATTGATTTTATGATAATAATGTTGTTATGATTTTCATTATTAATTATTTATTTGTTTATTAATATGTTAAATTAGGTAAATAACTCAAATATTTTAAAGGTAATTAATAGTAGAAGACAAAAAATTTTATTTGATATTGTTAAACATGAATTTATTTTTCGATTATGAGGTATAGAAATATGAAGTTGTTTGATTATGTTTGTGTTGTGTTTTTTATTCCTTTTTACAGTAATGGTGATTATTTGGGTTGGTTACTTAATGTGGAAACAGGAGGTGGTGTTTATTTGTTTTTATTGTAGTGAATTTGCATGGTTTATTGATAAAGGCATTGTATATATGATACTATTGGATGTTGGAATAAATGTTAGTACAATGACATGAAAAATTTTATATAGTTAGTTTCATGGTTTTTTAGATATATAGAAGTTAACTAAATTTAAATAATTGAAACACAAGGAAAGTGTAATGGGAATATGTTGTGATGAATAAATTAAGTGATTAAATGTGACAAGATAAGCTAGTGAAATGAGAGTTGATAATAGAATATATGTTTTTGATAATATATGTAGTGTATTTTTAATAAATTAGGTTAATTCATTAATATGAAAAATAATTAAAAATTATTCATATGATAGAATATAAAATAAGTTGGAGATTCTTCATTATTAGGTACTAGTGATTTATTTTTGTGGTGGTATGGTTGTAGTGTGATTAGAGGTGGATCAGTTATTGATGTTGTGGCAGTGATGATCATGTGATGACGAGTATTGATCAAAGTGGTGCCTCATAGGATGTTGACCCCAAAGTTAGTCTTGTGGGATTTTTAAATTATGATATTAATTTTTTTATTTCTTACTAACAAACACACAATATAGGTACCATGACTGATTATTATATGAGGTCATGGGTTTCATATATACCCTAAACATCTAGGATTTGGTTGGTATATATATTATATTACTTCCCCTTACTTAGTATACCTTTCTGGAATAATATATATTATGAAAACATGAGGTTGTAGTTATGGTGCTGTTATGTGATGATAACATAGTATGTTACTATGGTATGCAATATTTGGTTGGGGTATGTGGAATGTGACTATAATATATAGTTTGTGGTTATAGTTATATGATTGTGTTTTAAATTTTCTATGAGGATGATATGATTTGGATGTAGAAATAATGGGTGTTCTTGGAAGTTTTTCATTAGGGAACGAGCGAAACTAGTTCTATGGGGAATTTGGTATTGCACTCCATTCCTATTATTATTATTATATTATTATTATTATTGTACTCGTGTGTAGACTTTATGGGGATTCATTTTGATAATGGGTTGGTAGGTAACCTTTGGATATATAATGAGTCAGTTTTACAATTTATTCATAGAGTCTTTATATTAATTTTTCTACATTATAATGAGAGTGTATAGAGAGGAACTTATATACTATACTATTATTCTCATACTTATCTTTTATATATTATTTCTATATATTTTTTGGGGGGTGTTGAAAATGCTGTTGGATCTTACTAGATTATGGTATAATATTTTTCATAAATGGAATTATTTCCATAAGAGTGGTTATTTTATGTTATAATCCTCATTTTATAAATGAAATTAAATTCATTTTACATTATGTAGGGGATTTAGTTTTATTTTATATATTTTTTTCATGGTATATTTTTTTAAATATTATTGGATTTATGAGGGTTATTATTTCCATATGTGTGTGTTTTATACCATCAGTATTGGTCATTAAATCATGGAGAATTAGGGGAAGTATTTAGGGGAAACAATTTAATACTATTACCAACCTAATATGGGTTATATTTATGAGGATTCATGATAATTTTCCTTGAGAATAAGTAGTTTATGACAAATCATTAGGTGAAAAAAACTTTTATTAAAAAAAGGATTAAATTGAATATATATAATTATTTTCCACATTATTGTTGATCCTAGATTACCCAAATGGAAATTTAATTCAACAAACATGTCAATGTTAATAAAATTATAGTTTTCCATATTTTTGAATATTATACACCAAATCATAGACCATGACATGGTGAAAGTCCCCACCTCAAATCCATTATCTTCTTGTTGTCATATTTTACATGTTATTGTGATCTTGTATAATGATATGTGACATCATTTGTATAACACCCAAAAATGGTTTTCAAATAGCTTTGGTTACTGAAAATTTATATAATAATGTGTAGATAAATTATTAAATTTTAAAGAGTTCAACAATAGGATAAATCAATGAGGTGTAATTTATAAAATTTAGTAATTTCAAAACATATACAACATCAAAACTCTAAGATGTTCATGTATTCATTGATGGTGTTTTGTAAAATAAAGATTCATGGACCTCATTTGTCACACTAGAGTGAATTATAATTATTCAAGAACTATCTCTATTTTTATTCTTTCTATTAGCCTTGAAGGAGGAGGTGTAAGCACACTGTTGTGAAGAAGAGGTCATACCAATGTGTTTAGTGACTCCAATGGATGATGGGTACCCTAAAAAGGAAATAATCCATCGGTATATTTAGAGGGAAATGAAACAAAATCATCATTAGTGAATATAAATTTCATGGATAGTAAGGTATGATCATTTTATGGTTTTCTAATTTCTTTATGTTGATTCCACTCCGAGCCAGTAATGGTGTGATTTTTGTGTCTTCTTCTACTACATATGTGTATAAAGATAATCTATAAATCCCATCAATGGTATTAGAGTGACTAGTGTTCCCAAATTAGAAATATATATTTACTATTTTTTATATTCCATTTTACACATTTTTAGACATATATTTATTAAACATAAAAATGTAATGAGTTTTTTTAAAGATTTAACTATTTTAAGTTTGTTTTTAAATTCCATATCACATGATACCAACATAGTAATTAATTGATAAAAATTAATATTTAACCATAATTAATATGAAAATTTTAATGCGAGTGCCTAGAGTATTATAATAATTTATTTTCAACTCCATATGGTTTTTATCTTTCATTAAAATGATGTTATGTGACATTCAAGAACACTATCATTATACAAAAAAAGTGTTGGGCCCCGATGTAGGAAATATGTCACAAAATATGTCACATAAGGTATTTGGGAATTTTTCTAATTTTTATAGAAATATAATTTTTGGACCATGGTGATATAAAAATTTCATTATTAAACATCGAAGTTGGTTATTTTCAAAGCACATTTTAATTCAATTTATGCCTTTTAACCAATCTAGATCTCATACACAAGAAAACCATTAACATTTTTTGTCTCCCTATCTCAAAATGGTATTCATTTGAAATATAATTTTTCATATGTAAAGGGTAATTAATTTAATTGAGATAAAATAAGTATAAGAATGAAGGATATGAACACTTTTTAAGTAATAAGAATTTTGAGAAGATGGGAAAGGGGTAACCTTACTCGATGAGAATTTTGAAAATAAAATAAGAATACTTATAAAATCACTAAGAAATCATTATATCCCTATTTTAGTATATTTTAATTATTTTCCTATAATACCCTTTTAGTGATTTTATTTTTAACATGATAACCTAAAACTGAAGTGGGTAATGAGGTATATAGATTGGATAATTATTACTACTGTTTCTTTTTAATTATAATTAATATATTAATTAGTTTTTTTAATTAAATAAAATTTTATTCTTGGAAAACATTATAATTTACATGAGGGTGTTATGTGAATTAATAATTAGTGAAACACTCTCTTTTCACTAGAAATCCAAACATAAAATCCACAAAGAATGTTGATACCATAGATGTTTTTAACAACATTAGACTACAGAGTCATAAAATTCAATATACGGAACACTAAAGATTAGAGAAATATGTTATAAATTAGAATAATTTTTTTAATTCTTGATATAGGTTTCCATAACATTTTATTGTTCATTTTTAGCATAATATTTTGAAATAGAAATAAAAAAGTGTAGTTTTCTGGTTAAATAACATGAATTCCCCTATTTTTTAATCAAACCACATTATACATTTTTATTATATTTAATCCATATTTTTAAAATATTATTATACATTATCACATCAACCACATTTCATTTTTATAATGTTTCAAATTCTAGAAACTAATCACACATACACATATAAAAAACCTCATGGGAATGATCCTTAAACACCTTCTAAATTATTATTGTATAAGGTTTAATTTAGAATGTAAAGTGAACAGTGTAAAAAAAGTCAATGTTTTAGAGGATAATTATAATTTCTATTATGAACTATATTATAAATTTTAAAAGGGTTATTAAAAAAACAGTGAAGATAAAAAAAGTCAAACTGGTTTTATTATTATTTCACTTCTTGTGAATTAGGCTAATGTTTTTATACATTATTTCAGGTAATGAATGATAGTTAGATGATAATTTCACACTTACTTAACCAAATTTAACCAAATGAGTTAAATATATTGTATCTAAATACAAATATGAAAAAGTGATGAAATGAAAAGGGAAATTATGCTGTTATATATTCGATAAAAAAATATCTACAAGATATACCAATGCCACAATTTAAAAATATATTGAATATGGTCCCATAAATTCCACATTTGATATACTTAAAAATTAAATTGGTTTCTTTATGTCCTTATTGTATACAATTCTAACCATAGGAATATAATTATGAGCACCAAAATATCCACATAAAATTTCTTTCTACATTCAGTGGAATCCCAAGTGATGATGCATACTCATTTATTCGAGACCATTATATTATAATTCAAATGTTTCCATTAAAAAAAATTTATGTATTTTGAGTATAGAATTAATAATATTCCCTATTACATGAAAAATCAAGATTGAATTTTTTTTTTTACATTATGTAAATTCATTTGATTTATGGGACAATATTGATAGTGTTTTTAATATGATGTTTTATTCAATGAATTATACTATTTATTTAAGGAAAAAATAGTGTATTTTTTACAATAATATGGTGAACTATTTCATGAATCATGGGAGATAATCTAAGGGATTTTGATTCCATTCCCACACCATCAATAACTATTATATTTATTGATGTAGTTTTTCTATGAAAAACCTACACCTTCTTGTCAAACTATTTTTGATATATTTTCAAGTGGAAATTATTTTGATAGAAACAAATATGTGATTAATTATATATATATATTGTATACTAAAAAATTTTAAAAACTTATTTTTATAGATGAGTAAATCCAGTGAATGAAATTTCATCTCAATAGTATGTGGCTTCTCACATAGCAAGTTTTTAAAGGGAAATTAAATCCTTGATTGTGTAAGAACCAAATTAACCAATAGAAATTATATTCATATATAATATAATGACATTATGATTATTGTCATATAAATTTTATTACGCCAACTAAAAATACTAAAGTAGTCAATTACATGGGTTATAGTGGGAGAAAACTGATTATACCCAATTATTTATCAAATACATATAATCTAGGGTAGAAACACCCAAACATATCTTACAATGACCAAGAGTTTTATAAAATAAAATAATCATATATATTTTTGGCTAAAATTAATCTCCAATATAAAAAACATATTGGAAAAAAGATCAGGTAATACATGAGAGAAATTATATAACAATTCATACACAAGACATAGGATAAAATTAAAAAAGATGTTAGGTCCAACTAAAAAGTGAAACAAATAACCAATAAATCATAAATAATATTAAATTTCATTTTTTTTGTAAATTAAAATGATTTTTATAAGGGTTAAAGTTAAATTTCCAATCATCTTATAATTTAATACATGGGGAAACATAACCAAGGTGACTATCTAGAGTGTATTTAATACAAAAATTACCTGAAAGGTACATAAAATTGAATATAAGGGTATGGTGAATGATAAAAAATATATGGATGATAAATATAATTACTCATTAAATAAAGTCCAATAAGATATCATGAAAGAGGAAGGATAGAACAAGAAGAACTCAATTCTTAAAATTTCCAAACTAAGGGATAATATTCATTTGATTATGTACCCACAATAATTAAATAAGAGAGGTAATGAAAAATATATTAAAAATATTCTTTAAATGATTAAAGATATGAAATTTAAATTTAAATTAATAAAATAATTGGAATAACTTCCCAAATATCTTAAAACATTTAAGGATATGATTTATAATAACCATAGGTGGTAGGAGTTTTTCAAGGATTCTCTTACTGATGAATCTAGAGTGGCGTTTTAATATATAATCTATCCAAAATTTAATTATACAAGAATATTTATTATCCTATGTCACATTGGGAAGGATGAAGTCAAAATATGTTTGTTTTATCAAGGTGAAATTTTATATATTATTACATTATCATTGTCTAAGAATATTTGGATCAGTGAATTAAAACTCATTATAGTTTCTCTTTTAATGTATCAGACTCAGTTTAAAAATAATTAATGGTCCAGTGGGTCAGATGGCCTCATGTGTGACTCCCCATATGCTAGAGGCAACCATATAACATCATGGTTAGATTATGGTATGGTGGGGAGACTATACCCTCATAATTAGAGTGGTGTATAGTATTATAAAAAATAATAAATACTAAAAACATAATAATTGAGGAAAAATGGAAGAAAGAAAACATCTAAGTGAATATAAATTGATAGAATAAGTAATAACTAGTTTCATATACAAAATGATGCTATGTACATATTATATAAAAAACTAGAATATATGGGGAAAAGAGAGGAATGCAAATAAAACATCCTATAAAAAATGAAAAAAATACCAAAATCAATCTCGAAAATAATCATAAGAATAAGATCTATCCTCTAATCTCATACCCCATCCTAGTATAGAAAATCTAGCATCCAATTTTGGGTGATTCCCTTTTTCCTTTGCTATATTCATGAGATCTGTTCAGGTACCATTATACGGCCAAAAAAGGGAGTGAGAAAACACCATATTTCACTACCAATTACATATATTATAATATATATAGTGTATATAAAAATTGAAATTTGAAGGTATAACAAATATAAATAATTGATGTAATTGGGAATCAAGTCAGCATGGGTTCCTAGGGGACACCCAACTGACTCTACCTCCTTCGGCCCAAGCCTAAATATATTTAAATATGAGTCACCATATATTAATATATGTATATTTATATATATACATATATATATGTGTGTATATAAACACACACACACACACATATGTAGTACTAGTCGGGACCTGAGGTGTATAAAAAATTCTTCCATGCATAATCATAAGAATCAATAGCTTTAGATAAGGGAATTGGACCATAATTCATTAGGGTATATGAAATTCCAAGTATATTAATACCTATCAATGATGTGGGTCATCATTCCCAACATCCCAACTAATGAGTCTGAATCATTATGTACAATTTCAATATAAAATATATGAAACGCCAAGTATAACAATCAACATCAAAGGTTCGTGAATCGATATGTAAAAAATTACCTTTACCATTGAAGAATGGCTAATATCCATGTTATAAAAATAATAAGTAAAAATTTAATTTAAAATATTAATGATGTCAAAAGTAGTATGCATGTCAAGTCACTTTTCATTTAATCCTCTTTAGACGTGGGCCTCACTCTTAATTCACCAAGGTACAAGGTACATAGTGTTACCATTTACATTTAACTTAATTCATTCTAAAATTTAAATTTATGAATAACTAAACATACCTATATGGTATTTTTTGAGTCATAAAACAATTTATGAGTCTCAAGACTATATAATAAATAAACCCCAAGGGTGGTACTAGTCGAGATAGTCAACCTCCAATGACTACTTGGGTCTATGGGAGTATCTCTATAAAGGGATCATTAAATTAAAATGATTTATTATTTTTTAAATAAATTCAAAGAATTTAGAGAATGTAGAATAATGAAACATAATATAAACAACAAGGATTTAAGGGAAAAGTATTATACCACCAAACTTGTGGAGGTAAATGAATCTTCATCTCGTATTGAACTCTAATTTGGGATCAAACTAGAGAAATTATAAGAACAGAAAAACCCCATAAATACGGAATATTATATCACAAGAAAAATAGAATTTTTGATTTCTATTGAAGATGAGAAAAGAAGGAATATGATTGAAGAACTTTTTGAGATTGATCAAATGAGATGAATGGTTCTTGAATCAGACACCAAATGATGGAGGTATCTCAAATCCTATGTAAAGGATAAATGAGAGGTCTCAATGTGCGGGAGGAGGTGTTGGGTGAAATTTTGGAAATATAATGGAGTTTAGGTTTTAATATAATGAGGGGTAAATGGTAATTTCAACCATTTTAAAGGTAAAATGTTTGGTTTCATGGTTGGAAAATCCATGCACCAACTATTCATGCGCACAATCCCATATATCACCCTCTCACACACACAATTAGGAGAATGGTTTGACAACCCTTGCACACCCAATTTTTCTAACTTTTTAGATTTCTATAGAACCCCTACAAGTATGCATGGATCCCCTACATGGTTTGAAAAACCGTGTGTCACTCTTACAGGGGAACAAAGTTTGAGGGGCACAATTATCACTAACCATGTGACTCTCATGTTTAATCCAAAATTTAGTGCTCTAGGATCCAAACAAGCCCTATATTATCCATAACCATTTATTAACTCTTACGAACTTTTACTAGAGTAAAAGTTCTTAATTTTAAATAGTAATTGGAAGAATACATAGTTCTCTGAAATGTTGTGATCTTACAAACTCACCTCTTTAAAACAACTCATCACTATGCTTCCATTATGAGGGTGGTTGATTGGTGTATGATAATAATTCTGGACACTGAGCATATACATCATCTTCCAGCTTCCAAGTCTCATCTTGTACATGGTCATTCTTTTATAGCACCCATACTAGAAGAAATAACCTTTTACATAGAGCCTTCATGCTCTTACCAACAATAAAAATATGAAACTTCTCAAAATAGGCATCATCCTCCAATAAAATCTCACCATGTTAAAGAATATATTATGGTTCAGAAAGATAATGCTGAATCTATAAAACATTGACTAAATCTTGAATGGCCTAGTAACATTGAGGAAAATAAAACCAATAAGATAGTGTCATGTCCCACTCCAAAATATCAAAAGGGTCCAATGAACCTAGGTGTTGGATTCCCTTGTTCTTGAATCCATTAATTACCAAATCTATGAAAAACACACAAGAAGACCCAATCCCTAACATCGAACTACATAGGTGATCAATGGAGATTGACATAAGAATTATTAATAAATTGATGTATAATAATACAATTCTGAATCAGTTGAGCCTACTAAAATGTCTCATGAATGATATTAGGTCCCAGTAGGACCGCCTCACTTGCCCATAACCATCATATTGGTGAATGAAATGACCTACCATATAGGCCCTCATAAGGATCCATATGTATGGTCACCAAAAAGATATTATTATAGGAAAATTTAGAGAAAGATAAGTTTCATTCCCAAGATCCTATAAAATAGAGGAAACATTCCTTGAGAATTTCCTCTAATAGTTATATCATATGCTTAGACTAACCATCACCCTTTGGGTGATAGGATTCACCTAGCGGTACATGTGAACCTAGTTCATTATACAACCCCTAGCCAAACTGTGATGTGAAATGAGTATCTCTGGATGATAAAATGGTGAGAGGGATACCATAAAGTCATATGATCTCCCTAACATATAACATTCCCAGATCGTCTATAGAAAAGTTCTCCTGAATAGATAGGAAGTGGGTGACCTTCTTCAGACTATCAATGATTACCCACACTATGCCACAACCCTGAGGTGACCTAGATAATAAACTTATAAAATACACGGTTAAGTTATCCCTATAATGGGAAT
Source organism: Viscum album (assembly GCA_963277665.1). Taxonomy (NCBI): domain Eukaryota; kingdom Viridiplantae; phylum Streptophyta; class Magnoliopsida; order Santalales; family Viscaceae; genus Viscum; species Viscum album. The sequence goes on from OY728128.1 coordinate 614,731,092, forward strand.
TGGATATAAAATAACAGTAGGTTGATGGTGTTCCTACTTCACCTACTGATAGGTGGAATACCAAATAAAAAACATATTATCTCCCTTTTCATCCCTGACCACAAATACTAATGATGTAAGTCAGGATATATATTTTCAAGACTAGGATTTATATCCCAATCAGAGGCTTGAAATTATCATATCAATTTCCATCACATGCCTGAAGATACCTATAAACGTCCATGAATATTCAAGATATCATCCTCTCTAATGACCTAGCCTAGCAGTGGGTACTTTCCTAAAATCCTTTCCCTTAGGAGAAAACCCTCATGATCCGAAAGTTATCTCATCTTCAATATATGAATTATTTAAGAAGTCACTTATAACAATGTTTTTATAGGATTACCAAGATGGTCTTTTAAATTCAAATGTATCTAAAAAATAATTTCATTAACTTTTATTCACTACTAGCCTCTTATAATTTATGTTTTTGAGTCTTTTGTCTTAGATAATTAACTACAACATTGACTTTCCTAGGTGTATAAGCAAGCTCAAAGTAAAAGGAATAAAGATACTCAACCCATCACTTTTAAATGTGATTCAATTCATGTTGAGTAAATATGTATTTGAAACTTTTGTGTTCTATTTAAAAAAACCATTCCACAAGTAGATAGTGTATCCAAAAACATAAGTCATGTAATACAACTGCTCGATTGAGATTTTGTGGTAGGTAATTATATATATGAGGCCTTAATTAACATGAACCTTAAACCACAACTAACTCATCCTACATTAAGACTATTCCCATCCAGAAGCCTGATGCACTAAAATATATTGTATAACTTCTTCCTAGATTGGGAAGAATCAAGATTGAAACTCAAGTAAACCTTCCTTTCAACACTTGAAAGGCATTCCCACACAGATCAAACAATGTAAAATTGAAACCCTTCTTGTACAACACTTAAGGGGTGTTTTATGTGTTAAAAGTTTTAGATAAACTATGTATAATAACCATCAATCCTCAATAAACGTTATATGTCATATAAATTCTTATGATGCTCCCAAAAAACAAAAAATATCACATTTTATGGGTCAACATATACTTATTCCTCTAAGATAAAGTGATACAGGAAGTGAAAATTATTAATCTGGAAGTGAAATTTTTTGACCATGGAATACAATATATGCCCTATTAGTGTAATCAATATACTTTCAAGGTGTTTGGAATGATCTCATCAATTAAGAGAATACACCAATATATCCTCCATGAAAACCAAAATGAAATAATCTAGGTATAGGTGGAAAACCTGATTCATCATAGCCCTAAAAAAGGTTTTCATGTTCGGGAGACCAAACATCACAGTCAAATACTCTTACAAGCTATATAAACTATGGAATGTTGTATGTGGTATATTTGAGTGTCTGAATTTTACCAAATGACAACCCATATTCAAATAAATATTTAAGAAAACCCAAGCTCTATAAATCTTGTCAAAGGGGTCATCTAAGCGAGGTAGTGGATACTAGTTCTTAACTGTATGCTGATTCAACATCCAGTATTCCAAAAACAAAATGAGGATCCCATACACTTTCTTGGAAATAATCATGAGATAATCCCATTGAAAATTATTGTGCTGTATAAACCACTTAGATTTTGGGTCCTTTTACTATCTTTTATGTTCCCAAAGATTAGAAGGTTCCATCCTATAAGGAAGAATATACACTAGAAATGATCCTGAAATTATCTCAATAGTGAAATCCACCTCTATCATAGGTGGAAACCCAAAACATTTTTAAAAAAATGTCCTTGAAAGTATCCACTACAATAGTTACATTTCTTTAATGTGTTCACTAATCGTATTGAACAGTACTAGAAATTTGGTATGACACTCCACCTAGACCATGAATTTCAGGTCTGAATCGACTATCCTAGACATCACATTCTACTTTGTAAATGTAGTTATCATCCTCTGGTGATAATAAATTAATGTTCCATTAATAAAAATCAATATGGGATTGATATGTTACTATCCAATCCATCCCAAGAGTTACATAAAATCCTTTCATGTCAAGGAAAAAAAGATTCCATACGAAATGATAACCACTTATCTCTTGGGGAAACTCTTTGAACTAATATTTGATTTAAGATCAAATCCCCATCATAGTATTGAGTATTATTATAAAACAAAAGTACTCTATCTAGAGGATCATATTTTTCATAATTTCTGCATATATAAAATAATGTTAAATGCTCGTGTTAAATAAGGAAGAAACTAAAGTAGATGCTAATTGAATCGTACTTCATCTAGTATAAGAACTAAAAATATGCTCCTCAGGTGTTAGTTGTACTACATAAATCTGGTCTGACATTTGTCCCTCAGATAAAACATGACTAACTTGAGCATGTTCACTCTGATGGCACTGTAAGTCATGTGCCTGGCTCCCTTGGCCATTCCCATCTCCTCACCCTGAACGTTTGATAGTACCCCAACTTCCCACATATCAAGGACCTGTTGACCCTGATCCTAACTGTGGAATTGGTGTAGATCCGCTCTCATTAGGTATTGGAGGAAATGGTCTTCAATTTTTTTAATGTGACCCATCTTATATCAAGATTATCACTCAACTAAGTCTCTGTTTCACTTGGTTTTCATGTGTCTCAACTTCCTATACTGATTACATATCACATAACTATCAGTGGGTGCCATCTGGCTGCCACTGCCCCAACAAGTAGACTATAGGAATCACTTCTTGCCACCATTTGGACCCTTACCTATCTCGATACTTAACCAAACCAGCCCATAACTTTGGGTTTTTATAAAATTTTCATAGCGATGAGGGAAATGTTCACTGTTTCCTAAAAAGTATTTAACTAAAAGGCGTTAACCTGATATCAAATATCATACATGAGTCCATCATCAAACCATCTCGATATCATCATCTCTTCACTACAATTGTCAGTGTCAAACACTGGATATTGGTTAAATGAACTAAATAATATATCACAGACATAAAACCATACTGAAATTATATAAATCACCTTACTCGGTCATCTCTTAGTGTCTTAAAGAAATAGTAGTCATAAAAAACCACATGAAAGTATCCCCAGTCCATATACTGATGATGAGCGTCATGGGTAATGACATCCCACCAATTCATTGAAAAATCATGCACTATGTAATTTTAAATATTGACACTTTTGAATCTATCAAAAATTTTACAAGTCAAATGTTTCATTCTAGTTAGGAAAGCTCCCTTACCCAAAGAGACCATTGATATTTTATTATCTCCCCATATCCACAAGAACATATTTGGAATTTAATATGTTTTTTAATGAAAAAATGAGGCCAAAACATGTAATTTAGATAGGATATAAGAGAAAAAAAATGAATTCTAAAGGATAAAGGAGAATCAAACTTGTGGATGAAGAAGAGTTTAAAGAATATATGAAAATAGAAACTTTTCTTGATAAAGGTGGTGGAACTTTTGAGACCATCATTTGAAAACCACCAATACTTCCTTATATCCCTTTAATTCTGGGTATTTGTTATTATCAGAAGATAAACTTATTGTAATTTTTTGTTTGAGCAAGACTGGATAAACCTAAAGGGGTTAACAGAAAATGTATCTTGAACATTTGTTTTTTCATTCTAATTATTGTGTTAATTTATTTTCCTAAATTAAATAAATTTATTTACTTATAAAACATATTAATTTATATTATGAGTTTATATGACTGATCTATATGAGATTCACTCTCTGTTCACTAGGAATCCAAACATATAACCTCAATGGAAGACAATTCCATGGATATTATTGAAAAAATTAAATAATTGGACCTTTACGTTAATGTAATAAACACATAAGCTGAAAAGAACAAGGTATCCTTTATTGAAAGTGTTGAGATTCTCAATGGGGTTTTCTACAAAAAATTGAGTGTCCATTTTTATTATATTATTTAGAAATTAAAATAATAAGAGATTACTAATTAAGTGAAGTCACATAAATTAATATATTGAGTAAGAAAAGTAATTTGCTTATTTTTTATTCCACCAATACATTTTCAGGAGTCTAATATATTTTCTCACATCAATCACATTTCTTTTTTAAAATATTTTCAATTATAGAAACTGATAGCATATTCCAATAAATATCTCCAAATAAGAATGATCCTTCATAATTTTTTTCATATTTAGTGTGTATGTTTTATTTTTTTGAATTAAATCATGGGAAAACTATAATATTCTAGTGATGAATCAATAAGATGAAAATTTAAATTGATAACTAGTTTTGGTGTTTTTATAGAACCATGGTCATGATTATTACACTATGTTGTTGTATATTTTTCCTTAAAACAACATGATTGTTTGACCACCATGTCATAGAATGTTAATTTTCATAAGAAAAATGTTATAATTTATAGGAAAACAAAATTGTTTTCAAACAATAAAATTGATTTCTATTTTTTATATCATCATGATATGGTTGGTTGATCACAATGTCATGGTCAAATCCATTGTGGGATACAACTATTCCATGGTAAAAAAATTGTTGTAGTCATTGGTGAGAACATGTAGCTAAAAGAATGTGTTTATAAAATATGAAATGGTTCAAAGTGTTTGGGATTATAAAACCATTACATAGTGTGACACCATTATCTTTAGAGAATTTTAAAAATTGCTTTTCTCACAAATATTTTCCCAAAATAAGTGTTTTTGATGGTTATGATTGTATATAGTCATTGAATGTCATAAAACACCTACACTGAGAACCCTTAACTAGAATAAAATGAAGGTAAGTGTAACCCATAAATTTTACCTAGAGTATGCCATGGTTTTACAACTATCACCGAGGGTATATATAACACCCTGAAATTTTAAAATAAGAACATCATATCTGATAGCGTGTATGAAACGTAACACCAAGAATAGAATGAAATATAACATACCAAAAAATTATAACATATTTACTATCATAAATAAATTGAATATATTAAATATCTTTCAATTAATTCAACACTAATTTTATCTTGTGTTACACATAACAATGACTCTCTTTGATGTCTTCTGTTACACTCAAGACCGAGTTTTACCAAATACTATTAATATTATTATTTAAAATAAAAATTAATTCTTAGAAGTTAAATAGAAGGTTATGAATAGGATTAAATAATTTATAAAAATATAGAGTTTAAACAAATATAAAATGAATTAATTGGTCATTAATTCATTAAAAATGAAAATAAAAACCAATTGAATATATAATAAATCTTCCTATAAAAAATTATGCACCAAGGGTGTTTTATCTTAATAAATTAAATAAATTAATATTACTGGATAATATTAATGAAATTTTAATATTAATTATTTGATCAATTTTTTTAAATTAATCCTATGTATTTTATAGGCATAAGATAATAACAAATGCAATTTTAAGCCTAAAAGATGTATTTTTTAAAGACAATATTGCTGCCTTTTAATGTAACACATGTTTTAAAATAGAATTTTGACACTTATAAATTTTAATTGAAAAATAAAATTCAATTTTGAAATCATAATGTAAAAATTATCTTAGGTTGATTTTTTTTGTATTTTTATGAGAAGTTACATTTTTTGACGAACAATTAAAAATATTGGATTTCAATTAAAAAATAATTTTACTCTAAATAATTTAAATTGTTAAATTATATTTTTAATTGGTTTTAAATTAAAAATAGTTAAATTATAAATATATTAATACAAATAATTTCATTGGAATAGTTTTTATGTTTAATTTATATATAAAAACTTAGTAAAAGTTTTAAAATTTTAACTTTAAAACCCCGCTTTCTCATCCCGTCTATGAGAATAATTTAAAATTAACATTTTCCAATCAAGTGAATTGAATTTGGAAAAATTGATTATCTATTTATGAAAGAATAATTTATAATTTCTAATGAGGTAAAATTAATTTTTGATACAAATTATTAGTGAAATCAATTACAATTTACTATTGTGATTTAGAGAAAAACATGTTTTCCAAGGGACTAAACATTAAATTTAAGAACTAAAATAACCTATAAACATGTCAAAAACAAATCATAAATATATTTTTATAACTTATAAATTATTTTATCAAGTTTTTTGAACTATTGGATCCACGTTATAAGAAAAAAAGCAGGGTTGGAATTCACTCTTTAAAAAACATACATGTTTGCCACTCACCCCAATTATAAAAGGGTACCCAGTATCCTCCTCTTTTCATATCCCTAAACCACATTTTTTTCAAATAACCGACCCATAAACATACCAATATACCTAAACAAATCCTATATAACTTATCTTGGGATTAAATACATCTTAGTAATGAATTATTGAAAACCAACAGAGGATACCTCGAAGAAGAGGTATTGTTTTTGTAAAAGTGTTTTTATTTTATTCCATTCTCCACCTCCTAAAAATATTTTTATATAATTATTATATATTAAAATAAGTGTATTTTATATATTAATATGTTTTAATTTTAATTTTACAACCTAAAACATCACAAGATTACACCAAACGGTTTACGAAATCATCATTCATGTGTGCGGTGGATTACCTCTTTGGGAACCGATGCTATTAGTTTTTCCATTACCACATATAAAGGTTAGTAATAATGATAATCAAAATGTTTATATATTATATTTATTATATTATATAACACATAAATTCATTCTGTATGTTTTTTTGAATACGATAAAGTCATCCATGAGGACGACACACTACCGCCCCACGAACAAATGTGATTCATTCACTATTTACATTGAATGTATTAATAATGGGTTTAATAAAAATATATGATATATATGAAATAAATAATATACTATAATGGTAATATAAATTTGCATCATTTAATTTTATTTCTTTTAATATGGTAAGAAAATGGAAACATTTTTCAAGTGTACCTATGACCTATCATCTCCATGAACAGCGTATTCTATTTCCTATAACCAAATTTTATGGATTAATATAAATTCATATATAATTAAGAAATATAATAATTAAATAGGGATTTAAATTATGTATATTATGAAACTATGATCCAATTAAGATGAGAAAAAATAACAAGTCAAAACATAGTTGAAAAACACGGAAATTAACACCTTAAATAATGAAAATAATAAATGCGTATTAACAAAACATGTGATAAGATGTTATAAATGGACCATATATGATGTTATAAATATTAATATGGATTTTTATAAGATAATAACATGATTAGTACTATTATACATGTTTTTAAAGATTTTTTAACCAAAGGATGCATAATGAAAGGGATTTCATCTCAATTTACATTTCCTTCAGAAGTAATTGTTTTTATGGACCAATTAAATTTCACGTGGTGGAAATAATTACACCTTGTCATGTAATATAATTAATATTTTATTATTAATTTTATTTTAAGTTTCAATCTAAATTATATAACCCTTGAGGATTTGACATGGAAATTACCCAATGTAAAAAACTATCATGCAATCTCACTTTATTTAGTGATTGCTAACTTTATCTTAAAACAATCACTTTATTGTAATAATGTTTCATTGGAAATTATATTTATATTAAATATACATAGAATTTTTAACATATATTAATATTTCTTACACCGTTTACCATTTTTACAAACATTTTTTACTTTAAAAGATATTGATTATCTTGGGAAAATTGATGAATCTGAATCCTTTAGTCAAAAAAGATATTTGATAAGAAATATTGTTTATGAATTAAATAGTTTATTATATATATGATTAATTACATGGACTGGTATGAAATGGGTTTTTCACCATTTAATGTAGGCCCCTAGATGCATTAGTATTCTCATGAGAGAAATCTATTGTCCAAATCAGATGGGTTTCTACCTGGTATGTTTTAAACTGCCTTGTGAAAGGTCTTGAAGGTAAAGGTTTGATGTGCCTGTGAAACATGGAATATAATATTTAAGCATTTCCTTCATTTATAATTTAGTTATTATTACTATAGTTGATATTTTTTCTATGAAATTATTTATTGATGCATTTTATTCTCAATTTATTGATTATATGGAATGTGTTTCTGTTATTTACCTTGAAATATTGATTATGACTTATAAATATAATTTTTTTTATAAAAGTGGTGACATGAATTGGACACCCAATTCATGCCCCAATGAATTTTAATGAAAGAAAACGTAGAAATACAAGCATGCAGTGTAAAGGATTTACACTAACAGGGATCAAGAGAAATAAAAGTTGAGATTTCTAGAAGAAAATAAGAAAAAGATCTAGCATCAACAATGATCTAGACGTCTTGAAATCAACCAATACATGATCTCTAAAAGTTCAATTACATGGTAAGAACTCCCCTCAAATGCACAACATATGGCATCAATAAATCACGTAGTTTAAGAGAGAATAGATATATTTCAGTCTGGATAATTTTTCATATAGACTCACTATACAAACAGTTAGGTGACACAAATAGCCCAAATATAGATAAATTCCCAACAAATCCAACTGTATCTAAAGATTTATGAAATGAGGGGTGAGGTGGAATGAATAATATATTCAAAAGTGAAGCATTTAAACCACAAAAAATCTTTAAGGGTTGAAGGGTAGCACTTCCAAAGTAGCCTAATAGGCCTCCAAGATCTGGTCGGGAATGAAACAACTCCAAAGGTCATGAAAAAGAGCACCAGCAAGCAGCAGAAGTAAGCAAAAAAAAACGCAAGCAAACAAAACTTTAAGAAGGTATGAGTCATTCCCCAGGTATGTATCTAAAATTAAAATCAGGGTTTTTATTGTAATAATCAACCATCCAGATGAACATACACATCTTGATTTGAAGATACATCTCTGTTAAAATGTCACTATTGATGTATTTATGGAATTTGATTTAATCTTGTTCATCTATCCATGCATCAATAACATTGCTCACATAATCCATAATCACTTATGCATCCCTGTACATAGGATCATTATTTGGATCATATTCATCCTCTTCTAATGTAGAGGTTGCAACAGGTTCAGAAACTATTGGTTGTGTTGGAGGCTCAATGATTGCCTTCCTTGAGATATCGAGTGATCTTGTAACTGTTGTTCTCTCAAGGTTAGAGTATTCGTGATGTTTCCTAGTTTTTTTTTGGATTTGGGGTGATGTAACCATCATCATCCACCATTTATTTTGTTTATTTTCTTAGCACTCAATTTGAGATATGCTTCCTCAATTTGGATAGATTAATCTTCTTTCTCCTTTAAAGAATCACTAGAATCAGAGAGGCTACCTTGATCCTTGTCCCATGTATCATGTGATTTAGATTGTTTCTCCTACTCCTCCACCAGAGTACCAGAAGGTAAAATATCAACAAGGTCTTACAATACTGTACCTTCAAAAGGTTATTTAGGAATACTCAAAATCTCCTTTTTCAGATAAGTATTTTTCCATTCATTAGAAATCCCCGGGGAGGGGGGGGGGGCGATTTTAACCTTGACATTATCCCCATCAATTCCACTCTTTTTCTTGAATTTTTCAACCCATGTGACTTTTTTTGTCCTTAGGACATTCAATATTATCTCCATAGTCTTTCATAGAATATTTGAGCTTGAGGTAAGAAAGATAGAAATTGGGATCTTTACAGTTTGTATCAGAGAAAGTGTTGTATAACCCATGGAAACTTGATTTAGGAAAACATAGATTTTGGAACATAACCCTAAAATAGACTTTGATGATAATAATATAAGAACATCCAATTTTTTTGGAAAGGTATATATTATGCAAATATTCCAAGATATACATCCCTATCCAAATACTATATGTGGATGTGTTTCTAAAATAGATGTACCTAAGGGTAATAACTCCAAAAAGACTTAATCGGTCTTGTCTCAAGTGTAACCTGGTACATGAAAATGGTTCATACTATAAACCTTTTTTATACTACTAAGGGATATTCTTTGGAAAAATTACATTTTATTTATAAACCATTATGAAGTATTTTAAAGTAAAGATATCCAAAAAGAAACCATGATTATGATTATGAGATTAGTTATGGATAAAATTTTCAAATTATTACAATTATTTCACTAGTTTTGGGATTAAAATTTATGTTAAATAATGTTATGATCTAATATAGTGTATTTTATTTTTTATAAATGGAACCTAGAAGGAATAAGTGCATCAATATTTATGGACAAAGTAGAGGATTCCCTACCAAGAAAGCCGATATAGCTGGTGTTGGAACTGATAAAGTTATAGATATATGAGGGAAGCTTAATCAATTTATGAAAAATAAAATTTACCAGATGTAAAACCCTATTCCAAAATTATATTTTCCAATGTTAGATCACTTTATGCAATAAAGGATCCTATAATTTAGTGGGACTACTGATCTAATGGCAGCAGAGTAATGGATTAAGTCTTTGGTTGAAATATTTGTTGCACTGAGATGTGGTGAAAAGGAAATGGCCACAATTTCAATGTATTGTCTTAATGGAGATGCCGGTCAATGGTGGTCATTAATACAAAATATTAGGGTGTAAGTGGAAATAGAACTTATGGAATGGAATGCTTTTAAGGATACATTCGTTGACAAATATTTCCTTGGTGATAAACAAGATAATATTAATAGAAAGTTACTTATGAAAAGACAAAAGGGGGAAGAAAGTGTTTCAGACTATGAAGATACTTTTAAAAGTATAGATAGGTTTGATATAGATTACGTACACAACACAGAATGAAAAATTGACTATTTATTTAAAGGGATTAAGCCAAGTCTCTGAAGTGAACTGATCTCTCAAACTTTTTCTTTATACAATGAAATAGTTTTATGTGTTATAAATATAGAGAGAGAATTATATAAGTCATATGGATATAAAGGGAATAAATATAAGTAGATGATGGCATAGAAAATAAAAAATAATGGGATAAAGGGAATGGAGGATTTTCCAACATGTGATAACTGTGGAAAGAATCAGCATGTGAAATGTTTAAATGGATTATAAGTTTCTTATAAGTGTAGAGAAAAGGGTCACCAGAAAAAAGATTATAAAGGGAAAAAATAAAACATTGATATTACTTGTTTCAAATACAAGTAGATGAGTCACTAAAAAAATGAATACCCAAATAATAAAAGGATTATTCCTTTTAAAAATCTAAGGGATTAAGGTCAATATTATGCTATTTTTACTTCCAACGTTAAATGATTAATTTTTAAATGAATTTGGATACTTGTAATATGGTGAAAAATTATTTTATTAATGATATTAACTTCATAATAATTATAAAATATATAATTATTTTACTTCACTAATATTTTATTAATGATTTTATATAGTATGTTGTATGACACTGATAAACAAGAAAAAATGATTTAGTATCATGTTGATCTTTTTGAAAAAACCACGATTGAGGGAAATATAACCCTTAATATGTTCCTGATGTTGAGATAATGATGTTTGGATAAAGAGATGATTGATATGGATAAATTAAATTAAATAGTAATAAAAACATTGGAAATGATGCTAAAGTTTTTATCATAATATTTTATAAAGTTTAATCATTTATGAAATGGGTTAAGTTGATCTTTGTATAAGGTGTTATATATTAATATATTACTTAACCTTATGAACATTTATATGCTCTATGTATTGGTTTTGTAAAGTAGTTAGAGACATATGGAAGGTATTTTCACACTTTTAAGGATCTTATAATCCGTTGAAAGTGAAGTTTTCTTCCCCAGGCATAAAAATATCCATTTTTTGGATATTTTTTCTTAGAGTAAGGGATGAATTGGAAACTGATCAAATAATAACCAAATGATGAAATTGTTCTTATAAATTATAAATATATAAATTAAGTATACTTTATTATGTTATTATATATTAAAATAATTCCTTATTATTAGGAAAAGGATATTAAAACATTGTGTTATCTTATAACCATCATTTTGGGTGATATAAATAACCATATTCACAAAAATTGGGTTTATGGTATTTTGGTCATTAAAATTTTCTATATCACCCATTTTATTGTGATCAATGTTCTCCATCACTCTCTATTAGTATTTTTTTATTATTTTTCTCTTCCATGTAAATGTTTTCATTTCTCAACTATTTTCTCATATCTGGAAACCTAGTTCTATGAATATTCTAGATAACTTTTGTAGATACCTTTACTTCTTATTAAGGGGATATTTTAATAACTATTTTATGATTTGGATTTATTAATAACGGTATTTCCAAATTTCAAACCCTTTATTATCGATATCACGTTTAAATTGTTAGGACATAATTTATTTAAGGTGGGCGGAATGTAACACGCCAAAATTTTAAAATATAAACATCATATCTAAAAGTTTATGTGACATGAAACACCAAGAATAGAAAGGAATATAGCATCATGAAAATATATTATATATTTACTATATTAAATAAATTAAATCTATTATATAGATTTCAATTCACACAACATTGAGTTTATATTTCGTTACATGCAATAATGACTTTCTTTGGTGGCTTCTGTTACATGCTGTAAGAACCCAGATCTTCTTTTCAGGTATATATTTATTTTCTGGTTGTTTTTGATAAAAATATGTGTTTCTGAAAATTTCATGAGAACATGCCATGTACTTATAATTACTTGTCGTGTAACCAGTTGCTGTGGGAAGCCATGGGTTGGACGTGTAACTGCCGATCACATGGCAGTGTGGGGAGACCTGGAGACTGCTTAAATCAGGGGATAGTTTAGGTACTTACATGACATGTACCCTTGAAGAACATGTTGTGTACTTTCTTTTTATTTCATTAAATGGACCGGGGACATGTCTTGTTCACAAAGTTATCTTCTTCTCCACTTATCTCATTGAGGAGCATCCATGGCCATTGATTCTTCTCCGAGCCCTCTACTCTCCATCTGTTCTCCAAATCAACTACTGTTAACTTCATTGGAATCAACACTATAAGCTCTTCCTTCTTATAGAGCCTCATTTCTTTATTCATCCTCTTTCATGAGATATCCTCTGTTGAAAATTTTTAGTGTTTTTGTAGATATAAGTAATTATAGGGAGATTCGAGGCCTGAGGCTCATGTATATTGATTTTAAAATGTTGAGTTAGGTGGTTTGTGTCTTTCTTTAGTTAGTCTTTGAGATATATATGCAAAAGTTTCCAATACCCTTGTTCGGGGTATTGCATGATTATTGTTTTTAGACCTATTATTTTCTGCTATGCCTTGTGTGCCTGAGTAGAGGATTTATGATTGTAAATAGGGTTATTTACCTTTCTATGGATGTGTTCCCCATTTTTTCTTAATATTTACTGTTTGGTATAGTATTTCTTGTTAGGATGCTTGGTTTCCCATGCCTAGTATTGTTAGGATTGAGTGATTTTATCGGACATGATGTGACATGATGTAGACTGTTTAGCCTAGTAGTTATTGAGGTTTAATTTGTCTACCATGTTTCATTTGTGCAAGATTGACTTACACAGGGTTGTGGGAACCGGGTGTAGTAGACCATAGGGAGAATAGACATTGAGGGATTCTCCAGAGGGTCGGTTTACTTTTCACGTTGCGAGACCAAAGGGGGGATGGATGTGAGTGCTCCCTCACAGTTTAAATAGTTCCCTATTGTGAGACCAGATTGGTAATTGAACATTGAGTGCATCCCTATAGTGTCGGTATTTTACGGATAAAAGACCATAGGGGGAATTGACAGTGAGTGCTTCCTTAGAGTGTCTTTGTTAAAGATGAACTAGAGGGGTTAGACTAGGAGTACTTATCAGAGGGTTGCTTGTGTTTGATTGGTTGAACTAGAGGGTATAGGCTATGAGTAATTCCCATAGGGTTTCTTGTATTTAATTATTGATTACTTGATATATTAAAATGAATTCAATTGGAACTATAGTATTGTTTACTTATACACACTTCCTTGTTTACTGCTTGTTTCTAATTATTGTCTGCCATAAATATTTACCAACTGTTTGGCACAGATCTTTGAGGGGTTTCCTATTGGGAATCTTCTCACACTATATTTGGGTCATTTTTTTTTCAAACTGATAATATCACTACAGGTTTAGATAAGGTAAATCAACCTTCTACTTCTGGTACTTGATTTCTATGGAGATAGAGAGTGTGGGACCAAGAAGAGGCTTGCGATGCTGCTGGAGTTTTTTTGTTTCCTTTGTAATTTGGTTTAATACTGTATTCCATCATTGTGGCTTGATGACATCTTTCCTAAACATATTTATCATTTATCATTTATATATATGTCCTCCAGTTGATTATTACTTCCAGTCTTCTGCTGTTTACTTTTTTCCATGCTATTATTTCTGTTTCTGCTTTTGTTATCTATTTATTTCTATTACATTACTCTGCTAATGAGGGCCTATTTTCCCCACTATCACACCCAAGTCCCTCACTACTAGTTAGAATCCTCTTCCTTTTTGGGAAATTCGCTTGAGGACATGTGACTAACCGGGTACGGGACACCTCTGGGCGACTTCCAGAACTGGGACATAACACAAGCAAAACCGAGTTTTATCGAGTACTATTAATATTATTATTTAAAATGAATATTATCTCATAACTATTAAATTGGATGTTATAAATATGATTAAATAAATTATGAAAATATATTTTTTACACAAATATAAAAATAATTCACTAGTTACCAATTAATTTTAAATGAAAATATAAACAATTTGAATATAAAGGAAATGATTTTATAAAACAATTTTTTATACACCAAAGGAATTTTATATTAATAAATTAAATTAATTAATATTATTAGAATATATTAACTAAATATATATTAAATATTAAATCAAATGTTTTTAAATTCATCCAAGTGATTTGTTAGGATTAAGATAAGAATAAATCCAATTTTACACTTAAAAATCTCTATTTTTCTAAAGGTAGTTTTGAAAACTTTTAATGGAACACTTATTCTAAAACATAATTTTGAAACATTTAAAAATTTTAATTTTAAAAATAAACTTCATTTTTGAAATAATAATGTCAAAATTATCTTAGGGTGAGTTTTTGGTATTTTTTAGAGTTGTTTCATTTTTTAACGAGTAGTGAAAAATATAAGATTTTAATTAAATTCTACCTTTTCTTCTATATAATTTATAATGTTATATTATATTTTTAATTGGGTTTAATGGTAAAATAGAAATATAATAAATTTATTAATACAATTTAGTTCATTTTCATCATTTTTATATTGAATTTAGATATAAAAACAAAATAAAATTTTGAACATTTTCACATTAAAAACCTGCTTTCTCATCCCATCTGCGGAATTGATTTTAGATTAGTTTTTACATATATATGAATTTTATTCAAAAATATTTATTCCATAATTTTAAATAATAATAATTTATAATGTTTAATGAGTTAAACAAATATTTTTACTAAAATTATTATTGAAGTAAGTTACAATTAATTACAGTGATTAAAAGAAAATTTAGTTTACCAAGGGAT
The DNA here is from genome assembly GCA_963277665.1 of Viscum album. NCBI lineage: Eukaryota > Viridiplantae > Streptophyta > Magnoliopsida > Santalales > Viscaceae > Viscum > Viscum album. The sequence goes on from OY728128.1 coordinate 614,746,540, forward strand.
TGACGTTTAAACATAAAGGGAAAAATGAAATAGAAACTTGTACAAAAAATATTTCATGAAAATATATAGACCTAATAACTTGTACTATCAAGTTTCTTTTCATTATATTATCCAATTTACATTGAAAAAACAAGGATTAAATTCACTCATTAACAAAATTACAAGTTTTCCACTCACCCCACTTATAAAAGGGAACCCCCTCCCTTTCTCTCTTCACACCTCCAAACATTTTTTTCGACCAATAACTAATCAATTAACTTAACGAATTCTTTCCCCTAATACCATATAACTTATATTGGGAATAAATCCAACTTATTAAGGCATTAGTGAAAACCATGGGAGGATACCCGAAGAAGAGTTAATGTTTTTTCTAAAAGTGTTTTAAATTTATTTCTTTATCCAACTCCATAAATTATTTTTATATCATTGTTATATAATAACATCAGTATTTTAAATATACTTATATTTTATTTTTCTAATTGTAAAACCTAAAAAATTCACATAATTCCATCAAATGGGTTTTGAAATCATCATCCGTGTGTAAGACTGACTACCTCCTCCCGAAATGATGTCGTTAATTTTTCTATTACCAAAAATCAAGTTTTGGAATAATGGCATAAAAACTATTTATATATTATATTTATGATATTTATAATGTATTTATTCTTCTATAATATTTATATGACATATTGATTTATGCTTTCCATTTTGTGGGAATACCATAACATCGTCTCTGTGTACGGGGGACTACCACCTCACGAAGTGATGTGATTTGTTCACGCCTTACATGGAATCTATTAAGGATAATTTTAATAAAAAATGTGACATTCATAAAATAAATATGATATTGGGATGATAATATACATATATATCATTAACTTTTCTATCCTTCAATATGAAAAGAAAATGTAAACAACGTTCACGTGTACGTATGACTGACCCTCTCCTGAAACCGTGTATTCTATTTCCCATCACGAAATTTTATGGATTAATATAAATACATATATAATTAATATATATAATATTAATATCATTATTTAAATTCTATATATTATTAAATCCCAATCGAAGTAAAAGGAAAAAAATAACAAGTCAAATATATTTGAAAAACATGGAAATTAACACCTAAAACAATGAAAATAATGAAAGATTATTAACAAATGGGTTGTAAGATATAATTAAATGTCAATATATGTCATTATAAATATTATTTTCATTATTATATAAGTTAATAAAATTATTAAAACCTCTATACAAGAGTTTAAAGAGTGTTTAATCAAAAGGAAGTGTGAAGTAAATTATTTTGTCTCAATTTACATTTAATTGAGACTTAATTCTTATTATGCACCAAATAAATTTTAGGAGGTGAACATAATTCCCCATTATAAGGTAATAATAGGAATAAATTATTCTTCCTGGTATTTTAAGTTTCAATATGAATCATCTCAACCAAAGGAGTTTTAATTTCAAATTACCAAATGGTAAAAAATATGGTGCAAACTCACTTTTTATTAAGATTATTAACTTTATATTAAAACAATAACCTTATTGTATTAATTATTCATTGTACATTAATTTTTTATGAAATTTTCTTATTTTTGAGTAATGGATATTATAGTTTCATTAACCATATACCATTTTTTAATATCATCTTTACTTTAAAAGATAATTACTAATTGGGGGAATATTGATAAACCCATATCCTTTACTGAATACAGATATTTAATAAGAGACTTATTTTATGAATTATAAATATTATTTGATATATTAAGAATTATTTGGACTAGTTTTAAATGGGCTGGGAACCATTTAAAGTAAGCCCCTAGATTTATCAGTAGTCTCGTGAGGTGAATCGGTTGGCCTAATCCAATAGGTTTCTACTCGGTATGTTCTAAACCATATTGTGAAAGGTCTTGATGGTTAATATTCAATGTTCCTGGGAAGCATGGTGTATAATATTTATGCATTTACTTCATTTATAATTTAGTTATTATTACTATCTATGATATTTTTTTCTGTGACATTATCTATAGATGCATTTCATTCTCATTTTATTGATTATATTAAATATGTTTCAATTATTTACCTTACCATATTGATTTTTCATTATCCAGATATTTATATGGAATTTTAGTTCAGCTATCTAACTTTCCATGTTGATTATGATTATTTATTCATAATATCTTTAGATTTATTTAACCCTTAATGAGAATTTAATAAAACCCTTATTTTTTTGCTTTCCCCAGATTATGATGAAGAATCAATTGAATGAGTTTTCAAAGATGATTATAATTTTATTTTGTTATGTATTGTGTCTCATTATCTTTTCCTAGTGTAATATTTGTATCATGTATGTAATTTGGTTGTCCAAAACTATTTAACTATTGGTTCCTTTGGGATGTGAATCTTCAAACTATGATAATGTGATAATTTAAGACACCCGATCTGGCATTATGGGGTCAAGGTTGTTACAATTATATATATGTATATAAGAAATTTCCCACTTAAATCACATAAGAATAATATAAACCACTAAAAAAATCCATATTATATAAAAACCAAACCAAAAAATGCATGATTTCATAACAAAAATTAAGGTTACTAATATAATATACCGAATAAAACTTCTATGGTAGTAAAAATAATATCAATCCCATCCTCAATAAGATAATATTATCTAAATAAATCACAAAACCCTCCTGGAAACATGTAAAGCACATATATATGTATGGGTTATCTTATAAATTCACTATATTAGATACTCCCAAAATTCACTTATGAAATTTTGAAAGAATCGTACTAATGAACCAGTGAAAAAACAACTGAACAAACATGCACCTATGCAAAGTTTACCACACAACTTTTAACATGCAATAATTTCAGTACTAATTTCTCATTAAATAAATTTAATGTGTTTGATATATTGTGAGACACACAATAATAATAAAATTTTAAAATGATCTACTATAAAATAAAATACTATAAAATATATTTTAACAAAATATAATTATAAAAAATAAGAGGTACTGTAAAGTATAAATGTTTTAGTTCACATAGGGAAAAAAATTTATTTTATGAATTTTTTAAATTTCATAATTTTTAATAATGTTATCAGTAATTTATTTAGATAAAATTCAATGTAAAATTTGCAAAATAAATAATTAACATCAAATAATTAATTAATTAACTGATAGGAATACTAATTTATTTATTCAGGGAAAATAAAAAGTGTTTTGTTTGAAAACATTGTTTTTATTATATATTTTTATTTAAAATAAAAAAATTATATTTGGAAATGAAAACAAATCATTTAATTTTAAAAATTATATGCTAAAATATTATTTTTCTATAAAAGTTATTTATTTTTATATTACTAAATTAAATTATTCACTTATATGAAATTATTTTAATGAAATTATATGATAATATATATAATAAAATAAATTAACAATCATATAGTCGTTTTACTATTCATGGAATAATGCTTAATTCATTATTATGCTAAAAATATAATTTTCAAAAATTGTTTTTATGGAATTATGTGTAAATATATTAAAATTTATTTTTAATACCTATATAAATAAAATAAAATAAAATTGATTTAATATTGGGAAGCACAATGAAAAAATTAGGTAATATGTTCCATTAAATTTTAGTCATAAAAGTAAGTTACCAAGGTAAAATCTTAGTCACCTCAATAAGGGTTAAAACTACTAAAAGGGGTTTAGCTAAGGGATAAATAAAAAAATAAAAAAATAATATTATATATAATTTATTGGATGTGTATATTATTTTCTTAATATATATTATATTTGAAATTTGTCTAATTTGGAACTACATTCATTGATAATGACATCTCTTTTATTTAAATAAAAATTGTATTTATAAGAATATTTCTCTTCCCATCCATAAAAGGAATTAACCTATTCCCAACTCAAAACACACCTATCCTTATAAATTATCATTAATTAAATCCTATATTATCTCAATAAATATTACTCTATCACTTTTGGTAACCTAGGATCCCAAAAATAATCCATAAACGTCTCATTTCTAAGATTCCCTTCAGGAGAAATTCAAATCCTCTTCGTAAATGATATATTATCCTTGATTATTATTATATTTATTCAATATATACATATTATTCAATATAATTTAATATTTAATATTTTGTTTGAATCCATTAATTTTATATAAATGGTTTATTATCTTTATAAAATTACATATTCTAACTCAGTCAACTATTATAGCATATTGTCTTTTTGGTTGGTTTTACAACCAATATGGAAATTATTGTAATTTTTATTTCATGAACGACTATGAAAAACTAAATATTAGTAATGATATTTTTTAAATATTTTTTTAATAATTATTTAGTGATAAAATTAAAAAGTATATATACCAATAAATCAAATTCATTATTTAATTCAATAATTCAATAATTACTAAAAATGGAATTTGTTTGCATTCCAGGAAAAAATTACCATAAAATACATGAAATGGAATTGGGGATCCAAAAATATATTAAAAACATTTATATCCTTATCATGAACATAATGTTGGTGATTAACCCCTGAATAAGACTTATGGATTAAAACAACTAAATCGAATTATGTAAGAGAAACAAAACAGTTAACACTCAAATATTAAATTTAATGATAAAAAATTTATAAATGGGTAAAAATAAACTATAAATGGATAGCATAAAGTAATAAAAATTAAATTAGTTTCTGATTCATGGAAATAATAAACATAAATTTATTATAAAATGAATTTATAGTGCACTTGACTAAGAAGAGGTCTGATGTAGGGCTTTTCGCCTCAATTTTCCTTCTAAGAGATATGTTTCTATTATAAAACAATATTCATTAATAAGGTTTAGAAACTTTATATTTGACATAATATATAATTTGTATCTCTTATTTATGAGATTCTATGTTCCTTCTAAGGTTTTTTCTTTTAGTTGGTGATTTGAACGTCATAAGGGGTTTTATTTAAAATCAATATTTTTAATGTTTTTATTTTTTTACCCAAAAAATTTTAATCCATAAAAATTATATATATATTTTCTCAATAATGTTTTTATCTATAAATAAATTATTTTTCAAAGTTATTTCAACAATATTTTACTTTTTTAACAATGTGTTGAAAGAAATCTTTTTAATGTTTTCTATACAAGTCACATTCTACTCTCTTTACATAAGTGGGAAAAGAATGTTTTAAAACATTTAATGGTTGAACACATTTTCCTATAATCACATTTTTTATTTATGTTCAAGTATAATTTCATGTTTCAATGATTTTTAAATAAAATTATATCCCATTTCTCCTTGTATATTTTATTTTAAAAATAAATGTAATTATTTTATAAAAATGATAAATATAGATATTTCATCCCATTTAAATATTTTTTAAATGTAAATATATTTTTTCAATGATTTTAAAATTATTTCTTTCAATTACCTTATTTTATCCCATTCAAATTTATTATTAAAGTGACATATAGTTTTATTTTTTATGAAAATTTTTATGAATTTTTATTATTATTCCAATTCAATTTTAATTTCAAATTACAAAAGATCCATATATCATGGGGAAAACTTCATGATTATCCTCTAAGTGATTTTATTATGTACTTATTTTTGGAGTCCATGTTTTGGTTTCAACCAAAATAATTTTGGTGACATGTTATACCATTTAGAAATGAAATGAAACAAATTATTTTTTCCTTAAGTTTTTGATGATATGATGAATGATAAAATTATTGTGGAAGTTTTATCTGTAGTTTATAATTATGATATGGTTAGAACCGATTTCATGCTAAAAATATTCAAGGTGAACCTATTTTTAGTTATCTATGTTCACAACGTTATAATTCTCTATTTTATTTATTTACCACATATCTATTTCATAAATTGTGCCTATATTATTCTTACAAGTTCATGATTATTTCTTTATGTATCTATATTCTAATGAAAGGGTATATATTTATCCCTAGGGTTTAATGAATGTTTAACATGGTTTATAGAATCTTAGGATTCAATGATTCTTTTAATTCGATATTTCTCCCCTATTCATATTTTCTCCCAATTTTTTTTATTTAACCCATTATGAATCATTAATAATTTTTCCTTTACTGGGAATTTGATCTCACTCCTTACTCTATTTCCCTTTACCTCAAGGAATTATATACAAGATTATGTGTATAATGAAGTCTTGTATATAAATATTTATGGGAAATATTGAAGTAATAATGTGTAATAAGATTCTTTTATATTAAATCTCAAAATAAATTAATCCTTTAGGTCCTTTGGTAGTGTGGTTATTAGTGAGATATAATGTTTAATTTATGAAATTTATGCCAAAAGTTTTCAAATGTATTTTATAACTTCTCATTTTGTATCAGATCATGATTTAGATATTTTTTGGGGATTATTTTAATAAATTTAAGGTAACCCAACTTAAAATGACCTAGGTATATGTAAATGTGATATGGGGTGGACATAAAGTAACCTAGTCAAAAAAATTAATGTGACTTGGAGTATGACATGCATAGAATCAACTTTTAATTTTTTTCACTCTATTTATCTTAATTTATAACTATTCATTACACTTTAAAAAAAATTAGTAAATAGATATAACTATGAGGAACCAAGTTAGAAATGGTTTTCATAGAAAATATAATGATCATATTAATTAAAAACCAAATGGGATGGGATTAAAAATAAAAAATCTCACATCAATGATTACCTGACTATTAAAGTGGTGGAAAATAATTTGAATCATGTTGAGCTCCCAAATTTACTGAGGAGAAACCTTATATTAAGTCTTTCATGTAAAAATATCTACATTCCTTTAGTGAGTCTTTTAATAAACGAATTCCTGAGAAATGTCTCAATTCAATTGAAAATATATTTTTTATTATCAATTATTTTAACCATGAATAAATTTTATTACTATTTATCATTTTTAGGGGGAGTATGACCAATGTTGGATCATCATAAAAAATATAATTTCAAAGAAATATTCTTAATCCATGGAATGAGAGTATTTTAAGGAAATATTATTCACTAAATATTTTCAAAAAAACTTTAAATTAAAATATAGAGGTAATTACTAGAGATAAAAAGGTATATTAATCCATTGGTACATATAAATAAAATTTTATGAGGCTTAAAAGATATGATTATAGTTTTCTTATTATCACTGAATGAAATTAATCATTTCTTTAGTGGCCTAAAACGAATTCTTATAAGGTATTTTCTATAAGATACTTTGGTAACTAGGATGAAATATTTCTATGTGCACTTAAAGTGGAAATTGAAAGTGGATACATCCATTATTCTCATGGATTTGGATTCAAGAAATGGAAAATGGAGTTTCAAGGAATCTTAGATGAAAAATAACTTTGAGGGAAGAAAAATCAAACCCCTACATTTTGAAAAGGTAGTGGAAAACCCCTAATAAATTATCTAAAAGTAACGAGAATATGTTTCATGTGTGGAATAACTGATGATCATGTTTATGATTTTTGAAATGGGATGATGAGTTTGTTTAAAAAAATATAGGAAAATAATTCCCTAAATAAAAAACCATAAATACATTAATTATTTAAATGAGAAGATTTTGTGTATTATGTAGACTAATTCCCCAATCCAAGGGCCAATGTGGAGAATAGAAATCAGCAACCTCCTAGACCAATGGAACAAAAAATATCATATGAAATTACTATAACTAGAATAGACCATAATAAAAAATTAAATAAAGGTATTATTTTTCTCCACTTCATATCTATGAATATTTTTTTTATTTTGATTGTTTACATTCTTTTATATCATGATAGATTGTTATGAACATTGATTCACTGCCTTGAACATTGGAAATTTAATTATATGTAAAAAACAGAGTGTGAAATTATTTCATCCTAGGTATAACCCATCTTTGATCAAGGTCTGTGGGAAGATACTTATAAAAATCAATTTTTTTCTTACCAGGGTGTAATTTCACATAATATTGGGCATGGATTTCTTCTCTATACATAGATATCATTTAAATTATTGAGATAAAGAAATATCGTTCCAAACCACAAATCATCCCAATTATCATATATCAATGGAATGATGGTTAAGAACTATATTTGGAATATAATTCTATAATATGGATCATGATACCTTATAATGAAGGACTCTTGCCTCAAATAACTAGTGAGGAACTCAACATTGTAAATATGAATATTTTATGGGAGAATATTATGGTAGTCCATGAAGAACTATCTGGTATTCCTCTATATTGAGAGGTTCACTTTTCAATTGAACTTATACTAGGTTTTAAAATAATATAAAAGATTCCTAATAGAATTTCCCTTTTCGAATTGGAAGAAATGAATAAAAAACACTATGATAATCTAGAAAAGGGTTTCATACACCCAGGTGATTCACCATAGGGTTAACCAATTCTTGTTTTCGATGATAAGGATGGATAAAGGTTTCTATTCCTTGATTATCATGAACATAATAAAATTAAAATCAAGAAAAATTATCATTAACCCCATATAAATTATTAGTTGAATCAACTCAAAGGATATGAGTACTTATCAAAGGAGGATATTCAATTTGGATACAATCAATTAAGGGTATATAGAGAAGATATACCCAAGGCATCATTCCATACTAGGTATGGATATTATAAATTTATAGTAATTCCCTTCAAACATATAAATTCTCATGTAATATTTATATATAAAATAAATAGAGTATTTAGAGATGGCCTATAAAAATTAATGGCCATCTCTATTGATGATATTCAAATATATTCTAAGAGAATGGATAAATATAAATATAATTTTAAGATCATTCAAATGACCTTACAAATTGTGAAATTGTATGCCAATTTTACCATGTTATAATTTTGGAAATAAAAATAGAATACTTCTTGATTAATTGTATCACAATAAAGGGTATATTTATAGATCCTTAAACAATTTAGGTGATTAAATATTTTCTTAAAACAACTAATTTGATAGAGATTAATTTTTTATACGATTTAGTTAGATATTATCGATTCTTTTTGAGAAATTTCCTTAGACTTTTATATCCATGGACTATTTAACAGGAAAGGGGGTGAAGTTCATATGGGATGAAGATTGGGAAGAAAGTTTCAAGGAGCTCAAGAAGAGGTTTTTCACTACATATGTACTTATATTACCCTATAGTGGGGAAGTATATTTCACATATAGTGTTTCTTTGAATAAGGTACTGGGATGTGTCATTATAATAAATGACAATGTAATTCCTTATGCATCACATCAGCCAAAGAAACATAATAAAAACCATACATGAAATCTAGATAATGTGGTATTTTATTGATAATTTTGTGGAATTATATCTACGGTGAAAAGTGTGATATATATAATAACCACAAGAGCTTAAAGTAAATATTCAAACATGATGAGTTTTATGTGTGTTAGGTCCACCTGGTCGTATACCCTTAGGGGGGGGGGTAAATCAGGGTATGGAAGATTAAACCATTCTCCCTTTTGGATCTAGTTTCATTATTAAACAAAAATAAATTCTATCTTCCCCTCATAGAAATATATAACCAGATATAAAATCATGCATATGTCACAAAATTTTTTACTTGGTTCACTATCACTAGGCTACTTCCAAGGATCATACATTGACGATGTGCCGATGTACCAAATTCACTAAGGACCATAGCCAGTAATGAGTAAAATGTTCGGGCTAGATCTTCTATGCCCAGGGTCACTACCTTTACAAGGTTTAGGGTCTGCTCACAGAATCCCCAAGGGTCACTCCCTATGCCTCTTTCTCTGGCTCAAAACTGGTGGAAAGGGTCACAATCTTCCTCTTCCTTCACTGAATTCTCCTATAAAGGAATCCACATATATTTTATTGACATATAGGTCAAACATAGTTTATGGACATGTATGTCCCTTCATTATCATAAATTTATGCATCCTTAACTATAGGTAGAAGCACCATTAATGTTAGGTTTTCACCCGTATATGAATTCCACCTTCCCGAGTACTGCTAGGTACTAGAAAAGACTTTAAAAAACTAATTTGAAGCTATCAAAAGATTCATTATGAAAATCTCAACCCACCTACTCCTATCGCGTACTATGTACCGTGTTTAGTAAGTCGAACACCTCCTCAGCGTACTTCTTCCACTGCTATGAACTGCCCTTCGTCCCTGGACTGCCATTGCCTTCGCTTTCACATACCACCTCTTCGTATTGATCCTGAAAACCTCCTCTGTGAAACCCTTCATTTATGAAAACATTTCTTTGTTCGCAGACTACCTCTACGAATCAACATATGTCTGCGAACTGTTACATGTTCCCGAACTACCTTCACTAACCGACCATGTACCACACCTTCCTCCTCCGCATACTATTTCTTATGTGGGTTACAACTCTCCGCTTAAATCCTTAGGCAAAATTTATTCCTCGCGAACCACTTTAGACTTCAAGGAATTATTCCTAGTAAACATCATTCACACATTGTTAAAATCCAGGACCAGAAATATATTCTCTAATAATATTCGGTCTGAATAGAAATTGGTGGGATTATCAATTATTATATAGGAAAAGGTACCTACAAAATATCTTAATCTAATATTTACCAAATCATCAATATGGCCTTCACCGCATATTGATCCTTCTACCATCGCGAACTGGAAGCCACCTGATAACCATTTTTCATATCCGGTCTACACAATATATTTGTTCCTACAAGTTCAATATCCTCTGCCAATGTCAAGACATCTTTGTACCATAACACCTTCTGCTGTGAACTATTTTTGGTTTTGTGAACCACTCCTGCATACCATTCTTATTTCCTGGTACGTGGTCACGTACCCTTCCTAGGCATGGTACGCGATCCATGTTCTGGGCTCCACATTTCTCTTCCTTTTCCAATTTTCTTCTCCATTATTCGAACTGTTTAGTCCCATGAATAAATCATCACATTTCCAAACACAAATTCTCAATTTTGAGAACTAGTATTTTTTCAAACACTGGGAAACTGCGCTGCCTTAGAAAAATTCCTTCGGTAAATACCAACCATAATCATTCGTGATCATCAGGCTTTATCAAAAAAACAAATCATAACCAAAACATAACTTGGGGAAACCTTGAGGGATTCTTTCCCTAACAATGTTAAATAGAGTAAATGGTTTGATTTAATCAATGACTATGATTGCACAATACATTTACATCCTATGATGGAAAAAATGGTAGATAATCTAATAAATAAGGTCAATTCCACCCCATCGTTGGAGATAATTGAAAGGGACCTAATCTTAATATACATTCAATAGATTGATATGGATGTCATAAAGGGATGGAATATATAATTTCTAAAATGATTACTTATCCATCCATCTATATTAAGATCACAGAGGTGTTGAAAGATGATATGTCATTACAAAAGAAGTTAGGAAGTATTTGAGAGCTCAACCATGACAATGGTGGAGTTATAAGATTTTGGAAATAAATATGTGGTCCTTCAAAACTAAAAATGAAGGATTTATTAGATAATAATCATAGATCAACCTTTCTTATTCATCCAAGATGAAAAAATATGTATAGATATCATATGAAACTCTTTTAGTGGGATAACATGAAGAAGGATATTACAAACTATGTATCTTAATACTTGGTATATTTTCATGTTTAAGGAATCAAAATCAAATCTCTAATAGGATGATGTAACCATTACCTATATTAATATGTAATGAGATGAAATCACCATGGATTTCAATATCAGTATTTCTAAGACATCAAAAGAAATAAATTTGATCTGGGTAATGGTTTATCATCTTACTAAGTCATCCCACTTTATTTCTATTCAACATGAATTCCCACTCGATCAACTAGATAGGTTATAAATGAGTGAAATGGTATGGTATCTTATATTACCACTTTAAATTATATTTGATAAATATCCATGGATCACATAAAAATTCCTAGGTGACTCCCTGAGCTGTTGTCTACGACGACGATGCTTATCATTTTCCTAATTCCATGAGGTCACCGACATTGATGATTGACCTTACAGTCATCTGCCAATGGTTCATTGTTCTCTCTTGATGGTGGCATAGGCATCCAGATACACCCTTGAGGTTCGTTGTTCCGCACTCCCACTGACAGAATCTCTTGCCGAAATTTCAGGTCTGTCCTCGTGCGGACTCAACATCCATATCTGGTAGACAACACCAAATCTTGTTCCTGATATCTCATCCCCAACCCCGAATGATTTCCTCTTTCCATAAGCAGCCACGCATGGCCTATGTGGCATCTGGTTCTCCTCACATCATTCTGACATGACATCTTCAGGTGTCATGATGTTTATAGTGGCCTTTTTTGTGAGGTTATTAAGAACTGGTTTGGTTTTGTTGGATTCTTATTGTGGCAGGTTCATCATTGACAACCTGGGTCTATACGCAAACACGGATGGTAGTCGCTGGAATTCTCGGTGCTAGTGGTGTTTTTCTCTTATCCAAATCGATTCACAATTCCCTATACATTTGTTCTCTAGTGCATTTGTTGTTTCTTTTTTCCTCGACTCTGCTTCTCCTTGTTTCCTATGCTATTTCATTGTGGACTTTGCGTACAACCACATCCTATATGGGTGCGATGGATTGCATGATGTTTTGGATTGTCTTGGTGGCTTTAGTGAAGTTGTATATGTTGGGGTGCTCTTTTGGTTTGGTGGTGTCTTCGCAATGGTATCGATGAAGCTCTTTCCACCAGTCATCCTCTAAATATGATGTTTTAGATTTGTTATGTCAATTGTCTTCAACGGTTGATTTCCATGGACATGCTAGTTTTCTTGTGGTTCTTATTTTGTTGGTTATCACTCATCCTCAAAGTGATTTATGTTAGGTTCTCACTCAGCAATAAAGTGGTTTATTTGAAAATACAAAAAAATGTTTTGAGTACATCAATATTCATTGGAATTATTTAATAGGAATTAGATACATATATTAGTTTTAGAATAAATCATCTTCCTCAAAATAAATTCAATTTAAAAGGACCATTCATACATTGGAATGTATGTTAAGATCATTCCTGATGGACTTTAATGGAAGTTGGTATCAACATCGTTGTTTGGTTGAGTTATCATATAATAATATTTTCTATAATAAAATTCAAAACAAACCTTATGAGGATCTATATGGAAAGAGATGTATAACACTGATATAATAATAAAAATTAATAGAGAGGAAGTTATAAAGATCCTGTCTTATACAATAAATGATATAAAATGTGTAAACACTTAAAAAATGTATGAAATATACACAAAGTCGATGGAGGTGACATATTGATAATCATCGATCTTATTTGAAATTTGAAATTAGTTACAAAGTGTTCCTTGGAATATATCCTTAAAAGAGGGTTATGAATATAAATGAGAAGGGGAATTTATGCCCCTATTATATCGGCCCCTTAAAGATCTTTTATCATGTATAGGATATAGAATATCTCTTAGTATATATAAAACCTATCTCAAGTCCATGATGTGTTCCATATATAAATTTTATGAAAAACATACTAGATTAATTTCATTTAATAAAATCTGAATTAGTGTAGTTAGTATAGTGTCTATCTTATAATGAAAAACTAATGGATATATTATATTGAGTAGATAAAGTGTTATAGATTAAGACCACCTACATGGTCAAAGTCATTTGGTGGAATCATAAGGTTTAAGAAGCTATATGGGGAACCAATAATTTATTGAGGAAAAAGTACCCAAGCCTTTTATAACACCCCATAACCTAATTAACACATAATTACATGATTTTTAAAAAATGGTTTACTTACATAAATTTAGAGCATTCTTTATGTTTAGAGTTTTAGAGAACTTTATAATCATTATATAAAATAGTGGAAACTTCTATAGAGTGTATAATTTTTGCACAAAAAATGTTACTATATTTACACATATGTTTCATTCATAACACTTTCCCTTCATTTAGGATATTTCAATATTTACCTTTTTATAATCCCTACACATCATTAAGCCATATGAAAGACCTAGAAAATAAAGGATGATAAAAAATATGAGTCATGTATATAAAATAAAGGAAACCAATTATTCATTTCAAAAATTTCAAAAATCCCATAAATAAATTTTGATTTTACACAATAAAATTTGGGCTCAAAATAATCATTACATACTCATAAAATCAACTTCCAAACCAACAATTTTCACAAATATTTTTAATAAAATGTTAATGAAAAATCAGAATCATGAACGTTACTTGAGAATGAAGGAAAACTAATGAAAACAAAACTTTTACATTTAATATGTCATAAAATTTCCTTTTAATGATGAGTTAATTTTATTACCTTATGAAATTAATATATTTTCATAAAACCCATTTGAAATCATTGAAAACCCATATTTGTATCTTGGGACGTTATCTTTACATTCACCCTTGAAAAAATTATTACAGATAAATAATAATCATAGATAATATAAAAATATCTATTATGAGTAACTTATATATATTTAACTCAATCACTTTACCCAATTAGTAGTAACATTATTTTAGTTAACCGTTTTGTGTTTTGTAATGCATTAGAGTGAAATATCAGGATCACTGGTCATAAGATCTATATCAGGCTCACTTATTACCATAAAAAAAATTCAAGGACCATATCATGAGAAAAAATTAAAATAATAAATATTTATCACAAAATCTAAAAAATATTCTGTTTAATAAATAAACAGAATCACTTTAAAGATTCATGTAAAAATAAGGATAGAAATTTTTTTTTACTTTGAAACCCCATAAATTGTAAAGATCATATAATTGAGGGAAATAAGATATTATATGAAAAACTATATAAACTTATAGTGGAATATTGATAATTAATAGTGAATGAGAAGGTAGGAAAATGCGATCATGTGGTAAACATTAAAAATCATTTTTTTCACTATGCTAGAAAGAGAAAAAAGTGACCCATATAGATTTTTTTAAAAAATATTCAATTTTAAAAACTTTATAAAAGTAATACATGGAAAGAAAAATATTGTATAAATCATTTAAAAGTAGAAAATAATTTCTATAAATCAATTTGAATAATATGAAGATAGAGGAAAAATAGTTTTTATCATTTAAAAAAAATTAAAGAAAAATCCCTTACCTCATCCCTTAACTCACCACATACATACTTTACATTCCATATTAATAAAATTATATTAATTTTATACATGGTTAATAATTTTTTACCTTTATTCCCTTATTATATTCTATTTTATTTCATTTTTTACCATGTTTTATATAGTTCCTATTTCGGCCAAGCTCACATTATCTGTTTTTGGGTCGTTCGGTTTGTAGCGTCAATATAACATTAGTTAGTTGACCATTGTTGAATGGGTCATTATTCGATCATCTATAGAATTTTAATAATAAAATAATTAAAATATATATAATTTAAATAAAATTTTATAACCATTCATATAAGGTAGTCATGAAGAATCAATCACATCACTTTATGGAAGTGGTAATCCACACACATGCAAGAGTTATATTATCATTTTTCAATGGATTGAAGGGTAATATGTTAATTAATATATTATTTTTATAGAATCATAATAATTTCATAAAAATAATATATATTTATTTGATACATAGTTATAACCATCCATATAGTCCGATGATGAAAAATAAAATGAATCGCTTCATGGAGGAGGTAGTCCACACAAAAGCACGAGCGATGCATTCATTTACCATAGTAGGAATGGAGATGAAAATAGTTTATTATATAAAAATAATAACATTACATTTTATTCTATATGTGAATGTTATTATATAATAATCATTAGGAATGTCTTTAATAATAATGATGAATAAATAGACATGAAAGATCTCAGTTAAGAGTTACACCTATTCTATGGAAAACTTCCTTTGGATTACACCTCAATCCATTTAGGGTATTATTTTGAAGAGGCCAAAAGCTCTAGGATGTGGGGAATATATTTAATAGGTAGTTTTTGTAGTTTTCGACCCATATAGAGTACTCAATGATTGTGAATAAGTGACAATAGGAGTTTCCCTTTTATAAGTAAAGATAGTGGAACTCTTGTAATTATTCTTATCTTTTAAAAATTATAAATGTATTACTCATGATAAAGTATCACTAAATAAAATAAATGTTTAAGATAAGGTGATATGGGTTGAAATCTTATAATCTTAAAAAAATTATGATAAGATTTTGTGATATTATCACATAGGTTTTAGATTAATTGACATGTTTTACCCATTACATTGGTGATAAAAATTTACCAATTAGTATTCATTATGAAAAACAATTGAAATCATTAATAAATTTCAGCATATAGATCATAAATATGAAACTCATTCTCTAATATTCAATTTATAAAAGTGGTAGAAATTAATTTTAATATAAGCATGAAAAATGAAATGAATTTTTTTTGGGGGAAATGTGTTTTTAAGATTAAAATTGATTTTAAACCAAAATAAAGTATAAAAATAGAAAGATAATTTTTAAATACTTGAAGATAAAAGATCATTTTTTATAAAAAATGGTATTTTTTACTATTCAACCAAAAATCCATATTTTTATAAAAATCACAAAAATCAAATTATATTATATTTGATATGAATACATATAAAATGAAGTTTACTTCATAAAATTAAATTTCATAAATTTTGAATTTCATTTTTTAAATAAAACCATATAATTCATGGAAAATACAGTTAGAAAAAAACTATCTCTTTTTCAATTGAAAATTACTTAAAACTATAATAGTGAAAATGAAACAAAAAAATATAAGGATGAATAATAATTTGAAATTAAATTGATTTATTATTATCATTTCTTGGTTTTTATGTTCTTCCATCCTTAAACAAATTGCATCCCCACAATTTCATTCATTATTTAAAAAAGTTGGAGTATTTTTCCCTTGTAGGTTTTTATGATTCCAATGTTGCTTATTCCACCATATGGTTCTCCCATAATAATTTAATTAGGAGAGTCAAATTATTCCATAGAACCTACTATGTAAAATATATAATCTAAACTCGATTATCCTGATAAGAATTATTCTAATCCAAGTGTATCACTTCATAGATGAAAAAAATTAGATTTATCATGTACATATTTCTTTAACAAAAAAACATGAAATGTATCATGAAACTAATATAAACTCAATGTTAAGGCCACTCGGTATGAAATTGATACCATGTTTTCTATAATTTCATATAGACCAATATAAAATGGACTTAATTTTAAATTCCTTCTAAAATGAATAACACTTTTCCAAGTGTACAATTTGAAAAAAAATATGATCTCTTACATCAAATGATAGACGATTACATAGATTATTTTCAAAATTTTTTGTATTCTTTGAGCCTTTCTCATATGGGTTTTAATTAAATCTACCTTATCAACCTTCTCTTATACCAATTATGGTCCCGTCATCATTCTCTCACCAACTTCATCCCAACATACTAAATATTGACACCACATTCCATATAATTATTTAAAAGGTTTAATTAGTATAATGGAATTACAACTGTTCTTATATAAAAATTACACAAATCAATTATTTCGATCTAATCATACCTATTAAAACAAAGAGTAGAATATTCTTTAAATTATGAATTTTTCACTATTATTTTCTGTCAAATTCATAATGAAAAGTTATATATAAATTTAACTCAGTAATCAAAACTTCTGAATTTTTTTCTAAAAATTTGATATAAATCTCAGATCATGATCAAATACAATAGATATTGAATCCATGTAACAAGAATATTTATTTAACATAAATTATACCAAGATGATTAAAATACTTGGTATCATGAATGGGAAAAAATTCATAAGTTTATTAAAATAATGAATAACATGACAAATCACATTATTACCTACAAAATACTTTCTAAATAACATCATGAATTTCATGGATATAGTCTCCCAATTAAATATATTCTTAGTAAAAGGATAAAGTATACCATTCAATAGTTTTTACTCAACTTGAACATATTTCCAAGTAAATTATTTTTTGTAAAATTAGTTTTATATTTTTTCATTCCTTCTAATGAGTAATATTTTTAATGTTCTTTGTGAATCTTAGTGCTTATAGGATTAAAGGAAAATAAGGAACTATGATCCTCACTCAGTAATTATTTACTCAACTAAAAATTAGTAAGAACACATAACCACTTTTTAAGTCTAATAATACCTTACCTTTAAACATTAAATTCTATAAATTTTTATTCCTTAACCAATTATACCTTCCTTTGAGAACCATGATATTCTTTTTAAGACTTCTTAATTCTTTATCCAGAGATGATTGTATTGATACCTAATCCAAAATAGAAAAGGCTTACAAATATATAATTTTTAATCTCATATTAATTAAATAATCAACTAAAGTATAATGTTCCAAATGTATTATGGTTAATGATGCATTATCCTTTCATATCAATACACCAACTACCTTGTTTACATTACCTAGATGATAGTGATTAATGAAATAATAATCCATTATCAATTCCAAACATCTTCATTTCCACATGTTCATACTATTTTGTGTGAATACATAAATATTTTATGGTAAATATATATTTCACATTTTACCCCATATAAAATATTCCTACAATATTTTTAATAAAAAACCACCACCACAAGATAAATACCATGTGTCATATAATTCTACATTGGAGTTTCAATGGGAAATATTCATAAGAAATTACCTTATTTCATTAATACAAAACCAAGGAAATTAAAATGATTATCACTATAAATAACAAACAAATCATTTCTATATGGGAAAGGAAAACATTGGAGAAATATTGAACAACCATTTATGTTCTGGAAAAAAAATCATCATATTATTTTATCAAAATAAATTTAATTCCTTTTAAAGTTAACTTATTTAGTATGTGAGATAACTAATAAATTTTTTAAATGAACCATCAATAGTAACCAAAAAATCCAAGAAAAGTTTGAATTTGAGTAATATTTGTAGGTTTTGGAAACTATTTACCCAATTTATATTTAGAAGAGTCAATAGTTATTCCAAATTTAGAAACAATATTCCCAATAAAAGAAATTAGCTACAATCAGAATTCAAATTTATGAAATTTTCCATAAAACATCTCTTCATTTAATATTTGTAACTAAAATTTTAAACATTTCTCATGATCCTAATTTATTTTAGAATATACCATAATATCATCAATAAACACAACAAAAATTTATCCAAATACTAATTGAGGACTCTATTCATCTGATCAATGAATAAAGCTGGTACATTAGTCAAACCGAAAGGCAAAACGAAAAACTCTTAATGTCCTTACCCAATATGAAACTTTTTTCATAAGAACATCTTATTTCTGTAATTTCAACTGATGTTAAGAAAATATGAGGTCAATATTATAAAAATACTAAGCACCATAGATCTTATCAAACTAGTCATTTATATGATGGAAAAAATAAAATTTCTTATTAGTAATGTTATTGAAATATCTATAATTAATGAAACCCCCCCATATGGATTTTTATTTATTAAAAAATAAGCACCCTAAGGTGAAGTGTTAGTGTGGATGAAACCCTTATCAAGAAATTCTTATAACTACATTTTAAATTCTATTGGCTCTACTCGGGCTATTTAATAAGGATGTTTTGAAATAAAATTAACATTAGGAACCAAATAAACAGTAAATTTAACCTCCTGGTTATGAATAACACTAGGTAGATTATTAGGATAAAAACCCAAAAATTTATTTACTACAAGTAAGGGTTCCAAGTGTAGAAGAAGTGATTATCATGGTCGATCTTGAATTAGAAATTTTAAAATTTAATGTATATTTTTTAATGTACATAATGTGGTAATCATGACCAATAATAAAATTTGAATGAAATTTAAAAGACACATTAGAACCAAGAGGATCGTTCAAATTAAATTTATATTTAATTTAATTTGATAGTAAGAACTTGTACCTCGATCTTGAGATATTTCTTTGATGAAAATATTGAATATTTGAAACCCTTTTATTCTATCATAGTTTCCCTTATAGAATCCAGGCATAGAATACCCCTAGTGGTGATCTACATGTTCTTATTTTATCTATGAAAAACCTAGATGGATTGTCATGTACTAGAATGGTAGATAAGTCATCATTTGGTTTTGTCCTTAATATCTACAAGAATTAATTTGGGCATAAATATTCATCATTTCACTCTTAATCTTGAGAATATGGTTGAGTTAAGAGAATCTCCCAGACATGCAAGAAGAAACTATAGAGCATTCTTTTGTATTGAGAGAGAGAGAGCTCTAGAATTCATTATGCAAAAGAATTTTCCATTTCGATTAACCCTATTACAATATACATATAAAAATATTTTTAGGGTTATGGGTCAGGGTTTAAATATTATTTAATTTCATATAGGACCTTAATAATATATTAAACCCTTAAATGAACCCATGCCATGTAATAATAATAAAATTAATATTATCTCATGACATGGGCTAACTCGTGAAATCCTAAATATAATTTTACCATCATACAAATTTATATTTATCATCGGGCCTCATCTTGATCCTATCATACCCATGACATTTAGAAAATTCCAAAAAACAATTTAATTAAATATTTATTAATTCAATAAAGAAAATAATAATCTAAATACAAGAAACTGAATAATTACCCTATGAATAAATATTTATTTAATTTATTTGACCAATAAATCCAAAATAAAGTTATTCCTTAGAGTGGTGAATAATATTTATTCTAATATTTAAATTCTAAAATAATTTAATCAAGATAAATGGAAAAATTTAGTGTGTGACCCTTTGGAATTATTATTCATTGGAATTAGGAAAATTTTCATAAATTCCAAGTCTACATTCTAGTAATAGGGAAAGGAATCCAAGAAGAATAAGTTAATGTGAAAATTTGGAAAACCACATAAGATCACAGACTCTGTAATATAACCCCTTTTTCTCGATATCTCATTAAACAAGTTTCATAATTGTCTCATCAGTATTAATGTTTGGTATAACTTTATTTTATTATCAAAAATGAACATGTTTTCATCCTTATGAAAATTTAATTTATTTCAATTGTTTTATTCCAAGAAAACAACAGAGATATTAACTAACAAAAAATAGAAGGGAAAAATCCTTCCTTGACTTATTAATTAACAATATACAGATCATGATGTGCCCAATGTATCCTACTTATCATGAGTGCAGTTTGTTATGAATTCCATTAATACATATAAGAAAGTGATTCTTGATATGTATTAATAATATTATTAAAATCTAAGGAACATTACACAAACTCACAAATGGAAATATCCAATGACACACAAATATACAGAATTACAATTGGTGGGTCTCTCCTTATAATCTTCAATATTTGAGATCACCAAGTGTGACCTTCATGAGATGAATCCTCATCTTATTATGAAAACTTACACGTACGAGTAAATAAACTATTTTACCCATCATAATTCATCATCAATACCCTAGAATAAAAAAATTAAGATATATCATCATAGAATCTCAAGGTTCTCATAATAGTGGGGAACTTTTAGAACCTATTCTAATGTGATAGATACCCTTCGAAATTATTACATTAAATTCATGTAGAATAAAAATCAATATGTGAAAATATATATTTAACATTCACTAATTTAATCCAAAATATTAATCTATAATATAAAATAGTTTCTTCAAGGACACTAATTCAAAAAAAAATCCCACTTTTCCAAGAGCCAACTATTGAAAACTTTTAGTCTTCTAGCTCTCACCTGATGATAATTTTTCTGATGAGATAGGGGATTTTTTAAGGGGTACACCAAATTTTCGTTCATGGAAATACTATTCACTACTATGTCACCTCATTGGGAAAAATCCCTCAAGAGAAGATACTTTCAGAGTATGTGCTTCGTCCCAAAATGTGGCCTTGGTTATTTATAGAGAGCCACCTCTATAGTATTATCACATTAAACTGTTAGAGGGAATTTACATCAAGGTAAAAAATTTAGAACTTTTTTGAAATTTTTTATTTATAATTTTTTTTGCTTCATCATAAAATTTAATGAACTGTAACTATTTAATATAGTAAAAAATCTTAACATTATTTGAGCTCTTACATCACATGGATCCTCCATTGAGGGTGAATATGTATCCCAACCACAACTTTTGATCTTCTAAAACTTTTTGGAAACTATCATATGAATATCCCATATTATCTAGATCCTCATCACCTCTACAAAACAATTACATATCTTAGTTTTCCTAAAATACTTAAGGATGGTTTTTATAGACTTCCAAAAGAAGTCGCTTTGTTTTTATTGATATTTTCCTGTGGCACTTATGGGACAATCAAAATCCATCCTAGTAAACAACATGGTATGAACTTATAACCTAATTACTAATGTATATTAAATTCATTCCTTTATCTATCTTTTATCATGTGTTTGAGGTCATGTTTTCTTAGAATTATGAATACCATGTGATATTGGTAATAATCCCCTATGGGATTGTTCTATAATTAATCTCATCAAGATATTTTTAATATATGTACCATTACTTAGGCCAAGAAATATCTTTAATATATCATGATGGATCATGATCCCAAGAACATATGCTGATTCACCTAATACATTAATGGAGAATCATGAATTTAACCATATTTTAACAGTTTATAAGACTAGTATCTCATTTCCAGCAAGTAAAATTCCATCAACATATACAATTATGAAAATGAACACAATACCACTAAACCATTTATAGATATAATGATCACATTATTTATTATGATAGAAAACACTATTATAACTTCAAAAAATATTCCATGACCTCGATGATTTCTTTAATCCATATATGGATCTCTAGAACTTTCATTCCTTATTAACATTACATGGAGTCACAAACCCTTCTGGTTGTGTCATTTAGTCATATTCATAAAGGTTCCTATTAAGGATGGTTATTTTTACATTTATCTTACAAATATCATAGTCATGATATGATATTACGAAAAATATAATTCTAATGTAAATATGTATGGATATTGGTGAAAATGTTTCATCATAGTTTATGCCTTGATCTTTTTGGTACCCTTTTGCAACTAGTCATACATTATAGGGACTGAATTGATAATCCGTGTATAGTTTCATAATGAATATACATTTAGATGAATTTTTCTTTACATCACATAGAAAATCCAACAAAATCTATGCGAGGTTTTGGTATATGTAATCTATTTAAAAATTCATTACTTATTTCCATTTTGAAGCATCTAGACCACCTAATACTTAATTATAGGTTAAAGGATCATTATTATTGACTAATAATTAGTCACCATCTTTAGATACTATAAAACTATATCTTTCAGGTTCTCTATCCTCTCTAGTACTCCTATAAAATACTTATGTCTCTAGAATAGTTTCTTCCATTGGGATTTGTGATACTTGTTCCTGTACCAACACCTATGTATCATGATATTGGACTTTATAAAATTAAATATAACCCCTAATATCTCTATAAGAAATATTCTCCATATCAAGGAAAACTGAATGTCTTACCACTATTAAGTTTTTATCTGAGTTGTCATATAGGTAATATCTCATTGTTTCCTTGAGGTATCCTATAAATATAGACATTGTGCTTTATGTTGCTATGTTATTTCTTGAAGAGGTCTTAAAAAATTCTATGCATCCCCACACATGTAAGTTTGCAACACTAGTTTTTTTCCACTCCATAATTGTTATGTTATAACATTTATCACATTATTTGGTACTTAGTTTATTATGTGTACTAATATCGGTAATTCATATCTTCAAAATGATAATTGAAGGTGTGAAAGACTCATAATTGACCTCACCATGTACAATAAGGTGCATTTACTCATTTTGGTTAAACCATTCCTATAGTTTGAATAAGGAGGAGTGAGTTGGGAAAAAATATCATACTCCCATAAATATTCAGTGTATTATTGATTAATATATTCTCCCCCACATTTTAAGTGGAGTTTTCTAATCATCTTTACAAGATGGTTATCAAAATATTTCTTAGATTATTTGAATTTATCTAAGGATACTGAATTCTACATCATTAAATATATATATACATAATCCATCTTTAAAATTTAGTAATATTGGGCACCAACCCATTTCTTAAATTGGGAATAATCTACACCAATATGTGGGAACCAATTTTAGAAGCTCTATGTCCGATTCAATTTTTCTAATGAAGGGAGCATTGGTAATTTTAACTTATAAAATTACTTGAAAAATACTGAGTGGTTTTAGTTTCAATGAATTTAAATAACCATCTTGATGCAACTTATTTATACATTACTTGTTTGCATGACCTACACAATGATTCCATAGCTAGGTGTGGTATGTGTGATGTGATCTAGATTAATTATCTATTCCCAACACTTGATTATCATAAGGAATACATAAAAACAATTATTTAAATATGATTTACCAATAAAAAATCTTTATTTATAAAGTAAGCAACATTTATTTAAAAATAATAAAATAAAACCTTCCATACAATGATAATATTTTTGGTAATTCCCAAAACATAATAACAATCATGAAGAACCAAGATCATTTATGTAATGTTATAGATAATCTTGGCCTTTTATTTGTTATTTCTCATATTTTGGTGGTGTCAATGAGAAGTTTGGATGGGTTTGGAGTTATTTGGACTCTATTTTATCCAAAACAGGCTACACTATGACTTGGTATAAGACATGATTACCCCAGTGCCTTATTTTCTAGAAAAAGTGTTGTTGAAATGGATTTCCAATATATTTTGGTAGATGTGGTCAAGAAAAAAATAACCTAGGTGTGGGAAACACACCTAGATATAATTAATTTTATTCTTCAATAACCAATAACAACCCAGCCAATGCTAGTTCATTATGGATTCCAAGTTGGTGGTCAATATTGATTTTAAATAACTAAAACATCCTAATTATTCCATAAATATTTCCTAGTTTGAACAGGGAAATACATGTGAAATAATGGGGTTTTAAATAAATTTTTAAATCATCATTTACCTCTATTAATTAATACACACCCCACTTTTTATGTTCCGTTGAATAACATATCCACTAGTGAACCTAGGGCTTAGTTGAGATATTTATCCCTTTGATGATCTGCTAATAGAAATTATTATTAGGTAATGTTTGTTCTAACCTACCATTACACCATGTAGTCAATTTATTATTGATTCTAACTTAGTACATGGTGAATTGAGTGATATTTTTTAAGGAATCATTCCCTTATTTTTCTATTTTTCATTAATCATTTTGTTTGGATGTTCATGGTGAAAAAAACCTCTATTTTTGGTGTTTTTTGAACATGATTTGTTGGTGTCTTGTTATATAATATTTTGGATAGTCTTCCTTCTTCTTGGTATTGATTCTTTTGTTGGTGGTCCAACTTCGATCATTCAATCTTGTGTGAGGAATGTTAATGTTATAAATCAAGTAATTTAATTCATTACTTCTCTATTATGATATATATAATTTTAATGTTAACATGATTTATATCTTTGGATAATTATATAATTAAACTTAATTAATATTAAACTTGATTAAATACAGAACCTTATTTTTGGTTGTTTAGTGAGAACATGTGTTTCCATTGTGTTAATGTTTTACCTCATGAGTTTCTAGATAATGTTTTATCTATATCTATGGTATGGTATAGAATTTTTTATAATGATGGAATTTGATAAATAATGTAATTCTGGTAATTTTGTTTGATAAATAATTATGATGAACATTTAACATGAAACTAATCTTTATTGTAATTTCATGAAAATCAAAGTGATCCTTGAAGCATGTTTAAAAGATATCATGTTTCCATAAATTTTGACGAAACTAGAATTTATTCTTGAAAGAATGTTTAAAAAATTTATAGCTGTTGACAACTAATGACTTAGGTTACCTATTTTTGTATCTTATAATTAATACATAGATTAATTCCTGTTGAAAAAAACTGGTTGTTTGATGAAGATAAAATTGGGGATAAGAAATCTAGTTTTCTTATGAAGGCAGGATGTCTTGTTCTTTTTAGGGCCTAGATGTCTTGTCGACTTTGATATTTTGTTACTTTCTTTTGTGATTGATCTAGATGAGGAGCCTTTGAATGAAAATTATAGTGTCATATTTTTCATTTCTATATGAATATAAAATTATTTTTCGCACAATATAGGGAATGATCATAAAGGGGATAATAGATTATGATTTTATGATACAAATAATTTTCGGGGACATATGTAACACCAATGACCAAATCTATAAAATATATATGAATAAACAGGTTGAAACTAGGTAAAAACATATAGAAAATAATTCATGTCATGAATGTCATTCATGATAGGAAACATTATATTTTATAGGATTTTAATACAAGACATGAAAGAAAAAGGAAATTCTGGGTGATGATATCATGTGTCATAGTACGATGCAGATGGTCATACCATAACCCTTCCAAATAAGGACTAGAGTGGAATTATGAGCATGAAACATACTAAGAAAAACTTTATCCATATAAATTACACATTTTAAACACTTTTAATTATTTTAAATTCCCTGGCGAACCTATAAATTGTATAATTTGAAGTAGTAAATGATGGATGACCTATTTTACAACCAATACCACCCATGTTTCCCAAGGATTTACTCAGACCCCATTATGAAATCATTTATGGAATCACAATTTGGATCTATATCGATAAATATAGGAGAAAAGGATTATAATGGGATCAACTGGACAGGGGTATCTCTGGACAATGGCTTGATGATGTTTTATTTACTTTCTTTTATTTTATTTTATTTTCATGTAATCATGCGATTTCTCCATTCTCCCAAATAAACTCGACTTCTCCATCCATAGAGAGGAAGTTTTTGTGAGTGACCAGAAAAGTGGGAGGCTATACCTATGTGATTTGTTTTTTCTTTTGTTCCAAAATAAATAAAAACCCTTTATTTACTTTTATTTTTGGTTTCAATTCTAATTTTGGATTTTAATACAAAATGAAATTGTGTTAGAGTTACAATTTTTTTATCTTAGTTTCCTTGGTCGATGATCCATATCTTCCTCTAACCGTTACCCATTTGTATATGATGTAATATATTAGGGTTCAGTGGTGAGTGATATTAAATCATCAACAAGTGAATGGAATTATGTTAGTAACTATCAGTTATTGGGGAATAATAAAATCCGGTTAGGTATTTCTATAATCAGTCAAAATGATTCAGTACCATGACACACACATACGAAAGTGAGTAGTCTAATCTAAGATTTCAGTTAAGTTTATTCTCATTTTAACAACCTATATTAGAGATATAAAGTAGGTGATAAAAAAATCTATATTTTACCAGCAACAAGAAGAAGAATGGAAAAATGAAAAAAAAGGATAGCATTTCACTAAGTCTATCCAAACCTTCTCTAATAACGATATTTCATAACATATTTTAAATCAATCAATTTAAACTGATTTTTATTTCCAATTTCTGAAACTTAAATTGAATCAATTATCTCAAACAATTTTAAAAGTGACAAACCATTTTGTGCACAATCATCTTTTGGAGAATGATTTGGTTAACTAATATGCAGTACTAGATAATAATTTTTTTCCCACACAACATTATAGATGTGAATAAAACTGGGTACAATTCCCAATGAGGTAGTTCTACTTAAAGAAATCAACATTTCATGAATTTTAGATCAAATGATCCATTAATTGAATTTGATGAATAAATTGAATGAAATATAACCCAAATGAGGAAAATAAATTTTCAATGGCATTGAGGTGACAAAACTTTTAGATTCAATTGGAACTCTCAATGTTCACATTAAAAAAACAAAATTGGTTGGAAATACTAACCAAACCCTACACAACATCTACACACCTCAGTTTTCTAATAAACATAACCAAATAATTATGCATACCACCCAAAATTATTATTAATTTTATGTTGGTATGATTCTAGTACTCCAAAAATATCATGTCCTTGTATGAGAAGACCCAAATACTCAATTACAATATTTCAAATTCGTATGTTTGAGAATTAGTCTAAGAGGATCACCTAAAGAATAATTCCAAAGGTGTGAAGTACCCTTCTCACTCAAACGAGAAGATAAGGAACATTTGTTAAATTTAAAACCATGGGTGACCAGTGATTGGGATTATGTTAAAAGATGTTTCATGTAGTGATTTTACCCCATATCTAGGAGCATGGAAATAAAAAATGAGATTTATTTCATATGTTAATCAACCTGAGAGACTCTCTATGTGTAGTGGGTGTAACACCCTATGATTTTAAAAGAGGAACATCATGTGCGATAGTGTATATTCCATGAAACACTAAGAATAGAAGAGAATGTAACACCCTAATACTTTAAAATATATTTATTTTAAAATAAATTCAATCTCTTTGATATCTTTCGATGCACGTGACACTATGATTAAATGAAATGTGATGCTCTATTAAAATATTATTATTTAGACATGACCAATTTAACTTATAGGTTATGTTAGAGAGTTTGAATAAGTCTAAGTAAATTATGAAAATTATATGGTTTATACATGTATAAAATAAAATCATTTTTATATATTGATTAGAAATAAAATATGAATCATATGAAATGATAAGAAATATTTTCTGAAAATTTGTATTTTTCTAAAAGGTGGTTTGGTAAATCTTTGCATGAATAATTTAAAATTAATATTAAACATTTTTTTAAAATTTATTTTAAAAATAAACTTTATATTTGAAATAGACTTGTCAAAATTATCTTGGGGGAAAATTTTGATGATTTTATTAAAAGAATATTTTTTATGAATAATGAAAAATTCTAATTTTTAATAAAACATATCTTTACATTTAAATTATTTAAAAAGTTTAATTATATTTTAAATTGGAATTAAAGTAAAATATGTTCAATTATTTTAAAATTTATCTAATCTCGATCATTTTAATAAATTCTATATTGAATTATGATATAAAAACTTTATAAACATTATAAACTTTTTATTTGAAAAATCTAGTTTTTTGATTCATATGTGGGTTTTAAATTAAATTCTAAAACCTATATATACTAATTTATTAAATATGTATTACATATTTATAATAAACCTAAGTTATATTATATAATTAGGAAAACATAATCTTTGACTTTAATAAATAGTTAAAATAGTAACAATTCATTATAACGGTTAAGGTGAAAATGGGTTTACCAGGGGTTAAACTAATTAGATCAGGGTAAAAATGACCTGAAACTTGAACTTATCCCTGTTTATATCTAGAATTAGACCTTAAAACCCATATGGTCCTATAATTCACTATTTTTGGATCCATTTTGGCATGTGAAAAATGTGTTTATAATTTATTCTTTTAAAAAATTTAAAGTGTGTCTTCTCCCCCTCTTATAATAGGCCACCACATATTATCCCCTCGTAAAACATCCAAAATAATTTGTTTCAAGAAAGACCTGAAATAAACCTTAAATAATACTCTATAAAAATCCTATAGGAATTTTTTTGAATAAAAATCTTAACCATGAAATATTTTGATGAAAACTTAAATAATTTATCTGAAGAAGATGTGACATCCTTAAACGAGCATTTTTTATTTTACTTATTCTTCTACTTACAAAAATATATTATTCTATAATGATAATATAATAACACCAGAATATAATATATATTTATATAGTATTATGTTATTTTAATAATCTATATCTATCTCAACTTTCATCAAATGGAAAATGAAAACGGCGATAATGTGTAAGGCAGACTACTACCTCCCGATGTGATGAAATAATTTTATTCAACACCACCATTCATGGCTTAATATAATGATATATTTAACATATTTATATGAAATTTATGATATTATTATACTTATATAATTATTATATTACATATAAATTTTTAATTTCTATTCTGTGGGGGATATTATAATGTCTCATGTGTGTACGACATACTACCACCTCAGGAAGCAATGTAATTCATTTTTATCTTATTCTTTACATAGAAGATATTAAGGTTAAGATTAACTATAATATTTAATATATATTAACTAAACAACATTTTATAAATATAATATAATTTTTAACTTCTTTACCTTCCAATCTATTGGATAAAAATAACGCCGCTCGTGCATTGGTGTGCACTACCATCTTCCGGTAGTGACATGAAATATTTTTAAAATTTTTACATGGATGGGGGTAATGATTTATTTTATTAATATATATTATATATATATAATTATTATTATTTTTTAAAGGTTAATTAATTTTTAATTTCTTTCCGTTTTATTCGTCGATAAAATGGAAATATCGTTCATTGCGTACGTATAGTTTACTGTCTCTGTGAACGGTGTAATAAATTTTTTATCTTTAAAATTTTTGCATTTTAAAAAATAAATATATAATGAATATATATATTATATTTATATAATATTTTAAATTCTATATATTATTTAACCATTATGAAAGTAAAAGTAGTAAAATTACCAAACTAGAACTTACATGAAAAAAAAAATTATCATTTGAAGTAGTGATTTTAGCAAATCATTATTAATAAATGGGTGATAAAAAAAATAACAAAATATTATATATTATGAGATATATTATTATTTTTCATAGATAGATTTATAAAAACATTTATTTATTTTATAGGTGGTTTAAACATGTATGAAAGAAATCAGACATAAGGTAAGGGTTTCTCATTACACTTTTACTTCAATGAGACATATAACATATCCACCATTTATTTTTTTGTTGGGTATGTAATTAAAATTTTATATTTTATATCATAGATCTCTTTATCTTCATAAAATTTCAGATTTCAAATTAGTTTATTTATTTTATGGGGCTTTTGATTCACAATGTAACAGACTTGGTAAGGTTCTATTTCATAATCTAATCATTATTCTGGAATGATTATGTTTAAGTCTCCCATAGGGGAAATATTTGGTATTTTCATATTAAACACAATATATATTATTCTCCTCTAGTTATTCATGAAATTTTAAAGTAATATTACTATTTTCCCTCTTTATGGTACATAAATTGTTTTATTTTTTTAAGAAAAGGATACATTATTTCTCTTTTTGGTTGTAAATGATTTTTTTTGAAATCAATGATATCTAAAAAAATTTCATTTTTTTAAATTATAGAAATGATTTATTAAAGATATTTTTACCCCTCATTTATTTTTAAAAGAAACTTTTTATAATAATCTTCATGTCATTTTCCAAACAAGCCTTGTTTGGATTTTACCGAATATGTGAAAGGAATATTTGTTTTAATGGGTTTGACATGAACATAATTTTATACCATACTAACCAATAAATTTTTTAAATATTAATTTATCATATTAAAAGGTTATTTTCATTTAAAATAATTTTCAAAATATATTATCAACTTTTAGTTTTAAAAATATTTTCAAAATATAACAGTTATTCTATTCAAGAATTTTTTTAATGGAATATTTTTTGTATTTCAATTTATTAATGTCATCAACCATTTATTGTACTAATTATCCAGTAGAATATGATATATTGATATCATACTTATTATTTATATGGATGTTTGATGATCATTTTTACTAAGGATGTATAATTTTATTACCATTCACTATATTACTCAGGATGGTTTATGAATATGTTTATTTGATTGAGGATATTATTAACATTTCATGTGTTAGTTTTTAAATATCAATGTTTTTTATTATGATTCTCCCATTTCATGTTAGAAATAAATTATAATTATTAAATGAAGGGTGGTTCTTGGTTATAGATATCCCCATGATGCATCGACACGTCTCATGAGACAAATTAGTTGTCCAAATGAGATTGGTGTTTTACCATAGTTTTAAAATATCTTGTAAAAGGTATTGATAGTATGTATAAAATTTTAAAAATCATTCATTACCTCAATATGAGATCAGTTATTTATGTCCATGTTATTATTCAATTTTTTATAATATCCATGGATAAGTTTCAAGCTCATGTCATTATTTATGTGGATTTATTTGATTATCATATATTCCTTCCATATTATGAATAAGTTATTCTTTAAATGAAATCTATTTCACTAATTTACCTTTAAATATTAATTAGTTTTATTTATTCATGATATATTTCCTTGAACATATTCCATTACTAAGCATCATAGATGACCCCTTTGTTATGTTTTATTTTCCCCAGGATACACGGAAGTGTTTTGTGTTTGATATGCGTGGATATGCTAAGGGGATTAATGGTGTTATCAAAAAAATATTATGTTTTATTTTACATTTTTAATTATAATATGATATTCAAGTATGTATCTATTTTACCATTACTAATGAAATATTAAGTCATTTTGGATGTGATTAATTATATCTTATGTCAATGTAATAAAGTAACCACTGACTCTGAGCTACTATGTTTAGGGTATTTACAGTTGGTATCAAAGGTATTTTTGTAGAAACCATAGGAAGTATATTTAGTAAAACATAGAATATATAACATAACCCTATAACTAATGTTTGGGATAATTCTATGTATAATATAACAACATAATGTTTTTAAGGATGATATTATGTGTTTTTCCTAGAAATAAAACCCTTTATGGATACTAAAAACCATCATGTTTCTAGCATAGACATACTTAAGGGTAATAATCCTAAAAAAGAGTTTTAGGATTGACTCAAGAATTTCCTAGTACTAAATAATAAGACCTAATGAACACCTATTTTTACACTTTTTGGTGATTTCATTTGGATAATTAAGTTTTTACTTACAACCCATTATGAAGGATTTAAAAATATTTTTATGATTTTTAAATAATCCCAAAGAAACTATGTTTATTATTTTGAGATTATCCATGCATAAATTTTTCAATTTATATTAAGAGTTTCACATGTTTTGTGATTACACATTATGTTTCATAATGTTATGATCTAGTCTAGTGTATTCCATTATTTAGAAATATCACCTATAAGAAGGAATGGAATCCATATCAATTCATCTACCCCATGTAGGGATTTACCTACTAGGAAAGATAATGAATATAGAGTTGAAGATATTGGTGGAACTGATCAAATTATGGCCATATTGGGGAAACTCAATCATGTTATGAGCAAAAAAATTTCCTAAATGAAGTATCCTATCAATCCACCTCATGGTGTAACAATGTTCGACCACTTTATACATCAGCATCCTCCATCATTTAATGAGACTATAAATCCAATTGTAGCTGAGTAGTGGATAGAATCCTTATAAGAGATATTTCTTTCTCTATGAAGAAATTAAAGATAGAAAATTTTCATGGATGTTTATCATCTCTCATGAGATATGGCTCAATAGTGGTAATTGATTCAATACACTAAGGATGATGAAGAAATATCAATCATTGAATGGAAGGATTTTATGTCACACTTAATAGAATAACATTTTCCTCCAGAATAATGAGAAGATATGTATTGATAATTACTATGTATAATACAAAATGAATATATAAATACTCCTAATTATGAATTAAAATTTACATGGTTAGAAATACATTCTACATACTATGTTTGTAACCTAATGAGTAAGATTGACCATTTCATTAATGGTGTAAATCTAATTCTTTGAAGGGAACTAGACTCCCAAACCTTCCAATAATAATAGTACTAGGTATAATGTTCTATCAAGATTGATAAAAAATTATGAAATTCTTATGGACTTGAAGGAATTAAAGACAAAAGAGGATGGTTGCGAATAATAAGCATAAATTGAAGAAGTGAAAGAAGGATTTTCTCACATGTGATAATTATTGAAAGTAACTCCCTGGTACTTTCTTGAAGGCGATAAGAGTTTTATATGTGTGAGGATAGAAATTCCCTCTTGATTTTGATTTTAATGGAATGAAATAAGTTTGTAATGTTCAATGATTCATCAGTAATGAGATGAGACACTATGAAAAAAATGTCCCAAGAATCAAGGGAATATACTGTAATGACCTGAACTTTTTAATTATTTTTGTTTCCTAATTTTGTGTGTTATTTTATTTTATACTCAACAAAACTATATAATGAAGTGGGTATAATTAAAATGATACCATTGGGTTTCGACTGTTACATGACCGTTGGTCAATATGACTGTTGGAAACTATAATCTTAACATTGTGTTTTTATAAATATAGTTATCTTGGTTAATTAATACATAAAGAAGATTGAATGGCCTCATCTAGTAGACTTGAGACATATGAGGCCCATCTATCAGAGCTTGGGAAGGAGGTAGCATCACTGGGATTTTATCTGGACCAAGCCCAATCCGAACTTCAATGTATGAAGCTCGAACGGAATCGCCTGAGGGAGAAGTTAAAGCTGATAGAAATCACCACTTGGGCAATGTTGTCCGAGCCACCGCAAGATTCTATCACCATAGCACACCTTACACTTAATTCCTATGCTGGTGTTATAAGGGGCTATGTAACGATACCTTAGCTGCTTTTGTAATCCTTTTATATAAATAAAATTTTTATTTATTATTATGGCCAAGTTTGTGAATTTCAAATATCCGGATAAATATAAGATGTGTATTATTGATGAATTTAGGAAAAAAGGGTATTTTAAAATACTTTTTGTATTCTTTAGATAATTAATAATGTGAAATGATTTTCAAGAAATGGTCTTCTACAATTGTGTTCAGTAAAGAATTTAGAGACTAATAAGATCAATTTGTTTTTTTTTGTGAATAGTAAAGTAAGAATGGTAACATACCCATATGAATAGTAATGAATAGTAAATTGACCAAAAATAATAGAAACTTCACCCCTGAATGTATAAATACATTTTAGATATCTTAAAAGTGAGAAAATGATCATAGTTTATGTTTTGTTATTTTTGTATGTCATAAATATTTTATTTAAAATTTTATAATTAATTTTATAATTTAAAATTCAAATTTATTTTCATAAAATTTAATCATAAATTGTTACTTTATTGTCTTATAGTTATACGATAATTTTAGGGATCCTTGATTACTTTTTTAAGGTGTAACAAAATAAGTCATAGTTTTAAAGTTTTATTTTATGAATAAATAATGGTTTTATTTAAAAAATAAAATAAAAATATTTGGTAAAATATTTTCATAAAATGGAGTTCATTTTTGAATTCGGAGCATCGATATTAGGTTAAGATTAATTTTGGGATTTTTCAGAAACAGTTGAATGTTCGGTGAATAGTAAAAATGCAGTTTTGAGT
Organism: Viscum album; assembly: GCA_963277665.1. Taxonomy (NCBI): domain Eukaryota; kingdom Viridiplantae; phylum Streptophyta; class Magnoliopsida; order Santalales; family Viscaceae; genus Viscum; species Viscum album. The sequence goes on from OY728128.1 coordinate 614,781,821, forward strand.
TTCGGGTGTTTTAATGACATCATTAATGATGTAATAATTATGTAAGATTTCTGGTAGAATTATGAATAGTGATATATGCTATTAGGTGTCCCAATTGTCCAATACCATGGCCATATACCATGGGAAAGACAATGGTTTTTCAAATACCATGGATGAGGTGTCCCTTTGAATTTAATAATTTATTCACTCAATTTTCCTATAAATACCAAGACATTCCCCTCATTCATTTCAATACAGAATAATCCACAAAGAATTTATGGTCTCCTTACATCTGAAGGAGTCCTGCCAATGTTCTGTCAAGCCTCCCAAGGTCCCAACCTTGATGATTTCAAAGTTACTCATCAAGGTAAGGGATCCTTTCACCCTCCTCTTTTAATCCATGACTTCCATTATGTTGTGTCTTCTAATTTCCATCTCTTTATGTTGATGGTATGTTCAAATATGTTCTCATTGCTGTCCATTTCATGTCTAATTTTTGGGATACCCTTACCACTCTCATCAATTTGTTATTATGAATTTTTAAGTGACGTCGTTAGGCTGCAAAATTTCTCATAATAGAAATTGCATCTTCTATTTTGTTTCATGTTTCCTTTTCATGTGGTATGTCATTAAAATATCCATACCATGATCTAATTTTGTACCCATACTGTATTATGAAATATTTATTATTGGGTGACCCTTTTCCTCTCTCTTTTCAATGTTTTCTAAAACCATGTTATATAGTCATTTTGCTGTAGATATTTCGTCTCGAAATTTCACTCTATCTCTCAAGAAATTATGTTGTTTATTTATGTGAATACACAGACTTATTTCATTTCTACAGGTTCTCATCAATATATAAAAATGATATATTTGATTTTGGAATTAACATACATATAACCCTCACTCCCTTTCCATGTGTTATAAATGACATAATGATCTTATTTTTAAGCTCTTTTTAAACGTACGATTTTTACATGAACCCCATTTCTTTGATTCTATTTTAGTTATTTAAGAAATGTTTGATTATGATCTATGTAGATCACATGAAGGTAAAGAAATATTAATGGTGGGCCTTTAAAGAGCTCCAATGCATTGGGTAATGAATTAATCTCTAGAGATGACAGGTTTCACGATACCTTGGTGAATAAACTTGGTAATTTTTATGACACCTCCAGATTAAGCTTTGGTGATATATTCATGAATATCTAAATGAATTATTGTAGAAAAATATTCAAGTTATGATTCATGTTCTTCTTTTTATGATATTCCTATTCTTTCATTTCTCATGCCTTTATGACTTTAATCATGTTCTTATTAATATTGCACAAGATCACATGTCAACTGTTTCACTTGTTTTCTTTACTGAGCCTTCCGCTCACCCTTTTCATTGATGTATGTCTCCAGGATATGGGATGCAGTAATTATACATAGGATGAACCTATGATGAAGCCTTACGGGTGGTTTAGAATAATTCTTTGTGTTGTTTTCATGTATTATGTTCCTGATTTCCAAGACACTAGACTTTATAGTTCCTCTGTTTATAAAATGTAATGAAAAGTTATGTTTAAAAAAGACGGGATGCAATAGTTGGTATTAAAGGATAGTTTAGTTATTTATGGAAATTATGATATGAAATGTTTCTAAAGAATCCTATAGAAAATTTTAAATATAGGAAAACGTCCTGGTATTTTGGTGAGTATTGAGTAAGTGGTTTATCAAGCAAGTACATCCCTGTATGGATACGAGCTGGTAGAGGCGACTCTGGAACATAGGTACCTAGGAGTGAAAACTCTAACAATGAGTTTTGGGCTTGACCCAGGATATCCTGGTACACGACAATGGGCCTTTCTGCACTTTTGGTTACGACACTCTCGGAGGATATGTTTGGTTAATCATAAGCTTTTTATGAATCATTATGAAGGATTTATAGAGAAATGTAATTGTTCAAAGAAGTTTTAAGACAAAAAACCTTTATAGTTAAAATATTCATAAATGAAATAAGTTTCTCACTAAGGTTTTATTATTTTAGAAATGGAGGGAAATAGGAGGAACCGTGCAAATAGTGACTGTAATGGACCAGGCGCTGACGACCCTCCAATGGAAGTAGGAATGGAAACATTCATGCGAATGATGAACCAAATGACTCAAGTTATGGGAAATAACTTGAATCAAGATGAGATATCGATTTCACTATAAAGGGAACAAAATTTTATTGAGTCCTTTATGCGTTAATGACCACCAAACATCAGTAGATCAACTGACCGATTGATTTCTGAGCATTGGATCAGCTCTATTGAGAAGATATTTTCTATGCTCTGCTATTCAGAGCTAGAGAAGGTCTCCCTGGCTTTCTATAACATAGAATGGGACTCTGATCAGTGGTGGGAATTGATTAAAAACATAAGGAAAAAAGTGGAGGTTGAAGATATGGAGTGGGAAGAGTTTAAAGGGATCTTCTTCAGTAAGTATTTCCCCCGTTCCATGATTACAAGAATGTAGAAAGAGTTTCTCGAGCTGAAGCAGAAGGAGAATGAATTTGTGGGAAGCTACGAGATGAACTTTACAAGGCTTTAAAATTATAACTCTATCTTTTTCATGTATACAAATGGTAAGTTTGATAGATTCTTCAATGGACTGAGACCTCATCAGCGAAAAAAATCTAGCCAACCGAGATTATGACAACTATGAGGAGATCATGCGAAGTGCAATAAAAGTCGAACTGGAGTTTGGGGAGACCCAGTGGTCTCATAAATCCATTTAAAAAAAGAGATCGATGGATCCAAGCTTAAGGAGGAGCTTTGATCAAGGAAGAGGAGGAAAGCAAGTGAAACGTCCCACATGTAATAAATTTGGGAAGAAGCATTTGAGGAACTGCCTGCTTGGGAGAAATAAATGACACAAGTGTGGAAGAGATAGCCATATTGCGAGGAATTGTCGTAGTGATTTGAAAATTCAACTTACAAACACTAAAGACAAGGGGAAGATGGCGTAGGCCATACCTGATGTCCAATGCTTTAAGTGGGGAAAACTTGGGCACTTTTCCAGTCACTGTCTAAATCTGAGGGCAGTGGAGGTGAACCACCATCTGCCTCAAAAAAGGCCAAGGGATCAAGTTCGTGCTTTTGATATCATGACAACTAAAGTTGAAGCTCAAAATGATGTGGTAGAAGGTAATCATTTTGTTCTCTCAAAGCTATCAAGTACTTTGTTTGATTCTGGTTCTACGCATTCCTTTATTTCCTCCAAATTTGAAAAGAATTTAGAATCAAGTCCCGATTTGAAAAATGTAGAGTCATAAGTCGAAACTCCTGGTGGTATTATCCAAGTATCATCAGTTTTTAGAAACTCTAGTTTTTACATTGGTGAGAATAATCTTATCACAAATCTAGTAGTCATTCACATGCTGGAATTCAACATTATAATAGGGATGGACTGGCTCCCAAAGTATAATGCTAAGATCAAATGCATAAGTAAGGAAATTTTAGTATTCTTGAATGGAAAACCTACAGTTATCTTCCAATGAGAGATATATCAACCAGATATTTGTCTATAAGAACCTCCTATATACTTTTTTATAGAATTGATCATTGAAGAAGAAGAAGTAAATGAGAGTTTGATGATAGAATAAATACACATCGTCCAGTAATACATTGACGTATTTCCTAAGGTGTTACCTAGACCTCCCCCAGAAAGAGAGGTAGAGTTCTCCAGTTAACTCATACCTAGATCTCATCATATATCAAAGACCCCATATAGGATGGTAAATGTGGAGCTGGAGTATTTAAAGAAACAACTCCATGATCATTTGGAGAAGGGGTTTATCTTCCCAAGTGTGTCCCCTTGGGGAGCACCTGTTCTCTTTGTGAAGAAGAAAGATGGATCGATGAGACTATGCATTGATTATAGAGAACTGAATGGGATCAAAGTAAAGAACAAATACCCTCTTCCAAGAATTGATGAATTATTTGTCCAACTTCGTGGGGCTCAATTCGTCTCTAAGATTGATCTTCGATCTAGTTATCATCAATTAAGGGTGAAGAAAAAAGATATTCCAAAAACTGCCTTCCGATCAAGATATGGGAATTACGAGTTTGTTGTTATGCCTTTTGGACTGACTAATGCACCTGATATTTTTATGGATTTGATTAATAGAGTATTTAAGGACTACCTTGATAACTTTTTGGTAGTTTTTATTGATGATATTCTGATATATTCCAAAAGTTGTGAGGAGCATGAGGATCATCTGAGGGTTATTTTAAAAACTCTACATAAGGAAAGGCTTTTTGGAATGTTTAGTAAATGTGAATTCTAGTTATAACATGTTACTTTCTAGGGGAACATTATTACCAATGAAGGAGTCACTGTTGACCCTAGAAATACAAAAGTTATAGAGGAGTGGCCTCATCCTACAATAATAACTGAGATTCAGAGTTTCATTGGATTAGTGGGATATTATAGGAGGTTTGTGAAAAACTTTTCACGAATTTCTAATCCTTTATCCAAGTAAACTAAAAAGGGGTCAAGTTCATCTGGACAAAGGAGTGTGACTAAAGTTTCCAAGAGCTAAAGAAGAGATTGGTTACTGCACCTGTGTTAACTCTACCCTCAAGTGGAGAAGGATTCGTTATTTTTAGCAATGTATCTCTTAAGGGGCTTGGGTACGTCCTCATGAAAAATTAAAAGGTCATTTCTTATGCATCATGATAGTTGAATACTCCTGAGTAGAACTATCCTACGCAAGATCTGGAGATTGCTACGATTGTTTTTGCTCTGAAGATATAGAGGCACTATCTTTATGGGGAGAAATGTGATATATGCATAGACCATCAATGTTTGAAATATATTTTCACACAAAATGAATTGAACATGAGACAAAGTAGATGGTTGGAATACCTTAAAGGTTGTGATTGTTCAATTCATTATGATCCTGGAAGAGAAAACAAATTCGATGATTCATTAATCAGGAATGGTCCAGTTTTTCTATCCATTATGAGGATTCAAAGAGTCCATTGACCAATGACCTAGTAACACTGGACATGGGAATTATAAAGGAAGGGACATCATCAACCCTAACCCAAAATATTTCTCAACCGTCACCACTAGAGAAGATCAACAAAGTTCATAAAGAAGATCCTTTGTTACAGAAGAAGTTTGAGCCTGTGAGGGATGGGAAGTTTCCTGAGTTTAATTCCAGTCAATAAGGTGTACTGAAATATTGCACAAGACTATGTGTTCTATCTATTATAGAAATAAGGAAGGAGCAGATGGATGAAGCTCATTTCTCTACCTTCTCTATACATCCTAGTAGCACGAAAATGTATAGGGACCTTCATGATCATTATGGGTGGGATAATATGAAAAGGGAGATTGCTGACTACACGTCAAGGTGCCCGGTATGTCGGAAAGTTAAGGCAAAGTGACAACTTCATAAAGGGGTATTGTAACCACTACCTATACCAGCATTGAAGTGGGACAATATCACTACGGGCTTCGTCACTGGGCTCCCAAGAAATTCCAAAGGAAATAATCCAATATGTGTTATTGTGGATCGTCTCACTAAGAATTCCCATTTTATCTCCATTCGGGAAGATTTCTCTTCTGATTAGCTTTCCAGGATTTATGTGAAGGAAGTGGTCAAGTTGCATGAAGTTCCACTTTCTATCGTATCTTATTATGATCCAAGGTTCACATCAAAATTCAACAAAAGTTTTCAACAAGATCTGAGCACTGAATTGAATTTCACTACGACCTACCACCCCCAAAATAATGGCCAATCTAAAAGGACTATTAAAACACTCGAAGAAATGCTGAGAACTTTATCAATGGAATTTAAGGGTGGATGGGACCAACATATCTCTTTAGTTGAGTTCTATTACAACAACAACTTCCACTCAAGCATTCAAATGGCACCCTATGAAGCTCTATATGGGAAGCGATGTAGAACTCCCACTTGTTGGGATGAAGTTGGTGAGAGAAAGCTTCTTGGGCCTGATCTTGTGCAAGAAATGACATAAAAGGTCCATTCCATCCAAAAACACATTAAGGCTTTTCAGAGTCGGCAAGAGATCTATGCCGAAAACCGTCAAATAGACTTGGAGTCTGATGTTGGTGACAATGTCTTTTTGAGGATTTCACTTTAGAAGAGAGTCATGATGTTTGGGAAGAAAGGGAAGCTCATCCCTAGGTACATTGGCCCCTATGAAATCCTTGATGGTGTGGGGGCAGTGGCCTATTGGCTTGCACTTCCTCTAAATTGAGCACAAGTTCATGATGTCTTCCATGTATCCCTCTTGAGGAAGTACATACCTGACCCTTCACATGTACTAAATCTAGAGGTGGTAAAACTGGATCGTGACATCTCTTATGAGGAGCAATTGGTGGAGATCTTGGATCGCAGAGACAAGGTTCAACGCAACAAGACTACACACCTTGTTAAGGTGTTATGGAGGAACTGAAAATGTGAAGAATCCAAGTGGGAACTAGAGGAGTCCATGAGATAGAAGTACCTACACATTTTCCCATCAGAGGGTACAAGATAAAATTTCAGGGATGAAATTTCTTAAGGGGGGAAGAATGTAATGACCCAAACATTTTAATTATATTTGTTTCCTAGTTTTTTGTGTTATTTTATTTTATACTCAGTAAGACTATATAATGAAGTGGGTATAATTAAAATGAGTCCATTGGGTTTCGACTGTTATATGACCGTTGATCAATATGACCGTTGGGAACTATAATCTTAACATTGTGTTTTTATAAATATAGTTATCTAGGTTAATTAATACAGAAAGAAGATTGAATGGCCTCATCCAGTTGACTCGAGCCATATGAATCCCATCTATCGGAGCTTGGGAAGGAGGTAGCATCACTAGGCTTTACTCTGGACCAAGCCCAAGCCGAACTTCAACGTATGAAGCATGAACAGAATCACCTAAGGGAGAAGTTCAAGATGATAGAAATAAACACTTGGGAAATATTGTCTGAGCCACCCCAATATTCTGTCACCATAGCATACCTTACACTTAGGTCCTATGCTGGTGTTATAAGGGGCTATGTAACGAGACCTTAGTTGTTATGTTTAATCCTTTTATATAAATAAAATTTTAATTTTTTATTATGGATAAGTTTGTGAATTTAAAATATCCGGATAAATATAGGATGTGTATTATCGACGAATTTAGGAAAAAGGTTATTTTAAACAATTTTTTGATCTCTTTAAATAATTATTAATGTGAAATGATTTTCAAGAAATGGTCTTCTACAGTTGTGTTCAGTAATAAATTTAGAGTCTAATAAGATCAACTTGGTTTTTTGTTAATAGTAATGTAGGAATAGTAACATACCTATATTAATAGTAATGAATAGTAAATTAACCAAAAAAATATAAACTTCACCCATGAATGTATAAATACATTTTATACATCTTAAAATTGGAAAAAAAATGATCATAGTTTATGTTTTTGTATTTTTGTATGTCATAAATATTTTATTTACAATTTTATAATTAATTTAATAATATAAAATTGAAATGTATTTATATAAAATTTAATCATAAATAGTTACTTTATTTTCCTATAGTTGTATGATAATTTTATGGGACCTAGATTACTTTTTTAAGGTGTTACAAAATAAGTTATAGTTTTAAAGTTGTATTTTTGGAATAAATAATGGTTTTATTTAAAAATTAAATAAAAAAATATTTAGAAAAATATTTTCATAAAATGGAGTTCATTTTTGAATTCAGATAATTGATATTAGGTTAAGATGAATTTTTGGGATTTTTCTGAAAAGTTGAATTTTCGTTGAGTAGTAAAAATGCAGTTTTGAGTTTCGGGTGTTTTAATGACATCATTAATGATGTAATAATGATGTAAGCTTTCTTTTAGACTTATTAATAGTGAGATATGATATGAGGTGTCCCAAGTGGACAATACCATGGTAAAATACTATGTTCAAGCCCATGGTTTTTCAAATACCACCGAGGAGGTGTCCCTTGGAAATTAATAATTTGTTCACTCAATTTTATTATAAATACCAAGACATTTACCTCATTCATTTCATTCAAAAATAAACCTCAATGAAGTTCTGGTCTCCTTACTTCCCAAGTATTCCTTTTAATGTGACCTCAATCCTCCCAAGGACCGGACCTTCAGGCTTTCAAAGTTACTCTTCAAGGTAAGGGATCATTACACCCTCCTCTTTTAAGCCTTGACTTCCTTTATGTTGTGCCTTCTAATTTCCATATATTTATGTTGAGGGTATGTTATTATATGTTATCAATAATATAAATTTCATGTCTAATTTTTGATAGACCCTTACCACTCTCATCATTTTTTATGATTTTTTATGTGACGCCATTAGGCTGCCGAATTTCTCGTAAAAGAAATCACATCTTCTCATTTATTTCATGTTTCCTTTTCAAGTGGTATGTCATTCAAATATCCATACCATGATCTTATTCAGTACCCATATTTAATTATAAATTATTTATGAGTGGGTTACTCTTGTCCCCTATCTTTTAAATGTTTTCTAAAACCATGTTATATAGTCGTTATGCTGCATAAATTTCATCTCAAAATTTCTCTCTTTCTATCAAGAAATTCTATTGTTTATTTATGTGAATACCCAGACTTATTTCATTTATATGGGTTTTCATAAATATATAAAAATTATATATTTTATTCTATTAATGACATACATATAACCCTGACCCCCTTTCCATGGGTTTTAAATGACATGATGATCTTATTTTTAAGCTCTTTTTAAACATCACGATTTTGACATGAAACCCATTTCTTTGATTCTGTTTGGGTTATTTATAAAATGTTTAATTGTGATATATGTGGTTCACATGAAATTAAATTCATATTAAGGGTGTTCCCTGATAGCACTCCAATTCATTGGGTAAATAATTAATCTCTAGAGATGACAAGTTTCACGATACCTTGGTGAATAATCTTTGTAATTTTTATGACACCTCGGGGTTAATCATTGGTGATATGATCATGAATTTATAAATGAAATTTTGTAACCACATATTCAAGTTATGATTCATGTTATTCTTATTATTATATTCATATTATTCGATTTCTCATTCCTTTATGACTTTTACCATGTTCTTATTATTATTGATCAAGATCACATGTCAACTATTTCACTTGTTTTCATTACAGAGCCTTCTGCTCACCCTTTTCTTTGATGTATGTCTCCAGGACATGGGATGCAGTAATTATACATAGGATGAACCTATGATGTAGCCTTATGAGTGGTTTATAAGAATTTTTAATGTTGTTTTTAGGTATTATGTTCTTGATTTCCAAGACAATAGACTTTAAAGATCCTCTGTTTGTAAAATGTAAAGAAAAGTTATGTTTTAAAAAGTCGGGATGTTATATATACCCCACATGAAGATAAAAGATCAAGGAAAATCTTATCATATTACTAATACCTAAGTGGAATATAGTACTTATATATTTGTATTAATTTTTTTTGAAGAATTATCCTATCAATGATGTTTTTTTCATAAGAATCATTAAACATATAAAGATTATACTAAAATAGTTTTCTATCAAGGATTTAAAGACACATGTTTAATGGTACCAAGAAAAGTGATTTAGTGGAAATTTTTTCTTTTTAGGAATATCATTATTGAGGGAAGATAATCTTTAATATGCGATCAATGTTGATATAATAATGATAATGATGGGTATATTGAAATTGGTTAGTTATTTGATTGTTTATGTTATCTTTTCCAAAGGTTACTACATTTTTTATTTATGGAATATATTCAACCATAAGAGATTTTATTTTTGGAATAATTAATTTTTTAATTAATATTTTATGGTGATTAAGGTATTCAAATATTTTTAATGTGACATTAGAAGATACTTTATATTTTCTAGGGAATAAAATTTTGATTTAAAAACCTTTTCTAGACATTGAATTTGGTCAGAATTATTTTGGATGAGTTTTATAGTAGAATATTTATGAGAAGGATTAAGTTAAAATTTGGTTGTTATAGGATAACTTTTTCTAATAATTTTGTATTAGTAAATACATGAGTAATAATTTTTCATTACTTTATGGATTTTATGTCCTGTTAAATGTAAATTTTTATTCTTTAATAACAAAAAAATCATCTTGAATACTCATCATTTAGACAAAATATGATATTTTGATTAACATTATTAATGGTTGAAATTATAATTTTTAGGTAATTATATTTCCTAATATATGCAGTCTGTATAGAGTAAATATCCCTCAAATCTTGGAAAATGATCATGAAACAAAAAAATTATGCAATATTATTTATATCTGATGAATAAAATGGTTTATTAACTAATCATATATTTAGGGTTTTTTGAAAATTCACTTTCATGTGATAAATGATCTCTATCACTCTCAATAATTATTTTTTCTTTTCTTGCATGTCTATATACTCACTTCCGAGCAATGTTCTCCTATTTAAAAACCAATTTATGCGATTATTTTAGATGGCCATCGTACTTCCATTTATCTCCTATAAAGAGGATTTTTTTATTCATTCTCATGATGTGGTATTTAATGAATGGCATTTTGAAATTTCAAACCCTTGATTATAGAGATCATGATTAAATTGAATGGACGTAATTTATTTAATGAGGTAAAATGTAATACCTTGATATTTTAAAAGAGTAATATCATGTTTGATAGAGTATATGAAATGAAACAATAATATTATAATAGAATTTCACTCCTAGATACATTATGATATATTTATTTCCAAACAAATTCAATCTCTTTGATAGAATACAAAGAACACAACCCTAGGTTTAAACAAAATACTATATTTATTAAAACTTTATTATTTAAACATGTCCAACATAACCAAGCTATTAAGTTGGATGATGTGAATTTGAATAAATAATTTATTAAAATTATATGAATCTCACATGTATAAAATAAATTAAATAATTATTTTATATTATAAATAAAATAAGAATCATTTGAAATAAAAAAAATTTTTTTTGAAAAAATATTTTTTTAAAGGCATTTTAGTCATGCTTGACTCACATGATTTAAAATAATTTTTTACCACTTTTATAAAAAATTTAAAAAAATTAACTTCATTTCGAAATATAATTTTCAGAATTATATTTTGATGAATTTTTTAGAATTTTTTCTAATATATTAATTATTTGATGAATAATGAAAAATACAAAATATTAATAAAAACTTTATTTTAGTTCAAATTATTTAAAAAGTAATATTATATTTTCAATTATGTAAAATTAGTTCAATTATATTTCAAATTAACTAATTTAGGTCAGTATAATAAATTTCATATTGAATTCTAATATAAAAACTTTTTATACTTTTGAATATTTTTCTTTGAAAAATTCATTTTTTCGACACCTCTGTTGGTTTGATATTAAATGAAATTATAAAACTTTTATGAATTAAAAATTGAAATATAGATTCCATATTTGGAATTATAATAATTTATATTATATAATAAGTCTAACTTGATTCTTTGTCATAATTAATAGTAATAGACGTACAAATTAATTAATGTGGCTAAGGTGAAAACAGGTTTACTGGGGGTTAAACTATGATGATAAGGGTTAGAATTACCTAAAACATATAAAACTCCAATTTCATGTCCATATTTATACCTTATAACCTATAATGTTATATTTTTACCCAATTCGGTTCCTTTTTTTCATCTAAAAAACATAACTACACTTTATTATTTTTTAAAAATCCAAGTGTGTCATCTCCCTCACTTGTAAAAGAACACCCCCTCTCCTCTCATCTTCAGACATCCAAAACCTTTTATATCAGAAAATACCTACCCAAATACCTTCCATAATCCTATACCAACATCATATAGTCCTTTTTTATCATAATTCCAACCTAATATGGATTTGGATGCAAACCTATTGAGGTCATCTAAATAAGAGGTAACATTCTTAAATGAGTGTTCTTATTTTATGTATTATTCTACCTATATAAAATATTATAGAACATTGATAATATAATAACACCAATATATTCCAAATATTTATATTTTATTATTTTAATTTCAAAACTTTTATCCATTTTCCACTACCATCAAATGGAAAACTAAACTATCGATTGTGTGTACGACAGACTACTACCTCATGAACAGATGTAATTTGTTTTCCATCACCACCATTCATGAATAGATGTAATTATGGAACATATTTATATTATATATATTAAATTATATATATATATTTAATTATTATATCACATATACCTTATTAATTTTCATTATGTGGGTGATACGATAACATCACTCGTGTGTATAGCGAACTACCACCTCATGATGCGATGTGATTCATTTTTATCTTACGCATTACATGAAAGTTATTATGGTTTAAATTAATGAATATATGAGATATTTGTGAGCTAAAAATAATTATGTAAATATAATATCACTTATAAATTGTTTACCATCACACCAATTTTGAAAAATAATGTCATGTGTGTGAACATTATATACTGCCACATCCATGTAGTGATCAAAAAAAATTTATTTTATTTTTAGCTGAGAGGTAATAAATATGGGTTTAATTAGTATAAATGTTATATATAACATAATAATGATTTTGAAAAGTTGAATTACTTTTTCTTATTTTTTGTTTCATTTGATGAGAAAATGGAAACAATGTTCATTAATATATACAACCAACATTCTCCATGATTGGTGTAATGCATTTTAAATCTTTAAATTTTATGGATTACACTATATAAATATATAATTAATGCATATATGGCATTTATAACATGTTTTACATTCTAGATATTGTTTAACTATGATCAAAATTAAAGGAACAAACTAACTGAACTAGTACAAAAATAAGAAATGAATCAATTATCACCAGAAATAATGATTTTAACAAAAATATATTAATAAAAATGTAAAAAGGCTATAAGTAAAAATGATATCATATTATATATATGATATTTTCTTTCCTAAAAACACCCTGATAAGGTAGAGTAGAATCAGGGTGTCAAATATTTCTTTTAAATTCATGGATCTTATTCTCATGTTTGTAGAAATGTTTTTAGCATATCTAAGGGAATTGGGAAGTAATTAAAAAATCACATACAGAGAGACAACACAATAGTTTTACCTAGTTCACCACTAAGGGATAGTCCAAGGAGAATATTCCAACCATGTGTCAGTCGTACCTTAATCAACTAAGATTCTCTAGTAATTGTGGAATACATAAGTTCATACATAGTTACTCTATGTTAGGCACACTGCCATTACAAGATTTTAGGGATAACACACAGACTCCCTTGGAACACTTACATAAAATATCCCCATATCACTACATTAAATTAAGTATTACTCAATTTAACTATTTAAATCCTATTTCTACATTTTGGGCATTAAATCTTTTTCCCTGATTACCATAATATAGAAGTGATGCACATGAAAGAACTCATAAAAAAACCAAATAATAAAAACCAACTAAAAGAGTAGCTTGAACACTTGGTCACAACACTCGTACTTGCACAAAAAAATTTCTATCTCCCAATCTTATCTTTCATAAACACAAAAACTGTTCTCCTTGCAAGTTTCCTTCATGAAACTCTATAGTGTTAAGGATTTTTCATGGAAAGGTCACCATATCTTCATGGGAATGTTTATTTTTAATGAAGGGGTAGCCTCATATTTATATAAATGGCTGACCTAGAATTTAAGTTCCATGCATTCCATCCACTAAAAAAAGTTCATTACTTTCCTTCCAATTTACACGAAAATTTCCTTCAGTGATGAAATCCTCTTTTTGATGTACCCTTTAGCACATCATTTCCTTCTACAGCTTCCACACTGCGTGTAAATTAGTATTTATTGAAACACACGCCACTTATCTCTTTGAAAAATACTTGGTTACAATAGATCAAGTTTATTTAATATATTTATAATAATCCTATATTAATTATACATGACATTCATACTCAGGTTAATGAAATCGGATCCAAGGTAAGGGTTTCTCCTCTCACTTTTACTAATGTGAGACATATTCCATACCCACCACTTATTTCTTTTGTGTGATATACATACCAAACCTTTGATATGTTATATATTGAAACTATATTTCTTCATGGTATTTAATGTTTCATTTTATGTTATTTCTTGTATGGTTCTTGCGATTCGCAAAGTTACCAATGTGGTAAGGGTTTATTTCACAATCTCATCATTATTTGGGTTTGTTTATGTTTAAGTATCTTGTAGGGAATTTATTTGGTATTTCCTTATTAAAAATGCTATATTTTATTCTCAAATAGTTATTAATAAACTTTTTAAGTAATAGTAACATATTAACTTTATATGATACTTAAAATGATTGAGAAAATATTTTTAAGAAAAGACAACATTATATATCTTTTATTCAAAAATTATTTTCCTAACAAAAACATGTTCTCTAATTTTTTTAAAAATGTTTTTTAACATTATCTAAAGGATTTATTATATAAATTTTCACTCATTTTTGAATTTTTATAGATTTTTTTAAAATGAATCTTCATGTCATTTTCCAAAGATGGACCATTTGGATTTTCCAAAAATCTGAAATGAATATATATATTAATTAGTATGTAATGAAAATAATTTTCATCCATTATAAAAAATCAATGTTTTAAATATTACTTTATATGTTCGAAAGGTTATTTTCAAAATATTTTGTGAACTTTTAATTTAAAAAATCAAAATGAAAAGGCTATTTTCCTTAATAATGTTTTTAATCAAAAAATTTATGTTATTTATATTCATCAAAGACATCAACCATTTATTTAACTTATTTTCAACTAGAGATATACTATTTTGATATCATTAATATTCATTATTTGGATGATTTATGTTCATTTTTACTAAGGATGTAAAATTTTATTATCGTTAACCATATTAATATAGATGGTTTATGACTATGTTTATTTAATTGGGGAAAGTATTAGTATTTTATATGTTGGTTTTTCAGTATGGATATTTATGTTTATTATGTTGTACCCCTTTAATATGAGGAATGCATTGGAAATATTTTGTTATGGGTGGGGCCCAATTAGATATATCCCCTAGAGGCATCCATATATATCATGAGACAAATCTAATGGCCAAATCAGATGGGTTTTACTTGTAGTTTTAAACTATCTTGTGAAAGGACTTAAAAATTTGTTTATGATGTCCTTAAATATAAAATACCTCATTATGAGTTTATTTATTAATTTCATGTTTACTATTTTATTAGTTATAATATCATTATATAAGTTTTCAACCTCATGTGATTATTTATATGGAATTATTTGATCATCCTATATTCATACCATATTATGCTCAAGTTATTTTTCAAATGACATGTGATTTAGTTATTTAAATTTTCATATTTATTATGATTATTTATTCATGATACATTTTTTTGTATTCATCCATTATTAATCATTCAATCTCACCCTTTTCTTATTTTTTATTTTCCCCAGAATACTAGGAATTTGTTTCTGTTTGACGTATAGGGATATGCTAAAAGGATTAATGGATTTATCTAAGAAAATAATATATATATTTTATTTTCAATTGTAATATGAGATTGAAGTATGTGTATATTTTACTAATACTCCTAAACTATTTGGTCATTCGGGATGAAAATGCTGGTATCTTATGCCATTGTAATAAAGTAACCAACGATTCATGGGTACTAGGGACATGGTCTTTTCATTAGGAATGCTTGAAGAAAATATATGTAAGATTCTCACATCAAGAAATATGGGATCACCAATTCGTTGTTTTCATATACTAATGATGGATTTAAAATGATTGAAAAATATTATACTCCTCATATGGAGGAATACTTCCTGAAAAATCACCAACAAAAGACAAAGGTTTGATTGAAAATATTACTCATAACTAACATCAATTCAGTAGTAGTGGAACATTCATGAGTGTAATACATGAGGTAAGCATGCTTGATTAAAGAACATTATTTCGAAACAAAATTAACGAACTCACTAGGTTAGCAAGAAAACTCTCTATGAACCATTTAAAGGTACAACTAGTCCCAACTTATGTATGTGGTTTATTCTCTTATAGTTATCATCAAATTGACCAGTTACTTAAAGTACATGGATAGAAAGATGTGAAACCACCATTTAGTTGAGAAAATAAAAAAAACCAGGCTTTAAATCTTTTTCAAAATCAATACCCACTAGATCCACCATTCCAGAAATAATAATACGAATAGTCCTATAAGACGCCCTACAAAAAAAAATACTTCCAACCAGCAAATTTTCAACAAAAATCTTATCGTAAACCTTCAAAAAGTTATCAAAAGAGCCACCAAGGAGAATAGAATGAGGTGATGAAGCACTCTGTAAAATATTTTTAAATTAATTTTACGAGTATTATGGAAATTTTCTCTAAACAACTAGGAAATATTCCTAGCCATATAGTCATGAACTTGAAATAGAATGTCAGTGTTATTACAAAACTATGTAGAAAAGACCTTAATCTACCAGAACAAAGTAAATATAATTATTCTAACAAAAAATTTAGGATCAACCATCCATCCAAAATAAGAAGACCATAACAATGACGAAACAAGAACAAGGTTTAGAAAAAAAATCCAGAAACTCCCATGAAAAAGAAAAAGTGAGATATGAAAAATAAATCCAATTACATTACCTTTTATATTAATTCAATTGAAAAATTTTAAAGTGGATCAAAGGTAAAAATAAATTCAAGAGATCTTTTAGAAATTAGAGATAAACATCATCCCTTAGAATAAAAACAAAAAATCTTGAACTATGAAATATTTATGGAAGAGTTATGCACCAAAAAATGTGATTGGATATACATGAACACATCAGTATTGGAAGAAGTGTCACATCACATAACACACTACCAATACCAAAAAATATTCATGATCCAAGGAAATTATATAATCCCTTTACTATTAGATCATTTAATTTTACTAACTCTTTATATGATCTTGGTGATTCTAAAAATTTCATTCCTTGATATGTTTTAACATCATTAAATATTAGAAAATTTATTCCCAATAGAGTTGTGGTCCAAATCCCAAATAGATAACATATTTTTTCATAAGGAGTTTTGAAAGATATTTTTATGAAATTTAAAACCAATTATTCCCTGATAAATTCTATATAGTAGAAATATAAGAAGATAGAAGTTCATCAAACCCCCTACCCCATCTTTTTTTGGAGACCATTACTATAAGAATCAAAAACCACAATCAACATGCATGAAAGAATATTTTCTATAGATATTGGTGATAGTCAAGTGCATTCCAACGTAATTGACACCATGAATCGTTTTTTCAATTATTCATTCACTAAATAAAATCTCACAAAAAGAAGGCACATAACTAATTTAAGAATCATGATTGGTAAAAAATTATTAGTCGTAGAAGATCCTTTTATCATAAAAAATACCATTGAATAGTTAATTTACCAATTATTCAAGATTATAATTTTAGGTTGTATGAAGAAAATAAATATAGGTTTTTATAGTTTATTATATAAAGATGAAGAATCTACAGGCCTAGATGTTTATATTGATAAGTAAAAACACAAAGAGGATGAACATGAGAAGATTATCACTGATCCTAGGAAGGAACTGGTTGTGAAGAAAGAAGATCTGACCTAGATGAAATCCCTTGGACTCACTGTACAATATGAATTGAATAAGGTTATTAAAATTTCATTAATACTATAGAGGTAAGTGGAAGAGATTTTTAGACCAATGATAAGAAAGGATGCTATGAACACGGTGAATCTATACTCATTCAATTATCAAATAGACTTGTTTTATTTAAAAGCTTAGTAGTAGAAACCAAACCCATGGTTATATGGGTTAATAAATTTGAGTGGAAAGATTCCAAAATATGGTAATGGAAGAATATTCCAGGAATACTACAACCCCTTAAGAAAAGTGAAGTTCGTTTTGAAACAAAACAAAAACAATTACCTTTATAGATCAGAAACTAACATGGAGAAATAAAATTTCAAGTGTTTTCTGGTGTTTTTGTAAGAATAGAAAAAATCATATTCTTCATAGTATAAAATGTCTTTATTTTTAAAGAATAATGAAGCATTGGAGGAGATTGCACAACATCACCCCGATTATAACTAAGGACCCAAAAGATTATTTGTTTCCTTTAAAATTGATTAAATATAGTAATTCTTTTTTAAATCAGATTACATGAATAATCAATTTGAATGAATTGTAAACAATAAATAAATAAAGTGTTGTTAAGGGAATATTTTTTTCTAAGATATCATTAAAAAATTAAAAAAAAATCATTTTATGAGTCGAGAAAACTATGTTATAAAAAATATATTCTGGGAGGAAACCCACTTTTTCCCATAGTCCCCTATTCTTCTGAGTCATACTAAAGTATGTTTGAATAGGCCTACACCATTAGTTTTTCATTCTTATATACAGTCCCATAAATATAGGCACAAAGTGGAGGAAGAAGAATCTGAATAAAATTATTATGCACAATTCACATCATGAAAAGTTTTCACTTCATAAATAGAATTAATGATGTGTAAATTCTATACAAACAGATCCATGAAATGAAAATTCAAATCATGAGATAGGAAAAAACACGTCTTATCTCGAATCACCTCTGATCATCTACCATAATTGTTACACCTCGATCACTCTGTCGATCATGAACCCGAACCATTGGTGTCAATCCACTATACCAAATAATTTTCATGCAACAATCATCTTCCAGGTATTGGTTGAACTGCCAGCCAATGAAAATACAAGTAATGGATGTGAAAATAATGGGAAAAGAAATGGAAAACAATACAAGAGGAAAAAACCTTCCATTTTTTTGATTGCACTCGATTCATTTTTTTAGAAAGATAAATGAAGAACCAAGAGTTAATAATAAAATACCAACATTTTCTAACCGTATAAAGATAAATCAATACCCACAAAACATGATCAAAATGAGAATTAATCTTTTAATGGATTTGATTTGTGTTCATCCGGGGATTGATGAATAGGTATTAAACCAATAAAGAACAAATACACTTCCCCTAGTTTGGATTGATCACAGATAAAGAAAAGCTCCATGTCTCTGTTGTTAGTGATATCCACAAGCAACATTGGCACACCAATTTCCAATCCATGATATTCCATTGATCATACAAGAATTATCCTCCAATGTATCCCCTCTCAATACCTATGGTTATGCAACTATCCCTTGGGATTTTCCATAAGAACGTTTACATAAAGGAGGTTTTAGTTTTAGTCTTTAATAACAAATAAATAAATTAAATAATTTATTTAACTATTATTCCAACCATGATGTAACTTTGGTCAAACAACTAATATGACCAAAGATTATGTCACACCTTGGGTAAAACCATTATTTTGAATTTAATGGAGATCTCATATTTATGATCTGAGACACCATTTTTGATTTATTCAATTATTTTAGAAAACAATTGAATGTCTGGTATAATAATATTTAATATTTATTTTATATCCATATTGTGCCTCTCTGGGTATTATATTCCCACACTAACTCAATGTATAGATTTAAAAATAATTCATAAAATATTATAAAATTTTCAATGAAAAAAGGGAGTTGTTACATTCTCTCCATATCAAGGATTTTCATCCTAAAGGTCAAAATCATAATAAAAAGTTGAGGGTATGGAGATATCATCTAGTTCTCCCAATCCCTAGTTCTCTAAAAAATATTCTAATGGTACCACCAAACATGGACCTGGGGATTCTCTCACCCATAGAGGATCTTCTCCTTTTAATTCTGGATCTCTACAGTGTACTCTACAAAGGTAACTCTGTCATCATTGTATAGCATTCCATAGTCGAAAACATACAAATGGAAGTTCATATACCTCCACAACTACAACACATGGATGATGTCATGTACATGGTCTAACTACATTGGTAGGGCTAAGAGGGACACCATATCACTAACCCTACACAGTATCTAGAAATATCCAATGAATCTAAAAGATAAATTGGAACACTGAACAAATATACGTAATCCACATCGAGATAAGACCTTCAAGAACATGTGGTCACCCTCCTCAAACTAAAAATCTCTCTGTCATCAGTCAACATAGGTCTTATAAAATATCATGGTAGTCCTTATTCACTCCGTCATGATTATAACCTTATCTATTGTCACTCGTACCAATTCGAGGACCATAAATGATGAATCACATTGATCAGTCCAACATAGGGGTGACCTTCAGGGTCTCTAATACAAGTCATCAAATGGTTCCATAACAATAGTAGAATGGCAGTGGTTGTTGTAAAAAAACCCCACCAAGGGTAGGTGATCCTCCAAACTATTGAAAAAATCCAACAAGCAAGCCCAAATAATGTCCCTCGAATCATAAATAGTCCACTTAGTCTGGGAGTGAAATTCCATCCTCATACATAACTGGGTCCAAAATGCCTCATGAAATCCTATCCATAATCCTGATATTACATTAAAATAATTGTCAGAAATGATCATCGAGGGAACCCCGTGTATCCGAACAATTAACTACACGTAAAGGATCCCCAATATCTCCACTAAACTTTTCTCGTAGATAGTTAAAAATTGGGATGACTTGGTGAGTCTGTCTATGATCACCTAGATGGAACCATTTAATCTTGATATGAAAGGGATCAATTTCACAAGATACATAGATATACCATCCCACTTCTAGTATGGAACCACAAGTTGTTGAGCTAAACCCATTATAACCCAGTACTACACCTTTTCCATCTGAAAATTGAGGCTTTGAGATACAAACTCTTCCACAAAATTCCATACCTCTAACAACCATAACTGATGTTAAAGGTCTCGATACATCTTCAACAAACCTAGATTCACCACCAAGGGTGATGTATTAAAATACCTTGGAACCTCTACACATGACATCATTGGTAGCATCTTCCATACTAAAAAGGTTGAAATGCTCCCCACCTTTAGAGGACCCATAAAGAGTATGTCTAGTTGATATTTGAATATAAAAGGTCTCATAGTTAGTATTTCAAAGATGTTCCTCCATAAAAGAAATAGAAATTGTGGGGTAACAACCATCAACTGAAGTTAAGATACACCATCCTCATCCACAAATGAAAACTACAATAAGTATAACTTCTCTGACACCCCAATCAACAACTGCAAACAATATATCCTTTAAAGAGAATATACGGCTACATTCCCCTTAACAAGAGTATATATGGTATCAAAGTCATAATAATAGGGGAACTCTAGTCATAACTTCTATTTAAAGTTCATATCCTCCTATGAGAAGATATAATTGAGACTCTTTTGGTTATAATAAATGACAAATTTTTGACCCATAAGGTAGTGTCACAACATCTTCAGGGTGAAGACTATCACTACCATCCATAGATCATGAGCTAGGTAGCTTTTCTCATGAGGTCTAAGATTTCAGTACCCATAATATTTCACTCACTTCTTCTCCATAAGGACACACCTAATCTTGATCTCAAAGTAATCACAAAACACAACTTACTAAACATCTTCCTCTAGTAGAATCAATATGGCGTCTCTTTTCAACCTATGTCGCAACTCCAAAAAATCATGTTTTCACCTCTTCATCCACATGAAATGATTCCCCTTTCAGGTCAATGAATTCAAGGGAGACGATATCCTATAGAAACTAGGCATTAATATTCGATTTCATTCTACTAACCCAAGAAAGCTACACACCTTTCTCACACTCTTGGGTGGTTCCCTTGATAACAATACCACAATGTTCATCAGGAACACTTTCACACCCTATGTTGTGATGAAATTTCCTAGATAATGGACCTCTAAAATCCAGAAACAGACTCTTTGAGATATTCCCATAAATCTATAAATCTCTAAGTATGTCTAAGGACCATCCACAAGTGTCTTGTGTGATCCTCCTTATACACAGAGTACACTAGAATATCATCAATGAAGTCATCAATAATATATTCTATGAAAAGATAAAATATCTAGTTCATGAGAACCATGAACACTTTTGGGATGTTTTTCTCAAAAAACATTCATCCCCATGTACTTATAAATAATATAGAAACATCGAAATTCCATCTTCAGTATATCCATGTATCAAACTCAGAGATGGTGATAACCCGATCTGAGGTCTATCTTTGAGAACCATATGAACCCTCTCAACTAGTAAAATAGGCCATCTATCTTTGGTAGTGGATACTTTTTCTCCATGTTCACCTAGTTTAGGTAATGCTAATACACATAATACCTCATGATCCTATCCACCATTTTGGTGAAAAAACTAGGGATTCCTAAGGGGAAACCCTAGATTTGAAAAACAAACTTCTTCTATAAATCCTCCAACTGCCCCACTAACTCATGAATCTCTACTAAAACCATTAGATATACTAGAATAGAAATCAAGGTAATACATGGGTGAAATTCTTTGCAGGCATCTATCTAGAAATGGGGAGGTAATCCTAGAATTCCATCATGAAAGTAGCCCTTGTACTGTTCCACCACCTTAAGAAGCGGAAGGAACTTAACATCCACTACTCCAAGGGTAATACAATCCAACAAATGAGTAATTGTTTGTATCCTTATATGTATGATTTAACCTTTCTATTCCTAATATTACATCTCTCACATAAAGGAAAACCTCATTCTATCACTAAAAACACACTCCATCCTCCACCAAAAATAGTCAATATAGGCATGAACTTTGGGTAGCTAATCTATACCTAAGATGTCATTATACGACACCATCATTTCTATAAAGAGATCTCAGAAGAATATATATCCTCTAAAGTCAAATATCACTCTTAGTGGAAGTGTGTGATCAATAAATTCCCCATGTTATGAGTCTAAAACTTTAGGGGTTGAGCAAAGGACTAAACTAGAACATCTAAGTCTCAAATAAGAGAAGTGGAATTAAAATAGTTTCATGCACATGGTTCTATAAACCTTGTAGATAAAGTATAAAAGACCAATATCATGCCTCTAATCATCTAGGTATCCTCTGTTTTAGAATCATCCTCTCCCTATTGTTATCCTCATCCTTAACCACAAACTCCATGAGCCTCATATGGACCACCTAGGGGTAGTGGTGATAATAGGAGAAACCATCATCCACCTATTAATACTCTCCCAGATTATTTTCCATGTCCACCACCCTGTAGACCAAGCTACTCTCTCCAATATCTCTACATTGGTGACCCATTAGAAATCTCTCTATTAGATGAAAAATGGTTAGATAACACTATATGAGATGTCCCCAACTATCACAATAGAAACATTGAGGCCCTATCAGAAAATTAGAAATATCCTAAGATCCCTAAACTATAGACTCTCTATCTTGATATTTTCTCCTGATGTGTCTATAATTCATGGATACCCATGTCTATTGTTATCTACCTACTATCAAAGTCTTAACTCTCATGTTCCCACTACTAACACCAAATTTCAGAATCTACTTTCTTGGAAATCTCTCTACTACCAAATCCTCCTCAATTACTCCAGTACTTGTGGGAATATAAATATACATCACTACATCCTTGATATAATAGTGTAGATCCAACTTCAATGATCATTCTTGGATTAATGGATAATGAACCTTATCCAGAGAGGATCATGATAGGTTTGTGAACCTCTATGAATACACATTCATGGTCATTCTACCCTAATAAAGTTGGAGAATCTCCTAAATGTGCACCGTTCACAATGGGGCAGGATATTAATCCTACCTAAGTTGACTCTTGAACTTTTTATGAGGGATATTTATCTCAATATGTGTCTTAGTCACCATAACTCATCATCTCCATGTAGATCCCTAAAGTAAAATCTATATTTGGACCACCTTCTGGTCTGGAGGTGTCATAACAAGAGGGAAAACTTGGGTACCTTCCTCTCGCTAGTCTTTAGCAGCATAGGGGTCTGAATCACCCTAAAATCTTGGAGGTATCTAACTTTTAAACTCATGGAGTGTATTTAGTCTACACCCATCATCATATGGTACTTCCAGCATAACCATCTACACAATAGATGGTGGAAATACTAGAAAATATCATGGAGTTTCCACCTCATTTACAAGAACATATACTGAAGCATCCTCACTAGGGGGATCATCATCGTGATCCTCTTATGAAATCCTAGCTAGCTACCGTCATATAGAAATCTTGAAATAATCAATACATACCATTATTCAAGAGTATATCTATGGATTTGAATCAAGAATGATATAAAAACCAAAACTCATTCCTATATGATACATGTTTCAAATGGTTCACTATAACATGGGGCTACATATACAAAGTCAACAAGAAATTTGTTAGAGTCCTAGTGGAAAGATACATTGGTTGTCACACCAACACCGGATTCCCTTTCATGAGAGACAAGTGGTATTTCCCATATTCCCAAAACAAAATCACAATTAAAAAATCTTTAAACTATGTCCCTAATATGAACTGTCTCATATTATACCAATAAATAATGACCAAAACCATCAGGGCCCACCTGACTAGTGGTAAGCTGTGTGTGACACCCCAATCCCACCTCCAATAGGCCAGGGGCTGGAAACAAGTGTTGCGTAGCCATATCTCACACATGTGAGGCCTTAGCCTATGTATCAGTACACACACACATCTCCAAACACCCATACAATACTGAAAGGTAAAACACTATTGAAAACATAATGCATGAATAACATATATCTCATAAAAGTGTATGAAAATGTACTAGAAAGCATAATGGGACAAATAAAATCCCACCAAAACTGATAAAAGAGTCCAAACTTATATGAAGGAGGGGACAACTATCAAATTAAATTCCATTAAAAAAACTTAGTATTTATATCTCACTATTCTCCTATTACTTCTAGTCCTCCTAGGACTCCTTCAAAAGAATTTTTGTCTGTATAGGATAGGACGTATGCAGGAATATCCCATGAATGGGTGAGTATAATAAAACGGATATGGACACCCTAAAATAACTAAACTTAAAGAAACAAGTGATTAATCATCATTAAGTCTTGTAAATCAGAATATGTGACCTTGTAATAAGAACTCCTAGATATATACATATTAAAAACCAAATCAAAATGTGTTCTCAAACATACTTCCAGCCATAGGATTTTAATCAATGCTTTAAGGTAATTCTCTTCCATGAGAACTCACTCCATGATCCACATTATCACTAATGGAACTAATATAAAAGGTTTTTATCATTTATACTTACTAAATAAGTACACTCTTGAACTATGAATATCTCAATACATAAATAGGGGATCTCACCCAAGGCCTCTAGGGTATACTGGACCCTACCTAGAATAACCATCTAAGTAGGGGATCGTAAGCCCAGGTTAGTTGGTCATGATGATTCCTCAAACCCCACATAGGGAAGATAGATAAATGATAAAGGATCATGCCTCAAATTAGGCAAAGAGATTGTTGAACACTATGTTATTATTAATCCCATAGAGGGGATTTAATACAATGCTCTTGATGTAATGAATCCTTGTACCCTCATGGGAATGAACCAAGGAAAAACACCCAAATAAATCTAGTCCACACTGAAAAGTAAAAGGGCCTTAACATTTTCTGTAGAATATACACAAATTTTAGTATAAGTACAAAATGGGTCTTGTATTCCCCAGGTATGTTCGTGTCCCAAAATCTAACATGACATGTCATTGTCTATATACAAGGTTTCCTCTTTGGGATACATAACATGTAATGTTTAGTTATGCACTCAGTGAGTGATGCATTCTTAAGTCCATGTACTCTAGCCCATTCTCATGTAATTTGGGTCATTCATGTGTACTCTAGTCATGCCTATGTACCTGATTAGGTATGAGTAACTGGTCTTGACCATGTTCCCCTTCCATTATCATGTGTCTATCCTTGTATGTGATCATGTAACACTATGGTATACGTTGATCCACCATCCACTGGTCATATACTCTATGGTAGGTTCAGATGGAGTTTTTTGGGTCCACGTAGTTTTTCATATTTTTATTCACACAAAAACCCTAGACACCAATGTTGGTGTCCCACATGGCTTGTGTTCTTTAACTACACACCACGTAGTTGGGATTTTTCTAGAAATATAGAACTTTCATGTATATTATTCTTGTGTTTCCTCCACCGTTGATCCTTCCACTAATCTCACTCAGAAATCATATATATTAGTAGACCAAACCTTTATATTTATAGTTACTAGATTCTAGACATCCAATCTTCTCAAGAATCAACTCCCATCACACTATACCATCTCCATACACCAAACCATGAAACATGAATACATTGGTCTGATCCCAAACCACATCTAATCATCCACCATTATCTTCTCACCTTGATCACTCCACCAATCATGTACATAAACCCATGGTGGTGATCTGTTTGACTAATGAATAACCACAAAATGATCATGTACCTAGTATTAGTCGAGTCATCATCCACAGAAAATACTTGTGATGAATGTGTGGCGAATGATAGAAGAAATTTTCAAACATAATAAGTGGAAAAATATTGACTATTTTTCATGATGGCCTTGATTTTTTATCTATTATAAAAATGAAAAAAAAAATCAACAGGAAATATTCATATACCACTAATTCCAAACTATAGGGAGATAAGTCAATACCCATAAAATATAATCTACTAAAAATCAATCTCTTAGTGGAGTTGATTCATTTTTATTATAGAATAAAAAAATGAGGAATAAACCAATGAAAAACAATCAAACTACATTGTGTTTGGATCGATCATTGATAGAGAATGGATCCACAACATAGTTGTTGGTGAGATTCACATGCATTGTTAGAACACCAATTTCCAATCTGCGATCAGCTATTGATATTCTATGAATTATCCTCTAATGGATCCTCTATCAATCCCAAGGGTTATGTAACTAACCCAAGGGATTTAACATAATCATTTTTATATAGAAAAAGGATAGTTTTTATGATTTAATAAATAAATTAAATAATTTATTTAATTATTATTATACCCATGATAGCGCTCATGCTAGAAACCCAAAAAATACAAAGATTATGTCACGCCTATGGTAACACCACATTCCAAATTTAATGGAAGCTCAAAATTTTCATTTGGAACTCCATTATTATGTTATTAAATTATTTTATAAAAAATACATATGTGTCATATAATATTATTTAATAATTATATTATATCTATTCTAGGCCTCTACAGGTCTTAGAATCCCGTGTTAACTTAGCACCTAGCTTTGAAAGTATCACTTAAAATATTCCAAATCTTTACATAGAATTTTTTTTATTTAAGGGTTTCTAGGGATAAATTGTTAGCTAAGATTAGTATGTAATGTAAACAAGGGAGAATATCTATGAAATGTGTAATTAGGTCCCCCTTAGGTCTGATGTGAGGACCTTGAAGAATTTTTAATATTACTAAGATAAGTGATATTTTTTGTGAGGTAGAGACATCAGGATGGATCATGCCTCATTATTCATTGATCCTTTGATTGAAATGGGGAAAACATAGGATTAGGTTAAGACATTATTAAATAAATAATATTAAATATTCCATGATCTGGGTTTAGGAGTCCCTAATAATTCATTATTTTATAGGTATGGATCTAGATCGATGTCCTCATTAAGTTCATGCTGAATATGTTCAGCTAGATGCGCCTGCATATTTTTGTAGTATTTCGGTAAATGGAAAAGAAACTTAGAGTAGGACACTATGAGAGTTTCAACACTACATATTATATAATTATTAGGGATATGTTTCAGATTTAGTGACATAAGACTAGTTGGAGTAGGTAAAGATGGCATTCAGTTTGATCTTTACTCAAAAGGATGACTCAGTTTTCTTGATGATGATGGTGTTAAATTGGGCATATAGACTATGGTGGTTATTTCTACTTAAGGATATCGAGGATTAAATTGTCTTTTGAGGGATTTTTTTAGAATTTTTTGGAGCAATGTTTCCTTCATTGACCTTGAAGTTGGAAAGAACATCGGAGTTATTTACCCTTAGACAAGGGAGTTCCAGTTTGTGGGAGTTTGGAATCGATTTTTGGACCCTTTTCTAATATGATTCAGACATATTTCTAAATAATAAGGCCAGATTATTGAATTTATAGAAGTATTTTCCTCTAGCGGTCCAATTACAATCCACACCATTTTAACTTATGATTTATCTGGAGGTGTTGGCTATGATATATTTATTTGAGAGGATGCTGGAGAGAAATAGATCATCAAGAGAGGGGATCTGTTAGGATTTCCCATGTAGCAGAGTTATAGTTTGGGGTTCCCATTTTTTAGGACAAAAGAGTTTCTAGATAGTTGGGGGAGGGTAGGTTCCCACACTTGTCATCTCATTTCTCTAGGGTTGGTTGTTCTTATGCCCCTTCCGAGGGATCATACTCTTGTTTTTCATATGTAGGTAATGGAACTCAGTGGTGATATTACTTAACCATTATAACCTAGAAGAATACGGCAGGTATTCTACTTCAGCTTCTTCTATTTTAGTAGTTTTAGCTAAGGGAGAAGAAGTAGGGTGCTCCATCTATCAAACAATATATGGGATATAGGGAAGGAAAATTATAGGCTCATATTTCTCTTAATCCATATAGAGTTGAGTGTGGTTTTGGAGGTTATCATCATTTGGGAACGAGTGTCTTAAAATAATTTCATCGTCAGCTGCATGATCTTGATTTTTGAGAACCAGGAGATCCAAAATTTATTTGTAGAATCATTTTCTTGTTTTATAATTGTGTGAATTATTTATTTTATTTATGATATACATGGTCATTCATATCACCTTACCGGGTCATTTATTTGGGACATGAGGGGGAGAGACTTAAAATTCCCTAGGTATTGAAAATGCCACTTGGAGGTTGAACTTATATGTATAAAGTTTTCAGAGACTATGAGATTGTTCTAGAAAATCTCCTCTCTTTGGGAGATGTCCAGTGTATGTGGATATAGCTACACAACATTATCCTCAACATTGACTAGATATATTTGGTGAAGGATATCATGGATTTATTCAGAAGATAGATTATATTATATGATTCTTATAGAGAGTCTTTCTTGTTCATTAGTCAGATACTCAATCAGATAGGTTATAAGTGTGTTCCTTCATTTTCTTCTTTGATTGTCAAGGTGATGTTAAGTTCTATAGAGGTTCATCAAAAGGTGTTTCCCAAAGTTTTCAAAGAGTACTCTGATTTATTTTCTCAGAAGGTTGTTGAGTTACCCCTGCGATGAGAGATTGGGTTTGGGATAGAGCTACTACAGAGTGCTTCTTCGATCTTGATGTCACCATATAGGATAGCCCCAAAAGAGTTTCAGGATCCACATGTACATATCAATGATCATTTATAGTATGGTTTTTTCCATCTAGTGTATCAACTTGTGTGCTATAGTTTTTTTTGTGAGGAAGGCCTATGTAAGTCAGCGACTTTGTATTTATTATCATACAACAAATTAGGTGGAAGTAAAGGTCCTCTATCCTCTTATATGGGTGGATTATTTGTTCAATATATTTAAATGATTTAATTAGTTCTTGAAATTAAATATGTGATTAAGATATTTTTAGATGCAGGTAAAGTATGAAGATATTCTGAAGACCATGTTTCAATGTCATTATGGGCATTATGAGTTCATTTTGATTCCATTAAATGTAATGAATGATCTATAAGTATTCATGGGTTTGATGAATGCATTATTTTTTTATTTCATGGATCAATTCATGGAGGTTTTCATCAATAACATAATTGTGTACTTTTCATCTGAGGAAGAGAATACAAGGAATATGTGGGATGTTTAGGGTGTTCGTTATAAGAATCTATTCAAGAAGCTGTGAAAGTTTGAGTTATAAGATCATGAAGCATGTTTCCTGGGGAATGTCATATCTATGTGTGGATTAGTTTTGGATCCTTCAAATATTGAGTTATTATTTTCTTAGGTATCCCCCAATACTCTTTCATGGGATTGGAGTTTCCTTGGTCATACAAGCTATTAAAGGAGGTTCTTAAACAAAATATCTTAGATTATATCTCCTATAATAGACCTGAATAGGAGGGATCAAACATTATAATTGGATGTCTTGTTTCCAGAATATTTTGATTGTTTTAAGGAGAATTCAGTCCGCACTCCAGCCCATTATTTTCTAGAAGAGGGGATTCATTTTATGGTTTTATGTGATAGTCCGTGTGTTGGATTGGGCAATGTATTAATGTTTAACAAGTTTAGTTGTTTCTTATAGATATCCAATGATACATATATATATGAACATAAATATATCATCTATGACCTTGAGTTGTAACTAGTTATGTTTTCCTTTAATTTTTTGAGGTAATAACTCATCAATGAACATTTTGTGGTTTTGATCGATCAAAAGATCCTATAGTATGCATTCTCCCAGTGTGATGTAAACTTGATACAACAGTAGTGGATATGATACTTATAAGATTATTAATTTGAAATTTTTTATACCCCAATAAAGAGTAATGTTATATCTAATGAACTAAACATGATGTCATGTAGTGTTGATGTGTGTGAATATATATGTTTATAGAAGGTGATGGAAGAACTCTTTGTGATGCATCATTTTATGGGAGTACTTTGTGATAGAGGATTCATTATTCAGATGAAAGTGAAATAATATTTGGTGTAGTGGGGGGTAGTCCCAACTGGGAGATTCCAAGGTGGAGGTCTGGTGAGATTGATTTATCAATGGTGATTCCACTAATGGATAGTCTGAGGATGATCAACATTGGGTGTTATTACAGGGGATGATTTTCATTTATTCAATGATGTGGGAGGTGGTTCTCTGTGATTGTTATAACTCATCCTTAGTTGTAAATAATAGATTTACAAAGATGTAATTTTCTATAAGATTGATTTTTGGTGGCCTAGGTTAAATATTTATATTGTTGAGTTTGTATCTAGATATTTATTCTACCTGAAGTTGAAGGCTGAACACCGTGTAGCTGGTGGTCTTCTCCAACTAATATATTTTCCTCAGTGGAAGTGGGAGGAAATTTCAATGGACTTCATCACTTGTTTACCTCAATATCAGGGAATATATGATACTATATGGCTGATAATGGACTGTTTGAAAAAATCAGCTCATTTTTTATCGATCAATGATTTGAGCTCAATGGAGGTTTTATTTACTAAGTTAATGGAGGACGTGGTTATGTTTCTAGGTGTCTTGACGATAATAATTTCTAATGATGAACCTCATGAATATCAAGGGTGTGGATAGGTCTTAAATATTCTTTATTCACTCATTTCTGTCATAGAATTTCTTTCCAAACATAGATAGATAGTCAAATAGAGAAAACAACTCTTGAAGACATTTTGTGTTCTTGTGTCCAAGATATTTGTGGTTTATGGATGAGGAAACTATATTTGGTAAAGTTTTCATAAAAAAAAATTCACACCATCCTGGTATGAACCCATTTTATGATTTTTAAGGTGACCTTATTATTCTCCATTATGTTGGATTAGGGTTAGAGAGTCAGTAATTCTCAGTCCAAAACTTATACATAGCATGAAATACATAGTTTAGGTGATTCCCAAGAGGATAAAGGTAATACAAGATAATAAAAAGTCCTATTACATACATGGGAGGAGAACTATGGAGTTGTAAATGTTATAAAATGTGTTCTAGAAGGAAAAACCTCTTTATAGGAAATAAAGGATTGGTCATGGTAGTAAGCTTTCACCTAGTTTTTTGGGCCATTCGAGGTGTTGGATTATCTTGGAGCAATCACGTATCATATATAACATACCCCATAGGTGATTTGAATATATTATTTCTTCCACTTATCTTAGCTTCAACACTATCATCATGAAAAATTTTGTATCATCTATTTTAGTTATATCGACATTGATGATGCTACGAACTTCGAGGAGTTGCATGTGGAGATTCGGGACCTCCAAGAGAAGGTGTTACATGGGGGTTCTATTACCTTATTTCATGACTTTTAGTAGCATAGTGGCATAAAGAGGGGTACCTTGGAATATAATTCATAGATACAAGCTTAGTATCATGAGTTATTTGATTCTTACATCATCTTTAGTATCTGTTTTTTATCTTTATATGTCTTATAAGATGATTTTCTCTTCTTAATTCCTTATTTGTGGCATTTATCTTATTTGTTAAGTATCTCTCCTAAGAGATTTTTTGGAGCTAGTTTTTAATGTTACAAATTTTCATGTGTTTCCCCTATAAGGAAATTTTCCTCCTATGATAGTGATTTTCTTTAGAGGTATCTCATGGATTGTCTATTAAGACAACTCCTTTTCAATTTCATCTATCAAGGTTGGGTTTTAATCTTGATGGATGGGAATTATTTATGGGTATCTAATGTAATACTCTATACCTTCCCAACTGTTCCTTTTTTTCAAAGTAATTTTTATATCAAGGAGGTGTTTAGAGGATTTTGGAGGTCTTCAAAGACTCATTGATACAAAATGGGCTACACCATAGCCTAGGGAAAGATGTGGTGGTCCTAGTGTTTTCTTTCATGAAAATATAATAGAGTAATAAATTTACAATATGATTTTGATTTATTGGTGGGGAAAAAACACCATGGACATGGGAAAAATTATGGTGGAAGTAATTATGGTGGTTGATATTTTATTGAAATGGCCGAAATAGCTACGTTCTACTTCAGATCATGACCAGTTTGAAGGGGTGTAATTTATATAATGATATATGGGTTTTAAATGATTTTTTAATTCTTTTTCTTTACCCATATAAATATATCCATACATCTCCATTGGTTGTTAATTTTAATTCCAGACACTCTAGTGAACCTAGGTCATGGTGGCGTTATTTCTCGCTTTGTGGTTATGTTGAAATAACTCGTTTCACTGTATTGTTTTATTTTTCCAACCTTGATACACTATGATATATTCCTTGTGGATTATAAATCATTCCATTGTGAATAATGTGATCTTGTTTAAGGTATATTTACCTTATTCCTCTCCATTTTATTAAACCTTTTATTTAGATGTTCACGGTATCCAAATCCTCTGTTTTGGGTGTTGTTTAATCTGCATTTGTTTACATATTATTGATGTTAGGTTTGGACTAATATTCCTTTATCTTAGTTGTGTTTCTTCTGATGGTGGATGAAACTTGATTATCCATTATTGTGTAATGAATATGGAACCTCTAAATCCGGGTAGGGGATTCATTACTTCTTCATTATTTAATCTGCAATCACAAAAGTTCATATTATTTATCTCATGGGTAAGGATGGAAGTAACCATAATAGAGATTAAACCATGTTAAATAATTAAATTTGTTTTTTATTGTTTGGAAATCACATGTGTTTCCACCATGTTAAATATTTTCTTCTTATTTTTTTAGATAGTGTGTTATCTATATCCATACTATAGTTTATCATGTTTTACTGTGATAGAATTAGGTTAAGAACATAAATATGGTAATACAAGTTTCCTAATTAATAAAGGTTAATGTTTAAATTTATATCCTTATTCCAAATAATTTTATTAAAATCAAAGTGATTATTGACACACATTTAAACGATATTCTTATTTCTTAAGGTTTGATGAAACTGAAACTTATTCTTAAAATAATGTTTAAATAATTCATAGTTTTTTATAGAAGATGACTTAAGATATCTATGGTTATAAACTATGATAAATTAATCAGTTAATTAATGATGTTAAGTAACTATTTGTTTGATAAATATAAATGTTTGGGGCCGAGTGATCGTGTTTTCTTAAGAAGGATGGTGGCATGTTCTTTTTATGGCATATATTCCATGATTAATTTTTTGTTTTCTTTCTAAATTGATTGATTTATTTGGATAAGGAGCTTTGTAATGAAATGTGATGTGAGCCAGGGATGGTTGGTTTTTAAAAGTACATGGGTGAATAGGTCAGGTTTTTTAGTAAAATTTTGTGTCTGGGATGGTGGGATGAATACTGATATTCATGGTGGGTTCAAGGATTCCATAAAAATAGATGTAATGGATTCAATATTGGATTTAATATTATTGTGATTAAATTTGGAATTATTTATTTTTAATGAATCTTCCTTAATGTCCAGATTGCTAGGTTTCTTATTTCTTCATTATTCTACTCACTTCTTGAAGCAGCAGGTTATTCATGATTTATACATCCCTTTTATTGTATCTAATAATGAGTCCAAGAGTACATGAAATTAAAGAAAGATAATTTTAATGAGTGTTAAATGATTTAATGTATGGACCTGACCCCAGTTGCCTAGAGGCGGTGCATTATTGGTATACATTCAAGGACTAAGCATCCCAAAGGACTGAGTAGTTTAGTATTATTGGAAAAAAGATACATACATAAGTTTATCATTTCATCATGAATGGAAACACAACACTCACTTATTCCACTATAAACATCCATGACTCCTAGATTATGCTTGTAAGTCAATCATAATTTACTTCTTCCTGTCCTGAAAAAATGAAACATAAGAAAGTGGTGAGATCAAATGCTCAATATGGGTAATCAATACATCGTAAGATAATATAAACATTAGACATGTAAAATAATTGGAAGCACATGGCTTTAAAAATAAATCTGAACATAAAATGGAAAGAATATGAGCTGAGTAAATATTGTCATAATATAACATAATCATGGGTATTATACTAGTAAAATAACCACATGAACTTTAAATTGCTAACTTCATAATGAGATAAGGTCATATGCCGGAAATTCAGAATCATTTTTTCAAGGCCTTGGCCAAGATGTCTAATGTTTAAGGCCACAGCTAAAATCTATATATCACATTGGGAAAGGCCTCGGCCAATTCCACGACTATTTTTCTCATGAGACCTACCGATGCATCAAGGGGATATATTGGTCCCCACCTATCACATAATAATTCCAATGCATTCCTCATATGAGTGGGGATAATCATAAAAAACATATACAATCATATTGAAACTATCAAATGAAATGTAACTATCTTTCCTCAATCATTAAACATAAAACACTAACCATTCTGAGTAATATGGTGAATGGTTTTAGGATTGATCATCCACAATAGAGTTAGTCAAAAACCATTAAATCAAATATGGTAGATTACTTCATAAATTATTAATCCCAATAATATATAAGAAACAACAAGAGTGTTGAATCAAATGAAAATACTCTTATAAAATCATTAAGCAATCTTGAGATAAATACTCTTCTATTTTGAAAAGAAGAGTTCTTTGGGAAAAAACATTTTATAAAACCATAAGTTAATTAAATTAGTATTTTCATAATAAAATGAGTAATTTTATAAATATAATTGTTTCCAAAAATAGATTGTTTAGTGCCCTTGAAAATGGGTAAGAATTTGAGAAATTTCCTTGAATCAGGCTTGTATTTTGGAAACAATTTTGATAGTTCCATTAAAAATGTGTAACTACCCATAAAATAAGGAATTTTTACGGTTGGTAAACATATATATAATACTCACACGAAATTTATGAGGGGTACATAACAATACATAAGAATTTTATTGAGGAATTTAGTTAATGAAAGTAGCCCGAATGAAAATGGAAGTTTGGGTCTAAAAACCCTTACCTTAACTCCAAACGTGTTCTGCTCTTGAACTTAAGCTCATTTAATATGAAGTTATAATTAATAATAAGTTATTTTATAACCTATTAGACATATATTTAGTTTATCACAACTATGGTTAGTTCATTTATGCCTTTATTGATAAGTTATTGTATTGAATTCTGTCGTTCCGGAGTGTTCGTTTTCTTTATTTTCATATTCGGTTCACTTGTTTTTAATTATGTAGAATGGATGTAAATATATAGAATTGAAATTATATATTATTTATGAACATAAATAGGTATTATTGGTCATTTATATAACTTTTTTACAAGGAATTAGGATGAATAATTATATAGAACTTTAATGATAATTTTTTCAGTTAATTTGTGGGTTTTGATTACAAAGAACTCATTTTTCTTTATAACTTAATACCATTTGTAATAAGAGATTACAGAATATTACATAGGTTATATTAAATATATAATAATCTTATTCAACCATAAAAATTATGGTTTCATTACCAGAATTGATAATGATAATAGAAATCGAAATCCCATCGTCCTTGAATGTGGAAAATTGACAAATCTTGGATGGTGTTCTTGATACTAGTATAAAAGAAGGTAAAAGTGAGAGATGATGATAACTTATTACACTATCATGAAAACATTCCAGTACATAAAAGGTACTATGGTCATTACAAAATTTTTATAAGGATAGGTAATAGAAAAAGAAAACAAATGAACTTGAAAAGAAAAACAATGAATTTGAAAAGAGGAATTTACCTCTTGACCCAATCTTCCTTGAGAGCCTCCCTATGGTAGAGGTTTTGTATTTTTATAAGACCATGTATTTCTGGAAGTAGGATAGGAAGTTGGAAGGGTATTTGGATAGAATTTGGATAAGGCACAATGCTTGAGAGGAGTGAGGAGAAGGGGGAGTAAGAGGGGGTTTTATAGTAGAGGAGAGGGGATTTCTTAATATAAAATTCATTAATTTATTATTTCCCTAAAATACAAGGAATAGTGATTCCTACTTTACCTTGAATAGTTCTTTTATCATGTGAGTTTGAAAGAAGTTGTATTTTATCACTTGTGATGTCACGAGTAGTGTATTTAACTGATATACGGTATTTTACCGCATTTCACTATTCATAAAAAAATCAAGTATTTCAGAAAAACCCCAAAATTTCACACCTACAATTTTTTGACATGTAGAATCGAAAATTGAAGTCCATTTTTCAAAAAATAAATTTCTAAATATTATTAATTTAATATTTAATTAAAATCAAAATTTATTCTAAAAACAACAATTTTAAAACATTCTTTTAATTATTCCAAAGCATAGGTATATCATACTTTCACTTGAATATTATTTATATACAATCACAGGTAAGGTTACTATTCATTAGGGTATATTACTATTTATTAGGGTATGTTACTATTCATAAGGGTTGGTTACTATTCACTAAAAATTAAGTTTTTCTTATTAGACTCCAAATAACTTACTGATCGCAAGTGTGTATGTCAGATTTTCAAAATTCAAATCACAGAAGTGACAAACTTCTGTTTTAAGGGTCACATAGTACATAGTAGTTAATTATGTTGTGATTTCATGTGATTATGACATAATTATAAGAAAAGAATTTCCAATGAAAAATATTTGGTTGTTATATTCTTCCCCTCTTCAAAAATTTCACCCTCGAAATTTCATTTTACAATCAAGGCCAAAAACAGGTGGGGGTAATTTTCCTTCATTACTTCTTCCAATTCCCATGTCGCCTCTTAGTACTTATGGTTTCTCCATAGTACCTTTACCATATGAGTAGTCTTTTTGCATAGAACTTTGTCTCTATGATCCAGGAATTTCACTGGTTTCTCCTCATATGAAAGATCGTCCTCCAACTGTAGCACCTATGAAGAGAGTACATGTGAAGGGTCTGGTATGTACTTCCTTAAAAGGGATACATGAAAGAAATCGTGTACTTTCGACATGGTAGGTGTAAGTTCCAATCGATAGTCCCCAGTTCCGACTCGATCAAGGATATCAAAGGGGCAGATATACCTCAGACATAGTTTTCCTTTCTTCCCAAGCCTCATAACCTTATTCCATGGAGATATGCGTAGAAATACTAGGTCTCCAACTATGAATTCAAGGTATAATCGACGATTATCTGCGTAACTCTTTTGTCGACTTTGGGCTGCCTTGATATGATGGTGAATGTTTTTCACCTTCTCCACCATTTCATTGACCATTCCAAGTCCTAGCAGCTTACGCTCATCAACTTCATCCCAACACACCAGTGTTCTGCACCTTTTCCCATAAAGGGCTTCATATGGGGCCATTCAAGTGCTCGAGTGGAAATTTTTGTTGTAGGAGAATTAAACCAGTGGATGATGTTGGTCCCATAATTTTTTTAATTCCATAAAACATTCTCTCAAAATGTCTTCTAGTTTCTAAACAGTCCGCTCAGACTGGCCATCAGTTTGAGGATGATAGGCCATACTAAATTTCAGTTCAGTGCTTAGTACATTTTGGATACTTTTCCAGAACTTTGAGGTGAATCTAGGATCATGGTCGAATACAATATATAGTAGTACTCCATGTAGCCTTACCACTTCCTTGATGTAAATACTTTCAAGTTGATCCATTGAGAAGTCCTCTTGAATCGCAATAAAGTGAGTTGTCTTTGTAAGAGGATTCACAATGACCCATATAGCATTGTTTCCTCTCGATTTCCTTGGAAGTCTAGTGACAAAGTCCATGGTAATGTTATCCCACTTCCCTGATGGTATGGGTAGTGGTTGTATCATCCCCTTAGACTTTTTCCTCTCAGCCTTCACTTGTTGACATACCAGACACTTTGATCTATATTCAGCAATCTCCCTTTTCATATTGTCCCACCAAAAGTTTTATCAGAGATCTCGATACATATTTCTACTACTAGGTTGTATAGAGAAATTAAAACTATGGACGTCATCCAATAGTTCCATCATTAGCTCAAGAATAGTGGGAACTCAAAGCCTCTTCCCGAATTTCAAAATGCCACCTTCATATACGAAGTCAGTCAACTTCCAATTATTTATAGATTTAATTTTCTTTTGAAACTTCTCATCATCAGCCTGATAACATTTTATCTTTTCCAGTAATAATGGTTTGGAAACCATTTTAAAAAGTTATGATGTATTACCTTCCTTGATAATTCCCATATCTATCTTTACTAGATCCATGAACATAGGATCCCTCTAAACTCTAATCTTATTTATAACTCCATGATCCTTTTTTATCAAAGCATATGCTGCCTTATTTTCCTTCCTCGGGTGGTAGTGTATTTTTTAATCATAATATTTGAGTAGCTCAATCCATATCCTTTGTCTCAAGTTGAGTTCTTTTTGTGAGAATATATATTTCAAACTCTTATGATCTGTATATATCTCAAATTTTTCACCATAGAGGTAATGTATCCAAATCATCATAGAAATTATTACCACTGCTAACATAATATCATGAGTTGGATAGTTTTGTTCATGAATGTTTAGCTGCCTAGATGCATAGGCAATCACTCGACCATTCTGCATAAGGACACAACCAAGTCCTTTCTTTGATACATCACTATAGATAAAAAACTGGTCATCCCCCAATGGTAGGGTTAGGATCGGATA
Organism: Viscum album; assembly: GCA_963277665.1. Taxonomy (NCBI): domain Eukaryota; kingdom Viridiplantae; phylum Streptophyta; class Magnoliopsida; order Santalales; family Viscaceae; genus Viscum; species Viscum album. The sequence goes on from OY728128.1 coordinate 614,821,036, forward strand.
ATTCACTAACCTCCTCTTAAATTCCTCAAAACATTCTTCACATTCCTTTTTCCATAAGATCTTATCCCCATTCCGTGTGATCTTGGTCACTGGGTTGGCTAAACGGGCGAAGTTCTAAATGAAACGCTGATAATAACCTTCTAAAACAATAAAACTATGTACCTCGGTTATGTTCGTTGGAGTAGTCCATTCTTGCATAGTATTTGTCTTCATAGGATCTACAGATATTCCATCCTTAGAGACAATGTGTCCCAAAAAAGAAACTGATTGGAGGAAAAAATCACACTTGCTAAACTTCCCATATAATTTATTTCTTCTAAGTGTATTCAGAATAGTGTGCAAGTGATTTTCATGATCTTCATAGCTTTTAGAGTATACCAGGATACCATCAACAAAAACCACTACAAAGTCATCAAGATAATCTTTGAAAACTCTATTAATTATATCCATGAAGACAGATGGTGAATTAGTTAGTCCAAAAGGCATTACTGTAAACTCATGACGCCCGTACCTGGTTCGAAATGCTATTTTTGGAATGACTTCCTTCCTTACAGGCAACTGATGATAACCATATCGAAGATCATTCTTAGAAAAATATTGGGCTCCAGGAAGTTGATCAAATAAATCATCAATTTATGGAAGAGGATACTTATTCTTTATTGTAATAGCACTGTTGTCCCTGTAGTTAATGAACAACCTCATAGACCCATCTTTATTCTTTACGAAAAGAATAGGGGCTCCCCATGGAGAAACTCTAGGGAAAATAAGTCCCTTATCATTGAATTACTCTAGTTGTTTCTTTAGTTCCACTAACTCCATATTGGCAATTCTATAAGGGGTCTTTCATAAGGGCCTTGAACCAGGAATTAAGTCAATGGAAAACTCAATTTCCCACTCTGGAGGATGTCTAGGTAAATCCTCTGGAAAGACGTCAACATATTATTTCATAATAGGTACATCCTCTATCTGTATATTCTTATCCTCACCCATATTTAGTTCATTCCCTTCCTCCCCAATAATTGAATTCCGAAGAGATACTAGGGGTGGATCTAGATGAGAATCACATGGTGATGTTTCTGCTCTAAAAATAAGGGATTCTATATCACTCTTGAAAATTGTAACTTCCTTCTTCTTGCAATAGATCTTCGGATCATGATTTGATATCCAATCCATGTCAAGAATTATATCATAGTCAACCATTTGTAAGATGATAAGGTTAGCAACTAAAGCACGTTTATGTGTCACGAGGGGGACTAATCGACTAGCCTTTGTTGCAATGATACATCTACTAAGAGTTTGTACTGATAACTCCTTTATTAAATCAAATTGTACATATATAATTTTCTTGGAAAGTTGGGAAGATATAAATGAATTAAATGATCCAGAATAAAATAAATTATTGGCTATGTTTTCATTAATGATTAAAGTACCAGCCACCACATCATTAGGAACTTCAATATCAACAGTTGTGATCTCATAAGCTTGTCCTTGCTCCCTTGGCCTTTTATGTGGAATATTTCCTTGACACTTTGGAAAATCATTATCATAGTGTCCCATCTACTAACAATTATATAATTTAACATTAATGGATTATTTCTTCCCCTTACAATCACCAGTAAGATGGCCTTTTTGACTACATTTGTATCACACTCATTTTCCCTTTAAGCATGCACCAGGGTGTTTCCTTTCACAATTATCATACGGTGGAAATTAAACTCTTTCCTTCTTCCCTGTTTCCTTATTTCCTTTCCCAGTGTTTTCAACAGCCCTCTTCTTTTCTTTCTTTCCCTTAAAGTCATAATACTTAGAGAAATTATTTTCTGTCATGATAGCACATGAAACTATATCCTCATTTGATGAAAAACATTGGGAGACCAGTGCTCATAGGAGGAATGGATTTAGGCCATCAAATAATCAATAAATTTTTCTCCTTGGATTTTTTATGTAGTCCACATCATGTCTTTCTAACCTTGTGATGTTAGTTTCGTACTTTTCAACATTCTCATATTTCTTATGCCTCAGATTTAAGAATTATTCCTTCATATTCACTCTCTGTTCATGAGGAAAGTATTTCTCTAGGAATATTTCCTCAAATTCCATCCATTCCATCTCCTCTATTTCTTCCCACTCCTTTTTATTTTGAATTAATGACCACCACTGATATGCATCTCCCGATAGACGATAAAATGTCCTGACGACCTTCTCTATTTCATTATATCCCAGAGCGAGAAATATTTTCTCTAGGGAACATATCCAATGCTCTTCTATAAATGGGTTTGTTGTTCCATTGAATGATGGTGGTTGTTGTCTCATAAAGTGATCTAACATATCTCCTCCACGTGGTGGATCCAGATGCTCCATACAGGTAAGGTTATTATTCATTACCTAAGTAAGTTTTCCTAGTATAGTTATGAGTTTCTCATCACCAGTCATAGCACCAGAGCCAACATCATTATATTGCATCAGAGGAAAATCCCTACAGGGGACATGTGTATTCATGTGGTTTCCATTATTTCCACTAGGCGCCATTTCTAGATAATGGAATACACTAGATTAGGTTATGAATCATAATTCATAATATTAACTTAAAAAAATACTTAACAAAAATTGAAATCCTAGGCTTGGAAATTCCCATACTCACAAAAATGGTTTGTTTGAAGAAAATTTTACATTTAAATCCTTAATAATGGCATGTAAAGAAAATGTGAATTATCCTAAGAATATCCCCTAGGATTGTCATAACCAAGAGTCCAGCAAGGTCTGTTGTCCAATGCCATGATACCCTAGGTCAAGCCCAAAACTCTTTGTCGGGGCTTTCACTCCTAGGTATATATGTGATAGAGCTGACTCTACTAGATCGTATCCAGATAGGGATGTATTTCTTGAAAGATCCACATAATCTATTACTTACCAAAATACCAGGAAATTATTGTATTTTTATCCTCAAAGACTATCTTAGTGACTCTTCCCTAATCTACGTTTACTAAATCTAGTTTCCTTGTTTTCTACTAAACTTTTTCTGATACCAACTATAAGGACCCGACCCCAGTTTCCTGGAGTCGGTGCCTTATTAGTATACATACAAGGAATAAGAATCCTGAAGGACTAAGTAGTTTAGTATTATTTGAAACAAGATACATACATAAGTTTATCATTACAACATGACGGGAAAAACACTAATTTATTCCACTATAAACATCAATGACTCCAAGATTATGCTTGAAATTCATTCATAATTTAATTCTTCATGTCCTAAGAAAATGAAACATAAGAAAGGGGAGATCTCAAACACCCAGTAAGGGTAATACCTACATCATAATATAATATATACATTAGACATGGTGAATAATTTAAAGCACATTCCTTTAAAAATAAATTTGAACATAAAATGGCAGGAAAATGAGCTGAGTAAATATTGCCATAATATAACATAATCATGGGTATTATACAAGTCAAATGACCACATGAACTTTCAATTACTAACTTCAAAATGAGGGAAGTGAATATTCCAGACATTCTGAAACATTTTTTCAAGACCTCGTCCAAAATCTATATATCACATTAGGAAAGGCCTCGTCCAATTCCACGTCTATTTTTCTCATGATACCTACAGATGCATCGAGGGGATATAGTGGGCCCCAACCATCACATAATAAGTCCAATTCATTCCTTATATGAGTGGGGATAAACATATAAAACATATGCATTCATATTGAAACTATCATATGAAATGTAACTATCTTTCCCCAATCATTAAACATAAAACACTAACCATTCTGAGTAATATAGTGAATTATATAAGGATAGATCATCCACAATATATTTAGTCAAAAACCATTAAATAAAATATTTTATATGACTTCATAAATTATTAAACCTAATAATACATAAGAAACAACAAGGGTGTTGAATGAAACGAAAATACTCTTATAAAATCATTAAGCAATCTTGAGATAAATACTCTTCTATTTTGAAAAGAAGAGTTCATTTGGAAAAATCTTTGTATAAAACCAGAAGTGAATTAAATTAGTATTTTTATAATAAAATTAGTGATTTTATAAATATAATGGTTTCCAAAAACATATTATAGAGTGTCCTTGAAAATATGTAAGAATTTGATAAATTCCCTTGAATTGGGCTTGTATTTTGGAAACAATTTTGAATGTTCTTTTTAAAACATGTAACTGCCCATAAAATAAGGAAGGGTCATGGTTGGTAAAGATATATATAATAATCACACAGAATTTATGTGGAGTACATAACAATACACAAGAATTTGATTTAGGAATTTACATAATGAAAGTAACCGGAATGAAAATGGATGTTCGGGTGTAAAAACCCTTACCTTAACTACGAACATGTTACAATATTGAACTTAATATCATGTAATATGAATTTATAATTATTAATAAATTATTTAAAAACATATTACACAAGTATTTAGGTTATCATAATTCTATTTAGTTAATTTATGTCCTTATTGATAAGTTATTGTGTTGAATTTCATCGTTCTGAAGTGTTTGATTTCTTTATTTTCATATTCGGTTTACTTCTTTTTAAGTATGTGGAATGGATGTAAATATTCAGAATTGATATTATATATTATTTATGAACATAAATATTCGTTATTTGTTATTTATATAACTTTTTTACATGGAATTACAATGACTTATTATATATAACTTTATTGATAATTGTTTTGGTTAATTTGTGGGTTTTGATTACAAAGAACCCATTTTTCTTTATAACTTAATACCATTTGTATATAGGGATTATAAAATATTAAATAGGTTATATTAAATATATAATAATATGGTTCAACCATAACAAGAATTGTTTCATTACCATAATTGATATTGATAATTGAAATCGAAACCTCATCGTCCATGAATGTGGAAAATTGACACATCTCAGATGGTGTTCTTACTACTAGTATAGAAGAAGGTAAAAGGGGGAGATGATGAAAAATTATTACAATATAATTAAAAAATTACAGTACATATAAGGTATTGGATTCATCAAAAAATTTGGATAATTAGATATAATAGAAAAAGAAAACAAATAAACTCGAAAAGAATGACAATGAATTTGAAAAGAGGAATTTACACCTTGAACCAATCTTCCTTGAGAGCCTCCTTAAGGTAGAGGTTTGGTCTTTTTATGAGAACAAGGATTGATGAAATTTGGAGAAAATGTTGGGAGGGTATTTGGATAGAATTTTTAGAAGGAACAAGGCTTGAGATGAGTGAAGAGAAGGGGGAGTGAGAGGGGGTTTTATAGTGGAGGAGAGAGGGGATTTCTTAATATAAAATTCATTAATTTATTACTTCTCCACAAGACAAGGAATAGTGAGTATTATTTGACAAATTATAGTAATTTTATCATGTTTGTTCGAAACAAATGGGATTTCATCACTTGTGATGTCATGAATAGATTATTTAACTGATATATGATATTTTACCGCATTTCACTATTTATCAAAAATTCAATTATTTCAGAAAATACCAAAATTTCACCCCAACCATTTTTAGACAAGTAGAATCCAAAAATGAAGTACATTTTTCAAAAATAATTTTCTAAATATGATTAATTTAATATTTAATTAAAATCATAATTTATTCTAAAAACAACTATTTTAAAACATTCTTTTACTTATTCCAAAGCATAAGTATATCATACTTTCTCTTGAATATTAATTATATACTATTAGAAGTAAGGTTACTATTAATTATGGTATATTACTTTTCATAAGGGTATGTTACTATTCATAATGGTAGGTTACTATTCACCAAAAATTACGTTTTTTATTGGACTCCAAATAACTTACTAATCATAACAGTGTATGTTAGATTTTAAAAATTCACATCACAGAAATGACGAACTTAAGTTTTAAGGGTAATGTAGCACCTAGTAGTTAATTATGTAGTGATTTCCTGTGATTATGACATACTTATAAGAAAGGAGTTTCCATTGAAAAATATTGGGTCATTACATTTAACTTGTGGGGTAGGTAATATAATGGAATTATAAATAAAGAAAACTTTGTTGGGATAAAGTTGGATAGAAAATGATGTAATAAGAGTTTTCTTTTGAATATGGTTGTCTTCTGTTGTCAAAAAGGACAAATCAATTATTTTTTTAAAGGCCTTGGAAAATATGATGATGATTTTCTGATTTTTATTTCACAAAATACAATAAGTTCTTTGTAAAACATGTGATGCAAGCATTTCTGATTCTAATTTCAAAAAATATCATAATTTTTCCCATGGAGAAGGTTTTCGTTTGCGGAATTGATATGTTAATCCATTTGTGGATGGAACTGGCCACCGTGTGGAAGGAAGAAAAATAGATTGTGTGTCATGTAGGGGAAAAAGTTCACGGTATGATCATAGTATGCTTTGAAGACTATACCACATTGAATAATTGTTTAAATAGGATTAGAATAATTTGTGGATTTAAATTCCTATATAATGCACCTGAATCCCATCATTAAAGAGAGTGTATTTTATAAGAAGATATTTTCACTATGGGATGAATTTTCGAGAAGCCTGAAGTAGTTTGCGAAGGGAAATTCTATGAAGGGAAGCCGTTCATGGGCCACAGTTTTGGAAAAGGAAGAATTAGTTCATAGTGGATAATTTCTAGGATTGAGATGGTTCGTGGGGATAGTACGTGAAAGAATTTTTTAGGCCATTATGACCTGCAAAGCAAAGGAGACCGTATAGGAGAGGCGGTTTGAAGAAGAACCAATCGTTTAAAAAATAGCACTGGTCTGGGGAAGAATTGGGTGTCTGCAATGTAGGGGCAGTATGTGGAAGAGGAAGGTGGTACATGAAGTACTCACACCATGTGGTTCAATTCATTTCATGAAGGATACATGCAGTTTGAGGAGAAAGAAGGACGGTTCACAGAGGAATCAAACAATTTCCTACCAGCTTCTGGGTAGAAAAGAGAAGAATCATTTTAAAAGATCAAATTTTCTAAAGGTGATCAAGAAGAATTGAAACATTGAAATGCATCATTTTTTTCTAGAAGGAGCACACACACTATGGATTGTTTTCAAATTTCAACATGAGTGTATGGGAATATGTATTCAAAATAAAAGGATTTTTTCTAGTGGATTGTGTGATATTGGATTGTATAAAAACCGTACCAATGACATATACAATATTATTGAGTAGTGAACCTTGTAAATTATTTTGTTTCTAAGGATGTGTGTTTTATTTTTTTTATCACGGAAAGAAATATTTAACTGGAGGTGAAGGTTTTTTCAAAATTAAGAAAACATAAAAGAAAAAGTTATCACAGATTTACCCCTCCCCCTCTCAGTGATACTTGAATCCTAACTAGTAAACATCAAATTCACAAGGATCCATGGGATCAAATTGATTATTCCTATGGGAATGACCTTTAGTTTATAATTAATACATACTTAAGATGGTTAATTAATTAATTACATTATCTATGAAATGTTTAAAAGAAATAATTTATTGAGAGTATTCTTCAAAATTTTATGTGCTTATAAGTTATCTAGTACGTATCAGGGACAGTTGGGTGTCCATGTGATGATAGCTAAAGTCAATCCTTAGATTAGTTTGATTCAAAAAGTTTATTTAATATAAATATATATATCCTATATATTATATGATTTCATAAACTTACCCTCCCTTTTTGGTATAGATAATGACACCCAATGGAGTATGGGAGGGTGTTATCCCCAATATCTAGGTTGGAATGGAACTGATGGCTAACTACTCCCTCTTTCTGTGCTCTCTTATGTTGGTATTGATATATTCTATTATACAGGGTAGTTAACTTTACCTTATATTTTTGTAGAGGGTTATAATATCTTGTGCATATTTAACACACATGTTTCTCTAGATATGGTATCCTAAGGATTATTATAGGTTTATCGTGTATGAGTTGTGATGGATTGTGGTATAATACACAACATACACATTGTGGAAGATACTAAAACTAATTAATTACTACATAAAAATATATATGATGATAATGAGATAATGTAATTAGTGTTATTTGATGATGGGAGAATGTGATGCATGGGTTCCATGATATGATTGAGTTTCCAAGGTGTCTTCATGAATTTTTTATTTTTAGAGAGTGAAGGCATAGATTTTACGATTTTGGGGAAGAGTATTAAACTAGTGGGGATGTGGTAGTGGGGTAACATCATTGATATTATGTTAGATTATAGGATTAATTATGTTTGATACATGATTATAGATCCAGGGTAAGGATGGGAACTTATCATACCTATTTAGATGATGAGTTAGCTTTACTTATTTATTCATCAGGATTGAGTATGTTTTAATTATCTTTTTAACGAGAGGATTCGAGTTGGATACTTCTAAGTATACCTAATATTCACACCCTATATATATAAACTATTATTTATATATAAAGTAGTATTTTACTAATTTTTTAGATGTTACTATCTCATGGAGTTATTTATAAGTTGTTTGTGTTTCATGTTTTTAGACAAGGTTTTTATTTTGTACATATAGATCATTAATTTTTTCTTAGTTTGTAAAAAATTACATGTTTTTAGGGTATATTTCACTACTGGAAATTGCACCTATACCCACGGTTTGAAACCGTGGGTATAGCCCTTGAAACCGTGGGTATAGGGTATACCCACGGTTTCGCCAACCGCGGGCTGGAATGCCGTCGCAATAGCCCTATACCCACGGTTTTTAAAAAACCGTGGGTATAGACCCAGAAATTGTTATATTACCCACGGTTCATTGAACCGTAGGTATATATGTATACCCACGGTTTTATAACTGTGGGTATACTTTTTTGCAGCTTCAGAATATACCCACGGTTCACTTGAACCGTGGGTATATATGTATTCCCACGGTTTTATAACCGTGGGTATACTTTTTTGCAGCTCCAGAATATACCCACGGTTCACTTGAACCGTGGGTATATTTGTATTCCCACGGTTTTATAACCGTGGGTACACATATTTCCAGCTCCAGAATATACCCACGGTTCACTTGAACCGTGGGTATTTGCAATGTCCCCCGCATCAACACAAGCCTGGCAGCAGGCTCTGCAATTCTACCTGAAGACAAAATATAAGAACAAAAAGTATGCATCTTGCAATTGAGAAAGTTCCGCCAAGTTCTGTTTTCCGCTTAACAAATTTCTGATCATCCTACATGGAACAATGTGCAATTTAAAAATAAGTCTAATTATAGGCATTGAAAACATTACATGGCTATAGCTTGAAACCGCAGGGAAAAAATGAAGCAATACAGATACTACCAGCACAATGGGAATAATGGATATTGCATTAAAGATGTTCAACAAGAATAGTGATTTGGAGACAGGAATTTCATAATAAAAGAAACTTGCAAGCTGCACAACATAAATTAAAATGCATTAAAACATCAATAAAAGCCATGGAAATGAAAACATCTAGCAAAAATTTGTGCCAGCCCCCCTGCCCACTGCTTGTCCCCCGGCCAGCCCCCCCCTGCTTGTCCCCCTGCCAGCCCCCCCCCCCTGCCACCTGCTTGTCCCCTTGCCAGCCCCCCCTGCCACCTGCTTGTCCCCCTGCCAGCCCCCCTGCCCCTTGCTTGTCCCCCTGCCAGCCCCCCCCCCCCCGCTTGTCACCCTGCCATCCCCCCCTGCCTGTCCCCCTGCCCCTGCCAGCCCCCCCTGCCCCCTGCTTGCCCCCCTGCCAGCCCCCCCACCCCTTCCCCCTGCCAGCCCCCCCCCCTCCCCCCTGCTTGTCCCCCTGCCAGCCCCCCTTCCCCCTGCTTGTCCCCCTACCAGCCCCCCCCCTGCCCCTGCCAGCCCCCCCCCCCCCCCCCCATCCCCCTGCTTGTCCCCCTGCCAGCCCCCCTGCCACCTGCTTGTCCCCTGCCAGCCCCCCCCCCTCCCCCCCCTGCCCCTGCCAGCCCCCACCCCCCCCCCCCCCCTTCCCCCTGATTGTCCCCCTACCAGCCCCCCCCTGCCCCTGCCAGCCCCCCCCTTCCCCCTTCTTGTCCCCCTACCATCCCCCCCTGCCCCTGCCAGCCCCCCCCCCCCCCCCTTCCCCCTGCTTGTCCCCCTAAAAGTAAATTAAAGTAATTAAATTAGTACCAACCTGAGAAACTCACGTCAAGGTAAACTGAATGAACTCTGAATATATATGGTTGCTTTTATATATTACCCTCCACTACCTCAGGTTCAACATCATCCCTCACAATGGGACAATTTGTGTCATCAAATGCAATATTTTGGCTAACACCGATGGGGGCGTCAATGGTGACAATTTCATCCCCAGCATCATGAAAAATATGTCTTGGGATTACTTCATTAATGACACCGTAATCAGGGTTCAGATGATCTTTCACATAAAACACTTGTTTTGCCATTGATGCCAAAATGTATGGTTCATCGGTATGCAGGAATCGACTCATGTCAATAACTCTAAATCCGCAATCATCAATAAATGTACCATGGCGCGTCATTGAATCAAACCATTTACATTGCATCATAGTGACTCGACCTCGAGAGTAGTAATCCAATAACAATATTTTCTCAACCAGTCCATAATAATACACATCTTCATATCGAGGTCGACTATCAGATGCACTGGCATAACAATCCGTTCTAGCAATTAACATTACGCCATCATGCTGTGTTCTCATTTTCACCGCTTTATCAGTTGTAACAAATTTGTATCCATTGATTATTAAAGATTTGCAGTCACGAACCAAAGAATTGGGACCAAAAGCCAATGCTCTTAATTCTTGAGAAATGAAGTCAGCAGGTAAACTCAATACCTGGAATACATGAGTAATATAATTAAATATATATCTATATTTTAAGGTATTTAATGTAATGGTCATACCTTTCATTTCAACCAAGCTGGGAACTCTTGGCTATGCATAGCCTCTCTCCTTCTCAACGGCAAAGACCGATGAACTCTACTTATAATTTGTTTATGTTCTCTACATAAAATGACAATAAAAGTATAAGGTATATGTGATATGATATCATATGAGATAACATATATATATATTCAAATTACTTACTTGATATAGGCATCGAACAAACCACAATTAAACAAGACTGTACGATGTGCCATATTCCGCTCTTCAGAGCTCAATGTAACCAATGTATATGACCCGACAATTCCACCTGTTTGGGGAAGAGATGGAAACGAGGGTTGAATTTCCTCATACTGCTCATCTTCATTTCTCATTGGTCGATTATGTCTTGTGCTCACATCAAACAAATACATTGAACAAAAATCCATACATTCTTGGGCCAGATAACTCCTCACAATGGAACCTTCAGGATAATTCTTATTTCGGACATATGATTTCATTGTGCACATATTTCTTTCAGTGGGATACATCCACCGAAAAGCAACTGGTCCCCCAAGAAGTGTCTCAGTTGGAAGATGAACTATTAAATGCAGCATGCAAGTGAAAAAGGATGGAGGAAAAAAAATTTTCCAACTCACACAGAATTAATGGTGCCTCTTGCTGCATTTTTATCAACAATGATTTGGATAACCTTTTAGCACAAAGGTCTCTAAAAAAATGACACAACCGAATCACTGCCACCCTTACATTATTGGATAGCAAATGTCGAATTGCTATTGGAATCAATTCATGAAGAAGGATGTGGTAATCATGAGTTTTTAGGGATTTCAATTTCAAATGTCTTCTGTTGACTCGTTTAGATATGTTGCTGGAATAGCCGTCTGGAACCTTAATATTCTCCAATACTGCCATAAATTGATCTTTCTCTGCCTGTGTCATCACATAAGAAGCACAGGGAACTTTCCATTTGTTTTCACCGATACAAACAGGATGTAGTTCTGGTCGAATACCCCAATCCAATAAATCCCGACGAGATCGGAAGTCATCTTTGGTCTTCCCCTTAATATTCAAAAGAATTGCAAGCAACATTTCACATATATTTTTCTCAATATGCATTACGTCTAAACAATGACGTAACAAATTAGTAGACCAATATGGCAACACAAAAAAAATACTTCTCTTTTTCCAATTGTAAATGACTTCAGTATCAATATTCTTCCTCTTTCGAGATGTCAAATGACCTTTTCCTAATGAAAAGCTGAAATCTTTCAATTCATCAAGCACATCACTTCCTGACATACGTTGAGGTGGTTCTTCAGTGTCAACATTATTATCAAACCTCCGACGATTCTTCCTGTATTGATGATCCATTGGAAAGAATCGGCGATGCCCCATGAAACTGAAACTACGACGATATTTAAGCCTTCTCGATCGTGTATTCTTCATACAAACGGGACATGAAAGTTTTCCCTTCGTGCTCCACCCAGACATCATTGCATAGGAAGGGAAATCATTTATGGTCCATAGAAGGGCAGCACGCATCTGAAACGTATTCTTTGAAGAAGCATCAAATGTCTGCACACCTAAATCCCAAAGTTGTTTCAACTCTTTTATTAAAGGCTGCAAGTATACATCTATGTCATTACCAGGATCCGAAGGTCCAGATATCAGTATACTCAAGAAAGTGAAAGGTTTTTTCATACACATCCACGGAGGAAGATTATAAACATGAATAAAAACCGGCCACGTGCTATGAGCAATAAGCATCTGACCAAACGGATTAAAACCATCACATGATAGGCCCAATCTGACATTACGCACCTCAGCTGCAAAATCAGGATGTTGTGCGTCAAATGTCCGCCATGCTAATCCATCTGCTGGATGGACCAGCTCATCATTTCCTTTAATTCTCTCAACATCGTGCCATCGCATATTGGCTGAGATTTCTGGAGACATGAATAGATTTTGAAGTCTGGGAATCAATGGAAAGTGCCACATGACTTTCTGTGGAACACGAGACGGTGTTCCATCTGCATTTGTCTTCCATCGAGATGTACCACAGTCTTTACAGTCATTACGGTCAGCTGTTTCCTCCAAAAATAAACTGCAATCTTTCGGACAAGCATGGACTTTATTAGTAGCAAATCCAAGCTGCTTAATTAACTTCCATGCCATGTAATGATTTGAGGGAATATCTGCACCATCAGGAAGCAAGTCCTTCAAAAATGTAAGAATATAATCAATGGAAGTATTAGAAATCCCATACATAGTTTTCCCATGATATAACCGCATTAAAAATTCCAACTTGGTCATTCTAGTAAATTCTTGATATACTGGAGTTCTGGCATCATCCAATAAATTTTTCACTATGTCAACATCATCATTTCAGCATTTTCCTCATGTGTACTGATATCACTGTCTTCTTGCACCGGCATGCTATCTCTCTCGGAATGATGCACATATGGAAACCGATCAAATATCAAATTCTCCATGTCACTTCGTTCATTTCGTTTATGAACAGTCGAAGATTGACTCGTCTCTCCATGGTGAAACCAAACATTATAGTTTGCTTGAAATCCAAATTTCGTTAAATGGTAACTAACTTCTTCTCGTCTTAACCATGGTCTTCCAACACAATTATAGCAGGGACACTGTATACAACCTTCATCTGACGCATTGCTAAATGCAAAATCTAAAAAATTCTCCAAATTATTTTGAAACTCGGTTGAAATACGATCGGTACGATACATCCAGCTTCTATCCATTCTATAACAAGAAAAAAAATTATCATTCAATCAACAATGTAAATCATATTTAAAAAAATCATTACAATCAATTTTATTATTAAATCAATCAAAGCATATTAGTAGCTAGCAAAACATATTTAATGACAAGTATTTAATGACAAGAGGAGTTCATGATTGAATAAGTAGGGAAAGAGAGAAAAAGGTCTTCCTTGAGATGTAAACTAAAGAAAAAAGTTAAAAAAGACACTCCACATGGAAAGTAGTGCAGGGGGGAGGGAGAGGGTTGGTTGGTGCAGCAGGGAAAGGGGGAGGGGCCAGTGCAGCAGGGAAAGTGGGAGGGGGAGGGGCTGGTGGTGGGGCTGGGGAAGCATGGGGTAAGGGGCTGGTGGGGGTGCAGTGTGGGGGGGGGGGGGGAGGGGCTGATGTAAGGGAAGGGGGGGAGGGGGAGGGGGCTGGCTGGTGTAGTGGGGGGGGGGGGGGGGGGGGGCTGGTGGGGGGGGATGGGCTGGTGCATGGGAGGGGGAGGGGCTGGTGCAGGGGGAGGGGATGTTGCAGCAGGGGGTTAAGGGAGGGGCTGGTGCAAGGGAAGGGGGAGGGGGAGGGACTGGTGCAGTAGAGGGAGGGGGAGAGGTTGTGTAGGGCAGGGGGGATGGTGAGTCTCCCCATACGTTAGAGGTTTTTGACTTGTAGTGAGGGTCTCGAGAGGTGATAGTGGGGACTATACCCTCTTATCACATATACACAGTGGTAAAATTGAATAAATAACAATCAACAATGAAAGAGGTAGTAAATAAATGACAAAGCAGCATAAGATAAATATTATTATAACTGAATTAAAGTGGTCAATGGTAGTTTAAACAACAGATGAATGCATGACATGGTAATGATACATATCTAAAAGTAGTAAACATTACATCATTATTTTCAATAAAATAAAAAAATAATAAAGTCACATCAAAACCCCATGGGCGATCTCCTTGAGCATCCCGAGATCCAACTCAGTCCTTTTCTCCTAACTCTAGTTACAAGCATACATTGAAAAGCAAGGTCCAAGGTCCTGAGAAAATGAAAGTATACTCGAGTATCCCAATGTAATAGTGGCCTGAGTAGGGTGTGAGATATAAATAATAAAAGGATGGAACCACTGATGTCCAGCCCAATCTAGATAGTGCAGTATAAAATATATAGTTCACTGGTATATAGAATAATAATAGAGAGATAAATAAACATCACCCGTACAGGTTCCTATGGGACACATAGCAGTTATACCTTCTTTAGCCTTTGACTGGTGTCAGAATGTGTAACCATTTCATTAATCAATTTTATCCAGTTTAAATATAATTTATATGAGAAAGATATTGAGGTTCTAAGATGTGAGAAGAAAACATGTAATGATATTTAATAATGAAGTTCCAAGGTTATAACCAAGGAAACATAGACCTCAAGTGTCAACAACTTAGTAATAACTATAGCCTCACATGGGGTAAGAGTGTAATCCAAGGATAACAGTCCAACTAATTCCACAATAAGAGGACTATCTAGTCTAAGAAGTTCATCCAAGGTAAAATGGGTCTAAGAAAAGATTGGGCTAGGATTTAACCATGGCACCTACTTGTCAATTCTGGAACCAAGGAGTGTATCTAAGGAATCTTGTTGTAATACATGAGGGATTATATGGTGTCATACCAGGCATCTAAAGTTAGACAAGGATCAGGTTCTATGTAGTTATCAACCTAAGAAAGTTGTATCCTTGAATTCGGAATAGGGTCCTTGAGTGCTCAAGGCTTTCTCTCAAGTATCCAAGGTGAGCTTGAGTCAGGCCACACCTACTTTGATATTGAATTCATATAATATTCCATTTGGTTCAAGCCTTTCCTTTGATTAGTGTGACAAGGGCAAGTAGCATGAAACCCTTTAATCAAGTAATAATTAATCAATAAGTCAATTTTGTTCAACCCTAGCCTTTCATTAGTGTGACAAGGCCATGTAGCTTGAAACCACTCATTTAATCCATTTAAGGCATTTTCAATAATCAAGGTTCACTCTGGTACCTTCCATTAACATGGTAAGGGGTTCTATGAATACGCAACATATTTTTCAATTACATCTAATACGGCTAATTCATGTACTTAGTATACTTTACAATTTCTATTTCACATTTAATTATTACATTGAAGCACTTACATTAGGCGGGTTAAATGCTGTGCATACAGGGTAATTTCCATTCTGAAATTCAAAAGATAATTCAAGCCATTTAATATTAAAAATCATACCCTTAGAAATTTAAATCTAAGGCTCACCGAATGGTGGCTCAAACATGTCAACATACTAAAATGAAAATTATGGGAAACAATTCTACATGGGTAATTCCAATATAAAAACCGGTCAAAGAACTTAAACGGTTCCTTGGTTATTTAATCATTTAAAAAGGAAAACTTAGTTTTTTTAATTCCATTAGGGGTCATATATGACATAATTCAAACATAACATCAATTCATAAAGAAATATCAGTACAACAAGACAATAAATCCTAAAAGTCTAATAATTGTTTTTTAACTTGAAGACAGCGCACCTCCGTTGGAGGGGTTTTAATATATAAACATGATATTTCTTATGAAACAATCATTTATTACCTTTAACTCTTAAATCATGAAACATACTAAATTCAAGATTAAGAGAAATTTAATCTAATGTATTCACTACATTAACTAAAAACTAAGAAAAAGTGTGGTAAGAAACTAATTAATGCATTAATAAATTTGAGGAATTGGAAGGGTACCCTTCCTCAAAGAGGAACCAAGCCAACACCTGAAACTTGATAGATTTATAAACAACCACCCGGAACTGCTCAACATGTGTATGTACATACCTTCATATATACTATTTTAAGGCCAAAATAGTGCATCTTAGGATTATCAATGCTAAATTAATTTGGGGAAATATTCTCACTGGGTTTGATAATCAGGATATTTATATCATTCATCTTTTAGTATTCCATCATAAAAAAATGAAATTGCTTAAAAAAATTTAGAATCAAACCACTCCATTAACCTATGAATGCATCAACTGCTACCTTTGACTACAACACTAATTGATTATCAAGAGGTAATATGATGAAATTATGGGAAATAAACCAAGACTAAGAAATTACAAGGAAATCTGGGACTCCAGCATAAAAAAAATCACTACTGAGAAGGTCGGGAGGTCCAGGTCGTGAGCCGGGAGGCCGAGCCGGGAGTCGGGAGCCGGGAGTCGGGAGCCGGGAGCCGCGAATCGAGAGCTGCGAGTCGGGAGCCGCGAGTCGGGAGCCGTGAGTCGGGAGCCGGGAGGCGGAGCCGGGAGTCGAAGCCCGGGGTTGGAGGCCGGGGAGGGGAGTCGGAGGCCGGGGAGGGGAGTCGGAGAGGAGAGGGGAGGGTCGGGAGTCAGTGGTCGGGGAGTGGCGTCGCGGCTTGGGGAGGTAGGGTAGAGCGATGCGTCGCGGATTTGAGGAGAGATTGAGGAGGAGCCCGATACAAGGGCTCGAAAAAAAATTTAATACCCACGGTTTTAATAAAACCGTGGGTATAAACAGCTAAAAAACATACTATCCCCACGGTTTAATGAACCGTGGGAATAGGTGCGTGGGGATAGACCCCATTTCCAGTAGTGTTTTTATTTATTTTGAGAATAATTTTTTTTGGTTTTTATCTTATCTCCCATTCCTCATGTTCTATTAGTGGGTAATGCCTCTAATCTATGTGTAGGTTATACCATCGATGCTTCTCACCATCCCACGACCTGTTGCTGGTGGACTTTAGGAATCATTACCTCCCTTATCTCATTATTGACCAACGATAAGTGCTATTGGGGGGAGGGTTTCAGGAAAATTATCATTGGTAATGTGAGTTGGTAGTCACGAATGTTAAATTAAACCAACATAGCTCTATTTTCATCCCACAAATCCAACTCATTGCACGTACCCTTTTGAAATATATTAGGATCCTGTATTTGTATGAAAATGTGAGAACTACATATAGTATCTAATTCCGAATTCAAATAAATGGAAAGTCTACACACGATAATGAACATGCATGAATCATCACCTTACTACCACCCCATTATGTAGATTCTCATCGAATGGCCCTTCTTACTGCATCAAAAATACATAATATCCTACTTCCTTTCTTCCGCATTGATCTTCCACTTATTTGAAGGGTGTTTCATTGATTTATTAGACATAGACATGATCTATGGTCTCTTTTCCATGAATTTTATCTTATTCATTATATAAAAGGATGATTTTTCAGGATTTAGTATTTTATTAGTCTATAGAATTAAATTGAAGAGGTCTGGGAGTCATTTCTCTATATTGATCATGTTGAAATTCACCAAAATGTTTGGGAAGATATGATTAAGTGAGTTTAGAATGAGATAGGTGAACAATTCCTCAGGTGGGTTAAAAAATAAGATTTCTATATTCTAGATGTAGCCAATCATTTTGACTATTTTAGGTCCATCTGGTTCACCATATCCATGCTTTCACATGAAGAGTTCATTGGAGATCTCAAACCATCCTTATCTCTCACTCTCCTGATAAATATCACATAGATGATTTAAAATTACATATGCATCCCTTGTCTCCTATTATATTTTTTGTTCACCAGATGTGGAAGATAACATTAAACACTAAACATAAATTGAAGCATCCATGTGTTTCTAATAGACAAGTATTTATTCATTACACACCTCCATAGTGAGTTAATCAGGAACAAGGGACTCTAATACATATAACTTCCATTCTTGGCATAGTATTACATGAAAGTGCCTTATCATTCATAGAAATTTGTGTCAATACAGATTTTTTATTTATCCAAGATAGTTCATTGGGATAGTGTTGTATTTTTTGAACATTCCATTTCATTCTATAATAATTTTGAGTAGATTATTTATAGTTTATTTGATTACTAAAAGTTAGATCAAATAAATTTAATTATTTTTCTCCCAAAAATTTATCATGTCCCAACAACCCTCACCATTGAACTTGAAATGTCTTGCTTTTTAAAAATTATAGAAGAGAGGATCCATCTTCCCCTTCTCATAACACAATAAAGGGATGGTAAAATTATTCAAAGGTATTTAGGTAAACACACATTTTCATATTTTTTGATTGCAACTCTATGATCTATTGAGTGGAATCCCAAGCCTAGAAACCCTCACTCGGGTATCCTAAAGCCTTTCCTACAAGGTAAATAAATTCCAACAATGAATACTCCTCTTGATGTAAAATTGGTAAGTCAGCCAAGAATATTCTTATGATCTTCCCAATAAAATTTAAATTCCCAACAAGGGTTAGACTGGCAATTAGTTTTATGGTTTCACTCATTGTCAAGTAATGGATGTTTTAGTATAGATTAATATTTTTTTGAAGTATTTTATTTACTATTCATAAAATTTTATTTCTTATCTTTTACATGTATTTTAAATATTATGTGTATATTACTTAAGGGTTTAACCTTGTTTGGATTAAATATTTTTGCATTATCCATTTATTTTAATGAAACATTTTTGGTATTAGTCAATTTATTTATATGACTGTGTTCTTGAAACCATAAAATAAATCATGCAATAAGAAAAAATAACACAATCATGATATTTTTATAATGGTTTATTTTTCAAGAGGATAATAAATCAAGCTACAACATATGATAAAAATCTATGTTCCAATAATTACATGATATTCATCATCCCACCTATCCACCTACATGTTTCCTATGTTTCTTTCTCCTCAGTTCCGTCTAAAACCACCTCTGGCTTGGCTCCACCATAAATAGTATCCATGTGTATTTGTATTCTCATTTTATTACATGTGTTTTATAAATCACGTGAAGGTTAGGGGATACAAAGGAATGGTTAATGGGAATTGCATAAAATAATCTTGGACACATAGGTCCTACATATTAAAGGATAGAAGGATGAAACATAATCTCCCCTACTTAATATAATTATAAATAAATGAAACACTATGAAATTAAATTAAATTAAATTAAATAAACACATAAATAGGTTCCTTTAATGATCATGATCGATCATACACATCAAATTACTTTCCATTTAAAATAACCAGCTAGCATTCATTTCAAATCATTATTTGATAAGAAAAAATGTGAATGAATTAATCTGATTAATTATCTTATTAAATAATAAATTAATTTATTCTTAGTTCATACAATCATTCTGGAGATTCATATCATCTATGATTTAAAAATAAATAATTTTATCTATTTTATTTTCGATTTAATGAAATACTGCATTGCTTTATGCTTGGAAGAAACTCAGGGATTACATGGCTGAACTACTCAGTATGGTCATTTTTGTATACAATGCACTCACAAGAAAAATTGCTCATATAACATATGTGGTAATTTCATATGTTGTACTATAAAATTAATCACACAAAAGACATAAGAAAATTTTTATCCTATATTATTTAATTTACATTGAGTATTTAGTATGAAATAAACAAACACGAGTTGTAGATTTGAATATTACATGGAATTTATTAAGCATTTAATATAATATAAATTTAACTACCAATGTGTACTATAAATATAATGACTCATATACCTAAAGACAATGAGGTTTAGTGTATTAATTAATTAAATTTAATATTTCTATATAAATAGTTAATTTACAAAATGTATGAAATCGAGACACAAGTAATGTATTTTTCTTCGCTATTTGTCCACAGTGCGCACCTAGGGACTCAGCATCTAGTAAAATTAATGAGTAACATGGAATATATATTGGATAAATAATGTGAGCTTAATGTTTCCTAACTATTATACTATATGTGTGTATAGAATACACTAGGTTCATTAATTACACAACACGCCTTGACCCCATATTTTCAGCCTTGAAAACTCATGGACTAAATTGTGTGTAGGTAATCTACATAGCATGTAGTATGAAACAAACTTATTCCACTATGTCTAATCTATATGTAGTGTATTTAATGTACTTAGTGTGTATTCATTACATGATAAACCAAATTCCATGCGGTTTTCCATGTACAATGAATAAATTTTACATTATAACGTAGAGTCCACATGCCAGTAAACTTGATAAAAACTAAAAAACAAATAGGATCTTCCATGTAAAATTTATAATTAATTATATTTTACATGAATAAAGTTTACCTATAACTTTAGATCAATAATTGTTGAATATATTGACCATTTAAATACATTTTGGTCTACCATCATTATGCTTGTAGGATCCAAGTGCAAAATCACTCTTGTGGTGATCCAAACGTTCTCTTTTGATCAACGAACAATGCAAATTGATTATCATGTGTTATAATGGAAGATAAATAATATTACACTATTTTATATTATCACTATGATAATTCATTTAGGCTTAAATAATCACACTTTCACTCTCTTTCTTTAGAGGATGGAGAATGGAGGATAATATCTCAGACCGAAGATAAGAAACTCAAGTGAATTATTCAGTTTGTAGAGAGAGAGGTCTAGATTTGGTTGTCCACAACAATTATAAAATTTAATTAACCCTAGAAAAAAAAACATAATAGTATTTCTATAGTTTTAGGGGTTTGGTTTTTAATATTATTTAATTTCACATATTCTCTTAATAATATATTAAACCCTTAAATGACCTCATTCCATGTAAAAAAATATTAATATTATTTTCTCTGAAAATGCGCTAACTTTACCAATGATAAATATTATTTTACCATATAGAAAATTAATATTTATCTTCATACCTCATATTTTTATTTTTTCCTCCCTAACATTTATTAGATATCAAAATAAATATTTATTTATACAATAAATAAATTTATTAATATTATATATCTGGGTAAACAAATAATTTCCTTGCAAGTAAATATTTCATTAATTTTAATAATCAATAAATATTAAATAAAACTATTCATTTAACTTTACAATAATATATATTTCAATAATTATGTTCAAAAATAATTTAATTTAGATTAACAGAAACACTTAGTGTGTAATCCTCTTGGATTATTCCTCCTTGGAATTATGTGGGCATACCTAAAGTCAATGATTACTGTCTTGAAATGGATTAAATAACATAATATAATGAGTTAATGGAACAAAATAGATTACCACATATGATCATAGAATATGTAGTATAATCCATTTTATTTTTTATCTCATCAAGTTAATCTTATGCTTGTTTCATCAACTTTAATTCTTGATATATATTTCTTTGATTATCCCACATGAACATGTCTACATTATACTGGATGTGGAATTTATTTTGAAGGATCCATTCTAATGAAATGGTCTACAGACTAACTTATATAAACTTAAATTCAAAATCCTTCCTTAACTTATTCATTAAGGAAATACTGATCTTGATATACACATTGTATCCCACTTAGCATGAAAGTAATTTGTAAGATCACGATCTTTAGTGAAGGTGTTTCCTTAATATGTTTTTGGTTAAACTCTATTTCATAGTTAGAGAACTATTTATAGAGTTCTTTAGGTGTTTTGGAAGTGTTTTGGGGGTGCGGGAAACAAAACAGTTGAGAAAAGAGGCCAAAAATAACACATAGTGCACAATTGGAACACAGTTACTAAAAATTGTGTTCTTAGCCCTAGAAACCATGCGGTATGGGAAATTTTTTTGATATTGGTCTAGAAAACGGTTAAAAAATGGCTTTCCAAACCATTCAGGTATCTATAGGTAACTATAAGACGAAACATCCCTTATATAGTGGCTTGCACACGATTTTCACATGGTTTGGTAAACTGTGTGGGTAAACCGTGCACCCTATTAAGTGTTTAAAAATTTACATTTTTTCCCTCTTAGGGTTTTTAGATCCTCTTATGATTTATCCTCTCATTCAATACCCTTCTACCCTAGGTGATAAATTGGAATCCCCACCTCAAACATGGATGGTTCTCCTTATATTCTTGGGAATTGGGAGTGTGTTGGGGTGAGAATCGAAGACTCAGGTGAGTCTAACACTCCTATGTTATCTATTTTCTGGATGAGGTCCTGTAGAATTTATCCTCTCCTTCTAATTCCCTAAAATTTTCACTTCTATAGATTATTTTATATTTGGCCTTTAGTCGGTGTTTGATTCTGAATCAAGGGTGCATATTTAGAAATCATTCATCAACAGGCATGAGGTAGGCGATCTTTATGCTTTCACCCATAGTCTCTATGTGTTATGTGTGTATATTGTTTATTTATTTCACTGACATGTTCTATTATTATGTATTGGGTTATGAAAAGTAATTTGTAACCTAGAATGAGGTCTTAGACCCTTCAAGGACCGTTTTGGGTTCATCAATGAAGTGAGAGAAGAGCTAAGGCTACCCATGGTGTAAGCCGGACCCATTGAATTAGTGAACCAAACTAGTATTACATGAAATAGAGGTATTATGACAGTGAATGGGTATTGAAAATTAAATTGATATGTTGTTTATGTTAATATATTGATTAAAACAATTTATAAATTGTATTTTTAAAATGATTGAAAAGATTTGAAGTGAGTTTGATAGTACATTTAATGGTTTTACCTAATTTTAGATTTATTAATGGGAAATGATTAAAAATGGGGTTGTTTGAGATATTTAAAATTGTTTTTGAATCAAGAACAAGTTTCCTCATGTGAAAATTGTTTAATTTTTTGTTTTAATGGTTTAAATGGAAATTAAATCCTTTAGACATGTTTAATTTTTTAAATAAGAATGCCCATGTTTAAAAGGGTGATTTCAATATGATTTCTATGATTATTTTTACTTGTATGTTCTAGTGAGATAGAACTCATAACATTCAAATTTTCATGTTAACGTGAATATCAAATGAACTAATTAATGAATGGTCTTTGTTGATGATATAGAATAAGAGGGTGTTTGGCCTGATGTGGAAACAGGTTAAATCGGATTAATGTAAATTTAAAAAAATTATTGTGATTTTTACATGATATTATATGTTGTTAATATATGGGAAATTATTAATGGGTTATTTGAGTTGACATATCAAAATTTTTGAAAATGTTAAATGGGTTAAAGTATAGGATTTAGTGAAATTATTAACGAGTTAGGCATAAAGAATGGGAATTGGTCCAAATGGAAATGTAATGTAAATGGAAAGGTGTTAATGGGTTATTGCATAATATAAATTCCTATATTTTTTATTTTAATTGTGGTTAATTATTTCTATTGGTTAATTATGGTTCTGGCATGTTGGCGTGGGATAAAGGACAAAGTAACCTCCCATTATTCAGGTTGGAATGATTCTCTAACATAACCCTAGATGGATAAGCATGTTCACATGGATTGGTAGTGTTGGGTATTGACTGAGTTTCTATACCCATGAGTCTAGTTGGATTGATTATCTAACTTCAACCCATAGTTAATGGGTTAGGTACGGGGATATAGCTCTATTCCCCTAATAGTTACATTCCCCGCGGACTGAGACTTGGAGGTGAGGATAATGTGTTGTTGTGATGTGGTCATCCCTAGTGAGATAAGGACTTGGATTATTTAATTATGTATGGTATTTGACTGGCTCAAGCCATAGTTTCAGTGATATAAAGTCCTAACTCATGTAACATCAGATGTAGATGAATTTAGTAATGAATATAGCGCAAGTGATGAATGTACAATAATGATGAAAATGGATGAAATAAATATTATAGAAAATTGATATGTGATAAGTTGTGATTAGTTGAATCCCTTGTGGTTATATATGTGTGTCATTAATTAGGCCTTGTCTTAGACTCCCTAGGTGACCTATATTAGATTGTTTATTAGCCGATTCTAGAGAATATAAGGGGTAAATGAATACTAAATAATTACTTAAATGTTTTCCTTGGAATTTTTTTATTTATTTCACTTATTACTTGCATGAACCATTGTAAAGACTATCTATTTATTTAGAGAATGTTGGTGGGGGTCTAATTAGTTGTACTCACACCCTACTTGGGTCGCCATGTCACTTGGTTACCCAATCAGATGAAAATTTTTTTAGGTAATGGTTCGAGATGGGGACCTGGTCTTTGGTAGTGCCTGGGATGACAGGTCGGATCATGGTGGTTAGTATCGGGTTGAATCTTAGGTCTAGGTTTAGATTCTTTGGATAGTTTTTTTCTTTACATTGTATTGTATTATTGGTTGGAATGTAGATTACTCACTATATTCTGTTATATCATGTGTACTTGGTTACTTATTGATTTTTATTGTAAGTTGTCCATTTATTATTTCTTTTGATTATATTATCTGTTAAAATTACTTCTGTCGTGGATTCACTCTGATAAGCGGGTAGAGTCTCCCCATGATCCATTAAGACAGGCACTTCTAGTCGGAAGCCACTGGAATGTGGGGAGGCCTGCTTGAGGTCATGTAACATCCCGACTCAGAGCACCAGTTTAGCGGCTACCGAGACAGGGATGTTACAAAGTGGTATCAGAGGAGATTTTATTTTTTTCTTACTATTTGGGAATGTTGTATAGAAGACTATGAGCTTGTCGGGACTTGTAAATAAGACCATTCATCAGTTCTTGAAACCCCATGTATGACAGAATACCCACGTTTCTAGGAGTCATAAATGATGTTATGTGGTATTCTTTTATAGTTGGTTGATATTTCCACCTTGGGTGGTGTGATTGGATGTGATGTTAATTAATTTTGAAGTTTTATCTCTTTGATCGGTGTTGCAAGAGAGGGTGTGTGAGTTCATTCATAATTCAAGGAAAATAAGAAAGATATTTCATCTCTATGTTTCCTATAACTGAATTTTGAATGACATGATGATAAACCAAATGTATATAAAAAGTGGAATTAAGTGAATCAATGGTTGTTGAAATTTGGGTTTAAAAGGTTTTAGGAAATTTAAAATCCTTTGGTTTTTAAAATAGAAAATAATTGAAATGTGATTTTCAAAAAATCAAGTATTTTTGAAATGGTGGGTTTGTAACACGATTTTTGACAACATAAAATCTTGGGTTTTGAAATTGAAAATCATTGATAAGTGAAATAGTGGCTTTAATAGTAAGGTTAATTATGTGGGGAAATGGGAGAGTAATGGAACTTTTATGAATTCCGGTGGTGGTTATCCCTTGTGTTGGTTATTGACCCTTTTTACATGTGGTTTGGGTATTAGAGTGCCATAGTTTTGAGACCTCAGGTTACTAGATGTGAGGTATTGTCAAGTTGGGTGTTCTGGTTAATGGGTTGTTATTATTGTTTCCATAGTCATGTTTGATCTTAAAACTGAGAAATGGCATATGTTAATGTGAATGTGGTGACTCATGTTAATTGAGACTCTATGAGTTGTGTTTGGACCCAAGAGTGGGTGTTTGGTTTAGGGTTTTAGTGTGTGTGTGCAGGTAACCTTGGTGTGAGATTTAGGGTGAGTGGTTTTTTGGTGTGTTAGGCGTAGTGTGTTTGAAATAGTAGTTGTTTGTTGTGAGTAGATTATTTTCGGAGTTTTTGTGTGCATGTCTTAGATAGAGTTAGTGACCATTTCTTTTTGTGGCTCTAGTTTTGGAAATTGGTATTATTTTTATTTTGAAGATGTCTTGTGAGAGAGGTTGATCTGGGTGTCGGTGCCTTTGTGTGAGTGTTGTAGAGGTAGAAATTTAGGACCATGGAAGTGGAACATGGAGGTATTTTCATAGCGCATGAATAAAATAAAATGTTAATTGAAAAATTTAATGGTTTTGGTAGTTTTTGGATCGAGCTGTGGCTATAAGATGAAAATCTTATAAAATTGATGGTAGCCTCGAGGGAGGCCAGCCCGGGGTTGTAGGAGACTTGGAGTGTGAAGCACAAATAGTTTATTCAAAGGTGAAATTGATGCGTGGTGGGTTCCATTGAGTATGATAGAAGTGAATAGTTATTCCATGGACTCACCTTAGGGAAGCACTTAGGAGCTTGCATTTAGTTTACAGAATAGTTTTGAATAGAAGGATAGTTCGGAGGCCTAACCCTATGGTTGATGGAATTAGGGGAGGGAAGTAATGTTGGTTTGGGGCGGACAAGGAAAGGGTGATAAAAGTGTTATTGGGTTGTTCGTTATAGTAGTTGTTATTGGGTAAGATGTTGAAAGTGACTTGGGTCTAATGAAGCTGGAAGACCAATTTTTATGTATGGAATATGCAATCTAGACATGAGTTTTTTTGTTTGGTCTCCAGAGAGTGTGACAAATTATTTTGTTTTTTACCGGTGGAATGAGTCATGGCGTATCTGTTATGGTCAATGGGACTATGAAAGAATAACTTGAGTTGGTTGATGATAATGGCGCCAAAAGGGATGTTGGGTCACGACCACATGGAAAAGGGTCATGATCTGGGGGTGAGTTTGGTCAGAAAATCCATTTGAGTTGCAGTGT
The DNA here is from genome assembly GCA_963277665.1 of Viscum album. Lineage (NCBI taxonomy): Eukaryota > Viridiplantae > Streptophyta > Magnoliopsida > Santalales > Viscaceae > Viscum > Viscum album. Next base: position 614,848,004 of record OY728128.1, read on the forward strand.
TCTAGTGTGGATAAGACATCGACAAATGGGAAACCTAAGACCTTTAGTAGGTTGAGGTTTCCTCTTGGTAAGAGGTGACAGTGATAGTGGATAGTTGTGGTGGTGTTTGTCGATGAATTCAAGGAAACTTTTTAACCAGCAATGATCACTCCCAATATCTTGACATCATCGAGGTGCACTGATAAGGCTCTGGCTTTATTCCTTGCAACATGAATATTTTTTTTCATATGTAGACACCTCATAGGATATTATTAGAAAGAGTTATGTGTGTCATATCCCTATGTTTGTGGATTCCACCATTGACTGGTTATGTAGAGGTCCTCAAAGTGGACTAGGTTCTGGTGAATTCCATTAGTGTAGTTCTCATAATCTAGGATTCAGTAGTGAGTGATGTTTGTTTTTTCATTATAGTGGAATCTAAATGAACATGTCCGATTTTTGGGGTTCATCTTATTAGAGGGAGTGAATCCACAAAGGTAAAAATCACTTGAGTAAAGTGGTGAAAATGATACTCCTATGGTGGGGAGTGCCACGTTAAGTCATGGAGGTGTGGAGTAGGTGGGAAGTGGATGTGGTGACCTTGAGAAGAAAATAAGAAACTTGTGTGGTTCATGTTCTTATTCCTTAGGGGAAAACTAGGTTAGTTCTGGATGGTATGGTCGATCAAGTTGCACAATGGCATCAGGATTGGGCTAGTTCTAAATGAAATTGAAGTGCTTGCATCATACATGTGTTGAGGGGGCTGTAGAGCCAGGAAATTGTTTGAATAGTAACAAATTCTAGTGATAGAGGGTGTTTCATGGATGTTTGGATGTTTGGGTAAGTTTTGAAAGATTAGTTGAGTTGAGGTTCTGTTGAGGCTCTACTAATTAATTTCATGACTAGCTGTTTCATTTTAATGGACTCGGGTAAGATTCATCTCAGTGAAGTGGTTTTGGTTATGGATGTTGGCTCAAGTGATGATAGGTTGAGTATATCTAGATGAATAGTACAATAGAGTTATACTTTCTAGATGTTCAAAATGAACCGAGACTATTGGTACTCGTGTTTTGGATTAGTGAAGGTCTTGAGACATGGTTATAATAAGGACATTGCCTATCATGATGTCGGGAATATATCACTATTACTACTTCAAAGGAATTTGGGTGAGAGGGTTCCAAGAAATTTGGGCCATGAATGTTGAAGTGGATCAGACCTAGAGTATTTCAAATGGTTCTTCTTGGATAATATAGCTTCTATTAAGTATCCTTTAATGTAGTAGTTTAGTATCATTGACCGTACCTTTATTTCTTGCTTAGTTTTGGTAATGATTAGTTGTCGTGGACGTGTCTTCAAGGAGAATCTGATTGTAATTATGGGACATGATGAGGTAAATTATCCCAGGGTAGGACTCTTTCATTATTCTGAGAATTATTACATCATGGATGAGTTCATGGATAAACTCGGAATGTGGAGGTTGATTGGGGTATGTGGTAAAACCTTTGTGGTCTTAATGGTTTGGGAATTCTAGGAATTTTGGCTTGAAGATGATCCATTATAAGATGGGGAGGTTTTAAGCTCTTGATCATTAGTTAAGGTGTGTCCTTGTTAATGTTTTTTTGTTAAACTTTCTTTATGGTTAAAGAAGTGTTTCTTGGGTTCTTGTGGATTTTTTTAACTGTTTTAGGGGTGTGGGAAACAAAAAAGATGTGAAAGGTGACCAATCAACACATAGCCCAAGGTTGGCGTATGGTTAGTGCAAAATGTTCGCCTAGACCAGGAAAATGTGCGGTACATGAAAAATTTTGGATAGAGGGATAGTTCACAGTTAATGAATGATTTTTAAAACCTTCTGGGTATATCTAGATAAAAATGTGACCCAACATCCCTTAGAAAATGGCTTTCACACGGTTTTCACACAGTTTGGTAAACCATGTGGGCAAACCATGCACCCCATTAACATTTGAAACAATTACAGTTTGTCCCTCTCATTATTTTTATATCCTCCTATAATGTTTTCTCCCATTCAAACCCACTCTACCCTAGGTGATTAAACAACATCCCCCTCTTCTTTCATGGATAGTTCTCCTTTGATTCGTGGGCATTTAGAGTGTATTTGGGTGATAATTTAAGATTCATGTGAGTTTAACACTCCTCAATTATCTATTTTCTAGATTAAGGAGTATAGAGCCTCTTCTCTCTTTATGAATCCAAAAATCTTTCTCTTTTCTAGTGGATTTTAGATTTTGGAAATAGTGGGTGTTTGAGTCCAGATCAGGGGTGGAGATTGGGCAAGCATTCATCAATAGATATGAGGTTTGTGGTCTTTAATCTTTCACCCATATTCTTGATGTGTTATGTGTGTATATAGTTTCTAAATTTTGCTTGCTTGTTCTGTTATGATGTCTTGGGTTATGAAATGTGATTTCAACTTTATATTGAGGAGAGAGACCCTTCACGGACCCCTTGGGCTTGATGATGATGTGATTCTATACAAAGGGCTACCTATGGGGTAAGATGGACCATTTTAATTAGTGAACAAAACTAGTCATCCTTGAGGTAACAGCCTTATGAGAGAGAATGGGTCATGAAAATGAAATTGATTTGTGGGTAAGGTTAATAGATTGTTCCAAAATATTTATAAGTTGGATTTTTAAAATGATTGAAATTCTTTGAAATGAGTTTGATGGTATGTTTAGATTTTTTACCGGATTTTAGATTTATTAATGTAAAATGATTAAAAGGGGGATTTCTAAGAGATTTAAAATGGTGTTTAAATCTGGAATAAGGTTCCCTTTAGTGAAAATGGTTTAATGGTTTTTTTGAATGGATGAAATGGAAATTAAAGAGTTGGGGCATGTGTTAATTTTCAAAGAGAAATACCCATGTTTAAAAGGGCGATTTCAAGATGATTTCAACAAGTATTTGGACTTGTGTTTATTTCAGTGATTTAGTTTATTAAGGTAAGATGAGATTGAAGAAATAGAAGGGATATATGGTCTAGTGAGAAAGAACTCATAAAAATCAAGTTGGAATTTTAACATGATTATGAAATGAAATAAGTAATTAATGGGCTTGGTTGATTATATAGTGTAAGGGGTGTTTGGCATGATGTGGAGATAGGTTAAATAGGATTAATGTGAATGTGACCAATGCATTGATATTTGTACTTGAAATTCATAATTTTTTAATACCTAGGAAATGAGGAATGGGTTAAGTATGTTGGCATCTGGAATTTTTTTAATATGTTAAATGGGATAATGTATCGAAATTAGTGAAATTCTTAATAAGTTTGGAATTAGGAATGGTAATTGGGATAAACACCAATATAATGTAAATGGAAATGTGATAATATGTTATGGAATAATAATAATTCCTATATTTCTTTTTGGAATTGTCATTGATTATGTGTATTGGTTAAATATGGTTTTGGTATGTTGTTGTGGGATAAAGGAAAGAGGTTCCTCCCACAGGTTGGGTTAGACTAATGCTCTAAACTACCCCATGATGGATAATCATGTGAACATGGATTGAAAGTGTAGGGTATTGACTATGGTTCTATGCCCATAAGTCGAGTTTGAATGATGTTCTAAACTCCACCCCAACAATCCATAGGTTAGGGAATGGGATAGAGCTTTATTCCCCAAATGGTTGCATTCCCCCATGATTGAGGCTTCGAGGTGAGGATAATGAGTTGTTTTGATGTAGTTACCCCTAGTGAGATAGGGACTTGGATTATCCCATTATGTGTCGTATTTGACCGAATCATGCCATAGTGTGAGTGATGCAAATTCAGAACCCATGTATCACTAGATGTAGATGAATTTAGTAATAAATATAGTGTAAGTGATGAAAAGAGAATAATGATAAAAATATAATAAATGAATAATAAAGAAAAGGGGTATGCGATGAGTTGATATTAGTCGAATACCTTATGTTTATATATGTGGGTCATCCATTGTTCCTTGTCTTATACTCCTTAGGTGACCTAAGTTAGTTTGTTGATTGGCCGATTCTAGATAACTTTAGGGGTAAATGGATATTAAATAATTAAACAAATGTTTTCCTTGGTAATTTTGTATTTATTGCACTTTTTACCTTTATATGTATTTTTAAATACTGGATATTACATTAGACACCATTAGTGGTAGACTAATGAGGTGTACTCACACCCTGCTCAGGCCTCCATGGCACTTGGGTAACTAAACATATGCTACTTGTTTCCAGGTACATGTTCGGGATGGGGAACTGGTTTTTGGTTGTGCATGGGATGACGGGTTAGAGTATGGGTTAGGAATAGGTTGGGACTCAATTCTGGGTTCCAAATATTTTTCTAGTTCTATCTTAATTTTTATTTCATGACTACTTGGTATGTATATTACTCACTAGATTCTATTATAGAATGTGTACTTGGTTATATAATGGTTGTTATTATAAGTTGTCCATTTATTTTTTATGTTTGTTATCTTATCTATTGATGTTAAATATATTGTTAATTCACTTTAATAAGAAGGTATAGTCTCCCTATGTTCCCTTTAGACACGCGATACTAGTCGGTAGCCTCTAGCATAGATGGGGGAGCACTTGAGGTCATGTAACGACCCAGATCAAAGTACTGATTTAGTGGCTACCGGGCCTAGGAAGTTAAATAGTGTTTCATCAGTTTCATCAATACATATAAGTATGTGAATCATGAAATGTATTGATAATAATATTAAATTAAAATTACTATTACACATGATCAGATATAGTAATATCTATGGACATGAAAACATGTTGAATTACTACTAGTTGGTATTTCCACATAATCCCCAGTCACAGATATATCCATGTGTGAACTTCTTGAGATGTATCCTTATCCTATTTTGAGAAATCACACAATACATTGGAAAAGTTTTGGGAACTATCATATTTCTTCATCCTGACCATAGGATAAAAATTTTTAGAGATATCATCATATTATCTCATGGTTCTCATCATAGTGGGGAACTAATATTACTTATTTTGTTGTGATAGATACCCTATGAAATTACCAAATAAGTTCATCCAGAATAATGATCAATATGTTATAAGATATATTTATTTTCAACTTACTTGAACAAGATAGGTAATCTAATGTACAAGCCATTTTGTTCTAGGACACCAACTCCAACAACATATACATTATAAAGATGAATATTTCCATTTTGTTCAATGAAATGTGTAAAATAAAATTCATCACCATCATTAAAAAATATCTAAGATTCTTGATATGTTATTATATGCATGATATCATTCACATATAAAAATTCAAACCCAATTTAAGGATTTAAAATTAATTCTTTAGTTGTGAAATATATCTTATCATGATAAATTGAAATCCAATATACACCCAGAATGATATCAAACACCACCAAGCGTAAAACAATTATATTTTTAGGAAAAACCATTCCACATGTTCTTATATGATGGTTACTATAAATCACTATCTCATTAATACTTCCTCCATGAGTTTTTACTCAATGTTTTTTCCTCGTTTCTTGAGATTATTTTCCCATTTCACTAGAAAACATCCTATAAATAAAATAATGTGATAAAACCAAATCAAAAACAACAAATACATAATCATATTAAAAAATTACCAAACCTTTCACTATTTAATTCAATTATCTAATATTTTCCAATGTAGTCATGAATGGTATATCCACACCCTTCTTATTATGATATTTATGATCTCTATCCTTTATATTTTTCATTAAACACACATTTTCATAATTTTACATCTCATTGTAATTAAAACATTTTATATTTTTATTATCATAAATGGTATAAACATTACGATTTATCTTTTCCTTGTATTCATGATCAATATATCCTAGATTATCATATTGGTAAACATTTCTATACTTCGTTATATATTCTCTATAATTATTATTTCCACACTTGTCATAATACGTATTTTTAATTATCTTACATTCATATTTCTTTGATATATTGCTACCCATTACATGCCACATGGACCATTTCCTCTCCTTGTTCATATAGAACTCTACAAAATCTATCTCATCCTTCTCAGCGCATCAAAAAATTTCCTCATAACTTCCAAACTCACTAGTAACCAAATATTATGGAAAAATCGATTTCAAACCTGAGTAAAATTTATTAATATACCTAAAATGGTCCAGAATGAAATTTGGTGCGTACCTATAAAATATAGAGAAAATTTATTCATAGGAAGAAACTGATTCCTCCTTATTTTTCCTCAATTACATGAATTTCCCTCATATTCTATGTTCAACAACCTTTCAAAAAATATTTCCCAATGAAATGATCCTTGAATGTTTTCTACTCCGTGGAATCGATCACATCCCTCTCCTTGGTATGATTAACCATTGAAAAAAACTAATTTAATTTGACATAAAATGATAAATTATGATATTTAACTTCTAATACTCTAAAAAAATAAATACATTGAATATCCTTTCTACACCATTGACTAATATTTCAATCACCACTAGGTCTAAAGATCCACCAAATATCCAGAGGGTATTGTTTTATCGAATGGTCCACAATACACATGTTTTCTGTAGAGAATTTGGTCACTTAATTTATTGGTTTAAAATATTTATAGATGAAATAAATAGAGGTTACACCAATAAAAAATACTCAATTCTAACTCAAACTATTATCAGTTATATATTTTTAAGGATATAATTCATTTATTCCCTTACTATTTCATTTTCTATGTTCATTCTATGAGATTGTTTTTTGAATTAACATGGATTAAATAATGATACATGGGAATCCTAAAAATATATCTTAGGATAATATGACTATAAATTAAAATCTATTAAAATTGAATTTTAGTATCACCGCACCCACCAAAATTATCTAAACCTTTCTCTCATACAAACTATAACACCTCATATCAGAATACCCCGTAAATTAAATGATTTATTATAACTATTTTACTTTCTTATATCTCTAATATCCTATAGGTTTATAGTCTTATAGAATTAGTAAAATAATTAAATAATATAATGGGCAATTATACATTATTTATCATTTACCACAAAATAGGTACCTATGTTTACACTTTTGTTTCATTCATGATAGTTTTTCTTCCATTAGGATGTTTCACCATTAGACTTGTTATAATAATTAAACATCTTTAAGGCTTGAGAAAAAACTTTGAAAATATGGGATAATAAACAAACCCATCAAGGTATATAAAATAAATGAAACCCATTAGTCCTTTTACACATTAATGCAATCCTGTAAAGAAAGTTTTTTTTACATTAGAGACTTCGGGCTCAAAATAATCTTTACTTACTCATGAAGTCATATTTAAAACATATATATTTCACAAGAAATTGTAATAAAATATGAATTCAAAATCAAAATCATGATATTTACTAGGGAAAACAATATAACTTAGGAAAACAAACCTTTCACATTTATAACACTGTTAAATTTCCTTTAATCATCAGTTAATTTTCATACCTTATGAAATCATAATATTTCCATAAACCCTTCTATAAGGATAGAAAAGAACATGTCGGTATCTTGGGAAATTATTCTTACAATTACCCTTACAAAAAACCTTAAAAGGGAATTTTCAACACAGTTAATTCCAACATCCTCTTAGTATTAGATTTCATCTATTTAACTCTATCACTTGATGCAATTCATAGTAAATAAATAGCAAGCTCACCCATCATTAGACCTTTATCAGATTCACACATTATCATATAAATTTCTAATAACCATATACTAATAAAAACAAATAAAATCTTGTATATATTTCATAAAATCTCATGAAATATTTTTTTAATACATATACAGTGGCACTTGTCATCCTCACATAAAAATAATCATAAAAACATTTTTCCTTTAAAAACTGTAAAAATGAAAAGTTCAAAGATGTTTGGGAAATAAGATATTATTTTAAAAACTAAAAACATTTATTGAGGAAATATTGATAAAAAATAAAGGTTATGATGTATGTAAAATCTAGTCATATGGTAAATGATAAAAACATTCTTTTTAACTTCGGTAAAAATAGACAATACTAACTTGTATGGAAAACAATAAAAATATTACTGTTTAAAACCTTTGTAAAATTTAAAAGGATGTATAAAGATACCTTATAAATCATGAAAATTTATATAATATATTTTAAAAATCATTTTTAAAAATATGATCATGGAGGGAAAAAATATATCATTTTATATAATGATTTAAAAAAATCCCCTATTTTATTTTCTAAATTACGGTGTACATCCTTTAATTTTTGGAATAATAAAATTTTATTAATTTTTTAATTGATTAAAAGCCATTTTTCTGTTTATTACCTTATAATATTACATTTTATTTCATTTATTACGATATCTTTTATTGTTACTAAGTCCTTTAAGTTCATGTTGGGTGTTTTTGGTTTGTTCAATTTATAAATTCAAAATAAATTTGGACAATTGAATGTGGTAAAAGGGTTCATTATTCCTTGTTATATATAATATTAATCAATAAATAATTATCATTTGTATATAATAAATAAAATATTATAACCATTAACCTATGTTGTTCATGAAAAATGAATCTTATCGCTTCATGGAGTTGATAGTCCACACTTACGCATAAAGGACGTTTTCAGTTTCAAACGAATTTAAGGGTAATAATGTAGGTAATATATTATCTATAAAAATAAAAATAATTTCATATATATTATATAAATTCTATTAATACAAAATTTTCATCATCCATATGATTTGGTAATAAAAAAATGAAACACATTGGTTCATGGAGGTGGTAGTCCATATGTATGCACGAGAGATGTTTTCATTTCCCATAGGATGGAAAAGAAGTTGAAAATGTGCTATATAATAAAAATAATAAAATTAAAATATAATATTGATATTTATGTTTTTATATAGTAGTTTTTAGTATAGTTTTTAAGGAGGTATAAGAATAAATTAATATTAAACAACATGCCCAAGAGTTATACATCTTCATTTGAAAACGACCATTAACTTACATATTTATCATTATAGGTTGGTATTTTTGAAATACCAGACCCTCTAAGACTTGGGAAATGGATTTAGGAGGGTTTTTGGAAGATATTTATTGAGGTAGAGTTATCAATGTTTTCGAATAAGTGAGGCAAAGAGGTTACCTTTTATAAGTGAGTGAAGTGACACACTTGTAATTATTCAAAACTTTTACAAATTATAAATGTCTTACTATTGGTCAAGAAGAGATATATAAAACTAATTTATAAGATATGATGATAATGGTAGAAATAATATTACACAATAAAGGTGGTTTTCCAAAAAACATTATAACTCTTAACTGATCTATTTCATGTTTATTTGTTCTTATACCTCCTTCAAAACAATCTTAAACATCATTATATAATAACATCAATATCAAAAATATATTTTAATTTTATTAGTTTTATGGTAAAAACCATTTTAAACATGGTGAAGGTATTTAAGATGGGGTTTTTAATGTCCATTATGATCACGAGTGCTCAATGTTTGTGAATAAGTGACGTGGTGAGGTGCCATTTAATAAGTAAGGGGAGTAAAACTCTTATATTTATTCAAAAAATTTAAATATTATAAATGTCTTAATCTGGGTAAATAAAATCTATATAAAACTAATTTATAATATATTGGGATAATGTTATAAATACTCTCATACCCTAATAGAAAAGAAAATATTTTGTGACCATATCACTAATTTTTTTCCTTTATTAACTCGTTTTACCCTTTACCATGGTGATAATACTTTAGAATAGTTACTATTACTTTTGGAAAAAATGAAATTGAAATCATTAATAAATTTAAACCAAATAATTATAAATATTAAATCCATTTTTTATGATCCAATTTTTATAATTGATAAAAATTAATTTTAATATAAGCGCACAAAACGCAATGAAAAATGGTTTTTTTATAAATGTGTTTTTCAACATAAAATGAATATATACAAGAATAAATATTAATTATCATTACTATGGAATTAATAAGATTATTTTTATTCCAATAGGAGTAATTTTACATTAAAATAAATTTAAAATATAATAGGACATTTAAAAATACTAGAATATAAATAACAGTTTTAATAAAAAATGTTCTTTTTCACTATTCACCCAAAATTCAATATTTTCAGAAAAATACTAAAAATTTACATTATAAAATACCTCATATATTGATATAAATAATAATGATCATTTAATTTAATTAAATTTCATAAATTTATAATATTAAAATTAAAATAAAACCTCACAATTCATGGAAAACAATTCGGTTAGAAGAAAACTCTTTCCTTTACAATTGAAAATTTACTTAAAATTATTATAGTGAATATGAATCCATAAAATATAATCATGAATAATATTAATACATTAAATTTGTTTATTATTAAAATTACAATGTATTTAAAACCATTTTTCTTCAATGTAATGGAATTTTGAGGGCAAAATTCTGTTAAGATTCATAGAATGTAACAACCCATTATTTCAAAGGATTATTTTTCTTTGAGTAATATGTTTTTTTAATAAGTTAAATTAATCACTACTAGAAAACTATTTTAATGAAATATTTTGTAAACATATATAAATTTATAAATTAACTCTCATATAATTGTTTTAGTTTTAAGGGAATGATAATAAATTATTTTATACAAAAAAGGCATTTTTCAAAAAACCTATTTGGTTTCATTGTGAATACTTATATTAAAATTATTTTTTACAAAATTTAAAAATTGAATATATTAAAATATAATTCATATTTACCATAATCATATTTAAATTATCAAATAAAATCCATTTTACTTTTAGTCATAAAATTAATTTACCAAGGTAAAGTATTTAATCACCTAAGTGAGGGTTAAAATGGTTAAATAGGGTTAAACAAATGAGTAAGACAATAAATATCACAAAACATGTCTCAAATTTAACATATTATATTATTATCAACCCCCATTAACATATCTTAATTTTTTTCTAATTTGGAGACTCCTTCATTAATAAGGACTTCACTTTTATTTTGATAAACAAATGTATTTTCAAGAATGCCGCTCATCTCAACTAGAGAAGAAAATATCATCTTTACACATAAATACACACCTTTATATAAAATTACTATTGAATCAAACACAAATTATATCCCTGATAATCCTCTCTCTTAGTTTTAGAAACCTCTGATCATAAAAATAATCCTTAAATATATCATTTCCATGAGGCCCATAAAGAGGAAATTATAGCTCTCAATATAAAAAATATCTATATGATTGTACATGTATTTCGTATTCCGATAAATGGTACTGAATATGATTTGTTATATTAATTTTTTTGGAAGCATTAATATTTTTTAAAATTAATATTATCACTATGAAATAACATGTTTTAACTCATTCAACTATTATACCATGTTCTTATTTTGGTCCATTTTATGACATACATAGATATTATTGTAATGTTTTATTTGTTGAATGAAAAATAAAAAATAGATGTTGGTAATAATATTCTATAATAATTGATTTATGATGTTTTTATAATTATTTATTTGTAATATATAAAATTATATTTACCTATAAATGTAATTATCAATAATCATAGAAAAATGGAATTCTACACATTCTAAGTGAATTGTCAATATAAATTACATGAAATAGATATGGTACTCCATAACTATATCAAAAAAATCAATTAAATTAGTATAAAAATTTCATTGGTGATGAAACTATGAGAAATAATCAAGGAACAGAACCACCAAATGGAAGCATGTAAGGGAAACAAAACGATTATCAACCAAATATAATTTTTTGAAATAAATAATTAATATATGGGTAATAAAGAATAATAAATTGATTAGATAGTGTAAAATATCTTTGAATAAGGTTATTATCCATATGAATAATAAAAATAAATTTATTATGTTTCAAATTTAGTGAAGATATTACTAAGAGGATGTTTTAGGTAAGAATTTTTCATCGTAATTTTTTTTCTATGAGATGTGTTTCATATTATACACCAATATTCCATTGTAAATGAAATTGAAATTTCCTTCTCATGTTCTTTCTTTATATGGGGAATTTTTATTTAAAATTTATGATTCATTTTATTTTAAATCAATGTTTATAATGTTTCAAAAAAATTTAACTAAATATTTTTCCTCCTTGCACTTATTCATTATATTGAATTAAGAAGGTTCCAATATGCAAGTAAATTTTTTCAAAATGTAAATTTTCACTACCCTTTAATTTATTAAAAATGGTATATAATGGAATATTCTTAAATTTCTATACACATGTCACTTTTGACTCTCTTAAAAAAATTGATAAGAAATTTTTTTTAATGTTTTACACTTGAACACATTTTCCAACCATTATATATTTTTTATTAATTTTACATTTTATATTACAATGTTTTTTCAAAAAATAATTATATTCCCATTATTCAATGGATTTATTATTTTAAAAATAAAGGTTAATATTTTTTAAAAGGATAAATATACATATTTCATTCCACTTACGTATATTTTATTTTTCACTCCACATTTCTTATATTTAAATTAATTTTATTTCAAGGTTTCATTATTTGGAATTATTTAAAAATTAAAATATTCATTTTCCTTCCTTCACCCCTTTGAAATGGATTCGGAAAGTGACTAATATGTTTTTTTATAAAAAAAATTTATGAAAATTGTATTTATAATTTATCTTTCATTTTTTATGAATACACAGTTCCATATATTATGGTTTAAATTACTTGATTTAACTCTACTTGATTTTACGATATAATTATTTCGGGATACTGTCTTTCTATTTCAACCAATCTTCATTTTATGTCATCTTAAATAATTTTGAAAATTGTTTGAAACCCATTATCTTTATATTTATTTTTAATATTATGATGAATGATTGAATTCATATAACACCCGTATATATGGTTTATCATTATGAGATGCATGGGTCTATTATATCCCTCTAATTAATTGGGGGAATATTTATATCTCTTGATATGCTGTTGTTATGTGTAAACTTTTTTTCATTTATCGATGTCCACAATGTTATAATGTGTGAACATGATTTCATGTTCCCAATATTATACATGAACCTGTTTGGGGTTATCCTTGTTTGTAATGTTATGATTTACTATTATTATACTTACTCTATATATTTTTGTTATAAAACATGCCTATAATATGATCGATGGATATTTATTTTTTGTATTATGTATCTAAAATTTAACGACATTGTATATATTAATCCTTTGATGTATAAGTCCAGCTAACATGGTTTATAGAACTCTTGTAATTTCATGTTTATTTTAAATAGATATTTATCCCATGTTTATGGGAGATTTAAAATTAATAATGTGTAGTAAGATAGTTATGTAACTTATCTACAAATAAATTAAACCTTAGGGTCCTTGGGTTGTGTGATCATTTATGTGATTTAATTTTTAATTTATGAAAATAATGTAAACAATATTCATTTTTTTGGTAATCTCACAAACTTGCCAATGATTACTCACCCCATGTAACATCCATGTGTATTAAAATAATATAAAAAGAATACTATTCATGAAGGTTCCCCAAAACCACTTCCTCATATTTTTTTCTCTCATTCCCCATCATCATACAACCTATTCTTAAACCCCTTTTATATAACCACACACACACACACACAAATATATATATATATATTGTTACCATATAATGAATACCATTGCCACATTATAATAAAAATAACATCCTCATCATATAAGGGTATCAAGAATATGAAGTAAATTAACCTCATTTTATGATGCCCCATGACATGGCCATCTCAATTATCTAACATTAAAGTAAATATTTCATTACAACACATTCCCACAATAATTTAGGATTACTTTTTATATAGAATTATAATAAAATATTGACAAAAAAACCCATGAATTTTTTAACTAATGGACATTTTTCCATTATATGGTGAAATTCTTAACACATAAGAAGTCTTTAACATCTCCCACAAATTCTACACACAATATAATTGTTTAAACATATCATCGGTATCACTTTTATTGAAAACCTAGGGAAATGGCAACATAAGAAATGTGTAATACAAAATTCCCAATAAGGATAAACATAAGTGATATTAATTAAAGATCATAAGATAGAATATGAATATAATTTAATTATAATCGAGAAACTTAATGACATTAAACCCAAAAAATCATAGATTAGATATCCTGGAATAAGGCATCGCATAACATAAAAGTGAAGAATATCTTAGAAAATAGGCATAAACATGGAATATAACAGAGCATGAAAATAAAAGAAACTTATAAACGTTCCAAAATCAAAATCATTATAAATATTTATATAAAACTCATTATTCCCATGATTATGTGAACTACCTCATTATTTCCATAGATAAAAATATGATCAAACTCATTATGCTAATGCCTATGTGAATAAATTAATAATTTCTATACAGAACTTGTTCATGAGATATAAAGCATGTAACGACTCGGACCCAGCCAGCCACCCGAGCAGTGCCAAACGGGTCGAGTGTTACTACCTTAGGCGCACCTCCCCATAATGCCAAAGGCTGCCCACTAGCAGTGAGGGTCTGTTAGGTATTGTGGGGAGGAAATGCCCTCTAGGAGGATCAAAATAAGGGTACTGGTCTGAGTATAACATTATGATGCAGTAGAATTAAAGACTCAGCAGACTTGAACCAGACTCATAGAGCAGAAGCATAATCAATATAGATAAACAACGAAAGCATTAAATATAACAACAGTAGAAAAATTAAACACAACAGCATGATGATAACATGTAACTACTTCTGAACAGTAAAACATGCATCCAAAGCAGGTCATACAAAATTGAATATAAAAAGGGCGCCAATGGATATCCAATCAGTAGCTACAACAAGTAAGCATGCCAATTCAAAAAAGAAAAAAACCAATGTAAACCCCAGCTAGGCATGACCTTGAGGTCCGTAACATTTACATGCAACAACTAATGCATCCCAACCCATGAAGATGGACTCTTTTCTGCACGTAGATCCATAAAGTCTGCACGAGTCCCGAAGGGCCCTTGCAGGGTGTGAGACAATTCTCAGTAGGATAAAACCCAACAGTGCGTTCCAAATATATGTGTTTAATCAGTCATGCATTTACATGTAATGAAGTAAATATTACAATGCACAAATTCTACTGGTGCTCAATAGCCACCATGGATTGTCACCAGCTTCGGCCAACGTCGGAATCTCTATTGTGTAACCTGGCACCATGTACCACCTGATACCTCGTGTCTCAAGTACCAACTTCCCGAAGGCACGCCCAAAAATAGTAACTCGACACCATGTTCCTCCTGATATCATGTGTCTCAAGTACCGACATCCGGAAGGAACGCCCAAGAATAGTAACCTGGAAAAACAGTGATGTCTGCCCTAAAATCACAGCGAGCCTCATCCCCCAACCTGATAGTCTCAATGCTATCCCTAGAAGGCTGCTCACCTCCTACGTGGCTTTCTACAGCAATCACCCCCAACCAAAAATACCTAACCACAACTACAGGGGCCTCAACCCACACGAGTGTTCAAAACCACCTCATCACAGAGTATCTTTGTGTGCACACTACTCAATGTTCTGGGTGAGCGGTAATCACCAAATAGTACCTAAGACACCAACACATCTGACACCTCGTGTCCCTATGACCATGCCACTCAATTTTGATGGCATCGCCATCCTAGTAACTAGGTCCATGCCCAACCTGACAGTTGTACTGCCTCATGCCGACGTCCATGACGCCCAATCCCATGGTGAAAACCTCCCAAAGTAACCCGGGCCAAGCCCAACACAACCAAAAGGGTTCATGAGATTCAATTCAGCAATTTCATATATAAAATATTTAAACAAAAAAAATAAACAGGAAAAACAAACTAAATGGTTGAATTGCACTATGCAAGGTGTTGTCCCATACCAACACTGAGGTCTTAAATGCCTCTAAAAATTTATATCAGTCTTTAATAAATTAAAATCAATAGTTTAACACATTAATATTTCAATTAAAACTATTCTGGAATTCCCATGCCAAAATTCCCCAACGAGCAACGTCCCCTCACCCGGCCCGCTCATAAAAACTGGTAACAGGGCATACCCAAAGGCATCTCATAGGTCCAACAAGCAATTCAATAATAAACAACAGATAAAATAGGTCCTGCTCAAAATACCCAAAAATGCGCTGAAGTCCGCATCACCCAAACAACAAAAAAACACAAAATGAGGTATGAACCACCTACTTGAGACTCGTACAATGCTACTCATTTGGTAACAGCGGCCAATTCGGTCTAAAATGTGGTAAATCTACAAAAGATTCAAAACCTCTCAAACCCCAATAACTCATTATAGAATGAAAATAAAACACAATGGCCAAAGGTGAATCGAGGCCTTACCGAGGGGGTTCCAACGCATCTATTAGTGATTGAATCAGACTTCAGACGGATGATCGGGAGAAGGAAAGATCTCTGGCCGGCTTGGTTCGTGAAACCGGGCATGATATTGAGGTTCTTCCACAATACGAGGCTACTGCCAGTTTTAATAAAAAAAATGAAAGTACACTGCATGTACTTCATGACTACACATCGTGTATATATCATTTAACTGTTCATAAAATGACTGAATTCCGCCACCTTACTTTCCAGACCTACCGACATGAGTACACAGCGTGTACCTGTGGGTACACGGAGTGTACTTGGTTTCCCTTATCTTCCTCACCGACTTACCCACATGCCATGTATATCCCTCATACACATCTAGACTACATGGAATGTCTAAGGGGAACATGGCATATACCTGGTTCTACCTGGCCAACAGGCCTACATGCCCTGTATGGCCTCTACACGGTCGGGGGTACACGGAATGTTTAAAACTACATTCCGTGTAGTAAGAAATTTCTACATGGTCATCACACGGCATGTACTTGGTGAGCACACGGCTGACACTCGCTTAACATATACATGGCGTGTACTTAAATGTACACGGTGTGCAGTCTAGAAATTTCCAGAAACTTCCCATTTAATCCAGTTTCCTCGGAAACAAGTCAAAAATTAAAACATGGTTGGGATTTTGACCCGTTCAAAAAACCCGGGTTCTTACAATCTCCCCAACTTAACATAGCTCGTCCCCGAGCTATCAAACAAAACCCATAGATGACACCAAACATATCACCCGGAACAAAGTAACCCGGACTTCCCTGGTCTCAAAGGTCCTGGAGAAATTCTTCAAGGGGCTCCCCACCTTAGAAATCGCCTAACTCGGTCTCAACCCACAAAACATAAAGTAAACAATGTTTACTAACCTGTTTTCCGGACGCATAGTCCTCCCATGACGCATTGTCACCCATGCACCCCATTGGTGCTCCTGTGTCGCTTCTGACACCCAATGTAGCCCGCACCACATCGGTGTCCGCCTCCACGAGGTCCTGGTTCCTAGCACCTCAAATAACCTGCATCCTCGATTCCCCGATCCCCACGACACCTCAAGTAACCCACATCCTTGATGCCCATATGCCCTTGGAAACTCATGTAACTTGCATCCTTGATGCCCTGATGCTACGCTTCTCATACATATATATATATAGAATATATCACACACCCGATATGGTGACAATCCCACTTATTAGCATCAAGTTAGTCCACATAGATCATGTGCACCACATGTACTCAAAATAGACATGCCTCTACTGGTCATGCCAAAAAGGAAACATAGAGATCACGGCCACACCGCGGTGTACCTATAACTGTTGTCGGCTCACCAGCCTGCTCAGACTCTAGTAGCTCTATGGAGTGCACCTTGCCTGAAACACGGCTCCCTGATGCCTGAACTCCATACGGTGCTACTGCAGTCACTGGCCACTGACCCCTCAGCTGGGTCCCACCGTCTCTGTCTCGACCTTAGTGCACAACTAAACCTCAACTACCCACTCCGGGTAATGATCCTAAACTAACTCCAGATGCTACAGTCTGTCCTGGTCCCTGCCTGCCGGCTATCTGAGAAGGCTTCCTGAAAAACCTCTCCAGATGCCTGTCATGTCTTTATGCCCGGCACTCCTTCGGAGGCCTATCGCATTGTTCCCAAACATGTCCCGGCTATCCACACTAAAAGAAAATCACCAAATAACTACCAAAAGGTGGTCTAACTGAATCCCTGGCCTGACTACCCTACTGGAACTCATCATGTCCTCGCTTCCTGCTATCTGAACCATCACCTGAAGCTGTCGCCCTGCCCAAGAGAGAATTTTCTCTCTCATTGCCCTTGGCTATGAGTTCCTTATTTTCCTCCTCAGAGATGGAACCCAGCATAAAAATGTTCACATCGGCCAGAATGGCGTGTCACAAGCCATCCTCAAAGCGCCACACCCTAGCCACATCATCGCTCACCATACCAAGTGCAAAGCAAGACAACTCTGTGAAGGTAGCAGCATAGTCCAAGACAGAAATATCCCCCTGCTGAAGACTCAAGAACTCCCAAGCTCTCTCTGCCCTCAGTGTCTCCAGGTAGAAGTTCTCAAAGAACCTATCCTCGAATTCCTACCATGCCAGTCCCTCATGCCTACGAGCCTGAACCTATACGTCCCACCAACGCTTCGCCGGTCCTCTCAGCATGTATGTCACCAACTTGACCCTCTGCCCTGGGGGCGTCTCGAGCTTCTCGAAGATCATCTACATACTCTCTATCTAGTTCCGAGCCGCCTACGGACCACCCTCACCCTACAAAAGAGGCGGGTGCTGCGACTAGAATTCCCGTGTCAGATATGTCATAGAGGGCTCCGTACCCTGCACGACTCTGTCAATCACCTACAAGAAACGTACCAGGCTAGCTTGGAGTTTCTTGTCATGTCATGGCCCGAACGTTGCCAAGCCCGGCTGATGTCCTACCTGCACTAGATCCTGAACTTGATCCTATCCCTGAGCCTGTACCTATGGCTCGTGCTCTTCCTGTACTGAATTCTGACCCTGATCCTGCAGCACTGTATCATCTCCTGCCTGACGCTCCATCAAGTCGTGAAGGAGTAACCCACTGAATACCATAAATGGTCAGATAGCCCATATATATATAACAATATATTCTACGCAGATAACGAATGTAGTATAAGGCATTTCATAACAACTACCCTTACTCCCCCTCACCGCAACCCATTCCCCACGACATCCCAGCCTCATGGCCTCCTTACCCGCCCTCAACAGAGCCATGTATCAAAAGTACCTCGGGCCATTCCCATCCTGACATCTCACGTTGCCTCAAACCAACGACTGAGTCACCCAATCCTGATAGTTACACTGCCTCAGCCATAGTACCTACCTGCTCTCATAAGATCCAGACCCGAAATCCTACAACATGCAATTCTAAAAATATATAAAGTATGACACATCACTTTGCAAAAACTATCAATTCTATCTGGAATTTCACATATCCACATTTCAAAGTATATAAAGCATGGTAATTGATTTTTTTATTCACATGGCATTATCACTTCACAAAACGTAGATATAATTATGAAATTGAAATGCCCTAAAATTGTGAATATCAAAATCCAAGCATGTAGCCTCGCCATACCGGGCCAAGGTCTTATTCTCCCTTACCATACCAGGTCAAGGGTCACATATCACAATAAATAACCTCACACACCAAGTGATCCACCAAGGTGGAAATCATATAACTGTAATCTAAGAAAAAAGCAAACAACAATTCTCACTCATTGGAAACATGGCCCATCCCTCGTACCTGGGGCTGCAGGCACCCAAGCACAAGCTAGAAACCCAGTTCCAGTAACAACAACCTATCTCTAGTATACTATATCCCAAATCGTAAAACTAGCAGAGATAAAAAGAGAAGTCTCAATCTCATTAGTAGCGAGAAAAAAACTGCTACTAAATCCTTGTCATGAACTCCTCTGATACCACTTTGTAACGACCCGGACCCAGCCAACCACCCAAACAGTGCCAAATGGGTCGGGTGTTACTACCTTAGACGCACATCCCCTGAACTCCAAAGGCTTCCCACTAGCATCGAGGGTATGTTAGGTATAGTGGGGAGGCTATACCCTCTAGGAGGATCATAATAAGGGTACTGGTCCGAGTATAATAGGAATATATAGTAGAATTAAAGACTCAGAAGACTCGAACCAGACCCGCATAGCGGAAGCATAATCAGTATAGATAAACAGTGGAAGTAGTAAATATAACAACAACAGTGGAATTAAGCACAACAACATGCTGATAACATGTAACTACTTCTGAACAGTAAAACATGCATCCAAAGTAGGTCATACACAACAAAATATAAAAAGGGTGCCAATGTCTAACCAATCAGTAGCTATAACAAGTAAGCATGCTGATTCAGAAAAGAAAACAGATCAAAGTAAACCCCAAATAAGCATGACCTTGAGGACTATACCATCTCCATGCAACAACTAACGTAGCCGAGCTCCTGAAGCTGGCCTCTTTCCTTCACATAGATTCATAAAGTCTGCACGCGTCCCGAAGGGCCCGTACAGGGTGTGACACATTTCCCAGAAGGATACCACCCAATGGTGCGTACCAAATATATGTGTTTAAGAAGTCATTCATTTAAAAGGAATGAAGTAAACAATATAATGCACAAATAAACACAAACTCCACTGGTGCTCTTAAACCACCATGGAGTGTCACCTGCTTCGGCCAACGCCAGAATCACTGTCGTGTAACCCAGCACCATCTGCCACCTGACTCCTCGTGTCTCAAGTACCGACGTCCCGAAGGCACACCCAAAAATAGTAACCCGGCACCATGTGCCTCCTGACACCTTGTGTCTCAAGTACCGACATCCCAAAGGCATGCCCAAGAATAGTAACCCGGAGGAACAGTGATGTCTGCCCTCAAATCACGGCGAGCCTCAGCCACCAACTCGATTGTCTCAATGATATCCCCAGAAGGCTCCTCAACTCCCACGTGGCTTTCTACGGCCAGAACCCCCAACCAAAAATACCTAACCACAACTATGGGGGCCTCTACCCACATGAGTGGTCAAAACCACCTCATCACAGAGTATCTCTGTGTGCACACTACTCAATGTTCCTGGTGAGCGGTAATCACCTAATAGTACCTAAGCCACCAATACCTCTGACACCTTATGTCCCTATGACCATGCTGCTCAAGTCTAATGGCATCACCGTCCTAGTAACCCTGGCCATGCCCAACCTGACAGTTGTACTACCTTAAGCTGACGTCCATGACGCCAATCCCATGGCCAAAACCACCCAAAGTAACCTGGGCCAAGCCCAACACAACCCAAAGGGTCCATCAGATGCAATTCATCAATTTCATATATAACATATTTAAACAGAAAACATAAACAGGAAAAACAAACTAAACGGTTGAATTGCACTATGAAAGGTGTTCTCCCATACCAGCACTGAGGTATTAAATGCCTCTAGTAATTTATATGAGGCTTTAATAAATTAAGCTCAATAATTTAACACAATAATATTTCAATTAAAACAATTCTGGCGTTCCCCGACTAAAATGCCCTGACGAGCAACGACCCCTCACCTGGCCCGCTCATGCAAACTAGTAACCGGGCATACCCAAAGGCATCCCATAGGTCCAACAAGCAATTAAATAATAACAGCAGATAAAATGGGTCCCGCTCAAAATACACAAAAATGCACAGAAGGCCGCGTCACCCAAACAACCATGAAAACAAATGAGGTATGCACCACCTACCTGAGACTCGTACAATGCTAGTCCTATGGTAATAGCCACCAATTCGGTCTAAAATGTAGTAAATCTACAAATGATTCAAAACTGATCATACCCCTATAAATCATTCTAGAATGAAAATCAAACAAAAATGACAAAGAGGAATTGAGGCCTTATCGAGGGGGTTCCAATGCATCTATCAGCAATTGAATCGGACTTCAGACGGATGATCAGGAGAAATAAAGAGCTCTGGCCGGCTTGGTTCACGAAACAGGGTGATATATTGAGGTTATGACTCAATACGAGGCTACTTCCCATTTTAACGAAAGAAATAAAGTACACGGCGTGTACTTCATGACTAAACGTCGTGTATATATCATGTAACTGTTCATAAGACATCTGAATTCCTCCACCTTACATTGCAGACCTGCCGACATGAGTACACGGCGTGTACCTGTGGGTACACGACGTGTACTTGGTTTCTCTTATCTTCCTCGCCGACTTACCCACATGCCTTGTATATCCCTAATACATGGATAGACTACACTTCATGCCCAAGGGGAACACGGCGTGTACCTCGTTCTACCTGGCCAATAGGCCTACACGCCATGTATGGCCTCTACACGGTCGGGTGTACACGACGTGTCTAAAACTACACACCGTGTAGTAAGGAATTTCTACATGGCATATACTTGGAGAGAACACGACCGACACTCATTTAACATATACACGGCATGTACTTAAAATTACACGGCGTGTAGTCTGGAAATTTCCAGCCACTTCCCATTTAATCCAGTTTCCTCGGAAACAAGTCAAAAATTCAAACAGGGTCAGGATTTTGACCTGTTCCAAAAACTCGGGTTCTTACAAAACATAAACCAATTCATTAGAGTACGATATAAGATCCCACCCATCATAATCCTTACATAGGTGTGCCATAATAAATCTGTTATTCATCATAACGAAATATTAGAAGGAAAAAGGGTAACATAACCTTTTAAAATGGAATCATATTAGGAAAAAAATTCATTATTACATAATTAAAGATGATAAACCCATGTAATATAATAATTTATCCAATAAAATTGAGTAACTCACATGTTAACTAAGATAAAACATTGTATTTACCCCGTATAGATAAAAGTTATTCAGTTTAGTCAAAATTTACCCTGGTAAATCAATGTATAGTTATCTAGGTGAAAAACATTCAAATAAAGGAATCAAAATTATTCTATTCATAGTGGAATGGAAATAGAAGAAAATTATGGTTATACACAAAAGATGATTAGGCCAGAATGATATATAAACTGAACATTTCTCTTATAGAGATTAATTTTTTTTCATTTGTAAAAATATAGGTAAATAATTTAATATGTATATGAAGAATACTATTTGAAGAATAGTATAATGTTTTATTGAAAATCATGGTGAAAATGAACCTTTTATAATAATTTTTTTAAATAAAACACATAGAATAATGGAAAAATAATTTAATTTCTTTATGTATGGGAAATAAGTTTTACAGTGATGGGAAATATATTCTTGTGAAAACATTTTAAAAATAATTTTCATTTATTATTTTTATAAAGAAAGTCAAATCAGTAAAGTTACCAGTGTCTTTTGAAATGAAATTCCCAAAAAGGAAAAAAATAAAAAAATTGATATATTAAAATATAAATTTTTAAGAAATCTCCAATAATGAAGTCTTGAAAATTAAATAAATTTTGTATAGATTAAATATTGAGTGTATGATAATAAATATATCAATGATATGTAAAAACTTTTAATATTTTGATACGCCGATCTTGAAAACCCACATTGAATAAATGGAAATAAAATTTCCATTTCAAAAGTTGTGATGGAAAGTTATAAGATCTCATGAATTAATATATATTTGAGTTCTAAAAAATATATCAAAATAATAGTGGGAAAGAAAATATGGAATCAAAGGAAAAAATAGTTTAGAAAGTACAAGAGTTATTCTTACCTATTTAAAACTTTTATTTGAAAATGTTTTTCATCAAAGAATATGATTCTCGTGAAATGATGTGACATCCCCTGACAAGAAAATAATCTACCATTATAAAAGGAAATTTAAATAATAAAAAGTCAAGGAAGTTCATAACATTGTTGATAATTTATGACTGAGGTAGAAATAATTTTAGTCAAGAAATATATTTTATCTTACGTCACATTTAATCCTAATCTTATTGAATAAAATTTCATGAAATTGAACTCAAATTACTATTAATGGAATATATTTCAGGGAATAATAAATAAAATATGTAAAATTTACACCATTTTAGTAAAATTAGCTACCAAATTAAAAATAATCTCAATGAAATAAGTTTGAGTTAGAAAAATAGTCATGGAAATATTCCTCAAATGAATGTAATAAAGAAAACATAACCTTATAGATTTTGTAACTTTTGAGTTAAAATATAATTAGATAAATAACATAGAATATACCATTTAATATCTTGAAATAAAACATAATAATGATATAAAATTAAAATGGAAAATTAAGTATAAAATACAAAATAAAACATGTTATATAACAAAAACATGTTTTAAGGAATTGAAATTTTAGATAAATAACTCTTAAGACATGAGAAACTTTAGAATTAAAACACATTGAAGGATATGATTTCTAATGAAACATCAAATACCATGAATAATGATAGGATCATGAAACAAAATATTAAATGGATATTAGATACAAAATTCAAAGGAAAACATGGTGTATAATAATAAATATGACTCATGAAACTAAATTTTAGACAATAAACCCTTTGTTTCCCTTCTTATTCAATACTTTCTAAACTTGTTGGAACCTACAATTGTCTCTTGAAATAATTCTAGGAAATGAAGGACATTGGATAAATCATAAGGAAAATGGAATATCAATATTATAGAGTTGTTTAATAGTAGAAAATGTAATATTTTTTGGAAAAAAATTAAGGAATAGGTGTGACATGAAGTTGTAGAAGTGTTCCCCATTTATAATTATGGAAGGGGAATTTTTGGAGTACCCATTACTTTTCAGTAGAAAAAATTACTATTCAAGGTTCTAAGGATCCAAAAGGTGAAAATAATGGATATGAAAAGTTATTTTATTCTAGAATACTCTCTAATATTCATTCGGATACATTATTGAGTTATTTAGTGTTTTTTATTTTTACTTTTTTTTTAATTTTACGCCTATGTACTTTTATCTTCATAATTAATTTATAACCTTTGAAATTCTTTTTAGTCAAAAAATAAAAAAATATATATTTTTAATATTTTGGCTATGATAATTTCAAATATGAAAATAATTTTATCAAATAAAATATCTATGGAATATAAAAATTAAATTTTGTATCAATGCACATAAAGCTTAAAAACTTTTTTTGAAGATTAAATTCATGTTGGAGATAAAATTTGAAATTTATTTTTATTTTATTAAAATAAATTTCTTTAATATAAATCAAATAAATTTTATGTGACTTTAAAATCAATCAAAAACTAAATATCACCAATAAAATATTTAATTAAAATAAAAGATCAAAAATTATTTCCAAATAAGAATAAAATGATACCTAATTTCTAAAAATTGAAAATAGGTTTTATAAGTTAAAAAATATATTTTTACTCATTATATAAATTTTTAATTAATAAAATGGATTTATAAACAAATGGGTCTTTCTTATATATTTATAAATTAACAAAAATATAAAATTTTGGTAATAACTATATTTTTCACTACTCACTTAAAAATAAATAATTTCAGAAAAAATTCACCCTAATATAATTTTGAGATTATAAATTAATATTGGAATTTATTTTTATTTATTTTAAATAATAAACATTATATTATTAATTTTATTAAAGAATATTCAAAATATATAGATAAACAACTTTGATTAAATAATAAAAAATTTAATCATTTAGTGTTCTTAATATTATTTCATACCAATTTCAAATTTAAATAATATATATATATATATAAATTATTATATATTATCTTTTCAAATGGGATAATTTAGTTTATTTAGAAAAAATTATTATTATTTTAAAAATGGTTATTTAAGAAATAATATTTTTTTCTTAATACAAGATGAAATTATTTATCCTTTAAGTTAAAAAAATTGTCTAATTAATATATTTTTATTTACTAGAGGTTTTATGATTCTAATAGTTTCTTAATAATATTTATTTATTAAGTCATGACTTTTCTTTAGTTATGTGTTGTGTGGGAAATATGTTATTGAAAATAATTTTTATTTAAAGGAAAAATTATATTGTAAAATCTTAGGTCGTTACGTTCCCCCCTCCCTAAATAAATTATATCCTCGCATATTTAATTATACCAAACTATTGAAAATATGTATGTAAATTATTAACATAATTTTCGGTCAAGATAAAACTTCTAATAATACATGTTCTATATTACCTATGAAAATATCAAGATACATATCTTTTTTTATATTGATTACCCATATACCCATGTATGTATTTACCCTTTAAATATTCTAAGATATCCAGAATTTATAATACATAAAACCATAAAAACCCATATAAGCCTCCAAAAAGTAACAATTTCATTAACCCTTTGATGGCATCAAACACTAGGTTATGAAATCATACACCATAAAATATGTTCCTTGATAAAAAAATTTGAAACTTCACCAAAAATATCATGATTCACTTTTCCATTAAATCAATTATCAATGTTACCGTTTCTAATATTGTATAAAATATTTTCTCTAAATCAACCAATCCTTTATTATCACAACATAAATAATTTAATAAACATAATAATTATCCATCCCTCAATCACATTTTCATAATTTTTATCCCCAAAAATGAAAACATTGTCATAAAATCACTTTTCAAGGTTATTGATACCATTTAATAGTTGTTTCCAAACCTTTATTGAAAAAATACTAAAAAATCATTTTATGTTTCATGTAATCCTCATAAATTTTACAATATATCTTAATATCATTGATAAATATGAGTCTCTAATTAAAATATATAATAGCATATGTGATGACCCGACCTCTCTAGGCAATGAACATAGTCATATGACACCATGGGTCTACTATAATACCGTTGTTTCCTTCCCAACACAGCATAGGATATTACCCATCAGGATCAATTTTCAGAAAAAATCCTCTCCCAAAATCAAATACATGTTCATTCATTCTGCTTTATCATCACTCACAATCCCATAGTAGGAAACTTCCCTATAGGCCACCCTTCCAGACACTAATCGAGGCCAAGCATTCTTAACGTTGAAGTTAAAATCATATAGGATCCCAAAATTTAAGGTTAAACTTGTTGGAATGGTTTGAATGATTTTGTATAATAAGACTCGCTTTTCCATGGGTGTTACACTGGTCATCAAATTAAAGAAAAACATCCACATTGTGGACCCCTCACCTAAAACCTAGGTAGTGTTAATACCCTTTGGGTTGGGTATTGTCTATGATACCATTTTTTATGACAAAAAATCCTTGAGAAATGAACCTGGTCATCTAACCCCATGCGTATCCTACAATACAGTTGTTTCCTTCCTAGAAACCCATAGGATATTAACCACCAGGGTCACATATCAAAATATTGATTAACCCAAAGGCTAACACAAGTTCTTTTAGTGTGATTTGTACTCACTCACAAACACCAGATGAAACTTTCTAGAATGTTACCCATCCTAACACTACTCAAGGCCAAGAACACATAACTACAGATTTTTTAATCAAGTAACCACCAAAAAATAAATTTGTTCCTTTTGACATGTGTAGTATCATTTAGTCTATCAATCCTCAATTTTCTAAGGGTGTTATAATATCATGATTTAATTTCTATTAAATATATTAACCTCAATACCTTAGGTAAGACTTAGAAATAAACATTTTCTATTACAATGAGATTATAAAAAAATTTGAACCATTTAAGTATACTACCTTATTCAGTTATAAGACATAGTGGTTTGTAAATACATACCATTATCAGCTTTAATTTTTTTCTCATGTCCG
The DNA here is from genome assembly GCA_963277665.1 of Viscum album. Classification (NCBI taxonomy): domain Eukaryota; kingdom Viridiplantae; phylum Streptophyta; class Magnoliopsida; order Santalales; family Viscaceae; genus Viscum; species Viscum album. The sequence goes on from OY728128.1 coordinate 614,875,726, forward strand.
AAAAAAATACTAAAACCAAAATAGTTATCATAATGTCTAAAAATGAATATGAAAACATCAATCAAAAGATTTGTTCCCCAATAACACCTTTATTTTTAACATTTGATACTTTTAGTTCAACATATGAATTTTTTTGTTTAATCCATGGTTATCCATGTTCATTTTCATATTAGGTTCTCCAACCTAAATAGTTAACATTATACTCAAAACCTTAATAATGCCTCATTTGAGATAATTTGAATTAACCATTAAATATCCCCTAAGAATGTAAAACTAGGTGTACAGTTAGACATTATTTTATATCAGATGATGATCTAGTTAATACCCAGTCCACCCTTTTCAGATGTATTATCACTAGGTAAATATATAACAGATCCCATATCTATATTTAGTAACCATACAATGATTTAATTGCTAGGAGAACCATAAAATATATACTTTACCAAATATTTACGAGGTTAACATGCACTTAAAATTATCCTGTAGTCTTTCCCTAGGGTTTCACTAAATTTCTCTTACCCTAATCCCTAAAATTTTAAATATTATCTCAAAAAACCTAATGGCATGTCTATAACATTGATATTATGATCAAGATTAACATATCAAACATTGATGAAATTTTTAACTCGTAAATTATTTTTAAGTGATAAATTATTCATCTAAAAAGTTATTTAAACCCTGATCTAATACCAACTTTTATGTTCCGTAGACGTGACTATCTCTATTACATGACGTTGATTCAATTATTTCCTTATATTACATTCCTGTCATATTTTAGGTTTAAAGTTTTAAAGAATTAGAATAAAATATTAATGAAAAGACCGATGTATTTTTCAACAAATGGAATTTTCACCTATTATATGGTCAATTTCATAACCTATAACAAGTATTTAACATCTCCAAAAAATTATCCACATGATATACTCTTCTAGACACATCATATATATTAAATAGGGAAATGCAAGAAAAGGGTGGGATTAGATGATCAGTAAGGGTAAGCATAACTGATAATAATCCAAGATCATAAGTTATAATAATTTGAGCATATGGTTATAGTCATGATATAGAATAATGTTTCACCATACAACTAAAATATAATAGGTTATGGAATAAGGCACTTCATAACATAAAATTTTATAATAGATTATAAAATAGACATAAACATGGAATATAACATAGCCTAAAAGTAAAATTAATTTCAAAGCTGGGAAAACCGTAGTCATAAGAAAAACTTAAAGAATTCTAATTATTATCATTCTTATGTGAAAAAAAATCATTATTTCTATTCATGAAATTGTGAGAAAACTCATTATACCCATACGTACGTGAAAAAAATAATATTTTCCATGACAGACCTTCTCTTGTGATATTAAAAATAAACCAATACATTTGGTGAAAGTATAGAACCCTATATGTCACTATATTTACATATGTGTTCTATAATAAATCAATCATTTGTCATAAAGAAACCATGGATATATAATTGGTTAGATATTTCTTTCGATTGGAATATGATAATGAAATCATTCAAAATTCCATTAATAAACATGATAAATGTAGGGAATAAAAATAGATATCCAATTTTATCAGGTAAATATCTAGGTGAATAAATTTCAAATAATATAACACATTTTATTTACATAGTATAGATAACGGTTGTATGGTTTAATAAAAAAGTTCGCTAATAAATCCATGTATAGATTTTTTGGTAAACAACCTTCAATTAATGGAATCTATAATAGGGTGTTTAAATATGAAAGGAATTTGAAGAAAAATTAATTTTATACAGTTAAGATGATTAGGAAGGATAATGGAAGTGATGAATCATTTCTATTATAGAGATTAATCATTCCCATTTATTAAAAATAGGTAAATAATTTAATTGGTAGATAAAGAATACATTTAGAAGAATAATATAATTTTTATTTTTAAAGAATAATTAAAATGATAAATTTCCATGAAAACAATCTTAAATAAAAATTATAGAATAATAGGAAATAAATTTACTTTTTAATAACATGGAAAATTAGTTTCTTTTATTATTTTTATAAAGATTTTTTAAGAGAAAAATTTACCAGTTTATTTTTATAATTCATTTCTAAAAATGTTGAACAGAAAAACTTCGTAATATATTAAAACATTTATTTTTAAGAAATCTCTAATAATGGAGTCTTGAAAAATACAGAAAAATATTTCATGGAGAAAACAATTTTTAAAATATACGAAATATATCAATGATGTGTAAAAACTTCTAATTTTTTTAAACACCATTATTGAAAACCAACATCATAAATAGGATAATAATATTTCAATTTGAAAAGATGTGATGTGAAGTAGAAAATAAGGATTAATCCATATTTGAGTTAACAAAAAGAGTGAAACAGATTAGTTTAAAAGAGAATATGGGCATGGAGGTAAAAGATCTGTTGGAAAAAAATGGGAGTTATTCTTAACTACATCATACATTTATTTGAGAAGTTATTTCCTCTAATAAGATAATACTGATGAAACAAAGTAACTTTCCCTATGAAAAAGAGAAATTACCATTGTAAAAAAGAAATAAAATGATAAAAAAGGACTTAGAATATTGTAACCTATTAGATAATTTATGACTCGAGGTGAAATAACATGAGTTGAGAAATCTGTTACAACTCAAGAAACATTTAAATTGAAATTATTTGAATGAGATTGATATTACAAGTTATATAAAAATAACATGAATTAAAAAAATCATACAATGATAATTAAAATAGGTGGAATATACACCATAAAAGTAAAATTAGGTGTATAATGTAAACACATATCAAAGAAAGAATTATTAGATGGAAACCCCTTACAATAAGTGTAGTAACTGGATTAAAGAAGTTAAAGGATATATTGTGAAATTAACTTTTAAAATAAATTATTAAGGGTGATTTTGGAATAAATGTTTTAATTGGTAGTGGATACTCCATATCAAAGGATATTAAGTTCAAAACATCAAAGCATGAATCAATTAATGAAATTGAGAAAAAATATCCTTAGATATTTTGTTATTTTTTTTTCAAAACCCCTTAAGATAATGTGCATAGAATAGAACATTCAATATCATAAAATATAATAGAATAATAATATAAAAATAAAATGGCTTTTAAGCTCACTATAAAGAAGAAAAATTGGCATATAACTTAAAAATGTCCCCTAAAATTAAAATTTGAGACAAATAATCCTTTTGGTATTAGAAAATTGTGAATCAAAATCCATTGATGGATATGATTTCAAAGGGAAAATGAAATTCCATAAATAATGATAGTATCATGATAAAAAAATATTAAATGGGCAGTAGATACACCATTATAATAAAAACATGTTGTATAATAAGAAATATGTCTCAATTGTTTAAATATTCGACAAAAAATACCTTACCTTGTTTCCCTAATTAGTCTAATTCCCAATAACCTCATTCAGACCTTCAATTTATCTTGAATGAATTATAGGAAATAAAGGGATTAAGATTAATTCTAATTAAAAGGGGCTTATTAAAATGATATCAAATTATTTGAGGAGAAATATTACAAAGTTTCATGAAAACAAATCAAATGAATATGTGTGGCATGAAGGGGTAGATGTGTTACCCTTTTATAATAAAAGAGAAGGTTAATTTTGGGCGTATCCATAACTTTTCAATAATGGAATTCTACTATTAAAGGGTCAAAATTTACAAAATGGGAAATAATAGAGAGTAAATTCTGTTTAGGTCTAGAACCCTCTTGGTTGAGTCAATAATATTTTCTTATGACTTTTCCATTCCTCTATATTTTGAAAATCACAAACACTTTATCTTAAAGAAAATTATATTTCCCTACGGATTATTTTCATGAGGATATTTTCCCTTCTCTAGGGAAATTTCTATCATTTCCTTTGTTTTCATTTCCTTATTTCATAATCTCTCAAAAAAAATTCATTTTATTACTAAGTCTAAAATTCAGATACTTATTAAAAACCTCATAATCTTATAGTTCCTTGGATATAGATTCTTCTGTTTTTAAACCCCAAATTATCTAAATTTCAAACTCAGAATTCCTTGAAATTCAGACCCCGAATTCTCTAAAATTCAGACTCCTAATTCACTAAAATTCTGACTCCAAATTTTCGGAAATTAAGACTCCGAATTCTTTTAAATTAAGACTCGGAATTCTATGAAATTAAAACACTGAATTGCTTAAAATTTAGAATTCAAATTCCTCAGAATTGAGACACCAAATTCCTCATAATTCAAACTTTTAATTCTGCATAATTAAGAATCCTAATTCCTCGAAATTAAGATTCTAAATTCCTCATAATATCAACTCTGAATTATTTATAATTAATACTTAAAATTCCTCATAATTAAAGCTTTGAATTCATTGAAATTCAGACTCTAGAATCAATATAATTCTGATTCCAAATTCATTATAAAATAGAATCCGAAAATCATTTATTTTTCTATAATCATATTGTTTATATGAGTATACTTCGAATTATATTTTTCCATAGACTCTAGATATTTATAATTGGTTAATCCAATTAATTTTTCCTTACACATGCTTTTGTAAGTATAAAAATATGACTTAAATTTTACTTCTAATTAACCATTTTTTGAGTGACACATGTATAGTTCCATCTGAAATTCAAATAAAAATATGACCATTGTAGGAGGGAGCCGACCATTGAATTCTTGCCTAATAATTGGATCTCATTTGAATGAGATCATAATCAGTTGAAGAATCTAGAGATTTCATGTTTTGTTGTTGTGAAGTGATTTCTAGAGAGATAAATACTCTCATGCTTTGTGTGTTTTCATGAACTTCTTGTTCACTCGTGAACATATTGATCAGCTTGTTTCATGCAACTCTGATTATTGCGAAGTACAATTGATGGATTCCGAGGATACAAAGAAAAAGGTGTTTAATACCTTAAAGTTTGAGGGCTTATAGGGATATCAAGATACACTCTAATATTTCTATTAAGGTCTTACCCTGATGTGGGTAAGACATAATTTCTTGAAAGTATAAATCAAGGGACATTTTTCCAAGGATGTGGGATACCCTTATCTTTGGGTGAAAATATTTCATACTAGTTACTTGATTTTGATTCATGTTTTTATTTCCACTATATTTTCATAAATGAATAAAGTATAACTTTATTATGCTTTCTTTTACTTAACATACTCTGATAAATAAGATTCTATACACTTTATGGTAGAATATTACATTAAAAATATTATTCTTAAGTTTCATTTCTGGATTCATATTTTCGAAACCTGAGTAAGTTTTATTGTAGAACTAAATAGTCTTTGTTAATTTACAATGTTTAACTTTTTTAAACATAGTTTTCCTTAAAGTTAAAAATAAATGTTTTTAAACTTACAATTCACCCCCCCCCCCTCTTGTAATTCAGCATCTACATATATTATTTCAATCCCACAAAAGATATTAGAGGAGGTATCTGAAATACTTACACTCAAATATAAGTTTTCTTTCTCACGTTTTATTTTCTTACTACACTTTTCTTATTCTAGTTTTGATTAAAGATTTTATCTTCAATTATAAACTCTTACCACTAACAAGTTTTGTGGAAATAAACATTTTATTATAGAATGGCATGTATAAATGTTGGTTCAATTAACAATCTAACTCTTACCAGACCACCAATTTTTGATGTTAATGATTATAAGTACTGGAGAGATATAATAGAGACCTTTTTCCTTGACACTGGAGTAGAAAATTTTGTTATGCTTATGGGTGATTACAAAATTCCATACAAGGAAGTCCAAACCTTCACCAACCAAGAAAAATTATAATATCAACTAAATTATAAGGTATGAAATACTTTGTTGTGTTCTAGGACCAAGACATTATATAGTTAAATATATTCATAAAATTCATTTGGAAGAAACTTTAAGTTACACATTTTGGGACTTTTGAAGTGATAGAAAACAAAACAGATTTGTTGAGAGCTGAATATCATGGATTCTTATTTCCTTATAGAGAACTAGTTTCCAATGTGAAACAAAGATCTATGACCATTATAAATATTCTTCAATTTATGGGAGAAAAAGGTTTAGATGGTAATGTTCTTGTGGAAAAGATTATAGATATTATTCGCAATGATTGGGAATCAAAAAGAACATCTCTTGATGAGAACAATATATTTTCCGATATTACTCTTGATTATCTTTTTTGAACTCTTCTTCAATATGAGACAAGAATGAAAAGATATTATAGTATGAATAAGAAGAAGAATGGAAATGGAATTATATAATTTACCACCACTAATGTAAAGACTCTAGAAAGGGTTACAAGATCTAATTCTAAGAAATTCACTATTCTATCTGAGTCTAGTGAAAGTCAACATTATGAAAATGAGTTAGCTAATATTTATTGAAGGATGAAAAGGAAATTGGGAAAAAAATACTTTCAATATATATATAATAAGAAATAAAGAAAAGAAATTAAAGACACAGAATTCACTTGTTATTAATGGAAAATAGTCGGACACATCAAGCCATATTGTTTCATGAATTAAAGAAAATATAGAAAATAAAAGTGTTTTGAGAGTAATAGAAATAAGTATTATAATTATAAGGATAAGAAAATCTTTAAGGGTAATGATAGATGGAGTTCCAGTAGTGCTGACACATCTGATGAAACTTTAGATTATGAAACTTCTAGTCAGAAAAATATTGGTCTACTAGACAAACTACCCATTGAAATTCGTTGTCTAATGTCCAGGGTATACCATGTCGAATCTATCACTATTGTATCTTTGAATGAAAATTATACTGATAATAAATATTATATGTTTTTAGATGAATAATCTTCTCTTGGTGAAGATAACTCTTTACCTTCTTATGAAGAAGTTTCTAAGTTGGCCAAACATCTTGAAAATTAAAATTGTAAAATAATAAATAAGTTAGAGAAGGAAAATTCTAGAATTTATGTTTTGACTAAAGAAGAATCATATATTTCCAATGATTTTGATATGAAAATTTTTGATTTTTAAAGTGTATCTAAAAACCTTAAGTAAGTTAATTCTGAGAAGGTTAAACTTTCTAAGGATCATGAAAATGTTATTTCTAAGAAAAATAATTTAGAGGCCAACTCTATTTCTAGTTCTAATAACTTTGAGGATAAGAATTTAGTCATTAAAATAAAATCCAAAATATTCTTCTTATAGAAACTTTTATCAAATTTTACCACTGAAAGTAAATAATTTGATTAAATGTATTCTAAAATTCATCCTCTAAGGAATATTTTAGAAATTAGTTATACTCACTCCAAACCTGTTTTTAGTAATAATTATTTTGTTCTCCAAAGTGCTCCATTTTGTACTCAAATGTCATTGTGGTGTACATTCGGAGAAATTTTATTCTTTAAATAAAACTCAATAATTAGGCTTTCATAAATCATATTTTTCTAAGAAAATGTGGATTCCTAAAATCTTACTTTCTAAAATTTTGTGATCCATGAAAGATTGGATTCTGAAAAACCAACTCCTTTATTTTAAGGAATATAAAGAAAGTACCAAGAGTAATACATGGTACGTGGATAGTGGATGTTCCCGGCGTATGACTAGTAACAAAAACATCTTTGAAAATATTATAAAGATGAAAGGAGGAAAAGTAACTTTCTGATATAATGCTCAGGGAGAAAGTTTTGGTATATGTAACATTGTTCTTTTGGAAAAACGTTAATTTCAAATGTTTTATTTGTTAAGTGTATTAAGTGAAACCTTGTTAGCATAATTCAATTATGTGATGAAGTTTACCTTGTGAATTTTAGGAATGATAAATGCTTGGTACACAATTCCCAGGAATAATTTATTCTTTCTACCCATAAGCATGAGAATGTATATACACTAAATTAGAATACATTATAAGCCAAGATGTACCTTTCCTTAGTGAAATAGAAGATCAATATTGGTTATGGAATTGAAGGTTAGGACATTATAACCATACGAATCAATGAAAACTCTCAATGAAAAGACTTATTAAGGATCTATCGGAGCTTATATATGATTCTTAGAATGTTTGTGATCCTTTTAAATATGGAAAGAAACATAAATCAAGTTTTAAATCGATTGGAGAAGTCTCAACTTTTGATTAATTATAGTTAGTGCATATGGATATTTTTGGTCCAACACAAATTGAAAGTATTGGAGTCAAATACTATATATTTTTTTGGTAGATGATTATACTAGATTTATGTGGGTTTATTTTCTATCAAAGAAATCTAAAGCTTTTTATTATTTCAAAACTTGTAGAGCCCAAGTTAAAAATGATAAAAAAAATTAATTTATAACTATTCATAGTGATCATGGAGGATAATTTCAAAATTCAGATTTTGAATCTTTTTTTAGTAAAAAAGGTATTAATTATAATTTTTTAGCTCCAAGAACTCCTCAAAAGAATGGTGTTGTTGAAAGAAGAAATCGAAGTATTCAAGAGATAACCAAAACCATGTTGAGTGAATATTCTATTTCTAAACACTTCTGGGTTGAGGTTGCCATTATTTCTTGTTATACTATAAATTGAGTTTTAGTCAGACCTTTTCTTAACAAAACACCTTATGAATTATACACTGGTCGAAAACCTAGGCTTTATTACTTAAAAGTATTTGGTTACAAAGTATTAATCTTGAATACTAAAGATAAGTAACATAAATTTGCACCCAAATATGATAAAGGAATTTTCCCAAACTATTCCCCAAATTCTAAGGATTATAGAGATTTTAATAAAAAACTTGTATTGTTGAAGAAACAGTGCATGTTAAATTTGATGAAACCAGTCCTTTGGTTTTTAAACAACCCCAACATACATCCTCAAATGTGTATTCAAAAACTGATTATAAAACCTTGATAGAAGATTCTTCTAATAAGTAAAATGTTCAAGAAAATATTTCTTAAGCATTTACCCCAGAATATTTTCATCCATATGTTGATGAACATGTTTTCTAAAACCCAAATTAGTTTCTTCTTAAGAATCGTCCCTGTGATAATATCATTGGTGATGTAACTAAACCTCTAAGGACTAGAAGTTCCTTAAGAAATTAAGTAAAAAATCTATCATTTCTTTCCCAATTAGAACCAAAAATCTCTAGAAAAGAAAGTGGAACCATGAGAGACTTCCAAGAAAGCTCCAAAGAAGAGAAAGAAAAAATAACTGGAAATAAAATAGAAGACTATAGTTCTGGAAATGAAATTAGCTCCACCAAAATAGAAAAAAAACTTTCCCTGGTGGCGTAGTAGTGAAGTAGAGGGATCATAAGGAGGATAAGAAAGAAGTATATCATAGTTTTGGCCTAGGCCCTGCTGAAGAAAATGCCCTAAATATTAAAACTACTGAAGAGATAGTGAAGAATGAAAAATAGAAGAAACAAAAAAAAGAAAATTTTGAAGGTGATATTATTCAAGAACTTATCAAGGCTATTGAGAAATCCTCTAAAAAGATTTAGGTTCCTGAATCCTTTCTCAAAGATCCAATAATAGTAGATACTCTAGGAAAGAAATTCATAATTCCAGAACCTGAAGTAGAAGAAGAAATAGTTCAGATTGAAGAAGTAGAAGAAGAGTAAGAAGATGATGAGAGTGATGATGTTATAAAAAAAATTGAAGAATATCATGAAAAGGATATTCCTTATAAAAAGCATTCAATATAGACTTCCCAAGCTGAATCAACTAAAATTATTTCTCAAGGAAAAGAGGATGAGGGTTAGGAATACGTTAACAAACCTTCTAGGGATGAAAGTAGCAATCATGACTTCATCCAACCTAGTTATATTAAAGAATATACTAATAAAGAATAGGTTGATGAAGATAAAGTTTTCAAAAATTTAGATAGTGATAATGAATCTCCAAAGGCTGTGGATACAATTTCCAATGATGATAACGGAAAACAGGTGATTTTTAATACACCTAAAAAGACTGTGGTGGTTAAGAAGGATGCAGGTGGATCATCCAAAAGAAAGTCTATAGATCTAGAAAAATAATCATAACCTATAAGAGAATCAGATTCCAAATCATCTTCCATGAGTCTGGATTTTATGGTATAGTCTCTAATGAAGTTAATAGACACCATACCCTTATTTCCATGTATTGATTCAAGATGTCAACTACTTCAACACTCCTTTATTCAGAAGCTAGATTCCATAAGCATTCTCATGTAAAAATTCAACAAGCTTGAGGTAGACTTTAAAAAAATTTACATCAATTATGATGCTCATAAGAGATCATGTAAGTAAATTACAAAGTGGTCCAAAATAATAATTGAATATTTTAGAATATTTGACGACATCCAAGAATTAGTGAAATATTACATAGATATTTCAGATGGAAGGATAAAAATTATTACTACAAGTTTTATAGATAACCTGAACCTTGAACAAGTATCCCAGAAGCCAGAAGATAAAGATCTGTATGGAAAGTTAAATTCAGTTGCTCCAATTTTTAAGCGAGAAAGGGAACATATGGAAGAGTTAGAAGAAAATTTCTGCCTTTAAGAAAAGATACTGAAGTCTCAGGAAGAATCTCTTATGTCTCATGAAGAAAAAATCAAGGCTCTGGATAAGAAAAATCAAGATTAGGAATTATTTCTCAAGCGGTTAGTGGGTGATCATATGGAGCTCAATAATGTAAAGGATATTGTGAAGAAGATCTGGCCGATGGAAAAGAATGATGAATAATTTTTCCTCTCAATTGTGATCTTTTATTGTATTACCCTATATCAATTTTTTGAATTATAATGAAATTTATTTCCCTTTATCAGTTTTGTTTTTTATAGTTCTAACCTTTCAGGTACCACTTTTTTTCCATTTTCAGTATTCCTTTTTGAAAATCACAAATGGGGTGAAAATAATGGTCAAAGTAATACTAAGTATAAAAGAATAAATTTTACTCATAATGGGGGAGTTTTAGTAATGGGGAGTTTACTTAATGAATATTTTCTTAAAATAAGTCAAGAATATGATCCTTAGGGATTTCAAAACCTAAGGGGAAGTTAATTGAATTCATCATGGTTTATAATAATAGGGAGAAAAGTTTTATTTTAAAGTTTATAAAGAAAATTCTTATTCCTTATATTATTTTTCAAAAAAAATTATATGATTTCCAAAAGGTGGAGATTGTTGATTTAATAATATTTCCTTATGATTTTTATATTCCTCTAGGTTTTGAAAATCACAAACATTTTATCTTAATGAAAATTATATTTCGTAAAGGATTATTTTCTTAAGGAAAATATTTGGCCACTAAGGAAATTTTTATAAATACCTTAGTTTTTTATTGCCTCATTTTATAATCCCTCATAACCAAATTCATTTTATTACTAAGTCTAAAATTAGGATCCTTATTAAAAACCTCGGAATCTTATAGCTACTTGGATATATATTCTTTTGTTTTTAGACGCCGAATTTCTAAAATTCAAAATCCAAATTCTCAGAAATTAAGTCACTATATTCCCTAAAATTCATACTCTGAATTCTCTGAAATTCAGACTCCTAATTCACTAAAATCCAGACTCTAAAATCAATAGAATTTAGAATCTGAATTATTTTAAATTCAGATTCTGTATTCCTTAGAATTTAGACTCTTAATTCCTATGAATTCAGACTCATAATTCCTTATAATTGAGACTCCAAATTCCTAAAAATTCAGACTCTGAATTCCTCATTATTGAGGATCTGAATTCCTCAAAATGTAGAATCTGAATTCTTCAGAATTCAAACTCTGAATTCATTGTAATTCATACTTCATAATCAGTAGAATTAAAATTCCAAATTCATTGTAAAACAAAATTTGTATATACTTTTTTTCTTGAATCAGATTGTTTATATGATTAGACTACGAATTTTTTTTACTATGACTCCAAATATTCAAAATTGGTTAAGAAAATTAATTTTTCCTTACACGTGATTTTTTAAGTATAAAATTATGTCATAAATTTTGTTTCTAACTAAACATTGGTTGAGTGAAACTTGTACAAGTCCCTCTGAAATTCAAGGAACAATATGACCGTTGGAGGAGGGAGATGACGGTTGAAGTATTTCCTATAAATAAGAGCTCATTTGAATGAGGTCGCAATTAGTTGATAAATCTAGAGATTACATGTTGTGATGTTGTGAAGTGATTTCTATAGAGATTAAGAATCTTGTGCTTTGTGAGTTTTAATAAACATCTTGTTCAGCCGTGAACATCTTATTCAGCTAGCTTCTTGAAACTCTGATTGCTATTGGGTACAATCAATGACTTCTGGGGAAAGAAAGATAGAGGTGATGACTACCTTAAAGTTTGAGGGCTTGTGGGGATATCAAGAATGACTCTGATATTTCTATCGAGGGATTACCCTGGTGTGGGTATGGAATACATTCTTGAAATTATATATCAAGGTACCTTTATCCAAGGTTTATGGACACCCAACTCTTTGGGTGAAAATATTTCCTACTTGTTACTTATTTTTGTTTCAAGTTTTTATTTCCGCTGTATTTTGATAAAGGAATAAATTATAACTTTCTTATACTTTCTTGTTCTTTAATTACTCTGATAAATACGATTCTATAAACTTTAAGGTAGAATCTTCCTTTAGTAAAATTTTTCTTATGTTTCATTTTTGGATTCATATTTCCAAAATCTAATCAAGTTTGTTTTGTAGAACTAAAGAGGAATTGTGAGTTTACCTTGTTTAATTTTGTTAAACATAGTTTTTCTTTGGTTAAAAACAATTTTTTTAAACTGAGAATTCCCCCCCTTGTTGTTTAACATCTATATATACTATTTCTATCCTACACTCTCCACCATTCATTTAGAGATAAGATTGAGTGATTTAGGGTGTTTTCTTTGTATTTTTTCTAACTTTTACTATAATGTACTTTTACATTGGTAATTTTTTTTTAACTTGATAAAAATATTTAATGAACAAAATTGAAGTAGAAATTGTTAAGTAACATGGATAAGTTAATTTAAAATATAAAAAAATATAAAAAGAAAATTCAAAGGGTTAGAAAAATTAATTTTTTTATAAGCGTACATAGCACAAAAAATTTATTTTTTGAAAATGTTTAATTTTAGATTAAATATTATGTACAAGATAAAATTATATATATTTTTATTTTAATTATGTAAATTGGTTTATTTTATTTCTAATAATGTTTAGGTGGATTCCAAAGAAATGAAAAATAAAATATCACTATTTTAATTTTTAGTTAAAAATAATAGATTTAAAATTATTTTTAAATTCAAATTAAATGTTACCTATGATCTAAAAATTAATCATATGTTTTATAAATTTAAAATAATATTTTAAATATATAGTTTTACTCCTAAAATAAATATTTAATCTACATAATGGTTTTATAATTTTTTACTTCTTTATAATATATTTAAAGTCATAATATTTACAATTTTGTTAAAGACTATAGTTTTCATTATTCACTTAAAAAATTACAAAAAATCACATAAATTAACATTAGTCTCATTTTGAAGTTATAAATTAAAAAATGAGTTTATTTTTATCTAATTAAAATACTAAAAATTAATTGTTTAGTTTCATTAATTTAAATAATTATAAAAATTAACTGATTTTATATTATTTCATACAAATTTATAATTTAAATATTGATAATATATTAGTTCATGTATGGAATTATTATATTTTATCTTTTAAAATTAGTAAGTTAAGTTTATTATAAAAAATACATAATTATTTAAAAATGCTATCATTGAAAGAACAATTCATTTAAATACTAAATCACAATTTTGACCCTCTAACATTAAGAATTTTTTTGTTGATTAATATATTTTTATTTACTAGAGTTTTTATTATTCATAAAGTATTCATAATAATATTTTTTTGTTAAGTCGTTTCTTTTTTTAGATTGGTGTTGAGTGTGAAAGAAGTTATCATGCATAATGTTTTTTTAAATGAAAAACTATATAGTAAAATCTGGGGTCATTACATATGTCATCCTCCTACCATGCACAACCCTCTCCATGAATCTATAGGACAACAACAAAACCACATCAATCAATATTTATATACAACAAAACAAAAATTTATTATAGTTCATATATATACAAATCATGATCCATCTTATTACATACTATGTCTGAAGTGGGAGCACGAAAGAAGGAGTAGTCAACCATCTATTCCCTCTATAATTTAAAGGTTAGTAAAACAACCAGAACCCGTGTCATTATATAGGAATTGGAAAAGATATCTAAATTTGGTGTTTCTATGTACAAAATAATATGAAAATTAAAAATATAATAGTCACACAAAACACCAACCAAATATCATTTATCTATTTTAAACATTAACATTTCTAGAACCTCATTAACATATCAACCCATTACATATTAATTTAAGTCCTTATCCTTTTATTAAATTTTAGTACGAAATCATATTTCAATGAAACTATGAAACAAATCACATCAACCTATCCTATAACTACATAAAACACTATAAAACCCATTCCAATATCCCCCACACTAATCGGAAGTGATTTATATAATCAAAACAACCATTTCACAAAAACACCCACTTTTCTTCAAATAAACAACAAAAAAACCATCCAAAATTACAAAATTCATAACCCCAAACCTTCACTATCAAAATAATAATCATGGAATGAAATTGAAATAAATGTAATTTTAGTAGATAATCTAATCAAAATAATCTCTATTTAATCATTATTCCATATTATTTTTCTTTTTTGGTATAAAAACATCATGTTTATTTAAATATTCACATTAATCCAATTAATTACCATCATTTCATGATTATTCAATTATGAGGAATGGAGGGACCCACATTAACTACATATAATAAGACTCGTAGTTTCAAACCACATCAAATTATCTTTATCAAAAATACATATTTTATTTTTTTAAACACACCATACACAAACTAGATCAATGAAAATATTGGATTTACACACTACTATTTTCATTACAATATTTAAAATTTTAACATTTTATAGAAGGTTATTCTAAAGTTTCAATAGAAGTAATAATATTTTACATAGCAGAAAGTATTAATTGAGAAAACATTAACAATAAAACAATAAAATTGATTTTGAAAAGCACATGGAAATCAACCTCTTTCCATAAATTTTCATTAGACTAATTCATTATCTAATTTATGTTAAACCATACCATCCACCTAATGAAATTAAAATCAAGATAATTATAAAATTTTTAAAAAATAAGTAAGAATAATTCATGATTCTCTTACCTCAACTAAAGAATCAACAATTCTATGATAAAATGAAGATAATATAGACACACCACCAAGTACACCTAAGGAAGATTCCCAATATCCTATTACACATCTGTATCAAAAAAATCACGAAAAATTACTATTAATAACTAATAAAAAATGGTATCAAGGATCTTCCTAGATGGAGGAATAACAAATAATGGGAAAGGGATGATGAAAATAAGATAAATCACCTTATATAATAAATAAGAAGGACTATTAATGTATTGGGACAAAACCAATAAGAGGATAGATAAATATCACTATATATGTGCCTCTAGTTCCCAAGGTTTTGAAGAAAGTTAGAGAATTATGAGAAAATTAAATAAAGAACATGAATTTATAACTATATTGGAAAGATATGAAATCACATTGTAACATGGGTCACCACACCATAATTAAATCCTAATATGAAATTCATGATCTTTTATCCCACATATCTTGAAATTCAAACTACTTTAAAACCAATATTAATAACAAAGTCCATGGTGGATCTTAGTTTTTCATGACACAATAATGGAACTACTCAGTATCTTGATGTGATCCAATAATTTATCTCCTAAAACCCAACAAATCCCAAAATGAACTATGGTGAAACAAACATCCAAAAAACAAGAGAATCCAACCACCCAAGACTCCATTCCATAGTTGGTATATTCCTACTACTATACTCCCCTACATAAGATTAATAAGGGATATCACATAAGATTAATACCAAAGGAAACTCTATGTAAGAATAACCTATAGGAACCTATTCTAAAACTAAACTCATCATGTCATGGCTAGACCTATGTAATACAAAATCAAGAAACCCCGTAACACAAGAAAACTCATGTAATATTATCAAATATTACAACATGAAATATCATGTCATAACAATAATAGTTATTCCACAACCGCCCTTCCATTCGGAAATAGAGAGACACAAAATTCACAAAACTCACACTCTATATAGCAACACAAATTATTACACCATAATAAATACGTCATAGGAAAAAATAGTAGATTGAAAAGAAATTATTCCTTTATAAAACATTCAATTACAAAACACATTGATCTATTCCTCAACACAACCATTCTAGTTGAAATTTAATCCTCAAATATATCCTCTTACCTCTAGACCTCTCCAACTATTCTAAAAATAAAAACATCTAATGTAATGGTCTAAGAAACTCTAGGATATTTCATATGATACCTCTCAAATTATTATCATCCTTAAGAATGAAAACTAACATAGAAAATAGTAAAATGGAAATGAATATCAAATATATTAGGGTGATACCCCTCAAAAAGGAATCTCATCACTACTAAAACACAAACACAACATGAGGGGAAAACCCTCAATAAAAAATGAAACATTTCATCATTAATAAAAAAACTGATAAATGAATATCCTAAAACATAACTACTAAGATAGATACCTCTCAAGAAATATTGAAACATTCCAAAGGAACTAATATCCAACCCATAATAGGAAAAAAAATTGTTAAATGTAGTCTTATTATAACTTATTAGGATTACTACAATAATGGAAATATCTTTTTAATACATATTACCATTAACATAAATAATCTATTGCAATACCAAACCATATCTAATAAGAGATTCCCTATAACATAACAACCATGTGATATTCCTATCAAAAATAAATTATAATAAAAATTCTTAATGAAATAAAGGATGGAAGGAGAAAACATCAATCAATTCATCCAAAAATGTCATCTTCGTTCAACATGTCAGTCGTTTCAAAATAAAAAAAATATTCTAAATTTTAATTTCTGATATAATTAAAACAAATAAACCAGGATTTTTATTTTTTAAAATTCTCATATTTTCTTAAACTATTTATTTTTTCCTTCATTTAATTCTTTAAAATTAATTAATGTCAAATCAACACTTTAATTAAAATAATATCAAGATAAAATTTCAAAAAATAACTTTAAATGAAGTATATGACTTAAAATAATGAAAGATCACTATATCTTCACAGACTTTGAGCCACCAGTTACTCAAACACATGAGACTTACTATGTGTTTGGTGGAATAGTTTCATCATATTCATTAAGAGATAATTCAATCTAGAGGTTGATATACTATAAAAATATCCCAGTAATTCTTCTTCTAAATTAGTAAAGTGATTCTATATATCCATAGATGTTGGTACTTTTCTCAAACCACATAAATGTTTTTGTCCCATGTTCATATTCTTTATGTTCCTTTGATATTTATTTTATTCATCCTTAAACCATTTTGTTGTTGTAACTAATAGTGTTTCTGTAAAAACTAAGATCAAAGGATTAGTTCAAAAGATAAAGGTCATATTTCTCAAAGTGAATAATGGCTATAGAATAAGGTTGGGTCAATATTTATTACTTTGATATAAATGACTTCAGTTACTAGAGTATATATATCAATTAATATATTTATTATATTAATATGTACTTCTCACATTTGGGTTAAAAACTTGCGTAGATGGAGAAGATGGAATGGAAGATACTCGATAAATAATTTCTCGGTGATTTTCTCATTATTATTTTTTAAAAAATTTATTTTAAAATCAGAGTAGGGAATATGATGATTGGTTTGATGAATGATATCATGAATAAACATGAGGATCCTTCTGTTGATGTGATGATTGTTCAATATAAAAATTGTTCATGAGATGATTGTTGTTGATCAAGATAAATAATTCTACACCATCACAAGTGAGTTCTCATTAGTGGGAATTCTGATAGATGATGGGGTATGTGAAATATATTTACTGTATTTATTACCTACCATTTAGTAAGTGAATATAAAAGATGTAAGAAGTTCTTTAGGGAATACAATACTGGTTCTGAAGGATCTATGATACCTGATCCTTAGTAATGATACTTGAAAAATAGAATCAGGAATATTATCTAGTTTTCATTGAATATGGAAGGAAGTGATAGATATCTGTAGTGAGATAATCATATAAGAAACAAATCTATGGGAAAGAGATGAGAGATTGAAAATGGGTCTGGTTCTACATAATGGATTATTGAGAAGAAATGATATGTAAAGAAATAGTATTGAGAAAAGAAAAAATGTGTCTGAAACAAACACAACAAACATAGAAGATGAAGTATCAATGATGTGTTTCTACTGAGCAAGGATATCCCTATATATTATTGGATTTTAGAATCAGGGGAATATTTATATTACACATTGGAGAAGTATTTCCTAAAAAATTATGTTTCTAGAAATTTTAGTAAGATACATATTGCTAATAATGAACCCTTAAAAATTGTGGTGAAGGGAGATACATATATTCAAACCCAAATTAGTATTTTTATGGTTCTATAGAATATAATTTATATCTATTAAATGAAAATAAATCATAATTATATAGGATAGCTTGATGTTTCATGTTTTAGTACCATGTTCACTTGGGTGAATGGAAGACTACCAGTGGGGTTATAGTCCTACCTTGTAGAAAATAATGGTACCATGTACAACATTACAAAAACTTAAATGGACACTTTTATCAAGAAATTTTATTGGGGGTTAACAACAATGAAACTACAGGCTAGGACACATGAGCGATGAGGGGATAAAGCTGTTAAAAACAAAAGTAACGATATCTGATCTAAAGTTAGAAGAATTTGTCTTTTTTGAATATTTTATTATTGGAAAGTAGAAAAAACATATCTTTTAAAAAAATAGATAGAACATTGAAGGCTATAAATCTAAAAGCGGATGTATAATGATGTTTAGGGTCTTATACCAGTATATTACCTTAGAGGGTCACAATTTTATGTGTTGTTTATTTATGACTAGATGAGGAAGATTTGGTTTTACTTTATGAAAATAAAATCTAATTTGTTTAACATGTCTGAGAAGAGAAATTCTATGGTGGATAATGAATCAGGATCAAAGCAAAAATGCTTGAGTTCTGACAATAGTGGATTGTATGGTAGTAATGATTTTCTCGAATTTTGTGATAAAAATGGAATTTAGTGGGAAAAGACACTTCCATATACCCCATAGATAATGGTGTATCTAAAAGGATGAATAAAAATATAAATGAATATTCTAGAATTTTGAGTCTTCACTGGGGGTTACCCATGTGTTTTCTGACTATTGTAGTGAACATGGTAGCATATCTCATCAAAAGAAGTCCATTATACCAATGGGAGAATGTCTACCATGGGTGGTTTGGTATGTAAATGAGGCAATGATACATCATTTTTGAGTCTTTTTTTATTTGTAATGTGTACATTTAAATGCTGATACAAGGGAAAATCATGATTCTTAGTCCAAATAATGTTTCTTTATTAACATTTTTTCTTAAGAGATTGTTTAACACTTTAAGGATGATATGGCAAAGATGACCATTAGAATAATGAGTGTAATAATTAATAAAGGTGACATTTACAAGGATAATCATGTATATGAAGTAAAGAATGGTAATAAAGAATTATAGTACCAATTGAAAGTGAAGATAAAAGGTATACTTGAGTATGTGACACCGAAACTAGTGGATCCTACTCTTCAATTGGGGGTGAGGTGATCAAAAGGGGTGATAATTCATGTGAAGAGGTATTAGTGGCCTTTATATTATTTTTATTGACTAATGGTGGAGATCCATAATTATTTTAAGAGGCAATGTATATAAATGAGTAGAGTAAGTGGGAGTTGTCTATGAAGTAAGATATTTCTTCATTACATAAGAATAATACTTGGGAACTGTTACCTTTTCCATAAGGAAGGAAAGTATTGTAGAAAAAATGGTTATATCGAGTCATGGAAGAACATGTTGATAAGAGGAGGTATGAGGAAAGGCTAGAGGTGAAGGGATTTTAATATAAATAATGTGTGAATTTCGATGAAATGTTTTCATGTGTAGTGAAACATACCACTATCTGGTTGTCACTTAGTATTGTTGCATCAGATGAGTTATAAAATGAGAAATAGGATATAAAGATAGATTTAATTAATTGAGATCTAGAGGAGGATATTTATATGTATTATCCAAAGGGATATTTTGATTAGTAAAGGAAGAACTAGTGTGAAGACATCATAAGTGATTATATGGGTTAAAGTAGGCACCCAGGTAGTGGAACAAAAATTATGATTCATTCATGATAAAAAGTTAATTCAAACATTGTCTCATTGATCAATTTTACTAATTTATGTCTTTGGGTTATGGAAACATTATACTACTTTACATATGGATGAAATTATAATTGTAGGATTATGTATTAAAAGGATTAATGATATGAAAGGTCAGTTGGATGAGAAGTTTCATATCAAAGATCTTAAATAATCATGTAAGATTTTAGGGGAGAAGATCAAGGGAGACTGCACAATAGAAACCATTATGTTATCACGTTCTGACTATATTGGTAAGGTTTTGAGCAAATTTAGTATACTAGAATAAAATTTGGTTCTCATTCCCTTATAAAAAAATATCAAACTATCAAAGGAGAGATAATGGGAGATAGTGTGAGAGGATGGGTAAATGGAAAAACTTCTAAACACACCAGTTATTAGTAGCCTCACATATTCCTCAGTCAATACCGAAATTTATATTTCTCATCTGGTGGGAGTTTTGAGAAGATACATGGATAACTTGGGAAAGAAACATTGTGAAGATATTAAGTGGATACTAAGATACGTAAAGGGGATCGAAGAAGTATATTTTTGATTTGGGAAAGAATAGTCACTATATGGGGTATGTGGATGATGAACATAGAGTAATAATATCATCTACTAAAGGTTTTAGAATTATCTACCATAATGTTAGAATACATTACTATAACATGAGATGATAAGAACACGGATTGGATGAAGAACTTCTTGGAGTTTTTGGATATAAAGAGAGAAAAAAAATATTCTCTATGATAGTCAGAGTACTATATATCTTGAAAATAATCTAGTTCCTCTTTTATAGAAAAATAACATTTACTAAAATTGTAATTTTATTAGATGATTGATACACGATAGGTTACTGACATTATATAAGATTAATGGAACCAAAAATCTAGAAGAAATGTTTGAAAATTTGAGGGTGATGGAGAAGTTGAGGAGTCATTGTGTCTCTCTAGGTCTTCATTGATGAATGGAGGGTGAGTAGAAGAATTTGGAAGAACATAATGGGATCATGGAATGGGGGAACTACTGGTATTTTGTTAATCGTTATCTTGGAACGGAATCTTTAGTTGGAAAATGTCTATTATTGAGAGAATAAGAGGAGGATCTCAAATTAAGTAAGTTTTCCAGAGAATTAGGGTCGAAGAAGGACATTATAATGGATTGGGATCTAAATGAGAGATTTTTGGAATGGTAAAACTATATCCTTTGAAAGAAGTTAGGTCAATTTCTAGAATCCCCCACTACACACCAAATCACAACTCTAACTAGAAAGTAGCAGTGACGACCATAACATAAACATGGAACTATAGCATTGTGAACATACTATAGAATTATGAAAGATGACATTGTAGTAGTGTGGTCTTCAATATTTCACTATAGAAGTATATGACAGGTGATGAAAATAGGTCACTATAGCTCCATAGACTTTCAGCCACCATTTACTATAGAATAATGGACTTACTGTAAAGTTGGTGATATAGTAGCATCATCTTAATTAAGGGATCCTTCAATATATGGTTTGATGTACTCTAAAAACATCCTTGAAATTATAATCTATAATTAGAAAAGTGATTCTTCCTCTCCATGGATTTATGGATTTTTCCAAAAAAACGTAAATCATTATGTCCCATATGCATCTTATTCTTGTTCTTTTGTTCTTTATTTTCTTTATTTTCAAACCATCCAATTGTTCCACATTCCATAATTTTTTGAATATAAATAAGTTCACTAAATTAAAACACACTAACTAAAAAACAACAAAATCCATACCAACTAATCACCCACTAAAATATAACAACCCCACTAATTAAAAAAACCACTTACTATAATAAATTAATCCCATGATACATAGGAACCCATGCCTCTATTATCCCTCCACATCATAAAAAATTATTAGTTTACCCAAAAAAGGGAACCTCAAGACACTCAGACCTAAATATATAGATAGTTATTGGTTCCAAAAATATCACTCCACTCTTCACCTTGACCCTTAAAAACCCATAACTTGAGGAGTCGTCATTTTCATTCATAGAAACCAAGAATAAACCTCTTTTGATCATCTAATAATGATATATAAATCCTAACCAAGACATGAACAACAAATTTATCACCCTCTATAGAAACTATGGCATCAAATCAGACACAAAACATCATGACTACATGTATTCATCAAGAAAAAGTTACATAAATTAGGTAATCAATATCAAAAAATGAACTCAATGGTCATAAAAACTTGATCCTCATTGCTAAAAAATGTATATCATCTTCATACACTCATCCTTTATTACATAGGGAATAAATTTATTCCTAAACATGATTGGAAATTCATCATAGTAAATCAATTTTAGATATCCATGATTTATCTTCCACCACACTTGGGCTAATCCTTTCGGAAAACCCATGGCCAGGGAAAAATTAACTTGTTCTAAACATCCACAAAATTCAAAATCAATATCAACATCCTATAAAAACCCCTTAACCTCAATTCCTAATTGTCCACCAAAGAACATAACCACTAATTTCCCCCAGAAACTATATATCACCTCATCTCATGACTCCCCCCTCTACATCAATTGCACATCATTCTAAAAATGGTTTAAATACATATTTCCATCCCAAAATCAAAATCGTAAAAGTTAATTCATACAATAAAATAAAGCACCAAATCAAGAAATACAAAATCACACATCAAGAATTACATTCACTCCTCCACCACTAAATTGAGAATCTCATACTCTATGAGAAAATCATCATTTTCCTAAAATCAACATCATTATCACCTCAAATAAACACATCGGCATCACCACTTCTCACACTACCAAATAATAAACCATAAATAATTCAAAATAACTACATATATACCAACTAATAATGTCTATCATGAAACAATAATTACTACCACCATCATGGAAAATCATCAAAAATACATTTCAAGTCAACAGTGACTCACTTCACATCAATTACATTACTTTAAATAACTATTTTTAGATGAAAAAACACATATTCAAAACATGAAAACATCCTTTCAAAAAACAATTCCCAAATAATTTTTAAAATAAAATTATTAAATATTTATTTAAAACCTAGAACCTATCAAACCCTTACAAAACATTCCAAATCCACTTTAGAGGGCCCCATTTAAAATCAGTCTGACATTATCAAAATAAAATCCATAAACCATATTCATTATTTAAATAAATATATTATCGACAAAGATTTTCCTAATTTAAACAAGTTAACCAAAATTTACAATGTAATACTAAAAATGTTTCTCCACCACATGGAAAAGTTTGAAATCATCATGTTCAAAACAAAAACAATTTCCCAATATTTTTTTATTTTAATTAAAAATTAAACATATTTGATAAATTTATAATTAAAATAATTTAACCTTCTTAAATAACTAGTAACTTCAAACATTACTACATTAAATTTATACAATGTTGTGTATTTTAATATAACTTTATAAAATAGATTTTCAAACAAAGGAAACCTAGAATTTAATAAATATTATTGCTAATGTATTAGGTTAAATATTTTTATTTAATAAATTCCAAATCTTAAATTAGCATATAATATATATAGTTAATATAATTTTAATCTAACTATTATAATCCCTAACATTCTATTCATCTAACCAATATAGATATTCTCATCTTTCAAATTATTAAATCTTGATTAACACTTTCCATTGTATTAAATTTATTAAATCTTGTAATTTAAAACATTTCATCTTATCAAATTAAAGGGACCTTTAGATTACTAATATATCATCAATTGAAAACGAAACACCAATGTAAAAACATAAATTCTATATTCTTAAAAAAAATCAGAAAAATTATTTTAGTTTTAACAATATCAATTTACACACCTTTAACTAATTTTTTCCCTAAATTAATGTTTTTTCCTGTATAGTTTCAAACATATAGAAGTTCTAAATTTCTTTTAAACAATATTAACCCATGAGAAGGCCAAAAAAATTAAAAAATAGAGCCACTATATGAACAAATCAATGTGGTCAACAAAGAGTAAAATATAGACATGTAGAATATATATAATACAAAAAACAAAGAAAAAAATCATCAATATTAATCCCAAGAAATCACCTTTATACATTTAAAACCCTACCTAAGTAAAAAGGTTAAATAAATATGTAATATCATAACATCAATATCCATTATGGTATTTTGATAAAATTTTTAACCCAAATCTCTCCATAATAATCCCCAATTAAAACAAAAGCATAAACAAGCATGAGGAATCTACCCCTAATTAGATTGTACCCCTAAATTTATATCATCACTCCTATTATGTTTAATAAGATTAAATTCTTTACATTGGATTATAGGGGGGATAATCACCCTTGTTTGGTTCAATATCCCTTTTTATATCACATAATAAGTTTAATTAATATTGTTTCTCGATTAAACCTAGGAAATCATATTAGTGCCTAAATCAAAGATCTAACCTAAATCTCATATTTATCTATGATTTAAATCTATCTTGTACATCACCCTTGGTAACCCATCTTGATGCTAAAATGAAAGTAAGGGTAACCCCTAAAAGCTCATCTATAATAGGTCATAGATTGGAAACTAGTAGTGAATTTATAAAATATACAAATGGGTGGAATTATCATCATAAATCCCAGTAACATAAGATAAACAACAAATAAAATTCATATGATATAAAACAATCTCAATCCAAAATTCATGAAAATTTTACACACAAAAATTTCTTTAATATGAGATACCAAATAAAACTCTTATGGTTGTGAAAAAAACATAAATCACAACCTCCATGGGAAAGTATAGTTCAAATCATTCAAAAATAATCTCTTAGAAACTTTTAATGAATATATATGTGTGTTTGTGTGTGTGGTTGAGATTACAAGTACACTAAAAATGATCCTACCTAAAATCTATCATGAAAATTGGGAATAAGCATACCAATTTGTCGATGAAAAAAAAAATAAAAACTAGCACACAATAATTCGAGGTCAATTATCACCCAACCTCACCAAGGATCACCCATGAAATATCACGTACAAATATAATTACATTATATCAAAAGGTTATATGTACATAAGGTACTCAATTACCAATTCCCCATTGATTTGGTCACTCTCACACCAAAATGACAAGCATCATATTCTTCAACCCCTTCCATATAACTTCCTGACCACATATCCATATATCATAACCATGTATTTTATACAATAATAACATCATAATCATGAATAATATCCTTGTAACATTATATTATTGTGAAAAAAATAACATCAACCTCATTCTTACCTACAACCATAGATGATCCCAACCTTGAATCCCCACCACAACCACATAACTCAAAAAAACTAGTATATATGCACCCAAAAACCTTAATAAAATTAAACCCATATATATACCTATTGTGATATATCACAAGAAACAATATATCAGATGGGGGGTGGGGAATAGGGAGTAACTATACATATATTGCTATTATAACCTAAATGTTAGGTGAAACACCCAAAACCATTGTCCTTATACAGAAATTTGTATGGTTATATTACTCAAGTGGAGGTTCATATGAAACAACATGAAAATTTAAAATATGTTTTCATACACAAACCCAACATAAGGTTAAAAACATAACACATCACCTACATGAAACATCCATATCAACCCAAATATCCTACAATAACAACCGTTTTTGTAACTACTTTCCCACATTAACCAGCCACATAACATGAAACTACTTCACATTATAACAAAAGAGTTATTATTTTTTATTAATTATTATAGGTAATTATAAAATAACTTAATAATATTTATATTAAACCATACATTGACTATGATTCATATGTATGACAACCTTTAAATTTTCATCATATAATAACATTTTATTAAAAAACTATTTTTTATCCATTTTCCATTTAAATAGAATACTTTCCAAATATAATTTATCCATTTCCTAAATTAAAATTTCTATAACCTCATTGATTCAACAACCCATTAAACAATCACTTAGTTATTTATCCTTCTATTCAAATTCTTCAGGAAACCATATTTCTAGGAAACTATGAAAAAACCACAACAACCACTTGTACAACTACATCAACTTCAACAAAACCCATTGAAACATTCCCCACACTAATATAAATCTATAGGTACAATATCAATTTCCCCCTTTCATATAATCGCCCACTTTTCCTCACATCAACCACACAAAAAATTCCATAATGGAATAATTCATCACACCTAAATTATACCATATTAAGAATAAATAATGAAAGATAGTGAAACATAATAGTAATCTAATCAGAGAATCTCACCCACAGAATCTATTTTTAATCATTCATCCAAATTAATTTAACACATTAGGCTAAAACAAATCAATTATATTTTTAGATTCATATCTCTCTAAATATTAACCATATTTTCTAGACTATTAAAGTATGAAGAGTGGAGGGCATTACATCAGTAGCATGTAATAATAATAATATTTGAAACCCACCTCAAACCATATTTATTAACCCTAATTATTTTATTCAATCAAAACACCACTAATAATCAAGGCCAATATATATTATCGATTTACACACTAATATAATCATTTTCATCTCTATGTATTAGACCTTTTCTGAAAGGTGATTAATGAATTACAATAGCAATAAAAATATTTAACACATGTTTAATTATCAAGGAAGAAAAATCATCAAATAAGAAAAAAGACAAAATTTATAAATCATGTGTGAATCGCCATATTTCCTAAAATTTAATTTAGTTTGGTTCATTAACATATTCATGTTAATCCATTCCATCCACCCAATGAAGAAAAAATCATAACTATTCCATAATTTCTCATAAATAAATAAAGATAAGCCTTCAATATCATACCTAAAATGGGGCATTAATATTTCCATAATAAAACAAGAATATGATAGGCACAACTTTAAGGATACAAAAGGAAGATACTTACCAGACAATAACTCAATATATTTCATAAAAACAATGGAATAGATTGATTAACCTAAACCCAAACCACTACCAAAGAACCACCTAGAAGACATAACAAGATGTCCTAAGAAAGGGATGAATAAAATAGAAATCACATTGGATCACAAAGATAATGATATCATGATGCTGAGTTTCAAAACTAATTAAAATATAGATAAATTTCTCTAAAGAAACACATCTTATAACATAGGATTTGATGGAAGTCAACGAAATAGGATTAATCTATATAGTCACCTAAATTTATAATTACTTTGAAAAAATATAGAATTATAGGATGAAGGAGGTCACCGGGCCATAATGAAAACTCAATCCATAATTCCTAGAATGATTTTAGCTATATATAAGAAGTTAAACTACGTTACAAACAATATCAATAACAAATTATATAGAATTACCAGGGTGTCTACTCCAGAAGACTATAACTACTGTGGGACACAATATGATCCTTGTCCTTCTCTACTGAAACTAGTTAAACCCCAATCCCAATAAGGGTGGAATAAAAGGCACCCTAATTAAATAATCTGTATATACACCCCTAACAAACCCATCACCCATGAGTTTAAGTCGTAAAGTGTTTAGTTACACCATAATACTCATCCTCAATAGTCTAACATGGTATCTCTTGTATTATTAATAAGTAATGACTGAATGATTAGGAATTTTACAAGGGTAATCACTCTATACATGAACCCATCAGACAATGACCCAACCTATATAAGATTAACTCAAGAGTATTCATGACATAAGCTACCTCATGTATGATTCTAAGAATTCTTCGATACCCTTCACAATTCAACACTATATATTTAGACACAAATAGACTTCCAATCCTAGGAAAAGAGACACCAAAACCTTATAAATGACACCCCACACCAAAAACTGAAGTAGTGTAGTTTAATTAATCAATCACAATGTAATAAACCAGATTGTAGTAAAACCTTTTCCTTTATCCAACATTCCATGAATCGTCAAATTAAACCATACTATAACCCAACCCTTCCTACTTAAAATTCATCTACAACTATATCCACTTCTCTCTATCCTTATCCCAAATATTTGTCTCCCAAAACATACAAAGTAATGATCCGGTAATATTTTTATGTTACGTTAAATATCATGTTAAATAATTTAATAATTAATCTACATATGATATTACAATTTAAATATTCACATATATATAAATATATAACTTTATATATGACATAAAAAATTTATGATTTAGTTTAAATTATATAACTTATCTTCATAAATTTTTATTCCATGCATTTAGGAGTCTATTTCAATGTATTACCACATAAGATTTTGTTTCCTTATACCTTTAATTTGGTATGTTATAGAGTTATGAGCTTGAATTTAGTGGTCAATTGTATTTTATGCACATTAGGTGTTAGAATAATTATGGAATAGAAATATTTCCTTATTATTGAATCATGGGTAGGGGAACTTGGGGTTAGACTACCCATTGGTCAGGGGTATTATGCTCTATCTTGAAAAGTGGAGGTTATCTAGCTGACATGCCACATGTATATTTAGTTTTCTTTATTTTTAAACCATTATATGAAAGTGTTTCATGTGCCTTATTCAAGTGATGAATTTTCATGTATATAAATATATTTGGATTCTATTTATTATTTAGTCACACAAAATATGATTTGTGCAAAATGATACACATTAATATGGTTTGACATATTAATTTAGCGGAAGGAAAGATGACTCCAAATATAAATTGTTTAGGGAATGAATACATTTTAATGAAATATGTGATAATAATGATTGATTGAGGTAAAATTATTAATAATTGATTATGAATATGATAAATATAAGAATGGTGAGACTAAGAAAACTGATGAAATACTAAATGTGAGATTACTTCAAAATATAACACTTTCCATGACCTCACACGTTCAGTGTGGGAGATCCTATCTGTTAGGTTCCCATGAATTTTCTTGCTTAAGAAAAAATATTATAGGTGGTAAAGTTTTATTGCCTCAGACCACTAATCAGAAATTGAAATAGTGGTTAAAATAATACCTAATGAAAACCTCCCCATATGCTAATGTCTTATAACAAGAAGCATTGGTCAAATGTGGTATTGTGCAGAGACTATACTCATATATCTGAGTAAAACAAATATAGTAATAAAGGAAAATAGATACACCATCCAAATGAATAATCCATTAAAAATACATAGTTTAATGCCGATAAAAATTAATATAAACCTTACTACAATATATAAATGATATATTGTATATCAAGAATCAAAACATCAACATCGAAGAATATAAAACATCTAAAAAGACTATATTAAAAATTGGGAGAAACCCTAAAAATGGCCTTGTGTCCAATTCTGGTCCCAAACTATTGTGCTTCATCCTGGAAACCCAAATCATCATGAATCATGCCTTTCCTAAACCCAGACCTGAAAACAGGAATAATATACTCATACACCCAATGTAACACCCTAACCTAAGATCCATTGAACTGGTGATCCATGACGGTGTGCCACATAACCATAGGTGCACCTCCCCTTATGGCAGAGGTTTCCAACTAGAAACCCAAGTCCATGGTGGGTTAGTGGGGAGAATATAATTTCATATCATAATGAAACCAATATTAGATATATTAAAAAATAAGACATATCAAGATATATAAGCTAGTGGAGATACATCTGATAAAGTAATGAAAAGAATCAAATATGACATGCTATTAAAAAATAAAAACTGAATACAATGCATCAAGAAGTTACGAATAAATTTGTTTTGATCCATATATCAACCCCATAATAAAACTAGAATAAAAAACTAGAATAATCTCGAATGATGGTCCTATGATCTCATGCTCCATCCTAATGGCCAAACAGAAAACTAATTGTTGGGACTCTGCTCTAGTCCAATCCTGTAAACATGTAGCATCCTCTCAGGTACCCAAGTTCCATAGAGGCCCGATCAGGGTGTGACTACAACATAGTATTCCACCACCAATGGTTTTCTGAAATATCTAGTCTGATTACAAGGGTATGTAAGGTTTTAAAATAAATCTAGTGATATTAAATAAATAAAAAACCTCTGATTACTCGGACTCCATGGTGGAACTTGTGGTCGGTCCTACCTACTTTATCCAGGTTCTGGGTGTCTCTAAGTACATGGAAATGACCGCTCCTCTATAATTAGCCACATGAAATACAGGATCTCATTTTGTAATTTCCCAATAGTATAAATAATAAAATGGAATTTGAGTTCTCATCCTAAATTTCTAATGGAATATTAACTCACATGTCAGCATTCCCAAATATCATACACCATATGAAATCCATGTAGTTGTATCAATGTTCCCAATCATTTGTTATCATGTGTAATCCAAGGAGATCATTCTAAAATTCCTAATCATATATAATATAGAATCCATGGTGCTCATCTCAACTTTCACAATCATCAAGTATCACATGGAATCTAGGTGATCATCCTGACATTCCATATCTCAAATACTATACCCTCCCAAGGTGTTTACTTTTCAAAAAAATATAATTTTATAAGTTACTTATTAATTAGACATTTAAATAATAATTTTTCATTTTAGTATTTACCATTTCTCAATTGGATGTTCCATTAATAAACTAAGGAATTCCATTGGAATCACCCATTAAATATATTCATTCACATATAAGTCATATCAATCTTAAATCACAGTTCATTGTTTATAAGGTAAAAATATAATCAAGAATAAAATATACAGCCTTTTATAACATGTTTAAACCCTCTTATGTTAATTACAATAATTTTTATTTTTCACTTTTATATATTCATTTTATAGGATCTAAGTCTCATGTGAAGTATCCCATTGGGATAACCTTTAAAGAAACAAATTAGAATTATATATAATGACACAAAAATAGGTAAAATTTATATTTAAGGATATAATTATAATTTTAGGGTCAACACAAAAATATGAAGGTGTGAATGTCAACCCTTTCTCTTAGAGAATTAAGTATGAATGTGAGAAAGACTTACAGAAAACCTTCCTTAACCTTAAAGATGCCCACACATCTGATATAAGCTTCCATCTTGGCCTAAATCAGGAGAAAATAAAGAAGTATAAAAAACCTATAAAATAGGATGTATTGTACATAACTAAGAGAGAATTATATATAGAGATATATGTGAATAAAATAAAATGGTGAAGGTTTATCATTACCATAAGTTCCCCAATACTATAATCAAAATTTAATTCAAACAATAAAAAAGTCTTGCCATGAAGGAGATATGTGATAAAGAGGGTTCATGAGAGGCCATTGAGTTGGAATGGGGAAGAAGAGAAGGGGGTTGAGTTAAAAACTCATTACGTAAAAAAGTAAAATCTAACTTTTAAAGGGTCGCATGGTTTGGTTATAATGTTTTCTAAACTATAAATTAATCTTGTTGTAGGAACTATACCAAAACCTCAACCCTATAAGGTTAGACCACACGATTAGAAAACTTTGTGTCATCTATATAACTTGGCTTTAAAACCCTCTATAAAAAGGTGTATGGTTTTTATGAAACCATACAAAGAACATGTTCCATGTTCCAGAATCCTTCCATCTGACAAAGTTTCCACTAAATCCCTCACATTTTACCCTAAATCATGCTATAACCATGCAACTCAACTGTGTTATATACAAATTGAAATAAAATGTTATCTATTCTTAAGGATAAAATGTTTTATCCTAAACAAAGCACACCAATATATGAACCATCAATATAAATTCAAAAAAACCTATAGAACACATATTGGAACTCAAGAGACTTATCTAGGGACCCAACACACCTATCAGATCCCATACCAAAACTAAAAACATCACCTTAAGATGTGAAAACTTTTAGAGTTATATTATGAGCCCAAATTAAAAATTTATCCCACCTATTAAACCAAAAACTCAAATCCTTATTCAATTTAACACCCATATAGAACATGGGGACATAAAATATCCCCACTTTATAATAGAATTTCTTTGAGATGAACCTACGAATTTCACTGGGACTTTTCCCAACTAAAACAGCCTCACTATTGAGAGAAAAATATGCTCTCTCCTTCCAATTAAGGGTGTCAGACTCTAGATACATTCTCATGACACAAAATCACTTACTTAAAACACAAGAGGATAACAACATCAACCCACAAATAACTTGGGTAGTTTTAATAAATTTTCCAAAAATACACGAACATGCTCTGAGGTCTCATGAATGAGACTCGATTATAAACATACTATTTTAAACTCCCTTCACTATTTATTATCAGCATAAACCACCTAAAATCAGATCCACCATTAAAAATCATACCAACCAATGCATCACGACACCACTGATTTTTAAACACTATGACATGACACTGCATGTATGGTGGTATTTATGAGTTCCTAAAACTGAAAATATCACACCTTACTGGTGGAATCCACTAGTTTACACTGGTCTAATCTCACCCAATCATTTATTTAAGACTCACAGTATCACTTTTGAGTCCACTAATGACATGAGGTCATGACTCAACCTTCACATCAGTATACCACACCCAAGTCCATTGCTTTTAATTTCCCCTCAACAAAATGATGACACTCACTTACACCCATCCTCCTCTATACTAGACCACGATGACTATTTTAAACTATAGGTTCCTCCCACCATAATAATTTCCTAAAAAATCACACTCTATACTCGTCGGATATGATTTGAAAGACCTCTAACTCACTTCACCAAAGCACTCACAAAACAATGGTCCCACGCTGGACCAACACCTCATTCTCTGTTTTTAAACAAATTTGATGATTATTAACTTCTTAGGGTGCATACCTAAACAGACTACTAAAATATACCCATCCCATCCCAAAAATAAAGTTTTCAGGGTTTTAACTCACCACATACAACTTCACCTAAAAACACAAACCAAACCACCATGCCTTATCAGCATCAAAATGCTCATCTCCCCAATTGATGCATCATCACCAATCCTGAAAACACTACCTTAAATATTGAAGTCACCCATGATCATCCTGGTATATCCAATAAACTCTGAAACAATCTCCCAATGGAACACCTATAGTTAAACCAACAACCATCCATGTCCACTATCATTCCATATAGTGAGCACCCACACACCACCAAACTAAGGCACTTAAAACTATCCCAAGACCAACCTGAGTCCAAATCCAAGGCTCGATCCCCATCTAAAACCATATTTGACACCATAATATACATTTATTATGACTACCACCCCACTCCCCGCCGTAGAAATATCCTTTTCATCTCATATTTGAGTGATTTTTTTATAAAATGAACAACCCATCAACAAACATGATGCATAGACATGGATAAGACTTCTCACCCCTATGTACCATTGCTAATGGTATCTCATAACCCACTCTTATCTCCTGAGAATATACAGACAATACCCACTAAAAACATATCAAAGTGATGCTTTCACATTTAAATGATCGATGATGTAGTCCACCCTTACCACATCATCCCTTACCTCATCTAGAGTATAGACCAAAATGTGTCTCCTCAAAATCATATTCATGACACTCCTCACAAGCTATTCTTTCATATCATACACCCTCACCGCTAATGATTCCATCAAGGTTCAACCATAGATCAATCGTTTTGTTTCACCAGATCTACACACATTCTTATTCTTCTATTGAAACAACATGATTCTCATTATATTGCCTTGAGTATAACACCCCAATATTTTAGTACTTTTCTCTTTTTAAATAAATTCAATCTCTATGATTGCTTACGTTTCTCGCAACATCCAGTTTAAACAAAGAATGAAATAAGACTAGAAACTTGTTGTTAAATTGGAAGTTGTGAGTAGGATTAACTCTATTATAAAATACATATGGATATCATATTTATTTATTATTAGTAAATAAACACATAATTTTTAGTAATGTTATTTTATTCTTCAAATATATGTTTTCATCAAAAAGATGTATTTATTACTTTCTATGAGAAGATAAATATAACTAATTTTTTAGAATTTATTTGATTAAATGAATCTTTTTTTGGAAATAATAAAATTAATATTATCAAAGGGTTAATTTTTAATAATTCTCTGTAAATATTATTTTTCTTGTGAATATTGAAAAATATAGTTTTTTTGTAAAACTATTGTTTTATTTATATTAAAATGTGTATTTACAATTATAATTTGATATCAATGTAACATAAGTACTAATTAGTTATAAATAATCAAATTTATTTAATTTTAATAATAATTATACCTTATTTTGGTAAGAGTATAATTTTGGGCTTAAAAACGCATTTCTTAAGAAAACATTTTTCGTTTCATTTTGTGGGATTAATTTTAAATTAAATTCTAAAACTTGTGTTATTTGAATTTTGAAAAATTGATGTCATATTTGTATTAATATGTTCGAAGTTTTGTTAATATGACATTTTTTGTCAATATTAATAGTAACCTTGGTGATTTTAGTTACCATGATAAAGGGATAATTGGGTAATATAGGTTAAAAAAATAATAAGAACTGAAAAATTACCCTAAAACATGTACAAATTTTAATTGGTAAGTAATTTTTTTCCATAATAACTCATGGTTTAGATATATTACAATTTTTTACCATTAAGGAATGGATTAGGGCCCATATAATATTTTATTTAAAGAAAAGTTAAAGGTGTCACAATCAATATTTTAATAAATATAAAATTTTCAATTTGGGATTATCAAGAGAATATATTCACCTATAAATATTAATATTAAATCTAAAATATTAATATTTTCCATGGTAATTTATTTATAATTTTTAGGGAATAAATAATTACTTTGATTGTCAACAAAATGATGATGCAGTAAATATTTAGTTAATGGAAAAATCAAATAAATGATATGAAAAATATTAAAATTAATATACATTCATATAATTGTATTAATACATGAATTTATAGATTCATATGACATATTAGGTATGTAATAAAATATTTGTTTCAAATTATAAGTGTTATCACAGTATTGTTAATATTCATGTAATTAATTGTTCAAACAATTGAAATTATGAAGATTTTATAGTAAATAATATTTTATTAAATGATTAAAAATTTTAAAAATATTGAATTATACCAAACAAATGGGATATGGTTAATTATATATTCCATATTCATTTTATGTGCCTTTCTTTTATAGTAACATTATTGACCCAAATATTGTAATATATTTTCATAGAATAGTAATTGTCAAAAGAGTTAACGGGAGGTTAAAAATGATAAGGTTATAACCCTAACCTAAAATTTTCCAAAAAAATTATGGGATGAATAATATTCTGTCCTCATGAACTTATTTTATAAATTTATAGTTTTAAAATTGACATTACTAAATAGTTTATAAATGAATAGTGTCAAAATTATAAATTTTTAAATGACATTAAAAATATTATTTTTGTTATAACTTCCATGATTTAAAGTTTTAAATGATATTTATAGATATATATGACATATTAGGTAGTTATTATAGCATTATATTCTAATTTCCCCACTGTATTGATGAATTTGAAGTCAAAGTAAATAAATAGTTTCAAAATTAACATTAATGACAACTTATCAAAATAATATTTTATTAAATTATTTAAAATTCCTAAAATCATTATATTAATCCATGTTAATGTAATATAGTTTAAAAAATCAAAAAATTTCCATTTATGAGTCATTTTTTCATATATAGTAAAATTATTGACACTTTTTGAATAAAATAATGGTTATTATGATTAAGGTCAAAAATAAATATCCAAGGGGTTATTTAGAATGATTATACCTAAAATGAAACAAAAAATATTACATTTTATATGTGGTATTATAATTATATAATTTCTTAAGTTTTAATACAAATCCATTATTCATCATTTTTTCTTGATAAAATAATTTATTATAATTTAAAATTTTGATAAATTCAATAGGTGTCCCTCACTTCCATTATAAACGATCACTTCTTCCCCCACTTATTTACATAAAATTGAGCAATATAGATTATACAAACTCCACCCATTTACCATTAAAATTTATGGTGGTTCTATTTCCCTAAATATTCTACCCTTATGGCCCTTAAGAAAATATCTAAATGAAGTCCACCAAAGAAGAGGTAGTCGTCTTTCATAACTCTTTAAAGATTATTTTTTCTTATACTTCCTCTTCCTATGTTTCCTCCATCCTAAGATAATAAATATAGTATCATATATCTACTAATATATTATTATTTTTATTAAATAACTATATTTTAACATTCATTTATCCTATGAAAAAACAAATCACTATAAGTTTGTACATATAGCTTACCATCTACACGTAACTGTGTAATTAGTTTTGCATCCCCACTTTACTAGGTCAGGTATAATGATGAAAATAATGGATATATATAAATATATATGATAGTTATGTTATGATATTGGTTCTTTAAAATTAATATAATATTGATTTTCATGCCCATTCACCACTAATGAAATGATATCGTCGCTCAGGTATACATACGACCCACCGTCTCCACTGAGTGATGTGACTAATTTTTCCATATCCAACATTATATAATTATTATAAAAATTTATATAATGAATAAATATGATATTTATGACCATAATATCATTCTTTATATGATGTAACTATATCCTATAAAAAATAACTGCGATATTCATGAAAAAATATGCAAGATAAAACAATGAAAATAACACCTAGAAGGGTAAAAATAGTGAAATACTATTAATTAATGGGTGGTAAGATGTTTTAAAAAGATCATATAAGATGTAATAAATCTAAATAAGTTTATAGAATAAGTTAATAACATGATTTAAACAATTATATATGAGGATAAGTCATGTTCAATAAAAAGGAAATGGAAAGGTAAGGGATTTCTTAAATCAATTTCCATTCATTGGTTTAAACATATAATTACTCAATTTTTCCATTATAATATTTTGTGTAATTATTTTTTATTATGTAATTTTTTATTTAAACTAAATTTATGAGGATTTATAAGTTATACAGATAATAAATTAATTTAATCAATTCTCACATCAATGATATGTTCTTTATAAGGAACTTCGTCTCAATTTCCACTTCATTGAGACTTATTTGGTATTGTACACTTATTAATTTTTTATATGGTGTATATATTACCCATTTTAGATCATTTTTAATTTGATATTGAATTAATAATAAATAAATACAATATTTATATCCTTTATAAGAGTATTTTCTAAACTGTATACCATTTTTAGATGGTGTTTACTTTGAATTTTATTTGATTTACTAAAGAAATATTTATATATCCATATCCATCACTCAATAAGTCTATTTGATGATGAGTAATATTGATTCATTAATTAAATATATTATTTGATATATGAGGACTGCTTTAGAATTTCATTAATGGGTGGGGCCTCGTATTATATAACCCCTCTATATGTCGATAGGTCTCATGAGACAAATTAGTTGGACAAATTAAACATGTTTCTAACAATAAATTTTTAAACCTTCTTGTAAAAGGTCTTGATGGTATATTTATCATGTGCCTGGAAAAAATTTTGTTCAATAATTAATAATTTATTTCATTAATATTTCAGTTATTATTATCCATGATATCTTCACTATGTTCTCATGTTATTGACTAAATGGAACTTTTTTCCAATCATTCACACTACCATAATGATTATTTTTTATCTTCTCATGATAACAAAATATTGATTAAATGGAATGTGTGTTCAGTTAATTACCTTTACAGAT
The DNA here is from genome assembly GCA_963277665.1 of Viscum album. NCBI lineage: Eukaryota > Viridiplantae > Streptophyta > Magnoliopsida > Santalales > Viscaceae > Viscum > Viscum album. The sequence goes on from OY728128.1 coordinate 614,913,867, forward strand.
TGTTTATGCTTATTGATATATAATATCTTCCATTTTACTTAACCCTAACTGATCATTTGAGATCACCCTTATTTTTATTATTTTCCTTGGGAATATATGGAGTGTACTATGACTGTTATCCCAATACAAGCTATAGGGAATAATGATTTTCTCAAAAAAATTGTAATTTTAGTTTTAAAATATATGTGAAATTCATGTATATACCTAGTTTACCAAGACTACTAAACTATTTTGTCCCTTTTTATGTGATTCCTTGTATTATATTCCAATGTAATAAATCAAGGAATTGACTCTAGGCTGTTGGGGTATAGGTATTTATAGTTGGTATAAGAGGAAATTTACTGGAAATCATGGGAACTCGGTTTTAGAAAAAATAGATTAGGGAATAGAACCCTATGACTGAATTTTAGGATATTTCAACGTATATGATAAAATTCTATAGATTTGGTAGTAACCATGGATAACCTGCGTTAAACCTATAGAATTATATATTGAGAATAAGGTATCATGATTTAGGCATCCTGTGAATGATTTTTCATTACTATGTATGATTACTGCTTCTCACACTGTGATTTTTTGGTTTCAGTCAATGGATGGAACTAAAATAAACGACAATATTGTTGGATGAAATAGAAAATGTGTTTATGAGAAACCAAATCGAATTATGAATGGGGAGAAATATATTGTGATAACAATATATTGTTAACAACTTTATCCTTAACTGACCCTGAAACTCACCAAAGAATAGAATGATAGTATTCGTTAAGAGCTCATGTGGTAGAGACTATGGAGGAAAGAAGATTAAATTTTTCTATATATAGAGCATGTGATAAGAAACAACCAAGTTGGTGTCTTATAAAAATAGTAATATGTTCTAGGTGTGGAAAATAAGGACACAAAGTAAGTAATTTTTAATAAAAAATAAAAAATTTGGTTAATGAAATAGGATGATAATAATGGTATCCCTAATGTGTCATTGGTGGTTGAATGTATTAAATGTGTAAATTTAATCAATTTCCTACAAGGGAAAAATAATAAAGAAAATCAGAATGTGTGTTTTAGTAATGTTTATAATACTAATGATAAAGAGGCTACAAATTACATATGAAATGATAGAGTTATTATTCATAGTTAATTTTTTAATATTGAAGTGGATTGATAAAATTTCATGGGTATTTAAATTCAAGAATTATGTTTTAAAAATATTTTATTGGGTAATAAGAATAATCATATATATATGGATTTTACTTTAGTACTTATTCTTTATGTATTTATAATCATGTGATGAATATGACAAGTAACCAAGTGAAGTGATTTTGTTGTAATTTTATCTTTTAGAAAGCCCATGATTTGTCTATGATAACCCTAAATATGTTTCTAATGTTGATACAATAATGATAAATGTAAATTTTTGGGATACTAATGGGGACCATGAAACTAGTTTTCTATTTTATGGTTTATGAAATCTTTTTAGGTTTTGCTACATGTTTGGATTTAAGGAATATATTCGATAATATGATATTTTACTTTTAGAAGAATGTATATTTTCATTAAGGTTTTAAGGTGATAAAGGTATTGAAATATTTGGTATGTGACATAAATAGTTAGATTATGTTTTTTATTCTAATTTTATGTTTATTTTGTATATTTTGTGGCCTTCATTCAAAAAAAAATCATTGAATCTGGAAAGGCATATCTTAGACACATATTAAGATTAACTACTTATGAAATATATTAAGTTGATCTTTGGATATTATTATTTGTTGATAAAATATTTTAATTATTTTCATTAAATGTTTAAAGGCTTAAAGAATTACTTTTGGATCTTATGATTCATTAAAAGTTCTTCCAGAATGAACAATTAAGGTTTAATATCCATTTCCTTACACAAGAGATGATGTGAAAATAAATCAAAACATAACCAAAGGATGATATCATGCTTGTGAAATGGAAATAAATCAAGTATGTTTATTTTCTCATATACTTATATGTATAGTAAAATAATTCCTAAACATTAGGAAAATGATTTTGAAACAAAAAGTTAATCCATTTACTTTTCTTATTGAGAAATCAATGGTCTTTTAACCCATCACAAATTTATAGTTTTGTGATGGTTAACTTTCTAATGACCATGTTATACATCACTCTCCATTAGTTCTTGATAGTTATATTTCACTTTCAAGTCTATATTTTTCACTTTACACTAACGTTTTCCTCTTCAAAATCCTAGTTTTGTGGTGATCTTTGAATTTATATTTCCCTCTTTTTAAGATGAAGTTTATTATGTTTTTCTATGATGTGGGATTTCCATAAAGGAATTTTTAAATATCAAATTTATTTTCAAAGTTCAACTTAAAATTATGATGAAATAATATATTAAAGGAGGGGATAATGTAAAACCCCATGATTTTATGGTTTGTATCTTTTAAATAAATTCAATCTTACCAATTGCTTATGTTTCATGCAACACCCAGTATAAAAACAATGAAATATGATTATAAACTAGTCATTAAATTGAAGGGTGTGAATAGTATTAAATATATTTTGAAATATATATATATATATATATTATTTATTTATGATTAGGAAATAAACACTCAATTTTTTGTACAGTTATTTTATTGTTTAAATATATGTTTCTTAAAAAATGTAATGTTTATTAATTTCTATGAGAAAATATATATATAATTAATTTTACACACTTTTAGAAAATTTATTTAACAAAATCAAATTCATTTTAAAAATCATAATATGAAAATTATCTTAAGGTTAATTTTTTATAATTTTCTAAAAGGATTCATTTTCTAGTGAATAAGGAAAATATCGATTTTTATAAAACATTTATTTTAATGATACTAAAAGGTATATGTATGATTTAAATTTTATCTCAATGTAAAATAAGTAATATTTATTAATAAAAAATCAAATATATTTAATTTGAATCATCCTTATACCTTATTTTGTTATAAGTACATTTTCTGCCTTAAAATGCATTTTTCAAGAAAACTATTTTTTTGCGTTTTGTGGGATTAATTTTAAAGTAAATTTAAAAAATTATGTGTTTTGAGTTTCTAAAAATGGATTCCATATTTGGATTCATAATTTTCAAAATTATTATAAATTTCCCTTTTATTTTTTGCTAATATGAATAGTAACCTTGGTAATTTTTTTTGCCATGGTAAAGGGTTAACTAGGTAATATAGGTTAAAAATAAAATTATAAGGACTAGAAAATGACCCTAAAACATTCCCCAAATTTATTAGATGATTAATTTTCATCCTGAATCACTACATTTTCAGATATATGACCATTATTTTAATTATAAAGTGATTATGACCCTTATAATATTTTATTTTAAGAAAATTTAAATATTTCACGTTCAAGATTTTAATAAATATTACATTTTTAGTATGAGGTTATCCAGATTATATATTACACTAAAAATATTAATTGGAAAGATAAAATATTTATATTCCACATGGTAATTTATTTTTAAGTTTTATGAAAGAATTAATTACCTTAAATTCTTACAGAATGATGATGCAGTAGATATTTGGTTAATAAAATTTACCAAATCCCATTTAAGAGTATTTTTTAATTTTATAGTAATGTTATTGACCCTCATATAGTAGAAATTTTTAATAGTATGATAATTTTCAAAAACTTAAATGAGAGGCTAAAATAAAAATATAAGGTTTTAACCATGACCTAAACTTGTGAAAAAAGATGGGATGAATATTATTCGAACCTTGTTACCTTAGGTTCTAATTTATGTTTGATTAAAGGACAGTTTTCCAAAAACAATGACTTGTACATTATTTAAATCAATAATAGTTACAAAATGTCACTTTCATTGTATTTAATATCTTTTAAGTTTCCACATCCGGAAAAAATCAACATGTGAATTAACCTAAATGTTTATATTTATTTTTATAAACTTATTTAAATTATTTAAATTTATTTTTAATTTTTATAATTTATATTATTACATTAAATGTCTGTGAAATGAAAATACAACATTTATTAAATTAATAGAAAAATAAAATAAATGATTTAAAAAAATTAATTTTGATATAATGAGAATGATGTAATGTGTGAAATGAATTTTATATATATATATATGACAGATTATATATGTTTTAAATAATTATATTCTAATTTTTATTTTTATTTATTTATTTAAAGTTAAAGTAAATGAATAGTGTCAAAATTGACTTTAATGATAATTTATCAAAATGATATTTTATTAAATTATAAAAAAATCATAAAAATGTTATATTAATCCATGTGAGTGTAATATATTTAAAAAACATAAATTTTAGATTTATGAGTCATTTTTACATATATATATCAACATTATTAACACTTAAATAATAAAATAATGGTTGCCGTGGTTAAGGATAAAAATAAATAACCAAGGGGGTAATCAAAATGATAAGGCATAAAATGACACCAAAACATGTATAAATTATATTTTTTGATTGGATAAAAACTTTATCCTAAATAATATTCTAATCAATTACCATTTTTAGTCATTTGGAAGGATAAATTAATTTATTATAATTTAATATTTTTAGAAATTACAAAAGTGTCCCTCACCTCAATTATAAAATAGAACATATTCCTTCATTTATTTACACCAAATTGTGCCATATATATTGACCAATATATTCCCATTTCCCATTCCAACTTTCTTATCTTAGTTTTGATGGTTTTATTCTCTTCAAAAGGATAACCTTAATTCCCTTAAGAAGAGATCTAAATGAAGTCCTCTAAAGAAGAGGTAATCATCTTTACCGACTCTATCAATTTTATCTCTTCATCTACTTCATCTTCATTTTTTTCATAATAAAATAATAAATCCAGCATAATTTATATTTTTAGATGTTATTATTTTAATCAAACAACCATATTATGCCTTTTATCTATCCTATGAAAAAATAGAACATTGAACGTGTGTTTGTACGGCTTACCATCTTCACGTAGCGGGGCAATTCATTTTTCATAACCACTTTACATAGATGGGTATAATGATACAAATAATGGATATATGTGATAATTATGGCATTAAATTGATTTAGTAAAATTAATATATCATTCATTTCTCTATATATTCACCATTAAAGAAATTATGACTTCACTTGTGTGCAAGTACGACCTACTGTCTCCATGAAGTTATGCGACTCATTTTCCATATCCAACATTCAATAATGATTATAAAAATGAATATAATGAATAAATATTATACTTATGACCTTAATATCATTATTTTTATGATTAAAATATATCATATGAAAAAATTTGAGATATTCATGACAAAACATGCAAGAGAAAACAAAACAAATAATACCTGAAATGGTGAAAATAGTGAAATATTGTTAATGAATGGGTGGTAAAATGTTTTTAAATGATAATATAAGATATTATAAATATATATAAAGTTTATTTAATAATTTATAACATGCTATAAACTATTATAAATTATTTTAAACCATGATTAACAAAAGGAAAGTGCGAGGTAAGGGATTTATTAACTCAATTTCCATTCATTTAGTTAAAATTATACTTCATTGATTTTTCCATGCTTAGATTATGTGAAAAAATACTTTTTATTATCTTTTTTTATTACGAATTATTTTATGTTGATTTATAGTGGATATAAAAAATCAATTCATTTGATTAATTCACACTTCAATAATATGATCTTCATAAGGGACTCCATCTTAATTTCCAATTCATTGAGAATAATTTGGTATTGTGAACTTATTCATTTATTATGAGGTAAATATACTACCCCTTTAAGATAATTTTTTATTTTAAATGAAATTGATCTTAAATATCTTTATAATTTATATCATGGATATGAGTATTTCCTAAACTGTATACCATTTTTATATAATGTTTATTATTAAAGTTATTTGATTTATAGTATAATTATTGATAAATTTGTATCTTTTACTCAATTTAAATTTTTGATAATGAGGCATATTCCTTCCTTAATTAAATATATTATTTGATATATGATTAAATATTTGGAATTATAGTGATGGGTGGGGCCTGATAATATATAGCCCCTCAATACATCAAAAAGTTCCATGAGACAAATCAATTACCCAAAATAAATGGGTTTATATATATAAATTTTTAAATCTCCTTATAAAAGGTCTTGATGGTAGTGGTACTATGTTCCCGGAAAATATGACATATAATAATTAAGCATTTCCTTCATTACTATTTCAGTAATGACCTTTTTTTTCAGACTATAATTTTTGGGAAATAATTTAATTTTTATTTAATCTGATTATCAGGGGTAAAATGTTCTATTTCCCCTGGTATATGATCTCAGATAATTTTTATGACCACACAGTTTGTCCCAGAATAAGGTTTTTTCCCCTAGGAAATAGTTTGGTAGAATTCTGATCCATTTGAATTTTAGCAGAATAATTAATATTTAATATTTAATATTTAATAAATTAAATTTTAATTTTTTAACTGGTTCCTTAGGACATATGCGTTGAATAGAGTATTGGATTGATATTCTATCCATTCCATTGAGTCCAGAATGGGTATTTCTTCCTAGACAAGACATAAACTCAAGCTAGTTGTTGGGGTTGGTCATGTCCCCCTTTATCATTTTCTTTTCTTGTTTTCTCTTCACTTTTATTTTAGTTATTTATTCAATTTCATTCCTTATATACTCATGTATCCCAATGGGACTTTCCCTTCACAAGATCAAGAGAAAGGATAGGGATAGGGAGAAAGAGATAGAGAGAGAGGGAGGTACCGCCATAGAGATTATTTCTCACCCATACATGCTCACCTTAGTTTGTGTGTTAACAACATGTATTCATTTCAAGTTGAGAAATGATTCTTGGTGGATATTTATGAGGCCCATAGTTTCATGATTAATCAAACCTACTCATGTGGGGTATTCTGATCTAGATGGTGTAGTTCAACAATGTCTGTAGATCGGATATGTGGTCTGGCTCAGAGTTAGTAGTAGGTTCATGTACTTTTATTTCAGTTTCTATTTTTATTCATGTATCTTTATGGTTTTCATAGTGGGTAGCCAAATTTTTTGTATAACATAGTTGTTAATTATTTTATAGAATTTTCATTAATTGTTAAAGCATGTTCTATTTTTGTTTATTTATAGTTTCTTCATTCTATTTATTTATTTATGTGTATGATAATTATATAATTAGGAAATTATATTACTCTAATATGAGGTAATAATCTCCCCACTTTCACACCTTAGGTCCTCACTTCTTGTTATAAGCCACTAACATATACAAAGGTATGCATTAGGCCTCATAATAAACCAACCTAGAGCACTGGTTTAGGGACATCTGGACCAGAACATTACAATGTGGTATCAGAGCTTTTATTTTCATATTCATTACTATTTGGTATAAAGTAGATAAGATTATTTGGAATGTGTCTGAACCTTTTATGGATATCATATTTCTACATTGATAACATTTATTTTGGAAATATGTCCTCGTTTCTAGGGGTATATGATTGTTGTTCTGATCTATAATGTAACATTTTTAAATGATTTTCACCTTGAGTGATGAAAATGTTGTGTGGATGTTGTTATTTATCGGGGATATTTGGCTCTTGGACCATTGGAAAGAGGCTAGGGATGGATTTTGACTCTTGGTCGAAAAAGGAAAGAGTTTCCCATGCATCATATTTGGCATGTAGGATTCACAACCTATATGTCTTCTAGTGTGTGGTTGTTACTAAAGATAGAGGACAATTTTTTGTAGTTTCTACAAGAACCTAAATGGTGTTTTCTAGTATATGTTTTTGGTGTCATTATACTCAATTGATCAAGCGTACATATATTTACTTCTAATAGTAGGTAATGAGGATCTACATTGAGGTGTTTGGTAGTGAGACTGAGGACTCAGTCCTAAACTACAGAAGGTAAAGAAACCTCAGTATGTCAATTGGGAACATGATACCCATGTGTTGAACCACTATTTTTTGGTAATATAGTCAGATCACTGAGTACGAAGGTGATATGTACCCTTTTTGTTTCTCATAAATGAGACCACCAAGGGGTATTACCGTATATGGATTCTCTTTGAGTGTTATTTTAGTGTCTCTTCTACAAGGTTTTCGTGACCTCCAGATATTAATTCTTTATGATGATTCTCAATGGGAATAAATACCTTGTACGTCATATTTTCGATTTTGACCCAAGTATATGAATTTTATCTTTACCTACCTTAGAGTGGTTTGATCTTTTGGCCTAGGTGGTTAGACATTGTGACCCAGTAGTTAGACATTGATCTTTAGGGCTAGGTGGGAGACCTGGAGGCCTTTAGTTTTAACTTATACCCTTATAGGTAAAAATATTTTTTTGGGGGAAACATTCGTGAGTGGTTAGCCCGAGTTTTTAGATGTGGTTTTAGTTTGTGAACTAGGTTATGTTCTCATTTTTGTGATCAAGACATGTTAGGTTCTCATGTTTTGCGATATAGGCATGTGGATCCATTCATATTTTGAAAATAACCTATGGTGATTTCGTATCAATTTTTTTCAACATGAAAGATTGTTCGGGTGCCTAGAATTGTAAAACAGTGTTCCACTGTTACTAATTTTTTCATATTGTGGGTAGAAACTCATGACCGGAATGATGTCAGGTGACGAATAATCATGAAATAAATCATAGTTGAGGTGAGGTACCTAATTTTGAAAATAAGTTCCAAGGGAGATTATTTCTTAATGAGACTAAAGTTCCATGTAGCATAGTTAGATTATCCTTATAATTGATTACTAAATGACGTGTGTATCGGGTGAAAAACGTATACTCCAATTGCGTGTAGTGCCATTAAACCATACATCAGTTAGTGGTTAGGTGTTAGTCAAGGACCGATGGTTTCAAAGACTTTTCATGTCCATGGTATACAATGAGTTTTATTTATATGGAAAATTTACCTCAATGGTAGAGGTGACATCATTAATGAATGGGGTACTACAAGATAGTTGACCCATGGCTAGACCTAGACATGTATTGTTAGGATATTTTGGTGTCAGGTGTTGGTTAAAGGAAAGTGTATACTATTTTGGTATGAGTATAGATCAGAGGGATCCTTAAATGACTTTAGGTATAATCATAGTGTACTACTAGTCAGATATGATTACACTCAATATTGAAATCATCCTAAGTACTCTAAGAGAACATCAGCCCATGCCAAGCTTAATTTCATTTTAAATGTATTTCCTAGTTTGAGGAATCAACCTGTTGAGGTTATGCTCAAGGAGCGGTGTAAGTTAATCTATATGGTGGGTAGTACATCATTGGTCATATAAGTGTGGTGACCCACATTTCAGTTAAAATATGAGGTTTTATATGGGTTTTTGGGCTTAGAGATTGGTTTTTAGAGGATTATATGGGTACTATTATGGTAGGGAGTTCTAGATCGGCTATAGTTAAACATCCCTTATGTAAGATATTGTTGTTGGAACTACGGGATTGGTTGTTGGATATTCAATATATATTATTTTTATAGATTATTATGATGAGATCATGGATACTAGTCGAACCACTAGGATTATTTGGGATGACAAGTTTTATGGTGGGGAGGTTTTAGCGAACTGTGTCAATATAGACTGAAATTTTGAGAAAAAAATTGAATTTTTTCTTTAAAATTCTTGTAATGGGTAAAATAGTATTCCCCCTATTATATGGTCTCATATAACTTTTTGACCACTCCATTAGTCTCGAAATAGGGTTTTTTCCTAGGATATGTGTTTTGTAAAATTATGAGATGTTCAAATTTTAACAGAATAATTATCATTTAATACATAATAAATAAAATATTAGTTTATTATCTCATGTTATTTTTGACATATAATTCAAACAGATATTTGAATTGATATTCCATATTTTCCTTTGAGTTTGGAATGGGGATATTTTCCTATGAGAGGCAAAATCTCAAGTCAGGTGTCGGGCCCAGGCTGGGCCCCCTTTTTCGTTTTCTTTTCTTTTCTTTTGTTCCCTTTTCCTTTATTTATTTTATTTTAATTAATTTCCTTTGTTTATCATATATTCCCATAAATAATCCCATTTTTGATACAAATAAATAGGAGACGGATATTAGGACGTACCTTCATGGAGGTTGGGGCCCATCAGGTCACCGTGCTGTAGTTGTGAAGTGTGGAAATGGGTAAAACTTCAGCAGATTCCACCCAAAGGTTGTTTGTATTTATTTTTTCCATAGAACCACATATATTTGTTTTTTATAGTTTAAATAACCTTTTATTCTTTCTTATGACCCCTCATTGTCCAATATGTTTTCTGGAGGAGGAAAATAGGTGTTTCAGGCATTTCGGAGGGTTTTCTGTTCAGAAAAACCTGTCTACACTATGTGTAGTTCAGGGAACAGACACCATGTGTTCTTCCAGTTTGAGTAAGATAACGTTTTTGAAGTTCATGTTGTGTAAGGTATTTAAACATAATGTACTAGTAATATGTGTTGTAGTCGATTACCTGGCCAAGCTACCCGTGTAAGGGTCTCATACCGTGTAGAGTACACGGAAAGACTACATGTGGGTTGCACACCCTATAGAATTACATAGTCGAACTGCATTCATGACCTGGCCATTTGAGGTACATGGTCATGTTTCCAATATAGTGTAAATTCCATGTATATGACCAAAAAACCACATAAATGGGAAAATATGGGCCAATTTCGGCTGGATTACATTCCTAGGTGGGACCTTGAGGTTACACATCGTTTACCATGGTACACATGTGGTGTACTCATCCCATTCTACACTTTGAGGAGTTTTCAAGTCTTTTCACCCATGAGTAGTCCATTCTGAGTATCATTTCACATATATCATGATGGTATGAATTGTTATGTGTTTTGAGGACTCCTAGGTATCATTTAGGGTGCTTTATTAATGGAGAGATTCTTCCTCTAATTATAAAATTTAGTTAGCTCATGAGAGAGAGGCTTGAAATGAGAATGATAGGTTGTGGTTTTGGACCAACCTAGTTTGAGACCTTGATCTAAAATGGGACATGATCTATATCTCTTGAACAATGCTTGTGTATCTTTCCTTTGAAGATGTATCCCTTGCGAGATGTACCCTTCTAGCCTAGGAGGTTGTGAGAGTAGTTGCTTCTGAGGATCTCCTATAGGATTCCTCTTCTTTAAATATCAACCTAGAGGATCTCATGTATGAAGCCGCTATCTTCTTCGTATTAACAGAGGTCCCTTATGGGATGCCTTTTCTTACATGCTGGCCTAGGGAATACCTAGTATGATTTCATTACATTGTATCATTCTAAGGATCCCTTTTAGGATTACTCTGTTGAATTACCATTATAGGATCCCAAAGCAGGATTCCTCATTTTACCCCCTTTTCTACTAAGGATCCCAATTAGGATGCCTTCACTTATAGATAGACCTTGAGGATCCATAGTTGTATTCCGCTTCATTGTTTGGACTTTAGGGACCTAGTGTGTGCCTCGATGTTTGACCGACCCTAAACTAGTAGATTGGGTTTGGGTAGATATGGTAGAGGGTGTCACCTAAGAACTTGTATTGAACTTATAAGATCATAGTGCTATAGATTTAGTTATGGGTTAGGTTTTCAACCACCCTTAGTACATTTTACACTCTCACCTGTTTATTTGTAATGAACTATGATTACTAGCAGTTCTTCATGGTTAATGGATGATGATGTTGACACGATGTATTTTATTTCCCCTTTGGGATTCCAAGACGTTCTTTCCTGTAATCCAAATTTTGAGCCATGTTATTTTTTATATTAGTTATATACATAGATATAATACCCAGGACCAGACCATTGAGCCTGTATACTTGATTATTATATATTGGTATTTCCAGAGGTTCTTCCTTGAATATCTCTATTCAACCTATGATTATGATATATAAGAATTTCATCCCTATTAATGACCCTCGTGAATGATTATGCTCCCCCGAGTGATGAGGATGATTATTTTCTCCTCATATTGATATATGATAAGGATAATTATTCTCTCATGGGATCATGGGTTAAATGAGGATGATTACACTCTCCTCAACATGGGGTAGTAGGTGGATGATTACACTCTCCTCAACTAGTGTTCAATAGAGGATGATCACGCTCTCCTAAAATATTTCATTATGGAGGATGGATACTCTCTCCTCGATTTTTCATATTGTAGGGATATCTAAACATATTCTGTAGGATCAGTCAAATGAGCATTTACATTATCGGGGTAGTTGAGAATGGTGTCTCACACCTATTATTGATGTTGTTCATGACATGGAAATATGGATCTCAAGGGGTGGGAATGAAGTCTCACTGATGATCTCTCCTTACAGATCACTTAAGGGTTAGACCCTTAGGGTTCACTTGAGTCTCAATGTCATGAACACATATGGACTGGGACCTAGGTCTTAGATATTTTCTTGGATTTACATGGAATGAGTAGCATGGTGTTTAGCTTAGTGACCATTTAAAGGATGCCGAGATGTACTTACATGGAATCATTATTTACAGTGATTGTAGGTGAGTACAGGTGAACCCAGGGTTAGGAAGAGTATCCCCCAATGGTGATGTACCTTACTCAGAGAAATTTCCATCATTGGTTTAATAAGGTTTATGTCAGTTGGGATTATGGACCTAAAGATCGACTTAATGATACATGGATTGAGTGGCATGACATCTTACTCCATTCCCTTTGCATAGGATATCCAGTCGATCGGGATTACGGACCCAAGGATCAACTTATAATGGTTTTTATGTTATTTCAAACACCTTGAAAATGTGTATTCATATTTATATATATATATATTTACAGGTATGAGACTATACATGTATGAGTATATAAATATAAATATACAAGACAACACATTTCCCAGTTGACCATGATCACATACCCAGGGATCAAATTTGGTTTCACATTATTGGTTTTTTTACCTTTTTAGTTTTGTATCATCTAGGCTAAGAATATTACATGAGCATGCACTTATGGTAGTATATTTTATAGGTTCATCATTGGGGTGTCCTATTGAGATCATTTCTAGCCCTTGAATATGTACCTCAGTGTGGGTATAGACCTTACGTATGTTTTTTAGGCTAACCATAGATGTATGGTAGATAAGGATGAGTCCCAAATATGAATGATCAAGTGTAACTACTCATGTGGATTCTTATGATTAGGTGGGTTCAATTTGAAATATTTTGGAGATTGGGTATGAAGTCTAGCTCAGAGTTAGTAGTAGAGCCCTATAATGTTATTTTAGTGTATTTTTGTATTCCTATGTTTTTATAGTCGTCCATGTGGGTGACCATTGTTGTATATATAAAATAGCTATTAAATATTTTATAGTATTTTCATTTATTATTACAACATGTTATCTTTAAGTTTATTTACTACTTCCTCCCTCATTTTATTTACTTCTATGTATGATACTTAGCTATTTCCACTGTTTTTTACTATGATATGAGGGAATAGTCTCCCCATTTTCACTCCACTGACCCTCACTACTAGTTGAAAGCCTCTATAATATGGGGAGTCATACATGAGGCCTCGTAAATAAACCAGTTTAGAGAACCGGTTTAGTGGAATCTGGGTCAGTACATTACAATTTTAGTTATTATTATCCATAAGATTTAACTATGGTATTATCCATGGTTTCAAATTTTGCTCATGTTATTGATTAAATGAAATTTATTTCCAATCATTTACACTACCATAATGATTATAGATTATATTCTCTTGATAGACAAGTTAATGATTAAATTGAATGTGTGATTCGTTAATCACCTTCCATTATTGTTTATTCTTATTGATATATGATATCTTCTCCTATACATAATACTTACTAAGAATTTGATCTCAACCTTATTTTTTCCCTTTCCCTGGAATCCATGAAGTATATTATGACTATTATGATAGGATATTCTAGAGGGAATAATTTTATTCTAAAAAAATTATATTATAATTTGTGATTTCAAATGCTTTTGAAATTAAAGTATGTATCTAATTTACCAAGACTACTAAACTATTCGATCCTTCGAGATGTGATTCCTTGTATCGTATACCAATGTACTAAAGTAAGGAATAGAAATCCGGCTATTGGGGTTTAGGTTTTTCCATCAGATCACCATCCCTAAAATCCTACCATTACCCACATAGGTCACTATCCCATTGATAAGGCTCAAAATCTAATTAGGCATCCCAAGTTTATGCTCCCATACAGCCCAGCCTTGAGATAAATGGACCTTCACTTCCCCAATGAATGCTTTCCTCCCAAATTCTATTGAAACATAGAAGTTACATGATCCTATGAAAATAGTCATGATGAATTATTTAAATCCCAATATATCCACATTTCATCAAAACCCAATCGAGAAATCTATGTCATCAAAAATTCCTCTTCTACACACCAAACACAATACAACTTTGGTGATTCTCAAAACTAGAGCATCTCACCAAGTCAAAACCATTTTTATAGCCATTAAAAACCATATATGATACTGAATTACCAACTACCAAGGTTATTTTCATCTCATTGACACTAGTAACTTCTTCAAGACGCCCTACTAGAATCAATCCTTCTAACCACCATATTTTCAACAAAAATATTATGGTCATCCTTCAAGAAGTTCTCAACAGAGCCACTATAGTGAATATATTTAGGTGTCGAAGATCTGTGTAAAATATTGGAACATTATGTTTACTAGTATTACGAAAATTTTATCCAAAAACTACAAACACTACCATCCTAGAAAATTATGAACCCCAAATAGAATGTAAATGTGATTACAAAACTATATGGGAAAGAGATCTAGCCACTAGAACAAAGTAAGACTAATAATTATAAGAAAAACTTTTAGGTGAAACCAATCCATCAAAAATAATGGGACCAGAACAATGAAGGAACAAGAAATGGTTCATAAAATAAAGTCCAGAAACACCCAAGAAATCAAATTAATGGGATTTCAAAAATAAACAAATCATTATTCCCTTCTATGTTAATTCATTTGAAAAAGTTTAAAGAGGATCCACCACAAAAAATAAATTTGATAGCCCTTTCTAAAAGTATATATAAACATTCATCTCTTATAAAAAAAGCAAAAAAAAAACTAGGAAAAAATTATGAAATATTTACACACCAAAAGAAGATGACTAGATGGAAATGAGAACATCAACATTGAATGAAGTATCCCATCACAGATCACACCAATGACACCACAAAAAATTCATGATCTTTAGACATTCTATATTGACTACAATATTCTATCAGTGAATTTTATTGATTATTTTTTGTGATCAATGTGATTCTATAAATGTATTTCCTCACTATGTATTTATATCCATACAGAGTGGAGAATTGAATCCCACCTGAGTGATGGTCTAACTCACAAATAGATCTGACATTTTTTTGTAAGGAGTTTTAGAATATGTTCACATGAAACTCAAAACCTATTGTTCCCTTATAAATTATATAGACTATAAATGATATAATATAGGATTTCATCACACCCACCATGATTTTTTGATTCCATTTATAGAGTCATCAATAACCATCATCAACACGCATTAAGAAACATTATAAATGAAGATTGAAGATAGTTAAGAGAATTTTAACATACATGACTCCATGAAGCTTTTTTCAAGTAGTCATTCACTAAATTTAATATCCCAAAAATAGGTTATATAATCAATTGACGAATTAGGTATGCTTAAAAGTTATTATCCATAGAACATCATTTTATCAAAAAAAAAATCCATATAATAGGTAAGTTACCAGTTATTCAAAAATTATAATTTTATGTTTGATAAAGAAAAAATATCTGGGTTTTTTATAGTTTATTAGAAAAAGATGAAGAATATATAGTCTTAGATGTTGAAATCAATAAGTAAAAACTCAAAATGGATGAACCTAATAATATTATCACTGATCTCAATAAGGAACAGGCTATGAAGTAAGAATACCTAGAAAATATGAAATTCATATGACTCGTTGTACCACATTAATTGAATAAGGTTATAGAAAATATGACTAATACTATAGAGTTAACTTGAGGATCTCTTCAGAGTAATGAGAAGAAAGGATCATGAGAACAAGGTAAATATATACTCAATCAATTTTCAAATAGACCTGTTTTGTTTAAAATTAAATAGGTAGAAACCAAAACCAATGCCATTTGGGTTAAGAAAATAGATGGTTAATCATCCACAAAAAGTATGGGAAGAATAATCTAAGAATATAACATCCCCTTAAAAAATGTTCTGTTTTTTTGTAACACAAAAAGAATCAAGTGCATGTATAGATCAAAAATAAATATGGATGAATAAAAATTCCAGTATTATTCAGGTGTTTTGGTAATAATAGAAATAAATATTATTTTTTATAATATAAAACAACTATATCAGGAAAGGTGAAATAACTATTGGAAGAGACTACACACTTCCAACCTAACTATCCTTGAACATCCACCGGATTATTTCTTTTCTTTACACTTAACAAAATGTAGAAATTATATTTTACATTAGAATACATGAATAATAAATTTGAATGCATTGCCTATACTATATAAATAAAGTGTGTGTGAGGGAACTGTGTAGTCTAGGATTTCATTAAAAAAATTAAGAAAACATTTTTTAGTTGAGAAAATTATGTTAGAAAAATATTCTTCTAGGAAGCAACCCACTTTTTTCACATATTCCACTCTTCCCTTGAGCTATATTAGAGTATATTTGAATAGTTTTTCACTATAATTTTTTCATTCTTATATACATGCACATCAATATAGGCATAAATAGGAAGAAAAGGATTTTGAAGAAAATGTATCAGCACAATTCACATCGTGAAAAGGATTAAACTCATAAATAGAATTTAGGATGTGTAAATTATACAAAAATAGAGTCATGAAATGAAAATTCACACCATGAAATTGGGAAACACAAGTCCAATCTCAAGTCACCTCTAATCATCTTCCATCATCATCGCACCTTGATTTCTCTATTGATCATGAACTCGAAGTTGTGGTTATAATATACTATGCCAAATATTTATCACACAATGATCATCTAAAGGGTATTGGTTGAACAGCAAGACAAAGAAAATACCGGCATTGAGCATGAAAATAATGGTGGAAGAGATGGAAAACACAACAAGAGGAAAAAACCTCTCCATTTTTTTGTTGGCCTTGATTCATTATTATTATAAAGATTAATTAAGAGCCAAGAATTAATAAACAAATTCCATCAATTCCCAACTATATGAAGATAAATCAATACCATCAAAACATGATCAACTCGAGAATAAATATATTAATGGAGTTTATTTGTGTACATCATGGGGTTAAGAAACATGGATTTAACTAATGAAAAACATCCACCCTACATCAGTTTTGGATTGATCACTGATGAAGAACGACTCCATTTCTTAGTTGTTATCGAGATCCACAAGAACCATTGTCACACTAATTTCCAATATATGATACTCCATTAATCAACCAAGAATTATCCTCCAATGGATCCTCTATCAATCCCTGTTTTTATTCATCTAAATCTAGATATTTTCCATATGCATGTTTATATCTTGGATGTTTTAGTTTTAATATTTAATAACAAATACTTAAATTAAATAGTTTATTTAATTATTTTTCCACTCATGATGGAACTCATGTTAAACACCCGATATGAACAAATATTATGTCACACCTAGGGTAAAACCTATATTTTGGATTTAATGGAGATCTCAAATTTATAATCCGAGATTCTATTTTGGAATTATTCAATTGTTTTTGAAAAACCATTCATGTGTGATATAAGATTATTTTATATTTATTTTATATCCATATTTGGCATCTCTGGGTTATATATTCCCATGCTAACTCAATGAAAAAAAAGTAGTTGTTACATTTTCCACATCTCATGGATATCATTCTAAAAAGTAAAAATCCTAATAAAAAGACCAGGGTACTGAGCTCGCATCTTGTTCTCCCACTCCTAGGTTCTCTCCTGAATATTGTAATGCTACCACCAAACATGCACCAAGGGAATCATTTGCTTTTGGTGTGGCACAGCTCTTTGTAGGTGTCACTGGGTAGGCGGCCCCGAACGAGGGATGGGTGTGTTGAAATTCATCATCTAGCCATTGGTCATCATCTTGATGGACTAATGGATTCTTTTCCATGACTTTTTCTCAGTGTTTTTTGTCTGATCTTGCATCACATTATGTGACATTGCTTGAATCCTTTTCAATATTTGTCTGGGAGGGCGGCTCTTTTGAGGGAAGGGTGTGATGAAACCTTTCATCCGGCTCTCCTCCACACTCCTATGTTGGTTGGAGAGGTTCTATGACACATTGTACAACCATAATAGTGAAACTTCTTGGAAGAGGGGGTGATGCAACCTTTAGACTGATCTCACTATTGCACTATCTGGTTATGGGGCAATGAGGCTTCTACATGAGCTTGCTGGATGTTGGCTTCCTTTGATCTTATAGCCCCATTTTGACCTTTTTCTTTTTTTCCTTAGTAATTTTCCCTTCTCTATAATAGTTTCCCTCTTACCTATTCAAAAAAAGAGGTTCTTTTGGTTTTTTTTCAATTAAGAGGGCTTGACCTTTAACATTTTCTAAAAAATGCACCAGGGGAATCGCTCACCCATGGAGGATATTCTCCATTTAATACTCTCTCTTTTTTGGGTACTCTAAAAACGTAACTCTATCCTCGATGTCTGTACTTTCCCATTCGATATCATGCAATGGGTAGTTCACATACCTTCTAAACTACGACATGTGGAAGATGTCATGTACTCGATATAACTATGAGGGTGGGGCTTAGAGGTACACCATCTCACTAACCATAAACAATATCTAGAAAGGTCTAATGAATATTAGAAATAAATTTACACCCGAAATAAATCTACATAATCCACATTGATATGAGACCTTTGGGGACACATTGTCTACATCCTCAAACTCCAATGGTCTCCATCATCAGTCTTTATAGGACTTATGAAAGATCTGGGTAGTCGTCATTCAATCATTTCTGAATAGAAAATTCAATATTGTCACTCATACCAATTTTAGGCCCATGAGTGCTGAATCACCTTGATTAGTATGACATAGTGGTGTCCTATAGGGTCTCAAATACAAGGATTTGAATGGTTCCATATCTTTAGTGTAATGGAAGATATTTTCACACAAGAAATCAACCAGTGGTAGGTTATCCTCCCAACTATTTCCAAAATCCAACAAGAAAACCCAAATAATGGTATCCAAAGCCTGAATGCTCCACTCATTCTAGAGGTGCAATTCCATTCTCAAACTTAAATGAATCCAAAAGGCCTCCTAAAATACTTTCTATAACCATGATATTAGGTGAGTTTCATGGTATTAAATTATCATCAAGAAGCTAAACAATATTCTATATATAAAGGATCCCTAAGATCTCTACTAAACTCTACTCTCAGAAATTTAAAAGGGGGTTTGACTTGGTGATTTGGTCGATGATCACCCAGATGGAATCATGTCATCTTGATATTCATGAGAATACTCTAACAAATAACTTAGATATACCATTTTTCTTCCACTATGGTACCCCAAGGGTTTGATTTAAACCCACTGGACCTGGTGCTCTACCGTCATAATTTAAAATTGAGGCATTGAGATACAAACTCTTATACATACTTCATTACCTATAACTACCATAACTAACACTAAAGGTCATGGTACATCTTCACCACACCTCGATTCACAACCAAGGGGTGTGTATTTAACTCCCTCGGATCCTCATTTTATGACATCACTGGTAGCATCTTCCATCCTTAAAAAAGGATGATGTGATCCCCACATTTAGAGGATCCATAAATAGCAAGACAAGTAGATATCTAAATATAAAAGGTCTCAGAGTCAGTATCCACAATATGTTCCACCATAATAGTTGTAGAAATGGTGGGGTAACAACCATCTACTAAAGGTAAGCTGCACCATCCTCATACACGAATGAAAAATCTAATGAGGAAAACTTCTCGGAGACCTCAATCAATAATTGTAAACAATATATCCTATTGAGAGAATTTACCACAACATTACCCTACCCAAGATCATAGAAAGAATCAAAGTCAATATCCTATAAGAAATCTTCTCATCATCTATATCCCATGTTTAGATCCTACTATGAGAAGATATACTTGAGACTCATTTGGTTTGAATAGATAAAAAATTTGACCCATAAGTCAGTGTCACTACATCTTCGGGGTAAAGATTACTACTGTCGGCTTTATATCATGGGTCATGTAATGTTT
Organism: Viscum album; assembly: GCA_963277665.1. Classification (NCBI taxonomy): domain Eukaryota; kingdom Viridiplantae; phylum Streptophyta; class Magnoliopsida; order Santalales; family Viscaceae; genus Viscum; species Viscum album. Next base: position 614,934,169 of record OY728128.1, read on the forward strand.
CTTATGAGGTCTCAAATTTTGGTACCCATAATATTTTAGTAACTTCCACTTCATCATAAAATATCCATGATTGTTCTTGGAAAAATCAAATAACACAAATTTCTCAACATCCTCCTATGGTAGCATCAGTATGGGGTATCCTATCAACCTAAGCTGAAAATCTAAAAAAACATTTTGTAACCTCTTCATCCAAACGAAATTCTTCCTATTTTAGGTCAATATAGTCAATGGTGCCAATATCCTACAGAAATAATGCATGAATCTTCTGTAGTATCCTACCAACTCAACAAAGCTCTTCACCTTTGTCATACTCTTGGGTGGAACCAAAGAGAAAAATTCCAAAAACAACACAGGGTACACTACCACACCCTCTGTTGTGATGACATATCCTAAAAATAGGACCTCTTGAATCCAAAAATAAACTTTGAGATATTCCCATAAATCCAGCAATCTTGGATTTTTTTTCTAGGACCATCCTCCTGCATCTTTTTTCCTCCTCCTTTGACATTGAGTACACTAGAATATAATCAATGATGACAATAATAAACAGATCTAGGAAAGACTGAAAGATATAGTTAATGAGTCCCATGAACTCTTTTGGGGTGTTTTTCACATTTAAATGCTTCACAATGTACTTATAATTAACATAGAGAAATTAGATTACCATCTTTGGTATATCCATGTATCTTACTTAGAGCTGGTGATAACCTGGTCTGAGGTCAATCTTTGAGAACCATCCCAACCCTCTCGACTGGTCAAAGAGGTCTTAGGTCCTTGGTATTTGATACTTATTCTCCATGGTCACCTAGCTTAGTCGATTCTAATCAACAAAAAACCTCATGCCCCCATCCACCATTTTGCTGAACTAAACTAGGGATTCCCAGGGGGAAACACTTGGTCTGACAAATCCCTTCTTATATAAATCCTCTAAATTCCCCTTTAATTCATAAATATATGCTGCATCCATATTATATGATGGAATATATATCTAGGTAATACCGACATTGAATTATATGAATAATTATATCTCTCAATGTAGAGTTAATCCTGACATGTCATCAGGAAATAAGTCTTTGTACTCCTCCACCACTTCCGGAAGCTGAAGGCACATAATATCCACTACTCCAAGGGTAATAATTTTTAATTATTTATTAATTGGTTGTATTCCTATACTAATGATCCAATCCTTCTATTACAATTTTTAATTCTCTCCCATGAAGTAAAACCTCATTCATTCACCACAGTCACACTTCATCCTCCACCTGAAATAGTCAATCTAGGAAAGAACTTTGGATAGATAGTCTATACCTATGATGTCATCATATGAACTCATCTATTCTATAAGGATAACCCATAAGAATATCTCTCATCTAAGAGTCAAATCAAACTCTCAAAATATTTTTATGATCACTGAATCACCCATGGTAGTAGTCTCCAACTGCAAGGGTCAAGCTAAGTACAGACCCAAAATATCTAAGTCTCTAACAAGAGAAGTGGAATGAAAATAGTGTCTTGATCCTATGTCTATAAATTCTAAATCTAAAGTAGAGAATACATATATCATACCTCTAATCATACAAGGATCCTCTGGTTCAAAATACTACACTTCCTACAGCTATCCTCATCCCTAACCATCAGCTCCATGAGCCTGGTATGGACCACCTAGGGGTGGTGGTGATAAAAGGTCAAACCATCAACCACATCCCGCTACTCTCCTTTCTCATTTTCCATGTCCATAAACTTATAGACCTCCTTAATCCAGCAATTATCTCTACTTAGGTGACCCATTGACTATCTCCATGTCAGTTACACAACATTCAGATAATTCTATATGAGATTTCCCCAACTATGGAAAGAGAAACATTATCGCACTATCTTCTAATTAGAACTATCCAGAGATCCATACACTATAGAACCTCTATACTAAGATTATCTCTTGAAGTTTCTATCATGATCAAACCCCATGTCTATTATCAGCTACCCACTTTCAAAGTCTTAAATTCAGTGTTCTCACTAACAACACCAACTTTCTGCATCTACTTTACTATAAAGCTCTCTACTACCAAATCCTACTCAAGTACTCCAATATCAATGGGAATAAAAACATATATCACTAAAACCATTATATCTCATTGTATACCCCATATGAAAGTTTTTTCTGGGAATAATGGATAACAAACCTTATCTATACAGTGTCATGATAGGTTGGTGAACCTTGATGAATACTCTAACATGGTCATGCTACCCTAATAAAGTTGTAGAAGCTTCTATATGTGAACCTATCACAACATGGATGGATATTACTCCTCCATAAAGAAAATTTTGAAATCTGTATAAGGGAGATTAATCTCAATGTTCATCTACGTCACTATAATTCATCATATCCACACATATCCATGAAGAATACTCAATATTAGGACCACTATCTGGTGTGGAGGTGTCACTATAGGGGGGAACTCAAGTAATTTTCTCTATCTAGTACTTTTCTATCTTGGAGTTTAGATCACCCTAAACCCTAGAAGGTCTCTACCTCAAAAACTTATGGAGTGTGTTCAGTCTGTGCACATCATTTTATGGTACTACTAGCACAACCAACTACACAATAGGTGGTGGAAAGATTGGATAATAACCTTGAGTTACCACATACTATAAAAACCCTATACTAAATCATCTTCACTAGGTGGATCATTATCTTGATCCTTCTGTGGAATCCTAGCAACCAACCATCATAGAGGGATCTTGAAATAGTCAACACATAACATTATTAAAGATTATATCAGGTGATTTGACTCAATAAGGACATTGAAACCACATACCCATTCTTATATGATACTTGTGACAAATATTTCATTGTAACCAGTGGCTATATGTACCAATTCAATAAGAATGTTTTTAGAGTCCCAATTAAAAATACATTAATTTTCACACCAACACCAGAGTCTCTAACCCAAGATCCAAACTAATAACACTTTAATATTGTTTCCCTAATTCCCAAACCAAAAAATCATATATAAACAATCTCCAATATTTGGCCCCAGGATACACTATCCCCAATGATACCACACTTTCATGACCTGAACCACTAGGGCCCACCAGGCTAGAGGTAAGTGGAGTGTGGCACCCCAATCCCGCCTCCAACAGGCCAAGGGTTGGAAAAAAGAATCGAGTATCCATATCTCACACATGGGTGGCCTTATCCTATGTATCGGTACACACACATATCTCCAAACATCCATACAATATTGGAAGGTAAAACACTACTGATAACATAATGCATTCACCACATATATCCCACATAAGAGTTTGAAAAAAGTACCTTAAAACATAAATGGAAAAATATAATCCAACAAAAATTGATATAAGAGTCCTACCTTATAAAGAGGGGAAACTATCAAATGAAACACATTTCATAAACCATAATATTTCAATACCACTATTCTCCTCCTACTTCTGGTCCGCTTGGGAATCCATCAAAATGATTTTCATCAGTATAGGACATGAAATTTGTGAGAAGATTCCATGCATGGGTGGGTATAACAAAACCCATCTAGACATCCTGAAATCACTAAACATAAAGTGAGAAGAGAATAATCAGATCATCATCATGATGTCTTGTCAATCATAATATGTGACCTTGCAATAATAACTCCCAAATATACACATAATAGACACTAAGTAAAAATGAGGTCTTGACCATACTGCTAGCTATAGGATTCTGATCAATGTAATGCTATTTTATGATAAATCACTCCATGATCCATGATATCACTGATGGAACCCATCTAAAAGGTTGTGCAGCCTTACCAAATCAGTACACTCTGGAAAATGAAGATATTCATACACAAATAGGGGATGTCACCCAAGGCCTTTAGGCTTTATTGGGCCCTACCTGGAATAATCCTCAAAGTAGTGGATCGAATTCTCGTGTAAGTTGGTCATGAATATTCCTAAAACCCCACATAATAATGATGAATAAATGATATAGGGTCACACCTCAGGTTATGTAGAGGGATTCCTGAACTCTATCTCGAGACTAATCCCATAGACTGGATCACAACCAATGCTTAAGACATATTTCCTCATTGTACCATCATGGAGATGACCAAAGGAAACACACACAACTAAATGTAGTCCAAATCGAAGAGTTAAAGGGCCTCTATATTCCTTGGAGATTGTACATATTTTTTTTGGGAGTACACAATATGTCTTTCCTGCCCCATGTCTTCCTTTGTCACAAAATCTAACATGACATGTTTTTATCTATATATAAGGTGTGTCTCCTTTTGGAATACATAGCATGTAATGTTCCAAATACAACTCATAATTTTATGCCTTCCCAATTCCATGTGCTGTGGCACATGCCCATGAACTTTGGGTCGTACTGATGTACATTGGATTGGCCTATGTACCTGGTAATGTTTGAGTAATGGGTCATGCCCATGTCTCTATCCATGCATGCATGTTTTTCTATGTATGTGACCATGTACCCCTATAGTATACGATGGGGCACCATCCATTGGTCACACAGTATGTGGTGGTTCCACGTGAATTTTGGTTTGTCCACACAATTTTTGATATTTTTATTCACACAAAAACCCTAGACGTTATAGTCGGGGTCCCACATGGCTTTTCTTCTTAAACAACACACCATGTAGTTGGGATTTATATAGAAATCATGATATTTCAAGTGTATTCTTCTTGTGTTTCCACTTCCACTGATCCTCCCACTAATCACACTAAGAAATAATATATATGTGTATACCAAACCTTACCATTTCTAGTGGCTATATTCCATCCATCCAATATTCCTAGGAATCAACTCCCATCACACTATAACGTTGTTGTACACCAAACCATTAAATAAGGATGCATCGGTCTAGTCATAACCCATATCCTATCATCCACCATTATCTTCTCACCTTGATGAATCTAGAAATATAGAACCCAAAGCCACATTGATGGACCTTTTCACTAAATAACACCCTCACAATGATCATCCACCTGGTATTGGTCAAATCTTCATCCAAATAAAATATTAGTGATAAATGTGCGGAGAATGAGAGAAGATATTTTCAAACACAATAAGTTGAAAAATTAATGAGTTTTGTTCAGGTTGTCCTTGATTTTTCTATTAAATCAATTAAAAAATAACCAATAAGAAATAATCAGATACCATCAATTCCTAACTGTAGGAAGATAAACCAATACCCACAAAACATGATCATTTGGAAAATCAATCTCTTTGTGGATTTAATTCATATTTGTTATGGGGTAAACAAATTGGGAATAAAACAATGAAAAAAACCAAACTACCATGGGTTTGGATCAACCACTAATGGATAATGGATCCACATCAAAGTTTTTTGTTAGATTAACAAGCATCATTGGAACACTGATTTACAATTCGTGATTAGCTGTTGATAATCTAAGAATTATCTTCTAATGGATCCTCTCTCAATACCAAGGGTTATGCAGAAAACCCTCGTGATTTTCTATAATTAATTTAATATAGATGAGGGAAAATGTTTATTATTTAATAAAAAATAAATAATGTAAATAATTTTTTTAATTATAATTCTTCCCACGATGGTGCTCATATCAAACACCTAAAGTGTACAAAGATTATGTCACACCTCTGGTAAAACCGACAATCCAAATTTAACGGAGGACTCAAATTTACAATCTGAGAATCCATTCATGAGTTATTAAATTATTTTATAAAAACAACATGGGTGTGATATAATATTATTTACTATTTATATTATATCCATATCGGGCCTCTATAGGTTTCGAAATCTAGTGATGACTTAGCGCCTTGCTTTGAAAATATCACATAAAATATTCCAAATTTTTACATGAAAAAAAACTAATTAATTATTGTTTGTTAGGGGAGTTTTTTAAATAATCTTAGTATGTAATGTAAAAAATGGATACTAGCTATGGAATAGGTATTTAGGGCCCCCTTTGATCTGATGTGAGGACCTTGATGTTTGGTAAGCTTACTAAGATAAGTGATGTTTGTTGCGAGGTAGAGAACTAAGGATGGATAATTCATAATTATTATTTGATAATTATATTTTAATGTGTAAAAATTAGGATTATGTTAAACCATAATTATATAAATATTCTTCAATATTCCAATTTCTGGGTTTAAAAGCCCCTAATAATTCATTCTTTTATCGGTATGTGTCTAGTTCGATGTCCTCATTAGGTTCATAATGATGATTTTTAGAAGGATGTGCCTACAGATTTTGTTAGGGTTGAGTCTGATGATAAAGAAAATCTGAGTAAGATGATCTGAGAGTTTCAACACTACATTTTATAGAATTATGGGGGCTATGTTTCAGATTTAGTGATAGAGGACTAGTTGGAGGAGTTGAATATAGAATTCAGTTTGATATGTTCTAAAAATGTGCATTGGGTTTTGTTGATGATGATGATTCTACATGGGGAATATAGACTATAGTAGTTATTGATACTAAAGAATCTAAAGGATTCAATTTTCTTTTGGTATAATTTATAAGGATTGTTTTGATCCATGTTTCATTATTTGACCTCAAAGGTGGCCAGTTGTCAGGAGCTATTTACCCATTTACAAGGGAGTTCCAGTGTGTGGAAGTTTGGGATCTATTTAAAGACCCTTAAATGATATTTTTTAGACTTTTTCTAGATAAAAAAGGAATGTTTGAGACATTTCAAGGAGTTTTTTCATCTATATATCCAATTGTAATCCATACCATTTTTACTTATGCCATATCTAGAGGTGCTTGCTAGAGAGGATTTTATTGAGAGGATGATGACAAGAATCATAATATCACAAGAGGGGATCCATCAGGAATACCCATGTAGTAGATCTATGGCTTGGGTTCCCGTTTTCCATTAAAAAATAGTTTCTAGATAGCTATGGGTTGGTACCAGCCCTCGTTTTCTTGTTTCTCTGGGGGTGGTGGTTTTTTGGCCTCTTCTAAGGGATCATAAACTTGTTTTTAATAAGTTGGTCAAGGTATTTAGTGGTGATAGTACTTGAACTTTCTAAGTTGGAATAATTTGGTCGGTATTCTACTTCATTTTCATCCATTGTAGTAGCTTTAGCTAAGGAAGAAGTAGTTGGGTACTCCAACTGTTAATAAGTAGGGGGAGATGGGGTGGGAAAATGATAGCCTCATGAATAATCTCATCCATAGAGAATAAAATTTTGTTTTGGTGGTTATAATCATTAGAGAAATAGAGGATAAAAGTTAGGTCATGGTTAGCTTCATGATCTATATTTTTAAGCACCAGGTGATCCAAACTTTTTAGTATGCTTTTCTTTTTTTTTCTACTTTGGGGCATGATTTTTTTGATTTAGGAGCTACATGGTTATTTATATCACCTTCTATGATCCTTTCTTTGGGAAATGAGGTGTAAATACTTACAATTATCTTAGTATTAATAGTTCCACTTGGATATTGAGCTTATTTGTTTAAAGTTTGCAGATACTATGAGCATGTTTTGGGGAATCACCTCTCTTTGGAATATTTCTTATGTATGTGGATACAAACATACAAACATCATCCTCAACATTGACTGGATATATTCATTAATGGTTCTCAAGGATTAATTCAGAATATATATTCTATTACATGATTCTTATAGAGATTCTTTCATTTTAGTAAGTGAGATACACCCTCGTATGGGTTATAGGTGTGTTTGTTCCTTATCATCCTTGATGGTTGAGATGATGTTGAGTTCTATAGAGGCTCAACCGATGGTTTTCCACAATGTTTTGGAAGAGTACCCTGATATATTTTCTAAGGAGGTTGTTACCCACCCACCCTCAATGAGATATTGAGTTTTTAATATATCTATTGTAGTGTGCTTCTCTTATCTTGATGTCACCATATAGGTTAGTACCACCAGAGTTTTGAGAGCTATGGGTACAGATCGATGATCATTTCTAGTAAGGTTTAGTTCATCTAGTGTATCACCTTGGGATCTATTGTTTTGTTCATGAGGAAGTTTGAGGTATGTTTTTTTATTTATATTGATTAACATTTCTTGAATTATGTGGAAGGAAAGATCCTCTATGTAACACCCCAAGCTTCCATGGTATGTTTCCCTTTGAATAGTGCAGTAGCTTGCATTGTATGCAACTTGGAGTTTTAACACATCACAACCAATCAAACTAGCCCTTATGAATATTAATACCCACTTTTTTAAATTTTATAAATCTTATTTTTCAAAATGGACATCTTTTTTTAATTCGTAATATCGAAGCTTAGGGTAAATTTTTGGTATTTTTCTGAAAACTTCCAATTTTTGATAAGTAGTGAAAAACACTATGTTATTATTTAAAACCGAATTTTTATTTAAATAATTAGTTATATTATTTTAATTAATTTTAGGTCAAAATAGATACATAATAACTATATATTTTCAATGTAATTCATTGGAGTCATTTTATAATAAGTCTAGATATATAAAATTTTATTGAACTTTTTACCGTCTTTTACCCACCTTCTAGGAGCATTTACAAATTTTCATAAAACTTAATTTTACCACTTCGGTGGGTTGAATTTAAAAAATCCAAGAGACACGGTTGACATCAGTAAGTGAAATTTGGTTCAATAAGATGAAAATAATTTTTGGTGAATAGTAACTTTTGACTTTAATTTACCACGGTTAAAAGTAAATATGTTAATTAAGGGTAAAAATGATATTATAATTACCCTAAAACATGTCCTAATTCTATTTTATATATGTAATTATACCCAAAACAACCTTAGTAATAAAACATGATCCTTTTTGATCCACTTGGATTAGATTAGGACATTTATTATTATTTTATTTAAAGAAGAGTTAAAATAGTTAAATTCAAAGTTTAATAACTAAACCATTTTTAATATAGGGTTAAACTCAATATAAATTCGACTATAAATACTAATTATAAATCTAAAACGATTTTCTACATAATGATATTTTATGTATAATTTTATAGATTAAATAATTTAATTTATTTATGACACAATGATGATGCAGTAATTACCTTAATAATTAAATATTAAAATAATTGATATTATAAATATCCAAATAAATGTAAATTGAGACTTATGATAAATTCCAATAATTGTATAGGTTAATATATCACTTTAGGGTTGATTAAATAAATTTTATTTGAAGTGATAGTGTGTTTAGGGCTTTCAAAAAAATCAAATAGTAAATAGCATCAAAATTGACATAATTGCGATTTTAAAACAAAACTATATTATTAATTGATATAATATTTATACAAATCTAATGATCAGAAAAAGGACTTAGATAAGGTTATATATATTAATAATGAACCACATGGGGTTTTATTTCCTTGTTAGAATAAGTTTATTAACCATATAATATAAAACTACAAAGACACATGGTAAATATCATACTATTTAACTAAGAGTTAAATCTAAAAGATAAGGTTAATATGGTGACTTAACTTATCCAAAACCTATTGGTTGAGATTTTTTAAACCCATACCCACCTTATCCTATAAATAAATCATTTTGGAGCCATTAGAAACCGAAAATTATTTCATTATAAAATAACATTTCAAGCTATTCCTAAAGTGACCCTCACCTCTCTTATAAAAGGGTACTTACCCTCCTCTTAATTTCACACCTAAAAAGCCATTTGTCTTGGCAAAACCCTACCCAAATATCTTCCAAAAATTAATAAATTCATCCTAGAGGCCTTAATTTGGTCATAAATCCAACCTAAGGATCCCTTTTGATCAAATCTAAAGGAATAACCCAAAGAAGAGGTAATTATTTCATCACCTCTTTCAAGTTCATTTATTCTTCCACTTCCTCTTTCTTTGTTGTTTCCATTATAAAATAATATCTCTAGTATCTTCTATATACTATTATGTTATTATAAAAAAGGTAAAAACATATTCATTATTCTATCCATCATATGAATGACGAAGTCACCATACGTGCATACGTACGGCTTACCGTCTCCACGTCGTGGTGTAGTTTGTTATTCAAACACTTCATTATTTGGATGGGTATAATAATGAGTATAACTAATGTAAATAATAAATATAACATGTTAATTATTCTGTATATATGATATAACATCCAATTACAAATGATTTAACCATCAATATAATGATATTGTCGCTAATGCGTACATACGGATTACCGTCTGCACGAATGTGATGAGATTCCTTCACCATCATAATAATTCAAGAATAATTTTCATTTTATGATTATAAATAAAGTTTATGAACATAATATAATTCTGTATATAAATCAAATACATCCAATCCATAACAAACATGACTTACAAAACCGAGCATATAAAGGAAAATGAATCAGTTAACACAAGTAATGATGATACTACTAAAATATTATTAACAATGAAATATTATAAGATCATATATGATATCATATTTATGTATATGATTATTTTTATAATTTAATAACCATATTTTAACTATTATACAGGATGTTAACATACCATCTAGTAAGGAAAATTACAAGGTAAGGGTTAATTTCACAATCTCTTTATTATCCGAGGTTGTTTTTACGTAAGTATCTACTGGGACCTCTTTATCATCTGCATCCATGTTTTCATAAAAATGTATTTCAAAACATTTTTACTATTTACTAGAATATGGGTTAAATTCATTTATACCCTTATTTTTCCTTATATGTTTTTCTAGGAATCTTTCTATCATTTTCCAAACAAGTCACTTTGTTACCTTTTCGAAAAAATTAAGGTAAGAATGTTTTTGTGACTTATATGGAAGGTGCGGCTATTTTCTACCATTATAACATCATCAAAGCTTCCCTTAAAATATTATTAGAATATTTTCAAAATCAATGTTTTATCTTATAATTAGTTGACACTTAAATGTTTTCAAAATATAAAGAGATATTTCAGTCAAAAAGTTTTGATTTCATCTATGTCAACATCCTTAGATAGAATTTATACTTTTTTGAAGTTGATTCATTATGATAAAAATATACCATATTGTCTTTAAGGTTTTGTGATATGTTCGACTGTTGATGTGTTATTTTTATACCATTCATGGTTTATGGTTAAAATATTGACAATTCATATGCAATTTTTAATACGAATGTTTATGTTATGTTTCAACCTTTTCATATGAGGAATGTATTGGACTTAGTGTGAGATGGGTGGAGCCCACTATATCTCCTTGGTGCATCAATAGGTCTCATGAGACAATTAGACTTGTAATTGGCTGAGGCCTTTCCCAATTTGATATATGGTATCGGCGATGGCCCAAATCATTTTTAAACGTCTTGGCTAAGGCCTTGAAAAGATGTTTTAGAAAGTTCGGCATTATAAATTCCCTCATTATGAAAATAATAATGATGGTTCATGTGGTTATTTGACTAGTATAACACCCATGACTATGTTTTATTATATCATTTTTACTTATCTCAGATTCCAACCATAAAGAGTTCATGTTTATTATTTCTAAAGGTATGTGTTTTCAATTATTCCACATGCCTAATGTTTATGTTATCTTCCACTGTACTTCTTAATCTTTTTGAGAGTTTAATCTCACCCCTTTCTTATGTTTCATTTTCCAAAGATATGAATATGTTAGTTATGAGTGTATTTCAGGAATAATCTAGGAGGTTTGGATGTTTCTAATGGAGGAAATTTTTTTGTATTTCTTCTCAAATTGTAATGTTAAAATTATTTATATAGCTTGTTTCCAATAATACTAAATTTTTCGGTCCTTCAGGATATAATTCCTTTTATCATTCCAATGATATGTAATAAAGCACTGACTCTTGGTAACTGGGGTCGGGGTGTTACTGTTTGTATCATAGGAAGTTTAGTACAAATCTTGGAAACAAGATTTAGATAAAATCTGATTAAAGCACATTACCCTAAAATAGACTTTGAGGATTGGTATGGAATAAATTCCTAAAATTTTGGTAATATATAGATTTTGTTTATTTTCAAAGAAATACATCCCTATTTGGATATGAGCTGGTAGAGGTGGCTCTGGCACAAATTTACCTAAGAGTGAAAACTCCAACAAGGAGTTTTAGGTTTGACCCAGGGTATCCTGGTACACAACAACTGGCCTTGTGGAACTATTGGTTACAACACTTCTAAGGGATATGCTTAGGATAATTCTCATTTTTTTAAACCATTATAAAGTATTTATGAGTATATTCCTCCTCAAAGGAAACATTTTTTGATGATTATGGATTATATCCATAAACTGTGGAATTTATGTTAAGTGTTTTACATGTTTGGAATAATGTGTTGTGATTCATAAACTAATCTAGTGTATGCCATTATATAGAAATGGAGCATAGTGGAAGTAATGGAAACTGTATCAATGCATGTTATCCATGTAGTGATTTCCCTTCTAATAAAGATAATTATAGTGGAGCTGGTGATGCAACTACTGTTGATCAGCTTATCACCATACTGGGACAAATCACTCAGGTTAAGAATAATAACCTTACCCATAAGGAGAACCCTAATCCACAACGTAGAGGATCAACATTAGACCTCTTCATGAGTCAAAAACCACTAAAATTCAATGGGAGTACAAATAGATTAGTAGCTGAGCTATGGATAAATTCCTTAGAGAAAATATTTCATGCTCTAGGAAGTAGTGAAATGAAAAAAGTTGTCATGCCAGTTTATCGCCTCACAGAAGATTCATATCAATGGTGGTCATTAATCCAAAATACAAAGGATGATGAAAAATTATCAAACATGGAATGGAGGGAGTTTAAAGATATTTTCATAGAAAAATACTTTCCTCGTGACCATCGAGCGGATATGGAAAGACAATTTCTGAGTCTGAGACAAAAGGAGGATTAGAATATCGCAAAGTAAAAAAGCTAACTTTACAAGGTTAGAAAGGCATGTTAAAGATTATATATTCAACCCAATAAGTATGATTGATTGTTTCTTTGTTGGTTTGAAAACATTTCTCCTTCGATCATTAGTCTCGCAATCCTTCTCATCATATGAAGATAATTTCTCATGTGCTATCAAGATAGAAAAGTAATTCTCAAAGTCTTACGACTTTAAAGAAAAGCAAGAGAATAAGAGATCTGTTGAACACTCTGGGAAAAGAAATAAGGAAATAGATAAGAAGGGAATATTTGAATTGCCACACTGTGATAATTGTGGAAGGAAGCAACATGGTTCCTGTCTAAAAGAAAAAGGAGTATGCTATAAATGTGGACATAAAAGACATCTTGTTGGTGATTTTAAGGGGAACAAAGAAGCTACCAATGTTCAATGCTACAATTTAAGGGAGATGGGACATTATTAAAATGAAAATAATAAGAGTCAGGGAAATATACCTCAGAAAAATCCAAGGGATCAAGGCCAAGATTATGCAATCACTATTGCTGAGGTTGAATCTCCGAAAGATGTGGTGGCAGGTAATTTAGTGGTTTCCTCAAGTATATCCAATGATTTATTTGATTTTGGATCATCGCATTGTTTCATATCTTCCGAGTTTTCTAAGAAAATTAGATATTTTCAATTTGACTTAACAAGGGAGTTGTCAGTCAAAACTCCTAAGGGAAGTATCATCGCAACAAAGTTTTGTGAATGAGTTCCCTTTAGGGAATGTAAATGTTCTTTATCTGCTGATATCATCGTCATACCCATGATTGAGTTTGATATAATCCCGGTAATGTATTTCCTTTCAGAACATGATGTAAAAATTTATTATAAGAAGAATGAGGTTACAATTTTCAATGATGATAAGAAGTACCTTATCATTAGAGTAGAAACGTCACCATCTAATTCTTATTTATATCCACACCCAGAAGATCTAATAAATTCAATTATTGGGGAGGAAGAGAATGAAATAATTATGGTTGAGGAAAATAATGTTCTAATAGAGGACATACCTATTGTACAAAAATATATTGAAGTGTTTTCAGAGGAATTACCTAGACATCCTCCAGAATGAGAAATCGAGTTTTCCATTGATATAATTCCTGGTTCTAGGCCCATATCGAAGACCCCTTATAGAATGGCCACTATGGAATTAGTGGAACTAAAGAAAAAAATAGAGTAATTGAGTAATAAGGGATTTATTCCCCCTGGTGTTTCTCCATGGGGATCCCATGTCCTTTTTGTTAAGAAGAAAGACAGATTTATTAGGTTGTGCATTGACTACAGGGAGAAATATTTTATAAAAATAAAAAACAAGTATCCCCTACCTCATATTGAAGATTTTTTCAACCAACATCATGGAGATCAATATTTTTCAATGATTTACCTTTGATATGAATATCATCAGCTGTGTGTGAAGAAAGACTCCATTCCAAAAACAACATTTCGAACCAGGTATGGGCATTCCGAGTTTACAGTAATGCCTTTTGGATTGACTAATGCCCCTTATGTCTTCATGGATTTAATTAATAGAGTTTTAATGTAATATATTGATGACATTGTAGTGGTATTTATTGATGCTATCTTGGTATATTCAAAAATATACAAAGATCATGAAAAAGACTTGCACACTATTTTAAAAATCCTCAGAAGAAATGAATTATATGGGAAGTTTAGAAAGTGTGAATTATGGCTTAAAGAGATTTATTTTCTTGGACATATTATCTTTAAGGATGGAATCTTTGTTGATCCTTCAAAGACTATGGAAATCCAATAATGTCCAACACCAACGATTATAACTGAGGTACGTAGTTTTATTTGTTTAGTATGTTATTATCGACGTTTCGTCCAAAAAAATTCACATTTTTATAACCCATTAACCAAGATCATACGTAAATGGGTTAAATATGTTTGGAAAAAAGAGTGCGAAGAATGTTTTGAAGAACTGGAGAGAATATTATTCAATGCTCCTATCTTGACTCTACCATCAAGGAAGGATGGGTTTGTTATTTCTAATGATTATTTAAAGAAAGTACTTGCTTGTGTCCTTATGCAAAATGAAAGAATTATTGACTATACATCACGACCTCTAAAATTTCATGAGAAAAAATATACCACTCATGATCTTAAGTAAGTAGTTTTAATCATTACTCTGAAGATATGGAGATACTATCTCTATGGTGAAAAATATGAGCTTTATACATATCATAAGAGATTGAAGTATATTTTCTCACAGAAAAAACTCAACATGAAGCAAAGGAGATGGATTGAACTACTCAAGGATTATGATTACACTATACACTACCACCCTAGGAAGGAAAATAAGGTGGCAGATGCTTTGAGTATGAAGGATCATGGAGTTTTGAACAAGATTAGAGTTGAAATGGATTCTATTTTCATGGATCTAGTAAATATGGATATGGGAAAAACCATAGAAGGTGAAATATCAATACTTTTTCAAATGGTTTCCAAACCATCCTTACTATAAATGATAATGTGTTCTCAGACCGATGATGAGTAATTTAAAAATAAGATTAATGTTGGGAATGATGGGAGATTGAGTGACTTCATATATGAAGATTTTGGAAAATTCTTCAGATGGCCTTGGATACTGAACTTTATTTGAGCACTGCCTACCACCCTCAAACCGATGGACAATCGGAATGGACTATTCAAACCTTAGAAGACATGTTGAGATCTAGCTCACTCGACTTTCAAGGTATGTGGGATCAATATTTACCTCTGGTATAATTTTCATATAATAACAGCTTCCATTCAAGTATTCAGATGGCACCAAATGAAGCATTATATGGAAAGATATGTCACACACCAACTTGTTGGGATGATGTTGGTGAAAGAAAACTCATAGGCCAAGAACTTTTTGAGGAAACAATGGAAAAGGTGAAGGTTACCCAAACCCAGATCAAAGTGGCTCAAAGTAGGAAAAAGAGCTATGCTGATAAACAGATAAAGGATTTATAATTTCAAGTAAGAGATAATGTTTTATTGAAGGTATCTCCATGGAAGGGTTTCATACGATTTGGTAAGAAGGGTAAATTGAGTCTCAGGTACATCAGACCTTTCGAAATTCTTGAACAAATTGGGGCTATAGCTTACTGTTCTGCAATGTCGCGAAGTCTATCTAAAGTTCAAGATGTTTTCCACATATCATTTTTGAGAAAAAAACATACCTGAACCAACGCATGTACTTACCAATGAAGAAATTTAACTGTAACCTGATCCATCTTATTGTGATGAGCCTGTCAAGATTCTTGATATCATAGAACAAGTGCTGAGAAACCAGACGACTCTTCTGGTAAAAGTTCTATGGAGAAACCATAAGATAGAAGAGGCAATGGGGGGAACCCTAGGAACTTATGATGAAGAACCAGCCGAATCATTTTATGCAGTGATATTTAGAAATTTTGAGAATGAAATTATTTTAAGGAGGGTAGAATGTAACATCCCAAGATTCCACAGGAGGTTTCCCTTTGAATAATACCATAGCTTGAATTGTATGAAACTTGGAGTTTTAACACACCATGACCAATAAAACAAGCCGTTATGAATAGTAATACCCACTTTTTGAAATTTTAAAAAAATTATTTCTCAAAATAGACTTCAATTTTTAATTTGTAATATCGAATTTATCTTAGGGTAAATTTTTTTGTTTTTTTCTAAAAACAATCAATTTTTGATGAATAATGAAAAACAATGCGTTATTATTTAAAAATGACTTTTTATTTAAGTAATTTGTTATATTATTTTAATTTATTTTAGGTCAAAATATATACATAATAACTATATATGTTCAATTTAATTCATTGGAGTCATTTTATAATAAGTTTAGATGTATAAAATTTTATTGAACTTTTTACCTTCTTTTACACACCTTCTAAGAGTATTTACAGATTTGCATAAAACATAATATTACCACTTATGTGGGTTGAATTTAAAAAATCTTAGATACATGGTTTACATCAGTAAGTAAAATGTGGTTCAATAAAATGAAAATAATTTTTCGTGAATAGTAACTTTTGACTTTTATTTACCACGGTTAAAAGTAAAACGGGTAATTAAGGGTAAAAATGATATTATAATTACCCTAACACATGTACTAATTCTATTGGATAAGTTTAATTCGACCAAAAACAACCTTATGAATAAAATATGATCCTCTTTTATCCACATGTATAAGATTATAACATTTATTATTATTTTATTTAAAGAAGAGTTAAAAGAGTTCAATTCAAAGTTTAATAACTAAATAATTTTTAATATATAGTTACACACAATATAAATTTGACTATGAATATTAATTATAAATCTAAATAAATTTCCTATATAATGATATTTTATTTATAATTTTTAGACATTAAATAATTTAATTTATTTATGACACAACGATGATGCAGTAAATACCTAAATAAGGAAATATTAAAATAATAGATATTATAAATTTACAAATAAACGTAAATTGAGAATTTTGATAAATTACACTAATTTTATAGGTTAATATTACATATTATGGTTTATTGAATAAATTTTATTCGAAGTGATAAAGTTTTTATGGCTTTCAAAAAAATCAAATATTAAATAGTGTCAAAATTGACATAATTGTGTTTTTAAAGAAATACTATATTATTAATTGATATAATATTTCTAAAAATATAAGGATCATCCAAAGTACTTAGATAAGTTTATAATTATTAATAATTAACCACATGGTGTTTTATTGTCTTGTTATAGTAAGTTTATAAACCATATAATATAGAAGAACAAAGAGACATGGTAAATGTCAAACTATTTAACTAAGAGTTAAATCTAAAAGATAATGTTAATATGGTGACCTAAAATAATCCAAAACCAATTTTTTGAGAGGTTTTCGACCCATACCCAACTTATCCTTGAAATAAATCATTTTTGAGCCATTATAAACCGAAAATTATTTTATTATAAAATAATATTTCAAGCTTTTCCAAAAGTGACCCTCACCTCTCTTATAAAAGGGCACTCCCCCTTCTCTTAATTTCACACCTCCAAAGCCATTTGGCTCTACCTAACCCTGCCCAAATATCCTCCCAATATTACTCAATTTATACTTGAGTCCTTCCTTTGGTCATAAATCCAACCTAAGGATCCCTTTTGATCAAATCAAAAGAAAGAACCCGAAGAAGAGGTAAATATTTCATAACCTCTTTCAAGTTCTTTTCTTCTTCCACTTCCTCTTTCATGGTTGTTTCCATTTTAAAATAATAAATCCAATATATTTTATATACTGTTATATTTTTATAGAAATGGTACAACCATATTAATTATTTTATCCATCATATTAATGAAAAAGTCAACAAATGTGTGTATGTATGGCTTACCGTCTCCACGTCGTGGTGTAGTTTGTTATTCAAACACTTCATTATTTGGATGGGTATAATAATAAGTATAACTAATGTAAATAATAAATATAACATGTTAATGATTCTTTATATACGATATACCATCCAATTACATACTATTTTACCATCAATATAATGATATTGTCGCTCATGCGTACGTACGGATTACAGTCTCCACGAACGCGATGAGATTCATTACTCATCGTAATCATTCAAGAATAATTTTCATTTTATGATTAGAAATAATGTTTATGAACGTAATATAATTATTTATATTAATCATATACATCTTATCCATAAAAAACAAGACTTTATTAACCAATCATATAAAGTAAAATTAATCAGTTAACACCTGAAACGATGATACTACTAAAAAATTATTAACAAAGAAATATTATATGATAATATATGACATCATATTTATGTATATGATTCTTGTATAATTTAATAACAATGTTTTAACTATTATACATGAGTTTAACATATCATCAACTAAGGAAATGTACAAGGTAAGGGTTAATTTCACAATCTCTTTATTATCCAAGGTTGTTTTTACGTAAGTATCTACTGGGACTTCTTTATCATCCACATCTGTGTTTTCTTAAAAATGTATTTCAAAAAAAAATTACTATTTACAAGAATATGGGTTAAAGTAATTTATACCCTTATTTGATCTTATATGTTTTTAAAATAATCTTTTTTTCATTTTCCAAACAAGGTACTTTATGACCTTTTCGACAAAATTAAGGTACGAATGTTTTTTTAACTTATAGGGTGGGTGCGGCTATTTTCCTCCGTTATAACATCATTGAAGCTTACCTTAAAAGAGTATTAAAAAAATTTCATAATAAATATTTTCTTTTATAATTATGTGACTCTTAAATGATTTCAAAATTGAAATATATATTTCTCTCAAAAAGTTTTGATTTCATCTATGTCAACATCCTTTGATAAAATTTACACTTGTTTGAACTTGATTCATTATGATATAAATATTCCATATTGTATTTATGTTTTTGTGATTTGTTCGACTGTGGATGTGTTATTTTTATACCATTCATGGTTTATGGTTAAATTGTTGACATTTCATATGCTAGTTTTAATACGAATATTTATGTTATGTTTCAAACTTTTAGTATGAGGAATGTATTGGACTTAGTATGTGATGGGTGGAGCCCGCTATAACTCATCGGTGAATCGGTAGGTCTCATGAGACAATTATATGTGGAATTGGCTATGTCCTTTCCCAATATGATATATTGTTTTGGGCAAGGACTAAATCATTTTTAGACGTCTTGGTCGAGGCCTTGAAAAGATGTTCCAGAAAGTCCGGCATTATACATTCCCTCATTATGAAAATAATTATGATGGTTCATGTGGTTATTATACTAGTATAACACCCATGACTATGTTTTATTATAGAATTATTTACTTATCTCATATTCCATCCATAAAGAGTTCATGTTTATTATTCCTAAAGGCATGTGTTTTCAATTATTCAACATGCCTAATGTTTATGTTATCTTCTGTTGTACTTCATAATCTTGCTGAGAATTTGAGCTCACCCCTTTATTATGTTTCATTTTCCCAGGATATGAATAATTTATTTATGAGTAACTTTCAAGAATAATTTAGGAGGCTTGGATATTTCTAATGGAATAAATTAGTCTTGTATTTCTTCTCAAGTTGTATTGTTAAACTTATATATGTATCTTGTTTCCAATAATAATGAATTGTTTCGTCTTTTGGGACATTATTCTTTGTATCATTCATTCTCAATGTAATAAAGCACCAACTCTGGGTAACTGGGGTCAGGGCATTACACTCTATCCTCTTCTTTGTATGGGTGATTTTTTCGGTCTACTGAAAGGAGTTACTTGGTTCTCAAAAATAAATATGTGATCAGGATATCATCAAATGCATATGAAGGATGAATATATTCTTAAGACCAGTTTTCAATGTCATTATGGGAATTATGATTTCATTTTGATTCCATTTAGTGTGATGAACTCTCAATAAGTGTTCATGAGGTTGATGAAATAATTGTTACAATATTTCATGCATCAATTCATTGTGGTTTGCCTCGACAACATACTTGTGTAATTTTTATATGAGGAAGAACATACAGAGTAGCTATGGGATGTTTTAGGAGTTCTTCATCATAAGAATCTATTTGGGAAGATTTTTTAAGTTCGAGTTATAATATCATTATGTTTGTTTCCTAGGAAATTTTGTGTCTTAATGTGGGGTAGTTTTGGATCCTTCAAAGATTGATTTAGTGCTTTCGTATGCATATGTTAAGACAGATACAAAGGTTTGGAGTTTTTTATCTTAGAGGATATTACATGAGGTTTGTACCCAATATATCTAATAGTATTCTTATTATAATAGGCATGACTTGGAAGGTTCAAACATTATTTTAGAGTAGATTTTTTTTGGAATATTTTGAGTATCTGAAGGAGAAGTTGTTCATCACTCCAGTTCATTATTTTCTAGAAGAGGGATTTCAGTTTAAGGGTTTTTATGATAATTAGTTTCTTGGATTGGATAGTGTTTTAATGTAACAAATATCAGTTTTTTCTTATGGATCTTATAAGTTACATCCCCATTAATTTAATTATCCCATCTATGATCATGAGTTGTTATCATTTTTTTTGTCTTTGAAGTTGTGGATGTAGTACCTCATCAATGAACATTTTTTGGTTTTGACTGATCATAAGAGAGTAAGGTATGTCTTCTCCCAGTATGAAATAAACTTGAGACAATTATGGTGGATGGAATTTGTATCATATTATAACTTCAATATTTTTGTATACCCCAATAAAGGGTCTTTTTATAGATGATGTGATAGGAATGATGTTAGGAAGTGATTATGTGTGTGAATCTATATATTCTTAGAGCGTGGTGGAAGAACTCTTTTTTATGCATAATTTTGTGGGATTGGTTTGTGATAGAGGATTACTTTTTAAGATGAAAGTGTAGTAATATTTTGTGTAATAGGAGGGGGACTCCCAGATGGGGTATTTCGAAGTGGAGGTTTGGTGAGATTGAGTTATATATGGTGATTCACCTAGTGTATGGTCTGAGGATGATCCATATTAGGTGTTATTATAGGGGATGGTTTTCATTATTTTAGTTATGTGTGAGGTGGTTCTATTTTAGTTCCATAAATCATCCTTAGTTGTATATCCTGGTGTGACAAAGATGTAGTTTTCTATAATAGGGCCTTTTGGTGGCCTGAGTTAAATCTGTAAATTTTTTTGTTTGTATCCAAATATTTAGTCTACATAAAGTTTAAGGCTGGAAACCACATAACTAGTGATTTAATAAAACTAATATTTTTACCTCGGTGGAATGAGAGAAAATTTCAATAGACTTCATCACTTGTTTACCATGATCTTAGGGATGTTATGATTATATATAGTTGATAGTGAACTATTTCACAAAGTAGGTTCATTTCTTATCGATCAATGAGTTGATATCAGTAGAAATTTTCTTAAGGCAGTACCTAAAGGATGTTGTGAGTATTCATGGTGTACTAAAGATAATAATTTTTGATAGTGATCCTCATTTATGTATATGGTGTAGAGTGTTCTTCAGTATTGTTTAGGCTCTCATTTTTGGATTTTTATTTCTTTTCATCGACATATATATGGTTAAATAGGGAAAACCTTCTAGATGATTGAATAAGTATTATGTTCTTATGTCCTATACTTTAGTGGTATGTGGATGAGGCACCTACCTTTGGTTGAGTATTCTTACAATAATTTTTTTCATACCAACCTTAGTATGAACCCATTTTATTATTTTAATTTTGACCTTGTTTTTATCCATTATGCTAGAATATGGTTTTTTAGTCAGTAATTCTCAGTCCAAAACATGTGCAGAGCATGAAAAAGATACTATAATTAATTACCAATAATATAGAGCTAATAAGAGATCATCATATGTCCTATTATATCCATATTAGGAGACCTATGGAGTTTTACATTGTAGAAAATATGTTCTGGATGGTGAATCCTCTATGGTAAACAAATTTTAGTCAGGGGGTAAGATTTTTCCCAGTTTGTTAGGCCATTCAAGGTGTTGGATTATATTGGGGCCATCACGTATAGATATAACTTCCCCAATATATCATTTGAATACATGATTTCTTCCATGAATCTCATCTTCTCACTTATCCTAATGAAAATGTTCATATTATTGATAGCATGTATATCAACTTTGATGATGAAACAATCATCAAGGAGGGGCATGTGGAGATTCAGGACCTCTAAGAGAAGGTGTTACATGGGTGTTCTATTCCCTTATTTCATGTCTTTTGGTTGCACAGTGGCATAGAGAAGAGTACACTAGAACATAATTCATCAATATGTGCTCATTATCCTGAGTTATTTGGTTCTTACCTCTTCTTTGGTATCTATTTTTTTATTAAACCTTATCTTTCTTGTGAGATGGTTTTCCCTTATTGATTTCTTATTTGTGGCCTTTTTATTATTTTATAAGTATCATTCCTTGATATTTTTTTAGAGATAAATTTTAATGTTACAAATTTCTATGCCTTGTTCCTCTACATAAGGAAATTTTCCTCCTATGATAGATATATTCTTGAGAGGTATGTCATGGGGTGTCTATTCAAACAACCCCTTTTCTATTTCTTCTCTCTAGTTTGTGTTTTAATTCTCAAGGATGGGAATTGTTTAAGAGTTATCTAATGTAATTCTCCATACCTTCCATACCTTTCCTTTTTTTAAGTATTTTTGTTTTTGATGAGGTGTTTAAATGAGTTTGAAGGACTTTGAAGAATATTATGTCCAAATGGGCTACACCACATCCTCATGAAAGATGTGGTGACCCTAGTGTTCTATTATATGAAATGGGGATGGGGATGGGATTTCCATGTGGTTTTGGATTTCTTTGTTAGGGTAATTCACCATGTATGTGGGAAACATTCAATTAAACAAGCCATTTTTTGTTTTAGATCTCAAGTACACCCGGGAAAAGACTAGATCATGGTAGAAATCATGGTGGTGGTTGATATTTCTTTGAAATGACCGAAATAGCTATGTTTTTTCTCAGATCTTAGCCGGTTTGAGGGTGGAAATTCATGAAATGATATATGTATTTTAAATAAATTTTTAATTTTATTTCTTTACCCATATAAATATATCAACACATCTCATTTGGGTGTTCATTCCAATTACAGACACTCTAGTGAACCTAGTTCATGGTGGCGTGATTTTTCACTTTTAGGCTCTATTAAAAGAACTTTTTACTAGGTATTAATTTTTTTTCCCTACCTTGATGTGGTGTGATTAATTCATTGTGGATTATAACTCATTTCATGGTGAATAGAGTGATCTTTTTCAAGGAGAATTTCCATTATTCATCTACCTTTAGTTCATCCTTTTATTTATATGTTCATATAACCCAATGCTTATATTTTGGTTGTTGTTTAATCTTGGTTTGTTATTATCTTATTACAGTTCGGTTCACCCTAATATACCATTATCTTGGAAGTGTTTCATTCGGTGGTGGTTGAAAATTGATTATCTGTTATTGTGTAATGAATATTGTACTTATAAATTGGGATAGGGAATTCATTGTTTCTTCATTATTTTATGTGAAATGGTAAATTTAACATCATTTATCTCTTTGGGTAATTATGGAAGTAAACTTAATAAATATTAAACCATATTAAAGAATAAAATTTGGTTTTTTTAGAAATTTCATGTGTTTCCACCATGTCAGTGGTTTGATTTTATTTTTCTAGATATTGTGTTGTCTATATTTATGATGCAGTTTATCATGTTTTATTATGATGGAATTGAATCGAAAAAATAAATATGGTAATAATAGTTTTCTAAATAATAAAGGTTTATTTTTCACTTCAAATAATCCTTCCTTATAATTTGGTGGAAATCAAAGTGATTCTTGATAAACATTTAAATGATATTATTCTTCTTAAGGTTTGATGAAAATGAAACTTATACTTGAAAGAATGTTTAAATAATTTATAGTTAATGGCATCCATTGACTTAGGATATCTATGTCTGTAACCTGTGATAAATCAAGTGGTTATTTCTAGATGTTAATGAACCATTTGTTTTATAAAGATAAATGTTTTGGGATAAGTGATCCCATTTTCTTAAGAAGGATAGATGACTTGTTCTTTTTAGTGCCTAGATTCCATGTTCAATTTGCTGTTTTCTTACTGCATTTTTTGATTTCTTGGGATAAGGAGCCTAGAAACAAAATGTTATGTGATCGAAGGATGGCTAATTGTTAATAAGATATGGATAAGGAGATTGGGGTTTATAGTAAATGTTGGTTCCTGGGATGGCTGGATTAATACTGATGTGCATGGTGGGTTCAAGGATTCCATTAGAACATATGGAATGGATTATGTATCGGATTTACTATTATTGTGATGAAATTTTGGATTATTTCTTATTAATTAATCTACCTTAAAGTTGGGAAGGATTGTTTTCTTGTTTCTTCTTTATTTTACTAACTTACTAAAGTATCTAGTTATGTATGATTTAAAAATCCCATTTAAGGTATCTAAGGATGAGTCCTATAGTACGTGGAATTATGTAATGATAATTTTAATGAATGTTAAATAACATAACCTATAGGTCGGATACTAGAATGGAATTATAAATGAAGATAATTATTGGAGAACCATTGGATCAGTTTGATTATTCCTAGGATGTATAGACTTTAATAGATAATTAATATAAATTGGAAATGGTATTACATTAATTAATTGATGGTGTATTAATTACTTTATCTATGAAATGTTTAAAAAATGTATAGATAATCATCTTGAAATATTTATGTTCTTATAGGATTTATAGTCCTTATTAGTGACAGTTTGGTGCTCATGTGATGATAAATGAAGTCAATCCTAAGATTGTATTGATTCACATAGTGTGGTAGATATGTATATAAATATATATCCTATATATTATATGATTTAATACTCTTATTCACCCTTATAGTTTGGGATAATGACACCCATTAGACTATGGTATGGTTTTTTTTCTAATATCCAGGTTGGTATGGAATGGATGGCTAACTACTCGCTTTTTCCTTAATCTATTATCTTGGTGGTGTTATATGATATTATGCTAGGTAGTTACATTTCCCGTATATTTTTATAGAGGGTTTTAACATCTTGTATTTATTTCACACACATGTATATCTATATATTTTATCCTAAGGATTATTATATATATGTATTGTATGAGTTCTGATGGATTGAGGTATAATACTTGACATACAGGTTGTGGAAGCTCATGGAACTACTTGGTTACTATATAGAGATATAGATTATGATGATGAGATGATTTAATGCATGTTATGTGATTATGGGATAATGTGATGCATGGGGTTTATGATATTATTATGTTTCCAAGGTTTATCTAGGAATGATTTGTAACACCCCAAGCTTCCACAGTATGCTTCTCTTTGAATAGTATAGTAGCGTGTGTTGTACGCAACTCCGAGATTCTAACACGCCCTAACCAATCAAAGTAACCGTTATGAATAGTAATACCCACTTTCTGAAATTTTAACAATATTATCTTTAAAAATGGACTTCATTTTTGGATTCGTAATATCTAAATTATCCTAGGATGAAATTTTGGTACTTTTCGGATAACTTTTATATTTTGATGAATAGTGAAAATTCCTATATTTTAATTAAAAACAAATTTTTTAATCAAAATAATTAATAGTGATAAATTATGAATTTGGGTGGTTTTAAAGTATATTTAGAATATATTTTTACCATTTAATACAATTTTGGTCATTGGACATAAAATCACAATTAAACCGGACATAAACAAGTGTCAATCTTTTGATAGTTATTATATCTTAAAAAGACGTTTTTTGTTTTGACAGCGTGAATTAATTTTAAATTAATTTCTGCCGCTTCTGTGTTTTGAATTTGGAAAAATGGATTCCATATTTGAAATCAGGATGTCCAAATTGTGTAAATAGGTAACTTTTATTTTTAGACATTTTGAATAATTACTTCGGTAAATATTTTATATACCATGGTTAAAGGGTAAATCCGGTAAATAAGGGTTAAAAAATAATATTATAATAATGATAAATTACCCTAAAACGTGTGTTAACATTATTGGTGGATAAATGTCCGACCATGGGTATCTTTGGGTCTATTTTGGGACCCCAGGGAGCCACTTGTTGGTGATAAGGACACTTTATAGTAATTAAGTTAAAATAATTACAAAAATGACATAACCATATATCTTTTAGAAAAACAATTTTTACATAGGTTTATATATGTTATATTTTCTATTATAAAACTTCATTATAAAGATAAAAATATTTCCTACATAATGGTATTTTATTTATAATTTTTAGATATTTATAAATTAAAAATATATATGACACAATAATGATGCAGTATTTTTCTTTATCAATGAAAGAATCAAATAATTGGTATTATAAATGTTAAAATAAATATAATTTGAAATTTTTTATGACATAAACTAATTTTATTGGTTAATATGACATTTTAGGATTGCTTAAATGAATTTGGTTCGAATTAATAAATTTTTTAATACTTTAACAAAAATTAATTATTGAGTAGTGTCAAAATTGACATAAATGAGTTTTTAAAACAAATATTATATTATTAATTTATATTCAATTATTAAAAATCTATGTTTCGGCCAAATGACTCATATAATTATTTTTCTATCATTAATGAACCACTTTGGGGTCTCTTGTATTTATATAGTAAGTTTATTAACTATATAATATAAAAATACAAAGTGGCATGGTATGTGTCAAACTAATTATCTAAGAGTTAAAACTCAAAGATAAGGTTAATATAATGACCCATACATGTATAAATTCTATTGTTTGAGTGGTTTTAGACCCATACCCACATTAACCCTTAAATAATTCACTTTGGAGCTATTGGAAACCGA
Organism: Viscum album; assembly: GCA_963277665.1. Lineage (NCBI taxonomy): Eukaryota > Viridiplantae > Streptophyta > Magnoliopsida > Santalales > Viscaceae > Viscum > Viscum album. Next base: position 614,961,410 of record OY728128.1, read on the forward strand.
ATATGAATATATTATAAAATAATATTTCGAGATTTTCCTAAGGTGCCCCTCCTCCCCCTTATAAAAGGACACCACTTCTAACTAATTATTCACACATTAAAATACTTTTGGATCGGCCAACCCCTGACCAAGAAATCTCTCAACTTCCCTCACTTAAACATACATTCCTTAGTTTGATCAGAAATCCAACCTAAAAATCCCTTTTGATCAAATCATAAGGAAGAACCCGAAGAAGAGGTAATGTCTTCACCACCCTCTTTAAAGTTACTTTCTTCTTCAACTTCTTCTTTCCTTCTTATTTCCATTCTAAAATAATAACTCCAGTAACTAATATATACTATGATGTTATTATAATTATGGAACTAACAAATTCATTATTCTATCCATCCCTTGAATGACATGTAACCATACGTGCGTACGTACGGCCTACCGTCTCCACGTTGTGGTGTAATTGTTATTCAATATATTATTATTTTTATTGGTATAATAATGATGTATAATTCATTTAAATAATTAATATAACATGATAATTATTCTGTCTATATGATATACCATCTAATTATATATTATTTTAATATCAAAATAATGATATTGTCGCTCGTGCGTACGTACCGTCTCCACGAACGCGATGAGATTCATTCCCCATCGTATCCATTCAAGACTAATTCTAATTTGATGATTAAAAGTAATTTTTAAAAACTTTATATCATTCTGGATATGAATAAGATACAACCTATCCATAACAAACACAACTTATATAACAAAACATATAAAAGAAAACGAGTAAGTTAACACCCGGAACGACGATAATACTAAAGTATTATTATCAAACCACTATTAGAAGATCATATATGATATCATAATTATGTATATGGTTCTTGTATAATTTAATAACAATGTTTTAACTATTATACAGGAGGTTAACATACCATCGACTAAGGAAAATTTCCAGTTAAGGGTTTATTTTATAATCTCATCATTATCCGAGGTTGTTTATAGGTATTTATCTACTGGGACCTCTTTATCATCCACATCCATGTTTCTTAAAAATGTATTTCAAAACATTCTTACTATTTTAGAGAATATGGGTTAAAGTCATTTATACCCTTGTTTTAATTTTTATTATAAGTTTATTTAGGAATCTTTCCGTTGTTTTCCAAACAATGTCATTTTTAACCTTTTCGACAGAATTAAGGTAAGAATGTATTTTTTTAACTTATACGGAGGATGCGGCTATTTTAAGCCATCATAAAATCTTAGAATCTTCCCTTACAAGCTTATAAGGATATTTTCAAAGTAAATGTTTTATTTTATAATTATGTTACTTTTAAATTATTTAAAAAAAAGAGATATTTCTCTCAAATAGTTTTGATTTCATCTATGCCAACATCCTATGATGGATTTTAAGATTATTTGAAGTTTATTTATTATGATACAAAACATACATATTATATTGAAGTTTTTGTGATGTTTTTGACTATGGATGTGTTATTTTTATACCATTCATGGTTTATGTAGAAATTATTGACATTTCGTATGCTAGTTTTAATGCGATTGTTTATGTTATGTTTAAACCTATTCAAATGAGGAATGCATTGGACTTAATATGTGACTGGTGGAGCCTGCTTTAGCTCCTCGATGGATCGGTAGGTCTCAGGAGACAAACTACTGTATTGGCATGAGGCCTTGACAAAATCTTATTTGTAGTCTTGGCACGAGGCCTTGGCTACGTGGTGATGATAGTATGGCATTATGCATTCTGTCATTATGAAAGTGGTTATTGATATTGTATGTGATTATTCGACTAGTAGAATATCTATTTGAATAAGTAAATGGAATTATTTCGTTTTATCTATTCCATATTATACTGAAGTTGAAGTTTAAAAAGGCTTTTGTTTTAGTTATACATTGCCGTAAATGTTTATGTTTATTTATGAATGTTTCTGCTATATTGTTATCCTTACTGGGTATCTGAGCTCACCCCTTTCAATGTTTTATTTTTCCAGGATGTGAAGAAATAATTTATGAATGACCTATAGGGATAATATGAGGGGATATGAAGACAAGATGTTGTTTTAGTAGTTTTACTTTTTATTATGTAATGTAAGACTTAGGAATATATCTAGTGTTTCCAAGGCTACTAAACCAATCGGTCTTTCGAGATTTGATCTTTCTTGTGATCATGCCAATGTTATGTAATAACTCACCAACTCTGGGTAGCTGGGGTTGGGGCGTTACAGTTGGTATCAAAGGAATTTTAGTACAAACCTTGGAATCAAGATTTAGATAAACTCTGATTAGAGCACGTAGAACTAAGATGAACTTTGAGGATTAGTGTAGAAGAACTTCCTAGAATTTGGGTATTGTAGAGATTTTGTGAGTTTTCTGAGCAATACATCCTTTTCTGGATACGATCAGGTATAGGCGGCTCTGACACAGATGTACCTATGGGTAAAACCCGAAAACACCACTTTGAGCTAGACTCGAACAAGAACTGGTGCAAGAAAACGGTCCTAGCTGCACTCTTGGTTACGACACTCCCGGGGGATATTCTTAGGATAATTCTCATTTTCTTTACGAACCATTATGAAGGGTTTATGAGTATATACTTACTCAAAGAAAAAAAATTTATTATTATGGATTATATCCATAAACTGTTCAATTTATGTTAAGTGTTTTACAAGTATGGAATTATGTATTTTGATTCATAAACTGATCAAGTTTATGCCATTTTTTTGAAATGGAGCCTAGTGGATGAAATGGAAACCATATCAATGCACGCACTCCATGTAGGGATTTCCTTCCTGCTCAAGATAATTATAGTGGAGCTGGTGATGTAACTGGTGCTGATCAGCTTATCACCATACTAGGACAACTCAGTCAGGTTATGAATAATAACCTTACCCCTATGGAGCACCCTGATCTGCAGCGTGGAGGATCAATGTTAGATCGCTTCATGAGGCAACAACCACCAACATTCAATGGGAGTACAAATCCCTTGGTACCTGAGTAATGGATAAATTCTTTAGAAAAAATATTTCATGCCTTGTGGAGTAGTGAAAGGGAAAAAGTTATCATGGCAGTTTACCGCCTCACTGGAGATGCTGATCAATGGTGGTCATTGATTCAAAACACTAAGGAAGATGATTAAGTATCAAATATGGAATTGATGGAGTTAAAAGAACTTTTCTTAGAAAAATACTTTCCTCATGACCATCGAGCAGATATGGAAAGGCAATTTCTGAGTATGAGGCAAAAGGAGGATGAGAATGTCGCAAAGTATGAAGCTAACTTTATAAGGTTAGCAAGGTATGCTGGAGATTATATATGTAACCCAAGATGTAAGATTGATCATTTCTTTGATGGGTTAAAATAATTTCATCATCGAGCATTAGTCTCACAATCCTTCTCGTCGTACGAAGACATTGTCTCATGTGCTATAAAGACGGAAAAGGAATTCTCTAAGTCTTATGACTTTAATGAAATGAAAGAGAAGAAGAGATATGCTGATCAATCTGGAAATGGAAATAAGGGGAAGAAGGGAAAAGTTGAATATCAATACTGTAGTAAATGTGGGAAGAAACACCCTGGTACTTGCTTGAAGGGAATGGGTGTCTGTTACAAATGTGGTGAAAAGGCCACCAATCTCGTGATTGTAAAGGGAAGAAGGAAGCTACCGATTTTCAGTGCTACAATTGCAGGGAGATGGGAAATTATGAAAATGAATGTCCTAAGCAATAGAGGAACTTACCTCAGAAAAGGCCAAGCGATCAAGGCCAAGCTTATGCTCTCACTACTATTGAGGTAGAAGCTCCGAAATACATGGTGGCAGGTAATTTAATGGTTTCCTCGTGTTTATAAAATGCTTTATTTGATTCTGGATCATTGCATTATTTAATATCTTCCCATTTTGATAAGAAAATTAGATATTTCCAATTTGATTTAACAAAGTAGTTGTCAGTTAAAACTCCAAAGGGAAGTATCATTGCTACAATGTTCTGTGGATTTGTTCCCATTAGGGCATATAAATGTTCTTTATCTGTTGATCTTATCGTCATACCCATTACTGAATTTGATATAATCCTCGGTATGGATTGGATTTCGGGCCATGATGTGAAGATTTATTATACGAAAAAGGAGGTTACTATTTTTGATGATGATGATACTGAACACCTTATCTTTAGAGTAGAATCATCACCACCTAATTCTTATCTAGATCCACCCCCAATAGCTCAAATAAATTCAATTATCTGGGAATAATATAATGAAATAACTGTGGGTGAGGAAAGAAATGTTCAAATAGAGGATGTACCTATTGTGAAATAATATTTAGATGTGTTTCCGGAAGATTTACTTGGACATCCTCCAGAACGAGAAGTTGAATTTTCCATTGATTTAATTCTTGGATCAAGGCCTATATCGAAGACCCCTTATAGAATGGCCACTGTGGAATTAGTTGAACTAAAGAAACAACTAGAGGAATTGAGTAATAAGGGATTTATTCTCCCTAGTGTTTCTCCATGGGGATCCCCTGTTCATTTTGTTAAAAAGAAAGATGGATCTATAAGGTTATGTATCGACTACAGGGAGATCAATGTTATAATAATAAAGAACAAGTATCCCCTACCACGCATTGATGATTTATTTGACCAACTGCATGGAGCTCAATACTTTTCAAAGATTGAACTTCGATCAGGATACCATCAGTTGTGTGTGAAGAAGGAAGAAATTCAGAAGACATCATTTCGAACAAGGTACCGACATTATGAGTTTACAGTAATGCATTTGGGGCTGACTAATTCACCCTCTCTATTCATTGATCTGATGAATAGAATTTTCAAGGAATATCTCGATGATTTTGTGGTGGTATTTATTGATGATATCTTAGTATACTCCAAAAGCTACGAAGATCATGAAAATCACTTGCGCATTATCTTGAAGACTCTGAGAAGACATGAATAATATGGGATGTTTATCAAGTGTGAATTCTGGCTTCAAAAGATTTCTTTTCTTGGCCATATTGTCTCTAAGGATGGAATTTCTGTTCATCCTTCTAAGACTAAGGCAATCCAAGAATGACTATCATCGATGAGTATAACTGAGGTACGCAGTTTTATTGGTTTAGCAGGTTATTATCGACGTTTCGTCCAAAACTTTGCCCGGTTGGCCGGCCCATTAACAAAGATCACACGTAAAGGGGTTAAATTTGTTTGGACAAAAGAGTGTGAAGAATGTTTTGAAGAACTGAAGAGAAGATTATTAAATGCTCCTATATTGACTCTACCATCGGGGAATGATGGTTTTGTTATTTATAGTGATGCATCAATGAAAGGACTATGTTGTGTCCTTATGCAAAATGATAGGGTTATTGCCTATGCATCACGACAACTAAAAACTCATGAGAAAAACTATCCTACTAATGATCTTGAGTTAGCTGCTGTAATCTTTGCTTTGAAGATAAGGAGGCATTATCTCTATGGTGAGAAATGTGAGATTTATACTGATCACAAGAGTTTGAAGTATATTTTCTCACAGAAAGAACTCAACGTGAGGAAAAGGAGATGGCTTGAACTACTCAAGGATTATGATTTCATGATACACTACCACTCGGGGAAGGCAAATAAGGTGGAAGATTCTTCGAGTAGAAAGGATCATGGATTTTTGAACGTGATGAGAATGGAAAGGGATCCTATTTTCATGGATCTAGTGAAGATGGATATAATAATCACCATGGAAGGTGAAACATCAATGATTTTTTAAATGTTTTCCAAACCATCTTTACTATAAAGGATAAAGATTTCTCATAACGGTGATGAAGAGTTACAAAGGAAGATTAAAGCTATGAATGATGGGAAATTGATTGACTTCGTGTATAAAGATCAAATTTTGAAGTTTGGGAAGAGACTTTGTGTTCCCGATATACCTGATCTAAAAAGTGAATTGTTGGATGATGCTCATAGTTCCAATTTCCTTATACACACTGGGAGAACCAAAATGTATAGAGATCTGAAGTAACATTTTTGGTGGGACAACACAAAGAGGGAGATTGCTGATTTTGTGTCAAGATGTATGGTTTGTCAACAAGTGAAAGCTGGAAGGCAACAGCCTGGTGGATTATTGCAACCTTTTCCCATACCTGAGTGGAAATGGGATAATATCATGAGGGAATTTGTCATGGGACTACCAAAGACTCCTAGAAGGAACGATGCAATATGGGTCGTTGTTGATCGTCTTACCAAGTCAGCACATTTTATTGCTATAAGGGAGGATTTACCACTTGAACGTCCAGCGAGAATATATATTAATGAGGTTGTGAGACTTCAGGGAGTACCCCTATCGATTGTCTCGGATCGTGATCCCTGTTTTACATAAAGATTATGGAAAATTATTTAGAAGGCCTTGGATACTGAACTTTGTTTGAGCAATGCTTACCACCTCAAACAGAGGGACAATCAGAACGAACTATTCAAACCTTAGAAGACATGTTGAGATCATGCTCACTTGACTTTCAGGGTATGTGGGATCAATATTTACCACTAGTAGAATTTTCTTATAACAATAGCTTCCATTGAAGCATTCAGATGGCACCATATGAAGCGTTATACGGAAAGAGATGTTTCACACCAGCATGTTGGGATGATATTGGTGAAAGAAAACCTGTTGGCCCGGAACTAGTGGAGGAAACTATGGAAAAGGTAAAGGTAATCCAAAACCACATCAAAGCAGCTCAAAGAAGGCAGAAGAGTTATTCTTACAACCGAAGAAAGGATTTGGAATTTCATGTGGGAGATTATGTTTTCATGAAGGTATCTCCATGGAATGGATTTATACGTTTTGGCAAGAAAGGTAAATTGAGTCCCAGGTACATCAGACCTTTCGAAATTCTCAAATGAATTTGGGCTTTAGCTTACCGTTTGGAAATGCCGGCAAGTCTCTCCAAAGTTCATGATGTGTTCCACGTATCACTGTTGAGAAAATACATGCCTGGCCCAACACATGTACTCACCTATGTGGAATTAGAACTAGAACCCGATATGTCTTATTGTGAAGATCCCATCAGGAGTCTTGATATGAGAGAACAAGTGTTGAGAAACCAGACGACTCGTCTGGTAAAAGTTTTATGGAGAGAATATAAGATGGAAGAGGCAACGTGGGAACCCGAGGAACTTGTGATGAAGAACCACCCGAGTATTTTTATGAAGTAATATTCTAGAAATTTCGAGGACAGAATTATTTGATGGAGGGGAGAATGTAACACCCCAATCTTCCACGGTACGCTTTCTTTGAATAGTATAGTAGCGTGTGTTGTACGCAACTCTAAGATTCTAACAGGCCGCAACCAATCAAAGTAGCCATTATGAATAGTAATAACCACTTTTTGAAATTTTATACATTTTATATTTAAAAATGGACTTCATTTTTGGATTCGGAATATCAAAATTATACTAGGATGAAATTTTGGTACATTTCGGATAACTTTTATATTTTGATAAATAGTGAAAATTACTAAATTTTAATTAAAAACAAATTTTTTAATCAAAATAATTAGTAGTGATAAATTATGAATTTTAGTGGTTTTAAAGTATATTTAGAATATATTTTTACAATTTAATACAATTTTGGTCATTGGACATAAAATCACAATTAAACCTGACATAAACAAGTGTCAATATTTTGATAGTTATTATATCTTAAAAACACGCTTTTTGTTTTGATAGCGGGAATTAAATTTAAATTAATTTCTTCCACTTCTGTGTTTTGAATTTGGAAAAATGGATTCCATATTTGGAATCAGGATGTCCAAATTGTGTAAATAGGTAACTTTTATTTTTAGGCATTTTGAATAATTATTTCGGTAAATATTTTATTTACCATGGTAAAAGGTTAAATCCGGTAAATAAGGGTTAAAAATAATATTATAGTAATAATAAATTACCCAAAAATGTGTCCTAACCTTATTAGTGGATACATTTCCGACCATGGGCATCTTTCGGTCTATTTGGGGACCCCATTGAGCCACTTGTTGGTGATAAGGACACTTTATATTAATTAAGTTAAAATAAATACAAAAATGACATAAGCATATATCTTTTAGAAAAAAAAAATTTACATAGGGTTATATGTGTTATATTTTCGATTATAAATATTCATTAGAAATCTAAAACGATTTCATACATAATGGTATTTTATATATAATTTTTATAGATTTAAAAATTAAAAATATATATGACACAATAATGATGTAGTATTTTCCTTATCAATGAAATAATCAAATAATTGGTATTATAAATGTTAAAATAAATATAATTTTACTGTTATGATGAAATAAAAGAATTTTATTGGTTAATATAACAGGTTAGTATTTCTTAAATGATTTTTTTTAGAATTAATAAAGTGTTTAAGACATTAACAAAAATCAATTATTGAGTAGTGTCAAAATTGATATAAATGAGCTTTTAAAACAAATATTATATTATTAATTTATATTCTATTCATAAAAATCTAAGGTTAGGCCAAATGACTCATATCATTATTGGTATATCATTAGTGGACCACTTTTGGGTCTCTTGGATGTATATAGTAAGTTTATTAACTATAAAATATAAAAATACAAAGTGACATGGTAAGTGTCAAACTAATTAACTAAGAGTTAAAACTAAAAGATATGGTTAATATAATGACTCAAACCTATCTAAATTCTATTGTTTGAGTGGTTTTCCACCCATACCCACCTTAACCTTTAAATAATCCACTTTTTGAGCCATTAGAAACCGAATATGAATTTATTATAAAATAATATTTCTTGATTTTCCTAAGGTTCCCCTCCTCCCCCTTATAAAAGGACACCACTTCTAACCAATTATTCACACCTTCAAAGCCTTTTGATTCGGAAAAACCCTGACCAAATACTCTATCAACTTCCATAACTTCAACATAGAGTCCTTAGTTTGATCATAAAGCCAACCTAAGGATCCCTTTTCATCAAATCAAAAGAAAGAACCAGAAGAAGAGGTAACATCTTCACCACCCACTTTAATGTTCCTTTCTTCTTCAACTTCTTCTTTCCTTGTTATTTCCATTCTAAAATAATAAATTCGGTACCTTCTATATAATTTGATGTTATTACAATTATGGAACAAACAAATTCATTATTCTATCCATCCCTTCAATTACATTTCACCATATGTGCGTATGTACGGCCTACCGTCTCCACGTTGTGGTGTAATTGTTATTCAATATATTATTATTTAGATAGGTATAATAATGATGTATAATTCATGTAAATAATAAATATAACATGATAATGATTCTGTCTATATGATATACCATCCAATTATATATTATTTTAATATCAAAATAATGATATTGTCGCTCGTGCGTACGTACGGATTACCGTCTCCACGAATGTGATGAAATTCATTCCCCATCGTATCCATTCAAGACTAATTCTCATTTGATGATTAAAAGTAATGTTTATGAACTTTAAATAATTCTGGATATGAATAAGTGTAAAGACCCTTAAAATTCAAGGGAAATGTTTTTTCTTAATTTTCTTTGGGATTTTACAAGAACGCGGTTTCTGACGGCACCTGATTCTGAGGCCCGGTTTTCCCGGAATCATGTTCCGAAGTTTAGCTCGGGTACGTTCAGTGAACGAATGAGCGGGTTTTCCTAACATTTGAACCGGTTCTCGGAATCAAAATCTGAGGACACCGATGGAATCACAGCACTGGTAATTTCTTAATAACACCTTTTCCGGAGTTGTGTTTGCTCGGGTGAGGTTATTAATTAAATGGGTTAACTAAAGAATAAAATAAAATATTGTGGTACAAATTTTATTTTTTATTCTAGGTATTTTAAACCTATGTTTGGTGGTTGGAGTGGGACCCACTAGTATCCTTACTCCACTAGGTAGGATATTAGTGAGGTGGGGCCCACACGAGCCCCACCCACTTTATTTCCTTTTTACCTCCCATGTGCATTTAATTTGGTAACTCACCCGCACCCCCTCTGAAATGCCAAGTCAACTCTCGCGTTTAATTGGATTATTAAACACCTCATTAATTGGTCAACGCAGGTTAATTAAATTGTGTTTTAAATTTGAATTTCAAATAAGGGAGGGCATGGGTAATAAAATAAGGCAACTCCTTATTTTATTATTGTTGTTTCATTGTGCAGGAAGGATTGGAGAGAATTTTCTCAAAGCCTTCGAATCTTCATCTTCTTCATTGGAGAATGCGAAGAACGATGAAGAACACTGGCCTCCGATGGAAGACGAAGAAGAACGCTAGTTCCCCAGAGATCGACGATGCGACGCCGTGTACAGCGACACCGATGATCCTCTTCTCTGCGACGCCGATGAATCCTCTTCTCCACGATGTCGTGTACCGCGATGTCGACGACGCTTATGGAGCCTCCTTCCACGACGTCCTTTTCCTACGATGAACCTTCGTTCAACAACACTTGAGGTAGGGGGTTTGGTTTAATTTGATTTGTGTGGATTATATACTCGGCATATGATTAAATTTTTGAAAGTCATTTGAACCACTAACGCGGTGATTGTGGACCAACGAACAAGTCCGAACCCACCGATTCTCTATTCTTGATGCACGGAATGTTGGGTGATGATGAAACGGGACCGTTGAGCGATTGGAGGTCGTCGCAGTAATATACGGGTCCCAATGCGACCCCTGGTAAAGACGGGAGCAGGAACGGACCACCGGAGCGGCTCCGGTGGCCCGTAGACTTCACCGGCGGCACCCGCGGCTGGAGGCGGTGGCGTCCCGGTGCGCCGTCAGGAGGGACCGCCGCGGCTTCAGCCGCAGTGGCAGGTGACCGGGATCCCGCGGCTACGTGAGACTCAGGGGAGACGCGGCGCCCAGTGCCGCGGCCGCGGGCAATGGAGTGGCCCCCATGTCGGGGTCGCGGTTCCAATCAAGGGGGGCATCCCCCCCCCCCCCCCCGTTTCGCTCAGCTCGGCGCTGGCCGAGTTGGCCATGCGGGCCGCACGCGCGCGCTAGGCCAACCGGCCGCCCATGCCGGACCAGGCCGCGCCCTAATGGGCCGGACCCGGACTCGGTTCGGGTCGACCCGGTTCGAGCTGACCCAGGGGGTCTCGGGTCGGGTCGGTCCGGGCCCAAAACTCCCAAAAACCAGATAGGTTCTTTCTTTTACCCATATCGTGTGTTAAGGACCTCCGATCGATGCACCGTCAGTTGTGTGGCGATCCTTGGAATAAGACAGTCATTTTGGTATAGTACACTCAAGGTTTCAGAGATCTATGGGTATGGCCGAGTTGGTTTGAACATGAAACCAACCGGGCCCTCGAAGCAGAAACGCTTATAACATGACCTCTGGACTTCCGATTCACGTGTCGTCGACTTGGTTAGATTCCTATTAGTGATACGGATCTTTTGGATTACTCCGATCGAGTTTTGGATGCAGTTGGAGTGTAGTTGGGTTGGATTTGACTTAAAAACCAACTGGGTCCCTCTAACGAAAAAGGCCAATAACTCTCAGACCGGGTGTCCGATTGGCGCGTCGTCTGTCACGTTGAGTTCCTCTTGTCAAGACGAAACCTTGGTATACATCAACTCCAGACTACGTGTCAGTTTATTATTCAACCCCCCATGGCTCGTGGAGCAGACCCTCCCAGAATCGAGCATGTTGTGTGCGGGAACCCTAGAGCTGGCTGCGACTGCGATGAAGACCGTACTGAAATCCTCTGTGGGTTCGACGGTGATGAAGACTACACTAAAATACTACGTGGGTTCGGCAGCGATGAAGACCGTACTGACATCCCCTATGGGTTTGACGACGATGAAGACAGCACTGAAATCCTACGTGGGTTCGACAGCAATGAAGACCGTACTGAAATCCTTCGTGGGTTCGACGTCGATGACTACTGTTCTTGTATCCTACGTGGGTCTGGCAGTGTTTGACTCTATTCTTGCTATCCTACGTGGGTCTGGCAGAGTAGTTGGTCTGTATCCTATGTGGGTCTGACAGCTTAGCTGGTTTAGTATCCTACATGGGTCCTAGCTTAGATGAATCAGTGCCTATATCTGATCATCTCTATCACCTTACGAAGTAGTATACCTGTGTGAGCTGAGTCTTGAATTTCAATCAATATCTTTGATATTATTGACTTTCATTCCTATGTGGATTGGGTTGTGTTATCCTGTGTGGATTGGGTTGTACTCATATATGGATGTGATCGAACTTGGGCTCGGATGTTGGAGCTGAATGGGAATTGATGACTTAGGATTATGTATAGGAATATACCTAAGTTGTGTTGGATGTTACTTCGTGATTTTGTCTTTCCTTTGTGGATTATCCTTTGTGGATTTTGGGAGACCTTCGGGGGTCTCGGGGTCCCTACTGAGTAGCGTATACTCACCCCTAAATAGGCTATGCCCTCACTACGTTGTGTTGGATGCAGACGATGGACATCGTTGACTGTGGTTGAGGCTTGTGGAGAAAGTCGGTACCTGGAGGTGGACCATTGGGCGGGACGTACAGGGAGCGAACGGCTGGACCCGAGGTGCTGAGGAGGATATCTTTACCCACCCTTCAGTTGGGACTTCTAGTGGACAGCTCGACGTTTCTTCTTTACTTTTAGTTGTTGTACTTCTTTCCAATTGTACCTTACTTTCAGTTTGGGTTTGTATTCTGGCACATTTACTTTCCGCACTTACTATTGTACCCAGTTTTACTTAGTGTTACTTCTTCTTGCTTACTCTGTGGTGTTTGTTTACTTTATAAAGGCAGTGCCTTCCCCTTTTTGTTGGGATTTACTCCTTGGTTCTGGTCGCCAACCCCTGGCCTATAGAAGGCGGGCTTGGGGTAGTCACGGCATGGTTCCCAAGGACGGGTCATGACAAATTGGTATCAGAGGAGTTCGGTTCTACCGCAGAACTCTGGAATCTGATCTTTCTTCTATGTGAAGCAATAGTTTTAAGGGTTTTTAGTGTGGTTATCAGTCCAGGGAGTCCAGTATTGGTGCGGCGGCCGACGTATCCATACACCAGGACCCTGACTTCTGATTTCTGACTCAATGCATGAAAACATTTATTGCATGTGTGTTTCAAAAGTTTTCTTTGTGATTACTTTTTGTCAGCTCACTAGGTATACTATTTTGACCATGGCGCACCTATTTTTTTTAGGATGGCCCCACGATGGCATCCAGCTAGGGTTCCGAGCTTTGTGCAAGATGACAGCCCACCGAGCGACGATGCCTTGGTGCAGGGCCCTTTTTCAGTAGAGGCACCGGCGGTACCACTACCCACCGAGCCACTGATGCCACCAGCCCTAGCCGCTAAGAGTGCACGTCACCTTAGTGAACTGCATGAGTTTCATCATCAGAGACTGCCCATGTTCCGTAGGGAGACAGACCCTCTGGCAGCCGAGGATTGGCTGGAGGCGGTTGTTCGAGTTTTCAGGTTAGTGGGGACAGCAGCTTACCTCATGTTGATCCTCACAGCGAGCCTCCTACATGCAGTAGTAGGTAGATGGTGTAGCATGATGCTCCAGGTGCACGACGAGGCATCACTTCTCTAGACAGACTTTGAGAGCCTCTTCCGTTCGGAGTTCGTCCCCGCCACCCTCCGTGCAGTGCGCATCTAGGAACTTCTACAGTTGCGGTAGGGCAGCATGACGGTCACCCAGTACTCGGCGAGATTTACCGACCTCTCGCGCTATTCGACGGACATGGTATGTGACCCATTCTTCTGGGCCCGAACCTTCGAGAAAGGACTGAGGCATGAGATCAGGGCATCAATGATCTCCCTCAGCATTCTGACACAGGCAGGAGTACTTGAGCGAGCTCTTCTCTTAGAGAGACTTCTTACTAAGCCTCCGCCAGTAGCGAGACCTACTGTAGGGCGGCACATAGTAGAGTCGTCTGCATCTGGCAGTCAACAGATGTCACATGGGTCCAGGCGGACTGGACCATTAAGCAGACGACCTTAGGACACTGGCTCAGAGGTGCGGGGCACATGGCACCGAACCAGCCTTCCGAGGAGAAAGCAGTGCTACGCATGCGGCGGGCAGGGCCACAAGGCTCGTGACTACCTGACCCGCCGTGCAGAGGAGCAATAGAAGGTTGAGGGGCCACCTAGGCAGAGGCAGAGGGTCGACCATGGTGGTCCACCGAGAGCAGGCGGACGAGGCAAGGGACCTGGCCGAGCAGTAGGTGGTGGGAGATGCTTTGAGGCTTTACCACCACCACCACCAGGAGGTCCACCCCGACCATAGGGAGCTGGCAGGAAGAGACAGTCTCAGCTTCAGGCAGTAGAGGCCTACGACCATGGTGTGCCAGAGATGATTCGAGGTACTATCTGTGTCTACTCCACCCTTGCTGCAGTTCTTATAGACACAAGAGCGAGTCATTATTTTATTGGCACTGCCCTTGTTCGGAGCTCGGAGATTCCGACAGAGCCGTTGGCTCGATCCTTATGGCTAGAGACTCCTACGAGAGCAGACTCGACGATTACGCATTGGTGCCGTCAATGTGAGATTACTCTAGGAGGCGAGGGCATCAGCTGGGATCTTCTTGTAGCAGCATCGAGGCCTTACGACGTCATCTTGGGCATGGATTGGTTATCCACAGTCCATGCTTAAATCGACTGTATTAGGCGCAAGGTGCGGTGTGTTCGCACCGATGGGAGTAGGTTCACCTTCACTAGAAAGAAGGGAGCCTTTGCAGCGCAGGATGGACTCACATAGAGGAGAGGAAAACCCATCACTCATCAGTTGGCTAGCCTCATCCTAGGAGCAGTTGACATTTAGAGTCCTAGTTTTCCTGTAGTGGTGGATCAGTATTCGGATGTTTTCCCTGATGACGTTTCAGGACTACCTCCTCGCAGAGAGGTAGACCTTTATATTGACATGTACCCTTGGAAAGCCCTGATATCCACTTCAGCATATCAGATAGCCCCCGCTGAGCTTCGAGAGCTACGGGTACAGTTGGAGGACTTCCAGGGCAAGGGATTCATCCGACCTAGTGTTTTACCCTGGGCTTCCCTGATATTGTTCACCAAGAAGGCGGATGGGAGCTTGCGACTTTGTGTCGACTATCGTTGCCTGAACCAGGTGACTGTGAGGAACAAGTATCCGCTACTGAGGATTGAAGACCTCTTCGATCAGCTCAATAGAGCACGGTGGTTCTCAAAATAGACCTTAGATCAGGCAATCATCATCTCAGAGTTTGAGACAAGGACGTGCAGAAGATGGCCTTCAGATGTCAGTATGGCCACTATGAGTTCTTGGTTATGCCTTTCGATGTAACCAACGATCCAACAGTGTTCATGGGTATCATGAACAGGATCTTTCAGCCATACCTCGATCGATTTGTTGTGGTCTTCATCGACGACATATTGATATACTCGACCACTGAGGAGGAGCACACCTACCACTTGCAGGTTGTACTAGACACACTCCAAGAGCACCGACATTATGGACAGCTCTCAAAGTGTCAGTTTTGGTTATGTGAGGTCTAATTCTTGTGACAAGTCATCTCTAAGGCGAGAGTTGGAGTGGATCCTGCGAAAATCGAGGCAGTACTAGCTTGGGAGCCACCCAAGAGCATGACGGAGGTGCGGAGTTTCTTGGGGCTAGCTGGGTACTACCGGAGGTTTGTTCCAGACTTGTACAGAGTTGATACACCACTCTAAACTTTTAAGAAGAAGGGGAAACCCTTCTTGTGGTCATAAATATGTTAGAAGAGCTTCCAGGAGCTGAGACAGAGATTGACCAGCATGCCTATCTTGAGGCTAACGGAGGAGGGAGTGGGGTACGTAGTTAACTGCGATGCATCAGGGACCGGACTCGGATGTGTCCTGATGTAGGAGAGGTCCGTGATCGGATATGGATCATGTCAGTTGAGGCAGCATGATTTGAAATATGCTACCCATGACCTGGAGTTAGCAGTAGTGGTCTTCGCTCTGAAGATGTGGCGACACTATCTGATGGGTGAGCGCTTTATAGTCTACTCTGACCACCAGAGTCTTAGGTAAATCTTCTCGCAGAAGGACCTGAATCTGAGATAGTGGTGATGGCTCGAGTTCCTCTAGGACTGTGACTTTGAGATAGTCTATACTCCTGGAAAGGGGAACGTAGTAGCCGATTCTCCCAGTAGGAGGACGGGCATCCAGCTACTCGGGGAGGCGACGGAGCAGCAAGCCGCCTTGCAGATATCCTTCATGGATAGAGATGGTCCAGCCTTTCTTCAGTCACTCACAGTCACTCCTCCACTACTGTAGTGGGTCAGAGAGGCACATCCTGGGGACGCTGGCTGTGGGACACGGCGCGTACAAATATCCTCAGGACTGGCACCTGATGGATTCTCTATAGGAGGAGAGCACGTCGCCCTTTTCAGAGGACGTACCATGGTACCTGTTTCTTTACAGGAGGAGGTGCTGAGAGAGTTTCACACTTCCCCTTTAGCGGTACATCCAGAAGTGGCGAAGATGTACCAGGATCTCAGATGACAGCACTGGTGGCCAGGTATGAAGAAGGCTATGGTAGAGTTCGTTTCTCGATGCCTCACCTACCAGCAGGTGAAGGCAAGGCACCAGGTACCATCATGTTTGGTACAACCCTTGGAGGTCCCGTAGTGGAAGTGGGATGGGATATCTATGGATTTTGTGACTGGACTTCCACATACTTCCAGAGGTCACAACTCCATTTGGGTGATTATTGACCGACTCACGAAGTTGGATCACTTATTACCCATCAGAGAGCAGGGATTAGTAGAGAGCTTGGGACGTCTCTACGTTCAGGAGATCGTACGGCTTCATGGTGTGAAATCATCTATCTTCTCTGATCGAGATGCTCGTTTTACTTCCCGTCTTTGGAAGGGGTTGCAGGAGGCATTCGGGACGCAGCTACGTCTGACCACCGCCTTTCCCCTCAGACGGATGGTCAGATGGAGAGAACCATTCATACTCTCGAGGACATGCTCCGTGCATGTGTCCTCGACATTGGTCGTAGCTGGGAGGACCACTTACCCCTGGTGGAGTTCGCGTACAACAACAGCTACCACTACACCATCGGGATGGCACCGTACGAGGCATTGTACGGTCGTCCTTTCAGATCACCTCTGTGTGGGATAGTCCTTGGGGAGTCAGCACTTGTGGGACCAGAGATGGTCCGGGCCATAACAGAGAAGGTCCAGGTCATCCAGGAGCGGATGAGGACAGCTCAGAGCCGGTAGAAGTCTTATGATGACAGGAGGCGGAGACCACTGGAGTTCAAGGATGGTGACCACGTCTTCTTGTGGATCTCACCTCGATGTGGATTATGGAGATTTGGCCAGGTGGAAAGTTATCTCCATGCTTCATCGGACCATTCCAGGTCCTCAGCATGATAGGCGAGGTGGCTTATCGCCTGACTCTACCACCTCAGTTGCACCGGGTGCACGATGTCTACCACGTATCTCAGCTGAGGAGATATGTGCGTGACCCGACACATATCATCGACCACGGGGAGTTGGAAATTGATGATGGGGTGACTTTTGCGGATGTCCCGGTGGAGATCGAGGATCGACAGGAGCGGGTCCTACGTAGACGGTCGATTCCTCTAGTGCGCATCAGATGGAAGCACGGGAACCTCCAGGAGAGCACTTGGGATCGGGAGGCTCAGATGCGTGCTTAGTACCCTCATTTGTTCCCCTTTTTTGTGATATATCTTTATGGGGACGTAAATCCCTGAGGTGGGAGTAATGTAAAGACCCGTAAAATTCAAGGGAAATTATTTTCCTTAATTTTCTTTGGGATTTTACAAGAATGCTGTTTCTAATGAACCCTGATTCCGAGGCCCGGTGTGCCTGGAATCATGTTCTGAAGTTTAGCTCGGGTATGTTCAGTGAACGAACGAGAGGGTTTTCCAAACTTTTGAACCGATGCTCGGAATCGAAATCTGAGGACACCGATGGAATCACAGCGCCTATAATTTCTAAAAACACCTTTTTCAGAGTTGCGTATTCTTGGGTGAGGTTATTAATTAAATGGGTTAACTAAAGAATAAAATAAAATATTTTCGTACAAATTTTATTTTTATTCTACGTAGTTTAAACCTATGTTTGGTGGTTGGAGTGGGACCCACTAGTATCCTAACTCCACTAGGTTGGATATTAGTGAGGTGGGGCCCACATGAGCCCCATCCCCCTTTATTTCCTTTTTACCTCCCACGTGCATTTAATTTGGTAACTCACCCACACCCCCTCTTAAATTCCAATTCAACTCTCACGTTTAATTGGATTATTAAATGCCTCATTAATTGGTCAACGCACGTTAATTAAATCATGTTTTAATTTTCAATTTCAAATAAGGGATGGAATGGGTAATAAAATAAGGCAATGCCTTATTTTATTATTTTTGTTTCATTGTGCAGGAAGGATTGGAGAGGATTTTCTCAAATCCATCGAATCTTCATCTTCTTCATTGGAGAATGTGAAGAACGACGAAGAATTCTGGACTCCGACGGAAAACGACGAAGAAATCTAGTTCCTCGGAGATCGACGATGTGAGGTCATGTACCGCGACCTCGACGATCCTCTTCTCCGTGACGCCGACGAATCCTCTTATCTGCGATGCCGTGTACCACGACGCCGATGACGCTTACATAGCCTTCTTTTGTGACGTCCTTTTCCTGTAACGAACCTTCGTTCAACAACTCTTGAGGTAGGGGGTTTGGTTTAATTTAATTTGTGTGGATTATATCCTCGTCATGTGATTAAAATTTTGAAAGTCATTTGTACCACTAACGCTGTGGGTGCGGACCAACGAACAAGTCTGAACCCACCGATTCTCTGTTCTTGATGCGCGGAACATTGGGCAATGATGAAATGGGACCGTTGAGCGATTGGAGGCCGTCGCAGAAATCTACGGGTCCCGAGACGACCCCTGGCACAGATGGGAGCAAGAACGGACCACCAGAGCGACTTTGGTGGCCCGTAGACTTCACCGGAGGCGACGGCGTCCCGGCGCACCTCCAGGAGGGACCTTCATCCCACCGCCGCACGGGACCCGGTGGAGACGGGCACCCAGCGCTACGTCCGCTGGCAAAGGAGCGACCCCCACATGGGGACTACAGTTCCAATCAAGGGGGGCAGCCCCCCCCCCTTCCTGCTCAGCTCGGCGCTGGCCAAGCTGGCCACGTGGCCCGCTCGCACACGCCAAGCCAACCGGCCGCCCATTCCGGGCTGGGCCGTGCCCTAATGTGCCGGACTCGGACCCGGTTCGGGCTGACCCAGGGGGTCTCGGGTCGGGTCGGTCCGGGCCCCAAACCCCAAAAAACCAGACATGTTCGTTCTTTTTCCCATATCTTGAGCTACGGACCTCCAATAGACGCACCGTCAGTTGAGTGGAGATCCTTGGAACGAGTCGGTCAATTCGGTATATTACACTCAAGATTTTGGAGAACTTTTTGTATGGCTGAGTTGGTTCGAAAACGAAACCAATCGGGCCCTCGGAGCGGAAACGCTTATAATTTGAGCTCCGGACGTCCGATTGATGTGCCGTTGACTTGGTTGGATTCCTATTAGTGAGAAAGACCTTTTGGATTAATCCTCTTGAAGTTTGGACGCAGTTGTAGTGCGGTCGGGTTTGTTTTGACTTAAAAACCAACAGGGCCCCTGGAACGAAAAAGGCCAATAACTCTCAGACCGGGCGTCCGATTGACGTGCCTTCTGTCACGTTGAGTTCCTCTTATCGAGATGGAACCATGGGATACATCAACTCCGGACTACGTGTCAGTTGATGTATCGAACCCCCTTGGCTCATGGAGCGGACCCTCCCGGAATCGAGCATGCTGTGTGCAGGAACCCTAGAGCTGGTTGCGACTGCGATAAAGACCATACTGAAATCCTCTATGGGTTTGACGGTGATGAAGATTGCACTGAAATCCTACGTGGGTTCGGTAGCGATGAAGACCGTACTAAAATCCTTTGTGGGTTCGACGACGATGAAGACTGCACTGAAATCCTACGTGGGTTCGGCAGCGATGAAGATCGTACTGAAATCCTCCGTGGGTTCGACGGCGATGACTACTATTATTGTATCCTACGTGGGTCTGGAAGTGTTTGACTCTGTTCTTTCTATCCTACGTGGGTCTGGCAGAGTAGCTGGTCTGTATCCTATGTGGGTCCGACAGCTTAGCTGGTTTAGTATTCTACATGGGTCCCATCTTAGATGAATCATTGCCTATATCTGATCATCTCTATCTCCTTACGAAGAAGTATACATGTGTGAGATGAGTCTTGACTTTCAATCAATATCTTCGATATGATTGACTTGCTTTCCTATGTGGATTGGGTTGTGTTATCCTGTGTGGATTGGGTTGTACTCCTATGTGGATGCGATAGAACTTGGGCTCGGATGTTGGAGCCGAACGGGAATTGATGACTTAGGTATATGTATGGGCATATACCTAAGTAGTGTTGGATGTTACTTAGTGATTGTATATTTCCTTTATGGATTAACCTTTTTAGATTTTGGGAGACCTTCGGGGGTCTCGGGGTCCCTACTGAGTAGCGTATACTCACCCCTACACGGGCTATTCCCACACTACATTGTGTTGGATGAAAATGACGGACAACGCTGATTGTGGTTGAGGCTTGTGGAGCAAGTCGGTACCTGGAGGCGGACCACTGGGCGGGACGTACACGGAGCGGACGGCTGGACCCAAGGAGCTGAGGAGGCTATCTGTACCCACCCTTCAGGTGGGACTTCTAGTGGACAGCTCGACATTACTGCTTTACTTTCAGTTGATGTACTTATTTCTAGTTGTACCTTACTTTCAGTTTGGGTTTGTATTCTGGCCCATTTACTTTCCGCACTTACTATTGTACACAGTTTTACTTAGTGTTACTTCTTCTTGCTTACTCTGTGGTGTTTGTTTACTTTATAAAGGCAATGCCTTCCCCTTTTTGTCGGTATTTACGCCTTGGTGCTAGTCGTCGGACCCTGGCCTACGGAAGGTGGGCTTGGGGTAGTCACAGCATTGGTCCTGAGGACGGGTCATGACAATAAGATACAACCTATACATAACAAACATGACTTATGTAACAAAACATATAAAATAAAATGAGTAAGTTAACACCCGAAACGATGATAATAGTAAAGTATTATTAACAGAGAATTTTTAGAAGATCATATAAGATATCATAATTATGTATATGGTTCTTTTATAATTTAATAACAATATTTTAACTATTATACACGAGGTTAACATATCATAGACTGAGGAAAAGTTCAAGTTAAGGGTTTATTTTACAATCTATTCATTATCCGAGGTTGTTTATACGTATTTATCTACTGGGACCTCTTTATCATCCACATCCATGTTTCTTAAAAATGTATTTCAAAACATTCTTACTATTTTATAGAATATGGGTTAATGTCATTTATACCCTTGTTTGAATTTTTATTAGATGTTTATAAAGGAATCGTTCCGTCATTTTCCAAACAAGGTCCTTTTTAACCTTTTCGACAGAATTAATGTAAGAATGTCTTTTTTTAACTTATACGGCAGGTGCGGCTATTTTACGCCATTATAGAATCTTAGAAGCTTCCCTTACACGATTATAAGGATATTTTCAATGTAAATGTTTAATTTTATAATTATGTGACTTTTAAATGATTTCAAAAAATGAGATATTTATCTCAAATAGTTTTGATTTCATCTATGTCAATATCCTTTGATGGATTTTAAGCTTATTTAAAGTTGATTTATTGTGATACAAAACATCCATATTTTATTGAATTCATTCTGATGTGTTTGAATGTGGATGTGTTATTTTTCTACCATTCATGGTTTATACAGAAAGTATTGACATTTCGTATGCTAGTTTTAATACGAATGTTTATGTTATGTTTAAACCTGTTCATATGAGGAAGGCTATAGACTTAATATATGATGGGTGGAGCCCGATATAGCTCCTTGATGCATTAGTAGGACTCATGAGACAAACTAGTGTCTTGGCATGAGGCCTTGAAAAAATCTTATTTGTAGTCTTGGCACGAGGCCTTGGCTACGTGGTGATGATAGTCTGGCATTATGCATTTCGTCATTATGAAAGTGGTTATTGATGTTGCATGTGATTATTCGACTAGTAGAATATCCATGTGAATAAGTAAATGAAATTATTTCATTTTATCTATGCCATATTATGCTGAAGTTGAAGTTTAAAAAGGCTTTTGTTTTAGTTATACATTGCCTTAAATGTTTATGTTTAGTTATGAAAGTTTCTGCTATATTTTTGTCTTTACTGAGCATCTAAGCTCACCCCTTTCAATGTTTTATTTTTCCCAGGATGTGAAGAAGTAATTTATGAAAGACCTGTAGGGATAATATGAGGGGATATGAAGACAAGATGTTGTTGTAGTAGTTTTCATTTTTGTGATGTAATGTAAGACTTAGGAATATATCTAGTGTTTCCGAGGCTACTAAACCTATCGGTCTTTCGAGATTTGATCTTTCTTGTGATCATGCCAATGTTATGTAATAATGCACCGACTCTAGGTAGCTGGGGTCAGGGCGTTACAAGATTACTATTTTAAGAGATATGGATAAGGTTGTATGATTTTAGGGATGAGTATTAAACTAGTGAGGAAGTGGTAGTGGGGTACCTTCATTGATATTATGTTATATTATATGATTAATTGTTTACAATACTTATTTATATATCCATGGTGTGGATGGAAACATACCATAATTTTTTAGGTGATGAATTAGCTTCACTTATTTATTCATTAAGATTTAGTATTATTTCATTATCTCTTGCATGAGAGGCATTAGGGAGGATGCTAAGTATACCTGTTATTCTCACCATATATATAAACTATTATTTAAATCCAAATGATTTGGTTATTGATTAGTTTGGAAGTTACTATCTCGAGGAGTTGTTTAGAATTTTTTTATTATTTGAGGTTGTTTCCAAGGATTTAATTTAGTAGATATAGATCTTTAAATTTGTTTTAGTTTGTATGAAATTATATGTTTGTTTTTTGGATATTTTTATTTATCATTAGAAGAATATTTTTGGTTTTTTTATCTTATCACTCATTATTCAAGTTCTCTTAGAGGGTAATTTATCCAATCTATGTGTACGTTATACCCTCAATGCTTCTCGACAATCCATTAACTATTCAAGGTGGAAATTAGGCATCATTATCTATCTTATATCATTGTTCAACTAGGATGGGTTCCATTGGGGGGAGGGGTTTATAAAAATTATCATCGGTAATGTGAGGTGGTAGTCACCAATTTCTTGTGCTACCAACATAGCTCTATTGACATACAATAAATCCAAATCACAACATGTACCCTTTTGAAATATATTAGGATCCAAATTTTTTATGAAAATGTGAGAACCACATGTAGTATCTAATACCTAGTTCATTTAAATTGAATGGATTCACTTGATAATTAACATACATGAATAATCTAATCGCTTCCTTCTCACAGTGGATTTTTTCATCCAATGTCCCTTCTTGTGGCATCTGAAATAGATAAAATCCTACTCCCTTTCTTCCCATTTGATAATTAACTTAATTGATGGGTGGTTCATTGAATACTTAGACTTAGAAATGATATTGGTTATATTTTCCATGAATTTAATCTTATTCACCATAAGGACAGAATATTTTTCAGGATTCAGTTACATATTAGTCTAGAGAATTAATGTGATGAGATTTGGGAGTCATTTATCTATATTGATCATGTTTAAATTACCCATAAAATTATATAAGATCAAATTAAGTAAGTTGAGAATGATATCATTGAAAAAATCATTAGGTTGTTTAAAACATAAAAGTTCGATATTCCTGATGTAGCCAATAATTCTGACTATATAATGTCCATCTGTTTAACTTAATCCATGCTTTCACATGAAGAGTGCCTTGGAGATCTCAAACCATCCGGGGTTTTCACTCTCCAAATAAAGATCACATAGATGATTGGGTATTGCATATATATCCATTGTCTCATGTGATATTTTTACTTTACTGGATATGGAATATAATATTAAACACAAAACATCAATCGAATTGTCCATGTGTTTCGCATATACAAGAAAATATTCATCAGTCGTATCCAAGGTAAGTGAATCAGGAATAGGAGACTCTATCACATATAAATTCCATGCCTAGAATAATATTACATGAAATTACCTAATAATTCCTAGAAGTCTGTGTTGATAATGGTATTGTATTTATCTAGGATAGTTTGGTGGGATAGTGTTACAGTTTATTACCATTCCATTTGATTCTAAAATAATTTTGAGAAGATTATTTGTGCATTATTTGATTAATAAATGTTAGATAAAAAAATTATTATTTTTTCTCTCACTATTTTATCAAGTCCCAACAACCCTCACCATTGAACTTGAATTTTCTAGTTTCCTAGAAATTCAAGTGGAATGGATCCAAATTCCCCTTTTCATAACCTAATAAATGTATAGTTCAATTTTTCAAAGGTATTTAGGTAAAAAAGTCTTTTAAAATTTTGGGCTCGAAACTCATTGATCTATTCAATAGATTCCCCATCCCAGAAACCCTCACTCAGTTTTCCTCAAAACTTTCCTCCATGTCACATAAATTCTAGCAAGGGATACACCTTTTGAAGTAAAATGGGTAATTCAACCAAGAATATACATAAGAAATACTCAAATATAAGTGATATTCCTAACAAGGGTTAGACTAACACATAGTTCTACAGTTTCATTCCTATTAAATTAATTTATGGTTTTGTTTGGATTAATATTTTTTTGAAAGATTTTATTTATTATTCATAATTTTTATTTTTTATCCATTACATATATTATTAATATTAGGTGTATTTTAATTAAGTGATTAACCATGTTTTGATAAAAAACATTACCCCTAATCCATTAATTTTAACTCTAAATTTTCTTATTAGTCAATTTATTTATATTATTGTGGTCTTACATCTATAAAATAAGTCATGCAATAGAAAAAAAATTAAATAAATTACACAATCATCAGATTTTATAATGGTTGATTTATTAAAAGGATAATAAATCAACCTATTTCCCAAGAGAAAACTCTTTATGTCAGTCTTGGCATGAGATACATCATCCCACATGTCCACCTACATGTTTCCTGAGTTTCTTTCACCTCAGATCCTTATTAATCCACCTCTTCCTCATCTTCTCCTTGAATAGTATCCATGTGTTGTTGGATACACCTTTTATTACATATATTTTGTAAATCACATGCTCATCAGGGGAACCAAATGATTGTTTAAGGGGAATTACACAAATTAATCTTAGACACATAGGCCCTACATAATAAAGCAAGGTGGGAAGACACATAATCCCTCTATTTAATTTAATAATAAATAAATTAAGACCCATGAAATTAAATTAATTTAAATGAAATTAAATTAAACCAAAACATAAAAAGGTATCATCAAAGATCATGATTAGTGGTACACATGAAATGATTTTTCTTTTAAAACAACCAGCTAGCATTCATTTCAATTCATTCTTTAATAAGATAAAATGTGCATGAATTAATCAGATTAATTATATTGTTAATCAATGAATTCATTTGGTCCTAGACCATCGAATATATCTGGAGATTCATATCTAATATTATTTAAAAATAAATAATTTTTTAATTGTATTTCAAATTTGATAAAATAATACATAACTTTATACTTGGAAGAAACTCAGTGATTACATGTCTGAACTACTTAGTATAGTCATTGTTGTATACAATGCACTCACATAAAAAATTGTGCACATGAAATGTGTGGTAATTTCAAGACCTATGCTATAAAATTAATCACACATAGGAAACGTGAAAATTATCTATCCAATATGGTTTAAAGAACATTGAGTCTTTAGTACGTAATAAACATACAAAAATTTTACATTTGAATATTACAAAGAATTTATAGAGAATTTAATATAATATAAAACCAAAAAACCAATTTTTATTGTATATTTAATGACTCATAAAACTCAAGACAGTGAGGTTTAGTGGATTAACTAGTTAAATTTAATATTTCTATATAAATAGGTAATGTACCCAATGTATGCAATCAAGACACAAGTCATGTACTTTTCTTCTTTGTATGTCCATAATACACACCTAGGGACCCAGTGCATGCATCCCGCTAACCTTAAATGAATTACATCACATGTGGAATGTATAGATAATGTGTGATTAAATTTCCCTGATTTTTACCCTGTATGTGTTTATTGAATACACAATGTTCATTAATTACCCAACATGTCTTGACCCCATATTTTCAACCTTGAAAGCATGTGGACTACATTATGTGTAGGTAATATACACGGCGTATAGTCCAGAAAAACCTTATTCCACCCTATGTGTGGTGTAATTAATTTATATAATGTGTATTCATTACATGATGACCCAGAGTCCATGTAGGTGTCTAGGTACAATGAAGAAAGCTTATATGATAACCCTAAGTCGACATGCCATCAAACTAGATAGAAACTCCAAAAAAAAATATCTTCCATGTTAAATATATAATTCATTATATTTTACATGAATAAATTTTACCTCAAACTTAAGATCATTCTTTGATAAATATGTTGGTCATTTAAATCTCTTTCGGTCTGTCGTCATTACACTTGTAGGATTTAAGTGCAGAATCTCTGTAGTGGTAATCCACACATTCTATTTTGATCTAAGAACAACAATAATTTATTTTCATGTGTTAGAATAGATGATAAATTATATTTAATTGTTTTACATGGTCACTGTGATAATTGTTTTAGGTTTAAAGAATCATCCATTCACTCTTATTCTAGAGATGGAGGAGGTAGGAGAATCTCTTAGACTGGTGAGACGAAACTCAAGTGAATTATTCTGTCTTGAGAGAGAGATCTAGATTTAATTTTACACCACAATTATCTAATTTAATTAACCCTTTAAAAATAATCATAACATTTTATTCATAGTTTTATGGGTTAGGTATTTAATATTATTTTATTTTACATATACCTTTAATAATTTATTAAACCCATAAATGACATCATGCCATGTAATAATGTTATTTTTATTATTCTCTCATGGAGTGTGATAACATTCCCAATGATAAATATTATATTACCATCTTAAAAATTAATATTTATCATCATACTTCATTTTATTTTATTCTTACTCCTCAACATTTATTGAATACCCAAATTAATATTTAAATAAATATTTATATATTAAATAAATGAATGAATAAATATTATATATCTTGGTAATTAAATAATTAACTTGAAAATAAATGTTTCATTAATTTATATGATAAATAAATCCTAAATAAAACTATTCACTAGACTTGATAATAATATTTATTCCAATAATTAAGTTAAAATAGAATTCCATTGAGATCAAATGAAAAACATAATGTGTGATCCTCTAGGATTCTTCCTCGTTGGAATTATGCAGACTTACCTAAAGTCCATGATTATTATATATTAATGGATTAAGGAACAAAAGAGGAAGAATTTAATGTCACAAAATAGATAATAACATATAATCATAGACTATGTAGTATAATCCATTTGTTTCAATATCTCATCAAGTGGATCATATACTTGTTTCATCAAACATAATTCTTGATATATATTTCTTTGATTATCCTGAATGAACATGTCTACATTATCATGTACATTGAATTTATTTTAAATTTTACATTATAATCCAAGGTTATACATAATAACTTCTATAAATTTAAAGGATAAATCCTTCCTCAACTAACTCATTAATGACATAATGGTCTTGACATACCCAATGTATCCTACATAGAATGAAATTAGTGTGTCATGGGTTTCATCAATACATATAATTATGTGAATCATGATATATATTGATAATAAAATTAAATTATAATGAATATTACACATTATCATAGATTATAATATCTAATGACATGCAAGAATGTTGAATTCCAATTAGTGGGATTTCCACATAATCTCATATCACAGATATCACTAAGTGAGAACTTCTTGGGTGAAGCATCATCCTATTATGATCACTCACACCTAATATTCAAAAAATTATGTGATCTATCATAGTTCATAATTCTGGCCATAAGATAAAAAAATTAGAAGATATCATCATAGCATGTGAGAGTTCTCATCATAATGGGAAACTAATGTAACATATTTTGATGTGAAAGATACCCTATGACATTATCACATTAAATTCATGAATATTAATGATCAATATATGATAATATATATTTATTATTAATTTATTTGAACATTATTGGTAATTTAAAGAACAAACTAGTTGGTTTTCAAACACTAACTCCAACAATAGGAATATCACTAAGCTAAATAATTTCAGTATTTTCAAGGACATGTATAAGATAAATTTCAACCAGATCATTAAAAAATTTCTCATATTTTTTATATGTTATCATAGGTATGAACTAATTCTTATATAAAAATTAAAAATCACTCTAAGTATTTAAAATTGTTTCTTTACTTATGAAATCTATCATACCATGAAAATCTCAAATCTAATATATACCCGGAATGATATCAAAATTTGCCAAGGAAAATACAAGTAGATTTGCAAAAAAAATAATTCCACATATACTGATTAGAAGGTTCCTATAAATCCTGATTCCATTTATACTTCCAACATGAGTTTTTATCAAAATTTCTATCTTCATTTTTTGAGATTATATTTTCTTTTCACTTGAAACTTCCTAGAATTGAAAGAATGTGCTAACTCCAAATAAAAAAAGACAATTTAATAATTAGAGTAAACAAGTTGTACACATATCACTATTTCATTATATTATCCTATATTCCCCCATGAAATTAGGAATGATCCATCCACACCCTTCTTTTTGTGATCTTGATGATCTATATCCTTCATATTTGTCTTCAAACAAAAATTTTCATAATGTCCCATCTCAATGAAATTAAAACATTTTATAGTTGTCTTATCATAATTAGTCTAAAAATTACCATTTCTATTTTCTTTTTAGTCATGATACATACCTCCAAAATTATCACATTGGTAAAAAATATATGGACATCATTGTACATTCTCCATAATTCTTCTTTAAACACTTTTCATAAAAGGAAATTTTAATTATCTTACCAACATATTTCTTTGATTGATTCTTCCCCATTATATTCCACATAGACAATTTTATCTCCTTATTGATATAGAAATAAAAAAATCCCTTTCATCCTTCTCATCATAGTAGAAGATGTCCTCATAACTTCCAAACTCACAAGTAATAAAATAACATTTAAATTCAATTTCAAACTTGAATCAAATCGATAAATATAACTAAAATGGACTAGAATTAAATTTGGTGCATACCTATCCAATATAGTAAAATTTTATTCATATGAAGAAACATAGTCCTCCTTATATTTCTTTAATCTCATTAATTTCACTTCCATTCTAAGTTTAACAACTTTTTAAAAATATTTCTCAAGGAAAAGATCCTTGAATATTTTCCACTACATGGAATCAATCTCATCATTCTGATTGGTATTATTAATCAGTGACCATATCTAAATGAATTTTACTTCAAAATTATAAATTCATAGATTTAAATTTTAATTATCTAAATTACCCAAAACATTTAATATATTTTCCAAACCCTTGATCAATATTTTAGCTACCACTAGGTCTAAAGATCCATCGTAAATCCTGAGGGTATTGTTTTATGAAATGTTCCAAAATATTCAAGCTTCTCATTAGAGAATTTAGTCAATTGCTTATATGTTTTCAAATATTTATATCTAAAATCAATAGAGTTCACACAGCTACAAACTACCCAGTTCCAACTCCAACCATTATAGGTTGTGGATTTAGAAGGATACAATTCTCTTATCTCCCGCACACTTTATTTTCCTTGTTCTCTCTAAGGAAAAAATTCTGAATAGAAATGGATTTGATGAGGAAACATGAAAATACTAAAAATATATCTCATGATAATATGGAAATAAATTAAATTCACATAAAAGTGAATTTATGTATCATCCCTGCAACCATATTTATCTAAAACGTTTCTCTGATACGAACCATGACACCTAATATCATAATAATACAATAATTATATGATTTATAATAAGGGTTTCACTTTATTAAATCACCAAGATCCTTTAGGTTTAGAGTTTAAAAGAATTATGAAAATTATTAGATAATATAATGGTTAATTCTGTACTATGTTTAGTTTTCCACAAAAATTGTTTCCTATGTTTACACTTTTGTTTCACTCATGATAGTTTTTCTTCTTTTATGATGTTTCACCATTGACCTTACAATAATCTCTATACATCATTAATAACAGATAAAAAACATTGAAAATATGGGATAAGAAAAAAAACTCATTAAGAGATATAAAATAAAGAAAACCTATTAGTTATTTTAAACATTCATGAAAGCCTAAATTGAAATTTTTCATTTCTAACATAAGATATTTTGGGCTCAAAATAATCATTAATTACTCATTATATCAAATATAAAATATAATTTTTTTAGAAAACTATTTGTAATAAAATATAAAATCATAATCATAATCATGATAAATACTTGGGAGAATGAGATAACTCATGAAAACAAACATTTCAACTTTATAACATCATAAACTTTCCTTTAGTAATGAGTTGATTTTTTTACCTTATGAAATCAAAATATTTCCATAAAAACCCATCTACAAGGATAGGAAAAATAGTGCATGTATCTTGGGAAGTTATTCTTACAATTACCCCTAATAAAACTCTTAAAATGAATATTCATTCTAGTTATTTCCCATATTCTCTTAGTATTAACTTTCACCCATTTAACTTTTTCACTTTCAATATTGCATTGGAAAGAAATAGAGGACTCACCTGTCAGTAGAGATTTATCAGGCTCACCTGTTATCGTACAAAATTTTCAAGAACCATACCCTTATAAAAACATATAAAATATTGTATATCTTTATTAAAATATCATAAAATATTTTTTTAATACATATACAGTAGAACTTGTAGGCCTCACATAAAAATAAGGATATAATTTTTTTCCTTTGAAAACCATTAAAATGAAAAGGTAATAGGATTTTGGGAAATATGATATAATTTGAAAACCCATAAAAATATATAGTGGAAATATAGATAACAAATAGTGGTTATGATAGCAGCAAAATCTAGTTTTGTGGTAAACGTTAAAAAATATTCTTTTTAACTTTGGTAAAAATAGTAAAAACTAAATGGTATGGAAAATAGTTAAAATATTAATTATTTAAAACCACTATAAAATTAAAAGATTTAATAAAGATACATTATAAATTACTAAAATTTAAAAAATATCTTTTATAAAACCATTTTATAAATATGGTCATGTAGGAAAAAAATTAATATTATTTAAAATAATGATTTAAAGAAAAATCCCTTGTCTTATCTTCTAACTCACCTTGTACATCCTTTACATTCCTAAATAATAATATTTTATTAATTTTATACATGATTAATAACCATTTTCAGGTTTATTCCCTTATCACATTCTATTTTATTTCATTTATTACCATGTCTTATATTGTTACTAAATCTTTTAACTTTATATTGGATGTTTTTGGGTTGTTCGGTTTATAACTTCAAAATAACTTTAGTGAATTAAATATGTTCAAGGGGTTAATTATTAAATATTATTTAAAATATTAATCAAGAAATAATTATCATTTTTTATTATGAATAAAATTTTATAACCATTAGCATAAGGTGGTTATGAAATTCGAATCACATCACTTCATGGAGGTGATAGTCCACACTTATGAAAAAGTGGCGTTATCAGTTTCAAATGAATAGAAGGGTAAGAAATTAAGAAATATATTTTCTCTAAATAAACATAATAATTTTATATAAATCATTTATATTAATTTGATACAATATTTTAACCATCCATAAGATCTGTTAATGAAAATTGAAACACATCGATTTGTCGAGGTGGTAGTCTACATGTATGCATGAGTGAAGTTTTCATTTCCCATAGTATAGAAAATAAGTTTAAAATGGGTTATAAAATAAAAATAACAACATTAAAATATATTTTTGATAATGACGTTATTATAAAATTATGTTTAAGATATATTTAAAAGAGTTATAAGAATAAATAAACATGAAACACCATGGTTAATATTTATACCTCTTCATTGGAAAACAACCTCTGGGTTACACATTTATACTTATAGTTTTGTATTTTAGGGAAATAATACCCACTAGGACAGGGGAAATGGATTTATGAGGTTTTTTGAAGATCTTGACTGAGCTAGAGTGCTCAATGTTTTTTAATAAGTGAGTGGAACTCTTGTAATTGTTCAAAACTTTAAAATATTATAAATGTATTAATCTTTTTTAAGTGGATAAATATTAAACAAATTTATATGATATAGGTATAAGGTTATAAATACTCTAAAAAGGTTGTTTTCAAATTAAGAGGTATAACTCTTAGCTAAGTTATTTCAGGTTTATTTATTCTTATACCTCCTTCTAAACAATCCTAAAGATTATAATATAATTACATCAGTATCGTAAATATATTTTAATATTATTATTTTTATCATACAACCCATTTTAATATTTTTAAAGGGATTTAAGATGGTTTTTATGGCCCTATCTGATCTATTGTGGTCAATGTTTATGAATAATTGAGGTGATGAGGTTTCCTCTAATAAGTGAGGGGAGTGGCACTCTTTTAGTTATTCATAACTTTTAAATTTTATAAATATATTAATCTAGTTAAAGAGAAAATATATCAAAATAATTTCTAATATATGGGGATAAGGGTATAAATACTCTCATACACTAATAATTAAAAAAATATTTTGTGACCATATAACTTGGTTTTTTCTTTCATTTCCTCATTTTACCCTTTTCCATTGTGATAACAATTTTTCATAGTTTCTATTACTTATGAAAAAAATAAAAAATAATTACTAAATTTAAACATAATAATTCTAAATATTAAAAACCATTTTATCATCTAATTTGTTTATGTGATAAAATTAATTTTAATATAAATTCACAAAAAGTAATGGAAACTGGTTTTTATAAATGTTTTTTTCAGCTTAAAAAAGAATTTATACCAAAATAAATTATAATTATAATTACTATGGAATTAATAAAATTATTTTTAGTATAATATAACTAATTTTACTATACAATAAATTCAAAATATAATGAAACTTTTAAAATACTTGAAAAGAAATAACAGTTTTTTATAAAAAATGTTATTTTCACTATTCACCCAAAATTCATTTTTTAGGAAAAATTTTAAAACTAAAATTATAAAATAATTGATATATTAATATTAATAAAAAATTTCATTTAATAAAATTAAATTTCTTAAATTTATAATATTAACTTTAAAATAAAACTATACAATTAGAGGAAAAAAAATTCTGTTAGAAGAATGGAATTTCTTTTATGACTGAAAAAATACTTAAAATTATTATTGTGAATAAGAATACATAAAATATAATCAAGAATAATAATAATGTATTAAATTTATTTATTATTAACATTATAAGGGTTTTAAAACCATTTTTATTCAAGGTAAGGGAATTTTGAGGAAAACAATATTTTAAGATTGGTAGAATGAAACATCCTATGATTTTATAATGAATTTACCTATAAATAAGTGTAATTTTTTTGATAACTTATGAGACAAAAAATAAAGAAAAAAATAAAAAAATTATCTATTATAAAATAAAATATATTACAAGATAGTTAAATTAGATATTATTAGACAAAAATAATTGATCTTTTATAGTATAAATGTTCTAGTTCACATTGAGAAATACAATTGATTTTAAAGAAATTGTGTTTATGATTTTTTGTTAAATTTAATAATTTTGAATAATTTTTTTTTGATATAGTGTATTGATAATATATAAGATATAAATATTAAAATTAATAAATAGTTATAATTAAATAATTAATTAACTCTAAGGAATAATAATTTAATTATTCATGGAAAATATAAAGTGATTTGATTTAAAAAAACATTGGTTTTATTATATATTTTTTGTTAAAAATCTACACTTTTCATATTTAGATTATTAAATTGGTTTTAACTTTTCATTTATATATATAAAAGATGGGTAATCATTAATTAATGAATTACCAATTTCTTATAAATGGATATAGAATAATTTAATTGTAATAAAATATTTTCCAAGAATTTTTTTTCTATGAGTAATATTTATTTTTATCTTAATAAGTTTAATTAATCACTAATAGAAAACTATTTTAATTAAATACTTTGATAATACATATAATTGAAAAAATTAAAATTTGTATAATTTTTTTACTATGAAGGGAATAATAATAAATTCATTTTTATGCATAAAAAGGTATTTTTCAAATAATTGTTTTGTTGCTTTATAAATACATGATATTAAAATTTATTTTTAACACCTCTATAAATTAAATATATTAAAACTTAATTCATATTTACAATCATCATGTTTAAATTAGAAAATAACATCCATTTTTTAGTCAAAAAATTATCTTACCAAGATAAAAATAATTAATCACATTATCAAGGGTTAAAATGGTTAAATGGGTTTAAACGAAGGAGTAAGACCACAAATATCACATAACATATGTCACATTTATTGTATTATATTATTCAAAAAATCATTTAATATATCTTCAAAATTTAGATAATTTGGATTCACTTTCCTAAATAATAAATTCCCTTTTATTTTGATAAAAAAATATTTTCAATAATTCCACTCATCTCAACTAGAGAAGAAACTATCCTATTTCCACATAAATACACACCTTTATATAAGAATCCTCTTAAACACAGCACAAATCACCTCCCTAATAATCATATCTCCCAGTTTTAGGAACCTCTCATCCAAAAGATAATCCTTAAACCAATCGTTTTTTAAGAGGCCCATCAAGAGGAAATTAAATCTCTCAACATAATAAATATCTACATGATTATACAACTATTTTATATTCACGAAAATCTTATTGAATATGATTCATTATTTTTAAAAAAAATTGAAGCCACTAATATTTTTTAAAATTAATATTATCACTATGAAATAACATTTTTTAAATCATTCAACTTTTATAACAGGTTCTTATTTTCTTGGATTTTACCACCTAAATAGTTATTATTATTATTATTTATCTACTTAATGACTAAGAAAACTTTGATTTTGGTAATTAAATTTTATAAATATGAATTAAATATGGTAAAAATTATTATTTGTTGGTAATAGTTTCAATTATATTTACTAATAAATTTAATTCTCAATAATCACCTAAAAAGGAAATTTTTACACGTTCCATGAGAATTATCCCTTTAAACTCCATGAAATGGATGTGGAATTCCATAAGAATATTAAAAAAAATATAATGACTTGGTATTAAAATTTTGATGGTGGTGAACCCATGAGAAATACTTATGCACCATAACAGCCAAAAGGAAGTATGTAAGAGAACCTGAACTATTAACACCCAAATATACATTTTTGCAATAAATAATTAATATATGGGTAATAAGGAATTATAAATTTATTATATAACCCAAAATAACTATTAATAAGGTAATTATTAATATGAATAATTAAAATAAATTTATTGTGTATCAAATTTATTGAACATATAACTAAGAGTATGTTTGAGATAACAGTTTCTTGTCTTAATTTCCCTTCTATGAGATATGAATTATATCATACACCAATATTCATTTATAAGGTGTAAAAAATTCCACTATAATATATTATATCATTATTTAAATTTATTAATGACATTAAAATTTCCTTCCCTTATTATTTATTTTAATGGGGGTTTTTTATTTAAAATTTTTAATGCACTTTATTTAAAATCAATGTTTTTAATGTTTCAAAAAATTTTAACAAACTATTTTTAATCCTTTTAATTTTTCATTATATTAACTCAAGAAGGTTCTAATATAAAAGTCAATGATTTCCAAATGTAATTTTACAAAACCTTTTAATTTTTAAAAATTGGTTAAAGGGGAATCTCCTTAA
Source organism: Viscum album (assembly GCA_963277665.1). NCBI lineage: Eukaryota > Viridiplantae > Streptophyta > Magnoliopsida > Santalales > Viscaceae > Viscum > Viscum album. The sequence continues at coordinate 614,997,431 of OY728128.1, forward strand.
TATTTTCGGCATATGTCACTTTTGACCCTCTTTAAAAAAGTGAGAAAAGAATTTTTTTAACATTTTCCATTTGAATAAATAATCCAACCATTATGTATTTTTTATTAATTTTAATTCCCATTTTACCATGTCTTTTCAAAAAAAAATAATATTCCCATTATTTAATGAATTTTTTATTTTAAAGATAATGGTTAATATTTTGAAAGGGAAAAATATACATATTTCATTCTACTTATGTATATTTTATTTTTCACTATACATTTCTTATATTTATCTAAATTTTATTTCATGGTTTCACTATTTAAAATTATTTTAAATTTAATATTTTAAATTTCCTTATTTTTCCCTTTGAAATGGATACATAAAGTGACTAATATTTTTGTTTTTATACAAAAGTTTTATGATAATTTTAATCATAATTTAGCTTTGATTTTTCTTTCTACATCCAAAGATCCATACCTAATGTTTAAAATTACTTGATTATCACCACAGTGATTTTTTGATGTACTTATTTTGGGGTATTGAGTTTCTATATCAAAAAATATACTTTTGAGGTTGTGTTATATAATTTATAAATGAAATGAAACCCAATATATTTCCTATGATTTCTAATGGTATCATGAATGATTGAATTCATGTGACACGCATATGTATGGTTTATCATTATGAGATTCCTAGGTCTATGATTTCCCTCCAATGATTTGTGTGAATATTTATGTCTCTTGATATGGCGATGTTATGCATAAACTTGTTTACAGTTAGCCAGGTCCACAATGTTACATTTTGTGAACATGATTTCTAGTTCACAATAATATACGTGAATGTGTTTGGGGTTTTCCTTGTTTGTAATTTTTTGATTTCCTATTATTATGATTACTACATATATATATGTTATAATACATTCTCGTTATATTCTCCTTGGATATTGATTATTTTATTATGTCTCTAAAATTTAATGTCATGGTATATATTAATCCTTTTAGGTATATTTCCTTCTAAATTGGATTATGGAAACTCTTGTAATTTCATGTTTATTTTAATTAGATATTTCTCCAATGTTTATAAGTATTTGAGCTCACCGATTCTTTTTTTCCTTTTCCTTATGTGTATATAGAGAATTATGTATTGAAGGAATTATAATATAGAGATATTTAGGGGATATATTAAAGAAAAAATTTCTAATAAGATGTTTATGTAACTTATCTCCAAATAAATTAAACTTTAGGGTCCTTGGGTTGTGAGATTATTTGTGTGATTTAATTTTTAATTTATGAAAATGATGTAAAAAATATTCATATGTAGTTTGGGTAATCTCCCAACCTCACCAAATATTACTCACCCCATGCCACATCTATCTATATTTACATAATATTAAAAGAATATTTTTCATGATGGTGCCCCACAACCACTTACCCACTGATATTTCTACTCTCATACCCAATCATCATATATCATATGCTTCAACCACTTAAATATAACCACATAACCATATATTCATATATTTTACAATATAATGAATACCATTTCCACATCATAACCACAAATACCATCCTCATCATATAAGGGTATCAAGAATATGAATAAAATTAACCTCATGTAATAATGCCCTATGAAATTACAATCTCAATTATCTTACATTTAAGTAAAATTTTCATTAAAATAAACTCCCACAATCATTTTTCTTTTCTTTCTTTACAGAATTAGAATAAAATATTGACCAAAAAAACCTCTGAATTTCTCAGCTAATAGAAATATTTCCACTATATGGTTAACTTATTAACCCATAACAATTATTCTACATCTCCCAAAAATTGAAGACACAATATACTAATTTAGAAACATCATATGTATTACTTTTATTGATAACTTATGTAAATAGAAACATAAGAAATGGGTAATATAATATGCTCAAGAATGGTAAACATAAGTGATAATAATCAAAGATCATAAGTGAGAATACAATGAGAATATATGTAACACCCTGAGATTTTATGAAAAATATTCTTTTTAATTTCCTTAATGTCTTGTGTTGTATGCTACATCAAAAGGATCTTGCACAACATGCATCCTTGACTTGCCTTGAATTACACGCAATCACAACCTTCCTCATTAGCGTGTGTAGTACGCAATACCGAGTTTCACTAAACAACGATATCCTATTAAAATATTATTAAAACTAGTTGTTATGAATAGTAATAACCACCTTTTAAAATTTTAGAAAATTTATCTCTCAAAATGGACTTCATTTTTGGATTCAAAGTATCGAATTTAGCCTAAGGTGAAATTTTGGTACTTTTCGGATAACTTTCATATTCTGATAAATAGTGAAAATTACTAAATTTTAATTAAAAACAACTTTTTTAATCCAAATAATTAATAGTTATAAATTATTAATTTGAGTGGTTTTAAAGTATATTTAGAATATATTTTTACAATTTAATACAATTTTGGTCATTGGATGTAATTTAACATTTAAACCAGTTATAAACAAGTGTCAATCTTTTGATAGTTATTATCTATTAAAAACACGCTATTTGTTTGGACGAAAGGAATTAATTTTTTAATTAGTTAATGTAACTGATATGTTTTTAATTTGATAAAATAGACATCATTTTTTAATTTATAAAATCAAATATAGCTTCGGCCTAATTTTTGGTATTTTTCTGGAAACTTTCATTTTTTGAAGAATAGTGAAACCACTAAGTGGTAGTTAAAAAAACTGAATTTTTCATAAAACTTAATTTTACCTCTTTTGTGAGTGGAATTTAGAAAATCCGAGAGACACGGTTAATATCAAGGACTAAAATTTCGTTCAATGAGATAAAATAATTTTTGGTAAATAGTAACTTTTTAATTTATTTACCATAGTTAAAAGTAAATAGGGTAATTAAGGGTAAAAGTGTTATTATTATTACCCTAACACTTGTCCTAATTATATTGGATAAGTTTAATTCGACCAAAAACAACCTTAGGAATAAAATATGACCATTTAGGCCCACTTGGACTAGATTAGGACATTTATTATGAATTTATTTAAGGAAGGGTTAAAATAGTTAAAATCAAAGTTTAATAACTAAATCATTTTTAATATAGGGTTATGCATAAGATAAATTCGACTATAAATATTCATTAGAAAGATAAAAATATTTCCAACATAATGGAATTTTATTTGTAATTTTTAGACTTAATATTATTTAATTTATTTATGATACAATGATGATGCAGTAATTATCCTATTAATGAAATATTGACATAATTTATGTTATAAATACCCAAATAAATGTCATTTGAGCCTTTTTATGAATTAAAATAATTTTCTAGTTTAATATGACATGTTATTATTGATTTAATTAATTTTTTTCGAACTAATCATTCTGTTATGATTTTCACAAAAATCAATTACCAAATAGTGTCAAAATTGACATAAAATAATTTTTAAAACAAATATTATATTATTAATTGTTATTATATTCCTAAAAAATATAATGTTCGTCCAAGATACTTATATCATGATAGGTGTATCATTAATGGACCACTTGGGGGTCTCTTGGTTGTATATCGTAAGTTTGTTCACTATATAATATAGAAATACAAAGTGACATGGTAAATGTCAATCTAATTAACTAAGAGTTAAAAATAAAAGATAAGGTTAGTATAATGACCTAAACTTGTCTAAATTATATTGGATGAGAGGATTTCGACCCATCCCCACCTTAGCTTCTAAATAAATCAATTTGGAGATTTTTAAAACCGAATTTGGCTTTATAATAAAATAATATTTTTAGTTATTCCAAAGGTGCCACTCTCCTCCCTTATAAAAGGGTACCTCCTCCCCCTCTTCCTCACACCACTTTGAGGATTCAATCTCGGCCAAACCCTTCCAAATTCTCTTCTCCACTTCCCTAGAAACGTCTTAGAGGTCCTGGTCTTCTTCAAAGACCAATTTTAGTGCCCTAAGAAGAGGACTCAAAGAGGCACTTCAAAGAAGAGGTAATGTCCGTTACCGATTCTTTCAACTTTATTTCTTCTTCCACTTCTTCTTCTTAGGTTGTTTCATTATGAAGTAATAACATCAATATCAATCAAATACTGATATGTTATTATAAGTATGAAACAACAATATTTCACCATCTATCCATCCTACGTAAAATGAAATCACCGTGCGTGCGTACGTACGGAATACCGTCTCCAAGCCGTGGTGTAATCTATTTTCCACCACCACCTTACTTGGATTGGTATAATGGTGTAAATAATAACTATATATGATTATTTTAAAGTGATATTTATTCTTAAATAGTATACATACACTCCAATAGAGTCCCACGATCATGAAAATGATATAATCGCTCGTGCGTACGTACGGACTACCGTCTCCAAGAGGCGATGAGATTCATTCTCCACGTTAACCATTCATGAATGATTATAAAGTATATATAATAAGTAATCATGAAATATATGACATAATAATGATACTGGATTTATGTGTATATATATGTATGTCATCTACTTAATTCCATTCAACTCAATAAGGAAACTCAAACGGCGTTCATGCGTACGTACGGCCTACCATCTCCATGAACGGTGTATTTATTTCCATTTACTGATTTATTATATATATGTATATTCTGAATATATATTATATATAAATCATGTTTTATATTCTAAATTAAGTAATCATGATCTAAGTAATCATATGAATAATTACAAGTCAAAACACGGACGACAAATGAAACAATTTTACCCAAAACGATCTTTAACATGGAATTTACAAAAGAACGGGTAATATAAAGTCATAATTGAACCATATATGATATCATAACAATGCGTATGATTCTGTAATAAGTCAATGACATTATTTAAATCATTATACAGGAGGTTCGGACACTTACGAAGCAAATCGGACCTAAGGTAAGGGAAAATCTCGCAATCTCAATTTTTATCCGAGATTGTTTATACTTCAGAATTTACTGGGGAATATTTATCATCCACATCCATGTTTCCTCAATATGTAATATTTATATCCTTATACAATAGTTTATATCCAGTTTTACTCTTCGGTGAGTTTTTAGTAAAATATATGAAAGGAATGTTTTGTCGTTTTTCGTACGAGGTACTTTTTGACTTTTCCGACAAAAGTACGAGAAGAATGTTTTTTTAACTTATACGGCATGAATGGATTTTTAAAACATTATTTCAAAGAAGCTTCCTTTACAAGTTTTCAAGTTTATTTTTAATCAACTTCTTTTAGTTTAAATTTTTATGACATGTTAAGAAAGGAAATTGTTTTTGAAGTAGAAATGATATTTTCCTCAAGAATGGAGTTCAAGTGTCTTATCAAAATTATTTTCCATCTAAGATAATATAGGGTTCTGTTTATATCCCTACTATTACATTGATTTGATTATGTTGTGATGGAATTATTTTTATGAATTATTTTATCTTATATGAATTGTTTTATGATGTCATGTTGTTTAAGAATCCCATTTTTATTACATGAGTTATGCAATGATGTATGATTTATGATTTTGTGGCACACATAAGAATGGTATCATTATGAGATTGGTGTGACCTATATCTACCTCTAATGCATTGGGTAAAGATTTTATATCTCATGAGATAGACATGGCTGGAACGGCAGGTTAAACCAGTTCAGTGAAACAGGACTGAAACGAGGAATGAACTCGATTCATAAATGGACTTTGTCCACTAAGATAGTTTTGGAAATGAGTCTTGACTAATAAGAAATGATTCTCTATGATTATGTGTGTACGCCATAAAGTTTCATGTTTTAAGTTATGATTGTTGGGATTACATTTCACTACTATGATTTATCCCATGTTATGATATTATGATCTCTTTTGCAGGTTAAGATTTCCAAAATGTTATGTTCTTATGAATATGATGTGATTGATATTTCTTCTTTTTACCCTTACTGAGCATTTGAGCTCAACCTTTTGTGTTTTCTTTTCACCAGGATATAAAGAACGGTTTTAGGTAAGAAAAAAATGGGAAGATCTTTATGGGAGATGTTGAAGATCTTTCACCATGATTAGAATATTACTTTCCGAGTTTCCAAAGACACTAAACTATTATGGTCCTTGTGTGTGTGTTTTTGTTATGTACTAAGTATTCCGCAATAGTAATGTAATGTCCATGTACGTCAGGCTTTGGGCCTCTATAGTTGATATCAGAGGAAATGTTTATTCAACCTTTGGAAACTAGGATGTGAGAACTTTAGTGAGATCCCTAGAGATATTTCTAAGGTATGTCTAGGTATGTCCCTATGGTTAAGTACAAGTATAGGTTATAGTCCTATAATTACAGTAGAGATCTTAGAATTAAATCTAAGATGTTAGATATTGAAGTTACTCCTCCTTTATTGTGGTGTTTTACCTAGCATGATTTTTGCCTCTTACACTATTCTTTTTGGGTTTTAGATGATGGTTGGAACCCGAAGGAACCATGTTGATCAATGTAATGTACAATTCAATGATTTTCCTCCTGAACAAACAAATGTTATGGGAGATGGAGTGCAAAATATTATTGCTATACTTTCACAAGCTATGAATCATTCTGGACTTCCAAATGAGCAGAGAAGGGAACAATATTTTATTAAGTCCTTCATGAGGCAACATCCACCTTCTTTCAGTGGGTCTTCTCATCCACTTGTTGCTAAACAATGGATCAGTACTACTAAAAAGATACTTTCAGTTCTTCAATGTTCTGAACATGATAAAGTCATCTTAGCATTGTATCATTTGGAAGCTGATGCTGATCAATGGTGGAATCTTATCAAGAATACGAGGCCGAGATATTAAATTGAGTCCATGGAATGGGACGAGTTCAAGAACTTATTTTTCAATAAGTACTTCCCTCGTATTCTTCGAACAAAGATGGATAAGGAGTTTCTTGAACTAAATCAAAAGGATGATGAATCTGTTGGTATATACGAAGTGAATTTTACAAGGCTTGGAAGGTATGCATCTGGATTTATCATCCAACCTGAAAGTAAAGTTGATCGATTCTTCAGTGGCTTAAAACAAAATCTTCAAAGGGAATTAGCTATAAGAGACTTCAGTAGCTATGAAGAAATTGTGCGTTGTGCTATCAAGGTAGAAATGGAAGTTGGTGTTACATATCCATCTCATAGTTTTGACAAGAAATGAAAGATGGAGTTCAAGGAGAAATCTCAGAATAATGGTGAAAAGAATATGAATGTTTCCTTATGCTCAAAGTGTGGAAAGAAGCATGGTGGAGATTGTCTTAAAGGGACAAATAAATGTTTCAAATGTGGAAAGGAAGTTCATCGGGCATTTGAATGCCAAAATGATGGGAAGAAGATGTTTAATGATGCAAACAAAGTAAGGGATACACAGAATGAACCTACTACACTTCAATTCTTCAAGTGCAAGGAAATGGGTCATTATGCTAATAAATTCCCTAATCCAAGGGTTAGTGATGATCGACATGAGCAACCACTTATGGCAAAGGACAAAGGGAAATCACATGCGATCACCATTGGCAATGTTGAATATGACAACGATGTGGTGGAATGATTAATTTTTTATGTAATGGGATTCCAAAATAATGTTGTATATAGTATCGTGGAATATTGGAATATTTATGTATTGGTCTATTGTGGTTTTCAATAATTTTATGGTACCAGTAACCAGGGAAAGTGATTGAGATATTTTTGGAAAAAAGATGATATGCACATAATGAAGTGATAAGGAAAAAATTAAATGTTTGATAGTATTCATGAGATCGTGATTGATATAAGGACTAAGTGATATCATGGTTTGAGTATATAGAATTTTGAGGATTTTGGTATGTGGAAAGAGTTAACTTTTAACAGCATTCATGTTTTCAATAAGGTTCAACGGGTATTCAATTTTTTTCAAGAGAATACATGATTAAGGCCTTTGAATGTTTGGAATATGACCAACAAGACATATCTCATGATATATGGGGATCAACAATGGTATTAACATGCCAGTTGTATGAACTCTTTGGTAATCGTTTTCACTATAATATGAGATTAGACAGTATTATTTTGGATAAGCCTAAAGATTGGAATGGATTATGTTGGAAATAAGTGATTATTGTTTAAGGATATAAGTTTTTTCGATATTATTTATGGGATGTTATAGTAATGTATTTTTAGAAAAAGGACAACCTGCAGGATGGGCGACAACCCATCGCGTCGGACAAGGTTGTGGGAATAGAACCCACAACTGAAGTGCGACTAGCCTTTATCGCCTACCACTGGCCTACAGGAACTCCCTGTTTAGTAGAAACTAGTTTTATTATATTAAGCAGTATGATATATGAATTATAAGTCCATTTTAGGAACCATATATGATTAATCTCACTATAGATGGACTTATGTATTTTTTGATAACTTTTCTAACCTTTTGTTGGAGACAAATGGAATGACCCATCATTCTATCACATGATCTGCTAACACATCACGAATGACAAATTCAACATCATTTCTTTAAGAGATGAAGTGGAAATTGTCCAAAGATTGACCAACGGTGACACTATACCAAAATCACAAAAGTATTTCTTCTAATTCCAATTTCATCAACTTTAGGGAAATGATCTTGAAAACCAAAAATGTTGTCCTAGTGCTCTTCTATCTGAGGAATCAGATGGTACCTTAGATCGTCACAAATTTATGGCTTTGTGATTGCTTTTTTTCCATAGTCATGTTCTATACAACTCTCCATCAAAACATGATGGTTATATTTCTCTTCCATATCCATATTTTCACCTATGTGGAAACCCAGTGATTAGTTTATTTGGGTAACCATTACGTTTCATACATTAGTTTTTAAATATTGGTTTTGGTATTCCTTTTTACAAAGTGGGTCTCTATTAAAGAAACTTTCTAATAGTAAATCATTTATAACCCTGACGAATTTCTAGGGTGAAATTCATTTTAAGGGGGGTAGAATGTAACACCCCGAGATTTTATGAAAAATATTCTTTTTAATTTCATTAATGTATTGTGTTGTACGCTACACCAAAAGGAGCTTGAACAACACACATCCTTGACTTGCCTTGCATTACACACAATCGCGACCTTCCTCGATAGCGTGTGTAGTACGCAATACCGAGTTTCACTAAACAGCGATATGTTAGTAAAATATTATTAAAACTAGCCATTATGAATAGTAATAATCACCTTTTAAAATTATATAAATTTTATCTCTCAAAATGGACTTCATTTTTGGATTCGGAGTATCGAATTTAGCCTAAGGTGAAATTTTGGTACTTTTCGGATAACTTTCATATTCTGATGAATAGTGAAAATTACTAAATTTTAATTAAACAACTTTTTTAATAGAAATAATTAATAGTGATAAATTATTAATTTGAGTGGTTTTAAAGTATATTTAGAATATATTTTTACAATTTAATACAATGTTGGTCATTGGATGTAATTTCACATTCAAACAAGCTGTAAACAAGTGTCAATCTTTTGATATTTATTCTCTTAAAAACACGCTATTTGTTTTGACGATGGGAATTAATTTTTAAATTAGTTTATGTAACTGATATGTTTTGAATTTGATAAAATATACATCATTTTTTAATTCATAATATCAAATATAGCTTAGGCCTAATTTTCGGTATTTTTTTGGAAACTTTCATTTTTTGATGAATAGTGAAACCACTAAGTGGTAATTAAAAAAACTGAATTTTTCATAAAACTTAATTTTACCGCTTATGTGAGTGGAATTTCGAAAATCCAAGAGACGCGGTTAATATCAAGGACTAAAATGTCGTTCAATGAGATGAAAATAATATTTGGTGAATAGTAACTTTTTACTTTTTTTTACCACGGTTAAAAGTTAATAGGATAATTAAGGGTAAAAGTGTTATTATTATTACCCTAACACATGTCCTAATTCTATTGGATAAGTTTAATTCGACCAAAAACAACATTAGGAATAAAATATGACAATTTAGGCCCACTTGGATTAGATGAGGACATTTATTATCAATTTATTTAAAGAAGGGTTAAAATAGTAAAAATCAAAGTTTAATAACTAAATCATTTTTAATATAGAGTTATACATAAGATAAATTAGACTATAAATATTAATTATAAAGCTAAATAGATTTCCAACATAATGGTATTTTATTTTTAATTTTTAGACTTAAAATAATTTAATTTATTTATGATACAATGATGATGCAGTAATTATCCTATTAATGAAATATTGACATAATTGATGTTATAAATACCCAAATAAATGTAATTTGAGACTTTTTATGAATTCCAATTATTTTTTATGCTAATATGACATGTTATTATTTATTTAATTAATTTTTTTAGAATTAATCATTCTGTTATGATTTTCACAAAAATCAATTACCAAATAGTGTCAAAATTGACATAAAATAGTTTTTAAAACAAATATTATTATTAATTGTTATTATATTCCTAAAAAATCTACGGTTCGAAAAAGATACTTATATTATTATAGGTGTATCATTAATGGACTACTTGGGGGTCTCTTGGATGTATATGGTAAGTTTATTAACTATATAATATAAAAAAACAAAGTGACATGGTAAATGTCAATCTAATTAACTAAGAGTTAAAACTAAAAGATAAGGTTAGTATAATGACCTAAACTTGTATAAATTCTATTTTATGAGAGGATTTCAACCCATCCCCACCTTAGCTTCTAAATAAATCAATTTGGAGCTATTTAAAACCGAATTTGGCTTTATAATAAAATAATATTTTTTGTTATTCCAAAGGTGCCCCTCTCCTCCCTTATAAAAGGGCACCTCCTCCCCCTCTTCCTCACACCACTTCGAGCCTTAAAGATCGGACAAACCATGACAAATTATCTTCTACGGTTCCCTAGAAACATCCTAGAGGTCATGTTCTTCTTCAAAGACCAATTTTAGTGCCCTAAGAAGAGGACTCAAAGAGGCGCTTCAAAGAAGAGGTAATGTCTGTTACCGATTCTTTCAACTTTATTTCTTCTTCCACTTCTTCTTCCTAGGTTGTTTCATTATGAAGTAATAACATCATTATCACTCGTATAATGATATGTTATTATAAGTATGAAACAACCCTATTTCACCATCTATTCATCCTACGGAAAACGAAATCACCGCGCGTGCGTACGTACGGAATACCGTCTCCACGCCGTGGTGTAATCTATTTTCCACCACCACCTTACTTGGCTGGGTATAATGGTGTAAATAATAACTAAATATGATTATTTTAAAGTGATATTGATTCTGAAATAGTATACATACACTCTAATACAGTCCCACGATCATTAGAATGATATCATCGCTCGTGCGTACGTACGGACTACTGTCTCCACGACGTGATGAGATTCATTCTTCACGTTAACCATTCATGAATGATTATAAAGAATATATAATAAGTAATCATGAAATATATGACATAATAATGATACTGGATTTATGTGTATATATATGTATGTCATCTACATAATTCCATTCAACTCAATAAGGAAACGAAAACAGCGTTCATGCGTACGTACGGCCTACCGTCTCCATGAACGGTGTATTTCTTTCCATTTACTGATTTATTATATATATGTATATTCTGAATATATATTATATATAAATCATGTTTTATATTCTGGAATTAAGTAATCATGATCTAATTAATCATATGAATAATTTCAAGTCAAAACACGGACGACAAATGGAACAATTTTACCCAAAACACTCTTTAACATGTAATTTACAAAAGAACGGGAAATATAAAGTCATAAGTGAACCATATATGATATAATAACAATGATTATGATTCTGGAATAAGTCAGTGACATTATTTAAATCATTATACAGGAGGTTCAGAAACTTACGAAGCAAATCGGACCTAAGGTAAGGGAAAATCTCGCAATCTCAATTTTTATCCGAGATTGTTTATACTTCAGAATTTACTGGGGAATATTTATCATCCACATCCATGTTTCCTCAATATGTAATATTTATATCCGTATAAAATAGTTTATATCCAATTTTACTCTTCGGTGAGTTTTTAGTAAAATATATGAATGGAATCTTTTGTCGTTTTTCGTACGAGGTACTTTTTGACCTTTCCGACAAAAGTACGAGAAGAATGTTTTTTAATCTATACGGCATGAATGGATTTTTAAAACATTATTTCAAAGAAGCTTACTTTACAAGTTTTCAAGTTTATTTTTAATCAACTTCTTTTAGTTTAAATTCTTATGACATGTTAAGAAAGGAAAATGTTTTTGAAGTAGAAATGATATTTTCCTCAAGAATGGAGTTCAAGTGTCTTATAAAAATTATTTTCCATCTAAGATAATATAGGGTTCTGTTTCTATCCCAACTATTACATTGATTTGATTATGTTGTGATGGAATTATTTTTATGAATTATTTTATCTTATATGAAATGTTTTATTATGTCATGTTGTTTAAGAATCCCATTTTTTTACATGAGTTATGCAATGATGTATGATTTATGATTTTGTGGCACACATAAGAATTGTATCATTATGAGATGGTTGGAAACTATATCTACATCAAATTCATTGGGTAAAGATTTTATATCTCATGAGATAGACATGGATGGAATGGCAGGTTAAACCGGTTCATTGAAACAGTACTGAAACGAGGAATAAACTCAGTTCAGAAATGGACTTTGTCCACTAAGATAGTCTTGGCAATGAGTCTTAACTAATAAGAAATGACTCTCTATGATTATGTGTGTACGCCAAAAAGTTTCATGTTTTAAGTTATGATTATTGGTATTACATTTCACTACTATGATTTATCCCATGTTATGATATTATGATCTATTTTGTAGGTTAAGATTTCCAAAATGTTATGTTCTTATGAATATGATGTGATTGATATTTCTTTTGTTTACCCTTACTGAGAATTTGAGCTCACCCATTTATGTTTTCTTTTCCCCAGGATATAAAGAAATGTTTTAGGTAAGAAAAAAAAGGGGAAGATCTTTATGGGAGATGTTGAAGATCTTTCACCATGATTAGAAGATTACGTTCTGAGTTTCCAAAGACACTAAACTATTATGGTGCTTGTGTGTGTGTTTTTGTTATGTACTAAGTATTCCTCAAAAGTAATGTAATGTCCATGTACGTCAGGATTTGGGCCTCTACAATATAGGTATTATCTGGATATTTAAGGATGTTAAACCCAAAAAATCATAAATAATATATCTTGGAATAATTCATGGTCTAACATAATAGTGAGTAATATCTTTAAAAAGAGGCATAAACATGGAATATAACATATAAAAAAAGAAAAGAAACCTAGAAAGGTTCCAAAATAATAAGAATAGGAAAGTTTTCCAAAAAACCCATTTTTCCCATGCTTATGTTAAAAAACTCATTATTTCCATGCTTGAAAATATGATAAACCCTTTATTCACATGCCTATGTTAACAAACTCATTGTGTCTATGCATCACTATTTTATGAGATATCAAAATTAAACCAATTTATTTTCGTATGATATAGGACCCCACCGATCATCATCCTTACATTTTGGCACCATAGGAAATCCTTTATATCATAAATATCACCTAGAAAGAAAAAGGGTTTCATATCCCTTTAAAATTGAATCATATAAGGAAATAATTCATAATTCCAACAATAAACATGATAAACCCATGGAATATAAATGGGTATCCAACAACATTGAGTATCTCTCTTGGTATATACCTTTCAAATAAGACGACACACGATATTTAAACCATATAGGTAAAGGTTATATGATTTATACAAAATTTTCCCCTATTAAATAAATTTATAAAAATCTAGGTGAACACACATCAAATAAAGGAATCAAAATTTTGGTATTCACAGTGCAAAAGTAATGGAATAATAAATATGGTTACACACCAAATATTATTAGGCAAGAAAAACTTTGTAATGGACCATTTCTCTTATAGAGATTAATTTATTTTTTCATTTGTGAATTTATAGGTAAAAAATTAAATAGGCAGATGAAGAATGATTTTAGAATAATAGAATAATTTTATATTGAAAAACATGGTGAAAATGACACTTTTCTGAGAAACCCCTTTTAATTAAAACTCAAAGAATAATGGAAAAAAATATATACTTTGTAAATATATGGGAAATAATTTTGAAAACAATGGAAAATATGTTCATTTAAAAACATTTTAAAAATAAGTTTATTTTCTTATTTTTTTAAATAAATTCAAATCGATAAAGTTCCTAGTTTCTTTTGTAAATTCATTCCAAAAAAGGGTGGAAATAAATTTTTTGATATATATTAAAACATTAATTTTTAATAAATATCGAATAATGGAGTCTTAAAAATTACTTAAATATTGTATAGAGAAAATGTGGAGTGAAATATAATATATATATATATAAATGATCTTTAAAATCTTTTAATATTTTGAAAAAACCATTCTTGAAAACCAAAATTGAATATATGGAAATAAAATTTCTATTTCAAAAATGGAGATGCGAACTAAGAGGGTCACATTAATTAATATATATTTTATTTATCAGAAATTTATTAAAATAGTGGTGTGAAGGAAAATATAGAACATAGGGTAAAAATACATTATAAATAATGGGAATTATTCTTACCAAGGTCAAAAGTTTATTTGAAAAAGCTTTTTATCAAAGAATATAATTAGGAGGAAACGAAGTAACATCCCTTGAAAAAAAAATACAAGTTACCGTTGTAAAAGAAAATTTAAATGTAAAATAATCTTAGAATATATTGACCTAGTTGAAAATTTAATACTCAGGTAGAAAAAATTTGAGTCATGATGTCTATTTTAGCTCAAGTAACATTGAAAGCGAAACATCCTGAATAAGATAGCACGAAATTGAACTCAAAATACCATTAATGGAAGATATTTCATGAAATAATAAATCAAATATGCAGAATTTTCACCATTAAAGTAAAATTTATTACAAAATTAAACTTCAACTCAAAGAAATGAGTTTGAGATGGAAGAAGGGTCATGGAATCATGCCTCAAATAAACGTAATAGAGAGAACATACCCTTTATGTTTTGTAACTTTTGAGTCAAAACCAAATTAGAGAAATAAAATAGAATATAAAATTTAATATCCTAAAATACAACATAATCATTCTATAAAAAGAAAATGGGAATTTAAGTACACCATAAAAGAGAAAAAATGTTTTATAACTTAAAAATGTCTAATGAAATTGAAATTTTAGATAAAGAACCCTTATGATATTAGAAACTTTTGAATCAAAACACTTTGAATGATATGATTTCAAGTGAAACATTAAATACCCTGAATAATGATAAAATCATGATAAAAAATAATAAATGGCTATTATATAGACCATTACAAATAAAAAATGGGGTATAATAATAAATATGACTCGTGAAACTAATTTTTAGACAACAAACCCTTACCTGGTTTCCCTTCTTAGTCAAATATGCTCTAACCCCATTGGGACCTTGAAATTTCTCCTAAATTTATTCTTGGAAATAATTTTCATGGAATACATTATAGTGGAAAATATAATACTAACATTACATAGGTATTTAATAAGATAAAATAAAATATTTTTATAAAAAAACTAAATAATAGATGTGACATGAATTTGTGGAAGTGTTTCCAATTTATAATTAGAGAAGAAGAATTTTGGGAGTACCAATTACTTTTCAATAATGAAACGTCGCTATTCAAGGTTTAAAGGATTGAAAAGGATAAAATAATGGATATGAAATATTCTTTAAATATAAAATCTTTTATACTATTCATTTGGATAAATGATTGAGTTATTTAAGAGTTTTTCTTTTTATTTTTTTACTTTTACCCCAATATACTTTTATCTTGGTAATTAATTTTTAACCATGTTAAATATTTTAAGTGAAGAAAATTTGAAATTATAATTATTGACTATTTTAGATATGTTAATTTCAAAAACTAAATTAATTTTATCAAATAATATTTTTGTGGGTTATAAAAAATATATTTTCTATCAGTACACATAATGGGTAAAAACCATTTTTTTGAAAATTTCTATTACAATATTAAATTTATGTTTATGGTAAAATTTAAAATATTTTTAATTATAATAAAATAAATTTTTGATTATAAATAATTTAATGTTTATGTGACTATAAAATAAATCTAAAACTGAATATCAGCAATAAAATATTTAATTAAAATAAAAGATCTAAATTTGATTTTAAATATAAATAAAATGTTACCAAAGTTATAAAAAGTAAACATAGGTTTGTATATGAAAAACAATATTTTAAAATATATATTTTTACTCCTTAAATAAATATTTGATCAATTAAATGGTTTTATAAACATACAGGTCTTTATCATATATTGATAAATTCACAAAATTTATAATTTGGGTAAAAACTATATTGTTCACTATTCACTTAAAAATAAATTATTTTGGAAAACAAATTAAACCTAAGATAATTTTGAAATTATAAATTAAAAATTGAATTTATTTTTATCTATTTTAAATACTAAAAATAATATTTTCATTTTTTAATGAATTTTCAAAATATAGAGATAAAGTGCTTTTGTTGAAAAATGGAATTTTTAAACATTGAGTGTTCTTTAATAT
Organism: Viscum album; assembly: GCA_963277665.1. Taxonomy (NCBI): domain Eukaryota; kingdom Viridiplantae; phylum Streptophyta; class Magnoliopsida; order Santalales; family Viscaceae; genus Viscum; species Viscum album. The sequence continues at coordinate 615,014,049 of OY728128.1, forward strand.
TATTTAATTCCAATTTAAAATTTAAATAGTAATATATTAATTTATATATCAAAATTATTATATAATATAATTTAAAAAAAATTATTGAGTTTATTTGGAAGAAATAAAAAATACTTTAAAAAAGGATATTTGAGAAATAACAATTGATTTTAATACTAAATAAAATTATTTATCCTTTAAGGCAAAACATTTTTGGTTGATTAATATATTTTTATTTATTATATGGTTTATTATAATTATATTTTTCTTATTGATATTTATTTTTTAAGTCACAGCTTGTTTTAGTTTGGTGTTGTGTGTAAAACGTGTTATCAAACATACTTTTTCTTTAATGAAAAAATTGTACTGTAAAATCTTGGTTTGTTACATTCCTCCTCCCTAAATAAATTACATCCTTATAATTTTAATTATTTCAGAATATTGAAAATATATATGTAAATTAATAACATAATTTTCAATAAATATAAAACTTCTAACAAGATATATTCCTTATTACCAATGGAAAGATCAAGACACATATCTTTTTCAATATTAATTACCCATATACCCAAGCATGTATTTACCCTTAATATATTCCACGATATTCTGAATTTCCCAGACATAAAACCACAACGAAATCATATATGCCTCCAAATATTAACACTATCATTAACCCTCTTATGGTGTCTACCACTTGGTTATAAAATCATACACCATCAAATATGTTCCCTAATCCAATGAATGTCATAACTTTGCCTAAAATATCACGATACATTTTTCTATAAAGTCAATTATCTGTTTTAAGGTTTATAATATTATCTAACATACTTTCTATAAATCAATAAAACCTTTATTATCTCAACATAATGCATATTTTAACCATAATAATTATTCATCCCTCAATCATTTGTTCTTCATTATTTTTCCCCAAAAATATAACCTTTTCATAAAATCTCTTTTCATGGTCATTGATACCATTTAATTGTTGTTTCTAATTCTTTAAAGAAAATATGATAAAGAAAAATATGTAGATGTTTCATATAATCCACATAAATATTAAAATATTCTGAAATATCATTGATAAATATGATTCACTAATGAAAATATCTAAGATTATATGTGATAAACCAACCTTTCTAGGCCATGAACCTAGTCATATGACCCCATGGGTCTTTTATTCCCAAAAAATCATAGACTATAACTAAATATGGTAACTTATAAGATAAATGTATTTCCCAACAAGACAACACATGTTCTTTCAAGGTGATTTTTCCTCACTCAATCACACAGTAGAAAAACTCCCAAGAGGTTACCCTTCCAAAAACTACTCCAGGCCAAGCATGCTTAACTTTGAAGTTAAAATTATATATGCTCATAAAAATAAAGGTGCAACTTGTGGGAATGGGTTGGATGATTTAGTCTACTAAGAAATAATTTTTCTAAGGGTGTTACACTCTCCACCACATTAAGGAACAATATCCACATTTTTGATCCCTCACCAAAACATAGGTAGTTATACTATACTTTTGCTTGGGTATTGTCTGTGATACCATTTTTCATGACCCAAAATCCCTTAGAAATGAACCTGGTAATCTAACCCCAGGGGTGTCCTTCTATACCTTCATTTAATTCCTAAAAACCACATGTTACTAACCACTAAGGTCACATATTAGACTAATTATTGACTAGACATGTTAACACATATTCTTTCAGCATTCTTTGTCCTCACTCACAAACACCAGAAGAAACTTCCCAGGATTTCACCCATCCTGACACTAATCGAGGACATGAATACTTAACTATGTATTTCTAATTAAGCATCCACATAAAAATAAATATGTTCCTTTTGACATGTGTAGTATCATTTATTATATCAATCCTCTCCTCTACAAGGGTGTTACAGTAACATGATTTAATATCTATTGAGAATATCAACCTCGTTAACTTATGTTAGACTAGGAAAATCATGTTTTCTATCATAATAAGAATATACTAAAATTTTATAACTTTTATGTATGCTCCCTTATTCTGTTATAAGATAGAGTAGTTTTTAAATACATAATATTATTGTCTTCCTTTTTTATCATGTTTTAATTAAATAATGAAACCAAAATAGTTATGATAATGTCTAAAAAATGAATATAGAAACATCAATCTAAATATTTCTTCCCCTATGACACCTTCATTTTCAACATTTTATACTTTTAGTTCAACCTATGAATTTCTTTATTCAATAATTAGTTATCTATGTTGATTTTTTATTAGGTTCTATAACTTAATTTTTTAACATGATACTCAAATCCTTCGTGATGTCTCATTAGAGAAAATTTTAATTGACTATTGAATATCCCCTTGGAATGTCAAAACAAGTGTAAAATTAGATATTTTTGTTATTAGATGACGATCTAGTTAACACCTAGTCTACACTTTTTAGGTTTCTCTACCCTAGGTACATATATAAAAAATCCCATATCCTCTTTTAGTATTCATACACGGATGTAACTACTAAGAGAACCAAAAAATATCTAATTTAATAAATATCTAGGACGTTAACATACTCAAAAACTTATCCATTGGTCTTTTCCAAGGGTTTCACTAAATTTCTCTTACCCTAATCCCTAAAATATTAAATATTACCTTAAAAACCAAATGGGATGTCTATAACATTGAAATTATGATCAACCATAACATATCAAACATTGATGGAACTTTTAACTCTTAAATTATCCTCAAGTGATAACATCTTAATCTCCAAATTTATCTAAACTCGGATCTAATACCAACTTTGATGGCACATAGATTTTACCATATCAATTACTTGACATTGAATAAAATGTTTTTTTATAATACATTAACAATATATTTTAGGTTTTAAGTTTTAGTGAATTAGAAAAAAATAACCAAAAAACCCATATCAATTTCAAATAAGGGACTTTTCACCCACTATAAAGTCAATTTATTAACCCTTAACAAGTCTTCAACATCTCCCAAAAAAATCCACATATGATACTCTTCTGAATACATCATACATATTACTTAGGGAAATATTAGATACTTCGTAAGGGTAAACATAAATGATTATAATCAAAGATCATAAGTGAGAATAATTTGAGCACATTTTTATAATTAGGATACAGAAAAAAGCTACACCCAATACTAAACTATCATAGGTATTGTTATAAGGAACATCATAACATAAAAGTGCATAATCGATTAGAAAATAATCATACACATGTAATGAAATATATCGTAAAAATAAAATAAATTGAAAAGGTTAAAACAACCATAATCATAAGAAACATTGTGAGAAAACTCATTATTTTCATGCCTATGTAAACAAACTCATTATTTTCATGCCTAAAATTTTTAGATAACCCATTATACCAATTCACATGTGAAAAAAATCATTTTTTCCATGCCTATATTTCTCCTGAGATATCAAACAAAAACCAATGCCTTGGGTGAAAATATATGACCCCACAGATCATTATATTTAAAAATATGTTCCATAATAAATCAATCCTTCATCATTAAGAAACCATGTAAAGAAAATCGATTATATATCCCTTTCAATTGCAATAAAATAAATAAATCATTCATAATTACATTAAAAAAATTAAAAAAACATGGAATAAAAATATGAATACAAAGTACTCAAGTAAATATATAGGTTAATTAAATTTAATTAAGACAACACATGGTATTCACATAGTATATATAAATTTTATATGGTTTAGTAAACATTTACCCTTGTAAACTGATGGATAGGTATTTGGGTGAACACCCTTTAATTAATTTTATCACAAATAGTTAATTAAATAGGAAATTAATTGAAAGAAAAATTATGGAGATAAAACAAAGATGATTAATAAGGATAATGTTATTTATAGATCATTTTTATTATATAGATTAAAATTTTCATTTATGAAAATAGGTAAATAATTTAATGGGTAGATAAAGAATAATTTTAGAGGAATGGTATAATTGAAATTTTAAAAGAATAATTAAAATGAAAATTTCAATTAAAAAAATTTAAATAAAACTTATAGAATAATGAAAAATAAATTTACTTTTTAAATATGTGGTAAAGTCTTTTATTTTCATATTTTTATAAATAAAATTCAAAGGTACAAAGTTTCCAGTTTATTTTTTAAATTCATTTCTAAAAATATTAGAAAGAAAACTTTTGAGATATATTAAATCAAATTGTTTTAATAAATATCAAATAATGAAGTATTGAAAAATATATAAAGGTTTTATAGAGAAAAACATAATTTAGAATATAAGAAATAAATCTATGATATGTAAAAACTTTTAATATTTTAAAACCCATTTATTGAAACACTATATCATAAATAGGACAATAAAATTTCTATTTGAAAAGTGGTGATGATAAGTTAGAATCTCATAAGGATTAATCCATATTTGGGTTTCAATAAAAAGTGAAAATAATTATTTTGAGATAAAATATGGACATGGAGGTAAAATGTTTGTTAGAAAAAATGGGAGTTATTCTTTACAACACAAAACACTTATTTGAGAAGCCATTTCATCAAAGAAGATCATAATGTTGAAACGAAGTAACTTCCCCTGAGAAAAAGATAAATTAACATTGGAAAAAGGAAATAAAAGGATAAAAAGGTCATAAAATACTGTAACTTATTAGTGAATTTATGACTCAAGGTGAAATGACTTGAGTTGATAAATTTGTTATCGCTCGAGAAACATTTAAATTGAACACCCTTGAATGAAATTGGGATTATAATTTATCTCAAGATATGATTAATGGAAGATATTTCATGGAATAATAAATCAAATATGTGTAATATACATCATAAAAGTAAAATTATGTGAATAATTTGAACACATCTCAAAGAAAATAGTTTGATATAGAAAATCCTTTCAACTTGAGTAGTAACTGGATTGAAACAATTTAATGGATAGATTGTGAAATTATCATTTAAAATACATGATTAAGGGTGATTTTTTAATATATAAGTTAATTGGTAGTGGTTACTCCATCTAAAATGTTATTTTGTTCAAACATGAAAGAATGTATCAATGAATGAGAATTGGGACAAATGACCTTTAGATATTTTTTAATTTTGTATCAAAACCTCGTAAGAGAATGTTCATATAATAGTACATTCAATATCATGTATTATAACATAATAATGATATTAAAATAAAATGGGTTATTAAGCGCACCATACAAAAAAATTGATGTATAACATATAAATGTATCAAAATTTTAAATTTGATACAAATAACCCTTTCAATATTATAAAATTTTTAATTAAAATCCCATAAAGGATATGATTTCAAATGAAAAATAAAATTCCATAAATAATGATAGAATCATGAAAATAATATTAAATGGGAAGTAGATACACCATTACAATGAAAAAATGTTTTATAATAGTAAATATGTCTTAATAGTTTATATTATAGACAAAGAACGCTTACCTTGTTTCCCTAATTATTTGAGTGTACTTTAACCTCATTGGGGCCTTCAATTTTCTCTTGAAATAATCCTTGGAAATAAAGGGAATATGATGAATTCTGGTGACAATGGGCTTATTAACATGATATAATATTTTTTGAGGATAAATAATTCATAGTTTTATGAAACAAATCGAATGAATATGTGTACCATGAAGTAGTAGAAGTGTTTCTCTTTTATAAGTAAAGAGAAGATTAATTTTTGGAGTCTCCATTACTTTTCAATAATGGAATGTGACTATTCACGGGTAAATGTTTCCAAAATTGGAAAATAATATAGTTTAAATTCTTTTTAGTTCTAGAATCCTCTCCACCATTCATTTGGAGACATGATTGAGTGATTTAGGGTTTTTTATTTTTTACTTTTTCTAACTTTTACAATAATGTACTTTTACATTGGTAATTAATTTTTTAACCTTGGTAATAAATTTTAATGACCAAAATTGAAGATATAATTATTTATTAATCTTGATATGCTAATTTAAAATATAAAAAAATTATCAAATAAAATTCTAAAGTGTTAAAAAAAAATTAATTTTTTTATAAACTCACTTAGCACATAAAAATCATTTTTTTGAAAATGTATAATTTAAGATTAAATACTATGCACATGATAAATTTAGAATTTTTTATTTTAATGATGTAAATTGTTTCATTTTAAATATAATAAAGTTTATATGTATTCCAAATCAATCTAAAAATAAATATCAACATTAAAATTTTAATTAAAATAACATATTGAAAACTATTTTTTAATTGGAATAAAATGCTACCTAAGTTATTAAAATTAAACATAGGTTTAATAAGTTAACAAATAATATTTTAAGTACATATCTTTACACCTAAAATAAATCTATTATCTACTAAAATGTTTTTTAAACATTTTGGTATTTCTCATATATTTATAAAGTCAAAAAAATTACAATTTTTTCTAAAACAATTTTTTTCATTATTCGCTTAAAAATAAATTATTTCAAAAAATGATAAATTAACCTTAAGATAAATTTTAAGTTATAAGGTAAAATATGAATTTATTTTTATCTAATTCAAATAAAAAAATAAATTTTATTTTTCATTAATGAAAATAAAAAATATAAAAATAAACTCATTTTATTTAAAAAATACAATTGTAAACATTGGGTACTCTTAATATTATTTCATAAAAATATATAATTTAAAATTGATAATATGTTATATCACATATTAAATTTTTATATATTATCTTTTAATATTGTTCAATGTACTTTATGAGGAAAAAATACAGAATACTTTATAAAAAGGCTATTTGAGAAATAACAATTCATTTTAATACTAAATCATATTTTTTGTCCTCTAACATTAATAATTTTTTGTTGATTAAAATATTTTTATTTACTAGAGGTTTTGTTATTCTTAAATAGTTCATAATAATATTTTTATGTTAAGTTGTAACTTGTTTTAGTTTGGTGTTGTGTGTGTAACAAGTTATCAAAAGTAAAGTTTATTTAAATGAAAAACTATGTAGTAAAATCTCGGGTAATGACACATGTCCTCCTCCTGCCATACACAACCCTCCCCATGAATCTATAACACAACCACATAACCATGTCAGCCAATATGTATATACCCCAAATCCAAAATATTTTATAGATCATATATATATATATTTATCAATCATGATCCATCATATTACATACTACATATATAGTGGGAGCTGGGAAGGAGGAGTAGTCAATCATTTATTCCCTCTATAACTTGAATGATTGGAAAAAAACCCAAAACATGTGTCTTTATATGGGAATTGGTAAAGGTATCTAATTTTGGTGTTGGTGTGTAAAATATAACCTGAAAATGAAAAATATAATAGTCACACACAATCACAACCTAAGGTTCAACACACACTATAACACCACCATGCAACTACCACATCAAAATAGTGACCACATATCAAAAATATCTACCATAAAAAATAGATCACCATATCAAACTACATTGTGTAGCCACATATCACAAAACAACTTCTTGTTCCATAAATATAGTTTCAAATTCTATATTTATCATTACCATACATATTATATTCAACTGACTATATTTATTATAAATCCACTTGTTAATCATTATCCACATTTATTCTATACTTTATCATTATATCCTTCCAGAACAATTTATTAAAAACCCATCATTTATCAATTCTATTCAATTTTTAATTTAAACGACTCACCTACCAAATATCATTTATCAATTTCAAAAAATAACATTTCTAGCACCTCATTAACACATCAACCCAACACATATTAATTTATTTTTTATCCTTTTATTAATTTTTAGTAGGAAATCATATTTCAATGAAATGATGACAGAAATCACATCAACCTCTACTATAACTACATAATCCTCTACACAACCCATGCCAACAAACACCATACTAATCTGAACTAATTTATATAATATCAATAAACCCCTTTAAAAACCCATCGACTTTTATTCATATCAACCACAAAAAACCATACAAAATGACTAACTTTATAACCCCAAACCTTCACCACAATAAGAATAAACATGGAAATAAATTGAAAAAAATTAGTAGAGAATCTAACCCAAATAATCTCCATTTAATCATTATTATATATTTATTTATCTCTTTCAAAAAAAGCACATAAATTTTATTTAAATATTCAAATTACTCCAATTAATTACCATCATTACATGATTATTCAATTATGAGGAATAGAGGGACCCAGATTAACAACATGTAATAATACCCATAGTTGAAAACCACATCAAACTAGCTACAAAAAGCGTACATATTTTATTTATTCAACACACCATACAAAAATTAGATCAATAAATTTTTTTGGATTTACACATTACTATTTTCATTACTTTATTTAAATTTTTAACATTTTATAGAAGGTGATTTTTTAGTTTCAGTAGAAATAATAATATTTTATAAAGAAATAATTATCAATCATGAAAACATTAACAAACAAAAAATAACATTAGTTTTGTAAATAACATTAAAATCAACCTCATTCCATAAATTTCCAATAGTCTAGTTCGATATCTTATTTAGTTTAATACATACCATCTTCCCAATGAAATCAAAATTAGGATAATTATATATTTTTATAAAAACAATTAAGTAGAATTCTGGATTCCCGTAACTCAACTTAATTATAAACAATTCTATGAATAAATAAGAAGAATATGGACACAACACCAAGTATATCCAATGGAGATTCCCAGTAGCCTATTACACATCAATCTCTACCAAAATAATGAATAACGGCTAATAATACCGAATACAAACTGGTATCAAAGATCTTCCTATATGTAGGAATGATCAGTTATGAAAAAGAAATGATGAAAAAGAAAAAATAAATAACCTTGGATCACGAATATGTTGGACTATTAAATTCTAAGGAAAACCAATAAAATAATTTCTAAAGATCCTTATATATATTCTCTTAATTACTAGAATTTTGAAATAAGTTGGAGAAATATGATAAAATTCAAGAATGTACTTGAATTTATAACTAATTTGTAAAAAATCGAATCACATTGTAACTTGGTTCACCACACCATAATAAAATATTGATATGAAATTCATGATGTTTTATCCTACATATCGGGGAATTCAAACTACTTTAAACCTAAAATTAAAAATAAAGTATCTGGTGAAACCAAGATTTCCATGCCACAATAATGGAACTATCGTGGATCATGATGTGACCCTATACTTTATCTCTTAAAACCCAACAAACCCCAAAATGAACCATGGTCAAAAAAATATTCGATAAACATAAAAGAATCCAACCACCCAAGAATATATTCCATAATGGGTAGAGTCATGTTGCAATACTCCCCTGAGATAGAGAGACACAAAAATATCACAACTAAAACTCTATATAGCAACACAAATTATCACCCCATAATAAATATATCATAGGTAATTACACCAGATTGGTAAAAATTTATTCCATTATACAACATGGCCTCATGAAACACATTGAACCACTCCAAAACACAACCATTCTAGTTGGAATTTCAACTTCAAATCTAGCATCTTCCTTCTAGCCTTCTCTAAATCTTCTAACAGCAAAAACACGTAATGTAATCATCCAAGAAACACTGGGGTATTTCATTAAATACCCCTCAAATTATTCTTATCTTTAATAATAAAAACTAACATAGAATATATTAAAATGCAAATGAATTCCAAATATCCTAGGGTGATACCCCTTAAAAGTGAATCTCACCACTACTGAAACTCAAAAAAAGATATAAGGGGAAACACTAGATCAAAAAAATGAAACATTTATCATTATTAAAAAACCAAGAAAATAATATCCTAAACATAACTTCTAAGAGAGATACATATAAATCAATATAGAAACATTCTAAAGTAACTACTCTCCAAACCATAAGTATGAAAAGAATACTGAATCAAATAATATTCTAATCAATTTGTATTATTAAAATCATGGAAAAATCCATTTAATACAAACAAACGTACATTAAATACACTATGACAACCCAGAACCCTCTGTAACCGAATATTCCTTAAAACATAACAACCATATGATATACCTATAAAATATAAATTATAATAAAAAATCCTTAATGAAATAAATTATGGATGGATAAAAACACTAATCCCTTCTTCTAAAAGATTCATCTTCTTTCAACATATTAATCCTTTCATAATTAAAAAAATTCAAAACACAAATTCTGAGAGAATTAATAAAAATAAAACATGAATTTGATTGTTCTAAATTCTAATATTTTATAAAACTATTTATTGTTTTCCTTCATTTAATTTTTCAAAATCCATTTATGATAAATTAAAAGGTCAATTAAAATAAGATCAAAATAAAATTTAAAAAATAATTTAAATAAAGTAATGTGAGAATATGTCAAAAAATGTGCTTTAAACTAAAATTATATGAATTTTTCAAAAGTGAAGATTATGAAAGGAATTATTGGAATGGTATAGATTAATCCTTTAGATGAATTTGGGATGACTATTAGTAGCTCAGATTTTACACCATAATATAGTGGACCATAACGACAACACCGAATGGGAATTGCAGTAGTGCGGAGTTATTGTAGTAGCATGTGACAGGACACTATAGTAGTGTGGACTGTGAAAAGGTAATATAGAATTATATGACTAGAAACACTAAATCATCCCTATATATTCACAGACATTGAGCCACCAATTACTCTAACACAGGGGAACTACTATGTGGTTCGTGGAATAGTTTTATTATTTTAATTAAGAGATCATTCGATCTAGAGAATGATGTACTTGAGAAATATCTCTATAATTATTCATATAAATTTGTCAAGTGATTCTATCACTTCAAGGATATATATATTTTTCCTAGACTACATAAATTTTTATTTCCCATGTTCATATTCTTCTTGTTCCTTTGTTCTTTCTTTTTTTTCATCTTCAAACAATTTTTGTTGTTGTTACTACTGGTGTTTTCTCAACAACTAGTATCAAAGCTCGAGTTAAGAAGATAAAGGATAGAATTATTAAATTTTATGAAGGCTATATTCAAAGGTAGGGTCAATATTTATCACTTTGATGGAACTAATTTTAGTTTCTAGAGGATGTAGATCAAATACTGCCTTTATTTTAAGAAGTTTAACTTGTTATATTTGGGTGAAAACCCAATGTGGATAGAGAATATGGAGTGGGAGATACTGGATAAATATGTTGTCAATGTTTTCTCATCATGTTTGAAATAGTCATTGATTTTAACATCAGAGAGGGGAGTATTATGGTTGTATTGATGAAATATATCATGAATATATATGAGAATACTTCTTCTTCTAATAAATTGTGCATTATGGGATGATTGTTCAATCTAAAAATTATTCAAGAGAATATTGTTTTTGATCACATAAATGAATTATACACCATCTCAAGTCAGTTTTCATTAGGGTGATTTGTGATTGGTGATGAGATATGAGCAATAGTTTTACTACCTTTATTACCTATCATTTAGGAAGTGACTGTAACAGTCATATGGAGCTATTTAGGAAATAAAATGCCAGTTCTAAAGGATATATGATACCTAATCCTCAGTAATGATATTTGAAAAATAGAATCATGAATATTATCTTGTTTTTTTACTGAATCTGGAAGGAATCGATAGATATGTAGAGTAAGATCAATTAAGAGGATAAAACAATCTGTGGGAAAGAGTTTTGAAAGGGAAAATGGGTCTTGTCCAACCTGCTGGATTTTTGGGAAGAAATGATATATTAATAAGGAGTTAAAAGAAAATAAAAAATGCGTCTAAAACCAATACAACAAACAGATTAGATGAAGGATCAATTATGTGTTTATCTTGATCGTGAATAATCCTATAGACTCTTGGATTTTATTATCAGGTCCATATTTCCTTTCCACATTGGTGAATCATTTCTTAAACAATTATGTTTCTAGAAATTTTAGCAAGATATATTGCGTTGATGATGAACCCTAGAATATTGGGGGGGATATACATAGAATAAAACAAATAGTGGGATTTTTCAAGTTATAGAGAATATAAGGTATATCTATGAACTGAAAAGAAATCATAATTATATATCATACCTTGCTGTTGTAGTTTTTAGTTCCATGTTTAATAGTGGTTCATGGAAGAATACCAAAGGAGAAATGGTCATACCTTTTTGAGTAAATAATTGTACCACGTACAACATGAAAAAACATAAATAGATGTACTTTTATAAATAAATTATATTGGGGATTAACAGTTATGGAACAATAGGATATGTCACATGAGTGAGAAGGAGATACTGGTGATAAAAACAAAAGGAATGATATAAGTTCTAAATTAGGTATAATTTAGTTCGTTTGAATATTTTATTATTGTAAAGTAGATAAAATATATCCTTTATAAAAAGGAGGTAGAACAGTGAAGGCTTGAAAGTTAAATATAGTGCATAATGATGTTTAGAGTTCTAAAACTAGTATATCCCATTATAGGGTCTCAATTTAATACAAATTTTATTTATAACTTGATGAGGAAGTTCTGGGTTAACTTTTTCAAAATAAAATATGATGTGTTTAACATGATTGAGAAGAGAAAGGCCAAGGAGGATAATGAGTCAGGATCAAAGAAAAAATTCTTGATGTCTGACAACAATGGGGAGTATATTAGTAATGATTTCATGGAATTTTATGAAACAAATGGACTATAGTGGGAGAAGACTCTTCCATCTTCACCACATGTAATGTTGTAGCTAAAAGGATGAATTAGATACTAAATGAACATTATATAAGCATGATTATTCACTTGGGTTTACCCATCAGTTTTTTGGAAAATGTAGTAAACATGGTAGTATATCTCATCAAAACGACTTTATCTATACTAATAGGAGAATGTCTACTCAGGGAGGGATGGTCTATAAAGGACGTATTAATCCCATATTTACAAGTCTTTGGATATTTAGAATAGGTACATATAAATTTTGATGCAATGTAAAATAATGATTCTTAGTCAAATTCATGTTTATTTATTTTTTATTTTCTTTGGAGTATGTTCATCACTTTTAGTATGATAAGAAAAAGATGATCCTCAAAATAAAGAAGGTAATATTTAATAAAGGTTAAATATGTAAGGATCATCATTTAGCTAAAGTTAATAATGGTAAAAAAGAATCAGAGTACCAAAAGAAAGTGAATCTGAAAGGTGTACCTGAGCATGTGATGATGAAACTGGTGGATCCTACTCCTCAAGTGGAGTTGAGGAGATAAAAAAGGTTGATAAATCATGAGAAGATATATTCATAGACATTATATTATATTTTATTTACTAATGGTGAAGATCTAGAATTTTTGGAAGAGTAAATTTATTTAGAGGAGTTGAGTAAGTGGGAGTGGGTTTGAAGGAAGAGATATCATCATTACATACCAACAATACTTGGGAACTGATACCTTTTACACAAGGAAAGAATTTATTGGATAAAAATGTTTATATCGAGTAAATAAAGAACATAATGTTAAAAGGATATATAAGGAAATGATGGTGGTGAAGGTATTTTAATATAAGGAAGGTGTGGATTTCACTAAAATATTTTCACATGTAGTGAAACTTACCACCATATGATTAGATCTTAGTATTGTTTCATCAAAGGGATTAAGTCTTAAGATACATGATATGAAGATATATTCCCTTCATTGAGATCTGGAGGATGATATTTATACATATTATCTATAGGTATATGTCGAGTTAGGGGAGCAAGACCTAGTACGAAAACACTATAAGTGCTTATATGGGTTAAATCATGCACCCAGGTAGTGGAACAAAAAATATGATTAATTCAACATAAAAAATTCATCAAAAAAGTGTGTAATGGATCAATGTTCCTAATTTAAGTATTTTGGTTGTGTAAACATTATAATACTTTACAGTTGGATGAAATTATCACTACCAGATTATGTATACATATGATTAATGAGATGAAAGGTTAGTTGGATGAGAAGTTCAAGACGAAATAACTTAAAGAATCCTGTAAGATATTGGGGGTAAAATCAAGAGAGAGTACATTGTATGAACCTTTATGTTATCATATACTAACTATATTTATAAGGTTTTGAGTATATTTAGTATGATGGGAGAAAAAATGGTTCATATTCCCCTAGAAATCCTTCTCAAACTATCAAAGGATAAATAATTGAATATATTATAAGATGATGTGTACAAGGAAATGTTTCTATACACATCAATTGTTAGAAGATGTATTCCATGGTTAATACACTATCATATTTTTCTCATGTGGTGGGATTTTTGAGAAGGTACACATATAACTGTTGGGAGAAAATCCCTTAAGAAGGCATTGAAGAATTTTTGGGTTGATTGTGGTTATTGAAAAAACGGGTATATTTGTTGACAAAGAGGGTTTCCATGGTGAGTTGTCTAGTTCTAGAGATATTGTTGACATCCAACGTTGAAAAGGAACCATGAAAAAGTAATGTTCAATCTAGAGGTGGTAAAAATAGAACAAATATAAGGTGGCATCATTTTCTAGTGTTTGCCAAATTTTTGGTCCCCAAAAATGAAAAATAGAGAAATTCTTGTTTGGAAAAGGATGTTTCACACAATATTGAAGGTGGTTTGGAAACTTGTGTGCAAGGAATTATTTAGGACCAGTATGTCAAAATATGAAAAAGTCATGAATTGAAGAAAAGATTTGTAAATGTGCGTGAAATATGAGTTTTCATGAAAGAGGCTTATGCACCCAAAGGGATTTTAAATTGGGTTTTGTGTGCATGATGAGAATATTAGGTGATGTGGGGAATATTCTAGTTATGGGTCGATGAAACCTATAAATAATAGATGACCCCCATAATTTTAAGAAGCTCTACACTTAGATAGAAACCATGCTTTGGATCGCGTAAGAATTTGGTGCAAATAAAGTTGCATGAAATATTTGGTGTTGTGCGTAAGCTAAAGAAGTTGGGAGTAAGATTATAGTTGCGTGAAAGATTGAAGTTGCACACAATATATATTTCACAAAAAAAAAAGTGGAATCTTGTGTACAAGTCATCAAAGTTGCATGCAGGACATAGCAAGGGCTGCGTGAAATATTTGGAGTTTCCTAATACATCTATGGTAAAGTGGTATTCATCACTGGATAAAAGTGGGACATAAATAGAGAATCTACATATAGTAGAGGATTCACTCATTAGTGATAATGAACGGACCTACAAGTTTATAAACTATGAGTGGATATTATGAATAAGCAGTAAGAACACTTCAGTTGAGAGAGTAGTGGGCTTTCAATTGTGATTGGTTGTAAACCAGGAGGGATAGTGAGTTCACTCCCAACATTGTAAACAGTAGTGTTCTTATAGTGTATTTGGTATATCAACACATCACTGGTTTATTCTCCTTGTACATATCCCAGTGAGGGTTAACCAAGTAAAACTGTTGTCTCATGTGCAAGATTTAATATTTGTTCATACTCTACAATGGGAAGGAGAGGGAAGAGGGTTTTTGTTAAAAATGAAACAAGATCAAAAGGTGAAATTGTTTTAATTTTTCATACCCTGATTCAACCCCCCCCCCCCTCAGGGTATCTAGGCTAGTGGACCTAACAATAACCTTGGAAACCAACATTGGTAAGCTGTGAAGTGGATACTAAGATACATAAACTGGATAAATGAATTACCTTTATTATTTGGGAAAGAAAAGTCATTATAATGGTATGTGGATGATGACCATATAGGTGATGTTGATAGAATGAGGAGTGACACATGTTATGTATTTACCTATGGAGTAAGTACAGTGAGTTAGAAATATCATCTACAAAAGGTGGCAGTTCTATCTACCAAAAAGGTAAAATACATTACTATAACAGGAGCTAAGAATAAGGTTGTTTGGATTAAGAAATTATTAGAGTTAGCGTATAGAAAGAGAGAGTAAAATTTATTGTACTATAATAGTCATAGTGTTATATATCTTGACAAGAACCCAGTGCATCATGACCAGAAAAAATAACAATTAGTTAAATTTCCATTTTACTAGAGGATTTATACAGGATGGATTACTAACATTCCATAAGATTCATGTAAAACAAAAATCTAGAAGAAATTTTGAAAAAGATGATGGGAAATGAGAAGTTTAGGAAGAACTATATCTCACATGGTCTTCATTAATGAATGGATGGTGAGTGGTAGAATTTGGAAGAACACAGTAGGAGTATGGAATGTGGAAACTACTGGTATTTTGTGAATTTTTAGCTTGAAATGGAATATTTAATTGGAAAATTCATATTGTGGATTGAAGAAGAGGAGGATCTCAAATTAAGTAATTTTCCATGTTAGTATCGCCAAATAAGACCATTATAATGGATTGGGATCTAGGTGGGAGATTATTGGAATGGTGTATCATAATTCTTTTAATGAATTTAGACCGACTGTAAGTGGCCCATACTAGACACTAGATCATAACTTTGACATTAAAGTAACAAAATTGACCATAGACACAAATAGGGAACTATAGCATTACGAACTTACTATAGAGTCATACAAGATGACACAGAGTAGTGTGGGATTCGACATGGCCATGTAGTAGTATGTCTTTGGAAATACCGACATGTCACTATAACTCCATAGACTTCCATCCACCAGTTGTTGTAGCATAGTGTACTTATTATATAGTTGGTGACATATTTATATCATCTACATTATGGTATTATTCAATCTAGGGTTTTATGTACTCTGAAAATACCCTTTTAATTCAACTCATGAACTTCTAAAGTAATTCTACCTCTCCATGGATATAAGTATTTTCCGGAACAACATAAATCATTATGTACCATATTCATCTTATTCTTGTTATTTTGTTCCTTCTTTCCTTCATCTTTAAACCATTCTATCGTTGTAACTTCAATCATTTTCATAATATAAATAAGGTCACTGAATCAAAACATACTAACTCAAAACCAACTAACTCTATACCAACTGATTACCCGCCGAAATTTAAAAACCCTACCAATGAAAAATCACATTACTATAATAATGAAATCCCTTTATGCATATGAACTCACACTTCTAATCTCCCTCCACATCACAAAAAATGATTAATTTTTTCAATAAAGGGAACCTTGATCTAATTGAACCTAAATATATAGATAATTATTGGTTCCCAAACGGTCACTCTACTCTTCACATTCACCCTTAAAACCCTATAACTTTAGGGGCCAACATGTTCTTTCTTAGTAACCTAGAATCAACCTATTTTGATCATGTTATAATGATACATCAATTCTAACCAAGACGTGAACCACAAATTCACCACTCGCTAGGGAATATAGGGTATCAATTAGACTCAAAACATTATGACAACATGTCTTCATCAATAAAAAGGTCTACAAATTATGAAATCAATTCCCAAAAATAAAATCCTAGGTCATAAATACTTGGTCCTCATGGATAATGATTTGAGATCATTTTCATTCATTTATCCTTTCTTTCATGGGGAATAAACATATTTTTAATCACGATGAGAAATTATTCCTAAGAAGCCACTTTAACACAACCATGATTTATCTTCCACCACACATGGGCCACTCATTTCTATAAATCCATGTCCAGGGAAAAACAAAATTCATCTAAAGTTCCAAAAAAATCAAAATCAGTCTCAACATCCTATAAGAACTCCTTAACCTCAATGCTCGACACTCCACCAAAGAACATCTGCACTCATTTCCTCTATAAACTTGATTAAACCCCATCTCATGAATCATCCCTATACATCCTATGAGAACTTAATTCTAAAAATTATCCAAAGACATATTCTTATCCCAAAATCAAAATCTACATGGTTAATTAAAACAATCGAATCATGGGAAGAATCACATATCAAGAATCATATTCACGCCTCCATCACTAAATTGAAAAACTCATAATCTATGAAAAAACCCATCATCTTCCTAAAATAAATATAATTATTTCTTCTAATAAACACATCTACCTCACCACTTCCCACACTACCAAACAATAAACTATCAAGACATCAAAAAAACTTTATCTCTTCCCAATAATCATCTCTACCATGAAATAATCATGACTACCCTCATTATTTAAAAGCATCAAAAATAACTTTCAAGTATAAAAACACTCACTTCACATCAATTTCATCACATTAATGATTATTTTTAGATGAAACAGCACATATTCAAAACATGAAAACTTTCTTTTAAAAAAATCCCAAATACTTTTTAAAAGAAAATTCTAAAATATTTCTTTTTACCTGAAAACCTACCAAACCATTTACAAAACATTAGGAATCCTTTTTATAGGACCCCATTTATAATATGTCTAGTATTATTAAAAAATTTACAAAACCACTTTAATTATCTAAATAAATATATTATCAAAAAATATTTTCATAATGAAGAAAATTTTACCAAAAATTACTATGAAATACTAAACACATTTCACCACCGCATGGGAAGAGTTTAAATTCATCATGTTCAAAACTAAAACAATTTCCCAATATTCTTTTCTTTTAATTAAAAATTAAATATTTTTGATATATTTATAATTTAAATAATTTAACATTCCTATATAATCAATAGCTTCAAACATTACTACATTAAATTCACACAATGATGTGTATTTTAATATGCCTTCAGAAAATATATTTTCAATCAAAGGAAATCAAGAATATATTAAACATAATTTCTAATGTATCAGGTTAAATAATATTTTTCTAAAAATACCGCATCCTAAAAATGTAAAGAATATATATGGTTAACATATTTTAATATAACCATTATAATCTCTAACATTCTCTTCATTTGACCAATATAGATATGCTTATCTTTCAAATTAAGAAGTTTATATTAACAATTGACATTCTATAGAATTTATAAAAACATGTAATTTAAAAAAATTCATCTTATTAAATGAAAGGGTCTTTTAGAGTACTAATATATCATAAATTATAAATAAGACAACAAGTTAAAAACATAAATTATATATTTTAATAAATATTAAGAAAAATAAAATCATTTTTAACAATATCTAGGTTCTTACCTTTCACTAATCTATTTATTTGAATAAATGTTTTTACCTGTATAGTCCCAAACATATAAAAGTTATAAAATCCTTTTAAACCATATTAACCCATGAGAAGGACATAAATTTCCACAAAAAAAGTGTCACCATATGAAAAAATCAATATAGTCAACATAGAGTAAAATAAAACCTTCTATAATATATAAAATATCAAAACAAAGAAAATCCTTCGTAATAAGAATCCCAATAAATCCCATTTAAATATTGAAAATCATTCATAAAGTAGAAAGTTTAAATGAATCCATAATGTCATAACATGGATCCCTGTTAGGGTATTTCAACAAAATTTTCATCCTAAATCTCCCAATAATCATACCCAATTCATACACAATCATAAACAATCATGATGTATGTACCCCTCCTTGGCCACTACCCCAAAATTTATATCATCACTCCTAATATGTTTAATAATTTTAAAATCCTTATATCAGATTATAGGGAGGCTAATCACTCTTGTTTGATCCAATATCCCCTGATATATCACATAATAAGTTTAATTAATATTGTTTCCCTTCCAAACCTATGAAATCATAGTTTAGAATAACTATTAGATCTACCCTAACTCTCATATGTGTCTCTGATATAACTCTATCATGACCCTCCCCCTTGTTAACCCCTCTAGAGCCTAAAATAAAAGTGAAGGTGACCCCTAAAATCCCTTCTCTAATAGGACACAGATTAGAAACAAGCATTGAATGTATAAACATACAAATTGGTGGTATTATATTCATAAATCCCAATAAAATAATATAAACCACCAATTAAATACATATGATATAAAATAAACACAATCTACAATGCATAAGAATGTTACATAGAATAAGTTCTCTAATATGAGACACTAAATATAAGTCTTATGGTAGTGAAAAAAAACATCAATCACAACCTCCATGGGAAAGTAAATTCCAGATAGTTCACAAATACTCTCCTAGGAATTAGTAAATAATTTTTTTTTGTGTGTGTCTGAGAATACAATTATACTAAATATTATCCTCTTAAAAACCACTCATGAAAATCTTAAAGAAGCATACCAATTACTCAGTGAAAAAGAAAAAGAAAAACTAACACACACCAATACCAGGTCAACTATCACCCAACCTCACAAAGTATCACCCACTAAATATCAAGTACAATTGAAATAACATTATATTAAAAGGTTATATGTCCATAAGGTACTAAACTAACACTTACCTATTGATCTGTTCACTCCCACAAAAAAATGACAATCATCATATGCTTTAACCCCTTCTATATAACTTTTTTAAAACATATCCATATATAATAACAATATATTTTATACCATAATAACATAATAAAAATTAATCATATCCTCATCATAGTAGAGTATTTTGAAAAGAAATTACATCAACCTTATACCCACCTCTTACCATGTACGACCCCCACCCTGAATCCCCACCACACCCACATAACTAAGAAAACTAGTATATATACACAATGAAACCTAAATAAAATAAAATCCATATATATAAAAATTATTATCTACCACAAACCAAAATATATCTAAAGGGTGAGTGGGGAAGAGGGATTAACTATCCATATATTCCCATTATAACCTAAATGTTTAGGAAAACACCCAAAACCAATGTCCTCATACAAGAATTGGTATGGTTATCTGAATCAAATGGTGGTGTGTATGAAATAACATAAAACAATTGATTCAAAATCCCAACATAAGTATAAACACATAACACATCACCTTTATAAAACATCCTCATCAACCCAAATGTCATAAAATAAAAACTGCTACCACAACTACTTTCCCACATTACTTAGTTACATAACCTGAAGAAAATTCCAATTCTACCAAATAATAAATTAATTTTAAATTTATTATTACTTATAATTTTAAATTAAATTAAAGATATTTATTATTAAAACATACATTAAATATTATTCATATTTATTAAAAGAATTATATTTCCATCTTGTAATAATATTTTATTAAAAAACTGGTTTTTATCCATTTTGTATTTAAATAGAATACATTCCAAATATAATTTATCCATTTCATAAATTAACATTTTTATCACCTCATTGACTCATCAATCCATTCAAATTTAAATTATTGATTCATTATTCTATTCAATTTTTGTAGGAAACCATATTTCTGGTAAACTATAAAGAAAACCACATCAACCACTTGCATAACTAGATCAACTACTACACAACCCATCGAAACATTCACAACCCTAATATAAACCTTTATGTACCATATCAATTTTACCCTTTCATAGAGTCACCAAATTTTCATCACATCAACCATACCAAACTAGCCATAATGAAACAATTCAACACACCTAAATTTTACCATAATAAGAATAAACTTGGAATGATGGTGACAAACAAAAGTAATCTTATCAGATAATCTCACCCATACAATCTCTTTTTAATCATCCATACAAATTCATTTTTCACTTTAGGATAAAACACATCAATTATATTTTTATATTAAATTACCAATAATTATTTACCATCTTTACATTATTATTCAATTATGAATATTGGATATAATCATATCAGTAGCATGTAACAAAAACAATAGTAGAAAACCACTTCAAACCATATTTATTAACCATAATTATTTTATTCAATAAAAACACCATTAACAATCAAGCTCAAAACATATTATTGATTTACACACTAATATTTTATTTTACATATTTATGTCTTAGGCCTTTTATGAAAGGTGATTAATACAGTAAAATAGCAATAATAAAATTTAACACATGTTTAAGTATCAATGAAGATAAAACATCAAATAAGAAACAAGATGAAATTTATAAAGCGTGTGAAAATCACCCACTTTCTTAAAATTTCATTTATTTTCATCATTACATATTTAGTTTAATCCATTCAATCCACCCAATGAAGGAAAAAACATAACAATTACATAATTTCTAATAAATAAATAAATATAAGTCTTTAATCCCATACCAAAATGGAGATTTAATATTTACATAAGAAAAAAATAAGATGATAGAAACCACTCCATGTATACCAAAGGAAGATCCTTAGCAGACTATAAGTAGTAAAATTCATAAAAATCAGGACTAGAGACTGATGAACCTAAACTGAATCCCCTATTAAAGAACCTCCAAGGTAAAAGAACAGGATGTGTTGAGAAGGGGATAAAGAAAAAAAGAAATGACATTGGATCTTAAAGATACTAATATATTGATGTTGAGGTTCAAAAATAATTATAATATAGATAAATATATCAAAAGAAAAACCTCTTATAACATAGGGATTTAAGGAAGTTAAAGAAATAGAAGATAATCCATAAAGGTGCCTAAATTTATAATTACCTTGGAAAAATATAGAATAATGGGATGAAAGATGTTTCCATTCCATAATAAAAGATAAATATATAATTCATGGAATTATATTGTCTATATATTAGATTTTAAACTTATTTAAAATCAAAATTGATAACAAAGTCCATCGAATGACCATGTTGTCCACTCCACAACACTATTACTACAACGGAACGCAATATGATCCTTGTCCTTATATCCTGAAACCTAGTAAACCCAAATCCCAATAATGGCACAATTAAAGGAACCTTGATGAAATAGGTTTCAGAGAGACCCCTAAGAAACCCATCATCCATGACTCTAAGTCATAGTGTATAGATTTTCACTATATTACTCCTCCTCTTGAGACAAATCGGTTATCTATTATAATATTAGTAACCATGGACTAAATGCTTATGAATTATCCATGGGTAATCACTCCATTGTTGAACCCATCATGCAATGATACAACCTACATAAGAATAAGTCAATAAACTTTATGACATAAGCTATATCATGTAAGATTATCAAATAATTCCATGATACCATTCAAACCTCAACACTATATATTTTCACATAACGAGACTTCCAATCCAAAGAAAAGATACACCAAAACCTTATAGGAAACACCCTAAACCACCACATGAATTATCGTAGTGTAATTCAGGCATCATAATGTAATACACTATATTTTAGGATAAACCCATTCCTCTAGCCAACATTCTAATAAACATAAAATTAATCCATGCTAGAACACAACCCATCCTAATATAAATTCATCTTCAACTCTATAATCTTCCCTCTATCCTTCCCCCAAATATCTAACACCCAAAACATGTAAAGTAACGGTCCAATAATATTTCTGATGTTACATTAAATATCTTGTTAAATAATTGAATTATTAATTTATTTATGATATTCGTATTTAAATATTCATATATATATATATATAACTTTTTTATATGATTTCATAATTTTATGATTTAGTTTAAATTATATAACTTAGTTTTATAAGTTTTCATTCCATGCATATAAGAGTTTCTTTCAAAATATGACAACATAAGATTTTGTTTCCTTCTAGCTTTAATTTGGTATGTTATAGAGTTATGAGCCAAAATTTAGTGGTCAATTATAGTTTATACATATTAGGTGTCAGAATAATGAGGGAATTGAAATATTTATTAAGTATTGAATCATGGGTTGTGGAACATGGTGTAAGACTACCCATTGGTTAGGGGGATTATGATCTATTTTTAAAATAGTATGTTATCTAGCTAACATGCCAAAGGTATATTTAGTTTTGTATAATTTTAAATTATTTTATTAATGTTTTTCATGTACCTTATGAAAGGGATGAATTTGGATATACATAAATATATTTTCATTTAATTTATGATTTATTCACACAAACTATGATTTGTTTAAAATGATACACATTAATTTTTTTGGAACATATTAATTTAGTGGAAGGAAATAGGACTCCAAATCTCAATTCTTTTGGGAATGAATACTTTTGAATGAAACATGTGATAATAGACTAAATGAGAAAAAATTATTTTGAATAGAATATCAATATGAAGAATATAATAATGGTGAGTCTATGAAAACTGATAAAATAATAAATGTGAGATTACTTCAAAATATAACACTTTCCATGACCTCACTCATTCTGTGTGGGTTAATTGAACTATTAGGTTCCCATGAATTATCTTATGTAAGGAAAAATATTATAGTTTGTAAAGTCCCATCACCTCAGACAACTAATTAGTAGTTGAATTAGTGGTTACTACACTACCTCATGTGCACCACTCCATATTCCAAAGGCTTCCAACTAGAAGTGTTTTTCTCAGGTGGTACATTAGGGAGACTATACTCACATGTATGAGTAAAACAACAGTGGAAATAAAGGCAATCAGATAAACCATCTAGATAAATAATCCATAAAAATAAATTAGTAAGTGCCGATAATAATTAAAAAAACTATTATATAACAAATAAAAAATATACTATATATCAGGAATCCATACCTCAATATAAAATCAGAAAAAAAAACTAAGAAGACTAAATAAAAAAACTAAGAGCAACCCTGAAAATTTCCCTGAGTCTGATTCTGATCCCAAACTCCAATTCATCATCCTAGAAACTCAAACCATAGAGTATCATGCCTTTAACAAACCCAAACCTTCAAACAAGAAGAATATACTCATACACCCAATATAACACCCCAACCCAAGAGCCACTAACACTGTGCTCCAAGATAGTGCACCAAACGACCTTAGGGGAGCCTCCCTATAGACCAGAGGTTTGAAACTAAAAAAACATTTCTATGGTGGGATAGTGTGGAGACTATACTTAAATATCATAGATAAACCACTAATATATATATTAAATAATCATACATATCCACATATATAAGACAGTGTAGAAACTTACAAGAAAGTTATGAAAATAATCAAATATGACATACTATGAAAAAATAAATACAATGGATAAAGTAGTCACAAATAAATGTTTATTGATACAATCATCAACCCCATAATAAAACCAAAATAAATAATCTAGAATAATTTAAAATGAATTTCCCAATATCTCATGATCCATCCTAACGGCCAACCAGAATACTAGTTATTGGGACTCTACTCTAGTCTAGTCCTACAAATTTGTAGCATCTTATCAGGTACCCAAGTTCCATGGTTGCCCGAGTAGGGTATGAATACAACTCAATAGGCCCCTGCCAATGGTGTTCTAAAATATCTAGTCTGATAACAAGTTTATGCAAGGTATTGTAAAAAATATAGTGATATTAAATAAATACAAAAAAATCCTGATTTCTTGGACTCTGTGGTGACGCCCGAGGCCATTCCTACCTACTTCTTCCAGGGTTGTGGTGTCTCTAAGTACATCCAAATTAATTCACCTCCCCAAGTAACCACTTGAAATCAAGGTTATAATTTTGGAATTTTCCAATATCATAAATAATCACATAGAATTTTATTCTATATCCCAAAATCCCCATGGAATATGAACACTCATGTCCGCATTCCAAAATAGCATACACCATATGAAATCCATGTACTTTTATTGACATTCCCATGAGTTTGGTATCATGTAGAATCCAAATATATCATTATTTAATACCTAATAATATACCATATATAATCAATGGTGATCATCCTGACATTCCCAATCATCAAGTATCATGTGGAATCTAGGTGCTTATCCTGAAATTTGATATATAAATTATTATACCCTCATAAGGTGTTAACTTTTCCCAAAAATATTTTTTCATAATTGTCATCTTAATTAATCATTTTAATCGGCATTTACCATTTCACTATTTACCATTTATCTTTTTGATGTTCTATTAGTAAACTAAGGAATTCCATTGGAATCACCCATTACATAGATTCATTCACACATAAGTCAAGTCAATCTTGAATCATCTTTCATTTTTTAGGAAGTAAAAATACAATCAATATCCAAAAATAAAACCTTTTATAACATGTATAAACACTATTACGTTAATTAAAACCATTTTTATTTTCCAATTTTATATATTCATTTTATAGGATCTGAGTCTCAAGTGAGGCATCCCTTTGGGATCACCTTCAAAGTAACTAGTTAAGATTATATCTAAGGGCATACAAATATATAAAAGTCATATTTGAGGATATAATTATAATTTCAAGGTGAACACACATTATGGTAGAGAGACTATCCATCGTTTCTCATAGAAAATTATGTATCACTATAGGAAAGACTTAGGGACCGCGTACCTTAACCTTAGTTATGCGGACACATATGATATAAGCCCCCATCTTGGACTGAATTAGGAGAAAATAAAGTATCCTAAAAAATTCCTTGAAAATAGGATGTATTAGACATTATAGAGAGAAAATTATTTAAATAAATAGATGTGAATAAAAGATAAAGGTGAAGTTTTATCCTTACCACAAGCTCCCCAACTCTAATAACAAAATTCAATTCAAACAATAAGAAAAAAATACTCACCAAAGAGGATATGAGGGATAAAGAGGGTGTACGAGTGGATGTTGGGTTATGATGGGGAAAAGGATAAGGGGGTTGAGTTAAAAACTCATAAGGTAAAAAGTGTAAAATCTAACTTTTAAATGGTCACATGGTTTGGATGTAATGGTTTCTAAACTGCACATCAATCATGCAGTAGGAACTATGAAAAAACCTCAACACCAAAAGGTTTGACCACACGATTTGAAAACAATTTACCATATATGAAACTCAACTCTATAAACCTATATAACAAGGTATATGGTTTTTCTACAACCATACATAGATCAGGCGCCATGTTCCAGAACCCCTTCCATCTCACACAGATTCCACTTAATCTCTCAAATTTTACCCTAAATCTTGCACTAACTATGAAACTCCACCATGTTCTATACAAATTGAAATAAAAAGTACCATATTCTTAAGGATCGCATTCCTTATTTTAAACCATGAAAAATAAGTCATGAACCTTTAATAGAATCTCCAAAATCCTAAAAAACTCATATTAGAACTTCTGAGACTTATCTAGAGACGCAACACACCTATCAGACCCCATACCATAACCAAAAACATCACCATAAGAAGTGAAAACTTGTAGAGTTACATTACAATACCAAATTCAAAATATTTTCCACATATTAAAAGAAAAACTCACATTTATCTTCAATTTTAACACCCTTATAGAACACAAGGTCTTACAATCTCCCCACTTTATAACACCATTTCCCTGAGATGTACTTATGAATGTCACTAGGACTTTTCCCAACTAAAACTACCTCACTACTAATAGAAAAATATTCTCTCTCCTTACAATTAACAGCGTCTCACTTTGGAGAAATTCTCAACACAAAAAACCACTTACCTAAAACTCATTATGCTGACAGCATCAACACACAAATGACCTAGGTAGTTTGCATGCAATTTCTCAAAATAGATAAAAATTCTCTAAGGTCTCATACATGATACTTGATTATAAAAAACTATTTAATAGCCTTTTTCTATTGATTGTAGATCTAAACCACATGAAACCCAGTGCACTATAGAAAATCATACCAACCCTTCCATCATTTCACTACTGATTTCTGAACACTCTAATAGGACACTTCATGTCTAGTGGAATTCATGAGATCCCAAAACTGACAATATCTTACATTAACGGTTGAATACACTGGTTTACACCATTATAATCTCACCCAATCATTTCTTTAATACTCAGGGCCTCACTCCCAAGACCCTTAATGAAATGAGGCCTTGCCTCAAACTCCACCTTGGTATACCACACTCAAATCCAAATCTTTTAATTTCTGCAAAACACCAATTTTACACTCACTTACACCCATCCTCCTCAATATTAGACCAAGATCAATATTTTGAACCATACATTCCTCCCATGATTGGAATTTCCTAACAACCCCACAATCTATGCTCCCATGCTACACTTATCATGACCTCCAACTCGTAGTACCAAACCACTCATGAAAGACCGATCAGACACTAGACCAACAACTCATTCCCAGTTTCTAACAAAATCTGATGAGCCTTAGATTCCTAGGGTGAATACCAGAACACACTGCTGAAATGTACCCATCCCATCCCAGAAACACAACTAACATTATTTCAACTCATTGCAACCAACTTCACACAAGAAAACAAGTCAAACATCCATGACTGGCCATCCTCAAAATACTCATATCCCCTATTTATACATCATAATCACTCTTGAACACACTAAACTAAATATTGAAGGAACCCCATGATCATTCAGGTAAATCCAATGAACTCTAAAATGGTATCCCAATGAAACTCCAATAGTTAAACCCTAAACCATATAGGTCCACTATCATTCTATATAGTGATCACCAACACACTACCAAACTGAGGAACTTAAAACTATCCCAAGACAAACCTGAGGCTGAATCAATGGCTCGATCCCCATCCAAAACCGTATTTAACACTATAATATAAATTTATTATGACATACACCCCACTCACCACTATAGGAGAATCCTTGTTATTGCATCATTGAGTTATTTTTCTGAACCCCACAACCCATGTTCTATCCATCTCCAAACAAGATGTAGAGACAAGAATATGATTGCTCACCCAAGAGTACAATGACTAAAGTTAACTCATCACCAACTCCTACCTCTTGAGAATGATACTGGTAATACCCAATAAAAAACATATCAAAGAGAGGGTCTCACATTTAAATGATAGATGGTGTACTCCACACCATCCATATCATCCATTACCTCATCTATTGAATATTCCAAAAAGGGTCTCATCAAAAAAAAATATTCATGACACTCCTCTCAATACATGATTTCATGTCAGTCATGCCCTCCAATAATGCTTCCATCAAGGTTCAACCCTAGATCAATTATGTCGTTGTACCAAATATCCCCACATTCTTATTCCCCTGTCAAAACACCATGATTCCAATCATAGAGCCTTGGATGTAACACCCCAATATTTTATAGTATGTTTCTTTTTAAATAAATGTAATCTCTCTCACATCTTATGTTTCACACAACACCAATCTCTAACAAACAATGAAATATGACTATAAACTAGTCATTCAATTGGTGAGTGTGAATAAGATTCAATGTATTATAAAATATATATTAAGTTTATATATATTTATGATTAGGAAATAAACACTTAATTTTTAGTAACGTTATTTGATTCTTCAAATATATGTTTCTTTAAAAAGTTCGATTTATTTCTTTCTATGAGACAAAGAATATAACACTTTTTTGGAATATTTAGAAAAATTATCAGATAAAATGAAAATATTTTTTGAAATAATCATATTAAAATTATCATAGGGTGAATTTATGTGAATTTTCTAAAAATATTTATTTTCTAATAAATACTGAAAAATACTTTTTTTCTAAAACTATTATTTTTCTTATTTTAAAATATATATTTATGTTTTGATTTTGATATAAATGTAAAATAATTACTAATTAGTTATAAATAATCTAAATTATTTAATTTTAATAATACTTATACTTTATTTTGGTATAATTACATTTTTGGGCTTAAAAATGCATTTTTCAAGAGAATTGTTTTTTCTTTCGTTTGGTGGGATTAATTTAAAATTAAATTATAAAACTTCTATGATTTGAGTTTTGAAAAATTTATTCCATATCTGTATTCATAAGGTCCAAATTTATTAAATATGTCCCTTTTTGTCAATATGAATAGTAACCATGGTAATTTATGTTACCATGATAAAGAGTAAATTGGGTAATATAGGTTAAAAATAAAATTATAAGAACTAGATAATGACACTAAAAATTGTTTCAATTTTATTGGATGGGTAATGTTTTTCCATAATAATTCAAGGTTCATATATATGACCATTATTTACCATTATTATGTGATTATTTCGCTTATAATATTTTATTTAAAGAAAAGAAAATGATGTCCCATTCAAGATATTAGTAAATATGAAATTTTTAATATGGGGTTATCCAGAAGATATATTAAATAATAAATATTTATTGTAAATCTCAAAGATTAATATTCATCATAGTAATTTATATTTAATTTTTAGGGAATAAATAATTACCATAAATTCTTACACAATAATGATGTGATAAATATTAAGTTAATGTAGAAATAAAATAAATGATATGAAAAATATTAAAATAAATATACATTGAGGTAATTAATGTGATCCATGAATTTTATAGATTCATATGAAATATTAGGTATTTAATAAATTATTTATTTCAAATTATAAGTGTTATCATGATATTGTTAATGTCAATGTAATGAATAATTCAAAAAAATTGACATCATGAATATTTTATAGTAAATAATATTTAATTAATTGGTTAAAAATCATTAAAATATTAAATTTGGCCAAATAAGTGTGATACGGTTAATTATATCTACTATAGTCAATTTATGGGTATTTTTTATTTTATAGTAACATTATTGGCCCATATAGGGTAGAAACATTTAATAGTATGGTAATTGTCAAATGAGTTAAAGGGATATTAAAACTAAATTGTAAGGGTATAGCCATGCCCTAAAATTTTCCAAAAAACTTATAGGATAAATAATATTCTACCCTTCTCTCATTATTTTTTAATATCAGTTTTTTAATGTACCCTTTTCCATAAAAAATGAATTATATATTATTTAAATCAAAGATAGTTTCAAAATGTCACTTTCTTTGTATTTAATATCTCTCATGTGTCCACATAGGGACAAAATCAAGACAAGTATGAACCGAAATGTTTTTTTATATTAATGATTTTTTTAAAATTATATATATATATATATATATATATATATTTTAAATTATATAATAACCTTAAATTCTTGGGAAATGCAAGTACATTATTTATTTAATCAATAAAAAATAAAATAAATGATTATGAAAATATTAATTTTGATATAATTTAAATTATTTAATGTGTGAAATAAATTTTATATATCTATATGACAAATTATATAGGTTTTAAATCATTATATTATAATTACCTTTTTGTATTGATGTATTTGAATTCAAAGTAAATTAATAGTGTCAAAATTGACATTAATAACATTCTATCAAAATAATATATTATTAAATTATTTTAAATTCATAAAAATATTATATTCATCCATTTGAATGTAATATATTTTAAAAAAGAATAAATTATACATTTATGATTCATTGTTTCATATATATTAACATTATTAACACTTTGTGAATAAAATATTGGTTATCATTCTAAAGGTCAAAAATAAATAACTAAGGGTTAATAAGAATGATAATGTATAAAATGAAACAAAAACATATCTAAATTATATTTTTTATGGGATTAAAACAATTTTATTTCTTATGTTATAATACCTTTCCATTTGGTGTAATTTGGAATGATAAAATAATATATTATAATTTAAAATTTTGAGAAATTCAAAATGTGTCCCTGACCTCAATTATAAAAGGTCACTTATTCCTTAACTTATTTGCACAAACACTAAGACATATATATCATCCAAACTCCATATATTTCCATTAAAAAGTTATTTTTGTTCTATTACACTCAAAATTCTTACCTTATGTCCCTTAAGAAGAGATCTAAATAAAATCTATCAAAGAATGGGTAATCTTCTTTATCGACTATTTAAAGTTTATGTATTCTTTTACTTCCTATTCTTGAGTTGTTGCAATACAAAAATAATAAATATAGTATTATATATATACTAATATTTTATTATTATAATTAAATAACCATATTCTACCTTTTACCCATCCTATGAAAAAAAAGGAAAACATTGCATGTGCGTACGTACAGCTTAGCGTCTCCACGTAGCGGTGTAATTTATTTTTAAAAATTGCTTTACTTGGATGGGTATACGGATGAAAATAATGGATATATACGATACTTATGTTATGATATTTATTATTTAAAATTAATATAATATTCATTTTCCTACCCATTCACCATTAAGTAAATGATATGTCGCTCGTTCATACGTACGACCTACCTTCTCCATAAAGAGATGTGACAAATTTTACATATCTAACATTGAAGAACAAATATAAAAATTTATATAATGAATAAATATGATATTTATAAACTTAATATCATTCTTTATATGATGGAACTATATCCTATAAAAAATAACTATGATATTCATGAAAAGAATGCAAGAGAAAACAAGGATAATAATACCTGAAATGGTGAAAATGGTGAAATACTATTAATAAATGTGTGGTAAGTTGTTTTAAAAGGATCATATAAGATGTTATATATATAATTTAGGTTCTTTTATAAGTCAATATCATTCTTTAAAACATTATACATGAGGTAAAATCATGTTCAACAAAAGGAAATGGCAAGGTAAGGGATTTCTTAACTCAATTTCCATTCATTAGGTTAAACTTCTACTTCATTGGTTATGTCATGCTAAGAATTTATGTGAAATGAATTTTTATTATATTATTTTGTATTTAAAATTTTTTTATGTGGATTTATAGGTTATAAAAATAATAATTTCATTTGATTAATTCTCACTTCAATGATATGGTCTTTGTAAGGGACTACATCTTAATTTCCACTTCACTGAAACTTATTTGGTATTGTACACTTATTCATTTTTTTATTTGGTTTATATACTACCTCATTGAGATAATTTTTAATTTGAGATTAAATCTCTCTTAAATATTCAAATTATTTATATCATGGATATGAGTATTTCCTAAACCGTGCACCATTTTTATATGGTGATTACATTGAAAATTATTTAATTTACTGGAAAATATTGATAAATATGTATCCTTTAATCAATAAGGATATTTTATGATTAATAATATTGATTTATTAATTCAATATAGTATTTTATATGTGAGGAATGATTTGGGGTTATAGTGATGTTTGGGGATCGGTATTATATATCCCCTAGATGCATTGACAAGTCTCGTGAGATAAATCAGTTGTCCAAATTAAACGGGTTTATACATATAATTTTTAACCCTTCTTGTTAAAGGTAATGAGTTGTAATGGAATAGACCCTATTGGTCCATTAATTTTCCAACTTTTGGTGTTTGGGGTATCCTGGGGACTATCGGTGACTCATTATGGAGTTTTCAAAATTTCACGTTGAATGAACAGTGGCACCGATGGGCGTCGGTCGCACCGATGGGCGTCGGTGACCCCGATCAGCATCGGTGGCACTGATAGGTGTCAGTGGCACTGATCAGCATCAGTGGAATCGATTTGAATAGGTGACACTAATGGGCCCTTAGTGGCACCGATGGGTGTTGGTGGCACCGATGGGTGGTCTGTAGCACCAATCAGTAATAGTGCTAGGGTGACGGTGTCAGGGCGATGGTACCATGGTGATAGTGTCAGGGAGACGGTGCGAGGCTGACGGTTCTAGGGTGACGGTGCTAGGGAGATGGTTCAAGGGAAACGGTGACTCACCTATTTGTGAGTCATTCACATTTTTTCCAAGAATTTCTAGTTTCTCTCTCATAACGTTTCTTTTGACATAAAAGTGTTTTAACACCCCTTCGGAATCCTTTTAAGTCCCATAAAATATTTTTTAAACACCCAAGAGTTGAGCTACCATTGAGTTACCAAAATGTGTGACCTTTTTCCTCGATGTCACACCCTATGTCGTGTTTTACTATGTCTCCCCTATTACATGTTTTTCTCTATTTAAAGTAAATCTATTAACCCACAGCCATTATCTCCACCATCTCTAAGTAGAATTATTAAATCTCAATTAATCCCATTGTGTAAAACCACCTAACCGTGTGGTTGATCCACGATCCAACTTTTAAGTACATCAAAATAGTCCCCCTGATTTTAAGATCACACCTCTTCTTAAGCTGAGATCTTCTCTTCTTTTCCTTTCAGTTTCTCTTAGTGTAACAAGAGACTTCCTTCTAATACAAATCATGCGCCCATGCTGGATCCATTCCCGCTCAGTCTTGGGGTCCTCAGATTTCTTCCTCTGCAAGTTGGTGGGGTTTCTTTGGAGGATTCTCATGGGATGGGTTGTATTCCTTCTATTCTAATGGACCATTGTAGGGTAGAGGTCCTAGATGGGGCTCTGGTGGTGGTGATATCTAGACAAGAATTGGATTGTGAAGTTGAATTTCATTAGTTAACTCTAGTAGCGAGGTTCGGTCCAGCGATGTCATCTCTAGAAATGTTTATGGAGTTCATGGAGTCCTGGGGTCTCCTTCAAAGATTTAATGTTTCTGAGTTATTGAGGTTCACGTTCAACATCCATATTTTTTCTAGGGGGGTTTTTTGCATGCTTGGTCAAGGGAGGGGAGGTTTTGTGGATCTCATTTCTTTTCTCTTTCAAGTTGGTCTTGGGAGTGTCACTACGGCAAAGAGTCCTGCATGGGTGCTGTGTGGATAAAACTTTCAAGGTTTCCACTACTGCTTCATAAACCATCGATTATGAAGGTAGTGGGGAATTTTTTTTTGGGGGGGGGGGTTATGTGTTTAGATGAGAATATAGAGAAGTTTTTAGAATCAATCAATCTGAGGATCTGTGGTGAGATGAATCTCATAGTGAAATTTCCTCCTCGTTTTCTGATCCGTTCTCCAGAGGGTTTTGCATGGTGGCAACTGTTGGAGTTCCAATCACTTCCAAGGTTTTTTTCAGTATGTGGGTTTCAATTTCATGCGGTGGAGTTCTGTGGGAAAGGGAAGATAAACCTTCGGTCTCAAGGAGTCTCTTACAGGTTTCATCCACTATAGCCACTTACTGGTCTTGTGGGTAGCTCGGGTGGTCTTCGAGGGTTGGAAGTCTGACAGGACATGGAGAAATCAATGAAGGTTTATCCTCTGTCATCTTCATCAAAGGGTATCAGGGACATCACCTTAAAAATTATGGTAGATTTTTCAAATATTATTGGATTTGGGTTGGAACAGAGGTTTTATTTTTATGATAAGGGGTACGGGTCAGAGTAGTGTCAGTAGCTGTTGTGGTGCATGTCTTGTTACCATTGGGGCCTAGGGAGGTTTTTTCATTAGATGAGATCTGGGGTTCTTTTGTGGTGGTCCCATATGTGGCCTCATATCATTTTTCCAAAGGGAAGGAAAAGGTGAGAAAATAATTTTTTCTAAGGTTAACTTGAAGTTTGTCTCCTCCCATGGATGAGGTACGGGTATCTTCGATGGTTTCTTCAGGGATTGATTAAGATTTCAATACTAGAAATGTTAGATAGCTCTATGATATTTC
This sequence comes from Viscum album, assembly GCA_963277665.1. Lineage (NCBI taxonomy): Eukaryota > Viridiplantae > Streptophyta > Magnoliopsida > Santalales > Viscaceae > Viscum > Viscum album. The sequence continues at coordinate 615,049,170 of OY728128.1, forward strand.
ATTCGGTCTCGTCGAAGAGATGCTTTATTGAGGGGTAGAGAAAGAAACAGTCTCAATGTATAACTCTCCGCTGAGATGATTCCTAGTTTTCTTTCTCCAGGAGGAGGTGTCAGCTTCGACTCCACCCATAAGGATAGGGAACTGGTTCTCTCTGTTAAAGGAATAGGATAGTCCTATGAGTAAGAAGTTCGTGATTTCAAATAGGGGATCCTCATCTGAGGGGCCTTTCCGACTGGTGACATGATCGACGTCGAAGGAGGTTGGTTGCATGGATTTCTTCATTCCATATTCAAGTAGAAGTGGATGAAGGGAAGGTAACTACTTTATGTAATGTCATCTGTGATTATCTGGAACTCTCAGGGTCTAGGGGGAAGGAAAATGTGATTTCATTACATTGTAAGTGAGAATATTTTGATCTTCGATGGTAGCTTTTCAGGAGCCCAAACATGATCCTAGTAAGTTAAATGGTTTTGTGAATATTTTGGGGTTTTGGTGCCATTTTCATGGACATATGGTTAACACTCATATATGTGTGTTTATAAAGAAGCATCTTCATGTGGAGCTTGTGCAGGTTACTGAGCAGTGCATTACAATAAAAATCGGGTTCAGAGGTTTGGAAGTGTTGTTCTCTTATGTTTATTCTAGTGGGGATAGTTTAGAAAGGCAATGCTTGTGGGATTAACTTGGATTCTTTGAGGTGGATGGGTTTCCTTAGATTGTAGGTAGGGACTTGAATGTTTTTGATGACATATCGAAAGATAAGGGGGGGTCAATGGTTTGTAATCAGGGTATGCTAGAATTCAGTAATTTCATTTCCACTAAGGTGCTCCTGGATCTGGGGTTCCATGGGAGTAAATATACGTAGTGTAATAAAAAAAGAGGTGATAGATGGATTTAGTGTAGGTTGGATAGATTCATGGGAAATATTTAGGGCCTTGAATCCTTTTCCAGTTCCTTGGTCTTGAACCTTTATCAAGCTCTTTAGGATCATTCTCCTCTTCTAATGGAATTAAATATGGGTAGTGCAGTCAGTAATCCATTCATGTACTCAATGGATTGGCATAGTAGAGAGGGGTTCATGCAAATGGTGAAGGATTTCTAGGAGAAGGATATTGAGGGAAGATCTTGGGTGGGTTTCTCTAAAAATCCGAATTGGCTCAAAACATATATCAATAGATGGTCCAAGAATTTTAATTATTCAGTTGATTCAGTGGAGATGCTTCAAGAAGAGATTGACCGGCTGGAAGGGGTGTTACAACAAAGCTGGGATGACTCGATCTTCTTATGTCTAGGAACCAAACAGTTCTTTCTAACATAATTCTTGTTGGAGGTAGAGAAGGGGCTTAGGTAGAGATCCAAAGTGTGTTGGCTCAGGGTAGGTGATAGGAACAGTGGATTCTTGCATGAGTGCTTGAAGGAGTGGCTAAATTTGAAGGTAAATATCAGGCTGGAAGATGGTTATTTAACTTTTTATGTAAATGTATCCGGTAGGATGGAGTTGGAGAACTTTGAAATGTTTCTTGCAGGTGATCGGGCAGGAACCCCTTGAGGGTTGATTCGATTATTGAACAGGAGGTCTTCTAAAGGAATATAGGATGTGTGCTCAATAGGAGGAATATTGAGAGGTTGATGTCTTTATCAGCGGGTGAGGAGGTGTGGGAGGTCGTTATAACCTTGTCTTCGGAAAGTTCTCCAGGGTCAGACGGGTTCTCGAGGGCCTTCTATGTGGCAGCATGGGAGCTTGTGAGATCGTCAATTATCAAGGCAGTCCAGGACTTCATTCGAGAGGGTTCCCTCAACGGGGGTATGTGTTCTTTCTAGGTGGTGCTGGTGCCAAAGGTGAAAGATCCAACCTCAATCAGCCAGTATAGACTAATATGTCTTTGAAATGATTCCTATAATATTTTGGCTAGTCTACTGGTGATGAGGCTAAATAGGGTCATCCTGAGTATTATTTCCCAAGAGCAATATGGGTTCGTTCAAGGTAGAAGGATCCCAGGGAAGTGGGAGTGGCTCAAGAGATGTTGGAGGATGTTAAAAAGAATGTGTTGGGTTACAATGTTGTGATACAGGTGGATATGGATAAGGCTTATGATAAGCTTGAATGGGGTTTTATAATTAGGGTAATGAGGAAGCTCAAGTTTCTTGAATGGGTTTGCGATTTATGTTTCCATTTCTCCTCTTAGTCGTGGATCACTATTTATTTATAGGGGAAGGGGTTTGGATTCTTCAGTAATGTGAGGGGTGTGAGTCAAGGGGATCCCCTTTACCCATCCTTGTTTCTCATTTCTTAGGAGGCCCTATCTCAAAACCTTCATAGAGGGCTGATGGACCGGAAGATTCTGTCCTATGTATCTCAGGCTTCAGATGGTTCCGACTCTCATCTTATGTTTTCTGATGACATCCTTATTTTTATGAATTCCAGGAGGTTGGATTTGATCTATTTCATGCGCCTTATAGGGATCTATGGTAGTCTAAGTGTCCAATAAATTAATTCAAGGAAGATAAATTTCATTATTTCTAATAAATGTTCAAGGAGAAGGGCACGGATCATCCCCGAAATTCTGATATTTCAACATAAACAGGTCCCTGTGATGTCTATTGGGGAACCCATTTCTAATGGCTGGATGAAAAAATTCTTCTTCTAGGACCTCATTAAAAAAATGGTTGGGAGGATTAATAACTGGAAAAACATGTTTCTATATTTTGGAGGCTGGATGAAGTTGATTAATAGCGTGCTTTCCTCTATCATGATGCATGTATTGTCAATCTTCACTCCTCCTAATGGGATTATCTATACTATGGATATGATTATCAAGAGATTCCTTTGCTATTCCAATGTCATGGGAAGGGATCATTGGGCCTCGTGGGCTCGGTTGGCGAAGACGATTGAGGAAGGAAGTATTGGCCTCAGGGATCTAATAGTATCCATGCACACCATGAAAGCTTGATTAGCTTGGGACTTTCTTGTGGGGGAATCGATATGATCCAAAACACTGAGAATAAAATATGGTAAGTATTGGGAGGAATGGGATGGAATGAGATTGTCTCGGCTGGGGAAAATAGTGGTATCACATCTAGATATTCTCCAGGACTCCTCTTGATGGATGGTTTGATATAGGGGTATAAATTTTTGGAGAGATAAGTGACTAAGAGAGAATCTATTATTCTCGGCCTTTCCAGGTCTGGAGATGTTAGTGAGAGAGGCCAGCTAACATATCAGATTCTTGGATTCCATTCTTAACTCAGAAAATAAGGAAGTATTCAAAAAATGGTTTTTGTTGAGGAAGAAGATCGCACATGCTTCACTGAGGCTCGCTCAGGATGTTTTAACAGTCATGACTATCGTGGTCTTATACAACAGGAGGGGAGCTAGGATGAATGGTGATCTAGTTTGTGGTGTAATGATGTTCCCTTGAAGTTGAATTTCCTCATGTATAGGGTGTGGAATCAGTCCCTTCCCACAGAAGAAAATATATATAACATCACAGGTAAATAAAGAATAATATATTTTCATATTTATTATAATTTTTAAATTAAATATTAATTTTACTTTAAAGCGGATTCTATGTTCAATGGAATACCCGATACGAAACAACGGGTTTCATTGAAATATTACGTTGCACACAATTTTTAGTTATACAGAAAAATAATAATATAATATTATTATATTAAATGGTAGTTAACGCCTAGTCGTTATAATGGTGAGAATGAACAGAACTAACTAATAAATGATTATAAATGTTTGTTAAATGTTTTTACATTTAACCAATAAAGTTTAGAGGCTTAAAATGTGAATGAATCAAATTTTTAAGCATAAATAGTTTAATATTCTTTAAAAGGTTGATTTACCCACTTTTGATGAAAAACCATTTTATAAATCTAGTTTTTTTCACTTTTATATGTTCTATTTAAAAAAATAAAATTATTCTTTAGAATCAGGACATCAAAATTTACTTTGGGAATATTTTTGGTACTTTTCTGATAAAATTCATTTTTTAATGAATAGTGAAAAATACTGTATTTTAATTTAAAACAACCTTTTAATATAATTTATTTATATGGTTAGATTATATTTTTAATTGGTTTTAAAGTTTAATTAGATTATATTTTTAATATATAATCTAATTTTATTCATTGGATGTAATTTCACATTGAAATTGAACATAAACAAGTGTCAATCTTTTGATAGTTATTATTTCTTAAAAACATGCTTTTTATTTTGACAACAGAAATTAATTTTAAAATTAATTAATCTAACTTCTATGTTTTGAATTTGGTAAAATAGAAATTTTTTTCAATTCAGAATATCAAATATAGAATAGGCTGAATTTTTTGTATTTTTTTGAAAAAATTCAATTTTGATGAATAGTGAAAACACTTAGTAGTAGTTAAAAAACTGACTTCTTCATTTAAATGAAATTTTACCACTTCTATTAATTGAATATTGAAAATATGATATACATGGTTGTTATTAGTAATTAAATTTGGTTCAATAAGATGAAAATATTTTTTTGTTAATAGTAACTTTTGACTTTTATTTATCGCGGTTAAAGGTAAATAAGGTAATACAAGGTAAAAATAATATTATAATAACATAAATTTCCCTAACATATATCCTAATACTATTTATTTATACATTTATGACCATTTTCATTGTTGGGGCGATTTTGGGACCCCATGGAGCCTCCTAAGAGTGATAAGGACACTTTATATTAATTAATTTAAAGTAGTGACAAAAATGAACTAAGCATATATCTTTTTGTAAATCAATTATTACATGGGGTTATATAAGTTATCTCTTTGACTATAAATATTCGATTTAAATCTTAAAATATTTCCTACTTCATGGTATTTTTTTATAATTTTTAGATATCAAATAAATAAAATTATTTATGACACAATGATGATGCAGTGATTTCCTTATTAATAAATGATTTAAATAAATAAGATTATAAAATATAAAAATACTATCCAAAACCTTTTCAATTTTTATTGGATGATTTTATTTCAAATAAGATTCATCTTATATTAAACTTTAATAGGTTTTTCACCTTTAAAAATCAAGAATCATTATATAATAAAATAAAATTTTCAAACATTCCTAAAGAGCCCCTCCTCCCCCTTATAAAAATCCTTCACCTCTACACACCTCTCAATCCCCTTGGCTCATCCAACCTCTTCACAAATAATATGTCAATATCTCTCTCTTCCACCTAGATTCTTTACCTTAGATAGAGGGCACATCAAGAAATCCTTTCAGTTCAAGCCAAAGGGAGTTACCCGATTTAAAGGTAACATCTTCTCTTAAGTTCCTTTATTTTATTTTCCTTCTCCAACCCCCTAAACTTTTTTTATTTATTTTTTTAACAAAAACATTATCCTAAATATAATAGGTTTTTTTATGAGAATTATTCTCACTAAACTTACACACATCGTCATCTAATGTGTAAAGAACATACTATTTCTATGGACATAGAACTACTGTCTCACGAAACGATAATTGTTCAATATTCTTCTACCACCTCTTATGGTGGATATTATGATAGAACTGTATTTATATGTGATCTATATTATATTTATATTTTCTCTATGATAATTAATTTTTCATTTATATCATACATTTATGGTTTCCATAATGGGTAAACGCAATAATTTCATTTGAGGAAGTGCGGACTACCGCCACCTGAAAGTGATATGACTCATTCATGCCATATGTGGAACGTATAAAAGATGGAGTTATTGAAATTATATATAATATTATACTATAATTATAATATACCTATGTATCATTCATTTTTCATTCCATTAAATACTAAATAGAAATGAAAGTAGCGTTCATGCATACGTATGACTTACCGCCTCCATGAACGGTGCATTTAATTTCTTCTCTTAAAATGTTACATACTATTATAAATACATATATATACTGGATATATATGATATATATGTTATTTGAATCATGAATATAATTCTTTAGATAATGTAATTTCGACCACATGGACAACTTGTAATTAAAAGGATTTCATTTTTGACTTAAGTGCCAAATATCGACAAAATTACCATTATAAACTTAAATGGTTATATAATAATTATAACATGGTAATAAGTGATATAAAATGAATAATAAAATTGAAAAAGGTTCTTAAGCAAGTAGAAATTATCTTTATTTTATTATTCATGAGATTAAAGAACGAACGAGTCATGTCAGACATGAGGTAAGGGACTTCGTCTCAATCTCCTTTCAATGAGGCATATTTTGTTTTATAGATGACTTTCTTTTATACAGTGTGTAAACAAATTTGAATTTTTATTTCATTCAAAGGGAATCTTTTTCTAAGTATCATTTTACTAAATGACAAAAAATGAATGTTTCTTTTTAACGTATGCAGTGATAATGTCCTTTCCACCATCGCGAGCGTTATATGATATTTGGCTTCCTTAACAAGCTGTAATGTTTTTAAAAGGAATATAAATACCATACACTCTTTTACATATTTCTTTATTTAAAATGGTTTTGATAATGGATTTGTTATTTTTAATATATTTAAATGATATATTGTGATAGAAATGTGGAAATTTTATCTTTCCTTTATGTTTGTTTTGTATGTTATGAATATGTTATTGTTCTTGGGAATTATTTATGTATATGGGTGGTTCCGTGATAAACCTAGGGTGGGTGATCCCGAGATAGATCTCCAATGCATTGGGTAATGTGACAGAGGTAAATTTTAATGCTTCTCCTAATATATTTAGATAATATACTATGATGGGTATTCCAATGTAACTCCCTATTTAGTGGTGATAGCTATAATGTAAGTATGATATGGATGACACAAGTTACCTTTATGATTTATGATTTCTATGTGTTATTCATAAATCTTATGATTTCATGAGGTATGATAAAGATCTTGTGTTATCTATGTATTGATGAACTGATGTTTTCTTTCTTTTTTTTATAACCCTTACTGAACTTTTTATGCTCATCCCATGTTTTGAAATGTTTTTCACAGGAATTAAAGATGAATAGGGTCAAGGATGGGATCAAGGAGAATTCATGCTATCTAAAACATGGAACTAGACATGAATCTTTTTTTAAGAGTTTTAATTTCATGAAAAAAATGGAAACTCAGTAGAAGTTTCTACTTTGTAATTTTTAAGATGTAATGTAATAGTTATGGCCAAATTTACTAAAACTCTAAACCCGAAAAGATCCTCAATGTGAATTATTCATTTAATTCAAGATTATGTAATGTTTTATGGTTGGTTCCTTATAGTTGGTATCAAAGGATGGTTTAGACAACTTTAGAAGTTAGGATATAGTTAAATTAATACCCATAATTTATTTTTAATTTATGGTAAGATTGAAATGATATAGAATTTATAGATTACCATATTGCTTCGCCTAATATATTTCTGTGTTCAGAATGGTTTTCCATAGAGGAAATAGGGCAGCTATGATGGGACGACATTAGGAAGAAGAAAACCTTCCAAAACAACAACCGGATATGGTCAGAATGAAAAATGAATAGTTTATTGCATTGATTGCATATTTCAATCAGGTTAAAAATGGTGGTGGTATCCATGCATGAGATCATCCAGATCAACCATAGAGGAACATGTCAGTAGTGTAGCATTTTATGAGGCAACATCCCCCATCATTCAGATGATCATATGACCATATGATAGTTGAAGGGTGGATTAAAGCACTAGAGAATCTTTTTGATGACATGGGGTGTTCATAACATCAAAAGGTTAGTCTCGTTGTTTACCATTTTGTAGGTGAAGCCGATCAGTGGTAGTTGATGGTGAAAAATAGTAGGGATAGTGACAAGATTAATTATCTTAATTGGGATGAATTCAAAAGTATCTTTCTTGAAAAATATTTTCCTAAGGTGTTTCATCTTAGGATGGAAAAAAATTTCCTGGAATAGAGGCAGAAGGATGACTTAGTGGCTACTTATGAAGAAAAATTCACTCGACCAACATGGTATGCTCTAAAATTCATACGATATCTTGATAGTAAAATCAATAATTTTACTTAGGATTAAATCCAAATTATCGAATGGATTTAGCTTCTCATTATTCAAAAAGTTATGGAAAACTTTTTTGATATGAGGAGAAGGTAGAAATGGAGTTTTCCAATGATCGGTTGTTTTTTTATAAACAAAAGAATAAGAGGTCGAGGTGGCTGACGAAAGGGAAAAACTCTTCAAAAAACTCTGATGCTAAGAAACTTAAGTTTAGATTTTTTAAAAATTGTGGTAAAAATCATGTTGGGGAATGTCTTTTGAGTTCTAGTAAGTGCTACCACTATGGAAAAATGGGACATAACGCTCGTAACTACACTGAAAAAGATCAAGGTAATGTTACGAAAAAATCTGATTTACAGTCCGTAAAATGTTTTAAGTATAATGAATTGGGTCATTATAAAAATGAGTGTCCAACAAAGAACTCAACTGAGGGAAAGCATCCAGACTACAAAAATAAAGGGGTGGTGAAATCCTTTTCAACTACTTCAGCAGATGTTGGGCCACGAAATGAATTAGTATTAGGTACATTCTTTGTTTTTTAAGATTATGCCAATGTGTTGTTTCATTCTGGTTCAACACATTGTTTCATTTCTAAGAAGTTTTCTAGTAAATTGGGAATTCCATCTCAAGATATGAAAACTGAACTTATGGTAAAAACACCAGGGGGAAATGTTGATACAAAAAGAAATTATAAGAACCTTCGTTTCCTTTTATGTGGAAAGAATCTACCTAAAAACCTTATTGTTTTGCCTATAGTAGAGTTTGATGTTATTTTGTGTATGGATTGTATTTCTGTTAATCATGATAAGATTGACTGAAGAGCTAAAAAGGTTTCTTTTCAGAATGATTTTCAGTTTTTGTTCAATAATAAAACCTTAATGTTAATAACATTTTAGGAAGTTGAGAAACTAGTAAAAGATGGAAATGAATGTTACCTTTCACATAATATTGAAAATAAAGGAACTGTTCAGATTAATGATGTGTCAGTGGTAAATGAGTACCTTGATGTTTTTTATAATGAGTTTCCTGGTATTATACCTGATCGGGAAGTTGAATTTACTATTGACATAGTTCCTGATGCGAAACCAATTTCAAAACCCCCTTATCAAATGGCTCAAATTGAACTTTTAGAGTTAAAGAAGAAATTACATGAATTATTAGATAAAGGTTTCATTTGACCTAGCACATCAACATGGGGTGCTCCTGTCTTGTTTTTTAAAAATAAAGAAGGTCCAATGAGAATTTTCTTCTATTATATAGCATTGAATAACATCACTATTAAGAACAAGTATACTTTTCCTCATATTGATCATTTGTTTGATCAGCTCTAAGAAGCTCAGTATTTTTAGAAGATTGATTTGAGGTCAGGGTACCTTTATTTGAAAGTAAAGGAAGTATACATTCCGAAGACTACATTTAATACTATATATAGCCATTATGAATTTGTAGTTATACCTTTTTATTTAACCAATTCACCTACTGTATTCATGGATCTTATGAATAGAATTTTCCGTGAGTTTTTGGATAATTTTTTGGTTGTGTTTATTGATGATATATTGGTTTATACTAAAAGAGAAGAGGAGCATGATATTCATTTAAGGGTTTCCTTGAAAACCTTAAAAGAAAAGAAACTGTATCGTAAATTCAGAATATTTGAGTTTTGGTTACAACAAATTTCATTCATTGGTCACATTGTTTCAAAAAACGGCATAACTAGTGATCCTGCTAAAACAAAAGTTGTTGAAGAATGTCCAAGACCCACAAATATAACCGATAACCATAGTTTTCTTGGTTTAGTAGGTTATTACTAGAGGTTTGTTGAGAATTTTTCACAGTTATCTAGTCCAATGACTAAGATAACTCGAAAAGGTGTTAATTTCATCTGGACAAAATAATGTGATAACTATTTTTAGGATTTGAAAATATGATTTGTGGATGATCTAGTTTTGGAACTTCCTTATAGAAATGGTGATTTTGTTATCTATAGTGATGATTCATTAAAAGGATATGGTTGTTTCCTAATGAATAATGATCAGGTAATTGCTTATGCTTTACGTTATTTGAAACCTCATGAGTTAAATTACCATACACATGATTTGGAATTAGCTAAAAAAATTCTTCAAAAATTTGGAGGCATCATTTATATGGAGTAAAGTGTGAAATATATACAGATCACAAAATTTTGAAGTATATATTCACTTAGAAATAATTGAACATGATATAGAGGAGATGGCTAGAATTAATCTAGGATTATGATTTCATAATTCATTACCATCTAGGAAAGGAAAATAAATTGGCTGATGATTTTAGTCAAAAAAGTAATACTAACTTAACCTTGTTACGTTTGAAACAATATCATTTGATTAAAGACTTGATGAACTTTTTCATAGAAGTTGTTGGTGTAGGAAATTAATCTATTTTGTTTAACGGGTCATGAAATCATCTCTATCAGACAGAATTAAGCAAGCACATAAGGAAGATAGTGAGTTGCAGAAAAAGTTATAGTTGGTTCAGAAGGGTATGTTTCTTGATTTTAACATTGATAATGATTGTGTTTTGAGGTTTGGAAGGAGATTATGTGTGCCATGTGATTCACAGTTTAATAATGTGTTTTTAAGTAAATCTCATAGTTCTCCATTTTTAGTTCATCCTGGTAGTACTAATATGTACATATATTATTGGGAGTATTACTGGTGGGATGGAATGAAAAGAGATATTTCTGATTTTATTGTGAAGTGTTTAACTTGTCAAAAGGTTAAAGCAAAGCAGCAGTTACCAAAAGGGATGCTTCAGTATTTACCAGTGCCAGAGTGGAAATGGTAAAATATATCCATGGTCTTCGTTGTGGGATTACCAAAGACATATTGAGGTAATAATGCAGTCTTGGTTAATATTGATCAATTGACTAAAGCTGCTCATTTACTTCCTATTCGAGATAATTTTTCTTTATATCAACTTTCTTGGTTGTATCATAAAGAGATTGGTAGGTTTCATGGAGTTCCCCTCTCCATTATATCTGATCATGATCTTAGGTTTACTTATAACTTTTGGAAAGTCCTTCTGAAGTCATTGGGTACATAATTAAATTTTAGTACAACTTTTCATCCTCAATCAGATGGTAAGTTAGAACGAACAATTCAGAACTTGGAGGATATGTTACGTGCTTGCTCAATGGATTACTAGGGAAGTTGGGACCAAAATCATTCTTTGGTTGAATTTTATTATAATAATAGTTTTAATTAGAGTATAAAAATGGATCTATTTGAGGAATTATATGGGAATCAGTGTAAAACTTTAGCTTTTGGGGATAAAGTAGGTGAAACGAAGATGATGGGACAAGAATTGGTATAAGAGATGGCAGAAAAAGTTCAGTTAATTAAAAATCACAAGAGAATACCTCAATGCAGGCAGAAAAGTTATGCGAATAAAAGGAGGAAGGATATTTCTTTTGAGGTAGGTGATCATGTCTTTCTCAGAGTTTCTCCTTCGAAAAGTGTGATGCGTTTTGGTAAGAAGGTAAAGTTGAGTTTGAGGTTCATTGGCCCTTATGAAATCCTAGAGAAAGTTGGACCTGTTGTGTACAGAGTGGATTTACCTCCAATTTTATCCCAAGTACACAATTTTTTTCATGTTTCAATGTTGAGAAACTTTATGCCAGATCCATCTCTTGTTTTGAGTCCAGATGTAGTTTAGTTGGAAGAGAATCTCTCTTATGAGGAACAACGAGTCCAGATTTTTGACCGAAGAGAGAAAGTGTTGTGGAGTAAGGTAATTCATCAGGTAAAGGTTTTGTGGAATAACCATATGGTTGAAGAGGAAATGTGGGAATCTAAAAATGATATGAGGGATAAATACCTCAATTTATTTGATAAGTGAATAAAAATTGTGAGGATGCAATTTCTAAAAGGGGGGAAGGATGTAACATCCCAGGTAAATAAAGAATAAGACATTTTCAAATTAAAAAAATTTTGTTAATTAAATATTAATTTTACTTTAAAGGTGATGCAATGTTCAATGGTGTACCCGATACGCAATAACTAGTTTCTTTGAAATCTTACATTGCACACAACATTGAGTTATACTGAAAAATAATAATATGATATTATTATTTTAAATGATAGTTAACACCTAACTGTTGTAATGGTGGGAATGAGCAGAACTAACTTCAACATTATTATGCATGTTTGTTAAATGTTTTTACATTTATCCAATAAAAGTTGGAGACTTAAAATTTGAATGAATCTAATTTTAAGCGCAAATTGTCTAATATTCATTAAAAGGTTGATTAACCGCCTTTTGATGAAAACCCATTTTTTAAATCTAGTTTTTGTCACTTTTATATGTTATATTTGAAAAAATAAAATTATTCTTTATAATCGAGACATCAAAATTTACTTTGGGTAAAAAAAATCATTTTCTGATAAAATTCATTTTTTAATGAATAGTGAAAAATATTGTATTTTAATTCAAAACTACCTTTTAATCTGATTTATTTATATGGTTAGATTATCTTTTTAATTGGTATTAAAGTTTAATTAGATTATATTTTTACCATTTAATCCAATTTTGGTCATTATATGTAATTTCACTTTGAAATTGGACATAAACAAGTGTCAAACTTTTGATGGTTATTATTTCTTAAAAACAAAATTTTTGTTTTGACAACTGGAATTAATTTTAAAATTAATTAATCCAACACTTATGTTTTTAATTTGGTAAAATAGACATAATTTTTGAATTTGGAATATCAAATATATATTAGGCTGAATTTTTGGTATTTTTCTGAAAAACTTCAATTTTTGATGAATAGTGAAAACACTAAGTAGTAGTTAAAAAACAGACGTCTTCATTTAAATGAAATTTTACCACTTCTATGAATTTAATTTAGAAAATACGACATACATGTTTGTTATTAGTAATTAAAATTTGGTTCAATAAGATGAAAATATTTTTTGGTGAATAATAACTTTTGACTTTATTTACCACGATTAAAGGTAAATATGGTAATGCAAGGTAAAAATAATATTATAATGATATTAAATTACCCTAGTACGTTTCATAATCCTATTTGATGATACATTTATTACCATGGGAATCCTTGGGTCGATTTTGTGACCTCATAGAGCCACTTAAGAGTGGTAATGACACTTTATATTAATAAATTTAAAGTGATGACAAAAATGACCTAAACATATATCTTTTAGTAAATCAATTCTTACATGGAGTTATATAAGTTATCTCTTTGACAAAAAATATTAATTTTAAATATAAAAATATTTACTACATCATGGTATTTTTTTATAATTTTTAGACATCAAATAAATAAAATTATTTATGAAACAATGATGATTCAGTTATTACCCAATTAATAAATGATTTAAATAAATGAGATTATAAAATATAAAAAACTATCAAAAACCATTCCAATTCTTATAGGATGATTTCATTTCCAAAAATAGTCATCATATCTTTTACTTTAATAAGTTTTGGACCTTTATAAACTGATAATCATTATATAATAAAATAATATTTTCAAACTTTACTAAAGAGCCCCTCCTACACCTTATAAAATCCCTCAACTCTATCCTATTACTCAAACCTCTCAAGACCCTTGGCTTGTCCAAAATCTGCCAAAATAATCTATCAAGATACCTCTCTTCCACCTAGAAGCCTTACCTTAGGCATAAGGCACATCAATAAATCCTTTTGGTTCAAACCAAAGGGAGTTACCTGATTTAAAGGTAACATCTTATCTTAAGTTATTTTATTTTATTTTTCTTCTCCAACTCCCTAAAATCTTTTTATTTATTTATTTTATAAAAACACCAGTATCCTAAATATACTAGGTTGTTGTTATGAGAATTATTCAAACTACAATTACACACAAATTCACCTAATATGTAAAGAACATACTGTTTTTGTGGACGGTGAACTACTGCCTCACAAAATGATGATTCTTAAATCTTCTCCTACCACCTCTTATGGTGGACATTATGATGGAACTTTATTTATATGTGATATATATTATATTTATATTGTCTCTATTCTAATTTATTTTTCATTTATATCATACCTTTATGGTTTCCATAATGGGTAAATGCGATAATTTCATTTGAGGAAGTGCGGACTACCGCCCCCTCAAAGTGATATGACCCATTCATGCCATATGTGGAATGTATAAAGGATAGAATTACTGAAATTGTATATGATATTATATAGGAATTATAATATATCTATGTATCATTAATTTTTCATTCCATTAAATATGAAATAGAAATAAAAGTAGTGTTCATGCGTATGTACGGCTTACCGTCTCCATGAATGGTGCATTTCATTTCTTATCTCTAAATGTTATGTACTATTATAAATACATATATATACTAGATATATATGATATATAAATCATGAATATAATTCTGGAGATAATGGAGTTTTTACCACATGGACAACTTGTAATTGTAAGGAGATCATTTTTGACTCAAGTACCAAATATCGACAAAATGATCATTATTAACTTAAATGATTACATAATGTTTATAACATGGTAATAAGTGATATAAAAGGAATAATATACTTGAAAAGGTTCTTAAGAAAGTATAAATTAACATTATTTTATTATTCAGGAGATTAAAGAACGAACAAGTCAAGTTGGACACGATGTAAGGGACATCAACTCAATCTCCTTTCATTGAGGCATATTTTGTTTTATACACAACATTATTTTATATGGTGTATAAACACATTTGACTTTTCATTTCATTCAAAGGGAATATTTTTATACGTAGTGTTTTACTAAATGAAAAAAAGGAATGTTTTGTTTTAACACACGTAGTGACAATGACCTTTATGTCATCGTGAGAGTTATTTGATATTTGGATTCCTTAACAAGTCGTAATGTTTTTAAAAAGAAAACAAATACCATATACTCTTTTACATATTTTGGTATTTAAAATGGTTTTGATACTGGATTTGTTATGTCAATATATTTAAATTATATATTGTGATTGAAATGTGGAAATGTTATCTTTCCTTTATGTTTGTTTTGTGTGTTATGAATATGTTATGGTTCTTGGGCATTGTTTACGTATACGGGTGGTTCCGTGATAAACCTAGGGAAGGTGAGCCCAAGATAGCTCTCCAATACATTGTGTGACGTGACAGAGATAAATTTTAATGTTTCTCCTAAGTGATTTAGGGAATATACTATGATGGGTATTCCAATATAACCCCCTATGTAGTTGTGATAGCTACAATGTAAGTATGATATGGATGCCACAAGTTACCTTTATGATTTATGATTTCAATGTGTTATTCATAAATCTTATGATTTCCTGAGGTATGATAAAGAGATTATGTTATGTATTTATTGATGAACTAATTGTTTTTTTCTTTGTTTTATAACCCATACTGAGCTTTTTATGCTCATCCCATGTTTTTAAATTTTTTTCACAGGACTTAAAGATGAATAATGTCAAGGATGGGATCAGGGAAAATCCATGTTGTCTAAAACATGGAAATAGACATGACTCTCTTTTTTAAGAGTTTTTATTTTATGAAAAAAATGGAACCTGAGTAGAAATGTCTAATTTTTAATTTTTGAGATGTAATGAAATAGTTATTCCCTCATTCTCTAAAACTCTAAACCTGAAAATATCCTCAATGTGAAGTATTCATTTTATTCAAGATTATGTAATGTTTTAAGGTTGTGTCCTTATAATATCTAGAAGAAAGGCATTCATTTGGAATCCTGATGTTATTGTTGTGAAAATCCAATGACGGAGTCGATTATCTACTTGTTCCTTAGGGGTTAATGGGTACGATATCTCCAGTCTACGATGGATAGATGGGGTAAGTACAATGTTGCATGAAATTCCTTATAGGATTTTTTTGATGGCTGGTTCTCAGGAGTGGAGCAGAAGAGGATAGAGAACTATATTCACAGCATCATGGTGATCTCAATCATTTGATATTTATGGGAGGTGTGAAATATAGTAATATGGGAGGGTCAGTGTTTGGGTTATCTTCTTCTGGTGAAAATTAAAGGTCTTCTGCATGAACTAGGTTCTTTGTGAAAGGGGGACCGAACTCTACTACAAACTATATCAACCTTAATAGACCAGTGGCTTGTCTGATGTTCTAGGGAGGCTGGGTGAGATGGAAACCTCCGGATAATGGTTCGAAACTAAATGTGGATGGTTCGTTCATGAATGGGCTAATGCAGGGGGGGACTGTTGAGGGACAGAAGTGGCTCTGTGTTAGCAGCTTTCACAGACCGGGAAACTCATTGGGCATAGAGGGTTAAGTGTTACTCACATGAGTTATACGATGTAAAAGGTTATCATTGATAGTCTCATAAGTGGAATAAGACTCATAGGTACAGATTCAATCACTTCAAGGGAAAGGTGAGGTGACTTGGTGTCTAACTTACATCATTCACGGATGTGCCTTTGAAATTGGTAATGGTTATGTGGTTTTTCATATTCCTAGGGGGGAAACATTGATGTGGATTCTCTCTCTTGGGGGAGTAGTCTTGAAGATCCCTTGTTGGTCTTCTCGAGAGTGGGGACTCTACCCAAGGAATGTATTGTGTTGGTACTTGTGGATGCATTAGGGCTTCATCATTTTATACCACCTTGAATTTTTCTTGGTGTCTGTTATTATTTGAATAAAAAATAAAAGTTTGATCATTAATGAATAAATTGTGGGAATGTTGATGATGTATTATGTGTTTTACCTTCTTCTTAATGTTGTGAATTGTATGGGTTTATGTCCACTGAAAATAGGGTTTGTTGGTGGTCCTTTATTGTGCACTAATAAAGATATGTTTTTCTGGAAAATCCTATGATTGCATGGTTGTAACATGGACAATGGTTAATCATGTAATCATGGTTGATTACATGGATTCATGATGAATAAAATCCCTTGTGTGATTACCCCAGTCAAACAAATGGAAAGAAGGAACATAATGAAGGGTGTTGGATAAATTTAAAAAACTTACTTTCTCTACTCTAGTGATATGTATGGTTACATATTGATGCCTTGTAGGGTGACATGGAGGGGAATGGAATATCCCATTGGGATTTTGTTGGTTTGTGAATCTGAGTCAGTGTGGAGCCAGTATGTTAGGTCTTGGCTTGGTTCTAGAACTTTGAGGGATCTCAGGGATCCATTTTGTTGTTGTGACATTAAAATAGAACCAGGTGTGAATGCTTAAAATCATGCTTGGCCATTTTTCTTTCACTAGTTTTTTTGGATTGTGGTTATTCGTATTAGTTTCCCAATAGTGGAGGAATTTTTAAAAAATATAATCACTTGAACATGAAAACGAGAATGGGTACGATGGGAAAATCATTTATCGGGAATGGATTGTGTTAAGTTTGTGATTGTGGTGTATTTGTGCAAGTAGGGATAGCAGCAAGAGTGGTTTTATACATGATGGTTGTCGATTTCATAACCCTTAGGTTGGGATGACTATTTGATTACATATATGTTTAATATTTAGTTCTTGTGTTTCTTATTCACACCCCACCCATGTTGAGAACTTCATGATGAACACCCCATTTCATGGGGGAGGGTGTTTTTTCAAACATTCCTAAGAGTGTCTGGTTATTATCTCATTTTTTTCTCCCTCTCCCAAGTATCCCAACTCACTTCAGGCAGGATATGATGACCTAAGGTTTATGATGGACCAGTACTCTTTATGAAGGGTGTGTTGTGGTGGTTGGCCCGGGAGTGTGTAGGCTGGATTGTTTCCCAAGTGTCATCAGGGTGAGGCCCAAGTGTCTTTGGGTGCGGCAGAGCTTATTCTGGACCATGTGTCTTTGGGCATGGTAGTGGTTACTATGGACCAGGTATCTGTAGGCATGGATACGTGTGAATGTGGTGTCCCATTTGTCTGCAGATGGTATGTGTGGTGGTGGCCCATAAGGTTGTTGTTAAGGAAGAAGTGGGACTATAGTAAGACTTGTGGGGGAGGTTTTATGCGTAGGATATCCTAAATAACTGGTGGGAAAGAGGTGTGGGGTAACCAAATATCAATGTGATTTTACAATTACTTTACCTGAATTGAATTATTTACGGAGTGTGTCATGGAGAGGCAGGGTGGATAGTTTCCTTGCTAGGTGTTTTGGTTACCTCTACTTTCTCATAGGGAATTAGAGTGACTCCTCACTTATGAATGAGATAATTTGGTCTTTACTACTGAGTATACCTATGTACTCAACCTATGTATATAAATATGCTATTAGGTTTCCAGGAGGACTTTATAGACCGTTCAGGACCTTACTAGCTTGAGTTTTGGGAGTTGTTGTTGTTGATTTTATTTATTTTGGTACTTTCTTTTGGAGTCCTCTTTTACTTTATGTCAGTTTATTTTGGACATGCATATGGGAATGGATTTTGGTTAATACTTTACTTTAATATTTTGGAGTTGTTCGTGATTTACTATCTTATCACCCAATCTTGTTCTAAAAAAAGGGTAATGTCTTCCATACTACGTGTGATTCTATACCCTTGGTGCTAGTCGCCAATCTGGGGCCTGTTGAAGGTGGGACTTGGGGGGTCATTATCACTCCTTCAACTTGAAGAAGGAAGGGTTGGGTAGTTTGTTGTCCCTTCCATCATCTTGGGGGAGGCAGTTCATGATAGAATGATATTAGAGGTAATGGTTGATAGATAGGATGGAGTTCAGGGTTAGGCATAGTGATGATTTCATGGGATGGTAGGGAAATAGTTTTAGGAAATCTTGGTGCATGAAATAGGCCAGGGATGACCGGTTAGGAAATAGGATTTTAGGGCCCCCTATGATCCGATTCAAGGACTCGGGACCTCCCAAATGACCAAGTGAGGCTACACTTATTGCTGGGTAAGGACCCTAGGAAGGTTACATTTATCATAATGACTAGTGTTCTTGGGCATCTTGGTTGTTTCGGGATCTAGGAAAATATATAAAAAATTTAAGAAAATTTTAAAAGGAATCTTCTACAGTATTCGAGTGTAGGAAATCCTTGTTTACCTTGTAGCTATCGAAATCGGATGAATTCCATGAGTAGTGTAGGAAATCTAGTCCTTGGAGGTTGATCTGGTCAATCAACGGAGTATTTATTGAGAGGAATAGGATGAAAAGTGATAGAATACTCTATGTTCTTTCTTGTAGCAGACCCTCAGGAAGTACGAGGGTAGTGTTTTCGACTTGAAGATAGAGGGATGGATTGAGGAGCTGGTGATCACCTTTACCTTGATTCATGATCTGAGGGAGTACTGTGTTCCATTGGAAGTTAGTCAGATGAGGGGAACATCGCGTCATTGGTGGACTCTCTACCTCAGAGAGAGGATGGAGGATGAGGTTTTGTGGACTGATTTCGAGAAGGAGTTCTGGGCGGAATTCCTTTCTTCCCCGATGAAGGCTGAAAATAGGTTAGAGATGATCTCCCTATAGAAATAGAGTATGTCAGTAAGGGATTTTGGGATCTAGTTCAAGTATCTCCTTAATTTTTTTCCAAACCTCTTCCCAGATAAGGATTCGTAGGCAAGGCACTTAGAGGAGGCTCTCTAACCCATTCTCTTGTACACTATTACTCTCTTAACTCTACCAATGTACTTGGAGGTCTAGAAGAAGGATGAACTGGCTGAAAGGATGCACATTTTGGGAGGTGTTCCATGTGAAGGGATCTAGTTGAGCTCATCGAAGGGAAAAGACATTATCAACAGGCCTTCAACATCAGGGCCTTCCGGGTTTCGGCCGACGGGGAGCAGGCCCTTGCTGTTCTAGTTTAAATCTCTCGTCCCTCTACCTTTCCCCGAGAACCTAGGAATAAGGTGCTTTATCTATGGTTTCTGTGTTCATATTTGGAATTAGTTCTCAGACCGAGTGCAGTACAGTATAGGTGGGTAGGTCCATCACCCACCTCAGCAGAAGCAGTTTCCAGCCATACCATTTCAACAAAAACAGAGGCAGGGACAGCAAGCTCCCACTCCTCCAAGAGTAAACATTTCAGGAGGATGCCAACCTCAGGGTTCTCCTCAGGGACCTCGACCAGAGTGTGGTTGGGGAGGCAGCCGACAACCAAGAGGCAGTGCAGCTGGGTGTGGGCAGTTTCTTGTCATAGGGGTAGTAGTTTCAGCATGGCCAGAGGTCGTTTGAGGTACGATCAATTTAGTTAGCACCATTTCATGTTCCTTGTTTGATTCAAGAGCTTCACACTCCTTTTTTGAACCCATTTTATCCCATGAAATGAGCCTAGACGTAGAGAGACTCTCTATTCCCCTGGTACTAAGTACGCCAGTTGGAGGTAGGACCAGCCTGTTTGATGTTTTTTGGGGATGTAGACTAATGTTAGGGCTGCATCAGTCCAGTGGGAATCTATTTCTGCTAAAAATGCAGCCATATGATGTCATCATGGGCATCAACTGGCTATTTTACATTAAATATGTTATCGACTGCTTCTAGAGAATTTTTGTGTTCTCATATGTGGGCTGACAACGTGTTGATTTCATTAGCAAGCAGGGTTTCCAAGAGGGCAGCCGGTGAGTGGAGCCCCTTCTTTACTTGTTAGCCAAACTATTAGTAGAATCAGAAGACGTAGAGATTGTTGAAGTTCCGGGGATTTTCTGTGAGTTCTTGGATTCCTTCCTCAAATAGGTTGTGACTCTACCCCCTCGACGTGATATTGAGTTTGGGATAGACTTGCAACCCGGTGCTCATCTGATTTTGATGGCTCCCTATCATATGGTTCCTTATGAGATGCAGGAGGTGCGAATTCAGGTTGATGACCTGATGAAGATGGGTTTTATCTGACATACTGTGTCACCATTGGGTGCTCCAGTCTTGTTCGCAAATAAGGTAGACAGTGGTCTCATGCTATTCATAAACTACCAAAGGCTGAATCAGGTAATGTTTGAAGTGTTCTATGATGCTTTCGGTCTAGGATTGGGGTTTATGTTGATTCAGTAGTGGGGAGTGATCTCTTATGTGTCTAGGTAGTTACATCCTCACTAATTTAACTATGCCACCCATGACCTGGATCTTTCCTTAGTGGTGTTTTCACTGAAATTTTGGTAGCATTACCTCATCGGGGAACGCTTCGTGGTCTTTGTAGATCCCAAGATCTTGTGGTATGTATTATCCTAGCGAGACCTGAACTTGTGGAAGTAAAGGTGGATTGATTTTCTCCAGGACTATGAATTCAAGATCTCCTAAACCTTTGTAAAGTGGAATGTGGTGGATGATTCCTTGGACAGGAAGTCACGGAAGGATGTGGTTCTAGAGTCAGCAGATGCTTGGAAGGTGATAGAGGAGCTAGCCTTCTTACACCTGGATACAAGGGTGAAGGATGTTCGGGGCTGTATGTTTCATATGATAGTGCAGTCTTCCTTGGAAATACAAGTGGAGTAGTATTAGTGGGGAGACTTTGAGCTAAAGTGAGGTGTGATAATGTTATCCTGGGTGATGCTTCAGAAGGATGGCTGGAGGATGGTCAGAAACAGATGATGTTTTGTGGGAAGATATTTTTCTTGATGGAAATGTGTGATAGGGTTCACGATGAGATCCATAACTCACCCTTAGTGGTACATTCAGGAGTTTACAAGATGTAATGAGGTTTTAGAGGTCAGTTTTGGTGGCCCAGAGTGAAGTGTCCAGTGGTAGAGTTTGTGGAAAAGTGCCTCATGTATCAGCAGGTGAAGGCTAAACATTGTGTTCTGGGTGGTCTGTTGCAGCCCTTAGACATTAAAAAGTGTAAATGGGGTGATATTTTCATGTATTTTATCATGGTACTAACCAGGGATAAGGGATTTTTTGATTCCATCTGGGTAGTGGTGGACCGGATGAAGAAATAGGCTCACTACTTAGAGACTAAGGAGTTGAGCATAATGGATTCCTTAGCACGGAGGTACATGGGTAAAGTTGTGTGGATTCATGGAGTTCCCATAAAAATCATTTCATATTAGGATACACGCTTTACATCACAGGTATGTAAGTGATTGCATCGTTCTTTTGGAACCTATTTATTCCATAGCACTACTTTCCATGCCCAGATGGATGGGAAAATAGAGAGGACCATCTAGACATTAGTGGGTATATTGTGAGCATGTTTTCTGGACTTCGGAGGATCATGGGTATGACACTTTCCACTTGTAGAGTTTTCCTACAACAATATATATCACTCTACAATTTGCATGGATCCATTTGAATCCTTGTATGAAATATCATTTCATTCACCTGTGTGTTGGAAAAAGGTTGGGTAGGAAGGTTTTCTTGGACCATAGGTGGTGCAGAGCACAACAAAGAAGGTTCATATTTTGCATGAGTGGATGAAGGCGTCTTAGTATTTCCATAAGTCTTATGGCGATCATAGGAGGAGACCCTTGGAGTTTTATTTTGGGGACCACGTGTTCTTAAATGTCTCCCCTCAGCATGGGAAGTGGAGGTTTGGCGGGGGGAAGTAAGGTTTCTCCCAGGTTTGTCGAACCCTTTGAGGTGTTGAGATGAGTCAGAGAAGTGGCGTATCAGCTAGCACTGCCACCACCACTAGATAGGGTCCACAACATCTTCCATGTATCTTAACTCCGTTGGAATCTACATGATAACTCCCATATCCTTAACTAGGGATTGCTGGATAACATGGACAATACAACGTTTGTGGAGTAACTGGTGAGGATCGAGGACTATCGAGAGAAGGTGCTTCATGGAAAGACCATTCCTTTGGTTTACGTGTTGTAGAGGCACGGTGTATTCGAGGAGAATACCTGGGAATGTGAGTCATTGATGTGTTTCCAATGCCCAGAGCTATTTGATTTTTGATTTTGTGTTTGTTTTGTACCAGGTTGTGATGTAATTCATGACCTTGTTTTCTATGAGATGAGATGTTTCCCATGTTCTATGAATATGTATGAAAATCCATGACTACGGGGAGGAGAATACATGATACATAATAAATATGAATTAATGTGGATGCGATTAAACTTGTGTGGGTGAGTTAGTGCCTCCCAAATCAGATAGTATCCTAACACAGAGAAAGGGACTCCCTAATCCATATGTTTGGATGGTGTGACCTTTATATGTTTGTGTGGTTACTTGGGAGAGAAGAGTGGTGGTGTATTCGTGGTTGTTCAGAAGATAGATGAGGGAGAGTTGTTCATAGATATCAAGGTTTGTTTACGATTTTGAACAACTATAGGGTGGTTTTGTCCCGGAGATGTATCTTATGAGGTGTTTGTTCAGACCCCACTATTTTCTTTGTGTTTACTTTTGATTTCTCAAGGGAAAAAATAGTTTGAGTGGTATCTGATATAATGGCTCAGACCCTCATGGTCCATTACTTTTCCAAATTCTTATGTTTGGGGTATCTAGGGGATAATTGGTGACTCATTGAGAAGTTTCCCAAATTTTAGGTTGAACAAACGGTGGCACCGATCAGCGTCGATGGCATTGATGGGCATTTGTGGCACTGATTAGCATCGGTGACACTGATGGGAATCGGTGGCACCGATTGGGCCCTCGGTGGCACCGACAGGTGTCGTTGGCACTGATGGGTCATCTGTAGCATCAATCGGCAATGGTGCCAGGGTGACAGTGCTAGGGCGACAGTGTCAGGGTGACGATGCTAGGGCGACAGTGTCAGGGAAATGGTGCCAAGGTGACAGTGCCAGGATAATGGTGCTAGGTTGACGGTGCCAGGGCGATGGTTCCAGGGTAACGGTGCTAGGGAGATGGTTCTAGGGTGATGGTGCCAGGGCGACAGTTCTGTTGAGTCAATAAGGTTTTCATTATGAATTTTCCATTCATTCTTGTTTTGAAAATCACAAACACCTTATACTTAAGAAAATCCATATTTTACTTCTATAAGAAAAATTTCCTTCTTTAAGGAAAATTACCCTTACCTAGATTTTCGTATTCATATCAAAAAAATTTCTAAGTTTAAAATTCGGATTGAAGTCCAGAATCTCATAATCATACAAATACTTATATGTAAGGTATTATGTTTTTCATTACGAATTCTGATTATGAATTCTCATTACAAATTCCAGTGATGAATTCTCATTATGAATTCTGATTATGAATTCTCATTATGAATTCTGATTACAAATTATCATTACAAATTCCAGTGATGAATTCTCATTAAAAATTATGATGATGAATTCTCATTATGAATTCTGATTACGAATTCTCATTAAAAATTCCAGTGATGAATTCTCATTATGAATTCTGATGATGAATACTCATTAGGAATTATGATTACGAATTCTCATTACGAATTCCAGTGATGAATTCTCATTATGAATTATGATGATGAATTCTCATTACAAATTCTATTGATGAATTCTCATTATGAATTCTGATTATGAATTCTCATTATGAATTCCTTAGTAAAACAGAATCTGAACATCTCTTTATTATAGACTCTGAACACCTTTTTTAGTTAGACTACGAACTTTTATTTTTCCTATATTACGAACTTCAGTTTTTCTTATGCTTACACTTTTTTCATTACAAAACGATTTCGTGATTTCAGTTATGGACTAACCATTGTTTGAGTGACACATGTACAGGTCCCTTCGAAATTCAAAAAAAAATATGATTGTTTTAGGAGGGATCCGACCATTGGAGCTTCACCTATAAATAGGAGCTCATTTGAAAGTGTTCAGAACATTTGGAATTTTGGTGATCAAAACATCCTGAGGTGATTTCTAGAGAGAGAGACTCTTATCAACTCTCAAAGCTTCGTGCAGAAATTTTGAACATCTTTTTCAAACTTTTCCTTGTGCAGACGTGCTTCGTGCGACTCTGATTGTTGTGATTACAATCGAGGGCTTACAGGGATAGGAAGACAGAGGTTCCAACACCTTAAAGTTGAGGGCTTCCTTGATAAATAAGATAGAGGTGCCGACTACCTGATAGTTGAGGGCTTACAGGGATAGCAAGACAAACTCCGATCTTCATATCGAGGGCTTACCCGGGTATGGGTAAGACAGACTTTCTTGAAAGTATAAATCAAGGGACTTTAACCATGGTTGTTGGATACCCTTCTCTTTGGGTTAATATATTTATATCTTGTTACTTTTTTTGTTACAATTTTATCTTTTCCGCTGCATTTTGTATTGTTAAAGAAAGTATAACTTTATTATACTTCCTTACTTGTACTCTGATATAGTTAGATTCTATACGCTTTAAGGTAGAATCTTAATCTTTGTAGCTTTTGTTAAGTTCCATTTTCAGAATCACTATTCCAAAATCCAGAAAGTCTTTAGTACTCAAAGAGGTCTTGTGAATTTTCTTAGTTTAACTTTTTTAAACTTATATCTTTTTTTGTTTAAGGAAATTTTTAAAAGGTACAATTCACCCCCCCCCCTCTTGTATCTGAGAATCTCATTCTTATTTTGATCCTGCGTTTGGTATCACAAATTATATCATACACAGAGTCGTACCATCCTCACAATTGGTATCAGAGGAGGTTTCTGAAATACTTATATTCACATATAAGTTTTTCGTGCTCAGTTTTTCTTTGTTCTATATTTTATTTTCTTAGGAATATTCTCATTGAATCTGAACTTTTGTTATTAACAAGTTTTTGTGTAGAAATATTTTTAAGATGGCCGGAATCAATGTTTGTTCCATCGGCAACCTAAATCCTACCAGACCACCAATTTTTGATGGTAATGATTATGAATATTGGAGAGATCATATGAAGACATTCATTATCAATACTGGGGTAGATAACTTTGTCATGCTTACTGGAGGATACAAAATTCTTGACAAGAAAGTGAGTGCTTTTACTAATCATGAGAAGCATGATTATCAATTAAACTATAAGGTATGCAATACTTTAATATGTTCAATGACTAGGAATATATATAGCCAAATTTCATCTTGTGAAACAGATAATTGTATATGGAAGAAACTCAAAGTTACACATTTTGGTACATCTAAATTGATTGAGACTAGAAGAGCCATGCTCAGAGCTAAGTATCATGGTTTTAATTTTCCTTATAGAGAACCCATTTGTAAGGTGAAACAAATATTCGTGACTATCGGAAATAGATTAAAATCTATGGGAGAGAATGGTCTAGATGATGAATCCGTTGTTGACAATATTATTGACATCATGGCCAATTAGTGGGAATCAAAGAGAACTTCTATTGATGAAACAGAAAGGTTACTCAAACTTCTCTTGATGAACTATTTGGAACTCTTCTTCAACGTGAGACAAGAATAAAGAGAGATGATGACAACCTAAAAAAGAAGAATGGGAATGGTACTGTTGCTTTTACTACAACTTCAAATAATATGAAAGCTACAACTCCTAAGAGAGTTACTAGATCCAAATCTAAGAAGGTTATTATTCAATCTAAATCTAGTGATAGTGAAGTCTCAAAAAATGAGTTAGCTAATATTGCTCGAGGGATGAACAAGATAGATGGACAGAGAAATTTCTAATCCAAGTATAAGAAGAAGGAAAGGAAATATAGGAAAGATTCAGAAGTTACATGCTATGAATGCAAGAGAGCTGGACACATAAGACCTGATTGTCCTTTGCTCAAAAAGAAAGAGAGAAAATAAATGCATTCTGAAAGGAATAGGAAGAAGTATTATAAAGCTAAAGCTAAGAAAGTTCTGAAAGCTATTGACACCTATAGTGCCAGTGGTGGTGATTTTCAGATGAATCTACTGATTATGAATCTTCAGGACAGATGAATCTTGGTCTTATATCTAGCATACCTATTTATAATCATTGATTTATGGCTAAGGTACACAATGCTGAATCCTTGACCAATGTTTCTTTAAATTCTAATGATATTAAATATTATAACTCTTCTGATGAAGAGTAATCTTATGATGAAGAAAATACTTTACCTACCTATGAAGAAGTTTCTAGGTTTTCTGAACTTCTTGAGATTGAGAACTCAAAACTCATGAAAAATCTTGATAAGGAAAATTCTAGGAATACTATTCTTACTATGGAAATATCAGATCCTTTTAAAGATCTTGATATAAAAAATTCTGCTTTTGAATTTATTTCAAAAAATCTTGGGGAAATAAGTTCTGAGAATAAAAAACTTTCAAAAGAACTTGAAAACGTAATTACAAAGAAAATATTTTTGAGCCTAGCTCTAGTTCTAAATATAATGTTTTTGAAGATAAGAACTTAGTTATTAAACTCAAATCTGAAATTTTTTCCTTGAGGAAGTGTTTGTCAAACTTTACCCATGGTAAGGAAAATTTTGATAAAATGTATTCACAAATTCTACCTCGAAGGAATACTTCTGGTTTTGGTCACACTAGTTCTAAACCAATTTTTTGTAACAACTACTTTGGTCCTCAAAGTGTCCCATTTTTTACAAAGTGTTAATGTGGTGGTTACTGGGCAAATAATTGTTCATTAAACAAAACCCAATCTTGAGGATTTCATAAGGCTTACTTTTCTAAGAATATGTGGGTACCTAAAATCTTACTTTCTGAAATTTATGCTTCCAAACAAGTCTGGATTCCAAAAACCTAGACTTTCCTACTTTAAGGTTTTTGGTTGCATGGTATTCATTTTGAACACCAAAGATAATTTACTAAAATTCGCACCAAAATATGATGAAGGAATTTTCTTAGTCTACTCCACAACTTCTAAGTCTTATAGAGTATTCAACAAAAACACTTGTACTATTGAAGAGACAGTATGTGTTAAATTTGATGAAACTGATCCTTTTATTTTCAAACAACCTCAACCTACATCTTCATATGTGTTTTCAAAAACTGATTATCAACCTTTAATAGAAAATCCTTCTGATAAGGAAAATGTACAAGAAGATGCTTCTGAAACATTTACCCCATAAGATTTCCTACCTTATGTTGATGAACAGGTTCTTCGAAACCCAAATCAGTTGTTTCTTGAGAATCATCCTAGTGATAGTATCATTGGTGATGTAAATCAACCTGTAAGGACTAGAAGTTCCTTATTAAATGAAGTAGAACATCTAGCATTCCTTTCCCCATTGGAACCAAAAATCACTGATGAATCTTTAGGTGATGATGATTGGATAAAAACCATGAAAGATGAACTAAATGAATTAGAAAGGAATAAAGTCTGGACCTTGGTTGAAAGACCTAAGGAAACTTCTGTAATTAGAGTAAAATGGGTCTTTAGAAATAAGTGTGATGAAAATGGAATCACTGTAAGAAATAAAGCTAGATTAGTTGCTAAAGGCTATAATCAACAAGAAGGAATAGACTATGAAGAAACCTATGCTCCAGTAGCTATACTTGAATCTATTCGTATTTTAATTGCCTTTGCAGCATTCTTCAATTTTAAACTTTTTCAAATGGATGTGAAATGTGCTTTTCTTAACGGTTCTATCCAAGAGGAAGTTTTTGTTGAACAACCTCCTAGTTTTTAAGACACAAAACATCCTGATCATGTTTTTAGACTTACCAAATCTTTGTATGGCCTTAAACAAGCCCCACAAGCTTGGAATGATAGACTTACAAGATTTTTTCTTCAAAATAACTATGTTAAGGGAAATGAAGATCCATCCATTTTTATAAAGAAAGATAAGAAAATTTTTTAATTGTTCAAATTTATGTTGATGACATTATATTGGGTTCAACCCCGAAATCTTTAACTGATTCCTTTTCGGATCTAATGAAATCTAAGTTTGAAATGAGTATGGTGGGTGAGTTATAATTTTCCCTTGGTTGTCAAATTTCTCAAAAACCAGAAGGAACTTATATATATATCAATATAAGTATATTAAAGATCTTCTTAAAAAGTATGGATTTTACAACACTAAAAGTATTAGTACTCCCATTGGTACCTCAAAAACAATTGATCTTGATGATGTTGGGAAACCAGTAGATCAAACATCTTTTAGAGGTATGATAGGAAGTCTACTTTACATGAAAGCTAGTTGACCATACTTAATGTTTTCAGTATTCTTATGTGTGAGATATCAATCCAATCCTAAGGAATCTCATTTAAAGGTAGTGTAAATAATTTTTCACTACTTAAAGGGAACCATGGATTTAGGACTCTTTTATACTTCTAGAAATGATTTTGTTTTAAAAAAGCTTTTCCGATGCTAACTTTGGTGGATGTATAATGGATAGAAAGAGTACATCCAAACTTGCCATTTCCTAGGAGATTAATTAGTCTCTTGGTCGTGCAAGAAGAAACACTCAGTAGCACTCTCTACTGCTGAAGCTGAATATGTAGCAGCTGAAAGTTTTTGTGCTCAAGTGTCATGGATGCAACACACACTCACAGACTATGGCATGATTTTTATTAAGACTCAAATTTTATGTGACAACACAAGTTCCATTTCCCTTAGTAAAAACCCTACACATCACTCTCGTGAAAAGCACATAGATATTAGGCATCACTTTCTTAGGGATCACTCACAAAAAGGAGATATCATTATTTAGTTTATCGGAACTCAAGGTCAACTTGCTGATATTTTCACAAAATCATTACCTTCTGATAGATTTGAATACATTAAAGCGAAGTTAGGAATGATAAAGGTAAGGTAATCTTCCTTCATTAACTTCTTGTTGAAACAATCTCTTTACAGTAATAAACTCTTTTTCATAGGGGGAGTACATTTTTTGTTACCTTTTCAAATTTTTCATAATGAGATTTTCAAAAAATTTCATAATGAGCTTTTCAAAATATTTATAATGAAATTTTCATACTGATAATTTTCATAATGAAATTCTTGGACTTAGTTTTTTCTAAAAAAAATAATATATAATTTTTCACAATCATAATTTTTTGTACTCATAATTTTTCGTACTCATAATTTTTCGTACTCATAATTCTTTATACTCATAATTTTTTGTACTTATAATTTTTCGTAATCATAATTCTTCGTACTCATAATTTTTTTACATTCTCATAATTTTTTCTGTACTCATAAATTTTTTGTACTCATAATTTTTCATACTCATAATTTTTCGTACTCATAATTTTTCGTACTCATAATTTTTCGCACTCATAATTTTTCGTACTCATAATTTTTCATACTCATAATTTTTCGTACTCATAATTTTTCGTAATCATAATTTTTCATACTCATAATTTTTCGTACTCATAATTTTTCGTACTCATAATTTTTCGTACTCATAATTTCTCATACTCATAGTTTTTCGTACTCATGCTTTTCATACTCATAATTTTCATACTATAGTTTTGATACTCAAATTTTTTGTAATAAAATTTTCAAACTTATGTTTTTCATAGTTTTTTTGTAAGTTTTTCATAGTTATATTTTCTTCAAGAAGAATATTACCTATTATGAATAACAATTCCTATCCAATCCGAAAGGTATGACATCCTTAGTTAAGTTTTCATAGTCACTTTTTCTTGTCAGTAGTTTCTTTCTTTTAAAATTTTTCATATTCAACTTTCCTTAGTTTTGAATGTTTTTATTAGAACCTCAAAAGATCGGATTTAAGATTTTCGTGCAGGTATGATTTCAACCGTTAGATCAGATCAGAAAATTTTCAACCGTTAGATTGGTTTTGGAAGTTCAAAGGTCACCTCTATAGCCTATATAAAGGGAACCCCTTTTGTGGCCCACATCGATTTCAAAGATCTTTCCTGTTGAACCCCTACCTCAGTACTTTAAGCCTGTTACGAACATTTCAATGGACTTCCATTCTGAATGTCTATAGAAGCAACCTCTCAAGAAATGTCTTCCATCAAACCAATTTCTTCTTGGTTAGTCTATAGAGAAAGGTTGTTTTATCTGAATTTCATTAATAAGTATGATTCTCTTATCTCTAAGAAAATCAAACTCAATGGTTGGGAAGATTTTTTCATATCAAAGATTGGGGATCATGATGTTGTTTATACCGACTTGCTTATAGAATTCTACGAGTCTGTTTCCTTCTATGAAGAAGACGGCCGATAAAGGTTTTCTTTCAAGTCTTATGAAAAGACTTACAAGATTTATTACACCAAGGTTGCGAGCTTGGTGGGCTTATCATATGATAGAGAGGCTGAATTTTGTTCACAAAAACTTCCAAATGATCAGGGAAGTTTCAACAAAGTGAAGGCATTGAAATTCCTTGGCCTCAAAGAGGATAAAATAGCGAATATTTCTCATCTCTCCACCAACAACTGGATGTTGTGGTTGTGGGTTCAGGGATTTTTTTTACTGAGGATAGGTGATAAGGAAATTCTTAAGAAGATTGATATTTACATCTTGGATTTCTTGGTAAATCTAAGAAAGATCAACCTTATGAGGCACATTATTATTAAAATTAAGAATATTAAGAATGGAACATTGAAAGCCCAAATTATTATGTTTCCTGCTCTCCTCTCCATGATTATTAATTGATGTCTTGATTCTTTCAAGGTTTCTTTCACTTAAAAGATCAGAAATTGTAAGGTGATTTTGATAAGTGAAGACACCTTAAAGATGATGAAAATTGGTTTTTCAAAAGATTCAAGAGAGTTATACGATCTGCCACAGGATGAGGCAGAAGTCGGTATGGAAAATTTAGAGAAAGTTGAACCATCTAAGAAGATCGGGAAGAAGAGGAAGCTGAAGGAAGTGAAAGCTGAAGGAAAAACTCCTAATTCTAAGGAAACCCTATCTACACCCCCCAAGCCAAAGAAACAAAAATCATACCCGGATAAAGTGGTAGCTAAGTGGAGAGAGCTCAAGGAGAAGATAAAGGAAGGGGAACCTCAGTTCGGATTAGAGCCTACTGAGGATAAGGCCTTAAAAGAGAAGGAACATGATGAGTTAGAGAGGAAAAAAAAGACAATAAGATGAAAAATAAGTTGTATGAAGATGAATTTGTGCAATCCCTTTTGAAATCTACAGATTTATCCTCTGAGATGATTCATGTTCCGGAAACATTCCTTACTGAGCCTTTACCAGAGACCCCTAGGAAGAATTACTTCACTCCTGAAAAGTCTAAAGGGAAACAAGTTTTTGAAGAAGTGGTGAAATAATATGGTGAAAAAGTATAGGAATATTTTGTTGAATAAATGGAAGAAGAAGAAGAAATAGAAGAACTAAGTGATGATCTGGAAGTCTTTATTAAACAAGTTGAGGATTATCAGGAAAAGGTTGAATCCTCAAATATAGTCACTCCGAGAAAGGGAGATGACAAAGATGGTAAAAGATATGATGTAGAGGAAGAAGAGGAAGAGAATGAGTTGCATAAGGAAGAAAGCTTTGAAAAGCATTTTCTTGAAGAAGGAGTAGAGAAGGAGAAACCAGATGAAGAAAAGATTGTTCAAGTATCTGAAAGCGAGGAATAATCTCCTGATGAGCAACCCATTATGAAATTTGATAATGGGTAGCAAGTGCTTATGAACACCCAAAAAAAAGATGTTATAAGAAAGAAGGAGGTTGGTGGTTCTTCTAGAAGGAAGTTGGTGCAAATTGAAGAAGAAAAATCCCCAAGAAAAGTGTCTGATTCGGAATAATCAGCACTAGGTCATGACTTTGTTGTTGAATCTTTGAAGAAATTGGTGGACACCATTCCAATCTTTCCCACCATAGACTCCAGATGCCAAATGATTCCACATATCATGAATTAGAAGTCAGAATCCTTATCTATGGTGATGTATAAGTGTGTGAAGATTGAAGCAGATCATATAAATTTCCTTATCAATGATGATGATCACAAAAACTCTTGCAGCAAAATCACTTTTTGGTCTAAGAAAGTTGATGATGACTTGGATGAGTTTGATCGTTTTCAGAATGATGTTAAAGATGCTTTTGACACCGAGGATTCCATGATTAAGAATCTTCAGGATAAGCTGACCATTGAGAAAAATTCTCAAAATCAACAAATCAGATATTTGAATGGGAAGCTTAACTCGGTTTCTCAAAACTGGAAATGGGAAAGAGATTTCCGGATTGAGTTCCCAGAGAAGCTGCAAAAGCAAGATGATTTGCTGAAGATACAGGAAGAGTCCATGAAGACTCAGGAAGAGGTGTTGAACGCTCAATTAGAAAGGATCACAGCTTTAGAGAAGCAAGCTGAGGAGGATCAGAAAGATTTGAAGAAGCTGAAAACTCTCTTGAACAAGTTAATTCCAAAGGAGAAGGAAGAAAAATGAGCTCAATCCGATATTTTGTTGCATTTTATTTTCCTTGTAAAAATTATTTCAACTCTAATGAAATCTCTGCTTGTTTGTACCTGGTGTTATTATGTACTAATGTTTTAGGTACTTTATTACATTTCCATTCCCTCAATTATTTTTGAAAATCACAAAGGGGGAGAAGGAAAAAGAACTACTAAAAAGGGGGAGAAGGAAAAATCTCTAAGTAATAACTATCCCTAAGTAAGGGGGAGCTTATCTAAGGGGGAGTTTCTCATTACGAAGTTTTTCATTCCTTTGATAATGAAAACCCCATTCCGGAAATTCAGAATACAATCCTTAGAGTTCCAAAGCCTAAGGGGGGGTTAGTTTTATTCATTATCATCTATGAACAAAGGGAGATATGTTTTAATTTCAATGTCTAAAGAAATTTTTCAAAGTCCTTATATTTTTTTTCGAAGGATTGTTTGTGCTTTCCCAAAAGGGGGAGATTTTTTATTCAATAAGGTTTTCCTTATGACTTTTCCATTCATTATTGTTTTGAAAATCACAAACACCTTATAGTTAAGAAAATCCATATTTTACTTCTCTAAGAAAAATTTCCTTCTTTAAGGAAAATAACCCTTACCTATATTTTCATATTCATATAAAAAATTTGTCTAAGTATAAAATTCGGATTGAAGTCCAAAACCACAGAATCATACAAATACTTAGATGTAAGGTATTCTATTTTTCATTATGAATTATGATTACGAATTCTCATTACGAATTCCAGTGATGAATTCTAATTACGAATTCTGATAATAAATTCTCATTATGAATTCTGATTACAAATTCTCATTACGAATTCCAGTGATGAATTCTCATTACGAATTCTGATGATGAATTCTCATTATGAATTCTGATTACGAATTCTCATTACAAATTCCAGTAATGAATTCTCATTATGAATTCTAATGATGAATTCCCATTACAAATTCTGATTATGAATTCTCATTACAAATTCCAGTGATGAATTCTCATTACGAATTATCATGATTAATTCTCATTACGAATTCTGTTGATGAATTATCATTATGAATTCTAATTGCAAATTCTCATTACGAATTCCTTAGTAAAAAAGAATCTAAATATCTCTTTATTATAGACTCTGAATACCTTTTTTGGTTAGACTACGAACTTTTATTTTGCCTACATTACGAACTTCGGTTTTGCTTATTCTTACACTTGTTTCATTAAAAAACGATGTCGTGCTTTCAGTTATAGACTAATCGTTGTTTGAGTGACACTTGTAGAGGTCCCTCCGAAATTCAAGGAAAAATATGACCACTAGAGGTGGGAGCTCACCATTGGTGCTTCGCCTATAAATAAGAGCTCATTTGAAAGTGTTCAAAACTTTTGGAATTTTGGTTATAAAAACTTCCTGAAGTGATTTCTAGAGAGAGAGCCTCTTATCAACTCTCAAAGCTTCGTACAGAAAGTTTGAACAGCTTGTTCAAACTTTTCATTGTGCAGACGTGCTTCGTGTGACTCTGATTGTTGCTGATTATAATCGAGGGCTTTCGGGGATAGGAAGACAGAGGTTCCAACACCTTGAAGTTGAGGGCTTCCTTACAGAGGAAGATAGAGGTGTCGACTACCTGATAGTTGAGGGATTTCGGGGATAGAAAGATAGACTCTGATCTTCGTATCGAGGGATTAACCTGGTGTGGGTAAGATAGAATTTCATGAAAGTATAAATCAAGGGACCTTTATCCAAGGTTGTTGGATACCCTTCTCTTTGGGTCAAAATATTTATATCTTGTTACTTGTTTTTGTTACAAGTTTATCTTTTCTGCTGCATTTTGTAATGTTATGGAAATTATAACTTTCTAATACTTCCTTACTTATACTCTCATATAGTTAGATTCTATATGCTTTAAGGTAGAATCTTAATCTTTGTAACTTTTGTTAAGTTCCATTTTTCAGAATCACTATTCTGAAATCCAGCAAGTCTTTAGTACTGAAAGAGGTCTTGTGAATTTTCTTAGTTTAACTTTGTTAAACTTAGATCTTTTCATGTTAAGGAAATTTTTAAAAGGTGCAATTCACCCCCCCCCCCTATTGTATCTAAGAATCTCATTCTTATTCTGATCCTACGTTTGGTATCACAGAGTATATCATACTCAGAGTCATACCATCCTAACAAGTTCCAGGGCAATGGTGATTCATTCCCAGTTTTTCCAATAATTTTCAGTTTCTCTCTCATAATACATCTTTTGACATAAAAGTGTTTTAACATCCCTTCCAAATCCTTTTAAATCCTTTAAAAGATGTCTGAAAACCCCAAGAGTTAGGAGACCCTTGAGTTACCAAAACTTGTAGCCTTTTACCTTAGTGTCACACCCCTTGTCGTGTTTTACTGTTTCACCCCTGTTACTCATTTTTCTCCATTTAAATTATATCTATTAACCCACAGTCATTATCTCCACCATCTATAAGGTGAATTATTAAATATAAATTAATCCCAATGTGTAAAACTACCCAACCGTGTGGTAGAGACATGATCATACCTTTAAGAACATAGAAATCGTCTCCCTAATTTTAGGATCTCGCATTTTCTTAAGCCGAGATCCTCTCATATTTTCCATTCAGTTTCTCTTAGTGAACTTGGAGACTTCTTTCGGAGAAAAATCATGTTCTCATTCTGGATCCCTTCCTACTCATCCTTGGATTCCTCAGAGTTCTTCCTCTACAAGTAATGCGTCCCTAGTTCTTCACACAAGGAGAAAACATTGATCAGTGATCATCTAAGTAGGGTTTCTTCCTTCATCTCTCTTTGTTGTGCATCATGTAGGGTTGGTGTGAAAATGTTTCCCACTATACGTAGATGAAACCAAACATTAACTAAGGTAATAAATAAATTTTTAAAGAATAAAGGGGCGATAAATTTGATGATGTATTCTGTGTTTTACCTTCATCTTTATGTTGTGAATTATATGGACTTATGTCCACTAAAAATCGTGGTTGTTAGTGGTACTTTCTTGCGCACTAATAAAACTCTATTTTTGTGGAAAATCTCGTGATTGCATGGATGTAACATTGAAATTGGTTAATAATGTAAACTTGGTTGATTAAATGGATGCCCGATGAATAAAATCCCATTTCTGATCACCCTGTTTAACCAAATGGAATGAAGGAACTTAATGAATGGTTTTGGATCAATTTCAAAAGAATCCTTCCTCTATTCTAGTGATATATATGGTTACTTGTTGATTCCTTTTGGGGTGACATAGAGGGGAATGGAATCTTATATTGGGATCTTGTTGGTTTTTGAATCTGAGGACATGTGGAGCCAATATGTTCGGGCTAGGTTTGGTTCCAGTACATTGAGGGATCTCACATATCCCTTTTGTTGTTGTGACCTTACAAGAGAACCAGGTGTGAATGCTTAAAATCATGCTTGGTCATTTTTACATCAGTAGTTTTTTTGTATTATGGTTATACCTTTTAGTTTCTTGGTAGTGGAGGAATGTTTAAAAAAATAGAATCAGTTTAACATGAAAATGAGAATGGGTACAATGGGTAAATCATTTTCCCGGAATGGATTGTGTTCTGGTTGTGGTTGTGGTATATTTTTGCATGTAGGGATATCAGCAAGAGTGGTTGTATGTGGGATGGTTGTTTATTTTGGAACCCTTTTGTTTGGATGAGTTCTTGATTATCTATATGTATAATATTTAGTTCTTGAGTTTCTTATACTCCCCCACCCATGTTGATAACTTCGTGCCGAACACTCCATTTCATGGTGGAGGTGGTTTTTTTCCACATTTCTAAGAGTGGCTGGTTATTAGCTCCTTTTCTTCTCCATCTCCTAGGTATCCCAAGAACCATGGGGTGGGCTGTGATGGCCTAAGGTTAATGATGGATCAAGACTCTTAAAGAAGGGTGTGTTGTGGTGTTTGGCCTAATTGTGTGTGGTAAGGTATGTTTCCCATGTGTCTTCGGGATGAAGCCCATGTGTCTTCAGGTGTGGCAGTGGTTGTTCTATCCCCGGTGTCTTTAGGTGTGGTGGTGGTTGTTTTGGACCAAGTGTTTGTGGGCGTGGATACATGTTGTTGTGGTGGCCTAGGTGTCTATGTACAGGATTTGGGGTGGTTGATCATAAGGTTTTTGTTGGGCGTGTCGTGGGACTACAATAAGACTTGTGGGGGAGGTTTGATGTGTAGGATGTCTTAAATAACCAGTGTGAAAGATATATTGGGTATCCAAATATTGATATGTTGTTACTATTAATATACCTGACTTCCATTATTTGGGGTGTGTTCCTTAGAGAGGTTGGGTGAATAGTTTCCTTACTAGGTGTTTTGGTTACCTCTACTTTCTCACAGGGCATCCGAATTCCTCCTCACTTATGCACGAGAGCTTTTGGTCTTCCCTACTGAGTATACATATACACTCAACCTATGTATATAAATCTTATTTCAAGTTTCTAGTAGGACTTTCAGAAACGTGCGGCACCTTATTAGCTCGAGCTTCGAGAGTTTTTATTTCTACTTTTCTTTCATCTTGTACTTTCCTTTGGAGTTTTCTTGTACTTTATGTTAGTTTATTTTGGATATGCATATGGGAATGGATTTTTGTTTTAATTTTACTTTTAACTTTTGGATTTGTTTGGGATTTACCATATTATCTCCCGATCCTATTTTATAATAAGTTTAATTCCTTCCATAATATGTGTGAGTCTATACCATTGCTGCTAGTCGCCACTCTGGATCCTATTGAAGGTGGTACTTAGGGGTCATTATCTATCCTTAAACATGAATAAGGAAGGGTCTGGAAGTTTTTTTTCCCTTCCCTCATCTTAGAGAAGGTGGGTCGTGACATGAGGATAGAGGTATCATGTTCCTGGGAAACCTGATGTAAAATAATAAAGCATTTTCTTCATTAATATTTTAGTTATTATTATCCACAATATATCATTGTGATATTTTCTATTGTTTCATATTGTTCACATGTTATTGATTAAATGGAAGTTGTTTCCAATCATTTACATTTCCATACTAATTATACCATATCTTCTCATAATAAACAATTTATTTATTTAATGTAATGTGTGATAAGTTTATTACCTTTCCATATTGTTTATGTTTATTGATCTATAATAGCTTCTGATT
Organism: Viscum album; assembly: GCA_963277665.1. Taxonomy (NCBI): domain Eukaryota; kingdom Viridiplantae; phylum Streptophyta; class Magnoliopsida; order Santalales; family Viscaceae; genus Viscum; species Viscum album. The sequence continues at coordinate 615,087,405 of OY728128.1, forward strand.
CACTTATCCTTTACTGAGGATTTAATCTCACACTTATTTTTCCCATTCCTCGGGAATCCATGATGTTCACTATGACCGTTATGCAAGGATAAAATATAGGGAATGATGTTATTCTCTAAAAAATATTTTTTAATTTATGTTTTCAAATGTATTTGATATTATAGTATGTATCAAATTTACCAAGACAATTAAAATATCAGTTCCTTCATGATGTCATTACTTTTATCGTATGCCAATAGAATAAAATAAGGCATCAGATTTGGGTTATTGACATCTAGGTCCTTATAGTTGGTATCATAGAAAGTTTAGTAGAAACCTTGGGAACTAGATTTAGGAAAAAATAGATTATGGAAGGTAACCCTATGGATGAATTTCATGATATTTGTAAGTATAGTATAACATCCTATAGATTTGGTAGTGACCATATATAACCTATTCTAAACCAATGGACTCATATATTGAGAATAAGGTTTCATGATTTCAACATATTATTAATGATTTTTCACTACTATGTATGATTAGTGTTTCTCACATTGTTTTTTTTTGTTCTAGAAAATAGTTGGAACTAAAAACAACTAGGTTAATGTTGAATGAAATAGACAATGTGTTGATGAGAAACAAAATGGGATGGTTATTGGGGTGAAATATTTTGTGATAATAATATATTATTAATAACATTCAACTTAACCAACACTTGGACTCACCAAAGAAGATAATGATAGTGTTCGCTGAGATCTTGGGTAGTAGATACCATGGAGGAATGAAGATTTGGTTTTCTATATGTTGAGAATGTGAAAATAAACATCCAAGTGGATGTATTAGAAGAATGCTAATATGTTTTTAGTGAGGAAAAGAAGGATGCAGAGCATGTAATTTCCAAGAAAATATGAAAAGTCTGGTTAATGAAATAGGATGACAATAATGGTCAAGGATATATAAGTAATGGTTATACTACTTCTAATGAAGAGGATTCAAATTATATATGAAAGAAAGGAGGTATTATTCAGAGTTAATAGTTTAAGAATGAAGTGGAATGATTAATGTTCTTGAGTATTTGTATTCATGAATTATGTTGTAAAATTATTTTACCAAGTTATAATAATAATGATATATATATGGATTTTGCTTTAGTACTTCTTCTTTAAGTATTTGGAAACATGTGATGAATAGTACTATTAACCAAGATGAGTGATTCTGTTGTATGTTGATTGTTTATAAAACACATGATTTGGGTAAGATAACCCTAAATATGAACTTGGTGTTGAGATAATAATGATAAATGGATGTTTATGGGTTACTATTTGTGACCATGAAATTGGTTAGTGATTTTATGGTTTATGTTTTCTTTGTAGGCTTTACTACTTTTTTGGATTTAAGGAATATATTAAAAAATATATGATTTTGTTTTTATAAGAATGCTTTTTTTCATTTAGGTTTTATGGTGATTAAGGTATTCTTATATTTGGTATTTGACATTAATAGTTTCATTATATTTTTTTGTGATTTTGTTGTTAATTTTATTTTTGAAATTTAGAGACTTTCCTTATAGATTTTTTTCTTTGAATTTATACAGACATATTTTGGAAGCATCATAATATTAACTAATTATGAAATATATTATGTTTTACTTTGGATATTATTGTTTTTTGATAATATTTTCTAACCATTTTTGTTTCAGAAAATATTTAGAGGCTGAAGTAATGACTTCTGTATCTTATGATTCATTAAAATAATTTGCGGAATGAAAAATTAATATTGAATATCCATTTTCTAGAATAAGAGAGGAATTGAAAATAGATCAAAGCATAGACAAAAGATGATATTATACTTATGAAATGGAAATAAATCATGTAAGTTTGTTTTATCAGGTTCTTATCTTTATAGTAAAAGAATCTGTCAACTCTTGGTAATGGATTTTGGAAAAAAAATGTTATCCATTTACTTTCCCTACTCAGAAATCAATGGTCTTTTAACCCATCCCAGTTTTATGGTTTTATGATGGTTAAATTTATAATGATCATGTTATCTATCACTTTCTATCATCACTTGATAGTTATATTTCTATTATATTTCAATATTTTTCACTTTACCATAATGTTATCCTATTATAAACCCTAGTTTTGTGGTGACCTTTGAATTTCCTTTTCCCTCTTTTTAAGATGAAGTTTTATTATGTTCTTTTTACGATGTTGGATTTCCACACAAAAAATTTCAAATACAAAACTATTATTTTAAATGTGAAAATTAACATTATGAGGAAATAATTTATTTAAGGAGGAGATAATGTTACACCCTAATATTTTACAGTATTTATCTTTTTAAATAAATTTAATCTCATTGATATTTTACATTGCACACTGCACCCAACATAAAAAATAAAGAAATATGATTTTAAAATAGCCATTTAATTAGTTGGTGTGAATAGAATTAACTATAAGAAGATATATATATATATATATATATATGAAGATCATATTTGTTTTTTACTGGGAAATAAAAATATAATTTTTAGTAATGTTATTTTTTTGTTCAAATATATGTTTTCTAAAAAAAAGTGATTTTTATTTATTTCTATGATAATATAAATATAATTAATTTTTGTAACTTTTAGAAAATTTATTTTATAGAATTAAATTAATTTTATAAATCATAATAATTAAATTATTTTAGGGTTAATTTTTGATATTTTTTTTAAAATATTGATTTTCTAGTGAGTAGTGAAAAAAAACTGATTTTTGTAAAAATAATATTTTATTTATATTAAAAAGTATCATTATGATATGAATTTTATCTCAATGTTATTTAAGTACTACTTAGTTGTAAATTATATAATTTATTTAATTTTAATCCTCTTTATACCTTATTTTGGTATAAGTACATTTTTTGGCTTAAAAATTCATTTTTCAAGGAAACTATTTTTAATGGCATTTTACAGCATTAATTTTAAAGAAAATTATATAAATAATGAGTCTTCAATTTTGAAAAATGGATTCCATATTTTTTTTCATAAGTTCCAAATTTATTAAACATTTTCTATTTAATTTTTCCAATATGAATAGTAACCTTGAAAATTTCCATTACAATGGTAAAGGGTAAATTTGGTAATGTAGGTTAAAAATAAAATGATATGGACAAGAAAATGACCCTAAAACTTTCCCAAATATATTACAGTATTACTTTTCATTTATAATAATTCATTTTTCATATATAGGATCATTTTTTTCCATTAGTAATTGATTGTTAAAATTTTAATATTTTATTTAAAGATAAGTCAAAGGTGTCACATTCATGATTTTAATAAGTAAAGAATTTTTAATATTGGGTTATCTAAATTATATATTATACTGTAAATAATTATTGTAAATATAAAAGATTTATCTTAATAATGTTATTTTATTTTTAATTTTTATTGAAGAAATAATTAAATTAAATTCTTACATAAAGATGATGCAGTAAATATTTAGTTAATAGAAAAAAATCAAAAATTTATTTTAAACATATTAAAATAAATATAATTTGAGATAATTAAGGTGATGAAAGAATTTTATAGATTAATATGACATTTTAAATATGTAATAAATTATTTGGTTCGAATTATAAGTGTTATAAAGATATTGTTAATGTCAATGCAATGAATAGTTCTAAAAATTAACATTATGAATATTTTATAGTGAGTAATATTTTATTAAATGATTAAAAATCATAAAAAACATATATTAAAAAACATTGATGAGATATGGATAATTAAATATACCATATCTCATTTATTGTTATTTTTAATTTTATAGTAACATTATTGACCTTATATAGTAGAAACTTTTTATAGTACGACAATTGTCAAAAGAGTTAACGGGAGGTTAAAACAAAAAAATATAAGGGCATAAACATGACATAAAATTATCCAAAAAAATGATTGTGTGAATATTATTATACCCTTATCATCTTGTTTAATGGAAACTTTTCCAAAAAAGACTTATATATTATTTAAATAGAATATAGTTAGAAAATATCACTTTCTTTGTATTTAATATCTTTTATGTGTCCACATAGGGAAAAAATCAAGATATCACTAAACCTAAATATCTATTTTTATTTTTATAAACTTAATTTCATTATATAAATTTATTTTTAATTTTTATAAATTATATAATTACCTTAAATTCTTGTGAAATGCTAATACAATATTTATTTGACATAAAAATAAAATAAATGATTTAAAAATAATAATTTCGATATAATTTGAATTATTTAATGGATTAAATGAATTTTATAGATTTATATGACATATTATAGAGGTTTTAAATAAATATATAATAATTTTATCTTTGTATTTATGTTTCTGAATTCAAAGTAAATGAATAGTTTCAAAATTGACATTAATGATAATTAATAAAAACAATATTTTATTAAATTATTTAAAATTAATAAAAAATTTATATTCATCCATGTTAGTGGAATATAATTAAAAAAAAGAATAAATTTTCAATTTATGAGTCATTTCAACATATATATTAACATTATTAACACTTTTTTAATAAAATAATGGTTATTGTGGTTAAGGTCAAAAATAAATAACCACGAGGTTAATCAAAATGATATGGATTAAAATTAAACCAAAACATGTAGAAATTATATTTTTTATGGGATTAAAAACATATACTATCTTATATTATAGGAACTTTCCATTTAGAGTAATTTCGCATTATTAAATAATTTAATATAATTTAATATTTTGAGAAATTATAAAATTGTCCCTCGCCTCAATTATAAAAGGGTGCCTCTTTCTTCACTTATTTACACCACATTGAGCCATATATCTAGACAAAACTCTACTCATTTCCCTTCCAAACTTCCTTAACCAGGTTTTGGAGGTTCTAGTATCCTCAAAATACTAACCTTAAGTCCCTTAAGAATAGATCTATTGGAATATTTCCAAAGAAGAGGTAATCGTCCTTACCAACTCTATCAGGTTTATTTATTTTTCTAATTCCTCTTAATGTGTGGTTTCCATACAAAAATAATAATTCCAATATGATTTATATTATGAGATGTAATTATTATTGTGAAACTACTATATTCTATCTTTTATCCATCCTATGAAAAAAGAAAACACTGCATGTCTGTACGTATGGCTTACCGTCTCTAGATAGCGGTGTAATTCATTTTTCATCACAACTTTTCATGGATGGGTATAATTATGAAAATAATATATATATATATATATATATATATGATACTTACAGTATGATATTTATTCTATAAAACTAATATATCATTCATTTATATAGCTATTCTCCATTAATTAAATGATATATTCACGCATGCATACATACGACCTACCATCTCCATGAAGTGATGCAACTCATTTTCCATATAAAACATTCAATAATGATTCTGAAAATGTGTATAATGAATAATTATGTTATTTATGAGTAGTTGAGGATTGGATTAGTGGTAAGAAACCCATAATACTCCATTAAAAATAGGGGTTCAAAACCCATTGGGTGCATGTACTGTAGCAGACTGTAGTGTACTGTAGAAGTAGAATAAATGTTCACCGGAAACACTATAGCAGCAGTGTTCACTATAGCAGAACTGTAGCAGCGGCGGGGTACTATAGTGGGACTGTAGCAGTGGTGGGTAATATAGTGGTGGCAGTACTATAGCAGCCATGTTATTATACACATAATGGGCCATGATCCAAGAATGTAATGGGCTTCATTCCCACTGGGCTTTAAAGCCAAAATATTATGTAATAAAGTTGTAAGTTGGGTGGGTTATCCCTTTGGGGGAGACATGACCTATCTTTTGGGCCTTTTTTTGTGCAGTGTGTGTGTGTTTAATGTAATTTTACCCTCCAAGAACCTAATATAATATTATATTTATGACCTTAATATCATTATTTAGATGATATAACCATATACTGTGAATAATAACTGAGTTATTCATGACAAACATGCAAGAGAAAACATGGAAAATAACACTTGAAATATAGAAAATAGTGAAATAATAGTAATGAACGGGTGGTAATATGTTTTAAAAGGATCACATAAGATGTTATAAATATAAATAAGGATATGGAATAAGTTAATAATGTGCATTAAACAACTATAAATTAGGTTAAATCATGTTCAAAAAAAGGAAAGTGCATAGTAAGGGATTTCATAACTCAATTTCCATTCATTGGGTGAAACTTCTACTTCATTTATTATGCCATGCTAAGATTATGTTTGAAATGAATTTTGATTATATTATTTTTTTTATTTACACTATTTTTATGTGGATTTATAGAGGATAAATGTAATTATTTCATTTGAATAATTCACACTTCAATGATATGATATTTTTAAAGGACTTTGTCTCAATTTCCACTTCATTGAGACTAATTTTGTATTTTGTACTTATTCATTTTTTATGTGGGGGTATATAATACCCATTTGAGATAATTTTTCATTTTAAATTACATTTCTCTTTAATATCCTTATACTTTATATCATGGATATGAGTATTTCTTAAACTATATAACATTTTTATATAGTGTTTACTTTGAAAGTAATTTTATTTACAGGAGAATTATTGATAAATCTGTATCCTTTACTCAATAGAAATATTTAATTATGAGGAATATTGATTCATCAATTAAATATATTATTTGATATATGAGGAAGGATTTGGGCATGCAGTAATGGGTGGAGCCCTATATTATATAGACCCTCAGTGAATCGACAGCTCTCTTGAGACAAATTAGTTGGACAAATAAAATGGGTTTCTAAATATAAATTTTTAAATTGTCTTTTTAATGGTCTCGATGGTATAGGTATCATGTTCCTAAGAAACATGAAATCTAATAATTAAGCATTTCCTTTGTTAACATTTTTTTAATGAACTGTGTTTTTCTGGACTATAATTTTGAGCAAAAATTTGAATTTTTTAATTCAAATGAATGTAAGGGATAAAATTTTATATTTCCCATAGTTGATGATCTTGAATAATTTTTATTACCACACGGTTAGTCCTAGAATATGGTGTTCTCCCAAGGATAGGAGTTAGGTAGAATTTTGATCCATTCTAATTTTAGCGGAATAATTAATATTTAATATTTTAAAAATTAAATATTAATTTATTCACACTTGTTCATTAGAACATATATTTTTAATGGAGAATAAAATTGAGATTCCGTCTCTAACTTTGAGTTTTTAATGGGGTGTTTTTCCTATGAAATGCATAAAATTAAGTTAGGAAGTGGGGTCGGGTCGGGCCCACTTTTTATTTTTCTTTTTCTTTTTCTTTTCTTTTCTTTTATTTTCTTTTCTTTTCTTTTCTTTCATTTTATTTTATTTATTTCTTCCTTTTCATTCCATGGATACTCATTTATTCCCCTATATCTTCCCCTTTTCTTGATCTAGATAGAGGATATGGAGAGGTAGAAAGTGATATAGAGTGGGATAGAGGGAGGTACCAATATGAAGATTATTTCTCTCACATGCATGTGAACCTCAGTGTGTGTGTGTAGACCTTATGTCTTCATTTCTGGTTGAGCGCATATTCATAGTGGAAGCCCATAGTTTCATGATTGAGTGGAACTGATCTTGTGGGTTCCTCTGGTCGGGCTGGTGCAGTTCGACAGCATATGAAGATCGGTTATGTGATATGGCTTGGAGTTAGTAGTAAAGTCATGCACATTTATATTATATTATTTATGTATTCATGTATCTCTATAGTCTCCCTAGTGGGTGGCCAGTGTGTTATATAAGACTTAGTCATTAAGGATTTTATATCTTTTTAATTTAATATAACAGCATCTTATATTTCATTTTATTTACAGCTTATGCACTTTATTTATTTACTGATGTGTATGATAATTATCTATTTATGTTGTTTTCTTACTTTTATATAAGGGTATGGTCTCCCCATCATCACTTCCTAGACCCTTGGTGCTAGTCGGAGGCCTCTGGCATACGGTGAGGCATTCCTTGGGCCTTATAATGAATTGGATTAGAGCACCGGTTTAGTGGAATCTAGGTCAGTACATTACAAAGTGCTATTAGATCTGTTCTTTTCAAATTCTTTACTACTAGGGATATAGTAGACATGAGTATTAGGAATGTTTCGGAACCTGTGATGGATATCAGACTGGTGTGTCGAGAACACTTATTCTGGTAAGAATTCATGGTTTCCCAGGGTATGGGATTGCTATTATGATCTATGATGTTACAGTTGTATATGATATTCACCTTGAGCAATGCACATATTGTGGATGTTGTGATTTATTATAGATATCTATATCTTGGACAATTATCAAGTGTACAGGGATGGATTTTGACTCTTGGAAGGAAAAGGAAAGAGGCATCTCAAGCATCATATTTGGCATGTAGGATTCACATCATATGGGACTTCTAGTGTGTGGTTATTACTAAATATAGAGGATAATTGTTTAAAGTTTCAACAATAACCTAAATGGTGCTTCCCCATATAGGTTTTTGGTTTTATTCTACTCAACTAAGCCAACTTACATATATTTTTATCTAATGGAAAGTAATGTGTGCCTATATTAAGGTATTTTGTGGTGAGACTGATGACTCGGTCCTCATGTATGAGAGGTGGATCAACCCCAGTAGGTCAATAGAGAATGTGATATCCATGTCTTGAATCCCACTTTTTTAGTAATCTATTCATATCATTGAGTATGATGTCGATAGGTACCCTATTTTCTCATAAACTCAGACTCAACGGATTATTATCATATACAGATTCCCAATGAGTGTCAGTCCAGTGTATCTTCTACATTGGTATCATGACCTCCATGGAGTAGTTCCTTTTGAGGATTCTCAGTGATTATCAGGCCCTTGTTGGTCATGTTTTTAGTTTTGACCTTGATTGATCAGTTTTCTCTTTACCTCCCTTGGAGAGGTTTGATCATTTGGGCTAGGTGGTTAGAACTTGTTACCAAGTTGCAGGATCTTAATATTTAGGGAATGTTGGGAGACCTAGAGGGACTTAGTTTTAAATCAGACACTTGTAGGTAGGCATATATTTTGTTTGAGGGAAACCTTTGTGAAAAGATGGCACAGGGTTCTAGATATATTTTTTGGTTGTGAGATGCATTATGTTATCAATTTGAGATTAAGTCATAGTAGGTGCTCAAGTTTTTATATATATTCATTTAGATGTCTTCTTCTTCTGAAAAGCACCTAGTGTGCTTTGGTATCAAGTTTGGCTGCGACTGGAAGGGTAGTTTGGGTTTTTGGCATGGTTTAATAGTGTTCCACTATAGCTAATGTTGTAAGAGCATGGGTAGACGCTCGTGACTGTAATGACTTCTGGTGATGGGTGGTCATGGAATAAATTATGGAATTGGGGATGAACCTTTTTTAAAGATGATTTCTAAGGGATATTATGGGTTAATTAGTATAAAATTTCATGTATCATGGTCAACATAACCTTGTAATGGATGACTCATTTGAGAGTGAGTTGGGTGAAAAAGGTAAACACCGGTTGAAAAAATGCCATTAAATTATAAATTGGTGAGTGGTTGGGTGTGAGACAAGGATTGATGGTTTCAAATAATTTCCATGAGAATATTTTCCTAAGACTTGTGGTTACATGGAAAATGTCCCTCCATGGTAGATGTGACATCGGTAATGAAAGGGGTAATACATGACAGTTGACCCAAGGCTGGACCTGGACACGCATTGGTCATCAAAGGTTGGTGATCCCTATTTCGGTTGAAATTTATGGTTTTACATGGGCCATTGGTATCATAGTTTAGTTTTGATATGATTATAATTCTATTCCAATGGTGGGGAGTACAAGATCAGTCATAGTTAAACATCTCCTGGGTAGGAGACAATTTTTGGTGCTATGGGACTAGTTATTGGACAGTCAAGATAGTGTGTTTTTTGTAGATGCTTATCATGATAAAAAAGATGCTTGTATTACCACCAATATTCCTGGGACAAGATGGTTTACGGTGGGAATTTTGTAATGAACCATGTTTTTCTGAACTATAATTTCAAGAAAAATTTTGAATTTTTTTTTCAAATAATTGTAATGAGTAAAATAGTCTTTTCCCCAAGTAGATGATCTTAGAAAATTTTTTGACAACTCTTTTTTTCCTGGAATGGGTGTTTTCCCATGGTATAGGAGTTTGGTAAAATTTATGGTCATTCAAATTTCAGCAGAATAATTAATAATTAATATTTAATAAATTAAATATTAATTTATTCGTACAGTTTACTTCGGATATATATTTTGAACAGAGCATCATATTTTTATTCCTTATCCTCCTTGGAGTCTGGGATGGGGAGTTTTTTCTAGGAGAGGCTTAAGCTCATGTTGGGTATTGGGGAACGGTCATGCCCCCTTTTTCATTTTCTTTTATTTTCTTCCCTTTTATTTTCTTTGTATTCTTTATTTTCCTTCCTTAGTTTCTCATATACAGAACTGTAGATTCCCCTTCATGTGACTGAGGAAGAGGAGAGGGATATAAAGAAAGATAAAAAAAATAGGGAGATAGGGAGGTACCATTGTAGATCTCGGGGTGCGTTGGGTCATTTTATGGTATCCTTAGATCGTGGAAATGGGAAAAGATTCAACAGATTCTACACAAAGGTAGTTTGTTTTTATGTTTTTGATGTAGAACCCCATATTTTTTTTTATTTAAATACTTTTTTATTCTTTCTCCTAACCCCATGTGGTCTGATATTTTCTTTAGGGGAAGAAAACATGGGTTTTGGTTATTTAAGAGTGTTTTCTATTTGGGAATACCCATATACACCGTGTGTGGTTCAAGGAACACATGTTGTGCATTATTTCTATTCAAGGAAGATGACTTTTTTTAAGTACATGAAATTTAAGGACTTTACACTCCATGTACTGAGACTTGGACTTGTAGCCGAGTACCCAGCCAGGCTGTCATTGTAAGGGTTGCATGCCATGTAGAGTACACAGCCAGACTCTATCTGGGTTGTAAGTCTTCTAGAAGTACATGGTTGAGCTGCATACATGGACATACATTGTGAGGCACCCAATAATATACCCCATGTAGGGTACACGCCATGTACAGGACCAAAACACTATGTACTTGGGTGTTTACATTCCACGTTTGGCTAGATTACATGCCTAGGTGGGACCATGGGGGTACACGATGTGTACCGGGGTACACATGTTGTGTTCTCCTCCCTTACTACCCTTTGAGGGTTTTTTGTGTCTTTTCACCAATGAGTCATAATTAGACCCAAGAGTAGTCAACTCTAAGTATCATTTCAGATAGATCATGATGGTAATACCCATGATGTGTTTTTAGGACTCCTAGGTGGCTTTTCAAGCACTTTATTATAGAGAGGTTCTTTCTCCAGTTATTGAATTTAGTTGTCTCCTAAGAGAGAGACTGGAAATGAGAATGATATATTGGGTGTTTGGACCAACCTAGTTTGAGACCTTGATCTGATATGATCCATAAGCTATTTCACATTACCAATGATTTTGTATATTTCCTTTGATGATGTCTCCCATGAGATATGTTCCATTCTAGGCAAGGAGTCTATGAGACTGGTTGTTTCTGATGATCCCCTATAGGATTCCTCTACTTACATTTTGACCCTGTGGATCCCATTTAGAAAGCCTCTATCTTCTTCCCATTATTAGTGGTCCCTAATGGGATGTTTTTTCTTACATGTTGACCTAGGGAATCCCTAGTAGGATCGTTTTACCTATATACCATTATAATTATACCTTTTTTGATTACTCTATTGACTTTCTGTTAGAGGATACATATGCAGGATTCCTCATTTTACCCCCTTTTTAGCTAAGGATCCCATATAGGATTCCTTAACTTAAGGGGATACCTTGAGGATATCGAGTATGATGACCCTTCATTGTTTTGACTTTAGGGACCTAGTGGGTGCCCTAATGTTTGAACGACTCTGAGCTAGTACTTCGGGTTTGGTTAGAGATAGTAGTAGGTGTCACCATAGAATCAATGCTAAACATGTACACCCATGGGTCTATGGATTTAGTGTTGGGTTAGTTCTTCATCCACCATCACTATTTTTTTATACTCTCACATGTATATTACTAATGGATTAATTATTACCATAGGTTCTTCCTGGTTAGTAGTTGATGAGCCTGACGCAATGCATTTTCTTCCCCCTTTGGGAAGCCTAGAAAATCTTTCCTATGATCCAGCTTCTGAGCCATGTTATTTTTTATTTATTTTATATCCATATGTACTACCTTGGTCCTAGATGTTGAGTATGTATATTTGATAATTATATATTGGGATTTCTAGATGTACTTCCTTGAATCTAGCTGTTGAGACTATGATTAGGATATATAGGCATGGTGTCCCTAGTAATGAAACTCATGGATGATTTTTCTCTCCAGAGTGATGAGGATGATTATTCTCTCCTCAGCTTGACATATGATGAGGTTCATTATGCTCTCCTGAGATCATTCCATAAAAGGGGATGATTACACTCTCCTCAACTTGGTTTGTCAGTGGATGATTACACTCACCTCAACTAGTTGTCTATAGAGCATGATCATGCTCTCTTAAACGTGTGTCTTATGAAGGATGCCTAAGACCTCCTCAATTTTTCAGATGATGAGGATATCCAAACATACTCTTCGGGATAAGTCTTATGAGCCTTTACTTTATCAGGGTGGTTGAGCATGGTGTCTCACACCTATGATTGATTTTGGGTATGATATACACATATGGATATTGAGGGTTGGGTATGACATATCATTGTTGAGTTATACTTATAGATCACCTAAGGGTCAGACCCTTAGAATCCATACAAATCTCAATGTCTTGACTGTCTAAAAACCGGTACCTAGGGCTCCGACATTAGACTATATTTACATGCAATGAGAAGAACAATGTCTATCTTAGCTACCATTTATAGGATGTTTGGATTTACTTCCCTAGAATCCTTTGTTATTGTGGTTAAAGGCGAGTACGGGTGAACCCAAGTTTAGGATGAGTATCCCCCTATGGTGTTGTACCTTGCTCAGAGACATTTTTAGCACTGTATAAAGAATATATATGTCAGTTTAGATTACAGACCCATAGATTAAATTAATGATACATAGCAAGAGTGGAACAACTTCTAACTCAATTTTCATTTCATAGGATGTCCATTTGATCGGGATTATGGACCCAAGGATTGACTTTTGATGTTTCTTATGTTATTTCATTCACCTTACACATGTGTATTAATATTTATGTATATATTTATAAGTATTAGATGTTAAATATATGCACATATAAATATAAATATACATGACAACACATTTCCCAGTTGATCGGGATCACAGACCTAGGGATCAACTGTGGTTTCACATTATTGGTTTTATTTACCTTTTCTGTTGTGTCTTGTCTAGGATGAGTATACATCATGAGAATGAACTTATCGAAGAATATTTTATAGGTTCATCATTGGGTTGCCCTACTAAGATTATTTATAACCCCTATATGTGCACCTTAGTGTGCATGTATACCTTATGTCTTGTTTTTTGGTTGATCATAGATGCATGGTTGATAAAGATGATTCCTAGAGTTTCATGACTAAGAAGGGTTGATCGTGTGGCTTCTTTTGATTAGGATTTTGTAGTTTTAAAGTTTCTATAAATTGTTTATGTGGTCTATCTTAGAGTTATGATTAGATCCATGTACTTTAATTTCAAATTATTTTTGTATTCTTATATGTGTATGGTCATCTAGGTGGGTGACTAGTGTTGTATATGTGACATAGTCATTCAAGATTTTATAAAATTTTCATTTATTATTACAGAATGTTCTATATTAGTTTATTTACTAATTCTTCACTCTATTTATTTACTTATATGTAATGTACTTGGCTATTTTTATTGTTTTCTTACTCTGATATAATGGAATAGTCTCTCCACTATCACTCTATTGGCCCTCGCAGCTAGTTGGAAGCCTTTGGAATATGGGGAGGAGTTCTTGGGGCCTCGTAAAAAACTATCTTAGGGAAATGTTTTAGTGGAATCCAGGTTGGTACGTTGAAAATTCAATTATTATTATCCATGTTATTTTCACTATGCTATTATCCATGGTTTTTTATTTTTCTCATGTTATTGATTAAATGAATTTTTTTCCAATCATTTGCACTAGCATAAAGATTATATTTTATCTTATCATGATAGATAATTTTTTGATTAAATTGAATGTGTAATCAATTAATTATCATATCATATTGTTTAAAATAATTGATGTATTATATATTACACTATACTTAACCCTTACTGGGTGTTTGAGCACACCCTTATTTGGTTTCATTTCCTCAAGAATCCATGAAGTATATTATGACTATTATTAAATGATATGGTTGGGGAATAATTTTATTCTAAAAAAATATTTTGTAATTTGTGTTTTCAAATGTATGTGAAATTCATGTATGTATCAAGTTTACCACGACTACTAAACTATTCGGTCCTTTGGGATGAGATTCCTTATATTGTATTTCAATGTAATTAAGTAGGGCACTGACACTAGGATACTGGGTTCTGGGTCTTTAAATTAGTTCACCATCCCTAAAAGACTCTAATTTCCCACATAGGTCCCTATCCCATTGATATGGATAAAATTTTAATTAAGAATCAATAGTTTATTCTCTTCTACTGCCCAACCTTGACCTAAATGGAACTGCACGTCCACAATGAGTGCTTGCCTCCTAGATTCCATTGTAACTCACTGATTTCATGATCCTGTGAAAATCAATCATGATGAATTATCTCAATCACTATCAAGACACATTTCATCAAAACTCAACAGAAAAATATATGTCAATGAACATTCCTCTTCATCACAATAAGCACATAGCACCTTTGGGGCATCTAAAAACCAGAGCATCTCACCAATCCAAAACCTTTTACATAGCCACTCAAACCCATATGTTCTACTTAATTACCAACTACCAAGGTTGTTTTAATTTCATGAAAACTCATAACTTATTCTTTCAAAATTAAAATCCCATTTTTAGGGTCTTCATACTTAAAAGAAACTCACTTAAAATCCACCTCATTTCACTAGGTCTACCGCACCAGTATAGATGTTGACCAGGTCATTAATCCAATCAATCTTGCCCTTATCAAAAATAACCAAATGAAAAAAACAATCCACACATGAGTAATTATCCCAAAAACCAAAGGGCATTCAATTTTCTCAAACCACATACTTGGTATCACTTAAAATACTCTAATTCACAAGTTGCAACATCCACCTCTTCCCCACACACCTATAGGAACTCGAAAAGTAGGTTTTCCCTAAAAATGGGTTACCCTTAAAGTCCATTAAACATAAAATATAAAACACATAATAACACTTAATAAATGGTCACTAGGATCTCCCACCTCACCTAGAAACACTAATACATGTCTAACACAAGTCACAACCCCTGGGATTACACTCACCCTATCCCAAGATCATACAGTGTCCTCCATTTCAAACATCCATTAAAGGATCTCACATAAAGGTCTAAACCAAGTATAATTTATTCACTCACATGTTAAGAACACTACTAGGGCTAGAAGTAGCTACTACATTATCATCACATCATAACCAAATGAAATGAATAGTTCACATCATCACACAACTCAGACACTCTTGCATCCCCAACTATCCATGCACAGGGTTATGCCACTTACATAAATAACACACACCACCGTTTTTATAATACTTCCACATTTTATAATTTATTTTAATTAAACTTCATAAATTTAGTCCAAGTTTTTACATTTTTACTTAATTTTCACTCTTCACAAGAATCCCAGTTTTATATATTTGTCATTTATTTATATATCAAAACTATAGGTTTGGTTAGACAGGATTCCATTCAAAATTTATAAATAGAAACCAATTTACAAGTTTCTAATTGAAACATTTTGAAACCAAAACCATTACTTTAATAATTAATTCATATCTTCCCTTTTAAAAATAGTTTAAAAAGGATTCGTCCAAGTAGAAAGCCAGCATGCACTTATAACTAAACCATATAAATGGATGTGAGATTGTTAAATACCAACCATGTTCATTTATCTAAACCCATATGTATATATAAATCACATGATGATATAATCCATAGGGAGTAAATAAAACATCATTACATGTGAATCCTGGGAAACTATCAATCAAAGGCATTATTTTGGATGTCATATAAACTCTATGTGCCGAGAATGATGAAAAAAATCACACACCCTATTTACATACTGGCCATGTGAAAAAAACACCTAAATATATAACCTCAAAATAAAGTGAACCATTACCGGGTAAATCCAATCAACTATAAAAATTAATGACATGATTATGAATCCCATCCATTGTAGCATATATTTTCCTCATATGTGGGGGGTATTTATAGTAATAATCTCTATACCATGTCCTAAGACATTCATATTTTCCAATATACTAAGATAAAATGGTAATAAAAAAGAAAAACAATGTGATACCACTTTGAAAATTCCCCGACATGGGAGCCACTAAATCGGTGCTCTAAATCGGTTTACCACATAACCTCAGGTATGCCTCCACATATACTAGAGGCTATAGATGATAATTACATGTACTATCTGGTATATTGGGGAGACTATACCTATATTAGAGTGAAACCAATGGTGTAATTAATAAAATAATCAGATATATCCAGACATATAAAATTGTAGAGAAACGTCCAGCAAAAGTGCCAACAATAATAAAATTTGACATGTTCGGCCAAAATAAAAAACTGAATACAATACATCCGGTAGTCACACATAAATAAAACCCAAATAAAAAATGGTAAGACTACAATGATTTCAAAATATAGACCCAATATCCCATTCTCTATCATAGCATCCAACCATAATAATAGGTGTTAGGGTCGTCACCCTGGTCTAGTCCTACAAACAGGTAGAATCTAATCGGGTAACCAAGTTCCATGGAAGCTTGAACAGGGTGTTTGTATGACTCAATAGGCCACCGACAACAGAATACCTAAATATCCAGTATAATAAAAATTGAATGTGATTTATATTAAATAAATAAGGAGATATAAAATAAATAAATAAACAAAACTTCATATGTACCAGGCTCCATGGTGATTCTCGATGTCATCCCTACCTACTTTAGCCAGGATTGTAGTGTCTTTGAGAATTTCCTTACGACCATACCTCCATAAGTAACCACATATAATCTAGAAGTTCATTTTTTAATTCCCTTAAATTACAAATAATCAAACGAAATCCTATAACTCATCCACATATTCCCTGGGAATCTGAATACTCATGTCAATATTTTAAAATATCTTACAACATATAAAATCCATGTACTCATCCTGACCTTCCCAAATATTTTGTATCATGTTGAATCCATGTATCTCATCCAAACATTCCAAATCATGTACCATATGAAATCTAATGTGCTCATCCAAGTATTACTAATCATCAAGTATTACATGGAATCTATGAAATCAATATGCTATTCCCTGTCTTGATTTTCTTTCCATCCCATGGTATTTAATCTTCACACATTTAGTATTTTATATGGGTCATATCAATCCACAATTTCAATAGTCATTTACCATTTAACTATTTACCATTTATCCATTTTATGTTCCATTACTAAACTAAGTAATTCAATTAGAATCACCCTTTACATATATTCATTAACTCATAAGGCATATCAATCTCAAATCATCTTTCATTATTTATAAATCCATAATATAATAAAAAACTAAATCTAAAACCCCTTATACCATTACTAAACACCCTTTAGTTATAACTATTTTGGATTTACACTTTTACATAACCAATTTATAGGGTCTAAGTCTCAAGTGATGCATCCCATTTGGATCACCTTCAAAGTAACTAATTATTATTGAATTTGAGGGCATAAAAATAGGTAAAATTCATATATTAGGGTTCAATTCTAATTCTAGGTTCAATACATCGATGTGAATGACCACCCATGTACCTATAAAATTAAGCAATACAACATGAAAGACTTAGGGAATTCCTACCTTAACCTTAGATACATCCATATATCCAATATATTCTGTTGGATTGGATTGAATTAGGTTAAAATGAGGAATCATGAAAAAACCTTAAAAATAGGGCATATTATACATAAGGGGGAGATCATTCTAGACAGACCAATGCATAAGGAAAAGATAAAGTTAGATTCATAGACATACCTTAATCTCTTTAACATGACAAATGGAATTTTATTTTGAAAATAAAATAGTAAGATTCACCAATGAGGTGAGGGATAAGATAGAGGGCGTGTGGAAGCCTACTGAGTTAGAATGGGGAAGGAAAATTGAGGGTTGAGTTAGGAAATAATATGGGAAAAACTGTAAAATCCAAATGTTAAATTGGGGTATGGTTTGTATTCATGGTTTAATAAACTATGTTCCAAACATGTGGTCATCATTGTCACAAAACCTCCACTATACACTATTGAACTGCAAGGTTTGTAAACCTTGAACCAACCATACTAGTTAGCTTTGGAACCCTCTATAGAAAGGATCATAGTTTGTCAAAAACCATGCACAGACTATGCGCCAAGTCCCATACCTCTTCCACCACACACATGTTCCCATTAAGGATGTATATATTACCCTATTCCATTTTCAACCATGTAACTTAACTAGGAGTTATACAACTTGATCTAAAAAATTTTCCTACACTTCATGTGTGACATAGTTTCTTGTAAATTGTGTACACAAAACAATAAAAGTTGGATAGAAAACTCTAAAAACCTCAAAAATTGATCTTAAATATCCTAAGACTTAACCAAACACCTAAATCGCCTTTTTTTCCCATACCATTTCAAATAACATCATCTTAATACATGAAAACTTTCAAAATACCATTCTGAACCCCAATTAAAAAAATTTCCCAACTATTAAACTGAAAACTCTAATTATTCTTGAATTTTAACACCCATATAGATTATTGGGTCTTAGAACCAAGTAAAATGGATGCTTGAGTAGGCTATATGTATACTTTTTCAGTCACCATGAATGGAATCCCTAAATATAACAAGTCTAATCAAATAAGTGCATGTGAGGTGCTAAAAATAAATAGCGATATGAAATTTAAAAAAAAAGGAATTAAAAATCCCCAATGCCTGGGATTCATGGTGACACCCAAGATTAGAAATACAACATTAAATCCTTAGTTTCATCACTCTAATTTACTATAAATTCTTCAGTGAGTGATAGGGTGACTTTGATCATATTGTGGGGACCATTCCAACTACAATGACACAACCACCCTTTAGGGTACCTTCCATATAAGTATCATGAACCTCCACAGTAGGTAGTTTTTTCTAAATTATCCAGACATCCCCAAAGGGAGTTTTCTTTATAGTGTCTTCAACATACCCAAATAAAGTTTCCATTAGATTATCATGGACCTACCTAGAATGAATTTTTCATTAAATTATCATAGATCTCCCCAAGGTAGTTTACTTTTGAGTATCACAAACCTCATCAAAATAGATTTATCTTTATATTATCATATAATTCCAAATTTTTTCCCAAAGAACAATTTAATAAAATTTAAAAAATCCATCTATATTTACCATTTAAATATTTAGTTACTAAAAAGAAAATGTTTCATAAAGATCCATATTAACATACCATTTCATTCCCCATTACCAACTCATCTTCTTTTACCATTTATACATCCAACCCATTTCACACATTAACATTTTCCACTTAATTTTATAATTTCACTTCAATACACAATTCATCATATAAAAAAAACTTACCCATTCCCAAAACCCATGGATTATATATTAACTATATAAATATAAAAAAGTAAACTTGTAATTTCATTTTTTATATAAAGGAAACTCTGATAATCCATTATAATTATTCACTTATGGTCCCAATTTATAAAATAGGGTATTCCCCTTAGAAATTCCATTCTAATGTGTTTTTTAACAAAAGGGTTAAGAAACAATTCATCAATTTCCATTTCACATGACACAAAAAAATTTAAATACACTTCCATCATTAACCATTTGGGTTCAAATTTTAAAATAGGGAACCCCTTTATAATATCTATCCATTTTGTTCCTTTAGTAAATTCATTAGAATAATTAGATACAACTAAACAAAATTAGGATTTCCAATTTAAATTTTAAGTTTATCTCTTGGAAAATCAGTGAGACCTCCCCAACACATGCACATAAAATTGAAGCATGACTTGGGGTAAAATTTATGGACCACCCACATTATCCTTAAAAGAGTCCTCATGCAAGGTATTTTTCTTTTGTTCATCCTAAATTAGAAAAAAATGAGGAAGCTGGAAAAAGACTTGGAAATTGACCATATTAGATAAAAGTTGTGAGTGATTGCCTAACAGTGAAATAAATGAAGAAAAGAAGGAGAAATCATAGATATAACTTTAGATCTGAGTCATAGGTGACAAAAACTGAAATAACCAAGGATCAATGGATTTACCTCAAGACCCAAGGGGAGATAAATAGGAACATATGGGGTTATTATTAGGTGATTTTTGGGCCAAAATCCTCCTTAAAAGGGATAAGGGGTATCCCCAAGTAAAATTTAGTGCTACCCCAAATTAATAACTGCACATAAGGCCACTATATAGCAGTTGGCCTCCACTAACTAGTTGATAGTACTTCAACTATCCTTCCCTGGCCTTAATGACTATCTAGTGAGCCTAGACCCATGTAGAGACTATTATTCTACCTCATGAAAGATAATAGATCCACATCAGCTAGATAGTGGTACAGTTTCATTCACTCCTACCATAGACCACAGTTCCTTTCTAAAATTCCAAGACATCCAACCCCTTTATACATTAGGCGGGTCTCAAAACTATGAAAATACATCGACCAAGGTTTTTTCCTATCACAAACAAACGTCCTTAGTCCATGAACCTAGTCATATAACCCCATGTATTTACTTTAATACATTGTTTTCATTCCCAACACAACACATGCTATTACCTACCATAGTCAATTATCCGACTAATTAATGTCCCCACAACCCATTACATGTTATTTTTTTGTTCCTTTTCCTCACCCACACACTCCCTAGTGAACTCTTCATGAGGTCACCCATACTAACACTAATCAAGGACAATAATACCTAACTATGGATTTCTAATCTAGTAGGATCCTAAAAATAAAATATCACCTTATAGATATGGGAAGTATCATTTAGAATTTTAAGAATTACTTTTATAGGGGTATTAGACTCTCACCCTCTAAAGAACAACACCCTCATTATAGACCCCACACCTCAAATACATGTTGTTTCACTGCATGTTCATCTAGGTATTATCTCTAATGTAATTTCGAACAACCCAACTCTAACCATTGTCTTGGAAAGGGATGAGGCTCCACTATCCTTATGTGAATACCCAAGACACCAAAGGATTACAGTAAATACCAAGGGTTTACTAAAACATCAGAGGAAAATTTTCCCTTTTTAAATAAACATAACCTATTAAGACACAAAAATAACCAAACCAAACTATATGATGCATGAAATGTAAATAATACAACTCAAATTACCAATAATCAAAGATATCAAAGTAAAAAATGGAAATAATTCACCATAAAAACAAGACACTAAAATAAATCATGACTTGGGAACTAAGGTGGAACGACCATACACTCTAACGACATGACCAAATCCAAATCTCTAATTATAGATAACTAAGTAAATATGAAACACTACAGAAATATGAAATATTACCCTTTTTGTAACATTGAGAACAACATCTATGTATAATCTAAAGTTCATGTGCATGGGGTGAGTAATCATACCCGGTAGTAAATCAAATGAAATCTTTCCAAATAGACCCCTAGGATAAGAACAAGTTCTTTATAGTTTAATATATAACTATAGAAAAATGTATGAATTTTTTTTTTATCAATTATAACAATTTAACATAAAATAGGGAATTAATTATCCATTTATTTTACTTGGCATACTCATTACATGATCTCACACACATACACACATGAACATATATTTTATGTAATAGTCTCGATACTTATGAGGGGTAAATTGTCTATACACTAGGATGGTTATTGGTGATAATCATTTTGGTTCCTCTATTTTGGAACAACATGACATTTAATATCAACATCCAATGAAAATGAACACACGCTATCCTGTATTTCAGAAGTTATAAAATCTTTTTATTTCACAAAGAATAATTCTTCCCTTTAAAACATTTAATTAAACATATTTACTAAGTTAACCCAAAATATAATTTAAAACCATAAATAAATGGGGTTTTACCAAAAACATTCAAAATCAAATGTTCCAAAACCTTTAACCAAAATGGTTATCCTTAGAGAAATAATAAAAGATTTCCTTTTCAAATCCAGAAAAATAATTTGAGAAAAACTAAGCCTCTAGGTTCTGGAAAACTTTGAGAAAATATATAATAAACATACCTCATAATGAATCTCAAGGAACATGAATTGTCAAGATAAAATATAGCCAACCTAAACTCCTTTTCCTGTTCTTTAAAAAAATCCCAAAAACAAATTGAAAAAACACGACTATCCTATTAGATATGGGAATAAAAACCCTAAACAAAGGTTTCGTTTAGAGTAAAATGAATAGATTTAGAAAAAGAAATAAAAATGGATCTCTCACCTTAAATTTCAATATCCAACACACTTTTATTTGATGAAAACAAGTTCTAAGGGGAAAAGAGTTTCAAAAATGACATGGATGAGTCCTCTAGTTAAAGTGCCTAAGTCAACGAGAGAATAATGAGTGTTTTTGGTGGAGAAATGTAATAAAAACCCAATTTTCATATGTTATTAATGGAATCACATGATTATGATACATTTTTTAATAATTTTTGTGCCAACTATGTGAGTACCACTAGACAACACCCAAGCCCACACAATTGCGGCACACTATCTGACAAACCATGTGCGAACCAAGTAAAATGCCTCTGAACTAAAAAATTTCAATTATAATGGTTTGTATAAACCATGAACATTCCTAGTAACTTCTATATTTTATTTCATTATTTCATAGAGAATATACATCATTTCATTTAACTGTTCTCAAATTATAAACCCCCAAAAATGCTACCAAAACACACCAAAACCAATCATAAGATCCCTAACCTCAACCCAAACATTATATAACTTCAAAATACCAAATAAAATAAATAAGTTACTATGATTATAAATTCATGATTCCCCAGCCTTGGAGAAACTTTCAAGACTACATAATCTCCCATAGAAAATGATAGAGGGTACAATTAATGAACCACGTAATATTTCTAATTACTTGTTGAAAAAATAATCCTTTTTCTAATAATTTGAATCTTTATAATAATTTCAGGAGAAATTATAGGAACCAAAAGTGTAGTTTCTCCATTATCTACCCTAAAAATAATGATTGACGTGGATGGTCATACAATTCCATTAATAGAGACAACTGTATCATTGATTGATAGTTTTTGTTATATAAAAACTCCACTAAGGGAAAATAATATTCCCATGATCCATTGAAATACATTACACAATCTTAGATTATGTCATCTAGTCTATGAATAATTTTTCTCACTTCTCTTCTATTTTAGGATGTTACGTTGTGCTCATGGTCAAATCGTTTTCCAACGATTTTTGAAAAGGTCTCCAAAACTAAGATGTAAATTGAGGATCTCAGTTAGAGATGATCAAAATGGGTATTAAAATAATTTTTTCCACTTCTTAGATATATATTTTTTCCAATTCATATATCACACTAGATTCACATATTATAATGAAGTGAGACAGTATTGTGATTTGTTTTAAAATAACTAATATTGAATCATAATTATGAATAGTAATTAGAAAATTCATGACAAATACTATAGTTTTCTTCTTCTATTTCCAAACATTTATGGGTAAATTTTGTAACAATCCAACTGGTCATCAATTCTTAGCCTTGAAAATATTAAAGTGTAGTAATTTTGTAACATAATAAAAAATATTTCATTTCAAACCTAACCTCCTAAAATATTTTTTCAAATCCTTGTAAATATTATATATTTCTGTATGAATCACCCAATTAGACTGGTGATAATAAAAAATAAGTTGTTCTTGAAATTATTGTGAATTTACTTTTTGATCATGAAAATACAACAATGTGCTTGTATATTGTTTTCATCTATCAGTGGTCTCTCTTACACTAAGTTTTGACATAATATTATAGAAATAAAGATCAAAAATTTGAGAATACATAACCTACATGACCAAATTAGGTATGTGAGTCTCTAGGAATAATATTGTGAATACATTATACTCATTGAGATCCGAATTCATATTATCAATCATATTAATCAATTTCAACTAGTAATGAGATTCTTTGGCTAGTTGATTATATGAATTCCAGCTTAAAGTATTAGTAACATTAATTCCCTTACTAGGTGTGTAAACCATGTTAAATTCTAAAATATAGAGATTTTCCATCCATCACTTTTGTCTTAGGTTCAAATAATTTTATGAAAAATGTGTTTCAAGATTTTATGATCTATGAATATAGTGAAATTCTCTCCAAATTGATAATAACTCCATGTTCTCAAATCATGAACCACTATATTTAATTCCAATTCAGGGATTAGATAATTCATTTATTTAATTCATAACAATCATGATCCCTAAGATAATATGTGATCTCCTTTCATTAGAACAGAGATAAGTTTAAATCCATTTATGTTAGAATAAACCACATAACCTTTTCTTGGTTCATGAAATAAAGGGATGGGTTCCAAAGTGAAATGGTATTAATATTGAAAATGGATTTCTGAAAATCATAACTCCATTGTGATGTAGTTACCTTTCTTATAAACATTACTATAGGAGATTTGACATGTGATAAATCATAAAAAAAAAGTGTAGATGGGAAGATACTAAGCCCAGAAATCTATATATCTCATAGATGTTACCCAATGGTTTCTAAGAGGGAAAATATTCTATATTTTCTAGGTCTACTAATACTGTTTTCTAAGAAATAAAATGGACAAGGAATATAGATTCTTGTATCTAGAAATCACATTTATATAATTTTTCATATAACGGGTCCTCTCATAAAATGATCAACATAATCACTAAATATACTCCATAGTCCTTTCGAGTGTAAGATTACACCATAATGTCATCTAAAAATACCAAAATTAATGAGTCTAGGTATATTTGAAAACCATGATTCATAAATGGAATTAAAACTATTGGTTTCTTTCTATGACCAAATAGAATGGAAATATATTTATAGTGTATATAGACACTCCTAGAAGATATATTCAAAAATTTCCTATTTCCTAACTCTGAGTTGGTGATACCCAGATCATAGATCAATTTTAGAGAACCATTCGGATCCTTTTAGTTGATTAAAAGGAGTATCAATTTGTGGAAGAGTATATCTATTATTTATCATAACCTAATTCATTTTATGATAATTAACATAGAGACATATGGAACCATATACCTTCTTTATGAAAAGAACTAGAGCATCCTGAGGTGATGTACTTGTTCTTATAAAGAATTTACTTTACAATTCCCTTAATTAGATATTTAATTCATTTAATTACATTGTTGAAAATATATATGATGTAAGTGAAATATGTTTTGATCTCAAAAATAAGATCAATCAAAAATTCCACTTCCCTTTCTGGTGAAAAACTAATGAAACTTTCAATAAATATGTCTGGATACCAATCCACTATGGTAGGAAAATTCATGGTTTAAATTATATCATTATTACCCAAACTAACCATTGAAAAATGATAATAAATATTTCTAACCATTGGTACTAAAGTTCCCAATTTCCATTTTTCCATTCCAAGAATCCTTGAAAGAGAAACATTATTCTATCTAGAGATGAAAACTTTACACTTCATGTATAAAAATTATTATGATCCTTGAAAAAAAAATAACCAATCCATTCCCAAGATTAAATCAAAGATATCCATTTTTATGATAGATAAGTCCAAAAAAACTAAACCTATTTGATAGTTATAGAACACCATTAACACTTAAATCTACTACACTCTTCTTACCCAAGAGGTGACTATGTATTCATCACAAGTAGAATCATATTGATATTAAAACTTATTTGATTAAAGGAACATAAAGAAATAAAGTAATAAGATTCATCGGTATCATATAGAATTGGAAAAAGAGTTGAGTTAAGTGGAATGTTACCTCATAAAATTGAAGCACCTGATTGATTCTATTTAATTATCTACTCATTAATATACAACCTCTTACACATTCCTATTTATTCATTGCTTCCCTACTATGGTTTCACAATATGAGGAGTTGGGGTGTTCCTAGAATCAACATGGTTTACTCAATTCTGAGGATGAGAACTGTTCTTACATGATCATATGGTCAAATCATAATATGTATAATACACAGGGGATGTATAAATAATAATAAAATTTTTATCATTAGGGAAATAACATTGAATGTGTACCATATAATTATAGTTGTGACATGCTTTGGGCGGTCTTATACAATCCTACTTCTTGTGATCTAATGAAACACATTGAAAACATTCAATCTTGTTACTGGTGCATGGAGGAAAATTAACCAATCCAATGGTTTAATTCTATGATGATTTACCTTTTTGTAAGTAGGTTCACCTCTTCTACTTGTTTTCAAAATTATAGTTCACACATGTAACCATATATATTATCATACCTCCTCGAGTAGTATTCCCAGTAATATCCCTTTCTTCCACTATCTCTCTATTAAAAAATTTAGTATATTTAGTAATATAGAGAAAATATATCTTAGACCAAATTTCAAGTTATAATAGAAACTCAAATATGTGTGCCTTCAAGGACATGATAATAGTAACTTTTGGAGAAAAATGAACCATTTTCATAAAATTGTCTTGATATCCTATCATTGATATATTTAATTTCCTAAAATAAAAGAAATTTGTTTTTTTGTTATATTGAAGGTGTGAAGGTATAATTTTTTATTGTAAAATTATTCAAACCCCTCCCACGTAAGGCCTTGATCAAATTTATTTTGGATATTTAAATCTGACTATTGGCATGCAATATCCTCTAGCATGTAGACTAACAACTTGAACTTTATAGCAGTTAGGGTTCTGAGTAAATTGAAGATCTAATTCATTCCGAAAATCCAAGATTATTTCTTTTCTAGTTTCAAATCCCCCCAGAAAGATTTGTGGATTTTATTTCAGAAAATACACAAAAAAATTGCATTTTGTTGTTCTTAATTTTGATCACATTTATCAAAAGTTTAAAAATCATGAACAGCGCTCTAAACTAGCTGTTGGTTCTCCAATGGTTTAGGTGAAACTATATTCTCTACACCCTCCTCTTGTGGGTTTCTTGGTCAACTAACCATTCCCAGTTCTCTATAGTAAGAATAAAACACCACTTAGGATACACTTAATATTAACTTAAAGGATTATGATAATCCAAATCTTCAAAATAAACAATCATTATAACCGATTTTAAAGAATTATCAGATATAATATGAGTAATGTAGTCCTAGTTGGAAATCTTATTACCAACACATGATATGATACACTCACGATCTAATCCCATAATGATGAGATGAAAAAACTCATATAGGTGTCTAAAAACAAATTGTGTACCTGTAACACCCTGTTAACATGAATATAAACATAAAGTGGTTAGCAACATCATTTTATGCTATGTATTTCAAGTTCCAACAATTTTTATCTCCTTAATATAATTATATTTTTCATGGCCCAAAATCCTCGGGCCATGAACATGGTCATAATACCCCATTGGTCTCCCATAATACCTTTGATGAATTCCCAGCACACCACATACAATTAATCACAAGGGTTACTTATCAGATTAATTATTTCCCACACATACCAACATAAGTTCTTTTAATGTGCTTTGTCCTCACACACAAAAACACGCACATGCCTCAAGAAACTTCCCAGGAGGTCTCACATCCTAACACCACTCCAAGAAAAGCATGATTAACTATAGATTTATAATTAGGTAGGTTCTTTAAAATAAAGATCCACTTCTTGACATAGGTTGTAGCATATACTTTAGGATTACTTTTCTAGTGGTTTCACACTACCAAAGACTCAATAAAATTTAAACTGGTATGTACCAGGGTGAAGGGGTGGGATCATACCACTTCCTCCACTATATAAATAATATTTATCGATCTATATTTCTAATAAACATTAATCCCCATCACTAATCCTCGTAAAAATATTGAATGGTCCTACTTTGTGCACAAATTTCCCTTTCTTTTGAACATGTAATCATGAAAACCATGGATATGCCTATAAGAACACACAGCCACAAACCTAAAACTCGATAGGATATAAATTTTGATTCACATATGGAATTTTCTTACTCTGGGAAGTCATAATATGTTTCTAATATCAACAGAGAACAATCTAAGGTCTTATGCACGAGACCTAGTCCAACAAATTTTATCCACCAAACATCCACTAGTTTGGTCTATTTTAAAATTAAACCCAAACTAGATCTACTAATCTAAGTCTCACTATCCCATGTAACGTGGCACTAACCATTTTAGTTGACTACACCCTGATGCCCCACCTCAGGAGGCATTTTCAGTTTCCCATAGCATTAAAAATCACAGTCTCGTTCCTGAGACAATCTATAATATGTGGTATCACCTCTTAATTTATATTTATAGGATTACTTCAATAACTAAATCTTCATAGGCCCCGTCACTCTACTAACCTGACTCCTAACAACTACCCTCTATCAAAACATTCATATGTTATGTTGCATCTTGCAATTATCAGTTACCAAACACAAATCCTCCACCAAAGTATGCTAACCGATTCACCCAAACTAAACACCCATATCCCAATGATTCACCCAATGTAGTTTTCATCCCATGTCATTGAACCAAACATAACACCCTGAATCATACCTCTTATAGATGAACTATCTAAAAAAGGTCTACCATATCAACCAAGACACTTGTTAAATCACTTGTTCATCATGGATTAATCCAAAAGGCATCTTGTGATAGATAGAACACAAACACTAACATCCAAACAATACATTCGATGTAACCCAAGGATTAGATCACAAGTATTCACATAAAAAAACATTCTATTACCTGAGCACTGTCACTCTAATAATTCGAATGAAACCTGTATTTTCTTAAAGAAACCTAGTGCCCGAAGCTAATGCTCATACTCATATAGAAACTACAACTGAATTTTAAATCTGGTTTAATCATAGAATGATGGAGAATCAAATTAATATACACATTTCTGTTTTAATACCATGAAGACCATGAAATTAACATTCCCATTGCAAATATGGCCCATCGATATATGGGTTCTTCCACTATGATAGTCAAAGCGCTCCATGTCATAGGAGTGTTGCCATTGTCACTCCATTAAGACAAAACTCCAAGATCTATGGTCCATCCTTCATCCATTAATGCATTTAATTACTAAATGTGACTACCCCACTCATACCTAAGCGAGATCCTAAAACACTAACCATCACCTTCTCATAGCTCACCAAAAAAATTATCCACAGAATTTTCAAAACATCATTAAAAATGAGATCCACACCATCAATAAACCAGTAGTAAACTCACCACCATATGGACTCATTTATATCTCTCCTTAATCACATATTTAATAGGTTATGTCATCAATATATAGATGTCTATCCTCTTGATCCATGCACATCCATCACTTTTTCCCATAACAATTATTGAGCTCAGATCGACTGGCCCACCAAACCTTTACATATTCATGATATCTCCCCTCACCATAGGGGAACTAGAGTTTCCATAAAAATCCCATAGGACACCATTCCCATGAACCCCTTATCGAACCCTAGTTGGTTCTTATCCCATGAAAATATATGATTTCTCATTTAATCATCATCAGAGTATGCTTCCATACCATCTAATTCTTAAGATAAATAGTATAGTATTTATCTAATGTGAAAATTTCTTATTAATCACATTAAATATAAATGGGTTAACACTACAACACAAAATAATCCTGAAAATTTGTCCCAAGATTCAGTAGGTCATGTCTCATCAAGATTAAGTTCTCACATCTAATAAACTGGCCATGACTCCACCAAATTCGAGTCTCACCCAGAAAAATTACCCTCAACACTTTTCAAAACAAGATCATTTATCCATTCTAAAAGCATTAACAAAATCACTCATAACCCATGAATTGTCTTGAAACTTGAATCATATAATAATTATGTACTCAACCAAGATTCAATAATCTAGGGTTACCATTAACTATTTCACTAAAACCACACCAGTAATCGATACGGTTAGAAATCCAAATGATCATGCCTTCCAAAACTGGTCTTGATACCAAAAACACCCCAAGGAATCCACTTTCCATTTTTGAAACCCATTAAAGGGTATAGAAACAAAAGTTAATCTAAGCCTTGATATTCTTAAGGTATATCACTAGCCTCTATATTGCACTAATAACACTTCCCCAGAATCATTCTTAAACACATGATTTCACCAATGCTCCTCATACCGAAGAACTTTTGTTCCTAGAAAAACCCCTATATGGGGTTTCACTTGATCATCTAAACCCATAAAATTACTAATTTACAAGGTTTCACTATTATGGGTATGTGGTCCCCACACCAAGTCCAAAAATTCAGGTCTCGCACGAACCAAAACTCATGAGAAGCACTCCAATTATCCTTTATAGGCACATGACATCTAGTATTAAAAATATAACAACCCACACTATGATCTCAAACATAGGATGTCACAACCCTACCCAAGCTCAGGCTTGAGAAAAAAATACCCCATGCACTCCACCATAGGACAAGAGTTGGCGACAAGCACTGAAAGCACAACAAACTCAAGATGGACTTTTCCTGAAACCTGTACACACACATACATCCCACTAAATGAAAAATTACAGAAGAAAAGTAGAAAAAGTAAAAACTACTATAAAGTGAAAAGAATATTCATGAACCTCTAGAAGGTAAAAGAGTATGGTAGTGTAAAATAAAAATTAAGAGGGGAAAACACATGCCCAAACCAGAAACCAAAGCCGACCTGAAGTAAACTGAAAAGGAGTAACATCCGGGAGAGCCCTGCTCCTGAATCCCATCTCTGACCACCGTACACGGTCCATGCAGCCCGTATCCCTAAGCTCCTCTTAGATCAAAATCAAACAATCCAATATCTACAAAACACATGACATGTGTTGGAAAAATCCCATGTAGGGGTGAGTATATACTTACTCATTAGGACACCCCAAAAAGGTGAATGGGGAGCAGTAAGAGATACACTGAAAATGAAATTAGTATAGAGAACAAGGTACAATAAAAGTGAATGGAAAGAGTACTGATCAAACCAAAAATAAAGTTAAAGTAGACTCATCCAAACACAAGTACCTAGAAACAGTGAGTACATGAAATCCTCTTCAAGTCTTCACTACCTATAGCCAGAGATTAGACTCATCCAACCATGAGAAGCGAGACATATAAATCACATGGCATACCTCACGCGTCTTCACCTCTCCTGGAAAGAGAGTAACCAAGACCCAAGTATTGGGTACTGTAACATGATATATATATATATATATACTCATTCAAAGAATCCCAAATGAGAGAGTAAGGGGATATCCATGTAATATCTCATCCCAAGAAAGTGGGTAGCCAATTGTTCCATGTAAAACCATCTGTTATGCCTTGCACCTCATACGTCTTCTTAGGAGGCACAAGTCAAAGGGTATAAAATAATCGCACCTCAATACTATCCACTTTAGATGAAAATGAATTGCCCGCACAGTTTTAGATCATTTCACAAGAATGAGTGGATAAAGCACCCATATTCCTCGTGAGTCCAAAGGTAATTTGAACCACACCTCACCATTGTGTTGCACAGTCGAGGATCTTATCCGGTAGTCACCTAGGAACAACAATAGTCAATCATATTAGAGGTTACCACTCAGGATTGTCACTAGGGAATTCCACTGCCCAGACACTATTGGAGGGTATTTCCGATGAGTCGTCAAGGGGACTCCACTGCCCAGCCCGGCTAGAGGGTCATGCTTAGAAGGTCATTGGGGAGTACACTACCCAACCCAGTAGGAGGGTCATCATGTAATTTCGAGGAAACCCACATCCTATATCCTACTAGAGGGTAAATTGGAATCAACAGGGACTAAACTACCAAGCCTAGCTGGTGGGTCATCCTAGAATCATCGAGGACTATACCGCCCAGCCCAATAGGAGGGCCAGCCCAGAACTGCTTTGGTAAGCATGTATGTTTGCTACCATCAATGGGTGTTATATCTATGTGTTACAACCTAAATCATTCTTGTTGTATATATAAATATTATTATGATGGAAAAATTTCATTCGTCAAGACAAACACTCAGGATAGGCATCTTGTTGGCCAAAATCTGAGTTCAAATGAAGGATATACTGGGGTTTAAAGCTCTCTCTAAAGAGTCCAAGAAAAAAATGGTGTGTAAGGGGCCCATAAAGCCTATGGTCCTTCTCCATTTCCTGGTCATATCTTTTGGAAAGTATATATGTCCCATCCTTATAGGTTAACACACTGTGTAGGTGGACTACATGGTGCATCCCACCTATCTGGGGACCAGACCATGTCTGCTAGTTGTGTGGTCATTCACACAACTTATTCACATAGGATGGGGATACATAGAATATAAAGGGTGTTAAAAACTGTGTCCTACTTGACTACCATGAATCCCTAGTACTTCCACTGATGGAGGCTTCACACCATGTGTTCTTCATAGCACAAGGTGTGTAGTCTAGTTTTTTTCAAAAACCCTAAGGTTTCTCCGTTTTTCTATCACCAATTCCAAATATGCTCCAATCTTGGCCAAGGATTCCTGAATCCACTCTGAAAACTCTAAATATTTCCTAAGATCATGTGATTTCATCATATTTTTCACAAATCAGCCTCGTTCAGAAATGAGGGTTTGGCTAGATCTTCCACACATCGCCATGGATTCGATCCTCATCGGATTTTCACGAAACCTGCAGATTATTCATCATTGTGTCATTTCATTTTTAGATCTAATACTTTCTTGTGATTCCATCACCATTTGGAAAATTCATCCCAAATCTAGGTACCCAGTCAAGTTTGGGTCACCTTCCAATTTTTGACCTAGGAACTAGAGGGTTCTACTGGTGAAGAACGCGAAGATTTTAGGAATAAAAGCACCATAATAAGGGGTTTAGATCTTTGGACAAGAGTTCATGGCCAAAAATCAAGAATAATAAAACAGTTTAGATGATAAATTAAAAAAAATAGTATGGTTTTAGCTTTTAGGATCATGAAAAGGGGCCACAAATTGAAGAATCAATATTTAACATTCTCAAAAACTTAATTCAGGGCGTAAAAACACCAAAGATGAGTTCTACCATATCTTGAATCAATCGTTGGTGAAGAATGTACTTTGAAACAAGTTTGGGAGGAGCTTCTATGTTCACTACTCTTTGATCCACCCTAATTTAGAGGTTCTTCATTCTTCATCGCTTGTTCTCCATTCTCTAACAAAGGGGATAAGAAGGGAGGAACATTTGGAAGAGCTCAGGGTTATCAAAACCTTGGAAAATATCTAAATTTTGATATTTAAAGATCATTACTTAAATAATATTTCATTTAATTAATTAAATAAATAAATTATCAGACCACTTAATCATATTTCCAACAAGCGAGGGGTCAGAACGTCTCGCGCTGACTCATTTTGTATAGTGCATAGTTAAAACATTGTGTTCCAGACCCAACCATGGTCTCATATTTCTGATCTGATCACCCATTTAATATTTATCCCATTTTCTTTAATAATCCATGTGGATGAAATTTAAATATATTTAATATTTTTATATATTTAATTTCAGGAACATCGGGCCTCAGAATCACACTTTGTCTCAACGCCTAGCTCTGGAAAAATATTTTTAAAAATTTCAAGTCTTACAAGGAAAAAACTAGGTCTCTACATTATTTCATTTTTTTACTATTTTTTTCCTCAAAGATAAAACTAATCAAAAAACTTGGGATACTGATCCTGTATTTGTATCTCTTACTCCCATGTACTCTTCTGCACATTTCGATGATTCCACAGTACTCAAACCAAAGGGTTGGCTTGTCCTTGCATGGTCTGCTCTTGTCGGTCCTTGATCGTCATTGGGTGCTCCGAAAATATGGTCCCATCCTTGATTTTTAGCCCACCTCGGTCAATGATGTGTGTGGGTTCATTAACATATCTCCTTAGTTGCGACATCTGGAAATCATCGTGCACCCACTCCATTTGTGGGGGTAAGGTGAGGTGATAGGCTACCTCATTGACTCTCTTCCTAATATCGAATTGCCTGATGAACCTTGGGGATAGCCTGACTCCCCATATGAAACTCCACATCCCACTCTGTGCAGAGACTCTCAAGAATATGTGGTATCTATTCCTGAAATCCAAT
The DNA here is from genome assembly GCA_963277665.1 of Viscum album. Classification (NCBI taxonomy): domain Eukaryota; kingdom Viridiplantae; phylum Streptophyta; class Magnoliopsida; order Santalales; family Viscaceae; genus Viscum; species Viscum album. Next base: position 615,121,887 of record OY728128.1, read on the forward strand.
GGCCAACTATAGTGATCTGTGTAGGGCTTATGTCTAATTTGGGTTTTCTTTATTTATTCATGGATGATTTGCACTTTTTTGTCATTACCTATACCAACTCAAGTCCCATAAGACAAGACTCTCAAATCTCTATACAACACAAGGTTGAACTATAGGTTCTCCCATATAAGGACTCGAAAGGTGTCATGTCGATGGTGGAGTGGTAGATTTTGTTGTATGCAAACTCTTCTAAGGGTAGGTGATCCTCCAAACTCTGGACAAAATCTAACACGCAGGCCCTCAGCATATCCTCTAGCACCTGGATAGTTCTATCATTATTCCCATAGTTCTGGGGTTGAAAGGTTTTACTCATCCGTAGTTGGGTCCCAAATTCCTCCTTTGGGACTCTCCACAATCATTATGTAAACCACACATCACGATCAGAGACAATCGTTCATGGTAGCCCGTGAAGACGAATGATCTCTCATATATATAGCTTACCCAAAATCTCCACCACACTATGCTCCCTGATGGAAAGGAAGTGTTTCAGCATTGTGATTTGGTCCACTATCACCCAAATGGCAGCATGGCCCTTCATTATGTACAGAAGCTCGAGGATTAAATCAATGGATATGTCATCCCATCTCCACTCTAGAATATCAAGAGGTTATAATAAACCTACCGAAACCTGATGTTTATCCTTCACCTACTAATAGGTATGGCATCGTGAGATGAACTCAGCTACACTTCATCTCATGTTGGACCACCAAAACTGCTGCTAAAGGCCCCTGTACATCTTCCCCACACCGGGATGTATAGCTAAGGCAGAAGTGTGGAACTCCCAAATCGCCTCTTCTTGCAATGTGAATACAACCATTGTTCTACATTGGAATAAGATATCATGATTTATTTCCTTATAATATCTATTTGCTGCATCACCCAAGGATATCTGATCACGTAGAACTTCACAGTCAATGTCCCCCATCTAGGAATCTTTCACTAGATAAAGGAGCAAAGGAGTCAACACCATTGACTATAAGAAAAATGTACCTTCCTGCTCCACCAAGGTCATCTATAGGGAATCCATCTATTCTAAGGCTTCCTACACTATGCAAGCTTGGGATTTCCTACTAAGGGCATCTTCTACAATTATTACCTTCCCCAAATTGTATACTATCTTGAATTTGTGGCCTTGTAGGAACTCCAACCAGCATTTTTTCCTTAGGTTTAGGTCTCTCTGAGTAAATATGTACCTGAGACTCTGGTGATCTGACTGAACCAAAAAACACTCTCCCATAAGTTTTTTCCTCCACATCCTCAAGGAAAAAACTACTTCTACAAGCTCTATCTCATGATTCACATAATTCTGCTCATGGGGCCTCAACTTCCTTAACCCATATGTGATGATTGTCTATCTTTTCATCAACACACAACCAAACCTAGCTCTTAAGGCATCAAAATACACCACAAACTCAACTCATTCCTCCAATAGTCTCAAAATTGGTGTGCTCATCGACCTCTACCTCAAATCTTGAATGGACTTCTATAACTTCTTAGACCAGGTAAATAGATCTCCCTTATATGACATAGTGGTCAAAGGGTCATTGATTCAAGATAAATCTGCCACAAATTTTCTATAGTAACCCACCAAGCCAAGAAACCTCCGCACCTATGACACATTATTGAGTAGAACCCAATCAATAATTCATTTCATATTTGTTGGATCCATGGCTTGAACTTTTTTAGAAATGAAATGCTCTAAATATTGATCTTGACTTATCCAAAACTAGCATTTAGAGAGATTTCTATAAATCTTGTGCTCCTAAAGTAAATCAAGGACCATCCTCAAGTGCACTGCATGATCCTTCTCTATCACAAAGTAGATGAGTATGTCATTGATGAATACAATTAAAAAATGGTCTATGTAAGGATGGATGATCTGGTTCATTAAATCTATGAAAATAGTGGGGCATTTTTTACAACGAAATACATCACTAGGAACTCGTAATGACCATAGAGACATCAAAATTTCAAATTCGGAACATCATCCTCACAAACCCAAAACTGGTGATATTCGAACCATTGATTGATCTTGGAGAACCATTTCTCAACTCAAAACTGATCAAATAGGTCTTAAATCATCAACAAGGGGTACTTGTTCTTTATCGTGACATGATTCAGGCGATGAAAATCCATGCAGAGTCGTAGGCTCCCATATGCCTTCTTCACAAACAGAACTAGATATGCCTAAGGGGACACACTAGGTATGATTAAACCTTTCTCATGAAGGTCCTCTAACTAAAACCTTATCTCTTAGTGATTAGTGGGTTCCATCTAATACAACACAGATGATATAAGAGAAATCCCTGATTGCAATTCTATGAAAAACTCCAACTCCCTCCTTAGAGGTAGTCCTGGAATGCCTTCGAGAAAGACGTCTATATAAACCTCCACAACTAAAAGAAACTATATTCCTGAAGAGTCTATTTTACCCAGGGTCATACTCTCTAGCTAATGGGTAATAGGCTATAACCCATTTCTTACAGCACCGATGCATCCCACTTTTAGGTCTCTCTAACCGAAAAAGGAGAACCTCGTCCCATCAATGCATATACATCTTACTAGTCTGTGGTGATAGTCAGTCTAGAATTAGACCATGGAAAGTCAATCTATGCCGAAGATAAAATCATAGGGTTCTATCACGATGAACAGTAGGTCCCACATGAACCTATCTCCTCCAAGTGATAGATTTCACTTCCAGTAGATGAAAGATATGGAGGAAGCATTCCTTCTAGTAACCTCAAGGCATAGTTATTCTACAAGCATCTCTACCGAGAGCTCCAGCTCCCAAACCAGTAGTCAAGAGATAAAGGAATGGATAGAACCTATGTCTTCTAATATTTAAAAAAGAGTAGAGTGAAAATATAACATACCTCAAATCATCTCATGCGCTAAAGGATCATAGATGTCCAAATCCTAGAGCTACCCAGGACCTAGGCTGACAGCTTCTTGAGCCTGAAGTGGGACACCTAGTGGTGGTGGTTGAAGAACCTCATACTATCATCCCCCACCTGTAGCTCCTCCTACTGCTCTTCCAGCTCCACCTCCTGGGGGACCACCCTATCCTTACCTGGGAGATCCCTGATCACGGTGTATTCTCTATAGTGGTGGTCCATCAACTTCCTGTCTAAGATGCTCAGCTCACCTGGTCAGGTAGCCCTGTGCCATGTGACCTCGTCTGTCATGATTATAACATCTTCCCTATATAGGATGCCTTGGTTCTCTACATTGAACCTATAATGCACGACCATGACACTGGGTATTCTCATTAAAGGGTCTCTTGTTTTGAGATCTCTGGAATCTACCTACCTGTGTATATTTTTTAGCTATGTCGCACCTACCCCCAACTCTAGCTATCTAACATCCCTTTTTTAGGAATATCTTAGTAGCAAGTGCCCTCTCCAGCACCCCGATATAGGTGGGGATGCACAAGGGAACCGCCCTAGTATAAATATCTCTATTGAGTCCCTGATCGAACTTCCATGCTCAGGGTTAGCCATCTCTAATCTTTTTAATGGATTAGCGCATAAGGTCTGTGAACCTTTCTCCATACTCTAAAACTATCATTCGTCTTTGTTGAAGCTCCAAAAAATTCTAAATCTGAATAGAGAGTATGTGGGGGTATTACTCCTCATGAAACAGCTGCAAGAAGTCATCCCATGAGACTGTCAACTCATTATGAATTTGAGTAACTAAGATCCACCAATGTCTAGCTGATCTATGGAAAAGACAGGCTTCTAAAGCCACCATCTGATTTTTCACTGTCTGAACAGTCCTGAAGACATGAACCACCAAGTCCAGCCCATCCTCTATTACCTGAGAATCTGGATCGCCATGGAACCTCAATGGTCTCTGGCATTGGAACTCACGGAGGGTGCTAAGTCTATGCCCATATTCATCCTTCTCTTCTAGGACTATCTACTACTCAATGGGTGGGGTTGTTGTTACCTACCCACTAGGAGGAAGGGTATTGAAATATGGACCCTGAAATGAGGCCCCACTACTCATGGGGTCATCATCACAAACTAGAGTTGGTATCATGGCTGGCTGTTATCGCGAAGGCATCCTAAAAATTATAAAGGATTATTGTGGTTAGATGAGAATATATATATATAACACAATGGGGTTCTGACTCATAAATTACAGTAAAAGACTCAACCCTATATGATGCATCTACCATTATCTCCCACAACAAATGTCTCAAGGTTCCAAGTCAATAATTGGATAATAAGGGTCCTGGTGAATTGATACATCGGTTGCCCACACCATCACTAAACTCCTTTTCCTAAGAGCCTCTATCGATACACTCTGAAAATTTTTCCCTAAACCCAACCTAGGCCATTTTAGGAAAATTTCTAAACAACATCCCAAGGTTCAAACCACCACTGATACCTCTTTATCACAACCTGAACCAAGCTCAGGATTTACCTGGAACTTCCCCAAGGCCACCTTCATAGGCCAAGGTTTGGAGACATGCATCGAAGGAATAAAAATTCCAGGGAGGCCTTTTCCTAAAATCTATACACATGAAAATGTTCCACTCAATGAAAAAGTGCAGAGGAAATATAAAAAAAATGCAAACTGCTATAAAGTAAAATGAACATGCATGAACCACTAGAGGGTACAAGAGTATGGTAGTATCAACTAAAAATTAGAATGGAAAAAACACATTCCCAAACCAGAAACTTGACCCAACTTGAAGGAAACTAACAAAGAGAAACAGCCGAGAGAGCCCTGCTCCTAAATCCCATCCCCGACCACTGAATGTGGTCCATGCCACATATATCTCTAAGATCCTATAAGAACACAATTTACCTATCTACCATCTGAAAAATACAAGATGCGTGTTAGGAAAATCTCATATAGTGGTGAGTATATACATACCCAGTAGGACACCCTAAAAAGGTGAAGGGGGAGCTATAATAGATACACTAAAAAGGAAATCATTAGAGACAACAAGGTACAGTAAAAGTGAACAAAAAGATTTCAGCTCAAGCCAACAAGAGAGTGAAAGTAGACTCGTAAAAATACATGAATCTTGAAAAATTGATGACATGAACTCCTCATCGAGTGTTCGCTGCCTATATTTTGAGAGTACACTCGTCCAACCATAAGAATCTAGACATAGAAAGTATGTAGAATACATCATGTTTCTTCACCTCTCTTGGAAGGAGAGTAACCTAGACCCAAGGAGTGGGTATGATAACATGATAGATGTGTGTGTGTGTGTGTGTGTGTGTTCTTAGAAAAAGAAGCCCAAATGAGAGAGTAAGGGGGTATCAATCACACAGATCATCCCAATAAAGTGGGTATCCAATAGTTCCAAGTAATGCCATTTGTGATCCCCAGCACCTCATACGTCTTCCAGGATACACAAGTCAAAGGGGTTCAAATCACCACACCTCGATACTATCTACTTTGGATGGAACTGACTCACCCAAAATGTTTTAAATCACATCACAAGAGTGTGTCTCAGTGGGGAAAGTTCCCCTCTTCCTCATGAGTCTAAAGGTAAGTCAAACCATGACTCCCCATTGTGCCACATAGTCGACTGTCTTCTCTAGTAGTCACTGAGGAAATCTACTATCCAATCCTACTGGAGGGTACCACTCTAGACATTACTTGGGGAACACCACTACCCAAACATTTATAGAAGGTAATCCCAATGAGTCATCATGGGTACGCCGTTCCCCAGCCCTGCTGGAGGGTCACGCCTGGAAGGTCATCAGGGACTACACTACCCATCCCAGCTGGAGGGTCAATCTGGAACGTCGACAAACTCCACTACCTAGATCTTACTGGATGGTAAATCAAAATCATTAGGGAATACACTATCTATCCCGGTTTGAGGGTCATCTTGGAATCATTGTGAACTATACTACCCATCCCAGCTAGAGGGTTAGCCCGGAACTGCACCGATACATCTGTCTGATCACTGCCATCATCAGGTGCCATCTTTGTGTGTCCCAAACCAGAACATTCATGTAGTATCTCTAAATCCACATCTGAGGGAACAATTTTATTCTACGTGTAAAAAAATTCAGGTTAGGAATCTCATGGGCTAAAATATAATTCCAAACAATGGAAATGTGGGGGTTTAAATATCGCTTGGAAGAAACCAAGAAGAACATGGCGTGTAAGGGGCCCACACAATGTGTGGTCCTTCTCCACTGCCTAGACATGTCTTTTTGATGGTACATGGGTCTTGTACATGTAGGGTTACATTCCATATAGGTGGACTACATGGTGTGTCCCACCTATCTAGGGATCAGGTCATGTCTTCTGGACATGTGGTCCTTCACATGGCTTGATCACACAGGAAAGGAGAAACACAACATTTCAAGGGTGGTAAATGTTGTGTCCTCCTTATCTACCATGTAACCCAACAGATTCCAATGAGAAAGGTTACATGCCATGTGTTCTTCATGATACATGGTGTGTAGTTGGGTTTTTTTAGAAACCCTAATATTTCTCAGTTTTTTAGCTACAACTACCAACTCCGCTGCAACCACGACCAAGGATTCTTGAATCTACTAAGAAAACTCTGATTCTTGATTAATATCATGGTATTTCGTTATCATTCATCATGAATCTGCCTCATTCGGAAATGATGGTTTGTCCAAATCTTTCAAATGCCATCACGGCGTCGATCATCATTATATTGTGGAAAAGCATGTGGATTATTCATACTTGTGTCATTCCATTTTCAAATATAAGCCTTGATCACGACTCTATTACCTTTTGAAAAATTCTCCTTGAATTCGGGCAACTGATTGAGTCCAGGTCCCCTAGAAATTGTCGAGTCGATAACCATAGGGTTCCATCGGCAAATAATGAAAAATTATAGGGAGAAAAGTGCTATAAGAATGGGTTTGGATCATTTTCCAAGCGTTCTTGGCTAATCGATCAAGAATGAGAACTCGAATTAGATGAACAATTAATAAATAGTATGTTTTTAGCAATTTGGTTCATGCAAAGGGGGCACAGATCGAAGAATCAATATTCAACATACTCAAACATTTAATACTGGGTGTAATAACACCAAAGATGAGTCCTACCTCTACTTGGATTGATTTTGGGGAAGAACCTGCTTTCCAATAGGTTTAGGAGGAGTCACTGTGTTGGCTGCGTTTAGATCCACCCTGAATTAGAGGTTCAACATTATTCTTCGTTGTCTTCATTTTTCAACGGAGTGGAGAATAAAGGAGGAACTTTTGGTAGATATTGGGGTTATCAAAACCCAAGAACATCTATACAGCGAGATATTTAAAGATCCTCACTTAATTAATCTTGCATTTAATTAATTGGATAAATAAATTATTTAACCATGTAAACACGTTTCTAATGAGAAATTGGTCATAAATTCCCACACCAACTCATTTTATGTCATGCCTAGGGAAAACAGTGCATTCTAGACCCAACCATAGTCTCAAATTTTCGATTGAATCACCCACTTAAGATTTATTCTGGTTTCTTTAATTAGTAATGTGCACATAATATAAAATATATTTAATATTTTTATAAATTTAATTTTGGGCACACCGGGCCTCGGAATCACACCCTGTCTCAGTGCCTATCTTTGGAAAAATATTTAGAAATACTATCAAGTCTTGCAAGAAAAAAATAGGTCTCTACATAGTTTCAAGTGATGTATACTTTATCCACTCTCAGGTCAGGCACAAACTCCTAGAGTCATACACAGTCCCGACACACCATATCATAAGTCTAAAACTCAAACCAAAGTTAAAATTTGCAAGAAATTACACTATCCTACAAACCCTATATCATAAAAGGTTACAAAACTCAATCTCTCTCTCATACACTAGTCCTTTTTCCACTCACAAGCTCAATCTAGGCACACTATGACCTACACCATATATCATGGGGACATCATTTAACTCAAGTTCCCTTAACAGCCCCAAATACCCATGCATAAGGTTAAACACTAATTACCTATTAGGTCCTCATTATATATACAGGATTCACAATTTTACACTTCCATTTTACATTGACTAACATTTTCCATAAAGAGGGCTTAGTTCAATGAAATGTCAAGTAAAATTTAAAAAGAAAAACACTTTGTAAGTTATACTTGGTATTTTATTTATCTGATGCTACAATAAAATACAGAAATGTAATAACAAAACTTACTTTTACCTAATAAATTTAAACAAAATTTTTCCATAACTGGGTATCTTTTAAAGGAAATTTCCATTTCAATTTATAGAGGATAACCCTCTATAAGTTTTAATTGGAATTTTATTTATCTATTATATCATCATAATAAAGGGGAAAGAACATATAATATTATATTATCTATTTAAAATATCAGTTAAGTAATATTCCACCACACACTTATACAGGAAAACACTATATTAATGTCTATGAAAACTTTAAATAACTAGCCTATGTTATAGTCATGGTAATAAAATAACCAACCACGGGAAATTAATTCAAGGAAATGTGAATTCTATATGCCTAATTTGATGCATAAACACATGAAACAAGAGTGATAAATCCCATAAACCAATAACCTAATATGTTTATCTATCAAGGTGAAATCAGATCAACTATAAAAGTAAACAACATGAAAAACAATCCCATCCCTAGAAATGTTGACTTCCTTCATACTTTGGGTGACCAATCCAGGGAAAATGTTCCACAAAATTTCTCCAAAACATCATATCTCTGATATATATTTCCAAAATAGTAGAATAATAGAAAAGGATCCCTCTAATAAAAATTTGTAATTCTCCACCACCCAAGACCACTAATAGTTTCCCAGTAGTCTGCACTACAGAACCTCAGGCATTCCTACCTTATGATAGAGGCTATCGACTAGCAACATGGGTCTAAGGTTGAACATTGGGGATACTATACCTACATTTTGTAATAACCCGCCCATTTACCTTGATTTAAATATTATTAATTCTAAGTTAAACCCCCTTGGACGAGGTATTTTTTAAATTTTGAGATACTTCGAAGGAATACAAGTGTTTGGGGCTTGAGATTTCAAAATGTAACAAGGGCCTGCTATAATTAATCTGGCTAGACAGTGGAGAGTCATTAAAAATCCAGTGGGAAAATAAGAGGCCCTACATGGTTTGTGGGATCACCAGTCTTCCTGTGAGCCTAGGGGAAGATAGTAAGTGGCATCCTATGCAGTTTTTAATTAGGGGTAGCCTTGAAAAATTAACAAAGGACCACCCCTTATCCATTTTATGAGGAATGTTGTCCATCAAAACACATAGTAGAATCCATGTATGTTCTCCTCTATCTCTCTCTGGGTCTTGATGGATCTCCCTTGATCCTTGTTTGTTTCAGTTTTCTTCTCCTATGACCAAGAGATAGAGGTATGGCTATGATTCTTATTCCCTATTTTCTTCATTTATTTCATTTTCGAGAGATCTCTCACTAATGTTATCTAATATTCATTTTTCCTTGGTATTTTACCTAATTATTAATTTTCATTCATCTTAGGAAAATAAAAAGGTTGATACCAAGCATATAGACTCTTCCAAGTTTGAGGTAGGTGGTCCATAAATTTTAACCAAATTCATGCTTCAATTTCAAGTGTGTATGTTGGGGTGGTCTCATTGATTTTTCAAGCGATGAATTTAAAATTTAAATTAACATCATAATTTGATTTTAATGGATCTAAATCCCCTAAAAAATTACTAAAGGGCCTAAGTGGAGGGAGATTCGAAAGAAGTTCCCTACTTTATAATTTTACCCCTAATAGAAAATGATAAAACTACCTTATTCTCTTTTTATCATATAAAATGGAAATTAATGACTAATGGATTAACCCTTGTTTTAAATAACTTATTCGATGGTCATTTCAAAGGGGAATAAACGAGTTTATAAATATAGATCTTAGTTGATTAAATTTTATGGACAATGTAAGTTCACTATTTATAAAAATGAAATAGTAGTTTTAGGTTTTTATATTTTTATTATGAATAGATATGCCCGTGTTTGTTAAAATTGGTAATAGATGTTATGATGTGTTGGCTTGTGAATCAAATTGAAACTATACAATTAAATGGTATATATTAAAATTTCAAAAGGGTTTAACTAATTAATAGTAAATATTGATGATTTTTTGGGTGGAAATTAAATAGAAAGTTAATATAGATCTTTATGAAATATCATTTGTTTTGTATTATTTGGGTAAATAAATATTTAAATGGTATATCTAGATGGTTATTTTGATTTTTTTCACTTGTAAATTTAAAATTAATTGTAAATTCTATGATACTCTAAATAAAACTATCTTTTATAGAGGTTATTGATAATCAAAATAAAACACCCTTGTGGAGATCAATGATACTCTAAATAAAACTCCATTTTTTAGAGGTCTATGACACTCTAAAGAAAACTCCCTTTCGGGGGTTCGTTGATACTCTAAAAAAATCCATTTGTGGAGGTCTATGGTACTTTTAAAAAACTCTCTGTTTAATATTTACATAAAAATTAAATGGAAAGCACCTACAAGTTTTGTTGTGTAGTATAGTTGTCATGGTCTCCATGACCTGCTCTAAGAAACCTCAACACTGGTTGAAGGAGGTATAGTCGATTGGGATCATGAAATTTTGGATTTATAGTGGTATTTATGGTCACATGTGTCACTAAAAAACCCAAGAAATAGTTTGTTTTATTAATCTTTATTTAAATTGAATAGAATTGATTATTTATTGCACGTCACATGCACTAATTTTATCATATTTTTTATATTTAGAGATTTCAATGGTGGTGACCTACTGATTTGTACTCACACCTTACTCAGGATTCTATTTCACATGGTAACCTGAATAGATGCTACTCGTTTATAGATTTTGGTTTGGGAGATGCATGATGCTTGATGGTTTGGGTTGTTGGGATAAATAATGGGAGTTTGGGAAGGGGATAGTACTTGGGGTAATTTTCATGGTTTTTATTAGTTTTTTCCTTAATAATTTTGAGATTTTGTATATGATTTACTATTTATATGTGAATAACTGACATGTATAATATTGTTAAATTGTTATAAAATGGTTTGTTTTGATTATTTTCTCACTTTATTGGGTATTTGTTTTATAGATTATTCATTTGTATGGGGTATCTCATTTCCTTTACTTATAATATTGTTTAGATATGTGGGTATAGTATCACTATTGTACCACCTTATACCCATATTTCTATTTTATGACCTCTTTAGTATGAAGAGGCATGCATGAGGTACTATAGTGATCGTCGGTTTGAGAATTTATTAGTGGTTCAAAGAAGAGGGTCCCTATATGGGTGACCCTAACCATTAGGTATCAACATGAATAGAGTTATGATAACTCATATAATAAATTGGGAAAGTAATTTTTCACCAAGTTATTCAAGAGTCATAAGTTATGTGATTTACATAACTATCAATATGATATATTCATGGCTTGAGTTATAATCTTTGCAGGATAATGAAAAAATAAAATATGGATCTAATCCCTTTAAATGTATATAATGTATCATGTCACTATTTTTAGAGGGATTAATTTTAATAATATTCCTTAATGAAATGATATAAAACCAGATACTCACCTATAGATTTGTCTTTGTTGTAGATTAACATATTCATTGTGATCATAATTTTGATATCTTTTATAGGAGTGAAATATAATTCTGACTCATGGTTACTCAACACCAAATTTGTACTGAATACTATATTTGTATTATTTATTTTTTGTAGATTAAAACAAGTTAAGAAATAAAATAGAATTAATGAAATAAAAATTAGATCTATATATTGGAAATTGGGAAAGAGTTATTACATTAAAAGTCACTACTTATGATCTATGTATACCATGTTTATGAATTATTTAATTAGAAGACTACCCTTATGTTCTAGTAATAAATATAACTTTATTTCTATATAATTTTTTTATCAAGAATGGTTTTCTATTCATTATTATGAGTAAGTATTGTTATATACAAAAGAATAAAATGGTTTATATCGTTGGTAATATACTGAATGGGTTATAAATTCTATAAATGGATAAATTACTCTATTGAATTTAAGATAAGAAGGTTAAGGTTAATTTTAACACCAAATATATTTGTAATTTTTCATATTGGATATATAATTTAGAAATTCTTTAAGGATATATATATATATATTCTTATCTCATTTTATTTTGAAACATTTGATAATTAAGAATCTTATTTATTTCTTAAATGATAACATCATAATTTAGTGGAAAAGGTGAGAGAAATAATTGAATTTAGGATCTTATACATAGTGATATATATGGACTAATGAGTACTCAAATAATTGGTGGGTATAAGTAATTCATAAATTTAATAAATGTTTTTTTTGGTACAGTAATGTGTTTCTGCTGAGAGATGTGATTGAAATCATTGAAGATTTTATGTTGTTCAAAAATGAATTAAAAAATCGCTGAGTTAAAAGTGTATATGATACTTTGATTATATCATTGTGGTGAATACTTAAATGAAGAATTCACTAATCATATAAGATATTATAGACTTTTTAATTTCACACTCCTAGAAAACTATAATGGAATTTTATGTCTGAAAGGGGGAATCATACCTTATTGGACATTATTCAATTGTTAATGAGTCATTATGACTCTATTGTTTAATTATATGGAAATAATTTGGATGTAGAAACTTTCATACTAAATTTTGTTCCATCTTATAAAGTTATAATGAATCCATATGGGATATGTAATGAGAAAAATATAATTTTTTATTTTATGAATATTTGGAGTTTTGAAGCATATGGATAGAATTCTGATTCAGATAATATTTATCCAAAATCAGGGAAAATAATTTTTATTAGTATTCCCAATGATATTGTAGGATATTAATTTTATAATCCCACTTAATTGAAAATTTTTATAGCCTAATGTAGTGTTCTCCATGAGGAATGTCACATTGTTTAAGGAGATAGTGTGAGGAATGTATAACTTGGAGAAGTTATGGACTAATAAATCTGAATTGATCATGAAATGGATAGTGAGTTGATTTTATCTAAGTTTATAGATGTAGAACCAACCCAAGTTACCCAAGAACCTCATAGATATAATAGGATTCATCAAGATCCTAAGTGACATAAAATTATTATGAAAAATGATGATAAATTAATATTCATAGATGATTAACCTAATTCTTATGAAGATTCCATTAAGAATTCAAATTTCAAAAAATAGTTCGAAGCTATAAAATTTGATATGGACTCCATATAAGTAAACCAAGTTATATATATATATGGTAGATACAAATGAAGGGGTGATTCCCATAAGATACAAGTTGGTTTTCATTTGTAAAATAGACATGTATAGTATATTTCCTACAAATAATATTCATATGGTGGGAAAAGTTTTTAAAAAGTTCATGGTATAAACTATGATCATATCATTTCCCTAATTTTAATGATAAATTCCATTCAGATATTGCATATTATAGTAGCTCATTATGATTATGAAATATATCAAATAGATGAAAAACTATTTTTCATAATAATATTTTAGTTAAGGGAATGTATATGATAAAACCTAATGTTTTTTATGTATTAAATGGTAATTATATGGTTTTTATATTTCAATGATCCATTTATAGACGGAAGAAATATTCTTAGTGTTGGAAATTCCAATTTAATGATGTAATAAAATTGACTAGTTTCATTAAAAATGATGATAATTATTTTTTATGAAAGTGGTTCAGTACAAGTATTGTAACATTTATATTATTTTTTGTGTATGATATGTTACATATCAAAAATGATGTCCTTATTATGCATCATAAAAATTGTATGGTTGTAAAAATGATTCTTGTTAAAATAAATGAGTTAACTATATTACATAATATGTATGAAGATATATATAGATAGATCAAAGAGGTTGCTTGGACAAAGTAAAAAACACCCATATTGGTAAAGTGATAAAGTGTTTTAGCATGGAGAAATTTAAGAAGGGGTTTTTTATAAGTGTTTCATGGAATGAATCTTATAAAGACTCGATATCCGTATAAAGTGTTAGAAAGGATGTATGGGATTATATATGAATTCTCCATATTATCTATCATGTATGTCATGCTATTTACATAGATTGATGTCACTTATACATTGATCATAATAAGCTGATACCAAACCAATCCTAGTGGGAGTCATGGGATTGTTATGAAGAACACATATAAATATTTAAGATGAACTAAGGACATGTTCTTGGTATTTTGAGGTAATGATGAGGTCACTATATAGGTAAAAACCAATATCAATTTCCAAACCTATAATGATGATAAGATATATCAAGTCAGTTTTATGATTTTTCTTAATGGTGGTGATATTAGTTAAGAAACTTCTAAAAAATAAACTATGGAAACTGAACAATAGAGGAAGGTTAGATCACTATATCAAATATTGGGAGGTAGTTATTTAGATCAAGAATTAAATTATTAAAACTGGGGTTTATTCTTAGAATTGAGAGATAAATTGTTCTTTATTATGTCAATAATAGAGATATTTATTAGGCCAAGGAACCCCATTATCACAAAAAAGAAATAATATCCATTTAAAATACCCTATCACTCAAGAGATCATTCATAGTAGTGACATAAATATTAGTCTGGTGGCCAAAAAGAACAATGTATCACATTCATTAACAAACACGATAAAAAATTAGAAGTATGAGGGTCATGAAAAGAAATTGACTATTAGAATCATGAGAGATTGGATATAACTATTATTTTAATGGATTTGTATCATGGTTTTATAATATAGGAAATTTCTATTTATCATTCATTCATGTGTTTTGTATATATTACATGAACAATGGAATGATAAAATCCCCTAAAAGTGTGGCTTTGAGTTATTCCTAAAAAATGGTCATCATAAAATATTATGGGTAGTGGTGATATATTAATATTATCATGAGTATAATATTATATATGATATAGAGTAAACTCATGAGATAATAAGTACATACTTATTATCTGAATTGATCCAATAAAGAAAAACCCATGGAATGTCATACAATAATTTATATACTTATGATTGTATGCTTAATATGAATCCTTATTACCTAAGGTTAAAAATATACTTAGTATATGAACCTTAATACTATGATACATTTTATACACTAGTCATGAGGCGGAGCTAATCAATGGGTGGTTGAGTATGTTGTTGATCATGTCATTAGTTGAGTTTAACCAAGAATGGATTTTTTTTAATCTATATGACAAGGTTGATATATCATCTAATGATTGAATTATACTGGGGAAATTCATTTCCTATCTTAGTTAAGTGATACTTTATGTGATCAACTAATAGGATTATTTACATGTGATGTATTCATTCAAACTATTTAATCTATTATAGAGAATCATGAATTCATGAGATGGAATATACTTGATTGGCTTGTTTTATGCCTAGTGGTCAATAAATATATTATAAAAATGAATTATATAATGATAAATTAAATTTATAGAGATAAGACTTCTGTAGAACATGTTAATATAGATATATGAATGTATTTTATTGATATCACTTCAAACCCATTTATAGATTGAGTAGAAAGGATATTTTTATAGCAGATGATATTTGATTACAATGATGAATTGGGGAATTATTAATTGTTTTCAATGTTATAAAAGTCAGCATGGTCACACATAAGGTCCATGGATGAGGATTGATTTTTGAAAAATTTGATTATCAAAAATTTGAGAGGTTATTAAAATCCAATAAAAATTAGTTTGAATGTATTGATAGAGTTGTGAGTATATTCAAAATATTTGTGAGGATTTAGTGTAAATGGGATATTTTTGAATATTGTGAACTCATTCTTAGACCATGACATGGGGAAATTCACCACTCTATGGTCAGTATCTTCTCATGGACTTCTAAAAAAATTGTGATTTTATATGATATCATTTAACTAACTCTCTAAATGTGATTTTCATATTCTTTCAGCTATTGAGACTTCTATAATGATGTGTAGAGAACGTATTAATTGCTAAAGGGGTTTAATAATTGTATTATTCAGTGGGGTCAAAGACAATGAGTTTGGTCATTTTATAACACCTGAAGCATTAGAACGTCAAAATACTCCTATATTCAATGAAATAGGTTTATAAAATACAGAATCACGAACTTCATTTGTAACACTGAAGTTTAATATTTATTAGTTAAAACTCCCTCTATTTGTTTTCTATATATTTTCTATCAAGGATAAGGTGCTATAACACGATTAAAAATAAGAATCCATACGAAAAATTTTAGTGACTATAGTTGCTGGTAGAAATCATTGATGGTTGTAACCTATTGATAGTTGTTGATGGATCTTAATCAAACACATTACTAGTAAAGATTAATATCATATATAGTGAGGTATCCTTTTTAGTTTTTTCTTATTTAATCTTGTTGATTTAACTCTTGGTAAATATTGATGTGGGTTTTTTGTTTTATTATACTAACCATGGGAATAAAGATATACCATGAAACCCATCACATATTTATTCAGTTATATATATATATTTACATAGAATAATCTGATGGGAAATCATGAAATATTTTATTGAATCAACTTTTGTTCATTATTAAAACATTTTATATGGATGTATTCATCACCACAATCATCCATATCCTTAATGTGTTATCTATATTAATAAATATCCTTAAAGACTAATAAATTTCATAGATACTTTTATGAAAATTATGCCTTAAATATTAAAAAAATTATACCTTTGGGTACGAATATTTGTTCTCTAATGGAGGATTTGATTAATTTCACACTACTAATTAATTAATTTATGCCATAACTTCCCATTATAAGGTCACTAGTGAAAAAAGTGTATTACTTCAATGTTTTAACATTGGTTATTAAAAATTGATGATAAAAATATTTCTAATTTTTTTTAATTACCAACTAAAAAAACAACTATGTATATATTTCTTATATCGATTATTGAGATAACTAAAACAAAAAATATTTTATAGAGTATTTTTCATATATCAAAACCTATTACAATGACCCGAAATCTCATATGATTTAATTTTTTTTAGCCCGAAGGCCCAAAGGCACGCAACCATAATTTTAATGACCCAAATTTCCAATGGTACAAAGTCCATAAGCCATTATTTTTTCGAATCACACTATCTTCACCCCATGGCCGTTGGGAAGCCCGTCATCGATGTTGTCACGATGCCTAGCCGGTTGAAGCTGGAGGAAGCTCCCATCACGTCGGACTGGCAAGAAACTATATGGGATTTTTATATAAATGTGTTTTTTAAATTTTTTTATATACAAGGGGTATGGTCACTAATATTTATAAAAATGGGTCTCAAGATGCGTGAACCTAATTCACGAATATTAGGTGCGGAGAGATACATGAATGGGGTTCACGCATCCTGCGCAGTCGGGATAAAAGATGTGTGAATCCCGTTAACTCATCTACCCTCACCAAGAAGCGTGAACAGGGTTCACGCATCCTTTGTAATCTATAAGAAGGATGTGTGAACCCCGTTCACGCATCTTATAGAAAGTTTTAATTTTTATTTTTTCTTGTATTTTTAAAATTGTTATTTTTATTTTTTTTGTTTTGTTTTGTTTATATATATAAATAAATAAGTAAAACAAAAACATTTAGCAGAATTTATCTGCTATTTAATATCATGCAGTATTGCTATTACAGTAATCTGGATTCTGACAGACACCCTTACCCATGGCTCTCTTTTATAAGAGGGCTAGCCCGGGAAATCGTTCTTTATTCTCGATGTGGGATTCAGGTTCTCTCTTTCCTATGCTGAACATTCTGTATTTACGATGTGGGATTCTGTTTCAAGTACGTGACTTTGAAAGACTATAAAATACACACTATAAGACCAATATAAATGAAACTTAAAACATGGATTAAACATATAATAAATTGTTGAAAATAAAAAGAATTTCATAAAAAATATTGATGAATAATAATTTTTAAGTTTTCAAAGCCACCAACTAGAAACTTAAAAATGTTTCAAATCTCTGTCTTTGAAAGACTATAAAATAAAAACTATTAGACCAATATGAATTAAACCTAAAACATGAATTAAACATATAATAAATAGTTGAAAATAAAAATAATTTCATAAAAAATATTGATGAAAAATAATTTATAAGCTTCCAAAACCACCCACTTGAAACTTAAAAATGTTTCACGTACGTGGCTTTGAAAACCTATAAAATAAAAACTATAACACCAATATAAATTAAAATTAAAACATGGATTAAACATATAAGAAATAGTTAATGATTAATTAGTTAATTGGTAATATAATTATTAATTAGTTAATAATTAGTTAATTAGTAATATCATTATTAATTATATAATAATTAATTAGTTAATTTGTAATTTATTATTAATTACATAATAATTAGTTAGTTAATTAGTAATATAATTATTAATTATACAATAATTAAGTATTTAGTAAGTAATATAATTAGTAATTGTATAATAATTCATTAGTTAATTAGTAAATTAGTAATATAATAAATAATTTTAATTATTCATTATAATTATTAGTAATAATTGTTAATAATTAATTATACAATAATTAATTAGTTAATTAGTAATATAATTAATAATTATATAATAATTCCCTAATTAATTATTATATAATTAATTTTTAAAAATTAATAATTATATTGGTAATTAACTATTAATTATTATATAATTAATAGTTGATAATTATAATTAATAATTACATTACAAATTAACTAATTCTTTATTGTATAATTAATAATTATATTACTAATTAAAAAATTAATTATTTTATAATTAACAATTAACAGTTAAAAATTAAAAATTATAATTAATAATTATAATGAATAATTATATTACTAATTAACTAATTAATTATTATATAATTAATAATTACAAATTATAATTAGTAATAATATTACTAATTAAAATTAATAATTATATTACTAATTAACTAATTAATTAGTATATAATTAATAATTAATAATTATAATTAATAATTATATTATTAATTAATTATTTTATAATTAATACTTATATTACTAATTAAATAATTAATTTTTATATAATTAATAATTAATAGTTAATAAATAATAATTATAAGGAATAATTATAATAAATAAATATAATTACTGATTATATTACAAATTAATTAATTATTTATTTTATAATTAATAATTAGATTACAAAATAACTAATTAATTATTATATAATAAATAATTAATATTTATAATTAATAATTATATTACAAATAACTAATTAATTATTTTATAATTAATAATTAATAATTAATAATCATAATGAATAATTATAATTAATAGTTATATTATTAATTAACTAATTAATTATCAATTAATAATTATATTACTAATTTAAAATTTAATTATTATATAATTATATTACTTACCAACTAATTAATTATTGTATATTAGTAAATAATAATTAATAATTAGTAATTAATAATTAATAATAATATTAATTATTATCTAATTAATAAATATGTTACTAATTAACTAATTTATCATTAAATATTTATCATATGTTTAATCCATGTTTTAATTTTCACTTATATTTGTCTTATAGTTTTTATTTTATAGGTTTTCTATGCCACGTACTTGAAACATTTTTAAGTTTCAAGTTGGTGTTTTTGAAAGCTTATAAATTATTTTTCATCAACATTTTTTACGAAATTCTTTTTATTTTTAACTATTTATTATATATTTAATCCATGTTTTAAGTTTCATCCATATTTGTCTTATAGTTTTTATTTTATAGTCTTTCAAAGAGACGTATTTGAAACATTTTTAAGTTTCATGTTGATGGCTTTGAAGGCTTATAAATTATTATTTATCAACATTTTTTACGAATTTATTTTTATTTTCAACAATTTCTTATATGTTTAATCAATGTTTTAGGTTTCATATATATTGGTCTTATAGTTTGTATTTTATAGTCTTTCAAAGTGACATACTTGAAATAGAATCTCACATCGGAAATGCAGAATGTTCTACGCAGGAAAGAGAGAAGTTGAATCCCACATCGAAAATGCAGAACGGTTTCTAGGGCTAGCCCTCTTTTAAAAGAGAGCCCTGGGTGAGGGTGTGTGTCAGAATCCAGATTGCTGTAACGGTAGAACTGCTGGATATTAAATAGCATATAAATTCTTATGAAAATTTATTTTTATTTCTATATATATATATATAAAAACAGAAACAAATAACAATAAAAATTTTAAAAATACAAAAAAAACATTCTATAGGATGCGTGAACGGGGTTCATGCATCCTTCATAAAGTTTACAAAGGATGTGTGAACCCCTTTCACGCTTCCTTGTGAGGGTAGATGCATGAACGGGCTTCACACATCTTTTATCCTAACTATGTAGGATGTGGGAACCCCGTTCACACATCTCTCTGCGCCTAAGACGCGTGAATGACGTTCATGCATCTTGAGACCTATTTTTATAAATATTCGTAACACTACCCCTTTTATATAAAAAAAATTAAAAAAACCCATTTATATAAAAACCCAAACTAGACACTACCACATCCATCACATCGAAACCAACAACCCACTACCGACATCGCCTACCAATGATCTAGACCCAACTATTGCTGACAAGGGCTACCACCGCAACATGACACCGATAGCAGCCCTCCACTCCAGCCGTGAGTCTGCATCGGCACACCGTTCCTTTGTCATCTGCATCACGTCATCACCATCTCAAATGAACTCACCCACATACAACATTAGATCTAAACCAGATCTTGTTGCAGATGTCCCCAATGCCAGATCTCCACCCGATTCAACCTAGAGACAACCAGATTTATCTAAGCTGACCAACTATTATGAGGCCACCACCGTCGAACCATGAACCAAATCATTGAGTCATCTCCCAACCACCAAGAAGCACATTCTCTATCCCACCAAGAACGTCGAGAACGAAGGCTGTAGCATGCCGGAGAAAATCCCATCCCATGATTCGCCATAAACAGCCATGGTCAAAACCCTAAGATGTCTCAGATGACGCTGAGAGCTCAGAGTATTTTTAATATAAATTATTTAGAAAATTGATGTCAAAAATACTCTTGGAAATATTTTTAATGTTGGATATTTCAGTAACTGGTGATAAAAATATATCTCCGATATGGTTATTTTATTATTTCACATCACACCAACATAATTTGACCTTCTAACCTATAAATATGCCCCGCCACACATAGAATTTTTAATTTTTAAGCTTTTATAACAACATTTAAATTCCTACATATAAATATATCACTCTGTGTTGTCTTTATTTCACTTCACACTTTAACTTTTATTTCACCATCTATGACTTTATTTTACCCCTCTCAAAATTAATTTTATTCCTATATTATTCATTCATAGAATCAAAATCAATATAGAATATCTATTTTGGAGATAAAACCCATGTTGTTATTGAGAGAAGCAATGTTGATTGTTTTTCAAAATTTTGATTTATCATGGAACCTAACATAGGGGAAAAATCCCTTGAATGATTTCACATATTCTCATTTTATTATTTTAGTATGTTTTAAGAAAAACTTGTTTATTGTTATCATTATATCATTGAATTACCATTATTGTTTTATGATTTGTAATTTTAAACAAATTATTTTATCATATTTAACTAAGTTTATTCCATTTTACTGTCCAAAACAACTTTATATCATTTTTTGGTATCAAATAATATTTTATAAGAAAAACTATTTTTTTATCTGTTTATCAAAAAATGGCATGAAAAAATAGGTTTTTACATCAGTTATTTATATAAATTATTTTGCAAATGATTTTTCATAATGGTTTTTAAAAGTCAACATGAAAAAATATTAAAAAATACACTTAAATAATAATAAAATTTTTAAATAATTTTAACATTGGTTATAATAACAGAGGTTACAAATATATTTACTCTGTCACATACAAAGATGTCACCTATAAACTACTGCTAAAAACGTACAAGAACCATATAAAAACATATTTCCCTGCTAGTGTGTTGATAAATTATTTCTCATATTTAAGAATTTGTTTTTTGTGGCCCCATAAATAAGAAAAATATATTCACTATAGATATTAATCTGGATAGAGTGATCATTGACATCCATTTATATTTAAATTAAAATAAGATATACATGTATAAAATAAAAGAAAATAAAATGAAACAAAATATATAATATTTATTGAAATAATTAAAAAATAAATAGTACATATTCGTTCTTATTATTTTCACAATATCAATATAATGAATTCTTTATGGGTTTAAAAAATAATCATGGATATAAATATCCACAATGTCATCATCGTGATTCAAGTTCTTATCATTAATGTTCTATTTAATGAACTTTTATTTCTATTTGATTGATTGTTGATAAATATTAAAAATATGTTTTAAAATATGATAGGTATGAGAAAAGTGATCCTTTACACCACGCTGAAAGCTATCAGTTTCATCAAACTTCATTTTTTGATATGGTTATTCATTATTTGAACTTTTCTACACATGTAATTTTCTATTCTCATTGGATTTATGACCAACTCGAGAAAATGGTTTTCTTTTAATGAAACTTTTCTATTTTTTTTCCATGAAAATGATTATATGTACTCACATTTTATATAGGAAATCAATCTACACCAGTTATCTTTAATTTTTGATTCATCGTCAGAATTTCATTGTTTTGTTTTGCAACAATAAAGCAAGAGATTAATTCAAAGTATTTTGAATTTTTTTTGTATTATTGTTTTATAATTAAATTAGAGGCATGGAAAGTAGAAAATTTATTTTCTATCATATTGGTGTAAATGATATTTTATTCTTATAATAAAAATTGTGATTCAATTTTAAATATCACAGAGTTATATTTTATTAGGTTCATCCATTTTAAAACCACTTTAAAAATAAGTATTTGAACTTCTAAATTGATTGATTTCCGAAGTCTGATTTCTAAAACCAAATAGTTATAGTGGAGTGGTGGGACTAATGTCTATAATTTCATATGAAAAAAGACTTTAATAATTTAAATCACAAAAAAATCAATAAGAAGAAACCATTATGAGTTTGGAAAGAGGAAGTGCAGATATTTAAGGGACCTGCAAAAGGGTCACTTATAACATTACATATGGGTTCTTGGTATTCACGAGGAATACATAAGCATTATTCATAAAATTATATAAGTTTAAAATCATGGATATTCTAGATATACACACTATTCCATAAAAGGAGGAGTTAATGTGATTGATGCCTCTAATCAAGTGAAGGAATGGTCATAAATATTAGATCCAAGAGAGGATACCCTCCATAAATATTAGAAGGTAGTTCCATTGGTTTCACCTACTAGGATTTAATTTAATAAATGGGGTGGGGAAATTTTATCTAAGGCTATCCAACATTGTAATAAGATATTTCTTCATTAAAAATTGTATTTCAGTGTTTCACCTGTAGAATATGACTTATTTTAAACCATGTAAAATAATTTTGTATTATTTTCTTATTTCCTTCAATTGTTGTATTCTATAAGTTCTTGTTTTTTATGTGTTCATTATAGTGTGTGTCTATGGTGACTTATCTTTAAAGTTTTAGAAACATCATTATAATGAGATATTTCAGAATTTTTTGTTTCGGTTCTTTTTAATAATTGTGTATGTTCTAGGGAATAACATTTTATCAGAAGGTTTTAGATCCAACAAGTGGTATCAGAGATTATTTGTAGAGTTTTAGTTTTTCTAGACATAGGAAAAGGTTTTTTAGACCTCATTTCAGTAGCATAACTCTTCTATCATAGGTGAATTCTAGTAAGTCGTTCTTGTTCCCATTTATGTTTTTTGCATTGAGTGAGATTTTATTGATTCTGTAATAAATGGTGTTAGATGAAGGTAAGGTCTAGATGGAGAAGTTGGATGGGATGGATTTTGTATTTTGAAAGATGAAAATAGTGTATTATCAACTATATAATGATCATGACCTTTCATTCACTAGTACCAAATAAAAAATGATGAATAATTATGAATGGGAATGGATGGGAAAGAAATATCTAGGATTGATCCAAATATCACTATTCTGGAACAAGGATTATAACATCCATCAGGTGAATATTTCTTTTGAACTTATGAAGGATTGCTTCCATATTTTTTAGAATACAAATATAATTAATAAAAAAAATTATTATGGAGGCTATTCAGTATGACCATATCAGAGGTAAATTTGGAGGTTGATCATGTCAACAACTTCAACATAGTACTAAGACTATTTAAATTAGTGAAGGTTAAGTTTATAAATCTAAATAAGGAATATTCATTTTTTATGCCTATGAAATTTATGGAATTAAATAGTTATCATAGTGATTAACTCATGAAGTAATATGGATATAGTGGTTTAGAATTTTAGGGATCTATTTTTGAACATGGATATTCAGTAGATGTATATATATTCATCTACTATAAAATCCATTAGTGTGGAATGTAGGGGAATTTTGATTCATAGAAGTGTCATAATAATGGAAAATGAAAAATAAAAAGAATAATAAGACATAGTAGCTTGGTTAAAAGTGGCCCCATGTGGTTGAATTATTGTAGGAAAGGACATATGAAGAAAAAATTGAGGGAGAAAGGATTTAATTTTGAAAGATAAGTTTCTTAAATTACATCCATAAATATTGTTTTTGAATTATATAAGTGGTTTTCAACTGAGTGTCACCAATCCACTTGAATCTTGGATTATATAATCTAGATTTATTTCACTCTTCAGCTGATAGGAGTATGATAATTTATAATTATGGAAGGTTTGAAAAGTTACATCTTTCAATTTATGAATCTTTTGAGATAATGGTAAAGGGTGACATATTCATATGAATAAAGAGTGTAATCTTTTTGTTACTTCAAGGAGTATGACACATAAATGGGTTAAGGGAGAACTAAATTTCGATAAGAAAGTTATATAATAAAGGTTTCTATAAAAAAATTAGATGGATCATGGAAATTTATTTGTTGTTAATGGTGGTGTATAAAGGAGTGAAAGATGGAACATTATACCTAAATGTAGTTTTGGAAGGTAAAATGATTGCTTGAAAAGTTACTACAAAAAATTTATAGTATGAATATATTTGTTGTTCAACTGAGAATGGGATTAAACCCCTTTCTACTGAAGGAATTATAATGATAAAAAGAATAGATTATGGAACATGTGAAGTATAAATCCATGGAAATTAGTTGAATGTATCATTTTAAATGGAATATGAGATGCCCAAGGACTAAATGTTAGATTTGGTTCATGCAGAGGTATAGAAGCAAGATCTAAACCATTATAATGAAGGTTTACTATACTATATTACCTTCAATGATTATGAGACAAAGAAGGTGTGGATATTTTTTCTTAAGAAAACATATTATGTTTTTAGAACCGTTTTTAAATATATCTATAGTGAAAAAGAAGACTGAAAGTAAACTCAAGTGTTTGAGTTTAGAAACCAGTGGGGAATATAGAATCTAGGAATTCAAAAGGTCCATTTGGTGAAAAGGCATACTATTTGGGTACACCATACCTAGTACACTAAAAAAAATATATTAATGGAGAGGATGAATTATATTTTACTGGGGAAGTTAATGAGTATAAGGATTCACAATAGTTTTCATAAGGAGTTTTGGGAAGAGGCCATGAACTATGCTACTTTATTAACGAATCGAAGTCTATCATCTCTTTTAAGGAAGGGAATTTTGAAAGTATATTGATTTGGATATAAGATTCAAATTTCTTATCTCAAATATTTTGGTTCACTCACCAACATCCACATTGATTACAAGTAAAGAGAAAACTTAGATGCTAAGTCTCAAGCATGTTTCTTTTTAGGGTATAAAGAAAAAGACATTGTCTTTCTATTGGGGGAAAATAACATGAATAATGTTGTTAGAATCCAAAATGTTATCTTCAATGAATAGATCATATGTAAAAATAAGAAGTAAGTTTAATTTGTATATTTGATCAAAGAATCGTCATAATATAAGGTTCACCTAAACGGAATTCCATAACTTCTAGTTATTCTGGAAAACTATGGAGTGTATATGTCTTGGAAACACCAAATAGTCTAGAAGAAGTTTCAAATATAAGTTGATTTATAATAGTGTTTCCAAAGATAGAATAAAAAATAGCTTAGGGATATAGAAGAAAGGGTATACCTCTAGAAGGTGAATTTATAAAATAAATGGTTTTTGATAGATATAAGAAGCTAATTCAGTTATGGAGATTTACCAAAATTTAGTGCTAATTTTAGAGGTACATAAGTGCATTAAACTATTTTTTTCAATGATGATGGATAACCTAAATCTCTATAAGTGGATGTAATTATTCATTGGTAAATTTAGTGGGAGTTAGGGATTATATATGATATTGAATCCTTACATGTTTCCAAGAAATGGGAGTTAATGAAATAACATACAAGGAGGTGATTACTTCAAAAAAATGGGTTTATTAGATGAAGTAGGAATGATATTTTAAAGGTGAAATAAGTAAAGGCATGTTGTGAAGTGTTTTCCAAAAATAGAAGGTGTACATTTTTCTAATAACTTTATCGAGTTGTTAAACACATGAATATCCAGATGGTACTTAGTATGGTTACCATAGAAGATTTATATTTAGAGTAGTTAGATATGAAAATATATTTCCTTTATGGATATTTGGAGAAGGAGATTTACATGGAGTGAAAAAAAGGGATTAATGGAGAAAAAAATAATTATTTTTTGTACAAGTTAAGGCAGATACATTATGGTTTGAAGTACGCATCGAGGCAGTGGAACCATTAGTTTAATGCCTTTATGGTGGAATGAACAATTTTTTGGGGAAATGCATGTTATTTTTTATTCTAGATTTTATACAGTGATGAGAGTTTTATCATTTTACTTATTTATGTTGATGACATGTTATTGTTGGGATGATAGTATAAATGATTGATGAGATGAAATTTTAATTGTCTAGATATTTTGAGAAGAAGGATATTGGTTCAATAAAAAAAATTTCTAATATATATTTTAATGTAATTAAATTTTAAAACATTATTTTATATTCAATTTTAATGTTTCTATAATTTGGTGAAATTATTTAGAATGTTTGAGGTGAAACCAGTTAGTAATCCTATACTTGGATACTTCAAGCTGAGTAGGGAAAAGGTAGCTTGAAGGGAACTATAGGCTAATTAAGTGGAAAAGGTTCCTTCCACATCAGAAGTTATAATCTTAATTGTGTCATGGTTAGTACATGGTAGAAAATTTTACATGTAGTGGGATTGGTTATCAGGTTCATGGATAATCTCAACAAAAATGAGAAGCATTAAATTTTGGATTTGTTTCCCGAGAACAAATTAATTTGAACATTAGATTACCTTTATATTAATGGTCTTGAATATTAATAAATATTTTATCACAAGATTATTATTTTTCTAATTAACATTTAATATAATATTTCTCATAGAGTATCGTTCAAATATAAAGGATATAATAATACCTTAATATGATTAGAACCTAATGTATAATGAAAAAATACTTAAATACATGTTCTATGACTAGATGAAATAATATAAGTAGATACATATGATATAGGATATTAATAGTATGGGGTTCATCATAAATTCAAAAAAAATATCATGGAGTTCACCCTTGTTAATATCAGTGAGAGGAGGTTATGAAAACTCACTCAATAATAGGAAATCCAAATCTTTTATATGTTATTGAATGATCCTACTGTGAAACATGTGTGTTGATTATTATACTTGAGATTATTATTAATTCATGTCATGATTCGTGTATATTGATGTATTGACAAAAAGAGTGAATACATATGCTCATTGTGAGATAGAATATGTTGGGTTCCTCACAAGTGATATGGAATTTATAAATAAGTTAAGAAGGGATTTCTCTCTTCTGATTTTAATGGAAGTTGATATCATAGAAAATTTGATTAAAGTCAAACTATCTGATTATTTCTATGGTTACAGTGGTTTTATCAAAAAGTAAATTTCCATAAATTTAAAGAAAGATACATGAAACATATATATTGATGGAAAAATTGATATAATCTAACTGAAAAGGTACAAAGATAAGTCAAATATATTACACAATGAGAGTTTATATGAGGTAGTTACCATTGCAACATTAACACCTTTATCTATGGGTTCCTTGATGTGATTTGAGATGAAAATCTTGAACTTTAGGAAATATTGACCTAACTACATTGAGAAATGAGCTAGAGGGTCACATAATAAATGTTTCTAGAACCTCAATTAAATTCTATATGAATTTAATTTTAAATTAGAATGTTATTATCATTTTTTAAGGAATAATATTTATTTGGGTTGTGTTGATCTTAAATATTCAGTCTCTATTTATTCAAGAGAATATATGTGAGTTGAATATTAAATAAATATTTATTATCAAGGTATGTAAAAAATTACATTTATATATTTTATTTATTTATCTCATATTTATTCACAAAGTAACATAAAATTATTTATTTAGTTACATGATTATTACATTAATATTTATTCACAAGTATATGAATATAATATTTATTTATTTATCAATTGAATAATATGGTGATATTTATTTTGTTATATAAATTTTCATTATTCAAGGGTTTAATAAATATCATGGAGGACTGACAGACTGTTTTAAGGGCCCAAGTGGAAATGATATATTATATATATTTTAAATAAATAAAAATAAATTTATTTAGTAAATTATATTAAATAATCTATGAGTGTTGGGAATGTCAAGTAAATAATAACAATATGGTTGTTATTATGGAACGTTGGGTTCACCAAGTACTAAGACATTGTTTAAGGGCCTATCTGTAATTACTAATTCTTAATCCTATATATATGTAGTCATTTATATCAATTATATATAATAACATTGTTGTGAAAAACATTATCAAGAGAGAAATATCTCATTCCATAGATAGAAACCTCTCAATAATTCTCTAAATAATAGAGATCCCCAGTCCTTTACTCTCTCAGGTCTAAATAGAACAAGATGAGTCCATCAAGCCATGAAGAAATTCTTATTTTAATCAACATTGAATGATAAAAGTGGTGATAATTTATTTTTCTAGCACTTGAATAGTCTAGGATCATGTATCAGGGTTCATGGATCACATGTGGATATCGCTATATGGACTTTACACTTGAATAATTTGATAAAAAATTTGTATGACAAGATGTGGTCAGCCAAACCAACAATGAAGAACTAATTTAAAAAAAGTAATTCTTTATTTATATAAATTAATTATTATTTATATGTGAATGATCTTATCTCTGATTCTTCTATAGATTCTTTTAACAATTTTTGAGGATTTATCTGAAGAAAGTAATGAAGAACCATTATTGGGAATGATCCAAACAACATCCTCTACACATTAAAAACTTCAAGTGGTATTATAATGATAAAATTTTAATTTATAATTACTTATTAATAATTGATGAGTTTATTCATTTTTTTCTTAGCCATTTATTTCTAGTTTGTTCTGTATTAATCCAAAAGATGATATTATATGTTCATTCACCATTATATGACTAGTAATGGGTTAAGAATAAATAAATAATGTTTATGGATTCTAGTCACATGACATGGGACTACACCATTTGTAGCGGGAGTACATGCCATGTATCCATATTTTTTATACTTGGATGAGTTGTGAGAATTCTAGTGTATAGAGTAGAGAATGGAATATGGTGTCATTACACACCGTATATTAACCAATCTAGGATGGTATATAATTTACCAGACTACACAACATGTAGTTTGTGTATACATCATGTAATCCACATGTTTTCATAGTGAAATTCATGGAAAAAAATTAGTCAAATACACAGAATATATTAGTTACACCCCACATGGATCCTAACAGTTGAACAACATAGACTAGAGATGATTACACAATGTTTAGCTAGCTTAAAAACCTTATAACACATAGATTTCCATAATGAAAAAAATGAGTCCCTAGGGATGTAATGTTGACATCCCAGATAGTGTAATACAAAGTGTGTAGTAGGATGTACACGTCTTGTAAGTCATACATGTTCACATGAATTAAAAATCGAGCTAGGTTGTAAATAGCATGAATTAATTTCATGAATTTAGCATTAGTTATTGACTTAAAATAATATAAATGGCATTTGGATAGTGTAAATACCATGTGATAATGTTTCATAGAATTAAATTATTAATTATTTTCCATATAATGTTTGGTTCTACACACTATGTATAGTCATTAGACATGTTTTTTACTTTATGAGCATTACAATTTATACAGACAACATATGTTAATGTGTTTCCATGTTTGATAAATGTAATGTTGAATACATTATTTGACTCATGGGACTACACATCATGTAACAATGTGGAATTCTGTGTATGCTACATTCCATGTAAGTACATGGTACCTAATAAGGATAATTAGGTATAACATGTGAAAGGGCATGCACCATATTTTATCCAATACATGTTGTAACATCCCGTGTTTTGCACTGGATAAAAAAACGAATGAAATTAAATTTTTTCCATTAAATGTGCTGGCTGGTTTTAAAAACTGAGCGTCGGAACATTTTTCTCCGATAGTCAACATTTCAGCATTGATAGAATAAAAATATTAAGTTTATTTTATTGATACACGTGTTTGTTTCTTTTCAAAAAAATTGAAATAACTCTCAAAAGGTGTGTCTTATGAGAAATATGAGACCACCGTTAGGTCCAGAACATCGGCTTTACCCTAGGTAGGGTATAACATTGATTCGCATTGGGTATTTGGCACCCTCTCACATGATAATTACATCTTTATTTTTAATTAATTAATTATTCCGTTTTTATATAATAAAGAGCTTTTTCCTCACAAATGATGCATCGAATGAGAAATATGACATCACAAATAGTTCCAGGATGTGGGGTTTACCCTAGGTAGGGTATAACGTTTGCGAACGGTGGATGTTTGGTCATATCAGACCTGAAGATAATTTAATTGGGTTAAATATTTGTGTTGGTCATTAGAAATAATAATAATATTTTTATTATTAATATTATTATTTGCGTTGATGGAAACAAATGGAAATTTACTACCACAATTAATAAATTTTGTCGCGGTGTAAATAATAACTGGGAAATGTAATAAATCATATATTATTAATTGTTCCATAAAAATACAAATCCGTAATCAATACTAATTTAATAACCGTTATTTTTTTTGGTTATTATTTTAAAATATTAATGGTTCCACTGATTAGTTATATTAAATAATAATAATTTTAATTATTTTAACTTATCAACTTAAATAAAGGTGTGTGTAATTTAATTTCTATTGTCCTAATTCTTTAAAGCGGCCTAGGGCGCACATCAGCGCACCCCACTGAGGGTCTCGGGCGGCTATTTAATTAATTTAAATAACTATAGACGTTTTATGAAAAATGTTATGTTGTGATTTAGCGTGATGTTTGGGATTTAAAATAATTAATTAAGTATTGAAAAGAGATAAGAAAAAATTTAAATAAATTTAAAAGAAATAAAAAAGGGATAAAAAGAAATTATAAATAAAATTTGAAGGGGGTTACGGAAAAATGTAAAAATAATTAAAATGGGAAATCTTCATTTTTATTTATTTTTTTCCCTTCACATCCTTTTTATTTTATTTTATTTTTTCATTTATTTTACTTTTTAATTTTCTTTTATTTTTTCTCTTATTTTTTTCTTCTTCCTTTTCTTTCTTTCTTTTTTTCCTCTCCTCCTCTCCTCCTCTCCCTCACATCGCACATCCCTCTCCCCCAAGGTGGCGCACCTCCATGCTCCTTCGAAACAATGTAGCTCATCTGTCTGTCATCTTTTTTCTTCTCCATTAGGTGTGTAGTAAACCTTAGGGAAAGGCTAACCTTTCGTAAGTGGAATCGTAGGTTTTTTTTGTATCTTATGCACAGTTCGTCACAGAAGGATTTTACCCTATTTTGGGGTTTTTATAAAATCTTCTATTTTCATTGGTTTTATGTCAAATCAAATCCTACCATGGATCATAGGATCATCTAAAAACAGAAGATAGGGATTCTACTCTCTTTCCCTCCGTTTTGTTGAGATTTATAAAAATGCACCATTGTGTCATTAGTCGATGCCTACCAGCTTTGTACAAATTCACCCAAACTCTTTAATTTATTTTTTTCATCTAGTTGGTGCATCCCTTTTGATCATGAATTAATTTTTTTAATTTTTTGAAATGTGGTCGGACACCCCTTTGGGTGTGCCGACGTGGTCGGTATAAATTCTGTTTGCCCGGGTATTTAGTTCATTTAACTGCATGTTTTGCGAAGCCTATTTTTGTTGGGTTTAATTTAAATAATTATTTTAGAATAATTATGAACCTTGAATTGTTGGATCTTTAGTATTTTTTTCCTGAATTATTTAATATTTTAAATGTGTATTCCTGTGCCTTTAATTTAATTAACTTCATGTGTTGAACAACCTATTTTTTTGGGTTTAATTTAAATAATTATTTTAGAATAATTATGAACCTTGAATTATTGGATATTTGCTAGTTTTTTTTGTGCTGAATTATTTAATTATATAAATGTTAATTCTCGTGAATTTAATTTAATTAACTTGATTTGTTTCACAACCTATTTTAGTAGTTTTTTGTGATGAATTATTTAATTATTTAATTTTGTATGTCCGGGCCTTTAATTTAATTAACTACATGTGTTGTGCACCATATTTTTGTTGTGTTTAATTTAAATAATTACTTTAGAATAATTATGAACTATGAATTGTTGGATCTTTGGTATTTTTTTGTGCTGAATTTTTAAATTATATAAATGTGCATTCCCAGGCATTTAATTTAATTAACTGTATGTGTTGTACAACCTATTTTTGTTATGTTAAATTAAAATAAATAATTTAGATTAATTATTAACAGGGAATTGTTGGACTCTTGGTTGTTGGTTGTGATGAATTATTTATTTATTTAAAAGTTCATTAATTTTCTTATGATGATGCATTATCTTTCCTTGTTGATATTATTATGCTACAATATTTGATTTGTACCTTATGATGCACAGGTGTATCTGGTTAGTTTGCAAGCTCTGAGTTTATATGTTGATTATTTCATATCTACTGCTGTGAAAACTTTAATTAAATTCAAATCGTGGAGAGGAGGTGGTTCATGTATTAAGGGCCACACTTAGACCTTCTATTCTTAACTGGTTACCTCTATGTGTCGGGGGCGGTGTCATTGGCTTTTCCAGACTGATACTTCCCTTGGCTTTCTAATACTTATGAGTGATACTAGTTCTAAAAGGACCCACCAGGACGGATCTGTTGGTAATGTGTCTAAGCCAACCTCAGATGAAACTTGACCCTTTTTTTGCGATATCGAGATGGACCCAGGGTAAATACATGCCTCGGGCGATACTTGGTCTTTTGAAATATTGCTTTGGATGGGCTCAGTGGTATTGGATAAATTGACGGATGTTCCATACCGATACCATCGGGATGGGCTCGAACACCAACTCTCAACTAAAAACCTTAATAATGATGCACTTAAGGTTTATATTATTGTCATTTGAGTCACTTGGGAATTGAGATATACTTCTGATATGTGGATGTGAACCTGGTTGACACTCGACATATACCCCGAGTTAAAGCACATGCTTAGGGTATACCACTTTCTTATTTACCTTGCTTCTTTTTGGGTTTTATATATATGTTTGTACCTGCATTCTACGGACAAATATCCTTTCAGACTACCAACTTAGGCTGAATTAGGTGATTAGGAATGGGTGTCATTTGGAACCCGAGCCAACTTATTTATTCCATTGCACTTAATTAATTATCTTAAATTTTTATATAATGGCACACTGCATTTTATCATTACACAAAATGGAAAGGTTTAGACACCTCAGGTGTTGGCCTACTGGTAATTTATCTCACAACCTGATTGGGTGTAGTTGACACCCAAGTATATTATTTGATTGTAGGTATTGACAAGGGGAAGCGTGCTACTTTTGATTCTTGATTGATTGTTGCTGCTTAGGATGGAGATTGGGGAAGAGGACCGAGCCTTGCTCATGATGCAGTTGTCGCACTTTGTTTCTTTTCTTTTTAGTTGATATCATGTTTGGGTTCTATTTTTTGTACTTTCATTTTAGACATACATCATGTCATGACATCGTTTTTTGAGCTTCCATAGTTGATTCTTATTCAGTTGGATTATCCATATTGCTTCTACTGTAGTTTATTCATTTATATGCTTCTGCTATTTATTATTAATTGTTTTTACTTCCGCTATGATAATACCTATTACCTATGAGGGAATAGCCTCCCCCATGGACACGTTAAAATGGCCCTCACTGCTAGTCAGTAGCCTCTGGTGTTCGTGGAGATGCGCTTGAGGTGATGTAACCCACCAGTTCGGCCACCATCTTAAAGGTGAGATGGGTCTGGACGTTACAAAGTGGTATCAGAGGTGGTATTTTTTTTCCTGTGTCTTACTATTTTGGGTTGGTAGACAGGAAACTAGGAATGTATCGGCACTTGGTTAATAGCTTTGTCTAGGACTGATCACCCCACATACGGGAAATGACCAAGTGGCCAGGGTTGGGATTATTGTTCATGCTTTTCGATGTTACAATTGTTATGATTTCACCTCGAGTGATTTGGAGTAATTTTGGTTGCTTATGAATTTATGGAATTTATGCTATTTTACCCTTGGCCTTTTAAGGTAAGGATGAAGCATTTCATGCATTATAATAGGTACATAGGAATTCAAATGACATGCATTGTGTCATGCCATGTAGTTGCATTTTAGGCTTCTTGTTGATTCAAATTGTGTGTCTTTAATGCATGTCATGCCTTTTATTTGTTTACCATGCCTTTTTATATACCATATTTCAGTGATAAATTTATCATGCTAGTTTGTTTCCATGCTACCTATTTAATACCATGTTTTCCTTGTATCATGATTTTGTGTCTAGTAGCTTGACTCTATGATTAAAATGTTATGATTGTTTGATTACAACATGTCTCTATATGTTAGATTCTTGTAGTGACATGCTAGCATGTTATTTATATAATTGGTTTCTTTGCAAAAATTTATTGGTTTCCTTTGAATGGGATCCAAATGCCGAAAAATTTAAAGTGTATAGTTTCTTATTAAGTTGATAGCCACCCATAAATCTAGTCTGATATGTGTTTGAGCATGTTATAATTTCAAATTAATCGGTTAATTACCTAAATGCACCACTAGGACCTAGTAGGCTAGTTGGTGTATGTTCCTTATGAGATACCATAGTATGGGTGTTGTGACTTTAATAATTAAACAACTGTTTTTTTTGCATTCAAATGATCTCAGGTCATCTTAGTGGAACCATTGCTGGACTCCTTATCTACTTAAAAGGAATTTATGTGATTGATTAGCTAATTAGGGAAGAGATTTCAATTAATGTAAATGTTTTAAAATGGAGTTTTATAAAGCTTTCCAGTTTTTCCCTTGAGGTGTTGGTTACGATCATGTACCTTGTGTTTTGTTTTGAAAAATGGTACCTTATGTTTTGATTAAATATTTTGATGATTAAAGATTAAATGTGATTAAATATAAAGGGCTTGTATATGGAACCTGTAGCAATGTACTCTATTTAATACCCTGGTATAAGGGTAGTTTGAGTTTATCCTTGAGTTTCTTTGGAACAGAACCATTCACATGCCATTGTCCCTAGTTGGATCCCCTTACTTAAAAATAACACCCTTGTTTGGACAGGTTGTCATGTTTTCATTGACTTTTGTTCCGGGCTTGAGCATCTATAAATTCTCATTTTCTATCAGGTTAGACATGCCTTAGGAATGGTCAGTTTCTTTATAGGTTGTTCAACCCTCTCTTATCAATAGAGATAGATGATTCAATATGCCGTCCTCTGAGTTAAAATTCATCTTACTTCTTTATCACCTCGGGGTAGTATGCGTTCACATACGCGGTACCATCGAGTGCTGGTTGAGTTCAGTGTAATCATCAAGTCTTGCTCTGTTAAATATGTTTTGGGTAATCTTTTTAGTGCATTAACTTCTGTGTTAAAGTAATCAAGTTTGTCCCAACGCTCAGGATGACTTCAAGAGACTCGGGTGTTTTGGCACACCAACTAGTTTGGTTGGGATTTCATGCCAATTGTTTAAATGTTTTCCATCTTGTAATCACCAAATCCTCTTATTTTACTCTTCCTTAAGCGATGAGAATGTCCCCTATCTTTCCTTCTTCCTTGATACACAAAGAGAGAATCGGTCATTCGCCATACTAATGCTTTAAAAGTTTTTGGTCTTGTTTAGGGTGTTTTTCTCAGTATTGCACACTAATGCATCATTCTTATCGAGGATTGGTTTATTTTTGAGTGATCCTTGAATTTATGTGTAGGAATTCCTTGGACGAACTCTTGGACACCAGTCGTTTCATCTAAATTGACCGCCAGGCCAATGCCACTCTAGACTCGGTCAATGTTTTGATATGGGCATCTTTCCCTTATACCAATGTCTCACTCATAAACATGGAGTATGGACTACCTTGAATTAGTTCCTTTCACTCTTGTTGTGCCAATCCGAGGTTACCCTAGACTTGTTGTCGGACTCGGTGATGCCTAAATCAAGGAACGTCACCGGAGGTCAAATATGAAATTTAGTGGACTTGTTTGTGTGAATGTGAGATACCTTTAAAGAATACATCACAGTTTAGTCTATAAAACACCAAGCATCTAATCTGAGAACCTTCTTAAATTGTCAGTCGGAGTGGCTTGAGTAGTTTTTTCTCATGTTCAATAAAGCGGTCAGTGAAGCACTTTTTTATGTCATGTCGTTAGGTGAGATGAGTGCAGTTTGTGTCGATCAGGGAGTTTCATAAAAATCTGGCTCGACTTGGGATTTAAGGGAAATGAGGAATTGACCATTTTATCCATTTCGGAAATCAAGCGAGAAACGTCACTAGAACGCTTAAGGGCATGTCATGTACGAAATTCCAACTGAGGAAGGTGGCATGACATAGAATTTTCTTCATTCTAACTTTAAAACCTAAGGTGGAAAGAAACATTGGCCAGAAGATAATGAGATGATGACAAGGTCGTATCTCTAGATGAACGTGTTTGGATAGGTATGGTCTCGGTGTTTCAATTATAAAATGAGCATTGAATCGGATCATAATAACATACATGCCTCTTGCCTAACCAATGTTTGAGTGTGACTTGGGCATTTAGATATGAAACATGACCTTTTGTATGATAATGCATGACCCTGTAGATCAGGTGAGGGTTACGTTGTTCTTGAAGTCTTCTCGGAGACAAGAAGTTCTAATGTGGGAAGGTTGTAACTTCCCGTGTTTTGAACCGGATGAAAAAAACGAGATAAATTAAATTTTTTCCATTAACTGGGCAGGCTGGTTTTAAAAACCGAGCATCAAAGCATTTTGTTCTGATAGTCAACAATGCGGCATTGATAGAATAAAAATATTAAGTTTATTTTATTGATACATGTGTTTGTTTCTTTTCAAAAAAATAAAATAACTCTCAAACAGTGTGTCGTATGAAAAATTTGAGACCACCATTTGGTCTGGAACGCCGGGTTTACCCTAGATAGGGTATAACCTTGATTCGCATCAGGTTTTTGGCACCATCGCACATGATAATTCCCTCTTTATATTTAATTAATTAATTATTCTGTTTTTATATAATAAATAATTATTTCCTCACAAATGGTGCGTCGAATGATAAATCTGACATCATCGATAGTTTTGGGACCTGATATTTACCCTAGGTAGAGTATAACCTTTACGAGTGGCGGATGTTTGGTGATATCACACCCAAAGATAATTTAATTGAGTTAAATATTTTTATTGTCCATTAGAAATAATAATAATATTTTTATTAATAATATTATTATTTGTGTTGATGTCAATAAATGGAAATGCACTTCCAGAATTAATAAATTGTGTCGAGGTGTAAATAATAACTGGACAATATAATAAATGTTATATTATTAATTGTTACATCTAAATACAAATCCACAATCAATATCAATTTAATAAACGTTATCTTTTTTGTGGTTATTGTTTGAAAATATTAATGGTTCTATTGATGAGTTATATTAAATAATAATAATTTTAATTATTTTAACGTATTGACTTATATCAAGGTGTGTTCCATTTAATTGTGGTTGTCCTAATTCTTTAAAGCGACTTAGGGCGCACGTCAGCGCACCCCGCTGCGGGTCCTGGGTGGCTATCTAATTAATTTAATAACTGCAGATGTTTGATGAAAAATGTTATGTTTTTCTTTAGCGCGATGTTAGGGATTTAAAATAATTAATTAAGGATAGAAAATATATAAGAAAATATTTAAAGAAATTTAAATGAATGCATGAAGGGATAAAAAATTATAAATAAAATTGGAAGGGGTTATGGGAAAATGTAAAAATAATTAAAATGGGAAATGTCCATTTTTATTTATTTTTATTCTTTTTCCTTCCAATCCATTTTATTTTATTTTATTTTTTTTTTTATTTTCGTTTTTACTTTTCTTTTATTTTTTCTCTTATTATTTTTTCTTCCTTTTTTTCTTTCTTTTTTCCTCTCCTCCTCTCCTCCTCTCCCTCACGTCGTACCTCCCTCTCCCCCTAGGTGGCGCACCTCCCTGCTCCTCTTTCAGAAGACTGGAGCTCCTCCGTCTGTCATCCATTTTCTTCACTGTTAGGTGTATAGTGAACCTTAAGGAATTTCTAACCTTGAGCAGGTGGAATCATAGGTTTTCCTTGGATATCCTACACATAGTTCATCGCAGAAGGATTTTATCCTATTTTGGGGTTTTTCTAAAATCTTTCGTTTCATTCATTTTTGGTCAAATCAAAGCCTACCACGGATCATAGGATCATCTAGGACTAGAAGGTAGGGCTTCTACTCTCTTTCCCTCCATTTCGTTGCGATTTATAAAAATGCACCGTTGTGCCGTTAGTCGGTGCCTACCGGCTTTGTACAAATTCACCCAAACTCTTTTATTTATTTGTTTCGTCTAGTTGTTGTCGCCCTTTTGATCATGAATTAATTTATTTAATTTTTTGCAATGTGGTTGGACACCCCTTTGGGTGTGCCGACGTGGTCGGTATAGATTCTGCTAGCCTGGGTATTTAATTCATTTAACTGCATGTATTGCACAACCTATTTTTGTTGGGTTTAATTTTAATTATTATTTTAGAATAATTATGAACCTTGAATTGTTAGATATTTATTAGTTTTTTATGCTGAATTATTTAATTATTTAAATGGTCATGCTTGGGAATTTAATTTAATTAACTGCATGTGTTGCGTGACCTATTTTTTTGTGTTTAATTTAAATAATTATTTTAGAATAATTATTAACCTTGAATTGTTGGATATTTGGTAGTTGTTTGTGCTGAATTATTTAATTATATAAATTTGAATTCTTGGGCATTTAATTTAATTTATTACAAGTGTTGCACAATCTATTTTTGTTGTTTTGAATTCAAATAAATAATTTAGATTAATTTTGAACCAGGAATTGTTGGAATCTTGGTTGTTAGTTGTGCTGAATTATTTATTTATTTATAAGTTCATTTATCTTCTTATGTTGATGTAGTATCATTCCTTGTTGATATTATTATGCTGCAATATTTAATTTGTACCTTTTGATGCACAGGTGTATCTAGTTAGTTTTAAAGCTCTGAGTTTATATTTTGATTGTGTCATATCTGCTACTGTGAAAACTTTAACAAAATTAAGGGCGGGGAAAGGAGGTGGGTCCCGTATTAAGGGCCAAACTTAAACCCTCTGTTCCTAACTGGTTTCCTCAATGTGTCAGGGGCGGTGTCATTGGATTTGTCGGACCAAGACTTCCCAAGGCTTTCTAATACTTATGAGCGATACCAGTTCCAAAAGGGCCCAACAGAACTGATCTGTTGGCAATGTGGCTAAGCTAGCCTCAGATGACACTCGACCCCTTTTTTGTGATATCGGGATGGACTCAAGGTAAAGCCATGCCTCGGGCGATACTTGGTCTTTCGAAAGATTGTCTTGGACGGGCTCGGTTTTATTAGATAAATTGACGGATGTTTCATAGAGATACCATCGGGATGAGCTCGGACTCCAACTCTCAACTTGAACACTAATAATGATGCACATATGGTTTATATTATTGCCATTTGAGTCACTTGAGAATTGAGATATTCTTCTGATATGAGGAAGTGCAGCTGGTTGACACTTGACATAGACCCCAAGTTAAGGCACTAGATTGGGGTATACTTCTTTCTTGCTTACCTTGTTTTTTTCTGGGTTTTATATATATACATGTACGTGCATTCTACTGACAGGAACCCTTTCAGACTACCGGGTTAGGCTGAAGTAGGTGATTAAAAACGGGTGTCGTTTTGAACCTGGGATGACTTATTTATTCCACTGCACTTAATTAATTATCTGAAATTTTTATATAATGGAACACTGCATTTTATCATTGCACGAAATGGAAAGGTTTAGACACCTTGGGTGGCGGCCTACTAAGATTTTATCTCACACCCTGCTTGGGCATCATTGACACCCAAGTATATTATATTATTGCAGGTATCTACAAGGGTAAGTGTGCTACTTATGATTCTTGATTGATTTTTTTGCTTGGGATGGAGATTGGGATAGGGGACTGAGCCTTGCTCGTGATGCAGTTGTCTCACTTTGTTTATTTTCTTTTTAGTTGATAGCATGATTGGTTTCTGTTTTCTGTACTTTTAATTTAGACATATATCATGGAATGACTTCATTTTGTGAGATTCCATAGTTGATTCTTATTCAGTTGGATTATCCATATTGCTTCTGCTGTAGTTTATTCATTTATGTGATTCCGCTATTTATTATTAATTGTTGTTTACTTACAATGTGATAATACTTATTACCTATGAGGGCATAGTCTACCCCACGGACATGTTAAAATGGACATCGCTACTAATCAACAGCCTCTGGATTTCGGGGAGATTCTCTTGATGTCATGTAACCCACCGGTCTGGCAACCATCTTTAAGGTTAGTCGGGTCGGGGCTTTACACATGTCACTTACCTGGTATGTTTTAAATTAAACTCTTGTATTTTATTTATTTAAAATTATATATTATGGGAATATTTAGGACTATTATGGTGGAAATTAAGATAAATTAATTAATTAATAAATAAAAATACTAATTTATTAATTTGGGGATTTTATCTTAATATGGAGTGAATTACAATGAATTATAGCTACTTTAAAAATGTGTATTCATTTCATGCACGGATGATCATGAGCATGATTTACCAATTCATTTTTTGTATTCATTTTAATTTTATTATCAATTAATGGGATTTTGATAATTATAAAAAAATTAAAATTATGGTATGTGTATCATCCCCTCATATCATTATGTTTTTTCCCTATATGTACATGATTTATTTTATTTAGACCCTACCCCATGGTTCCCCTCACTTTTGTTTGAGTATACATATGTCAATAAAGGTGCACTCAAGTGATCACATAAAATAAACCAATAGAAAAGATCAATATCATAACATATAATTTATTTTATGTATATTAGGTGCAAGGTTAATTTTTTATGCTTATTGGATGGTTTATTATGATCACAAAAAATAAACTAATTAATAATCATGCATAATGAAATTAATATAAATTTATTATGTGTAAATAATATTATCAATAAATTGTAAATCACTTATTTAAATTCTATATAATATATGCAATCATGTAAAAGGGTTAAATAAATAATATTTACACAAAAATATAAAACCCGCTAAAATAAAATATTCAGTTAGTAAATATTTCCATTATTTAATTTAGGATAGAACCATAGATGAAAGTTATGGTATATACCTTGATAGAACACTTCCATTTATTGAGTAATTCTAAAAAAGGTGTTGGGTTGACTTAAACAATGTCGCATCAATTGGAGTAGATCTTTCTAGAGATGGTGTAAACTTAGAGGCAAGTATTGTGAAAAT
The DNA here is from genome assembly GCA_963277665.1 of Viscum album. Taxonomy (NCBI): domain Eukaryota; kingdom Viridiplantae; phylum Streptophyta; class Magnoliopsida; order Santalales; family Viscaceae; genus Viscum; species Viscum album. Next base: position 615,163,970 of record OY728128.1, read on the forward strand.
TTGACTCCCAGATTTTATGATTGGGGGTCCAATTATTGGATTAAGGAGCTATGAAAAATATAACTAGAAGAATATGGAAACCTGAATACCTTTGATAAATTTACCATAACCTTAATTGGGTTATGAGAAGGGAAATGTGTATCCTAACCCCAAAAATATCTATATGAAATTTTGTTCAGAATTCATTAGTGAGGGATATTGGAATTTGATAAAATAGTAGGAGAAATAAGAAAAATTTATTTTTAACATTTTGGAAATCAAGAATAAGCACTAAAACCTAATTTTTTCATAAAAATGGAAATTAATTCAACTTTGACATAATCATTATGATCAATAGTAGAGAAAGATAAATATATCGCCAACATGAATTTCTAAGATTGGTATAGGTGATTACTATATGCAAGTTCGGAAATTATATGTGTTTGAATAAAAATTCCCTAAATTTCCTTATAAGGTGGATGGTGAAGAAAAGATATCTCTTTATATGAGACACATAGATGATTTGAATGATTTAAAATTCCTCCATCTATCATCCATGACCAGTGAGCTCTAGAAGCTGCATATGGAAATGTAAGTTTATATAAAATTCTATCATCTTTGTGATCTTTATCAAGAGAATGTAAGAAAAGTGAGATATGATATATCTAATGCACTATTCTTACGTGGTCTTGGAGAGAGGTTCTAGATGTGCCTCATGTGACAAAGTTGATTGGATTTATTGAGTATGTGGATATATGAGGCTTAAAGATACCAAAAAAGTTGTACATTGGTCACATATTATCCTCACTACCTTATAGTTTCTTCAATTTAATTGTGAATTATAATATGAGAAATATTGATAAGTCTCTCATGGAATTCCTTACCTTGATTCTCTAGGTAAATTAGTACATGAATCATGAGAAATATGTGGTATTTATGGTGAATAAGAGGAACATAAAGGAAAAGGGGCCCAAGACTAACTCTAATTATAAGGCATTTATAAACTACTCTTCCAAGAAAAGGAAAGTTTGTAGAAAGAAAAAGAATCAATATTTTGTTTGTTTTGTATATAGAAAGTTAGGACACTGGAAAAAGAACTACACCACTATGTGGAAGCAACAGGGAAGCTTTAGGTCAATTAATTGTTGAGTGTAATCTTTCTATATCTATTATTTTTGTGTTAAATACCTATTGTGGTGCACAAATTCATATCCAAATAAATAAAAAAAAGTATATTTATAGTGGTTTCCATCGGTGAGGTGGATCTCTGAGCTACTAATAGAGAAATACATACTACCTTGGATATAGGTGACTATAACCTTACATTACCAACAATGATTATTCTAGTTATGAATAATTTTTTAATGTTCCTAAAGTACAAAAAAATAATTATATCTTTTGGAGTTAACAAATAAACGTATTTTTTATCAAATTTGGGGAGAAATCCATTAATTTTACAAAGTTATAAGTTTTTAATATATGGAACACCTTAAAATGGTATTTATGTTCTAAAATATAAGAAGTAATTATTTAAAATAAATAGTGAATCTAGTTCACATGAATAATATTACACCCAATTTTGGAATCACCTTCTTTATAATGTAAACAAGAAGTACTTGATAAATCTATATCAAGAAGGATTTTTAGATTCTTTTGAACTAAAACCACTTGACAGATTTCATGCAAGTTTACAAGGTAAAATTACCAAACCACCTTTCAGTAGAAAGGTTGTAAGGGCCATGGATCTTCTAAAATTAGTACACATAGATGTTTGAAGACCTTTTCCAGTAGAATATAGAGGTTTATAGTTATAATTCATTACTTTTATCTATTACTTGAGTAAATAGGGATATTACAAATTAATGAGGTGTAAGTATGAATCCTTTGAGAAATTTAAAGTATTCAAGAATGATGTGTAGAATCATATTTGTAAGAAGATAAATAAGATTTTATTTAATTGAGGTGGATATTATATTAAAAAATAATTCATCAACTTTCTATGAGAGTTTCGGATCCTATCTCAACTCACTCTTCTTTATACACTATAGTGGAATGGAATTAGTGAACATTGGAACCACACCTAATAAGACATGGGTAGGTTGATGATAAGTCATGAATTTCCTTCATTATCCTCTTAGGAATATGCAATATAGACTTCCACACACATATTAAATCAATTACCAACTAAATTGGAAAACATAATATTATAATAGTTAATATATGGAAAAAAATTCATATTGCAATCTTATATAAACCTATAATTTTCATACGTAATATTACATCATTTTAGATTAATATTAAATACATAACATTATGATCCATTCCATAATCATAAAAGTTTAATGTTTTTGGAGAGTAGATACATAATCATCTTATTTCATGAAATATCTTCAACATTACTAATATATAATGCTTCATAGGTATACACTACTTAAAACCAATCTTCTTAACCTGGGGAATAAAATACATAGGAAAGTGTGAGATAATATTCTTGATAAGGGTAAACATAGAAGATATAAATCAATGATCATACATGAAAATAAGATATGTATAAGGGTATAAGATCATGATCATAAATCAAAAAGTTCAAACACAATATTTCATAGATCATAAACATGATTCATGGAATAAAACATTATCATAATAATAAAAAAATATTCATAAGAGTTTGGAATCATCAATAATCAGTCATGAGAAATGAGGGCATAACCTAGACATGTGAATAATGAAAAAAAGTGTATAACATTTTGAATATGTATAAATAGAAACAGGTCCACTCAATAAGTTAAGGACATGAAATCAGGACCCCATATAAACTTATGGACATGAAACTAGGTCGAAATTTAATCTTATTGACATAAAAAACAGGTCTATGAAAAATATTATGGACATGAAAACCAGGTCCATGAATAAAATTGTGAACATGGAATCTGGTTCACGCATAACATATTTGTATCAGGAGTTATACATATTTAACCAATACATTTGAGAGATATATAATTATGGAACCACTCATCACATAATTAAAACTGTACATATGTTTCCCATTAGATCATAAAACATCCATCTTATCATTATATCATAACTCTTGCGAGGAAAATAGGTTTCATAAAAATTACATAAATTCATCATAGCATAACCCATGGACAGTAAATGAGTTTCATAAACATATTATCATCAAAACCATAAACCATCTAGAAAAAGAATGAGGATCGTATAATTGTAACTTCTCTCTATTAAATCATAATTAACATCAAATTATTTTATCATGGATGAAAATTCCTTTAAAAGATCACTAGAAAATTTCTTGAAGAAAATGAACTTTAAATTTTGAAATCAATTCTTTAAAATATAAAAATATAAAAAATATTATGGAAAAAATATCTTAGAAAAAACATGTAAACTTGAAAATGAAGCTTCAAATATTTTAGTGTTCATGATGGTGGGAAAACAATTTCATGTAGTGTACGTAAAAATAGTGACTCCTTCCACATTTTGGTAAATATTCAAAAATTTCTTCATTTAGAAAATGATGGAAGATTATTTTTAAAAAAATTATATAAATTCAAATATGGGTAAAAATGAATTTTAACTATATTTTGAGAATAATTAAAAAATATTCTTGAAAACGTTTTAAAGAAAACATGGACATGGAAGAAAAATATCTTTCTACTAAATAATAAAACGTAGTCTGTTTTCTTTAAAATTATTCTCTGAGTTTCATGAGTTATTACAGTAAAGAAAATGAAATGAAAACATGTCTTTTATAAAAATAACTACATGATAAGATAATTTGTGGGATTCATGAGAGATTGTTCATAAAATTTCATCATTGGTAACAATATCAAAAAAAATCCCAATAAACAATGAGATTGTAACATAAAACACTAAAACTGGTGTGACATTCAAATAAAAACATCATGAAATAGGAAAAAATAGATGGATATTTATTTCCCCATAATTTTCATTATAATAATTTTAAAATTCATTCATTGTTATTATATATAGAACATAAAAGAAAAAAGTGGTTAATATGGCATGTGTCTCATATAAATAAAAGTGAGACAAAAATCACTTACCTAGAGTTTGACCAACATAAAATAGATTTTACATCCTATTTAATTATTTAAAATATATTATATTTCTATAATATATTCATTTAAATACTTAAAATACTAAATATGATCCAATTATAACATCCTAACATCCATTTATTAATAACTCTATTAAATTCATCATTTTCGGGTGTTCATTGTTTCATTGTTTTCCTGACAATTTCGGTTTGGTAGTTACTTTCATTGTACTTGGATCATAGTTCCATAATCACTAGAATTTTAACCATGATATAAATATAATATTTATTAATTATATATATATATATTTATTTATTTATTTATTTATTTATATCCATCGATAAATTTTATAGATTTAAAAATAAATTACATTATTCATAGAGATGGTAGGTCATATGTATGCATGAATGTTGTTTTCACTTTTCTAAGGATGGAACAAAAGAAAGTTCAATAATAAATCACAATTATGTAATCATTATTATATCATATTTATTCATTAAATATATTTTTATTTCTATAAATTTAATTCATAAATAAAAAAGAAAATTACATTGCTTCGTGGTGGTGTAGTCTACACTTACGTGTGAGTGGAATTATCATTTTCCAACGGATTTAAAGGTAAGAAGGTAGATATGATATTATAATTAAAAATAATAATTATATAATAAATATATTATATAAAATTTGATCCCATAATAATAAAAATCCATGAAATACGGTGATGTGAAATGAATTTTATCTTTATGTGGAGGCAGTAGTCCACACATTTGCACTAGCGATACTTTCACTTACCATTTGATGGAATAAACGGTAGCTATGTGTGGTTACATAATCATAATAATATTTAATTACATTTAGGATACTTAATTTATTATTTTATTATGAATTAAACATATTTATAGGAGGTAGAATAATAAATAAATTGAAAGAGGTCGAGTAAGATGATTACCTCTTCTTTCATAGGTCTCCTTTAGAACCCTTATTAAGGGCCCTTGGAATGGGATTTTAAGAATACAATAACATATAATTAATATATATATATATTATTTTATAAGATAATGGGGATGGTTTTAGTTGATCTAGGTGGTTCAATTTGGTGTAATGAAAAGAGAGAAGGGGTGTCCTTTTATAAGGGAGGGAAAGGACAAAGTTGGAATTACAAAAAAGATTGAAATATAATTAATTAATTGTCAAGTAAAAAGATTCCAAATGGCCATAGATTGTAATAAAAATAGTATGAAGTAAAAATAACCTTATAAAATGAAATTTATATAGGTTTTTTCATCCATTTTAAACAATATATTTTGGTTTAACCTTAGTAACCTTAACTGCGATAAAAACTTTTTCAATCCTAAAGGGTTATAATTTTACTTATAAGTTAACAATTAACTCATAAGTGGTAAAGGGATGAAATTTTAGACCATTTATTAATCTAATTTTTCTATTTAAATATTTTTTATATTTTTAAATAATTTAATAAAATATTATTTTTTATAAAATATCACTAATGACATTTTTGACACTATTCATTTACTTTGATTTTAAATTCATCAAGATAGTGATAGAATTAAAATATAAACATTTAGAACATACGTAAAAAATTATATTTATCTATAAAATTATTTGAATAAAATAATTCATATAAATTCTGTGAATTTTAATATTTTTAAAATCCTTTTTTTATTTTTCTATTAATTTATTAAATATTATTTCGATGTTGCGTAAGAATTTATGGTAATTATTTAATCATTGAAAATTATAAATAAATCATCATGATAAAAAATAATTATTATTTAAAATAAATACTTATAATTAAAATTATACTCATTTTATCCATATGAAAATAAATAGAGGCACTAATGTCAAGAAAGTGACATTTGTGAATTTTCATTACTTATAATAATATAAATTTCATTATCAATGAAAAAATGGAATAAAAATTTCATATATTAGAATTTTGGACGTCTATGGTCAAATTTCATCCATTCAATGAAATAAGGACATGTTTAGGTTTTAATTTGTGACCTTATCTCGTGGTTTTAACATTTTAAACCATTTTACCCATGCTGAGGGTATAAATATTTACCATTATAACTATTCATAAAGAGAAAAAATAAATGGGACATGTTTACCAAAATTTTACCACCTAATTAAAAATATATTATCTATTTTTCAAGATTAAATCTTAATATGTGGTAGAAATAAATTTCAATACAAATGCATAAATTGCAATGAAAAACTGTTTTTAGAAAAAATGCATTTTTAATCATTAAAATTAATTTATATCAAAATAATAAATATTTATAATTAAAAAGGAATTAATTATATTATTATAAATAAAATGGTTAATATTTAAGTTTAATTTAAAATTAAAAATAAAATGTGACTTTTAAATTAATTGATTTATTGAAAAGAAATTACAGTATTTGAAAAATCGGTATTTATCACTATTCACTAAAAAATCAATCATTTCAGTAAAATATCGAAATTTCTCCCAAGGTGAATTTAGATATTATTTTTCCAAAAATGATGTTTATTTTATAAATTAATATTTATAAAAGTGGCAGAAATTGATTATAAGTTTCACTCACAAAATGAAATTATTATTTTTTGAATAAAATTCATTTTGAAGTATAAAATCACTCTACTAAAACATCAGTACCTATTTATTATGAATTAATAAATACATTTGTATTGAGTAGGATCAATATAAATATATTTAATAATTTAGTTAATCATATTCATACACACTAATTCAAGTTCAATGTTATAATGACCGCATTTAAATTATAATATTTTTTTATAATATATCTCAATTCACTTAAAGCTCATTATTTCATGTTAAGTAAGATATATATATTATTATTCATTTAAAGTAAATATACTTGGTGTTATATCCCCCCTAAATAATTTTTCCCTATAAATTTTATCTCGTTCATCAGAGGTTTAATATTTGAATATACCTTTATTGAAACCCCACATTATATAGAGGGATAATAAAACTTCTTTTAAAAAGGAAAAGTGTTAAACATAAAGGTTGCATGAAATGGAACATAATCATGTTCCTAGGTAAAGATAACATTAATGGGAAGTTGAATTATAGAAATGGAAGAGAAAATTAGAATAAAATTTCTAAAAGTTTGTGATAGAGAGTAGTCAAAAGAATATTTATTGAATAAATCTATCCTTATTAGTATCTATTTAAATTGAAAATGAAAAATGAATCACATAAATTTGTGGAGGTGGTAGTCCACAGGTACACATGATCAACGTTATCATTTCCCAACAGATTGGAAAATATGAATATAAATATTATATAATAATTCCAGAAGTATTTTTATATAATAAGTATCATATATAAACTTTAAACACATCATAATAATCATCCATGAAATATAATTAAAGAAACTTAATCGTATTGATATGTAGAGGCAGTAGTCCACACATATGCACGATTGATACATTCACTTTATATTTGAAATAATAGAGGGTGTATATAGGTGGTTACAAAATCATAATAACATTTTATTATATTGAAGATATTGAATTTATTATTTTGTGATTAGTACCACATATTTAGAGGAGGTACAAGAAGAAAAAAAATTGAATGTGGCCAGTTAATTAGATTACCTCTTCTTTGAAAGGCCTCTTTAGATATTTTCATAAGACCCTTTGAATATTATTTTCCTAGTAATATATCCAATAATTTATGGATAGGTAAGTATAAAATATAATTGGGAAGTTTTTGTTCAAGATAGATGGATCAAGGTGGTGTAAAGAAAAAAGGGAATGGGTGTCCTTTATAAGGGATAATAAGGAAACACTTGGAATTACAAAAAAGATTCAAAACTAATTAAGAAATTATCAATAAAAAATATTTCAAATAGAAAAATATTTTAATAAAAATAGGATGAAAAATACCCTCATAAAATTAAATTTATATAGGATTTTGTGCCATTTTAAACCTTATCTTTCGGAAAAACCCATTCGTTAACTAATTGTAACCTTAACTGTGGTAATGATTTTTCAATCTTAAAGGGTTATAACATTACTTATAAGTTAAAAATTAGCTAAAAAATGTTAAAGTTGCAGAATTTTAGAGCATTTATAATCTAATTTTCTTCATTTTATATTTTTATGTTTTTAAAATAATTTAATAAAATATTATTTTTCAAAAAATATCAAAAATGTATTTTTTCACACTATTCAATTACTTTGACTTTAAAGTCATCATGATAGGTATTTAATTTGAATATAAACCTTTTAAAAATTACCAAAATGTTATATTTTTATAAAAAAAATATTTTAATATAGTAATTCACCCAAATTGTACTAGTTTTAATATTTTTAAATTCATTATTCTATTAATTGAATAAATACTTTATTTGGCTTGGGTAAGAATTTAAGGTAAACACTTAATCTCTAAAAATTATAAAAAAATTTCCATTATAAAAAAATTATTTATTATTTAAAATAAACATTTTTAATTGAACTTATCCTCTTATTAACCTTATGAAAAAAAATAGAGACATTAAAGTCAAGAGTGTGACATTTTGGATTTTCCTTTACCTAGAATAATATAAATTTCATTATAAAGTGAAAATGGAACCAAAATGAAATTTATTTGAGTTTGGGAGGTATATTTTTGAATTTATTCCATCCAAAGAAATAATGTAAGTTTTGGTTTTATTTTGAGACCTTATCTCATGGTTTTAACCATGTTTTGCCAATTTTTACCCATATCGATGTGATAAATATTTATCAGTGTAACCATTATCAATGAACCAAAAAAGGAACCTACTTACCAAATTTTTACCTCTTGAATAATAATATGGTATCTATTTTGAATATTAAATCTCCCAAAGTGTCATAAATAAAATTTTATATAAATTATTAATGTTAAAGAAAAATAGTTTTTAGAAAAATGATTTTTAAGCATAAAAATTAACTTATATCAAAATCATAATTATTATTTAATAAAATTGAATTAATTAGATTATTATAAATAAAATGGATAATATTTCACTTTAAGACTACATAAAAATACAATATAAATTTTTAATTACTTGATTTAATGAAAAGAAATGACATTATTTGAAAAATCGATATGTTTTACTATTCATTTAAATATCAATCATTTCAGAAAAACAAAAAAAATCATGATTAGTGAGTTATGATACAATAATTTAAAATATTATATTTATTTTATAAAATAAAATTTCAAAAAGTGGCATAAATTAATTATAATCTCCACATACAAAATGTGATAAAAATATTTTTGGTAGAAAATTCCTTTTGAAGCATGATATGACTTTACTAAAAATAGAGTTCTTATTTACTAAGAATTAATAAATACGTTTATATTGAGAATGATCATTATACCTATATTTTATAATGTTTTTATTAATATTCATACCCTCTAATTCAATGGATATGTTACAACAGTCACATTTAAATAATCATATTTTTATACAATATATCGCAATTTGCATAAAGCTTGGTGTTGTGTTTTAAGTAATATATCAATATTATTATTATTTTAAAATAATTTTTTTTGGGTGTTACACATTTTTGACATGGTTTTGTGAGAATTTTGTTAAAGCTTTATCTAGAAACAAACTAGAACCCTGAGGCACAAAGTGCATCTTTATATCATATCCCAAGGAAATAAGAGTATATTATCTATATAGAGCCACAAATAAGAAGGTAACAATAGAATGAAATGAATTATTTATTGAGAGAGAGAAAATATTCAAAATAGACACTAGGATGAAGATTGATATTGATTAAATTGATTCTAAATATACATAGTAATTTGGGAACAAGTTCCACAATACCTCTTTGAAAAGGTTATTTTAGAGACACGGGTACTAGGAAAGAGAAATAGAGAGGCTAGAGAGATATAGATATATGGTTTTATAGCCACAAATGATAGTGATACATTATTGATTGAAAATAATGAACATGTACCCTAAAAGGAGGTAGTAATTAGCTTAGAAGATTCAAGATGGAAAGAAACCATAAATTTTGAGTTGGATTCCATGTATCAGAACAACATATGGGTTCTGATTGATCCACTGGTAGATATAAATCCCATTTGGTAAAAATGATTTTTCAATAAAAAATTGGACATGGAAGGTAAATTTGGAAATGATAAGGAATGGCTAGTGTCTAAAGAGTTTAGCGCACTACTAGAAATTTAAGCTATAGCCACAGACCTGTAGCCATGATTTTATAGTTCTGTGGCTATATATTGTTTATATGCATTATTTAATTAAAAAATTGTGGCTAAACATCTGCGTTTATTTTTTTATATGTGTCGGTCTCTCCTCTCCTCCTCCCCTGATTTGAGGCCCTCCACTCTGAACTGTCTACATCTCTCACTGTAGCGCCCTCCTCCCGATGCTTCCGATCAATTCCCTCTCTCACACTATCGACAACCTCTCTCACCATGACCCTCCTCTCCATACTTTCGAACTCTCTCACACTATTCACGGTGGCCCTTTTGAAGTAGGAATCTGTTGGCCCTTCATCTTTCAATATCTGGGTACTTTCTAAATCTCTCTCCTTTTATTTCCCTCTCACTATAAACCTCTTATGTTTTCTCGATCGAAGCCTCATCCTCCCATGGATGATGTACTATTTTTAATTTTTTTTATTTCCATTATGGAATGATAAGAACTTGGTTCGAATGACTATGGAGAGTTGGGGGAGGAAGATAGAGCATATTCAGTTTTTACTTCCTGTATAGTTGGGAATTTATGATCATCATTTAGATTTATTTATTCATTGGCAGTTGCATTGAGTTTTTATTTGTTCAAGGAAATTTTATCTTCTTGGGATGGATTGGGTTTTTTGATTCATTTGGTAGTAGTATCTGTGTCTTGTTTGTAATTTCCATGAGCATCTGGATTTTCCTTATTGATTCATTTCTTGTTAGATGAATTTACTTTTAGAAAGTAGTTTGTTAATTTTTATTCTATTTTCCTTTTACATATCATGATTATTTAATTTATCACTTTCTTATCTTTTTTCCCTGAGAACCTACACTTTCATGGTTCATTAAATGAAATCCCCCTTTATATTGTGTTCAAAATAATTGGGCATGTGGGGTTTTATTTATCCTTGTCTGATGTTGTCTATTTATTTCTTAAATGCTACTTTTTGCATTGATAAGCTTGTTATCATGTATTGTGGTTCAAATTTATAGGAGTTAAAAAAAATTTGTATGTGGCTGTTGATTCCTGTCATTGAGTTAGCATGTAGTGTTTTCCTGATAAAAACTGAGGGGAGAAGCTTATATGTCTTTGTTAAATACACTGAAAACCATTGATTCTGTAGCACCATACCAATCTGATTTGAATGCACAGTTGAAAATTTATAATGGGAGGAACTGAAAACAATACAAATGTGAAGGATTTTTGCATTCTTAATTATATTTTTAAACTTGAATCCATGGTCAGAAATGCTTCCCACTCACCAACATGTCCTGTTTTGGTGTTCATCAACTCCAAAAGCGGTGGTCATCTTGGAAGTGAAATTCTTAAAACATATTATTATGTTCTCAACAAAAACCAAGTATTTAGGGTTTTAACCCCTCACATTTCACTCATGTGTATTTCCTCCAATGGTTTGAATTTATATGTTTATGGGATTTAAGGTGGTTTAAAATATCCAATGATGGATGAAAAACTAGATACATTTGTGATATTCAAATCAGGTGAGTTTAGGTGTTAGGGTGGCATAGTTATCACTTGATGGCCAGATTTGATTTCTTAAATATTGTTTGTACTGTTTTTTATTTTTCAAGCATGATCATATGAAATATTATGATATATATGAGGAACCCAATTGGAAGTTCCATACTAATATGTATTTCTTATACCCTATATGGGAAACTTAGTGTGGGTGTAGAGTTTATGATTGTATTTTGGGTAACATGCCATACAGGAGACCTGGTCGGAGGTGATAGATGAGTATTGGGAGACTAGACAAGGGAGGGCCTTGGTTTTTATGGTTATATCTCTACTAGTTATTTTTTATTTTGTCTATTTTCTACTTGATCAACCTAGTTTTTGGTCCTCTTGATGTATTTATGTATATTTTGATATGAGTTCAATTTGTTTCTGAATTAAATATGTATTTTTATTATTATCAGTTTACTGTAATTGTAATTCCATAAACTTACTATAATTTTTTATCTTTATTTAGTTATTTATACATTATTGGATGTGTTATGATACTGAGATTATAGTCTCACCATGATTATTATGTACAATCACTAATAGTTCAAATATTCTTCTATACGGGGAGGTACACTAAAGGTATTATAATATCTTGAACATGACCACAGTTTGGACAAGATCGTGCCAAGGATTTTACAAATGTTATCAAAACATTTTTTGGTTGTTTTACTCTTTGGGGGATTTAGTAGATAAATTTTTAATTTGTTGGATATTGGGATGTACACTAGTTGTATTCATCAAGAACACATGTACGGTGGAAACCCAAGTCACCAAGGGTGTAGTTTTCCATTATAGATTTACACTATTATCACTTAGATATTTATTCAAGTATTATTTTTGGGTTGAGATTGTTATTTTTTGTTTTAATCTTGGCATGGGGTGGAAATAGAATCTGATTTCACGAATCATACATGAAATATAATGATTTTTTCTACATGTTCATGACTACTTATACATGAAAAATTGTTTTAGAAAAGGAAAGTGTATTTAGAAAGAGGGTTTAAGAAAGCAATATTTTTTTCATGTTTTTGGAAAATTAATTTGAAATTGGTTTTTATTAATTAAAAAATCAATAATATATGAATTGGTGTTTTCTAGAATAAACTATTTATGATGTATTAATTAATAGAATCTAAAATAGTGGTTTTTACATGTTTTTGTTTGATTTATGATATCTTAATCATGTTTACATGGTAAATGAAAACCTTTAGTGAGTTTGTTAGGATATTATATTCCTAGTAGTTTGGAGTCTGATGGTTATCTATTGGGTATGGTTCATATTTGTCTTTGGGGGTTTGGGTTGGTGGTAATCCATCAATTTAGTGGATATTGTTGGGGTTTTTATTGATGTTTTGATGTAAAACTCTTTATATAGGAAATTTTGGTGATTTATGGGTGATTTTATTGTGTATTTTTATTATAAAGTTGCGTGTTAGATCAGTTAATTGGGTGGATGGGTTCTTGTTATTAGGGGTTAATATGTGGAGTTTGGTTGTTCTGCTTGGTGTGTAGGAGACTAACCCTTAGATTATTATGATAATCCTTAGGGTTTGGTGTTTTGGAAAATATATTTTGTTATTAAGTAAGTATTAAAGGTAGTTTCATGATTTTGTGGTAATAATGCATGCTTAGGATTGTTGTGTGATGGGTTTCTAATTAGTAATGTTGTTATTACCAGATGATGTTGAGTTAAAATTCATCAATACAACATCTAATTAGGATGAAATTTTGTTCTCGTGGGAAATATTCTCAAGTGGTTGTTTCCATCATATTATGTTACAACTACCTTAATCCATTGACCAAGGCCTTCGAAATTGAAAAGCAATGGTTTTATAAGTTATCCATGGGTTCCAAGAGTTGCATTATCTAATTTTCAGTAATGACGTGGGATCGTAGGATGTTTAGAATATATTGAAGAAATTTCAGTTCCTATTTGAAAGTATTGGAACTCTAGAGGACATATGGGTGAAACTAGAAGTTTCTAAATTCAAAGGAGATGAATCAGAATGGATAAATTCAATTGATCATAAAAGAAGGAATGAGGAGGTTTTATGGATCGAGTTTCATTCCCTCTTTTATGAGAAGGAATGTGTTGGGTTAAGTATCAATATTTGATATTGTTGTGGGCTAGTTCTTGACAATTATAGTGTGGAGTTTGAAAGGGATCCTAAAAGGTGTACTCTAAAGGATGTTAAAAGTGTGTGTGGAAGGGAAACCAAGTAGTCCAAATTTTTAAGAATTTATGACATATATTCTATAACAATAATAATTGTTGAAAGGTAAAAGTAAAGAACCAATTATCACATGTTCTAAAATAGTTTCTACAAAGAAGGAATATACAATCAAGAAGAAATAAGATCATACACCAAAATATTGTCTAATCATATTAGAATATTGGTTTGAAAAATCTATGCGGATTGAGTAATAATAAAAGAAGGAAAATTATATACTTTATAAAATTGATAAACCTATATAAAGTAAGAATAAAGTTTAATTCCAAAATAAGAACATGATAAAAAATGAGGTTTCAATATAGAGAATTAATAAGGATATAGGAATGAAGAGTTTTAGGTATTTTATACATTAAAAGAATGGATTTTCTAGGTTAATTGCACTGCCTAATCCCTATTTCCTTCTTTTAAGTGCTGACGGAAGTTTACTTTATTCCCATATTTTGGTGATATTTTGATTATTTAATAGTAATGTGAAGTTGATGTTTGAAAAATAAATAGATTTATTAATTATCATGTTATTTAGTATTGGGATGTACATATCAATATGAATACTATTTGTTCATTTTTAGTTATCGATTAATGTATCATTTATCATGTACAGTTGACACACTAATCACATGTATATAAGAAGTCATTATATCTCATTTCTTTTCCCACTATTTTATTATAGGTGGTTTCTTATGATGAGGCCGGTTCTATCCACCACTATAGAAGACAATGAGTTCAACATCGGATTTGGGTAAATTTTATTTTGTTTTTATTCTTTGGCCCAATTTTAATTAGGGATTTTTTGATTTTTGGGTTCCTTATATTTTTGTAGTGTGTTTTGGATTTCATTGAGGTGGATTCGAGTCGCGGTTGATGAAGGCTTACATGTGTATGAATAGGTATTCATATACATATATAAGTTCCCCCTTTATATATATTCACTCATGGAAGTATGAATATATATATATTTGGGCTAGGTTTGTTTATATATAGATATGAAAAATTCATACATGTGTAAGTGTAAAGGGGTATATTCAAGTATAAACATATATCTAAGGACCCCCTTGAGAATATTTGGCCATGAAAATATGTACAAAGGGGCTTTGTTTCCTTATATATATGTGAAGTTTCATATGCATGAAATCGGAAAAAAGAACATTCAATTTGTAACATCCCCGAAAAGGAAACCACTAAACTGGTGCTCTGAGCTAGGTGGTTACATGACCTTAAGCGTTCTACCCCGTACACCAAAGGTTTACGACTAGTATTGGGGGTCCAAATATTCAATTGGGGAGACTATACCCCCTTTTTTAACAGATTAAACCACAACATAAGATAAACAAATAGAGTAATAATAACCAATAATACAATAGCATTCAAAAACAACTATTCCCAAAATAGGGTACAACCATGTCCAATAGTAAATATGCCATGCCATTAAACAAGTGAAAAATTGAACAAATCCCATAAAGAAGACAAACTACAAAATCACAAAAATGGTCCCCACTCCAAGTCTAGGTCCTCCTCCACAAACACCCATGATAAACCAACTCCCTAGAAAGAGCCTTTTCCCTTGTCCTGACCTGCAACCATGAATTCTGCTCGGGTACCCAACAGCAGCCCGAGCAGGGTGTGAGTACAACTCAATAGGCCACCAACAACGGTGTCTAAAAATATCCAGTATAAATAATTGTTCATGAAAAGAGGAAAATAAATAATAAATGAAAAAGAATTATTAAGTTCCCTCAGACAGTTTAGGTCCACTACCAAAAATTATTACCATTTCCATATCATACAATTTCAATATCTTACCATTTCCAACACATTTAACATGGGTTCATCAAACACAACAAGTTATATGACTTAAAGTACACAATTACACACATAAGGAAAACACACAGTTGTCATATCTCAATAGGACCATCTTCCCCATGCCAACCATATCCTCACCTTGAAGCAT
This sequence comes from Viscum album, assembly GCA_963277665.1. Lineage (NCBI taxonomy): Eukaryota > Viridiplantae > Streptophyta > Magnoliopsida > Santalales > Viscaceae > Viscum > Viscum album. The sequence continues at coordinate 615,179,949 of OY728128.1, forward strand.
CAGTTCAGGTATATGTCAACCATATACTCACCTTGAAGCATCAGCCTGGGAGGATTTCAACCATATACTCACCTAGAAGCATCAGTCTAGGTGGATTTCAACCATATCCTCTCCTCAAAGCATCAGTCTAATTGGATGCAACTGATAGTGAAACAAAGCATCGGTCATATCCCTACCCCGTGCATTAGGGGTGGATTTTAGTTCCCTAGTCCAACTCAATATGTGGGCGTAAAACCTCATTAAATACCCCACACTACCAAGATAGGTGCACATTCTATACATACATGTAACCATTAACCATTTACATAACATCACAACCATTTCCCAAGGAAAACATAAACCATAACAATAACAATAGGGTTAACATCGTGCCCTAACTCATTAACACTTTTATTACATTTCAAATCATTTATCCATTTAACTGAATTCCATTTTATTATGATTATCTCACTAAGAATTCATTAATTATGCCTATCTCAATAGGCTTTTCCATTATACCTAACTCACTAGGCTTCATTACCATATTTATAATTCATTTCATTATGGTCTCTAGTCATTTCCACATAAAAATACATTAACAAAATTTCCATATACAATTCATATACATTTATCCAAATTCACATTTATGTGCCTTAACCCGTTAGGTGTATTCAACCACCCCATTTCATTAGCCAAATTCATCATTCACCATTCATTGAATTGTTTATCCCATTTATCATTTCACAAGCATTTACCCACTTATGCATTCCAAACACAATTCTCATATCACATAACATAATCCCTTCATTACATTCATTCATTTAGGTGAACCACCTAATTCTCATATATTAACCCATTCCAAAATTTATCCCCAATTATCATTTCCCATTCTTATCTCACTAAGAATAATCATGTATAAATCTAACCCCTTAGATTTTCCCTTTATCTCACTTAACCACTTTTCAAGCCCACCAACACCCACATAGGTCACCACCCAACCCAGGTGTGTTACGATGACTCCCATTCACATCCTTTAAGATTAATATCATATTCACTATGGTCCCTATGTTCTCACACAATGGACCTACATTTACTTAGCTAAACTCTAAGTCTGGTAATATGGGAACACCCCATGGGTGGTCCTAACATTGGTCACATCGTCCTCCATGCATCCCATGGGGATCACGAGGGTTCAATTAGCTTTTTAGACTCCCTAAACATCACATCACCTTAATGGCACGATGAACTCTTCCCAAGAGGGTAATAATCAAAGCACTTCATGCACAAATATCAATAAAACTCATGGGATATAACTTGTAGACCACCTACCTCGAATCTGATGATGAACGCACTCTTAATCGTGGACTTGGTTCTTGATTCAAGCACTCCTTGAAACCCCAAACTAGGTTCCATTGGAAAAAAGGGGTTTAGGGCTTCATATTAATATGAGAGAAACCACAAGCCCTAATCCAATAAATAGAGGGGTGGGGAGGATTAGACTTACCTGGAGCTTCGATCCGCAACCAACAACACTCCAAAAAGACAATAATTGAAGGAAAACCACCACTTGGAATCTTGGGTCAGAATGGTTTGTCACTAGGGTTATTGGGGATGAAATGGAGGAAAATCCCAAGGTGGGGTTTTAAATCCTGGGATGAAAATTTTGTAAAATTTGTAACTTTTCTGGGTTTCACGGTTTACCCCACAGTTTTCCAAATTGTGCGAAAACTGTGTGGAAGATACTATCTGAAAACACCCATTTTGTATAGTTTCTTGGGATCTTGCATGGTTTTCCCTAACCATGCTCAGACCATGCGAAGGCTACTATCTGAGGATGTCAGTTCTGCATGGTTTACCCATAAGGTTTCTCCCACCCATGCACGGACCGTGTGTCATGCAATTCTAGGCCTAATTTCTCTTCTCTTCATGTCCCAAGCCCATGTGGCACCCTCAATCCCCACATGAACTTGGGAAACACTTATCTATCCAAATGAAGTGTCCAAACCAAAAAATAAACAAAAACATGCCTTAAAAAGATCTGGGATCTTATAACCTCCCCACCTTATAACAGCTCATCCTCAAGCCACTCTTCTGAGAAACACTAACTTCCATATCTAGGGATCATGCCAAAAGGTCTACCTATCCACTCAAACATTCCAAGTTTCTAGTTGTACATCACAATTCCTACCAAACACAAATCAAGGGCACAAACTTTCCCCACAAGCCTTCATCACCACAACCACAACACAAGCTAAAAACTACTCAAGGATTCATCCTCTTCAACCATTATCATCAGGAGAACTTCATGGGGAAAACTTAGGTGACAACACCTAACTCGTAACACATGAAAAATTAACACACAACATCCCATTGTCATGGGGGAACCAATCAGCACCTCATCGGCCCGATCCTCCGCCCAAATCATGGTCCAAATCACTTAGTGTCATTTTCTGTTCACCCAACTCTAATGGTGACCCAATCCGGTATCACCCAAAGTAAAACACACGACCCTTCCAACCATATTTCCTGAAGATCTCACTCCACAACTGTACATCCAAACACAACTCAAAACTCTTGTCTACTCAACCAGTTAAACCATTCCAAAGCTCTATACCAGGGACAACTCACCTGAATGATGACCACTCTAGTCCTTCCAACCTGAAACTTTGATCACGTCATCAACCAATCATTTGTCCAGTATGGTTCTCTCCCCCATTTTTGGTTACATGACACCTCCTACATTGATGAAGGACCACCATAACTCAACCCAGCCTTTCCATTTATTAACACGTTCCAAATTACTGGCCCAAGAATCCATAGAAGCATTACCCTACCTTGACATCCATATGCACAGTCACAACCATTGGGAAGACATTTCTACACAATCCATTAAAGGACTAAGATTATCCTGACCTCACTCAGGTTAAATTAATTCTGAAAGGTGCTTTCGGCTACAATATGAACCCGGAGGCGGGTCACTCTCATCCCACCCATCAAGTTTATCATCTCCAGTCAGACCACCTTCGACTAGCTTTCCCCAGAACACCCACCTTCCACTGACATTATGCTACCCTTTTCTCACATTCCCAAGGTGCTTAATGACTTGAAGCCTATCGTTACAATTCCACACACCCACTGATGTCATTTCCTGAATTCTATTAGAATTAATTATCATGGCATTACCGCCCTCTATAATGTCATCAACTTCACTCTTGGAAAGACACCACATCACATAGAAAAGGTTCACCAAACATCAGGATGTTCCCAAACCATGCAAGGGAAAATTGACCTAAGTCTAACCCCAATCACAGTTGGAGTTATAAGACCCCAACTTATCTTGTAACATCCTGTTATCATATCCAACCACATCCTCATATAACCCATCATAGGTATCAAAATATTCACTTAGAACCAACCTCATCCCAAGTCAAAAATTGGTTCATTTTTCACCACATCCAAGTCCCACATTCCTTTCCAAGGAACCTAACACGCATCTCACTGGTTCTTCATTTTTACCCTAGTGATAATACATCATCTCAATATTATCTTTACCATATCCAACTATGATTTAACACACCCCACCTTAGGAGTGTCTTTACCCTTTCTCATCAAGAGGGATTCAAACCACTGCATCTTAAAACCGATCAAAAACCGAACCCCAAACATAGATATGTCCATCCCGCCTTTTTCCCCAAAAAATAGAATTAACATCACCCAGTTCCCATTATCGACTTCTGTGAATGGAACCCCAAGGAATTTTTTGACATTTTTCCCATCCCAAGGTCCTCACCCTATGCCATCGATGGTGTAAATCTCATCATCAAACTCCACACATACTGTTTCCTTGTGTGTAAACTCCATGATGTCCCTTATACAACTAAACACCTACATGTATCTTCGAGAGAGATAGAGATTATCAACATACTTGGGATGATGTCATAATGTTGGGCATTCTCGTCACTAGCTGAGGTACGCTAAGAAGTCATCAAAGAAAACCACCACCAACTTATCTATTTCGGATGTCAAGCTATGGGATACCATGACCTTCCAGGAATCTCAGAATTCCCTACTGAACGTGCTACATCAACACTTAACCATCACCTCTCAGGTGTAATTTTCAACCAGGTCCAACCATCTCTCCATAGCCAAACCATTCATACAAATATGTTCAGCCACATGGCCACCCTTACCTCGGGTGTCACCATCGAGCAAAAGTATATAACCACACTTTAGCCACCCTTACCTTTTTTGTTCAAAAAAACTTCCAGACCTCCATTAATACTCACTCAAATAGGTGATTCAGGCATTCAAGCGACACAACCATTCGAAACAATCCTTACCACTTATCCTTACAACATAAAACTACACTAAGAATCACTCTATGTCCCACTTTCAAAGTCCAAAACATCCACAGATGTGACAAAAATCCAAAATCACTAGAATCATTGTCTGACCTCTATCATAGGTCACCTTGAAGGTTGAACAAAACCAACTCCCTTGACTAGAGTCACAACCTGGATAAGCTATTGGCCCTCTCTCCAGACCACACTTATCATGAAACGAATGAAGCAAAGCACGTGAATGGAACTCTAACTCATGTTCCGACGAACACTCTGCTTTGCATACCAAACAAAAATCTTCTCTAGGTTCCAAAAAAAGGTGTACATAATCATCCTCACTATAGAAAATCACCCTCCTAGAATTCGTGTCACAACTCACAAGGTCTCTACTCACAAGGTCACCAAGACTCAGGAACCATCTTTAGGGTTTCACATTCACTCCGTATGATCACAGACCATGAAAGTTTCCTCATTTTGATTACCAAAAAATTCCTCACAACCCAAAGGCCACAACCCTACCAAAGGTTCCCTAAACACACCACCTAGGCCATATCATGACTGAAAATGCCTCACAATCCAAGCCCAAAATCTCCACTAGGGCACTCTCACTTTCCCAACACATGCATATAAGATTCAAACCGACAACACCAAGGATACCCACCCTTTCACCCAAACATTATCATTCTAAACTTTTCATTAACTCGACACATTGAAGTACAACTGACAAAATTTACCCACAAATGGAAAGATCCCACGTGATCAACATTAAACAGACCATTCATCATACTTTACCCCAACGGTCATCATCACACTTATAGAACCACCCCTACCATACCTACAATGGTCCTGGTCAACATGGGGTAACCAACTTACTCAAACACAAGTCTTTCATCAACACGATCCTTTCCTCTTAGGCACATTTCCCATTTCACAACATGTTAAAATAATCATGTTAACACATTTACACCATTCATTAGTCAAAATTCAATAACATTTTTACTATCGTTAAGAAAACCCTTTTTATTTTGGACACCGAAACAACCCTTACAATTATCACAACCCAAAACTTTAACCCGGTCAAAACATTATTTATACACGATATTCAGTAACTATTCATTTTCATTATTTTCATTCACCCACTTTCAATACCATTATTAAGAATCATTTTCTTCATATTTATCAAGTAAAAATGACTTTCACTCTCTATTCCCTACACACCCATCCTGTGTGTGTTCCTATAAGGATGCACGCCGCCTATATTCTTAGGTTCCTAAAATGATGCATGAATGTACATCCCCATTCCATTCTAGAAATGATAAAAATATCATAAATCAATCAAATCATGCAACATGTGCATCACCCAATGGTGAAATGTCATTCAACTGTAACAACATACATAAAGAACAACAATTACCACCCAGGGTGACTTGGGTTTTCCCTCGTACATGGTAAGATACTCCAAATAATCAGCTCATTACCAAAGCCCGACACATCCAAACTCCCGTCTACCATCCCAAATAAAAAAATTCAGAGAAGGAGAAGAAAGACCTCCTCTGATACCACTCAGTAATGTCCCCGACCTGGAATCCACGAAACTGGTGCTCCGACCCAAGTGGTTACATGACCTTAAGTGCACCTCCCCATATGCCAAAGGTTTCCAACTAGAAGTGGGGGTCCAAAGAGTCAATTGGGGAGACTATACCACATTTTCTATCAGATTAATCCATAACAGAAGATGAACAAATAGCAGAAAAATAACCAATAATACAAGAGAATTCATAAACAAACATTCCCAAAATAGGGTAAAACCATGTCAAATAGTAAATATGCCACGCCATGATACAAGTGAAAAAGTGAACAAATCCAATAAGGAAGACATACTAAAAAATCCCCAAAATTGTACCAACTCCAAGTCTAGGTCCTCCTCCAAAAACACACATTCCATACCAAATTACTAGAAAGATCCTTTTACCTTGTCCTGACAATCAACCATGAAGTCTTCTTGGGTACCCAATGGAGGCTTGAGTAGGGTGTGAGTACAACTCAGTGGTCCACCACCAAAGGTGTCTAAAAAATATCCAGTATAAATAATTTTTCATTCAAAGATGAAAATGAATAATAAATTACAAGGAATGATTAAGTTCCCTTAGAAATTTTAGGTCCCTTACCAAAAATTATTACCATTTCCATATCTTACAATTTTAATATCTTACTATTTCCAACACATTTAACATGAGTTCATCAAACACAACAAGTTACATGACTTAAAGTACACAATTACATACATAAGGAAAAAACACAGTTTTGATATCTCAATAGGACCATCTTCCCCATGCCAACCATATCCTCACCTCGAAGCATCAGTTCAGGTGGATGTCAACCATATCCTCACCTAGAATCATCATTCTAGGTGGATGTCAACCATAAACTCACCTCAAAGAATCATTCTGGTTGGAAATAAACCATATCCTCACCTCGAATAATTAGTTCGGGTGGATGAAACTAATAGGGAAACATATCATTAGTCCTATCCCTACCCCATGCATTAGGGGTGGAGTTTAGAGCCTCAGTGAAACTCGACCTGCAGGAGTAGAACCTCAGTCAATACCCCACACTACCAAGCTATGTGCACATGTTATACATATATGTAACCATTAAGCATTTACATAACATCACAATAATTTCCCAAGGAAAACATAAACCATATTAATAACATGAGGGTTAACACCATGCCTTTACCCATTAACACATTTACTAGATTTCACATTATCTATCCATTTAACCCAATTCCATTTTATTATGCTTTTCTCATTAATCATTCATTCATTGCACCCATCTCACTAGGCTTTGTACATTATACCAAACTCACTAGGATTCATTACCATGTTCATAATCCATTCAATTTTGGTCTCTAGTCATTTCCACTTAATAACACATTCACACAATTTCCAAATACAATTCATATCCATTTAGCCAAATTCCCATTTCGGTGCCTCAACCCATTAGGTGTATTAAACCACCCATTTTTTATATCCAAATTCATCATTGACCATTCATTAACCCATTTATCCCATTTATCATTTCACAATAATTTACCAACTTATGTAGTCTAAACACATTTCTCACATAACATAACACAATAACTTCATTACATTCAACCATTTAGGTACACCTCCTAATTCTCATGTATTAACCCATTCCATAATTCATCCCCAATTATCATTTCCCATGCTTATATCACTAAGCATAATCATATATAAATTTAACCCCATATATTTTCCCTTTATCTCACATAACGCCCTTTTAAGCCCACTAACACCCATATAGGTCACCGTCCAACCCATGTGTGTTACTAGGACTCTCATTCACATCCTTCAAGCTTAATATCATATTCACCCTGGGCTCTACGTTCTCACACAATGGACCTACATTTAGCTAAACTCTAAGTCTGGGAACGTGGGAAACCCCATGGGTGGCCCTAACATAGGTCACATCATCTCACATGCATCCCATGGGGATCACGAGGGTTCCATTTGGTTGTTTTGACTCCCTAAACATTGCATCACCATAATGGCAAAATGAAATATTCACAAGAGGGTAAGAATCAAAACACTTCACACACAAATATCTATAAAACTCAATGGATATAACTTATAGACCACCTACCACGAATCTGTTGATGAAAGCACTCTCAATCGTGGCCTTAGATCCATATTCAATCACACATTGAAACCCCAACCTAGGTTCTACCAGAAAACAAAGGTGTTTAGATATTTGGATAAGATGATAGAAACCACAAGTCTTAATCCAAATAAGAGAGGGGTGGGGAGGATTAGACTTAACTGGAGCTTTGATCTGAAACCAACGGCACTCCAAATGGCCAAGAATAGAAGGAAATACCCCTATTGAATGCTTGGGTCAGAATGTTTCATCACTAGGGTTGCTGGGGATGAAATAGAGGAAAACACCGAGTTGGGGTTTTAAATCCCAGGATGGAAATTTTATAATTTTCCAACTATTTTGGGCCACACGGTTTACCTACACAATTTTCTAAACCGTGGGAAAAAAATTCTGAAGCTACTGTCCGAAAACACCCATTTCATATAGTTTCCTAGGATCCAACACAGTTTTCACTAACCGTGCGAAGGATACTATTTGAGGATGCCTGGTCTTCATGGTTTCCCCTAACCATGTGCAGACCATTTGCCATGCACTACTTGGCCTCATTTCTCTTCTCTTCGAACCCCGAGCCCCGAGGGCACACCCGAGCCCCCACCTGAACTTGGGAAACATTTATCTAGCTAAAAGAAGATTCAAAACCAAAACATAAACAAAAATGCCTTAAAAATATATGGTATCTTACACAATATGTCGTTGCTAAAAGTAACGTGTCTTGAGGTTGAGTTCGGTTCCCTCTTCCTAAACCTTTAATCACATGGCGTCATTTTCTATTCACCCAACTCTAATGGTGACCGAACCTGGTATCACTAGTGTTGTGTTCCTTATTCACCACCCAATGATAGTTGTAGTTGATAAGGCTCATGAGATATGACCATGAGATTTATCTTCTTCAACTCTAATCTCCCTATATTTTTCATGAGAAAATCGTTTTTTTAGTTTTTTTAATAGATTTCACATACATAAATCATTAAATCAAATACATTATTGTAACAATTGAAATGAAAATATTCTTAGAAACTTTTTTTTGACCTACAGTTCTATCAACATTGGTGTGTTCATTAAGAGATAATATGTTTCAAATAAATATAGGATATGACCAATTCAATTAGTGTGTGCTGAAGAATATGGAATTCATCAGTTCCAAAAGAGACACATCATCATCCCCAACCTACTCTCATCTAGTAGGAAAACTACATTCAAATACCATTTACAATAATTTCTTTGTAGTTATTAGACACTCACCTACCCCAGCGCAACACCACCACACACTATTCTCTATATCTACAACCCAATCCCATGTTCCCATAATCACCACTCTCTTGAAATTACAACTTTAAATCAAGGTGAAAAGAATAAATAATTCAAACAGAACTAACACCTTGCCATAGATTATAAATTTCTTGATACAATTCCATATTCCACTTTAGAACATCATAGAACCTTACCTCCTCCATTGATTTTTTTATGATATTTCAACATTATGGTATTCCTCTTCACATTTCATTCCAATATAGAGGAAAAAGTACTCAATGAGAATCTGAATTTTAAGAAATGTTCTATTTGTCATACCTATTGAAGTCTTACGTTGTAAGTTTTGTTCTTAATCACTAATTTTAAAGGATATCTCAACTTATTATAATTGAAATCCTCCTCAACTATATTCTAAAACATCAACAAATTCCCAAATAATCCCCCATTTGGATTTCATTTCAAATTTCTCCTCAATATCTGAACCAGTCCCACAACCAAACATGCACCTCTAGTAGTGTGTTTATGGGAAAAAACTAAAGAAAACATACAATTCAATCAGATTTTGTATTTGACATAGAGAAAAGGATTAGAAACTTTATGAGGTATGATATCTATAATTCCTAGAGAAACCATAACATCCATGTTTAAATTGTACATTTTCCTCATCAAGAATTGCATATTCATTCCAAAATTTGTCAACTTATAGGAATCTGGAGTGATCATTCTAGAAAATTTCTCTTATTTTATTATAATAATGAGTTATCTATTAAACTGTTAGATATTTCTAATATAGATGAACCGTGTTATTTTTCAAAATATAATTCCCATTTAGGAATATTCTATTTATAATTTTTTAGCTTTCTTGTTGGCTCTGTGCTTTTGAAAAGTGGTTTCCCAAAGCTAAAAAACTAAACTGGCATGTTTTGAATCACTTCCCTTAACATACTTATGTTTAGAAAGGATATTAAATTTCTTTTATTTTTTATTTAAATCACCACTGCAATCAAAAAAATGTATATAGGATTCTTAGATTTGTTACTACCACACCACAAAACCTTTGAAGTAGTCATATTATCCAAAGAAATCTGCAATTGGGCTCTAAATGCTACTAGAACCAATATATTAAAAAATTATACATATTTAAATAGATTTTTAAATGATTTTAGAACCTACTAAAAAAGTATAGTACAATAAAAATACACTTATTTTATATAAAATAATATATAAATATGATGAAACTCTTTTTAGTGCATTGGTCTTGATCCTCTATACATTCCCTTTGGTACCAAGCCTATTAGTTATCAACACACAACCATTTAAATAACCATACTGTATCCTTTTTATATTCACATCCCTCCTAGCATCCTTCCTCCACATTGAGATATTTATATACATATATATTTTCCATAGGTTTTCTCTTCAACCAAATAGGTTTAATTAATTCAAATGTTGGTCATTGGAATGGAAACTCCACAGGAGCCTGTTGCAATGTCATACTTGAAATGAAAGCCTTTTGCGACCCACAAAACATAGAAATAATCCAATATGCGCATGATTAGAAGAAAAAATAGCAGTAACCTGCATTTATGTAGCTATATTCATCTACTCTAGCTCCACATTTTTCATCTCAAACTACAGTGTCGAAAAAAGAAGATAGATCTTGGTGAATAATCTGTTTAGTAGGATCACGTGCTACTTCAAACACCTCTTTATACTCATTTCACTACATCTGTACAGGCTCTAAATTCCCCATAACACCCAAAATTTATGTTTTCTTGGTAGTTTTAAGTTATTATTTTGTTTGAGTAGTCATTGACTCAAATTATTCCACCACCACAGCTCCAAATATCTTAATCGACGCTACTTTGAAGTGAATATAGGTAGGACCATTCTTTTTCAGTTCAAAAAAGAAATAAAAAACCCAATTCATTCCATGAATAATTATTTCTTCCATCAATAACTTCATCATTTCCGGTGTTTTTTGGTTTAAGAAATTTTCCTATATTCTTCCAATCAAGTGTAACCACACACCAGACACCATTTTTGAATGGATTTTTTTTGTGTTGATTTCATATGTTGTGTGAGTAGATAAATACTCTAACTATTGTGTCCATTATGCCACTGTTAATTATCCTTCAACACTATATTAATGATAACCTAAATCTACTAGGGGGAGAGGGTCTGTCCAGGGGGGAGGGGGTCTGTCCAGGAGGGGGTGTGCAGTGGGGGTATCTAAGAGGGTTAGTGCAATGGGGTCTAGTAGGGGTGGTGAAAGGGGGTGTTCAAGGGGGTGTGTGCAAGGGGATAGGGGTGTGAAGTGGGGGTGTCTAGCAGGGGTGGTTCAAGGGGGGTCCAACAGGGGTGGTGGAAGGGGGTGCAGGGGGGGTGCGAAGGGGGTGTGTGCAAGGGAACAAGGGTGTGCAGGGGGTGAAATGGATGTTTAAGGTGGTGAAAGGGGGCTATGTAGGGTGGGGTTCCAAGGGGGGTTGTTCGGGGGGTGGGTGTGAGGGGGTTGTCTAGCAAGGGGGTGCAAGGGGGTATAGTAGGGGTGGTGAAAGGGGTGTCCAACAGGGGTGGTGCAAGGGGGTGTAGGGGGTGTTTGCAAAGGGACAGGGGTGAAAGGGGTGTTTAAGGTGGGGTGAAAGTGGGGGATATGTAGGGAGTTCAAGGGGGGATGTGTAGGGGAGGTATCCAACAGTGGTGAAAGGGGGTCCAGCAGGGGTGGTACAAGGGCTGTCCAGTAGGGGTGGTGCAAGGGGTGTCCAGCAGGGGTGTGCAGGTGTGCAGGGGGTGTGTGCAAGAGGACAAGGGTGTATAGGTGTGGAGGGGTGGTGAAAGGGTTTACCAGTAGGGGTGTTGAAGGGGGTTTCCAGCAGGGGTGGTGTAAGGGGGTCTAGTAGGGGTGGAACAAGAGGTGTCTAGTAGCGGTGTGCAGGTGTGCAGGGGGGCGTGCAAGGGGACAAGGGTGTGCATGTGTTGATGGGTGGTGAAAGGGGGTGTATGAAAGGGATCAAGGTTGTGTAGGGGTTTCAAGGTATGTTTAAGGTGGTAAAGGGGGCTGTGTAGGGGGGTACATGGAGGGATATACAAGGGGGGTTTTACAGGGGGTGTCCAGCAGGGGGTGCAAGGGGGTCCAGCTGGGGTGGTACAAGGGGTGTCCAGTAGGGGGGGTGCAAGGGGTGTTCATTAGGGGTGTGAAAGTGTGCATGGGGTTATGTTCAAGGGGACATGGGTGTGCAGGTGTGTAGGGTGGTTCAAGGGATGTCCATTAAGGGTGGTTCATGGGGTGTCTAGTTGGGGTGGTGTAAGGGGGTCCAGCATGTTAGGACCACTTTGTGTATAAAGATTTTATTTGTTGTCAATAGTTGTCAATACAGGTCAAAAATAAGTAGGAGATGAATAATAACTCCATAGTTCATGGGGAATAAAATTCAGACGATTGTTGAGCTGATCCTAAGTTCAAAGCACACGTATCAAAGGTGATACATTGTCTACAACAATGAAGAATGGTGTAAAACAGACGATGCTTTGCTGATATTTATTTCACATATATCATAAGTTAGAAGAACTTGTGATGTGAGCCTTCTGAAGGAAAGGGGGATAAATGTTGAGGCCAGTCATATACAGTTTTGATTGGAAGGAATGATGCTGATAGAAGATAGCGAAGTTTCAGTACTTTCCATTATAATTCGGACGATGCTAAATCTGGTCTATCAAAGGATATATATCACGATAGTGGAGTTTGTGATGAAATATAAAGATTGGATGTGATAAGAATTGAAGAGAGAAATAACAAAGAAATAGACAATCTGGAGGCAGCACAAAAGAACAGTTTAAGGTGGTGTTGTTTTCTAGTGTTTTCCAAATTTTAGGGCCTGAAAATCGGGAGATGAAAAAATGTGTCTTTGACAATGAATGTTGCACACAAGATTGAATATGGTTTAGATTTTTGCGTGCAAGTCATTTTTCAAGGTCAGAACATCAAAAAATGGTAAAGGCATGGAGTACATAGAAATTTAGGCAAGTTTCGTGAAAAAATAATGTGGTGCGCGAAATTATAGTGGGATGCACGAAATATCAGCGGGATGCGCGAAATAACACCAGGATGTGTGAAATAGTCATTGGATGTGCGAAATATCATCGGGATTTGAAAAAAATAATGTTTGTTTGAAATATTAGCATGGTTCATGAAATAGAGGAATGATGTTTTTTGCGTAAGAGGTGTTTCGAGATTAGAAGCTCGAAAATTGGCAAATGCATGAGGTGCGTGGAAAATTGGGCTAAGTGCATGAAAAATGAGGTTGTGCAAAATATTGTGTTTGCACGCAATATGGAATGTGGTGTAGAATTTTGCGCTCAATTGGTGTATTGTGATTAGAAAGACAAAAAATGAAAAATGAAAGTAGTGCATGAAAAATCAGAGATGTTCACGCAATGTGCGCGGAACATAAGACTTGTGCACGTAAAAATTGGTTGCGAGAAAAAAATGTGGGTTTGATGTTTTACGAGCAAGAGATGATTAATTTTTAAAATGATGAAAAATAGAAAAGTCATTAGGTGCGTGAAAAATATAGGTGGTGCACATAAATACAAGAAGGTGTGCGTAATATAAAGAAGGGAGAGACATTTTTACGCGCAGGATGGAGTTTTACGCGCAGGAAGGGGTTTTACGTGCAGGGTCAAAATGCCTATAAATATGAGGTGACCCCCTCTCATTTTGTTAAGGCTTAACACATAGAAAAATCTGGAGCTCTGATGTAGGGAAAATTTGAAGTCTAGAGCGCCAGACGAAAAGAAGAGTGTTGCGCGCAGAAGAAAGTGTTGCGCGAAAAAGGGCAGTTCTGCGCGAAAATGAAGAGTTGCATGAAAAATTTTTTTCGTGCCAAAAAGGTGTTTTTATGCACAAGGCTTTAATTTTATGCAAAATCCACCCAAAAGGTTGTGCGAAAAAATTGAGGTCTCATAGGCCTTTAACAAGTGTTATGCACTCTTGAAGTGTCTCGCGAAGAAGGAGAATTGTACCCTCTGTGCAAAAAAGAAACCACAAACAAGCGACTGGTTTTATCAAACACTCATTGTGTTTTGTAAAGGATATCTCGTGGGTACAAAACAAGTGAATACTCACCCTTGTACTGCTTTGTGAAGATAGATCAATGAACCATCACTGGTTCTGTGAAGAAGAATCACGCGTCCTATGCGTGAAGAAGAAGACCCATGGAGCTCTTTGCTTGCACGAAGGTGAACACTCTCTGATTTCATGATTTATATACACTATTTTCAGGGGTTTTGTTGCTTGTGTGAAAAGGATATAGATGTGATACTAAACTCATATCTGCACAAAGGAAGTATGAACTATACTGATACACTCTTGTGTTGGTATAGAGAATTGAAGAAAGATTATAAGACATTGTTGTACTATTTCTTATTATACTGTGTCAAAGAGACAGAAGAGAAGAATAATAAGAATAGAGTATGCTCAACTGAAGGCTAACAATTATTCAGGGAAGTTAAATTCAGATGATTCTATGTGAGCTAATCCTCAGTGTTTGAATAATCACATTGGTGTATGTGATTCTTTCCAACAATAGAGAAACATTTTTAGTGCAGTTGGTTGTTGCACTATGAATAAGAAAGAAGAAATATAGTGCATTTGGTGTTGCACTAGAGAAGAAAAGAAAGAAATAAGGAAGAATTTCTTGACTACTACTTCGCAAGTAATCAATTGAAGAGCACTAAAGAAGACCAACAGTAGATTCGACCTTTATCAAGAGGGAAGAAGACTGTCTCCATAGGCAGTATAAAGAACCAGCCAGAGGCTGCATGTTGGAATAGGCCATCACCAGTCCAGGGAAGACGATTGTTTCCCACCCCCCTATAAAGTGTAGGGACTCACACTGGATAGAAGATTATTTTCCTAGCCACTCCATTGTAAAATAATATCACATTCGAGTGGAGAATCCATGCACTGGTCAATCCCATGCATGTCAAGGATTTATCTACTCTTACTGAGTGGTGAACCTTGTAAAAATATTTTGTGCATATTTTTACTGATTTCTATTATTACATCCGACCGAGAAAATAGAATAAGAGAATCAAGATCCTAGAAGATCAATAGGTACAGGGATAAAAGTTGTAATTGGTTTAAAAGGTTCCCAACACTGATTCACCCCCCCCCCCCTATCAGTGTTAGGTATATCCCAAAGTGGTCATGTAAATTGGTATCATAGGGACAGTTTCACCTATGTTGGATTCTCTATAGTGAAGTTATTCCCTTTTTAAAACTTGATTTCTTTTCCTGAGTCAACAATGAAGAGAAGTGTTTGTAAAGATTCAGCTATCTCTGAGCAAAAAGATATATCTACCAAGACCGTGATGAACTGGAAAAAGAAAGAGAAGAGAAAATTGAAGAAGAATTCCCTCTTATCTAAATAAGGGGAAGCAACTAGTTCTCCATATCTGGTAGAAATTTAAGACACACCAGACATGGAAAGTAATGAGAAGGTTGCTCAAGTACCCACCCAGAAGATGGAAAATCTTCCTACCTCAACTGGCCAGGAGGTATGTGTTAGAACATTTAGAAATTTTTCTCAGGATAAAAATGCTAGCACAAGTGGTGATGATCAATTTAAAACAAATCAAGAAATATCAGTTGATAGATTAAGAGTGATTCTGCATGGGATCCCTGAAGAAAGTACATCCCTGGTTTGCTGGGTATTTCAATACATTCAATAAAATATCACTCAGCTGGAAGAAGAAACTGATGTATTGGAGAAAGGCTTACAAAAAAAATTGAATGTTTAAATCTCTCTAGACAGGTTAGAGACTTTGAAGCAACCAAGAGGGGATTTGAAGTAAGTTCTTCAAAGTGGTTCAAAGATGTTTCACAGAAAGAGGGAGTCAATAAGACTCTTGAAGAGAAGATCCATGAAGTTGAAGATGAGATGAAAAAGAGAAATGATGTCAGGGGGTATATTTTAAAGAAAACTCCAAAAAGATCAAATAACTTGACTCATTGTTACAAAAAAGGTAAAGATGCATGAATATGAAGTTGAAAAATTAAAGAAGGCTTGTGAAGAGAATATGATAATGATTGAGCATGAGGAAGTCATCCTCAATATGAGATGTCTAGAAATGGAATCCGAGTTGATCAATATTGACAAGGCACATATTGAGTCTTCACAAAAGAAGGAAACAGTTGCTACTAGTACTTAATAATTATTGGAGGATTCTACTATCAAAAGACCTCCAACATGTGATAAGAAGATCATGGCTTCAGTCATTGATCTATCACAAGCAACTTAGAAAGTAAAGGTACCATCCATACCAACTTTTACTCAAGATTCTAAAATTGTTTCTAAAAAAAGTACAGGTTGGAAGAAAAATTAAAAAAAAAGTATGGATGAAGAAATGTGAGGAGATAACTATCACCATGGATATGGTGAATAGGAATAAGAGTGTGGAAGAAATCTCCCCATATAAAGCACAACATACCAAGAATAATATTCAGCAACCTTATAAAGAAGATGGAAAGAAGTCAAGGTTTCATGGTAAATGTTGGCGCTGTAACAGATTTGGGCATTGTTCACTTGATTGTTTGTATAATCCCTTTAATTAAAATCAAAGAGAAATCCCATCTCAAGGGGGAGAAAGATGGAGAAGAAGATGAAACATCCACAGATTTAGAAGCATCTATATACTATAAACAGATTTGGAATGTTGGACAACATCTGTGATGTATACAATGGGATTGGTCATGAGAATGGTGCGTGCTTATGTCAAAATGTATTCAAATCTAATAAGAACAAAATACCACAAAAGTTAGAGAATAATGAATAATCTATCTTGGGAAGTAATCAGGAGTATGTTGTGAAAGAAAATGCTCCCATGAATATTACAATGAGGAAAAATGAGAAGTCCTTGGATTCCATGTCCAAGAAAATGAAAGGTGGTGCATCCAAAATAAAAAATATGAAGGATTCCACTCAGAAGAATCCATGTAGAAGATCCAATCTTGATGCCTCAGTTTCTAATGACATATTGGTGGTCTGGCAAAAATATTTGGAAATAATGTGGAAAATAGAAGATGCACATGCTAAGTCTAGTACTAGAAAAAGGATTCTACATGAAGAAAAATAAGTTCTATGTGTGAGGTGAAACAAGGCTGGTCATATTATCATAAATTTCTTTGAATTTATTTCATCCCAACAAGAATTCATGAAGAAGATTAAAGTTGCACCAATGGATTCTAGTTCTTGGAAAGCTCTTGAAGAAAGAAGATTCCCACACAAAGAGATAGAAAAAGTATTGAGATCCACATATCCACATTCAAAATTAAATATCAAATGTGAAAGTGCGATGAGTGGAGAAAATGGAGCATCTTGGTTGAGAAAATCAACTCATCCTTCCTGCTCACATTGAAGAAGCATAGAGGATCCACCCTATTCCCTTAAATCTTTGTGTATTGTATTTTTTCTTTAAATGTAGTGGATTGAAGGAGAAGCAAGATCTCAGGGGGAGTACCTAAGATTAAGTGATGAGAAGTGTTCCCTTGATAGGGAGACAAATCAAGAAGCTACTAGAGTCATTATATCAATTAGTACCAACATTAGTTGGTATAAAACTCAATTACTCTGAAGATTTTCTAAAAATCATGTCATTGAAAAAGGTATGTTATTTCAAAATCTTTCATCCTTGGTTACTCAAAAAATATATCACTCTACAAAGGGGGAGTAACAATGTTAATCAGTGACATAAGAATAATGAACGTTCCCCAAGGCCACTTATCCTACCAATTACACTTGAATGTTTTTGATTCATTTGTTGAAGTGAGTGCAGTAATTTCAAGTTGATTATTTCTTTCAAATTAAATATCTTCGGCCTGGAATGAAAGTGGAAAACCCTTGAAGACAAGTGTATGAGTTCTCATCTCATTAGGTATCCTGATTCAGTGGATAATGGACAGCTCTGTTGTCTAAATAAAATCTTCTTGTTTTCTACACTGAGCACTGCTCAAGTAGACATAGAGTGAAATGATTGATGGCACACTACTTAAGTATGGATGGATACCCTCTCTACCAGGAAATTTTTATTTCTTGTCAATATGGGGGAGAGAAAGTGAAATGAATTTTTGAAAAGTAAGGGAGAGAGAAATAAGTGAAGGGGAGGGAAGATTCTCATTTTGACATTGACACATTCATTTGAGGAGAATTTAAGGTATTGAAAAAAATACAAAGGGGGAGATTGTTGGGACCACTTTGTGTATGAAGATTGTATTTCTTGTCAATAGTTTTCAATACAGGTCAAAATGAAGAAGGAGATGAAGAATAACTCCATGTTTGATGGAGAATAAATTTCAGACGATTGTTGAGCTGATCCTAAGTTCTAAGCACGTGTATCAAGGTGATACCTTGTCTACAACAATGAAGAATGGTGTAAAATAGAAGATTCTTTGCTGATATGTATTTCACATATATCATAAGTTAGAAGAACTTGTGATGCGAGCCTTGTGAAGGAAAGGGGGAGAAATGATGAGGCCAGTCATATACAGTTTTGATTGGAAGGAATGATGCTGCTAGAAGATAGGGAAGTGTTAGTACTTTCCATTGTAATTCTGATGATGCTAAATCTGTTCTATCAAAGGATATATATCATGATAGTGGACTTTGTGATGAAATCTAAATATTGGTTTTGATAATCATTGAAGAGATAAATGACAAAGAAACGGACAATCTGGAGGTTGCACAAAAAAATATTTTAAGGTGGCATTGTTTTCCAGTGTTTTCCAAATTTTAGGGCCTGGAAATTGGAAGATGAACAAAGGTATTTTTGACTATGAATGTTGCACAAAATATTGAAGCTGGTTTAGATTTTTTCATGCAAGGCATTGTTCAAGTTCAAAACATCCAAAAATGGAAAAGGCATAGAGTGCATGAAAATTTAGGCAAGTTGCGCGAAAAAATAATGTGGTGCATGAAATAGTAGTGGGATGCGTGAAATATCAGCGGGATGCGTGAAATAATAGAAACATTCCTGAAATAGTCACTGGGTGTGCAAAATATCAGTTGGATGCGCGAAAAATAAAGTTTGCATGAAATATTAGCGTGGTGTGAGAAAGAGAGGAATGAATTGTTTTGTGCAAGAGGTGTTTTAAGATCAGAAGCACGAAAATTGGCAAAGGAATGAGGTGCGTGGAAAATTGGGCTAAGTGTGAGAAAAATGAGGCTGCGTGAAAGATTGGTTTTGCGCGCAATATGGAACGTGGTGTGGAATTTTTCGGGCTATTACTGTATTGTGATTAGAAAGAAAAAAATTTACAAATGAAAGTGGTGCGCGAAATATCGGAGATGTTCGCGCAATGTGCGTGGAACATAAGACTTGTGCGCATAAAAATTGGTTGTGCGCAAAAATGTGGGTTTGATGTTTTACGTGCAAGAGATGATTAATTTTTAGAATGATGAAAAATTTCAAAGTCATGAGGTGCGCGAAAAATCCAGGTGGTGCGTGGAAATACAGAAAGGTGCGCGTAATATAAAGAAGGTATAGACAGTTTTACGCGCAGGAAGGAGTTTTATGCATAGGAAGGGGTTTTAAACGCAGGGTCAAAAATGCCTATAAATATGAGATGAACCACTCTCATTTTGTTAAGCCTCAACACATAGAAAAATCCCGATATCTGATTTGCGGAAAAATTGAAGTCTAGAGCGGCACACGAAAAGAAGAGTGCCGCGCACAGAAGAAAGTGTTGCGTGAAAAATGGTAGTTCTGCGTGAAAAAGAAGAGTTGCGTGAAAATTATTTTTCATTCCAAAAAGGTGTTTTTATGCGCAAGGCTTGAATTTTACGCAGAATCCACCCAAAAGGTTTCACGAAAAATTTGAGGTCTCGTAGGCCTTTAACAAGTGCTATGCACTCTTGAAGTGTCTCGCGAAGAAGGAGAACTATACCCTCTGTGCAAAGAAGAAACCACAAACAAGAAAATGGTTTTCTCAAACCCTCACTGTGTTTTGTGAAAGATATCTCATGGGTACAAAACCAGTGAATACTCACCCTTGTAGTGCTTCGTGAAGATAGATCAACGAACCATCACTAGTTCTATGAAGAATAATCACACGTCCTATGCGTGAAGAAGAAGACCCATGTAGCTCTTTGCTTTCACAAAAGTGAATACTCTCGGATTTCACGATTTATATACACTGTTTGCAGGGGTGTTGTTGCTTGTGTGAAAAGGATCCAGATGTTCTACTAAACTCATATTCTCACAAATGATGTATGAAGTATACTGATACATTCTTGTGTTGGTAGTGAAAATTGAAGAAAGAGTATAAGACATTGTTGTACTATTTCTTATTACATTGTGTCAAAGATAAATAAGAGAATAAGAATAAGAACATAGTATTCTCAACTTAAGGCTGACAATTATTCAGGGAAGTTAAATTCATATGATGCTATGTGAGCTGATCCTCAGTGTTTGAATAATCACATTGGTGTATGTGATTCTAGCCAAGAATAGAGAAACAGATTTAGTGCAGTTGGTTGTTGCACTATTAATAAGAAAGAAGAAATATAGTGCAGTTGGTGTTGCACGAGAGAAGAACAAAAAGAAAGAAATAAGAATTTCTTGCATACTTCTTTGTAAGTAATCAAGTGAAGAGAACTAAAGAAAAACAAGAGTAGAACCTACCTTTATCAAGAGGGAAGAATACTGTCTCCATAGGCAGTATAAAGAACTATCTAGAGGATGCAAGTTGGACTAGGCTATCCCCAGTCCAGGGAATAGGATTGTTTACCACCCCCTTCAAAAGTGTAGGGACCCACACTGGCTAGAGGATTGTTTTCCTATCCACTATATTGTAAAATAATATCACATTATAGTGGATAATCCATACATTGGTCATTATCATGCATGGAAAGGACGTAGCTACTCTTATTGAGTGGAGAACCTTGTAAAAATATCATGTGCATATTTTTACAGATTTCTATTATTGCATGCGACATAGAAAACAGAATAAGAGAATCAAGATCCTAATAGGTCAAGAGGTACAGGGATAAAAGTTGTAATTGGATTAAAAATCTCCCAACACTGATTCACCCCCCCCCCCTCTCAGTGTTAGGTATATCCCAAACTAGTCCTGTCAATTGGTATCAGAGGGACAGTTTCACCTCTGTTGGATTCTCTATAGTGAAGTTATTCCCTTTTGAAAACTTGAGTTCCTTTCCTAAGTCAACAATGAAGAGCAGTGTTTGTAAATATTCAGCTATCTCTGAGCAAAAAGATATATCTACCAAGACCATGATGAATAGTAAAAAGAAAGAGAAGAGAAAATTGAAGAAGAATTCCCTCTTATCTAAAGAAGAGGAAGCATCTGGTTCTCCATATCTGGCTGACATTGAAGACACACCAGACTTGGAATGTAATGAGAAGGTTGCTCAAGTCCCCACCCAGAATATGGAAAACCTTCATACCTCAACTCATCAAGAGGTATGTGTTAGTACATTAGGAAATTTTTCTCATGATAAAAATGCTAGCACAAGTGGTGATGATCACTTTACAACAACTCAAGAAATATCAGTTGATAGATTAAGAATGATTCTGCATGGGATCCCTGAAGAAAGCACATCCCTGGTTTGGGGGGTATTTCAATGCATGCAAGAAAATATCACTCAGTTGGAAGAAGAAACTGATGTTTTGGATAATGGCTTACAAGCAAAAATGATCTAATTTTTAAAGCCCTCCAGAAAGGTTGGAGAATTTGAAGCAACAAAGAGGGTATTTTAAGTATGTTCTTCAAAGTGGTTCAAATATGTTGCAGAGAGAGATGGGGTCAACAAGACTCTAGAAGAGAAGATCCATGCACTTGAAGATGACCTGAAAATGAGAAATGATTTCTGGGAGGTATATTTGGAAGAAAACTCCAAAAAGATCAAAGAACCTGACTCTTTGTTACAAAAAAAAGTAGAGATGCATGAATATGAAGTTGAAATATTAAAGAAGGCTTGTGAAGAGAATATTAAAATGATTGAACATCAGGAAGTCATCCTCAATATGAGATGTCTAGAATTGGAATCTGAGTTGATCAATATTGAGAAAACACATATTGAGTCTTCACAAAAGAAGGAAATAGTTGCTTCTAGTACTCAATGCCTACTAGAGGATTATACTATCAAAAGACCTCCAACCTGTGATAAGAAGATCATGGCTTCACTCTTTGATCTATCACAAGTGAATGAGAAATTAAAGGTACCATCCATACCAACTTTTACTCATGGTTCTAAAATTGTTTCCACAAAAAGTGCAGGTTGGAAGAAAAATTCAAAAAAAAGTATGGATGAAGAAAATTGAGGAGATAACTATCACCATGGATATGGTGAATAGGAAGAAGAGTGTGGAAGATATCTCCCCACATAAAGAACAACATACCAAGAAGAAGATTCAGCAACCTTATAAAGAAGATGGAAAGAATTCAAGGTTTGTTGATCAATGCTGGTGCTATAACAGATTTGGGCATTGTGCACTTGATTGTTGGTACAATCCCTTTAATGTAAAAGCACATATAAAGTACATATCAAGGAGGAGAAATCCAGAGAAGAAGAAGAAACATCCACAGATTCAGAAGCATCTATATACTGCAAACAGATTTGGAATGCTGGACAACATCTGTGATGTATGCACTGGGAGTGGCCATGAGAATGGTGCATGCTTATGTGAAAATGTATTCAAAGACAACAAGAACAAAAGACCACAAAACCAAGAGAATAATGAAGAATCTATCTTGGTAAGTAATCAGGAGTACGTTGTGAAATAAAATGCTCCCAAGAAGATTACAATGGGGAAAACTGAGAAGTCCTTGGATTCCATGTCCAAGAAGGTTAAGGGTGGTGCATCCAAAAGAACAAATATTAAGGATTCCACTTAGAAGAATCCATGTAGAAGATCCAATATTGATGCCTCAGTTCCTAATGACATATTAGGGGTCTGTCAAACAATATTTTGAAAGAATGAGGGAAATAGAAGATGCACAGGCTAAGTATAGTGCTAAAAACAAAAAGAAGATTCTACATGAAGACAAAGAAGTTCTGTGTGTAAGGTGAAAAAAGGTTTCTCATATTGTCAGAAAGTGATTTGAATTTATTCCATCCCAACAAGAATTCATGAATAAGATGAAATTTGCACCGGGAGATTCTAGTTCTTGGAAATATCTTAAAGAAAGAAGATTCACATACAAAGAGATAGAACAAGTATTGAGATCCACACAGCAACATTCAAAATTAAATATCAAATGTGAAAGTGTGAGGAGTAGAGAAAATGGAGCATCTTGGTTGAGAAAATCATCTCAGTCTTCCTTCTAACATTGAAGAAGCATGGAGGATCCACCATATTCCCTTAAATCTGTGTGTATTGTATTTGTTCTTTAAATGTAAAGGATTGAAGTTGAAGAAATATCTTAGGGGGAGTACCTAAGATTCAGTGATGAGAAGTGTTCCCTTGAGAGGGAGACAAATCAAGAATCTACTAGAGTCATTATCTCAATCAGTTCCAACTTTAGTTGGTATAAAACTCAATTACGCTGAAGATTTTTTGAAAATCATGTCATTGCCAAAGGTATGTTATCTCTAAATTTCTCACCCTTGGTTACTCTAAATAAATATAACTCTACAAAGGGGGAGTAACAATGTTAATTACTGACATAAGAAGAATGAAAGTTCCCCAAGGCCACTTATCCTACCAATTACACTTGAATGTTTTTGATTCATTTGTTGAAGTGAGTGCATGAATTTCGGGTTGATTATTTCTTTCACATTAAATATCCTCGGCCTGGGATGAAAGTGGAAAACCCTCTAAGACATGTTTATGAGTTCTTATCTCATTAGGTATCATGATTCAGTTGATAGTGGACAGCTCTTTTGTCTAAATCAAATCCTCTAGTTTTCTACACTAAGCACTGCTCAAGTAGACTTAGAGTGAATTGATTGATGGCACACTTCTTAAGTATGGATGGATACCCTTTCTACCAGGAACTTTATATTTCTTATCAATACGGGGTAGAGATTATGAAATTAATGTTTGAAAATTAGGGGGAGAGAAATAAGTGAAGGGTAGAGAAGATTATCATTTTGACATTGACACATTCATTTGAGGAGACTTTAAGGTATTGACAAAAAAATACAAAGGGGGAGATTGTTGGGACCACATTGTGTATGAGAATTTTATTTTTTGTCAATAGTTGTCAATACAGGTCAAAATGAAGAAGGAGATGAAGAATAACTCCATAGTTGATGGAGAATAAAATTCAGATGATTGTTGAGCTGATCCTTAGTTCAAAGCACATGTATCAAAGGTGATACCTTAACAATGAAGAATGGTGTAAAACAGACAATACTTTTCTGATATTTATTTCACATATATCATAAGATAGAAGAACTTGTGATGTGAGCCTTATGAAGGAAAGGGGGAGAAATGATGAGGCCAGTCATATACATTTTTGATTGGAAGGAATGATGTTGCTAGAAGATAGGGAAGTTTCATTAATTTCCATTATAATTCTGACGATGCAAAATATGGTCTATCAAAGGATATATATCGTGATAGTGGATTTTTTGATGAAAGAGAAAGATTGGTTGTGATAAACATTAAAGATAGAAATGACAAGGAAATGGACAATCTGGAGTTGTCACAAAAGAACAGTTTAAGGTGGTGTTGTTTTCCAGTGTTTTCCAAATTTTAGAGCCAGAAAATCAGGAGATGAACAAATGTGTTTTTGACAATGAATGTGCACAAGATTGAAGATGGTTTAGATTTTTGTGTTCAAGGCATTGTTCAAGGTCAAAACATCGAAAAATGGCAAAGGAATGGAGTGCATGGAAATTTAGGCATGTTTCGCAAAAAAATAATGTGGTGCGCTAAATAGTAGCAGGATGCATGAAATATCAGCGGGATGCGCGAAATAGTCATTGGATGTGCTAAATATCAGCGGGATGCAAGAAAAATAAATTTTACGCAAAATATTAGCGTGGTGCGTGAAATAGAGGAATGAAGTTTTTAGCGCAAGAGGTGTTTCGAGATCCAAAGCTACAAAATTGGCTATGGCATTAGGTGCACAGAAAATTGGGCTAAGTGCACAAAAAATGAGGCTACGTGAAATATTGGGTTTGCGCACAATATGGAACATGGTGTGGAATTTTGAGAGCAATTGGTGTATTGTGATTAGAAAGATGAAAATTGACAAATGCAAGTGGTGTGCAAAAAATCGAAGATGTTCGCGCAATGTGCACGGAACATAAGACTTGTACGCGTAAAAATTGGTTGTGCGCAAAAATGTGGGTTTGATGTTTTACATGCAAGAGAGGATTAATTTTTAGAATGATGAAAGATAGAAAAGTCATGAGGTGTGCAAAAAATCCAGTTTGTGCATAGAAATACAGGAAGTTGCGTATAATATAAAGAACGGAGAGAAATTTTGGAACGCAGGAAAGATTTTTATGAGCAGGAAGGGGTTTTACATGAAGGGTCAAAAATGCCTATAAATATGAGGTGACCCCATATCATTTTTTTAAGGCTCAACACATAGAAAAATCATGATCTCTGATGCGTGGAAAAATTGAATTCTAGAGCGGTGCGCAAAAATAATAGTGTTGCGTGCAGAAGAAAGTGTTATGCCAAAAAGGGCAGTTCTGTGCGAAAAATAAGAGTTGCGTCAAAAGTCTTTTTCTCACCAAAAATGTGTTTTTATGCACAAGGCTTGAATTTTACGTGCAATACATCCAAAAGGTTGCATGAAAAATTTTATGTCGCATAGGCCTTTAACAAGTGCTATGCACTCTTGAAGTGTCTCGCGAAGAAGGAGAATTTTACCCTATGTGCAAAGAAGAAACCACAAACAAGCGACTGGTTTTCTCAAACCCCAACTGTGTTTTGTGAAGGATATCTCGTGGGTAAAAAACTAGTGCATACTCACCCTTGTAGTGCTTCATGAAGATAGATCAACGAACCATCACTGGTT
The DNA here is from genome assembly GCA_963277665.1 of Viscum album. NCBI lineage: Eukaryota > Viridiplantae > Streptophyta > Magnoliopsida > Santalales > Viscaceae > Viscum > Viscum album. The sequence continues at coordinate 615,206,196 of OY728128.1, forward strand.
CTATGAAGAAGAATCACGCGTCCTGTGGGTGAAGAAGAAGACCCATGGAGCTCTTTGCTTGCATGAAGGTGAACACTCTCTGATTTCACGATTAATATAAATTGTTTGCAGGGGTTTTGTTTCTTGTGTGAAAAGGATCCAGATGTGCTACTAAACTCATATTTGCACAAAGGAAGTATGAAGTATACTGATACACTCTTGTGTTGGTATTGAGAATTTAACAAAGAGTATAAGACATTGATGTACTATTTCTTATTATATTGTGTAAAAGGGAAAGAAGAGAAGAAGAAGAAGAATAGAGTATTCTCTACTAAAGGCTGAAAATTATTCAAGGCAGTTAAATTCATATGATGCGATGTGAGTTGATCCTCAGTGTTTGAATAATCACATAGGTGTATGTGATTCTAGCCAAGAATAGTGAAATAGTTTTAGTGCAGTTGGTTGTTGCACTATGAATAAGAAAGAATAAATATAGGGAAATTGGTGTTGCACTAGGGAAGAAGAAAAAGAAAGAAATAATAATTGCTTTCCTACTGCTTCGTAAGTAATCAAGTGAAGAACACTAAAGAAGACCAAGAGCAGAACCCACCTTTATCACAAGGGAAGAAGACTGTCTCTATAGGCTGTATAAAGAACCAGCTAGAGGCTGCAAGTTGGAATAGTCCATCACCAGTCCAGGGAAGAGGATTGTTTCCCACCCCCCTCTAAAGTGTAGGGGATCACACTGGCTAGAGGATTTTTTTCCTAGCCACTAAATTGTAAAATAATATCACTTTATAGTAGAGAATCCATGCACTAGTCATTCCCATGCATGGCAAGGATGCAGCTACTCTAATTGAGTGGTGAACCTTGTAAAAATATCGTGTGCATATTTTTACTACTTTCTATTATTTCATGCAACAGAGAAAATAGAATAAGAGAATAAAGATCCTAACAGGTCAAGAGGTATAGGGATAAAAGTTGTAATTGGTTTAAAAAGTTCCCAACACTGATTCACCCCCCCTCTCAGTGTTAGGTATATCAGAAACGGGTCCTGTCAATTGGTATTAGAGGGACAGGTTCACCTCTGTTGGATTCTCTATAGTGAAGTTATTCCATTTTGAAAACTTGATTTCCCTTCCTGAGTCAACAATGAAGAGCAGTGTTTGTAAAGATTCATCTATCTCTGAGTAGAAAGATATATCTACTAAGACTGTGATGAATAGGAAAAAGAAAGAGAAGAGAAAATTGAAGAATAATTCCTTCTTATCTAAAGAAGAGGAAGAATCTAGTTCTCTATATCTGGATGACATTGAATACACACAAGACTTGGAAAGTAATGAGAAGGTTGCTCGAGTCCCCACCCAGAAGATGGACAACCTTCCTATCTCAACTGATCAAGAGGTATGTGTTAGTACATTTCGAAATTTTTCTCATGATAAAAATGCTTGCAGAAGTGGTGATGATAAATTTTCAACAACTCAAGAAATATCAGTTGATAGATTAATATTGATTCTTCATGGGATTCTTGATGAAAGTACATCCCTGGTTTGTGGGGTATTTCAATGCATGCAAGAAAATATCACTCAGTTGGAAGAAGAAACTGATGTTTTGGGGAATGGTTTACAAGAAAATTTGCTGAATGTTTAAAGCACTCTAGATAAGTTGGAGACTTTGAAGAAATAATGAGGGGATTTAAATTAAGTTCTTCAAAGTTGTTCAAAGATGTTTCAGAGAAAGAGGGAGTCAACAAGACTCTAGAAGAGAAGATCCATGCACATGAAGATGAGCTGAAAAAGAGCAATGATGTCAGGGAGGTATATTTGGAAGAAAACTCCAAAAAGATCAAATAAATTGACTCTTTGTTACAAAACAAAGTAGAGATGCATGAATATGAAGTATAAAGATTAAAGAATTTTTTTGAAGATAATATGACAATTAATTAACATCAAGAAGTCATCCTCAATATGAGATGTCTAGAATTGGAATATGAGTTGATCAATATTGAGAAGACACATATTGAGTCTTCACAAAAGAAGGAAACAGCTACTTCTAGTACTCAATGATTACTAGATTATTCTACTGTCAAAATAACTCCGACATGTGATAAGAAGATCATGGCTTCACTCATTGATCTATCACAAGAAACTGATAAATTAAAGGTACCATCCATACCAACTTTTACTCATGGTTCTAAAATTGTTTCTACAAAAAGTGCTGGTTGGAAGAAAAATTAAAAAAAAAGTATGGATGAAGAAAAGTGAGGAGATAACTATCACCATGGATATGGTGAATAGGAAGAAGAGTGTGGAAGATAGCTCCCCACAGAAATCACAACATACCAAGAATAAGATTCAGCAACCTTATAAAGACGATGGAAAGAAGTCAAGGTTTTTTTTGTCAATGCTGGTGTTGTAACAGATTTGGGCATTGTGCACTTGATAGTTGGTAAAATCCCTTTAATGTAAGAGCACAGAGAAAGCCCATTTGAAGGGGTAGAAAGTTAGAGAAGAATAAGAAACATCCACAGATTCATAAGAATCTGTATACTTCGAACAGATTTGGAATGTTGGACAACATCTATGATGTATCCAATGGGAGTTGTCATGAGAATGGTGCATGCTTATGTCAAAATGTATTCAATGCTAATAAGAACAAAAGACCACAAAAGCTATAGAAGAATGAAGAATCTATCTTGGGAATTAATCAGGAGTACGTTGTGAAAGAAAATTCTCCCAAGAATATTAGAGTGAGGTAAACTAAGAAGTCCTTGGATTCCATGTCCAACAAGGTGAAGGGTGGTGCATCCAAAAGAACAACTATGAAGGATGCCACTCATAAGAATCCATGTAGAAGATCCAATCTTGATTCCTCCATTCCTAATGACATAATGGTGGTCTAGAAAAAATATTTGGAAAGAATGTGGAAAATAGAAGATGCACAGGCTAAGTCTAGTGCTAAAAAAGAAGAAGATTGTACATGAAGACAAAGAAGTTTTGTATGTGAGGTGAAACAAGGATGGTAATTCTGTCATAAAGTGCTTTGAATTTATTCCAACCCAACAAGAATTCATGAAGAAGATGAAATTTTCACCGGGATATTCTAGTTCTTGGAAATCTCTTGAAGAAAGAAGATTCACACACAAAGAGATAGAAGAAGTATTAAGATTCACATAGCCACATTCAAAATTAAATATCAAATGTGATAGTGTGAGGAGTGGAGCAGATGGAGCATCTTTTTTGAGAAAATCATCTCAGCCTTCCTACTCACATTGAAGAAGCATGTAGGATCCACCCTATTTCCTTAAATCTTTGTGTATTGTATTTTTTCTTTAAATGCAGGAGATTGAAGGTGAAGCAAGATCATAGGGGGAGTACCTGAGATTCAGGGATGAGAAGTGTTCCCTTGGGAGGGAGAAAAATCAAGAATCTAGTAGAGTCATTATCTCAACCAGTACCAACATTAGTTGGTATAAAACTCAATTACTCTAAAGATTTTCTAAAAATCATGTCATTTCCAAAGGTATGTGATTTTTAAATATCTCACCCTTGGTTACTCAAAATAAAGATCAATCTACAAATGGGGAGTAACAATCTTAATCAGTGACATAATAATAATGAAAGTTCCCCAAGGCCACATATCCTACCAATTACACTTGAATGTTTTTGATTCATGTGTTGAAGTGAGTGCAATAATTTTAGGTTGATTATTTATTTCACATTCAATATCTTCGTCCTGTAATGAAAGTGTAAAACACTTGAAGAAAAGTTTATGAGTTCTCATCTCTTGAGTTATCATGATTCAGTGGATAATGGACAGATCTATTGTCTAAATCGAATCCTCTTGTTTTCTACACTGAGCACTGCTCAAGTAGACTTATAGTGAAATGATTTATGGAAAACTGCTTAAGTATGGATGGATACCCTCTATACCAGGAACATTGTATTTCTTATCAATAAGAGGGAGAGAAAGTGAAAAGAATGTTTGAAAAGTTATGGGGAGAGAATCAAGTGAAAGGGAGAGAAGATTCTCATTTTGACATTGACACATTCATTTGAGGAGAGTTTAAGGTATTGACAAAAAAATACAAAGGGGGAGATTTTTTGGACCACTTTTTGTATGAAGATTGTATTTGTTGTCAATATTTGTCAATATAAATCAAAATGAATAAGGAGATGAAGAAGAACTCTATAGTTGGTGGAGAATAAAATTCAGACCATTGTTGAGTTGAACCTAAGTTCAAACCACATGTATCAAAGGTGATACCTTGTCTACAACAATAAAGAATGGTGTAAAATAGACGATGCTTTTCTGATATGTATTTCACATATATCATAAGTTATAAGAACTTGTGATGCGAGCCTTATGAAGGAAAGGGGGAGAAATGATGAGGCTAGTCATATACAGTTTTGATTGGAAGGAATGATGCTTCTAGAAGATAGGGAAGTTTCAGTACTTTCCATTGTAATTCTGAAGATGCTAAATCTGGTCTATCAAAGGATATATATCATGATAGTTGGGTTTGTTATGAAAGCTAAAGATTGTTTGTGATAAGCATTGAAGAGAGAAATGATAAAGAAACGGACAATCTGGAGGCCGCACAAAAGAACAGTTTAAGGTGGTACTGTTTTCCAGTGTTTTCCACATTTTAGGGCCTGAAAATTGGGAGATGAACAAATGTGTTTTTGACAATAAATGTTGCTCACAAGATTGAAGATGGTTTATATTTTTTTGTTCAAGGTATTGTTCAAGGTCAAAACATAGAAAAATTGATAAAGCATGGAGTGCATGGAAATTTAGGCAAGTTGCGCGAAAAAATAATGCGGTGTGCGAAATAGTATCAGGATGCATGAAATATCAGCGGGATGTGCGAAATAATGGCGGGATGTGAAAAATAGTCACTGGATGTGTGAAATATCATTAGCATGTGCGAAATATTAGCGTGGTGCGCAAAATAGAGGAATGAATTTTTTCACGCAAGAGGTGTTTCGAGATCAGAAGCTCAAAAATTGGAAAAGGCATGAGGAGCGCGGAAAATTGGGCTAAGTGCGCAAAAAATGAGGTTGCACGAAAGATTGGGTTTTCGCACAATATGGAACATAGTGTGTAATTTTTCACAAAATTGGTGTATTGTAATTAGAAAGAATAAAAATGAAAAATTATAGTGGTGCATGAAAAATCGGAGATGTTCGTGCAATGTGCGTGGAATATAAGACTTGTGTGCGTAAAAATTGGTTGTGCGCAAAAATAAGGGTTTGATGTTTTACGCGCAAGAGAGGATTAATTTTTAGAATGTTGAAAAATATCAAAGTCATGAGGTAATTGAAAAATACAGGTGGTGCGCGGAAATATAGGAAGGTGCTCGTAATATAAAGAAGGGAGAGACAATTTTACGTGAATGAAGGAGTTTTACACGCAGGAAGGGGTTTTACGCACAGGGTCAAAAATGCCTATAAATATGAGATGACCCCCTCTCATTTTGTTAAGGATCAACACATAGAAAAGTCCTGATCTCCGATGCGTGTAAAAATTGAAGTCTAGAGCGGCGCACGAAAAGAAGAGTGTTGCACACAGAAGAAAGTGTTGCGTGAAAAGGGCAGTTCTGCGTGAAAAAGAAGAGTTGTGAAAAAAGTATTTTTCGCGCCAAAAAATTATTTTTATGTGCAAGGCTTGAATTTTACGTGAAATCCACCCAAAAGGTGTATGAAAAAATTGAGGTCTCTTAGGCCTTTAACAAGTGCTATGCACTCTTGAATTGTCTTGCGAAGAAGGATAACTGTACCCTCTGTGCAAAGAAGAAACCACAAACAAGCGACTGGTTTTCTTAAACCCTCACTATGTTTTGTGAAGGAGATCCCGTGGGTACAAAACCAGTGAATACTCACCCTTATAGAGCTTTGTGAAGATAGATCAACGAACCATCACTCGTTCTGTGAAGAAGAATCACGCATCTTGGGCATGAAGAAGAAGGCTCGTGGAGCTCTTTGCTTGCATGAAGGTGAACACTCTCTGATTTCACGATTTATATACATTGTTTGCAGGGGTGTTGTTTCTTGTGTGAAAAGGATCTAGATGTGTTACTAAACTCATATGCACACAAAGGAAGTATGAAGTATACTGATACACTCTTATGTTGGTACTGAGAATTGAAGAAAACGTATAAGACACTGTTGTACTATTTCTTATTATACTGTGTCAATGGTAAAGAAGAGAAGAAGAAGAAGAATAGAGTATGCTCAACTGAAGGTTGACAATTATTCAGGATGGTTAAATTCAAATGATGTTATGTGAGCTGATCCTTAGTGTTTGAATTATCACATTTGTGTATGTGATCCTAGCCAAGAATAGAGAAACAGTTTTAGTGTAGTTGGTTGTTGCACTATGAATAAGAAAGAAGAAATATAGTGTAGTTGGTGTTGCAATAGAGAAGAATAGAAAGATATAAAGAAGAATTGCATGCCTACTGCTTCGCAAGTAATCAAGTGAAGAGCACTAAAGAAGACCAATAGAAAAACCTACCTTTATCTGAAGGGAAGAAGACTGTCTTCATAGGTAGTATAAAGAACCAGCTAGAGGATCCAAGTTGGACTAGGCCATCACCAGCCTAGGGAAGAGGATTGTTTCCCACCCCCCTCTAAAGTGTAGGGACTCACACTGGCTAGAGTATTGCTTTCCTAACCACTCCATTGTAAAATAATATCTCATTATAGTATAGAATCCATGCATTGGTCATTCCCATGAATGGAAAGGATATAGATTATCTTATTGAGTGTTGCACCTTGTAAAAATATTGTGTGCATATTTTTACTACTTTCTATTATTGCATGGGACAGAGAAAATAGAATAAGAGAATCAAGATCCTAATGGGTCAAGAGGTATAGGGATAAAAGTTGTAATTGGTTTAAAAAGTTCCCAACACTGATTCACCCCCCTCTTAGTGTTAGGTATATCCCAAACTGGTCCTGTCAATTGGTATCAGAGGGACAGGTTCACCTCTGTTGAATTCTCTATAGTGAAGTTATTCCATTTTGAAAACTTGAGTTCCTTTACTGAGTCAACAATGAAGAGAAGTGTTTTTAAAGATTCAGATATCTCTGAGCAGAAAGATATATCTACCAAGACCGTGATGAACAGGAAAAAGAAAGAGAAGAGAAAATTGAAGAATAATTCCCTCTTATCTAAAGAAGAGGAAGCATCTGGTTCTCCATATCTGGCCGCCATTGAAGACACACTAGACTTGGAAAGTAATGAGAAGGTTTCTCAAGTCCCCACCCAGAAGATGGACAACCTTCCTACCTCAACTGATCAAGAGGTATGTGTTAGTACATTTGGAAATTTTTCTCATGATAAAAATACGTGCATAAGTAGTGATGATTAATTTACAACAAGTCAAGAAATATCAGTGGATAGATTAAGAATGATTCTGCATGGGATCACTGAAAAAATTACATCCCTGGTTTATGGGGTATTTCAATGCATGCAAGAAAATATCACTCAGTTTGAAGAAGAAACTGATGTTTTGGAGAAAGGCTTACAAGAAAAAATTGTCGAATGTTTAAAGCTCTCCAGACAGGTTGGAGACTTTGAAGCAACAAAGAGGGTATTAGAAGTAAGTTCTTCAAAGTGGTTCAAAAATGTTGCAGAGAAAGAGGGAGTCAACAAGACTCTAGAAGAGAAGATCTATTCACTTGAAGATGATCTGAAAAAGAGCAATGATGTCAGGGAGGTATATTTGTAAGAAAACTCCAAAAAGATCAAAGAACTTGACTCTTTGTTACAAAACATAGTAGAGATGCATGAATATGAAGTTTAAAGATTAAAGAATCCATGTGAAGATAATATGACAATTATTGAACATCAGGTGGTCATCCTCAATATGAGATGTCTATAATTGGAATCTGATTTGATCAATATTGAGAAGACACATATCGAGTCTGCATAAAAGAAGGAAAGAGTTGCTACTAGTACTCAGTGCTTACTGGAGGATTATATTTTAAAAATACCTACAACATGTGATAATAAGATCATTTCTTCACTCATTGATCTATCACCAGCAACTGAGAAAGTAAAGGTACTGTCCATACCAACTTTTACTCATGGTTCTAAAATTGTTTCTACAAAAAGTGCAGGTTAGAAGAAAAATTCAAAAAAATATGGATGAAGAAAAATGAGGAGATAACTATCACCATGGATACGGTGAATAGGAAAAAGAGTGTGGAATATAGCTCCCCGCAGAAAGCACAACATACCAAGAAGAAGATTCAACAACCTTATAAAGAATATGGAAATAATTCAAGGTTTGTTGGTCAATGCTGGTACTGTAACAGATTTGGGAATTGTGCACTTGATTATTGGTACAATCCATTTAATGTAAAAGCATAGAGAAAGACAATATCAAGGGGGAGAAATATGGAGAAGAAGAAGCAACAACCACAGATTCAGAAGCATCAGTATACTGCAAACAGATTTGGAATGCTGGACAACATCTGTGATGCATGCAATGGGAGTGGTCATGATAATGGTGCATGCTTATGTCAAAATGTTTTCAAAGCTAATAAGAACAAAAGACCAAAAAAGCTGGATAAGAATGAAGAATCTTTCTTGGGAAGTAATCAGGAGTATGTTGTGAAAGAAAATGCTCCCAAGAAGATTACATTGAGGAAAACTAAGAATTCCTTGGATTCCATTTCCTAGAAGGTGAAGGGTGGTGCATCCAAAATAACAACTATGAAGGATGCCACTCATAAGAAGACATGTAGAAGATCCAATCTTGATGCCTCGGTTCCTAATGACATATTGGTGGTCCAGCCAAAATATTTGGAAATAATGAGGAAAATAGAAGATGCACAGGCTAAGTCCAGTGCTAAAAACAAAAAGAATATTCTACATGAAGACAAAGTAGTTCTGTGTGTGAGGTGCAATAAGGCTTATCATACTGTTAAAAATTGCTTTGAATTTATTCCAACCCAACAAGAATTCATGAAGAAGATGAAAGTTGCACCGGGAGATTCTAGTTCTTGGAAATCTCTTGAAGAAAGAAGATTCACACACAAAGAGATAGAAGAAGTATTGAGATCCACATATCCACATTCAAAATTAAATATCAAATGTGAATGTGTGAGGAGTGGATAAAATAGTACATATTGGTTGAGAAAATCATCTCATCCTTCCTACTCACATTGAAGAAGCATGGAGGATCCACCCTATTCCCTTAAATCTTTTTGTATTGTATTTGTTCTTTAAATGCAGGGGATTGAAGGTGAAGTATAATCTCAAGGGGAGTACCTGAGATTTAGTTATGAGAAGTGTTCCCTTGATATGTAGACAATACAATAAGCTTCTAGAGTCATTATCTCAATCGGTACCAACATTAGTTGGTATAAAACTCAATTACTATGAAGATTTTCTGAAAATCATGTCATTTCCAAAGGTATGTTTTTTCTAAATCTCTCATCCTTGGTTACTCAAAATAAAGATCACTCTACAAAGGGGGAGTAACAATGTTAATCAGGGACTTAAGAAGAATGAAAGTTCCCCAAGGCCACTTATCATACCAATTACAGTTGAATGTTTTTGATTCATTTGTTGATGTGAGTGCAAGAATTTAAGGTTGATTATATATTTCACAATCAATATCTTCGAACTGGAATGAAAGTGGAAAACACTTGAAGACAAGTGTATGAGTTCTCATCTCATGAGTTATCATGATTCAGTGGATAATGGACTGCTCTGTTGTCTAAATCTAATCCTATTCTTTTATACACAAAGCACTGCTCAAGTAGACTTAGAGTGAAATGATTTATGGCACACTACTTAATTATGGATGGATACCCTCTCTACCGGGAACTTTGTATTTATTTTCAATAAGGGGGAGAGAAAGTGAAATGAATGTTTGAAAAGTAAGGGGGAGAGAAATAAGTGAAGGGGATAGAAGATTCTCATTTTGACATTAACACATTCAATTGAGGAGACTTTAGGGTATTGACAACAAAATACAAAGGGGAGATTATTGGGACCACTTTTTGTATGAAGATTGTATTTATTGTAAATAGTTGTCAATACAGGTCAAAATGAATAAGGAGATGAATAAAAACTCCACAGTTGATGGAGAATAAAATTTAGATGATTGTTGACCTCATCCTAAGTTCAAAGAACATGTATAAAAGGTGATACCTTGTCTACAACAATGAAGAACGGTGTAAAACGGACTGTGATTTGCTGATATGTATTTCACATATATCATAAGTTAGAAGAACTTTTGATGCAAGCATTATGAAGGAAAGGGGAGAAATGATGAGGCCAGTCATATACAGTTTTGATTGGAAGGAATGATGCTGCTAGAAGATAGGGAAGTTTCAGTACTTTCCATTGTAATTCTGAAAATGATAAATTATGTCTATCAAAGGATATATATCACGGTAGTGGAGTTTGTGATGAAATATAAAGATTGGTTGTGATAATCATTGAGGAGGGAAATGAAAAAGAAATGGACAATCTGGAGGCCGCACAAAAGAACAGTTTAAGGTGGTGTTGTATTCCAGTGTTTTCCAAATTTTAGAGCCTGAAAATCGGGAGATGAAAAAATGTTTTTTTGAGAATTAATGTTGCGCACAAGATTGAAGATGGTTTAGATTTTTGCGTGAAATGAATTTTTCATGGTCAAAACATCGAAAAATGGTAAAGGAATGGAGTGCATGGAAATTTAGGCAAGTTGCGCTAAAAAATAATGTGGTACGCGAAATAGTAGCGGGATGCTTGAAATATCAGAGGGATGCGTGAAAAATAAAGGTTTCGTGAAATATTATCATGGTGCGTGAAATAGAGGAATGAAGTTTTTCGCACAAGAGGTGTTTCGAGATTAGAAGCTCGAAAATTTGCAAAGGCATGAGGTGCACAGAAAATTGGGCTAATTGCATGAAAAATGAGTCTGTGCAAAAGATTGGGTTTGCGCACAATATGGAACATGGTGTGGAATTTTTCATGTGATTGGTGTATTGTCATTAGAAAGATGAAAAATGAAAAATGAAAGTGGTGTGCGAAAAATCGGAGATGTTCACGCAATGTGTGCGGAACATAATACTTTTGTGAGTAAAAATTTGTTGTGCGCAAAAATTTGGGTTTGATGTTTTACGCGCAAGAGAGGTTTAATTTTTAGAATGATGAAAAATATAAAATTAATGAGATGCGCAAAAAATCTAGGTGGTGCGTGGAAATACAGGAAGGTGCACGTAATATAAAGAAGGGAGAGACAGTTTTACGCGTAGGAATGAGTTTTACGTGCAGGAAGGGGTTTTACGCACAGGGTTGAAAATACCTATAAATATGAGGTGACCCCCTCTAATTTTGTTATAGATCAACACATAGAAAAATCCCAAGCTCTGATGCATGGAAAAATTGAAGTCTAGAGAGGCGTGTGAAAAGAAGAGTGTTGCGCGTAGAGGAAAGTGTTGTGCAAAAAAGGGGAGTTTGCGCAAAAATGAAGAGTTGCGCGAAAAGTCTTTTTCACACCAAAAAGGAGTTTTTACGTGCAAGGCTTGAATTTTACACACAAGCCACCAAAAAGGTTGAGCGAAAAATTTGAGGTCTCGTATGCCTTTAACAAGTTCTATGAACTCTTGAAGTGTCTCACGAAGATGGAGAATTGTACCCTCTGTGTAAAGAAGAAACCAAAAACAAGCGACTGGTTTTCTCAAACCCTCACTGTGTTTTGTGAAGGATATCACGTGGGTACAAAACCAGTGAATACTCACCCTTTTAGTTCTTTGTTAAGATAGATCAATGAACCATCACTAGTTCTGTGAAGAAGAATCATGTGTCATGTGCATGAAGAAGAAGACCCGTGGAGATCTTTGCTTGCACGAAGGTGAACACTCTCTGATTTTACAATTTATAAACACTGTTTGCAGGGGTGTTATTGCTTGTGTGAAAATGATCCAGATGTGCTACTAAACTCATATCCGCACAAAGGAAGTATGAAGTATACTGATACACTCTTGTGTTGGTATTGAGAATTGAAGAAAGTTTATAAGACACTGCTGTACTATTTCTTATTATACTGTGTCAAAGAGAAAGAAGATAAGAATAAGAAGAATAGAGTATGCTTAATTGAAGGCTGACAATTATTCAGGGCAGTTAAATTCAGATGATTCTATGTGAGCAGATCCTCAATGTTTGAATAATCACATTGGTGTATGTGATTCTAGCCAAGAATACAGAAATATTTTTAGTGCAGTTGGTTGTTTCACTATGAATAATAAATAATAAATATAGTGTAGTTGGTGTTCCAATAGAGAAGAAGAGAAATAAAAAGAAGAAGAATTAATTTCCTACTACTTAGAAAGTAATCAAGTGAAGATCACTAAAGAAGACCAAGAGCAGAACCTACCTTTATCAAGAGGGAAGAAGACTGTCTCCATAGTCAGTATAAAGAACCAGATAGAGGCTGCAAGTTGGACTAGCCCATCACCAGTCTAGGGAAGAGGATTGTTTCCCACCCCCCCTTTAAGTGTAGGGACTCACAGTGGCTAGAGGATTGTTTTCCTAGCCACTCCATTGTAAAATAATATCACATTATAGTAGAGAATCCATACACTGGTCATTCCCATGCATGACAAGGATGTAGCTACTCTTTTTGAGTGGTGTATCTTGTAGAAATATTGTGTGCATATTTTTACTGCTTTCTATTATTTCAAGAGACAGAGAAAATAAAATAAGAGAATAAAGATCCTAACAGGTCAAGAGGTACAGGGATAAAAGTTTTAATTGGTTTTAAAAGTTCCCAACACTGATTCACCCCCCCCCCCCCCCTCAGTGTTAGGTATATCCCAAACCAGTCCTGTCAATTAGTATCAGAGGGACAGGTTCACCTCTTTTGGATTCTCTATAGTGAATTTACTCCCTTTTGAAAACTTCAGTTCTTTTCTTGAGTCAACAATGAAGAGCAGTGTTTGTAAAGATTCAGCTATCTTTGAGCATAAAGATATATCTACCAAGTCCGTGATGAACAGGAAAAAGAAAGAGAAGGGAAAATTGAATAATAATTCCCTCTTATATAAAGAATAATAAGCATCTGGTTCTCCATATCTGGCTGACATTGAAGACACACCAGACTTGGAAAGTAATGAGAATGTTGCTCAATTCCCCATCCAAAAGATGGAAAACCTTCCTACCTCAACTAATCAAGAGGTATGTGTTAGTACATTTGAAAATTTTCTCATGATAAAAATGTTATCACAGGTGGTGATGATCAATTTGCAACAATTCAAGAAATATCAGTTGATAGATTAAGAGTGATTCTGCATGGGATCCCTGAAGAAATTATATCCCTGGTTTGCAGGGTATTTAAATTCATGCAAGAAAATATCACTTAGCTGGAATAAGAAACTGATGTTTTGGAGAAAGGCTTACAAGAAAAAATTGTCTAATGTTTAAAGCTCTCCAGACAGGTTGGAAACTTTGAAGCAAAAAATAGGGGATTTGAAGTAAGTTCTTCAAAGTGGTTCAAATATGTTACAGAGAATGAGGGAGTCAACAAGACTCTAGAAGAGAAGATCCATTCACTTGAAGATGATCTGAAAAAGTGCAATGATGTCAAGGAGGTATATTTGGAGGAAAACTCCAAAAAGATCAAATAACATGACTCTTTGTTACAAAACAAAGTATAGATGCATAAATATGAATTTTAAAGATTAAATAAGTCTAGTGAAGAGAATATGACAATGATTTAACATCAGGAAGTCATTCTCAATATGAGATGTCTAGAATTGGAATCTAAGTTGATCAATATTGAGAAGACACATATTGAGTCTTCACAAAAGAAGAAAACAGTTGCTGCTAGTACTCAATTCTTACTGGAGGATTCTAATGTAAAAATTCCTCTAACATGTGATAAGAATATCATGAATTCACTCATTGATCTATCACAAGCAACTGAGAAAGTAAATGTACCATCCATACCAACTTTTTCTCATGGTTCTAAAATTGTTTCTACAAAAAGTGCAGGTTGGAAGAAAAATTCAAAAAAAAGTATGGATGAAGAAAAGTGAAGAAATAACTATCACCATGGATATGGTTAATAGGAAGAATAGTGTGGAAGATTTTTCCCCGCAGAAAGCACAACATACTAAGAAGAATATTCAGTAACCTTATAAAGAAGATGGAAAGAAGTCAAGGTTTGTTGGTCAATGCTGGTGCTGTAATAGATTTGGTCATTGTGCACTTGATTGTTGGTACAATACCTTTAATGTAAAATCATAGAGAAATCCCATCTCAAGGGGGAGAAAGCCAGAGGATAAGAAGCAACATCCACATATTTAGAAGCATCTATATACTGCAAACAGATTTGGAATGTTGGACAACATTTGTGATGTATGCAATGGGAGTGGTCATGAGAATGGTACATGCTTGTGTCAAAATTTATTCAAAGCTAATAAGAACAAAAGACCACAAAATCTAGAGAAGAATGATGAATCTATATTGGGAAGTAATCAGGGTACGTTGTGAAATAAAATGCTCCAAAGAAGATTAAAATGAGTAAAACTGAGAAGTCCTTGGATTCCATGTCCAAGAAGGTGAAGGGTGGTGCATCCAAAAGAAAAACTATGAAGGATTCCACTCATAAGAATCCATGTAGAAGATCTAATCTTGATTCCTCAGTTCCTAATGACATATTGGTGGTTTGGACAAAATATTTGGAAAGAATGAGGAAAATAGAAGACGCACAGACTAAGTCTAGTGCTAAAAACAAAAAGAAGATTTTACATGAAGACAAAGAAGTTATGTGTGTGATGTGTAACAAGGATGATCATACTGTCATAAAGTGCTTTGAATTTATTCCATCCCAACAAGAATTCATGAAGAAGATGAATGATGCACCGATAGATTCATGTTCTTGGAAAGCTCTTGAAGAAAGAAAATTCACACACAAAGAGATAGAAGAAGTTTTGAGATCCACACAGCCACATTCAATATTAAATATCAAATGTGAAAGTGTGAGGATTGGAGAAAATGGAGCATCTTGGATGAGAAAATCGTCTCAGCCTTCCTGCTCACATTGAAGAAGCATGGAGGATCCACCCTATTCCCTTAAATCTTTGTGTATTATATTTGTTCTTTAAATGCAGGGGATTAAAGGTGAAGCACGATCTCAGGGGGAGTACTTGAGATTCATTGATGAGAAATGTTCCCTTTAGAGGGAGACAAATCAAGAAGCTACTAGAGTCATTATCTCAATCAGTACCAACATTAGTTGGTATAAAACTTAATTACTCTGAAGATTTTCTGAAAATCATGTCATTTCCAAAGGTATGTTATTTCTAAATCTCTCATCATTGGTTACTCAAAATAAAGATCACTATAAAAAGGGGGAGTAACAATGTTAATCAGTGACATAAGAAGAATGAAAGTTTCCCAAGGCCACTTATCCTACCAATTACACTTGAATGTTTTTGATTCATTTGTTGAAGTGAGTGCAGGAATTTCAGGTTGATTATTTCTTTCACATTCAATATCTTCGACCTAGAATGAAAGTGGAAAACCCTTGAAGACAAGTGTATGAGTTCTCATCTCATGAGGTATCATGATTCTGTGGATAATGGACAGCTCTGTTTTCAAAATCGAATCATCTTGTTTTCTACACTAAGCACTGCTCATGTAAACTTAGAGTGAAATTATTGATGGCACACTTCTTAAGTATGGATGGATACCCTCTCTACCAGGAACTTTGTATTTCTTGTCAATAAAAGGTAGAGAAAGTGAAATGAATGTTTGAAAAGTAAGGGGAGATAAATAAGTGTAGGGGAGAGAAGACTATCATTTTTACATTGGCACATTCATTTGAGGAGACTTTAAGGTATTGACAAAAAAATAAAAAGGGGGAAATTGTTGGGACCACTTTGTGTATGAAGATTCTATCTGTTGTCAATAGTTGTCAATAAAGGTAAAAATGAATAAGGAGATGAAGAATAAATCCATAGTTTATGGAGAATAAAATTCAGACTATTTTTGAGATGATCCTAAGTTCAAAGCACATGATTCAAAGGTGATACCTTATCTACAACAATGAATAATGCTGTAAAATAGACGATGACTTGCTGATATGTATTTCACATATATCAAAAGTTAGAAGAACTTGTGATGCGAGCCTTATGAAGGAAAGGGGGATAAATGATGAGGCCAGTCATATACAGTTTTGATTAGAACGAATGATGGTGCTAGAAGATAGGGAAGTTTCAGTACTTTCCATTGTAATTCTGACGATGCTAAATCTGGTCTATCAAAGGATATATATCACGATAGTGGATTTTTTGATGAAAGCTAAAGATTGGTTGTGATAAGAATTGAAGAGAGAAATGAAAAAGAAATGGACAATCTAGAGGCGGCACAAAAGAACAGTTTAAGGTGGCGTTGTTTTCCAGTTTTTTCCAAATTTTAGGGCCTAAAAAATGGGAGATGAAAAAATGTGTTTTTGACGATGAATGTTGCGCACTAGATTGAAGATGGTTTATATTTTTGCAATCAAGGAATTGTTCAAGGTAAAAACATCAAAAAATGGAAAAGGCATGGGATGCATGGAAATTTAGGCAAGTTGCGACAAAAAATAATGCGGTGTGTGAAATAGAAGCGGGATGTGCAAAATATCAGCGAGATGCATGAAATAACAGAGGGATGCGTGAAATAGTCTCTGGATGTGAGAAATATCAGTGGGATGCGTGAAAAATAAAGGTTGTGCAAAATATTAGCGTGCTGTGCAAAATAGATGAATGAAGTTTTTCACGAAAGAGGTGTTTCGTGATTAGAAGCTCGAAAATTGGCATAGTCATGAGGTGCTCGGAAAATTGGGCTAAGTGCACGAGAAATGAGGTTGTGCTAAAGATTGGGTTTGCACGCAATATAGAATGTGGTATGGAATTTTGCGCACAATTGGTGTATTGTGATTAGAAAGACGAAAAATGACTAATGGAAGTGGTGCATGAAAAATCGGAGATGTTCCCGCAATGTGCACGGAACATAAGACTTGTGCACATACAAATTGGTTATGTGCAAAAATGTGGGTTTGATGTTTTACACGGAAGAGAGGATTAATTTTTAGAATGGTGAAAAATAGAAAATTCATGAGGTGTGTGAAAAATCCAGGTGGTGCACGGAAATACTGGAAGGTGCGAGTAATATAAAGAAGGGAGAGAAAATTTTACACACAGGAAGGAGTTTTATGCGCAGGAAGGGGTTTTATGTGCAAGTTCAAAATGCCTATAAATATTAGGTTACCCCCTGTCATTTTGTTAAGGCTCAACACATAGAAAAATCTCGAGCTCTTATGCATGGAAAAGTTGAATTCTAGAGCGGCGTGCGAGAAGAAGCGTGGTGCGCACAGAAGAAAGTGTTGCGTGAAAAAGGGTAGTTCTGCATGAAAAAGAAGAGTTGCGCAAAAATTATTTTTCACGCCAAAAAGGTGTTTTTTTGCACAAGGCTTGAATTTTACGGGAAATCCACCCAAAATTTTTCATGAGAAATTTGAGGTCTCATAGGCCTTTAATAAGTTCTATGCACTCTTTAAATGTCTCACGAAGAAAGATAACTGTACCCTCTGTGCAAAGAAGAAACCACAAAAAGCGACTAGTTTTTTCAAACCATCACTATGTTTTGTGAAGGATATCTCGTGGGTACAAAACCAGTGAATACTCACCCTTGTAGTGCTTCGTGAAGATAGATCAATGAACCATCACTGGTTCTGTGAAGAAGAATCACGTGTCCTGTGCATGAAGAAGAAGACCCATGGAGCTCTTTTCTTGCATGAAGGTGAACACTCTCTAATTTCACGATTTATATACACTGTTTTTAGGGGTGTTGTTGCTTGTTTGAAAAGGATCTAGATGTTCTACTAAACTCATATCCGCACAAAGGAAGTATAAAGTATACTGATACACTCTTGTGTTGGTATTGAGAATTAAAGAAAGAGTATAAGACACTACTGTACTATTTCTTATTATACTGTGTCAAAGAGAAAGAAGAGAATAAGAATAAGAATAGAGTTTGCTCAACTGAAGGCTGAAAATTATTCAGGGCAGTTAAATTCAGATGATGCTATGTGTGCTGATGCTTAGTGTTTGAATAATCACATTGGTGTATGTGATTCTATCCAAGAATAGAGAAACAGTTTTAGTGCAGTTGGTTGTTTCACCATGAATAAGAAATATGAAATATAGTGCAGTTGGTGTTGCACTAGAGAAGAAGAGAATGAAAGAAAGAAGAATTGCTTGCCTACTGCTTTGCAAGTAATCAAGTGAAGGGCACTAAAGAAGACCAAGAGCAGAACCTACCTTTATCAAGAGGGAAGAAGACTGTCTCCATAGGCAGTATAAAGAACCATCTATAGGCTGGAAGTTGGACTAGACCATCACCAGTCCAGGGAAGAGGATTGTTTTCCCACCCCCTCTAAAGTGTAGGGACTCACACTGGCTAGAGGATTGTTTTCCTAGCCACTCCATTATAAAATAATATCACATTATAGTGGAGAATCCATGCACTGGTCATTCCCATGCATGGAAAGGACGTAGCTACTCTTATTGAGTGGTGAACCTTGTAAAAATATCGTGTGCATATTTTTACCACTTTTTATTATTGCACGCGATATAGAAAATAGAATAAGATAATCAAGATCCTAACAGGTCAAGAGGTACAGGGATAAAAGTTGTAATTGGTTTAAAAAGTTCCCAACATTGATTCACCACCCCCCCCCCTTCAGTGTTAGTTATATCCCAAACTGGTCCTCTCACAGCAGGGGTGGTGCAAGGGGTGTCCAATAGGGGTGGTCCAATGGGTGTCCAGCAGGGGTGTGTAGGTGTGCAAGGGGGTGTGTGTAAGGGGATAGGGGGTGCAAGGGGGTTGTGCAGGGGGGTGTCCATCTGGGGGGTGCAAGGGGTGTCCAATAGGGGGTGGTGAAAGGGGTTCCCATAGGGGATGTTCAGTAGGGGTGGTGCAATGGGTGTCCAACAGGGGTGTGCAGGTGTGTAGGTGTGTGTGTGCAATGGGACAGGGGGTGCAAGGGGGCATGGGTGTGCGGGGGGGGGGGGGGGGCTTCTGTCCATGGGGGTGTCTATCCAGGGGGTCTTTCCAGAGGGGGGGTCTGTCCAAGGGGGTATCTGTCCAGGGGGTGGGGTGCAAGGGGGAGTGGGGGTTGTTCAGGGGGGTGCAAGGGTGGGTGTCCCACAGGGGTGGTACAAGGGGGTACAACAGGGGGTACAAGGGGTGTGTAGTGGGGGTGTGTAGTGGGGGTGTGTAGGTGTGAAAGGGGTGTGTGAAAAGGGGTCGAAGGTGAAAGGGGGTGTGCAGGGGGTGAAAGGGATGTGTGAGGGGTGCAAGGGGGTTGTGCGGGGGGGGGCTACTGTCCAGGGGGGAGGGGGTCTGTTCAGGGGGTGACTAGGAGGGGGGTTGTCCAAGAGGGTGGTTGTCTGTCCTGGGGGTGGGGGGATTGTTTTCTTGGGATAGGGGGTCTATCTAGGGGGTGTCCATGAGAGGGGGTGTAGTGGGGGTGTCCAGTAGGGGTGGTTAAAGGGGTGTGCATGTGTTCAAGGGGACATGGGGTGTGTAGGGGGGTGCAAGGGGGGCTCTGAAGGGGGGTGTAAGGGGACAGTACCAGCTAAATGGTGCTGGTTTTTTTAGGAAATGTTAAGAATTGTAGCCATAGTTTTAAATCATGGATATAGACATATAGTCATGGTTTAAAAGTGTGGCTATATATTATGATTTATTTTATCCTATGTCACTTTTTTTAAACTATTTATATAG
This sequence comes from Viscum album, assembly GCA_963277665.1. Taxonomy (NCBI): domain Eukaryota; kingdom Viridiplantae; phylum Streptophyta; class Magnoliopsida; order Santalales; family Viscaceae; genus Viscum; species Viscum album. The sequence continues at coordinate 615,225,960 of OY728128.1, forward strand.
GGTTTTATCCATGGTTGTGGCTATAGGCCTATTGCCATGCCAATACCTGATACGGTTGAGAAAACCGTGGCTATAACCTATACCCACGGTTTAAAACTATGGATATATCCATAATTTCTAGTAGTGACATCATGAAATATACTATGATGAAACCTTTTCTCTAGTTCATATACTTTAATCCATAAAAATATAATTTCCATAGTATTTTACCATGATTATGAGATTTATCATATATTTTTTAGGAAAAGTTTCCTTAAAGTGAATCATATTGAAGATTTATATGTGGAAGAATCAAAAGGATTTGTGAATATATGGGTTACCAATAAGGTATTCAAGTTTCAAATATCTATTTATAGTTCAAAAATGTCATCTAAGCCATAAAACATTCAATTTGATGAAGCTGTGATGAAATTTGGTTTGATAAAGAATGAATGTGAGCCTTATATCTATAAAAAGTTTAGTGGGAGTTTTTTCCTTTTACAATTATGATATGTCAATGAAATATTACTTATTATAAAGGAGATGCCATTCTTATAGCTAGTTAAGGCATATTTTAAAAAGTTCTTCCTTATAATGGATTTATATGAAATGGCCTATATTATAGGGATTAATATCATTTGTGATTGATATAAGAGTCTTCTTATACTAATTCATTATATATACATTGACCAGATACTGATAATATTCAGTATGGAATAGTATAATAGTGTATTGGTTATACTGTAACAATGTATACATCTCTATAAAAAATGTGACCTTAAAAAAATAGGAGAGAGTTAGAGAGAGAGAGGATGAGTAGAATCACATACTCATATAAAATAGGATCTATCATGTATTTCATGAAATATTCCAGGATCAATTTTTATTATGAATTGATATTGTTCATAAGATATCTAGTATATCTAGGAGAACAATCTTGGATTCATCTTAAGGCTATCCTAGAATATCTGATGTGTACTAAGGACATGTTCCTTCTGTATAGAGGATATAATGAGTTATTCATCATGGGATATACATATGATAGTTTCCATTAAAAAAACAATGAGTGTAAATCATATTCAATATATTCCGTATGTCTCAATATAGGAGTAGTAGGCTAAAAGAGATCAAAGAAACTAGTTTTCACTAATTCTAAAGCAGAGTTTGATTATATTCAGGATTTCTATGGTTCAATCGCACATGGTTTTTTAATTTTTATAAATATATGATCACCATTTTTGAGTTGAACATCGCTATGTTCTTGGAATTATCATGTTATTCAGATAATAGGTTATTCAAAGTGCATTAAATCATTCATTTATAACATGATACTTCCAAATGAAAAATTAAATTATAGGAGGTTGTTCCTGAATATTATTTTTATGGGTACTTTCAAGTGTTTACAAATAATAAATCATGTGACCATTATCACACATAGTGAGGAATTCATATTGAAGACTCCAAGTTTCTTGGAGTAAAATTATTTTAAGAAAATCATAATGCTTTGGATGATTTAAATAGCCTTGACATTACATATTTATTAGAGGTTTGATGTAACATGAAATGTAGAGAAAATTTGATGTAGACTCACATCTATAAATGGATTCATGTATGAGAATGATTGATGTTGTCCATGTTTGATAATAGATTTCATTTTAAGAGAGAAATAGATCTTCCAAGAATTCCACTGTTTTATGAAGAAGAATAAATTTTTTGCCTCTATACTTGTGACCCTCACACTCAAGAGTTTCATAAAGAACATCTTTCATGAACACTTCTTGGTTTGTATAAAGTATTATGTTACTACGTACCCTTACATAATGAACATTGAGGATTTATGTATGTTTTTTTCAAGAAGAAGATAACATGAATGTTTGAGATCTTAACTTTCGTGAAGGCGGTGTAAGACCCTATGTTGATATATCTGATTCATGAAAAGAGAACTAGAAGCATAGTGCTAGTTATACATGATCACATGTTTGTAAAGAAAGCTAACTATATCATCTTGTAAATAATTAAACACAAGAAACAATTTAAATAACATTGAATAATCTTTGTATATACAAACATAAAATAGGAATAGTGAAAAAGGGTTGAGATATTTGTTAAGCACATACAATAATAAAGGTTCTCAATATGTGATAGTGTTTATTTAATTATTATTAATTATTCTTGCATGAATAATAATAAACCATGTTTTATAAGACTCATTCAAATAATATATGAGGTGATTTTGAGAAATCATGTGCATTAACTACATATATCTTATTAGGCTGGGACTTCACATTACAAGCATTATTACCCAAGAATTGTTGCACTGAGGAAAATAGCCATACACATCTAATCAAAAATATTTGAGCAATACCAGTGAGATAAAAAGGTACTTGAAGTGTATATGAGCAATAATGATCCATCAATCTCATGGAAAATGATCATTAAAAGAGATTCATACAGTGGATCTGATCTTCTAAAGAGAGGAATATGGATCATGTGACTGGGGGTATAACTAATTTTTGAATAGGCTCAAGAATGATGGGGTATAGCATATCAAATGTTTGGGGGTATAACTAACCAATGAAAATGAGTTGGATCAATGGGTTTTATAAAAATAATCAGCTATATGATCAAGTACTAGGGTGTATAACCATTTTCTACATAAACCAATATAATTCATGAAAATATTATAGTAGATAATCCATATTGAGGTGTCAAACCAAAATGGTAAGGAGTATGTATTTGTACCAAGCCATGTAAATATCTTGTTTTATTATCTATATTATTATTTCTATATATTAGGTGAGACTATGAGATATCAATAAGTGTATAAATAACCTTATCAAGTTCAAGAGGTTCAAATCAAAAGAAAATAATTTCTAAAAGTAAACTACTAATTGAACCCACTCTCAGTTGTCAATCCATATGGGGTATATATAAATGTAATAATACCTTGTCTTCAATAGTAGACAAGATAAAAAAAACTTTATTCATTTTTATTTTATAGCAATAAACTATAATTACAATTTAAACTATCCTTTTAAGCGGTATAGATATAAAACACAAAGAGATATAGTCCCTTTCTGTTTAGCAGTTATGGAAATAAAACTGGAGTCTCTCACTTTAATGGTAGCGTGCAATGATAATAAATGAAATATGAAAGTAGAGAGGATTTATAGGAGCCATAATGATTTATCTTGGTCTTTATTATCTAAAAATAATATATAGAACTACTATGAGATAATGATAAATAATATGATAGTAAGGAGATTTTTACAGGAAGTATATACTCTAGATTCCTAAAGGAATAACTTTAGAAAATATAGAAACATAGATAAATTCAAAAAAACATACCACATTATATTTTGTTAATGATTTAGAATGTCTTTTTTCAATATTATTATTATTTTTATTTATATACCTCTTGAGGGATGAGGAATTATAGGGTCGATATGGGGCGTTAATATCCAAGATGAAACTATTTGACTTGTATTTTATACTCCTTGGAATGTTTTGGATCACAACCTCTTTTGGCATGGCAGACATCTCTGCACTAGGGAGGTGGTATTTATAGTGTAGTTATTAATGATTCAGCATGGAGTCTGATAGGATCATTTTGGGCATTCTTCCAAATTCAAGGTTGCAATGGCATAGCCCTCAAGTTAGGGCAAGGATTAATTATGAATAAATTGTTTTTGAAGTATAAAAATTTACATTTTAGTATTCCATTTCTCATTTTTTTAGGATCTAGTACTTTACCATGATTTGAATTTAAGGATTTTAACTATGATCTTCAGAGATGAAGTTAGACAAAGTTATAGTTTGGTGTGTTCCTTCTCATTTCACCATAATTCTAGTTCTAGGTATTTCTATGGCATGGTGTCGAGTGTGGTATAATGTTAAATATGTGATGATAAATTAATAAAAATAAAAATATTAGATATATAGTTAGTGACTCTAACTATAAAAACAAGTTATAGTTTTACAAATTCCCCTTTTTTGATGATCACAAATACTCATTTAAGATTAAAATAAAATAAGGGATAAGAAGGGGTGATTAAGAAAGAAAAAGAGGAAGGGAAATGTTAAATGAAGGAGAGTTAAAAATACACATTTATATGAAAGTATAAGTCTCCCCAATAGAAAAATATCCTTCTTTTTAGATATATTCCTCATTTTTTGAAAAAAAAAATTTCTACTAAATTAAATCATTTCTCCCCCTACATTATACTTTTCTCCACACACAAAACCCAAAACATTTATCCCCCTTTGTGATTATAAAATATAGTTCCTGAATGTGTTTATAGGAAAAAATAAAATATAAAAACTATGTTCATCATCATTAATAATCTTTCAACATGGATGTAAAAAATGTTCTGTAAAATTTAAAAATTTAAAAATTTAGAAAGAGATATTTTCAATAAACCTCAAGAACAAACATAGTTTTTCAAAACTAATTCAACATAGATAAATAAAAATTTGAAAATAATTTCAATGAATCTCAAGAGTTAAATAAAATTTTGAAAAATTATTTATAAAAAGGTGTCTCTTATAGGATCATTTTAGTATTAACAAGATTAGGTCCCCATCGGATAATTTATGTGGTGATATAAAGGGATGATATCCATTAAAACTAAATAAAGAAATAAAATGAGAGAACGTATTTTAAAAAAATTACTTGATTAATTTTTGTCAAAGGTTGTGCTAATAAACCATAAAAAAATTACTTGGTAGTGTCAAACAAGTATGTGGTAAAGGAGCATTACTCATGCCTGAGGTGAATATTAGATTAGTAATATAACCACAATTTTTGGGGTAATAAACTCTAGGTGAATATCCACAAAAACCACATCCAATTTTTTATATGAAGTTAGGAATGTATTTCTTATAGTATCACACTCAAATTACTTTACTAAAATTATGAAATGTTTGAAATTATTTTTTTAAAAGAAATGAAATATTTTATTTTGAAAAAAAATTGAAAACTTTATCAAGCATGATTAGATAAAGATATAAGTATCATTAGCTAATTATAACCCACTCTCTTTTAATAATGTTAAATAAATAAAGAGGAAGAGATTAATTAACGATATCATCTAGTTGAAGGTTGGTGCAAACAAAGTTAAGAATGATATCACTGGGTTGAAAGTGATCTCATAAAAAATGATTTCTCATGTCAATTTGATTAGTGAGAGAGTGTTGGATAATATTTTTGAGATAAAAATATCACTATTTTTTCATGCATTATAGATACATGGTTATATATAATCCAAAATTCTAAGAGATTATATTTTATCCATATGATTTGGGAACAATAAATCCCCATGGTGATGAATTTTTCTTTAGCTATAGAAATAACAATAGAATTTTTCTTCTTACTAATATATGAGTTAATATATTTTCTAAGTAGATGTAAATTTCTACTAGTAATTTTTCTATCTAGTTTTAATCTTATAAAATCAGCATCAAAAAATTTATGTTTAAAATAAGATTCCTTAAGATAAAATAATCCATTTTTTAGTTCATTTACAATATATCAAAAAATCTTTTTATTGATTTTAATAGATATTAATTTCAATTTAATTCAAAATGAGAACAAAATAAAACACTAAACATGATGTCTGTATGGGACATAATAAGGTAAATTGGTCTTCTAATCATACTTCTATAAAGTTTTTTGTATAAAAATTGACTATAATAATTCAATTTTAGCTTAAAAGTTTTATAAATGGGTGTCCTAAATTCCTTATCATGATCCATGAAAAACTTCTATAGAATTTTATTAGTGTATTTAATATGGTTTAAAAAATATCCATTGAATTTTTTGGGAAATTTGAAAACTGATAATGAATTTGAGTTATCCTATAAATCTCATTTCAAACTCTTTATTAAATAAATCATAAAATTAATTAAAACTATTTTCTTTATTTGAGTTGAAAATAAAATCTTTAATACAAATTTGAATAATTAATAAATCACTTGAAAAAAATTTATAAAAAATAGTGGAATTTTATTTGAATTTTTCAATCTCATTTGATAAAAAGAATTTAGTTTACCAACCAAACCAATCCTGAGGGGATTCTATTATATCTCAATGTTATTTAGTTAATTTGGAATAATTATTTGAAAATTTAGGATTTTTAAAACCACATGGTTGATCCAAAAAAACATTTTTATAAATATAACCATTTATAAAATCACTTTTAACATCCATTTGAAAAATTTAAAAATTAAAATGAGTGGTAAAAGATAATAATATTATAATGGGTTCTAGCCATGAAATGGGTAAACATGTGTCACCGTAATCAATATTATATTCTTGATTATAGACTTTATCAATAATTCATGCCTTTTTATGGATGATAATTCCATGATCATCATGTTTTTTTCAAAAAACCTACCCAATTACAATACAAGAATGATTATCGAGTTGTTCAATTAGATTTCATATGTTGTTCCTTTGAAAATATTTTAAATACCCTTTAATGGGGTTAAATTTGGATTCAACCCATGCCCTAGGAAAAGAGTAGAAGGGGGTTATTTAAAATATTTAGTTACTTTAGAATATTAAGTTTAAGGTAAGGTAAAACTACCATGGTTAGCATCATAATTAATTTGAGGATCTGTAATAGGAATATTCTCATAAAATTTGATGTTAATTGACACTACTAAGGTCTTTCCCCTCTTGTTGAAAACTCGGTAGGATTTACTTGAGTCTGAATACACAGGAAAGATACCTTTGTATAATTTACGGTCAAACTTTCCTATATTATCCTTAGTATTAAGGATATTTTTTTCAACTATAAACTTTAAATGATTAAAATTTCTAAATTTTTCCTTTCCAAAGTTTAGAGGGTGTTTTCCTAATATTGGTCTTATGGGAACATAGTTAAATATATATAAATTTGAATTTACCTTGAAATCCAAAAATAATTTAAGGATTTGAATCTCATTCTAGAGAGTCCAATACATTTCTTATAGGGTCCTATTTAATTTTTCAAAAACACCATTTTTTAGGGGTTATGGTAGTGGAGAAATAATGATTATATTCTTGAGAAGCATAAAACTCGTCAAATTCATTATTATCAAATTCTCCACCATGGTCACTTATAAGAGATATATGTATGTAGACATTTTCATTTTAGAATTTCCTTTAAAATTTGTTAAATACATTCAAATCCTTATTTAACAATCTAAGAATAGAACCCATTTAAATCAAGTATAGTCATAGATAATTAAAAATGTGTAAGATTTACCTCTAACAATATCAACTTGAGATTGTCTAAAAAATTAAAGGTGAACTAGTTACAAGACTTATAATAAGAAACATCCTTTTATATTTGAAATAATATTTTCTTTATTACAAAGTTTTCAAGGCTCACAAACTATGTTATATTTGAAATAAAATCTTGGTAAATCTTATAATTGTCTGTTACAGTTGGTTTAAACTAGAGTGTGAATTATTGTAATGACATAGGTGTTATATCCAAATACAAGAGTAATTATCTTGTTCACTTAAAAAATTAATATTTCGTCTTTAAAGATATTTTTAATCTATAATATAATCATTTTTAAAATGAAATGAGGTAAATAAAATCATTTCTTTATAGTTAAAAACTTTACAAAAACTATTTTGAAAATTAATTTTAAAACCGCTATTCCATAATTGACTAATAATTAGTAAATTATTATTCAATCCATTTAAAAATAAAACATCTTTAATTATAGTAGATTTTGAGAAACTTGTCATAATAATAGATATAATTTTACCTTTTGAATCATCTATAAATGTGATATTTCCTCCATCAAATTTTTAAAGTTGACTTAATTAAAAAGGGTCATCGCACATATACCTCAAGAAGTTGATATCCATCAACCAAGTAGCTTATCAAGTTTTTATTAAGTGAAAATTATCCTAAAAAATATTAAGATATTAATACTTTTGTTACCCATATCATGGTTATTATTAATTTATTCAATAAATACATTGGAATCCAAACTTTTTTAAAATAAGTTTTTCCACTAGAAATATGAGATAAGGGATGAGTGCTCTTGGGTTTATCATATAAAGAATTTTTATGATTTAATTCATAAAAAATATGACCAAATTTCTTATAATAATTAAAAAAATTATTTATGAAAGTTCCTTTTACAAAATTAGTACTTTTATAATGTTTTATAAATATGCACTATTTTGAAAAAATAATCTTAAAATTACTTTCAACAAATTTTTGAGAGCCCAAAAATTTATTAACGGTTTCTTTTCCTTTTATGAAATTACAAAGAGTATTTTTAATACCATTAATTTTATATTAAAAAATTTTAAGATTTTTTTGTTATTTCATTTCTAAAATCAAATAATATTTTTCTTTTAAAATTTAATATTTTTTATAAAAAAACTAGATTGTAATTATTTTTAAGTTCTTTAAATTTTGAAACAAGTTAAAAACCCCCATATTGAATTGATATATAGAATAAATATTATCTTAATATCTCAAATAATATGTTTATTAAGTAGAATATTAAGAACTAGAACATATATAATTTACTTATTTACATACCACGACATTTTCCGTAAAACACTTAGGTTTTACATCACTTGATTCATATGTTGAAAGTGTGTACTCACTAGAACTCCAATTTTAGACTTTTAAATATTTCTTACCTTGATTCTTGTATTTATAATTTTTTTTAAGGGATGATATGGATTTAGGTTAGTATTATTTTTTCAATTGAAGCAAGTAACTTCCATTTCTTGATTTTTCCCTATTTTATGTTTTGAGTGTATCCTTTTTTATTAATGTACTTATTCACCCGTTTATAAATATGAGAAATATATGATTCTCTTTCATATGAGTCATCACTTATTTCTTGTAAAGTGATTGTATTTATAGTTTTCTTGACCTCCTTTACCTCCTTTTCATCTTTCTTTTTCATAGTAATCTTATATGTTATGAGAGAATTAATGAGAAACTCAACCACCAAATTAGGTATATCGTTAGCTACTTGGTTCACGGTGAATTTCAGTTTTCTATTACATAGTAAAACCCAAAGTATTTTCTTGACTGATGTCTATGTGGAAATAGTTTCAGCATGTTCCCTTCAACTATTACAAATATTTCTGAATTGAGTAAAACTTTTAGTGATAGATTCAATAGGATGTGTAGAGAAACTGTCAATGTCTTATCTAAACATATTTAATCTTGTGACTCTCACTTTTTTTATCCTTAATTAGTTACATAAAAAAGATTCCATATTTCATGATCAATTTTCCATTAATAAATTCTATTAAATTCATTTTTTTTAAACTAAAATTTAAGGAATTAAAAGATTTACCATAAAATTTTAAAAAATAAATATCATTGGGAGTCCATTTATCTTTTTTAGTAGTATGGATATAACCATACATAACTATTTTTCATAATAGATATCTAATATATCTAATAAAATTATGCATGTATTTTTTCCAATAACCATAATTCTTACCAAAAAAATGGAGTTCAACCAATATTATGTCCTTCAAGATAACCATGGGTGTTTGAAAAATATATATTTTATAAATAACATTTATTGAAAAATTGGTTAAATATTTTATAAAAAAATATCATTTAAATATTTGAAAATAAAACAATAAATCAATTTAATACTTCTTTGATACCAAATGCATGTCAGAGTAGGGTAAAATTGTAATAGGGGTGAATTTCCATTTAAAAACAAAAGGAAAAGACATAAGTATTAAAGTCTAAAAGCCTTTTTTCAAAATATTTAAGATAATTAAAAGCATTTTAAGTGATGAAAAAATGAATCCAAGTTGAAAGAACAAATAAATAATTATATATCTTTATAAAAGTAGAATAAAAAAATATTTATTCATAAATTAAATAATTAGGTGTATTAATGGATTAAAAATGGATTTGTTAGATGAATAACAATAATTAATAAATAAAAATTAATAAAATAAATAAGGCACGTAATTTGGTATATAATTTCAATAATATCTCAAAAATATCTCCTATAGATACCACATTATTTTCTTAATGATTTAATGTATTAGTCTATTAGATTTAACGGTATCCAAAATATCAAAAATCCCTTGATTTTTAGGTTTTAGAAAGAAATGAAAATAATAATAGACACTTTCTTTTTAAAAGGTATATCTAGAAACCTCAAAGAGGGTTAGTACCTTTCCTTTTAATGGGTGTGGAAATTAAACCCTATTCCATCACTCTAAAGGTAGTGATCATCAATAATATAATAAAGAATAAGTGATAGAGGATTTCTAGGAGAAATTGGGTTTTAGATTGGCCTAAGTTCTATCAAAATAATATGATGAACTACTAAGAGATAATGATAAATAATCTGATAGTGATAACATTATTACAATAATAATACACTATATATTAGAGAAGTAATCACTTTTGAGAAGAGATAACTTGAGGGAACTTTGGAAATCCTAGCATGATGACATTGGATAATGATGAATAAATTGTGTTTCCAAGCCTCCCAAGGTCTCTATTTATAGTATTCATGAGTAATTATGATGTATAGGGTTGAGTAGATACTTTAAGGATCCATGAAAAAAACGTTTTTAGAAGTATTAATGGTCCTCAAGAAATTATGGATCACATCCTCTTACAGCGTGGTATACCTCTCTTTTTTGTGGCTATAGTTTCTACGCAATATATCTTAGAGAAGCATCATGGAGTATTTTGTGATAATTTAATAGGTTCTTCTAAATTCATGGTATCTATGATTTATCCCTCAAGTTGTGACATTTATTACTCTTACATAAGGAGTTATGCAGCGTACACATTTACCTTGAGGAATAGACTTTCTCAAGTTTCTTGGATTTGAGGATTAAATATGATGTGAATTCTAGGATTTTATGCATGATGTTTTTATAGGAAGTTAAATAAAGTTTTATTGTGTAGTATTTCTAATAATTTCATTATAATTCATGTTCTATTGATTTTTGTGGCATGGTGAAGAGTATTATGTCATGGTGAAACTGTGATGCTAAATTTCCTAAAATAAAAAGTTTTTAAAAAACATTATTGATTATTAGAATAATAAAAGGCTATAGTTTTATAACTACCTTAATCCATTTTCATTTCTTATCCATTTTGGATCACATTTTCTTGAATAGATAATAAATTTTTTATTTTAGGAAAGTATCATTTATAAAATTGTCACTCGTCTAACTTATAAAAGGATCCCTTCTCTATCCCTTCCATTTCAAACATAAAACTATAACCCACCCATATACTCTACCATGTTTCCTTATATAATTATCATCTACCTCTTTGGGTATCTTTTGGACCTAATATAATTCCCAAGCCCCTTCAAAACTAAGACAATTTCCAAGAGGAGATGTGATTTCTCCTTTGTAAGTAATAAATTATTATTAGTATTTTCCATTTTTATTCTTCATCCACATATTAATAATTATGATTTATTTATTTAATGAAATCCAAATAATATAATTATACTTTTTTAATGATTAGTTATAACAATATTACTTCATAATCATATATATCCATTGATCATATCATGTTCTTGTTTGGGTCAGTTTTACTACCTATACGAATGGTGTTATAAGTTTCTATCATGGATGACTATGAATGCTTAATTACAAGGATATGATATTAATATGTAAATAATGTTTATTTTGATCTTTAATTGTAATATTAAGATTTTATATATTATAAATATACTATATTTATTGGTTAAAAATTATTAAAACAACTACAATATGGATTTCATCTTGGAGAACCATTCCCAAAATTCCTAAAGAATGAACTTATAACTTCATAAATAATTTTTAAACATATATTATATTAACTTTACTATTATGAATATTGTTAAATCATTAACATGTAATGATAACTAAAATATTTATTTAAAAAAATTAATGGTTAAAACTATTTACAACTGATAATCAATATCCACTAAAAATAAGTAACAAATATATAATAAGAAAATAAAAAATATTATATAAAAGCTAATAAAAATGAATAATTATATCAAATAAATAATTATAAATTTATATTTTATTATAAAGGATGTAAGATCTTATCTAACTAAGAGGGAATCCAAGGTAAAGGTTATTTAACTCAATTTATTTCCCTTGATATATATTTCATGTTATACACTTATTTTTATTTTACAAGGATTATCTTATAACCATTGAATTTTTTTATCATGAATTATTTTTTATTAATTTTATTCAAAAATATATTTTATGATCTCTATCCATGCTATTTTGGTTCAAATTTACCAAATATATAATGGTTTTTCATAACTCAATTTATTTTCTTTGAGTTATAATTATTCTTCTAAAGAATAATTATTATATTTTATTTCTTTTAAAAAATTATTTTTTATACTATTATTCCTATTTATTTTATATAAATCCACATTTTTTCTTATAAAATCATGTTATAGTGATTATCACTTCATAAATTATGATGTAAGTAAGGGATTTGTGTCTAAATTTCCTCTTATTAATACATATTTCAAATTTTGGACCAATTTTTATTTGAAATGGTGTACCTTATTACCATTTAATTATTTTATCTTAAATAGATTTTAATTCATGTGATTAAAAAGTATATTTCATGTCTCTATACATGTTCATTTAGTTCTTATGTTAATGATGCTTTAAGGGTTTTTAGTAAATCGGTTTCCATTATTTTAGTTATAATTATTCTCCTTGAACTTCATTATTATATTTTTTGTTTCTTCTATACCAATATTTTATTATATTTTAATTCAACCTAATTTTCAAAAGATTTAAAATTTTCTCCCATAAACTTATTTTAAAATTATTCTTATTTTATAAATTATGATGTCAGTAAGGATTATTTGTCTCAATTTCATTTCCAAGAGACATATTTTAAGTTATGTACATATTTTTCATTGGAATGGTAAAATTTCTACCTATTTATTTATTTTATCATAAATCCATTTTTAACATGTGGTTAAAAATTATATTCATGATCATTATTTATATTATTTTTTTCATACAAAACCAATGTTCTAAGGGATTTTATAACCTAATTTCATTTCTTTGAGTTATTATTATTCTTTTGGAACTTCATTATTATATTTTTTATTGATTCTACCCTTTCATTTTACTATATTTTATTTACTCATTATTTTATTGGTATTTATATTTTGTTCTCAAAAACTCATTTTAAAATTACTCTCACCTTATAAACTATAATGTGAGTAAGGTTTTTTTTGTATCAATTTCCTTCTTTGAGACATGTTTTATAATATTCACCTATTTTTATTTATTTAGGGTATATACTACCTATTTTAAAAATTATATCAAAATTGTATTGTATTAATATTTTTTAAATTTTAATTTCATATTATCTCTTTCATGAGGTATTAACTTAAAGGTTAAAAAAACTATAAGTGTTCCTTTTCCAATATCATTTTTAATTCATGATTTTCTCTATCTAGATTCTTATTTGAAGGTATTGTATTTTATTTGTTAATAAAACCCCATGTTTTTTTATTATACTATGGTTATGTATAGTATTTATATACCTCTAAATCATTTCACTTCCCATTGGTTCACAATTTGACTAAAAGGATGTTCGTAAGTGGAGTAGACTTTATCTCTTATTTATGGCCTGGAATCCTTCTCCCCCATGTTTATATTCTTTAAATTTTTTAAATAATTATATTTTATATACTTAAATAGTTTATTATTAGAATTTTCTATTATCCTTAACTTAATTTAAAAATATTTTAATTGAATAATTTTAAAAAAATTCACATGGATTTTTTTAGACATTCTTTACAAAGTGTAAAAATAGTCTTTTTTAACATTTTATGCATGAACACATTTTCCAGACATTGTGTATGTTCTTCAATATCAATCTTCCTTTCCATGTTTTAATGGTTTCCAATTTTAATTCTTATTCCCTTTATTTTGTGAATTTTTCATTTTAAAAATAATGTTTAATGTTTTAAAATAATAAATAAAGTTATTTTATTAACATTTTTATATTTTTATCTTCCACTAAAATTTTATTATCCTTAAATTAATTTCATTTCATAGTTTTAATATTTGGAAATATTTAAAAATTATATCATTCAATTTCCTCTTTTCACCCCCTTGAAATGGATTTTTTAAGTTCCTTATATGTTTGTTTTTACTTCCATGTTACAAAGGCTTTATGAAATTTATTTTTTTTATTCCATTTTCCTCTCAAACTCTAAAATCCCAATATACTTTATAGTTATGTTTTATTTATACCCTCTAAATTATATTATGTTTTTTTTATTTTATGGTATTGATATAACTGTATCAAATAATGCAATTCTTGATCACTTTTTATGTGATGTCATTCGAAAGTGTTAGGTAACCCATATTCTATTAAAAGTGTTTTTTCCTATGAAAAAATCCTTAAATATTTATTACACTTCACTAGGGATATTATATAATGATACCTTCCACATTATTCCTCTAGATGTATAATTATCATGTTCTTCTATTTATTAACTAGGGAAAAAATTGGCATTCTATAGGATTTTTATTCCAAGAAAAATGTTTGTTAGTTACTAAGGTTTATTGTATAACTATTATAGGATCCATAGAAGATAAATGGTAGGGTGGTTAATATCTAATAAATTTACATTTTAAAATTTATTTTTAAACAACCATCGCCAATTGTTAGATTACTTGTGATAATTGTTTTCTCACACCTAAACACACACTGACATAAGAGAACACAATAGATATACAAGGTTCGCATATTAATATGAGAAGTCTAGTACTTGGTGTGATATGAATTAATTTTAGATCACACTACACACAATAATAATCATGTGACTTAAATTATTAGGTATTATCCAAGAAACTCATGATTTCATATCACCCAACTATTTTTTGGTTTATCCTCCACCTGAGTCCATCTCATACTTTACGATAATCAATATGTTAGATAATAACTTATAGGTATTCCTCCATTAGACTATTATCAAGATATCAAACATGTTGATTACTTATTATTCTTCTTTTATTCATATACAATAGTAAGAACCCACTCAAAATCACATGTTCAGAACTAAATGAAACTACCACTTTCTACATCTTCATCAATAAAAGAGTTCTTCAGAATATGCATATGGAAGTGATGAATTCATGTTTCTCTCTATCTCTATTGTGAACTTCATGGAAATATTTCCACATTTTTTTCATAGTATACATGTAAATATTTATCCTTATTCAATGAATATATATATTCATGAGATATAATGTGAATAATATTCTATAATTTCCACCTTTTTTATTCTCCCAACTAAAAAAATACTATTATAGATATAAAAATTTCAATTCACCTGAATACTTGGATCTATTTCTTCAAAACTCTTTCTATTTCTCTTCATAACCAATGTAATAAAAACATGTAATAACTTCCACATGATATTTTAATTCTTTATCTTATCTCCATGGTAATTTAACTACATTTACTCTATATATACATGTATCCACCTCTTGAGAAATATAATCCTTTATTTATGGTGTAAAATCTCCCCCACAAATACTTATTATTTTATTTTATTAACTTTTCTTGAATCGCGACATAAATAATTGAGAATATTGTTTTCATTTGCGATCTGGACACCTGGAATCAACTGATTTGGTATTCTTAAAAATAAAATAGTTATGGAAACACTAAATTTTTTAAAAATACAAACTTTGAAAAATCACAAAGTCTAAAAGACTTATGTAGCTTATAATGCTTACGCTGTTAAGAAAAAAAACTTATGCCCATAAGCCTTAAGTTTTTCTTCCAAAATCTTATTATCATAAAACTAATGATCAAATACCCAACCAAAATTCCCATTAAAATTTACTATGGTGTGTTATTTCCATATTTCACACATCTTAGCTAATTTTTTCTTCCATCAAGCAAAACCTTGAAAATTCTAAATTCCCCAAAATGGTAACAATAGATAAACCATGGTGTAGACATATCCATTTAAAAATAAGGAAAAAATGTTTATTCAGGTGAGTTTAATGCATTTATGTATACAAAAATGATGAGATATCATGCCTCTATATTCAACACATGATGTTTAAATACATCACACATGATGGTTACATTACTAAAAAAATAATGTTTACATTGATCATCACCATCATTGATACATTAAGATTCTACCAATACCCTAGTGAATATCAATTTTCAAAATAATCACCATTGATTCACAATAATTTGGGAATATTAATTAAAAAATTCATCCCCAATAAAGATCTACTTCATTTTCAAACTCAAAAGATCAATCAAATTTAAAATTAACTGACCGTGAGGATCAATAATATGTACAATTTCAATAAACCAATTTCATAGAAAATGGATTATCCATGTGGATTGATCACATTCATAATCTATCCAAAATAGGGATCGACCTTATGAAGCTAAAAAAAGAGACTCCCTGAAGCAACTGTTAATCTATTGACTGCATGGAAAAATTATCTACTATTAGAAGCTACTATTATGTCTTAATCTAGAAATTCCATATATTACTCCAATTGATATATAGATTATTGGGATAATAGAAATTCCTTCTCAACTCTATAAACACTCTTAAACAATCTCATAATAATCACTCAATCACATGTTCATAATATCATCCTAAAATATGATGTTGATAGTGTTTCTACACTCATCACAACTTGTCTTTGATTCACTAAAAATCATCTCAACACCAATCATCACAGAAAAATCAACTTGAAATACCTAATTTTGAATATGATTTATATTTTTTCAATAAAATACAACATACCAAGCATACCCACTCTATATTCTCTTAAATTATTCTTTAGGATTAGGATCAATAAACTCCCCTTATGAATTTTTATGCAAACTGTGGAATATAAATCACTTAAAAACTTATCACACTTAGTAATGAATCATCATTAAATAATTTAAATCCTATTTGAGATAATTTGGTGTAGGAAACATTAACAAAGAATAATAAAATAATTTTTTAATTAAGAAAATAGTGTTTTACATTTATACATCCACAACCTTCAACCTCTTTTGAACTTCCCATGGAATATGTTACACCCAAAAACCTTCATGAACCTAAAAAACTATTAAAATGGTTAACACATGTAAAAAATGTTGAAATCGCATCTTATAAAATTTAAAACCTCTCCCTAAATATAGGCACTCCCTTAATAGAAACACATATCAATAGATATTACCCATCTAAATATTATCTCCTTTGAGAAACTTCAAGGAGATAAGTATAAATAAAAATTTATGTTGTAATTTTTTCTCCCTCTATTACAATAATATAAAATGGTAAGAAGAGATTTGGGAATTAAAAACACACCATATCCTTCAGATGGGTGAGACTGAACACATATAATTAGCCTCAGATTTGGAAAAACATCTTTAGATAATGGCTTGGTGAACACAATGATTATTTCTCATTTGTAGAAACATACACCAACTTTAATTAATTTATCTCCATAATCAAATTGATAAATTGATATTTAATATCAATGTTCTTTATTATTGAAATATAAATAAAATTATGATACAAATTAATAGTACTTTGATTATCACATAAAAGAAAAAGGTATAACTTCACTTAAACTTTGAGATTCTCCAACCAGACCTTCATCCACATCAATTGGGTTGTAAAATTTTTAAAAGACACATATTATTCCTCTATAGTACTAATAGACAGACTTATGCTTATTTTTGTGAAAAAAACCTCTATCCAAGATAGAAAATTCCATTAGATATTAACATCCTACCATCTTCACATCCTCCAATGGCCCGAAGGCCTTCATTTTTTATTGATTTTGATAATCCACCATTCAAGGGGTGAGGTGGAACCCTTATAAGGCCCATAGGCATAATTATTACATGGCTCATAGGCCTTAGAGGAATTCATTGCCCGTAGTCTTAAAACATTACATACAACCCAGACTAACTTCTTGGAACTGCTCCTCCCTAGCATCTTCATCGTGAAATCAGCTCTCCACCTTCGCATGGCTGTTCGTATAGGAATTCACGTGCATACACAGTCTTGTCCCAATGGCAGGAGTCATACCCTCTCATTCTTTCAATCCGTTTAGCTTCTTCTGTGGTGAAAGCTCCTTGATCAGCCTCCTTGTAGAGCTTGTTCCTCATAGGTTGTCTAGTTTTCATCTGCACTTAAGGTGGCCCGAAGGCCTGGAGGTGGCCCAAAGGCCTTACTGACCCGAAGGCCTAGGTGGCCTGAAGGCCGTAAAGGACTCAGGGACCAAATAAGTGTCCCGAAGGCCCAAACGGGGGCATAATCCTGGCTGCTACAGTGCCAAACAGTGCCTGCTACAGTGCCTGCTATAGTACTGTACAGTTCCCACTATAGTACTTCTACAGTACCCGCAAATTCTGCCTCCTCTTGGATTTGATCCCTGGTCACATGGAAACACTTACAGAGTCCTTACCAACCAGGCTAAGGCTCATGTTCTCCTACCATATTCACAACCTTCCCAATATTCTTATATGTATCCAAATAGTTCAAGATTCTCTTTACTGTCATATTTTAAACCAAAACATATTGTACCTCTAATGTTTCTAATATTACTCTTTCTAGTACTAAAATGAGTATATTTTGGATAATTTCGATACATTACATAGATAGTAATGTCATAAAAAATGTACAAGAATATAATCTATCAAATAAAGTAGACTTCTAAACTAAAATTTTTACTTCCCTTTCATCAAATTCTTTTCCTTGTTAATCTTTGTAAAAAATTAGTTTCACTAAATTTTTTGTGTAATCAAATTTCTAATACTCTATCATGAACCTTTTCAAAATTTTCAATAATACTTCTCTTGATAAAGAAAAACGAGATCTTTCTCTTAGGAGATTTACAAGATAATAAAGAATCTCATATCCCCAAGAATGGATAATTCAAATAATTTATTCATCTTATAATCAAATATATCACATATTTCTTCATCATTTCTAGAAAATATAATGTCATCTATATAAATAATAACAAAAAGATATACCACTTTGTCATCATTGATGTATAGAATTTTTCTATTTTTACCATTCTAAAATTTAACTTCTTCAAGTATACATTTTAATAGGGGTTATTTAATCCCATATAAAGTATTCCTCAACCTTTAAACAGCATTATCATTTTCTCTAAAAAATAACCCATGTATTTTCTCAGTTTATTCCTCCTTTTCTAACTCTCCACTAAGGAAAACTTGTGATCTATTAAGAATATATTATACTTATTTTTGTGTTGTAATGGTAGGAAAAATTATTATGGTTTCTATCCTTAAAAATAATAAAGAGGTATCATAAAATTTTACTCCATAAACATTTTAATGGAATTTACAAAAAAAAATATTTTTTACCATTTCTCATTTTTCATTCAATTTGTTTCGTAACACCCACTCTCTTCCAATCACATTCTTATCTTAAGGTTTTATAATTGGATCCCAAGTAAATTATTCCCGATTTGGTATAATTATAAATTCATAGCATAAACCCACTCTTGATGATCCAACTACTATTCAATAATTTTAGGCTAAACTTGAGAAAACGTTGAAGTATGATTTATTTTACATAGGTTTTTCTTAGTCTATATGCATTTTTCATGGTATCTAATGATTTTTTGGACCTACAATTTACTTATAATCCTTGTATGGGATGCATTATATTGTTTCTAATCACTTTAAAATCATGAATCTTTATCTCTAACATGTTTATATACAATAATTAAATCTACTTCTAAAATTTCATTAGATTTTTTAAGAAAAATATCATCATCACTACTTTTGGAACTTTCATTATCATGTAAAATTTCTTTATTTAAATTTTATAATATCTTCACATCAATATTATCAATAATTCTTCCATTTTAATTTTCATATAATTGGTAACCTATTAAATTTAGAATATATCCAAGGAAAATCTCATTAACTCCACAATTTTTAAACTTCCCATGATTTTTACCATTTACCTTAATAACACAAGGTATTCCAAAAACACGAAGTCACTTAAATAATATAGAATTTTATAATACCTATCATAAGTGGATATATATAAATTTGGATTGTGTAAACAATAGTTTTGAATTTTAATTGTTTAACTAATATCATTAATCAGAAATATTAAGAAGTGTCATGCTCACCCAACATTAGATGATCCATATCCACCAAAAAACCAATTATTTCATTCAGACACACTATTTTTTTATTGTTTATGATGCATTGAGTTCATATAATATTCCATGATTCATTAGATATGATTTATGTTTCCCATTTTTAGACTTAGTTCAATTATTTGTATTGATCCTTTTGAGAGAAAATCCACATTATTTTTTCGGTACTTTTTATAAACATTTAAACATTCATATGGCCTCAAACATGCACATCATAAACATGATACAATTATCATGAGTAAATTAATAAATAAAATCAATAAATTAATTATCTTAATTAGTCAAATACTTCATCATTATGCCATAAACATCTGAATTAATGATCTTTAATGGTTGAGTATATTGAATTTCCACCTTCTTAGGTGAAGATTTAAAAAGTTTCCCCTTTTAAAAATTTGATCACATCTAATCTCTTTCTCTTTTCCGAAAAAGGACTTCACAAAAAATTTCTCCATAGGTGACCATTTTCATATTCTATTTTCTAAGATGTTCAATCCATCGATTCCATAATTCACTATCTTCTTTTTGTACTGACATAGCATGAATTTCCAATATCATCCACTAGAAATAAATTACCTCTAGTATGATGTCCTCTTATCATCACTCTTACATATTCAAGTTTATTACCCAATAACCCATCCTTACTAAAAAATCATTTATTTTATCACAAGTTTTAGAAACACTTAAAAATCTTGTTCCAATCCTTCAACATAAAGTATGTTTCTTGGATTTAATCTTTTCTTTCCCAATAACTATTGAGCCAACTCCTTTAAAATTTAGTGACCAAACATTATAAAGGTCATTAAACCTCTATTATAATTTTAAACATATTTATAAAGTTTTAAATCTATTTTCATATGATGGGAACATCTATTTTATATGATCCAAGAACTTCCCCTTTGGATGCTTTGAGTGTGACTTCAATAAATAAATATTAACTATTTTATTTCCTTTTCTTATTTTAAGTATTTTGGGTTTTAAAAATCATAAAATAATGGGATGGTATAATGAAAAGATAGTAATTTTCATGGTGAATAAAATTATCGCACATTCAATGGAATTATTCTAGAATATCATACCTATTCTGATTTTTTTTTCTGATTTTGCAATTGGTTTCTAAATCTTCTTCTTCTAAAGGGATTTAATCCCCCTCAAAAAATTCCTCTTAAAATTCCTAGACATGAAATAATTCTGTTATTTAAACCCAAATTTATATTCCATATTCCCAAAATATCTATAGTTCCATTAGTAACCATAAAAGTCATATTTCCCTTTGTATGTAGCATGTTTTCCAGAATATGTTACTTTTCGTTCTAACTTCAATGATTCGTCAATCTTGGATAATTTTTTCAAACCAAAATTATTGTGATATTTTGAATTAATTTACTTTATACTAGGATTATTATCATCGTGTTTGAGTCACAAATTTTATTATTATTTTTAATTAAATCTAGTGTTCCATGTATTTCTATGTTTCTATGTATCATTCGGTTTAGCTACAAACATGGTTTTCAATACATGATTCTTTTTCAATGATTCTTGTCTAATATTTTAGAATATTTTTCACCATTCAAAGATAATGCTTTTTATAATCCAAAAAAATCATTCTTCCTAGAACATTTTATGGATTCTAAAATTGAGTTTTGAAAATTATATTTGGTTTAGTTTAATTCTTCTTCATTTTATCCAACTTCTATTGAATATAGTTAATATCCTTTTACTTACCCTTCACTATTTCTTTAATATTTCTATTAAGATCCATAGAAGAATTAATAAATTTCTTTAAGACATAAATATTCTTCAGTAATTTTTATCTTTATTTCATTAAAACAAATTCCTTTCCATTGGATGACTAATTTTCGTTTTTAAATATTCTGAATTATTTTTCCAATTTAGAGATCTTTAAGTAATAAATTTTAAATTATTTATTCATTAAGACCTCCATATCAGAATCTAATTATTTAATTTCATAATTTATTTTATCAATTGTAATCTGTGATGCCCCAATATTTTAGAAAGAATTTTATATACGACTGTGTGGTGGATAAGAAATAATGAGCTTTAATGTCTGAAATATTTTTTTTGGTATGATCGTTATAACCAAGATATTGAATTAATGGGTATGAATAGTAGAAACTAAATTCTAACACATATATATATATATTAATTTCATACTCAATAGAAATTTATTTATTAATGCTTTGGAAATAAGCACTCAATTTTTAGTGTAGTAATTTTTTGATTCAATAACACTTTTTCTTCAAAAATGGTCTTGATTAATTTTTGCAAGAGACTATTATAATTAATTTACTAAAATTTTACAAATTTTATTTTAAAAAAATGATATAATTTTTTAAATCATCATAACAAAATTACATTTGGATGAAATTTTGGGATTTTTATGAAAAGATTATTTTTTCAGTAAATTGTGAAAAAAATACCAATTTCATAGAAAATTTTCTTTCCCATTCATGTATTTAAAAAAGTAGAATTATATTTTGAATTTATTTTAAAATTTAATTTTTTTTACTTTTTATAAAAAATAATCCAATTAATTTCATTGGAATTAATATTATTCTTATTTTGGGTATAAAAATATTTCAATGCATAAAAATGCATTTTTCTGGAAAATAATTTTTCATCGCATTTTACATGATTATTTTAAAATAATTTCTTCCATTTATAGGGATTTATTTCAAAAAAATCATTACAAATTTTTAATTTTAATTTCCAAATTTTTTAAATATGTTATCATTATTTTTTTCATAATGAATAGTAACCTTTGTAAAAATATTGTCACCATGGTAAGGGTAAAAAGGGTAAAAAGGATAAAACAATGTTACAACTATGAAATAAGGATTTAAAATCATCCATAAACTTTAATTTATTTCATTGGATATGTTAAAATCCACCAAAACCAGTATATATATATACAAAAATATTTCATTTTTCTACTAATTGCTTTTGATAATGAACCTAGTATTATTTTAAGTAAACAATAAATACAAAATTTCTCCCATTTGTTTAAATAACTATAATATTTTTTTAACTAGGATAAATGGAGTTTAAGTTTGGTTATAAATTTGTATTTTAAATAATAATGACTTTTTTTATCACAGTAATTTATTTTTAACTTTTAGTGATGAAATAACTATCTTAAATTCATATTCAATTCTGAAGCAATGCTTGTGTTTGTAGTAGAAAAATCAAATAAATGATATTGAAAACTTTAAAAGTAATATTTTTTTGGTTATTTATGTTGTTAAATGAATTTTTTAGATAAATATAATGTATTGATAATGTTTTAAATGTATATATTTTAACTAAATTAAAATAATGAAATTTATTTAAAGTCAGTTATTTGAATAGTACCATAAATGAATTTAATGTTATTTTATGTCAAATAAAATTTTATTAAATAATTTAAAGTTAACTAAAATATTATCATTGTTCAAGTGGATTATATATTGTCTATAATATAAACAAATATCCATTTATGGGTCACCTCACCTTATATTGTAACTTTCTCGACCCCTAAATATTAAAAAACTTTAGTGTCACGGTAATCATCAAAAGGGTAAGCTGGGGGTTAAAACTAAACGATGTGGGTTAAATTGTTGCCTAAAATTTTATAAAACAAATTAGGAGAGTATTAAGAATAATTTTCACTTTATCTTATAAATATATCAATTTTGTTCCAATTTTCCACAAAAAAAATTATATTATTTTAATACTTTAAATAATTCCAAGGATGCCTCTCCTAAGGATACCACCCCATATATCTTCCTCACAATTAAAGAGAATATTATCTCAACCAAACCTTTAAAAACCTATTATTATATTCCATATCTACATTATATATTCTATATTATTCTTAAAATACCATCTATAGGATTTTTAAGAAGGATCCATAGGAGGTTTTTTGAAGGGGAGGTAGTCATCTAAACTGAGCATTTTCGTTTTTCTTCTTCTTCTCCCACATTAAATTATAAAATAATCATTAAAATGTTATAATATAAATATATATGTTATAATAATCTTTTAATATTTTTATTTCATAACTCCATTCATCTCCTTTTCCATCCTTTGTGGAATCAAAACATCGTTCATTAGTACGTGTGGACTACAACCTCCAAGAATCGATGTGTTTCATTTTTCATCACTATTTTTCAAGGATGGTTATTATGATAGATTTAGTATAAATATATTATATTAATGAAATAATTATAATTATTTAAATATAATTTATCATATATAGTTAGTCAATTTCAATTGTTAAAAGCAGAATCATCGTGTGTGTGTGTGTGTAAGTATGGACTATCGTCTCTACGTAGTGATGTGCTTCATTTTTCAAAAACTCCCTATCATGGATGGTCATGGGGATAGATTTAATGAATTTATTTGATATTTATAACATGATAATTATTCTAAAAATATAATATTTTCTTTTGTTTCATTATTTTCAATCCAAAAAAATCAAAAACATCTTACATGTGTATGTGCGGACTACCGCCTCACAAGATTATGTATTTTTATTTTCATTACTATTTTTCAAGATTGAATTGAAAGATGTATTTAGTGTATAAAATTTTTAATTATTTAATTTTTATTATTATATTGTTATTTAATAATATCCCCTTTTACCTTGATCATGCTATAGAATCTATTTTGAGGTTTATGAACCAGACATCCTAAAAAAGTCTAACCTAAACTTAATCGATATATTAATTATAAAAGACATAAAAATAAATGAAATAAAAGTTCTTATGAAAATTTATGAAACCTAAAAAAGGTTATTAAGAAATTAAATAATTAATATAGGTTAATATTTTATTTAAAAAAATATACGTTGTGATTTGGAACTCAAGGTAAGGGGTTTCTTAACACAATTTCCATTAATTGGGTTTTACTATTGACTATATTATGCAATGATTATGTGTAAAATGACCTCTAATTATATTATGTTTTATTTCAACTTGTTTTATGTACTTTTTTAATTGTTACATGTAATCACCTTAATTATTAATTCTCACTTCAGTTATATGCTTTGTGTAAGGATTATTGATCTCAATGTTATTTCTTTGATACATGTCTTATATTATGCATCGGCATCCTTCTATAATGTGAATATACTTCCTATTGAGATATTATATCATGAATAAAAATTTTATCATAATCTTTAAATTTACTTTAATGTTATCTCTTTCATGAAATATTTATTCAAATTTTGTAAACGTTGTAATAGTTTTTATGGTCTCAATTTTAATTCTTTGAGACATAATTTATGTTATGCACCATGATTTATTTTATGTGGTGAAATTAATACCCCGTGAAATTTTTTTACTATATTTTATTGTAGAAATTAGGTTTTTTACAGAATTATTTTATGTTCCTTCATTAAATGGATTTTTAATTCAAGCAGTACGAAAGTTGCAAGGGTTTCTCATCTCAAACTTCCTTCTTTGAGAAATGTTTTTATTGATGCACTTATATTCATTTATATGGTGTATAAACTAACTCTATACATATAATATCATGAATATTTTTATACTCATGATATATTATGTTCCTTCTTATGTTCTTGATTTCAAATCGTTTTTGATTTTATAAGGTCATAAAAGGGTTCTTTTTTAAAAAAATATTATAATTTATTTAAAGATTTTTAACCAAAATCTCCATCCTTATTCTATATATTTATTTCAATAATGTTATTCTATAAACAAAAAATATTTTATAAAGTTATTTTCTAAGATCATTTACATCCTTTCAAAAAAACAAAAATTAAAATTATTAAAAGTTTCTACATGGGTCACTTTTGATACTCTTTTCAAAAGGTTTAAGAGTGTTTATTTTTAACATTTATGACTTGAAAAAAATTTCTTCCATCAGAAATATTATTTATTTTTTTAGATTACTTTAAATTTTAACATTTTTATTTTCATGGAAAATAATTTTCTCAGTATTTCTGGTATTTTTTTAAAGAAATAAAAAGAAAAGGGTTATTTCCCCTTATTTTCAAAGAAATACTTTAAAATGTTCTTTTAAATGTATTTTTTATCTATTTTAACATACTTAAAAGATACTTATGTTTCATAGGGGATATTATCTAATGGTACCATCTAACCCTTTTCTATGGATTTTTTATGATTTCCTTGAAACCCATTTTTATTCTATAGATAAATCAAGACATAATGGAATCCAAGTTGTTGTAAAAATATTGATGATGAAAATACAATCCTATGTGTGTTACATTCATGAGTGGTAATTGGATATTATATATGATGATGGTTGAACCTAATATATCTCATTATTATGGGTGATATTGTTATAAATTTCATAATGGTTTATCTAAATATAACTCTCCAATGCATTGGGTAACATTCTATGTCTTTAAAGTCAACAAGGAGGGGGCTAACCTGGGAGGTTTATCCTATGGATTTAACTGGTCTATATTTATTTCTAGATTTATTGAATATAGGAGATTAAAATAATATTCTAAGATACCAATACATTTTCTATATGCATTAAATTATAATGATTCCTCTGATCAATATTGATTTCATATATATCATGATTAATGACTCTTATGTCTCTTTTATTTGTTAAATATTTATTCCATATCATAAGTTTCATGATCTTGGTTTTTATTTTTATGAATTCTATTATGTTATGCTCATTTTCTTCATACCCATATAATAATCTCATGATAACTAAATATGTTTAATTGTAAATGTCTATATTTACCCTTACTGGCCATTTTAGGTCACCCCATTTATTATATTTATATTTCCTATGGTTATATGAAATGATATTAAGTCAGATATATCTATAAAGGTTTCATGTAGGGTATTTTGAAGGATTTTTTGAAATAATTAATTTTGGGTATATTAGGATAAATGATCACTTGAAATTTTTTCATGTAAGTGTTTTTCTTAATTCCCCAAAATTATAAACTGAAAAGGATCGTGAGTATGTAAGTGATCCAATATATATATTTTATGTTTTATGTTTTGGATGACTAAAATTGATACACATTTATTGGTATCATGATATAAATGTAAATATTATGTTTTTATCACCAAATATGGGAATATGGGTTTGGGGTTTTTATAGTTGGTATCTACGAAGGTCTTAGATAACTTATGAGATTAGGATGTTTTAATGTGAGGAAAAATTAATAGTTATGGATTACATCATGGTTTTATAAGTTTAAATTTGATCATAAGTTGAATGTAATAGACACCCCTTTTGAGGTTTTAAGTTATGGTATTTTAAGGTGACTACTGATATTTTTTGTAGACATTTTATTGTATTGAGGTATATGTAAACTTTAGGATTAATGTGAAGGATTATTTTAGAATAATTATATTATATTTTTAGGGGATGTGAGCTAAAATATATGAGACAACCATTGTGGTTAAAAATTTCTTTAATATTGTGGTTATTAATTTTAATTGGTATATAGGGTTATTTATTTATGGAATTATCTAAGTTGAATATTTTATGTTATTAAAGGATTTTTTCAATAAAATGTATTATTTCTTCATATGAAGGGTTATTAATTTTTGGTATTATCTTACCTTGTTCTAACCATTTTAATTTTTTTAATGTTTAAATATAGGAGTAATAACTTGTTATCATTTTATGGATCATGTGATCTATTAAAAGTGGATTTAAGTTCTCCAGGAATGATAAATTCATCCTGAATATTCATTTCTTGGGTTAAGAGATGAAATAGAAGTGGAAATTGATTGAATAATTACTAAAGGATTAAAATTTTCTTTTGAGATCAATTAAGTATATATTCTTGTTGTTTTTATCCTGATGGTAAAACAATCACCAAGATCCAGTAAAAGGAACTTAAAAAATTATTCTTTTATTATCATTTATGATGAATTTATGATATCTTATCTTCTTAGAAATGAATAATTTTATCTCTTAAATGGATCTTCTTTTCAATTCCATGTTTTCACTTCCTATAAAAGCTATCCTTATTTGAGAACCTGATTTTGTGTTATTCTAGGTAACCATATGATTTCTATTTTTCTACTTTTAAGTGGGTGTCTTATTGTCCATTTTTATAATGCGGGTTTTCAACTAATATATTTTTTAAAATTATATATTAATAAGTTTTTTCCTTTTATGATTGTTTGTTTTATCTTCCACTCATAGTAGATGTTAAAAACAATGTTAAAAACACTTTTTATGGTATAAGACATAAAATAAAATGGAAATAAATTTTGTAAGGGGGTAGAAAATAATACATGTGTATTTTGTCAGGACCCGTCCCCCGGGGCCCGTATTATGACTACCTCAAGCCCGCCTTCCATAGGCCAAGGGCTGGAGACTAGAACCAAAGGTTTAAATCCCTAAACTGGGAAGGCATTTCCTTTATAACTGTAAAAAAACACATCAGAGTACACAACGGGAAGAAAAACACTAAGTAAAACTGTATACAAAAGAAGTGCTAGAAAGTAAAAGGGGTTAGAAATACAAGCCCAATAGGAAAGTACAAGTACAACTAAAAACAAGTACAACTGAAGAAAAGTAAAGCAGCTACTAGGTCATCCTCCAGGGTTCCTACCTGAAGGGTAGGTATAGATGGCCTCCTCAGCACTCCCATCTGTCCGTCTCCTCCGTATACCGTCAAACAGAGTGGTCCACCTCCGGGTACCGTCCAGTCCTGCTACTCTCTGCCTCAGTCAGCGCTTTCTGTCATCTGCAACCAACACAATGAGGTACGGGTATAGCTCGTGCAATGGTGAGTATAACGATACTCAGTACGGACCCCGAGACCCTCTAGCTCTCACAAAATCCAACAAATATAAACCACAAAGTGTGAAAACAACGGATAACCATTACTTAGGTATATGCCCATACATATACCTAAGTTATATAGTAACTCATCTCAGTCATGAGGAAAACACAAAAGTCATTGACTCAGCTCAAACCAAGATTTTTATTATCGAAACCACGGCTGGTGGGGTACTCCACTATCGATTATAGTGGGTGTGCCACGTTATACAGAGGCAATTCCCCCTAACCTTGGACTATTGAGGTACTCCTCCCGTTGAGTATCGTGGGTCTGCTGCGCTCACACAGAGGTGCTCCCT
The DNA here is from genome assembly GCA_963277665.1 of Viscum album. NCBI lineage: Eukaryota > Viridiplantae > Streptophyta > Magnoliopsida > Santalales > Viscaceae > Viscum > Viscum album. Next base: position 615,255,255 of record OY728128.1, read on the forward strand.
ACCATGGGTCTTCCATGCTCACACAGAGGAGCTCCCCCTCGTAGGCTACAGAGGTACTCCTCCTGTCTAGTATCGTGGGTCTGTCGTGCTCACACAGAGGTTCTCCCCACCGTGGGTCTGCCACGTCACACAGAGGCACTCCCCACTGGGCAAGTTGAGTCACTCCGAGTCAAATCGGTCAAGCAGTCGTCAGGTCTCAGCCTGCTGCAGGGTCTCTGTACTCTGTATGCTCGCCTCTAGAACGATCCACTCCTGGAGATACAGTTCGATACTCCAACTATCAAAAAGTGTCACGAAAAAGTAACTTAAAGGTCTACCATGTCATAGGGTTCTCAATGCAACAGACGGCGCGTCAATCGGACACCCGGTCTGTTAATTATTAGCCTTTTAGTCCCAGGGGTCGGGTTGGATTTTTTTACGATCCAACCTGATTGTAAATCAAATATACCCTGAACTCCAGTGGGGTATTCTCAAAGGGACGGCATCGTTACAAGAATATTGGCGATGCTGACGGTTCGTCAAACGGAGGTCGGGTTCCCAAGATATGGCCCAAGAATGTAATGGGGTCGGTAATGGGTCTGGGCCCGATCCAACCTGGTCGGACCATCTCAACCCAACCCAGACTCGGCCGACCCGGTCAGCCCGCTACGTTTGGCCCGGTCCGTTGGGCCCGTCCCAGCGAACTGCGAGGGCGGTTCGTCCTGGATGTCACCACGTAGGCGGCTCAGCCCAAAGACCAGGACTAGTTCGGCCAGTTCCGCGAGGGGTGCGGCTCGGGCGACTCGGCACAGGAGGTCGGGTCGATTGGGAGACCAGCGGGCAGGCTGTGCGGAGTGCCAGAAGGCTACGGGTGCGCTAGGTAGGGCGCGTTAGGGGCCGGACAGGCCGCGGGGGTGCCGGTAGGGTGTCGGGCAGGCCACGGGGGCACCGAGCAGGCCGCAACAGGGACCAAGCACACCGCGGGGGTGCCAGCCGGGCATCGGGCTGCCCGCGGGGGCGCCTGGAGGGTGCGGCAGGGGTCAGGCAGGCCACAGGGGCACCAGCAGGGCATCGGGCAGGCCGTAGGGGCGCTGGGAAGCTGCGGCCAGGCGGGCCGAATGCCGGGTAGGGTGTCGGGAGGCCGCGGGCATGCGGGCCCCGCACCGGGCAGGGCACTGGGAGGTCGCGGATAGGCGAGCTGGGCACCGCTCGGGCCGGCAGTGTTCGGCCGGAAGCATCGGTGCGCCACAGGGGGCGGTGCGATTCGCGGAGGCCACAGGTAGCGCGGCCTTCGTCGTTGCTGCCTTCGTCGTCGTCGCCTTATCGTCATGCTGAGGTTCATCATAAACAAGATCGGCAGAGGGGTTGGGCCATGTTGGTTTGGCGGGCACCCTCTGCGTTTAGGTTGGTAACAGTCGGCACATCAAGAAGTAAGAAGATAATTTTCAATTATTATTTTCAATCTCTGCAATGTTTCAATTCCAACCGAAAGTGAGAAGAAGAAAAAGGATATTACTCAAAGTAAACCCCTACCTTAGTTTCACCATTTTCCGTTCGTTGACCTCGTGGAAAGATGGTTGTCGATCCGTGGTAGAAGAACACATCCCACATCGATGGAGTCTGAGGAAGAAGGTCAGAGGGGGTCATTCTTCGTAGTCAAATGTGTCCCCCGTCGGCATTCTTCTTCGGGAGAGTGTTCTTCGTCGGAAGAGCGATCTTCGTTGGAGAGAGTTATCTCTTCTCCCAAGCTCCACCAAAATTCTAGGGGAAAAATAATACAAGAAAGCGTTGTCTATTAATTGTGGTCACAAAAATTCAAATTGTGGTGTTTAATTAAATGAGACAACTCATTTAATTAATGGGGTGTAATTGGCTCAATTAAGTGAAGAGGGTTGGAAAAAAATTAAATTAAGGGGAGTTGAAGAGTTTTTCCACCTTAAATGGGGAGTTCCAAGGGGTTAAAAGCCCAGGTGGTCCCCACTAAAATTATCCTCCCAAGGGAAGTTATGTTCGGGTGGGCCCCACCACCATAACCTCTCATGGGAGGTTATGGTGTGGTGGCCCCCACCCCTAGCCTCCTCTTAGAGATTTTAACCACCAAGAATAAAAATAAAGTCACACTTTATTTTTATTTAAAAATAATCTAAAAAACTCAAAAACTAACTTCCATCCTCGACTAATTGTTGTCGAGGTGAAAGTTTTCTTAAGAAAAAATCGGCGCTGTGAGTTCAACGGTGCCCTCGGATTTCAATCCCGAGCACCGGTTCAAAAGTTATAAAATCTCACTCGTACATTTACTAAACGTACCTGAAAAAAAACTTCAGAAATTGATTCAGGGAACACCAGGCCTTGAAATCAAGCACCGTAAATTTTTGCAGACTTGTAAAAATTCCATGTATTTAAGAAAAAAATACACATAATTTCCGGGTCTTTACATGCTCCCCACTTAAGGGCTTTACGTCCCCGTTAGCTACAACTCGAACTATGGAAACAAATTGGGTTACTAAACATGCATCTGAGCCTCCCAATCCCATATTCTCTCCTGGAGGTTCTCGTGCTATCAGCGAACGTGCACCAGAGATATCAACCATCCACGAAGGACCCTCTCCTGTCGATCCTCAATCTCTACTGGAACCTCTATGAAAGTCACCCCATCGTCAACATCCATCTCTCTATGGTCGATGATGTGGGAAGGGTCATGCACGTATCTCCTCAGCTGAGATACATGGAAGACGTCATGCATGCGGTGCAACTAAGGTGGAAGAGCTAAGCGGTAAGCCACCTCGCCTACTCTGCTAAGGACCGGGAAAGGTCCGATGAATCTGGGAGATAACTTGTCGCCTCGTCCAAATCTCTGTGGACCTCGTCGAGGTGAGACCCGTAGAAATACATAGTCACCATCCTTGATCTCTAGAGGTATCCTTCTCCTATCAACATACGACTTCTGCCTGCTATGTGCAGTCTTCATCTTCTCCTTGATGATATGCACCTTCTCCGTAGTAGCTCATACCATCTCTGGTCCCACTAGTGCTAACTCCCCAGGGTCAGTCCAGCACAAGGGTGGTCTGCAAGGTCACACGTACAAGGCCTCAAAAGGTGCCATCCCTATGGTGGAGTGATAGCTATTGTTGTAATAAAACACCACCAAAGGCAAGTGATCCTCCCATATATGACCGAAGTCGAGGAAACATGCACGTAGCATGTCCTCGAGGGTCTAAATGGTCCACTCAGTCTGACCATCTGTCTGAGGATGGAAGGCGGTGCTCAAGAGAAGTTGTGTCCTGAAAGCCTCCTATAACCCCTTCCATAGTCGAGAAGTAAACCATACCTCACAGTCAGAGACAATAGAGGAAGTTACTCCATTTAGTCGCACAATCTTCTATACATTGAGGTGTCCCAAGCTCTCTACTGAACCATGCTCTCTGATTGGTAGGAATTGGGATGACTTGGTGAGTTTGTCAAAAATCACCCAAATCAAGTTGTTTCCCGTAGATGTACGTGGAAGAACCATCAATAAGTCCATGTATATCCCATTCCACTTCCACTCTGGGACCTCTAAAGGCTGAACCAAGCCTGTTGGTACCTGCTGCTCTGCCTTCACTTGCTGAAAAGTGAGGCATCGTGAGACAAACTCCGCTACTTCTTTCTTCATACATGGCCACCAATTCTATCATGAAAGGTCCTGGTACATCTTCGCCACTCCTGGATGTACCACTAGAGGAGATGTGTGGAACTCCCTCATCACTTCCTCCTAAAATGCCACTGGTACCAAGGTACGTCCTCTAAAGAGGATGAAGTGCTCCCCACCTTCATAAAATCCATCAGGTGCCTACCCTGTGGATATCTGAGTACGTCGTGTCTCACAGTCAGCGTCCCCATGTTGGGCCTCCCTGACTCACTAAAAAAGAGGTAGAGTGACTGTAAGAGACTGTAGTAAGGATTCCCCATCTCTATCCTAAAAGGATATCTATAAAGAATCCAGCAGCTCTGTCGCCTCTCCTAGAAGTTGTATACCAGATCTCCTGCTGAGCGCATCTGCAACAACATTACCCTTCCCAAGAGTATAGACTATCTCAAATGCATAGTACTGGAGGAACTCAAGAAAACGTCGTTGTCTCAGGTTCAGGTCCTTCTGAGAGAAGATATACCTGAGACTCTTGTGATCAGAGTACACGGTAAAATTCCCGTCCATCAGATAGTGCTACCAAATCTTCAAGGTGAAGACCACTGCTGCTAACTCTAGGTCATGGGTAGCATAGTTCTGCTCATTTTGTCTCAGCTACCAAGAACCTTAAGCGATCATGGCTCACTCGTGCATCAGGACACACCTGAGTCTGGTCCCTGATGTGTCGCAGTAAACTACGTACCCTACGCCTTCCTCTGGAAGCCTCAAGATGGGGGCACTAGTCAGCCACTGTCTCAGCTCATAAAATCTATCTTGGCATCTCTACAACCATATGAAGTGTTTCCCCTTCTTCTTCAAGGATGATAATGGTGTTACAACTCTGGAGAAGTCTGGAATGAACCTCCGATAGTACCCAGCTAAACCCAGGAAACTCCGTACCTCTGTCACACTCCTGAGTGGATCCCAAGCAAGTACCACCTCGACCTTTGTTGGATCCACTAAAAATCCAGCCTTCGAGAAGATGTATCCCAAGGATTGAACCTCTCGAATCCAAAAATGTCACTTAGAGAGCTTACCATAAAGCTGGTGCTCTCATAGTGTGTCCAGTACTACCTTAAAATGGTAGACATTCTCATCCTCAGTAGTCGAGTAGATCATAACGTCGTCGATAAAGACTACGAAAAAGTGATCGAGTTATGGTTGGAAGATTCTGTTAATGAGTCCCATGAACACTGTTGGAGAATTGTTTATGCCGAAAGGCATAAACAAGAACTCATAGTGGCCATACCAACACTTGAAGGTCGTCTTCTGCACATCCTTATCTCAAACTCTAAGCTGGTGATAGCTTGATCTGAGATCTATATTTGAGAACCACTGTGCTCCCTTCAGCTGGTCAAAGAGGTCTTCAATCCTCCGGAGTGGGTACTTGTTCTTCACGGTCACCTGGTTCAGGCGACGGTAGTCGACACAAAGCCTCAAGGTCTCTTTTACCTTTTTGGAGAAAGGAATCAGGGCTGCCCAGGGAGAAACACTGGGCCGGATGAATACCTTCCCCTGCAAGTCCTCCAGTTGTACCCGCAGCTCACGAAGCTCAGTGGGAGACATCTGATATGCTGGAGTAGATATCAGTGTCATCTCGGGGTATAGGTTAATGGAGAAGTCCACCTCTCTGTGAGGAGGTAGTCCTGTAACATCATCAGGGAAAACATCCGTGTACTAGTCCACCACTACAGGATAAGTCGGAATCTCCACATCAACTGCTCCAAGGGTAAGGCAAGACAACTGGTGAGTGATCGGCTTCACCCTCCTTTGAGTAAGTATGTCATGTCCTGTAAAGGTTCCCTTCTTTCCGGTGAAGGTAAACTTGGTCCCATCCATGAGGACACACCGCACTTTGCGCCTAATACAGTCGATCTGAGCATGGAATGTAGATAACCAATCCATACCCAAGATGACATCATAAGTCCTCGATGCCGCTACAATGAGATCCCAGCCAAAGATCTCACCTCCTAGAGTAAACACACATTGCCAGCACCTGTGCGTGATCATCGAGTCTGCTCCTATAGGAGTCTCTAGCCGTAATGATCGAGCCAACGGTTCGGTCGGAATATCTGAGCTCCAAATGAGGGTAGTGGAAATGAAAGAGTGACTGGAACATGTGTCTATAAGAACTGAAGCTATGGTAGAGTAGACACAGATCGTACCTCGAATCATCTCTGGAGCACCGTGATTGTAGGCCTCAGTTGCCTGGAGATGAGCTCTCCCCTTTCCACCTGCTACATGTGTTCAGGGTGGACCTCCTGGTGGTGGTGGCAGTAACACCTCAAAACAGCACCCTCCATCAGATACTTGACTAGCTCCTCTACCAAGTCTGCATGCTCCCTACATACCACCTCGTTTGAACCTCTACCTCTGCTGCCTAAAGGAGACTCATGGCAGGGATCACCAGGAAGTCTGTTGGTGTCCCTACTAGCCTAAAGACTCTCACCACAACCTCCATCCAATCCTTAGCCGCCTGTGGGTTTGTATCTCCCCTGGACTTGGGTGGACTCTGGTTCCAGAACTCATGCAATGTGCTCAAGTGGCATGCATCATATTCTGTTGGGTCTGGTGGCATCGGTGGCCCAACGGGAAGTAGTATCGTTGGTGCCTCCGCTGGTAAAGGGCCCTGCACAGAGGCCTTGTTGCTCGGTGGGCTATCAGTACGTACGACTCTCGGGGCTCTAACTGGTCATCCGTGGGGAGGCATCCTGAAATAAACAGATGTGACACTGTAAAAAGATTAAACCTGGTGAGCTGACCTGGTTGAGCTAACATAAAGGAAACTTTTAGAAACACGCACGCAATGAGTGTTTTCGTGCACTGAGTCGGAAATCAGAAGTCAGGGACCTGGTGTATGGATATGTCGGCCGCCCGCACCAACACTAGACTCCCTGAACTGAAAACCAAACTTAGTGCCCCTAACATTATTGATTCATAGAAAATAAATATCAGAGTTCTATATTCTATGGTATAATCGACTCCTCTGATACCAATTTTTCACGACCCGTCCCCTGAGGCCTGTATCGTGACTACCACAAGCCTACCTTCCATAGGCTAGGGGCTGGTGACTAGCACCAAAGGCATAAATACGTAAACTGGGAAGGCATTGCCTTTATAACTATAAACAAACACATCAGAGTACACAAATGGAAGAAAAACACTAAGTAAAACCATATACAAAAGAAGTGATGGAACGTAAAAGGGGTTGGAAATACAAGCCCAACAGGAAAGTACAAGTACAACTGAAAACAAGTATAACTGAAGAAAACTAAAGCAGCAACTGGGTTGTCCTCCGGGGTTCCTACCTTAAGGGTAGGTACAGATGGCCTCCTCAGCACTCTCGTTCATCCATCTCCTCCATGTACTATCACACCGAGTGGTCCACCTCTAGGTACCATCCAGTCATGCTACTCTCTTCCTCATTTAGCGCTATCTGTCATCTGAAACCAACACAATGAGGTGCAGGCATAGCCCGTGTAGGGGTGAGTATAATGATACTCAGTAGGGACCCTGAGACCCTCTAGGTCTCACAAAATCCAACAAGGATCAACCAAAAAGTATGAAAACAATATATAACCATTACTTAGGTATATGCCCATACATATACCTAAGTTATCTAGTAACCCATCTCAATCATGAGGAAAACACAAAAGTCATTGACTCAGCTCAAACCAAAAATTTTATTACCGAAACCACGGATGGTGGCATACTCCTCCTCTATCGAGTACAGTGGGATTGCCGCATCACACAGAGATGCTTCCCTCTAACCTTGGACTGTTGAGGTACTCGTCCTGTCGAGTACTGTGGGTCTTCTGCGCTCACACAAAGGCACTCCCCACAACGGGTTTGTCGCTCTCACATAGAGGCGCTCCCCCTCGTAGCCTGTAGAGGTACTCCTCCAGTCGAGTATCGTGGGTCTGCCACACTCACACAAAGGCGCCCCTCACCGTGGGTATGCCACGTCACACAGAGGCGCTCCCCACGGGGCTAGTCGAGTCACTCTGAGTCGAATCGGTCAAGCATTCATCAGGTCTCAGCCAGCTACTGGGTCTCCGTACTCTGTCTGCTTGCCTCTGGAAGGATCTGCTCCATGAGCTACTAGTCGATACTCCTACTGTCACGAAGTGACACGAAGTGCCATGAAGAAGTAACTCAAAGGTCTGCCACGTTATAGGGGTCTCAACGCAATAGACGATGAGTCAATCGAACCCCCGGTATGTTAGTTATTAGCCTTTTAGTCCCAGGGGCCCGGTTGGATTTGTGTATGATCCAACCTAACCATAACTCAAATATACCCCAAACTCCAGTGGGGTATTCTCAAAGGGATGGATTCACTCCAAGAATACAGGCGCCGCTGACAGTTCATCAAACGAACGTCTCGTGCCCAAGATATGACCCAAGAAGGTAATGGGGTCGTTAATGGGAATGGGGCCGATCTAAACTGGTTGGACTGTCTTGGCCCAACCCAGACTGGGCCGACCAGGTCTGGGTCGACCCGGTTAGACCCGCTGGGTCTGACCTGGCCCGTTGGGTGGGTCAGCCTGCTAAGTTCGGCCCGGTCCGCTGGGCCTGACCTAGTGGACTACGAGGGCAGTTCGGCCCGAATTTCGCCACATTGGTGGCTCAGCCCAAAGACCAAGGACAGTTCAGTCAGCACCGCGAGGATCGGGGCTCGGGCGACTCGGCCCGGGAGGTCAGGTCAGTCTGGAGACCATCAAGAAGGTCGTACTGAGCACGCGCAGGCCGCGGGTGCACCGAGTAGGGTGCGGCAGGGGCTGAGAGGACACGGGGGCTCCGGGCAGGAGGTGGGGGCACCGGTCAGGCTTCGGGAGTGCCGGAAAGCCACCAGGCAAGCCATTGGGGGTGCCAGGTAGGGCGCCGGGCAGTCCGTGGGGGAACCAGGGAGGCCGCGGGGGCATCGTGCAGGGTGCGGCAGGGCGTTGGGCAGGCCTCGGGGGCGCCGGGTAGACCGCGGGGGCGCTGGGTGGGCGACGGGGGCGCCGGGAAGGGCGCCGGATGGCCACGGTCCGTGCACCATACAGGGCGCCAGGAGGCCGTAGATAGGCGGTTCGGGTGCCACTCGGGCCGGCGTTGTTCAGCCGGAAGCATAGATGCCCCGCGGGGGGGGGGGGGGGGGGTTCGCGGATACTGCGGGTAGCGCGGCCTTCATCGTTGCCGCCTTTTCCGTCGTTTCCTTATCGCTATGTCGTGGGTCATCATAAACAAGATCGGGGGAGGGGTTGGGCCATGTTGGTTTGGCCCGCACCCTCTGCCTTTAGGTTGGTAACAATCGGATCATCAAGAAGTAAGAAGATGATTTTCAATTGTTATTTTCAATCTCTGCAATGTTTCCATTCCAACCGAAGGTGAGAAAAGAAAAAGGGTATTACTCGAAGTAAACCTCCAACCTTAGTTTCGTCGTTCGTCAATCGTTGGCATTGCGGAAAGATGGTCATCGATCCATGGTAGATGAACACATCCCACATCGAAGGAGTCCGAGGAAGAAGGTCAAAGGGGGTCTTTCTTAGTATTCGAAGGCGTCCCTCGTCGGCATTCTTCGTCGGGAGAGCATTCTTCGCTGGAAGAGCAATCTTCGTTGGAGATAGTTCTCTCTTCTCCCAAGCTACACCAAAATTCCAAGGGAAAAATAATAAAAGAAATCATTGTCTATTAATTGTTGGCACAATAATTCAAATTGTGGTATTTAATTAAATGAGACAACTCATTTAATTAATGGGGTGGAATTGGCTCAATTAAGTGAAGAGGTTTGGCAAAAAAATTAAATAAAGGGGAGTTGAAATGTTTCACCACCTTAAATGGGGGGTTCCAAGGGGTTACAAGCCCGGGTGGTCCCCACAAAAGTTATCCTCCCAAGGGAGGTTATATTCGGGTGGGACCCACCACCATAACCTCTCATGGGTGGTTATGGTGTGGTGTCCCCCACCCCTAACCTCCTCTTGGAGGTTTTAACCACCAAGAATAAAAATAATGTCACACTTTATTTTTATTTAAAAATAATCTTAAAAACTTGGAAACTAACTTTCATCCTCGACCAACTACCGTCGAGGTGAAAGTCTTCTTATGTGAAAATTGGTGCTGTGAGTTCAACGGTGCCCTCATATTTCAATTCTGAGCACCGGTTCAAAAGTTATAAAATCCCGCTCGTACGTTTACTGAACGTAGCCAAAAAAACTTCAGAAATTGATTTCGGGCACACCGGGCCTCAGAATCAAGCACCGTAAATTTTCACAGACTCGTAAAAATCCCTTGTATTTAAGAAAAAAAATTCCATAGAATTTCCAGGTCTTTACATATTTAAAAAAAATCAATGATCAATAGAATACAGGACACACGACATTGATCTTTAAATACCATGAAATATTATTATTTAATATGATTGTTATAATCTATTCATTGAATTGTAAAGTATTAATAGGATTAAATACATAATGAAATATATATATATATAAAGGTCTGCACAATAAAAATATATTTATTAATTCTTAATAAATAAAAACTCAATTTTCAGTAAAGTTATTTTAGGTTTCACCAACACTTGTTCTTCAAAAATGGGTTTTATTGATTTTTTTCAAGTGAATATTATAATTAATATCATCCAATTTTAAAAAAAAATTACAAAAAGGATATAATTTTGGAAATAATAATATCAAAATTATCTTAGGAGTAAATTTTTGAAATTTTCTAAAAATATTAAATTTTCAACGAATAGTGAAAAGGTACCAATTATATAGAAAATTTTCTTTCACATTAAATTATTTAAAAAGTCACATTTTGTTTTGAATTTATTTTAAATTTCATCTGTTATTTTTTATTAAAAATAATCTAACTAATTATATTTAAAAATTCCTTATTCTTAATTTTGGTAAAAAACTTTTTTATACAAAATTATTTTTTTGGAAAACCATTTTTCATCGCATTTTATAGGTTTATTTTAAAATTATTTTCTACCACTTATAGAGATTTGATTTTAAAAAATGGATTCCATATTTGAAATAATAACTTAATTTTTTTTAAATAGTTTAACTTTATTTTTTAATGATAAATAGTAACCTTAGTAAAAATATTTTCACTGTGTTATGGGTAAAACAATGATAAAACTATAAAATACGGCTTCAAAATCATCGATGTACGTTCATAGTTTTCATTTTATTTTTTAATTAAACTAAATCCTTCATATATTTGAAAATACTTTATTTTGGTTCCAATTTCTTTGATAATGAAAATAATTATATTTAAATTAAATAATATATAAAAAATGTTGTTCTCTTTGATTTAATAACTCTAATATGTTTTCATAAGGATAACTTAATATTGAGTTCTATTATAAACATTTATTTTAAATATTAATTTATTTTTTATCATTGAAATTTATTTTTAATTTTTAGAGATGAAATAGCTACCTTAAATACTTACTCAAAGAAAACACGGTGATTGTTCAAATAGTAGAAAAATAAATTAAATATTTTAAAAATTTTAAAAGTAATATTTTTTGAGTTATTTATGGTGTTGAAGAATTTTTTTAAGAAAGATATAATGTAATATTGGTGTTTTAAAAGTTTATATTTTTACTATATTGTTGTTTTTATTTTTTTTGTTAAATTCAATTATGTGAAAAGTCTGGAAAATAGATTTAATTGTATTTTATGTAAAATAATATTTAATTAAATGTTTTATAATTTTTTAAAAAAAATATTATCTTTCACCTTGTGTATGGGATATGGTCAACAATATCAACCACTGTCTATTTATGGGTCATTTTACCTTATATTGTAATTTTATTGACCTCTGAAAATTAAAAAACATTGATATCTTCGTAATCATAAAAAGAGTTAACAGGGGGTTAAAACTAAAATATAAGGGTTGAAATATCACCTAAACTTGAATAAATTTTATTGTATGAGTATTTATACTTTTCATCATATTATATTATAAATATATCAATTCAGTTCCACTTTTCCATGAAAATTAATTTATATTATTTTAACCATTTAAGTAATTCGAAGGATTCCCATCCCCTCACATATAAATGGTTAACACACATTCTCTCTTCCCCATACTTAAAAATCCACTTATCTTGACCAAAAAATACCAAAATGAGATCTTAAATTCATTATATAAAATCTATAGGTTTTTTATTCATAAAAGACTATCCCTAAGGCCAAGGAGAGATCTAAAGGAGGTTCTTTAATGAGGATATAATTATCTTAACTGATATTTTTCATTGTAATTCTTATTTTACCTCCTTGAATTATATATTAACCATTAAAATATAATAGAATCAATTTCTAAAATTTAATTATATGTTATTATGTGAATTTACTAATCATATTTGTCTAATTTTCCATCTTATGGGGAATGAAAATATCTTTTATGCGTACATGTGTACTATCACCACTACTAAGCAATATATTCTTTTTTTCATCACTATATTTCAGGTATAGTTATTATAATGGATTTAATGTAAATTTATGATATTCATGACATAATTATTATTCCATAATAATAATAATATATCATATTTATTTATACCATTACAATCGTTAAAAACGAAATCATCACATGTGAATACATACGGACTACCATCTCCATGTATTTATGTAATTCATTTTTCAAAAATTGCATCTCATGGATAGGCATAACGATGGATTTATTTGATTTATTTGATTTTTATAATATGAAAATGCTTCTATATATATAACACTTTATTTTCTCACTTTATTTTTCATCCAAAAATAGTAAAAACAATGCTTGTGTGTACGTGCAGACTACCGCCTCACAAGAGGATGTATTTTGTTTTTCATTGACTGCTTTTATTGGTGGGATCTAAAATTATATTTGATATATGAAAATTATATTTATTTCATTGTTTTTATTATTATGGATATGATTTAATAATGACCCTTTTAACTTTGGTCATCCTAACAAATTTGTTTTGGGGATAATAAACTGAACGTGCTCAAAACATTTTATGTGAAATTAATCGATTTAGTAGCTATATAACACATTATAATAAAGGAAATAAAAGATATTATTATAATTCTATAAACCTAAAAAGTTTTTTTAAAAATTAATTAATTAATATAATTTAATTATATATGAGTTAATGAATGTACATATCTAGTCGGGACTCAAGGTAAAGGGTTTATAAATTCAATTTTCATTCATTGGGTTATGATTATACTTTATTAATTTTATTATATAACGATTATGTGTGAAATTGCCTCTGATTATATAATTTTGTATTTAACCTTTTTTATGTGGTTTTACAATTTTTATACATAATCATATCAAAGATTAATTCTCACTTTAGTGATACTATCTTTGTAAGGGTTATTCATGTTAATATTGTTTCTTTAAGACATGTCTTGTATTATGCACCTACTTCCTTTTATAAGGTGTATATTGTGACATCTTAGAATCAATTCACTCAATAGTAACCAAACCTGGTTGTCCAAATAACCTCAAGTGCACCTCCTCATATTCCATAGGCGGCCGACTAGCAATAAGGGTCCATGGTGGAACAGTGAAAAGATTATACCCTCATGATCAGATTGTAGCATAGATGTATAATTATATCAATCAATAACAGAAGCATATAAAGATAACTAAGCAACTAAATAATAAACAAAAATCATATAAATAACAAATCATCCTCGTCCATCAATGTCATATACAAAATGATGATCTTGGCATGCTATAAAAAAGGAAATACAGGCAGACATGGAAACTAGTACACACATATACAAGTATACCAAAAGAACAAAAAAGAAAAAAAACTATCTCCAAATAGCATCATGATCCATAGATTAGTCCTTTTCTCCCCTGATCACATTCTATAATAAATCAAGCATAGATAAATAGTCATTTTCCATAATCCCTACATGCATCCATAATGTCTGTACGGGTACCAAATGGAGGCCTGGGGAAGGTGTGAGATAAACTTAGTAAGCCACCACCAATGATGTATAATATCATCAAGTCCATGAATATATAATAAATATTTTATAGGTAATAGTAAAATCTGGAAATTAAGTACATTAATAAATAACCCACATAGGTCTAGATTCCCATGGAACACCCATCCTATGTTACCTACTTCAGCCTAATCCAGAAAATTTCTAAATAATAGTCATTCATGATTTAATTTATATTAAATCCTCATAACCTAGATAGAATCCCATGTGTCCCCCAAGATTCATATCTAATCAATATGATTATAATAATCTCATCACTAAAATATAATGGTATGACTAAATCCAATCATGTGCTTTGTCTTAGAAGACAAGTTATATAATCATCTATTATTGAATTCAGAAACAACTTAATCCTATATTTTTAATTCCTAATTTGTAAGCTAGGTATCAATATAGTCATAACATGAACCCATTACCTTACCAATAATGTCCAAGTAATTCCTCATAAGAACCTTGGTATCGCTCTAGGTTTGGTATAAAGTCACCACCCTCTGAGTTTGTCTTAGGTTGTCCACAAAGGAATCCCAAGTGTTACTCCTGACATATATAATAATTTTACCTCTATTTCTATCCTTAGTAGTATAGATGGGGATTCCAAGTATCACTCATGTGATAATAAAAATCATCCCTCTGAGTCTGTCGTTATAAGTTCACATAGGGAGCCCCAAGTATCACTTGGGAATATATAAACTATCCACCAAGTCATTCTTCCCATGGAATTATATGAGAAACCATGTTCCACTAAGAGAAAATAATAAATTCATCAAATTAATTTAATTAATTAATATTTAAGAGTCTATTAATGGTGTTCTAAGTCGGAAACCATCTCTCACTCTTGGTAGGGAAATACGAATGGTTATGGGCTCAAAGACCAACCATACCATTTATTTTACAATTTAATTCAACTGTAAACACATTTATAGAAAACTTAACTCACCTCAGAAGGTGGATGAATACATATCATAGTATTAGAGGGCCTATCATCCCATGAATTCTTAAATTTATCTCAATTTTTCATTTAATTTAAACAACATATCAATCCTAAGTGAGAGGGATAAATACTTGACAAGTAATAGGGACATGGTCTTCCATTACCTATTTTATTTTATTCATTTTACAAGTCTAGAAAATAATTTAACATCCCATAAGAGAGAAATAAAAAATTCACCTCAAAAGGTAAATCAAATCTAATGCCACCCATTGTGTTTTTAACCATTTAATAAAAACAACCAAAGGGGTGGTTCAATTCAAGGTTCATAACCTTTAATGATTTATAAATGATTATCATGAGTCATATAGTTTAGACCTACACATTTAATTTAAGAATCAATCCATTTAATCAGTGATACTTGAAAAATCTGCCATGCTTCATAATGAAATATATATAAACACCAAAACTATGAGGTAAAATCATGATACCACCTACCTCATCTTAGTATTTGAATCCTTGTTTGTTTTTGGCCTTTAATACGGGCTAGAACAGAAGAAATTGAGTAAATAATAAAGCACCCCAAAAATAGGGCATTTGAACTCACACCAAAATAAATCTACCAATGAGAAGAGAAATTAAAAATGGTGTAAGATGAATAGAAAAATTACCAGTGGCTATCCAACAAGACTGATTATAGATTTATCAAAGTCTAGATGTGAAGATACTTCAATTCCAAGCTTTAGGTGTGAGGATATCTCCCTAGAGTGAGTTATATTATTCATTGGATGAGAAATGAAATAAGGGTTTAGATCTTAAATTTAATTAGTTAAATGGTAATTTTAAACTTTTTAAGTGGTTATATGGTTTGGTTGCATAATTTTCCAAACTGTGTGCCAATTTTTCATACGCCACTACATAGGGAGCACACCTCGCACTGCCTACAATTCAAAGTTAGAAAAACCATGTATATAATTTCACACCCTTTGACTCAACCCCACATGGCCAAAATCCCCCTTGAATGGTTTAGACAAACTGTGCAACACCCTCACTGGGCCACATTATTTGAGTAGCATGATTGTCACCAACTATGTGCCTCTTTTATTTCATCTAACATTTGGAGATTCAGACTCTGAACAAGCCTCATATACTCCTGAACCCATCCCTAAACTGTATGGAAAATTTATAAGGATAAATAAATAGTTTAAATCAAAATTTAAAATCATTCATACCTCATAGAAATACTGGGTTCTTACAACCTTCCCCCCTTAATGCAATTCATCCCTTGATTACCCCTCAATGGGTGGTAAAGCATCGTTTGAGAAAAACTCTTGCCACTGGTCATGTACATTGGCCTCCTACTCCCAAATCTCATATTGTACGTGGTCGTGAAGCCATATCTTCCTTAGTATAGGAACTTACCAGCCTCATAAAACCTCCATGCCTCGATCAAAAACATATATTGGATGCTCCTCAAGGGATGCACCACCCTCTAACTCAACCTATTTTAGATGAATAAAATATGATTGATCAAAATAATATCGGTTAAGTTGAAAAACATGGAAGAAATTGTGCATGGCCTAATAACACTGAGTTAACTGAAAAAGATAGTTTATTTGCATTACTCTATAGGATCTTGAAGGGATTAACGTAATGAGGTGATAGCTTCCCTTTTTTCTGAATCCATTTATTCCCCAATCTAGGTAAACCTTGTATGAAAACCCAACCCCCCACATTGAACTCTAGTGGTTTACGGTGATGATCAGAATATGAATTCTATATATAATGGGAAATAGACATCCAGTTCCTAACAAAATGAATATGCAATGAATTATACTAAATGATATGAGTACCTAGTAGCTCTACTTATCCTTCCTCTAGAAATCATAGGGGTAAAATGAATGTCCTGTCATAAATGGCCTCATAATGATGCATCTATATGGTCTCCTGAAGCATTAATTATAATATAACTCAATGATAGGTAAGTGTTTACCCTAAAAACCTCCAAAATCAAGGATGAATGCTCAAATATTTTCCTCTAAAACCTGTATTGTATGCTCACATTTTCCATCGATCTATGGGGGGTAGGTTGTACTTATTAGTACCTATGAACCTATTGCCTTCTACAACCTCTACTAGAATTGAAATGTGAAGAGAGTATCTCTGGTTGATATGAAAGAATGTGGAACTCTATAGAGGTATATGATCTCTTGAATGTAGAGCCTCCCAAGCTCATCCACTAAATAATATGACCAAATAGGCAGGAAATGGGAAACCTTTATAAACCTGTCTACGATCACCCATACGGTTTCATTACCCTATGGTGATATAGGAAATCCTATCATGAAATCCATAGTGAATTCATCCCATTCCCACTTAGGAATAGGAAATAGATTTAAAATCCCTATTGTCCATTGGTGTTCTTCCTTCACCTTCTTATAATTGGAATATTGAGTAACAAACCGAGCTATGTCCCTTTTAATATCACCCACCGATATTGGTGGTGTAAGTCAAGATACATCTTGGTAAGGTATATATTTACTTCCCCTATTGAGTCATAGGAATCTCAAATAAACCCCTCTCATATGTCTGTTGGAACTAAGAAATATTCATGAATTCCCAAAATTTTGTCCAAATCAATGATCCATCTAGGTGGTAGTTCATCTCCTAAAACACTCTCTCACTGGACCAATCCATTGGGTTCCAATAGCTACCTCAACTTCACTCTCTCTAAAAGTGAAGATGTAACTTATAAATATGAAATTATAGACTATCCAAGATGGTCTTGAACCTCTATGTTTGTCTCAAAAAATAGGTTCATAAGATTCCACTCACTACTGGCCTCCTGAATTGCTTATTTCTGAGCCCTTATACTCAGATCATTGGTAACCTCATTTCCCTTGTTGGGCATATAGGAAATCTTGAATTCAAAGGACTATAGGTATTCAAACCACCTTCATTTCCTGAGACTCATTTCATACAATGTAAATATGTACTTGAGGATTTCATAGTCCGTATACACCAAAAAATACTCTCTTAGTAAGTAATGCCTCCAAAAAATCATGGCATGAACAATAGCAGATAACTCAAGATCATCCATTTGGTAGTTCCTCTCATTTCACCTCAACTGACAAGACTTTTATTCCACAAATCTCTCTTCCTACAACAAAAATTATCCTATCTTGATACCTGATGCATCAAAGTTGAAAATATAACTTCTTCCCAACTATGGAAGAATCAGGATCAGCATTGAAGTCAATCTCCCCTTCAACTCCCAAGAGGTGGTCTCATAGGCTTATGTCCATATAAAATTTTCACCCTTCTTGGTCAAGACCAAAAGAGGTTCTTCTAGGAGTGATAAGTACTACATTAATTTCAAGTTTAAACTAGTTATTCCAAAGATACTTTGTACCTAAAAGGCATTTTTAAGCTACTCCCAAGAAAATGTACTCTCACCTTCTCTGGGTCAACTGATACTCCTATCTATGAAATAATACAACCCAATAAGTTAACTTTATCCACCCAAAAGTGGTACTTTTTGAGCACTGAATATAACTGATTCTCTCTCAATGTATTCAATATGATCTCAATATGTCTATCATGGTCGTGTTGAGTGTAATAATGCACCAAGATATTTTCCATGAATACCACAACAAATGAATCCATATATGGTTTGAAAACCTAACATCAATTCCGTGAAAAATTCTGGCACTTTTGTGGGATCAAAAAGCATGACCAAATATTCATACAATCCATATATACTATGTAATTTTTTACATGGTATATCTGATGGTCTAACATGCACCTGATGATAACTTGATCTCATTTCAATATTTGAAAAACCCCTAGCACAATGAAGATGGTTGAAGATATCATCAATATGAGGCAAGGGATATTGGTTCTTAAACACAATTAGGTTCAACTAAAGGTAATCTACACAAATCCTGAGGGTACCATCCACCTTCTCAGTGAAAAGGACTGGAAAACCCCATGGTGATGAATAGGGTCATATAAAACGCTTAGCTTCCAAATACTATAATTACCTCTTGAGCTCATTAAACTCAGTAGTAGTCATCCAATAAGGAGGAATAGATAACATTGTGTCTCCTGGAACTATCTTGATGGAAAACTCTACTTATCTATTAGGAGGTAATCTTGAAAATTCATTCGGGAAAACTACCCTAAAATGATCTACCACTAGAGGTAAGTCTTCATGATGCATTCCCTGATCATCCAAATATAATATATCAATATGGGATATCATCCCACCCAACCCACGATCTTCGAGTCCATATCATATTTCCATGAAATCCCATTCACATTTTTGAATAAAAACTATTCCCTCTAGTTATTTGAAAGTCTCCCACCGATAATAGAATTCAACATGGGAATAATAGGGAACAAACGAGCCCATCCTGAGAATGATATCAAGAACTAATATCTCAAGGTCAAAGAAGTCCCATAAAATGTCACACAAACCTATCTTAAGGGGTCAATCCTTTCACTGGATTACACTCTCTTATAGAATCCCCAACAGAGTATTGAGTGTCATCACACCACGTGAAAACATAACATCGAGCCTAAGGCTCTCCACAACTGGAACAGATATAAAGTAATGAGAATAATCTATATTAAAAGAAGAATATACTTATGTAGAGGTGGCCCGGATAGTACCTATCACTATATAGCATCTGGAACTCTACTCCTTAGGTATCGGTTTCACTGCATACTTCTGGAATGATCTGTGGATCTAAGATATATTAAGGCTACCCTAAGCAGGTCTACTCTATTGGCACTATTAGTCTGTTGTCCGGCTACCCCGGCCACAACCACCACCTCATCCTGATTGGAATTTCAAGCCCCATATCCCTACCTAATGATAAAATTATTACTCTTCTCTTGAATGTGGAGTGGGTGAAGACCCACTCTCGAAAGATATTAAAGGAAAATCACTAAAAAAGTGCTATAGATGGACCATTTTTCCACAATATTGGCACTCAACTAGGTCCCTAGTACACTGGTGTTTAATATGTCCCAATATACCACACTAATGAAACATCACCAATCTACCTGAGTACACACCCTGGCTACTAATTTTACCATGTGGAAGATCCAAATGATGCTTCTTACAATTTGACAATGTAGTTCTAGATCAAGGTGTTGAACCACCCTGGCTCACACCCCCAGCCTCTCTAATGTTACGCTCCATGATAAGTGCCTAATTAACTATTCTAGATATAGTAATAAGATGATATACATTCAATTATGATCATATATCATACCTCAGACCATCCTAAAATTTCCTAGCTTTAGATAACTCTTCACCTAATATAATAGGTGTTAAATTCTCTAGCTTCATGAAATAGGAAGAAAATTCCATGATGGATAAAGTTCCTGGGTCCAAGTTTATAAACTCTTTGAATCTATCAACCCTAAACATCTTATCATTGAAATAATATTATAATTCCATATGAAAACCCTTTAATACATATCCAAATGATGATCTTTCTGAGTCATAACATCCTACAATCTCTTGGAAGAATCCCAAATAATATACATATGAATCTTCAATATCATCATGGGATGTGTCTCAAGATTCTTAATGATCCATATCATGGCCTCTATATATGAATCTAATACTTATGGACTTCCATGCCCCCAAAAAAGGGAGGATGCTACTGCATAAACTCAAGTGTCAACTCTGTCATACTCATCACAAGTCATGGGGATCCCTAAACACTATGCATAAAGCATAATAATCCCTCTCAAAACATGGAATTGGAAACCATATTAGGTCTAACTAGTGGTTCCTAAAGGGGAATTACTGGATGGTCTTTAAGTAACCTTGGTCCCACCACCTCCGAAGCATTGTTTTTGCCACCCTACTGTCATACAACTTGAGGTTGTTCTAGTGGCATGTTTCTACAAATTCTAAACACACAACTCATAGTATGAATTTATAACCACTAAAAGCATAGATATAAATATAGGATAGGTGGAGGGATTCCTATATAAGAGTCACACCCCTCTTCCTACTACTAAATCTAGGTCTGGGAAATGTAAAAATCATAATAAAAGTAATAGACGCTGCCTAATGCCTACTACTAAGGTTGGATCAGGGCCAAGTTCTCTACTATAATTCAAAGGTCCCAATATATAGGGTTTCAGTTTAAAGTTATAGAGAGAAAAACCCTTTAAATTGATATTGGAATCCCCATTTATTAGTGACCATTTCATTTCAAGATTTATTTTCATTTAAAATTTCTACTCATTTATATAGAAAATTTTACTATGGTTGAATTAAATAAATCACCATCATTAATTTATAAAGGCACATACTCTTTACAAATTGTAATGTGGTGTTCATTTAATAACAACCCATTATTTATCAATTACCTACATGAAATGTTAGTAAAATTCCATTAACATAGTAATAAAGGCACCAAAACATGATATAAGAAATGCACGTGGTAATATAAACATGACATAGAATATTCATGACATATAAATACCAAAGTTCCTATGATGATGAGTGATGCAGTAATTCCTTGTTGTATTGACCAACGGTAAAAAATCAATAATCATAAGAAAAATCAAACATAAAGTGAATCACCCAATAGTGAAATCATGAAAACTATAATAATAAAAATCAAGAACAAAATATTCCATACTAGGTAATTTTTATTTCCACTATATGTGGGTTAGGTAACCCTAAGAACAGGCTCATGACCAAATCCCAACATGTCTTATTTCTCCTCTCTACCATCCTCAAATAGTAAGCAAAAGAAAATAAACCTTTGATACCACTTTGTGACATCTCGGACCCAATTCACTCAATAGTAACTGAACTCAGTTGTCCACAAGACCTCAACCGCAGCTCCCCATATGCTAGAGGCTACCCACTGGTAGTGAGGGTCCATGGTGGAACAGTGGGGAGACTATATCCTGATGATCACAGTGTATCATAGCAGTATAATAATATTAATTAGTAGTAAAAGATTAGAAAGATAACTAAGAAGTTGGAGAATAAAAATTCATCTTATAAATAACCAAGTAGCCCCATCCATCAATTTAATATACAAAATGGTGTTCATGTAATGCTATAAAAAAAAGAAATATAGGCAGACCTGGTAGTAGGTTCACATATATATAAGTATACCAAAAGAACAAAAAAATACAAAAATACTATCTCTAAATAGTATCACAAGACATAGGTTTTTTTGTACTTCCCAGCTCACATTATATAATAAATCAAGCATTGGTAACTAAGCACTTTCCCTTGTCCCCACCTATATCCATGAATTCTGCTCGGGTACCAAACTGTTGCCCAAGTAGGGTGTGAGAAAAACATATTAGGTTACCACTAATGGTGTCTAATGTCATCCATCCCATAAATATATAATAAACAGTTCACATATAATATTAAAATCTATGAAATAAGTGTGTTAATAAATAACCCACATAGGTCTAGGTTCCCATGGAATACTCATCCTCTACTACTTGCTTCGGCCTAAGCCATAATATGTCTGAATAATAGTCAGTCATGATTTTATTTATAATATAGTATCTAGACTTGACTCAAAGACTAATCATCCACCATGAATCATATCTAATAAAGATCAGTATAGTAAGGCCATCAATAAAATGTAAGGCTCTGGATGAATCCAAGATTGTGGTATAGATTGGTAGACGCATCGTATAATCATTTATTATTCAATTCATAAGTAACCTAAGACTATCCTTAGAAATCCTAATTTGGAACCTAGGTATTTCTCCAAGCATAAGAACCCATGGTATCACACTAGGTGTAGTATAAAGTCACTACCCTCTAATTTTTTCCTTAACAGTACACAAAGGGGTCTCAAGTATCACTCCTGGTGTATATAATAATATTCCCTATAAGTATGTCATTAGTATTCCACATAGGGATCCCAATTATCACTCATGGAATAATAAAGACCATCCCTCTGAATATGTACTTAGCAGCCCACATAGAGAGTCCAAGTATCACACGGGCATACATAAACCATCCACCAAGTAATTCTATCCATGGAATCATATGAGAACCCATGTTTCACCCATGTAAAATAATAAATTCATTATAATAATTTATTTAATTAATCTTGAATATTATTTTATGGTGTTCCGGGTTAGAACCCATCCCTCACTCTCATCAAGACAATATGAATGGTCATGGGACCAAATACTAACCATACCATTTGAGTTCACTTTTAATTCAATTATCCATAAAATTTATATAAAATTTCACTCACCTAAAAAGATTACTCAAAAAATATCAAAGGCTGAGAAGTAATAGAATCCCTTGAATTCACTCATCCATCTCAATTGGTCATTTAATTTTAAGAAAATATCAATCCTAAGAGAGAGGGATGAATAATGTCCAAGGAATATGGACATGTTATTCCATTTACTTATTTTATTTAATTCATTTAATAATTATACCATAAAATTTAACATCCCATATGTGAGGGGTAAAATAACGCACCACAAAATGTTAATCAAATCATAGGCCACCCATGGTCATTTTCACCATTTAAGATGAACACACAAAGGGGTAGTTTAATTCAATTTCCATAGCATATAATTATTTATAAACAACTATTGTGGGTCATATAGGTCAATACTACACATTTAATTTAAGAATCAATCCATTTAATAAGAGAATCTGGGAAAATCTAGTGCATGGAACAACATTATATATATAAACACCAGGAAATTGAGGGAAAATCACGAGACCACCTACCTTATCTTGGTAGCTGACTCCTTATCCATTATTGGCCTCTAATCCGGGCTAGAATAGAAGAAATCAAGAAAACAGAAAAATTCCATGAAAATAGAGCACATGATCTCATGCAAAAATAACTCCATCAATGAGAAGAGAAATGATGAAAGTAATAAGAGGAATAGAGAACTTACCCATGGATATCTAATGATATGATGATAGCTTGATCAGATTCTGAATGGGGATGATCCATAAATTCCTAGATTTAAGTGTTATAAGATATCATAAGGGTAAGGGTCACTATGTGTGGGAGTATAAATAAAAGGAGGGGTGATATCTTAAAGTGTAGGATAGAGAAATTGTAATTCTACACTTTTTAAGTGGTCACATGGTTTGGATACATGGTTGGAAAAACCGTGTACCAACCATGAACACCCCACTACTTAGGGAACACACCCTTAATGGCCTATAGCGTATGGTAAGAAAATTTGTGTGCATCTCATGTACACCCTATATTTCAACCCTAGATGACCAAAATTCACCTTCCATGGTTTAGAAAAACTATGTGGAACCCTCACTGGGCCACCTAATCTGAGGTTCCTGATTAGTAATTATTGTTCAAATACTGTACGCCTCTATTATTTCCTCTGAAATTTTGATATGTGGGATACTAAAAAGACCCAAATGCTTTGTAACCCTTCCATAAACCATAGGTAACATTTATAAGAATAAAAGAAAGTGTTTAAGTCAATATTTAAAGGACTCATACCTCAAAGAAAGACTAGTTTCTTACATATATGATACCTATTGAGATATTATATCATGAATAAATCTATGATAATGATATTTAAATTCACATTTATGTTCTATATTTTATGAAATAATGATTAAAATGATATAAAATTTTATAGGGATTTTATGGACTAAATTTCAATTCTTTGAGACATAATTCATGTAACGCACCATAATTTATTTTATATTGTGTACTTACTACCACATGAATGTGTTTTGATATATTCTTTCATGTAAATTATAGGTTTTACATAATCCTGTTATATACTTGCATTCAATGAATTTTTAATTCAAGCATTACTAAAGTTGCAAGGGTTTCTTATCTCAAAATTCCTTATTTGATACATGTTTTGATTAATGTGCCTATATTCATTTATATGTCGTATACACAAAATATTGAAATATAATATCATGATTCTTTTTATACTCATTGTATTTTATGTTCCTTATTATTTTTATACTTTCAAATAGTTTTGGTTTTTAAATTCCATAAAAAGTTTTTTCTTTGAAAACATAGTTTGAATGTTTTTAATGAATTTTAACAAAAATCTTCCTCCATATTTTTTATCTTATTTCAGGAATATTATTTTATAATAATTAAGGATTTATTAAATTTATTTTCCATGATATTTGATCTTATTTTAAAATATTTTAAAATTAAATTTGATAATATTTTTTTTTCATGGGTCGATTTTTAATCTATTTACAAAATTTTGAAAACAATGTTTATTTTTAAAATTAACAACATTAACAGATTTTTATTTTGCCATAAAAATTATTTATTTTGAAGCTTCCTTTTCATGTTTCTTTTATTATTTTGAATAAAAATCATTTTATCAATATTTTGGGATTTTTTTTAAACCTTTAAAGAAAAGTGTTATTTTACCTTGTTTTCAAGGAAATTTTTTAATTGTTCTTTTAAATGTATTTTCCATCGATGTCACCATAATTTAAAGATTATTATGTTTTACAGGGGTGATCTAATGATACCACACAAATATTTTTCTCGATATTTTATGATTTTCATGAAACATGTTTCTTTTCCATGGGTAAATTAACTTATATAGGAATACAAGTTATTGTTAAAAGATTTATAATGAAAATTTAAGATTATATGTGTCATATTCATGTATGGAACTTCGAAATTATTGATGATGATGGGAGGTCCAAATAAATATCATGATGATAAGTTATCCTAATATATCTTATACGATGGTTGAGCCCAATATATCATTGCAATGCATTGGGTAATATTCCTTGTCTTTAATGGAAAGAAGGAGGGAGTTAACTGAGGAGATTTATCCTGTAGATTTAATAGATCTGCTGTAATTTATGAAATTAGTGAACATGGGTTATAACAACCCTTCTCTTTATTACACACTTAAACATGATTTATTACATAAACATTCACTTAATACAACCTAGAAGATTGAGAGGTCTAGTGTCATTGGGGAATAGGAACATTACATGAAAACTTAAGACCTAAAATACAACATATTTATTAAAAAATACGTTTAATTGACCAAATAATAAAGGAATTGAAAGAATAAAACTTTTATTTATAAAAAAGGATTACACAATAAGTAACTAATACCTTATTACAGAACCCCTTATAAAACCCACATAAGACCTAAGGGTAAGGTGTGCGATGGTGACAGACACTTAGGGAGGCTCGGATAACATTTTCTGGGTGGAAATCTCTATTAACTTGAACTTCTCACATAGGTGATTATGTTCAAGATTAATGTGTTGAAGCTCAGCTTGGGCTTGGTCAAGATCAAATCCCAGTGACTCTACCTCCTTTCCATGCTCTAACAAATGAGCTTCGTACAGCCTCAGTCTAATGGATGAGTCCATCCTCTCCTGTATCTATGTTGAAATAATTCTTTTTAAAAACCTTAAATTTATATCAGGCATGTGATCACTTTTAAATAGTTGTATTATCAACAATAATGATACTTAACGGTTACTTAAACCAAATAATAATAATAATAATAATAAAAATAAAGATTGCATGTGTTTTTAATAAGATTTTAAAAGAAAGGAAATTTTATTCATAAAAAATCGAGTTGTTATAACATTATCCCCTTAAGAAATTTCTCCCCCAAAAATTAATTTTACCACAATAAAATATATGAGGGTAACTCTACAATATCACTTCGTCCAGTTCCCATGTTTCTTCTTCAAACTTTTGGTTTCTCCACAACACTTTGATGAGGGGAATTGTCTTAATTCGTAAAATTTTTTCCCTGTGATCTACGATTTTCACTGGCTTCTCTTCATAGGAGAGGTCATTCTACAATGGTACCACATATGGATTGAATACATGAGATGGTTCAGGTATGTACTTCCCCAAGAGTGATTCATAGAATACATCATGTACTTCAGACAGGTTCAGTGGGAGTGTTATTCGATAGTCCACTCCTCCAATGCGATCAAGGATCTCAAAAGGGACAATGTATCGTGGACTAAGATTTCCCTTCTTCATAAATCTCATAACTCTCTTCCAAGGTGATATGAAAGGGAATACCATTTCTCCATAATATAACTCTAGGTCTCTTCGAAAATTATTAGCATAGCTCCTTTTCCAACTCTGAGCAGCTTTAATGTGTTGTTGGATGTTCTTAACCTTCTCCACTATTTCTTCAACTATTTCTGGACCTAGATGTTTTCTCTCCCAAACTTCATCCCAAAATTTTATTGTTCTGTACATATTCCCATAAATGGATTCATAAGTATCCATTTGGATGCTTGAGTGGAAACTATTATTGTATGAGAACTCAACCAGAGGAATATGTTGATCCCATCATCCTTTGAAGTCCATTGAGCATGATCTCAACATGTCCTCAAGTGTTTGGATAGTATTCTCATATTGGGCATCATTTTTAGGCTGATAAATCATACTAAAGTTCAGATCTGTATTCAGAGCGTGTTGGTGACTCTTCTAGAACATAGAGGTGAATCTTGGATCTCGATAGTGGTACACCATGCAGCATTACCACTTCTCTAATGTATATTCATGCTAGTTGGTACAATGAGAAATCCTCTCAAATTTCAATGAAGTGTTCTGTCTTTTTAAAACAGCCCATAACAACCTAGATAGCATTGTTTCCTTTGGATTTCATCAGAAGTTCAGTGAAAAATTTCATGGTGATGTTTTCCAATTTCCATGTTGATATGGGTAATGTTTGCATCATCCCCTTAAACTTCTACCTCTTTACCTTCACTTGTTCACATACCAGGAACTTTGATGTACACTCAGCAATATCCTTCTTCATGTCATCCAACAAATTATGTTATCAGATATCTCAATACATCTTTGTGTTTCATGGGTGAATGGATAAATTCAAAATATGTGCATCATCCAAAAGTTTATTCTTTAACTCTGGTTTTGATGGAACACATAGTATTGACCCAAATATTACAATTCCTTCTTCATTAACATTGAACTCTGAGTATTTCCATTTTCTAATAGTTTCTAATTTCTTTTGAATTCCCACATAATCCTTTTAAGTATCATTTAACCTTTCAAAAAGAGATGGTTGAGAAATCATTTGTGAAATTATTGATTATGTTCCCTTCATTATGATTCCCATTTCCATCTTCATCAATTCTAAGAAGATTGGATCCTTTTCAATTCTCATCAATTAAAAAGTTGTTGGATGATTTCAACATAGATCATTTCAATTTTATTTTATTTTCCAAGATAGTATTGAATTGATCATTCATAGTCTATGACCATCTCTAACCATCTTCGTTGGTTCATATTCAACTCTTTATATGTGAATATATACTTGAGGATTTTGTGATCCGTATATATTTCACACTTTTCCCCAAAGAGGTAATGTCACCGAATTTTCAAAGAAAATATCACTATATACAACTCCAGATCATGTTTTGTAAAGTTTTGATCATGAAATTTCAATTGCCTTGAAGCATAGACAATGATTTTGTCATTTTCATCAACACATATCTCGGGCCCTTCTTCAAAGCATCACTAAATACCAAAAAAAGTTTTCCACTTATGGGTAGTGTGAGCATGGGTGCAGTGATAAGACTCATTTTCAAATCCATGAAGATATCTTCACATTAATAATTCCAAACAAACTTGAAACCCTTCAGAGTTATCTTGTTAAGAAGGTTTTAAAATCATAAGGAATTTCTCACAAAACGGCGATAATTTGTAGCTAACTCATGGAAGCTACAGATATCTGTCACCGATGTTGTCCTTAGCCATCCCTCAATTTTATTTGTCTTGGAGGGATCCACAGATATCCCATTACTTATGATGATATTCCCCAAGAATGAGACTTCCTTCAAATATAACTCACACTTGTAGTACTTTTCAGAGAGATTCTCCTTTCGCAAAGTCTCTAGTACAGTGCTTAGATTCTCCTCATGCTCCTTTTTTCGAGTATATTAGAATATCGTCAATAAAGACGACCGAAAATTTTTTGAGGTAATCTATAAAGACCATATTCATCAATTCCATAAATATTTATAGAGAATTAGTGATTCCAAAAGGAATTACTATGAATTCATAGTGTCTGTACCATGTACGAAAATCAGTCTTGGGGACATCCTCCTTATTCAAACTTACTTGGTAATATCCTGACTATAGATCCACCTTGGAGAAGTATTGTGATCCACATAGCTGATCGAACAAGTCATAAATTCATGTAAAAGGATACTTGTTCTTTATCGTTATTTTTTTGAGCTCACGATAATCAATGAAAAGGCACGCTGACTCATCCTTCTTCTTGACAAAGAGGACTAGTGCACCCCATGGTGAAGCACTTAGGCGTATAAACCCTTTCTCCAGATTCTTTTATAGTTGTTTATTTATCTCCTCAAGCTCCACAACAGCCATTCTATATGGATTCTTGGATATTTTAAATTCCCCAGGTATAAGATCAATCGAGAATTCAACATCTATTCTAGGAGGAAGACCGGACAATTATTGAGGAAACACATCAACAAATTTCGTCACAATAGGCTTGTATTAAAGGATGGTTCCTTCCTTAGACTCAATCAACTGAGCAAGATATGGATTCTCAAAGGGTAGTAATATCCATGCTTGAGATGATGGTTCTAAATAATATTTATCCTCCTCCTTTCACTTGTACAAAATCAGGGGTCGATTCGCCATATGGAGAGTGATTTCCCTCTCGCGGAAATTTATGTTGGATCTATATAGGGAAATCCAATCCATGCCAATAATTTCATAAAATTCCACCATAGGTAGTATGAAGGGATTCACTGAGAAGTTAAATCCACAAATTGTGATAGGGGGAGTTATATTCATGGGATACAATAATTTCCCCATTTCCCATTCTCACTGACATCTCTACTTCCATGATTTTTGGTGGTGTTTGTATTGTTCTAATTAACTTTTGGGATTTAAAATAATGCTTAGAACTGGAATCACAACGTACATTTTCTATCATTGAATGAATAACTAGCATACCTATCACCACTTCATTGTCGGGATTCACTTCAATAGTAGTGATGGAAAAAATCTCACCCTTTCTACCTTGGAGGTTTTTGGTTTCCTCCAAAAACCCTTAGATTAGGGAACTGGTTCACAAAGTTCCATGGTTATTTGTAGTTGAAGCAATGAACAATGCATTAAGGGTCAAATGGATAATTCCTCTCCTCTATCGCAGCATCGTGTTTTTCTTATCGGCAATTAATGGCAAGGTTCCCTTCTCTTAAACACCTAAATTATTTCCTTGCCCCCTTCTGTCAATTTACAGGGTTATTCTTTCTGCACCTTTGGAAATTGGGGTGCTGTAATTTCTTAGCACCATTGGAATTATCCATCAGACTGCAATAATTAGAGTCTACTTTCCTCTTCTTATCCTCATGAAACCTCTGATATTTGCATATCTCCATTTTGACTTTGAGGTCACATAAAAAAATTTCTCATAGCTATCAAAGTCATGGATTTCCAAGGATTTTTGTATACTAGACTTTAGTCCACAAAAGAAGCAGTCAACCTTGCATTCAGGGATGATGACAAAACCAAAGGCATACCATGAAAGTCTTGTGAAGTTTTCTTCGTACTCTCTAACAAATCCATCATCATGTTTCTTAAGGGTAAGTAAATATCTTTCCATCTTAAATTGGAGGATGTGAAGAACATATTTATCTAAAACCATTTTCTGAAAATAATTCCCTCCCATCATCTTGATACCTTCCCCAAGCTTCATATTTTTTATCAATGTTCACCATTGATCAGCTTCACCCTCTATATGATAATTAGCCAGAAAAATATTCTCTTGTTCAGAACATCAAAGGATGGAGAATATCTTCTCAATAGAGTTGATATATTTTTCGACAATTGAGGGATTAAATGATCCATTGAAAGTAGGAGGCCTTTGTCTCATTAATCCCTCGATTGCAGCTTTTTCTTTCTTAAGGGGGGTTGGAAGTTCCACTTAACCCATGTTTATATTAAAAACTTGAGTTAACTGAGAGATTATCATGAAAACTTTTGTGTTCCCCGCTCCCATAGGATTGGGAATCTCATTAGAATAGTCATCACATTGATCTTCACATTGGTTGTTAGCCTGGTTCCACCTATTACTGGCCATTGGCTATAATAAAAGTAAAATTAGGGGTAAGTATTTTAAACAATTAATTACATACGTGGAATCCAATGACAGAATGGGATAAATTATAAATTACATTGATTTCCTTAACTTATGAATTTATAGGTTTCAATCTAAGTTGTCCATGATATACTTCCCAACATATATTCTTAGGGGAATTTTTTATTCCCTTAATAATGGTTCATACTAAGATTATGAATTTACCAAAGCATATCCCCTGGTAGTGTCAAACCAAGAGTGTAGAAAGGCTCATTATCATGAACTAGTTCTCGTTCGAGTCTAGCTTAAAGTGGTGTTTTCGGGTTTTAACCCTACATACATTTGTGCTAGATCCACCTCTAATTTTTTATATCTAGACAGGGATGTATTTTCTTGATAAACCACTTACTCTATACTCACCAAAATTTAGGGATATTTTTCTTATACTTAGTCTTATCCTTAAGGATTTCACTAGGGTTTTTTAATCCTAATCCCAAAAATATATAAACCTATCCTATGATACCAACTATAACAACCCTAGTATTTATTACATACTTAAACATGATTTATTACAGAAACCTGCACTTAATACAACTCATAAGATCAATAGGTCCAGTGTCCTTTGGGCTTAGGAATATTACATGACAACTTAATACATAAAATACAACATCCTTATTGAAATATTCATTTACATGACCAACTCCTAAAGGAATTCATGGAATAATAATTTTATTTATAAAAAGGTATTACACAATAAGTAACTAATAACTTATTACATAACCCCATATAACACCCACATAAGACATAATGGTAAGGTGTGAGATGGTGACAGACTCTTGGGGTGGCTCGGATAACATCACCCGGGTGTAAATCTCTATTAACTTGAACTTCTCCCATAGGTGATTTCGTTCATGCTTAATGTGTTGAAGATCAGTTTGGGCTTGTCCAAGAGTTATTCCAAGTGATTATACAACCTTTCTGATCTCCCACAAATTAGATTTGTACGGCCCAAGTCTACTGGATGAGGCCATCCTCTCCTTTTTCTATGTCAAAATGATTCTTTTTAAAAACCTTAAATTTATATCAGTCATGTGATCACTATTCAAAAACTATATTATCAAAGGTAATGATACATAATGGTTTTCTAAACCCAATAATAATAATAATAATAATAATAAATATAACATGTGTTTTCAATAAGTCATAAAAAGAAAGATAATTTTATTCATAAAAGATTGGGTAGTTACATGGGTGATGAAGATATTGTTTCAATATATGAACATTTTTTCTTTATGCTTGTGATTATAATGATTCCTTTGATCAAGATTTATTTCACATGGCTTGTGATTAATAACTCTTATGACTCTTATATTTTCTAAATCTTTATTCCATGTCATATGTTTTATGATCTTGGTTTTTATGTGTATGAATTATATTATATTATTATTAATATCTTCATATGCATATGATCATCTCATGTTCTCTAAATATATTCAATTATTAATGCATCTAGTTACCCTTACTAATCATTTGTACACACCCACTTTATTATATTTCCATTTCCTCATGTTATGAAGAAATATGTTAAGTAATATGTTTTTAGAAAGGTTTCATGTGGCATATCTTGAAGACTTTTATTGAAATAATAAAATCTTGTTATAATATAAAAAAATTATCACTTAAATACATGGGTATTCTTATGTAAATTTTTTAATAATTATATAAAAATACAAACCTAAAAGGTACTTGGGTATATAAGTGATCCAATATATCAATTTTATTTTTTATGTTTTGAATAATAGAAATTGGGCCACATTAATCAGTATCAATCTATAAATTTAATGAATATTATTTTAACACTGAATTTGAGTGTACGATTTTAGGGATGTTTTATAACTTATTCAAAATTTATTTTAACAATGATTATCTTTTCACTATCTTCATCACTGGATGAATCATCTTCATTTTCACTTCCAACACTTTCCTTTGACAAAAATTTTATAATTTTAAATTTCTTGGACTTATTACACTTTTCATTGAAAGAAACCTTTGAATTATTAGATTTATTCTTTGAGGGTTTTATTGTATTAACATCTTCCTCACCACTATCTTCTTTAGTTTTGGATTTATGAAAACTTATACCAAAATACCCAATATCTCCACACCTAAAACATTTTATGAGAAAATTTCCCTTATACATTAAATTTCCTCTTCTTATTTTTATTGAGATAATGGGGACTACATCATCAAAATTATTTTCTATATCTCCATCAAAATCTAAAAAATAATATTATTATTTAACAATTACCTTCCTCTTTATTGTCACTTTTTTTGTGTCTTTAGAATATATTTCCTTTTCATCCTTCACCTTATTCTTGAGAAAATTTTATTTTATCATTTCATAGGGTATTAAAATGATATAAAAGTTATCAAGAGGAATATTACCAAGATTATTTTATTCAAAATAATATACTTTATTATCAAACATATTTATGTTGATACATAAAATATTTTCACCAATATCATTGCCTTCCAAATTCTCACCATAAAAACTAATCATTCTCATAACTTCATTTTTCCTTGTGAAGAATCTATCGAAAATATCATCATCATGCATTTGGAAGTATTCATACTTAAGTCTCTAATATTTCAACTTAACCGACTTGACTTTATTTTTACCTTCATAGGTGTTTTTTAGTTTATCCCAATTGAAATTTTTTGTTTTTGATTCCTATAACTTTAAGAGATTCACTCTAAAAAATAGATGAAAAAATAGAATTTCTAGTTGGACCCTAATTTTCCATATATATATTATTGAAAATTTTCATTATAGTACCATCATCATGTGGTAAAAACCAATTGAATTTACCTCACAAAATATTATAATAGATAGATTTAAGTGATGGAAGCATCATATAATTTCATATTTCATAACCTTTCCCATAAAAAATTGTATCCCCTTTCTATCTACCAAATTTAAATTATACATTATAGAAAAAATAAATAAGTGAAAAATCATTCTTATTAAGAGAGAATTATAATACCAATATCCAAAAAAACAATCATAAATAGAGGCAACATGGCTCAGATACCACTTTTAGAAAAACTACAACATCTATGGAAGATCACTTAGAGGGGGTGGATCATTAATTGATATAATTTTTCAATTTATTTTAGAACAAAACTCCCTACGTTTTAGAGTAATTTTCATAAATGCTGCTATCACACCAAAATTCACCCCAAAAAAGGAGAATAAAGTAAATTTAAAAGTTTCACCTATTAATATGAGAAAGATAGTCCTGGGTGTGATGTGGATTCTTATAAGATTACATTACCCACTTGAATAATGATGTGAGTACAATGAATATTGTATACCCTTAAAACACATTTTTTCTTGTATCTATATTAGGATTTGGTACAACCTATAAAAAATTTCATCCCTCTTATTATAATTATTAATAATTTAGATAAAAAAAATAATACACCTTCCTCCTATAGACAATTATCAAGTTGTAAGGTGTTCTGAGTAATTCTTATTCTTTTGTTATTTCATAGTATTAGGACTCCACTTCAAATCACATGCATGGAACTAAATTAAATTACCATTATCTACATATTCACTGTGAGAAGAGTTATTTGGGAAGATAGATCCTCTGAGTAGCCTTTCCCACTTTATCTCCCATTCTATGGTTTCCCTTAGAGGAAATTTGGAGGGTGGAGGCATGCATGCTACATATATGACTCTAGTTACCCTTCCATAGTACCATCCTTTATTCCCTTCTCAATTCCTCCTTTTCTCCCCCCACCCCCCACTCTCTCTTCCTTATTTTGTTCTATTCCTTCCTTCCATGCTCCCTTGTTCTTCCATTTGCAGTCTTGGATTCCTGTTGAATCCCCATCTCTTCCTTTGTTCTTTACTTCTAGTTATCATGTTTCTGATCCCATTATGGTCTGGTGTGATGGTTTTCTCAAGGAGGTTTGGGATGTGCAAGTTGAGTCACGTCAGTTCCCCAAGAGCTTTAATTTCATTCAATCTCATCCTTTCTCAGTTTTCCCTTTCACAATGGTCATTTATTCTATAGTTCATTATCCATCTGCTCTTTTCTTAGTGGTGGCTTCAATGGACAGGATTAGTGGTTCTATGTGATGATATAATTTTCTAGGGAGACCCTTATTCTTCAATATCTTCTCTATCTTCTGATTATTACTCATATCTCCTAATTAGACTACTATGGTGGTTTTATGTAGGATTTGGAATGTGATGATTGTCTAGTCAACGGTGCTCCATGAGGCACGTCCATCATCATCTTCGATTCGAGTTGTGGTGGTTCTCATGGGTCGTAAGATATGTGATATGATCATTATAGATAAGATGGATTTAGATTGTTGATTTCAAATATGATGGTTTTATGGGTCTCTAATGAGAGGGATGAAGTTTTTGTGAAGTGTGGAACTCAACTAAACATTTATCTACTCAACTCTGCTCTAATGTCCTGGTATTATGACCCATTCCTAGTCAGTATGGTGTGGTGTTCTCTAAGGGGGTTTTGGGAAGTACTGTTGAGAGTCCATCAGTTTTTAGGATATAGGATCTGTGTGGTTATTGCTCAGTTGTATTTGGGAGTGATGGTTTGGATATCCCTATGTCCATCATTTTCTCACCAGTAAGCCTGGATAACGCTGATTCCATTTGAAGGTGATGTTTTCAGATGGTGTTATTGAGGGTAGTGGATTGCTCAAGTGTTTTGGATTCAATTTTCTACCTCAGCGGTGATGATGATGCTGGGTTTTGAAGTTTCATTGATGTTACGATGAGAGATAGGATATCGTTAGTGAGTAATGAAGATGATTGATCTAATGCATCTAGGTTCAAAGCTCAAGCTTGCTCGATGTTTTTTGTTGGTGACGAAATTGAGGTAAAATTTAAAATTTTGAAATTTTAGATCATTTATTTGCACTGAATTTTGGATTTGGATTCTCAGTTGTTGTTTTTGAATCTTGGATTTTGCAGTTCCCACTTAAACTTAAATTTTCATTTTGAAAATTTAAAAAAATGGATTAAATGGAGAATATTTCTATAGAATATGTATATGGTAGCAGTGAATTATTATTCCTCTCTCTCTTTCTATACCGTGAACTTCATGGAAAACTCACCTGATATATTTTTAACAGTATTCACATTAATATTTCTCCTTATTTGATGAATATATATAGTCATGAGATACCACATGAATAATAATTCATCATGTCCTCCTTTTTTCCTATCTCCCAACTGTAATAATATTGTTACAGATATTCAAATTTAAATTCTCATGAATACTAGGATCTCCTTCCCCCAAACTCATGGTACTTCTCTTCATAAACAATTTAATAACTTCATGTAATAACTATCACATGATATTGGAATTATTTAACTTCTATATATGATAATTTACAATCATTTAAACTATATATACATGAATTCACTTATTGGGGTCATGTAATCATTTATTTATAGTGTAGAATATCCCCAAAAACACTTATTCTTCTATATTTTTAATTCTGACAACATTATGATATAATTGATCAAGAATATCATTTCCATTTGATACAGAAACACCTATAATTTACTAAGTCTGTATTATTAAAAATAAAATAATTCTTTAAACAATTAATTTTAAAATAGAATAAACTTAAAAAAATCATTAAGTTTGAAAGATTCATGAAGATTTGAAGGCTTGTGGTGTTAATAGAAAAGACATACACTCAGAATGTGAACTATGGTTTTTAGTCCCTTAAGGATCTTAGAGTGATATAAACCCTGAAAGGGGGGAATAAAGTTAAGAAAGTCTTATACAATTAAACCATTTTTTCCTTAATATCTCACTTTCCTAATGGATATTGACCTCTCAAACTTAAGGGTTACATATTTTTCAATATTCCTATACATTTATCTGATGAAATTTCAATTGAATACCCTTTTTTTTAAATTATTTAAGGTTCTTATTTCCCACTTTTTAGTGTGCATGGACAAAGTAAATACGAAATAGTTTGTTTTTGTTTTCTTCACCACTATGGTCTAATCCAAGGGACATGTGATCGGTAGTGTATTGATGCAACCAATCACAATAAGTTCACTTATCATAGATAGGATTTTGGATAGGTCACTATTTACATGTATCAATGCCCTTTACAATATTTAAGGACAACTCAATGCTTCCTAAGGTTCGCTCCATCAAAATTCATTCCTATGGATCACTACTCTAGAAAAGAACACCTTCACAATGTCTATGAACATGTGGGTTTCTTATTAATGAGCATATGATATCTATATTTATTGTTTTTTTTAATTTTAAATACATTACTTTTTGAATTAAACACATTTCACTTTCTTATTTACTCATTGTTTTATTCATTTGATGGAAGAGAAGAATTTGAATTTAATCTTGAGAAAAATGAGAAATGTTGAATGGAGAGATCCATAGACACATTACACCATGACACTTAATTTCATATAATGACACCAAAATAATGAAGATGGATAAAATTGAATAATCGAGACCAATAATCATTCATGTTGTGAAGAACCATTCATGTTGTGAATGGAGTAATATCACACACATTAAGATGGTTGGAAAGCAACATATGGGTAGTTCATGGTCAAAATTATGGATTCAAGATCTGAATATTTTAAAGATGTGAAGAAAAAAGGAGATTATTCTTATTCAAGAAATGAAATATATTTTTCATCGTGAATTTTTTAGGAAAAATGAGTTTTAAAGATACATCTACACATTTCACACCATGAAACACAATTCACGTTGTGAAACCACATTAAACATCTGATTTTAAAATAACATTGTTCATAATCTACATGAGTATTTTTTTATCATTATTTAGATGGTCTTTAGTTTTGAATCAGATGAATTGAATGCATATTTTTTAAAGGTGATTGTCGAACCTTGTGTGTTTCTTTTCCTATAAATACTAGTCTTGGCACTATTGTGAGCGGATCTGAACATGGGTGAGAGGTGTTGTTGTTATAGAGACTTATTCTAGGTTAGGCTATTGATTCCATCTTCTCTAGGCTAATATTTTACTTTTTTATCCCTATCATGGATAGAATTTGAGGGTATACCTTATTTATTCTATGTTGATTTCAATGAAGGGGAATTGATGTATTAGTGTATTTTATTTTGAATAGTAATTCATCTTGGGTTTTTTAATCAATTTCTATCTTTATATCACATTATCTATCATTTTGTAACATATAACATTTATTTTATAGGTGAGTGGGTGGGTAACTTTTTAATATATTAACTAGAGGGTTGTTCTCACCATAAACATCAGGTTAATTTTACCCTTGAATGGCCCAAAGGCCTTTATTTTTTATTGATTTTTGATAACCCCTCATTCAAGGGATGAGGGGGAACCCTTACAAGGCCCGTAGGCTCCGAGATTAAAAGTCCTGTAGGCTTAGGAGATTACATGACCCGAAGGTCTTAGGGAATTCAACCAGACTATCTACAAGGAACTGCTCCTACCCAGCATCTATGTCATGATAGTATCTCTCCACCTTTGCATGGTGGTCTGGCTAGGCTTTCCGTGCAAGCACAGGCTGGTCCTGATGGCATAGCCACACCCTCTCATTCTAAAAAATCCATTTGGCTCTGCTCTGGTGAGTTCACCTGCTCTGAATCCTATTCTGGGGCTGCTCCATTTTTGTAGTGTGTCTTGGGCTACTACATGTGGCTTGAAGGCCTTGAGGGGGCCTGAGGGCCTTAAAGGTGGCCCGAAATCCCTACTAACCCGAAGGCCTAGGTGTCCCGAAAGCCTTACGGACTCCAAGCCCAAACCAGTGTCCCAAGGTGAATAGTTCTAGCAGCTACAGTACCGAACAGTAACTACTATAGTGCCTGCTACAGAACCCGCACAGTGTACAGTTCTTCTACAGTACCTGTACAGTGTACAATTCTTCTATAGTACCCACACAGTGTATAGTACTGCTACAGTCCTGCTATAGTACCTACTACAGTACTACTAGAGTACCAGAAATATGTCTCTACCTAGTTTTGAACCTGGGTCTTGTGGATGCACTTAAGGATACCTCACCAACTGGGCTGAGGATCACGTGCCATTAGGTTAGTTTAATTTTATTTTTAAAATGGTTTCAGGTTACCTATATTTTTTTTATTTGAAGTACTTGACCATATGAAAAGGAGACTGTTGAGATAGAGAGTGTCTACCCAGATTGAGGGATTCACTTAGACTCAATTTCAACAACCAAATGATTATTTGTTAATTATTTTATTCATCATTACATTGTGCACCTATATTTGAAATTAACTGACACCTTTTTCCTCTTTTCTTTGTTCTCCTCTAAAACATTCACTATCATTTATTCTTCCTTTTTTAAAGTACATTAGTTTCATTTTTTTAGTTTAGTTGCTTATTATTAAATTGAATTATTATATACCTCATATCTATGGGATCAACCTTAGACTCACCATACCTATACTACTTAGTAGTTTAGTTTTCAGTGGTTCACACATATTTTTATTTCTAAATTAATATCAACTAAGAGAAACAAAAGACGCCTTTCAGGAGTACTAATTTTCCTAAACATTGTCAGGGAAAAGGTCTAGAGAGTAATTTAATTTGATAATTTAGATAAATAATTTTCTAATCACCTTTTATCTCTTGATTATATCTTAGGTTTTTATTTATCTTTTTTCATTCCTTTTATGTTCCTGGTATTTTTGGTATTAATGGTATGACTATAGTGCATAATAACTAAAAATGATACGTTAACTATCTAAATCATGGATAATTTCCAATAAATCAACAAACTCAAAGAAATTTTAAAAATTCATAGAGAATAGATCCAATGAATATACCTAAGAAAAAATTATACAGAGCCCCAAAGCTTAGAATAGTATTTTTAATAGGCATGTTAAGTTATTTAAATACTAACTTTTTAATATGGGGAAAGTTCCACTTCTAAAGATAAATTTATTCTTATAGAAGATACGCATAAAAATATTGGTTTATAGGAGAAATAAGAAGAAGAATAAGAAGTAAATAAAGGAGATATAGCTATTTAACTCAAGTGGTTCGAGGAAAAATTTAAAGGGTGGAATTAATAACAATAATAAGAAGGATGAGGGACCACAACTGTGAATTTCATACATGTATAATTTGAAATCAAGGATCACTTCAAGAGGAATAGGAATAGAAAGAGATTAAAACTAATAAAATTTAAAGAAAAATAGTAGATTTTTAATAGAAACACTGATAAAAATAAGTAAAATACGAGGAAAGTGTGGATATTGAACATAAAGCTAACTTGGAAGAACATGAACAAACATAGACAAAAGTTGATAAGAAAGAGGATTTTTTTCAAATATAGATAGCCCCTGAACTTCTTTCAAGATCCTTGGGGATAAACACTATTGGGAACTCTCCTCCACTGAGTAAGAATCTGAGTTCAAAGAAGAAGATGACTAGAGTAACACCATATTCATAGAAAATTTAGAAATGGGTAAATCAGATACTGTTAGATCTATATAAAACTCCAATCACTTAAATTTAAAGAGTTAAGGTTGATTTTAATAACCATAATAAAAGTACTTTCTATTAGCCATCTGAATTTTTTATTACTTC
This sequence comes from Viscum album, assembly GCA_963277665.1. Taxonomy (NCBI): domain Eukaryota; kingdom Viridiplantae; phylum Streptophyta; class Magnoliopsida; order Santalales; family Viscaceae; genus Viscum; species Viscum album. Next base: position 615,295,594 of record OY728128.1, read on the forward strand.
TAGGGATTTATTTTTCCTTCCTAGAATTTTTTTTATTTTTACATTAGGAATTTTTTTAGAATTTTTTTTTAATTTACCTTAATCTTTTTGACTTGTAATTAATAGACATTATTCTTTGATGTGATTGTTTTCTTTTTTAGTTCCATAATGAAGGAAAGTAGTAATATAATAAAAGATAATATATTAAATAAAAATAGGAGAATTAGTTTCTATTTTTCTATTTTTTATGACTCCCCTATATTCTTTTGAAAAAATATCCATTTTTTAATTTTTAATTTAAAATTCACACCCTACAATTAGTTTGTGATAGTTTTTTATCTAGGATACAAAAGTCACTTTGGATAACCATCATTCCATATTTTAGATATTTTTTTATAAAAAATGAATTTGTGAAATGGTGAATTAACAAGTAATATAATCCTGGGGTGATGGAATTGGAAAATCATGATTTAAGGGAATTGTTTTTTATAGATAAAATTTTTATTATATTTGACATGTTTTGAATTTCATAAATCATTATTAATTGATTCTTCATCAGTGTGAATTTCCATGAGTAATTTTCCCAATTATATGTACTCGTTCCCAATATTTTTCTAAGATAATTTTCCCATTCTTCAATGTATATATTTCTTTAGAGACTCAGGAATGTTTACTTCTGGAACTTTCTAGGAATCATTTTGAGGTTATGATTGTAAAGAACACTTTTTAAATTATTAGGGAATCATTTTTAATAATCCATTTATCCTTGAGACCAAGTTTTATAATCATCCATCTTTAAAAATATAAAAATCACTAATTCTCTTGTTAGGGAAGATGCAAATTTCAAGGTAATAATATCCTTTTCTACCATACTCTTATTTTTTCATGATATTCAATTTAAAAAGTTTGGGGGAGGGATTATCCCTAGTGAAAGGGTATTTATTTTTATTTAAGGATTATATAGGATGTTTTTTAAGGTATTTGGTAAAGGATTATGTTTTTCATTTATTTTACTCATTTTCATCCCTCACAAAAAAAATAAAGAAAAAAATGAAATTTGAAAAAGGGTTGAGTCTTAGGTAGGTCAAAAATCACAATTGATTGACAAATGATCGTGTCAAAATTATTAAAAATATTTTATTTTGGAGGTCATTTGGGGTTGGATATGGATTTAATATTTTTTCCAAGAAAAACTTTTTGAAAAATGAAAAAAATGGGGGTTCATTCATTGTAATTCATTTCTTAATAAGCATACTTTGAGTTTAGGGAATGTGTATAGATTTGAATTTTGAAAAGGAGTATCTTCATTGACATTAATTTTATTATCAGGAAACATTTCTTAGATAATAACATCATTTTTATATCTACTTAATTTTAAATCATTTTCCACTATATTCTAAAACCTCAAATTCATTTGAACATAAATTCTTAAGCCCTCATGATAATTTTTATATTTCTCTCTATGAGGTTTAGATTTTAGATGTATTGTAAGATTATGGTAAGTAATATGTACTTAAGGTATGAGAAAATATCTATTTATACTATTACCTTGAGTGATGAGATAAAATAATTTAAGGTGAGGTAAATTACAATTACCATTCACATTAATGATTATTTGATAAATATTAATTGAATAAAGGAGTATCATTTTCATTTAAAAGGTGGGAGAGAAAAATACATCGTCGGTTTTGTTACTATGAAAATTGAATAGTTGAAAACAAATCCATGTGATTATTGAAAATTTTATTCCCCATGGAAAATTAATTAATGGTGTTGAATTTTATATTTGAATATTGGCATTGAAAATTTCCTTTGTGATAAATGTTGAGATTTCAAACATGAGGAAAAACATTAGTTCAAGTTAGGAGGGATTTGATAGCAATATTTCATGTAAATTTTTTATTTTAAAATGTATTAATCCTGGAATTAAAGTAATTTTTTTACCATTTAAAAATTTCGCTATTCAGTTGATGACAGGGGAGCATTTAAATTTAATTTGGAGAAAAATGAACAGATTAGATTATATAGATCCACAAATCATCACATCATGATACTTAATGTCGTGTTCTGACACCAGAACAATAAATCTAAAATAATAAAAAATTTGGGATAATCATTATTCATGTTGTGAAGAACCATTCATACTGTGACTAGAGTTACTCTATGGTACGGGGCATAGATGGAATGAAATTTATCGGTAGTTCACGGCCCTAATTTTGGATTCATGGTGTGAATATTTCAAAAAAATGATGAAAAAAGGATATGTGATGCTTTTTACACCCTGAAACATATTTCACATAATGAATTTTTAATAAAAAAATTTTAAATACGGATCTTAAATTTCACACCATGAAACAAAATTCATTATGTGAATCTGTAGTATACATTAAATTTTAAAATTCGATTTTTCAAAATCTATGAGTGTATTTTGTTTTTTATCTTTGACCAATAGGTCTTTGATTTTGGATCAAATTAATTGAAGTTATATTTTTAAAATGATAATTTCAACCCTTGGGTGTCTCTATGTCTGTAAATACATGCCATGGTGACTACTATGAGAAGATCCGGACCTGGGTGGGAGGTGTTTCTATTGTAGAGTCTTATTCCAAGTTAGGTTGCAGCTGCTATATTCTATAGACTTTTATTTTATTTTATTTTTCTCCCTCTCATGAATATCATGATATGATAACATTTATATATGTTGTAGTGATTTCAATGTGGGGTAATTAATGTATTTGATTTTTTAATCTTTAATAAAAAAATATCTTAAGTTTTTTGTATCAATTTATATCTCTATATCTCTTTCTCTCTCATTCTATTATTCAAGACCATTATTATGAAGGTGAGTGGGTGAATTAATTCTTAAATAATTAACTATATTTTTTTCACTATGACCATCAGTTTAATTACATTGTATGTTTAAAAATGGTTTTGGGTTACCTATATTTTGATTATTCAAAATACTTGACTATAGGAAAATAAAATTCTTAAGAAAGGTAGTATCTACCCAAACCAAGGGATTCACTTTGTCTCAATTTTGATAAAAAATGATTTTCTTGTTATTTTATTATTTATTACTTAATGCACCTATATTTGAAATTACTCATCAGCTTTTTATCTTTTCTTTTGTCTCTTCCAAAACATTCACCATCATTATTTTATTCCTATGTGCAAGTAGTTTAGTTTTTTTATTATATTTTAGGTCATTATTATTAAATTTAATTATTTTACACCTCATATATATGGGATTTTCCTTAGACTCATTATACCTATACTACTTAATGGTTTAGTTTTTAGTGGGTTTTACACATTTTAATTTCTAAATTTGTATTAATCAGGAGGAACTAAGGATGCCTTATGGGAGCACTGGAATCACTTATTAAAGATTAATTGATTTTAAATTCAAATAATTGATATTTAATTATTTATATTCATATACCTATATTTATTTACTTCACTAACAAATTTATCAACTTTCCATAAGATGTCGTGGAATCTTCTTTCTTCTTTTAAAATATATTCAACATGTAGCAGGTCTTATTATCTAAAATTCATATATATTAGAATATAACCTCTATTAAAAATGTATTTTCTACGACGGAAATTTTTTTATTGTTTATAATTCTTCTATTTCTTATCTTTCTTCATCTTCCATTGAATCTATCTTTTTTAAGGAGATCACGTGCTAATAAAATTGGGAAAATATCACATAATTATGCCTTAAAAACTACCCATAACTCCTCCATGATTTCTATAATCATGTTTTCAAAAAATATATTTGTGGCTTCATTTTTCTCTCCTTCATCCTGAAATAAATTTCATTTATTTCACTTTATAAATGTAATAAACTCACTTTGAACCTTTCTTGAATAATAACATAAAATCGATGCATGTAATTATAGAATCATTAAAATAACATTCAATCATTATATGACTTCATGTAGCAACAAAAAAAATTATTTTAAAGGATTAATATGATTGATATATTTTTTAATACGCAACACCAAGCTTCAATTGAAAAGTGATAAACTATAAAAAAAATTCTTATTTAAATGTGACCATTAAAACCAATCCATCAAATTAACGATATGAATAAAAATAACCAAGTTAAAAAATATGTTTATAAATGATTTATATAATGAAAAATTATTTATTAATTCATAATTTATATGTACTCAATTTTCATTAATGTCATTTTATGCTTTAAAAATATGTTTTCTTCAAAAATGGTTTTAATGTCATTTTGTGCATGAAAATTATAATTATTTTTTACCATTTATTTAGAAATTTTATTTTAGGGAATTATTAAAATTTTTAAAATCTTCATTTAAATATTATCTTAGGGTTAATTTTTGGGATTTTTTCTAAAATGATTTATTTTTCAGTGAATGGTGAAAAATAATATTTTTTTGTAAAACTATTATTTCTTTTATTTAAATCATTTAATTTAAAAGTATCATTCTATTTTAGATTTTGTTTAAAAGCAACATAAGATAAATTTTATTAAAAATGATAAAAAAAATAATTTCATAAGAATCAATGTAATATTTTATTTAGGTATAACTTCATTTTTATAAGTAAAAACCGCATTTTTAAAAAAATTGTTTTCCATTACGATTTAAGTATTTAAATTAAAATTGATTTATTCCACTAATAGAAATTGAATCTTGAAAATCTTATTCCATATTTCGAATAAATAGGTCTAAATTTGGTGGATATTACCCTTTTATTTTTTATCATTACGAATACAAACCACATTAAATATTTTTCACCACGATAAAGTATAAATCGGGTAATTATGGTTAAATATTCTTTTATGAGGCTTTAAAAATATATCCATTAATTTTATTTATTTCATTTCATGATGTTAATATCACTATGACTATCTGAACTTCTAATATATGGAATTTTTTGCTATTTACCTTTGATAATGACCTTTATATTATTTTACGTTGAGAAATTTAGAAAATGTCACTCTATTTTAATATATATAATATATTTTATTTAGAATAAAAATAAGTTAGGATTGGTTATAAATTTTTGTTTTTCATATCAAAAAATTATTTTTATGATATTAATTTATTTTTAATTTTTAGTTATGATATAATTACCTTAAACGCTTATACAGCATCGATACAATACTTGTGAAAGAAGTAGAAAAATTGAGGTAAATGATTTTAAAAATAATAAAATTAATATGTTATGCATAAATTATGGTATTAATTTAATTTTATAGGCAATGATAATTTATAATTTTTTATATAAATTTATATTTTAATTCCATTTTTTTCTTTTTCACTTTGAAGTCAAATTAAATGAATCATCCCAAAATTTATTTTAATGAAATATTATGATAAGTAATATTTAATTAAAAGATTTAAAAATAAAAAAAATGTTTAAATATTCTAAGTGTGATGTTAAATGGTATAAAATGTTATCCATGGACAATTTTTGTGCCACTTTTCACCTTAGAAGTAAATTTAAGACCCTTAAAGGCTAAAAAATGTGTTATCATGGTTATGGTTAAAAGAGGTTGATGGGGAGATTTAGACCAAAATATAAGTTTTAAATTTTACATTTACATGTCTAAATTTTATTTATTAAAGTTATTTAAATATTATTATGTTTTAAATTCTAAATTAGGACCATATTTTTTCCAATTTAGATGAATATGGTATATATTATATTTTAATATTTTAAGTAATTTCAAGCGTGTCCATTCAACCATTTATAAAGGGGGCCTCCTATTCTCATTTATTCAAATAGTTTTAGAACTTTATATCAGATAATCCCAACTATAACAACTTCTTATATTCCATATCCACTTCTTAAAGCTTCTTTTATTCTCTTAAGACCATCCTAAGAAGGGTTAAGTTGTATGCCAAATGAGGTCTCTCACAGAAGAGGTAATCATATTACCTGACTCTTTTAAACTGTATTTATTCTTATAATTCCTATAAATTTATCATATTCATCCTAATATAATTACTTCAATATCATCAATATACTTGTCATGACTCATCCCCTAGGACCCATGATGTGACTACACCAAGACCACCCTCCATAGGACAGGGGCTCATGACTAGCATCAGAAAGGCATATCCCAAAAAGGGAAGGAATTTCCTTTAAAACTATATAAACTAAGACTTGGAATACTTCACAAAGAAAACCAAAAAGGAAAAAAGTACAACCACCACAAAGTACCACTCCTTCCTCACTGAGCTCCACCGAGTCACAGACTACTAAGGTCTGTGTTGTAGCATCGGTTGTCTGCATTAGACACAACATGTGAGGGTGAAGCCCATAAATGGGTTAGTATAACAACTCATTAGGGATTGTGAGACCCTCGATGGTCTCACAGAAATCCACAAGGGAAAATACCACAAAGAAAAAATCACAAAGGAAATACCCCCAAGAAAGATCTCAAATACATAGAACAAAGTAAAAGATAGATCACACTAGGTATAACTTAAATACTGAAGTAAAGATGATTAGTCATACAGCTAGATCATCTTATTCTGTTGGGATGATCTGCTACTGATCCATGAAGGTTTTCTCTATTTTTGATCTACGAAGGGTCGCTCTGCTGTTGATCCATGACGGGTTGGTTTGTGGTTGATCCACGATGAGTCCTGCTACTAATGATCCATGAAGGGTCGCTCTCATGCTGATACATGGATGTACACTCTCATCTTGATCCATGAAGGGTCACTCCATTGTTGATCCATGAAGGGACGCTCTTCATTCTTCACGTCACAGCTAGCCACTGGATTCCCACAATTAGAACGTTTGATTTTGGGAGGATCTACTCCTCAATCCATCAGTCGTACCTCAACCTCCAAGAAATACCAAATAGAGTAACCCAAAGTACCATCTCATCGTAAGGGTCCCAATGCAATAGACGGCATGTCGAACGGACACCCGAACTGTAAGATATGGGCATTTTTGTTAAAAGACTCTGGTTGGATTCAAGTCCCATCCAACCCATCTATACAAAAACCTCTGAAAAAATCTCATAGAGTATCCTAGAAGTACCGCCTCATCGCAAGGGTCCTCATTCCACAGATGGTGCATCAATCGGATGCATGGTCTGTTAGTTACAAGTGTTTTAGTGAAATGGGGGCCAGTTGGGTCCAGGCCTAGTTCGACCTGGGCCCGACCAGACTGGGTCTAGCCCGGCCTGTTGGGCCATAGGTTTGGCTTGCAGTTGGGTCAGCCCACCTACTGGGATACGTCCCACCCACAGAAACCCTTCCCACTAAGTTGGGCCTACTTCTCCAGCCCAGACGTGGCATAGTCGCGTCCCGTTCGTCACCCGGCGGTGCCAGCTGGTGCCACATGCCCCCGTAACTGATCCACGTAGAATAATGGTTTTGTCAGCCAGATGGGGATCTTCTGTATCCGTTGAGTACTACACGGTCGGCCAACCGGTCCACCTACGCACAGTCGACGAACTGTGTGCTGCCAAATCACCCAAGCAGCTCGGATGCGGGCCGCCACCTCCATACAGCACCGGTCGGTGCCACACCTCCCCACCGCTGTGACGCACCAATGAGTGTACCGCCTCCTTCTGCCTACGGCTACCACAGCCAGTGTCGGTGGTTTCTTCTACAGGCAACCATAGTTTATTTGGTGGTCCATTTCTCAAACCGCCTATGCCTATGAGCTTCGTAGGGTGTAACCACTACTGCAAAGCCCCCAAAATTTCATTTCTGCCAACTTGATCATTTTTCATAAATAACACATAAGAAACATCCATGATGGAGGGACCCTAGCCTTGTTCGTATTGGCCCGCGCCCTCTACGTTAGAGTTTAAACATGGGGGGGAAATAATAATAACCACACCGTATATTAAATCCCCATTTTCAATCCCACATTATAACCCTTCTTCAAGAATGATCGGATCATGGATCAACCCGTTTGTGGGTTGGTCCGTGTTTGTCATTAACCTCAAGAATGGGGAAAGAAACATCAATCCCAAAGAAAGCATAAACCCCTACATGGATTGTTTGATCTACTGCTGAATATGGATTGGATCATCATCATCATCATCAATCCGTGAATCGTTGTCATTTTCCATCACTCATCAATCATCAAATCCGATCCATTCTCTAGGCGTGTCATCACCACGTTTGTAATCCTTGTCATTCATTGATAGTAGAGTTTTCCTATGGCGATTAATCAGAGAAATTCCAGGATTTTTTTGTCAACCCTGAATCCTTGATTAACTAATAAAGAAAATTCATTGAGCATTGTAGCATCACCATATTGTTCCATTAATGAGTTTCATTAATGAATACAATGTCACCTATTTTTTGTGTCACAGCATTCGTGAATCGTCACTCAATGGAAAGAAAAGAAAAATATAATTTTATTAAGTTTATTATTTTTCTTCTTAAATTACAAAAAATTTAACTTTTCTGGTCAACCTATGTCGGTCAATGTTAGGACCCACTAAGGAGAATCTCTACTCTACGAGTCGAATGGTTCCCTCAGATTTTTAATCCGAGAATCGGTTCAAAATATAAGAAAACCCGCTTAAAATTTCACTTAAGTGAACTTAAAATAAGTTCAAAATTACATTCCAGGCATCCCAGGCCGCAGAATCATGTGTCGTCTCAGTTATTGGTCTCAAAATAATTCTAATAAACTGTGGAAAAAATTGTGGAAAATTCAGGGTATTTACATTCTCCCCACCTTAGGGCTTTACATACCAAAAATTCAAAACAAGGTATAAAAAAACATATGGGGGTACTAAGCACGAATCTAATCCTCTCTCTCCCATGTGATCTCTTGGAGATTCTCATGCTGCCACCGAACATGCACCAAAGGAATCGACTATCCATGATGGACCTTCTCCTATCGATCCTCTCTCTCCACCGGGTACTCCGTGAAAGTCACCCAATTATCAATTTCTAACTCATCATGGTTGATGTCGTGAGAAGGGTCGTGCATGTATCTCCTCAACTAGGATATGTGGAAGACATCGTGCACCTTCTACAAATGTGGTGGTAGAGCTAAGTGGTACTCCACCTCACCCACTCTCCAAATAATTATAAATGGTCTGATGAACCTCAGTGATGTCTTGCCACCTTGGCCAAATATCCATATTCTTTATCAAGGGGAGATCCATAGGAATATGTGGGGGGCCTCCTCGTACTCCAAAGGCCTATGTCACCTATCTTTATAGGACTTCTTCTGGTTTTTTTCAATCTTCATCTGCTCCCGAATGACATGAACCTTCTCTGTGATAGCTTGTACCATCTCTGGACCTAAGAGTGCTGACTCCCCTGGGTCTTTCTAGCACAAAGGTGATTTTCACAGTCATCCGTACAGTTCCTAAAATGGTTCTATACCGATGGTGGAGTGGTAGTTGTTGTTGTACGAAAACTCCACAAATGGTAGGTGGTCCTCCCAACTGCGATCAAAATCTAGGATACAAGCACGAAGCATTTCCTCCAAGGTTTGTATGGTCCAATTCATCTGACCATCAGTCTATGGGTGAAAGGCTGTGCTCAAGCATAGCTGAGTCCCAAATGCCTCCTTTGATCCCTTCCATAACTAGGATGTAAAGCGTGCATCGTGATCTCAGACTATCATCAAAGGTACCGTGTGAATTCACACGATCTTCTAAACATAGAGGTGTTCCAAGCCCTCTAATTTACCCTTCTCTCAAATAGCAAGGAAGTGGACCGATTGGGTTAGTCAATCAATAATCACCTAGATGGTATCGTATCCTTTAGATGTACATGGTATGCTCATCACGAAGTCCATCGATATCTCATCCCACTTCCACTATGATAACTAAAGGGGTTGGGTCAAACCCATTGGTATCTGATGCTCAGCCTTCACTTGGTTGCAAGTGAGGCACCTAAAAACAAACACTACCACTTCCTTCTTCATCCCAAGCCACCAGTACTGATGTCGTAGGTTCTATTACATCTTAATCACTCCTAGATGTACCACCAAGGGGGGTGTATGGAACTCCCTCATCACCTCCTCTCACTACACCACTGGTAAAATGGTGCACCATTTGAAAAGGATGACATATTCCCCACATTCAGAATATCAATCAGGTGCATGTCCTGTGGATATCTGGGCATGTTTTATCGAACAGCTATTATCTTTGATTTTCACCTTCCTTACTCACTATAATAGTGGAGGGGAAACTACCATTGACTGAAGGAAAATTGTCTCATATCTATCCACAAAGGATTTCTGAAGTGTGGCTAACTCCTCTAAGTCCTCGTTCAGTAACTATGAACTCAATATATGGTTTATATCATTAGCCACCGTGTTCCCCTTCCTAGGATTATAGACTATCTCTAAGTCTTAGTCCTAGAGGAACTCTAGCCAACATCGTTTTCCTAGGTTCTAATCCTTCTATGAAAAGATATACCTAAGGCTCTTATGGTCTGAGTATATGATTAACTACTCACCCATCAGGTAGTGTTGCCACATTCTTAGTGTGAAGACCACTACTGCTAACTCTAGGTCATGTGTCACATATTTCTTCTCATGTGGTATTAGTTTTTGTGATCCATAAGAAATAATTTCATCACCCTACATCAGGACACAAATTATTATGGTTCCTGATGCATCACAGTATACAACATAGTCTATTACCTCCTCTAGAAACCTCAGGATGGGAGCACTAGTCAAGCTCTTCCTTAGATAATAGAAGCTCTACTGGCATTTCTCTGTCCACATGAAGGGTTTTACCTTCTTCATCAAAGATGTCATAGGTGATCCTACTCTGGAGAAGTCGGGTATGAATCTCCGATAGTATCCTACCAACCTAAGGAAACTCCGTACCTCTGTAATACTCCTGGGTGGCTCCCAAGAAAGCACCACCTTGATATTCATTAGATCCACCACAACTCTAGTCTCTGAGATGAAATTTCCCAAGAAATGGACCTTCTGTATCTGTAACTTACACTTTAAGAGATTTTTGTAAATCTATTACTCTTGGAGCATGTCCTAAACTATCCTCAAGTGTACAGCGTGATCCTCCTCTGACACTTAGTACACTAAGATATCATCAATGAAGACTAGTAAAAAATGGTTCAAGTAAGACTGGAATATTCTGTTCACGATTCCCATGAACACTAATGGGGTGTTTGTCACGCCGAAATGAATCAGTAAGTACTCCTAATGTCTGTATCAACATCTGAAGGTTGTCTTCAATATATCCTCATCTCGTACGCAAATCTGGTGATAGCATGATCTGAGGTTTATATTTGAGAACCACTTTGCTCCCTTCAACTGATCAAAGAGTTCATCTATTTCAGGAATGGATACTTGTTCTTCATGGTCACCTAGTCTAGTCACCAGAAGTCCATGCATAGCCTCAATCTCTTGTCTTCCTTCTTGGAAAACAACATTGTGGCTGCCCATGGAGAAACACTGGGTCTTACGAACCCCTTCCTCTCTAAGTCCTCTAATTTTACTCTCATATCTTAGATCTCTGCAGGAGCCATTTGATATGCAGGTGTAGATATCAGTGTCATCCTTAGGTTCAATTCAATGCAGAATTCTACCTCTCTGTGAGGAGGTAGTCCTGGGACATCTTTTGGAAATATGTCCACATACTCATCCACCTCTATAGAAAACTGTGGACTCGCATCATACACCATATCAAAGGTCATACTAGCCAAATGATGATTGATCAGTTGCACCTTCCTAAGTGTGATTTCATCTCGCACTTCCCTATTTTCTTTCTCACCTACAAAGGAAAACTGGTCTCCATCTCTGCATATACACCGCACCATACATCTCAAACAGTCAATTTGAGCATGAACTAATGATAGCTAGTCCATTCCCAAAATGACATCGTAAGGCTTAAAAATTGCTACCAGGAGGTTCCATATGAAACTCTCTCCTCTGATAGTAAGTTCACACTATCGACATTAGTGTGTGACCTGCGAATCTCCACCTATGGGAGTCTCAAATATTAAATATTGAGCCAATGACTCGGTCAGAATCTCTGAGTTCTAAACAAGATTTGTGGTAAGGAAGGATTTACTGGCTCCTGTGTCTATAAGCACTGAAGATAAAGTGAAGAAGACACAAATCGTACCTCTTATCATCTTAGGAATCTCTGGATCGTAGTCCTTTACTGCCTGAATCTAGGCCTACCCTCATCCACCTTCTCCTCGAGCCCATGGTGGACCGCTCGAGGGTGGTAGTGATAGTACCTCATAACTATGTCCACCTCCTTCCACTCATCCCACTTCCCTGCCACATATTCCACCTATCTAGCCACCCTTATCCTACCTATATCACTGTCTCGGCGGTCCCCCAACTATCTTCTGATCATCCATATAGAGAATCATAATGTTGCGAACTATGTGCCCCAATCTGTCGTATGATTAAAAAACTCTAGCCCTCAGCTAACCTCCTCTTCCTCACGAGATCCACACCTCTGACCCTACATCATGGGGTCATCCTCTAGAAGGTCTGTCCAATTTGGGCCTCTGTGTAATCTACCTACTACATGTTGCAGATGACTCAGCCACCTATCATCTGGTGGTGGCTCTCACTGTCGGTGCCTTCTCGGTTAGGAAGCTCTTCACCAGTATAGATCGCTCTAGTACTCCATCCTATGCCGAGATGGTGAGTGAAATCATAGATGCAATGATCTCCTTTCAAATTCCCTGATCAAAGGTCCATTCCCTGAAGAAAGGGTCTCGTACCATGTCGGTGGAGTAGTGGGAGAGGTCGGTAAACCTCGCTGAGTACTGGTCCATAGTCAGGTTGCCCTGTTGTAGGTGCAGTATCCCCAAAATATGCACTGAGCATAGTTTTGTTGGTATTAACTCCACCATAAAGAGGCTCTCTAATTCTAACCAGGAAAGGGTGACCTCCTCGTGTGTCTCGAGCATCAATCTCTACTATATCACTATCATGCCCTAAAAAAGGTTAGTGGCTAGGACTACTATCTGGTCTGTAGGAGTCTCTACCAGGATAAAACCTACATAACTACCTCCAGCTAATCCTTAGTTACCTGAGGATCAATCCACCTCAAAACCTCAGATCCCTCTATCTTTGGAACTCGTGAAGTGCTCTCAATAGGCGTTCATTGTCTATTGTTGAGGTTGGTAGAAACATCTTCTCTATGGGTGGTGGTGCTACTGGTACACCACCCAAAGGTGATATCACTATAAGTGGTCCCTTCACTGACTCCTCATCGCTCAGTGGTCCATCATCATGATACCTCACTGGAATCCTAGATGGTAGTCTTTATGGAGGCATCATGTAGGGAAACAAGTGCGCCATGACCAATAAGTTATACCAGGTGAGATGACTCAAAAGAGATCAAGAGAAAAACATTTCCCAACACATTCAACCAATTTTTTCATGTACTGAGTTAGAAAACAGAATTTAGGGTCCTGGTGTATGGATACGTCGACCGCTGCACCAGTACTAGACTCCCCAAACTAAAATCCAGACTCAATACACTTAAAAATATTTCCCCCCATTGAAAATAAAGACTCATAGTTCATATGGTATAACTAACTTCCATCTGATACCACTTTGTCTCAACCCATCCCTCGGGGCCCATGTCGTGACTACACTGAGACCACCTTTCGTAGACTAGGGGTGGTGACTAGAACTGAAAAGGAATATCCCAAAAATGGAGGGAATTTTCTTTAAACCTTTACATACACATACATGGCATACTTCAAAAAGAAAACCACAAAGGAAAAAAAGTACAACCACCAAAAAGTACCACCACTGAGATTAAAAGGTGTAAACTAAAAAAAGGGGAAGAATACAAGCCCTAGAACCCAAAAAGTAAACAATACTATCAAATTCCTTCATAAAGTCTCTACCTATAGGGTATTGGCAGTAAATCCTAAAGTTGTAGAAGTATTCCCCATCCACTCCTACCTCACTAAGCTCCATCGAGTCTTATACCACCAAGTTCTATGTCGTAGTGTCAGTTGTTTGCACAAGACACAAATCGTGTAGGAAAATCCCATGTAGGGGTAAGTATAAGAACTTAGTAGGAACCCCGAGACCCACAAAGGTCTCGTAGAAATATATAAGGTAAAATACCACAAAATAAATACCACAAAGTAAATACCACTAAGTAAGATATAAAATACACAACACAAAGTAAAAGATAGCTCACACCAGCTATAACTTAAGTAAAAAATTTAATATAGTTATTTTTAAAGCTAGATCATCTTATTTTGTTGGGAGGCTCTACTGTTGATCCACAAAGGGTCTCTCTGCTGCTGATCCATGAATGGTCGCTCTGCTGCTAATCCATGATGGGTCATTTTGTGGTTGATCCACAATGATTCATTCCACTTCGGATCCATGAAGGTTACCTCTCATGCTGATCCTCATATTTTCTCTCTCATATTAATCCATAAAGGGTCACTCCATTGCTAATCCATAAAGGGTCACTCTTCATTCTTCACATCACAACTAGCCACTGTATTTTCATACTTATCACGCTTGATTCCCAGATTATATTCTCCTCAATACATTGGTCCTACCTTAATTACCAGGAAGTCCCATATAGATTAACCCAAAGGACCGTCTCTTCTTAAGGGACCCAACACAATAGACGGCACGTTGAACGGGCACTCAGTCTGTAAGTTATGGGAATTTTTGTAAAAATGGACTGGTTGGATTCGAGACCAATCCAACACGGCTATATTCCAACCTCTTAAAAACTCATTTAGAGTATATCATAAGGACCACTTCTTCGTAAGGGTCCTCATTCCATAGACAACGTGTCAATCAGATGCGCGGTCTGTTAGTTACAAGTGTTTCAGTGAAACAGGGGCTGGTTGGGTTCGGGCCCGATCCGACCTGGGCCCGACCCAACTAGGTCTGGCCCGGTCCGTTGGGTCGTGCTTCCATCTTGAAGTTGGCTTGGACTATCTATTTGGATGCATCCCACCTGAAAGAACCCGGCCCACTGAGGTGGTCTGTCTTGTCCCGCCCGAATGCGCCTTTGCCACATCCGGTTTGTCACCCAACAACGCTAGCTAGTGCTTCCTCCTGCTGTAATCGGTCCACATAGCGGACCTATTTGTTCAGTTAGACACAAGCCTCCACCTCCATGCGATTTCATTCATCGCCACACCTCCACACCGATGGGCGGCCACCTCCCTCCGCCCGCAGTCGTCATCGTGGGCCACTGTCGGTCGCTGGTGCGTCGGTGGTTTCTTCTGTGGGCCACCGGAGGTTCTCCGTTCATTTATTTCTCAAATGTCCTATGCCTACGAGCTTTGTAGGGTGTCACCATTACTGTGAAGTCCTCAAAATCTCATTGTCTCCAACTTGATCATTCTTCCATGAAGAACTCATAAGAAACACCCACAGCGGAGGGACCCGGGCCATGTTCATGTTGTCTCACACCCTTCGCGTTAGAGTTTAAACATGTGTCAAAATAATAATAATAACTACACCGCATATTAAATCCCCATTTTCAGTCCTGAATTATAACGCTCCCACAAGAACGATCGGATTGCGAATCAACCCATTTTTGGGTTAGTCCATGTTCATTATTAACCTCAAGAACGGGTAAAGAAACATCAATCACAAAGAAATCATAAACCCCTACCTAGATTGTTGAATCCCCTACTAACGATGGATGAGATCTGTGTCGTCGTCGCCGATCCATGAATCATTTTCATTTTTCATCCTTAGTTATTCATTGGCTCTGATTCATTCTCCAGGTGAGTCTTTGTCATGTTTGTAATCTCCACAATTCGTCGATGGTGGAGGTTTCCTTCATCGTTTAATCAGAGAAATTCTAAGGTTGTTTTTCAACCCTAAATCCTTGATTAAATGATAAAGAAAACTGTAAATCCCTGACCCCAGTTACCCAGAGTCGGTGCATTATTACATAACATTGGCATGATCACAAAATATCAAGTCTCGAAAGACCGATTAGTTTAGTAGTCTTGGAAATATTAGATACATTCATAGAGTTTACATTACATCATAAAATGAAAACTACAACAACATAGTCTCCATAGTCCACACTCATATCCCCTCATACTGTCCCTGTAGGTCATTCCTAAAATACTTATTTACATCATGGTAAAAATAAAACATAGAAAGGGGTGAGCTCAGATGCCCATTAAGGATAAAAATATAGCGGAAACTTTCATAAATAAGCATAAACATTTTAAGGCAATGTATAACTAAAACAAAAGCCTTTTAAACATGAACTTCAGCATAATATGGTAGAAATAAAATGAAATAATTCCATTTAATTATTCACATGGATATTCTACTAATCGAATAATCACATGCAATATCAATAACCACTTTCATAATGATGGAATGCATAATTCTAGACTATTATAACCACGTAGCCAAGGCCTCATGCCAAGACCACAAATAACATTTTTTCAAGGCCTCATTCCAAGACACTAGTTTGTCTCATGAGACCTACCGATGCATCGAGGATCTATATCGGGCTCCACCTGTCACTTACTAAGTCCAATGCATTCCTTATATGAACAGGTTTAAACATATCATAAACATTCGTATTAAAACTAGCATATGAAATGTCAATACTTTCTCCATAAACCATGAATGGTATAAAAATAACACATCCATAGTTAAAAATATCAAAAAACCTTCAATACAATATGGAAGTTTTGTATCATAATAAATCAACTTCAAATAAGCTTAAAATCCATCAAAGGATGTTGACATAGATGAAATCAAAACTATTTGAGAGAAATATCTCTTTTTTTAAATCATTTAAAAGTCGAACATTTATTAAGGAAGTAATTTAAAAGAGATTTTTGAATCAAAGTGTCCCATAACACTTTGAAAATTTTGAAAAGAAATATCATTTCAAAACATTCACGTCCATATAAATAAATCCTTAAAATGATTTTGAAAACATGGACATTAATTAAAAATATTTAGAAAGATAAATCTTTAAAACATTTAAAATTATGATCTTGATAAAGAGTAACTTTCACAAATTATTAAAATATTAATTTTGAAATCATGAGTCACATAATTATAAAATAAAATATTTACATTCAAAATATTCTTATAAGCTTGTAAGGTAAGCTTCGACGAGTTTATAACGGTAGAAAATATATGCACCCGCCGTATAAGTTAAAAAAACATTCTTACTTTAAATTTGTCGAAAAGGTTAAAAAGTACCTTGTTTGGAAAACGATGGAAAGATTCCTTTCCAAATACATAAGGGTATAAATGAATTTAACCCATTGTCTAGTAAATAGTAAAAATGTTTTGAAATATATTTTTATGAATCATGGATGTGGATGATAAAGAGGTCCCAGTAGATAATTACGTATAAACAACCTCAGATAATGAAGAGATTGTGAAATAAACCCTTACCTTGTACTTTTCCTTGGTAGAGGGTAGGTTAAACTCCTGTATAATAGTTAAATCATTGTTATTAAATTATAAAATAATCATAGACATAAATATGATATCATATGTTATCTTTTAATATTTCCTTGTTAATAATATTTTAGTATTATCGTCGTTTCGAGTGTTAACTTACTCGTTTTCTTTTATATGTTTTATTAAATAAGACGTGTTTTTTATGGATAGGTTATATCTTATTAATATACAGAATGATATCAAGTATTTAAACAATATTTTTAATCATCAAATGATAATTATACTTGAATGGATATGATGTGGAATGAATCTCATCGCGTTCGTGGAGACGGTAGTCTGTACGTACACACGAACGACAATATCATTATTTTGATATTAAAATAATAAATAATTGGATGGTATATCATATATACAGAATCATTATCATGTTATATTTATTATTTACATCAATTACATATCATTATCATACCCATCCAAATAATATTGTTTTCGAATAACAATTACACCACGACGTAGAGACGGTAAGTCGTACGTACGCACGTATGGTGACATGTCATTCAAAGGATGGATAGAATACTAAATATGGTTGCAACATATTTATCATAACATCACAGTATATATAAGATACTGGATTTATGATTTTATAAATGAAATAACAAATAAAGAAGAAGTTCAAGAAGAAAGGAACTTGAAAAAGGTGGTGAAAACATTACCTCTTCTTCGGGTTCTTCCTTTTGATTTGATCAAAATGTCTCCGTAGGTTGAATTTATGATCAAACTAAAGCCTCTAGGGTGAATTTATGTAATTTTACATATTATTTGGGAAAATTTGGGCCGAACCAAAAGGCTTTCAAGGTGTAGAGAATTTTTTATAACTTGTGTCTTTTTATAAGGGGGAGGAGGGGCTCTTTAAGAAAAACATAAAGTATTAATTTATAATAATTTCATATTCTGTTTCTAATGGCTCCTAAGTGGATTATTCAAATTCTAAGGTGGGTATAAGTCGAAATAATTTCAAACAATAGATTTTAGACAGTTTTGGGTCATTATATTAACCTTATCTTTTAATTTTAACTCTTAGTTAATTAGATTGACATTTACCATGTCACTTTGTATTTTTATATTATATAGTTAATAAACTTACTATATACATCCAAGAGACCCCCAAGTGGTACATTAATGATACACCTATCATTATATAAGTCCTTTGGTCGAACCTTAGATTTTTAGGAATATAATATCAATTAATAATATAATAATTGTTTTAAAAACTCTTTTATGTCAATTTTGACACTATTCAATAGTTGATTTTTGATAAAGTCTTAACAACTTTATTAATTCGAAAAAAATTCATTTAAGAAATAATAAAATGTAATATTAACAAATAAAATTCTTTTATGTCATTAAACTTTCAAATTATATTTATTTTAACATTTATAATACCAATTATTTGATTCTTTCATTAGTAAAAAATACTGCATCATTATTATGTCATAAATATATTTAATTATTCAATGTATAAAAATTATAAATAAAATAAAATTATGTAGTAAATCTTTTTATATTTCTAATGAATATTTATATTCTAAAATATAACATATATAACCGGATGTAAAAATTGTTTTGCTAAAAGATATATGCTTATGTCATTTTTGTATTTACTTTAACCTAATTAATATAAAGTGTCATTATCACTTACAAGTGGATCCATTGGGTCCCAAAATCGACCCAAAGATGCCCATGGTCGGACATGTATCAACCAATAATGTTAGGGCACGTTTTAGGGTAATTTATTATTATTATAATATTATTTGTTTACCCTTATTTACAGGATTTACCCTTTAACCATAGAAAATAAAATATTTACCGAAGTAATTATTCAAAATGTCTAAAAATAAAAGTTAACTATTTACAAAATTTGGAACTCCTGATTCTAAATATGGAATCCATTTTTCTAAATTCAAAACACAGAAGTGGCAGAAATTAATTTAAAATTAATTCTCATTGTTAAAACAAAAAGTGTGTTTTTAAGAGATAATAACTATCAAAAGATTGACACTTGTTTATGTCCGGTTTAAATGTGAAATTATATCCAATGACCAAAATTATATTAAATGGTAAAAATATATTCTAAATATACTTTAAAAACACTCAAATTCATAATTTATCACTATTAATTATTTTTATTTAAAAAGTTTTTTTAAATTAAAATTTAGTAATTTTCACTATTCATCAAAATATGAAAGTTATCCAAAAAGTACAAAAAATTCACCGTAAGCTAATTTTTATATTCCTAATCCAAAAATGATTTCCATTTTGAAATATATAATGTATAAAATTTTAAAAATTGGGTATTACTATTCATAATAGCTAGTTTGATTGGTTGTGATGTGTGTTAGAACCTCGAAGTTGCGTACAATGCAAGCTATTGCATTATTCAAAGGGAAACGTAACATGGAAGCTTGGGGTGTTACATTCTCCCCTCCTTCAATAAATTGTTTCCTCACAATTTGAAATTATTTTTCAAAAATAAAAGGTTGAAAATAAAAATACCTTTGGGAAAACCCACATCGGAAATTAGGTTAATAAAATTTAGTCTTAATAAGAGGAAAAGGGAAATGAAAGGGTCACCACAAAATTATGATCTCAATTAGGAGAAAATTGGTGGAAATTAGAGACATATAATTGGAGGAAAATGTAAATATTTATAGGTAGTGATTGAGGTCATCATTCACAAACATGTGTAAAATTGAGGGCCTTAATTTCATCAATCTATGAAGATTTAAAATACCATCGGTTCAACAAAACATATGGTATTAGGATAATACATTTTTGGTTTTAAGATCCCTTCACTAAAGTATAAGAATTAATTTCTTCATAGAATAAGAGGAGAATAAAAATATATACTTGACAAGTAGAGTCCCATCCTTTAACTAATTTCTACCAAAAACTCATCTTTCACTCTAAATGATAATAGAACTTAAAAATAATATTCTATTTATCCTATTCATATAGGGTTAAAAAATGAATTTATAATTCATCTACCAAAAAAAAATTTAAAAAAAGACTACATTATTCAATCCAGGACATCACGTGGGCCAGTGGTAGGTGATACACCCTTATCTCCCTTCAGTTGCGGGTTCAAGTCTCGCGGCCTTGGCGGACACGACGGGTTGTCGCCTGACCTCCGGGTTGTCCTTTTTATGGAAATCCAAAAATAATCTCAAACTAGACTTATCCAAAATACTTATGTCCAAACTCACAGTCCAAAATTTATAAGGTAGGTAAACACAATGAAGATCATTTTTCCACGTAATAGCATGTGAACACCTTCATCATGTATTCTTTTGAAACACTACAACATCCTGAAAAACCATAAAATTCTATTGATTACATTCATGATCCCTTATTCCTTATAGAATACTGGATATACTCATTCTATCCAAAAATGTTGTAAACTCCAACAATGAAAATCATTAATTAGTTTCAAGGTAGTCAATAATATCCAATATAATTATTCAAATCAACCATCTCGTATTTCAAAATCACTACATCATTATCGGGACCATATTAAGGATTACCTTTCCTTCAACCATGAATTTTCCAAAAAGTGTAGCTTACTATTATGTCACTTTTCTTAGAACCATATAATCTCAAATTCTCAATAAAATAGTACTGTAGTACAATCCTTATTCATCTTCATAATTCATATAACCAGTATATTTTTGATACAACACTCAAATGAAATAATCCTATAATAACAATATAAGAACACTAGTCATTATTCTTCATCTGAGGTAGTATCATAACTTTATTATTATCCAATAGCATCATTTGGGGCATACTCTGATAATTTGGACATTGGTTTGTGTAGTGTCCCAACTTCTTACAGATTAAGTATTGTACATTTGAAACATTTTTCTTACCCTTGCAGTCACGTACTTGGTGTCCTTTTTCTCTACACTTATAACAAACTCTCATTCCCTTCAGGAAAGTTCTAGGGTGTTTCTTCCCACAGTTATCACATATGGGAAAATTATTCTTTTCCCTCTTCTCTTTATCCATCTTTCTCTCTTCCATCCTTTTCTTCTATTGCTTCCCATCAAATCCATAGGACTCAAAGAATTCTTTACTTATCTTATTAACACATGATACTATTTCTTCATATGTTGAGAATACATGGGAGACTATTTACATTATTAATGTTGTCTTAATACTGTAAAAGATATGATCCTTATTACTCTTTGGATCATACATATTTCGGGAGTTCTCATTCCTTCTATTGGGCACCATTTCTAAACAATGTCATACACTAGGTCAGTTTATGAATCGCAATTCATAATTCCAAAACATGTAAAATACCTAACGTAAATTGAATAGTTTATGGATATAATCCATAATCATAAAGATGTTTTCATTGAGGAAGTATATACTTATAAACCCTTCATAATTATTTTTAAATAAAATGATAATTATCCTAAGCATATCCCCCGGGAGTGTCGTAACCAAGAGTGCAGCAAGGCCCGTTGTCAGGCACCAGTTCCTGTTTGAGTCTAGCTCAAAGAGGTGTTTCCAGGTTTTACCCCAAGGTACATCTATGCTAGAGCCGCCTCTACCTGCTTGTATCCAGACAGGGATGTATTTTCTTGGAAAACTCACAAATTCTCTACAACACCAAAATTCTAGGAATTTCTTCTATACTAATCCTCGAAGTCTATCTTAGGTCTATGTACTCTAATCAGAGTTTATCTAAATCTAGCTTCCAAGGTTATTGCTAAACTTCCTATGATACCAACTGTAATGCCCCGACCCCAGTTACCCAGAGTCGGTGCATTATTACATAACATTGGCATGATCACAAAAGATCAAGTCTCGAAAGACCGATTAGTTTAGTAGCCTTGGAAACACTAGATACATTCATAAAGTTTACATTACATAATAAAATGAAAACTAAAACAAAATAGTCTCCATAGTCCACACTCATATCCCCTCATATTATCCTTGCAGGTCATTCATAAAATACTTCTTCACATCCTGGGAAAAATAAAACATAGAAAGGGGTGAGCTCAGATGCCCAGTAAGGATAACAATATAGCGGAAACTTTCATAAATAAGAATAAACATTTAAGGCAATGTATAACTAAAACAAAAGCCTTTTAAACATGAACTTCAGTATAATATGGTAGAAATAAAATGAAATAATGTCATTTACTTATTCAAATGGATATTCTATTAATAGAATAATCACATGCAATATTAATAACCACTTTCATAATGATGGAATGCATAATGCAAGACTATCATTACCACGTAGCCAAGGCCTCGTGCCAAGACTACAAATAAGATTTTGTCAAGGCCTCATTCCAAGACACTAGTTTGTATCATGAGACCTACCGATGCATCGAGGAGCTATAGCGGGCTCCACCCGTCACTTAATAAGTCCAATTCATTCCTCATATGAACAGGTTTAAACATATCATAAACATTCGTACTAAAACTAGCATACGAAATGTCAATACTTTCTCCATAAACCATGAATGGTATAAAAATAACACATCCATAGTTAAACATATCACAAAACCTTCAATACAATATGGAAGTTTTGTATCATAATAAATCAAATTCAAATAAACTTAAAATCCATCAAAGGATGTTGACATAGATGAAATCAAAACTATTTGAGAGAAATATCTCTTTTTTTAAATCATTTAAAAGTCACACATTTATTAAGGAAGTAATTTAAAAGATATTTTTGAATCAAAGTGTCCCATACCACTTTGAAACTTTTGAAATAAATATCATATCAAAACATTCATGTCTATATAAATAAATCCTTAAAATCATTTTGAAAACATGGACATTAAATAAAAATATTTATAAAGATAAATCTTTAAAACATTTAAAATTCTGATCTTGATAAAGAGTACCTTTCACAAATTCTTAAAATATTAATTTTGAAATCATTTAAAATTAATATAATTATAAAATAAAACATTTACATTCAAAATATTCTTATAAGATTGTAAGAGAAGCTTCGACGAGTTTATAACGGTAGAAAATAGATGCACTCGTCGTATAAGTTAAAAAAACATTCTTACTTTAAATTTGTCGAAAAGGTCAAAAAGTACCTTGTTTGGAAAATGACGGAAAGATTCCTTTCCAAACACATAAGGGTATAAATGACTTTAACCCATTGTATAGTAAATAGTAAAAATGTTTTGAAATATATTTTTATGAAACATGGATATGGATGATAAAGAGATCCCAGTATATAATTATGTATAAACAACCTCAGATAATGAAGAGATTGTGAAATAAACCCTTACCTTGTACTTTTCCTTGGTCGAGGGTAGGATAACCTCCTATATAATAGTTAAATCATTGTTATTAAATTATACAAGAATCATATACATAAATATGATATCATATATGATCTTTTAATATTGCCTTGTTAATAATATTTTAGTGTTATCGTTGTTTCGAGTGTTAACTTACTCATTTTATTTTATATGTTTTGTTACATAAGACGTGTTTCTTATGGATGGGTTGTATCTTATTCATATAAAAAATGATATCAAGTCCTTAAACATTATTTTTAATCATCAAATGAGAATTATACTTGAATGGATATGATGGGGAATGAATCTCATCGCGTTCGTGGAGACGGTAGTCCGTACGTACACACGAGCGACAATATCATTCTTTTGATATTAAAATAATATATAATTGGATGGTATATAATATATACAGAATAATTATCATGTTATATTTATTATTTACATCAATTACATATCATTATCATACCCATCCAAATAATAATGTTTTTGAATAACAATTACACCACGACGTGGAGACGGTAATCCGTACATACGCACGTATGGTGACATGTCATTCAAAGGATGGATTGAGTAATTAATATGGTTGCACCATATTTATAATAAAATCAAAGTATATATAAGATATTGGAGTTATTATTTTAGAAAGTAAATTACAAAGAAAGAAGAAGTTGAAGAAGAAAGGAACTTGAAAAAGGGTGGTGAAAACATTACCTCTTCTTCGGGTTCTTCCTTTTGATTTGATCAAAAGGGATCCTTAGGTTGGCTTTCTGATCAAACTATGGCCTCTAGGTTTAAGTGAGGGAAGTTGAGAGAGTATTTGGGCTGGGTTTGGCCGAACCAAAAGGCTTTGAAGGTGTGAATAATTGGTTAGAAGTTGTGTCCTTTTATAAGGGGGGGAGGGGATCTTTACACTAATACAAATATGACTTTTAGCGGCTGCCAAAAGCCATCGCTAAAGGTCTATAGAGGCTGCCTAGCATCCGCCAAATGGCGGAAACTTTTGTTCTGTCGCTGTTGCTATCAGCGACCGTCATTTGGCGGCCGTTGAAGGCCAGCAGGTATGACCAACAGCGGCCGCCATTTGGCGGCCGCTCTAGCTGACCTGAACACAGACTATAGTGGTCGCCAAATGGCGGCCGCTGTTGGTCATGCCTATAGCGGCCTCCAAATGGCGGTTTCTATTGCTTTTAATTTTTTTTAAAAAAATATATAAAAAATACTATGAATACCACATAAATACCATCATCATCTTCCATGCTCTGCAACCCTCATCAAATATAACTACATATCAAAATTTAATAATAAAATTAGTACCAAATAAAGCCTATAAACATATAATTGAAAAAAATTAAAATATTTCAATTCAAACTTACTATAACAGATCGAAAGTATAAAATTTTCAAAATATATTCATAATTTCAATTATCGTTTTAAAAATATAAAATTTTTAATTCTATGGTTTTAATTACAGTGTTCCCCCTCTGATTTCAGGTCAATCTGATGTCATACGCTCTGAATTTGACAGTTTGAGGCCCGTTTTGGCCGCTTATGGCACCAGAAGTGCGTTCTCAGTCACTACGGGCACACGACACCTCCGATTGGCTTGTTGTATTCCCGACAACTTCACAATTCACTCACCCATTATTGTCGTCTGATTTTATGCCAATCTGACGTCGTTCGGCCGGTTTGGACCACCCCACGTGCCTTTCGGAAGCGCATCCAACACTTAAAAAGAACATATTGAGCCGTTTCGTGCAAACCGCACGTCCAATTGACCTTCTGTATCCTCATACACGTCGATAATAATAATTTCAGTGTTCCCCTCTGATTTCAGTTCAATCCGATGTCATACGCTCTGAATTTGATAGTTTAAGGCCCGTTTTGGCCATTGATGGCACCGAAAGTGCATTCTCGGTCAAAGCGGGCACACGGCACCTCCGATTGGTGTGTCGTCTGCCCGACCACTTCACAATTCACTCACCCGTTTTTTTTCGGCTGATTTCAGGCCAATCCGATGTCGTTCGGCCGGTTTGGACCACCCCACGCGCGTTTCGGAAGCGAGCCCAACACTTAAAAAACGCATATTGAGCCGTTGCGCGCAAACCGCACGTTCAATTGATGTGAAGTCTCCTCTTACACGTCAATAATAATAACTACAGTGTCCCCCCTCTGATTTTAGGTCAATCTGATGTCGTACGCTCTAAATTTGACAGTTTGAGGCCCGTTTTGGCCGTTTATGGCACCAAAAATGCGTTCTCAGTCACCGCGGGCACACGACACCACCGATTGTCATGCCGTCTACTAGAACACTTCACAATTCACTCACCCTTTGTTGTCGTCCGATTTCAAGCCAATCTGACGTCGTTCGGCTGGTTTGGACCACCCCACGCGCGTTTCGGAAGCGCGCCCAACACTTAAAAAGAACATATTGAGTCGTTGCACACAAACCGCATGTCCGATTGACGTGTTGTCTCCTCTTACACGTCAAGAATAATAATTAAAGTGTTCCCCTTCTGATTTCAGGTCAATCTGATGTCGTACGCTCTGAATTTGACAGTTTGAGTCCCGTTTTGGCCGTTTATGGCACCAGAAGTGCGTTCTCGGTCACAGCGGGCACACGGCACCTCCGATTGGCGTGTCGTCTGCCTGACCACTTCACAATTAACTCACCCACTATTTTCGTCCGATTTCAGGCCAATCCGACGTCGTTCGGCCGGTTTGGATAACCCCATGCGCGTTTCGGAAGGGCGATCACCACTTAAAAAGCGCATATTGAGCCGTTGCGTGCAAACCGCACGTCCGATTGACGTGATGTCTCCTCATACACATCAAGAATAATAATTACAATGTTCCCCCTATGATTTCAGGTCAATCCGATGTTGTACGCTCTGAATTTGACAGTTTGAGGCCCGTTTTGGCCGTTTATGGCACCAGAAGTGCCTTCTCAGTCACCGCGGGCACACGACACCTCCGATTGGCGTACCGTCTGCCCGACCAATTCACAATTCACTCACGCATTGTTGTCGTCTAATTTCAGGACAATCCGAAATCGTTTGGCCAGTTTGGACCACCCGACACGCCTTTCGGAAGCGCGCCCAACACTTAAAAAGCGCAATATTGATCTGTTGCGTGCAAAACGCACGTCTGATTGATGTGTCGCCTGCGCGTACACACCACGAATAATAATTAGAATCTTTCACGGTGGTTTCAGGACAATCTGAGGTCTTCCTCTATGAATTTGACCGTTTGAAACCCGTTTTGGCCGTTTATGACACCAGAACTGCGTTCTCGGTCACCGCGGGCACACGGCACGTCCGATTGACGTGTCGTCTTCTAGAACACTTCTCAATTCACTCACCCGTATTTGCCGTCTAATTTCAGGCCATTCTGACTTTGTTCGGCCCGTTTGGACCCCCTCCCCCCCACCCACGCGAGTTTACGAAGCGCGCGCATCACTTAAAACACACATATTGAGCCATACCGCGCAAACCGCACGTCCGATTGACGTTTCTTCTACGTGTACACGTCATAAATAATAATTAGAATGTTTCATGGTGGTTTCAGGTCAATACAAGGTCGTCCACTATAAATTTGACCGTTTGATGCCCGTTTTGGCCGTTTATGACACCAGAACTGCGTTCTCGATCACCGCGGGCACACAGCACGTCCGATTGACATGTCGTCTGCTCGATCACTTCAAAAATCACTCACCCATATTTTTTTCTGATTTCATGTCATTCTGACTTCGTTTGGCCCATTTGGACCCCCCCTCACGCGCGTCTATGAAGCGCGCACATCACTTAAAACACGCATATTGAGCTGTACCGCGCAAACCGCACGTCTGATTGACCTACCGTCTACGTGTACACATCACAAATAATAATTAGAATGTTTTATAGTGGTTTCAGGTCAATATGAGGTCGTCTTCTATTAATTTGACCGTTTGACGCCCGTTTTGGCCGTTTATGACACCAGAACTACGTTCTCGGTCACCGCGGGCACACGGCACGTCCGATTGACGTTCCGTCTGCTCGACCACTTCACAAATCACTCACCCGTATTTTTTGTCTGATTTCAGAACATTCCGACTTCTTTCGACCCATTTGGACCCCCTTCACGCCCGTTTTTGAAGCGCGCGCATCACTTAAAACACGCATATTGAGCCGTACCGCGCAAACCGCACGTCCGATTGACGTGACGTCTGCTTTTACACATCAAGAAAAATAATTAGAATGTTTCATGGTGTTTTCAGGTCAATCTAAGGTCTTCCTCTATGAATTTGACCGTTTGACGCCCGTTTTGGCCGTTTATGACACCAGAACTACGTTCTCAGTCACCGCGGGCACACGGCACGTCCGATTGATGTGCCGTCTTCTCGACCACTTCAAAAATCACTCACCCAAATTTTTAGTCTGATTTCAGGCCATTACAACTTCATTTGGCATGTTTGGACCCCCCCTCACGCGCGTTTATGAAGCGCGCGCATCACTTAAAACACACATATTGAGTCGTACCGCACCAACCGCACGTCCGATTGACATGTCGGCTACGCGTACACTTCAAGAATAATAATTAGAATGTTCCACGGTGGTTTCAGGTCAATATGAGGTCATACGCAATGAATTTGACAGTTTGACGCCCGTTTTGGCCGTTTATGACACGAGAATTGTGTTCTCGGTCACCGCGGGCACACGGCACGTCCGATTGACATTCTGTCTGCTCGAGCACTTCAAAAATAACTCACCCATATTTTTCGTCTGATTTCAGGTCATTCTGACTTCGTTCGTCCCGTTTGGACCCCCCCATGCGCGTTTATGAAGCGCGTGTATCACTTAAAACATGCATATTGAGCCGTACCGTGAAAACCGCACGTCCGATTGACGTGCCGTCTACGCGTACACGCCAAGAATAATAATTATAATGTTTCATGGTGGTTTCAGGTCAATACGAGGTCTTACTCTATGAATTTGACCGTTTGACGCCCGTTCTTGCCATTTATGACACCAGAACTGCGTTCTTGGTCACCGCGGGCACACGGCACGTCCGATTGATGTGTCGTCTGCTCGACCACTTCAAAAATCACTCAACCATATTTTTTTTCTGATTTCAGGCCATTCTGACTTCATTCGGCCCATTTGGACCCCCCTCACGCGCGTTTATGAAGCACGCGCATCACTTAAAACATGCATATTGAGCCGTACCACGCAAACCTCACGTCCGATTGACGTGCCGTCTGCGCGTACACGTCATGAATAATAATTAGAATGTTTCACAGTAGTTTTAGGTCAGAAATACTAAAATAAAATAATCTAGGTAAAAAAGGAAAATTATATTCACCAAGGATATAAAAAATTCTAGAGAATTCATCAACACAAATGAAATTACCTCATGCATGGGGTTCATTCTCATCTGGATCACCAATATCACTGTGATGTCCACCAGTTGTATTCAGAGACTACAATATATATCAATATTATGTATCTGAAACATATCAATAAAAGTCAATCTGAGTACGGTTTGTTTTATTGTTTACCTGTGGCGCCACTTGTTGCGTCGTCATATCATCGATACGTGATGACATCTGTGACAACCTCTCCTCATACTCTGCACGTAACTGCTGAGACTGTGTATCAAAATTGCACTGCATATCCTGCATGGAAGCATCTATCTCAGCCTGTGTGTGCATCCCTGACTCTTTGCATGAACCCATCACATCTGCTCTAACAACTGCACGTCGTGGGACACCACCGCCATAAGTCAAAGAATAACCATGACCATCACGCCCCACAACACGGTGAAATATTTCATCTCTACGCACAGTACTACGTCGTTTCTCCTCTCAAAACTCTTCTAACTGAGCGTCAAACTGAGCTTGTAGCATATAATGAATCAATGAACAAATATTAATAATTTATATAAAATAAAAATACATTTATTAGTAAATAATTTTCTTACTATAACACCGGCAATATCGGGATCACCCGCCCTACGAGTCCTCATCCATATGGACATTCGATCGATTGGCTCGCCGTGTTGGTGTAACTATAATAAAGGGGTTCACCATGTTATACTATAATATATTTAAAATATGAATGAAATAGTGAATTATAAACTTACATCATGTCTAAGCTGTGACACATGTCAAGTGGAAAGTCTGGAAGGCGTGCCCTGCATCGCCCAATTATGTGAATGACGAGTAGACTCAGTCTACATTCAATGTATTTACTTAGTAAACATTTGAAAGATTAGTCATTTATACATTAAAAGTAATAAATCTTACCATCGCTGCCTCACTCGACCAAAACGCAACCAAATCCTGCCACTGCGCAGGAAGAATGCCCGGAGGGACTCACTGTAGAATGTCTGGCACACCCGCAAATGGTGTCCAGTGATCTCTCTTCACCCTTGACTTGTAATCCTTCCATAATTTTTGGCATTTGGACATACATACAGCCCGAAACTCATCTGGACGGGATGTCAAATTATCCTGTTAAAAAAAATTGTCAGTAGATGGGACAATAATAATAATAATATATCATGAAAAATTAAACATTGAATTTACCTGAACCTCCCTCCATAATCTGTCCATCATATCCTGGGGGAAAGAACTCCAATCACGAGTCGTCAGAGGGAATATGTGTGAGTCTCGTATCATATTCCCAAACTGACGACTCAATGCAGTAGCACCATCTCCAACTAGATGAAATGTGTCGTTAAATAACACATCCAATCGGGCTCCAGAGTTCCAGGATCGAACCCCTCTACCAGGACCCCTACGTCTGCTGGAAGAAGCACTAGATCCTGATAAACATAAATTCATAATTCAATTACAATATAAATTAATGATTAGAAACAGTTAGGGAAATATACACAGAAAATTACAATCAATTAATTTAGAAAAATGAAAACATACATACTGACAACATCAGGTGAACCACTGTGACCACCCTGTGACATACCTACATTAAAAGAAATTATAGTTAAATCAAGCAATTTTTATACATATACAACTTATAAATATTTTTACAAACAATAACTGGGGATATAATTACAATTTTCACTAATCATGAAAGTCTATCGTATCTTCTTCAACTGTCTCTCTGGCCCATGGTATATCTTCATCTCGTACAGCTACTGTTGTTTGGTCAAGTGTTTGATCAGGAAATGCGACAACGTTAGGTTCTTCTTGGTCAATCAGAAAAACCCCTCTTTTAGACATTTTCACCACAACTTTCCAATCAGAATCAATGCCGACAAAGTAAACTTGTCCTGCCTACGATGTCAGTATGAAGGGATCACTGCTTACTCGGTCATCTTTATATAGCATATTGTTAAAGTTTACTAATGTAAATTGGAAGTTATCAACTTTCATTACTCGAACAGGATCAACCCAATCACACCTTAACAATATGTGTTTTAAACCACGACCATAAACAACCTCAATAATATCTCTCAGAAATCCATAATAATAACCCGCATCAACAAAAGAACAACCAACACCACTATTTTGTGTGGCTCGGTTCATGTCAACATCGCTAATACGAAATCTGAATCCATTAGCATCCAAAGACTTGTAGCGTCGAGCTGTAATAAATGGACCATCAGCTAGTTGGTTGAGTTCTTCGCTCACAGGATGGGTTAAATAACGTAACTTTTGAATCTGCAAATTTCACATATATAGTTTAATGGATAAAGGATTGTGAAAATACAACTAAGTTTCACTATAAAAATATTAAATCAATTATACTTACATGAGTCTTGAACCACTCATGAAATGTGTTGAAATGATGTTCTTGGATTTGATAGTCAGTTGTACGGGGCCTTTCACGTTTCAACTCAGCGATATGAATCCTAAATCACAACACAATATAAGGTAAGCAATAAAATAAATATAGAAACAAAATACACATAAACTATGAAACTTACTGTATCAATGGAAAAACTGATGGAGTGTTGAACAACACATATCGATGAGCTTGAACCCACTCATCATTCCGCATATCAAATGTTATTCCTTCTCCAATTGGATCCTCGTCATTCTGAGAGGGTTTATCTATATTTGTTTCAACCTCATCAATATATGAAGCACAAAAATTAGTACACTCATACATTAAATATCCCTTGGCAATTGAGGCTTCTGAAAGAGCTTTGTTGCGCACATATCGTTTCAATGTATTTAAGTATCGCTCTATTGGATACATCCACCTGAATTGTACGGGACCACCAGCAGTGACTTCACCATTTAAATTAATGGTCAAGTGAACCATGACATCAAAAAAAGATGGTGGAAATAGTTTTTCTAGGTGACATAGTGCAAGTACAATCTTATCCTGCAGCTTTTCCAAATCACTCATGCGATGATTCCTTGAACAAAGCTGTCTGAAAAAATTATAAACTCCAATTATCGGCTCAACAACCTGGGTAGGTAAGCAATCACGAATTGCTATAGGAATTAACTGTTGAAGCAGAATATGATTATCGTGACTTTTCAACCCCTGTAATGTCATGCTCGTCATATTCACACGCTTGGAAATATTAGAGAAATAACCATCTGGCACCTTAACAGTCTTCAAAATTAATAGAAATGTTTGTTTCTCTTTTTTACTCATTGTGTACTGTGCACCAGGAATGTATGCAAGATTTTCTTCACCTGGTTGTAAATGTAATTGTTTTCTCAATCCCATTTCTTGCAAATCACATCGAGCATTAGCACTATCCTTTGATTTCCCCTTGACTCCTAAAATGGTGCACAATATATTATCACATACATTTTTTTCAATGTGCATCACATCCAAATTATGTCTTAAAATATTATATTTCCAATAAGGCAATTCAAAAAAAATACTCTATTTCTTCCAATTATGACTGCACTTTCTATTTGTAGCAGGAATAGAAGGCAATGAAGGAGTCAATAAATCTTGAAAATCATACATTGTATGGATGTTTTCTCGATCAAGTTGTGTAAAATTTGAACCCCAGACAGTATTTGTGGTGATGGTTCATACTCTCTATTCCCATCAAACGATACACGGTGTTTTCTGAACCTGTTCAATGGAGGAAGAAATCGCATGTGATCAAGATATGCCCACTTTCTATAGTTCTTAAGCCATATAGATTTCTTACTATTATTACAACAAGGGAAAGAAAATTCTCCTTTTTTACTCCAACCTGATAAGTTAGCATACGCTGGGAAATCATTAATTGTCCATAACAAAGTGGCCCGAAGTCTAAACATTTCATTAGCTGCCAAGTCAAAATTCATTACACCATCGGCCCAAAATTCTTGCAGCTCATCAATCAAAGGTTGCATGTAAACATCGATTTTATCACCAGGTCCTCTCAGTCCATCTATTAGAATTGACAGTAACAAAAAAGGTTGCTTCATACATACCCATGGGGGAATGTTGTATGGAACCAACACCACTGGCCACGTACTATGTGTCACACCAACCATGGACCTAAATGGGTTAAAACCATCTGCTGCCAAACCCAGTCGAATATTATCATCATCTCAGTAAAAGTATGGGTGTCTTTAATCAAACTCTTTCCATGCCAAAGAATCTGCCGGGTGAGTTAATTTATCAACCTCTTTCTTTCTCTTTGAATTCCAAGTCATCAATTTAACAATTTTAGTTTACATGAAGAATCTCTTCAGTCTCGGTTTTAGTGGGAAATAATGCATCTTTTTAGCGGAAACTTGTTTCCCTTGATTCAAGACTCTCCCAGGAAGAATCTAAATAACTTGATTAATCTCATTGGTCTTCCACCTGGATGTATAACAAACAGTACAATTATTTGATTGTGCATTCTCTTTTCTGAACAACATACAATTATTGCGACATGCATCAATTGTATCATATGTAAAACCAAGATCAGCGGTCAACTTCCGAGCTTGATAGAATGACTCTGAAATCTTCACTCCAGCAGGGAGTACTTTCTTCAACAATACCAACAACATGTCGAATGAGGTGTCTGGCCACTGGTTCAAAGCCTTCAGGTGTAACAATTCAACGATGAACGACAGTTTACTAAATTTAGTGCATCCAGGATATAATTCAGTATGTGCATCGTCAAGAATTTCAAATAATTTCAATGCTTCTCCATCTGCAGAAGAATGGGGATTACTCGATCCAACGTCGTCATTTACGACATTACTGTCCTCAGGTTGAAACTGGTGCATCATATCATTGAGCATTATGTTCATCGGATCAACTACTCTCGAATCAACATTCATATGAATACTTCCCGAGTGATGACATGAAACAGAATCTTGTCCATGACATGTCCATGTCTTATAGTTTTTCAAAAACCCATTCAAAAACAAATGTTCTCTAACACTATCTCATTTGAAGAGATATCTATTTTCACATTTTCTGCATGGACAACTAATCATATCGCTTAAAAATCTGTTGGTGAAATCCATAAATTTCTTAATCCCCTCAAAATATTCAGCCGAAAACCTATCTTGCATATCAATCCAGCTCTTATCCATATCTGTATTTATAATATAAATCAAAAGTGAAATGTCTTATTTAAATTCTAAATAAACACATATCATTAAATTTAAAAACTGATGACTTCAAAACGAAATTTGAAGGATAAAAAACATTACCTGTAGAGGACTTGACCACGGGTAATGGGGTGCGACTCGATTGCGGATTCATGACGGCGCAGCGACTTGACAACAGAGGTTCGACAGCCAAAATCGAAAGTGGAGGAACCGCTGGATGAAGTGTGGGAGGGTTCTACATGGTGGGGCATGACGAACCGGAAGGGTCCGACAGAGGCAGGACGTGAGGACTCACCGGAGGGATGCAGCAGGGCCGAGAGGGGGCGAAGGGGGCATGACTGTCTGAAGGTGAAGCGCAGGCTGTCGGGGTCGCGGGTGGCGCAGCGCGGGGTTGGGGCAGGATTATCCGAAGGTGCAGCGCAGGATGTCGGGGTCGCGGGTGGCGCAACGCGGGGTTGCGGGTGGCGCAGCGCGGGGTTGCGGGTGGCGCAGCGCGGGGTCGGGGTCATCGGGGGTCGCTGGGGGTTGGGGTCACCGGGGGTCAGGTCGCTGGGGTAGCCAGGGGTCGTCGGGGCTCGCAGGGGCTCGCCGGGAGTCGGGGTCACAGGGGGTCGGGGTGGCCGGGGGTGGGGTCACGGGGGGTGGGGCCGCTAGGGTTGGGGATGGTTGCTGGGGTCGGGGTCGCGGGGTCAGGGAGGGGTCGTCGGGGCCGGGGTCGCCGGGTTCGGGGTCATGGGTTGTGGTGCGGGGTCGGGGTGGGTCGGGGTGTGGGGTTGGGGAGTGTAATTGGGGGGGGGGGTCAGGAAATGGGGTAAAATTAGGTATTATGTGTAGTGGCCACCATTTATCGGTCGTTGTTGATAGCATTAGCGGCCGCCAAATGGCGGCCGCTATAGGTCTCCTGCCTCCAAAAGTAAAAATTCTAGTAGTGTTAGGAAAAACTTAAATTATTAATTTATAATAAATTAATATTCGATTTATAATGGCTCCAAAGTGGATTATTCAAAGTCTAAGGTGGGGATGGGTCTAAATAATTTCAACCAATAGATTTTAGACAGGTTTGGGTGCTTATATTAACCTTATCTTTTAATTTTAACTCTTAGTTAATTAGATTGACATTTACCATGTAACTTTGTATTTTTATATTATATAGTTAATAAACTTACTATATACATCCAAGAGACCCCCAAGTGGTCTATTAATGGTATAGATATCATGATATAATTACTTTTTCCGAACCTTATATTTTTAGGAATAGAATATCTATTAATAATATAATATTTGTTTTAAAAAACACTTTTATGTCAATTTTGACACTATTCAATAATTTATTTTTGTTAAATTAATAAAAAATTTCTTAATTCGAACCAAATTCATTTAATCAATACTAAAATGTAATATTAACAAATAAAATTCATGTATGTCATTAAAACTTTCAAATTATATTTATTTTAACATTTATAATACCAATTATTTGATTCTTTCATTAGTAAGGAAAATACTGCATCATTATTGTGTCATAAATATATTTAATAATTCAATGTCTAAAAATTATAAATAAAATACCATTATGTATGAAAGATTTTTATCTTTATAATGAATATTTATAGTCGAAATGATAACATATATAACCCTATGTAAAAATTGTTTTTCTAAAAGATATATGCTTATGTCATTTCTGTATTTACTTTAACCTAATTAATATAAAGTGTCATTATCACTTACAAGTGGATCCATGGGGTCCCAAAATCGACCCAAATATGCCCATGGTCGGACATGTATCAACCAATAAGGTTAGGACATGTTTTAGGGTAATTTATTATTATTATAATATTATTTTTTTACCCTTATTTACCGGATTTACCCTTTAACCATGGTAAATAAAATATTTATCGAAGTAATTATTCAAAATGTCTAAAAATAAAAGTTACCTATTTACACAATTTGGACCTCCTGATTCTAAATATGGAATCCATTTTTCTAAATTCAAAACACATAAGTGGCAGAAATTAATTTAAAATTAATTCTCATTGTTAAAACAAAAAGCGTGTTTTTAAGAGATAATAACTATCAAAAGATTGACACTTGTTTATGTCTGGTTTAAATGTGAAATTATGTCTAGTGACCAACATTGTATTAAATTGTAAAAATATATTCTAAATATACTTTAAAACCACTCAAATTCATAATTTATCACTATTAATTATTTTGATTTAAAAAGTTTTTTTTAATTAAAATTCAGTAATTTTCACTGTTCATCAAAATATGAAAGTTATCCAAAAAGTACCAAAAATTAACCCTAAGATAATTTTGATATTCTGAATCCAAAAATGAAGTCCATTTTGAAAGATAAAATGTATAAAATTTCAAAAAGTGGTTATTACTATTCATAACGGCTAGTTTGATTGGTTGTGGTGTGTGTTAGAACCTCGATGTTGCGTACAATGCAAGCTATTTCATTATTCAAAGGGAAACATACCGTGGAATCTTGGGGTGTTACAAAAACATATTGAGCACTGTATCATACCATATTGTTCCATTAATTAGTTTCATTAATGAATGCAGTGTCACCTCTTTGCTACATTGCAGCGTTGATGAATCATCGCTCAGCGGAAAGAAAAGAAAAATAATATTAATATTAAGTTTTTTTTCTTTAAGTCAGAAAAATTAAATTTTTCGATAGACCTAAATCGATCAATGTTAAGCCCTGCCTAGGTGAATCTCAATGCTGTGAGCCTAATGGTGTGCTCAAATTTTTGATTTGAGCACTGGTTCAAAAGATATGAAAACTCGCTCGCACGTTCACTTAAGTGAACTTAAAATAAGTTCAAAATTACATTTCAGGCACCTCGGGACTCGGAATCACATGTCGT
Source organism: Viscum album (assembly GCA_963277665.1). Classification (NCBI taxonomy): domain Eukaryota; kingdom Viridiplantae; phylum Streptophyta; class Magnoliopsida; order Santalales; family Viscaceae; genus Viscum; species Viscum album. The sequence continues at coordinate 615,332,658 of OY728128.1, forward strand.
CTTAGCACCTGGTCTTAATATAATTCCAATAAACAGTGTAAAAAATTATAGAAATTTCTGGTTTATTACAATACTTATATTTTGTTATGACTATGGTTCAAAAAATTTCAACCTTCTTTCCATCAAATGAGAAATGAAAGTATCACTCATGCATACATGTGGATCACTGCTTCAACATAGTGATATGATTCATTTTACATCGCTATATTTAATGATTGGTTATTATAATGGAATTAGTTAATATGTGTGATATTAACAAAATAATGATAATTCTATAAATATAATATATTAATTACTTTCTTACCCTTCCACCCATTAAAAATTGATAACATCTATCGTGCATATGTGTGGACTGCCCCCTCAACAAGGTGGTGTGATTCGATTTCCTTGTTTGAATTTTATGGATGATTATAAAATTATATTTAATATATTGAAATGATATCTAACTTATAATTAAAATTATAAATATGATGGAACTATGACCCCTTTTACCATGTTCGACCTACCAAAGTTGGTTTGTGATTTTACATCAAATTTACACAAAACATCTGGCATGAACTTAAATGATTTAATAAATATATAATGAAAGATAATAAATAAAATAAAAGGGAAAAAAATAAGGTAATAAACCTAAAAAATATTCTTAATCAATTAGAAAATTAATATAATTTTACTATACATGAGATAAAGTACGTACATGATGAGTCAGACTTGAGGAATGAGGTTTCTTAACTCAATTTCTTTGTATTAGGTCACGTTACTTCTTCATTGTCTATGTTATTCTAATATTATTTGTAAGGACCCTAACTAAATCATTGAATATTATAGTGTCTTTGAGCTATAATTATCTTTCTTAAAATCTTGAGAATATTTTTGGTTTAGAGTTTTAGATAATTAGGAAAAAATATTACATAGTAAACCCATAAACTACATGTAGACACTACTCAGTATCCATTTCCCCTAAAAAGTATTTGAAATAAAACTTGATTTCCTTTCATTAAAAATATTCATAACTTTTAACATCACTTATTCTTTTCTCTTACCCATCCTTAAACCCTATGAAAACCATTTTAAAATGTGGGGTGAGCACAAAAAGCTCAGTAAGGGACATAAAAAGAAAGAAAACCATTAGTCAAGTGAAAAAAATTAAAACCCATGAAATTTTTACCTTTATGTTCAATTTTATTTGAGCATAATAAAACATTTCAATAAAAAAATCAGAAACACTTTTTTCTCAAATAAAACATTAAAAACCTATAGAAAGAACAAAAAAATCATATAAATAATTTGGAGAATCACTTTCTTATCATACGTATACATAGAGTAACCATCATGTATATGACTGGAGTAACCCTCATGGTTGCCCATGGAATAACCCTTATGGTTATACTTGAAATAACCCTCATGGTTATACTTGGAGTAACCATCATAGTTACACTTGGAATAACCATCATAGCCAACTTCCAAGATACCTAATGCATCGGATAGATATGATGGGGATAAAACTTTTCATAAGATATATAAATCTCACCCATGAGCTATAATGGGGATAAACACTTCATATAAGATGTATCGGGCTCACTTATTTCTCATATATAATGATCAAGTATCATGAATAAAACATTTTATAAAACCTTAAAAAACTCTTTTAAAATCATAGGAAAAACCCTTTCGAATATCCAAAATACCCATCTCTTTAAAAATTATTTTTCAAAACTATAATACCCTAAAAAAGGAAATATTGTTTATCTTTAAATAAAATATCATTAAAAACATTATTTAGAAAAATAAACTTTCATTTTAAAATCACTATGCATATACAAAAGATAAAATTTTCTTTTAAAGTAACCATATAAAATTGTAAAGTAAGATTCAAAATAATAAGGCTTACTGTAAGAAATTCCATTCAATTCGTATATGTAAAAGATACATTCCTTTTAACCTTTTTAATAAGACTTGAAATATGAACTTTAAAAGTGGATTTTTAAATGAAAGTATCTTATATTGAGTTTGATTCATCACATACGTTCCTTATCTTCCAAAATAATAATCTTAGGTTAATTATTTACTTGATTAATAAACTTATTCAAGTTTATTATTCAATTTATATCATTTATTTTCATGTTACGTACAATAATTTAATCATTTAAGTTCATGCCAGACATTTTTATGACATTCAGTTCATAATTCCAAAATGAATTAGGTATGTGGACTATGTTCATAGAGGTCATTATTCTACCATATCTATAATAATTATCATGAAATAAGTTTCATTTTTATACATCCATTATAATTTTAAATCCATCCATTAAATATGTTTATGAAAAATTTACTATGTTACAATCAGGGAGAAGGAAGGTCGTACTTAAGCATGAGTAACGTTTCAATTTTTCAATGATCATTATGGAAAGAAGGTGTGATGGACCATCCTAATGGGGCTTGATCCGTGAATATCCAAGACCTAATACAATAGTCCAAGGTCTAGAATCTAGTACTAAGTAGTAATATCATAAAAATGGGAGTCCATAGACTATGGTACATGTACACATGCAACCACAAACATCTGCATGCAATAATGTAGAGATAAAATAAACAGAAAAATAAATTCATGCATACATCTATCCCATAACCAGAGTACAAAAAAAGTACTTAAAGTATAAAATAGTAATATACAAGACCAAAAAAAGTAAAAACATCCAACCAAATCAGATGGAGGGGATGACTTTCAAATGAAACTGTCGAAAAGATCTTCAATAAAGCACCTTTAAACACCTCATTTTGTCAAGTCCACTAAGCTCTACCTACTCTAGGTCCTCCAGAGATTCCATAAAAAGATATATCATATTTAAAATACACAACATATCCAGCAAAATATCATATAGGGGTGATTATAACAATAGTCAATACCCAAAATAAAAGGGATAAACTAAAAGGAAACAACCAGCTTGACCTAGCTAGAGGGAACCCAAATGAAATAGAAACTCCATCTCAAACTCATCCTCAGCTATACATGACTAGTCATCTCAATATATATGGTATTTCAAATGAGACATGTGAAAACAATGCAAGGACTCCCATAATCAAACCCAGGTATACTCATCTTACTCTCTAAGTTTCATGAGGTACCGACCTCATAGCCAATTATAGGATTCTACTCGAGGCACAAAGGTAACACTTTTCTAGGATAACTCACGTAATGAGATATACCATCCAATATCTAACTCGTCTGAGAGATACACTCCATCTAAAACAACTCCACCATCCACGATGTCATATCTGAGAGATAACACTCCATCAGGTATCACTAAGCCAATGGCACATCTCCTCTATCCCAAGTGGAATATATCAAAGAGAAAACACTCATCGAATATTTCCATGAATAAAGTCACACTAGAACCCAGGTGTCATCACTGATAAAGGGAAGTACTCTGGGAACCACGTGGGGACACTATGAACCCAATCTTGAACACTGAAGACCATATATCCTCGGATATAAGATCACTACCAAGACCATTGGGGTACACATTGAACCCAATATAGTAACTCAAATATATCTCAGAAATGATATCACACCCAGTACCACTGGGGGACACTACAAAACTCATCTGAAATCTTGGAGATCATATCACTCGGATAGGGGATCACCGCCCATGTAGTGTTGGTCATGATAATTCCACAAACCCCACTGGGTACAACTTGTGAAGTAAGGAATCATACTCACAATTAGACCACAAATCCTAATTAAATTTTATTCTAATTAATGGATTATATACCCAACGATTCTATAAACCCTATTGACACAACTTTCTATGTAGGGGATCATATAAGTGATGATGCCACAAACCCTATTGGGATTTCCCAGTAGATAAGGGATTATTTCCCATGTAGTGTCAGTCAAAATGATTCTAAGAACCTGATCTAGTGGAAAGGATATGATAGAGGATCCCTCCCCAGCATCCTTGAAGGGATTCTACAACTTTATCCAAGATCACCTTATCGAGGGGATCACAATCCAATATTGAGGACGTAATGCCACACTGTACCCTCATATGGATATACCAAGGGACTAAATCAACCACTGATGATCCAAACATCGCTAATCATATATACCCAAAAAAATCCTTGCATCATATCTCAAAATTCAAAATCATTTCCACCATCGCGTTCTACGCGTAAAACTACTCAGGATAGGCTACTCACAAGCCTGAATCTGAGCCCTGAATAAGGAGATACATTTGGAAAAAAACTCCAAGAAATGTATAAAACATGTATTGGGGTCCAAATGGAATGTGTCCCCAACTAAACAACTGGCCTTTTCCTCTGTAGCATGTATCTTATAGCCATGTGATCTTACATGGTGTGTACATGGTGGGTATCGCCTCACTTGATACCCTGACCCTATCTTTCTCCACACGGATCATCCATTCGTGTCTCCACACAAGGTTTATACTCCAAGTAAATAGATTATATTAACTACCTAACCACTTAGCTATGCCAATTTCCAATTCCCATATTCAGAACCCCATTTCCACGTCTCTGGTTATGTACTTTCAACTGGCCACGTCCTTCAACGTGACTACCCTGGCTAAGTCCCCTAGACAAAGGACATGGGCTCACTACATGGAATGTAACCCTAGTACACTGAATGTGGTCCCAAAAATTCATCTTACCCAAACAAGAAGAAAACAAATCATGTTCCATCAAACTACTCACCATTTGATGGGGAATTCCAAACATAAATTCCATATGAGCTACCCAAATCCCCCCAGTTTCCACCAAAACCTATAGATCGACCCCCATGGGATCTCTATCAGTCGTAATAGGGATATAAAACCTTAAAAAATAAAAAAGGGGATTGGTAATTAAAACTAAAATTATCCTAACTCAGGGAGAAACATTAAATATTCAGGTGCATATCCATGCTCCAAAGTTGTTGCACCACGATCTAAGAGTGATCGCCGTCAAGATCTAAGATCAGCGGTGCCTCCTTTCTCAGGTTTTGCCTCGATTTTTCCATCTCTCAAGGTGGGGGGGAGGTTCCTCCTCCTATATCATAAACACACAAGGTGGGAGGGTTTATTCATTTAATTTTATTAAATGAATAAACCTCCACTCAACACCCTACCAATGCACGCCCTCAATTGAACTCTTGGACAAATTTTATGTTGCAACTATGGAAAACGCCATGTTTTGACCTCAAGTGTGGTCTCATATTTCTAATCTGAGGCTCCATTTGGGAGTTATTCCACATTTAAAAAAACTATATGAACGTGATAAAATCTATTTAATATTTTTAATATCACCGTGCTGAGGATCTATGGGCCCCAAATCCAGCACTGACTTAACGTCTGGATTTAGAAATATTCATAGAAATATTCCAAAGTCTTTCAGGTCAAAATCTAAGTCACTAAATCCTTCCCAAATTATGTATTTTCGTCCCTGAAAAGTAAAATACTTGGTATAATGAGAAAAATTGAGCTCTCCAATGTACCTTCCATACCAGCGAGCTCATAAAGGGTTCATGTGCTACCCAAAATCACGCACTTAGGGAAACCACAAAGGATAAACCACAACCAATTTCCAGATCAAACCAGGAAAACATCATGTGAAAAAATGGGAACATGTATCCTCTTCTAGGATGGAAATCCAAGAACCATGTACTATGGACCATCTATAATCATAGGGTCTAGTGGAACACCACCTCGTTAACCTCACACAGATAGTAATGCAACCCAGTAGTTCTTATCCACCCCTAGATAAACTACACCACTTACTCCTCAAATGTATCACATATCAAGCTAACGTTGAGCATGAAAGGGTAATAATGAACAAAAAAATTCTTCCCAAGTTCAAACACTAGGTCTTACTAGGACTTCCACACAAACATCCAACTGGAAACCTCACCCCAAAAACACAAGTCAAAGGAACTCATCTGCCACACCTCAACACTATCTTCTTTGGGAAGAACTGAATCACCTGCACAATTTTAATCATGTTACAAAAAATAATCCTTTTAGGGGAATCATCCACCTTTCTCATATATCCAAATATACATAAAAACCCACCAAATATGATTCTATCAATGCCTCATGTCACAATGGAAAATCTTCAAGCAAGAAGTGGAAATAATAGAGTACATCACAATGGTGTCTAACAATACTACTGCAAAAAATTGTAAAGAACATAGAGTGTACCTCTAATAATACTTTGATCCTATGGGTCATAGGACTATATTACCTATATCAATCCTCACCCACATCCTCCAGATCCCTGAGCCTGATGTGGACCACTTGGGGTGGTGGTGGAAATAGCTCAAAATGTCTACCACTTGCAGTTGATATTCCCACTCCTCTTCCACTTTATCCATCACGTGGAACTCCATTATCCAAATTATTCTTCTATAAGGGTGTTCCATTGACCATATCAATATCAACAACTTGGTGGGTCAAACAATCTTGTTCAAGATGTCCCTGACCATCACAATCGAACACCTCCTCTCTTATGATGCCTAGATCCATCCTAGAAGCCATGAGCCTCAGACTCTCTATCCTTGGATCATCTCCTAAATCATCTCCCACATTCGGATACCTATTCCTACATTCATCCACCATATTATAAGGTCTCAGCTTCTATATTCCTAACACTAAAATTTGGTGTCCACTCAGGTATAAATATCTCCACCACCAAGGCCTGCTCAAGCACTCCAGCATAGGTGGGAATGCATAGCGATACCACTAATTCCCTGATATATTGGAATAATCCCTTATCAAAGGTATTTAATATGAAAAATGGATATTTAACAATATCTTTGGAGTATCATGACATGCCTATAAACCTCACTGAATACTCTTCCATAGACATGATATACGGACGAAGCAACAAAAGCTCTTGGATACGCACTGATCTCAATGTGGATGGATAAAACTCTTCCCTGAAGAGCCACAAAAACTCTAAAAAGGTTATTTTCACCTAATTTTGGGTCTATCTCACAAAACTTCACCTTTAACTAGTTGATCCCAATAGAACACTCTCCACTAGAACCATCATCTGATCGGAAAGTGTCCTCACAGGGTGAAAAACACATGTGACTTCCTCAAGCCAACCATAAACTTCCTAGGGTTCTGGATCACCCTGATACCTCCAAGGTCACTAACTCTAGAAATCATGTAGTTAACTCATCCTATATTCATCCTCAACCTAAACTACCAGCAAAACATGATACTCGATGGGTGGTGGATCAAATGGAAGACCACCCAGAGGTACTGCCTTAGGACCAGTTCCCTACACTAAATCCTCATCGCTGGGATGATTATCAGCACAATCCAATCATGTAACCCTATCTGGATGTCATCACAATGGAATCCTAAAATAAAATCAAGAAATTTCATTGTCAAATAGTATATCTAGGGAGCTAACTCAAGAAGTATAAGTAAAAATAAAAAACTTGGTCATATATGATGCATGTTTCAAAATTTTGTTGTGACCAGTGACTTAATGTACCAATTCAATAAGGAGGTTATCAAATACCTAGTGGATAGATACATAAGTTGTCACAACAATACTGAAGTCCCTGGACTGAAATTAGAACCCACTCTGATACCACACTGTCATGACTTGTCCTAACAGGGCTCAAGCCGCCACTCCCTAAGCTTGCCTCCAATAGTCCAAGGGAAGAAGTCTAGTGTCGAGTAGGAATATAACACAAATGAGATTCCATAGCCTATGGTACATATATGAAAGCACCAAAAAATATCTCTATGAAAAAGTTTAGAGATAAAATAAAATAAAAAAGAAATATGTGCATATATATATCTCACAACCAATGTAATGAATAAGTATTGAAACTATAAAAGGGAAAAATATAATCCCACCAAAAAAATCTAACAACATCCAACTTTTTCTAATGGAGGGGATGGATGTCAAATGAAAATTTTGGAAAGCTCCTTGATTAATCACTAAAAAACACCCTTTTCTATCTATTCCACTAAGCTATGCCTGGTCCTAGTCCTCCTGACAGTCCATTGAAATGTCTTCCATATCCAAAATATGCAATATGTTTGGGAAAATACCATGTAGGGGTGAGTATAAAAATACTCAGTAGAAACCCAAAATACCCAAAAGAAAATATAGAAACTGAAAGGAAACAGCCTACTCTACCCATCCAGAGGGAACCCAAACAAGAGAGAAACTCCATCCTGAACCCATCATTTGATATATATGACTGGTAATCTCATTGCATGGGGTATGTAATCCAAGACACATGAAAACACCACAAGGATTCCCAGAATCAAACCCAGAAATAATCATCTCAGATTCCAAGTCTCATAAGGTACTGACCTCATAGCCAGTTATAGGATTCTACTTGAGGAACAAAGTTAACACTTGTCTATAAGAAGCCACTCCATGAGATCTATCATTCTAGATAGAATTCATTTGAGATATACACTCCATTGGACCAACTCTACAATCCCTAATAGTGCATTCAATAGATAACACTCCATCGGGTATCACTAAGTTGATGGCACATCCCCACCATTCTAGGTGGAATATATCTGAGATAACCTGATTTTAAGATATTTCCATGAATAAAGTCACATTGTAACCCAATGGATCTCGATACTCAGATAGTGTATCTCACCCATCCCTAATGGTGGATGCCTCTAGCCCTACCGAAACCATGAAAGGTCTTATCACTCAAAAAGGGGATCGATCCCAAAACCACTAGGGGATACTATAAACCCAATCTAGAACACTGAAGACCATATATACTTAGATATGAGATCACCCCCAAGATTGATGTGGGACACCACAAACCCAATCTGGTAAATCAAAGATCTCTCCGAAAGGGGATCATGCCTAGTACCACTGGGGGATACAATAAACCCCATCTGATAACCCATAGATCATATCACTCAGATAGAGGATCACCTCTCATGTAGTTTTGTTCACAAAAATTCCACAAACCCTGCCTGGTGAAACTCAAAATGCAGGGGATCATACTCACAATGATACCACAAACACTACTCAAACTGTCTTTTGGGTAAGGGATTGTATACCCATGATGCCAAAAACCCTACTGATATCACCCACTATGTGGGGGATCATATAACCAGTGATTCCACATACCCTAATGGGATATCCTACTAGATAAGGGACCACTACCTGTGTAGTGTTGGTCATGATGATTCTAAGAACCTGGTCTAAGGGAAATGATATAATAGATGATCCCTCTCTAGACTCCACAGAGGGATTCTACAACACTATCCAAGCTTATATTATTAATGGGATCCAAATCTTGTACTAGGGATGTAATGACACATTGTACCCCCATAGGTATATACCAAGGGGCTCATTCAACCATTTTTGGTCCAAACGTCTCTAATGGAAGTGACCCGCAACATCACCTCACATCGCATCTCAAAGGACCAACCCGTGGCCACCATCACATTCTATGTAGAAAACTACCAAGGATATGATACCCATAATCCTGAATCCAATCCCCAAAGAATAAGATATGTTGTCTAGAAAACTACAAGAAAAGTGAATGGTGTGTACTAGGTTCCACACAGTGTGTGACCCTGATTGAACACATGTTCATGTCCTATTATTCACAAATTGGATGGTTATGTGAGCATACACAGTTTTTACATGGATTAAATGGAATGTCTCACCTCACCCATGCCCCTAACCACGTCTTTCTTCACACGACTCAGCCAGTCGTGTATCCACACACAGTGTGAACCCCTGTTGCACAGTGTGTCTTGACTACCTAGCCACTTGGACGTTCCTCTTTCCCATGCCCACATCCAGAACCCCATGTTTGTGTCTTTGGGCATTTACTTTCACAAGTACATGTCCTTTGACATGGATACTCTATCTAGGTCCCTTGGCCACACAACCAGGGCTCACTACATGACATGTAACCCCAGTACATAGGGAGTAGTCCCCAAAAGTCATATTACCTAAACAAGGAGAACACATGACATGTTCTATTGAACTAAAAGTTGTGTGATTGGGAATTCCAAATGGAAATTCCCTATGATCCACCCCGATCACCCCAGTTTCCTTTGAAACCAACAGATCGACCACCATGGGATCTCTAGTAGTCATAATAGGGCTCTAAAACCTTAAAAAATACATAAAAATGGTATATGAACTTATAAACTCAAATATTCCTACCTTGCAGTGAAATATTGAAGCTTTAAGTGTATATCCACACTCTGAAGCCATAATACCATGACTCGGGAGAGATCGTTGTCAAGATTGAAGATTGGTGGAGCCTCCTCTCCTTAGATTATCCTTGGTTCTCACATCACTCCAAAGGGGGGTTCCTCATACTATATAATTATAACACAAGGGTTTATGTTTTATTAATTTAATTTTCTTAAATGAATAAACCTCCACTAAACACCCCACCAATGTACTCCCTCAACCTAACTCTCATCATCGACAAATTTTATGTCGTTCCTAGGGCAGACACCACATTTGGAACTCAACTACAGCCTTAGATTTCCAATCTAACATTCTGCTCAAAATTTATTCCAAATTTACAAATAAATTATGTATTCATGATAAAATATTTTTAATATATTTAATATCATTTTACTAAGGCTCTCTAGACCTCGTAATCCTATGTTGACTAAGTGCCTAGCTTCGAAAATATTCATAGAAATATTCCAAAAGTTCAATAGGTCAAAACCTGAGTCACTGCATAAGGTAATAATAATTTTATCTTTCCATAATGATCATAATATCTTAATTATAATATTAATTATTTAAATATACATATATATATCATCCATGTTATGTAGTAATGAAAAATGAATCACATCGCTTCGTGGAGGTGGTAGTCCACACGTACGCACAAATGACGTTGGAATTTTTCAATGAATATAAAGGTAAGAAGGTAAATGATATATTACCCATTATAATGATAAATATTTTATTAATATAATATATAAATATTTATTCAATAATTATAATCTAGTATTGAGATATGATTATGGAAAATGAATTACATTGGTTCACGAGGCGATAGTCCACCATACACAAGAACGAAGAATTATTTTCCCATTTTATGGAAGTGTATACGTATATAGGTCATACCAATTACATAATAAAATCTCAATATATGTATGATACTTTAGAAACTATTTTATCATGTTTAAATATATTTTTTGGGTATGTGAAATAATAAACAAAACAAAAAACACTCGATTAAAAATGATACATCTTCTTTAGACAATCTCATTTCCTTACCACCTTAAGACCAATAAGGGTGGTGTTCTCCCAAAAAAATACCTCTAGAATGAGGGTGGGTATTATAGGAAGTTATTTGGGTATTAATTGGATGAACAAAATTGTTTTGGAAGTGTGAAGGCATGAGAAGTAGATATGACCTTTTATAAGCAAGGGGATGGATACTCTTGGAATTTTAAAAAATATTAAAATATAATAAGACTATTCTGGATCCAAATGCTTCAAAATGTCCTATAAATAAAAAGGGATTAAAATTTTAAATAATAAATTATCAACATTGTTCTTATTTAAGGTTTTATGATTTTTAAATAATTTAATAATATATTAATCCCATAAAATTTCATTATTGTTAATTTTGATACTATTCATTACTTTGACTTCAAAAACATCAAAAAACTAGGAAAATTCAAAAAATAACTATTTCATATATCTTAAAAATTGCATGGTCGTCTATATAATTCATGTATCACCTTAAATATCTCAAATTATATTTATTTTAACATCTTTAATATCATTTATTTAATTTTTTTCATTATTTGAATAATTATTGATTCAGCATTGTACAAGAATTTAGAGAAATTATTTATTAACGAAAAACTAAAAATAAATTACCAATATTAATATAAATCTTTTATATTTCAAAATAATACTTATAGAAAAATATATCCTCAAGATGACACCATATAAAAAATATTAAACTTATTAAAAATAAGAGTGTGTTATGATTAACATTTCTTTAAATAAAATTCTATAATGGTCATAATCTCATACAAGTATCCCTAAAATGTCATAAAGTTTATTATCATATTGTTATGGTCACTATATTTACTCATAAAATAATATTTAGGTATGATTTTTGGTTATTTAATTGTTCTTATCATTTTATTTTTAACCTAAATTACCTAATTTACCCTTTACCATGGTAAAAAAAATTACTAAGGTTGTTATTCATATTTTCCAAAAATAAAAAGGACCTCTTTACTAAATTTGGACCCACTGATTCATAATATGAAATGCATTTTTCTAAATTCAAAATATATAATTTTTGGAATTTAATTTAAAATTAAACTAGTAAAATGCAATGGAAAATAGTTTTTTTAGAAAAATTACTTTTTAAATATAAAATGTTTTTATACTAAATTGAGATATAAAATGCATTTCAAAATCATAATTATATTATATTAAATAAAATTTAACTCTATAAAATTTAAAACTAATCTAGAATGTAATGTTTTGGGTTTTTGGAGCGGGTTTAATTCCTCGCCCGTTATGAATTTTTTAGCAAAAATTTGAATTTTTCTTTCAAATGCTTATTAGGAAAAAAATTGTATTTTTCTCCTAGAATTTGATCTCAAATAATTTTTCCAACCAATCTGTTGGTCTCAGAATTGGTTTTTTACCCTAGTACATAAATTTGGTGGAATTACAAGCTGTTTGGATTTTAGCAGAATAATTAATATTTAATATTTAATTAAATAAATATTAAATTACTTGTGTAGGTTATTTCAGAATTATCTTTTTAATTAAGTATTATATTGTCATTTTTTCTCTATTTTTTATTCTGGAAAGCGTATTTTTACCTAAGCAGAGCATAAACATAGTTTGGACGTTGGGGTCGGTCAGGCCACCTTTTATTTTTCTTTTATTTTATTTTATTCCTTTTATTTTCTTTGTTTTCCTTACTTGGATTCTCGTGTATTCCCCTATGAATTCCCCTTAATTAAAATAAGAGATATTATAGGGTTATGAAGAAATATAAAGAGGTAGGGAGAGAAAGAGGTGCCAGTGCAGAGCTCGGGACGCGCCAGATCATCGTGCGGCAACCATGGATCGTGGAAACGGGTGAAGCTTTGGCAGATTCCACCCAAAGGTATGTCATTTTTAAGTTTCACCATAAATCCTTGTAGATTAATCATTTTCAAGTTTTAATCCTCATATATTCTTTCTTATGTCCCCTTGTGGCTCGGTCTACTTCTTTTGGGGTGAAACGGGGGTTTCAAGGTGTTTCGGAGGTTTTCCATTCGAGAAAACCCATCTAAATGGCATGTGGTTCAGGGAACACACATAGTGTGTTATTCTATTTTGGAGAATATGAATTTTTATAATTAATCACTATGTATGGGGTATACACACCATGTACTAGTTCTCAGCCATGTATCCCAGTACCTAACAAGGCTAACTATGTAGGGGTACATGGATGTGTAGAGTACTTAACTAGACCCCGTGAGGGTTGCACGCCATGTAGAAGTACACTTTTAGGACAAATACATGGCTATATCATTTTAGGGACATGGGAAGGTACACCATGTAGGTTACATGCCATGTACCCATCTCACATGCCATGTACGTGGGACTTTACATGCCAATTCTGACCAGAGTACACGGCCAGGTGGGGATTTAGGAGTACATGCCATGTGCTCATGGAGACATGCTCTGTACTAACCATTTTTCAAAACTTTTTTGTTTTTTCATATCTTTTATCCCTTGAGTTAGAATTGGACCCAAGATTAGTCCTTTCTGTGTAGTTTTCCACATAGATCATAATGGTGAAAACCTTTTGGTGTTATAAGGACTCCTAGGTGGAATTTCAGGCATTTACTAAATGTATAGGTTCTTCCTCCATTAATTATATCCAATTTATTCTAAGAGTGAGACTTATTCTGAGATGAGTCATGAGATATATCTCTTGAATAATACTTCTGTTCACGATGTCTCCCTTGCGAGATGTTCCATTATGGCCTATCATTCCATGAGACCACTTGTTTCTAAGGATCCCCTATAGGATTCCTCTGAATACTTTTCAACCTTGAAGATCTCATATAAGATGCCTCTATCTTATTTATGTACCAAGGGTCCCCTATGGTATGTCTTGTTTACGTGTTGACTGAGGGAATCCCTCTTAGGATCCCTTTACCTGTATATCATTCTAAGGATCAATGTAGGATGCCTCTACCTTCTTATATGGTTATAGAGGGTCCCCTGTAGGATCCCTTCACCTATGTGAGATTCTAAGGATCCCTTCTAGGATGCCTCTGTTGACTTTCCATTATATGATCCCTTGTAGGATTCCTCCTCTTACATTTTCAGCTAAGGATCCCAAGTAGGATATCTTCTATTATGTGTATATCTTGAGGATCCCAAGTAGGATTCCTCTCTTTTCTTTACTTGATAGGCCCATTGGGTGCCCTAGTGTATGAAAACCCTAAGACAGTACGTTGGGTTTGGGTAGAGACGGTAGCGGGTGTCACCTTAGAACCCATTCCAAACTTGTAAGCCCATGGGGTTGTGGCAGTAGTGTTTGGTTTTGGCATTCGACCAATATCACTATTATTTATGCTTTCAGATGTTTATTTTTGATTCAATAATGATTACTAGATGTGTTTCTTAGTATCTGGATGTTGAGCCTATGACTATGATATACAGGCATGTCTTCCTTAGTGATAATGATCGTAGATGATTCCATTCTCTCGAGTGATGAGGATGATACCGCTCTCCTCTGTTTGATATATGATGAGGATGATTACGCTCTCCTCATATCATAGGTTAAATTCGAGTAATTATGATCTCTTAAACCCAAGGTTTTTTTGATGATTATACTCTCCTTGACCTATGGTCTATAGAGTATGATTATACTCTCCTCGACCTATGGCTAATGAAGGATGACTACACTATCCTTGATTTTCCATATGATGATTATCTCCAGACATTCTCTCGAGGATCAGACTTATAAACCATTTTCTTTGTTAGGGTGGTAGATTATGGTGTCTCACACCAATTATTTACATTCACATTTGGATCTCGAGGGGTGGGAATGACGTCTCACTGGTCATCTCTCTTATAGATCGCCTAAGGGTTAGACCCTTAGGTTTCATCCGAGTCGCAATGTCGTGACTGCCTACAGACCAGGACCTAGGGATCAAACATTGAACTGGATTTACATGGAATGAGAATCATATAATCTATCTCATTTACCATTTACAGGATGTCTATATGTACTTCCCTAAAATCCATCTTTTCAAAGATTTTAGTCAAGTACAGTTGAACCCAAGTGTAAGGGATGAGTGTCCCATTGTGGTGATGTATCTTGCTCAAAGACACTTCCAACGATGTATGAAGTAGGTATGTGTTGATTGGTATTATTGAAATATATATTGACTTAATTATACATTTCTTTAGTGGCATGACATTCAAATTAATTAACTTGCACAGGATGTCTAGGTGATCGGGATTACAGACCCAAGGATTGATTGTTTTTTGGTTTTATGATATTTATTTCACTTACTCGTGAATATTCATATTTATGCATATATGTATAGATGTAGTCCTATACATGTATACTTATATAGATATGTAAATCCATGGTGGAACTTTCCTAATTGACCAGGATTATGGACTCGGGGTTCGACTGAGGTTTCATGTTTATTGGTTTTATTTATCTTTTCAGTTGTGTCTCAGCTAGATTGAGAAGTTTTCCTTTTAATATTATTATAGCAGCATATGTTATAGGTTCATCATTGGAGTATCCTACTAAGATTATTTACCACCCCTACATGTTCACCTCGGTGTACGTGTAGACCTTGTGTCTTCTTTTTAGGTTGAACATAGTTTCTTGTTGAATAGGGTTGAGGCCTAGTGTTGCATGATCCAGTGGAGCTAATAATGTGGGTTCTTCTAATCGAGATTCTATAGTTAGATAGTGTTTTTATAATGGGTACATGGTCTAGATCAGTGTTAGTAGTAGATCCTTTTACTTTTATTTTAGTTTATTCTATTTACTCCTTTATCTGTATGGTCAGACCAGTGGGTGACCAGTGATATATGCATGGCATAGCTATTCAGGCTTTTACAATATTTTATTTATTATTACAGATTGTTATATTTAAATTTAATTAACATTTATAAGATCTATTTATTTACTTATATGTATTACACTTAGCTATTTACACTTTTTTTTACTCTAATATGATGGAATAATCTCCCCACTATCACACCTGAGGACCTCATTGTTATTCATAAACCTCTAGCATATGGGGAGGCACAATTAAGGCCTTATTACTAACTAGATCGGAGCACCGTTTTAGTGTAATCTTGGTAAGGACGTTACGAATTGGTATCAAATGATTTATTTCCCTATTATTTACTATTTAGGATATGGTAGATAGGAGTATTAGGAATGTGTTGGAACCTGTGATGGATATTATACTGGTACATCGAGAACACTTGTTTCGGTAAGAATTCTTAGTTTCCAGGGTTTGGGATTGTTGTTCTAATCTTTAATGTTATATTTGTATATGATTTTCACCTTTATCAATGCACATGTTGTGCGGATGTTTTGGTTTACTATGGATCTCTAGCTCTTATCCATTGGCAAGAGGCCACTGATGGATTTTGACTCTTGGTCAGAAAAGGAAAGAGGATTCTCATGCATCATATTTTTCAAGTTGTATTCACATCATATAGGCCTTCTAGTGTGTGATTATTACTTATGACTGAGGACTGTTCAATTGTACCTACTTATATATATATATATATTTCCTTCTGATGGAAGGTTATGTGGATCAATGTTGAGGCATTTTTTATGATTTTGATGACTCGGTCTTCATGCACAAGAGGTTAAATGACCCTAGTAGGTCAATATGGCATGTAATTTTCTTCTATTATACCCCTCCTAGGATGTTTTTTCTCATTTCATGGTTATCTAATCAGATCACTAAGTATGATGTTGGTGGATACTATGACTTTTTTTTTTATTTGGACTTCAAGGGGGTATTAATGTATACATATGCATGGTGAGTTTTAGTTTAGCCTCTCTTCTATATTGGTATCTTGACCTCCAAGAAGTAGTTCCTTGTGAGGATTCTCGATGAGGATTGGGTCCTTGTAGTCCACCTTGGAAGTTTTGACCCTCATAAGCCATTGTGGTCATTACCTTCTTTAGTGAGGTTTGATCTTTTGGGTTAGGTGGTGAGACCTTGTAACCCAGTTGTGATACTTGTTATATAGGGCTAGGTGGGAGACCTAGAGGACCTTAGTTTTGACTCAAACCCTTCTAGTTCAACATCTATTTTTTTAAGGAAACCTATTCGAGAGAGGATGGAATGTGTTTTTATATGCCTTTTTTGGTATTGATCGTGGTTTTACACTCATTTTATGATCGATCCCTGGTAGATGATTGAGTTTTGTGATATAGTCATGTTGATTACATAAGATTTTGACAAAACCCCTAGGAGTTTTTGTATCAAGACTAGATTTTATGGGAAGGACTTTTTGGGTGCCTTTCCTGGTCAAACAGTGTTTTCACAGTGGCTAATATTCTCAAAGCATGGGTAGACACTCGTGACTGGAATAACATCGAGTGATGGGTGTTCATGGAATAAATTTTGTCATAGATGAGGTTCCAAATTTTGAATATGAGTTCCAATGGATATTATATATTAATTATAATGATGTGTCGTGTACTAGGGTTAGTTTATCCTTATAATGGGAGACTTACTAGAGTGTGATTTAGGTGAAAAAGGTTTACACTGGTTGCATGTGGTATCATTTGAATCTTAATCAGTGAGTGGTCGGGTACAAGTTGATTACCGATGTTTTCAATAATTTTCATGGTCATGGTTTCCTATTAGTTGTGTTTAATGTGATGAATGTCCCTCCATTATAGAGGTGAAATTGAAAAGAAATTGGGTACCACATGATGGTTGACCCGTGGCTGAATCCTGGTCAGGATTTAATAGGATAGTGAAAGTTTCTTAGAGAGTTGTATGAGCCCTTTTATGGAATATTAGTGTACTTATGGTTAAATATGATCATTATCTATATTAACATCATCTTGAATATATTGAGAGAGCATAATCCCTACACCGAGCTTCTTTTCTTTTTAAATTTCTTCTTGGTTGAGTGAACCTGATGAGGTTTCACTTGAGGAGCGGTGTAAGGTAAGCCATGTGGTGAGGAGTCCACCATTGGTCATTTGAGGTTAGTGGCCCTCATTTTTAGCTGAAAATCATCATTGTTTTGTGTTGTTGAGATAGATGTTTTTTAGACGGTAAGGGTATTCATATAGTGGGGAGTACCAAATCTTCATAGTTAAATGTTTTACGTGTAGGAGACAATTGTTGGTGCTATGATACTGGTCATTAGATAGTCCAGATAGCTTGGTTGTGCAAATGCTCAGGTTAATCACATAGATTCTAGTCTTAATACTATTTATATTTGGGATGAGAAGGTTTATATTGGGGAAATTGTAAAGAATCCAATTTTTTGGATTGAATTTTTGGGTAGAAATCTGAAATTTTGCTTTCAGATTCTTGTAAGGGGTAAAATGGTCTTTTTACCCTATAAGATTATCATGGATAATTTATATGACCACTCTTTTAGTCCCATAATAGGTTTTTTACCCAAGGAGAATCATATTGAGAATATGTCTTCACTATTGAGTCTGGAATAAATTTGTTTCCCTAAGTAGGGCATAAACTCATTTTGGACATCGGGCCTGGGTCGAACACTATTTTCTATTTCTTTTCTTTTCTTCCTTTTATTTTCTTTTTTTCCTTTTATTTTCATTATTTTCATTGTTTTCCTTCCTTGGATTCTTTCTTATGCCCTTGCAGCTTCCCCTTCGTACGACCAAGAGAGATGAGAGGTAGAGGTACAAAGATAAAGATAGAGGGATAGAAAGAGGTAATAATGTGGAGCTGAGGATGCATTGGATCGTCATGTGGAAACTGTGGATTGTGGGGATAGTAAAAGATTTTGTAGATTCCTCCCAAAGGTAGTCCATTTTTAAGTTTAGCCATAAATACTCCCAGATTGATCATTTTCAAGTTGTAATCCTCATATATGCCTTTTTATAGCCCCTTGTGGCCTGATCTTCTACTTTTGGGGTGAAAATAGGGGTTTTTATGTGTTTCAAAGGTTTTATGTTCATAAAAACCCATCTACACAGTGTGTGGTTTAGGGAACACGCATCACGTATTCTTCCATTTGGGGGGAGATGACTTTTCGGAAGTATACACTATGTATGGTGTCTACATTCCATGTACCAGTACTCTGTTGTGTAGCCGAGTACCTGGCCAGGATACCCGTGTAGGGGTACATGGCCATGTAGATTACACGGCCAGACCTAGTGTGGGTCGCACGTTGTGTAGTAGTACGCGACCAGGCCAAATATATGGCCAGGTCATTTGAGGTACACAGGCAGGTACCCTGTGTAGGGTATATGTCGTGAACCCATCTTACATATCGTGTACTTGGGCATTTAAATTCCAAGTCCATCCAGAGTACACACCTAGGTGAGGCTTTTGGAGTACACGACGTGTGCTCATGGAGACATGTCGTGCACTTCTCCTTTTTTAACCCTTTTTGGGTTATTTGTATCTCTTCTCCCAAGAGTTGTAATTGGACTTAATAGTAGTCCTTTCTATATATTTTTCCATGTAGATCACATTGGTGAAAACCTTGTGGTGTTATAAGGACTCCTAGGCGGCATTTTAGTATTTTATTAAATGGAGAGGTTCTTCCTCCTATAATTATATCCAATGTCATCTGAGAGTGAGACATGTTCTGAGATGAGTCATGAACTATCTCTCTTGACTGATGCTTCCTTTGAGGACATGTCCCTTATAAAATGTTCCCTTCTAGACTA
Organism: Viscum album; assembly: GCA_963277665.1. Classification (NCBI taxonomy): domain Eukaryota; kingdom Viridiplantae; phylum Streptophyta; class Magnoliopsida; order Santalales; family Viscaceae; genus Viscum; species Viscum album. The sequence goes on from OY728128.1 coordinate 615,352,561, forward strand.
TGGGGCCATGATACTAATTATTTTCCAAGTATTCCCAATAGGATTCCTTGATTTATTATTCGACCTAGAGTATCCCATGTAGGATGCGTATATTTTCTTTCTGTACCAAGGGTTCCCTATTGGATGCTTTGCTTATGTGTTGACCTAGGGAATCCAGCATAGGATCCTATACCTGTATACCATTATAAGGATCCAAAGTAGGATGCCATTTCCTTATTATATAGTTATATAGGGTCCCCTATAGGATCCCGTCACCTATGAGATATTATAATGATCCCTTGTAGGATTGTTGACTTTCTGTTATAGGATCCCTTGTAGGATTCCATCTCTTACCTTTTCAGTTAAAGATCCCAAGTAGGATTCCTTCACTTGTGTAGAGACCTTGAGAATCCTAAGTAGGATTATTATATTTTGTTTTACTTGAGGGTCCTAGTGGGTGCCCCAATGTTTGTTTGACCCTAATCAAGTACATCAGGTTTGGGTAGAGACATTCATGCATTTCACCTTAGAACTTGTTCCAAACTTGTAATCCCACGGGGATGTGGCGATAATGTTGGGTTTAGGCATTCAACCACCCTCACTCTTTTGTTTATGCTTTAACATGTTTATTGATAATGTAGCAATGATTACAATAGGTTTTTCCTAGTATCCATCTATTGAGCCTATGTCTATGATATATAGGCATGGTTTCCCTATTAGTCATACTCATGGATGATTCTTCTCTCTTGAGTGATGAGGATTATTCCAATATCCTCTATTGGATATATGATGTGGATGATTATGCTCTCCTAAACTCATGGGTTAAATGAGTATGATTATTCTCTCCTCAACCTTAGGTTGTCAGTGGATGATTACACTCTCTGTGACTTGTGCTCTATAGGTGATTATTACACTCCCCTTGACTTGTGGTTGATGGAGGATGACTACACTCTCCTTGATTTGTCATATGATGAGGATATCTATATGTTCTCTATAGGATCAGGATTATGAGCGATTTTATTTATCAGGGTGGTTGGGCATGGAATCTCACACCTATGATTAACATTCACATTTGGATCTTGAGGGTGGGAATTAAGTCTCATTGGTGAGATCTCCTACAAATCACCTATGGGTCAAACCCTTAGGGTACATCTGAGTTGTAATTTCATGAAAACATATAGACCAAGACCTAGGTCTTAGAAATTAGACTATATTTACATTTCATGGGTAGCATGGTGTCAAGATCAGTGACCATTTATAGGATGTCCAGATGTACTTCCATTTAATCCATGATTTCATTGATTGGTGGAAAGTACGGGTGAACCCAGGTGTAGGAAAAGTGTCCCCCTATGGTGATGTAGCTTGCTCATAAACATTTTCAGTGATGGTAAAAGTAGTTATATGTCAATTTGGATTATGGACCCATATATTTATTTAATTATACATGCCCTTAGTGTCATGAAATCTAGCTCAATGACCCTGCATAGGATGTCCAGGAGATCAGGATTACGGACCCAAGGATCGACTTCTGTTTGGTTTTATGATATTTATTTCAATTACTCATGAATGTTGATATTAATATATATATATATATATGTATGTAACTATACATGTATACGTATATAGAAATAGACATCCATGGTGTAACTTTCCCTGTTGAATGGGATTATGGACCTGGGCTTCTACTGTAGTTTTACGTTTATTGGTTTTACTTATATTTTCATTTGTGTCTCAGCTTAGTTGAGAAGATTTCCATTGCATGAACTTATAGTTAAATACATTATAGGTTCATCATCAAGGTGTCATACTAAGATTATTTCTCACCCATGCACATTCACCTTGTTGTACGTGTAGACCTTATGTCTACTTTTTATGTTGAGCATGATTTCAAGGTGAATAGGTCTAAGGAACAGTGTTGCATGATCGAGTGGAGTTGCTTGTATGGGTTATTCTGATCGTGCTAGTGTAGTTTGGCATTGTCTAGAGGCTGGGTATATGGTATGGATCAGTGTTAGTAGTATATCCATGCACTTTTATTTCAGTTTATTTTTATTACTTCTATATATGGATGGTTATCCCAGTGGGTGACTAGTATTTTATGTATGGAATAGATGTTTAGGATTTTACATCATCATTTATAATTAAATCATGTTCTATTTAAAGATAATTACTACTTCTTCACTCTATTTATTTACTGTTGTGTATGATACTTAGCTATTTTTGAGGTTTACTTACTCTGATAAGAGGGCATAGTATCCCCACTATCACACCATAAGCCCTCGCAGCTAGTCAACAGCCTCTAGTGTACGGGGAGGTGCTCTTGAGGCCTTGTAACCAACCAGCTCATAGCACTATTCTAGTGGAATCCAACTTGGTATGTTACAATATTAATCCCATAAAATATCATTATTGTCAATTTTGATACTATTTATTACTTTGACCTTAAAAACATCAAAACAAAAGTCAAATTTAAACCAACTATTTCATTATGTCATAAAAATTTCATAGTCATCTATAGAATTAATGGATCACCTTAAATATCTCAAATTATATTTATTTTAATATTTTTAATATCATTTATTTGATTTTTTCATTATTTGAATAATTATTGCAGTAGCATTGTGCAAGAATTAAAGGTGATTATTTATTAACAAAAAATTAAAAAAAATTACCCTAATTAATATAAATCTATTATATTTCAAAATACTACTTATAGTTGAATATATCCTCTGAATAACACCATATTAAAATTATTAAACTTATTAAAAACAAGATTTTGACATGATAGACTTTTCTTTAAATAAAATACTATAAAGGTCATAATATCATCCAAGTAGCCCTAAAAGGTTGTAAATTTTACTCTCTAATGATTATGGTCAAGATATACTCATCCAATAATATATATGTAAGTGTTTTGTTTATTTAATTTTTCAAATAATTTTTCAACCTAAATTACGTGATTTAACTTTTATCGTGGTAATAAAAATTACTAAGGTTACTATTGATTTTGTCAAAAAATAAAAGGGACTTATTTACTAAATTTGAACCCACTGATTCCAAAACTCAAAACCATTTCTCAAATTACAAAACATATAATTTTTGGAATTTAAATTAAAATTAAACAGGAAAAACACAATGAAAATTAGTTTTTCATAAAAATTCCATTTTAAATATAAAATGTATTTATACTAAATTCAAGTATAAAATTCATTTCAAAAACCATAATTATATTATTTTAAATAAAATTTAACTATGGAAAATTTCAAACTAATCCAAAATGTAACATCCTGGGTTTTTTGAGTGGGTTGAATTCCTCACCCGTTTTGAATTTTCAAAATTTAGTGGGTAGAAAAACTCTTTTCTTTATTATAGGAACCTAATTTTGAGAGTTAATTTGAACCAAGACATTTTTTGGGGGGTTCTTAATTCTCATCAAGTGTCTTGGGGTTTTGGTTGGGTTTTTTGGGAATCGAATGCCAAGAACCCAAGTTTTTGGGGTGCGTAGATTGGGGTACATGGTTTGGAAAAACTGTGTGGCCCCCCATGAGTAACCATGAATCTCTATAGATGCTATGTGTATGTTTTAAAAAATTATGTAGGAGGGGGTTCATGGATGTGTAGGTACTTTGTTGTTTTTACCAAAGGCTCATGCACAGTCTCCACACTGTTTGGAAAACTATGCAGGAAAATCGTTCAAGGTTACCCCTTTGGATAGAGGGTGTCGCACAGCTGGCACACGGTAATCCAAACCATGTGATCCAACAATGCACCTCATTTAAAGAGGTGAAATTTCATTTTTACCCTCCTCCTCTATTTTTTCATTTCTTCCTCATTTCTCCTCCCTCGCCCACGTATAGTAGAGGAGAAAACTCCTTCTCATCCTCTTCTAAGTGTGGAGCTCAATCCTCTATCTTCCATTATTCAAGCCCTCAGGATGGTTGGAACCACATTAGTAAGAGATTCAATCCACTTACTTTTCTTTTAATTTTCTCTCACCTTAAATAGTACCAAATTCATGTGATCCAATTTACCCTATTTTTTGGGTTTTCATCTAAAATATCGATTTCTTCCAAATCAGCTCAATTTAGAGACTAAGATCAAATGTGATATTGTCTACCAACACGGGGTAGGTGGTGCATATATTTCACCATGTTTTTATGGTTTTTTGGGGTGTGACTTTGAGTGCACCATTGGGTATTTTGAGCAAATACCAAATAATTTAATTGTTGTATTTTAATTAATGAATTAAACCTATGATATTCCTATGGGTATTCTCAATATAGACTAAAATGGCATGGGTCTGGTGAGAGGCTTTGGAAATTAGAAAAATTAGGTCAATTTGTTTTCTATTTAAATTAATTTGTTTTTATTAAATTTAATTCTTATAATGGTTCTATGGGAACTTGATAGGCTCAGCCTAAGGATTGAGATGGAATTGGCCATCTGGTATGAGGCGATGTAATCACCAGGTTGGGAAAGGCCTAGAATATATGAGTGATTATAATCACATGATGGGTGACATGGTCTTTGGATTGATGTGATTAGGTTTTCAGGTTATAGGAATGGCTCGGGTGATATTGGATGGTGATGACCATCATATTGAGCAATGTGGTCGTAAGGGAATGAGGTGCTAGATTATGTGTCTTAGGGACTTATTTGGTGATTTTCACTCACCTCTATTGACCATTTCTATATTTGGAGTCATGTGAACATATAAAGGACTTAGATTAAGAGGATGTATTGAATGCTAATGTGGGTAGAGGCCTCTGTTAGACACGGATTAGGGAAATGTTTGGAGGTTCTTATTATAGAAATATATGGGGTTGGTGAGAAGCCATTAGTTTAAAGTGTTGAGATTATCTATTGGGGACTGGGGATCCCTTTAATTGAGGTAGTTGTGCCAGGAATATTTGGGAGGATGGACATAATCATTCCTTGGGACAGCTGCTATTGATTCGACAGTGTTATTGATTTGAGGACAGATATCATTGTGCCTCAGACATCGAGCTTTAAGTGAATGGGGATTCATAAGAGCTGATATTTGTGGAAATAGTTACTTGTTTGGGGAATGCCTTCAAGATGTCAGATGTTTTTTGGACATGAGGTGTCGATTATCATGAGGTGCTGAGTGTTTCTATCATAGGTGGAACCTAATGGTTCACCTGGATTGATATACATTAGGGGATGTCTGGGAATTTATTCTAATAATCCTCTCTGCAACTGTATATTGGTAATGGTGGGAGTATGTGATTAATTAATTGTGGTTGTTGAGAAAAAATGAAGTAAGATTATTTATGTTATTTTAATGTGTTTCTTTGTTTATTTTAGTTCACCTACTATATCATAGTTGTAAGATAGGCACATTTTGGTGGCGTCCTAATAAGGTTATTTCTCACTCCCTACATGGGCCCTTCGGGAAGCATGTAGATTTCATGGATTTATGATCAAGTAAAGGTTTAGGATCAAGAGATGGATCTTAGTGACTGAGTTATCATGGGATGTATGATAAGGGACCTCAGTCGTTTCGGCATCAACTAGAGTTTCCCTTTATTTTCTTTCTACAACAGCATGCTATTATATGTGCGTACTGAGGTCAGCCACAGGTGACCATTTTTTTCTTATTGTATTATATGAACTTTTTGGTATATATTCTCTAAAAATGTTATTTTGTGATGTTTAAATTCTGAAAATGGTTTACTTTAAGATTTTTGATATCATTATTTCTTCTCCTGCTATTGTTGTGCTTCCGCCATGGGTAGGTTATTGGTCTTGAATTTGGTATTTAGTTTCCACTGCTCTATATGTACCAGACCATAATTATATCATCACTAGAGGATATAAACTCCCCACTATAACCTCAATTCACCCTTGATACTAGTCTTAAGCCATTAGCATATGGGGAGGCATGCTTAAGGCCCAGTGGCCCTTAGCCCGTAGCAATGTTAGGGTGGCTAATCGGGTCAGGGGGTATAAATGGTATTAGAGGAGTTTCTTTTACCCCTTTTGGGTATTAATGTTTGGGTTATGGTATAAATAATATTATTATGTTGTTGTAATTAGTTTTAGAACTCATGTTTGGGTGTCTACATTCCCATGCACAGGGGATGGACCAAGTTTCTAGGTGTGCAAATTGATGTTATACTTTGCTCATTTTATAGTTGATGTGATTTCCACCTAGAGTGGTACATTTTGATGTTATTTTTATCTTTCATGACATGAGAAACTTTTCCAAGGAAGGTAAGGGAGTATTTTTGGACCCTTTTCCTGGTAAGGAAATGGAGTATTTGTGAACCCTTATCCTGGTATGGTAAAGTATGTTTGTTATACTTTCTGGTTAGGCACATGGGATGTTTTATATATATATAAATGTGCCTGTAATATATTTCCTTGTGATATGTGATACCTGTATGTATGGTAATTGATCTTATAAGAGTAGGCAGGGATAATGATATGGGGTGATGTTGATCACTAGGTTGGACAATGTGGACATTGAACTTTGGAAAAATGGTTTGTCAGGATGCGTATGGTCTGAGGCATATCGGGGTGAGCTTCTTAAAATATCAAAAAAGTAAACTAAGTGGTTTTTTCATTCATATATTCTCTTTGGTGGAAATTTAATCAGCTACCTTGGATTTTTAGGGGATGCTTGACTCTGATGTAGGTAGGTGAGGGGCCATGAGGTTAGATTTATATCTGAAACATGGATCGGATATGAGCGAGTAAGGGGCCAAGAGGAAGGATGTCGAGAGACATGGTTGTGATGGGGGAGATTAAGGGTAGTGAGTTTGTGATTCCTATTACTAATTTACCTATCTACATTATATATATGTTATAATGGATGTCTGGCCATTATATTTGAATTCAATAGGATGCTACCTAGATGGGATCCAATATAGCATCAGTTAGGTGATTTTTTGGTACCTCATGATTGTGCACAGGTTCATACCCCTGATGGTCGAGATGAGGCCTTTGAGGGTTAATAATAGAATGATTCATAGGTATATTATTAGTTACAGGATCTAGTGAAGGTGGGTTAGCCACCAGATTTGACAGCTTTGGGTGCGTGGTATGATGAGCAGCTCATAGTGAGTCTAGTATGTGTCATCCAGAGGATTGTCAGGGGAGCTCAGGGAGTATATCCTTCCATGGAATACCTGACTTGGGAGTTCTGTTCACATTAACCACTACTATTTCAGTTTAAGGGAAGTCTATAGGCAGTGGAGAACTTGATCGAGTCAATCTAGATGATTTTTGAGAAGCTTAAGACGCCTCTAGGCCGGAAGGTGATACTGGTGAAATACATGCTCAGAGGACCAAGAAAATGCTAGTGGGATGTGCATGTTTAGGAAGACATACATGAGGAATTGTATTATAAATATTTTGAGTCCAGGTTCTTCAGGCACTTCTTTCTAGAGACGTTGAGGGAATAGAGGTCTCAGGAGTTTTTGAGCCTATAGCAGAGAGATGTGTCTTTCATGGACTATGCAGCTACATTCATCGAGTTTTCTTGTTTCACATCCAGTATGGTGGGTAAAGATACCTCAAGGTTGAGATGTTTCAAGGATGGTTTACGGCATGTCATTCAGGTGTAGGTAAACATCTTTAGGTTGGCCTCATTCTTATAGGTGGTGAATCAGGCACTCATAGCTGAGAGAAATTTGGTGGAATGGTCTTTCTCAAGTCAGGTGGGAACATTGGGTGATTATAGTAGAAACCCTTTATATACAAGGAATCAAGGCTGAGAGGGGTATCAATAGGGTGTTTAGTCTAGAGACTTGATTATATCACCTTGGAGTGGTTATTAGATGGTGTGCTTCCAGTACGAGTATCTAGGTCATGTGAGGACATAGTGTTATTGAGCACCAACGGAGTTCCAATATTTTCAATAGGTCATGAATCTCAAGAGGTTATATTGGAAGCCTTCTCAGATAACCAAAATTTAGGGATTAGGGGAGGCTTAGGGTTATGAGGTCATACTGGGAGTGGTACCAGGATATGGTAGTTGAGATTCAGCTACACATAGATGTCATTGCAGAGACAATGGGAACCAACAGTTGGGTTAGTGGCTGATGGATGGTATAGCACCGTAGGGATATCAGGGTTCAGGCTATGAGGCATCAGGCTAAGTGCATGTTATTGAGATGCTAGGGTTAGATCAGTCTAGTAATATGTTGACGGTTAAAGGTATGATGTGGGTGTGACTTGGGTTTTGTTTTATTTTGGAATGGATCTTTTTTAGGCATGTCTTTTTAGGGTGCATAGGGTGCATGCGATGTATCTATAGACTAACTAGATGTTTTTTAGTAGGTTAGAATCAGTTCGGATGTGTTATATATATATATAAGGTGTGTGGAACTAATATTTATATGTGGGAATCTATGGATGCATGGATTGCATGAGGTGTGTTGGAATTTGGGCTTAGATGCAATGCGGTTTACTTTAGGTTCCTATAACTAAGACTTCCTTGAGCATATATTGACATAAATGACCTAATTGGTTCCATGTGAGGCATGCGCATGAGGTGGAAATATGATGAGATGTGGTACTTGATGGGTGTCTAATGAGACACAAGTATGATGTGAGAACCTAATGAGGTGCAGTAGTGACAATGCTTTATGGGAGTACTTTGATTTCAAGGATAGTTGGTAGACCATCGATTTTATTTTATTTTTGGATTAGGAAGGGACTAAGGTTGGTAACTCCTAAGGTGGGGAGTTCCTTGAGAGAGTTTACCTATGACTATGAGACTAGGGTATACCAGGGTGTTTTTAAAGATATGGGTTAATTACCATCTCTTATTTATTCTTTATAGCTTAGGGATGAGATATGTTAAGTTGGGGAGATTATAAAGTCTTGGGTTTTGTGAGCGGGTTGAATCCCTCGCCCGTTTTGAGTTTTTAGAATTTGGTGTCTAGACCAAATATTTTCTTAATTATAAAAATCTAATTATTAGAGTTACTTTGACCCAATACCTTGTTTTTTGGATGATTATTAATTCTCAGAAAGTGTCTCTGGGTTTTGGTTGGGTTTTGGGGTCTTTGGATACTGAGAACCCAAGTTTCCAAGGTACGTAGACTAAGGATCATGATTTGGACAAACCTTGAAGCCTCCTAGGTGTAACTATGTGGTCCTCTAAGTGCTTTATGCATATATTGAAAAACCATGCAGGAGGGGGTGCATGGCCATGTAGGAGATTTTCATTTTTTAGTGGAGGATCACTCACGGTCTCCACACAGTTTGGAAAACTATGCAAGACAACTGTGTAAGGTGATCCCTTTAGAAATAGAGTGTCATAAGGTTGGTGCATGGTTATCTAAACTGTGTGATCCAATTATGAACCTCATTTAAATAGGTAAAATTAAATTTTTACCATCCTCCTCTATTTATTCTTTTTTTCCTCATTTCTCCTCCCTCACTCGCGTACAGTAGAGGAGAACCCTCCTACTCCTCCTCTTCTATTTGTGGATATCAATCCTTCATCTATGATCTATTATTCTAGCCATTGGGTGTGCTGGAACCACAATGATAAGATCTTCAATCCTCTTGCTTCTCTTTTCCTTTACTCTCTCCTTACATAGTGCTAAATCAATGTGATCCGATTTAACCTATTTTCATTAAATTTGTCTAAAACACCCATTTATTCTGAATTGGATCATGGTAGATACTATGATCAGATGTTAGAGAATCTACCAACATAAGGTAGGTGTTTTATATCTTTCTCTATCTTTTTTTGGTTGTTTTGGTGGTGCTTCTTTGAACGCACCATTAGGTAGTCTGAGTGAGACCTAGATAATTTAATGGTCTCCTTTTAATTAATGAATTGAACCTATGGAATGCCTATGGACATGATCAATCAAGAATAAAAATGTTATGGGATTGGTGAGAGGATTTCAACATTAGGACGAATAGGTTGGGGTGTTTTTTATTTAAAATAAATTGTTTTTATTAAATGTGATGCTTATGATGGTTCCATGGGAACATGATGGGCTCAAACCAAGGATAGAGATGGAATTGTCCATATGGTATGAGGCGGTGTAATTTCTAGGTTGGGAAAGTCAGGGAATCTATGATTGATGATAATCATAGGATGAAAACATGGTCATCAGATTAAGGAAATGAGGTTGTCAGGTTACGGGTATGGATCGGGTGATATTTGATAGTGATGACCATAAGATTAAGTGACACAATTTTAGGGGAAAGAGGTTCTAGATGGTTTGGTTTAGGGACTTATTTGGTGATTTATGATCACCCATGTTAGTTAATTTTTCATTTGGAGTTGTGTGAACATAGAAATGACATGAATGATTATGTGGTATTGACCCCTTGTGTGGTTAGAGACCTCTGTTAGATATGGATTAGGGAACTGGTTGGAGGTGATTATCATAAAAGTCCATAGGGATAGTGAGGAGCCATCGATTAACACGGTTGAGACTATCTGTTGGGGGATGAGTCTCACCGTACTTGAGGTCGTTGGGCTAGGACTATTTGGGAGGGAAGACATCATTATTCTTAGGGTTGTTGGTTGTTGAGTCAATGGTGTTATTTATTTTAGGATAGGTATTTATGTTCCTTAGATGTCGGGAATTGAGTTGATGGGGATTATTACTTGTTAAGGTATATGGGACCAGATACTTGGTTGGGGCGTGCCTTCTGGATTTTGGATATTGTTTAGACATGAGGTTTTGATTTTCATGAGGTTCCATGTGTTTCTAACAGTGGTAGAACCCAATGGTTCACCTGGATTGATATATATAAGGTGATAACTTGGGATATATGCTTAGGATCCTCCCTTCTACTGTATATTGGCAATGGATGATGCAGGTGATTATTTCCTTATGGTTGTTGGGCACAAAGGAAGAAATTTTATTTATATGATATGCATGTGATTCTTTGTCTATTTTATTACACCCTCTAGATAACAGATGTAGGATAGGCACACGTTAGTGGTGGCCTACTGAGATTCTTTCTCACACCCTACATGGTCACTTTGGGATGCATGTAGATTTCATGGCTTTATGATATAGTAAAGATTCAGGCTTAGGAGTCGAATCTTAGTGATTGAGTAAGCATGGGATTGATGGAAATGGACTCCATAGGTTCCTACATCAGTTGGAGTTTATCTATATTTTCATTATGTATCAACATGTTATTATATGTACGTACTAAGGTCATCCATGGGTGTACCTTTTCTTATTATTTTATTTTGTGACATATTTTTTATGAATTCTCTATAAATGGTATATTGTGATGTTGAAATTCTAAAGATGTTTTATTTTTGATATTTTTGATATTATTATTTCTTCTTCTGCTATTGTTGTATTTCAATCGTGGGATGGTTACTGTTCTTGAGTTTGTTCTTTCTTTTCCACTACTCTATATGAATTAGACCATTATTATATCATCACTAGGGTTATAGTATCCCCACTATCACTTCATTACACCCTCACTACTAGCCAGCAGCCTTTGGCGTATAGGGAGGCACGTTTAATGCCCAATGGCACTTGGCACAGAGTACTATTCATGTGGTTAATCAATGTGGGGAACTACACAAGACATAATTTTGCCTTTTGAAAACTTTAAAATAAAATATATTTTTCAATAAAAATCAGTACTTTTTGTTATTCCATAAAAGATCAATATTTTCAATAAATTCTCAAAAATTCATCCAAGGATAATTTTTATATTCTAAATTTAAAAAGTAAATTCATTTTTTCAAATAAATTTTCTAAAATTTATAAATATTAATTATAAAAATCAACAATAAAAAAAATAAAAATCATTTTTGAAGAAAATATATTTTTTTGAAGAATAAAATGACTTTACTAAAAATATAGTACTTATTTAAAAAACATTAATTAATACATTGTAAATGAGTAATACCATTTTATATTTCATAATTTGGTTAATAATATTTATTCCCTCTCATTTAACGGATATTTTATAATTGTCACATTTAAATAATAATATTTCCTTGTTCATTAAAGAGTAATGTTTTATATCTTGTAATCTATCAAACATAGTTTTTATTTTTTAAAAACTTGGCATGTTAAATTGTGTATGTAATGAAATATGATTATTTTAGGGTTTATTTCAATTTTATTTATGTGTATTTAAATTTTTTACACATAATAACTTCATTTCTTAATTCTCACTTTATCATTATGATCTTTTATGGGTTACTTTTCTCACTTTTGTTTATGTGAGACATATTTCATATTCATAATTGTTTTCATTTTTATGGTTTTTATACTACCTCGTTGATATTTTATATCATGAATTTATTTATATTCAAGTTATTTAAATTTTAATTTTACATTATTTATTTCAAGGGTGTTATGATTCAAAAGTTACCAAAGTGATACCGGTTTATCCTAAAATCTCATTTTTATTCAGGATTAGTTATATGTAAATTTATATTCAAAAAAATTATAAACTCTATACATTTAAAACTCCATATATTTTTATTTATATATATATATGCATTTTACATGTTTTTTTTTAATTTTACTCTCTTTGGTACTTAATACGATTGAGAAAATATTTTTTTAACAATATTCAACCTTATTTCTGCTTTGGTCGATGAAAATTTTCATCCATGTCCATGTTTTTAAAAAATGTTTCAATAATGTTCTTATCTACATTTCAATGATTTAAAATTTTAATTTTAAACTATCTTTTACTTTATTTACAAAGGTTTAAAAAGGAATATTTTTCCACATTTCTTTTATAGCACATTTTTACTTTCTTTACAAAGTGAAACATGAATTCTTTTTTAACTTATACGGATTGACTGTCTCTTCCTAACCTCGTGAATATTCTTTTATTTGAAGACAATTTTATAGTTTTCTATGGTTCTTCTAAAAGAAAATATTTTTTCTAATATTCTATAATTTTGTAGATTTTAAATGAGTGATTTCAAAATGAAAAGGGTGTTTTCCTTAAATAATAATCCGGTGATCTTTTAAAATTATTTTCATCTATATTAATATCCTTTTATTAATATTATTATTTACTAGGGATATACTCTAATGATACTATCTGATATATTTTTTGGATGGATTTTGATCATTTTTAATAGGGAATGTATTGAAATTCCACATGTTAATTATTCACATACATGTCGTTATTGATTATTATGGCATGTTGATTAAATTGTATTGATTATTCATATGATGAATTCATTAGAATTATTAAGTGATGGGTGAGTCTTGGAATTACATATCCCCTCGATGCATTAGTGGGTCTCATGAGACAAACTAGAATGTGTATTTAGTAGATGTATGCACAATTATTTATGATTTATTAGCACGAGGCCTTAATGGTTTGTTTATGATGTCTTGGAAAAAATCCTTGACATTATGATCATGATGTTTTTATTTATTCATTCTATCATTATGAAACTAGTTATTATTATCTATCTAATTATTTATGTTATTATGTTATCTATAGATATATTCCCCTTTATGATATTTTCTATATGGTATATTTTATTATTTTTTATCTATTCCATAATATTCATGATTTATTTATTCTATGATATCTTATGTTATACTCTTTACCTTATTAACCATATGAGATCAACATTTATTTTTTTCCATTCCCTAGGATACCAATAAGGGATATATAAATGATTTTAGGGATATAATTGAATAAATAACAATGTTCTCAATAAAATTTTAAAGTTGTATTTCATGTGTTCAAATTTAATGTGAGAATCATCTATGTATCTAGTATCTCATGTCTAGTAAACTATTTGACCCTTTGAGATGTGATCCCTTTTCTCTTTTACGGATGTATTAAAATAACCATCATATTTGGGTAACTAGAGAAAAGGTGTTACAATTGGTATCAAAGGAGGTTTATTAGGACCCTTAGGAGATATATTTAGGAAAACATAGATTAGAGAACATAACTCTATGATAGATTCTAGAGATAAAACTATATATTGGTTAATATCATGAAGTTTTGGAAAAATAGTTATTGTGTGGTTTTTCTAGGAAATACATCCCTATATAGATATTGTAAAGTGGATTCAGATGTATCATGGATGCACCTAGGGGTAACAACCATGAAATGATCAGATTGGGTATTTTCTCGATTGTCACTTGTGCACAATGAGTGGGCCTAAGACTGGAAACATGGATATAAATTATTGGGGATATTCTTAGGTTAATTCACATTTTATTTATGAACCATTATGATAAATCAGTTGATATAAGCTATGGAAACCTATGATATGCTATAGGTATAAGGGATAAACCTAAATTATCATGGGTTGATAAATTTGAGGTTGATCATAAGTTTAAAGGCATAAATACCCCATTTAAAATTTTATGTGATAGAAATTTAAGATGATTAAGGATATTTTTTAAGGAATTTATGGGACTAAAACCCTTTTTTTTACATTAATTTTAGTGAAAATTTTATTTTAAGAAGAATAATTCTACGTTTTTTGGAAATAAGTTGAAAGGTATTGATAACTTTTTGGTTTAATATGATCATTGATATTAATATGGTTAATTGGGATAAAAGTGTTATTTTATATTGGGAACATGTGTTTTATCATATATATAACCATGGGATTAAAAAAAAATTGGTGACTAAGTGAATAATTTTATTTTTGAATAAGTACACTATATTGGGAAAATTATATAATTAAGGTAAATAGATTTATTTTTGTCTAACATGGGATTTTATTTGAAGAATATAGGTTGAGTTTTCTTTTGTAAGAATGTATGATTTTATTGTGGCTTTATAGTGATTTAGGTTATTTGTGGGAAAGAATAACATATTTTATATATTATATGATAGGTCATATACATTTTTGGTATATGAATTTATAATTGAATATTAGTATTCAGAGAAAAATGTTAATTTGATCTCAAAAGAATATGTGCTCAAAACTTTCGGAATTTTGGGTTTTTAACTTGGTCATGAATTTTTTTGAGGAGTTTTAAGGTTAGAAAAATATGTAATGATTTATGTTAAACTTTGGGTGTTTTGGTTGAGGATTTTTATATTAATTAAGTAATTCTTATTATGAATATTTATCCACATTGGATAACTTGTGCAAACCATTTTGGTTTTGGTAAATATATAGAGATAAAAGGAATGTATTTTCATTCTATTATGGATCAGATGATCCATTAAAAGTTAATTTTAGTTCTTCAAGCAAAAAAACTCATCTTGATTATTCTTTTCGTGTAGTAAGAAATGAGATAGAAGTTTAAATTGATTAAAGAACAACAAAATGATGAAATTACTCTTATAAAATGGAAAGAAATCAAGTAAGTATATTTTATCATGTTCCCTATCTTGATATTAAAATAATACCTTAAATCTAATAAAATGATCTTGAAATAAAAAATTTATCATATTACTTTCATTTCTTATGAATTTATGGTTTTCTTTATCCATTATGGATTTATGGTTTTTTGGTAATTTACTTTATCTTGAACATGTTCTCTACCACTGCCTATTATTACTTGGACATTAGCTTTCTTCTCCATGTACATATTTTCACTTCACCTTAATTTTCTCCCTGTATGGGAAAACAATCATGTGTTATTTTAGGTAACCTTTATGTTTCTCACTTTCCCTTTTCAAATGAATATTTATTATCTCTTTGTATGATATAGTTTTTCAATAAAGGTGTTTTCAAATATTAAATCATTGATTACCGAAAAAAAATTGGGAGGACACAATTTATTTAATTAAATAGAAAGTTTCTTCTAGAAAATTTAGTTTAAAATAATACTATACTCGATAGAATACTTAACATGAAACACTGATCATTAAGAAAATTGTGACATACTATAAAAAAATTATAATTTATATGAAACCATTACAACCTAGCTGTTAAATTAGAGAAATGGTTATAAATTACTATATTATTAAATATATGTATAAATATAATATATAATTAAAATTTATTTATTAATTCATAATAAATATCTACTCAGCTTTCAGTAAAGACATTTTTTCTTCAAAAATATGTTTTTGTCAAAAAGCATTTTATTACATTCTCTACAAAAATATTTTAATTAATTTTAGCCATTTTTTTAGAAATTATATCTGAGAGAATTAATATCATTTTTAAATCAAAATATCAATATTATTATAGGGTTATTTTTTATATTTCTTTCTAAAAAGATTTATTTTTCAATGAATAGTGAAAAATATCGATTTTTATAAAACTATCATTTCATTTCATTAATTCAAGTAATTTAAAAGTACCATTATATTTTGGATTTTTTTAAATAAAATAAAATCAACTTTATTAAATATAATCTAAATAATTCCATTGTAATAAATATTAGTTTTTATTTTTGTATAAGTTCATTTTTATGCTTAAAAACACATTTTTCTAAAAATAATTTTTCATTTAATTTTACACATTTTTATTAAAATTCATTTATGTCACTTATATAAATTTAATATTTAAAAATTTATTCCATATTAGTAATTAGGATTTTAAAATTTTAAAATATTACCCTTTAATTTTTTGTTGTTATGAATAGTAACCATGGTAAAAAACTTTCACCATAATAAATGGTAAATTGGGTAATTTTGGTTAATAATAATATTATAAGTCTTTAAAAATCCATCCAAAACTTTCCCTTATTTAATTGTATGATAATAATTTGGCTATAGACATCATAAATTTTAATATATGGAATTTGGGTTTCATGTTTCTTTGATAATGATATTTATATTATTTTTAGTTAATAAAATTACAAAATGTCACTTTCTTTTTATAATATCTATGATATATTTTACATGGGATAAAAAATAATTTATGATCAATTTTAAATGTTAATTTTTAATATTAATAAATTATTTTTAATATATTAATTCTTTTTAAAAAATTAATGATGATATAATCATCTTAAATTCTTACGTAATATTGATACAGTGTTTGTCCAAGTAGTATAAAAATAAAAGTAAAAAATTATAAAATTAATAAAATTAATATTTTAGGGATGAATTGTGGTATTCCCTGAATTTAATAGGTAATTATAAATTTTAATTAATGTTATAAGTTTTTATATTCAAATTTCATTTTTTTTTTGTCTTTGAATCCAAATTAAATGAACAGTCACAAAAATTACTATTTATGATTTATGATAAAACATTTCTATTTAATTGATTTAAAAATAAATAAATATATATATATATATAGTAAAATTGGGTTGGTATATAGTCTAAAATTTTACCTGTGGTACATTATTTATCCATATTTCACCTTAGATTTAAATTTAATACCCTTAAAGGCTAAAAAATGTGTTACTATGGTTAATGTTAAAAAGGGTTAATGAGTGGGTTAAACCCAAATATAAAATTTAAAATGTAACTTATAAAGGTCTAAATTTTATTTTTTGAGTTTATTTTGACATTATCATGTCTTAAATAAGAAATCATTTCAATTTTTTCCTCTTTACATGATTATGATATACAATATATTTAAATCATTTTTTTAATTCTAAGTGTATCATTTCCCTCACATATAAAAGGGAACCTCCTCTTATAATTTATTCACAATGTTTGAGAACCATATATCAGAAAAAACATTTCCTAATACCTTCCTATATTCATTATACACTTCATATAGCTTATGGTATTCTCCTAAGACCATCCTAATAAGGCTTAATGTGTGATCCAAAAGAGGTCTCTCAAAGAATATGTAATTTTCTTACCCGAATATTTCAATGTTTATTTCTTATTATACCTCCAATAAATCTATTGTATCCATACAAACATAACTACTATAGTGTCATAAATATACTAATATGTTATTATTATTATGATAAAACAATTTTCTACCTCATTTCCATCTACTGGGAAATAAAATTATTGCTCGTGTGTATGTGTGGACTATCACCTCCACGTATCGATATGATTCATTTTTCATCACCATATTTTTAGGGATGGTTATGCTGATGGGTTTAATGAATATACATGATATTAAATACATAATTATTATTCTTTAAATATAATATATTACTTAACTTATTACCCTTCCACCCATTAAAATATGATAATTTCACTTGTGTGTACGTGTGGACTACAACCTCCTCGAGGTAATGTGATTCATTTTCCATGTTTTCCTTTCATGGATAATTCTAAAATTTTATTTAATGTATCCAAATGATAACTAGTTAATTATTAAAATTATATATAATATGTATCAATTAAACCTTTTATCATGGTCAACCTACCAAAGTTGTTATGCGGTTATAAACCGAATGTCCTCAAAAACATCTACCACAAACTTAACTGATTTAATAAATATATAAGGTATGGTAATAAATGAAAGAAAACGGATAATTATTATATAATACACCTTAAAAAGTTTCTTAATCAATTATACTAACTTAAAATTGAAATTTTTTATTAAAAATAGTATGTTTATAATATATATGAGAAAAAGTGCATATGTGGCATGTCAGAATCGGGGTAAGGGGTTTTTTAACTCAATATATTTTCATTTAGTTATATTACTTCTTCATTGTCTATGTTATGAAAAAAAAATGTGTGTGTGATGGGATAAGATTATTATATTTTTTATTTCCAATTATTTTATATGGATTTATTACAAATAATCAGTTCATGAACTAATTCACACTTCAATTCTACAATCTTTGTAAGGGTTTCTCAAATCAATTATGTTTTTGTGAGACATATTCTATATTCTTCACTTGTTTCTTTTGTGTGGTGTTTATAATACCTATTAAATATTTTATATCATGAATATATTTATATTAATGGTATTTAAAGTTTCAACTAAATTTATTTATTTCAAGGGGTTATGATTCAAAAGTTACCAAAGTGGTAAGGGTTAATTCTATAATCTCATTATTTATTTTGGATTATTTATGTATAAATTTACATTGAAGGAAATTATAAGATATTTCTATTATAAACTAAATGTATTTTCTTTATCTCTACTTATATTTTTATTTTATGTGTTTTTCTTTCATTTTAATCTTTTTGGTACTTAATTCAATTGAGAAAACATTTTTTTAATAAAAGCTAACCTTACTTCCTCTTTTATTGATGAAATATTTCTATAATGTCCATTTTTTCTAAAAATGTTTCATTAATTTTCTTATTTTTATTTTAATGATTTATAAAGTTAATTTTAAACTATATTTGAATTTATTGATAAAGTATTAAATATGGATCTTTTAAATGTTTCTCATATGAAACATTTGGACTTTCTTTTAAAATTGCAAAAATGATTTTTTTTAATGTGTACAGGTTGGTCACCTATTCATGTCCTCATGAATATTATTTTATTTAATGCTTCCTTCACAAGCTTCCTTAGTTATTTTCAAATAAAATCTTTTCCCTAATATTATATAAAATTTTATATTTTAAATAAGTGATTTCAAAATTAAAAGGGTATTTTCCTTAAGAAATTTTATTGTTATATTTTAAATGTATTCTCATCTAGGACAAAATCATTTTATGAATATTAGTCTTAAATTGGGATATAATCTACTGATACCATCAAATAAATTTCTATGGATTTCTTAAGTTCATTTTTACTTGGGAAAATATTTAAATTCCATATACTAATTATTCTAATACAAATCATTATCGATTATTTATGATAATTGATTACATTGTATTGTTTATTAATATGATTAATTCATTAGACTTATTAAGTGATGTCTGGGTCCTTGAATTATATATCCTATTGATGCATCTATTTTTCTCATAAGATAAACTATCTTTGGTATTTGGTGTATGATCTCCCAATTATTTATAGTGTTCAGGAATGAGGCCTTAATGATTTTTTTATGGTGTCTTAGCTCAAGGCCTTAATGGTATGATTAAGATTTATAATATTATGTTGTTGACGCCAGTCAAATGAGAATTGAAAAATCCAAAATGAAAGAAATACCTAAATATGGGTATTATTTTTTCCCACATAAGAAAATAAATAAGAAAGTTACCAAGACCCATGGATCATGTGAGCCTCCAAGGGATAAGTGATTGTGTGACCATCATAAGGTCACATGAAGGAGTGATTCATAGCACATAGCCTAAGGAAGATCCCACATAGCCCCTTTGACAAGTCCTTCCACACTCACAAAAGAACCTCGGATAATTGATGATCACGAGGCATAAATTAGATAATCTTCCTCAAATCACATGGCTTTTCAACTAATAGATGACCGAAAACCCATCCAAAAATCCTTAGAAAATGGGAGAAAATATCCAAAAGGTGGGTTTCTGTTGTGTTCATAAATCTCACATGGCACATCACTGATGAGTAGAATTATTATCCACAACAACATTAAAACAAACTTGAGAACTCATTGAACTTTGTAAAATAAACAAAGGAAATAAAAATGGGGAGGAGGAGGGAGCCTCTCACGATCGTAAAAGTCATACAATAAAACCCTAACAGTCTGCAAGACACTACAAGAACCTAGTGACATGTATTCTTCATCTCATGAAAGCCCCTTTGGCTTGTCAGCCTCAAATAGTGAAGGGTGTTGAGTATGTCCAAGAAACCACACACTCCACCTTTGGCTCCTTAAGGACAACCATATGGAATTTTCTATAAAGTGATCACACATCTCCATAGGACCTTTTGCGGTCATGTGACACATCACATGGAGGTAAGGTGATTGTTCTCAACAATACCCAAAAAAACCTCACGAACTCCCCAAAATTTTTAACATAAACAAAAGAAATGAAGGGGGAGGAGGTAGAAGCCTCTCGCGATTATAAAACTCTTGCGACATGCTAGGGATGTATGCAGCACAGTCTATCAATCCCCTTTACATGTCAACCTAATCCCACAAATACCCCTAGACAATCTATCCTTATCTCATGGAAATTCCCAAAAAAGTCACCTGATATCATGTAAAGGCCTTCTAGAGGCACCCTGGTCTTAGGAAGGCCCTTGGACATGTCAACCTAACAACATAAAAGTCCCTTAACATGACTACATGAATCAAAAAATCCCCATTAATTAAAAATAATCCAACAAAGGAGGCATTGATGGGATGATCCTATGGTCGCTGAAAATTAGTCAATTCCCTTGGAGTGATCCATGGTAGAGACTCGTGAAGACGCATGATACCAAATCCCTTCTCCAACTCAATCTTGGATTCGTGTGATATGCACCACAAAAAGAGGATAATAATCAGGGTGGAGAGGTCTATAAATCCCCTACCCCATCATGAAAAATGAATAACCATGAGGAGGACCACTACTCTTTGAATGAAGAGATGTCCTTCTCACACCTAGACATGCTATCACTATAAAAGATTTATCAGAATGTCTTATCTCACGATTGTCAAGATTTCTGTCAGGTAATATACTGGGGAACAATCAGAGCGATCATTTGGCATGCATAAATCACTTCACATGATCACTCATAGACCATGCAAAGGAATCCTGATAGGACACATGAAGAATGTCCCATAGATCATCTAAATCACACAAGACATAAAATAAACTAACACGGAACAAATATAAGTAATTATCAATATAAATTCTAGAAAAAATACTAAAGGTGGGAGACTTATGTGAAGGACATACACATTAATCTTCATGCACTTTGTGTGAACCACCCATGACACACAACAACACCAGGTCATGTCATCCTGATCTTGAGATGTCCCTTAAATATACTATTTGAGTCATGTGAAGTCATTTGGACATGTCTAATAAAGTCACATGGTTCCCCTTAGTCATACCACCCAAGTCTCAAAAAACCCTATGGTCTTTCCATTCACATCTTGTGATGTTCTTCAGACACGTCACCAAACTCATGGAAGCAGCATTTCATGTCAGCTAAGTCTCATGGTAAAACTCAGGCATGTCAAATGGATCACATGAAGTCCTTCGGAAAGATCATCCAGGTCTCAAGATGCCCTCCAGAAATATTAGCTAGGATATGCAATGCCCTCTAAGACATGTCACATTGACTCTCATGACACCCTCCATGTGTATCAGCTAGGTATCTCTATGACATGAGGGTTTATCAGCCATATCATAAAACAACCTCTAGGCATGTCAAATAGGATCATGTGATGGCTTCTAGGATCAACCATCCAGGTCATGAAATGTTCTTCGGATAAGTCATCCTTGATCATGCGATGACCCTCAGACATGCCATCTAGTATATGCGACGTCCCTAAAACAATCCAACTGAATCATGTGATTTTGTTTGGACGTATCTGCAACATAACTTGAAATGTTAAGTCATCCTCTAACATTTAAAAATATATAATCAAGGAATGTTATGTAGGAAATTAATCAGGTTTTAAAAGCAAGTTGTTCAGGTCAACAAGGGCATCTCAGGGCTTGATAACTTTGTCCACCCTCATTGTGTAATCCCTGAACAAATGAAAACACCAATGTGTAATCCCCAATCAACTAAACTATTATGAATCTGATTCCTACCATAACCAAGATATAAAGGATGTACTTTTGAGGCCTGATATCTGTTATAACCATCCAAAGGGATGTTCTGATGCATAATCCCTACATCCAAAATCAAAGAGACAGATCATTTTCCATCTCTTGTTTAGCACACTGAGAATAGATCCCGTGGACTTAGGGAGTTGAAATAATCATATAATTTTCATTTTAATCCTCTAGAAAGTCAAGGGAAACCTCATAGTGTAACCCAAATTTGTGACATAATATGATATGTCTCATATATAGGGAAACATTAGTGTGTAAGCCCCGATCAACTAAACTATGAAGGATCTGATTCTTGTCATAACCAGGATATGTAGGATGCCTCTTCGAGGCCTGATCTCTATATTAACCATCCAAAAGGTTTTCCCAGTTCATAATACCCACATCTAAAAGAAATGATATTGGTTATTTTACATCCTTTATTTCTCACACCAAGCATAGCTCATGTGGGCATTGGGAGTCACATTAATTGTATAATTTTCATCACAATCCTCAAAAAATAAATAAAATCTTCTGATTTTGAGCCATGATCAGTGGAATAAGATGATATGTCCTGCATATAGGGAAATATCAGTGTGTAAGCCTTGATCAATTGAACTACAATGAATTTTATTCCTACCATAATCAGGATATGTAGGATACCTCTTAAAGGCCCGATCTCTACATTAACATCCAAGGGTTGTCTCAGTACATAATCCATGCATTCATATGCAATGAGGATGATCACTTGTTATCCCTAATTTCTCACACCGATCATAGCTCACATGGGATTAGGGAACCACAATAAACACGTCATTGGAATTATGAATCTCCATCAGCCATATAAATCTTAGTATTTAAGCCTCGTTGAGTGGCATGATATAAATATCCCTTATACAAGGGCATATACCTTGGGTCCAATCCCAAGGGCATGATTGAACTACAATAACTTTGATTCTCGTCCTAACTAGGATATATAGGACATATCCTTGAGACTTGAGCTCAAATATCTAGTGATAAGTTCTCACACATATGTCATTTCCATATGATGTTAAATTGAATGGGTTTACTGAACTACATGGGTTTTTATGCAATAATGAGGATATATAGGATGCCTCATAATAGCTCATTCCCCACCTTAGAATATTAATCACCTCTCTATGTAGAATAAAATTCCAAAGTACCTATTTATATGGATTTAGAACATAAGTAACTACCCATTACTAGGGAAATGGATGAGGAACCTTAGATACATACAAATGGATTCATAATGAGATCCTCATATTCTTCACATAAAAAATATTTAACCTATAAATAATTTTGTTAGGGTAATAGGTATCATATTGGGATTAGGAATAAATTCAAGAACATATCTTAAAACTATAAGAGAGTCTCATATTAGGCAAAAATTCCACCAAAAAAGGTTTGATGAGCCCGACCTCCTATTCTCTCAACCAATGTGGATTCCCAAGCATCGTTGGGTATGAAACCCCAACTGACCACCAGCCTTTGGAAAGTAGGTCTATACCTAGTAATGGATGAGGAAACTATTTGTAGTTTCTATTAAAGAATGAAAATTGTGACCTGATGTTATTAGTTTTTCAAGAATCAAATCCTTCAAAACCAACCATTGATCCAAACCAAACCCACCTCAATGGGGGTTCCATGTCGTCTCTTCTTAGATGAAACAAAAATGGTGAGCCCAATGTAAATCTCTCCAATAAAAAATGATTAGGTTATTATCCATCAGTCATTTTTTCACACTATATGAAAAAAATGGTAAACCCAATGTGAACCTCTCAAATAATATAATGATCAGTTAATCATACATCAGGCCACTTGGTTTTTTATATCATATGCAAACAAAGCTGATAAGACCGAAAAAAAATTTTATAGCTAATCCTCTATAATTGGGATTACCATAAATAATTATATCCTCACTTTGATAAGTTCAATCAAGAAGAATGGATAGATCAAGAATAAAAGGGAAATTGTGTTAACCATTCATATCTAATTGAGAACACATCATGCTTGCGATATTGCACTAATCGGTAACCTTATTACTTATTGTCTGCATAATTGTAGATACTTATCTCATCAATAGAATCCAGATTCAAGATAATGTATTCATCATACAGTGACTTATCCAGTAAATTAGTAATGGTTTCAACCCCTACTGGTCACAAAATGATCTCACCTTCCCAAAAGATTCAATGTTAAGTGGTGAGAACATTGGTCAAGTAATACCTCCAATGTGGTACAACACCAACCTTGAAAGGTTCCCACAAGGGTATACAAGCATGAAAAATAATGATTCCACATCACCGAGGAATATCTGTGGCTAAGCTAGTGGCTCTCATCACCACATCCAACCACTTTGGGAGTCTATCCCTAGAGTGTGCCAACTACCACCTTTATTATCTGATGGAAGTGGACCAGAGATTCAAATAGGGATACCTACCGGTTTAGGTGCCACTGAGGAGGGAACCTATTAACCTCTATCACTATCATCATACCACTGATACCCATCAGTTGCCTGCTAAGTGTACCACCGAACACATTGTCACCTATGAATCTCATGCATGGGTAACAAGGAAGATACATCGGGTGAGGAAGACATTGGAAATCTATGATAGGTCTCATATCCCTACTCCTACTGATGGTGTATATCGGCATATTCTTACAATGACCAGTGAGAAGCCTCATATCCCTGCTCACTCGAAACAAGTCTATGAGAAGATCCCCACGGTAGGCATGGGGGAGGTGCATATCCCTACCCTTGTTCATGAATTCCATTGGTATATTCTAGTGGAACAAGGAGTACATAAGTGGGATCATATCCCAGCTTCAATAGAAGATATCATCCAGTATATAATGGAGACAGAAATTTTGTAGGCTTATATCCCTGCACACACTTTTCTAAAATGACAATACATCTTAGCAATAGCTAAAGAACTCTACTATCATATTCCATCACTATTTCAGATGTAGGGATAGGCACATATTCTTATCCCTATATCCAGGATAGCTCAACACTATGATCATAACAAACAAGTGGCTTATCCAGAGAAATCACTCATTATTGCTTCTATCTAGGAAGATTATCAGCATATTTTGATAAAGGATATGGCATCAGACCAGGCTCATATTCCCATTATAACCTAGTCTCTCTAGTTGAGAGCATAAAATTTCTCAAGAAAGGATCACATGTCTGTCAAAAAATTACAGTGGTATATTCCAAAGGCATAGGATTGAGCTCATATCCCCATTCAGGTTAGGGATCACCAGGTGAGGGGGAACGTGCCTCAGGATAGGCTCATATTCCTATTTAATAAGTCTAACATCATAATTCAAAGTCCTAGTATCGGGCATATATCCCCATTCTTTTCAGGGATAACCAAGTTAAAATATCACATGCCTCAGTACATTCTCATATTTCTATTAGGGAATCTACCTGGAATATTTCAGTAGATCACAGAATCTATGAACATATTCCTACTTCTTCCAATGAATGACGGCACCAGCATCATTTCGAGGTGATATAGGAGGAGAATCATATACCTTCTCCCATTCTAGAGGCTTATCAGCATATTCTAGTGGGGAATTAATATTCAGACTAAGCTCATATTCCTACTCCAACCAGGGCTCACCAAATGAGATTAGAACATTCCTCAGGGTAGGATCATACTCCTGCCAAGAAAGACCAGTGGAATATTCCAAAGGCTCAGGATCATAATCATACTCTTGTTCCAACTGAGACTCACCAAGTGAAAATGGAACATGCCTCGGGATAGGTGCATATTCCTGTCAATAATGAAGAATATCATTAGCATATTTTAGCTGCTTCTCAGTAGTGGGATCATACTCCCATAGCACCAGATAGTTATAAACATGTTCTAGAAACTGTCATATGATAGGCTCATATCCCTACTCAATTCTGAAAGGTAGTTTAGAATATTCTATCCATGACACAGGACGTGGCCCATATTCCTAATCCGCTCAATTTCAGTGTCCTTGAGGTTGTTCAAGACACATTCTCAACACCAATACGGTCCTTAAACTCTTCCATAAAATTATAAGATGATCATTACCATGATATTCCTCCTTGTGGTAGTGTGGGGATATATCACATGGACTCTACACATAACATCCACTGTGTTAAACCTCCCTATGGTGATATCTCCCACGAACAACAAAATCCACCCCTTTCCCATACACCTCCATATAGAGAGGTTTTAAAATCTTATAAACCTTTATATATAGAGGTTTTAAGATATTAGATTCCTTCATATAGAGAGGATATTTAAGAAATAGGGTAAAAAATATATAGTTCCCCATAAAATTCCATCTTCACTCCACTCTAGTCAGCAGGTGACCCTTAGAAGCATCTTTTATGGTCTGACTGGATAGAGGTGTGTGAGTCTAATGAAGAGGAGGTTGAAATTGACATATAGAGAGAGTTATATGAAAACAAACTATTCATCGTGTTATATCCCATTTATAATTTTGACTATGAGATCCCATATTATCTATAAAAAGATTTCATACCTTATCTACAGCAAAATATGCGGGCTACTCATCATCAACTGAAGGATAGACTCCTCTCTTATCTAGGATATGAGGGTTACCTTCAGACCATCAAAATACTCTATTGTTAGCTGAGTCTAGCTATTATCTCTATAGACCAGGATCTGAAAATGGAAAAGTACAACACAAATTTGCAACATGCTTTCCACCATTACATCATAACTCTTTGACAGCAGATCATTGAGGCCACCTCATGCATCCATATTTGAGGATTGGGATATTATGGATCATTACACTTTTCTTCACCCCCAGAACAGCAGATACCCTTAGATACGGTGTTCTATAATGTCATAGCCTCCATAGAAATCAAGGTACTGGGTAATGATTGGGCTAGTTGGTCACTACAATAGAGTTATTTCACTTCAACAGTGCTCAGAAATCTAGAACATAGGGAGAAGATAGACAAAAAAATCTTTGAACTGGGTCCCTAGAAGTAATGAGAATTCATTTCAAACACGAAGACTGAATTTTTGATCTCCTGAATAACTTTTTATAGATAATGGTTCTCACTATGGGCTACTATCGCGCACAAATTCTCTACGAGCATAGTTGTGCTACATAAAACGGGCCATAGTGGAAACTTCTATATCAACTGTCTAGAAGAGGACCTAGCTCATCGGAATGGGGCAATATCTACCACCTCCTCCACCTCTTGGATCATCAGTTCTCAATAGGATTTAGGATATACTAGTAGAATGTACAAACAAACCCTATCCCACTATGATGGGGGCATTTAAATCTCAATAATCATCAACAATTTCTTCATATCTTGAGAGGATCTTGGGTAAATCAATGGTGATTACAGATCAACCCCACCCAACTAGGATGGGGGCATCTATATCTCTATGTTTTTTCCAGGAGTCATCAAATCCTAGACTGAAATCATTGGATCCTCAATAATGGGGCCAATAAATATCAATTTTGGCCCCAAATAACCCCCACCCCATAGGGAGAGGAGAATTTTCATCATCACCATCACTATAGAGATAATCATTCTTCTCTAGGTTGGGAGGAAAAAATCAACGGTTGACATCCCACATGTTACTCCCACTGTAATAGAAACCTCTTTTGATCAGGACCCACTCATAAATAATGTCTAAAAACTCCCTTAAGGTCACTTTTCATAGAAAATGTCGAGAGGAGTGTGTGGTGAAGGTGATTAGACACTGCTGGGGTCACAAGCCAAAATAGACCAATATCGCAAAGGGTTTAAATAATGACCCTGATGAAGGCAGTACAGAATCAGCCTATTGCGTCGAAAGTAGTGGGACAACCACTATTGCCTGATATGCCTCTGTTAATTTCATCACTATCAACATGATAGACATTTTGGATTAATAATAAAATATAGAGGGTTACAATAATGAAAATGTACCCCTAGAGGAGGGTTATTTGGATTCCCTAATCAAGGATGCATGCACCCGGAACAAAATATTTCTCCAAAATCTGGTACCTCTAAATAACAATATACCATTTCTCTAGTGGAACACTGCTAAATAAAAAAATAAATGTGTGGATACATCTCAATCACCACCCAGAAGAGTTGAGGTTCCTTCTATGGAGGAACAACTATCACAATATAAGAGTGAAATGAAAACTCTCCAATAACTCAATGAGGAGATACTCAAGGGAAATATCCCTACTAGGTAGTATCTTCAGGATAAGGTGAATATCACTCCTCCTATAAGAGAAGATATGCCATCAAGAGTGGAATCTAAGTGTTAGATGATCTCTGAATCTAGATAGACAATCTACATAAATGAGGAGGTCAAAAATGATCATGAATTTCCTCCATTTTGGTAATAGACCCTCCCTCATCAGAGAAATCATTCAATCTTAGGATGAATTGAGGATCAGCGGGAGGCAAAGTCAAGGCCACCACATCGAGCCCCACCAACTCCATATAGCTAGGAAGAATCTCATATAGCAGTTCCTGTGGAGTTTATTAATTCCATTGAGTCCCTAGCTACTCAAATAGAATCCATGGAAGGGATACATGCTCCTATACAGTTGAATAGGAATCAATATCCCGAGTTGGTGGATGAATCTTTATATCCACCCAATTTTTGAAATCCTACCTTCTCTACCTTTTATAGTAAATGAAACCCTGAAAATCATCTCACACACTTTGTATCCCGATGTGGGTCGATGATGGGCCCTTAAGATCAACAGGAGGTGACAAAGCTAAGTTGTTTTGTATAGACTCTAATAGAGACAGCTTTTGTATGGTAAAACATCCAACTAGAAGGATCTGTTATAGGATGGGAAGACCTTCGTTGTCAGTTCATTTATTAGTTCATCTCCATGCTAAGGAAAACAGTGATTTTTGACCTAACAAACTACAATCAATGTGAAAATGAGAGGGTTTCCAACTTCATAGACAGATGGAAAGGTTTAACATGTTCACTCAGCATCTCTATCTTTTAGGAGAAACTACTATAAATATATGCAGAAAATATTCAAGATGAGTTGAAAACACCTCTGGTCCCAATGAAGTATCTAGGTGGGTTCCATGAGTTTGTAAAAAATAGAACAACGTATTGAGGAATCCATTTAGTGAACCCAATACAAAACTCAAATCATGACCAAAACATAGGGTAAAAGGCTAGGAAAAGTATAATCTATAGCTTCTACTCTCAAGACAATATCGGTGCCCATACAAGCACCTAGAAAGGTCCCAAACTGCCCAACAACTCCTATCAAGTAGCATTAACCACAAAATCACCATCATCCAAAAACAAATAGAAATTAGGGTGGTCTGGGATTTGAGGAAAGGTTGAATAAAGAATACTCCTTCTGAAATGAAAATGTCCACAGTTATTTCTTAGTATCCATGGACAAAAACCTACTCATGCTACCATATCCTAGGAAGTAGGATGAGGTCAACCTCACCGAACATCCCGATTACTTCCCTTTCCACATAAGGTTGGGTCATAATATCTAGGACTACTTCATCTTCAAATAAGTCCTTCAAGGCATGGTCAACTCTAGACAGGTGGTGTTATGTAACTCTTTAGAGTAGGTGGATTGAATAATAGCTTCCAATTCAGTAGAGTAGGGTTATTGGTAGAAATTTCCAGCCATGCGTGAGCGGAAGTCAATAACTAGATGACTCGAAAGATAGTTTACCAAGTGCATGTCACCCTAAGAGCATAGCGTAACAGACCCACAATAGCTCCACCATCTAATAAAGAGATGTCATATATACCTCCCAAATGTGGATGAAACCATCATAAATAGGAAAAAACAAAAGGGGAGGAGCCATATTCTTCTCCAACACAAACTCTAACTCTAGAATATTTCTTCCCTACAACATTCACAGTAAGGGCACCACCCCACCAAATAGAACCCTCATCGGATGAAGATCTCATCTTTGGTTCCATCAATGTGACACACTTGGAAGGACCCTTATTTGATGATGAATAAGACTCAGAATATGAGTTTCCCACATATAATTGGGGAATATGAGGCAACCTATGCAAGAAATGAGGATATAGGGGACAATACGGGCATGGTCGGGCCCAATATTTCATTCAAATCCCTATAGAGGACATATATGTAGTTAAGACCCATGTAAAATCATTCCAACAGTCCCAAAAGTAGCATGGAGGTGTCCCAAAACCCTCTAGTAGTCTCTCATGACCAGTTTTATTACATGGCCGCCTAGTGGGGGTTTGATTATCCAATCAACTCAGACAAAGGGGAAGGCCAACATGACCCATGCCACTAGCAGTAGATACTCCATTGACCTCTTCATAGGATCTTGGACCATCCACCTCAAATGCCTTGACTCTTGAGCCACACATTAAGGAGAAAAAATACCTCAGGAATCGCCGAACTCTAGCACAAAAGTACGACACTATAAAATAGTTGGAAGTTTTCCTAGCCAAGATCACAAACCTCTATGTACTCTATATTTCAAAATAACTTAGGGTAGAACTTATTTTGGCCCTCCAAAGACCATAGGATATAAAGAAAGAATTTTTTATAGCTTATTTTTATCAAGTGGAGACCATGTCATCAGAATTTCATGACACCATCTCATTCACTACCCAATATCAAGAAGAGGACATCCCAAGTGCACATCAAGTTCTTATATGTTTTGGGATAACTCAATAATTACGATGTCCAAAGGTATCTGACTGATAACGGTTCAGGGATCATCCTCATCCTAGTTTGAGCCCTCTGACATTTGGGATATGGCGAATCGTATTTTTCTCCCACAAATATTACCATTCAAGGGTATGAAAACCATGAGAAAATACCTCTTGGGAAGATCAAACTTCAAGATTAGTTTGGGGATCTCACATCTGATGTTGAGTTTATATTTATCCAGCAAGATACCACATACAATGTACTTCTTGAAAACCCCTATCTCCATAGCCACCTGGTGGTACCTTCAACATTCCATCAATGTTTGAAGTACCCCATTGAATGAAAGTTATAAATACTGGATGGTGACACTGCCACCTTTGATACTTGCTTATCCACATAAACTAGACCAAATTTCTACAAAAGGGGAGGCAAGAAACCAATAATGGATCATGATACTAAGGTTAAATCCCCCAATGGATTGGAGAAATCCCCTAAAAATCCCTAGAGTATGCTCAATTGTGACTATGTGCTCCCCATAAATCTAGTTGAGGTGATAGACTTGACCATATAGGTCAAATCCCCTCTTGTCCCTAGTGACAGTGTAAAAGAAAATAAGCAATCACATCTTTCTAAAGTTACTTAGGAAACAAGATATGATAATGTATCTTCTCATGGATTATCTCACCTTGATAGTGATAGAGGCTCCCCCAGTTTACCGTCTATATGAAAATGTCTCCACAGAATCAGAGGTGGAAGAAAATGAGTATGAACTTAAGAACACCCCTCCCGCATTCGAGTAATGAATCTCCACCACCATTGATGAGCTCAGATAGATAAATCTGGGAATCCAAGAAGACATACTGCATACATTAATTAGTTCCACTATTTCCCTCAAAGAGAAAGATATGTATATTAAATTTCTCAAGAAACATTGGTATGTGTTTTCTTGGAACTATACAGAAAGTCTTGGACTAAATTCATATGTGGTTATGCGCCTTCTCAGATTACCCAATGAGTATCAAGGCATCAAGTAGGCAGCCAAGAGGATTTGTCCCTCCCATTCCACCAATTTAGAGGTAGAATATGACATGTTTAACAAATAAAACATTGTTCAAGAAGTGAAAAAACCCAATATGTCTCACTAACATCATCCCTGTCAAGAAAAATAATAGGAATATTAGGGTCTACATCGATTTTAGATACCTTAATCAGCACTACCCAATAGACAATTTCCCATTGTTGATCACAGAACTCTTGATTGATGCAACTACTATCTTCCAAGACCTCTCCTTCATGGACGGTTATTTAGGGTATAATAAAATAAATATGGCCCCCTAATATGAATAAGACACTTACTTTGGGAAAACTTAGGGGATATTTTGCTACCAGGTCATGCCCCTTGGCTTAAAGAATGCTGACGTCACTTATCAATGTGTCATGCATTATATCTTTAAGTCATTCTTAGGAAGAATAACTGAATGTTATGTCAAATAACTGGTTTTCAAATATCAACAATGATGTGATTCCTTAATGAATCATCAAACAATCTTTAAAAATATGTGATGGAATAGCCTCAAGATGAATTTGTTGAAATGTGCCTTCGGAGTAACATCAAGGAAGTTACTTGGCTTTTTGGTATGTCACCATGGAATTGAGGTCGACCTAGAGAAGACTAGTGATATTTTACCAATGTCATCTCTATAAATCTCAAAGAATTTAGGGGGATCTAAGGGAACCTTACCTACATTATGCATTTCATATCCAAATTGTCTAGAAAAACTCTCCCCTTCATCATCCTAATGAGGAAGGGAAATTATTGTCAATTTGATGATGACTATGAGGGAGTGTTATAAAGTCTCAAGTATTACTTACTGCACCCACTAGTTTTAATGCCTCTGGTGGAATGTAGTCCAATCATCTTGTATGTGGACACCATGGAATGCTCACTAGGCACCCTCTTCATACAGAAAAATGATGCGAGGAGAGAAAATAGTCTCTACTACCTTAGACGAATAATGCTCGGTACTAAAATTGGATACTCTGATGTTTAAAAGAACTACCTTTCACTCATATTCATGGTAAAAAATTTGAGGCATTACTTGAAGCACCATAAATTCCATATATTCCCTTATATTGATCAGATCAAGTACATCCTTGGTTGTCCAGTATTGAATGAATTCTTAGCCCTATGGGTAGTCATTCTACAGCAATACAAAATTCAGTTTGTATTAGAGAATTCAGTTAAAGGGAAATCCCTAACTAATTTTCTCACATCACATCCTTCTCCAGAGAATGCACTTGTGGACACCGAGCTTCTAATTGAGGAGGTATTCTTTGCTCATAACACTCCCCAGACATGGGATATGTATTTTTATGTCCCCTCCCAGATTCCTATCAGCAAAAGTATGTAAACCTTGAAGCTTAGTCAGGACAGATTGGGGATTTTATTTATCTCTCCAGATAAATCAATTTTCCCCTAACATTTCTCACTATCCAAAGGTTTCACGAATAATTAGTCCAAATACCAAGCACTCATTTATGGCTTGGAACTAGCCCTACATCTACATATAGCCTACCAAAATATAAAAAAGGATTTAGAACCTGTGATAAAGAAGATCAATGGTGAATATTCTATCAAAAAGGAATAATTAGAACCTCTCACTAGATATGCCATTGTACTAATGACATATTTTCCTTTTGATCCCATATTGCAACATGATACCTGATCACTGAATGCACGCACCAATGCATTGGCTAATACAGACACCATCCTGGAGGACCCAGATCAGGAGGAAGCAATATTGCATGTCACACATCAAAGAATGGTCTCATCAATAATAATATATAATATAAAAGAAATCAACTAGGTCAACACCACCCCAGAGTATGATGAATCGATGAACACCACTAGATGGATGGAGCCCATAATCAGTTATATCTAAAATGGTACTATCTGGATAGACTGAGATGGAACGAAATAGATTCAGTACCATGGAGTGATATTTACCTTGCATGATGGTCCAAATGAGATGAAATCCCTCAATAATCATGGATGTGATTGAATCATCTTTTAATGCATAGAATAAGGAGATATTTTTTTCTATTATAGAGGAAGTCCATGTGGGATATTGTGGTGACCATAAATCTGGGACCAAGCTCTCCCACCAAATCAGGAGGCTGTTTTATTATTGGAAAACCATGATATAGTACTATGTGTAATTCACCAAGAAATTTCATGCATTCTAGATCCATGAAAAATTCATCCATCTTCCCCTTGAATTGATGCATACAACTAAATATTTCTATCAATTTTTCATTTGGGGTATGGATGTTGTGCGGAAATCTCCCCTAGCCACAACTAAGAAGTTCAAGTACATTCTTACTACCATCGACTTCTTTTCCAAATGGGATGAGGTGATACCCCTCAAGGAATTCGAGACAAAGTACATCATCAACCTCATGAAGTTCCATATCATCACCAGGTTTATAGTCCCTTGCACAATATTTATGGACAATGATACCAACTTCTATTCTATAGAGTTGAAGAAACTATACCAGAAATACAATATTGAGTCTAATCACTCATCTCGCTATCATGTAGAAGAAAATGGACAGATAAGACTTTAATAATACCCTTTAAAATGTACTACAAAATATGGTAAACTATGATAAGAATTATTGTCCAGACAAGCTCCTCCATGCTTTATGGTCCTACCGTACCACCATGCATACTGCTACATGGGAAACTCCATAATCATTTGTGTATGGGACTAAGGTAGTGTTACAAATAGAATTCCGAATACCTTCACCCCAAATATCCATTTGCGGATAGCTTTCAAATATTGAGAAATAGAAAAAGCGGCTGGATGAATTGGATCGGATCAATAATAACAGGTTACGCACACTACACAACCTAGAGGTCCATAAAAATTGGATCACATGATCCTTTAATAAAAAGGTTCACCTCCATTAATTCCTTCAAGGTTAACATTTATTGGATCTCAGAACCCAAATTATACTAGGGAAGAAGGTTCCAAAGCTAGAACATAAATGGGAAGAGCCTTACATTATACATAAGCCCTATCATAATGGAGCCTACTCATTGGCCACCATGGATGGATAGAATGTTACACCACCCACCAATGTTATATTTCTCAATAAATACTTCACATAGATATTACCAAGCAAATATTTTCCTAATTGCATGATGTTAAACTGTGAAAGATCATCCCAAAATCAAGATGATAAACTGCACAACACCTCAAGTCCTAATAGTAAGACTTTAAACTATACAGTGTCTTGTGTCCTTACCATATGACGTTAAACTGTATGGATATTTCCTAACCACATGACACTAAATTGTATGGAATAAGTCCTCAATACATTACATTAAACTACATGTATGAAGTCCTTGTCACATGATGTTAAACTGCAAGGAAAACACCATCTCACTAATAAAACATCACACATAATCTAGATCTCTATAAAGGAAGGATGGAATACACTAGACCCCATATGAGAGTTTGCTTCACCTGGGGAATATCTTCAAAAAAGAACTACATACAACTTGATTCCTATCATTATAGGATATGTAGTGATTCCCAAACCTCTAGTCCTAGTCCTAGGAATAAGTGTCCTTTTCCTTCTTGAAGGGTGATCTATGTCCTTACCGCAAGACATTAAACTGCATGGCTAGTGTCATTTTTGCATGACATTGAACTACACAGGTTTCAAGAACAACATATGGCTTGATTCTCATTATCAATGAGATATTTAGGGATGAATCAATCCAATATCTTGGTATAGACACCACATGATATAAAATACACATTTACTATCCTTAATTTCCTTTTCATGGTGATAAGAACCCTTACCATTATTTGTTTCTCACGCCAATCATTGCTCATGTGAGCTTAGTAAATTTATTAAGGGATTACCTGAATAAACAAGGAATATATTCTTGTGACAGGATCATCATGGTACTGAATACAAGACCATAAAAGGCATACCATGAGTCTTGATCGTATGAAATTAAACTACATAATTGATGTCCCTTGCATGACATAAAATTTTACATCCATGTGAACCCCACCCGAGAGGACCACTATTGTTGTTTTTGGTCTCCTACCACACCTCCAATTATGAAATATGTGTGTATTGATTAATATCATCATAGGATACATAGTGATTCTTGGATCTCCAATATTGGGCCAAACTACAACAATTAATAGGAAAAATACCCACCTCTGTGTATCGGTTAGACCTGTGTAGAGAATTTCCCATTTGATAACTATGTGTGACTTGATTCATGTCCTCTCATGATATGTATTGACACCTAGATATTTAATTCTGGGTTCATTCATAATGAACAAGTATAAAAATACCTCCTCTCTTCATATGGGTGAGGCCTGTGCAGGGAGCTTTCTTAAGAACTATGTGTGGCTTGATTCCTATCACCATGGGATGCGTAGTGACACCTAGTATTTAGTTCATGTCCCCAGCCACAACATTACCATTTCATGATGGGGATCCAACATCCTTATCTCATGAAATTAAACAGTATGTACCCTTGATAACTACATGGGTCTTGATTATTTCCATCATAAAAAATGTAGTAATGCCCGAATCTCCAATCCTGGGTCCATCTACAAGTACTGACAAGAAACAATATACCCCAAACTACATAGGGGATGAGTCATACAGGTTTGTTTTTCCTACCTACATGATAGACCTACGTACAGTTTTCATGTGCACAAAATATATCATGCACCATTTTTCATGTGATTTCTCACATCCTTATCAGATGATGTTAAACTAGAGTGAAAACTTCCTAGTTGCATGACATTAAAACTATTCAACAAAAACATCCATATTGTACAATGATAAAATCCATGGAAAAAATCCTTACAACATGATGTAAAATTACATAGAGAACATCCCCATTACATGACAATAAACTATGCTATCCATCACTCATTTTTTATCCCCTAACAAGAGACCACAAGAGAATTACCCCAGCCAGCCATAGTATAGAGTTCTTCCTCCATCATTTAAAATAATCTTTATCTAAAAATCATACTTTTTGTCTTGAGTAAATTGAGTTTCCAAAACCTTCCATGACCCTTGGAATAGATACCTAGCTTCAAGTGACCCATTTTTGACTATTTATGTATGCCTATGGATTCTGCATATGCACCTATGGTCTCTAACCGAATGTTTCACTCTTCAAAAAGGGATTTATGAACCTTGTGAGTCCTGACATCACCACAGTAAAACTCAACACCTTAGTGTGATTTGAACTAATCCTAGTATGACTGTACCATATCATTTCTCATCACCTGAGGACCTCAATCCATGATTTACAACATTTTCATTCCCCTCTCAGAAGGATGTTGGGGTACTCTTAACTTTGGGTATCCTAATTATGCTCTTATGTATCATTCCCCATATTAGGTCCATGTGAATCATTACCTTAAACTTCATGAATTTTTCTCAAAGAAATATGACCCTAAAATATGTCCTATAATGGTCCAAATCACAAGGCCTTAAATTTTTAGTGAAAGAGACAAAAAAACGTTTCAGGTTGAAAATTCGAAAAGGGAATCCTTAGAAACATTCAGGTCTTCTCTTGATAAACTCTTCATCTCTAGAGTTTAGGAAAAAATTAGGTTGAAAATAAATAAGGCATAAATCTTATAGGGCCTAATCTATATCCCTAGTAAAAGCCATTTTATGCTCGATAGAACCCCTGGTTTAGGAAAAAATAAAGCAATTATTTGTCACATCTCCTCACCATGAGAATATGTTTTCAAGTCATCGACGTAATTTTTAGGGTGCTCAAACCCTTCTTGGATATTACACTTTCCACAAATAACACTGTATGATTTGGGTGTCTTGAATCACCATAAACATTCCA
The DNA here is from genome assembly GCA_963277665.1 of Viscum album. Lineage (NCBI taxonomy): Eukaryota > Viridiplantae > Streptophyta > Magnoliopsida > Santalales > Viscaceae > Viscum > Viscum album. The sequence goes on from OY728128.1 coordinate 615,390,566, forward strand.
TGGACCTTAAAAAGGATACCCAGCTTCAAGGGACCCTTTTCTTTACTATTCATGTATGTATATGTCTCCCTTATATGTGCCTATGGTCATAAACTAAATAAATCACTCTACAAAAAGGGATCTCAAATCCTTGTGATCCCTAACATCATTATGGAAGAACTCAACACCTCAGTGTGATTTGAACTACTCCCATTATTATTTCCCCATATCATCCTCCTGACATGATTACTTTGGACCATGATTTCCAATCTTTATATCAAACTATACAAGAGGATTCAACATCCTCGATGTTATGTCACCATGTTTTTTACCCTTTCTCAAGGCTAGAGTATGGAACTCCATTCCCAAACTTTTGATGACCCTCACCTTGTGATTTGAAGCCACAAGGAATAGGGATTGAGCTTTACAATCAAGACCCAAATTGCCCTAGGGTGCCAGAACCCTTCCTTGATAACCTTCCTACCATGACCAACTTCATCATCTATACATTTGAGTCTTCACAAATATTTCATGGCCCTCAAAAAGAAGTGGATATTATCTTTAATCATCCATTCTATCGATGCATAAGGGCCTTGACCCAATAACTAAAGGAATCTCCTCCTTTCTAGAAAGGAGATTCAGTCCTCATGAGCCCTAGAAACACTGTGGTGGAACCTATAATCTCAAATTTTTATGGGTCATCCTTGGAATATATACCCTATCCCATATTCTCGGACTCAAACTTTTAGGTTATGAATTACATCACCCATATTCCAACAATCTAGGAAGACCTAACATCCCTAGTATTTAATCCTCGACTAATATTACCCCCATAAACCTTCTATGACCATTAAAAAAGAGCAGAGAAACCTCTGTTTTTAAATTCTATGGATGTATAAGGGCCTTGAACCTCCAACTAGATGCACCTCTTTCTTACAGGAAAGGTGATCTGATCCTCGTGAGCCTTGGAAAAACCATGAAAAAACCCAACATCACTAAGTGTTTTGGGTCATTCCTGGAATATCTGCACCATATCCTATGATCATCAATCATGTCTAAGATAAAATATCCTAAACTATAGAAATATAAAGTCTGAGCTAAAATACCCTAAAAACCGAAATAGAAGTTCCGAGATAAAATTCTCTAAACTATAGAAATAGAAATTATGAGCTAAAAGACCCTAAACTAAAAAAAATAAGGTCTGAGCTAAAAGATCATAAAATACAGAGATAGAAGGTCCGATCTAAAAGATAATAAACTACATAAGATTATATATTTTGTCTTCAAGAGGTTGTGAGACCCACCATATGGCCTTAGAAAACATCCATATACTCTTGCCAAGCCTATTGACTTCAGAAAAATATAGAGAACTCTCCCTATGGGACATATATTATAACCAATTATCCTTCTATAAATAAGGTAACCTCAAGATATCTGGAATAGACATATCAATTAATAATTTCATATTGGTGGGAATTCATGATCAACTCTCAAGATGAATATATAAAAATTTCAACATTCAAATCCAGACATTTAGGTTTACTTGATATTATGAAAAATGGTGAGAAACATTTTCAATTCACATATTATCATATAAAATAAAATTCATACAATGTTAAATGAAATAAAAACTTGAAAACAACATATAAAGTTTAGAAAACCTATTTGACTGATAAATCATGAAATAAGAGGAAGGATCTCGGCATGTTGGATTCATTCCTATGAGCATAAAAGCCAAAGAAATATTGAAAGATTATGATTCAATAATAGATTTTTCTTGAATGATTCCTTGATTTATACAAGTATCTGCTCTAGGGAAGTCACAAATTGGCATAATTAATCATCAAATTTTGTTTTTGCTTTTTTAGCCTTTTGTAACTCCTCCTCCCTAGAAATGGCTACAAGTTACACCTTCTCTGCCACATTAAGAAGTCTATATTGATACAACATGGTCTTCTATGATATCTGGAGTTCATGTTCAAATAAGGATAGATATACTTGAAGATGGATTATATCAGACTAAATATGACTAATTTTAGACTGAAGATGGATAGTTTCAACCTTCCCAGAATTTACTACATCCTAGTGAGTGGTGCCCTCTATCGCATGCTGGGAAGATTACTTTATAGCCTTGTCCCAGTTTTTCTTCACTGAGGAGGAAGCCTCAGTAGTTACCACCTTCGATTTAAGGTCCCTCTACTAATCTCATAGAGAGCATGTCCTTAACTTGGGGATGAAGGGAATAATAGTTGAATCCATCATAACTAAGGGAAGAAAACAAAAACTAAAGGTGGATCAATCAATCCTTTAACTCCTCAAAGGGGTTATTTGAAACTAACGCTCTAACCTCCCTCCACATGTGTCACCTCATCAACTGATAGAATTATGCAGAACCCGATCTTTTATCCAAACCCATCCTGGGAATAGGGAAATATTCCGAGACTAGGTTGCTCTGGGAAAAAAATTACTTGTAGTCTTTAATGATAAGGGGAGATAATCAACCTTTAAATTGTTTGATCTAATTGGGGGAACCCACATTGGAGTAGGGACAAGATCCTCTGAACTATGGGATGAAGACATTGTAGTAAGGGGAACATGGGCATATCAATCATAGGATAAATAATATAGTATCACCATGTAATTAATGGATATGGATGATGTTAGAAACATACCTTTATCGATTGTTTCACTGGATACATCCACTACTATGACCCCATCCTCGAGTGAAGAAGCAACTCCTTCTTGTGAAGAACAACTTTACGACACTTCTGGTACCTTTCCCAAATATTTTCTTAGCTCACTGATCTTGAGGAAAGTAGAAAAAAAATACAATATAAGGTGATATGACCAAAATGTAAAAAGTGTCCAGTCTTAAATAACTATTCACCTTCTCCAAAAATCACTTCCATCAAGACTAACATGGTAGCAGAATAGCTACCTATTTTAGTATCCTCCAAAAGTGAATCCACACATGCCTAATCAAGTAGTGTGATCGTTGAAATGTTTACAGCAGGAAATGGACAAGATTGAACTAGCACCTTAGCCACCTCCACTTCTTGATGGGTCGAGTCTAATGGACAAGGGTCCGTCAGAGAAACCAAATGCTTTTCAACATCCTCAAAAGTGAATTCATTCTCTTCCAAGAAATATCAGTGGGGACCTTCTCATTTTTGACAAACCAAAATGTGTTTCAATAATAATCTAAGATAAGTGAAGAGTGTAATACCACACTTACATAAGGATTTTAGAGGGGAATACCATGAAAATGTAGAGAACTTCATTTCCCCCTTCTATTTTTAGGAAGTCTCTCTAGAAGGTTCTAAATCTAAAACTATTTCCCTAGAAGTAGAAATCGCCACCCTCATCTGATCCTGTCGACCTAGGGACTCTTCATCATTAGTCCACCAATCACTATCAAATTCCACTCCCACAGTCATACCACAGAGATAATATTTAGGGTATGGCATAAATAGGTGATATTTAGTATCCTCCCCATGTTTCAAAAAAACAAATAGGATGTTAGTATGGTTTCAATAGCACCAAAACCCTTTAAAAATATATGTGAGCCTAGACTTACCGCTTCCTTATCAATGGGATAACCCTAATCATCCACAACAATTTAAATCATTCCCTATACAACCATTTGGTTGAAAAGTGGGGAATAAAACAATTGAACCATGACCCTCACCAAAGATATGTCAAGGTCTCAAAAAAAATTCCATGTCCTCCTTGGAATGTTCTTTGAAGATGATACCTAGAGGGGTAGTGATATTGGTGAAAGCTTCCAAAATTACCTTTTCTTGATGTGATATACCCTAGATATCGGTCGTTGAGTTATTCATCCTCCAAGTTGTCCATTGATGAGATGTGATAGGAAACAACAACACTGGTGCAGTTTCACCCTCTGGAACTATATTTTTTTCGCCATATCAGTGGGTGCTTCTACTGGTAATGGAAGATGTTTGACTTCCTTGCAAGGTGCTTCTAGGGATGTTGGACCTCTAAAATCCAACTACTTTCCATGCCTGGGATTGTTCTCAGAAGATGGTGGTTGGGAGGCCTCACTCACCAATTTGGATAATTTCCCACTAGGATATGAGCGAATCCACACCTCATCATAACCATGAGATAAATTGATTACTTCATTATGGGGAGGAAGGTTTATCTTAGAACCAGTATCCTCCTTGGTAAACATCAGACAAAATTGGAGAGATACCATCAGATGATCCTATGATCGAACATATACAAAGTAAGGACATCTTGACTAGACACATAGAAATTCATGTCTAAACAGGAAGGGTTCATACCATTAACAGATGATTTCCCCATCAATACGGGAGTAAATAACTCCTTCACAAAGTGACGTCACATAATCTTGTGCATCAATATTGGTCTCACTAGTATCAACTATGTCACCTATCAGCACTAGAACATACACCCTGAAGGAGAAACAATCATAGTAGCTCACATAATCCATGACATCCTGATCTTCCAATGTAATAGGTCTCACACAACTAATGCATTATGGGCAAGGTATATAGCAGACATCAGGGATACCCTAAATTTTTAGATATTAATAACTCCCATGTGAGCTCTTATCCAACCTCATAATACTTGTAAGGGGACCACAATCCTGTAAGGGGATTTTTCCTTATGAACATGGTGTAAATGGTGATAGATTTTTTCCAGCACAGGGACGGATGGCTCGATATTCTCCCCCTACCATAGAGGTCGCCACCGTGAAATTGAAAACTCTTACTCTACCTTTTTCTTTCATGGGAATTAAGTAACCAATAAAGTACATGGAAAGAAAATTGGGTAACTAGATGGACTGCTCAATACCGGGGAAAACTTCTCATCCCTATTATCTAAATTTCCCTTCCTTAAACAAAATCCAATAAACACCTAGTGCACTATGGGAACCCTTCGTAAGATGGGATTTTAGATTCTTAGATTCTGCCTCAAATCTGGTATTCTTGATGAAGCATTTCACAAATTTCTTGAATGGGATATCTTCTCTAGGAAATGACTCCTTTGGGAGGGCATTTTCAGAAAGCCTAATCATCTCCTAAGTTAGAGTAATTCTTGTTACATCATCCCAGGTGGACCATGGTGGAATGAACTCATCAAACATCCCAACTAATATAGGAGCTCCAAAGATCATCCCCACATCCCAAAGGCTGATACCCACCTCACCATGCATAAGGTGGAAAGTTTTTGTGTATGAACTCAAACAACTTAATAACTATGTCATAATACCCTTGTGGCAGTAGGAAGACGTATGTGATATCTAGGCAGCCTCATAAATTATGATTTTATTTTAACTCCCTAGAAAATTTAGAATCAATGTATTATACCCAGAAGGTTTGTCGCCAATCCATGTCGTAGCTACCTCCTGATCGAAAGTCCCAATTGGGCACCCACCTGAACATCTGATTGGAGGTGTAATTATGCATTATTGAGTGGTACATATGAACATCCTCATCAGATTCAAAATTGGTACCATCAAATTCTATAGGCATGAATGTTAATATAGACCCATCTTCACAGTCCCCCTTAGTGAAAAAGTATCCCTCTAAGAGATCTTTTCCTGGAAGGTGTTATGAGTCTTATGAATCCACTATTAGGGTATGAATGAGGACTGAGGTATAGGAATGGGATAGTCATGAGTAATACTAACCCTTTAAAGGGGTAAGAGGTTTGAGGGGGGATATTCCATGAATTTCAATCCCATTAACTTTATCAGACTTATTTAAAGTGATACAATGTCACAATGGCAAGTAGGATACATGATCACCATTATAGCATCGTGATGGGCTATCACTTATTTTTCCTCCTTCGAAGTCTTGTGATAAGATCAATAAGAACCATATTTAATTTGAAAATAAGTAAGTGGAATATGTCAAATAGATAAAATAAAATATTGTAAAAGGAAATACATAAAGTTTCAGAAACATCATGTGCATCACATGAACCAACAAATACATTCATGAATATTTCTAAAGGGCTCATGAATTGCCTGACCCCTGATGTTATCATGGGTCACATAACCCCGTAGGGTATCATGCAACCGCATGGCCCCTTGAAGACTCATGATTGTGTGCCCTAGACATGGTCATGTGATCCACATGATAGCCAAAGGATCATACGATCGGGCCAGAAAACCCTGTGAAACCCTCAAAATGGTCAATAATTTTCGCCTACAAAGTTCATAAAATTACCAAATTATATTTCTTATTTGGATCAAGCGGGTTTATAAGCACAAATGGTCCTGAAAAATAGTTCTCACAAAAATGGCTTGTAGTGGGGTCTCATGATTAGGTCTTATGGAAGGGTCTTGTGATAAGAACACATGATGGGAGTAGGGAGAAAGAGCTCTAAAGATTGAGTAACTAGTGGATGAGGCCAATATCCACTAACCAATATATATGGAATTCAGTGTAATACAAATTTTCACTTGGAAGACCAAAAGGCACCCAAGACACCAATTCATAACAACACCAAAGACTCAGGTGGGCATTAACTTTCCCCGTAATTGAGCCTTTATCCCCTATGATGTCACTCCTGAGGGGGGGCATTTGTTTACACCTACCAAATGAGCATCAAAAAATAAAAAACGAAATAAATACTTTAATATGGGTATTATTTTTCCCCACATAAGCAAAGAAAGAATAAAGTGGCCAATACCTATGGATTTCATGATAATCCAAGGGATACACAATCTCATGACCATCATAAGGTCACACAAAGAATCCATGTGCAGTGTATAACCTAAGGAAGATCCCACACAACCCCTTTGACAAGTCCTTTCACTCTCATGAAAGTGCCTAGGAAAATTGATGACCATACAGTAACAGTCAGATAAGCTCCCTCAGGTCACGCATCTTTTCAATTGGTAGACACCCGGAAAACCATCCAAAAATAATTTGAAAATGGGAGTAAAATATCCAAAAGGAGATATCCTCTTACAGTGATAAATCTCATGCAATGCATCACCGATGAGGGGAATTATTACCCTTAAATAAATTCAAATAAACTTGAAAACTCCCCAAAATTTGTAAAATAAATAAAGGAAATAAAAATTGGGAGGATCAAGGTTCCTCTCATAGTCAAAAAAGTCCCATGACATGCCCCTGGTATTCAGCAAGTCATCGCAAGCACCTGTCGACATTTCTACATCATCTTTCAAAATCCATTTGGCTTGTTAGGCTCGTCGCGCAAAGGGCCTTGAGTATGTCTAGACAACCACACACTCCCCCTTTGGATCCTTATGGACCATTATATGGAATTTTATATAAAATGACTTCACATATCCATAAGACCTTTTGTAGTCATGTGACGCATCACCAAGAGGTAATGTGATTATTCTTAACAACACCCAAACAACCTCTCAAACTCCACAACCTTTGAAACATAAACAAAGGAAATAAAAATGGGGAGGAGGTGGAAGCCTCTCATGGTCATAAAAATCTCGTGACACACTAGGGTTGTCTACAGCATGGTATCACAAGACCCTTTGACATGTCAGCCTAATCCCATAAATTCCCCTTGATCAACCATCTTTGTCTCAGAAAAATTCCCAAATAGGTCACCCGAGATCATGTGAAGGCCTTCTAGAAGTGCCCTAATATCACAAATAACCTTAGACCTATAAAACTGACAATATAAAAGTTCCTTGAAATTATTTTTTGATTCAACAAAGCCCCATTAATTTGAAATAATCCAATAAAGGAAAAATTTATGGGATTATCCAAAAGTTTCTTAAAATTAGGCGATTCCCTTAGAGTGATCCAAGATAGAGACTCGTGAAGACATGTGATGTTGAATCCCTTCACTGAATCTAGCATATATTTGTGTGATATACACCTCAAAAATCATAGAAAAACCAGAATTTCAAGGCCTATAAATACCCCAACCCATAATGAAAAATGCACCACCACGAGGAGGGCCACTACTTTCCAGATGAAGAGTTGTCCTTCTCACACCCAGATGCACCGACTCTAGATTAGATTTCTTAGATTGGATTATTATGCAACCTAAAAGCTTTCCATAATGTAATATACTAGGTAAAAACCAAAGATATCATGTTTCATGAATAAAGAACAACACATGATCACTCATATATCATTCAAAGGACTCCTAGTAAGACACGTGAAGAATATCCCACACATCTGCTAAATCACACGAGACATAAAATAAACTAACACTGAAAAAATCTAAAACATTCCCAATATAAAGGCTAGAAAAAAATACTAAATGTGGGAAACCTATGTGAAGTACATAAAAAATAATCCTCATGTGCTTCGTGTGAACCACCCAGGACACGTGATAGCACTAGGGCATGTCACCCAAATCTCACAACATCCCTCTGGTATACTATTTTTGTCATGCTAATTCTTATAGATGTGCCCCTTGGGAATACCACCCAAGTTTCACAAAACCCTCTAAGAACACCATTAAAGTCACTTTATGTCTTTGAGATGTGTCTCCAGACTCATATGGGATCACCAGTTCATGTCAACTAAGTCTCGCAGTAGCACCCGGGCATGTCAACTGGATCTTACAATGCCCACCGACCACATCATCTAGGTCTCATGATGCCCTCCATACATGTCATACAGGACATGTGACACCCTCCAAGACATGATACATTGACTCTTTTGATTCCCTCCAAGTGTTCCAATGAGGACTCACTATGACATCGTGGTGTGTTATTCAGGACATGTGATGCCTTCTAGGAACTTGAAACAAGATCATGAAATGGATTTCATGATCAATCATCCAGGTATTGCAATTCCCTACAAACAAGTCAGTCTTGATCATGAAATTACCCTCAAAAATTATATCCAGGATATGTGACTTCCCTCAAACAAGCCAGCTAAATCATGTAATTGTCTTTGTACATGTCTTCAATACAAAAAGATATGTTCAGACATCCTTCAACAAGTCAAAATAGATAATCAAGGCATGTCAAAGAGGCAGTAAAGAAGGTCAAGCAGGAAAGTAGTCCAATTCAATAAGGGTATCTATGGACTTGATAACTTTGTCCACCCTCATTGTGCAAGACTCTAACAAAGGGAAACGTCAGTGTGTAAACCTCAATCAACTAAACTTAGATGACTTTGATTCCTATAATAACTAGGATATGTAGGATTCCTCTTTGAGGCCTGATCTCTATATTAACCATCCAAAGTACTATCCCAATGCCTAAGATCCACATCCACAAGCAATAAGACTAATAATTTTCCATCTCTTATTTCTCACACTTATAATATCTCGTGTAGTATTAGGGAGTTTCAATAATCATATCATTTTCATCATAAGCCTCTAGAAAGTAAAGGGAACCTCATTTGTGAGCCCTAATAATTGACATAATATGATTTTCCCTACATATAGGGAAATGTCAATGTGTAATACCTAATCAACTTAACTATGAGGAAATTTATTCTTTCCATAACTAGGATACATAGGATGACTCTTTGAGGCACAATCCCTATATTAAACATCCAAAGGGATGTTCTAGTGTATAATCCTTTCATTCATAAGCAATGAGACTGATCATTTTCCATCCCTTATTTCTCATACAGAGCATAGCTCACGTGGGCTTAGGGAGTTGCAATAATTATATCATTTGCATCGTAAGCATCTATAAAGGCAAGGGAAACCTCATAGAGTGAGCCCCGATCTTCGGAATAATATGATATGTCCCACATATAGGACAACATTAGTGTGTAAGCCCTAATCAGTTGAACTATGAAAAATCTAATTCCTTCCATAACCAGGATACATAGAATGCCTCTTCAAGGATCAAGCTCTACATTAGCATGAAAGGGCTATCTCAGTGCATAATCCATGAATCCATATGCAATGAGGTTGATCGCTTGTTATCCCTTGTTTATCGCACCGAGCATAGATCATGTGGGATTAGGGGACCACAATGAACACATCATTTGAATCGTGAATTTACACCATCCAGGGGTATCTCAGTATGTGAGACCTGATGAGTGGGATGATATAAATATTTCCCATACAAGGGCATCTACCTTGCATCCAATCCAGAGGGTGTGATCAAAATATGATAACTCTAATTCCTACCATAATTGGGATACGTAGGATATCTCCTTGAGCCTCGAGAAAAAATATATGGTGCCTAATTTACCATATATATGTCATTTCCATATTAACTGCATGGGTTTACCAAACTACATGGGTTTTGATTTCTGCAATAACCAGGACACATAGGACACCTCATAATGGCTCAATACACACCTAAAAATATTAATATCCTCCCTACATGAAAGAAAATTATGATGTGCCTAATTATATGGCTTCATCACATTAGAATCTACCCATTATAGGGGAAACGGATGAGGAACCTTATATACATATAGATGGATTCACTAATGAGATCATCGTCTTCTATACATAAAATATATTTAACCTATAAATCATTTTTCAGGGTAACTGGTCTCGTATCGGGATTATGAAGAGACTCAAAAACATATATTAAATCTATAAGAGAGTCCTGGAGTAGGCAACAATTCCCCCAAAAAAGGGTGTAATGAGTCTGACCTCCCATCCTCTCGACCAATGCGAGTCCCCAAGCATCATTGGGTCTGAAACCCCAATTGACCACCATCCTTTGGAAAGTAGGTCTGTACCCATTTATGTATGAGGGGATCATTGGGATTTTCCATTGAAAAATGACAATGGTGACCCGATTTTATTAGTTTTTCAATAATCGAACCCCTCACAATGAACCATTGGGCTAAACCAAACCTGCCTAGATGGGGGTTCCAGGTCATCTCTTCTCTGACAAAATATATGTATTCCATAATTAAGAAACCAATTATTATTATTCATGTGGTTATTTATGTTCTTATTTTATACATGGATATATTCCATTTTTTATATTTATTATATATAATATTTTATTATCTTTTATCTATTCTATATTATTCATGATTTATTTATTTTTTAATAGATTATATTGTGTGTTTTCTCCTACTAAGAATTTTTCTCACTCTTTATTATGTTTTCCTTTACAAAGGATACCAATATGGGATCTAGGAATTATTTCAGGGTTATAATAGAATAAATAATAAAGTTCTCACTATAATTTTAAATTTTTATTTCATGTTTTCAAATTTAATGTGAAAATAATGTATGTATATATTCTCCCTAAACTGTTAATCTATTTGATCCTTTAGGATATGATCACTTGTGTCTTATTCCAATATAGTAAAATTACCATTATCTTTAGGAAACTAGAGTTAGGGTGTTACACTTATCATCTCCATATTTAATGTGTATCTAGCAAAAAAATCCTTCCAAAATGCCTTTGTTTCGAACACTATGACATGGAATATTGAATCCTCAGTTAAAAGGCCCTTAGAATCACCCATTCCCATGATCTATTGTCCATTTTTCCTTCCTGTGTATAATTTCAAATGTTGCTTCTAACATCCATTGAAAATGAATACACCACGAGCACCACCACCCCCATTTTTGGATTAACCATACTCAAAGGTATACCTTCAATTCAAAACTCTATGTTCTATAGTGTGGTGAAATATCATTGACCATTTTCAGTAATACATAGCCACTATTATGGAATGGTCCTCCTTAGCTATCTATTTTGGTCATAACAATCAATAATTTATTTCACACCTTCAACCATGACCACTAAATATTTATGGCACCACTAAAACGCCCATGATTAGAGTTCACTTTTTTACCCACGTGAACTGAAACTCCACCATATATACCACCACGGCATGGTCCTTTTCAATTTTCCCATTTTTGGAAACTTCAACAAGAAACACTATATATTATAGATTATCCTACAATGGGCATGAAACCTACTTTCTCCAAGATTCCTTGTCAATAAATCCAACATCATGAAATAAATCTTATTGTTATAAATCCTTTGTGAATCAAATATTGTCATCAACTTAGGTTATATTCCACTTATGTTGTTAAAAACTTTCTTTTAGATGATATTTTAGAATGCATTCCTTTCATGCAAGCTCCACCAATACTAATACCATATCCTATTTCAAAAAGTTTTCAAAAAATAGATCAAACATATATTCTGTAATGGATCGGACCTCTCTAGTCTATTTCTTTACTGAAATCTGGTGTTTGAGTTGTTCTGGGAGTTCAAGGTGACTTATCCCCAACACTTTTCCAAATATCTAGTTCTGTGAACAATAATGTCGGCATGTCATTTTGAACTATCAGTGTCAACGTGTCATTTTGAACTATCACTGTCTATGTGTCATTTTGAACTTTCGGTGTCGGTGCATCATTTTGAACTATTGGTGTCAATGTTTCATTTTGAAATGTCAGTGTCGACGTGTCATTTTAACCTATCGGTGCCAGTGTGTCATTTTGAACTGTCGGTGTCAGTGTTTGATTTTGTACTATCAGTGTCGGCACATCATTTTGAACTTTTAGTGTTGGCATGTCATTTTAAATTATTGGTGTCAGCATGTCATTTTGAACTGTTTGTGTCGGCATGTCATTTTGAACTGTTGGTGTTGGTGTTCCATTTTGAACTATCAGTGTCAGCGTGTCATTTGAACTATTAGTGTCGGTGTGTCATTTGGAACTATTAGTGTCAATGTGTCATTTTTAACTATCAGTGTCGGCGTTTCATTTTGAACTATCAGTGTCGGTGCGTTGTTTTGAACTATCGGTGTCGGCATGTCATTTTGAACTATCGATGTCAGCATGTCATTTTGAACTGTCGGTGTCAGCATTTCATTTTGAACTATCAGTTTCGATATGATATTTGTGAATAGTGTTTCTAGCTTCCTACAGTTTCTCATGTTTAACATTTTCTTTTACGTAAAATGCATTAAAAGCCCTGTTTTAATAGATTTAAGGCTGATTCATAGCCCATAACTCCTATCTTAATATTCCTAAGTGTTCGGGTGCCTTTACTCAATCAAACAGCATATTGTTGAAGAGATCTGCCTTTAATGGAAAATCTAAAATGTATCTAAATTGATGCTCAATTTAGATTTTCAAAAGGCCAAGATATATTACACCTTGTTATTCCTTCTCCTTTCTCTATGTGTGAGGCACCCTGAGACTTTATTCCCATAGTAATGTCATTATTGAACCTTAATCCTTGGATCCTTTCCCCTTAAAGATTTTCTTTCTGCATGTGCACCCCCTATTTTGGTGCAAGCAACAAGTGTCAATCCATCATCAATAGAAGGTATGATCTACCTCCATTCTTGTGTTTTCTTCGATCCTTCTTCTCCCATTTCTCCTTGAAATGTTATATCATGTGATCTCCATGTTTCTAATGGATTTTTCTTTTGTGTCGATTGGTACGGTCATGTTGCGGAATCCTCAGGTGGATGCATTTGTCGTGGGGAGAGGTGATCATGATTTTGTTGTGTTGGAATGTTCGTAAAGAACATCAAGAACCTTTTTAGGTAGGGGATTCATGGATTATCTATTATTTTATGTGAAACTATAGAGTTATCATTTTTTATCCCACTAGATCACAATGGAATTAACATAATAAATATTTTAACCAGATACATAAATTGGTATTGATCGTATGTTATTACCTCTTGTTTTTTATCAATAGTGTGATATCTATGATTGATTTGTTTAGCATGTCGTTCTTCAAGGAAATTGGTAAAGAACATAACCTGGGATTAATTGTAAATTATTTATCTACATATAAAGAGGAATGTAAATGAATCTATTTTTTGTTGTTGTAAATTGATGATAATCAAATTGATGCAGTAAGCATGTTTAATTAATTTTTCATAGCTATGATAGCTTGTTGTTTAGGTTTGCCATATTTGGAACCTACTAATAATGAATCGTTTAATTCAAGATGGATTAAAGAGGCAGTTGATCGATAAAATTTAATTCCTTATAGGGTTATGAGTTACCTTCTTTCTTGTAAGGCCAAGTACCTTCTGCTTTAGATCCATGAGAGCTCGTTGTGTGTGAAGGCATAATTCCTTGTTTAGGGCCAAGATCCCAGTGACATTGTTATTTCTTTCTTCTTTTGATGTGTTATGATCCCGGATGGATGTTATGATATGTGGGTGTAGGGAGGCCCAGTGGTTTTTGCAGCAGTTGATGCCTAGACTGGTGAGGTGCATCAGTTTATGAATGTGGCTATTGGGGGGGACACCGGAGATGATGAAACGGGTTGGATGTGAATTTTGGATGCTTATTGAATCTTGTTGGTTGTTTATATGCTTTAATTTCCCCATTTATTAAGTAATATGGTCTTTCTTACCCTCCTTCCAAAAGATGTGAAGACACGTGGGGTATTCCAAGTGTTTCTATGTTTAGCTTCTCGAGGATGGATGGGTCTATACTCTTGCTATGGGTGGAAAAGACTCTACAGGTAGTTCACCTACTCACCATGTTGACCCCCTTATGTTTGGTAGATTAGAATGTTTTTATAGAATTCCTAGTAATATGGTAAAGTAATAATGATGTTAATAAATGATATAATAAATAATTTTAACCCATGGGGTTGGATCTTACCGGGATGCAATGCTGAGGTAATATTTATGAGAAGTTGTGGACTTGTTTATTCTTGAAGGGAATGGAACTTTGGTGTTACGCTAATGAAGTGTAATGTGGAATTAATAATGGTTAATTTATGGTTGAATAATTAATTAATGTAAATTGAAACTAATAAAAAGGCACAAGTAACTTAATATTGCTCTTTAAATGGTTATATGATTATAGGATATCTAGTCTTAGCAGTGGCAGTCAGGAGTCAGAGAGACATTAGTTATAGTTGAATCTAGCACTAGGCCTTTCCCATAGTGTGGTTGTGATATGTATTATATTCTGTACTCTTTTTCTTTTTATATACTACTCCACCCTTTCAGTTAGGGAAACTGACACCCTAGGGATTTTGAGCCCTAAGGTGGTGTTTTCCTGAACATTCTGGTGGTAGGATGGATGTCTGACTACACCCTTTGGCCTCGCTCTCTTATCTTGGTAGTTACTTGTGATGGTGGGAACAATAGTTAGTTTTCCCCAAATATGTGTGTAGAGGTTTGTAATGTCTTGTGTTTATTCACACACAAATATTCTGTATATAGTTTCCTATAGACTGTTATAGGTGTAACGTGTACATGTTGTGATGGCTTGAGGATCCTTACTCAGCATATGGGTTGTAATGGCTTTAAGTATAATGCATGATGTATGATAAACATTATGCGAGTTGTAGTGGCTCCCATAAAATACCTGGTTACTTTGGTTACATGGATGTAGTGGTTGTGTTTCATGAGGTTCATGTTGTGGTGCTACGCCCAGGTGTCTACGGGCAAGCCTTTTTGGAGAGAGATGATTAGGACATGCAATGTTGGGGAAAAGCAGCAAACCAATATAGGAGTGGTAGTAGGGTACCCTTGATATTATTTATTATATTATATATTCTTGTATCTAATACTTGGTTAGAGTATCCATGGTGAGGCATGGAACATAGTATACCTGTTTAGGTGGTGAGTTAGTTTCACTTTTTTTTCACTGTTCTTTATCATGATTTCTTTACTTTTTCATGAGAGGATCTAGGTAGTATCCTACTTGGTATACTGTTATAATCACCCTATATATAGATATAATCTTTTTTTCAGGTTACTTGGAGTAGGTTAGAGATCAGGTTGGTTACTACTAGCTTGGGGTTTCAGGAGTTTTTCGGGCATCGTAGTTGTTGTTGTTTTACTTTCTTTTGGTACTTTCAGTTTTCCCTTCCATTTGTAGTAGTTCTTGTATGACATTACATATGTGTACTTGGAATTTCATATATATTTTAGTGTGAGTTGGAGTTGGTTGATGTCTGTCTTATCTTTATATTTCATATGTGTTATCTTAGAGGGTAATTCCTCCCATTTGTGTGTTAACTATACCCTCAGTGCTAGTTGCCAACCTGAGGTCTACTAGAGGTGGGACTCGGGGGGTCATTATCTCTATTCTAATATTTTCGGCCTAGGAGGGGTACACTTTGTGGGGAGGGGTCATGAAAGATTGGTATCAGAGGTCTGGTTGAGGGATTGGATGAAGTTTAGAGTTAGGCATAGGTGATGTTGCATGGGTTGGTAGGGAAACGGTGTCAGTAAAGTTTAACAAGTGTTGTAAACACTGGATACTAGATGAAACACAGGTATTTAGGTCCCTCTTTGGTCTGATGCATAGACCATTAAGTTTACAGTGGCTAATAAACTATCTGATACTTTTTTAGGGTAGAGACCTAGGAAAGGATCATGCATCATTCTTCTTTGTACCTGTGTTTGAATGGGTAGACCTTGGGATAGGTTAAAATAAAATGAATAAAAGAAAAAAATAATTAATTAATGTTGATTCTTCCACATTCCATGGTTAGGAGCTCCAAATATTTTTTATTTTGAAGTTATATGGCTCTAGGTCAACGTCCTCTTTAGGTTCGCGTAGAATATGTTCATCAGGTTGTTCCATCTGATCGCCATAGAGTAGAGGTTGATAATGATGACACTTGGAGGAGTACACTCCAATAGTTTTTGTGAAATATTCTGCAAAAGTAAGAGGGTTACATTTTAGATACAGTGATGGAAGACTGGTTGGAGGAGGTTGATATAGATTTTAGATCAATTTGTGTTCAGAAGGAGCACTGGGTATCGTTGGTTGTGACGATGCAATGTGGGGCAGTGAGGCAGTGGTGGTCCTTCTTCCTCAGGGATCACAAGGAGTTGGTAGTCTCATGGGGGGAGTTCCAAGATAAGTTCAAAGTTGAGTTTCTTTATTCAATTGTGAAGGCGTCCAGTCGTTATGAGATTCTTACCCTTTGATAGGGGAGCTCCAGTGTGTGAGAGTTTGGAATACAATTTAATAACCTTTTACAGTATGCTTCAGACCTTTTCCCAGATGAGGAGTCCTGGATGAGGAATTTTGAGGAGGATTTTCATCTATAGATCCAACTCCAGGTCACCCCATTTATGCTGAAGACATATCTTGAGGTGTTGGCAAGGGAATAGGTCATTGAGAGGAAGTTATCCAGAACTAGGTCATCACGAGAGGGGAGTCATCAAGATTCCTCATGAAGTAGATCTATGGTCTAGGGTTCCCAATTTTCAAGGAATAAGAGTTTCCATTCGGTTGGGGGTAGGTCTCAGCCCTCAGTATCTCACTTCTCCGGGGGCAATGGCTCTCAGACCTATTCCAAGGGATCAGACGCTTGTTTTTTTTTAGATGACAAGTTTATCAGTAGTGAGGTTTCCTGATCTTTCTAAGCATTCAACTTGTGTCAGTTGTTCCATTTCAATTTCCCTCATTGAGGTAGTTTCAGTCGAGTTATCAGTAGAAGGTTTCACCAGCTTTGGATAAGCAGAGAGTAGATGGGACAGGAATAGTATAGCCCTAGGACACTCCCCATCCTCAGAGAGTAGATCACAACCATGGAGGTGTTCATCATTAGGGTCAGAGAGGGTGTGGAGCAGGTCGTGGTCAGCTTCATGCTTTATCATTGCTAGCGCTAGGTGATCTAGATGTCGTTCAAGGTACCCTTTTCTTATTTTTCTACTTGGGTGTATACCTTGTTTGATTCAGAAGATACACACTCCTTCATATCACCTGCCCTTGTCCATGATTTGGGACTTGAGGTAGAGAGGCTTCCAGTGCCATTGGCGTTCACTATGCCAGTTGGAGGTCGAGTTGACTTATTTGAAGTATGTAGAGATTGTGAGCTACTGCTAGTGAAACACCACTCTTGGGGATATTTCCTATGTTTACAGATACAACCTTATAATGTAATACTTGGAATGGATTGGATGTATTTAGTGCAGGCTATTTTTGATTTATTTAGGAGGTAGGTAGTGTTATTCAATGTTGATGGGGAGCCAGTGGTGTTTGTTGGTGAGAGACACCCTCATATGGGTTATAGGCATGTTTTTTCCTTGTCATCATTGATGGATGAGATGATGTTTAGTTCATCATAGGTTCATAAGTTGGTGTTTCCTAGGTTCGTAGAAGAGTACCCTAGTATCTTTATAGAATAGGTTGTAGCATTACCCCCTTGATGAGAGATCGAGTTCAGGATCAAACTACAACCAGGAGTGTCTTATATCTCTATGTATCCATATAGGATATACCCTTATAAGTTATGGGAGCTGCATATACATCTTTATGGTCTGTTACAGTGTGGTTTTGTTTGGAAAAGTGTGTCACCGTGGGGTGTACTAGTTTTGTTCGTGAAGAAGGCTCACAGAAGGTTATAGTTGTGTATCGATTATCATTGGTTGAAAAAAGTGACACTAAAGAATCACTATCATATTCCACAGATAGATTATTTATTCAATAAACTCAATGGTGCAAGTTGGTTCTTGAAAATTGACTTACGGTCAGGATATCATCAGATGCATTTGAAGAATAAGGATATCCTGAAGACTGCTTTCTGGTGTCTTCATGGTCATTATGAGTTTGTTGTAATGTCGTTCAACGAGATTAATGATCGAGTTGTGTTCATGGGGTTGATGAACATTGTGTTCCCTGAGTTCCTAGATAAGTTTTTGGTGGTTTTCATCATTGATGAACATTGTCTTCATGGGCATTATGAGTTTGTTGTAATGTCGTTCGACGAGACGAATGAACAAGTTGTGTTCATGGGGTTGATGAACATTTTGTTCCCTGAGTTCCTAGATAAGTTTGTGGTGTTTATGGTGAGGCCCCTAATGGATGGTATGAGGATGAACAACACCAGGATTTGTTTCACGGAATGATTTTTATTCCTTTGGCGATGCATGATATGGTTCTTAGGAATTTCCATAGTTCTCTCTTAGCAGTACATCCTAGCATAAAAAAGTTGTATCGGTCTTTGAGGAGTTAGTTTTGGTGGCCTGGGTTGAAGCATATAGTTTCGGAGTTTATGTCTCAATGTTTGGTCTCCCATAAAGTGAAGGCTAAGCACCTTGTTCCCGGTGGGTTACTTCATCCATTAGATGTTATTCAATAGAAGTGTGAGGAAATATCAATGGGAATTGTTACCGGTTTACTTTGAGCTCAGGGATTTTATGATTCTATATGGGTGGTAGTGGATCATTTAACAAAATAATCCCACTTCATAGAGATCAAGCAGTCGAGATCAATGGAGGTTTTATTGAGGCAGTATATGGAGGAGGTGGTGAGACTTCACAGGGTCCCAAGAACGATCATTTCCAATCGATATCCTCATTTTACATCTAGGGTGTGGAGAGGTCTCCATATTTCTTTCTGTTCTCAACTATTCCTTATCACATCTTTTCATCTGCAGATGGATGGTCAGATAGAGTAGACCATATAGACTCTTAAAGACATGTTGCACTCTTATGTTCTGGATTTTGGAGGTTCATGGATGAGTCACTTACCCTTGGTGGAGTTTTCCTACAAGAATAGTTTGGATTCCACCATCAGTGTGGAGCCATTTGAAGCCTTGTATGGATGAACTTTTCCTTCTCCATTGTTCTAGACTTGGGTCGAAGAGTCAGCAATTTTTGGTCCAGAACTGGTATAGAACATGAAAGAGATGGTTTGGGTGATTCGTGAGAGGATGAAGGCAGCGCAGGATCGTCATAAATCCTATGTTGATCATAGTATGATACCTATAGGGTTTGATGTTCAGGATCACATGTTTCTGAAGGTGAATCCCCATCGTGGGTAGCGAAGGATTGGTTGTAGGATTAATATTTCTCCTTGGTTTGTTAGGCCTTTCGAGTTGTTGGTTCATGTTGGAGTCGGGGTGTATTGGGTAGAACTTCCCCCCACAGATGAGACAGATACATGATGTTTTCCATGTGTCGTAGCTCTGTCTTTATCTTCTAACGACTCTCACATCATCGATTAGGGTGAGATCGATTTTGACGACAATGCGACCTTCAAGGAGTCGCCTTTAGAGATCCAGTACCATAAGGAGAATGTGTTTCATGGTAATTATATCACCTTGGTTTATGTCTAGTGGTGACACGGTGGTGTGGAGGAGAGTGCATGGCAACGTGAGTTGTATATAAGTGCTTGGTACCCATATTTGTTTAATGTTTAACCCTTTTTTGTAACGATGTTCATTTTGTGGTTGAAGACCATTCATGTTTATGATATGAGTTTATTTTGTTGCTTTTTGTGGCTTACTATCTGTTGAGAGGTATCTCCCTTGGGAGAGTGTTTAGGAGCTAGTTATGGTTGTCATGTGGTTTCTTGTGTTCCCTTTTTGAAGTTTATTAACTCCTTTGGTGGCGATATCCTAGAGAGGTATCACAAAGGGTGATTGTTAGGACCCCTTTTTTTGTTTCCTATTTGGGTTGGTTCTGAATTATTGAGGATGAGAATTTTTTGATAGGTATTTTATGTAATGTCCTAGACCTCTTCGGTCCATAACTTTGCTGAAATATGGTGTTTGATGTGTTCTAGGAGTTCAAGATGACTTATCCCCCACAATTTTCCAAATTTCCAGCTTTGTGAACAGTATTGTTTGCATGTCATTTTGAACTGTTGGTGTCAATGTGTCATTTTGAACTTTTAGTGTCAGCACGTCATTTTGAGCTGTCAGTGTCGGCACGTCATATTGAACTGTCAGTGTTGACATGTCATTTTGAACTGTCAGTGTCAGAATTTCATTTTGAACTGTCGGTGTTAGCATGTCATTTTGAACTATCGGTGTCGGCATGTCATTTTTAACTATTGGTGTTAGTGCTTCATTTTGAACTGTTGATGTCATCATGTCATTTTGAATTGTTGGTGTCGGCATGTCATTTTGAACTATCAGTGTCGGCGTGTCATTTGATCTATCAGTGTCAGCGTGTCACTTTGAACTATCGGTGTCAGTGTGTCATTTTGAACTGTTGGTATCGACGTGTCATTTTGAACTATCGGTGTCGGGGCATCATTTTGAACTATCGGTGTCAGTGTTTAATTTTGAACTTTTGGTGTCGACATATCGTTTTGAAATTTCAGTATCAGCGTTTCATTTTGAACTGTTGGTGTCAATGTGACATTTGTGAACAGTGTTTCCATCTTCCTATAGTTTCACCCATTTGACGTTTTCTTTGATATAAAACATGTTCAAAGCCTTGTTTTAAGGGATTTGTGGATGATTCAAATCCCATAAATCCTATATTAATATTCCTAAGTGTCCGGGTGCCTTTACTCGGTCAAACTGCATAGTATTGACGAGATCCACCTTTAATGGCAAATCTAAACTTTATCTAAACTACTGCTCCATTTAGATTTTTAAAAGGTCGAGATATATTCTTCCTTGTTATTCCTTCTCCTTTTTCTCCATGTGAGGAGCCCTGAGACTTTCATCCCATAGGAGTGGTGAGATCAAACCTTAATCATTGGATCATTTCCCCTTGAAGTTTCTTCTTTCTACATGTACACCCCCTATTTTGTTGCAAGCATCAAGTGTCGATCCATCATCGATAGAAGGTTTGATCTACCTCTGTTTTTGTGATTTCTTTGATCATTCTTCTCCCATTTCTCCTTTCCATGCTATGGAATGTGATCTCCATGTTTATAATGGATTTTTCTTGGGAGTCAGTTGGTGTGATCATGCTGCGGCATCCTTGGGTGGATGCAGTTGTCACGAGTAGAGGTGATCATGATCCGTTATGTTGGACTGTTCATAAAGAACGTCAAGAACATTTTTAGGAAGGGGATTTGTGGCTTCTCTATTCTTTTATGTGAAACTATAGAGTTAGAATATTTTATCCCACTGGATCACAACGAAATTTCCATAATAAATATTTGAACTGGACAAAAAAATTTGTATTGATCGTATGTTATTGCCTCTTGTTTTTTCCAGATAGAGTGATATTTATGATTGCTTTGTTTAGAATGTCGTTATTGATGTAAATTGGTAAAGAATGTAAATTGGGATTAATTTAAATTATTTGTACAAAGATAAAGAGACATGTAAATGAATCCAGTTGTTTTTATTGTAAATTGAGGATAATCAAATTGATGTAGTAAGCGTGTTTAATTAATTTTTGATAGTTCTGATAGCTTGATATTTAGGTTTCCCATAGTTGGAACCTACTAATAATGAATCAGATAATTCAAAGTTCCACTTGATCGATAAAAGTTAATGCCTTATAGGGTTCCCAGTTACCCTCTTTCTTGTAAGGCCAAGTGACTTCTTCTTTGGAGCCATGAGATCTCATTGCCTTTGAAGACAAAATGCCTTTTTTAGGGACAAGATCCCAATTGCTTTGTTATTTACTACTACTTGTGATGTTTTATAATCCCAGATGGATTTTGTGGGATGTTTGGGTAGGGAGGCCCAGTGGTTTTGGAAGTAGTTGACACTTAGAGTGGTGAGTTTCATCGGTTTATGTATGTGGGTGTCGAGGAGGACACCAGATATGATGAAACGGGTTAGATGTGAATGTTGGATGATTATTGAATCCTTTTGGTTGTTTATCTACTTTACTTTCCCTACTACTTAAGTTTGTTGGTCTTTCTTATCCTCCTTCCAAAAGAGGCAAAGTCGCATGAAGTTTTCCAGGTGATTTTTGTGTTTACATTCTTGTGGATGGATGGGTATACGCTCTTTCTATAGGTGGAAAAGACTCAATGGGTAGTTCACATACTCACCATGTTAAGCCCATTGTGTTTAGTAGCTTATCTAGAATTCTTGGGAATATAGGAAAGTAATAATGTTGTTAATAAATGATTTAATAAATTATGTTAACCCATGGGATTGGATCTTGCTAGGATGAAACGTTGAGGTAATATTTTTGAGAAGCTATGGACTTGGTTTGGTTATGCCTGTAGGGAATGGAACTTTGGTTTGGTGCTAATGAAATGTAATGAGGAACTAATAATGGTTAAATAATGGTTAAATAATTAATTAACATAAGTGAAACTGATAAAAAGTGATAAGTAACTTAATATATCTCTTTAAATAGTTATATGATTATAGGATATCCAGTCTTAGCAGTGGCAGCTGGGAGTCTGAGAGATGTTAGCTATAGTTGAGTCTAAGACTAGGTTTTTTCTATAGTGTGGTTGTGAGATATATTATATTCTGTACTTTTTGTGTTTCTATATGCTACTCCACCATGTCAGTTAGGGAAACTGACACCCCGGGGATTCTGATCCCCGAGGGGTGTTTTCTCAAACATTCTGGTGGGAGGATGGATGGATGACTACCCCCTTTGGCCCCGTTCTCTTCTCTTGGTAGTTACTTGTGCTGGTAGGAAAAGTCCTTAGTTTTCCCCACATATGTTTATAAAGGTATGTAATGGATTTTGGTTATTCACACACATATATTCTGGATATAGTTTCCTATTGAATAATATAGTTGTAACGTGTATATGTTATGATGGCTTGAGGATCCTTACTCAATGTATGGGATATAATGGCTTGAGGTATAATTCCTATTGTATAATACACATTATGAGAGATTTGGTGGATCCTAGAAACTACCTGGTTATTTTGGTTACATGGAATTAATGGTTTTGTTGCACAATGTTCATATTGTGGTGCTACGCCCAGGTGTCTACGGGAAAGCCTTTTTGGAGAGAGATGCTTAGGATGTGTGATGTTGGGGAAAAGCAGAAAACTGGTGGGGAAGTGGTAGTGGGGTACCCTTGATATGCTTTATTATATATACTCTTATATGAGATACTTGGTGAGAGTAGACATAGTGAGGTTGGGAACATAGTATACCTATTTAGGTGACGAGTTAGTTTCACTTGTTGTTCACTGTGCTTTAGCAAGCTTTATTTACTTTTACACGAGAGGCTCCGGGGAGGATACTACTGAGTATACTGTTATACTCACCCAATGTATATATAAACTTTTTTTCAAGTCACTTGAAGCAGGTTGGAGATTATAACGATCACTACAAGCTTGGGGTTGCAGGAGTTTTTCGGGCTTCATGGTTGTTATTGTTTTACTTTCTTTTGGTACATACAATTTTCTCTTACAGTTGTAGTAGTAATATCCTGACATTACATATGTGTACTTGGGATTTCTTATATATTTTATTCTAAGTTGGAGTTGTTTGGTGTCTATATTATCTCTCTCTTTAGCATGTTTTCTCTTAGAGGGTAATACCTCCCATTTGTGTGTTCGCTATACCCTCGGTGCTAGTCGCCATCCCGAGACCTACTGGAGGTGGGACTCAGGGGGTCACTATCTCCCTTCTCACATTTCCGGCCCAGGAGGTATACAATTTATGGGGAGGGGGTTGTGACATATTCAACTTATTATTATTATATAATTGAAACTTATTGTAAACAAATCCATCTTATCCTTTTTGTGTTATAATAATCTCCCTATTGAATTTTGTTGGTAATAACCAACACCATTTCAAATTTGTCTTCTCCCTATTATTGTAAGAGAAATATATAGTGATTAAACCTAATAATATTTTGTTCTTTGATTTATCTCCCCCTTCATGTATAGGGTTATCCATTATCAGTTCATAGACCCCTTAGAATGGATTCAACTCTTTCCACTTATTAATCTCAATCTTTTCTCCCCCTTTATGTATGGGACAAAACTTTAACTAAGACCAACTCCCCCTTGGTCTTTAGAATATAATGAGGATTTACCCATGGGATTCAATTATCTTATAGAGAATTCTTATTATACTCATTGAGATATCCCCTTTTGAAATTCCACTTCATCCTTTGGCTCCTAAAACTTATTGAGGGAATTTTGATATCTATGTACTAATTTTCATGAATTTTAATGGTTCAAATTCA
The DNA here is from genome assembly GCA_963277665.1 of Viscum album. Lineage (NCBI taxonomy): Eukaryota > Viridiplantae > Streptophyta > Magnoliopsida > Santalales > Viscaceae > Viscum > Viscum album. The sequence goes on from OY728128.1 coordinate 615,415,258, forward strand.
CAATTATAGAACCTCTAATTCTCAAAATTTCAATCCAATCACCATTTAAGATATATTTTCTAAAGATATTCATTGAGTTAATTTATCAATTAGCCTTTGCGATGTTAAAAAAATCTTCTAAGAATACTAATCTTGGACTTGATATAGGAATCAAGAGTCTAAGTTAACCTCCACAAAGTTGTCCATGTCACTCATAAATTCATATAATCTTGAATATACCACTTTTAAACATAACTTGGGATCTTCATCACACTTTCAAACCAAACCATTAGTAGATAAGTAGTAAAACACTGAGTTTCAGGATCATACCACATGAAGAGTCACTTGGTACCAATTTTTGAAAATTGAACAAATGATATCAATTGAACACCAATAATATTTATCTCTTCAAAGGATTAGAAACTCTGGTGAGGCCTAACAAACTTTGAATTTTGATTACAACTCCTCCTGAGACTTTAGATCATAACACCAATACATTGTTACTCAAATCGAGGACACAACTTGTGGGAATAACTTCGTCATATCATTAGTTTTTTGGAATCATTTATATCAACATAGTTGATACCAAAACATTAGAAAAAATATATATAAATATGAAATTCATGGGATATGCTTTCCCATGTCTCTATTACTTATAAAGTCCTAAGAAGAAAGAATATATAGACTAAAATTTACATGATACTGATGGATATATAGAAGATTTATCAATACACCATTGACTTTTTCATACTCAAAACATTTTCTATGAAAGTTTAAACATGAAAATTCTCTATTATAATTCACCTTTAGCCTTGATTCCAATTGAGATTTAAAACACAACAAATATTTTTGGTTACATTCCCTTTCCATCTTCAATAGATTTATATTCATCCCATTCATATATTATTTTATATCAAAATCACCCCATGGATCATATCTCCCCCTTAATATTACATGTCTTTAAAAGAATTATATTTTTTTCAATATTTGGGGAGATGGGTATATCTAATTTCTAAATTTTAAGGAAGTGGGCTAGTCAAGATGAACCAACCTTTTATATTCCACCATTCCTTTTTCAATTTTTAGATTTAGGGAAAGTCATTCCATCACCTCATTAAACTCATATTTTTCTTAGTCTTTTCTAAGGAATGCCTTCTTTAGAAATTTTCCAATGGATCTTCTTTGTGTAAAACCACTTACACACATTTTTTCTCAAATGATAAAACTGTTTTTCTTCATTAGATTGGGATTTTTAACAATTTTGGAATTGACTCCACTTGAGAAAATTTCTTCTTTTATTGAATTTTTTAGTGTATCTAAATTCTTTATTCTTTATATATTGAAGGAATATTTCCCAAAGATTTATCTCTTTCCTTTTAGTGTTTTTTGTGAGACCACTTAGGCATGATTCATTCGTTATGGCCATAAGTTCCATCTTGTACTCCATCTTCTTCCCTGATGGATTCTCCTTTTCTTGTTCTTCCACCTTTCTCAAAATTCGTACAACTCCAAGATTTTTTTTGATATTTTCATTCTCTAATTATAATAAATTTTTTGTTAGTAGACTCATTTTTATTCTAGATGCACTTATTATTGAATCTTGTTCTTGTTCTCCAAAACATTGAACCATTTTTCCAACTTACCATGCCTTCTCCTTGGATAAACTCTATCCTTGTATGTCATATAAATGGAGTGTATCCTTTTTCCATATTTTCTCTTATATGAATTATTCCAATGTTAATTCCTAGAAATGTGTCTGAGGTTATCATAGATAAAACATCTACCATAATAATCGTACCTCATGTTTTTTTCTTTTGAATAATGTGTTTGAATTGTTGGATTTTTTCTCTCGCATTTGGGATTTGAAGAATGTTCTCATGATATTCCCAAGTCTTCCATAGTGGTAGTATTTTGGTTCCACTTTCTTTTACTAATTATATATTCCATATTTAGCATGAAACTTCTTTTCTTATCCAAATTTCATATCTGTATTTCTTCTTGTAGTGGAGGGTAAATTTGGAGTTATTTTCATCTTCTCATTTGAGGAGTTTATCCACTACTCAAGTTCTCCAATTTTCTCATATTAATTCTTAAATTTATAATCCATTTCTTTTAATATTGAAGAAATATCCATACCTAATTTCCCTCTTTCCTCAAGCTATGTTTTGAGAGGAATTATGGTTTCCTTAAATTGCTTATTCGTATTCTTTTTCTTTATAATCTCCTCAAAAATAGCTTCAAGAATTTCAATTTATTACTTCATCTTTGTTCCCATTTTTTATGTTGTAATTAAAATAATCTTATTACCTCTATTTCATCTAGTTTTTAAAGTCAAAAACATCAATAATAAAACAACACATTTCATGAATGATTTCTCATTATTCTACTTTCTCTTGTAATTTCAGGATCTCCTCTTTTACAATACATGAAAAGCTTGTAAATTGATAAATTTAAGTTATTTCCACTTATTTATCACTTTTTTTAAACTCCATAATATATTCTAAAACACAATATATTTTCTCCAAAGGTGTATTCTAATTATATATATCAATAAAATTTATTACATCTTTTAGAGAAAAAATATTCTAGGATGACTTTATCTTGTTCTTTTTATTTTTTCCTTTAGACATAAAGAAATATTTTTCAACATTTATATGAAGTTATTAAAAATTCATATATATTTACATAGAGAATTTTCAAATAGAAACTTCTTATTATATTTATTTTTTGTAGAAATCTTTAATTCCTACTTAACTAAAGCATAAATCTCAATATCTCTTTGATCTATCTCAAAGATAACTCCATGTAATCTCAACTGAAAAATTCCATCTATGATAACCTCTTGGGGAACTCCAAGAAAATATTTTATGAATGACATGAAATATTTATACCAAGTTTTGAATTATCTCCACCAAAAAAGGGATCCTTCACTGTGGATTCCATTTCTCTTTAATAATTTTAGATCAAGTTGGAGTAAGAAAAAATCCAATAAAATAATATTATTTACCAGTTAATATTTTATTATCCCTAAATTTTATTATAGTGAGATAAACCCTATGAGGTTTTTAATTAGGTTATATAAGTCTTATGAAATTAAAACATGTTTTCATTAATCTATCACAAACCTAATGGATCTTGACCTCTAAACTTTAGGGTTCACTTGTTTTGAAATTTTCTTAAATGTTGATATGATGTAATAAACCTTGAAAAGAACTTAAAATATATTATTTAAGGTTTATATCATTCACTTTTAGTGTTCATGAAAAAATTAAATAGGATTCAATTGGTTTTTACTTAGTTTTTTTAGAACGTGGAAGTTTGTTTATCTAATTTTGAATTATTAATATATTATGTTTTGAATATTGAAAAAATGACTATAAATATTTTTTTATACATGTATTCATTTAAAAATAATATTTTTCAGTTATAATTATATCTTATTATATATTCTCATATCTTTATTAAGTGTTATATTTATTATATTTAACTTTGATTATGTCATAATATTTCTTTACTTAAAATTTATTTAGATTTCATGTTTTCATTATTCATAACATGTTATACAATTTTCATAAAGTGTTAATATGAAAAATATGACATTTGGGACCTTAAAATATCATTTATACTTGATTTTTAATCTTACCGAATAACCAATTTTCCAAAATCGACATAGCTGATTTAAAATCCATGTAGCGGGTTTCGAATCCACATATCCAATTTTCCAGATTCGATAACCATCTATAATTTGACCATATCTTAAGCTATATAAATCAAAATTGAATGATTATTATTTCATTAGAAATATAATAAAACTATATACATTTATTTAGAATACATAAATTTATAAATTGATATTTATCTTCTGTGAAATTTTTTTATAATTCACTATATTTTTTTAGTCTGAATTCTGTTGTTTTTGAAAACTATTTTTCTACTATTTTTTAATCATAACTTAAGATATAGGCATTAAATTAAAGATATTATTAATTATTTTAAAGGATAATTAAATTTTATAAATATAATTCAACTAGACCTAAACCTATTTATTTCATTTAGAAGGTTTATTTAAGGTCTATATTTTGTTAAGTTGATCTGTTTACAGATTTCAGAAATTTGGATATATAAATTTGGCTATGTCGATTCAGTTATGTATATTATACTACATGGATCAATTAGATCAATTATCCTATGTAAAATTTGATTATGTGGTTGTTTTTATCTATGTAAATAAAAACATCTATGTGAAAAAACACCTATATGAATTTTCCTACATGGTTCATGGAAATTTTATAGGTTGTTCTAAAATCTAGAAATATGATCTGTTTTATGTAATGTTTCATATTTCAATTTACTATAAGTTTATTTAATATATTTAAATTTTTAATGACTTTATAAATTCAAATTAATTATTTAGAACCTATTCAAAGTATTTTTCACTATTTTAAACATGTTTTTATGATGATCAAAGGGTGTTCTATTTTCACGCATGAAACTTACAGATTAAAACTCAAAAAAACATTTTTATTATTTTATGTTCTGTTATTTGATTATTATTGTTTATAAATTAATTTTAGTTTATATTAAACTAATCCAAACTTTTTTAAATATTTCTAATGTAGATTCATTAATTTTTTAAATTCTCTTCATACTAAATGAATATTAAAACACAATGTTTTTTAATTTTGAATTTCAAATTGAGACTTGTGATTTTCATGGGATTTATTGTTGACCTATTATTATGGAAGTATTTTAAACTATTCAATCAATTGATTTAAAATATGTTGCAATTATTCTTTACTATTTTGAATATTGGATGTGTGATGAGTGATTATTATGAAACGATAATATATGTCTCTCTTTCTTTCTCTTTCTCTGGTAATCTAGTATTATTATTTTTTGAATTTTAAATTGACTAACTATTTCTCAGTTATGTCTGGTTATTTTGTTTTATAAGGGTTTAAATATTTTCTTTTATGTGTGATAAAGTGACAAAATTCTGATATGATGTTTTTTCAATGATAGATTTTATATTTTCAAGTGATACAGTGTTAAGAGTGTGCTTGTGTTGATACTGTAAAGTGTTTTACATTCTACCTATGATGGACATTTCTCACTACTACTGGATGATCTCTCAAGGAATAAATAAATACTTCAATGGATTCTTATACTACATTTATGAGATAATCAAGATGATAAAACACTCAAGAACTAGTTCTTGTATTTTATTATTATTATATCTATTTCATTTTGGTTACTTGAGTATATAACATTTATTCCCATATCTCACATGCTTTCACTTTCTCTTTATGATTTTTTTATAAAAAATAATTATATATGATCAGGTTGTGACTCTTAGATTCTAAATTCAAGACTATTCAGGTTGTGACTCCCAATATATAATTCAAGCTTTTAATTGGTTTTTTACTCCACAAACAAAAGTTATGTTTCTTGGTTATTCTTCCACTAGAAAAAGTAGCTTGTAATTGGGTTATGATTAACCTTCCAAAATCTGATTAGTGCACAATGTATCTCTTACTAAGTAGAGAGGTATAAGAGTAGACTAGGTCCACTTCAAACCAAACTACTATAAAAACATCATTTTTTCATTATTTCTTTTTATGTTTCAAATTAACTATATTAATTAAATTTGATAATTAATTTAAATAGTTAATCTATATCTTTAAATAAACTGATCTATTCACCCCCCCCCCCCCAGAACATCTATCATCACCCTATCTGAACTAACAAGTTAACTACTATAGGATGGTCTAAGGATCATGAAATCATTAATGTTTCAATGAACCAAATCAATATTTGCTCACTATTCATTAATGGGGTATATGATAAGTTACTCCTTCCATAGATTATTGACCTTTACAATGTTTATAGATAGATCAATACTTCCCAAGGTTCACTCCCTTAAACGTTCTTCATATGGATCAATGCTCTATAAAGGATCGCCTTCACATAGTTTTTGGTCATTTGGGTCCCTTCTTAATTAATATCACTAGTTGTAGATGCACCAAGTGTAGATTAATGGTGTTGATGTCTATTTTATTCTCTTCATCATCTCTTAAATATTTATTATGCAGGAAAAGTTATACAGCCATGAAGGAACCAAAAATAACTAAAAGGAACCAAAAGAAACAATCCCTAAGGAGGCCTAATGTAATGGAGGCCAATTTCATCCCATCTAATCAGATTAACCCCATATGGCTTCAATAAAAGGATACTGGGGAAGCATGTGACTATAGGGCCCTAATCTGCCACTACTATAGAAGTGAGATGGTCCACAACCCTGTTTCCCTCCCTCTATGTATGGACCACCGAAATGTTGTTTCTAAGGATGGATCTGCATTTTTTTATGATATAGGCTATTGACCAGGGAGTATATCCTTTTCCATGCATAGATTCATAGATAATCGTGGAATCAGTTTCAACCTGGGAAAGATCTATATTCTCCTAGACACATAGTTGCAGCCCTATAAGAATAGCTTTGTCTTCCTCCTAGATTGAGTTCCATTGTCCATAGTAGGTAGAAAAGATACTACCCCAGTAGTCATGAACAACACCTCCACCACGAATAACCCCCTACATGAACTAGCCATCTACATTGAGTTTGAAACCAGAAACTAGTGGTCTCCACCACACCCACTTCCCATGAGCCCCAATATTTATAGGAAGGCCAGTAGACGCACTAACCTATAGACATCTCAGGGAGGGAACATCGCACTGGTTGATGATGACACTTACCACATAAAAGTGGAGGGATTTTGTTCTCATGATGATAGATATTCTAGTGGATGAAGTACCCTCATACCTAGCCTTATTCCTAGCCATCCAAATGCACCAATGACTCACATTCAAAATGACAGATGTTGTAAGTTTTTACAAGCCCGTATTCACACCATAAAACCATATATCCAAGAAAGTATCTCCAAGAAGGACTTGGTAGGAAAGAGAAATGAAATATACAAATAATTTCCACACCACCAAGGCCTATTCTCCCTCAAAGAATAGATGGTTCACATCTTCCTCCCTAAAGGATTTACAGCAGTGGCATCTGGAACCAAGTTTGACACCAATCTTTTTAACATTTTCATTTGTGGGAACCGCATGATTCCTTATCCTACAATTTATAAATTTATAATTTGTAGGAATTTTATTGCACCAAATCATGTTATTCCAACTATATCATAGATATTATTATGAATTGATTTTTTAGAATTCCCTTGATGCGAAGGATCCTGAGTTAGAGGGGGTAAACATGCATCTATCTGGTTCAGAATTGATGCTAATAAGATCACATAACACATTATATTTCTCATCCTGAAAAGATTGAATAAAACATGGATTCATGTAGGCCTCTTTAAAATAGATTAAATGAGTAGGACACCTCGGGTATCCAAGCGTAGAACCCACCCATTTTTGTTGATAGAAGATAATGTTACCTTAATCCATGATCCACCATGAGAGATGATGCGGTGTTGGGATGAGAGAGCAAACTCTAGACCAGAAGGGGGTTCTTGTGGACTACCATTATCGAAGTCCCCAACACCTTTATACGACATGATCTTACCCAAAATAGTGATGTCTTCTCTATATTATTCGTAAAGTTTCTATAACTTTTTAATAAATATATTATGGTCCAATAAAATTTTCCCACTGTCGCACCATTATGGGCCTTCAAAATTGCTCATAACTCCACCAAAATTTCTATCATTATGCAACCAAAGAAATAACTTCTTCATGGATCCATTTCACTCTCCCTTTTCAACATGAAATAAATTACATTTAACAAAATTGATAAAATATAAAAAATTTCTTTGATCTCTTCTTGAATCATGTCTTAAAATCATGGAATGTGATTATTGAATCATTAATGAACCACCCAAGAATCACCAGACTTTTCTTCTCAAAATTTAGCACGTTTTCATCTAAAACTTCCATTAAAATTACTTTATTTTGAAAAATACGACATAGTGTATCAAATCTCTAGGAAAAATTCCCTTAATAATGCACATCTACATGGTATTTTGGATATTTTTCCTTTTATTGAATAATTTAATGTCTTCAATTATGACATCAATATCAAACACCTACACCAAGGGCACCCTCACACTGATTTTAGGCTCATAATTTATCATAGGTATACATTCAATTCAAAATTCCATACACTATGGCATGGTGAAAAACCACTGGTCTTTTGAAATGAGATACAACCACTGTTATTGTGTAGTTCTTAATGGATGGCTATTTTGCCCATCATAATCAATAATGTGCTTCACCACTATAACCACATCTATTAAAAAAATCTAGAACTACTAAAATTCCCAAGTCTAAGATTCGCCGTTTATACAAGTAAATTAGAACACCACCACAGGGAAAACCATGGTTTCTCTCCTTCAAATTTTACCATTTAGGAAACTTCAATATAGAAAGCTAAGTTTCATAGTGTGGTCTTCACATAGTATGCAACCTCCTTTTTCTGAGATACCTTGTTAATGAATCTAACATCATGAAATCAAGATCATTGTTAAAAATATTCTAATAATCACATATTTTTGTCAAATTAGGCCAACTTCCACTTATATTTTCAAAAACTCACTTATGAATGACTTTTGGAACTTTATTCCTTTGGTGAAAGCTCCACCAACACCAATTCAAGATCCTATTTCCAAAAGAACATAACAAATCCATAAAACATATATTCAAATTCTTATTCTTCTAGAATCAACAATTTTTTTCAATAAATCAAACTCATCACTTTATTTTTATAGCATTGGTATTCCAAAATATTATTCTCAAAAGTTTTATAATCAAATCCTCAACAAAAATTCCCCTAGAAGATACACTAGGCTTGGTATCTACTCATTTTAGACTTCTCAACCGATTATTTTTCCATCAATAAACACCTTAAAATTTTGTAATTATCTAAAACAATCCCCATAAATACACCATGTCATAGATGTCATCATTTAAAATAATGAAATATAATCTTTACACAGGTCATATCAATGGAGTGATGTTTATGTAAATGAAGAAACATCATGTTTACGCAACCAAAGCATGATGTATATGTACAACTCACTTGATAGTTATTTTTCTGGAAAAAAATGATGTTTATGTTGATCATTATCATCCTTGAGAGTTAAATTATATAGCAAAAACCTTGTGAATCTATTTTTGTAAAATGGACACCATTGATGCACCAATACATGGGCTTCATCGTTTTAACCTCTATCCCCCATGGAGATCGATTACATGTACAAAATCAATATATCAACCAAATTTTCAATTGACTAACTATGAGAATCAACTATATATATATATAATCTCAATAGATTGGTTTCATGTACAATTGAATGACTGTGAGGATTAAACACATGCACAATCTATCGACTTTTAAGATCGACCATGTGAAGTAGATAAGTGGCCAACTAAAGTGACTATCTATGGATCTATCACATGTACAAATGAATAAATCTATGAAGTGACTATATTGTCTCAATAATAAAATTATATAATTTATTAAAATAAACCTAGATATTATTAGGTTGATGAGAAGGTCTTCTCAACACCTCAAAACACTCTTAAATAAGATCATAATCATCACCCAATCAATTTCTCATCAAACCTTTATAAAATATGATATATTAAATTTTTTAAACGAATAAAAACCTGTGTTTTATTCATTAAAGATCATATTACCAATAATAATCATAAAAAATCACCTTGAAACACCTGAGTTTGAAAAATATTTATACATTATCAACAAAAGACAATATATTAATCGTGGCCACTCTATATTATCTTCATGACTTCTTCAGGCTTACGGTCAACACTTATTGATTATTTATTATATTTTTATTCATATCTTTCATATTATGAATGGGAAGACTTATTTATTTATGGGGGGGGTCTGAAATCATATATACCCTCAATGCATCAGTGTGTCTCATGAGACTAACTAACTTGGGAATTTTTCATATGCCTTACCTATTTACATATTATTTTTTGTCATGAGGCCTTGATAAAAATATTAAGATATTTATAATTATGCATCCTATCACTACTAAATTAGTTATTTTTATCCATGTGATTATTTTTGTTATTATGTTATCCAATGATATATTTCAAGATTATATGATTAATTTTTGTTTATTATTTTATTATCATTTATTCTTTTTATATTATTCTAGACTTATTCATTCTATGATATCTTCTAATGTACGATACCCCTTACTGGGAATTTTAGTTCACACTTACTTATATTTCAACTTCCCTAGGTTATGAAGAAGGGTATTGTGTAAGATATTTCAAGAAGTGTATCATGTGTGGATAATTTTTTAGGATATTTTCATGACTTATTATAAAATAAGTAATTCTTAGTTTAGTGTAAAATATTATCATTTGGAGAGAAATACATGGATTTTTTGAAGTATAGGGTATTCTTAATTATTTAAAACTATAAACCTACAAAATTAATTTCATATATAAGTGATTCAATATTTTCTATTAACATTATAATTATAAATTTTTATGTTTTTATTATTTAATATGGTATCAAAGTTAGTGTTTAAATTATATGTTTTGGCACCTGATCTGAGTGTACAGGTTTGTAGTGTCTCAGATAGTATCATAGAATAGTTTAGATAACATTAGTGGTTAGGAAGTTATTGGTTGAGGATAATTGAAGATGTATGAATACCATCACAGTTTAATGAATTTAAGTTTTATCATTAGTTAAAAAATATATATACCCTTTTGAGGTCTTATGTGATTTTATTTTAAGGTGATTAATGGTATTTTGATAAATTTTCATTTGGTTTTAGGAATATTACATTAATGGTGTCTATATTTATATTAGGGTTGATATTTAATTTTATGTCAAGAAAATTTAGGTTATGTTGAGAAAAAAATCATTTTTGGTAGTATATATGATTAATTTATATATTTATTAGTATAGAATTAATTTTATTTGGGTGATAATATTTAAGATGAATTCTAAGAGCTTGGGATTCCATGATTTTTTGATTTATAATATAATAATAAATATAATGAAAATTTTGATTTTAGTTATTTTAGGGGATTATTTTATTGATATTAATTAGTTAAAACTAATGTAAATTTAGTTCAAACTAAAAGAGTTATAGTTGAATAGAATGTATTTTCCATTGAAATGAAAGTTTCATGGGGAAATTTCATTATTAATGAATTTTAATATTAATATATTTATCAATTATTATCATAAACATTTTTTTTTGGTATTTGGATGAGAACAAGATCATGAAAATGAATTTTTGAAAGGAATGTCTCTATAATTTCCTATATACAATAACCAAATAAGGTTGCATATTTGAAAAAAAGGTTGAGATAAATAAAAATATTTCCATATTTCTATTATCAGGTAAAATTTGAGTTTCCTTATCTTAACTAAGATACTGAGTTTGATATCTCATTTCAAATTATATCACAATACATTACTATATTAAAAACATCCTCATATATTTTCATCAGTGAGATAAATTAAAATTGCAAGGATGCAATTTTTTTAAGGGGATAAAATATAACACCCTAATATTTTAGTATGTATTTTACTTTAAATAAATACGATGATGAATAGATTGTATCACTTGTAAAATTAATCTAAAATAAACTTTAATTTATTTTATTATAATTCAATATTAACATTAATACATTATGATAATATAATGTGAAACATGATAAATAAAATCATAAGAATATTAAGTCTTCAAGTAAATAAAAATTATAAATATAAATTAAATTTTTTTATTATAAATATAGGTATAAATTTTTTTTTTTTTTGTAATGTATGATTTTATGTGTTCTAAAACCATATAATTGATAAATTTTAATGAGATGTGATTAAAATAATTTAATATTTAAAATATATATTTTTCAAAGAACCATTTTTTAAAGTGTTGTGTATTTTTTATCTTAAAAAAATTGATCAATTTTAATGAATTATTCTAATAAAATGCTTAAATGGGTAAAAAATTAGATTAATACTCATTTAATTAATAATTGATATGCAATAATATTAATAACACTTAACATTCAATAAGTAATTTTCCTATAAAAATTGTTTTTCATTATATTATATGTTTTTAATTAAAAGTTAATTTTAAAATTTCATAATTATAATTTGATAAAATGAACTCAATTTTTTACTTCATCATTTCAAAATTATCTATGGGTTTTTTGTGATTTTTCTAAAAAGTTTGATTTTAAGGTGAATAGTAAAAAAAATTATTAAAAACATATATTTTATGACATCATCATGATACAAGCATGAATAAAAAACATTTAAACCTTTTTATCAACCAAATAAGTATTTAGGGAATAAAATAATTCATTTTAAAATAATATTTTGAATTTAAATTCCAATTTTTGATACTTTGGAACCCAAATTATATTTTATTCTAAGTAAAAAAGTATTTCTTGTCCTTTTACTTTTATTAAGTATTCAAATGAGGCCATTCAATTTTGGATTGGTTTTAAAGCCACGTAAATCTCCTTTTTTAATCATAAACCAAAAAATGTCATGGTTATTAACACTATTAATTATACCTAAACTAAATTCTTTTTTATACTTAAAATATATTTTTCTAAAAACTGTTTTTATGCATTATACATTTATTATGTTAGAAATAATCATTATCACTTTAATATATTTTATATTATAAAATGGATTTCATATTTTTAATTTTCATGTTTGAATTAGGTAATAAAGACAATTTTATTTTTTTTACATAAAAATAGGTTACCTATGTAAAAGTTAGTCACCACAGTAAATGCTAAAATATGTTAAAATGGTTGAATTAAGGGATAATGTCACAAAATATCACAAAACATTATCTTTAAATGGGTAAATGAGAGAAATATTGACCTACCCTTATACCTTGTCAAATTTTATACATTTTGGATCCACTTAATTGAATATGTAATCCCTTTTTTATTTTAAGAAATTAATATTTACAAAGAATTACAGTCCTCTCACTTATAAAATGTTACCAACTCCATCCATTCAAAGCCACACCTAAAATTATAATCCACCCACCCCCTCTAATCTACCACATTTCCTTCTATAATAATCCTATCTTATGTTGTGTAGCTTATTGTCCTGAGATATTTCCCAAATCCCGACAAAACCAAAAAGGTTACTAAGATGAGATGTGATTTATTCTTTATAAGTAATAACTTATTATAATTATTTTTCAATTATATTAGTCATTCAAATATTCAAAATGATGATATAATTATTCTTCTATAATGATGATTATATTGACCAAGGTTTTTAACCAAGTGGGAATCAGGTCGATTTTGGGTTTTTAAGTCCTAAGACCTTACTAGGGGTAAAATAGTAATTTTACACTAGGTGTTGAACCTGAAATTTTTTTATGAGCGTTATTTTGGTTCTAGAATATGATTTTTACCCTGGTGTTGATCTAGCATATAAATATGAGGGCAGTGTGGATTTAGAGATACTATAAAAAAATATTATTTTATTTTTTCCGCATGTAAGAGTTTTTAATGAAATGATTGGGTCATTTGAATGAAGTATTAAATAGTGAAACTAGACCCATGATTGATTCTATAATATATAATTTACCCTAATCATGACATTAGTTTCATTTTCATTAGGTTTTGGGATGATGCGCAGTTGCGGGATGGAATAGAATGAATAAATTAAGTAATTAATTAAATTTATTTTTTATTTTAATTAACCCAGTGGTTTCCTATTTAAACCTATCTATACTAAGTCCCTAGGGTTACCTGCATAATGATATATATTGTGAGAGAGGGATAGAAATATTCTGGAGGGCGTATACATTGGTGGATGATTTGGGATCGAGGAATCACCAATAAGGATGACACAAGCTTCTCTTATATATTAGGTGCTTGGAGGTAAAATTACATTTAAATACGCACACCACACACAACAACTAGAAAGGTGGTCCATTCCCCCCCCCCCCTAGGGTATAGCCCACCCATCTAGCCTTATTTATTTATTACATGGACTATAGTCCCAATGGGAATGAATCCCATTACATGACCTAAAATCTCAGTACGACATTATGTCTGCATCATCGTCTGCGTCTCCACCTACATAGTGGGTTTATTAATGAAATCACCAGATAATGTGTCCTTCACTAAATATTGATACATTCATGAGGTAGGTTATGTTTATTGTTAGTTTATCCATTTTTGTTTCTTTCCTTGAACATAGATTAAATCTTCCTAAATTAAATATGCGATCACATGATTTCACATGGACCTATTAACTTATATTTTTTATTTAAAATTTTTGTTTAAGATTGTTGACATTGAACCTTGTGATTATCTTCTTATTCCCTCAAATTTTACCCTTTTATATTAATAATTATCATGTGTGGTATTATTTATTACCCATTCTTATGTTCTCTTTGATTTCTCCTTCTGTTCATCACACATTAATCGTCAACTATTCACTTGGGTTGATGTTTTGATCATTCCTATAGATTGATTCTTATGCATGTTTTACTATAAGCCTCATAAATTGAAGCTTCAAATTTAGAATTGAAGATAGTGATGTGAGGATGGTTTCCAATTCATGTTAAAATTTAGCGGGGTGTTATATTTTTGGTGTTTATATAATGGTGATATACACAGAGAATAAATCATGATGAGATCTTCATCCTTTAACAGTCATCAGATATAATAGAATTTTTGTCGAGGTGATCGATTGATATTATAATGTGATCAAAACTACCAAGATGATAATCTCTATATATGGATTCATCTGTATAAATGAGATCATGGTGGTGATCTATTTTCTAATATTGGATGTCCATAATCCAACTACCAATGAGAGATTAGCCTCGATCAACTCAGATGCATGAGTTAAGGAAATATTCCTAGTGAAAATATTGGACATGGTAGAGGAAACTAGGACTAGAAAAAAGTATAGTTCATAAAACCTGACTACAAAGCTTGTATCCCAAAAGAAAACATATTGTGTAATCCATATTCTCACATGGTCATGTGGTTAACCCACATGATGAATGAAAATATATGGCCTAGTTCATTGTGTATAAGAAGTACATGACCATGGATTCTAAGGTGGACCATATACCATGTAGACCAAGGACAAAACCTTTGTACTGTAAGATGGATGATAAGTCTAGTAGAGGCACACATCAAGTGTCAAACCCTAGTCCTACACTTCATGTGGATTATTACACAAGTCTTGTAGCTAGTATTTCACATGAAATATTGGGTGATAGAACACTACCAGGTAGATAACATATGATATAATGTTATGTACCCCTAGGACACACTGTGTGCTACACCTAGGCCTTGAATGGTTCAGTCATACACCAGTTTCCCCCATCATTATTCTCAACTGGAGTATGAATTTTACCCATTGGAAGTGGTATCCTCCAGGGGAGTTGGTATTTCACCCAAAGTACGAGGCATAAATCCTCTGTATGAGGTGTTAGTATTTTTCCTATATATAGATACACTACGGGAAAAATGGGTATTTGCGACGGGTTATTTGCGACGGGAATAAATCCCGTCGCAAATAGTCCCGTTAAAAACTTATTTGCGACGGGGGTAGTTACCCGTCGCAAATAAATAGGCTTTTGCGACGGGATTGCTTTCCCCGTCGCAAATAGTTTTCCCGCGATGCACGCCAAATTGTGGGAAAACTATTAGCGACGGGAAAATATTCCTGTCGCAAATAACCGGCGGCGGTAAAAGGTATTTGCGACGGGAATATTTTCCCATTGATGTGCAGCAGGCCATGTTCGGCCATTGGTTGGTACGTACGTAAATAAATAATTTTTATTTTGAAAATTATTTCATTTCTAACTTGATATTTTGATTTATTTGTAGGGTTTATGGTATCCGATCGAGGATACCATGCATGATGCCATCCACGAGGCATGGGAGGTGGCCATGCGTGATCGCCTTCGTCAGTTTTTGCACAATTTAAGAAAAGCTGCGATGAAGAAAGCAGGAGTGTCAGATTTTGAGGAGTCATGTAGAGCACACCGACCAGAGTATATTTCATCCCATGTATGGGATGGATTATGTGCGCACTGGTTGAGTGGTGCCTTTCAGAGGAGATCATCGGTGGGGAGGCAGAATCGGGGGAGACAGGAGGTGACTCATCGAGCTGGGAGTCGTTCTTTCAGTACTCATAGACAGCATCTGGTACGTACATTATTTATAAATATTTTATATAACTATAAATATTAACAGTTTATTTTTTATTCTTATAGGTTGTCGAGCACCCCGATATTACAGAGTACGACGTATATCGGAGGATGTATAGTGATCCTGCTACTGGGGAGCTCAGAGGTGATCGTCAGCATCACATCGTGGTCAGTATTATTTGTTTTCAAGTTTAAAAATTAACTGCATATAATATATTCACAATTTTAATTTTAAATTGCAACTATAGGAGTCATATGAGGCCGCAGCGGCACAGGCCCGGCCTGAGAGTCAGGCCGAGTCATCAGATCAGACCACTGCCCGTCAGTTTGATGAGGCGGCATGGATGCAGGCCACCCAGTATGCCTTCGAGAAGGGCCGGGTAGTTGGTATTGGATCTCGACTGACTCCCGGAGATTATTATGGCAGTGCTGCGATGTCGGCGTCCAGCTCGAGAGGAGCTCGTGCATCTTCTTCTACATAGTATGAGGATCAGTTGCGATCTCAGACTGCACAGATAGAGAGTCTCCGACAGGAGCAGGAGCAGATGCGTCAGCAGCATGAGGAGGAGCATCGACAACAGCAGCAGCTGTACGAGGAGCAGGCGAGTCGGTGGCAGTAGCAGCATCTGGAGCAGATGGAGTACATGCGCCGACTCACTCATGCTTTAGGGATGGAGTTTCCTCCACCACCATCTGCAGATCCCCCACCTCCCCCCCTCCCCCCCTCCTTCAGATTAGAGTTTGTATTTCTGTTATAAAATTTGTGAAATCAAAATATATTTTTTTCTATTCATAGTTTCTGTCTCATTATAAAATATTAATAATATTATATTTTTAAATAACAATATTAATATGAATAATAATATTATTTATATTTTATAATATTAAATTTTATTTATATATATTAAAATTTTATATATATATTAAAATTTTATAATATTATAATTTAATTGTATTTTTTGTAATACTTGAATTATTTTAATATTTGAATGTAAAATAATTCTATTATTTTTATATTGATTAAAATAACTTATTAATATATTTTTTATTTATGAATTATAATTGTAATATTATTATATTAATTAAATCATTTATTAATATTCTATTATTTTTTATTTTTGAATTATAATTCTACTATTATTATAGTAATTAAAATAATTTATTATTTTCATTTGTAAATTATAATTCTATTATTATATTAATTAAAATAATTTATTAATAATTTATTTTTTTTATTTTTTTTATAGTATTTGCGACGGGATACTATACCCGTCGCAAATACTAGTATTATTAATAGTTTTTTATTTTTTTTTTAAAATAGTATTTGCGACGGGATACGATGCCCGTCGCAAATACTAGTATTATTAATAGTTTTTTATTTTTTTTAAAAATCGTTTTTGCGATGGTGCCATCGCAAAAGGTATTTGCGACGGGACCCGTCGCAAAAACTATTTTAAAAGTTTTTTACAAAAATACGGAATACTATTTGCGATGGGGAGAATGACCGTCGCAAAAAAAGGCTTTAGCGACGAGCCCGTCGCAAATAAGTGTAGTTGCGACGGGATCCCGTCGCAAATAGCCCGTCCCAAATACCTGTTTTTCTAGTAGTGATATCTTATAATATATGGATCCTCCACTGGAGTTGTTATTTCACCAATCATAATGGGGTAGTGATCCTCTATCATTAATTAAGGAAATTAAAGAGTAAGTTTCTTAAGGTTATACCCTAGAAATGGAGTATTTATCTGAGTATATATGGGTGAAACATTTCCCTCAGGTAGAGTGTGCTGCCTTGGTAGGAAACTGATCTTCAGGTTTAGAAAACTCTCCTTCTTGGTTTCTCATAGTGTAGTCCCATGTTATCCATCCATATCCTTGACAACTCCTGATGGAATCACCATGCATTCTTCACCTGTTTTTAGCCTCATATTATTCATATTAATGTGAAAAAACATGTTATATAAAATTTAAATATTAATAAGAAATTATAATTAAAAACTAACAAAATAATCTCAATAATGATCAATTAATAATTAAATAATTATAAATTTAAATGTGACCACTCTAATACAACTTGAAGTATCTGGGCGCAGCAAAATCCAGTCAGGGCCATACCCAATGATGGTTTTTCATTATTTACAATGAATAAATCATTAGAATATAACAATGAATCATCATGCCTCGTGAATATATCCAATAAAATATTAAAAAGGGAATCATGTAACTTTATATAAGTCATTTTCACATTAAATTTATAATCGATTTAATAACAAGAATTACCTCGGTCTTGAGATCCTTTATTTGAAGAAGATGTTGATCATTCAAACCTCCTTCAAGTCATACCTTCATTTAATTAATAGGATACAAAGTATAATCCCTATAATGGTGATCCATAAGTGATCCATGAACCTTGTAACATCATTAATGGAACTTTAGGTGCTTGAGAGGTAAAATTAATCATCTGGTGTCATTCTTGTTGGTATCTACAAGAATATTTTCACAGTTGGAGGATTAATCTCTTGTTAATTTTGTCTTCAGAGTGATGGATGTGGTGGAGGAGTTACATCTTTCTGGTGATAATCTTATTTAGATAATTCTATATAGATAATTTGGTGTGTAAAGCTTTTACTTTTCACAACCAATCCTAGAACACAATATAAGTGAGTATTTATAGAGTTAGGGTAAGAATTGGTAATTACATCAAGTTCATTGACCAATTAATTTATCATTAGAAAACCCCATGTCCTATGATAATAATAATAATAATATTATTATTATTATTATTATTATTATTATTATTATTATTACTACTATTATTATTATTTCCTTTACATAAGAGACACTTGGGGATACTATAAATATAAAAATAAAATGATATTTATTATATCATTCCTAGTAGACCCATATCTCAGTCTTTCCATCCTCTTCGACATTGATTTAACCCTTGAATATTATATATTTAATCGAATATATATTATTAATTCAATATATATATATAAACATATAATTATCTAATTAGAAATCAATATATTTATTCCAATAAATGTTATATTCATGGTCTTATGAATAAATGTTTTTCTAATATTTGTATAACTAAAAAATTTATTTATTTTTAAAATAAATAATTTTTTATTACATTATGAACAATAAACAATATATAAATAAATATTTTATGTTATCATAATTAAATAAATACATTGTGAATAAATATTTCTTTAATATCTAAATCATGTACATATTATAAAAAAATATAGTGACTGGATATTTATGATAAAAAATCCTGAATAAATATTATTCCTTGGTATCGAAAATATTATTTATTCCAATAGTTAAAATCAAATATTGTTTAATTGAGATTCATAGATATACTAAGAGTGTAACCCTTTAGTCCTCTTCCTCATGGCATTAGGCGGTCTTACCAAATGTCCAAGATCATAATCTAGCAACATGATAAGGAACCTATAGAGGAAGAAGTTAATGTTGCAATGATAAAAACCTCATACTAATACTCACAATGTAAAATAATCCATTTTTCTCTAAATATAAAATCAATAAGGTTTCACACTTATTCCATAAACCTAGGTAACCAATTATATCATTGTTTTGACAATATAAAAAGAACTTTTCAAGCATCATGACCATAGATTTAATATATTAGTTACATTTCAATTAAAGTGGTAGAGATATCAACTTTAAAAAAAGGGAAAAATATTTTTCTTTAATTATTCATTAATACAGATCACACATGATTCACCCAATGTATCCTACATCACTATGATCATATGTCATCAATGTTTTGGTAAATACGTTAAAGTATGTGAATTATGATATGTATTGATAATAATCTTAAACTCTAAGGATTATTACAAATTTTTACATATAAAAATATCAAATGATACGTATACATGTGGAATTCCTATAAGTGGGTCTATCCTCATAAACCTCATATCTTATAGATTATTAATTTTTAACTTCATAATATAAAATATCAACCATTTATGATTATGAAGAACCTAACTATAAACATATATAATGTTATCCTAACCATAGGATATATGTTTAGGAATATTTTCATATCACCTTGAGGTTCTCATCATATTAGGGAACCGTTATGATCTATTTTGATGTGATGGATACTCTAGGACATTATCATATTAATATCATGAAAAATAACAATCATAATTTTATAGTACATTTATAAATATTCACCACTTTGAATATGCATGTAATTAAAAGTAAAAATCAGTCGATTCTAGGGAACCAACTCCAACATTATACTCTTGAATCATTTAACACAATTATGGTACAATAATAAGTGGTAGAATGAATAAAAAATGAAGAAATAATTTTAATACAATGCAATTATTTATCAATAGGAATTAATTATAAATTATATGTGAGTGATCCTATCTTTTATTCTTTCAATTACATTCATCTAGTTATGAGGATTTATTTGAAGAAATGAAAAACTATTATAGGACACGAACCCAGCCACTTATTTTGTTCCCTAGAACCTTTTGTTAAGTATAACCTATTGGGTACATGAAAGCATTCCAATAACACCATAAAAATACATAACAGTGGAGGCTATAAGGTAGAACTTAATATCTATAATGAACCTCATGTATGATGCCCATAAATTGGAAGAAAAGTCCCCCCAAGTCACCATGTAGAAATGTAAAACCTCTGGAAATAACATAGACAAAAATATTGATTCCAACAATAAAAAATAAAAATTATGTACAATAATAACATAAGATATCATATGGTTCAAACGTGTATCCTACTCCATGGGGTAATGTTGCTTTAAATTGATTTAGATTAAAAAAGAAAATTAAAATGAATGATAAAGTCTTTATTCATAATGTGATGGTATATTATATTTATAGGAGTACCCATTCGGTTCTTCTAGTCGCCACTATCATCCTATGTTCATAGGTTTCATTCTAACTAATCCAATTTCTATGATTAATACTTCATTTTCTAAAAGGATCCTATCACCTTATATATGTCATCTATTGTAATATTTTGGATTCTAAATATATATCTATATATACCCTCCAACATATCATATGATGGATGAAATTTTGATGATAAATCTTGTTGTATCTATCTGGTTGTCTTCCTCCTATAACTTCTGATTTACTTCCACCTGCATCTTCCAGATGATAGTGTTAGAGTTGGTGTTCTCGAGCTAATTGTTTATACTTTGTATTATATGTTTATTTGAAGATTTGAATATTATTAAAACATATTATTATATTTTTTACATTATTCTATATTAATTTAATGTAATAATTTCCTAGAGTGTTTGTCATATTGATAAGATCATAGTGGTTCCCCGCTATGACAAGAACCTTGAAATTCCAAGATGAAATTTTTGAGTATATTTTTATGGTTAGATAACATACCATGATGGGAAATATAGAACGTTGACTATCAAGTGCGATTACTCATAAGAATATGTGACTTCTTTTCATGAATTTTTCACTTAGTAATCTCTAATATATAAGATTATAAGAGAAAACCTACATGTAGTAATTCTTCATGTCTATGTGTCATCAAATATTCCTATCTACAAGTATGTGTAATGGTCCTTAAACTATAATATTATTATTAATGTATGTTACGACTCATTCACATAGATATATTTTATAAACCTTTACAATACAGTTCATGGTGAAGTTAGATGCGTTGGGTGTGTTACAAGTGATGTGTTATTAATTAATAAGTCAAGGAAGGATTTCCCCCTTCAATATTTATGGAATATGATAACTCAAACAATTGATTGAAATGGAACCATCGCACTAAATTCCATGGGCATGGTGTAATGAAAATTCTATTTCAGATAATCAAAGAAATATGTGTCAAGCATATAGGTTGATGACATAGATGTGAAAATTTCTTGATGATATATTTTTTCCAAGGGATTATATTTCACAATAAATCATTAATGTGTGGTTTTTGATGTTGTGAAATTAACTTCTTTCTCTTCGGTGCCTTGACCCATTAGTAGATATAAGTATTGGATTTTAGGAAAAACCAACTAATTCCAATAATAAAGAAGTTGATAGGGTCACATACTAAGTGTTTACATTGATCTCAATTAAATTCTATTTGAATTTAATTATTGGAATAAATATTATTCTCAAGTCTGGTGAATAATTTTATTCTGGATTTATTGATCACAAATGTTCACAAGGTAATAAATAATATTTTATTAATAAATAATTTATTTAATTCAGTGAATATTTAAGAAATTTTATTCTCCATATTGTGAATAAAATATGTATTTTATTTATTTAATATTTAATAAATATTATTTTTTCAGAATGTGAATAAAATATTTATTTATGAAAAAATATTTGGTAAATATTTATTTGGATATTTGATCAATTTCAAAGAGGGTGAGCAGACAAAGATCATGTCCAGTGATAAATATTAATTTTTAAGTCAATAAAATAATATTTATCATTGCATCAGTTATCACACACTATTAAATAATAATATTATTATCATTGTTATTATATGGAATGGGGTAAGATAAGTTTTATTACGTTATTCAATGGTTATTGTGAAATTAAATAATATTTTAACATAAACCCTAAATCTATAAATATATTTCTATGTTTATTATGTTGGGTTAATCTAGAATTGAGAATCGTTACACACAACAAGCTTCTCTCTTGATTCTTACTTCCCTCATATTCTCAAGAATGAGAAGAAATCCTTCAATCCTAAAGGATCTTGAAGTGATCAAGATGAACAATTCATGATGATTAATCTTCCACTCTAGTTTATGGTAATCAATCAGTGTCATTATAATATCAAAGGAGTATGTGTGGATCACTAGTGGAGGGATTCTATACTTGGATCCTATGAGTGTAATGATGGTAATCCAGAGATGGTTTTTTGTATGATAAACAACATCTATGAAGAAATATCCTAAGATTATGTATTATTTATTCAAATCTATTTAAATTAAATATAAATTTAACATGAAAAATATTCTCTCTTGGTTCTGGAATTCCTAAATCAATATTAAATGGAAAGAATATATTTTTCATGATATTTATGTATAGAACCATTGGATAATGATCCATCGAATCTGAAGAAAGAAAATTATGGTTATTCACTCACTAATGCTTTTTTACTGCATCTAGAACCTTCAGAAATAACCCCATCCACTACTTCTTACCCCATCCCCTTACATCCATTGAAAATTACACCTATAGACTTTCTCATACTACTAGTCTTGATTACCTCGCTAAAAAGTGATTCTCGGAGCCAACATAACAATCTCCCACTTGAGTATTATTTTTTGATCTTTTCGACTGATTATTTCCATAAACTCCACATACTTCCTCCTTTCCTATGAGCATTAGTTAATGTTTCCTCAACCACAAGTTTTGGTCATCCCAATCCAAATGATGTGAAACACTACCCAAAAACATACTTGAAAACATTATTTGTGCATATATTAGTTGTATTTATAACTCCCTCAATATTTCATTGATATATCACGGTGCGCCTATATCGGATGGCCTCCTCCTCCGCTCGTAGGAATGCGCCCCACGTTCCATCAGGATTTTCAAATTTTCCAACCTTGGCACTTTCGCCTGATCCCTCACTGGCCGCCTCCCTCGTCTGGATGGCTTTCGATCCTGGTTCTTCCTCTGCCCCTTTTTCCCCTCTGGTCGTCGTTCGCTCCTCCACTTCGCCTTCCCAGCATGGTTTATTCAAGGACGCTCTCTGTAGTTTCACCTCTCCCTGTTCTTGCTTCCCAGACGTCTGTGTCTCGCTCCCGCAGGTCTAGCTTTATGGTGGTCATCTCTCCTTTGACATCCTGAACTCCTCCTTTACAGAGGCAGAGGCTTTCCTAAAGTGGACCCTGGTTGCTAATTTTGGCTCTTCAAAACCTCCTCTAGTGCTCTTCCAGCACTTCATTCTCTCTTGGGGCCTCTATTTCCCAGTTCATATCTCTGTTGTCCACCAAAGCTCCTTCTGTCTTGTCATGGCCTCAGAAGAAGACTTCATTCATGTGTGGGGTAGAGCTCCCAGGTCTTTCAACTGCTGTAACTTCAGCCTGTCTCGCTAGTACTTGGATTTCCATAGGGGCAAGGAGAATCCCCTCACCACGGTTTGGATTCATCTCATGGTGTTGGGGCGCAGAGGAGGTGAGTGGTACCTCAAACACACAAAAAGGAATCAAAACGGAGCAACACACAATTTAACGTGGTTCGGCGAGTTGCCTACATCCACGAGAGAAACAGGGGACCTTCCTCTATTCATGTCTCTCCGGTTCTCGACGGAGGATCACACAATCACAGCACCATATTACAACACACCACATCTCTTATGTTTATAAAGACAAAAAATTATGCAACGTCAAGGTTTGGTGCATCAACCCTTGAAAATTCTCCCGCCGGATGATGTCCATGAAGCTGTTGTGTCGGTAAGGTTGGCTGCCAACCAAGGGAGAAGTCTCCTGCCGACAAAGGAGACTCCCAAATTAGGGAGTGGCCCCCACAAATCTCCCCCTCACAACCAATTTGGGGTAGAAGCTTAACCTGCAGTCTCTTTGTAGGTGTTGAAAACTTCATCAGCAAATCGAACACGCTTCTTTACGCCAGATGATGTGGCACTTCCACCATCTTCACTCAATATCGGGCTGACTGTGGTCACCATCAAATGATACAACCCTTGAGACTCCTTCACAGTAAGCTTCACTGCATACCCACGTGATACTTCCAACACTCCACCTGCTATGGAAATCTTGAACCCTCTCGCATCGAGCCTACTCAATGATATCAAGTTCTACCTCATCCTCGGAACGAATTTCATGTCATCCAGTTTACAAACTAATCCATCGGGTGTCTTCAATTTCACTGTCCCGACTCCTTGAACCTCACATGTTGACCTATCACCAAGTCTCACCGAGTCTCGCACCTGCTGAAAAGTATCAAATGTACATCTCGTCGTACATTTGTGTGTCGAGCTCCCCGAATCCATAACCCATCCGTCTTCCTTTGGATTTTGAGCCCACTCATTCTTCCTTCTCAGAAAATGACATTCCCGCTTCATGTGCCCGTATCATTTGTAGTAATGACACTACACTTCTTCTCGATCAACTCTATCATCTAAGTTCATGTTTCCCATTGTCACACAGATTTCATCATCTACTTATAATCCTATGATATTCACATCCTCCTCTTCAACTTTCTTCTTCCCATCAACGTACCGTTTGTGCTGTCCACAATCACTTTTATAGAGACCCTTCTTCTCACACCAGAAACACATGATTTCACTCGGATCACGTCCCCTAGATTTTGGCCACCATTTTTACCTTTTGACTGTCGATCTCTTCTCCTCCCATGTTGATCATCTCACATCTCCAAGATTTTCTCGCTTGAATGCGTCTAAGGTCTTCGGAATGCCTCCGAATCTTGAAGTGACGCCATCACATCATCCAGCTTCAATGTCTCCTTCCCCACGAGCAATGAAGTCACAAGCCCATCAAATGAGCTTTGTAGTGATGAAAAAATCAAAAGTGCATTATCTTCCTCTCCAACCTTCACACCGAGCCCCAACAACTGTGTTAGGATCTTGTTTAATTCATTGGTATGATCCAACAAATTCGCTCCCTCGTCCATGCGCAATTGGTACTGTTTCTTCTTCAGGAACAACTTTTTGGTGAGCGACTTCGCAATATATCGCTTCTCTAACTTCTTCTAGATCTCTTTCGATGATGTCTCGTCCAGCACCGAATACTTTACCTCATTCGCCAGACATAGTCGAATTGTACTGACGACCCACATCTCGAGTTCTTCCCAATCATCGACACTAGTTGTCTCGGGCTTTTCTCTGATCAACAGTCTGATCATGCCCTGCTACACCAAAATATCCTTCACTGTGCTTTACCACAAGCTGAAATTATTTCGACCATCGAACTTCTTGATATCAAATCTTGGTAGTGCTTCACCACCCATCATCGTTGATATCGCAAAACGCGATCACCACCGTCGATGCTGCACCCTTATGTAACCACTTGATAGTGTGCTAATTTCGAAAAACTAACTATATGGATACGTCCAGAATGGTCTAAATAGTCGGAATAGACTCCTGGATCATTGAAATCAGACACCAATTGACCGAGTTATGGTCAAAACAAGTTCGACGGTCCAGATCGCTCACTGACGTGGTGCTGACGTGGCACGCCGGAATTCCCACCGGAATCTCGCCGGAATTGACGCCGGTTTCATGAATAGTATCGTCTTCTCCGGCACGGGGGTACTGTTCACCTGCGGGTTTGACCAAACTTTGACCACGGTTATCTCCTTCGTTTGAGCTCCGTTTTTATCGCCGCTTGCGCCGTTGGAATCGTCTCTCCGTCCTCTTCCCGAATCTACTGTCGGAAAAATTTTCCGACCACTTTAAATTTTCCGGCCACTAGAAAATTTATCGTCTCCTCACCGGTTCACCACTTTTTTCTCCGAATCGCCTTTGATGCCACTTTTTGGGGCGCAGTGGAGGTGCATGGTACCTCAAACACACAAAAAGGAATCAAAACGGAGAAACACACAATGTAACGTGGTTCGGAGAGTTCCCTACATCCACGAGAGAAATAGGGGATCTTCCTCTATTCACATCTCTCTGGTTCTCGATGGAGGATCACACAATCACAACACCATATTACACACACACCACATATCTTCTGTTTATAAAGACAACAAATTCTGCAACGTCAAGGGTTGGTGCATCAACCCTTGAAAATTCTCCCGCCGGCTGCTGTCCATGAAGTTGTTGTGTCGGCAAGGTTGGATGCCAACCAAGGGAGAAGTCTCATGCCGACAAAGGAGACTCCTAAATTAAGGAGTGGACCCCACACATGGGGATCCCGTTGCCTTTTCAGAATAGCATATTCCTTAAGGCAACTAGTGATTCCCTCAGTGATTTTCTATGCTCTGCTGTCAGTACAAGTAGCTGCGCAAATGTCTCGGTGGCTCGCATCTATGTAGAGCTAGACACCTATCTTCCCCTGCCTTGCCAGATCTTGCTCCGGGTGCAGGATGCCTTTTTCTAGACTTGAGATCATATACCCTGTTTTCCCCAGGTTTTTCTCTCACTGTCTTCTCCAGGGGCATTCTCTTCAGGTTTGTAGAAGAAGACACCAAGAGGACTGGCACCACCCACCCAAGATCTCGATCATCAGGGACATGCCTCCATCCTCTCCTAGTCGACCCCTCTCAGATTTCTCTCAGCGGGATGCCCTTCTCCCAGCTGGTGTTCCAGTGAAGGTGTCCCCCTCACCCCCTTCCCGAGCTCCTGAGTTGTCTTCCCCCCTCTCACCCGGTGATGCCTCTTCATTCTGACAAGCCCTTATCCCCTCTATCCCAAAAGCTTTTCCTTCCTTCCGGGTTTTCCCATTCGTTCCCCCTCCTTTCCTCCTTTCTTTATCAAGGCCTTAGCCTGGTGGTTCCCATGCATGGCTTGGTGCCCGGTCCACCAAGTTTTTTGGAATTGCCTCCCCCTCCTCCAGCTCCATCCTTATCCCTCGCTAAGGTTACTAGCTATGGATCCAACGCTAGAGCCATGAGCGTTTGTCCTGTCTCCCTAGGCCCTGATATGATCATCTAGTTCCAAGCCACCAAGGATCCTAAGAGCACCCCCTCACCGACCCCCAAGATTTGCTACCCTTCCTTCCCCTACCCCTCTAGAACTTCATTCCCCATTATTATGAAGCTGCTCAACCAAGAGGGAATTTTCACTCATTTAAAATCAAGGAACCTCAAGGAGAGATCTCCCTCCCACTTCAAGAAGGCTACTAGATATGGATCCAACGCTAGAGCTATGTCCTACTCATGAATCCTATCCTTATATGGAATGCATGTGGCCTTGGTACCCGGGTAAAATCGGACTTCCTCTCTACAGAAATAAGAAAGAACAAGGCCGTTATTGTTGTCATCATCGAACCCAAACAAAACCCTAAAAGAATCATAGACTTCACCTAGAAAATTAAGTTGCATGGTTCTCTTCACTATGATCCCCACAATAGAAACATGTGGGTCTTTTGGCACAAGAACTACGTTGTTGAGCCGGTCCAAGCTAGCGATAAATTCATCACTACCAAGGTATCCCAGGGTGACACCTCCTTCATTATGATTTTTTTTATGGAATCTATGACCCTATTCAAAGTGAATATATTTGGAGTGACCTAAAGACCTTTGATCCCAGAAATCTTCCATGGTTTTTTGGGGGGACTTTAATTTTGTTTCCCACCCATAGGAAAGGAAAGGTAGAATCCCATTCCAAAGGAAGGTTAGCAAGGAGTTCGTCCAGTTCATGGCTGCGAAGGGCCACATTGATCTCGGATTCTCTGGTGATAATTTCACCTGGTGCAACAACTGCAGGGGACCTCACTACTCGTGGTGTCATTTGGATAGGTTTTTGGCCAACATGAATGCCACTACATTGTTCTCAAATACCAAGGCCTTCCATTGTGCTCATAGTATTTCTGACCACTCCCCCATCTTGGTTTCCATCTCCTCTAGGCGAGATCATCGGGAACGGTTTCACTTCCACAAGCAGTGGGCCAACATCCCGGGGTACCAGGACTTGGTCTGTGAAATATGGAATGAACCCTTACAGGGTCGCACATGGGTTACCATTCATGCGAAACTGAGGCACCTCAAGACCCGCCTGTAGGTTTTGATGAAATAAATTCCCCCCATCGATAGTGCCATTAACGGGGTCATGCAGGATGCGGAAACCCTCGAGATGAGGCTTGAAGAGGCATGGGATGAGTGCACTTTTGAGGATCTCTCTAGAAGAAAGGGTTCCCTAGCAGAAATGATACTATCCCAAGAAAAATTGGCAAGGGAATCTTCACACATAAAATGGATAAGAGAGGGAGACAAAAACACTGTGTTCTTTCATGCATGCATCAAAGAGAGAAAGTGGCTGACCAAACCCAACCTTCTTCTAGATGACGGTTCACACATAGAAGACAGAGATGTAGTGGGAGCCCTGGACCTATCCTACTTCAAAGACCTCACTGGTCCCAACCCACAGATGCCCAATGGGTATACTGGAATGGATAATGGGATCTTCAAGGTTATTCCTTCTTGAATTTATGATCAGGAAAACAAGGGGTTGATCTCTATCCCCGATGAAAAGGAGGTCATTAATGCCATGTTGAGCCTTTATTTGAAGAATTCCCTGAGACCAGATGGTTTCATGGGCTCCTTTTATAGGGCCTCATGGGATGTGGTTAAGGTTGACCTTGTCGTGGCCATTCAATAATTTTACAAGGGAGGTAGCTTGTCGCGGGTCGCGTGCTCCACCACCATGATTCTTCTTCCCAAAACTAGAAACCCCTCCTCTCTCTTGCACTACAGACCGATAATCTTGTGCAACTTCCCATACAAAATCCTAGCAAGCATCATTAATTCTAGGCACTCTTCTCATCTTCCACAGTGGATTTACTTGGAGCATCATGGGTTTGTGAAGGGTTTCTCAATTCAAGGTTTCATCGCTCTCGCTCAAGAAATTATAAGATATATCAATTAAAAAACCAATGGATCCAATATTTCTATCAAGTTAGACATGAATAAAGTCTTTGATCGTGTGGAGTGGGGATTCATCAACAAGGTTTTAGTGGGTATGGGCTTCTCATATTGGAACATTGATCTCATTTTTAGATGTTTCAGCTCTATGTGGTTGGTCGTTTCATTCATGGGGAAGTCAATCGCTTTCTTCAAGCCCACTCATGGTTTGAGGCAAGGTGACCGAATCTCCTCCAGCATCTTCATCATGTCCCAAGATGTTCTTAGCTGCCTCGTCCATAGGAGCACCAGTAACAAAGAGATTTTGGCCTATCATAGGAGCATGAGAGACCAGCCCATTTCCCACCTCATGTTCATGGATGACACCCTCATTTTCATCAATTCTTGTAATTCTTTTATTAGAGGCTTCAAACACCGACTAGAGTTGTACTTTCACTGGAGTGGCTAGGTTATTAGAAAAGATAAGAGTCTCTACTATATCTCCAGAAAATTCACGTCCAAGTGGTCTTTTGTGGTTTATCACACTCTAGTTATGCAAAGAGGCTCTTTCCCCATGGATTACCTTGGGGACCCCATCTCTCCTGGAAGATTATGTATCTGAGATTTTGATTTTATCATCGGCAAGATTGCAGACCGTATCCTCAATTGAAAGAACAGGTACCTGTCCTTGGGTGGCCGCATCGCTCTCATCAACAGCATCCTTTTAGCCACCCTTGTTCATGCTCTTTCTGCTTTCAAAGCCCCAAAAAAATGTCATCATTAATATTGACAAGCTTCTGGTTGGCTTCATTTGGGATCCCCTTGTGGAAGGGAAATGCAACGGGGCTTCATGGCGGAGGATGGAAAGACCCACTAGGGAAGTTGGTATTAATGTGCACAGTTTGGATGATAATTGTAACTTCATGCATGAAAAGTTATCCTAGGAAGTCTTGGAATAGCGCACGCTGTCGTGTAAAGTTATGCACTCCCAGTTCGGTTATAAGCCCTCAGTGGATGGTTGTGGCACTCTGTTCTGGTCCAGCATCTCTCATCTCATCTCTGAGCTTCAACTGCACTCACAATGGATCATCAGGAGGGGAGAAATCTCCTTATGGCACCACAACTGGATTGGGAAGGCGATCGGGTTCCCTGGCTGCCCTGCCCCCAACCTCACTTTCAGGAAAGCCAGTCTGTATCTATTCCTTCTCAAGGCAGTGTTGAATGAGGAGCAGCTGGCCACCTCCATCCTCATCGAGATGACATTGGACCATGATAGGTAAGGGTTCAACCCTTCCTCCTTAGGGACCTTCACCACTCCGGATTACCGTCGCATACGAGATCATCCTGATCCCACTGACAGATGGAGAGATCCATTATGGTCCAAAGCCATCCCTTCGAAATATAACTTCCTATTGTGGAGGGTCAAGTGCAATGTCATTCCCACTAATGATAATATTAAACGATGTGGAATCCAGAATGTGTCTCGATTCCCTTGCTGCAAAGCTTGCAGGGAGGAAAGTTATGATCACATTTTCTTCAAGGGTGATTGGGAAAGGGCAGTGTGGAGTTTTTTTGGGGAGCTCACTAGTCTCATTGTTCACAACTTGGAAGACCTACCATTCTTGGACAGGTGGTTTCATTATGTGGGAGACAACAGTCCAAAGTAGGAGGCTCTCTCTTTGATTCTTCACGCCAGGTGCTGGTGCATTTGGAAATCCAGGAACAATATGATACATGATGGAATACAATACTCTATGCATTCCATCATCATCAGGAAGCAGAATCTTCTCAATGATTTGGCCCATCCCTTCAGCAACAGGCAAGAATCTCTCTCTCTCTCTCTGATGGATGAATGTGAGATATCATGGCACCCATCCTAACATCACTAGTACCAGAGGCCATTGGGTCCGCTGGAACCCTCCTCCATGGGCCTTAAACTTAACATTGATGGGTCTTACTACATGGGGGTCCTTCGAGGTGGGGGTGTTATCAGGAACTCTCAAGGATTAACCCTCTTGGCCTTCTCCTAGCGCCATGGCCATGACACCTCACTCCAGGTCAAATCCAAGGCCCTTCTTTTGGGTTTATGCCTCTTCCTATAGAAGGGTGTTTCCATTTCAAATCTTGAAATGGATTCAAAAATCCTTTATGACAACTTTCCCTGTCTTTGTCCATATCCATGGTCCATCACCTACATCACCATAAAGTGCAGAGGCATGATCACCAACAATACTAAAGTAATTCACTCTTGGAATGAGGGAAACCAAGTTGTGGATCATCTCACTTCTATTAAGGTCCTCATTCCCAACTTGATCCGTCTACACAACATGCTCACTCTCAAGCCTGAAGGATTCAACCTGATTAGGGGGACACCATCGGTCTCCACCATTTTAGACCACCATAGGCTCTCCTCTCTCTCTTGTTTTGTGTATTGTTTTCCCATTTCCCCTTTATAAAATTGAAATGGTTATGTTACTCTATCCTCTAAAACTTATAAATGAAATGATATTTTAGTTGAATATGCTTCATCCATGAGTGAAAAGGTGGGTTCTTTGATAAGTGAATCGTACTTTGTGGATCACAGAATATTTCCCCACTAGTTTTATTTTTTTTAGATACTATAATATCCCTTTCAACCATATCATCTATTTTCTGGCTATAACACCCTAATATTTTCTAACTTATTTCTCTAAGTCATATATTTGATGGCATGTAGTATATGAAACATTGAGCTCAAACAAACTGTGATATACTATTATGTAAATGAAAACATTATGACCTAGTTATTGGTTTAGTGGGTATGAATAGGAATAAATACATTATGAAATATATACAGAAAATTTTTCAATAAAAAAATTAATAATCAATCAAAAATTTATTATTAATTGGTTGGAAACAATGATAGTATCTTTTAAAGGTAAAAGAGATATTTTTTCATACAACTATTTTTAAATGTATAAATTATTTTGATCTCAATGAATTAAATTGATAATTATTGATAAATTATTATAATAAGTAGATTAAATATAAAATTAAATGATTTAACATTCATTTAATTATTTTTATTATACAAGTAATGAGAATAAACTCATTTTATGCTTCAAAAATACATTTTCTTCAAAAATTATTTTCATTACATTCTATTTCTGAAGATTTTTTAAATTTTATTTGATAAAATGGATATAATTTTTTTTAAAAATCATTTAATTATAGTATTATTATGAATTATTAGGTATTTTTCAAAAAAAAATTATTTTTGAGTGAATAGTTAAAAATGCCAATTTTTGAAAAACTGTCATTTATTTTCATTAAATCAAGTAATTTAAAAGACCCATTATATTTTGGATTTAGTGTTAAATTAAAATAAGATCCATTTGAATAAAAATAATATAAATAATTCCATATTAGTAAATAATATATGAGATTTTTGTAAAAGTTTATTTTTATGCTTACAAATGCAATTTTCAAAAATATATTTTACATTACATTTTTCACACTTATATTAAAAGTAATTTCTTCCACTAATAAAAATTGAGTCTTGAAAAAAGGATTTCATAATTTTAATTTGGTGGTTAAAATTTAGTAATAATGTTGATTTCATTTTTAGTCATTATGAATAATAAACATAGTAAAAATATGTCATCACAATTTAGGGTAAAACATGTTAATTAAGGTTAAAACTAAGTGATAAGTTCTAAAAATATATTATTAATTATTATTTTATGAGATTATTTATACCATTATAACCTTATTTTTTAATTCTAATTATTTAAATTATATTTTCCATTTATTATAACATTTATATTATTTTAATAAAAGGATAAATACAAGATGTTACTATCTAGATTTTAATTTCTATTATATGTTTTTATGAGGATAAAAATATGTTATGAATGAATATAAATTTTTATTTTGAAAATAAATAAATTATTTTTATTATGATAATTTATTTTTAATTTTTGGTTATGGTAAAATTACCTTATATGTTTATGCAATGTTGAAACAGTGCTTGTGAAAGCAGTAGAAAAATAGAAGTAAATGATTTAAAAAACATTTAAAGTAATATGTTTTGGGTGAATTATAGTGTTCCATAAATTTATGGTTAATAATAATTTATAATTTATGGTATAATAGTCTATATATAAAATAAATTTTTATCTTTGCCACTTTAAATTCAAATTAAATGAATAGTCCAAAAAATGAAAATAATGATATTTTATGTTAAATAATATTTTATTAAATGATTAAAAAATAATAAAAAATTTAAATATTATATGTGGAATGGTAAATGGTCTAAAATTTCATCCATGGCCCATTTTTGAGCAACTTTTCACCTAAGAAGTAAATTTATGACCCTTAAATTCTAAAACATGTGCTACCACTATAAAGGTTAAAAAATATTAACAAAGGGGTTAAACCAAAAGATAAGGTTTAAAATGAAATAAAAACCTTTATAAATTTTATTTTATGATGATATTCATATATTTCATATTTTTATTTAAATCCATTTCCATTCGGAAGCATTGTACTTGAGAAAAACATTAATTATATTTAAATCTCTTAAGTAATTCTAAGTGTGACCTATCCATACTTATAAAAGAGAGTCTCATATACTCTCTTCTTTACACCTTTTTAGAACTATATCTCATAAAATACCTACATAAATCCCTACCTAACATCCATACCCATTTTCTAGAGGTTTTTTTCTCACCAAAATACCACCCTAGAAAGGCTTACGGTTTAAGCTAAGGGAGGTTTTCCAAATAAGAGATATAATTCTTTACAGAGTGTTTCGTGTTTATTTATTATTATAACTCCTTAAAATATTATTAAAATATGATTATATAATAAAATAAGTATCTCCAATATACTAAAATGTTATTATGTTTATTTTATAACCATTACTTATCTCTTTTTTCATCCTACAGGGAATGAAAACATCATTTGTGCGTACATGTGGGCTACCACCTCCATGAAGCGATGTGTTTTTTTTTTCATCACAACCTCAAAAGGTTGGTTATTATAATGGATTTAATAAATATATGATATATTCATGGAATAATTATGATTCATGAAATATAATATATTCCTTAACCTCTTACCCTTCCACCCATTAAAAAATGATAACATTGCTCGTGGGTATGTGTGGACTGCCACCTCCATGAAATGATGTGATTAATTTTTCATGTCCTACTTTAATAGGTTGTTCAAAAATTACAGATAATGTATAAACATAATTATTATTTCATGATTAATATTAATTATATTATTTAATAGTTACCACTTTTACCTTGTCCAACCTGCCAAAGTTGTTTTGGGGATTATGAACCTAATATCCTCAAATCATATAACAAGAGATTAATTGATTTAGTAACTATCTAAGACATGGTAATAAATGAAATAAAAGCTATTATTATAATGGAATAAACCTTAAAAATTTCTTAATAAATTAAATAATTAATATAGTTTTATTATACCAAATTTAAAGAATGTATGTGGGTAGTTGGGAGATGAGGTAGGGGGTTTTCTTTTAAATCGTTGTTTAAAATGTTTTAAACTCTTTCTCATCCATATAAATGTTTTTTTAAATTTTTCAAGAATGTTATTATTTTTCCTTAAATAGTTTTTAAAGTTAGTTTTTTAATATATTTCAATTTCTTTAAAAAAATTTAAAAAATAATCATTTCAATGTTTTCCATATGGGTTAATTTCATCTTTTTTACAAAAGTGAAAAAAGAATTTTTTTTTTAACATATACAGATTGAAACCTTTTTCCTTCCATCATAGCCATTATTCATTATAAATATTCCTACACAAGTTTCCATGTTTATTTTAAAAGATTATTTTTTCTCAATTTTTTTGGAATTTTTATTTTTTAAATTTTTTTAAGTAAAAAAGGAACTTTTACTCATCTCTATGTGATAACTGAATGAGTTATTTCTTATAGGGTTGAATTCCAATTAAAATGGGTTTTATGATTAATGTAAAAACTATTTGTGTTTTATTCATGATATGGTTCTTGGAAATTTTATATAAATTAATGGTAACCCTGATATATTTTTTATGATGAGTGAGCCCAATACATTTCTTCAATGGATCACATAAAGTGATATATTTTACTGGTGATATGTTACTCCTAAGAGAAATAGGAATTATCTGATTAGGAGGTTACATTTTAATGGTTCTTGTAAGGTTTAATGTAATGATAATTTACCAAGGTACCTACATGATATGTTTTAAATAGTTTATAAAGGAAATCTTTTGATTTCAAAAGGTAATAAAAAGAGCTTAAGTTTTTATGGAATGTTTATGACCTTTTTAAAATAAATTTGAAATTAATGTTTTTCAAGGAAAGGTTTTATGAGTTTTCATGATTTCAAAGAAACACTTATATTGATTATTTTTACTTTATTATTACATATGATATTTTTTATTAAATCCATTAATAATTTAAGTTGTTTTCATGAAAAAGTAAATAGATATTTATGGTAAAATATTTACTATGAAAAAGGAAAACTTTCTTATGGATTTTTTATGGTTTTAAATGGAATGATGGTTTTATTTTTTTTATGTACATTACTAAGCCTTTTTTCAACCCACATTTTCATATGATTTTTTATAATCCATAAGGATGAGTAGAAACATTAATAAAGTCATAATTCTAAATATGGGTTTTACCTTGAATGAAGTAAGTGTGCCTTTATAAAGAAATTTTTATGGTAAAAATGGGTAATGTGTGTAAAATTACACATTCTTATGTAATTTTTTAACTAATTATCTAAAAATATAAATTGAAAATATTCACTAGATGTAATAAAGTGAAACCCTTTTTATAAATCATGTAGTTATGGGTTGAATAAGGTATAGGGTGTTATAGTTGGAATCAAAGGAAAGGTTTAGATAATTTTATATATTAATATGATTAATATGAGGATATTTTAAGAGTTTTAGATACAATAATGGGTTAATAATTATAATTTTGATAATAAGTTTAAAATAATAGATACCCCTTTTGAGGTTTTATGTGATGAGAGTATATTGTGAGGCATTTATTGAGTTTTGATAAATGTTTGAGGTATATGTAATCCTTTAGTTTAACTTTTATTATAGTGAAAAAGTTTTTTGAGGAATAATTATTTAATATTTTATGGAAAAAAGTTGAAAGGTATTGATAAACTTTAGGGTTAATATGATCTTTGATGTTGAGTTAATTATGGTTAATTGGGATAAATAGATTATTAAATTTTGGGAATATATATTTTATTGTATAGATAACCGTGTTATTGAAAATTTATTTTGTGACTACGTGATTAATGTTATTTTTTATGAAGTTCTCTATTTTAGAAACATTATTTTATTAAGTTAAATGGAAATACTTTTTCAAATATGGGATTTTATTTGAGGAATAAAGGTTGAATTATCTTTTGGATGTATATATGATTATATTCTGGATTTGGGGTGATTCATATTATTTATGAAAAATATGATCATGTTTTAGATATTATATGATTGGGAAATATAAATATTTGGGTATATTAATTTATGAGTGACTAATGTTTTTTATAGATAAATGTTAGATTTATCTTGGAAGAAAATGTGACCAAATACTTTTGATTTTTATGTTATGAATTTTGTCAATAATATTTTGAATATTTTTACAGTTAGTTATTTATAGAATGTTTAAATTTTAAATTTGTATGTTATTGTTGAGAATTTCAAGATTAATTTAATATTTCTTCAAATTGGATATTATCTTACCTTGTTCTAACCATTTTGGTTTTGGTTAATGTCTAAATATATGTATAATAATTTTTTATGCTTTTATAGATCATCTGATCCATTTGAAGTTGATTTTAGTAATTTGGGCATAAAAAATTCATCTTGAATGTTAATTTCTTGGAGTAAGAGATGAGATAGAAGTGTAAATTTATTTAATCACAAAAAAAGGATAGAATTTTTCTTGTGAAATGTAAATAAATCAAGTAAGTATATTTTCTCGTGCTCTTTATCATGATGGTAAAGGAATCCCTCAACTTTGGAAAAATTATATTAAAATAAAAAATTTATCCTTTTACCTTAATTTATAGTGAATTTATTGTATTATTTACCCCTATTTATTTATATTTTTTTGGTCATTAACATTCTCAAGATCATGTTCTTTATAAATCTATATTATTCCTTGAACATTATTTTTTTCTTCCATGTCTATATTTTCACTTCCCACCAATGATCTTATTATCTAGGAACCCAATTATATGTTATATTAGGATACCTTCATATTTACTTTTTCCATTTATAAAAATAATTTTTTTTATCCCTTTTTACAATGAGGGTTTAAAAAAGGTATTTTTAAATATTAAAATGTTTTTCCTTTCATGATCATATGATTTATCTTACACTCCCTTGGACTAATTTTTTTTAAAACATTTTTATCAATAATGAGATAAAATTTAGAGGATGAAATTTATTTAATGGGGTTAGAATATAACATCCAGATATTTTTGAATTTATTTCTTTAAGTAACATATTTGATAGCGTGTGGATATACAATACCAAGCATAAATAAATTGTGGTATAATATTATTTAAATACACTCATGATGACATAGATGTTTATTTGGTTGGTATTAATATGAATAAAAATATAATGAGATATATATAGATATTTTTTCCTTAATAAAATTAATAATCAATCATAAATTGATTATTAATTGGTTTTAAATAAATATAAAATGTTTTAAAGGTAAAAGAGATGTTTTTCACAAATCAGTTTTTATGTGTGCAAAGTATTTTGATCTTAATATATTTAATTAATCATTATTGAAAAATTATTCTAATAAGTAGATTATATATCCAACTTATTGAATTAATATTCATGTAATTATGTTTATTATACAATTAATGATAATCAAGTCATTTTATGCTTTAAAAATACATCTTGAAAAATGTTTTTTATTGCATTTTGTGTGTAGATATTTTAATTTATTTCTGCCAATTTTATAAATTCAATTTAATAAAATGGATATCATTTTTAAATAATCATTTCATAATATGATTATGATGAATTTTTTGGATTTTTCTTAAAATATTGATTTTTTGATGAATAGTTAGAAATACCAATTATTAAAAAAAAAATTCATTTATTTTTGTTAAATAAAGTAATTTAAAAGCAACACTATATTTTAAATATTTTATGAAATTAAAATATAATAAATTTTATTAAAAATAATCTAAATTATTCTATAGGAATCAATATTATATTTTATTTTTGTATAAGTTCATTTTTATACATAAAAATGTAATTTTTTAAAAACTGTTTTTCATTGTGTTTTGCTCACATATATTGAAAATGGTTTCTTAAAATTATAAAAATTGAATATTAAAAAAATTATTTCATATTTTTAATCAGTAGGTTCAAATTTACTAATAAGTACAATTTCATTTTTTGTCATTATGAATAGTAATCGTGGTAAAAATGTGTCATCGCGCTAAAGGGTAAAATGGGTTAATTACGGTTTAAAATAGGTGATAAGGTCAAAAAATATTATCTTATTTACTATTTTAAGAAATTATTTATAATCTTATCACCTTTTTTTAATTTTAATTATTTAAATAACATTTTCTTTTGATTGTAACTTTTATATTATTTTAAGAAAAAGATAAATACAAAATATCAATCTTGATTTTAATTTCTATTATATGATTTCATATGGATAAAAAGGAATTTATTAAAGAATATAAAAGTTTATTTTGAAAATAAATAAATTTTTTATTATAGTAATTTATTTTTTATTTTTTTTATGGTATAATTACCTTAAACGTTTATGAAATGTTAAAACAGTGCTTCTGCAAGTAGTAGAAAGACCAAAGTAAATGATTTTAAAAACATTAAAATTAATATTTTTTCTGTGAATTATTATGTTTCTGAAATTTCAAGGATAATAATAATTTATAATTTATGTTTAATGATTTTATATTCTAAATCTATTACTATCTAGATGAATTTAAATTCAAATTAAATGAATAGTCTCAAAAATAACTTTAATGATATTTTATTTTGGCTAATATTTTATTTAATGATTTAAAAATAAAAAAAAATTAAGAGAACATTTAGAATTTAAAATGGTCTAAAATTTCATACATGTATCATTTTTATGCTACTTTCAACTTAGAAGTAAATTTATAACCCTTAAATGCTAAAACATGTGTTATCGTGGTTATGGTCAAAAAGGATTAATGAAGGGGTTAAACCAAAATATAAGGTCAAAAATGATGCCAAAACATATGTAAATTTTACTACATTATTATATTTATACCTTATACTATTTTTATTTTAATAATTTTTCATTTAGAAGAATTTTACTTGAGATATAATTTTATTATTGTTAAAACTTTTAAGCAATTCCAATGGTGTCCTCTCCTCACTTAGAAAATAAAATCTCCTATTATTTCTTCAATGAACATTTTGAGAACTATATATCATCCAATAACTATCTAAATATCTCCCCAAAATCCCTACATATGTTCTAGATGTTTTGGTCTCACTAAATAACTAACCTATGAAGGATTAATGTGTAAACCAAGGGAGATTTTCCAAAGAAGATGTATAATTCTTTATCGAGGGTTTCTTGTTTATATATTATTTTAACTCCTTAAAATCTTCTTAAACCATGATTATATAAAAGCATTCATATTTATACTATACTAAAATTTTATTATTTTTATGTTAAAACCTTTATTCATCTTTTTTTCTATTCTATGGGTAACAAAACATCGTTCATGCATATGTGTGGACCACCACCACTACGAATTGGTATGTTTTGTTTTTCATCATTAGCTCCCATGATGTTTATTATGATATATTTAATAAATATATATGGTATTAATAAAATTATTATGATTTTGGAAATAAAATATATTACTTACCTTATTACCCATCCACCCATTAAAAAATGATAGTGTGGCATGTGCGCACGTGTGGACCACCACCTCCACGAAGTGATATGATTTGTTTTCCATGTCCTACTTTGGTATATTGTTCTAAAATTTTATTTAATGTATCAAAATTAAAATTATTTCATGATTAATATTCTATATATTATGGAACAAGGATCCCTTTAAACTTATTCAACCTATCAAAGTTGTTTTGTGGATTATGAACTGAACATCCTCAAAATGTCTAACATGAACTTAATTGATTTTTTAAATATATAGAACATGGTAATATAAGAAATAAAAGAGATAATGATAAGGTAATAAACCTGAAAATTTTTCTTAAGAAATTTAATAATTAATATAAGTTCACTAT
This sequence comes from Viscum album, assembly GCA_963277665.1. NCBI lineage: Eukaryota > Viridiplantae > Streptophyta > Magnoliopsida > Santalales > Viscaceae > Viscum > Viscum album. Next base: position 615,456,314 of record OY728128.1, read on the forward strand.
AAAAGATTTAAATAATGCGCATGGAAAGTTGGGAGATGGTGTAAGGTATTTTCTTTTAAAACATTATTTAAAATGTTTTAAAATATTTCTCATCCATATCCATGTTTATTTAAATGTTTCAACAATGTTATTATTTATGTTTAAAAGTTTATTAAAAATTATTTTTTAATATATTTTACTTTATTTACAATGGTTTAAAAAGGATTATTTTCAACATTTCTATGTGGGTTAATTTCAACTTTTTTAAAAAAATTGAAAAAATAATGTTTTTAACATATACACCTTTACTTATTTTTCCCATCATCATATCCATTATTAATTATAAATATTCATCTAAAATTTCACATGGTTATTTTAAAAGAAATTATTTTCCTCAATATTCTTATTTTTTTAGTTTTTAAAAGTTTTTAAATGGAAATAGAAACATTTTATCATCTTTATATGATAAATATAAGTGTTATAAATTATGGAAACTCCCTAATGGTTGAGGATTTGTCTCTTCTTACTGGTCTCTAGCTCTATAAGAAATGACATTTTCATCTGGAAGCAGTTAAAATGGATTCTAACATCATCCATGACTCCATGCATGACAATATCAATATTTCATGGTTTATATATTATGTTATGAGGAGATTCATGGGTCTTATCAACAACATCACAAACATATTACACATTTTGAGGGAGGGAAACAAGGTAGTTTATCATCTCACCTCTATGACATTGCACGGTCTTAGAGTTATTCTACCCACAGATATGCACTCCTTGACCATTGAAGGGGATAATCTCGTAAGAGGGGACTCTCTCATACTCCACTACTTTAGACCTTCCTAATTTTCTATTTTATATGATTTTTTATTTTGTTTTGGACTGTTCTTTGTATCATGCTTTTTCCTTTAATAAAAAAGATGATGATGATGTTAATTATGAAATTTAATACCAATTCAAATAAATTTTATGATTAATGTAAAATATATTTGTTTTTTATTCATTATATAGTTCTTGGAAATTTTATATGAATGATGAGTGTACCTGATATATCTTGGATAATGGGTGATCCTGATATATCTCTCTAATGCATTAGATAAAGTGATGGAGTTTACTTATTATAGGTTACTCATAAGAGATATGGGAATTATCTGATTGTGAGATTCCATTATAAGGATTCTTATAAGGTTGTATGTAAGGATAATTTCCCAAGGTACCTATATGATATACTTGTAATGTTTTATAAAGTAAATATTTTTATTTCAAAAAGTAATAAAATTAGCTTATATTTTTAAGGTAGGTTTATGAACTTTTCTTAAATAGAGGGGATAAGATTATTTTTAAAGTATTTTTTTCATGAGCTTTCATAATTTAAAATAAAAAAATATGGTTATGATTTTTCATTTATTGTTATATATGAGATATTTATGAAATCTATTAAGAAAATAAGTTTTTTCATGGAAAATTAAACAGATAATTGTGGTTAAATTTTTATTGTGAAAAAAAGAAAACTTTCTTATAGATTTTTTAGGTTTACAAATGGACTAACAGATTTCTTTTTTTATATCTCTTATTGGGATTTATTTTTATCATACCATGATTTTAAATGAAATTTAACAGGGATTAAGGATGAATAGAAGATTTAATAAATTTAGAGTTCCAAATATGGGAGTTACCTTGAATGAATCAAGTATGTATTTATAAGGAACTTTTTTTTTTGGAAAAAATGAATATTGTGTGGAAATTTACACTTTTTTATGTAATATTTTACCTAATTATCCAAAAAACTAAACTGAAAATATCCATGAGATGTACTAAAGTTAAAACCTTGTAATAAATCATGTAATTGTGGGTTGAATAGGGTATAGGGTGTTATACAAGATTTCATTAATGATATGTACTCAAATTCTATTTTCAAGAGTTATATAACTAGGTGAAGCTTAGTTATTCAAGTCACCAAAATTATAACAAAATTATATAAATATACGTAGGTTCTCTTTTGAGTGCTTGAATCTTCACCAAAGTCAAAGTCCAAAAAACCTTATAATGACTAGTATGTTCTAAAGTGTAGGGTCCTGAAAATCTGCAAAAAAGATGCTACCCACCTCCCCAAAGAAATTGGGGAAAAGATTTAAAAGGCAAGGACGAATCGGACCGGTCCGTAGACCAGTCCGAAGATGATGATGCGCGACCGGTTCCGCGGAGCACTCCCTTCGTGGACTAGTGTCATTCACGAAAGGGAGGTAGAGATCCCCTGTGGGCGCGAGGCAGGATGGGCACTGAACCGGTCCACTTTCACAAATCGTCCCCAACTGCAGACCGCGTCGACCAATCCGGTCTATACCGTCGTCGTTCGTGGAATGGAGTCGGAAGTCCTCCACAGGCGCGAAGCAGGGCAGGAGCCATTCCGGTTCGCCATTCATGGACCGCCCCAGCCACGGACCGCATCAGCTGATCTGAACCACCTCTGTCGTTCGCAAAATAGAGGTGGAACCCTCTGTGGCCGCGAAGCACTCTCCGAGTTTGATTCACAGAGGAGAAGTGCTCAATACCCACCGCGAATCGTGGATTGACCAAGTCAGCTGTAAACCGGGTATTTAGTTATGGGCCTCCGCAAAAGGTGCCACGTGACCGCAGATACATCCCTTTCCCCACTCTATAAAAGGAGATAGAGGGGGAAAGGAGAAGGGATTCGGAATTCGGATTCGGACGATTCGAAGGTGGAGCAAGAGAAGAGTGATCAGATTCGGGAGGAAGGATTTCGAAGGAAGAATAAGGATCTCGCAAACAGTTAAGTTCCAGTTCGCGAACCAGAGCAGGTATAAACCTGGGAACAAACTAATAAGGAACCAAAAATGCATTATAATTTGGTGAACTGTGAACCTAAAATAACAAACAAAAGGAAACCGTGAACCATAACCCCTCTATGGATGTACTCCCCACGGACCAGGGTTTTTTATGCCTCTTTTCTGATCCGCCATACTAAATAGCACCCTCCTACATGGGCGAATCCTCGACCGATGAACCCCCGATCGGCACCGCCCTTGGCCTCCGCCGCTCACGCAGACCCCTCCGCATACCCCCTGGTATGCGGGCCAAACCCGAAGCCGCGAACCACCCTGGTTCACAGGATTCTCTCCAGACCGCGAACCACCCTGGTTCATGGGATGCCCCTTAGTCCGCGGACCACCCTGGTTCTTTGACGGCTTTTCCAGCCACGTAGCACCCTCCTACTCAAAGGGCTCCACCACCCCTTCATACTTGTGGCCCATCATAGCCTTCAGAGTTCCCATTCTCTGGGCCAGATAAAATCCTTCCAATCCGACCCGATCCTCCGCGACCCCCTCATGGGTCTACTCATCGTCCCCGAGCCGAGGCCTCCACCAGAGCCACCGGATCCACGTGGTGTGACCCTCAGGTGCGTCAGCGCTCCATTTTGAGTTCACATACCCACAGTAAGTAAAGGTGAAGGGGTTTCCTCGACCCTTGAGCAGATTCCCAAAGCATTCTTGGGTTCACATTCCCACAGTAATGTGGATTCTGATCTCGAGAACCCCCTTTCTGCCCCGCCACTTGTTCAAGGCTCTTCGGGGGTGGTAAAATACCCATTAGAAGGAAGCCCTCATGCACTACAAGAGAGGAGATGGGCACAGGTTCACCCCCTTTCCCTCTCTCGCTGCGCTTTGTTGCATGGGCCTCCTCAGAGTGTATGCCCCAATCCATCACCCCGGGCATCCATCTCGGAGTAAGCCCCAACTTTATGGGTCGCTCCACGCGTAATCCACACTTCATTCCTCACGGACGCACCTTCCGCGACGTGATCGTCTGGTCCCTACTGCCTCTTATTTCTCACACTGAGCATGCCTCACATGGGCTTAGAGTAAGCATCGACCATGAAATCCTCTTATGCGCCTCCTCAGAGTGTAAGCCCCAATCCATCACTCTGGGCCTCCTCAGAGTGTAAGACCCACTAAGCGAACTACGTGGAATTTGATCCCTGCCTCCTAGACAAGGTACGTAGGAAGATTCCATGAGGTTCAAGCCCACCACCCATCAGACCACCCGGTCCATCTTCACATCGGCTCATTGCGCCGCTCCTTGTGCCGCCTCAGTGAGTCCAGACTCCTCAGTGTCATTAACCCAATGAGGGATGGTAAACCTCAGGAGTAAATGATTCCGAGTCCCTGCGTTTAGCTGACCATTTCGAACCATGGTTGAATCCGGGGATACTATGTTTGGGTATAAACCAAAGATTCATGAACATACGTCTTAAATCTATAAAAGAGTCCCAGAACAGGCAATAACTCCCCCCAAAAAGGGTGCGATGAGCCCGACTTCCCATCCTCTCAACGAATTTGAGTTCTTAAGTGTCGCTGGTCAGACCATCCGGCGAACGCCTTCCTTTGGAAAGTAGGTCCATGCGTCATCGGATACAGAACCGTTGGGCGTTTCGAGGCTGAAACCACGAAAAAAAATGGTGAACCCGACCTGAATCTTTAACCAAACATGACGGGTTTAACCTAATCTCACCCTATGCCCCCTTATACTCTAAAGGAGGGCCAAGAAAGGTCATTAATTACGCATGGGATCATGAGATGCTGCTTTGACGGGTTTGCTGTTTTTATTTGTGAAAATGTTTTTACAGGTACTTTCAGAACTCCCTTCGATCCAATGGCATCGCAAAGGAACTCACAAGTGTGTGCTTCCAACTACACAAAGACGAGACTTCCTTAAAAACAGAGGACCCCGTCACCCACCCAACATCTTCAACACTGGGTTTCAGATGCGCTGATCCGAGAGTACCATGTGAACGGTACTCTCCCAAGGGTGAAGGCAGCCATGCACGCCCTCCAGTCTGCCAGAACTCGCTGGTCGCCTGCCCAGTAGCGGCCGCAAAGGCAGGTCCAGATGGCCCCTGTCACCGTCTCAAACCATTTCGGGAGTCTCTCCCCGGAACGGGACAATTCATACCTCCCTTATCTTAGGGAGGTAGATGAGGTCGACACTGAGGACTTCATCTCTTCCGAACAGGGGTTCCGCTCCAAGGCCCCCGCCGGAAGGCATCATCGCAGTCACGCCATGACTCAACATCCTCGCGCCGAGGAGGATGTCTCCCCGAGGATTCAGGCCCACGCTCTCCGATCTCCAGCCCCTCAGACCGCCCGATGAGGGTGGAAGACATACAATCGGGGACCGGTCATCACCCTGGTCCCTGAGGAGGACGGAGACGTACCATGAACAAGCACCTACACCTGTTCGCTCCTCCCAATCCCACCATCCAAACATGGAGACATTATACGAGCCGACGCACATCCCCGTCGAGCTCCATCAAGCCCATCTCTCACGCAGGACAGCATCTACCCAGTAGGCACCTCTCCCTGCTCAGGGTCGTGAAGCCCACTGGCTTGACGTGGTGGTGACCCAGTGCCTACAGGACTAGCTCCTAGCAGATGCTTCTCACACCCACCATCTTGACATGGCGGCGATCAGCAAATCACGCCACCCAGATGTGGCGGAAATTAATAGGCGGTCATGTCTCCCCGCCCACAAAGGCCACCGACTCGATACGGTGGGAAACCAATATATGCAGGGCCAGCTCCCTGTAGATACAAGTAAAGTCCACCACCCTGATGTGGTGGCAAACGAAGAGATAAACTGGTGTATCCCGGTACAGGGGCAGATTCGTTCACCTGCCCCGACACAGGAGAATTGTCAGTACCCACTGACCACTGGAGGACCAGAGCAGGATATTCCTACTCTGATACCGGAATGGGCCTTCATACCCATTATAGCCAAAGATGTCTCTCTACATATCCTGGCAATGATGGAGGAGCAGGTATCGATCCCAGATCATATCTTGCAAACTTTACAGAATGTAATTGCATCGGTGGCAACAGCAAGGACTCGAGCCCGTGAGCTCGTCTCCCCAATTGAGGCAACTCATCTAAGAGACAAGATATCCACCTTGGATTATATATGTGTCCCTACTTCTGCCCAGTAGGGTCACCAGCCATATTCCGCGACGCAAGGGAAATTGGATCGAGCAGCTTCACTCGTTCCAACTGGGGGACACCCTTCCATCACGGTGGATGCTCCAGAGCAGGAATATATCCCTGATAAAAGTCAAGATGTTCGTCGGCGTATCCCGACGGCATCATGGGACCCAATTAGATAGGGACCCAAATTTGAATGCCATTATCAACAGCAGACGGTCCCGGCTACCCACAAGAAAGCGCCCTGAACGCACCGAAGGCAGCCAGAAAATAAAGAGCGGGTTCATAACTTCGCTCTGCTAGAAGCTGGGGTTCCCAATTCCACCAAGAACACATCACAGGCATGGAAACCTACCCACCCATTACCATATTATGGGAGTGGAAGTAGCAGTTGCGAAGGTCCTCCCTGCAATGTCGCTACCAGCAGCTCTAAAGGTCCTCCCCAGAGCACCCACAGGGGCCTCCCCCGCGGGCATATAACGATTGATCACGAGAGCTCATCTTTTGATGCGAGTCACGGAAACCCTCCACGTGACCAGAAGATCGAGCAGAAATAAGGTCCTCCACTTACTGCGGTCCACCCTGAAGTTCCTCCCCAGGGTATACATTGCAATCACTCTCCATGCAGTGGGACCACAGATTATGATAGTAGTCCTCACTATCATAGTCAAAACTACAGAGGCCCTCCCCATAGTGACGTCTCATCATGACAAGAAGGCCCTCCCCTTATCGTGGCCTGCCCTGAAGGTACTCCCCAGGGGTTAAGTTGCAACGACACTCCGCATAACCGGGCATCAGATCATGGTGGTAGTCCTCGCCACCCTAATAACGGAGGTCCTCCCTGTAGAGACGTCAGGAAATGATAAGGTCCTCCCCTCATTGCAGTACATTCTGGAGGCCCTCCCTAGGGTGTATCTCGCAGATATTCTCCATGCGGCAGCAGTAATGGTATTCCTCGCCATTTCCATAGTTGTGATGGTAGTCCTCGCCACTACGGCCGCCATTGCGAAGGCCCTCCTCGCATTGGCCCCAAGCAACAAGAAGTTCCTCCCCTTGTCGTAGTGTTTCCTAAAGGTCCTCCCTAGGATTCACATCAAACGTCAATCCATGATGGTCATCCTCACCATGATGGAAGTTGTTGCGAAGGCCCTCCCCGTAACGACGCTACGCAGCCAGAAGGTCCTCCCCTTGAAGCGACATGCCTTGGAGGTCCTCCCTAAGGTATGCACTACAAAAGTCCTATATGTAGTGAAGCATCAAGCAGTAATGGTAGTCCTCGCCATTACAGTCGCCATTGTGAAGGTCTTCCCCACAATGGCATATCATATCGACAGGAAGGCCCTCCCCCTGCCGAAGCAAGCACGGGAAATCCCTCGTATGCCGAGGCACTCAGAAGGACGGGATCAAGTATGTCGGATTTCCAATTAGTCGCCAATGACACCCTTCTTCGATCAGGAGCCATTCCAGGGTTGCGTTCATCTTCTGAACCACCTCGGAATCGCCCACAGGAAAATTCAATACCTATCGGTCTCACTGCCTCGGCTCACACCTACAGTGAGCGCCTTAGTTGGGCTGACCAGGTAGAGGAATCACTGGCGGAGGAGTATGTCGATATGTTGCACCTGAGGAAATGAATGGCCAGGAATGATATACCAGTTATGTTTTGGCCCACGGCCACCTCTGAGTTCGACATACCCAGAGAGTTGTCGAAAGAATGCGTGCACGACATCCACCACAATATATGGACAACCCTCCACTGGCTGAAATCAAGCTTCCTGCCCTATGAAGGGTATGCAGACCATGTCAAGATGATAGGAGACCTCCTTCGTCACATCGACCGGGAGGCCCTTCCTACGGCATGGCGACAGCTCCCCGAGAGACGTAAAGGGAACATGGAGATAGCCTGCCTCCACGCACTACACGAGCTGTGTCGCCTCATCGGTGACGCTCCAATGGGAATCCATATCAGGGGATTGGGGGAACACGGAGTTCTTCATTTCACTCCACTCCCCGCCCAGAAGAACCCGTTCGGCATGGTGTCTTGCAACGTCATCACGTCAAGATGGAAATCGAGTGGTCCCCCTGTTCAGGAAAGACAATACACCCAACAGAGTCGGGCCTTGAGTAAGTCCCAGAAGCGTCAGGCCTGGCGGGAACAATCCATTCAAGAACTCCTAAATCAGGCCACCGAGAGCATACAACAGGCCTCTCGCCTAATAGAGGTCAATCAACGATATTTTCCTGCCTCCCCAGAAGGGATTGATCCACAGGTGAATTCGGCACCAAATCTGGTTCAACCACGAATGGGGGCACACGAGATCAGGCAGGTTGCGATAGCAGCAGCCACTACTGCCATCCAGGGTCAACCCCAGCCTACAGGGTTGGGGGTATTTTTAACAACAAATGCACCCGTAAGACCAATAAAAATGGAAAGAGACTCGAAGTCCAAGGAACGGAGCCAACCCCAGCCCTCAGGGCTGGGGGCATTATTACCCCCTCAACAACAACCTCCCCAAAGAGAATCAGTATTCTCTAATTTAGGTAGGATGTTCAGAAGATGACGTTTTCATCTTATCCCATCATTTGAATCATCATCCCCTCTAAGAGGAAGGCGCACCGTAAGGTCGCATCAAAGAACTCTCTGCATCACCCTTCATTAAGAAGTCTGAAGGCAATCCCAGGTCATGAAGGGGAAGGCCAGCAGAAGACGTGGGAGATACTCTTCCTATTTGTAAGGTGATGTCCCCTCCGCCCTGCGATATGCATTCATCGATTCCATAGAGGCTAACCCCATGGATGACACCAGGGAAAATGCAAATCCAGACGGATCGGGAGACGACGGTTCCGGCCAGGCTGTGACTCGCAATGAACCCCCAGGTGTGCACACTCGGAACCAGAGGTCCGCCCTAAATATGGTCATCCTTCCATCCAACCCTCCTCTTCCTACCCAGTGAGCTTCCAATAAGGATAAGAACAAGGGACTGGTTACCCTTAACCCACCTCCTTCGCTCAACAAAAACGAGACACTCACACTCGAAGAGAGATTCTCTTGGTAGGAAGAGGAGATGAGAGAATTAAGGAGTCTTAAAGATGAGCTACTCCAGAGGAACCGCCTTATTGAAATTGAGTCCCAGGGAGAGCCACATCATGCACTCCCAGCAAATGCACCTCAAAGGCTAAGGCTTGCCCCGGAAAACGAAGCACGGTCAGGGATCCTTCCCAATGAGGCACCTGGTTTTTACAACTACCTAAATGTGGATGATGAATACCAAGATTTCCCTCCACTTAGGCGGAAACTAGAGCAAGTATGCCCGAACCCTCCGAGGGTGCCCCGAACGGAATATGAACCCTTGGTGTTGGCCAATCCGGATCCTCAGGCAATGCCTCGCGCTACACCTACCCAGGATCGGGCCCAACAGGATGTAAACCAGGGTCTCACCAACACCATCGAGGAACTAACAGCTCGATTGGAAGCAATAGAAGGTCGAAGTGCTCTGATACAGCCAGAGCGGAAACCCTACACAAATTGGGTGACCAACACACCGCCTCCACCCAATTTTGGGAGCCCTGTATTCCCTATTTTCAATGGGTCAGGCGATCTAGAACAGCATTTGATGCACTATGCATATTATTGCGACCCTATGATGGGAACTCCGGAACAACAAGAAGCAGTGAAAATCAGATGCTTTTTATGGACCTAGCAAGGATCCGCCTTCATCTGGTACACGAGTCTGTCAGCCTAGTCAATAAAGAGCTGGGAAGACCTTCAGCAGTAATTCCTGTTCCATTTCAGCTCGACGTTGCCCAAAACAATAGTTAGCAACCTCATGAACTGCAAGAAGAGGGAGAATGAGAGGGTCTCAGATTTCATTGCCATATGGAAAGGTCTGACTTATTCTCTAAACAGGCCAATGCCTCAATATGAGATTTTATCCATATGCATCAATAATCTTAGAGATGAGCTGCGAACACCACTCATACCAGTGGAGTGCACCACTGGCTTCCGCCATCTCTCATCCATTTCCCATAGAATTGATGACTCACTAAAGTGGACTAATTAGAAGTCCTGAATAGCCCCACAACCTCCTACGAAAAGAGTCCCTAGAGCTGAGGCATCCGCTGTCACACTCAAGCCGGCCCCTTTGCCTGCTCCACCACTCAGGCCTCCACTAAATCGTCAAGGGCCCCCTACATATCAGTGTCCACCTCCGCCTAAATGAGACGATCAGCGAGGACTAAAGCGGAACCAGTTTGAGGGACGAAGACAAAAAGTATACTCGTTCCGTGATGATCAAGTCCACGGCTACTTCATTGCCGCCATGAACTGTAACTTTCTCCGCCTCCTGGAGCCGAGGAAACCTGAAGAAGTCGGCTGCGATGACAGTCTAGATTATTGACCCTACCATAGAATGTTGGGGCACAATATCCGAGAATGCTTCGTCTTCAAAGACCTCCTGCAAAGGATGGTAGACTCCAGACAGGTCGAGCTGGGACCACCCCCAGCACATGTGGCATGTATCTCTACCACCGACTCCGACAAAGAGGAGGGGTGCAGAAAGTCACCAGCAAGCTGGGGTAGAAATTTGATGATTGGATGACTCAGAAGACTATCAAATGAGCCCAGGGCATACTCCGAGCTCAACTATAGTAGCCGGTGTTTCCACCAACAGCCCCTGATGCCGCACAGCCAACAGAATCGGCCTCACGGTCCTCCACGAGCCGGTTATCCAGGAAGAGTAGAAGAAAGAAAAAATCGCAAGAGGAGCAGTCCGCAACAGGGCCGAAGTCAGTCTTGACCCTGGAAGATTACATGCGCTCGAATTTGGTACCACGGGCACCGACCCACCAAACGGCACCATCAGGGACAACCGACCAGGTTGACCTATCAAAGGATAAAGAGCCAATATTTGGTTCTATTAACGTCATCCATCTTATGGAATCATTCCCTGATGAAGGGTATGGTTATGAACCCGAGTTCCCCGCACGAGGAGCCGGGAGGAGGAATCGCAGAGGTAGGGGATACCAGGGGAGACGCAGCTGCGGCCGAAACCAACCCTACGGTTGGACCGCGGCTCAAACTGTTAATATTATGGAAACCTGTGGGAGATCCCCTCAACGGACTTATCAGGAGAAGGAATGCCCCTCCACCTCCACAATCAGCCACTCTGGTCCTGTTGTTCTGTGATACCCATCATAGGAGGAACAAGTGTCTAGCCACCTAGTGCGCACAAACAGACCAGCCGGGCCAAGTCTTCAGAACGTGGGAACACCATCGACATCTGACCCTGCGGCCGGTCCCTCCTCATCAAATGCTCCAGCCCCCAAGCCGCCTGCTAGGACTCTCCCGCCTGCAGAGAAGCATCGACCGCTGGAGAAAAAATACGACATCCTTAAGAAACTGGCATCAATACCATCTAAGTTTTCAATCCTGGATACCCTGAGTTTGTCAGCCGACATCAGGGAGGCGCTTATAGAAGCATTGAACATCCCCCATGAGTTTCAAGCCGAGGTAGCTGCCACCAAGATTTACCGGACGGAGACTGGCCCGGATGAATGCAATGTGGTGATTTCCTTCACCAATCAGGATGAAGATTCCATCATGCAAGGACACATCAGACCATTATACGTGTCTGGAACACTGAATGGTATTGAGATCCAGAAAGTCTTTATAGACAATGGCTCTGGAGTTAACCTCCATCCCCTACAGACACTCTGTAGGTTGGGCTATAGTGAGGACGACCTAATTCCCTCGGCCACAACTCTATTGTGTTACGACAAGAGTGAGCATAAACCAATGGGTAAAATTAAGCTATGGACCCATTTTGGTGACCTGGTAGCCTACACAGAATTCATGGTGGTCCGGCAGAGCACAGCATTCAATGCCCTTCTAGGAAGGCCATGGCTCCATAAGCACATGGTCGTTCCTTCATCCTACCACCAGTGTATCAAGTATTATGTCAATGGAAAAAGTATAACATTGCATGCCGACAAGGCCCCTTTCGAGCTCTCCGAGTCACATTACATTGACGCTGGGTTCTATGAGAAAAATAAAAGGAAGCCTTTGGTTGATGGTGTCGACTGGATCCCTGCTCCAAATGGCCTTGAAATGGTTCCTGATGACCCCCTCAGGTAGCTTGGCAGATATTATGTCATGCCCATCAACCACGTGGAGGGTAGGAGTTCAAGTCTGGACACGCACTCGGATGTCCTCATGGATTCATCCATAAAGGCCGAGTGTGACAATGTGGGAACGTCCACCGACCCTCAACCTGGGGATGAAAACTCGAGTAAGGATTCCCATGACACCTCGCCTCCGGACTCCCAAGAGCTTGCATCAGGAGCTCTCTCCTCATCGGACCAATAAGAAGAGAACTTGGGAGAAGAAGGGGGGGAAGATCTCAGGGATGCACCTCCTACATTTGAGGAAGGCATCTCCACCACTGTGGATGAACTCAGGGAAATAAATCTGGGTACCGAGGAAGACCTGAGGACCACTCTCATTAGTGCACCCATGTCCCCCAAAGAGCACGAAGTATATACCACCTTCTTGAGACAACATCGGGATGTATTTACATGGAATTACACAGAAATTTCAGGACTCGATCCCTAGGTGGAAACACACCACCTAGGTCTTCCAGAAGACCACCGGGGCTATAAACAGGCCGCCAGAAGGACGTATCCCTCACATGCTGCCAAAATATAGGCTGAAGTCGATAAGCTCATTAAAGAAGGCTTCATTCGAGAGGTCTAGTACCCCATTTGGTTGGCCAAAATTGTCCCTGTCAAGAAAAATAATGGGAAATCTGCATTTGCATTGACTTCATAGATCTCAATCGGCATTTTCCGAAAGATGACTTCCCGGTTCCAATCACCGAGTTGTTAATCGATGCAACGGCCGAGTATGAGGCTATGTCCTTCATGGACGTCTATTCCGGCTATAACAAAATCAGGATGGCCCGAGAAGATGAAGAATCCACTACTTTCAAAGCCCCTCAAGGGGTATTCTGGTACAGGGTCATGCCCTTTGGTCTCAAGAATGCTGGCGCCACATATCAACATGCCATGCATCGGATCTTTAAGCCATTCTTGGGGAAATTCATTGAATGTTACGTGGATGACCTGGTGGTCAAATCCAGACAGCGCCCGGATCACCTGTCGAACCTTGAGACTGTCTTCAACAAACTCTGACAGCATAGCTTGAAGATGAACCCGTTGAAATGCGCCTTCGAGGTTACCTCAGGGAAGTTCTTTGGATTCATTGTATGCCATCGCGGCATCGACATCGGCCCTGAAAAGACAAAGTCTATCCTGAGCCTACCACCTCCCCACAACCTCATTGAGTTGAGAGAATTCCAAGGGAACTTGGCCTATATTAGGCGGTTCATAGTCAACCGGCAGGCAAGTGTTTTCCCTTCACCAAGTTAATAAAGAAGGGTGTCGCATACCAATGGACAGATAACTGCCAAGAGGCTTTTGACAGCCTGAAGAGATACCTCTTGAGCCTGCCAGTGCTCATGCCACCGGTCGAAGGAAGACCACTCATCCTATAAATGACGGCCCTAGAGTGGTCACTGGGAGCCTTCCTCGTGCAGAAGAACGATGTTGGTAGTGAAAACAGTCTCTACTACCTCAGTCGAACCATGATTGACGCTGATACTCGATACTCAAACATTGAGAAGAGCTGCTTGGCCTTGGTCTTCGCAGTTCAAAAGCTGCGACATTATTTTCATCACCATGAAGTCCATTTGATCTCGTGGATTAACCCACTCAAGTACATCCTCAGTCATCCGATGTTAACCGAACGCCTATCCCGGTGGGCGGTCATCCTACAACAGTTCGACATCCAGTTCGTGCCTCAAAAAGCCATCAAGGGACAAGCATTAGCAGAATTTCTGGTGGAGCACCCTTCGATAGGGACCATTGCGCTGGACATCGAGCTACCTGATGAGGACATCTTCGCGGTTCAAGAGGAGCTCCCAACATGGGAAATGTACTTCGACGGCACGTCCCGAAGCCCAACCGGGAAGAGGATGGAAGACCCCAAATTTAACAAGGTGGGTTTGGGAATAATACTCATGTCCTCGGAGAAGGCAGTCTTGTTGTATTCCTTTCCAAAGGATGTACGGAAAATGAAGCGGAATATCAAGCCCTCATTACAGGCCTGGAGCTCTCACTCCAGGCACAAGTACAACACCTTAAGGTAAAAGGTGACTCGGAGCTGGTCATCAAGCAGGTCAATGGTGACTATGCTATCAAAAAGGAGGAGTTGATTCCCCTGTTTGACCACGTCTGAGAGTTAATGGTGTAATTCTCTACAGAACTGACATTGACATATGTTCCCCGGTCTCAGAATTCTCATGCTGACACATTAGCCAACGTGGCCATGGCCTTAGCTAACCCAGACTGAGATGAAACAGTCATCAGTATTGCTCAGCGTCGAATGGTATTGTCGTTTGTTCAAACTAAGATGGAAGAGATCCACAGATTCAGTCATGTCCCTGAGCCATATGCTCCTACTACCAGCTATAAGAACCCCATTAAGAACTATATTCAACACGTAGAACTTCCATCAGACAGGGCTGAACGAGAGCAAATCCGGAGAAGGGCAGTCAACTTTGTCATATACGGCGGCGCGGGTCAGCAAGAGGTCCTCTAAAAATAAGTCCTCGATGGGGTACTCCTCAGATGCATTGATGGAGAAGAAACTGCTGCCGTAATTAATGAAGTACACACCGGAGTATGTGGGGCACATCAACCAGGGACCAAGCTTTCCCATCAGGTTCAGAGGCTTGGGTACTACTGGCCCACAGTGGCACGAGACTGAGAGCGTTTTACCGCAAAATTCCACTCGTTCCAAATCCTTGCCAACTTAATACACCAACCCCCAGAGTTACTTCATCAAGATACGTACTCCTGGCCATTTTCTATCTGGGGGATGGACGTCATGGGACCATATCCTCCCGCCACGGCCAAACAGCTAAAGTATATTCTCACAGCAACTGACTTCTTTTCCAAATAGGCAGAAGCCATACCCCTCAAGGAAGTCGGGGCGAGAAATATTGTTAGCTTTGTGAAGACCAATATCATCACCAGATTTGGTGTCCCTCATAACATACTGACGGACAACGGCACCAACTTCTGCTCTGCCGAAGTGGAGAAACTATACCGCAAATATAGTATCAAGGCTAACCACTCATCCCGCTACCATGCAGTGGCCAACGGACAGATAGAGGCTTTAAACAAGACCCTGTCCGATATTCTCTAGAAAATGGTGGACAAAGACAAGAAGTCGTAGCTAGATAGACTCCTCTATGCATCATGGGCCTATCGAACCACAATATGCACCGCTACTCAGGCTACCCCGTACTTGTTGGTGTACAGCACAGAGGCGGTCCTGCCCATTGAACTCCAACTACCCTCACTCCGCATTTCCATATGTGACCAGTTGTCCAACGATGAGCAATCAAAAAAGAAACTAGGTGAATTGGAACAGCTAGACGAGAAGCGGTTGCACACTTTTCACCATCTAGAAATATACCAGAACCGGATCTCACGAGCCTTCAACAAAAAGGTTCGTCTTCGGTCTTTCTTGGAGGGAGAATTAGTGTTGGTCCTCCAGACCCCAATGATACCTGGAAAGAAACTTCCAAAGATGGAGCCCAAGTGGGAGGGACCATATGTTTTACACAAGGTCTACTCCAACGGAGCATATACCCTGATCTCCATGGACAAGCAATTCACCACGGCTCCTACCAATGCGAGATTCCTGAAGAAGTATTTCGCATAGAGACCAAGAGCCTCTTGTCCTAACCACATGACGTTAAACTGTATGGACCTCGTCCTTGCCGCACAATGTTAAACTGCATGGATAATAAGAGATAAGAATGCCTCCTCCCCCCCCCCCCATGTGTGGACCAGACCTGCACGGGGCGTATTCTTCGTCTGAGCCGCATGATGTTAAACTGTCAAGCACCCAATGTTCCAAACTCTATGACATTAAACTAAGAGCATTTTTTCCTCACCGCATGACATTAAACTTCACGGATTTCATAGAACTACGTACGGCTTGATTCCTACCCTTGTAGGATACGTAGCGATACCGGGATTCCCTATCCTGGCCCAGCCACTCCTGAACAAAAGTTAAAAATGCCCCCTTTCCCCCGTGTACAGACCAGACCTTCACGGGGTGTATCACTTTTGTACAGAACTACGTGAGGCTTGATTCCTGCCCTCGCAGGATACGTAGCGACGCCAGGATCCCCTATCCTGGCCCAGACACCCCCTTAAGAAGTTAAAATGCCCCTTCCCCGTGTACGGACCATCCCGGCATGGGGTGTTTTTCTTTCACAAAACTATGTACGGATTGATTCCTGCCTTTGTAGGATACATAGAGACGTCGTGATTCCCCATCCTGGCCCATCCACTCCCAAATGGAGAAAAATAAAAGATAAAAATATCCCCCTTCCCTGTGTATGGACCATACCTGCACGGGGTGGACCTTTTAGAGAACTACGTACGGCTTGATTCCCACCCTTGTGGGATACGTAGCGACGCCAGGATCCTCTATCTCGGACCAGCCACTTCTCGAAAAACAATATGACCCTTTCCCCCATGTATGGACTTGACTTTCACGGGGTGTACTCCTCGTCCTTACCGCATGACGTTAAACTACATGGATGAGAAGCTAAAAATGCCCCTTCCCCCGTGTACAGACCAGATTTGCATGGGGTTTATAAGTCGTCCTCACAACATGACGTTAAACTGCATGGACTTCGTCCTCACTGCATGATGTTAAACTGCACGGACTTCGTCCTCACCGCATGACGTTAAACTGCATGAACTTTGTCCTCACCACTTGACGTTAAACTGCACGGACCTCATCCTCACCGCATGACGTTAAACTGTGCGGACTTCGTCGCAACCCACCCAAGACACATGGCGATACAAGGTGGAGATACTCTGTGCACATTTGCATGCATCCTCTCCATACACCAGACTCCATGACCCGGATAATTGAAGATCTTCATAACCACTCATGGCCATCGGAAGTGGAAAGTTATCGACCCGGGGACACCTTTGTTCGACTATGCATACCATTCCCTCAACAGCTCTACATAATGATATCCCCTAGCTCGTCCATCAAAGGCAAGATCTCCTTGGGAGACACTCTTCCTAGCTCCATACGCCTACCAGCCTTAGAGCCCCCGTATCATCTCTCCCAGTCCAAAATTTATGGAGCAGCGGTTTACAAGTTCGCCCCACCTTCACATCCAAGTGTTGCCAGGGTATCCCTACATGGTTATCCTATGTATCCACCAGTGGATCACATAGAGACCTGCATCAACGAACATCAAGCCAGGACTAGGCTACTTTGACTCAATGGAAAATTGCAGTGAAGATGTGTCTGGTATGCTCGGACACCATTATCCCCATATGCCGAACTACGTACTGTGAGAAATTGTGGATTTTCATAATCATTCAGGGCCATCAGAAGTGGAAAGTTATCGATCCGGGGACACCTTTGTACGACTATGCATACCATTCCCTCAGCGGCTCTACATAATGATAGCCCCTGGCTCGTCCATCAAAGGAAAGATTTCCTTGGGCGGTACTCTTCCTAACTCCATATGCTTACCGGCCTCAGAGCCCCCACACCACACCTCCTGATCTGGGAAAGCTCAAAGTTGTAGTTTACAACCTTTATCCTCCACCTTGTTCCAAGTATATCAGAGCATGTTGACCTAGTTATCCGTCGAGAGACTGCAGCAATAGTCACCCAATGGTCCGAGCTCTATGACCGTTAAACTAGGAGTAATTTTTCCTTACCGCACGATGTTAAACTGCATGGAATGAAGGTGTGCCCCTACGAGCTAGGTAAATCAATGTGGGGGGCTCTTTAAGCTTTAACAACAACCAGGGGCGAATATCCCCGACGTGCCCAGACATTTCCTTATCAAATGACATACTTCGTGGCCCGGACAATCACGGATCCTCATAACCACTCACGGCCATCGGAAGTGGAAATTCATCAACCCATGGAAACCTTTGCATGACTATTCATACCATGCCCTCAGCGGCTCTGCATATTGATAGCCCATGGCCCGTCTACCAAAGGAAATATCTCCTCGGGCGACACCTTTCCTAGCTCCGTACGCTTACCGGTCTTAGAGTCCTCATATAATCTCTCCTGATCTAAGAAGCCTCGGAACCATGATTTACACCATAAACCCCTCTCCACGTCTTGGACATTCCAGGATACTCGAGCCCAGTTGCATTCTAATCAAGAGTAGTATTTTTAACTACGTCCTTGCTGCGGGACGTCAAACGGAACGGAGCACATCTTGGCTGCCTGGCGTAAGGCTGCAAAGACCAAGTATTAAAACGTCCAGGGGAATGCCTCAAACAACAAGAATTTCCACTGGTTCAATAATTCCCCTCATCCTTACCGCACGACGTTAAACTGCATAGACTTCATTCTTGCTGCACGACGTTAAACTGCACAGCATGGGCAAAGGAAAGAAAAATGCCCCACATCCTCGCTGCATGACATTAAACTGCATAGCATCCTTTAAATAATGCCCCTCGTCCTTACCGCATGACGCTAAACTTCACATAATATGTCCTAACCACATGATGATAAACTACACAGTCGAACTCGTCATGGGTTCAGTGAGGAACAAAGGCTTTTCTCTGTCCTTCAGTGCATGGGTCAGACCAGTACAAGCCACTGTCTCACACTCGCGTGAGAAAAGACTACTTCACCTATTCTTGGGAAGTTTGGTCTAGATGTTTCCCACGTATCCAGGCACCCTCTCATCATAAACCATACTCTGCACTTAGAAAAAGCCAAACTCTCATAATCCACCCCTGGTGGTTCCAAATCTCAACTTCCCTAAAGTTGCTTGGCTATCGGGGGAATATAATCATTGACCTAAGGACACCTTTTCATGACTATGCATACCATTCCCTCAGTGGCTCTTCATATTGATCGCCCATGGCCCGTCTACCAAAGGCAAGTTTTCCTTAGGCAATGCTTCCCTCCGTATGCCTCTTGGCCTCTGAGCCCCCATGTCTATCCTGGGATTCGGAAACCCTCTCAGCTACAGTTTACCAACCTCTTTCACAACCCTTCCTGAATGTGGTGGAACGTCTTTGAAAAGATTACTGGGAACCAGGAGAAGTCGTTCCATTTTAAATGATGTCCCAGTTCCATGACTTTAAACTGTGCCAAGCCTCAACCATCCCTTACGATAACTAAATGTGTAGGGAAGTGGTCTCCAGACCACGCTCCTGATTAGTACAGATGTTCCCAAAATCCTTTCAGATGTCACACTCCCCTTCTGAGCCACCCCTGGTGGTTTTCATAATTTTCCAAGCCACCCATCATGGTTTCCATGAGCCGGACTTCCATAAAGTCCCCTAGCCATCATAAATGGATAGACATTGAATTAAGGACACCTTTTTATGACTATGCATACCATGCCCTCAGTGGCTCTGCATATTGATCTCCCCTGGCCTGTCTACCAAAGGCAAGTTTTCCTTAGGCAACGCTCGTCCTACCTCTGTATGCCAATGCGGCTCCCATGCCTTGAGGCATGCCCTGCATGCCGTTCAAAGTTAAACGTGTTCCCCCCATGTGCATCTGAAGAGTATTGAGGCATCTTTTATTCATTTTAACCCCATTGGGGCCCTCACCCCATCATGTTCGATCAAAGATGTTCGACCTAAAATATCAGTAATGATAGTCTTGACAGCGGGACTATAAACCGCTCACAAAAAGATGCACAAATCATGTTAGGCCGAAAACCTGAAAAGGGAGACCTAAGAAAAAGCCAAGATTATACCCACTGGATCCATACCAAATGGGCCCAGGAAAAATTAGGGAATTAAAAGAAAATGACAAAATGTTTGTGGGGTTTTCCTACAAAACCCCAACAATAGTCAGACTATGCTCGCTGGATCCCATGGTCCAAGAAAAAGTCAGAGCCTATCTTCATCTTTTATTGTTTTCCTGAATTATGATCAATTCTAATTCAGTGGGTCACCGTTTAGTCCATAACAATAAAAATTTGTGGCAAAGAAGAATTGATATAGATTTCATTCCATTCAAAAAAAGAGAGAAAGGAGGATGTCCACAAGCTGGGGTCTCTCCCTCATAAAAAAATGGGGGGAAGAAGGTACAAGAATGGCTCTAATAGTCATAAAGGATCCTGACTTGCTCTCTCCACCAGATCAGCAACCGAGCGGCGAAGGTTGTTGCAAGATTTCTCCAGCATGGCCTTCTCCCTGGCCTCAATCTCGTCCACTGAACGAGTATGCTCCACTGCTGTTTGGAGATCATTGATCCCTTTTCTGGTGGCTTCAAGATGACCAGTCATGGCTGACAACCGATTCCTCAGCATCACTGCCTGTTCTTCACATTCATGCAACTCAGAGGATAAGATGGCCGCCTGATCTCAAGAGATCACCTCCTGTGCTATCAGTTTATGGAGCTTTGTCATGGTTTTTTCCAAGGTTCGGGCACCATAATGAGTGGAATCGAAGTGAGCAAGATATCATTCATTAGTGACAACTTCATCATGGGCCATGACAACATGGAAAGCAAGAGAATGGAACTACCGATAATCAAAGCCACCTGACCCCAAACCCAGGAAAAGCTGATGAAGAGCTTCAGTTTTGGTTGCCATTCCGGCCAGAGGTGTTTCAGTAATAATCTCATAGATTCGGGGCCAGGCCCACCTGCGCACTACCCGATGGTCTGCCATGGTACGAGGATCTTTGGTATCCTCTCTAGATGGCACGAGAACGAATTTTGGCATGGAGGCCCGCGCAAGCATGTTCTCACTAGAAGTTGGTTCTGAAGCTGGAAAATATGGAGCCTCTAACCCCGGTTTAGGCTTGGGGATCAAGTTTCCAAGCCCGGTGTCGACTGGCAGAACTTCCAGGGTGGCATCTCTAGGACCCAAAACCATGGGGTCGTCCTCATCCATGTCCAAGAAGGATGAATCTGTCTAAACTCCGGACACCGTAGGGCTGGGAGAAGAAAGTACTCTGAGTCACTTTGATCGACAAGCCATTAGTCGATCCTCCCTTAAAGCTGATGAGGAAGGTGTGGTGGATGAAATAGCCACAATACCTCCTGATTTTGGAACCGGTCGGACAGCCTCCCCTAGGATCCCACCAAGATAGTATTTTATCCATGTTTTTTCATACTCCAAAGAAAGGGCAACAGCCGCCCCCGTATTAGGTAGGGGAGTGCTTTCATCAGATCCCTCCCGTGTCAGCATCAACCACCATTAAAAAAGTATGGTCGGGTGCAGTCCTTGATCCTGAGGAGGGGGAAGGGAAACTTGGACTTTCATGCACCCAAACTGACGAGAAAAATGATATGGGACATACAGCTCGCACAAGGAAACCCCGTCGATCCGCACGGACAGAAATCCATCCCACAAAGAGATCATGTAAGAATGCTCCTCCAGGCTTCCCCAGTAGTTTTCAAATACAACACTAGAAGGGGTGGGGTAGGGAGCAAAGATGAACTGGGAGAAGTCATTCAGAAGCTCGAGGACTTCACCAGAGCTGAGTGACTTCAAGCGAACTCCAGCTATATCCAGCAGGGTAGGCTGAAAGGTAGGAAGCGGGATGGTCGTGTTGTGACGATACTCATAACAGTGACAATGATCCGCCACCCAGCCATACAAAAATTGAAATGGCCCACTCAGACGGAAGGGTGGCCCGCCCTGCTGCATGTGGCTCAGTAGCTCATAGATACAGGCCAAAGTGGGCACGGCTAAATTCACCAGGTGGCCCTATGCTAGCTCAGCCGCCTTCATCAAAGTGCAGGCCCAGACACCTGGGTTAATATCCCAAGAAGGGAATATCCATCCTCTCAAAAACATAGCAAATAGACCGGCCAACCAGAGCATAGGCGAAACACCAGGGTGCACCTCGTAACCCCATGAAAGGTAATCACCTGCCTCCAAAACCACCCAGTAAGGACCTGGAATGGTTCGTGACTGGTGGGAGGGATGAGTCCTGGGATGCTTAATCTTCGGTGCAGGACCAGTGGTGTCTAGAAATAACCCTATCCAAGTGCTATAGGGAATAAGCGAGCGGGCACATAAGGCCTGACCCAGTGAACGCTCCGCCATGACCAGTAGATCCCTTGATAACAAAGGAACATGTTCGACGTCGTCCCATGCGTCAGGGGTGGGAAAAAATTCGTCATACATCTCACCAGTAATCGGAAGTCCTCCTATCTGGTAGATGTCCCACAGGCTAATGCTGACTTCACCGTGGGCAAGGTAGAAAGTATTAGTACTTGAACACCAGCGGCTGAGCAGGTCTGTTAGGATCAGAGATGGTGGGTAAACAGAAAATTGGGAAGCCCACACTACAGAGTATAGATTGACTGCTTTTAGTGATTCAGGAGACTCCCGAAAATGATGATGGACCTAGAAAGCCCAGGCCCAATCATTTGAGAAGAGCCCACCGGACTGAAGATCCCACCTAGGAACCCACCCTACATTAGGATCCCTTCAAGCAAGGTTGATAATGGAAGGGTAGTCCTTAAGGATAGATTTCCAAGAAAATTCTTGAGTGCACTGATCGCTTTGGGTCCAGACAGAGCCCCTCAAAAATGAATGTGTCTTTCGGACCAGAATTAGAGACCATCTCCCCTGATTGGGTAAGGTTCACCTGAATGCATTTTTACAACGCTTCTAAAAAAGATAAGGGAGACTTGATAAAGTTGGTGGATAGTAACGTCATCATGAAGACTGAATCCGTAGAGCAGGAGTCGATTTGATAGTGGATAACTCAGGAGCTCAGGAGAGAGCAGGTCCTTCAAGACATCGTCGTCAGGAATAATGGACTGACTAGGGTCCTCTTTGGTGATCTCCACTCTGTGAATCATAGTTGAACGTCTCTCTGAGCAAATTGAGAGGGGATTGGTGGAAGGCCTAGGTGCAGGATGGGGGGGAACCATATCTTCTACCTGCATGACAAAAAACCAACAAATGGTTAGGAATCAATTGAGGAGCCTTCATAGAAAAGTCTGAAAGGTGGCCTCATAGATTGGTTCGCGATGACAGTATATCGGGAACCAGTCTTATGCGGAATGCCTTCGTGATACCCTGGATCACGGACCGTTGGCTAGAAAACAGCGAACCAGGTTGCTCCGCGGAATTTCAAACCCGGATTTAAATGGTTATGTTCGGAGGACTTAATTTCAGAAGATTTTAGACCACGGAGCATTGAAACCGCGGAGCACCAAAACCACAAAGAGAGTTCCTATGCGGCCTGTCGTGACTTACTTTTTTAATTAATTCAAAAATGTTAGTTCACGGCTGGGACATCGATCCACGGATGAAACGGCACGAACGAGAAATGGTTTGCAGATGAGGTGTTTCGTGAAGGAACAAGTGTGCAGAGGAAGGAAAGAATAAGGGCTCTGGTTTCACGAAGAATTCAGTAAAGGAAAAATGAAGGGCCCTCCGTATTTATAGGCATGGTCCCCCACCGGGTCCACCTCTCTACCGTAAACCATCCAAGTTTTAGGACCACTCTGCATCGGAACGACCTCATCTTCATTCCGATCGGACCCCATTCTGATGGGGGAATTTGTAGGGTCCTGAAAAATCTGAAAAGAAGATGCTACCCACCTCCCCAAAGAAATTGGGGAAAATATTTCAAAGGAAAGGACGAATTGGATCGGTCTGCAGACCGGTCCGAAGATGATGATGTGCGACCGGTTCTGCAGAGCACTCCCTTCGCGGACCAGTGTCGTTCTCAAAAGGGAGTCGGAGATCCCCCGCGGGCGCGAGGCAAGACAGGAGATGAACCAGTCCACTTTCACGAACCATCCCCAGCCACGGACCGCGTCGACCGATGTGGTATGTACCGTCTTCGTTCGCAAAATGGAGGCAGAAGCCCTCCACGGGCGCGAAGCAGGGCGGGAGCCAGTCTGGTTCACCATTCACAGACCGCTCCAGCCATGGACCACATCAGCTGATCTAAACCGCCTCTGTCGTTCACGAAATAGAGGCGGAACCCTCTGCGGCCGCGAAGCACTCTCCGAGTTCGATTTGTGGTGGAGAAGTGCTCAATACCC
Organism: Viscum album; assembly: GCA_963277665.1. Classification (NCBI taxonomy): domain Eukaryota; kingdom Viridiplantae; phylum Streptophyta; class Magnoliopsida; order Santalales; family Viscaceae; genus Viscum; species Viscum album. The sequence goes on from OY728128.1 coordinate 615,480,404, forward strand.
ACCGCGAATTGCGGATTGACCAAGTTAGGTGTAAACCGGGTATTTGGTTATGGGCCTCCGCAAAAGGTGCCACATGACTGTAGATATATCCATTTCCCCACACTATAAAAGGAGACGGAGGGGGAAAGGATAAGGGATTCAAAATTCGGATTCGGATGATTCGAAGGTGGAGGAAGAGAAGAGCGATCAGATTTGGGAGGAAGGATTTCGAAGGAAGGTTAAGGATCTCGCAAATAGAGAAGTTCCAGTTCATGAACCAGAGCAGGTATAAACCTGAGAATGAACTAATAAGGAACTGAAAATGCATAATAATTTGGTGAACCGCGAACCTAAAATAAAAAACAAAAGGAGACCGCGAACCATAGCCCCGCCGTGGATGTACTCCCCACGGACCAGGGTGTTTATGCCTCTTTTCCAATCCGCCGCACCGCGTAGCACCCTCCTACGCGGGTGAAGCCTCGACCGACAAACCCCCGATCAGCACCACCCTTGGCCATCGCCGCTCATGCGGACCCCTCTGCGTACCCCCTGGTACGCGGGCCGAACCCAAAGCCGTGAACCACCCTGGTTCACGGGATGTTCGCCAGACCGCGAACTGCCCTAGTTCACAGGATGTCCCTCAGTCCGCGGACCACCCTGGTTCACAGACGGCTTTTCCAGCCGCATAGCACCCTCCTATGCAAAGGGCTCCACCACCCCTTCATACTTGTGGCCCATCAGAGCCTTTAGAGTTCTCATTCCCCGGGCCAGATAAAATCCTTCCAATCCGACCCGATCCTCCACAACCCCCTCATGGGTCTACTCATCGGCCCTGAGCCGAGGCCTCCACCAAAGCCACCAGATCCGCGTGGTGTGACCCTCAGGTGCATCAACATGCCATTTTGAGTTCACATACCCACGGTAAGTAGAGGTGAAGGGGTTTCCCCGACCCTTGAGCAGATTCCCAAAGCATTCCTGGGTTCACATTCCCACGGTAATGTGGATTCTGAGCTCGGGAACCCCCTTTATGCCCCTCCACTTGTTCAGGGCTCTTTGGGGGTGGTAAAATACCCATCATAAGGAATCCATCATGAACTACAAGAGAGGAGATGGGCACAGGAGCACCCCCTTTCCCTCTCCCGCTGCGCTTTGTCGCATGGGCCTCCTCCGAGTGTAAGCCCCAATCCATCACCCTGGGCGTCCATCTCGGAGTAAGCCCCTGCCTTATGGGCCGCTCCACGTGTAAGCCCCACTATATTCCTCAAGGACGCACCTTCCACGATGTGATCTTCTGGTCCCTACTGCCTCTTGTTTCTCACACCGAGCATGACTCACATGGGCTTAGAGTAAGCATCGACCATGACATCCTATTATGGGCCTCCTCAGAGTGTAAGCCCCAATCCATCACTCTGGGCCTCCTCAGAGTGTAATCCCCACTAAGATAACTATGTGGAATTTAATCCTTGACTCCTAGATAGGGTACGTAGGAAGCCTCCATGAGGTTCAATCCCACCACCCATCGGACCACCTGGTCCATCTTCACATCGGCTCACCACGCCGCTCCTTGTGCCACCTCAGTGAGTCCAGACTCCTCAGGGTTATTAACCCAATGAGGGATGGTAAACCTCAGGAGTAAATGATTTTGAGTCCCTGCGTTCAGCTGACCATTTCCAACCATGGTTGAATCTTTGGATACTATGTTTGGGCATAAACCAAAGATTCGCGAACATATGAATACGTCTTAAATCTATAAGAGAGTCCTGGAACAGGCAATAACTCCCCCCCAAAAAAGGGTGCGATGAGCCCGACTTCCCATCCTCTCAACCAATGTGAGTTCTTAAGTGTCGCTGGTCAGACCATCCGGCGAACGCCTGCCTTTGGAAAGCATGTCCACGCATCATCGGATACGGAACCGTTGGGCGTTTCGAGGCCGAAACCATGAAACATGAAGAAAAGTACCATGCTTCAACAACCCTACAAATGACTCCCACTACTTGTAAAATATTGTTTTGATTACACATCAAGGAGTAAATTAAGCTTCTCTTTGCTGGTGCATATAGAACATTAATTATATACTAGACCTCTTCTTTCATTCAGGGTGACTTCTCTATGCTAAGTTAGAATTATATGAACATGGGTGTAGACACTATATTAGCTTATAAAAAATTAAACTATTCCACTAGAGTACTGATGTAACCCATCTGATTCAAGTATAGTATAGAAGACCTTAGTTTTCTCAAAATATGTGTTCCTAAAATTCACATCATCGAACCCAAATCCTCTATTTCAAATATTCTATAAAAATCAAATTTTATCTTATTGATAATTTCTTTCACTAAAACAACTATTATCATGTCATATGTATAGATAAATAGGATAATGAAACTATCATCGACAAACTACCACTAGTAACAATAATGATTTACATTGATTTGGTGAAAATTTCACTACTTCATGAAATTATTGAACTTTAGATTCAACAATCTCATAACTTGCTTTAAATTGTAAAGGATGTGTTTGAGTTAGCACACAAGTACATGGTTCTATTGAAATTCAAAACCAATTAGTTTTTTCATAATGATCTCTTCATCTAAGTCCCCATGAAGGAATATTTTCTTCGCATCCAACTACTCCAAATGAAGTCTTTCCAATGTAACCATGATCAATACTATTTATATAGTCATGTTCTTAAATACTTATGAAAATATTTCCAATAATTCTATATTATTTATTTTTTGAAATAATTTTATGGTTATCCTATCCTTTCACCTACTTCTACCATTTACCTCTTCATTCAGCATATAAAGCCACTTGTTTTATATGACCTTTTTCTCAGTGGGCCTCTTCATCATCTCTCATGTTCTGGACAAATGGAGGGAATATTTTTTCTCTCGTGGTCAGAGTTCACTATTCAATGTCTTTAAAACTCTTTTCTTATTTTAGGATCTTGATCTGTTCGTCATTTTTTAGAAGTAAATATCCCAAAACTATCATCATATCTTTGAACCGGGTATCTATCCCTAGTAGATATCTACTATTATCCTTGTGCCTAGGTACTATCTGATACTATATATTTTAAAGTGATTACTTTTGATGTTAAATATTCTATAAACTTTGAATCCCCCAGTACATCTAACTTTGGCAACACCATCATAACTTGACCTTATTCTAGTAACTGCAATAGATGCTATGTTGTTTCTAAAATGATCATGCTTGTTGGATTTTATAAAACATATATAACTTATGAATGTTCATTAAACTAAATCTTATATTTTAATTATACTTTTATTTCCTTAAAATTTACCACTAATTTATGATCCTTCTATAGGATCCCTTCATTGAATATCACATTTCATATTTTGATGAAATTTTAAAATTCATTATCCTATAGTAAAAATACAAAATCTCCATAACCATATCCAATAAAGTAAAATACTTGATGCTAATCCTATAACTTTTCTTGTTTTTCAGAATCAATATGGGCATAGGTGAGTTTCCCAAATATTTTTAGGTGGATGAAAGTAACCTTCATTTTTGAACCAACATGTCTCTAGAATTTTTTATCAAAGTGGTGATGATGGACTCTGATTGATTATTTACATCACAAAATTCATAGATTCCACCCAAAAATCCTTTGGGAACCCTACATGAATTATCATACTCATATCCTTCTCAACCAATGTTATGTCTATCCTATCGATAACCCTATTATGTTCTAGAGTCATTGGGATGGTCTTCTCAAATTGAATTTCCTTATTCCCTAAAAAACACTAGAACTCCCTAATTTTATAATCACCAGTATTGTCTCACAATAGTCATTACACCTTATAGTCAAACTCCTTATCCACCATGTTCCTCCATATAATGAAAGTCTAAACCACATTAGACTTATGGATTAAAAGTAAAACCACACTATATATGTGGAATCGAAGATATATGTCACATAGAAAAGTGATCCTACATGAGAATACACTAGAGCTGGACCCCCAAACAACTATTTAGAATAACTCCAACTTAAAGTGATTTGGTAGTTTCCCCTCCATACAGAAGAAAACCTTCCACTACTTACCAAAGATTAAATCCTCACAAATTTCATACTCCATGATTATGGACTTTAGTAATCCTTTAGCAATTAGGATTTTCATCCCCTTATCACCTGAATGGACCAAAGGCCTCATTTTTATTGATTGTTTTGATAACCCCCCTTTGAAGGGATGAGGGGGAACCCTTAAATAGCCCATAGGATCAGGTGATTACATTTCATGTATGTTTGACAGACATTACATGAATCTAAGGTATTAGAGAATATAACCAGACTATAACTATAAGGAACTTCCCCATCCCAGCATCTACATCGTGATGATAGCTCTCCACCTTTGCATGGCCATCTGTCTAAGCATCCCATGTAGGCACTGGCTGGTCTCGATGGTGTAGCCATACCCTCTCATTATTTCCCAATCTATTTGGTTCTACTCGGGTGAGTGTGCCTACTCTGATTCCTCCTCTAGGGCTGCTTTTTTGTAGAGTCTGTCTGAGGAACTACATGTGGCCCAAAGGCCTTGAGGTTCCCCAAAAGCCTCAAAGGTGGCTTAAAATACATATTGACCCAAAGGCATGTGTGTCCTGAAGGCCTTAAGGACTCCAAGCCCAAACCGGTGGCCCAAGTTGAATAGTTCTTGGCTGCTATAGTACCAAATAGTACCAGCTACAATACTGCTACAGTAACCCAGAAATATTCCTCCACCTGGTTTCGAACCTGGGTCTCATGGATGCACTTAAGGATACCTCACCAACTGGGTTGTGGCTCATGTGCATGACCTAGATGTACATTCCATAACTTCATGAAAATTATTTCTCCATCATGAGTCACTCTTTCTGGTAAACTCGTGACATAGAATGTCCCATTATTCACTCCTATTCTAATGAACATAGAGTTGTATGAAATATTTCATGCCACATCTATGACCATCACAAAAAAACCTAAATAATTAATTTATATGAAGTAAATTATTTTCTTCCTTAACCCTAATATTTACCTCATATTCTCCAACTCTTGTGTTCATCTATTCCTTGTTCAAAACAAAATATTGCATTTACCAATTATCTTGAGAGATTTAACATTGGTATGATACACCCTTTCAAATATTCCAGAGTTATAAATTTTCATACATCTATTCTCAGATGTTGAGTGGAGTGAAGCTCTAGTGTCTATCACCCAAGACCCAAATGAACTAGTATAACTTAGGAGCAAGAAAATTTTATGTTCTGATAAAGGATTCATAGGACCACTTATAGAGGAGTACTTTCAAAATTTATCCCTCCTTTAACTAAAATCCATTTTAGGTGGATTTTTCTCCCAAAATTCTTGCATAAGGGAGAACCATCCATTGAGATACTCCTGTTATGCCTTCTTTTTTCCTTTACCCTTTTGATTAATTTTCCATCTGTCAGAATGTACTCTCCCTTTTACATTGTATGTGTTTCTTAAAGATACATGGATTTAATTTTGATAAATATACTATTTAAAGATAGATCTCTAACATCCTTAAATTTCAAGTATTCCTTTTTTTCTAAAATTTCTCAAAATGGTCGCCACTACATCTCAAGATTAAATGAGTAAACATAGTAACAAAAATGACCACTTTGGATCTATAATGGTAACCATCATTGAATCTAACTAAATTTTAATGAAATTTAGGTTATTGATATGAACAACAACTATATTTATGAAATATGCATATCTAATAGTATCCTTACTAAGAAAACCTTGTTTATAGTTTAGGGATTCTCATATAGATGAGTGAGGGTCTTTATAAGTTTCGATGTTATCTTAACTTCCTATAAGTTTTGTTCCATGTTATAAGAAAGTGACATAATTATCAACATGAGTTCATTATTATCTAAAATCTACCATTATCTTACATTCATTGCTTCTGATTTGGTACTAGTCAACAGAAGATTAGGGTCCTTCTGCAGAAGGAAATTTTCCATCTTCATAATCTAGAACCCAAAATTAGTTTCGTCAAACTTATCCACTCAAATATTAATCTAATCCAATTCCATCCCACCAAAAATTATGAACTTCCAATATTTTCAAAAAATGTAGAGAAATATTTCATGAACTACCTACTAATATCCTCCTAAAAGGAAGAGGGAATAAAATTTCTACTGAACCAAACCCTGAAACACCTCCATCGAAGCCCAGTCTTCCAAAATTACTCCAACTAATATTTGATACCACTTATTGGGTATATGGACACATTTTGATAACACCACTAGAAGAAACATCAATATAAATTATAAGGTGAAACTAAATATCTAGAATTAACCCCACATATGATGCCTAAAACTTGGAAGAAAAGCACAGCTAACTCACCATGCCACAACATAAAACCACTATAAATTAATTAGATAAAAATATTATTTGTATTGATTGAAAAGAAAATGAGTAATATGAGTAACATAATAGATTACTTGTTTTGGAATTACATCCACCAAGGAATGATTCTTTACTTTGATTCAAAGTAAAAAAGGGAATTAAAATGAATTATGAAGTCTTACTCCATAATGTGAGTGTATATTATATTTATAGGAGTTTACATCCAATGTATTTGGTCACTATCACTATCCTAACTTCAAGGGTTTCATTCCACCCAAACCAATCTCCAGGGTTGATCCTATATTTGGTAAAAGTCTCCCACCATCATAACTAGATCATATGGCATATTATTAATGCTTCTAAAGATATAAAAATATATACCATCCAATGTATCATTTTATGGATGAACTTTCAATGATAACTTTCATTATATCTATCTGGTTTTCTTCTTCCTATAACGTCTTGCTAACTACCACTTGCATCTTCCAACTAACTAAACCTAAATAGCTACCAAGTTCCACATCCCCTAACAACCATTATAAATTTTGCCTCCAAAATTTCTCCTAGAGGTGGTCTCAATTCCTTTACTAGAAAATTATTCTCACATCCATCTCAATAGATCATATAGTATCTCAAAGGTTCTGAAGGTTTTTCTCTTTGTTTTGGAATGGATGAACCACAGCAGTTTAACATATTTAAACTTTAGGGGAGATGAAGAAACTTGAAAGAGAATTAATAGTTAGGCACTCACATATGAAGGTGTAACTATGACTTGGATGTTGAAGCTCCAACTAATATTTTCACTTTATACAATGGAGTCACATTATATTGCAGTAATGGAAGTTGGAATGGAGTCTATTTGGGTGAAGGGGATATTGAAGGATCTTGAAAGAAATAAAAATACTAGGATGATATTTTTTAATTCATGAATTATGACCTGCTTAGCCAATAATTTTATGTTTCTCTCAAGGATGAAGTGTATTTAGTTGACGTATCACTTTATTCAGAAGTTATTTGAGGATATGTTTCTAGATCTATTCTAGGTGGATGGAGTTCAGGATCTATAAATATACTTACCAAGGTTATATTTTAGGATATTTTGAGGTTTTTTTGTGCCTAAATCAGGATGGGATGATCATAAGAATGTTGGGGAAACCATGAAACTATAAAATAAAACTAAGGATGAAAGGGTTTTACATATGCTAATAGATGACCTAACGGAGAAGCTTGAAAATGATTCTCAAATAAGATATTGTCAGTTTTTTCCATGTAAAGCCAATTTTTGGAACTCCCTAATGTTTTTATATAAATATTTCCTTTAAAAATATAATGTGTTTGATAGATTTATTTACATTCAATACTGAACTAAAACAAAATAGTGATTCATTTTATTAAAATACAATTATATATAGTAAAAATAATCATCAAAATGTAGCCGTTAAATTGAAAATTATAAATAAAAGTAACATTATTTTGATATATATGTAGAAAGTAAAATAAAGGGATTATTTTTAATATATTTCATTTAAAAAAATCAATTAATATAGCTAAATAACTAATAAGATCATTTTATGAAAAAAATTGTATTTTCCTAAAAATTGCCTTTTTAGGATCTATATATTTTTATTTTAAGAAAATAAATATATTATGGTTTAAGGATGATAAAATATATTTTTTATTTTAAAAATATATTAAAATTAATTTAATTAGTAATTAATGGTAAATAAGAATAAGAATAGTTAATAACTAAAAAATTTCTAATTGAAAAGAGTTTTCTATTATATTTCCATTTAAAAGTAAAATTCATAAATTCTATAATTTAAATTTTATAAAATGAACCTAATTTTTAAATTCATCATTCCAAAATTATCATAGTATGAATTTTTTTAGATTTTAATTTTGGGGTGAATTGTGAAAAATACCAATTTTTCAAATACATCCACTTTTATGACATTATCATAATACAAGAATGATTTGAAAGTTTATGAAACATTTTTATTTTAAAAATATATTTATAAATTATAATAAATCATTTAAAAATATAATATTGAATTTAGAAAACTCATTTTTAATATTTTTGAAACTTGATAATATTTTACTCTAATAAAAACTGTTTTTGGTTTGTTTCTTTTAACTAAGTATCCAAGGTGGAATTGTAACATGTCATGACCCGTCCTCGGGACCCGTGTTGTGACTACCCCAAGCCCATATTCCATAGGCCAGGGGCTGGCGACCAGCACCAAAGGCGAATCCCTGATAAAAAAGGGAAGGCATTGCCTTTAAACCTGTAACTCATGCAGTCTGAACACAAGCAGTAGAAGAAACGAGTACTAAAATAGAAAAGAAAAGTGTGTTGAAAGTAAGTGGGCCAAAATACAAACCCAACTAAACAAAAGGTACAAGTACAAGAAAAAGGTAGGCAGTTCCTGGATCGTCCACCGAGGAATCCTACCTGAAGGGTAGGTACAGAACTCGAACATCTCGTCCCTGCAATACGTCTCGTCTAGTCTAGCTCCGAGCAGCCTTCTGCATGTCACCCTCAGACTTGATCACTGTTGTCCATCATCTGCAAAGAACACAACAAGGTGCGGGAGAAGCCCGTGCAGGGGTGAGTATACAATACTCAGTAGGGGACCCCGAGACCCCCGAAGGTCTCCCAAAATTCACAAAGGATAATCCATAGAAGAAATATACAATCAGAAAGTATCAACCAACCCTACTTAGGTATATGCCCATACATATACCTAAGTTATCAATCACAATCCGGCTCCAACTCTCGAGCCCAAGCACAACCCATTCCACAAAGGATGTAAAGTCAATCACCTCGATGATATCGACTGAAAGTCAAGACTCAGCTCACACAGGTATACAACTTTTGTAGAGTGTTAGAGATGATCAGATGTAGTCACTGATTCATCTAAGCTGTCGGAACCACACAGGATTCAGGACCAGCTAAGCTATCGGACCCACATAGGATCCAGGATCAGCTATTCTGTCACACCCACACAGGATCCAGGAACATAAGTTATAACTGTCGGACCCACAGAGGATCCCGGTACAGTAGTCATCGCTGTCGAACCCACAGAGGATTTCGCTATAGAAGTCATCGCTGTTGAATCCACGGAGGATTCTGTACATAATTCATCGTTGTCGAACCCACGGAGGATTTTGGTACAGAAGTCATCACAGTCGCAGCCAGCCCTAGGGTTCCCGCACATAGCATGCTCAATTCCGAGAGGGTCCACTCCTCGAGCCAAGTTTTGATACATCAACTATCACGAAGCCCTAAGTTAATGTATCATGTAGTTTCATCTCATAATAAGGAACCCAATGCGACATACGGTGCGTCAATCAGACGCCTAGTCTGTGAGTTATTGGCATTTCCGTTCTAGGGGCTCGGTTGGTTTTAGGCTCAAACTAACCCAACCATAACCCAAATAAGTCCGAACCACATGTGGAGTATGCCAAAATAATCTTATTGCTCCATGAATTCCATCACCGCAGACGGTTCGTCGTTCGGACACCCATAGCCCAAGATGTGGACTAAAAGGTGTAAATGGCCATAGCGGGTCCGGGTCCGGTCCGACCCGGTCCGAACCGGTGTCTGACCTAGTCTGCGAGTGCGGCCTGACCCGAGTGGTCGACCCGACCCAAAGGTGCTGCCCGGCCCGAAGTCACGGCCTGACTCGAAGGCGCAGCCCGACCTGAGGGTGGCCCAGCCCGTGGCGGCCCGGCCGAGAGGCGGCCCGACCGCGGCGGCCCAGCTGAGGGGTGACCCAGCTGAGGGGCAGGTTGGCTGTGGTGACCCGGTCGAGGGGCTTCCCGGTCGTGGCGGTCCAGCTGTGGCAGCCTGGCCGAGGGGCGGCCCAGCCGTGGCGGCCCGGCCGTGGGGCTGCCCGGCCGTGGCGGCCCAACCGAGGGGCGGCCCGGCCGAGGGGCTGCCCGGCCGTGGCGGCCCAGCCGTGGGTCTTCCCAGTCGTGGGGGCTGCTCGAACATGGGGCTGCCTAACCATGGGGCTGCCCGGCCATGGGTCTTCCTCGGCACCGCGTCATCTTCATTCACCGAGGCCCACATGGTCGCCCCCCCTTCCTCCGGCGTGGCACGACGGCGCCGCCCCTCTTCTATCCGTTGCGGCCCGCATGGCCGCGGTTCTTCTCCGGCACGGTGCGTCGGCACCGTGCCCTTTCGGCTCCTCCTCTGTCATCAACCAATCAAGAACCAATCGGAGGGATGTCAGGCCGTGTTTGTTCGGCCCGTGCCCTCTGCATTAGTTGATAACAAGTTGCCATCATCGAACCCAAATAAATGACGAGGAACAAGGGTATAATTCATACATTAAAATAATCAAATACATCTACCTTGTAATCATTGATCGCTTGACAGAGTCGTGGGAAGGCGGTGTCGTTCCGTTGACGTTGGGAGGATATGACGTCTTCATTGGCGATGTTCTTCACAGGCGGCTTCTTCCCTTTCTTTCCCCGGTTGGAGAGGGAGAAGATTTCGTCGCCATTCCTCGGTGGAGATGGGAATTCTTCGTTAGAGAGGATGTCATTCTTCATTGTAGAGGATGTCGTTTTCCAAGAATTCTCCCAAAGCTCTCCCAAAGTTCCACCACCAAAAATCACCAACCAAAATAAAATAATGGCTACTTCATTATTTTATTGTTGTCATGCATTCCAAAAAGAATTCAAACCATTTCAAATTAATTAATTAATTGGCATTAATTAATTCTTAGGTGTGTTGGCACCATAATGCGGGAAGGTGGAAAGTGAAGAGGCTCCAAAAATTTATGGGGAGTTCCAAGATTTAAAGGGGGTTAAGGGGGTTTGATGCTCGTGTGGTCCCCACCTTATAACATCCTCCCAAGGGAGGTTATGTGCGGGTGGCCCCACCACCAACCTCCCCTTAGAGGTTTTAACTACCATTCAAATAAAAATATTCTACACATATTTTTATTTAATTTTTATTTAGAAACCCCAAAAATTAACTTCCACTCACATCAGAACGCAACTGCGGTAAAGGTCTTCTTAAGCGAATACCGGCTTTGTGAGTTCATTGGTGTCCTCAGATTTCAATTCCGAGCACCAGTTCAAAATATATAAAATCTCGCACATACGACTACTGAACGTACCCGAAAAAAACTTCAGAAATTGATTCTGGGCACACCGGGCCTCGGAATCAGGCGCCGTCAGAAACTGTGGACTCGTAAAATTCCCATGTATTTTTTAAAAAAAATCATAGAATTTCCGGGTCTTTAAATTCTCCCCACCTCAGGGATTTACGTCCCCGTAAGCTACAACACGCACTAATGGAACAAATGGGGGTACTGAGCATGCATCTTAGCCTACCACTCCCATGTGCTCTCCTAGAGGTTCCCGTGCTGCCAGTGAATGCGCACCAGAGGAATCGACCGTCCACACAGGACCCACTCCTGTCGATCCTCAATCTCCACTGGAACCTCCATTAATGTCACCCCATCATTGATGTCCTACTCCCCATGGTAGATGATGTGGGATGGGTCGTGCACGTATCTCCTCAGCTGATACATGTGAAAGACGTCGTGCACCTGGTGAAACTGAGGTGGAAGAGCCAAGCGATAAGCCACCTCACCTACCCTGCTGAGGACCTGGAAAGGTCTGATGAATCGTGGAGATAACTTTTCACCTCGTCCAAATATCTGTAGACCTTGTCGAGGTGAGACCCGTAGAAAGACGTGGTCGCCATCCTCAAACTTTAGTGGTCTTTGTCTCCTATTAGCATAGGACTTATGCCTACTCTGTGCAGTCTTTATCCGCTTCTGGATGATCTGCACCTTCTCCATCTTAGCCTGTACCATCTTCGGTCCCACAAGTACTGACTCCCCTGGGTCTGTCCAGCATAGAGGCGATCTGCAAGTTTGGTCGTACAGTGCCTCATAAGGTGCCATCCTGATGGTGGATTGGTAGCTGTTGTTATACGCAAACTTCACCAAGGGTAAGTGATCCTCCCAGCTATGATTGAAGTCGAGGATGTATGCATAGAGCATGTCCTCAAGAGTTTGAATGGTCCTCTCAGTCTGACCATCCGTCTGAGGATAGAAGGTAGTGCTCAAGTGAATCTGCATCCCGAAAGCGTCCTGCAAGCCCTTCCATAGCCAGGAAGTGAATCGAGTATCTCGATCGGAGATGATTGTACCTGGAACACCACGAAGTCGTACGATCTCTTGTACATAGAGGATTCCTAAGCTCTCTATTGAGCCCTGCTCTCTGATCGGTAGGAAGTGGGCCGACTTGGTGAGTCGGTCTATGATCACCCAGATAGAGTCATGTCATCTAGATGTACGTGGAAGTCCCATCATGAAATCCATGGATATCCCATCCCACTTCCACTCTGGGACCTCTAAGGGTTGAACCAAGCCTACTAGAACCTGGTGCTCCGCCTTCACTTGCTGACAAGTGAGGCATCATGAGACAAACTCTGCTACTGCCTTCTTCATGCCTGGACAACAGTGTTGTCGTTGGAGGTCCTGATACATCTTCATTACTCCTAGATGTACCGCTAATGGAGATGTGTGGAACTCCCTCAACACTTCCTCCTAAAGTGCAACCGGTTCCATGGTCCGTCCTCTGAAGAGAATGACGTGCTCCCCACCTTCAGAAAATACATCAGGTGCCTGCCCTGTGGATATCTAAGCACGTCACATCTCACTGTCAATGTCCCCATGTTGTGCCTCTCTGACTCGCTAAAGAAGTGGAAAAGTGACTGTGAGAGACTTCAGAAAGCCTACTCTATCTCTATCCACAAAGGATATCTGGAACGCGGCCAGCTACTCTGTTTCCTCTCCTAACAGCTAAATGCCTGATCTCCTACTAAGAGAATTTACTACAATGTTCCCCTTCCCAGGAGTATAGACTATCTCGAATTCATTTTCTTGGAGGAACTCGAGCCATCGTTGCTGTATCAGGTTCAGGTCCTTTTGCGAGAATATGTACCTGAGACTCTAGTGGTCATAGTGGACTGTAAAATGCTCAATCAACAGATAGTGCCTCCAAATATTCAAGGCGAATACCACTGCTACTAACTCCAGGTCATGGGTAGCGTAGTTCTACTCGTGTTGTCTCAACTGCAAAGATCCATATGTGATCACTGCTCGCTCCTACATCAGGACACACCCGAGTCTGGTCCCTGATGCATCACATTATACTACGTACCATACGCCCTCCTCTGGTAGCCTCAATATGGGCGCACTAGTCAACCTCTATCTTGGCTCCTAAAAGCTCTGATAGCATCTCTCTGACCACACAAAGGGTTGCCCCTTCTTCGTCAATGTTGAAAGTGGTGCTGCAACTCTGGAGATGTCTGGCACAAATCTATGATAGTACCCAGCCAGTCCCAGAAAACTTTGAACCTCCATCACACTCCTGGGTGGCTCCCAAGAAAGTACTTCCTCGATCTTCGCTGGATACACTGCAACTCCAGCCTTCAAGATGACATGTACCAGAAATTGTACCTCTTGGATCCAGAACTGGCACTTCAAGAGCTTACCATAAAGTTGGTGCTCTCAGAGTGTGTCCAGTACTACTCGTAAATGGTAAGCATGCTCCTCTTCAGTAGTCGAGTAGATCAGTATGTCGTCGATGAAGACTACGACAAAGAAATCGAGGTAAGGATGGAAGATCCTGTTCATGAGACTCATAAACACTACTAGAGCATTGGTTACGCCGAAGGGCATAACCAAGAAATCGTAGTGGCCATACCGACACCTGAAGGTCATCTTCTACACATCCTTGTCTCAAACTCTGAGCTGGTGATAGCCTGACCTAAGGTCTCTCTTCGAGAACCATCGTGCTCCCTTGATCTGATCAAAGAGGTCGTCAATCCTCGGGAGTGGGTACTTGTTCTTCACGGTCACATGATTCAGGCGACGGTAGTCAACACAAAGTCACAAGCTCCCATCATCCTTCTTGGCAAACAAAATCGGAGATGCCCAGGGTGAAACACTGGGTCAGATAAATCCCTTTCCCTGCAAGTCCACCAGCTATACCCGCAGCTCACGAAGCTCAGCGGGAGCCATCCAATATGTTAGAGTAGATATCGGTGTCGTACCAGGTTACAAGTCAACGTAGAAGTATACCTCTCTATGAGGAGGTAGTCCTGGAACGTTTTCAGGGAAAACATCCACGTACTGATCCACCACAACAAGAAAACTCGGACTCTGTACATCAACCGCTCTGAGGATGAGACTAGCCAACTGATGTGTGATCGGTTTCCCCCTCCTCTGTGTAAGTCCATCCTGCACTGCAAAGGCTCCTTTCTCACTGGTGAAGGTGAACCTGGTCCCATCTGTGCGGACACACCGCACTTTGTGCCTAATACAGTAAATATAATCATGAACTATGGATAACCATTCGATACCTAAGATGACATCGTAAAGCCTCGACGCCACTAAGAGGAGATCCCAGCCGAAGCTCTCACCTCCTATAGTAAGCTCACACTACCGGCACCAGTGTGTAATCATCAAGTCTTCTCCCGTAGGAGTCTCTAGTCGTAAGGATTGAGCCAACAACTCCGTCGGAATCTCTGAGCTCCGAACGAGGGTAGTGGAAACAAATGAATGACTCGAACCTGTGTCTATAAGTACTGCAGAAAGGGTGGATTAGACACAGATAGTACATCAAATCATCTCAGGTGCACCATGGTCGTAGGCCTCGACTGCCTAGAGTTGATCCCGCCTCTGTTTTCCAGCTCCCTGTGGTCGGGGTGGACCTCCTGGTGGTGGTGGTGGTGGTGGTAGGGCCTCAAAACGTCGTCCACCACGCGCTTCTCGGCCAACTCCTCTGCCACGTCCACATACTCCTGGTGGACCACCATAGTTGAACCTCTTCCTCTTCCTGGGAGGTCTCTGTATTGTCTGCTGCTCATCTGCATGGCAGGTTGAGCAGTCACGAGCCATGTGACCCTGCCCGCCGCATGCATAGCACTGTCTTCTCCTCGTATAACTGGATTTGTCTCGTGTGCCCCGCACAACCGAACATGTATCCTGGGGTCACCCACATGATGGTCTGGTCCTCTTGGACTTCTATGACATCTGTTTATTGCCGGATGTAGAATACTCCGCTACATATCACCCTGTGGTGGGTCTCACTGCTGGTGACTGCTCAGCGAGAAAAATCTCCACTAGAAGGGCTCGCTCCAACACCCCCGCCTACGTTGGTATGCTGAGGGGGATCATTAAAGCCCTGATCTCATGCCTGAGTCCCTATTCGAAGGTCCAGACCCTGAAGAACGGGTCTCGTACCATGTCTATGGAGCAGTGCAAGAGGTCGGTGAACCTCGTTGAGTACTAAGCTACTGTCATGCTGCCCTGCTGCAGATGAAGTAACTCCTGAATTCGCACCGCACAAAGGGTGTCTGGAAAAAACTCTGACCAGAAGAGACTCTCGAATTCTGTCCAGAGTAATGACGCCTCATCATGCACCTAGAGAATCAGGCTCCACCATCTGCCTGCTACTGCATGCAAGAGACTCGCGGAAAAGATCACCATGAGGTCGGCTGGTGTCCCTACCAATCTGAAAACTCTCACGACAGCCTCCATCCAATCCTTAACTACCTGTGGGTCCATCTCTCCCCGGAACCTGGGCGGCCTCTAGCGCTGGAACTCGTGTAATGCACTCAGACGGCGTGCACTCTCTACTATTGGAGCTGGTGGTATCAGTGGCCCAGCGGTTAGTGGTATCACTGGTACCTCCGCTGTGATGGGGCCCTACACCGAGGCCTTGTCACTCGGTGGAATACCATCTCATATGTAACTCGGAACCCTAGCTGGCTGCCTTTGTGGGGTCATCCTAAAAATAAACAGGTGCGCCATGGTTAAAACAGTATACCTGGTGAGCTAACAAAAAGTAATCATGAAGAAAAATTTTTCAAAGGAAACACACACGCAATCAGTGTTTTCGTGCACTAAGTCAGAGATTAGAATTCAGAGTCCTAGTGTATGGATACGTCGGCCGCCGCACCAACACCAGTTTCCCTAAACTGATAACCACACCCAAAACACTTAACAATATTTCCATTAAAAGAATCAGAGTTCAAGTTCTGTGGTAGAACTGACTCCTCTGATACAAATTTTTCATGACCCGTCCTTAGGGCTCGTGTCGTAACTACCACAAGCCCACCTTCCATAGGCCAGGGTCTGGCGACTAGCACCAAAGGCAAAAACATGATAAAAAAGGGAAGGCATTGCATTTAAACCTATAACTCACGCAGTCTGAACACAAGCAATAGAAGCAATGAGTACTAAAATAGAAAAGAAAAGTGTGCTGAAAGTAAGTGGTCCAGAATACAAACCCAACTGAACAACAAGTACAAGTACAAGAAAAATGTAGGAAGCTCCTGGATCGTCCATCGGGGAATCCTACTTGAAGGGTAGGTACAGAACTCGAACAACTCATCCATGCGGTACGGCTCGTCTAGTCCAGCTCCGAGCAGCCTTCCATCTGTCACCCTCATCCTCGATCACTACTGTCTGTCGTCTGCACAAAACACAACAAGGTGCGGGCGAAGCCCGTGCAGGGGTGAGTATAGAATACTCAGTAGGGGACCCCGAGACCCCTGAAGGTCTCCCAGAATCCACAAAGGATAAACCACAGAAGAAATATACAATCACGAAGTATCAACCAACCCTACTTAGGTATATTCCCATACATATACCAACGTTATCAATCACAGTCTGGCTCCAACTCTCAAGCCCAAGAACAACCCATTCCACAAAGGATGTAAAGTCAATCATCTCGATGATATCGAATGAAAGTCAAGACTCATCTCACATAGGTATATAACTTGTGTATATTGTTAGAGATGATCAGATGTAGTCATTGATTCATCTAAGTTGTCGGACCCACATAGGATTCAGGACCAGCTAAGCTGTCGAACCCACACAGGATCCAGGATCAACTATTCTGTCAGACCCACACAAGATCTAGGAACATAAGTTAGAACTGTTGGACCCATGGAGGATCCCAGTACAGTATTCATCGCTGTCGAACCCACGGAGGATTCTGGTACAGAATTCATCGTTGTCGAACCCATGGAGGATCCCGGTACAGTAGTCATCGCTGTCGAACCCATGGAGGATTCCCACACACAGCACACTCAATTTCAGGAGGGTCCACTCCTCGAGCCAGGTGTCGATACATCAACTATCACAAATCCCTGATTTTATTTATCCCGTAGTTTCATCTCATCATAAGGAACCCAACGCGACAGACGGTGCGTCAATCGGACGCCTGGTCTGTGAGTTATTGGTATTTCTGTTCCAGGGGCCCGGTTGGTTTTTAGGCTCAAACCAACCCGAATGTACCCCAACTGCGTCCGAACCACATGTGAAGTATGCCAAAATAATCGGCTTGCTCCAAGAATTCCATCGCCATAGAAGGTTCTTCATTCGGACACCCGTATCCCAATATGCGGATTAAAAGGTGTAAATGGCCATAGCGGGTCTGGGTCCGGTCCGACCCAGTCGGACCGACCCGGCCCAACTCGGTCCGAACTGGGGTCTGACCCGATCCATGGGTGTGGCCCGACCCGAGTGGTCAGCCTATCCCGAAGCTGTGGCCCGGCCCGAAGGCGCGGCCCGACCTGAGGGCGGCCCGGCCCGTGGCGGCCCGGCCGAGGGGCGGCCCGGACGAGGGGCGGCCCGGACGAGGGGCGGCCCGGCCGAGGGGCGGCCCGGCCGAGGGGCGGCCCGGCCGAGGGGCGGCCCGGCCGAGGGGCGGCCCGGCCGAGGGGCGGCCCGGCCGAGGGGCGGCCCGGCCGAGGGGCGGCCCGGCCGAGGGGCGGCCCGGCCGAGGGGCGGCCCGGCCGAGGGGCGGCCCGGACGAGGGGCGGCCCCGAAGAGGGGCGGCCCGGCCGAGGGGCGGCCCGGACGAGGGGCGGCCCCGAAGAGGGGAGGCCCGGCCGTGGGGCGGCCCGGCCGTGGGGATGCCCGGCCGTGGGGCTGCCCGGCCGTGGCGGCCCGGCCGAGGGGCTGCCCGGCCGTTGGGCTGACCGGCCATGGGGGATGCCCAGCCGTGGGGCTGCCCGTCCGTGGCGCTGCCCGGCCGTGGCTGCCCGGCCGAGGGGCTGCCCGGCCGTGGGGCTTCCTCAGCGCAGCACGACGGCACCACGCCATCTTCATTCGCCGCAGCACGCATGGCCTCAGCCCCCTCTTCCTCCAGCGCGGCATGACGGCGTCGTGCCTCTTCCGTCCGCCGCAGCCCACATGGACACGGTTCTTCTCCGGCACGGTGTGTTGGTACCGCGCCCTTCCGGCTATGCCTCCATCGTCAACCAATCAAGAACCAATTAGAGGGATGTCGGGTCGTGTTTGTTTGGCATGCGCCCTCCGTATTAGGTGATAACAAGTGGCCATCATCGAACCCAAATAAATGATGAGGAATGAGGGTATAATTCATACATTAAAATAATCAAATTCCCATACCTTGTAATTGGTGATCGCTTGACGGAGTCACGGGAAGGCGGCGTCGTTCTGTTAACGTTGGGAGGAGATGACATCGTCATTGGCAACGTTCTTCGCGGGCGTCGTCTTCCCTTTCTTGCCCCAGTTGGAGAGGGAGAAGACAGTGTCGTCATTCCTCAGTGGAGACGGGCATTCTTCGTTGGAGAGGATGTTGTTATTTGTTAGAGAGGATGTCATTCTCCAAGAATTCTCCCAAAGCTCTCCCAAAGTTCCACCACCAAGAATCTCCAACCAAAATAAAATAATGGCTAATTTATTATTTTATTTTTGCCATGCATTCCAAAAAGAATTAAAACCATTTCAAATTAATTAATTAATTGGAATTAATTAATTCTTAGGTGTGTTGGCACCATAGTGAGAGAAGGTGGAAAGTTAAGAGCCTCCAAAAATTTATGGGCAGTTCCAAGAGTTAAAGGGGGGGTTAAGGGGGTTTGATGCTTGTTTGGGCCCCACCTTATAACATCCTCCCAAGGGAGGTTATGTACGGGTGGCCCCACCACCAACCTCCCCTTGGAGGTTTTAACTACCATTCAAATAAAAATATGCTACACATATTTTTATTTAATTTTTATTTATAAACCCCAAAAATTAACTTCTACTCACGTTATAATGCAACTGCGGTAAAGGTCTTCTTAAGTGAATATCGGTGCAGCGAGTTCAACGGTGTCCTCAGATTTTAATTCCGAGCACCGATTTAAAAGATATAAAATCCCACACATACGATTACTAAATGTACCCGAAAAAAACTTCAGAAATATATTCCAGGCACACCGGGCCTCGGAATCAGGCGCCGTCAGAAACTGTCGACTCACAAAATTCCCATGAATTTTAAAAAAAATCACGAAATTTTCGGGTCTTTACATAACACCCCACCCCTACTCATTGGATTGAGAAGAAGTGAAGTGATAATAAACTTAGGTGACATCCCTAGGACACCAAAGGTTGGAAATAAATTCTAAGTGAATTATAGGACATTGGGGTATTATTTCCCATAAATAACACACAACTTGACAAGAGAAAAATAATATCCAAGATAGACTAATACATGCATGAGAATAAACCACATAAATATATACAATAAAAATATAGAACAACATTAGACTACAATATAAAATGAAATAAAGATCTAGGATAGGACTCTAAGTATAAATACATTGACACCAAAGTATCCCAACTCCAACTTCATTAACCAAATGATAATGTTAAGGGTTGACACTAGAGAACTATGAAACATGACCCTTACCTGTATTTTGGTAAACAAAGTTAAAAAATGCATAAAATTTCCTTAAGTAGTGGGTGAGTATAACACTCGGTATGATTTCCCCCAAATACTTCCCATCACACGCAATTTGGATAAGAACCGGTTGGCACATTTAATAAAGTAAGAGAGAAGAAGATAAGAAAAACAGGAAAAGGAATAAATAGTTTTTTTATAATAAATAATCAAGATAAATATTTTAAAATAATTTCATTTCCATTGGCATAACCATCACATATCAAATACATGCATGCACAAAATATATGCAACCATAGACCTCTATATACATGTGAGTGGCGATTCATCCTATCACCGAGCCATCACTTGGTAAATAACTTGATGGTGGTACTTAAGACCATGATCCATCCCAAATTATCATTATTTAATGGTGGTACTTCCAACCATTAACCATACCAGATTATTATTATTTTATGGTGGTACTATCAACCATAACCCATCCCATATAAACATGAACACACGCACACATTTATGCCAAAATTTCCAAGAAAAATTTTATTTACAAAATCCCATATTTCAAAACACACCCATTTGAAATCACATAAACATTAGTTTTCTAAAAAAATCACAAAATATTTCCAACACAACATAACCATGATTTTGAAAAGATCAAGCCAACAAGTTCTATAATGGTAGAGTGGGAGAGAAGCCACCTACCTTGATATGATTATTTCATAGGATCTAAATGATTCCATGGATTAATACCTTACCTCCCTTTCCTTTACCAAAATCTAAGAAGATCTTATCAACATAATTCTAAACCCATATATCTAGGTATAAAAACACCAATATATGGTTCCAATTAAGCTAACATAAATAGATCCTATATGAGAAGGAAGAACATAACTCTAACATTTGATTCCATAAATAACTTGTCAAATATTAGAAGTTACTAGAGTTTGGACTTATAAAATTTATATAATTCACAAATAGAAATCATGGGAGTCATGAAGGAAAAAATAGGGAATTTAAAAATGAAATACATAATGGTCGTATCTAAAATCACTGGTAAAGGGGTTTACATGACATGTAAACCATATTAACATCATGTATTTATTGTGAGGCCACTTACACAAAATTTCACATCGTCGTGGTTTTTATTTTTGGAAAATATTTATTACACAATGTGCTTATATTTCATGACGTAGATATATTACATGATGTGAATGGTTTTCACGCTATATAAAATATTCATGGTATTTTCCCCAAAACTTTCAAATCATATAAAAGTTACACAATTTGAATTTATCATGTGGGATTTTCTAGCAGCCAGACTCATTCTTAACACTTCTAGTTAATTAAACCAAGACTCCAAGAATAAAAGAAAATACATTCAATGATGGAATACCAAAAATTGGGGATGCTATATTATCCCCACCATTGGGATTTCTATCCTTAGGAAGCTATAATAAATTAGGACATTTCTCTAATATAACCCTTTATTATTCCCATGTTTCCTCTTGAACCTGAAAATACTTTCATAGCACTCACGCTAATGAAAAATATCACCCTCAAAGGGTATTTTCCTTCCTATCCAGAAACTATACCATTTTGTGGATAAAATTTTCATCTGGATCAAGTGTAACATGATCACATTTGATCACATGTTTAGGATCTGAGTGTTACTTCTTCAGCTAAGAAACATGGAATACATTATGAATAGAACTAAATCATAGTGGTAATACTAGCTGAGAGAAAATAGTACCAATTTGTTATATAACATTGAATGGTCCCATATACCATGGCACTAACTTCCCTTGTTTCCCCAAGAATCAATGAACAAGTCTCAGAGACACTTTCAAGAAAACATGATCACTAACATCAAAAGATAAAGGTCGATGATGATTATATACATATGAATTCTTTCTACTTTGTGTCATTGCCATCCATTTTTGAATCATCAGTATTTTCTCCATAGTCTCACAAATAGGACTTGGTCTAATCAAAGACGGATCTCCTATTTCCACCCAACATAAAAAAGAATGACAAATATAGCCATGCAAAGCCTCAAATGGTGGCATCTGAATTTTTCCTTGATAACTATTGTTATAAGAGAATTCAATCAAAGTCATATGATCCACCCATGAACCACTGAAGTTCATAACACACACTCTAATCATATATTCTAATGTCTAAATAGTGTGTTCTAACTATCCATCCATCTGTGGATAAAATTTTGTGCTCAAAGTCAGTTGACTTCTAAGATCTTATCATAATTATTTCTAAAATTGAGGTGTAAAGTAGGGGTCTTTTTCAAATACAATTGAAACTAGAACACCATATAACTTAACCACTTCTTGGATATATAAGTTTTCCAAGACTTCTAACATTTTGGATTATAAAATAGGGATAAAGTGTTCAGACTTAGTAAGTTGATCCACTACTACCCATGTAAAATCATGTTTGTATATCATCCTTGGTAGAATTGTGAAAAAATTCATCGCAATATTTTCCCACTAACATACATGTATAGGTATAGACTGTAGAATACTAGCTATCCTTTTATTCTCTACCTTTACCTATTGTCATGTTAAGAATTTCATCACATACTCTGCGATCTTTCATTTCATTATTGCCCACCAGAAATATGATTTTATTACCTTGTAAATTTTCTGAATACCTAGATGAATATCCTATTTCCAATGGTGATACACTGAAAGAAGTTTTTCCTTAAAATAATGAGTAACTATGATCTATTTCTGAAAAAAATAACAAGGATTTATCATCCATTTTCCAATTATTCAGATTATCACCGTCATTTAGGTTTGACCTAATGGTGATGTATTCAAAATACGATGTTTGAGATTCTTTTAAAAAATTCACCATGTTTGGAAAAATATTTACTCGAAAGAAAACTGTATATTCACCCTTTGAAACACAATATAAATTCATGTCAGTAATCATAATCATCAACTTCCATTGGTTGTGAGCTTCTCATACCACTTCTCTATACAATTTTTGACTCAATTAATCTTCCAAAAAAAAATTTATTGGGTGTGTATATAAAGTTGAAATCATACATTCAGAGGTGCTTCATCCATCTTTGTTTCTTCAAGTTCAAGTCTCACTGAGAAAATATGTATTTAAAAATATTATGGTTAGTTAAAACTATGAACTTTTACCTAAAGTCATAAATCCTCCATGTTTTTAAAGCATGGACAACTGTAGCTAATTCCAATCCATGTGTAAGATAATTCTTCTCATGCACTCACAATTTCCTCGAACCGTTGGCTACAACATAGTATCCCTGCATGAAAACACAACCAAGACCATATCCAGATGCATCACAATACACCACATAGTTGTTACCTAGTTCTAAAAATATTAGGTTGGGTGTTGAGGTGAGATGAGTCTTAATTTCCAAAAATATTTTTTGGCATTCATCATTCCATACGAATGGAACACTTTTCCATTTAATATAGTCATGGGATAATCAATCATAGAAAAATACCAAATAAAGCGTAAATATTAACCTACTAATCCCAAGAAAATTAGTACCTAAAAACATTATTTGGTGTCTAACAAGAGACTATTACTTATATATTTCCATGGTAAATGGTTATTCTTTATTCATAAATGAGATGCCCAAGGAAATGAACTTCTTATATCTAGAAGTCACACTTAGAAAACTTATCATACAAATTATATTCTTGAAACATACTAGGTACAATTTCCAAATTCTCTTCATGGCCATTCCAGCTTTTAGAATAAACTAGAATATCATCAATAATAACCAAAATAAAATAATTGAGGTTCCTATGGAAGATATGGTTCATTAAATCCATGAAAACTGCTAACACATTTGTTAGACCAAAATGAATGACAACATATTCATAATATCCATAAAAACTCTAAAATGTTTTTTTATAATATCTTCTCTTTTTACTCTAAGTTGATGATATCTTGAGCATGGGTCAATTTTATAGAGCAATTTTTCTCCGTTAAATTGGTCAAATAGGTCATCAATCCAAAAAATGGGGTACTAATTTTTTATCATATCTTGATTCAATTTATGATAATCAACACATAACTAGAGAGTACTATATTCCTTCTTTATAAACAAAATTGGAATAACCTAGGCAATGTATTTGGTCTGATAAATCCTTTACTTTCTATATCTTCAGGTAAATACTTTAACTCTCATAAATATGCTAGATCTATTCTATAATACGGTAAAGAAATAGGAATCTTCCTGGGAGTAGTTCAATAGAAAATTAGATTTCCTATTTATGTGGTAACCAAAAGAAATTATTCAGAAAAACATTTGGCTATTGATCCACTATAAAGGGAAGAGTCTCATTCCCTATTTTATCAATAGCTTCCTACATCATTTCCGCTAACTGGCCTAATATTTCTTCATCTACTATCAATAGAGTTCCTTCTCTACCTACATTTATATCCCAGTCTCTTTGGAATACATGCATAAATCCATACAAGGATGTAAACTTCATGGGATGAGAATATGAGCTTATATGGGATTTAAAGCCTATAAGATATTCTATACCAAAGATCAAATCAAATGTGTCTATCTCTAGGATTTTAAACTCCCATAGAAACTGCACTGTGTCAATGTTAAGGGAACATTCTGTCCATTTAAATATTATGCAATCCTATTGTTCAAGGGGTGTCTTGATATTCATGACATGGGATATAATTTCTATGTAAAATACCAATTTTTTAACCATTGAATAAGAAAGTAATGAATGTGATGTGATAGTATCAAAAAATATGTGCATAATAGTGGATTTTAGAATAATAGTACCATGAACCATAGAGGGACCCAGTTTCTCACTCACAATCCTAGTTTACCTATGTGTATGGATGTGGACTAGTTTTATGGGATTTTTCCATTATATTATACAAATTTTGAGGTTATGTTAAGATTTTTACACCCACTGATCTCATAATTTTATGATAATACTTCTTGGTATGGACTTTCTTACAAAATTGTTGATAATTACTTGGTGGTGCATTACATTATTTCATCCTCTGCATCAATGACCTACACTAAAAATATCCTAGTTTGATATTGGATCTTAGAGGAAAATTAAATGATTCTTTAGTATGAGTTTGGGGTGAACAACCTCCATGAAAATAGACATCTCTTCTTCTCTTATTTCTAGCACTAAAGTTGAAACATGTCCCCATGGGAACAAACAGACTACCTCCCACAGAATTATAAAAAATATATCTTTCAGCCATATTTTTCCTATTAACCACATATATATAATCCATAATACATATAAAGGTTATATTGGATCAAATATCTGGTCGTAATCCCAACTCAAAGATGTGCGCCTTCAAGGATGCACTAGCAGCTACCTCATAGCGAAAAGAACCAAGTTCATAAATTTTACTACATACTTTATCATAGATAGTTTTTCTTGTTTTAAGATGAATTAATATATGGTTATTTCTATTTTTAAGGTGTGGGGAAATAATTTTTTATTTAACAATAACTGGTTAGCACATTTAATAAAGTATTAGAGAATAAGATAATAAAAAAATATCAATCCATAAATAGATTTCCTACAATAAAACATCAACATAAATTTTTTAAAAATTCATTTACATTGGAATAACCATAAAATCTCACCCCCATGAACGCAAAAAATTCATGAAACAATTTTACTCCCTATACATGTGATTTTTGATTGATCCTATCATAAATCCATCACTTGGTGACCAACTTGATGGTGGTACTTCTGACCAATATCTTTTGTAAATTATCTTTATTTAATGGTGGTACTTCTGACCATTACCCATCCCAAAGTATTATTATTTGATGGTGGTACTTACAACCATTACCTATCCTATATAAACATGAACACACACAAACACCTTTATGCCAAAATTTATATGAAAGTGTTTATTTACAAAATCCCATTTTTCAAAACCCACCCTTTTGAAATCACATCAATAGAGGTTTTTTAAAAAAATTAACTAAATATTTCTAACACAACATAACCATGATTTTGAAAATATCTATCTAATGATTTCTAAAATGGTAAAGTGGGAGAGAATCCACCTATCTCGATATGATTAGCATAAAGGATCCAATATTATTTTATAGATTAAACCTTTGCCTCATGTTCCTTTACCAAAATCCAAGAAAATCTCATCAATAAAATTTTGAACCCATATATATGGGTATAAAAATACTAAAATATGTTTTAAATCAATAAAACATAATTAAATCCAATAAGAGGTAAGAAAATAACTTTAACCTTTGATTCCATAAATAACTTCTAAAAGATTCAATGTCACCAGAGTTCGGACATTAAAAATCACCAGGATTCGCCTATGGAAACCCTAGAAGTTAAGAGGGAGAAAAGTAGGGTTTTTTAGAATGAAATATTTACTATATTTATGTAAAATTACTGGGCTTTGTGTTTAAATGATGTGTAAACCACATTCATATCATGTATTTATCATGAGACAACTTATGCCAAATTTTTTGTCGCCTCGGTTTTTATTTTCTAGAAATACCAATTACATGATATGCATATATTTCATAATGTGAATATCTTACATGAAATGAATGATTTTCATGCTATGTAAAATATTTGAAACATATTTACCTAACACTTTCATGTCGTGTAAAAGTTACATGATGTGAAATTTTCCTGTAGGATTTTCCAATAGCCGGACTCATTCTAAACACTTCTAGTTAATTAAACCAAGAATCCAAGAATTAAAAAAATGCATCTAATGATGTCATACCTCAAACTAGGGGTTCTATAAGAATTCAGTTTTAGTTTACATTAAAATACACATAACTATTATTTTTCTAATAATAAACCAACTAATTTCATATAAATCAATAACATTTATAATTTCATCTTAACCATAAATTTTAAGGATAAAAATAGATTTGTTTTTAAATGGTTTTTACACATAATGTGTACTAATTTTAAATTTTAATTTTATTACCCATAGAATTTTTATTTAAATGGATTTAATTTCTAGAACAATTAGTTCCAAATTATGTAATAAGGCCCATTTTATTTTTTGGCATTAAAATTAAATTACTTAAGTAAAAATTAGTTACCATGATAAAAACCAAAAATGGTAAAAGTGAAAAATCTAAGAGTAAAATAATTAAAAACATGTTAAAAACATTTTTTAAAATATATAGTTGAGTATTGATCAATATTACCATTTACCTAATCCATTATTTTCCATTATTAGAAGCACTTTCTATTTGAATAGTGATCTTACCTTATATATTACCCCACTTCTCCACACACCCTCAAGCCATATATATTTGACAACATTATACCCAAATAACTCTCCAACACTCATACACACATCCTAAAGGTTTATTTATTATAATAATACAACATATCAAAAATTTAATCCAATTTTAAAAGGATCTCTTTCAAGGAGAAAGGTAAAATTCTCAATTACTCATTTTTCATTTATTTTAATTTATTTATTATTATACCACCTCTGAATATAATATAACCATTTTTAAATAATTAAATCAGTATAATAAGTATAATTATATGTAATTAGGTTTATGGTATAACCATTTTCTACTTTCCTCTCAACCATTTAAAAAAATGTCACTAATGTTACATGCGGACTACCACCTCCATAAGTTACGGGATCTATTTTTCATAACCTCCTAACATGGATGGTTCAAAGAGGGTATTTAATGAATAAATATGATATTTATAATATTATTAATACACTAAAAACATAAACCAGCTCATTCCTTCTTTACTTTTTAAGGAAAACAAGAACAATTCTTGCGTGTACATGCGAACTACCGCCTCCACAAAGCAACGTACTTCGCTTTTAATCTAGAATTTTATTATTTATCCAACTCAAACAAAATATCTCAAAACTTTAAGAAAATATATATAATATCATTATACTTCTATAATAATGATATTTTTCTAAATTAATCACTTTCTTAATCATACCCACCCATAAATTACAATATATTCTTGAATATCAATGAGAAAATAATATTTAGTTTTAAATTTATTTAATGTTTATATTAATGTCTAACTTGTTATTAATATACCCCCTTTGTTTGGTAAAAATTACTAAAACTAACACACCAACAATTTCATCTCCAAGAACTGTAACTAAAACTATGAGGGAATGAAATTGAAATTTTTTTAGTCATTATAAAACATATATTCTAGTACCATAAATAATCTATTAATTATGAACTTGGTATCAAAAACTGAGGATTAACATCGACATTACAAGTCGTGTGCAAAACAATTAAAATTAAAAACATATGACTATGAAAATATAATATAACTAACTAGTAAATGTATAATAAATAATTAAAATTTAAGAGTATAAAAGGTAATAAATATGAATAAGGTTCTGAAATAAGTTACTAATAGATTTATTTTTTAAACAAAAATTTAGAGTATGTTCATCTAAGCGGGAATAAATGGTATGGGTGTTTCATCTCAATTTCCCTTATTTGAGACGAATTTTATTTTATGCACCCAATTTAATTTAATTGGTGTGTATACTATATATTGAATATATAATATTATGAAATATTTTTTATTTATGGTATTTTAATTTCAATATCAATCTATTTTTTAAAGGGTGTCTATTAAAATGTTTCTTATGTTGTAAAGTATTTTTCTTAACTCAACATCTTTTATTGATTCATAATTATTCCTATTTGGCCATTTTTTTACAATATGGTTTTATTATATTATATTATGATATTATAATTCCTTTTATATCTGGGGAAAGTGAAATTTTTAATTGAAATATTTTTCCTTGATAATTTTCTTTCAAAAAAATTATATCTTTGTTAAGAATAATTCTCATTCTCTTTAACGGTGGTTTCTCTTCCCTGTCTATATTTTCTCTTGTCATCATTGTTATCCTATATATTTGGAATCCTAATTAATTTTTATCTCATGTTGTCTTCAAATTTCCATTTCAATATGTTAAAAATTAATTTTCATTATCCCTTTTTTATGGTTTAGGTAATCAATAAAGGTATTTTAAAATATTAAGAAGGACTTCCCTTTTAAGTTTGTATTTTTATATTCCACTCTATATTTACTATAGAAACCCATATGTTTTTCTTCAAGGATCCATTATTAAATAATATTTTTAAGTAAAATATTCAAAAAAAATCACTTCACCTTTTTAAAACCCTTATGCCTTTTTCAAGGATATAATATTAAAGATTATTTTTAAAATTAAAATTTTTCAAAAAAAATCACTTCACCTTTTTGAAACCTTTATTTATTTTTCAATTATCCATTATTTATGATTATTTTTAAAATTAAATAATTTTAAAAAAAATACATTAAATTTTTGAATCCTTTATGTATTTTTCAAGTATTTTTTTTGAGATTATTTCAAAAAAATTGTTTTAAAAATATATTATTTTCAATTCCCAAAACATGATCTTTTTGAAAGTGACATATAGATTCTTATTTTTAAAATAATGTTAAGAAATTTTTTATAAATACTATATTATTTTTTTCATTAATTTTCCTCCTTAACTCTAATATATTTTGATCCTATAGATTTATGTGTAATGAATCACCATCTAAATTCCTTTATGAAATACTCTTTTTGGGTTATTGAATTTTTAGTATCAACTAAACTAATTCTTAAATTAATTTTATGTCATTCCATTTGAAACTTATATGAAACCCATTTTATTTCTATGAGTTTTCATGATAGTATTAATAATTGATATCTTTTAGAACACATATATGGATGATGATGTTTGGGGTCTTATATCACCCTTAAATGCATTGGTTTTGTTTGATATCCCATTATATAATTATGGGAATTGATTATTGATCTTTTCTATACTATGGTAATCAAGAATTAATGCTTGCTTCACTGTGTTCTAGTAATTAGGAAGTTATATCTGCTCATATATGTTTATGGGAATCAAGAAGTGATGCCTAGTATACTATGTTGTGGTAATTAAGAATTGATTCCTGCTCCATTGTGTTTATGGGAATAAGTAAGTGATGCTTACTCAATTATATTTATGGTAATCCAATGGTGATGTTCAATCCACTGTGTTTATGGGAATCATTAAGTGATGCCTACTCCACTATAATTATGGGAATCTAGTAGTGATGTTTTCTCCACTATGTTATGGGAATAGAGAAGTGATTCATGCTTCACTATATTTATGAGAATCAATAAGTGATTCCTACTCATTTATTTTTATAGAAATCAGATAGTGATACTTTCTCCCTTATGTTATGGTAATTGAGAAGTGATTCTTGTCCCACTAGGTTACGATTTCCTATAATTTCATTTATACCACTTTTCTCAGTTATATTATTATGTTATGTTACTATAGATCATATTTATTGTCTCGCGTTTTTTCACTTCTATAACATGGTATATGTTTGATCATTTGAGACTACATTTCATTCTATTATACCTTGAAGGTGACTCTTATTATCCCAAGTTATATTTAATAAAATATTTCTTGCATGATCAGGATTTCTCATATTATTATGAATTAACCTTTGATGAAATGTTGTTGATTTTTTCCCTTATTGAAAATTTAATCTCACCCCTTTATTATGTTTCTCTTTCATAGGTTATGAAGATGATTATAACCCATAATGAGTATAAAATGGAGTTTATTATGGTTATATTATGGAGAAATTTTTATAAGTATCATAAAATAAGTTTTTTATATAGTTGATCCTCAAATATACTAAACCTTCTATTAAAGAGATTATCTTATTATTGTGAGATGTAATGTTTAAATTATTGAAATATATATAATATTATTTTGGTATATCTCATTTGGAATAAAATCAAGTTGTAAATTATGTGTTTTTAGCACCAGACCAGGGAGTATAGTTCTTATATGCCTCAGTTGGTATCAAATTAGGGTTTAGTTATTTTTTTAAGATTAATTTAGTTATTTTTAGATATTTGGATCAGAGAAATTTAATAAGAACCCTATGGGTAATTATATGTATAAAATAACACCCTAAAAATTAAAAAAAGTATATATTTTGTGATATTACTAGAAATGAAATCCTTATATGGATACTACAAGTGAATGCAAGATATGGCATAGATGTACCTCGGGGTAGTAACACTGAAATGGGTGTATTGGGTATTAACTCAATTATCACTCAGTTCATAATAAAGATGTCTAACTACACACCTGGTTTGGCACACCTAGGGGATATTATTTGGTTCACCATGATCTCTTTTCAACCCATTTCTAGGATTTATTATGTTTTGAAATTATATTAAGTAATGTGAGAAAAGTCAGCCTAAAGAACCCTATATTTAACCAAGAGTGATTTATTACTAAAAGAACTATATACTAATATGATGGTGATAAATAGTATGACAATAATTATATTATGATGTTAATTTTTTATCACTCATATTAACCCCATTTTTGTTTTAGTAATTTTTGAATCTTGGAGGAACCAAAATAAAAATAGGTTCTATGGAAAATGTGAAGATTTACCCAACAATAAACCTAACAAGATAAGAGTTGGAATGAGAAATATTATGTTTATGAAAAAAAAACTATTACAAATTATGATTAACAATGTGAACATAGTTCAATTATAAAACACACCAAAGAAGATAAGGATGGGATCTCATGTAATTTCATGTGAAAAATATGGTGGAGTAATGAATATTTAATTTCTTATGTGTCAAAAATGTGGGAAGAAGTAAATAGGAAAATTTCACAAAGGATATGGGATATGATTTATGTATGGAAAGGGAGGGCACATAGAAAACTAATTTCTAAGGGAAAGGGAATAGTTCAGTTAACACAATGGAAGTAAATAAAGGTTATCCCAAGGTAACACTAATAGTTCAATGTCTTAAATGTCTAAATTCTGGAATTATCCATGTCAATTCCCTTACCCAAGGGCTAACAATTATAATAGACCTCTTAAACCTCCCAGACCATAGGAACAAGGTGGATCATGTTCAATAAAAAAACTGAAGTGGATCCTAATAATTAATGAAAAATTATCTTCCACTCTATAGTTTTTATTTATTATTATATTTTTATTCTAAGAAACTTAGTATATCTAGGATTTTTCTATTAACATTAAATCACAACCTCAATAAATTATAGTTTTAAGATGGATGTTTTCCAAGTTGGATTTTATGGGAATATAAATCTTATTATTCTTCCTTTAAGAATAATTTGATGTGATTTTGAAAATGAATTAGTTATCTCCACATAGACTCTATATTAAAAAAATAAAGATATCACAATTCATATCTTAAATCATTTAATGATATCACTACAAGGGTGACTATGAACTCTCTAGGAAAATTAATTCCATTATATAGGTCTTAACACACAACCATAAGGGGTATTTATCTCAGATTTTTTGATAGATTATAAATATTGGGAAATGTATATTATGAATGAATATATGAGTCTCTTAGTCTTACCCAAGTTACTTAAGTTGATAAATCATTAAAACAATTCTAATTCATGTACATCTTATGGATTCCCATAACTATTTCATTAGTGAGTAGTAATTAAAATTGTAAGGACTCAATTTATTTAAGGGGAGGGAATGTAACGTACCAATATTTTACTATATATATTTCCTTTAAATAAATATAATGTTTTTGATATCTTGTTTCACATGAAACACTGAACTAAAACAAAATGGTGATTCATTTAATAAAAAGAAAATTATAGGTAGTAAAAATAACCATCATAATATAGCCATTGAATTGGTGGATATAAATAAAAGTACTATAATTTTAAAATATATGCATAAAGGAAAATAAATTGTTTGTTTTTAATACTAATTCACCGAGAAAATTTAATTATAATAGTTAAATAGCTAACAAAATCATTTTATGACTAAAAATGTATTTTCCTAAAAATTAAGTTTTTAAGTATTATGTATTTTTATTTTAAGGAAATAAATATATTATACTTTAGTGATGATAAAATATATTTTTTATATTATTAATATATTTAAACTAATTTAATTAGTCATTTATAGGAAATAAGAATAAGAATAGTTAATATCTAAAAACATTCCTATTAAAAAAATCATTATATTTCCATTTAAAAGTTAAATTAATAAATTTTGGAATTTTAATTTTATAAAATTATCCTAATTTTTGAATTTATCATTAAAAAAATATAGTGTTAATTTTTTATATTTTTTTAAATAGGTTGAATTTTGGGGTGAATGGGTAAAAATACCAATTTTAAAAATACAATCACTTTTATGAAATTATCATAAAACAAGAATGATTTGAAAGTTTATTAATCCATTTTACTATAAAAAATATTTTTCTAAATTTAAATTAATGATTTAAAATATAATATTGAATTTATAAAACTCATGGTTAACATTTTGGAAAATTAAGTAATATTTTACTCTAATAAAAATTATGTTTAGTCTGTTTCATTTAAATAAATGTCCAAAAGATATAATTTGGTTTTTTATTACTTTAAAATAAAAATAAATCATATTTTTGTTATAATAAAAAAATTAATATCAAAAAAATCAACAAAATTGATAATTTTATCTTAATAATAATTTTTAATCATAAAAATACAATGTTTTCTAAAAATGGTTTTATGCGTATTTTATTCTAATATGAAAAGTAATTTTTGTAACCCTTAGAAATTTTATTTAAAATAATTTAATATTTTTAAACATTAGTTTCAAATTATTTAATTAGGATCATTTTATTTTTAGGTATTAAAATTAAATTACTTAGGTAAAAATTAATTTCCACGATAAAAACCAAAATGGTAAAAGTAAAAAATCTAAGATTATATAGCTTAAAAACATATGTGAAAATTTATTGTTGATGCTTTATCAAATTTAAAATTTCCTAACTCCATTATTTTTCGTTACTGGATCCAATTGACCTCTAAATAGTGACATTACCTTTAATATTTTTTTTAAAATGCCAATCCTCTCCAATATAAACAGAGCCATCACCACCCCACATCACTTCACACCATAATCTACATATATTTGACAAAAATATACCAAAATAATTCCCAACACCTATTAGTCACATCCTATAGGTTTTTTTATTCTCAAAATTCCACTTCTAAAATCCTTAATCCAATTTGCAACGGATCTCATCCAAGGAGTAAGGTAAAATTCTCAATTACTCATTTTCCATTTCTTTTCCTTTCTTTATTCTTATACCTCCACAGAATATAATATACCAATGTTGACATAATTATATAAGTATATTAATTATGATTAAATTTAATTAGGTTTATTGGTTAACCATTTTCTACCTTCCTCCCAACCATTTGAAAAACAAAAATTTCACTCGTGTTATGTGTAGACTACCGCCTCCATAAGAGACGTGATCCAATTTTCAAGACCACGTGACATGGATGGTTAAAAGGGTTTATTTAATTAATATATATTATATTTAAAAAATTATTAAGACTCTAAAAATATAAACCAATTCCTTCTTTCTTTACATTCTATGGAAAATAAGAAAGATACTGGTGTGTGAGTGCAGACTACCTCCCCCACGAAGCAACATACTTCATTTTTCATCTAGGTTTTTATTATTTATCCAAATATATTAAAATATGATTCACCACATTAATAAAATATAAATAATATAATTATAATTCTATAATAATGATATATCTTTAAATTAATCATGAACCTAACCATACTCACTTATCGATTATAACATGTTCTTGTTTGGGTCGGTTTAACCACCAACATGAAAAATGCTATAAATTTATATCATGGATGGATATATAAACATAAATATTATTATTATTATAAATATATAAGTAAATAATATTTGATTTAAGTTTATTTAAATTTTATATTAATATTTAACACTTTATTAATATACCCCCTTTGTTCGTTAAAAATTATCAAAATAGGCACACCATCGATTTTATCTCCAAGAACCATAACTAAAAATCTCATAGAATAAAATTTATAATTTATAATTAACTATAAAAAATATATTAAAGTTCCATAAATTATATATGAATGATGAAATTGGTATCAAAAAATTGGGATTCGCATCATCATTACAAATCATGTACAAATTAATTAAAATTACAATCATCCAATAATGAAAATAAACTATAACTAACAAGTAAATTTATAATAAATGATTATAATATAAGCGTATAAAAATTAATTGATATGAATAATGTTTTTGAACAAGTTATTAATAGAGTTATATTTTTTATATAGGAATTTACAGCATGTTCAACTAACCAGGAATAAAAGGTATGGGTATTGCATCTCAATTTCCTTTCATTGATATTTTTTATGCCCAAAATTTCATTTAAATAGTGTGTATATTTCCTATTGTATATATAATATCATAAATATATTTTATTAATGGTATTTTAAGTTGAATTTCAAGTTATATCTTTCAATGGGTGTCAATTAAAATTTTTCTTATGGTATAAGGTTTTTTTCTTAACTAAACTTCTTTTCTTGAGTCGTAATTATTCCTCTTTGACCATAGTTTTACAAGTTGGTTTTATTATGTTCTATTATTATACAATAATTTATCATCTCTCTAGGTAAAGTGAACTTTTTTATTCAAATATTTTACCTTGATGATTTCTTTCTCAAAAAGTATATTTTTTTAAGAATAGTTATCATCCTCTTTAGCATTGGTTTCTCTTCCATGTCCATATTTTATCTTCCTAAAAATGTTCTCATTTATATTTGGAAACCTAATTATGTGTTATCTTATGTGACCTTCATATTTCCCTTTACCTATTTTTAAAATTAATTTTTATTATCCATTATTTTTTATCAGTTACCAATAAATGTATTTTAAAATATTTAAAATGATTTCCCTTTAAAGTTCATATTTTTATCTTCCACTCCATATTTCCTATTGAAATCCTTTATGGTTTTTTCAAGGAACTATTATTAAAGATTATTTTTATAAGTAAAAGTTTCAAAATGTTTTCAATTCACCTTTATAAAACCCTATGTATTTTTCAAGGTACCAATTTTAAAGATTCTTTTTAAAATTAAAATTTTTCAAAATGTTTTCACTTCACCTTTTTGAAACCTTTATTTATTTTTTAGGGTTCCATTATTGAAGATTATTTTTGAAAATTAAATGTTTTAAAAATTATTTCACTAAATCTTTTTGAAACCATTATGCCATTTTCAAGAATTAATTATTAATTTTTCTTTCCAAATAATGATTTCTAAATTTCCTTCTTTTCAATTTCCCAAAATTCATATTTTCAAAATTAATGTATAACTTCTTATTTTTATGAAAATTTTAGTATAAGTTTTATAAATAATCTTTTAAGTTTTTCTTCTATTTTCCTCTTTAAATCTAAAATATTTAGCTCTTATATAGTTATGTGTTATAAATAACCTTGTAAATTCCTTTCTAAAATACTCATTTTGGTTGATTTATTTTTTGGTATCTACTGAACTAATTGTTGAAGTAATTTTATGTGTTTCCAATTGAAAATGATATAAAACCCATTTTATTTCCATGGGTTTTCATGATATGATGAATGAATTTTATATTATATCACACTTATGTATAAATAAATATGGTTGGGTTTATATATATCCCTTTAATTCATTTGTTAAGTTTTATATATCATAGATAATTATAGGAATCTAGTATTATTTCTTACTCCACTATGGGAATTATGAAATGATTCATGGTCCACTATGTTATTGGAATTAGGAACTGATTTATTCTCTACTATATTTATGGGAATCTGGAAGTGATGTCTATTATGCATTATTATGGGAATCATGAAGTTATTCCTTATCCACTATGTTTATGGTAATCAACAAGTCATGATTTCTTTACTATGATTATGGGAATAAAATAGTGATTCCTACTCCACTGTGTTATGAGAATCAGAAAGTTATGCACACTTCACTATATTTATGGGAGTCAGGAAGTGATGCTTCATCCACTATGTTTATGAGAATATGGTAGTGATTCCTACTCTACTATGTTATGGGAATCAGGAAGGTATTCCTTATCTATTTGGTTATGATTTCAAATTCTTTAATTTACACCACATTTTTATGTTTTATGGTTATTTTATACTACCATGGATCATGTTTATTACCTCATGTTTCTTCACTTCTATAACAAGGTATATGTTTGATCATTTGAGACTATATGACTTTCTATTATGCATTAAATATTACTCTTATTTTACCATGTTATTTTTAATAATATATTTATCTCATTTTCATGATTTATCATATTTTTATGATCTAACCCTTGATGAAATGTTGATGAATTTTTTCCTTATTAAAAATTTGATCTCACCAATTTCATATGTTTGCATTACCTAGGATATTAAGATGATTATAACCTATAAGGAGTCTATAAGGGAGTCTAGTTTGGTTTAATTATGGATAAATTTGTATAAGTATCATAAAATAAGTTTCTTACATTGTTGATCCTCAAAGACACTAAAAATTTCATTATTGAGATTGTGTGATAATTTTTGTAATAACCCAAACTCCAATAACCCGGAGTTGGTGTTTCTTTTATTAAATTAGCATAGGTTACAAGGGATCTCATCCCAAAATATTGATAAGTTTGGTAGTCTTGAAGAACTACATATATACATGATATTCATTTTACATTGGGAATAAAATATAAAACATAACAAAAGAAAATGCTTGCATACTTGAAAATCATTCAAAGATATCTTCTTTATATCTTGGGGAAGGGAAAAAATAAGGGTTTACTCAAATGATCAGTACGGGTGATTAAAATGGAAGATATTATAAGTAAATAAGTAATAATCAATATATAAAGGTAAATAACTGGAAATACATTCCATTTAATCAATAATTTGTTCATGAAATTCATCTATGGATAATATTAATATAGTAATATCATGGATAATAATAACTAAATTCTAAATGAATGAAATGTATAATATTGGATTTCATGGTCTCATACAAAATTATATATATATTGTTAAGGCCTTGTGTCAAGACAATTTAAATTATTGATAGACGTACACCAAAACACATTTAATAATTTTGGTCAACTGATTTATCTCATGAGACATGTTGATGCATCGAGGGGATATATAATTTTGTGCCCTACCCATCATTTCATTTCTATTGAATTACTCAGATATTGAATAATCAATTTAATTTATAAACAATATACCTTATCAATAAATATCTATATTGAATAAAGAATACATAATATCAATATTTTTTCCAATAAATCAAATAAATTTAAAATTAAAACACCGTATGTAAAAATAAAATAAGAATTAAGAAACAATCATATCCATCATACCAAGAATATAGATTTTTAATATAAATTCAATGTCTAATGATCACATGAAATTTAATGTTTTAAGATAAATTTAATGACCAAAAAATAAATAATAGATAATAGATGGTAATAAATTCATCATAAATATAATTTTTTAAAATAAAATAATGTTTTTTAGAGAAATAAGTAAAATGGAAGTGAAATATTAAAATCAGGTTACTTTTAAAACCATTAAAAACTTTTATAATAATCAAAGATAATATAATTGTTATGGTAATGGAAAAATATATTAACATTGTATACGTTAAAAACATTCCTTTGACTTTTTTCAAATAAAGTTAAAGTGAAACTTTTAGAAAACATTATAAAGGTTTCTTTAAAAACTTATAAAAATTTAAGGATAACTTAAAATGTAATTAATAGATCATTTGATTAATAAAAAGGAATTTTTTAAAACAAATTTTAAAAATATGGACATGGAAGAAAAATATACTCGATTAAAAAGATAAAAAAGATTATATTTTCTTTTAAACATTCCTCTTGAAAGAGTAACTTGAATTGAATCATTAATAATCATGAATAAATATATATTTATGTTAAATTCCTTAATGGTATATTATATATTCCACATAAATATTAATAGGTGAATAATACCAAATATGTCTCAATGGAGTGAAAATAGAGATGAAATTCCTTACAAATATCGTATCATTGAACTGAGAACTAATTAATTAAGTGATTATGTAGGAAAAATTTAAATCCAAAAAAATTGAAATATAACATGAAAAAAATTATATTTCATTTCACACATAATCATAGTATAACATAGTCAATAAAGTGAAAGTATAACCCAATTAATGGAAATTGAGTTAAGAAACCCTCTTACCTCACCTTTCCCCTTAGTTTAACATGATTAAATATCATATATAATATTTTTAAACATTTTATTAATTTATAATAGAACTATATTAATAATTATAATATCATATATTATTCTCTTATAACATCTTATCACTCGTTCATTAATAATATTTTATTATTACCATTGTTTTGGGTGTTAAATCATTTGTTTTATCATATATATTTTATCACAAAAGTTAAAGTTCCTATACATAGGATATATTTACATCACATCCATAATTATATTAATATCATATTTATTTATTATACATATTTTTATAATTATTCTTGAAATTTTGACATGGAAAATGAATCGCATCACTTTATGGAGATGGTAGGTCATACGTACACACGAGCGACGTTATCATTTACTTAATGGGTGAAAGATTAAGAAAGTTGATGATATATTAAATTTAAATAATAAATATTATATCATAATATTCATATATATTAATTATTTTTATCATTATTACTATCTATGTGAGTCTATGATATAAAACAAATTACATCGGTTTACGATGTGGTAGTATGTCGTACGCACGAGCGATGATTTTGTTTCGTATTTGATAGAGAATGAGATGGATAAATATTATTAGATAAACATAATAAAATATAATTATGTGGTATATTATCTTTTATTATATTTTAATTTTTATGATATAATTTATGGTGGTAAAGGAATAAGTAAAAAATAAAGAGCTTGGTGAATATGATTACCTTCTCTTAGAGAAACCTCTTTTTCCTTACACCTTAAGCCTTGAAAGGATGGTCTTTTGGAAATAAAAAAAATCTATGGAATTTAAAAGGTACCTAGGAAGGTCATATAGTATATATTTTTAAGATATAATTCTCATGAAGTATGGATAATAGAGGATAGGTGGTAGCCTTTTATGGGAGGGAAAGGATACACTTGGAATTACTTAAAATATTAAATAATATATATATATATAATAATCACATAAAGTGGAACCAAGGCACCCCAATTTTGAATATAAGGTATGATAGGGTCAAAATAAATTCAACGAATCACATTTAGATAAGTTTTGGTAATATTTTAAGTCATGTATCCTAGTTAAACCAAATTAAACTCATTTTATCCTTAACCATGATAATTTAACTTTTTACCATGACAACATAATTATATGACATAAAATAAAAGGGCAATTATAACCGAATTTGGAAATTATGATTCCAAATTTTAAATCCATTTTATTATATTTATTTTCTTTAGGTGTAAGAAATTAATTTTAATATAAGAATGAAAAAGTCAAGAAAAACATTATTTAGGAAAATACCTAATTTAAGAGTAAAAATAAATTTACCTTAAAATAAGGAAATAAATTAGTTTTCATAAATTTGTTTGGTTAAATAATAATAAAAATTAAGTGTTTTAGAATTTTTTATCAGGAATAAATCTAATTTCATATTTCAAGCATTCCATTAAATGAAAATACTCAAAAATATTTTTTGATTGAATAAAATATAACTTATCTTCTAAAAAGTCAAACTCGGGTTCCCAAATTCAGAGTAATTTTTTAAAATATATTATTTAAATCATTAAATGTATATATATATTGTAAAAATCCACTCATATATTAAAAAAAATAAAAGTTTTTAAGTAATTTTAACTCTTATCTCTTTAGTTTAACCCCCGGTAAACCTATTTTAGCCTTAACTATAGGAATAAATTTTTTAATATTTTTACTAATCATTTTGAAAAAAAAATTAAGTTAAAATAATTAAATAATATTAATTATTCTAATTCAAAATGTTTAATCTATTTTAACCATTAAATTCACATAAGTTCCATAATTTAATTTAAAAATAAACCTAAAAACATGTTCAAAAAATTAGTTTTCCAAAAATGAATTTTTCAAGTATAAAATGATCTCACAATAACTATATGACTTGTAATTATCATTATATGGATTTAAATTCATATATTTATACATATAATATATTTAATTCATTTTAATCATACAAAAATTATTTTTATTAATTAAAATGGAAAAATATTATGTATTTTAAAACAATTTTCAGAAAAAATATATTTTTAAGAAAAAAATTGACTTATATAAAAATCATGTAAAATGATGGTCCTAATGGAATTAATTAAATTATTATATATCAAATGGATCTTATATCACTTTAATAAATAATCAAAAACATAATTATATTTTTAAATTACTAGATTTAAAGGAAATAAATGGTAGTTTTATAAAAAACACTAGTTTTCACTATCTATCAAAAAATCAATCTTTTTAGAAAATTATCAAAAATTAACTATAAGATATTTATAAAATTATGATTTAAAAAATGAATTTTAGTTTTTCAATTAAATTTTTTAAAATTTTCATAAATTATATTATATTATTTATTCACAAAAATCAATAAAAACTATTTTTGAATAAAATGTATTTTTGATGAATAAAATGACTTTACTAAATATTGGATACTTATTTATTATTAACCAATACATTATATAAAACATTTATACATATTTTTGATAATTATATTAAACCCAATTCATTCTCTTCGGTCTGATGGATAGGTTATAACGGTCATATTTAAATAATAATATTTTATGGTTTGTTTAAGCTTGGTGTTACGTATTGTATATACTATCGAATATAGTGTTCTTTTAAAATATCAAGGTATTAAATCCCCCCCTCCCCCCATAAATAAATTTTATCATCTAAATTTTAAATTTTTCTTGGTAATCAAGTGTTTGTCATTTGAAAATCTCTTTTGGGAAAAACCACATCGTAAAAAGGGTTAATAAAACTTCCTCTTAAAAAGAGGGAAATGAGATATAAAGGTCATATAGAATAACAAAAAAATAGGTTCCCAAATAGATAACATTAGTGGGAAGTGAAAATATGTTTATGGAGGAGAAATATAATTCCCAAGTACTAATAGAGAGTGAGAGAACATGGTCAGGAGAAATTTAATGACCCAAAAACTATAAGTCTATGATGGGTGAAAAGACCATCAATTAATTGAAAATGATCGTAATAGGATGAAATTTTTGTTACAAGACCCTTTTCCTAGATTTGAGGAATTAATTTACCATATAAACTAAGAAATAAGGAAATATAATTACTTGAAAAGTAAAATTTAATTATTTAATCAAATTCCACCACGATCTCTTTCCTTCTCCAAATGATGAGTATTCAAGATGAATTTTCTTTATGTCTAAAGTACTAAAATAAAATTATAATGGATCACATAATTAACAAAAGTATAAAAAGATATTCCTTATATATTTAAATTTTAGACAGACCTAAAATATTTACTATAAGGTAAGATAATATCCAAAATGTATAATCCTTTATATATAGGAATAATACATTTTACTTAAAAATTTACACAATAACACTGAAGGTTAAACATAGATTATTCCACAAATAAATAACCCTATATCCCAATTAACCTCAATAAACTTACCATTAAAGAATGTTTTAACCTAAATGGTGATTTCATAACTTTTAACTTATATTCCCAAAAATTAATTATATTTTTTCCAAATAATATTTCATGTTAAACTTCATTTTAAACCTAAAGGTGACATATACTTCAACATAATGAAACATCCCAAACATATCATTAATCACCATGATAATTCACTATATAATATTATAATTTAGTGAAATATACTAGAATATCATGAGTTAAATTTAGATATTAACCTGAGAGGTAATCCTTAGTTTGACCATAAATATCTCTAAAAATATCACATTATAAATAAATCAATATTTAACTATCAAGATTATATACACCCCATTATCAAATAGACCATAATTAACTTAACATAAAATAATATTCTTTCTCAAAATTTTATTAAAACCTTAATAGGGTATTCTTCCAAAAACCCAGTAAAAGTTTCAAAAAAACTCAAAATTCCATCACTTAAAACCTCAATAAGTGTATATATGATTTTGAACTTATGATCGACCTTAAAATTATAAACCCATGATGTTATACATAAATCTTATGTTATCCTCATATGAAAACATATATGATTCCAAAAGTTGACATGATCCTTATTCCTCAAATAAAATTACAAACTATTTTCATAAATCCAAAAATGCAATAAACTTCATCAAATAGGACCTAAATCACTTAGTTATCAAATAACTAACCAATTTCAATTTCACCAATACTATTACATTTTTTCATCAATGTTAATGATATCTTAATGTTTATCTTTCCATTAATAATTTTTTCTTCATAAAATATCACATTACAACTAAATCACTTTTCTTGTTTATTGATACCATTCAATATATGCTTTCAAATCCTTAAAGAAAAACTACTATAGAATAATCCTTAGATTTTTAATGATTCTTATAACCATAATATCATTGATATAATAGTTCTACAATATAATTCTCAAATACCAATACATAAACACTTTAATACTTCCACATTAATGATTGGCATAACATAGGTCCTTTCATGGTCTAGGAGTTAACCACTGGATTACATAATTGACATGAACAATTTCCATATTATCTATATATGATACATTTAACTATAAATGATACCTTAGGATGAAATCCATATCCCTCAGTTTTGTAAATAATTTAAAAAGTGACCCTTTCAAAAAGAATTAAAAATATTCCTTTAAAATTTGATAAAAATTCAAGGATAACTAATTTCCTTGATAAATCATTTTACTAATAAAAAATAATTTTGTATAAAAATTTTGAAAAATATAGACATGGAAGAAAAATATACCCGATCAAAAAGACAAATAAGATCATATTTTCTTTTAAACATTACTCTTGAAAGAGTAACTTTAATTGAATCATTAATAATCATGAATAAATATATATTCATTTTAAATTCCTTAAAGGGGAATTATATGGGCCACAAAAATTTAAATTTAAACATAATACCAAATATGTCTCAATAGAGTGGAAATTGAGACGAAATTCTTTACAAAGATCGTATCACTGAAGTGAGAATTAATAAATGAAGTGATTATGTATGAAAATTTTAAATACACAAAAAATAAGTGGAAATGTAACACAAAACAATTAGATTTCATTCCACACATTATCAAGACATAACATAGTTAATGAAGTATAAGCATAACCCAATGAATGGAAATTGAGTTAAGAAACCCCTTTACCTCTCGTTTCCCATTAGTTGAACATACTTTAAACTTCTATATAATTGTTTTAAAGAGGTTATAAATTTATAATAGAACCATATTAATATTTATAATATCATATATGATCCTTTTATAACATCTTATAACTCATTTTTTAATAATATTTTATTATTATCAATTTTTTGGGTATTAACTACATTTTATCATGCATGTTTTTTCATATAAGTTATGGTTATTATATATAGAATTTATTTACATAATATATAGAATGATATTATATCATATTTATTCATTATATATATTTTTATAATCATTCTTGAAATTTGAATAA
Organism: Viscum album; assembly: GCA_963277665.1. Taxonomy (NCBI): domain Eukaryota; kingdom Viridiplantae; phylum Streptophyta; class Magnoliopsida; order Santalales; family Viscaceae; genus Viscum; species Viscum album. Next base: position 615,525,143 of record OY728128.1, read on the forward strand.
GGAAAATGAATCAAATCACTATGTGGAGATGGTAGGTCGTACGTACGCATGAGAGACATTATAATTTATTTAATGGGTGAAAGAGTAAGAAATTAGATGATATATTAAATTTAAAAAATAAATATTATATCATAAGTATCATATATATCCATTGGTTCCATTATTATGACTATTTATGTGAGTCGGTGATGGAAAACAAATTACATCTATTTGTGATGCGGTAATCCACCGTACACATGAGCGATGGTTTTATTTCCCATTTGATAGAGAATGATATTGATAAATATTATTCCAAAAACTTAATAAAATATTAGTATGTAAAATATATGGGTTTTATTAGATTGTAATTTTTCGGACATAATTGAAGGTGGTAAAGGAAGAGGTAAAAAGAAAGAGCTTGGTTAAGACAATTACCTTCTCTTAGTGAAAACATTTTTGGCTTACACCTTAAGCCTTAAAAGGATGATCTTTTATAAATACCAAAATCTCTAGAACATGGGTAAGGAAATTAAGAAGGTATTATGTTAGTTTTTTTCTGAGATATAAGTTTCATTAAGTGTGTATAAGATAATATAGGTGGTATCCATTTATAGGGGAGGGAAAGGACACACTTAGAATTACTTATAAAATTAAATAGTATATATATCATAATCACTTCATGTGGCACAAAGGAACCCCAATTTAAAATATAAGGTATGATAAGGTAGAAATAAATTCAAATAATCACATTTATACAAGTTTTGGATATATTTTAATCCTTATCTCCTAATTAAACTACTTTAAACTCATTTAACCTTAACCATGATAATTTAAGTTTTTACCATGACAACATAATTATATGACCAAAAATAAAATGGTATTAATAAAAAAAATTATAAATTATGATCATAAATTTTTAATCCATTTTATAATATTTAATTTATATATGGGGAATAAATTTCTTTTAATATAAGAACACAAAACGCATAAAAAATAGTTTTTAGGAAAATACCTGATTTATGATTAAAAAATCAGTTTACCTTGAAATAAGTGAATAAATTGGTTTTCACATAGATTTTTGGTTAAATAAAAAAAATAAGTTTTTATACTTTTGGATCAATCCAAAACTGAATAGAATATTCCAACCATGCCATTAAATGTAGAGACTCAAAAATAGTTTTTAATTTAAAAATATATAATTTATCTTCTCAAAAGTCAAGCTTGGGTTCGCAAATTCAAAGTGATATTTTAAAATAGATTATTTAACTCCTTAAATAGATATTTGGTATAATACGACTCATATAATAGGATAAAGGAAAGTGTTTAGGTAATTTTAGCACTTATCTCTTTATTTTAACCCCCGATAAACCTATTTTAACCTTAAACATGGTAATATATTTTTTAGTGTTTTTACTATTAATTATGATAAAAAATTAAGTTGAACTTATTAAATAATATTAATTATAATTATTCTAAATATTTAATCCATTTTATCAAATTAATTTTATATAAGTGGTGGAATTTAATTTTAAAAAACCTGCAAAACATGTCAAAAAAACTATTTTTCAAGAAATGTATTTTTCTAGCATGAGATGATATTACATTAACTATATGAATTATAATTATCATTATATGTATTTAAATTCATATAGTTAGATATATAATCTATAAATTTCATTTTAATCATATATATATTATTTTAATTAATTAAAATGAAAATACATTATGTATTTTAAAACAGCTTATAGAAAAATACATTTTTAAGCATAAAAATTGACTTATATAAAAATCATGTAAAATGGTGATCCTGATGTAATTAACTAAATTATTTTAAATAAAATTTATCTTATATAAATATAATAATAAATCCAAAATATAATTTTATATTTATGTTACTTTATTTTAAGCAAAGAAAATACAGTTTTATAAAAATTAATATCTTTCACTATTTATCAAACAATCAATCTTTTCATAAAATTATACAAAATTAAATATAAGATAATTATGAAATGAAATTTTAAAATATTAATTTAATTTTTCAAATAAATTTTTTAAAATTTTCATAAATTAATTATATTATTTATTCATAAAAATAAATAAAAATCATTTTCGGAGAAAATGTATTTTTGAAGAATAAAATGACTTTACAAAAAATTGAGTACTTATTTATTATTAAAAAATAAATTATATAAAACATTTATAAATATTTTTCATAATTAGTTTATCCCTATTCATTCCCATCAATCCAACGGCTAGGTTATAATAGCCATATTTAAATAATAATATTTTGTGGTGTGTTTATACTCGGTGTTGCGTGTTGTATAAGCTATCGAACATAGTGCTATTTTAAAATCTTTGGGTGTTATAATTTTAAAATTTAATATTTAAATTATTGAAATAAATTTATTCTTATTTTGGAATATATCATATATAATTTAATCTAGTTGTAAATTTTATGTTTTTAGCACCAAACCTGAGAGTGTGGGTCTAGGGCGTGTAACGCCCTAAGATTTTACTCTATATCTTTCCTTTAAATTAATATAGTGTGTTTGACTACTTTATCCACACTAAAAACTAAACTAAAATGAGTCGCAACATATTATATGGATATTATAAATAAAATTATAAGAATAATAAAAACTCTAATAGATTAAAAAATATTACTCAACTAAAATTACTTATAATTAGAGTATAAATAAGGATTATTCTTTCTCAATTAATTATTTTCTAAAGTATTGTAAATTTTATACTCATAAATTAAATTTAAAATTTTTAAAATTTTATTATAAATTAACTAATATATCTATTTTCTTTAAATTATAAATTGATATGAAATAATATTAAGAACACTTAAAAACATCATTTTTCAATAAAAAATTTCTTTACATTTTAAATTTTCATTTAAAAAATAAATTTTGGAATTTTGGAATTCTAATTTTATGAAATTAATTTCATTTTTTAATTTAAAATAAAAATATTATGTTGGTATTATTTTTGATATTTTTCCAAAAATATTGATTTTTAAGTAAATAGTGAAAAATACCACTTTCACAAATATCAGGACTTTTATGACATAATTAGGTTATAAGAACAACTAAAAAATTTATTAAATATTTTTAATAATCAAATATATATTTAATATTTAAAATTATATATTTAAAATATAATATTTAATTTAGAAAAAAAAAATATTTTTAACACTTTGGAACTTAAGTAATATTTTATTCCAATATAAACTGTTTTTGAATTTTTATTTTAATTAAATATTTACAAGGTGGATTTCTATTTTAGCATGATTTAAAAGGAAAATAAATCTTATTTGGTTAATAATTAACTAATTAATTTCATTAAAATCAACAACATTGATAATTTTACCCTAAATAAGATTTTTTATGATTAAAAATATTCATTTCATAAAATAGTTTTTATGTGTCAAGTGCGCTATCATTAAGATTGATTTTTCACACACCTAGAAATTTTATTTTTTAAAATTATTTTTATATTTTTAATAATTATTTCCAATTTATGTAACATGTACCATTTAATTTCTAGGCATAAAAATAAATTACTTGTTGTAAATTTAATAACCATGATAAAATCCAAAATTGTGAAAGTGAAAAATCTAGGAGTAAAATACATAAAAACATGTTTAAAACATGATTTGAAATGATTTTTTTGGGTATTATTGATCTTACCCCTTACCATATTCCATTATTTTCTATTATTGGATCTTTTTTAACCTTTAATAATGAATTTTCCTTTATATTATTACAAAAATTTCATTCTCCTCACTTATAAAAGGAGACTTCCATCACCCATTCAAGGCCACTCTAGTTTCTAATTCCTCTTGAAATTATGCCCTTATTAATTTTCCATTTTCCATATCTCTATTTTATCATCCTCATAATCTAATTAAAATCCCTAATTCCTCCATTTCTAATATGTTCTCCAAGGAAAAGCTCTAGTTCTCAACATCTGTACTAATCATTCCCTAACCTCTTTTCTTTTCTATCTTTCTCTTCCAAATATAATTTTTTCATTCATTTATAATGACATGATTATTTTTTTATATTAAATTTTTTTAGGTAATAATCAGTATCAATATTTCCTCTTTTCCCTTAGAAAAATGATAACATTGTCCATGTATACGTGCGGAAAATCGCCTCCATGAGGCAATATATTTCATTTTTCTTAACTTCCTTATATGGGTGGTTATAAAAGGTAATTCAATGAATAAATATGATATTTATAACATTTTTATGATTCTTAAACTATGAAATATTTTATACCTTCCTCCCAACCATGTGAAAAAAAATATTGATTGTGTTATGTGAGGACTACCGCCTCCACAAAGAAATGTGTTTAATTTTCCTTAACCACTTTACATAGATAGTTCAAAATGGGTATTTAATGAACTAATATTTTATTAATATCATTATTAAAATTCTATAAAATGTAAACTATTTTCTATCTTTCTCTTATTTTAATAAAAAACCTAAATTTCGTTCGTGTGTACATGCGGACTACCACCTCCATAGAGCGATGTAGTTGGTTTTTTAGCACTACCTTACATGGATGGTTATAAGAAAATAAATTAATACATAAGATATAATTATTTAAATAATGATTTTTTTGTGAGTAAATTTTAATATTTAACTCATTAATTATGATACCACTTTATGTTCGTCAAAAATTATAGAAACAAGATCATCATTGATTTCATCATCACAAGTTATAAATAAAAATATCATGGGAAGAATATATAAATTTAAAAATATTAATGAAAAATATATTATATTACCTTAAATAATATAATAATTATAAACTAGGTATCAAATAATATGGATCAAAATCAACACTTTAAATCATGTGAGAAACAATCAAAATCACTAACATCTGATGATGAAAATAAACTATAACTAACTAATAAATGTATAATAAATAATTATAACTAAAAATTTAAAATTTTAATATATATGAATAATTTTATGAAATAGTTTATTAATATGTTTATTTTTATGATATAGGATATTAGGGTTCTTTCATGGAATTCAGGAGAAAAGGTAAGGGTGTTTCATCTTAATTTATTTTCTTTGAGACATGTTTTGCTTTATTCACCTAATTTCATTTTATTAGTGGTTAAAATTCCTATTAGATATATAATATCATAAATTATATTTTAATCATGGAGTTTAAATTTCAATTTTATGATATCTCTTTCAAGGAGTTTCTATTAAAATGTTTCTTAAGTTATAAGGGGTTTTCTTGACTCGACTTCCTTTTTGGATTCATAATTATTCCTATTTGACTATGGTTTTGTTATATAGTTCAATTTTTTCCATGATGATATTATAATTCCTTTCCTATTTATTTTCTATGGAATTACATTGATGGATTTATTTCTTCATAAAATTTAAATATGTTAAGAATAATTATCATTCTCTTCAAATGATCTCTTTTTCTTCTATATCCATATTCACCCTTCCTAATAAAGTTATCCTTTATTATTTTTAAATACAAATATTTTTTATTTATAGTTATATTTAGAATTATCTTTACCACTTTTAAAAATTATGAATTACCAATATTTTTTTATGATGTGGATTTCAATAAAGGTATTTTCAAAATATCAAAATAGATTCCTCTTTTAAGTTCATATTTTTATCTTCCACTCCACATTTCCTATGGAAAAAAATTATGTATTTTTCACCGATCCATTATTTTGATTTATTTTAAATTTATTTTTTTTAAATCATGTCACCTTATTGAAAATTAATTTTGAAAGTGATTTTTAATTAAATCTATTTTTGATGATATTAATAAATATTTTCTAAAATATATTTTTCATGGTTTATCTTCCTTTTTCCTCTATAAAATATCTAACACCTATAGATTTGTGTTTTATAAATCACCTTTTAAATTCATTTAAAAAATAATCCTTTTGGTTGATTGAATTTTTGGTATCAATAGATTGACTTTAGATGTCATGTTATGCGATGCTATTTGGAAATGATATAAAATTTTCTTCCCATGGATATTCATGATATTTTATATGATTGGTGTTTTATAGAACAAAAATGTATGTATGATGATGTTTAAGGTCCAATATCACCCTAAAATTCATTGGTTAAGGTTTAAAATCTCATGATATAAGAATTTTATGTGTAGATGTGAGCGTTTAATTCTTTGTTTACAAAATTTTGTGTGGACATGATTACATTATTATTTATTTAAAATTTTGTACATAAACATGTTCATGCTAATATTTTTTCACATGATGGAGCCTCTACATAATATCATTTGTATTTTTTCACTTGATGGTGTATGGATATGATAACATATAGATTTTTTCATAGGATTTTTCATGGACATGATCAGGTTTTTCTTTATTCACAAGATTTTTTCTAAACATGATTGATATTAACTTTGTTAATAATATTAAAATTTCATATCCATGTGATTATTCCATATTTTTATGCCATATTCCTATGATTATGCTTCATGTGAAATACTTATTATCTCATACTCTTATTCCATGCTACATGTTTGTTCAATTGAGAAAAATGTTCTGATATTTTGATTTATAGACAACTCTTATTATTCCATGTTATTTTTAATAATATATTTCTACCATGATCATGTTTTATCATATGATTATGATCTAAAACTTGATGAAAAATTGATAAATTTTCCTTTACTGGTAATTTGAGGTCACCACATTATTATGTTTTCATTCCTCAGGTAATGAAGATTAGTATAACCAATGAAAATTCTAGAAGGAGGTTTAATGTGGTTTGATAATAGAGAAATATTCAAAATTATAATAAAAGAAGTTGTTTATATAGTTGATCCTCAAAGACATTAAACCTTACATTATTGGTATTTTGTGATTATTTATGAGATTCAATTTCTAACTTATGGAAATGATATTAAATAAAGTTTTGTTTATCTTGGGTTATCTCACTTGGTGTCAATGATTTTGTGTAATGTGTGTGTTTTTAGTATCAGATCTAGGATTGTGGGTATAGGGAACCTCGGTTGGAATAATAAAGGATTTAGTTATTTTAGAGGACTATTTTAGTTATTTTAGGGACTATGATGATATAAATTTAGTGAAAACTCTATGGATGAGTTTATGTATGGGGTAATATCCTGAAATTTTGGTGAAGTTTTGAGTATGTATTTTTCCTAGAAATTACAACCCTATTTGGATAATGTAAAGTGGATATGGTTGTAACATAGATGCACCTAGGGGTAATCACCCTAAAAAAGGTTGGTTGAGTATCAACTTGATCTTCACTCAGTGCACGATTAGTGGTCATAAGACAGCACACATGGATAGACACTCTCGGGGGATAAGCTTCAGTGATTTAAATACTCTTAATGAACCATTAAAAATGATTTATAATGTTAAGGAATTAAATTAAATAGTATGAGATAACCCAACCTAAAGAAACCTAGAATAAAATGAGGGTGATTTAGGTTTAATTAAAAGAAGGTGTGATTTTTTCAAACAGTGGGACATTTCGAACAGTGGGACATTTCAAGGTTAATAATGGGTTCCATGGACATGTAGAGATTTTACGAACAAGAAATTAAATGGGAAAGAATTCTGTATTAAAAATCACATGGCCATGCTTACCCAGCTATCATGAGTTATGATTATCAACTGGAACTATAACAATCTCCTTGAATCACCAAAGAATAGAAGGATGAACTTTCACCAAAGCTATGGGGATGAATAGCATAGATGAATAATGATTAAACATAATATATGATAAGAATGTGAGAAGAATAACCCAGGGAAATGTCTTAAGGTAATATGGAGATATTTTAACTATAGAAAAAGAGATAATATATTAATAAAACAATGAGGAAAAATAAAGAGTTTAGTTAACATGATGGATGGAAATAAAGTTATTCTAACTTACAACTAATAGTCCAGTGTCTTAAATGTGGTGAAATTGTGTATTATCCAAGTCAATGACCTAATCTAAGGAATAACAAGGATAATTAGAATCAAAAACCTTTTAGACCAATTAAAGAAGAAATATCCCATGAAATCACTACTATTGAAGTGGAACATGAGTGGTGAAAGAAAAAGTCACCCTTAAGATGGATTGGCTGAAGTCTCATACATCCCTCATTTCTCTTTTGGAGGATTTTATTGTAATAGTAATTTCCAAATCTCTCTCAAATTATTTGGAAACATTTTTCAGCATTAAACTTATATGAAAACATCTTTATAACATATATAGATCTTCTTCCATGATTCTATATAATGAATAATAATGGAAAACATTTTATCATATTTTTGTGAACCCAACTATCTTTTTTTACTCATTTTATAGACTACCATATGGGACTTTATCAAATTTTTATAATGGAACTATGAGATAAAGTCCTTTAAGTCCTCATTTTTATCATAATAAATGGTGACCTTATTTTAATATATGAATTCACATTATTGGATGATTGTTTTAAATATACTAAATGTAAACCCTTATATCATAATTATTTATGTAATATAACTTCAGAATAATATTTAAAAACTTTAATTTATAATTATATAATCACATATAACTATCTATTTTCAATCACACTTATTTCAACAAAGTTTTTTTCCTTTGTGAATGGAAACAAGAATTCAGAGAATTGAGAATCCTTATGATGCATTGCATTAACTCATGGACACTAATTTATACACCTGTAAGCCTCTAAAAGAAACAAAAAAAATGGATTCCTTGGTGACATTATTTTTAAAAGGTATATATCTAGAAATTCCTAAGTCTATAACTAAATAAAGTACCATAATTTTCATAAATGGTTTTAATATATGCCAATTATGAAGGAAAAAATGAGTTTTTAAACTTACACAATTTACTAAGGTTGATACATCATTTGAAATCAAATCATAATCCATATCTATCATATATACACTATTAACTATTTCATTAGTGAGTAGTAGTTAAAATTATGAGGACATAATTTATTTAAGGGGGAGAATATAACACACCGATATTTGACTATATATATTTCCTTTAAATAAATATAATGTGTTTGATTTCATGCTTCCAAATAAACAAAAAACTAAAACAATTCATGATATATTAGATGAATATTATTAATAAAACTATTATAATAATAAAACCACTAGTAAATTAAAATATATTACACAACTAAAATTGCTTATAATTAGAGGATAAATAAGGATTATTCTTTCTCAGTTAAATTTTTTTAAATAATTTTATATTTTATAATAATAAATTAAATTCAAAACTTTTAAAATATTATTATATATTAATATTATTTAAATTGTAAATTAATATGAAATAATTTTAATAACACTTAAAAACATTAATACTTAATAAAAACAAATTTTATTTATATTTTAAATTTTCATTTAAAAACTAAATTTATAAATTTTAAAAAAATTAATTTTATAAAATGAATTTCATTTTTGTATTTATAATAATAATATTATCTTAGGATTAATTTTTTATTTTTTTTTAGAATATTTATTTTTAGGTAAATAGTGAAAAATATTGTTTTCACAAATATCAGGACCTTTATGACATAAAAAGGTAATAAGAACAAAATAAAAAATTTATGAAACCTTTTTCATAATATAATATGTTTTTAATAAGTTTTTTATATATTTAAAATATTATTTTCAACTTTGAAATCCTAGGTTTAACATTTTGGAACTCGAATAATATTTTACTCCAATAAAAACTATTTTTGGTTTTTCCTTTTAATAAAATATTCACATAGTAAATTTTAGTATTATATTTATTTCAAATACACATAAATCATATTTGGTTAGTGATAAAATAATTAATTTCATAAAAATCAACAACATTGAAAATTTTACCCTGATTGTTATTTGTAAGCACAAAAACATGCTTTCCCTAAAAAAATTCACATGACTTGTGTGCTAACATTAAAATAAATTTTTCACACAATTAGAAATTTTATTTTATAAAATTATTTACATATTTTAAATAATTAGGTCTAAATTATATAATAATTCCCATTTGGTTTCTAGGTATAAAAATAAATTACTTGGGTGAAAATTTAATTACCATGGTAAAAACTAAAATGGTAAAAGTAAAAAAACTAGGATTAAAAGGATTAAAAATATGTTATAAAAAAGTGTGTAAATTAATATATGAGGTATTCTGAACCTTACCCCCTCCTACACTCCATTATTATCCATTATAGAATCCTCCTAACCCTTGAATAGTGACTTTTCCTTTATATTATTACAAAAAAATAACTCTCTTCACTTATAAAAAGAGACTTCCACCACCCTGTCAAGGCCACTCTAATTTTGAATTACACTTAAAAAATTACCCATTTTTAATTCACCTATATCCCTATATCATTTTTTTCATCCCCTTTATTTAATTAAAATCCATAACTCCTCCATTTTCAAGAAGTCCTCCAAGGGAAAGCTCTTGTTCTCCACATGAGTACCAATAATTCCTTAACTTATTTTATTTACTATATTTATCTTAAAAATATAATTTTACCATTAATATATAATGAATTAAATATTTTTATATATATAATTTTTTTATGTTGAGGGAATAATCATTATCAACCTTTCATCATTTCCCTTAGAAAAATGAGAATGCCATTTTTGTGTATGTACAAAATACGGTCTCCAAAAAGAATCATATTTCATTTTTCATAACCATGTTATATGGGTTGTTATAAAATGAAATTTAATAAATTAATAGTATATTTATAACATCTTAATGATTCTTAAACTATAAACCATTTTCTACCTTCCTCTCAACTATGTGCAAAACCAAAATGGCAATTGTGTTATGTGTGAACTACTGCCTCCACAAAGCAATGTGTTTTTCCATTAACCACTCAACATGGATAGTTCAAAAATAGTATTTAATTAACTAATATTTTATTTATATAATTATTAAAATTCTATAATTGATAAACCATTTCCTATTTTTCTCTCATTATAATAAAAAATGAAAATGTTGTTTGTGTGTACTTGCGGACTGCCACCTCCATGGAGCGGCATATTTCGTTTTTCATCACCACCCCACATGGATAGTTATAAGAATATAATTAATGAATAAATATAATATTATTATTTTTTAAATATTTTTTATGGTAAGTAAATTTTAATTTTTATCTCATTAATTATGATACCACTTTTTACTCGTCAAAAATTACGGAAACAAACTCATCACCAACTTCATCCTCATAAGTTATAACTAAAAATATAATAGGAAGAATATAGGAATTTATAAATAATTATTTAACATATATTTAATTACCTTAAATAATCTAATAATGTTGAACTCGGTATCAAATAACATGGAATGACATCAACACTTTAAATAATGTGTGAAACAATCAAAATCGCTTACATTCGATAATGAAGATAAGTTATAAATAAATAATAAATTTATAATAAATTATTATAATTAAATAGTATAAACTTTAATATATATGAATAAGGTTCTAAAATAGTTTATTAATATTTTTATTTTTAGGATATAGTATATTAAGGATCTTTTGTGGAAGTTAGGAGAAACAGGTAAGGGTGTTTCCTCTCAATTTCATTTTATTGAGAAATATTTTGTTTTATCTACCTAATTTCATTTAAATGGTTTGTATACTAACTATTAGATATATAATATCATGAATAATATTTTATTAATAGTATTTAGAGTTCAATTTTATGCTCCCTCTTTCAATGGGTTTCTATTAAGGTGTTTCTTAATTCATAAGGTGTTTTATTTACTCAACTTCCTTTCTTAAGTCATGATTATTACTCTTTGACTATGGATTTAAAATATAGTTATATTATATTCTATGATGATATTATAATTCATTTTATCCTAATTTTATAGAAAATTTCATTAATTTCTTTATTTCTTTATAAAATTTGATTATGTTAAGAAAAAATTTTATTCTCTCCAAATGAGCTCTTTTTCTTCCTTGTCCATATTCTTCCTCCCCACTAATGTAATACTTTATTATTTTGGAATCCAAATATTTTTTGTTTTTGGTTATGTTAAAAATTATTTTGAAAACTATTCAAAAGGTTTATTATCACTCTTTTTTACTATGTGAGTTTCGATAAAGGTGTTTTCAAAATATCAAGAAGGATTTACCTTTCAAGTTCATATTTGTATCTTCCACTATGAATTTCATATGGAAAAAATTTATGTTAATTTTAAAGATATTTTATTTGGATTTATTTTAATTTTTTTTTTTAAAATTTTTTCATGTTACCTTTTTTAAATTGATTTTTTATTTCTTCTCTTTATTATGATGTTAAAAAATATTTTTTAAAAGTTCTTTTTCATAGTTTTTTTTCATTTTACTCTTTAAAAGATATAAATCCTATGAATTTATGTTTTATTAATCACATTATAAATTCTTCAATGAAATAATCTTTTGGGGCTATTGAAATTTTGGTATTAACTGATTTACTTTTGATTTCATGTTATGTGATTCCATTTGAGAAATGAAATAAACCCCATTTTATTCCCATAGCTGTTTATGATATATTGAATGATTGATTTCTTATGGAAAATATATGTATGAATGATGATGTTTGGGGTCCTATATCACCATTAAATTCATTTTTATAGTTTCATATCTCGTGATATTAGAATTTTTTGTGTGTGCATGATCATGTTATGATTTTTTCACGAGGTTGAGTGTGGACATGGACGTGTTAAGCTTTTTTCACAAGGTTATGCATGGATATGATCACTCTATGATTTTTTTACAGGGTGGTTCATGGACATGGTATTATATATTATTTTTCATATAATGGTGCATGTATATGATCATGTATATCTTTGTTTACATTTATTGTGCATGGACATGATCGCATTTTTCCTTGTTCATAAGATTGTATTTGGATATAATTGCTCTTATATTTATTCACAATATTATGGTTTCGTATGCCAATGATTATGTTATATTTTTATATAATATTCCTATGATTATGATCCATGGATAATTTTTATTATCTCACTTCCATGATACATGTTTGTTCAATTGAGATAAAATTTCCTTCTATTATGACTTATGAACAACTCTTATTGTTCCCTATTCTTTTTGATAAGATGTCTCTCCCATGCTCATATTTTCTCACATTATTGTGATATAAAATTGATTAAATATTGATAAGTTTTTCCTTACTGATATTTTAAGATCACCCTTTCTTATTTTTCCATTCCCCAGGTAATGAAGTTGAGTGTAACTGATAAGGAGTCTCGAAGGGGGTCTAGTGTAGTTTGGTTATTAAGAAATGTTCACAAGTATCATAAAATAAGTTTCTTATACATATGATCATAAAATAATCTAAACCTTCCATTCTTGGGATTGTGTGATTATTTATGAGATGTAATGTATAACTTATTGAAATGATGTAAAATAAAGGTATGTTTTTCTTTGGTCATCTCACATGGTATCAAAGACTATGTTTAAAGTATGTGTTTTTAGAACTATATATTTTAGTATGAGTCCAAGGTTACTCATTTGGTATCAGAGTAGGTTTTCATAATTTTTTAGGATTGGTTTAGTTATTTTAGGAATTAGGATGAGATAAATTTAGTGAAAACACAAGGGATGAGTCTAAGTATATGGTAACATCTTGAATGTTTGTTAAATATTTGTGTATGTTGTTTTCTTATAAATTAAATCCTTTTATGGATAAATGAAAATGGATGTGGCTATGGAACAAATGTACCTAGTGTTAATCACATTGAAAAAGGGATATTTATTTATCAACTCGATATTTACTCGATTTATGATGAGTGGGCCTAAGACTACACACCTAGATAGACACTCCCGGGGGATATTCTTTTATGACTCCCATAATATTTAAAAAAATTATGAATTATTTATTATGATAAGTAATTTGAATAAGGAATTTAATAAAACCCAACTTAATGAATCCTAGATTGAATCAAGAGTATTTTTTTTTTGAACTAAAATCTAATGGGATGGTTTTTAAGTGTTTGAAATTTCAAGGTTCATTTTCTCATGTGATTATTTATCATAATTCTCTTATGATGGTAATTGTACATCACTCGCATTAAACCCTTTTGGATTTAGTAATGGATAGATCCTGAAGGAATCAAGTTAACAATGAGTTCCATGGATAATGTGGATATTTTACTAATGAGCAGCCAAATAATAAATAATATAGTGTTAAAAATATTATGGTCATGCTTACCCATCCATAACAAGTTATGATTATCAATCATAACCATAAAAATATCCTAGACTTTCCAAAGAAAATAAAGATGATGTTTCATAGAAGCTTTAGGGATAAAGACCATAGAAGAATCAAGATTCAACATGCTATGTTCCAGAATTGTGGGAATAATTTCTCAGGTAAATGTATTGAGGGATAATGAAGATATTTTGACTAAAGAAAAGGAGGATATATAACAACAAACTATCGATGAAAAATAAATATTTTGGTTAACATGATGGAGGGAATTTAAGTTCATCCTAAATTTACACTAATATTTCAATGTCTTAAATGTGAGGAACTTAGACATTATTCAAGTAAATTCCCTAATCCAATTACTAATAAGGATGATGAAAATTAGTAGCCTCTTAAACCAATTGAACAAGGAAGAGCCTATGTAATCACTACTATTAAAGTGGACTATGATAATGAGGCAGTGATAGTAAATTTCAACCTTACTATGGATGGGTGAAAGTCTCACACAACCCTCTTTTCCCTTCAAGAGGATATGGTTGTAATAATAATTACTAAATATAGATCAAGTAATTTTGAAACCTTTTCCAACACTCAACTTATATGAAAAAAAATATACATCATATCTCAATATTTTTCAATGATTATATATCATAGAGGTTCATGAGAAACATTTGATCATATTTTGAGAACCCACATATCCCATGTTACTCATTTTAAAGAACACCATATGGGACTTTATCAAATTATTACATTAAAGAGATCAAATAAAAGCCTTGAAATCCTCTATTCTACCATAATAGATAGTGGCCTTCAAGTAACATATATCTTTCACTTATTGGATGACTATTTTTAATATCCTAAATGAAACCCCTTATTTTAACAACTCAATTCAAATAATATCTTAAGGTTTTATGGGAAAAAAGTCCAGAATGGTATGTCAAAACTAGGTGGAGGTGAATTTCTAGGTACTGTAGCAGTACTGTAGCAGTTACTGTTCGATACTGTAGCAACCAGAACTATTCACCCAATTTGGGCCTTCGGGCCACCGGTTTGGGCCTACGGGTCTCCAGGGCCTTCGAGTCATCAAATGGATTTGGGCCACAAGGACTTTGGGCCACGTAGACCATGGAGTAGCCCAGTTCACACAGAACAGGCCCCAAAAGAGGATTAGAGTAATAAGAGTAGCAACCACCAGAAGTAGAGTTAACCAGATTTGAAGAATGAGAGGGCATGGAAGCCGCCATCGGGACCAGGCACTGTGCAGCTTTGTACGGGGCAATGCTATCCAATCAGAAATACAAGGTGGGGAGATATGAGATCAATGACGCAGAAGCTGGGGAGGGGCAGTTCAAGTGGACTGGGCCTACGGGTCATGTATTGGGCATGGTATGCCTCTGGGCCTTTGGGTCATGTATTGCGGGTCAGTTGGGCCTTGTGCCTTGGGCCTACGGGTCATGTTCGAGTTCCCCTTCAGCCCTTAAAATGGGGATTATCCATAATAAAATAAAAAAGAAGGCCTTCGGGCCATTCAGACATATAAATATCTATTATTTCACACACTTATTTCAACATTGTCACCTTCATGCATGGGCATAGGAATTCTGAGAATTTAGGAGCCTTATAATGCATTGTATCAACTCATGTACCCAACTTGATGCACCTGTAAGCCTATAAAATAAACAATGGAATTGGAGTACCTGGTGACCTTATTTTTAAAATATATAAATCTATAAACTCCTAAGTCTGTAACTAAATAAGGAAGCATAATTTTCAAAATTGGTTTCAATATATGCCAATTATGAAGGAATGAATGATTTTCCTAGAATTTCCCAAGTTATTAAGGTTGATACCTCATTATATTGATCTATTTCTATCTTATGGACACTCTTAAATATTTTATTAGTGGATGGTAATTAAAATTTTGAGAACATAATTTATTTAGGGGGGTGTAACACTCCTGGATTTTATTACATATTTTTCCTTTAAATAAATATAATGTGTTTGATAGGTTTCTACACATCAAACATTGAATTAAAATTAGTCACTACATATTATATTTATATTATTATGAAAATTATAAGATTAATAAAACTTCTAGTAAATTAAAAGATATCAGCGAACTAAAATTACTTACAATTAGAAGCTAAGTAAGGATTTTTCTTTATCAATTAATTTTTTTAAAATATTTTATATTTTATTCTAATAAATTAAATTTACCGATTTTAAAATATTTTTACATATTAATTAATATATTAACATTTATTAAATGATAAATTGATATGAAATAATATTAAGAACACTTACAAACTTATTTTGTCAATAAAAACAATTTTTCTTTGTATTTTTTATTTTCCTTTAAAAAATAAATTTTAGAATTTTAGAATTTTAATTTTATAAAATTAAATTAATTTTTGGATTCACCATAGTAATATTATCTTAGTATTAATATTTGAAATTTTTCTAAAAAATCTGATTTTTAGGTGAATAGTGAAAAAATTGTTTCCACAAATACGAGGAATTTTATGACATAATTAAATTATAATAGAAAATTTAAAATTTATGAAGACTTTTTACTAATAAAATATGTATTAAATAAGTAAAATTATGAATTTTAAATATTATTTTTAATTTATAAAACCAATGTTTAACATTTTGGAACTCAAGTAATATTTTATTCCAAGAAAACTTATTTTCAAAAAATTATTTTAATAAAATATTCACATGGTTTATTTTAGTTTTGTATTGATTTTAAAGATAGATAAATATTATTTTTTTAATAATAAACAATTTTACTTCATAAAAATCAACAAAATAGATAATTTTACCCTAATCATCATTTTTCACGCTTAAAAACGCTTTCTCAAAAAATGGATTTTTTATGTCATATAAATTTAAAATTAATTTTTCACTCATTTTGAAACTGTATTTGATAATATTATTTTCATATTTGGAATAATTAGACCCAAATTATCTAACAAAGCACATTAAATTTTTATTTATAAAAATAAATTACTTAATTGAAAATGTAATTACCCTGATAAAAATAAGAGGTAAAAGTGAAAAATATAGGAGTAAAAGAAAAAAATGTTTAAAACATGTGTGAAAATGAATTTTTGAGGGATTCTAGACCTTACCCATTACACCATGACATTATTTTCCATTATTGGATCCTTTTAGCCCTTGAATAGTGACTTGTCCTTTATATTATTATAAAAATGTCGCTCAACCAACTTATAAAAGGATACTTCCACCACCACTTCAATGAAACTATAATTTATAATTTCTATTGAAACTATGAAATTTTTATTTACCATAAACCCCTCTTTCATGTTTTTCAGCCCCTTGATCCTTGTAAAATCCCTAAGTCCTCCATTTCCAAGAATTCCTCAAAGGGAAAGCTCTCGTTCTCAATATGAGTAATAATCATTCCCTAACCACTTTTCTTTTTTATCTTTATCTTAAAAATATTATTTTACATTTCATATATAATGACATAAATATTGTTTTTATACTAAATTTTTTTATGTTTAGGGAATAATTTTTCATCTGTGTGTACATTTGGAATATTACCTCTATGAAGCAATATATTTCTGTTTTCATAATTGCATTACATGGGTGGTTTGAAAATGTAATTTAATAAATAAATGGTATATTTATAAAAAAATTATTATTATTAAACTATACACCATTTTCTAACTTCTTCCCAACCATGTGGAAAAAAATAAAAATGTCCATTGTGTTACGTGCGAACTACCACCTCCACAAAGCGACGTGCTTCATTTTCTTTCACCACTTTACATGGAAGGTTCAAAAATGATATTTAATGAAATGTTTTTTTATATAATTATTAATATTCTATTGGTTATAAACCATTTCCTACCTTTCACTCATTCTAATAAAAAATGAAAATGTTGTATGTGTGTACATGCAGACTATCGCCTCCATAGAGAAACATAATTTGTTTTTCATCAGCACCATATATGGATGGTTATAAGAATATAATTATTGAATAAATGTTAATTTATTAATCAAATAATTTTTTTTTGTTCTAGTGGGTAATTTTAATATTTAACTCATTAATTAAGATAACACTTTTTGTTTGTTATAAATTATTGAAACAAGCGCATCATCGATTTCATTCTCACAAGTTATAACTAAGAATATCATGGGAATAATGTAGTAATTTATAAATAATTATGTAATATATATTACCGTACCTTAAATAATAAAAGAATTATGAACAAGGTATCAAATAATGAGGATCAACATTGACACTTTAAAGCATGCATGAAACAATCAAAATTGATAACATATAATGATGAAAATAAACTTTAAAAAACTAATAAATATATAATAAATGGTTACAATTAAAGATTAGAAATGGATATATATATATATATAAGTTTTGGGAATAGTTTTTTAAGATTTTTATGTTTATGATACAGAAGATTAATTCACTTTTGTGGAAGTCTGGTGAAAAAGGTAAGTGTTTTTCGTCTCAATTTCCCTTATTAGGGAGATGTTTTGTTTTATAAAACTAATTTAATTTAAATGGTGTGTATAATAAATATTTTATATATTATATCATGAATTATATTTTATTCATGGTATTTAAAGTTAAATTTTAAGCTCTCTCTTTAAAGGGGTTTCTATTAAAACATTTCTTATACAGTAAAATGTTTTCTTGACTCAACTTCCTTTCTTGAGTTGAAAATATTCCTCTTTGACTATGGTTTCACAATATGGTTCTATTATCTTCTTTGATGGTATTATAATTTATTTTCTATTTCCATTATGGGGAATTTTATTGAATTAATTCTTTCTTCATAAAATTTTATGATGTTGAGAATAATTCTCATTCTCTTTAAATAAGATTTTTTTTCTTCCATGTCCATATTCACCCTTCCCAATAATGTTCTCATTTATTATTTATAAATAAAAATATGTTTTATCTATAGTGATGTTAAATTCATAAATATTTTCCATAGGAAATTTGGAGTAGAATATTTCATGATATTATCTTTGATAATTATCGTGTGATGTTAATTTTTAATCAATCACATTAACCACTTTAAGTTTCAGTAATAGTTGAATCATGGAGGAATCAAGTTAATAATGGGTTCCATGGAAAATGTGGAGATTTTACCAACAAGAAACTAAATGGGAAATAATTTTGTATTAAAAATTCCATGGTCATGCTTACCCCGCTATCATGAGTTATGATTATCAACTGGAACCATAACAATCTCCTTGACACACCAAAGAAGAGAAATATGAACTTTCATTGAAGTAATGGGGATGAATAGCATAGATTAATAATTATTAAACATGATATATGATAAGAATGTGAGAATAATCACCTAGGTAAATGTCTCAAGGGAATAGGAAGATATTTTAACTATAGAAAAAGAGAGAATAGAGTAATAAAATGATGAGGAAAAATAAAGAGTTTAGTTAACATGATGGATGGAAATAAGGTTATTCTAAATTACAACTAATATTTTAATGTATTAAATGTGGGTAAATTGGGTATTATATAATTCAATTCCCTAATCCGAGTAATAACAAGGATAATGAGAACCAGAAACCTTTTAGACCAATTGAAGAGGAAGAGCCCATGAAATCACTACTATTGATGTAGACCATGATAATGAAGTGGTGAAAGTAAAAGTCACCCTTAAGATGGATTGGATGAAGTCACACACATCCCTCCTTTTTTATTTTAGAGGGTTTTATTGTAATGGTAATTTCCAAATCTTGCTCAAATGATTTGGAAACCTTTTTCAGCATTCAACTTATATGAAAACATATTTATAACATATATTGATCTTCTTCCATGACTCTATATCATGAAGAATAATGGGAAACATTTGATCATATTTTTGAGGACCTAACTATATCATTTTACTCATTTCAGAGACAACCATATGGGACTTTATCAAATATTTATAATGGAATTATCAAATAAAGGCCTTTAAGTCCTCATTTTTATCATAATAAATGGTGACCTTATTATAATATATGCATTCATCTTATTGGATGATTGTTTTAAATATCCTAAATGAAAACCCTTATATCATAAGTCTTTATGTAATATAAGTTTAGAATAATATTTAAAAACTTTAAGTTAGAATTATATAATCACATATAACTATCTATTTTCAATTACACTTATTTCAACAACAAAAAATTCATTTGTTAATGGGAACAAGAATTCATAGAATTCAGAAGCCTTATGATGCATTGTATCAACTCATGGACACTAATTGATGCACCTATAATCCTATAAAAGAAACAAAAAAATTGGATTCCCTGGTGACATTCTTTTTAAAAGGTATATATCTAGAAATTCCTAAGTCTATAACCAAATAAATTAGCATAGTTTTCATAAATTGTTTTAATATATGCCAATTATGA
This sequence comes from Viscum album, assembly GCA_963277665.1. NCBI lineage: Eukaryota > Viridiplantae > Streptophyta > Magnoliopsida > Santalales > Viscaceae > Viscum > Viscum album. Next base: position 615,545,769 of record OY728128.1, read on the forward strand.
AGGAATAAATGAATTTTTAAACTTACACAATTTACTAAGGTTGATACATTATTTGAAATAAAATAATAATCCATGTATATCATATGTACACTATTAACTATTTCATTAGTGAGTAGTAATTAAAATTTTGAGGACACAATTTATTTAAGGGGGAGAATATAACACACCAATATTTGACTATATATATTTCCTTTAAATAAATATAATGTGTTTGATTCCATGCTCCACAAGAAAAAAAAACTAAAACAAGTCATGATATATTAGACGAATATTATTATTAAAATTATAAGAATAATAAAATCACTAATAAATTAAAATATATCGCACAACTAAAATTGCTTATAATTAGAGGATAAATAAGTATTGTTCTTTCTCAGTTAACTTTTTTTAAAGAATTGTATATTTTATACTAATAAATTAAATTTAACAATTTCAAAATATTATTATATTTCAACATTCTTTAAATTGTAAATTGATATGAAATAGTTTTAAGAACACTTAAAAACATATTTCTCAATAAAAAAATTATTTATATTTTTTATTTTCATTTAAAAACTAAATTTATAAATTTTAAAAAAATTAATTTTATAAAATTAATTTCATTTTTGGATTTATAATAACAATATTATCTTAGAATGAATTTTTTATTTTTTCTGAGAATATTTATTTTTAGGTAAATAGTGAAAAATACTGTTTTCAAAAATATTAGGAATTTTATGAAATTATTTGGTAATAAGAACAAAATAAAAAAATTAGGAAACATTTTTACTAATAAAATATGTACTTAATAAGTTTTTTATATATTTAAAATATTATTTTCAACTTTGAAATCCTATGTTTAACATTTTGGAACTCAACTAATATTTTATTCCAATAAAAATTATTTTTGGTTTTTTCTTTTAATAAAACATTCACATAGTGAATTTAAGTATTGGATTTATTTCAAATACACATAAATCATATTTTGTTAGTGATAAAATAATTAATTTCATGAAAATCAATAACCTTGAAAAATTTACCCAGATTATTATTTGTACGCTCAAAAACATGCTTCCCCTAAAATTTGTTTTCACGTGTCTTGTGCGCTAACATTAAAATTAATTTTTCACACAATTAGAAATTTTATTTGATAAAATTATTTAAATATTTTAAATAATTAGGTCTAAATTATATAATAATTCCCATTTAATTTATAGGTATAAAAATAAATTACTTGGGTGAAAATTTAATTATCATGGTAAAAACCAAAATATTAAAAGTGAAAAATCTAGGATTAAATGTCTTAAAAATATGTTACAAACATGTTTTTAAATTAATGGATGAGGTATTCTCAACCTTAACCCTTCATCCATTCCATTATTATCCATTATGGGATCCTTCTGACCCTTTAATAGTGACTTGTCCTTTATATTATTATAAAAAAATTCACTCTCCTCACTTATAAAAAGTGACTTCCACCACCCCTTCAAGGCCACTCTAATTTTGAATTACACTTAAAAAATTTCCAATTTTTAATTCACCTAGATCCCTTTATAATTTTTTTCAACCCCTTTATTCAATTAAAATCCATAACTCCTCCATTTTCAAAAAGTCATCCAAGGGGAAGCTCTTGTTCTCTACATGAGTACCAATAATTCCTTGACTTATTTTTTCTATATTTATCTTCAAAATATAATTTTACAATTAATATATAATTAAATAAATATTTGTTATATATATAATTTTTTTATGTTGAGGGAATAATCATTATCATCCTTTCATCTTTTCCCTTAGAAAAATGAGAATTTCATTTGTATGTATGTACAAAATACGGTCTTCAAAAAGAAACATATTTCATTTTTCATAACCATATTATATGGGTTTTTATAAAATGAAATTTTATCAGTTAATATTATATTTATAACATCTTAATGATTCTTAAACTATAAACTATTTTCTACCTTCCTCCCAACTATGTGCAAAACAAAAATGTCAATTGTGTTATGTGTAAACTACTGCCTCCACAAAGCAATGTGTTTTTCCCTTAACCACTTGACATGGATAGTTCAAAAAGATTATTTAATTAAATAATATTTTATTTATGTAATTATTAATATTATATAAATGATAAACCATTTCCTACTTTTATCTATTTATAATAAAAATTGAAAATGTTGTCTGTGGGTACTTGTGGACTGCCACCTCCATGGAGCGACATGTTTTGTTTTTCATCACAAACCCACATATATAGTAATAAGAATATAATTAATGAATAAATATAATATTATTATTTTGTAAATATTATTTATGGTAATTAAATTTTAATATTTATCTCATTAATTATGATACCACTTTTTACTCATCAAAAATTACGGAAACAAACTCATCACCAATTTTATCCTCATAAGTTATAATTAAAACTATCATGGGAAGAATGTAGAATATTATGAATAATTATGAAACATATATTTAAGTACCTTAAATAATATAATAATGTTGAACTAGGTATCAAATATTATGGAACAGTATCAACACTTTAAAGAATGCGTGAAATAATCAAAATCACTTACATCGTATAATGAAGATAAACTATAACTAAATAATAAATTTATAATAAATTATTATAATTAAAGAGTATAAATTTTAATATATATGAATAAGGTTCTTAAATATTTATTAATATGGTTATTTTTAGGATATAGTATATTAAGGATCTTTTATGGAAGTAGGGAGAAAAGGGTAAGGGTGTTTCCTCTCAATTCCATTTTATTGAGACATATTTTGTTTTATGAACCTAATTTCATTTAAATTTTTTGATACTAACTATTTGATATATAATATCAGGAATAATCTTTTATTAATGGTATTTATAGTTCAATTTTATGCTCTCTCTTTCAATGCGTTTCTATTAAGGTGTTTCTTAATTCATAAGGTATTTTCTTGATTCAACTTCCTTTATTGATCCATGATTATTCCACTTTGACTATGGATTTAAAATATATTTATATTATATTATATGAGGATATTAAATTATTTTTTTACTTATTTTATAGGAAATTTCATTAATTTATTTATTTATTTATAAAATTTGATTATGTTAAGAAAAATTTTCATTCTCTCCAAATGATCTGTTTTTCTTCCTTTTCAATATTATCCCTCCCCACTAATGTTATTCGTTCTTATTTTGGAATCCAAATATGTTTTATTTTTGGTTATATTAAAAATTATTTTTAAAACTTTTCAAAAGGTTTATTATCACTCTTTTTTACTATGTGGGTTTCAATAAAGGTTTTTTCAAAATATCAAAAAGGATTTCCCTTTCAAGTTCTTATTTGTATCTTCCACTCTAAATTTCATATAGAAAAAATTTATGTTAATTTCAAAGCTATTTTATATGGATTTATTTTAAATTTTTGTTTTAAAATTTTTTCATGTTACCTTTTTGAAATTTATTTTTTATTTCTTCTCTTTATTATGATGTTAAAAAATGTTTTCTAAAAGATCTTTTTTATAGTTTTTTTTTCATTTTCCTCTTTAAAAGATATAAATCCTATAGAGTTATGTTTTATGAATCGCATTATAAATTCCTTGATGAAATTATCTTTTGGGGTTATTTAAATTTTGGTATTAACCAATTTACTTTTGATTTCATGTTATGTGATACCATTTGGAAATGAAATAAACCCCATTTTATTCCCATGGGTTTTTATGATGTGTTAAATTATTGATATCTTATGGAACATATATGTATGAATTATTATGGGTGGGGTCATATATCACCCTTAAATTCATTTTTATAGTTTTATATCTCATGATATGAGAATTTTGTGTGTTTGTATGATCACGTTATGCTTTTTTCACAAGGTTGAGTGTGGATATGATCGTGTTAAGCTTTGTTCACAAGGTTATGAAAGGATATGATAAATCTATTATTTTTTCATGAGATGGTGCATGGATATGGTCTTATATAGTTTTTTTCATATGATGGTCCATGGATATGATCACATGTATCTTTTTTTACATTGATTGTGCATGGACATGATCACATTTTTCCTTGTTCATAAGATTGTATTTGGACAAGATTACTCTTATATTTATTCATAATATTATGGTTTTGTATGCCTATGATTATGTTATATTTTTATATAATATTCCTATGATTATTCCCCATGGATCATTTTTATTATCTCACTTCCATGATACATGTTTTTTCAATTGAGATAAAATTTCCTTCTATTATGACTTGTGAAAAACTCTTATTGTTCCATGTTATTTTTAATAAGATATTTCTCTCATGATCATATTTTCTCATATTATTGTGATATAAACTTGATGAAATGTTGATAAGTTTTCCCTTGTTTAGATTTTAAGATCACCCCTTTCTTATTTTCTCATTCCCCAGGTTATGAAGGTGATTGTAACCGATAAGGAGTTTGGAAGGGGGTCTAGTGTAGTTTTGTTATTAAGAAATGTTCACAAGTATCATAAAATAAGTTTCTTATACATCCAATCATTAAATAATCTAAACCTTTCATTCTTAGGATTGTGTGATTATTTGTGAGATATAATATATAACTTTTATAAATGATGTAAAATAAAGTTATGTTTTTCTTGGGTCATCTCACATGGTATCAAAGACTATGTTTAAAGTATGTGTTTTTAGAAACATATATTGGAGTATGAGTCCAAGGTGCCTCATTTGGTATCAGAGTAGGGTTTTATAATTTTTGAGTATTGGTTTAGTTATTTTGGGAATTAGGATGAGATAAATTTAGTGAAAACACTAGGGATGAGTCTAAGTATAGGGTAACATATTGAATGTTTGGTAAAGTTTTGAGTATATTGTTTTCTTATAAATTACATCCTTTTATAGATATAGGAAAATGGATGTGGCTATGGCACATATATACCTAGTGTTAATCACATTGAAAAAAAGATAGTTAATTATCAACTCGGTCTTCACTCGATTCATGATGAGTGGGCCTAAGACTACGCACCTAGCTAGACACTCCTAGGGGATATTCTTTTGTGACTCACATAATATTTAAAAACCATTTTGAAGGATTTTTTATGTTAAGTAATGTCATGACCCATCCCCCAGGGCCCATGCCGTGACTACACTAAGCCCGCCTTCCATAGGTCAGGGGCTGGCGACTAGCACCAGAAAGGCATATCCCTGAAACCGGGAAGGCATTGACCTTTTAACCTGAAAACTCACACAATCCAATCACACAACAAGATTAAAGCACAAAGTAAACTATATAGTAAATATGGTGAGTACAGTAAGTAAAGGGGCTGGAATATATGCCCAATTGGAAAGTAAAAGTAAAAATGAAACAGCTCCTGTGAACACCCTCCAAGGATCCTGCCGGAAGGGTAGGTACAGCTCTCGAATAGTCATCTCTATAGTACGTCTCATCTAATGGTCTGACTCCAAGCTGCCTCTAGTCCTGGCACCCACAGCCTCGATCAATGATGTATGTCATCTATACAAGACACGGTAAGGTGTAGGCGTAGCCTATGCAGGGGTGAGTATAACAATACTCAGTAGGGTCCCTGAGACCCCTGAAGGTCTCTCAGAATACACAAAGGATAAACCACAAAGAAATACCATAATCACAATGCAAAAAAACAATAGTAAACCTTACTTAGGTATATTTCCATACATATACCTAAGTTATCAAGTAACCCAACTCATTTAATAGGAACACATATCCCAACTCTTTAGACAAAAGCACAATTGTTCCATGAAGGAAAGAATACCATGTAGGTTGCACCACATATAAGAATACCACAAAGGTAAAAACTCAGCTCACACCAAGTATAACTTAAGTACAGAAGTATAGATGATTATCTATATTACTAGATCATCTTACTTTGTTGAGAATCTTTGTTGTTGACCCACACAAGATCTAAGATGACCCGTAGAGGATCTGAAGATGACCCACACAGGATCTGATGATGACCCACACAAAATCTAAAGATAACCCACACAAGATCCGTATATGTTGACCCACACAGGATTTGAATATGACCCACACAGGATCTGAAGATGACCCACATAGGATCTGAAGATGACTCACACAGGATCTGAAGATTCTTCAAGTACAGCCAGCCACAGGGTTCCCGCACTAAACACGCTTGATTCCGGGAGGATCCACTCCTCAATCCATCAGTCGATACTTCAATTTCCACGAATTCCCATGAAGAAGTATCATGAAGGTTCCTCATGTCATAAGGGACCCAACACGACAGACGGCGTATCAATCAGACACCCAGTCTATAAGTTATTAGCGTTTCTGTTCTGAGGTCCCGGTTGGATTTGGGTTCGATCCAACCCGGCCATATTCCAACTTTATACAAAACTCAAATGTATTAAACCAAAAGGACCATATCGATCTAAGGATTATGGAGCCACATATGGTTTGTCAAACGGATGACTGGTTCTCAAGATATGACCAAAAAGGCGTATTTGGGTCCAAATGGGTCCGGGTCTGGTCTGACCCGGTCGGACCGACCCGTCCTGGGCCGATCCAACCCAATTTGGGTCAACCAAACCTGGTCTGGGTTCAGCCTGGATGGGCTGGATCGAGACGGGCCCGGCCCGAAAAGGGGGCGGCCCGGCCCGCTGGGCGCGGCCCATAGGGCTCATCCCATGGTTGGGTGTGGTCCGTCGTGGCGGGGGCCACCCTAGCTGCCACCTGGGGGAGGTGCCCATTGGGATTCCCGAATGGTCTAGTTGGATCGTTCGGTTTTGGCCAACTCGGCGGTGCCATGTGGCACCGCCTTTTGGTACACAGGACCCGCCAGAGCAGGTTCTGCTTGGCGTGACACGGCTGGCCGAGGTTCCGGCCGGCTCCCCTTCCAACGGTGTCAGCGTCCACTGCTTCTACCTCCACGACCGACCGGGTGCGGTCCGGCCTCTAGGAGCACCGTCGTGGCTCAACAGTCGCGACCTCCAACTCCGGCGGCGCAGACGCGCACCACCTCGACTTCCACTCAACCTGTCAGCGTGCAGGCCACCACCCTCCTCCTCTGTGGCTGGAGGTCTGCGGCCTATTTTTGCGGTGCGGTTGCACTGCCGCCACCGTCGCGGCCGGTCGGTGTGCTGGCTGCTGCCTTGTTCCCTGCTGACGCCAGTCGTCGGTGTCGTCGCGCCGGCAGGCTTCCGCGGGTCACCAGGTGAGATCCGGTGGCCCGTTCTTCATTTCAAAGGCATCAATGTTCATCTCGGGACATCATAGTCACATCAAGTCCATCAAGGTCATGTTCCTCTCAACCCAAAGTTTCATCTGCGAAGAACATTTCAATAATGAGTAACAGAGGGATCGGGCCATGTTTGTTTGGTCCACACCCTCCACATTAGATCGATAATAGGCAGTTCATAGATTGAAATCAATGATTCATCACAAAGAACAATATGAACAATTCCATACCTCAAAACGTTGGAGAGTTATCGCGGTTGAAGATAATGGGTAGGCGTTCATTGTTCCGCAACAAGCTACAACGGTTGCTCGAACATCGTTCCTCCGTTATTTTCTTGGTGGATTTGTTCTTCCAAGGGTTCTCCAAATTCCTCTCCTCCAAATTCAATTCTTTTCCAATGAATTTCCAAGAGGAAGGAGAGAAGCCTTACTCATTAATTTAAGTTAATGGTTTCTTTAACTTTTCATTAATAAGACTTCATTAAATGGTGGATTTCATGGTTACACACTTTGTGTAACTTGGAATTTAATATCCAGCATTAAATACCCGACCACCCTCATGTGTTCCCCACCTCCAATTAATTAAAAAGGATGGAAGGAGTTTAAATAAAATAAAAAAATTGTTTATTTTAATCCTCCATGAAAACCCGCAAAACCAGATCTTCCCCTTGACCTATTGCGGTTGAAGTGAAGGATCCTTAAAGCAAATCTTGGCGTTGCGAGTTCAATGATGCCCTTGGATTTTTAATCCGAGCACTGGTTAAAAAGTTAGAAAACCATAAATTCATTCTGGGCACACCGGGCCTCGAAATCACGCGCCATCAATTTTTGCAGACTCGTAGTATTTCCATATAATTAAAAAAATACATGGAAAATTCTAGGTCTTTATAAGTAATTTGATTAAGGAATATAATAAAACCTAACTTAATGAATCCTAGACTGAATCAAGAGTGATTTATGTTGAACTAAAATCTAATGTGATGGTTTTTAAGTGTATGAAATTTCAAGGATTATTTTTTCATGTGATTATTTATCATAATTCTCTTATGATGTTAATTATACAACAATCACATTAAACCCTTTTGAATTTAGTAATGGATAGATCCTAAAGGGACCAAGTTAACAATGAGTTCTATGGATATTGTGTATATTTTTTTAATGAGAAACCAAATAGGAAATAATATAGTATTAAAAATACTATGTTCATTCTTACCCATCCATAATGAGTTATGATTATCAATCATAACCATAACAATATCCTAGACTTTCCAAAGAAGGTAAGGATGATGTTTCATGGAATCTTTAGGGATAAAGACCATAGAGGAATAATTATTCAACGTTTTATGTTTCAAGATTGTGGGAAGAAGTTCCCAGGTAAATGTATTGAGGGAGAATGAAGATATTTTAACTATAGAAAATGAGGACATATAGCAACAAACTGCCGATGAAAAATAAATATTTTGTTTAACAAGATGGAGGGAATTTAAGTTCATCCAAACTTTCCACTAATAGTTCAATGTATTAAATGTGAGGAACTTAGACATTATCCAAGTAAATTCCCTAATAAAATTACTAATAAGGATGATGAAAATCAGTAGCCTCTTAAACTAAGTGAACAAGGAAGATACTATGCAATCACTACTACTGAAGTGAACTATGATAATGAGGTAGTGAAAGTAAATTTCACCCTTAATATGGAGGGGTGAAAGTCACACACAACCCTCTTTTCCCTTCAAGAGGATATGGTTGTAATAATAATTACTAAATATATATCAAGTGATTTTGAAACCTTTTCCAACACTCAACTTTTATGAAAAAAAATATACATCATATCTCAATCCTATTCAATGATTATATATTATAGAGGATCATGAGAAACATTTGATCATATTATGAGAACCCACCTATCCCATGTTACTCATTTTAGAGAACACCATATGGGACTTTATCAAATTATTACAATGGAGAAATCAAATAAAGGCCTTAAAATCCGTTATTCGTCCATAATAGATAGTTTCCTTCAAGTTACATATGTCTTCCACTTATTAGGTGACTATTTTGAATATCCTAAATGAAAATACTTATTTGAAAAACTCAATTCAAATCATATCCTAAGGTTTTATGAAAAAAAAATCCAGAATGATATGTCAAAACTTTATGTTCAAATCCCTCAATCACATATAACTATCTATTATTGCTCACACTTATTTCAACATTGTCACCTTCATGCATGGGCATATAAATTATGAGAATTTAGAAGCCTTATGATGCATTGTATAAAATCATGGACCTGACTTGATGCACCTGTAATCCTATAAAAGAAACAATGGAATTGGAGTACCTGGTGACCTTATTTTTAAAATCTATAAATCTTGAAACTCCTAAGTCTGTAACTAAATAAGGAAGAATAATTTTCAAAATTGGTTTCAATATATGCCAATTATGAAGGAATGGATGTTTTTTATAGAATTACCCAAGTTATTAAGGTGTATACCTCATTATATTAATCCATTTTTATCTTATAGACACCCTTAACTATTTCATTAGAGTTTGGTTATTTAAATTTTGAGGACATAATGTATTTAGGGGGTGTAACACTCCTAGATTTTACTATATATTTTTCCTTTAAATAAATATAGTGTTTGATAGGTTTATCCACATGAAACACAGAATTAAAATGAGTCATGACATATTATATGTATATTATTATGAAAAGTATAAGATTAATAAAACTTCTAGTAAATTAAAAGATATCAGTGAACAAAAATTAATTACAATTAGAAGCTAGATAAGGATTGTTCTTTATCAATTAATTTTTTTTAAAAAAAATATATTTTATCCTAATAAATTAAATTGATCACTTTTAAAATATTTTTATATATAAACTAATATATTAACATTCATTAAATAATAAATTGATATGAAATAATATTAAGAACACTTACAAACTTTTTTTGTCAATAAAAACAATTTTTCTTTATATTTTTTATTTTCATTTAAAAACTAAATTTATAAATTTTAGAATTTTAATTTTATAAAATTAAATTAATTTTTGGATTCACCATAGTAATGTTATCTTAGTATTAATATTTGAAATTTTTCTAAAAAATCTGATTTTTAGGTAAATAGTGAAAAAACCGTTTTCACAAATACGAGGAATTTTATGACATAATTAAGTTATAATAGAAACATTAAAATTTATGAAGACTTTTTAATAATAAAATATGTATTAAATAAGTAAAATTATGAATTTTAAATATTTTTTTAATTTATAAAACCAATGTTTAACATTTTGGAACTCAAGTAATATTTTATTCCAATAAAAATTGTTTTTGGAATTTTCTTTTAATAAAATATTCACATGGTTTATTTTGGTTTTGTATTGATTTTAAAGACACGTAAATATTATTTTGTGAATAATAAACAATTTTACTTCATGAAAATCAACAAAATATATAATTTTACCCTAATCATAATTTTTCACGCTTAAAATACGCTTTCCCGAAAAATAGATTTTTCATGTCATATAAAATTAAAATAAATTTTTCACTCATTTTTAACTTTTATTTGATAATATTATTTTCATATTTTTAATAATTATACCCAAATTATCTAACAAGGCTCATTAAATTTTTATGTATAAAAATAAATTACTTAATTGAAAAATTAATTACCCTGATAAAAATAAAAAAGATAAAAGTGAAAAATATAGTATTAATAGGAAAAAAAGTTTAAAACATGTGTAAAAATGAATTTTTGAGTGATTATATACCTTACCCATTACACCGCGACATTATTTTCCATTATTAGATCCTTTTGGCCCTTGAATAGTGACTTTTTCTTTATATTATTATAAAAATGTCACTCAACCAACTTATAAAAGGATACTTCCACCACCCCTTCAAGGCCACTATAATTTATAATTTCTCTTTAAACTATGAAATTTTTATTTCCCATAAACCCCTCTTCCAAGTTTTTTATCCCCTTGATCCAAGTACAATCCCTAAGTCCTCCATTTCCAAGAAGTCCTCCAAGGGAAAGATCTAGTTTTCAATGTGAGTACTAATCATTCCCTAACCACTTTTATTTTTTATGTTTATCTTAAAAATATTATTTTAAATTTCATATATAATGACATAGATATCATTTTTATACTAATTTTTTTTATGTTTAGGGAATAATTTTTCATCAGTGTGTTCGTGTGTAATATTACCTTCATGAAGCAATATATTTATTTTTTCATAATTACATTACATGGGTGGTTTGAAAATGGAATTTAATTAATAAATGGTATATTTATAAAAAAAATTATGATTATGAAACTATACACCATTTTCTAACTTCCACCCAACCATGTGAAAAAACAAAAATGTCGATTATGTTACGTGCGAACTACCACCTCCACAAAGCGACGTGGTTCATTATACTTCACCACTTTACACAGATGGTTCAAAAAGGATATTTAATCAAATATTTTTTTTATATCATTATTAATATTCTATAGATGATAAAACATTTCCTACCTTTCATTCATTCTAATAAAAAATGAAAATGTTGTATGTGTTTACATATGGATTATCGCCTCCATGAATCGATATAATTTGTTTCTCATCATCACCCTATATGGATGGTTATAATAATATGATTATTGAATAAATGTTAAATTATTATTCAAATAATTTTTTGGGTTTTAGTGGGTAAATTTTAATATTTAACTCATTTATTAATATAACACTTTTTGTTTGTCATAAATTATTGAAACAATCGCATCACCAATTTCATTCTCACAAGTTATAACTAAGAATATCATGGGAATAATGTATTAATTTATAAATAATTATGGAATATATATTATAGTACCTTAAATAATAAAATAATTATGAATAAGGTATCAAATAATGTGGATCGACATTGACACTTCAAAGCATGTATGAAACAATCAAAATTGATAACATATGATGATGAAAATAAACTTTAAAAACTAATAAATATATAATAAATGGTTATAATTAAATATTATAAATGGGTATATGTATGAATAAGGTTTGGTCATAGTTTATTAATATTTTTATGTTTATGATACAGAAGATTAATTCACTTTTGTGGAAGTCGGGTAGAAAATGTAAGTGTGTTTTGTCTCAATTTCCCTTATTAGGGACATGTTTTGTTTTATACACCTAATTTAATTTAAATGGTGTGTATAATACATATTTGATATATTATATCATGAATTATATTTTATTCATGGTATTTAAATTTCAATTTTAAGCTCTCTTTTTCAAGGGGTTTCTATTAAAACATTTCTTAAGAAGTAAGAGGTTTTCTTGACTCAACTTCCTTTCTTGAGTAATAAATATTCCTCTTTGACTATGTTTTTACAAGATGGTTCTATTATATTCCTTGATGATATTATAATTTATTTTTTATTTCTATTATGGGGAATTTCATTGAATTATTTCTTTCTTCATAAAATTTGATGATGTTGAGAATAATTCTCATTCTCTTTAAATAAGATCTTTTTCTTCCATATTCATATTCACCCTTCCCACTAATGTTCTCATTTATTATTTAGAAATAAAAATATATTTTATTTCGAGTGACGTTAAAGATTTTTTTACCTCTTTCCAAAAGGATGATTTATCACTCTTTTATTACGATATGGGTTTCAATAAAGGTATTTTCAAAATATCAAAAAGGATTTCCCTTTCAAGTTCATATTTTTATCTTCCGATCCACATTTACTATGGAAAAACTTTATGAATTTATATTATTTTGATTTATTTTAAATTTTTTTATTAAAAAAATCATGTTAGCTTCTTGAAAATAATTTTTTAAAATATTTTTTAATTTCATCTCTTTATAAAGATGTTAAGAAATATTTTATAAAATTTATTTCTCATGGTTTCTCTTCCATTTTACTCTCCAAAAATCTAAATCCTTTAGAGTTATGTTTTATGATTCACCTTATAAATGCCTTGATGAAATAATCAATTTTGGGTGATTGTAATTTTTTTGTATCAACTGATCAACTTTTGATGTCATGTTATGCAATACCATTTGGAAATGATATAAAACTCATTTTCTTCCCATAGGTTTTCATGATATGTTGATTGGTTGATATCTTATGGTTTAAATATATATGGATGATGACGGGTGGGATATTATATCTCTCTCTAAAACATTGGTTAAGATTTTATATCTCACGAGATAAGAATGTTGTGCGTGTGCATGATCATGTTATGATTTGTTCACAAGATTGTACATGGACAAGATCGCATTATGATTTGTTCACATGATGTTGTGTGGAAATAATAACATATATCTTTGTTAACATGATGGTTACTAGACATGATCGCATATATATTTGGTCACATAATGTTTCATGGACGTTATCACATTTTTCTTTGTTCATTAGATTTTTCCTGGACATGATTTCTATTAACTTTTTTCACACTATTATGATTTCATATGCCTATACTTATGCCATATTTTTATGTCATATTCCTATGATTATGCTTCATGGTATATGTTTGTTCGATTGAGATAAAATTTTATATAATTATGAATCATGAACAACCCTTTTTTCACATTCATTTTAATATGATATTTTTATCATGCTCGTGTTTTCTCATATGCTTATGATCTAAGCCTTGATGACATATTGATAAGTTTTCCCTTACTGGGAATTTGAGATCACCCTTTTCTTATGTTCCCATTACCTAGGTTATGAAGATGAGTACAACCTATTAGGAGTCTATAAGGGGTCTAATGTGGTTCAATTATAGAGAAATGTTCATAAGTATCATAAAATAAATTACTTATGTAGTTGGTCCCCAAAGACACTAAGCCTTCTATTCTTGGGATTATGTGATTATTTATGAGATGAGATGTTTAAATTATGGAAATGATGTAAAATAAAGGTATGTTTAGCTTGGGTTATCTCACTCGGTATCAAAGCCTATGTGTAAAGTGTGTGTTTTTAGCCCCAGGTTTGAAAGTGTGGGTCTAGAGCACCTCAGGGCACATTAATTTTTTGACTATGTATTGTAACTTATAGAAGGATTGATTCCAAAATTCTAATTTATGATACCAAATGGTGATGGTTGAGCGGTGCGTCTAAGGTTCTAAAGTCTGGAAGCTGGTTGACCAAAAGTTGTGACATCGGAAGTGAGTCAATTGGAAGCAACTTTGACAAGTCTGGAGAGGGGAAGTGTGGTGATGCAAAGGACTTGAAAAAGGGTCACTTCTAATGTTATGTAAGGGTTCTTTGCATTCATAGGGGATACATAAAGTTTTATCATAAGGTTAACTAAGGGTGAACTCATAGAGTTTCCAAATGCATACACTACGTACTAAAATGAGGAGTTAAGGTAGTGGATATATTTGGCCTAGTGAAGGGATTCCTGTAAAGATCATATTCAAGTGGGAATGCTCTCTGTGAATATGGGAAGGTGATCACACTAGTTGCACCAGCTGGACTCTGCTTTAAGTGGTAGGGTGGGGACATTTGTTTAAAAATTGATCAACATTGTAATCATCTCCTGCTTCCTTAATAAAATATTACAATGTTCCCCCCATGGAGTACGAATTAGAATGAACCACATAAAATAATTATGTTTTTCTTTTGCTTTGTTTCCTTTCAATTGTTGTCTTCCGAAAGTTCTTATCTGGTTTGTATATTTGTGTTGTGGTGCGTGTCCGGGGTGACTTGTCGTCCCGGTCCTAGAGACATCATTAACATCGGTTCGTCATGATTCGGTGGTTCCGGTTCATTGTTTCTGCAATTTATTATTATGGGGGATAACTTCTGTTCGAGAGGATTCGAACCCAATAATATTAACCTGCTAACTTTTAGTCTTTGAATCACAAGTGACTCTATTCATAACGTGCTCTTCGTGATATTATCAGTCATAGGTGATCATACCACTTTGAGGTTTTCTAACACTATAAGATCCTTCACTTCCAGGTACTCATTATTCAAATCCTCATGGAGTGATGGAGTAGAAATATCAGGGCTCAAACACAATATTGTGCATAAGATTGACTGCCAAGTTTGATCATCTCGCCAAAATTGTTTGTATTTAAGGCCCTGTTTGGTATGGCAGAACAAATTTCAATGGAAAAGGGAAATAGAAAGGGAAAGAGGATTGAAACAAAAATAAGTGTTTGATAAAAAAGGAAAAGGAAAGGGAACCTATTATCAAAAAATATTGAAATATAAATAAAGAAATTTAATTATTTTTTATCCCTATTTCTCCTTCTGCAAAGAGGATTGTGGGGGCGGAGCGCGATGATGACGAGCCACGCGATGGAGGTGCGATGATGATGGGAGGTTCGATGATAATGGGGGCATCATGGCGCGATAGGGATGTAGTGGTGACATGGGAAACAACAATGATTATGGTGGGGGAGGACAGCGACGGGGGTGCGGTGGAGATGATGGTGTTAGGCTATGACAACAGGGGTGATGGCGACAATGAGGGGTGAGGGTGGAACGACAATGGGGGTGATGGTGACGATGTTGTGGAGACAATGAGATGGCAAGGTGCGATGACAAGGGTGATGGCAACATAGGCGCAATGGTGAAGCGGTGGGGCGTGATGGTGTGGCAGGGTGTTACTGCAATAGGGCATAACAGTTTTGGTGGGGCACGACAACGAGGGGGATGTAGCGGTAAGCAGCGACAGTGGCAGTGAGGAACAATAGTAGCGAGAGCCAAGAGGAGAAGGGTGGCAGTTGCAGTGGTGTAGAGGGACATATTTGTCCAAACGCACGATAGAACCACAATTCTGCCCATTTTGGGAGAAACCTATATTCCATTGGGTGCATACCAAACAGTTAAAATGTGGCTTTTTGTTTCTATTTCCGCTTCCCAGTCACTAGTTCTTGTGTATCAAACCGGGCCTAAATGCATGTTGGTGTCAAGAGTTTAGGATAAATAGTTTCTTTCTAGAAAATTTGAGAGGGAGAACCAATTTCTATAGTGCCTGCTATGAAAAATATGGTTTACAACTTTATGACAAATCTCTTTGAATGAATGAAGCTCATGTTGATAACATGTTGAGAAACGAATATAAAATTGATAGAATCCATGATAAATTTCAAAAACCGATAATGCATGATCAATTGTAAGTGAAACGTATCAATCATTGAAGAAACACGGAGTATAATATTTGTAAGGATGTCGACAAATGAATAGAATAATATAAAAATAGAGAAAATTTAGAAAGTTTGGAGGGCTAAAAGTTATATGTTCCATGAACACATTGACATATATATTGGATACATGATATTATTGTTGGGTAAGACGGGAAAAAACGACGAACGCGCAAACAATTGAAAAGCGAACGCACAGCGGAAATTGAATCTTTCCCCCCCAAATAGAAGCGGATGCGCAGCGACAAATTAAATGTGCAGAAAATAAATTTGACACCGGAAATTTTTACGTGGAAAACCTGAAAGGGAAAAACCACGGGACCTAGTCCAGAAAGAGGGATCCACTAAAATCAAGAAGTACACGGTAGAGACTCCCCAAAATGGAAGGGATCTCAAAAGTAATACTCAAGAATAAAAGTGTGGATCAAAAGATGGAGACCAAGAAAGATGATCGTCGAAGAAAGGTGATCACCAAATGGGATTTGTTCTCGGTGTTGTTGCTGCCGGTGATGTTGAAATGCATTGCCTCTGCCTCCTTATATAGGAAAAGAATCAGCGTCAAATAATGTTGTCGCGTCAAAAGAGTGTCATCGCGTGAATTAATTCACGCGCTCTTGGCCCGCATTAAAAACACCACATTAAACGAAGAAACCGCGTGTGCACCATTTGAGGAGGCGTTACCCGATGCGCCAACCAGGAAGACGCCCAACAATTATAATCAACAATATAAATATATCTCTATCTTTCATATCAAATCCAATGGTTGGAATTTCAATAATTTGAAACAATTTGTCATATGAATGGTTAGACTATGAAAAGTTTGATTTGAATGATAAATATCATAATATAATAATTATGACATTCATACATTTAATTCAAATGATGAATATAATAATTTAAAAAATTAAATACAAAATAATAACTTATGACTTTAAATAAAGTAAACGTTTAAAGACAAATATTTTTAACATAATTTTTAAAATTATTTTTAGAAACTGATATTATAAAATAATAATAAAATTATTTCATTTAAGATGCGGCCGGCGCGGCAAGGGCGGCCCCGGCGCACAAGTTTAAAACGTCGGCGAAGGCGGCGTGGATGGTCTCGTGGTGGCGGGGAGAGTTGAGGCGGAGAAAGCGGCGGAGCAGCTCCTTCAAATCCTCCGCCGACCGGATCCCCGCCTCCTTCACCATCTCCATCATCGACTCCCTGAAATCTGCATACGGGTCCTCCGACTCCACCGTCACCGCCAGGCCGTCGCCGATCGCCGGGCACGCCGACGGCCGCCCCCGCAGCGGCTCCGCCTCCCCCTCCCTCGAATGATTTCCGCCCCCAGAATATGGATCAACGCAGATCGGCGATCTCCCGGCAGCGACGGCGGTGGGAGGGTTATTCCCGTCGGCGGCGCCGTCTTCCTCCGGTGGGTTAATGGGCGGGGCGGCATGGTTGAGCTTCCACTTTCGGAACTTGATTGGAAAGGGCTTCTTCCTGTTGCAGCTGCAGCCAGTGTCGACGATGGTGACCAGGGATCTGATCCTGCCTTTGCTTTTCGATGGCATGTTTCTGTGATTTTCTTCTCGTTTGTTTTACATTCTGGACTGGTGATGAAGATGAAGAGCTTGGCGAGGTTTCTGCGATGGGGACGGGACGCATTTTTCAAATTCAATTATATATAAAAATGGAAGAAAGGGCGAGTTCCCAGTTGCCGCATCGGCCGTTTGTTGCGTAAATGACGGCAACGAACGGCTTGGATTTTAGCCCGCAAATATCGTTCGGACTAACGGAAGAGAAGGTATAATTTCCGGATGAATAGTTTGAAAATTTATATTTAAAATAGCCGCTGATCGATTTTATATTAATGGTTATGGCTATTATTAGCTCATGAATAGTAGTTTACAGGAGTTGATTAGCCTTAATAAGTATGATGTTGATGGGTAATTATTTTAATAACACGTATTAAAAATTTATATAATGGAAAATAAAACATTTAACCACATTTATTAAATATCAATTCAAAGATATTTAAATTTTCAAAAAATAAACGGGTTTTTAGAAAATAATCTTTTTATGTTACTCAAATTAAAAATTTAAAAACTTTCAAAAACAATAAATATCATTTAAAAACTCAATGGTTTCATTGTCTTTGGCACCGAGCTCCTCTCAAAAAGTCTAATCATGGTATCAGTTGTCAAACAAACCACCCCAACTCAAGTAAAAGAATCAACATGTATAAGAAAACAATTATTATGATAAAAATACTATAAAGAAATAAATTAAATATAAATATGAAACAATACATTAATAAAATGTCAATTTTAAAGAGATAACAAATACTTTGTGTCATACCAGACACATCGTGTATCAGATCGAGGTGTGAATGATTCTAACAAGTTAAAAATGACTTAAAGATCATTGTCCTAAAGTGTCAAAATATTCTGAATGTATTTTCTTGATTTTGAGTATGTCACTTGTATTTTTTACTAAAATGTCAATTTTAATTAAAAAGACACACTTAAAGTCATACCAGTCACACCATGCGTCAGATTGAGGTGCAGCTGATTCCTACACATCACAAATAATTTTTGGATTGTTGTCCTAAAGTATCAAAACAATCCAAATGTGTTTGCTTGGTTTTGAGTATATCACTTGTGTTTTTTACTAAAATGTCATTTTAAACTGAAAACACACACTTTGAGTCATCGATCACATTGTGTATCGGTTTGATGTGAGACCGATTCCTATATGCCAGAAATGAATCATAAATCATTATTCTAAATTATCAAGACAATTTAGACACATTTGCTTGGTTTTCATTGAGTGACACGCATTTTGAACTAAAATGTCAATTTTTAACTCATAACGGACACTTTGAGTTATATCGGGCACATCATGTATCAGATTGGGGTGTGGATGATTTCTACACATGACAATGACTTATGGATCATTTTCCTAAAGTATCAAAGCAATCCAAATTCGTTTGATTAGTTTTGAGTATGTCATTTGTCTTTTTAACTAAAATGTCAATTTTAAATAAAAAGACACACTTGGAGTCATACCGGTCACACTGTACGTCGGATTGAGGTGCGGCTGATTCCTACACGTCACAAATGACTTATGGATCATTTTTCTAAAATATCAAAACAATCCGAATGCGTTTACTTGATTTTGAGTATGTCACTTGTCTTTTATAATAAAATGTCATTTTAAACTGAAAACATGCACTTTGAGTCATACCGATCACATCGTGTGTCAGTTTGATGTGAGAATGATTCGTACACATCAATAATTACTTATAAATTGTTTTTTTAAATTATCAAGACAATTCAATCATGTTTTCTCAATTTTAGTGAGTGACACATGTTTTGAATTAAAATGTCAATTTTAGAGTGATATCAGACACTTTGAGTCATACCGGTCACATCGTGTGCTGGTTTGATGTGACATTAATTCCCACATGTCATAAATTACTTATGAAACATTGTCCTAAAGTATCAAGACAGTTCAAGCATGTTTTCCTGGTTTTCAGTGAGTGACACACATTTTGAACTAAAATGTAAATTTTAGACTAATAACGAACACTTTGAGTCATACTGGGCACACCGTGTATCAGATTGAGCTGCGACTGATTCTTACACATCACAAATGAATTACGAATCATTACCCTAAATTATCAAAATAACCCAAATGTGTTTTCTTAGTTTTGAGTATGTCACTTGTCTTTTTTACTAAAATGTCAATTTTAAATAAAAAGAAACTACTACAAAATAGGCCTTTAACAATGCTAAAAATAAGTTTTATCAGTACTAGAGAGGCGCTGTCTACCCGAGCGAGATTAAAAGCCTTGAGCTTTTATCAGCACTAAAAAAACACCGATAAAGAGTTTCTTATCAGTGCTTTTATTTAGCACCGATAAAGCGCTGATAAAGGGGTCATTTATCAGTGCTTATAAAAGTGCTGATAAAGGGGCATTCGATAGTGTCCTGCAACATCACACTACAACACCAGTGCAGTGTGTTGTAACAACACGCTACAACACTAGAAACAACATCAGATATCAACAAAATCAACTACCAATACAAAATTTAAATGAAATGAAATTTATAACACAAATACAAAACACACACACACACACACACACACCATATTATAGACATTTAAAATATTGGTTTATACAATTATTTAAGTATAAATTATCACATACATTCAAAAACATCAATGTTCCTTTGTCTTTTTATCCTGACCCCAATCTATGCTATTGTCGAACAAACCACCTATGCTCGAGCAAAAGAACACACTTGTATAAGAAAATAATTCTTATGTTAGTAATAATATAAAGAAATAAATTAGCATAAAGTGTTAATTTTAAACCAAACTTTTAGTCATACAAGGGACACTACGTATCAGATTGAGTTGTGGTTGATTCATGCACGCTGCACAATTTCTTGTTCGCCTTCAAGAATTATCACTATGAAAATTAATTAAATAATTATAAGTTAAAATTGATAAGGAAATAAATTATGCAATACCAAATAGAATGATAAGAAAATAATATAGGCTTGTTTTCTCAGTTTTGGTGACGTGATATGTGTTTTAAAATAAAATGACACTTATATATTAAAAAGATAAACTTGGAGTCATACTGGTCACACTGTGCATTAGATTGAGGTTCTGTTGATTCATAGACATCTGAAATGACTTATAGATCATTTTCCTAAATTATCAAAACAATCTGAATGTGTTTGCTCGGTTTTGAGCACGTCACTTTTCATTTTTACTAAAATGTCATTTTAAACTGGAAACACACACTTTGACTCATACTGGTCACATAATGTGTCGGTTTGATGTGAGAATTATTCCTACATGTCACAAATGGTTTATGAATCTTTTTTCCTAAATTATCAAGACAATACTAGTGCATTTTCTTGGTTTTTAGTGAGTGCAACTCTTTGAACTAAAATGTCGATTTTAAACTGACAACGGACACTTTGAGTTATACCGGACACATCATGTATCAGATTGAGGTTTGACTGATTCTTACATGTCAAAAATGACTTATGGATTGTTTTTCTAAAATATCAAAACAATCCAAATGTGTTTCCCCAGTTTTAAGTAGGTTAGTTGTCCTTTTTATTAAAATTAATGTCAATTTTAAATAAAAAGACGCACTTGGAGTCATTTCGGTCACATTGTTCATCGGATTTAGGTGCAGCTGATTCTTACATGTCTCAAATGACTTATGGATCATTTTATTAAAGTATAAAAATAATCTAAAGGCGTTTTCTTGGTTTTGAGTTTTTCACTTGTCTTTTTTAATAAAATGTCATTTTAAACTGGAAACACACACTTTGACTCATACCAGTCACATCGTGTATCAGTTTGATGTGTGGCCAATGCCTACATGTCACAAATGATTTATGAATATTTTTCCTAAATTATAAACACAATCTGAGCATGTTTTCTCAGTTTTCAGTGAGTGTCACTTTTTGAACTATAATGTCGATTTTAAACTGATAACAAACACTTTGAGTCATATCGGGAAAATCGTATATCAGATTGAGGTGTGACTGATTAATAAACATAAAAAATGAATTTTGGATTTTTTTCCTAAAGTATCAAATCAATATGAATGCATTTCCTCAGTTTTGAGTAGGTCAGTTGTCCTTTTTACTAAAACTTATTTCAATTTTAAATAAAAAGACACACTTGGAGTCATACTGGTCACACTGTGCATCAGATTGAGGAGAAGATTATTCATACACATCTAAAATTACTTATATATAATTTTATTAAAGTTTAAAAACAATCCAAATGCATTTTCTCAATTTTGAGTACGACACTTATCTTTTTTACTAAAATGTCATTTTAAACTGGAAACACGCACTTTGACTCATACTAGTCATCTCATGTATAGGTTTGATGTGAGATCTATTAATAAACGTCAAAAATGAGTTTTGAATTGTTTTACTAAATTATCAATACAATCTGAGCATATTTTCTCAATTTTCAGTGAGTGAAACTTTTTGAACTAAAACATCGATTTTAAACTGATAACTGACACTT
Source organism: Viscum album (assembly GCA_963277665.1). NCBI lineage: Eukaryota > Viridiplantae > Streptophyta > Magnoliopsida > Santalales > Viscaceae > Viscum > Viscum album. Next base: position 615,568,170 of record OY728128.1, read on the forward strand.
TGAGTCATACTGGGAACATCGTGTATAGGATTGAGGTGAGACTGATTCCAACTCATCAAAAATGACATATGGATAATTTTCTTAAATTATAAAAACAATCTGAATTCATTTTCTCAGTTTTGAGTAGGTCAATTTTCCTTTTTACTAAAATTAATGTCAATTTTAAATAAAAAGATTCACTTGGAGTCATACTGATCACACCGTGCATCAGATTGAGGCAATGCTAATTCCTACACATCTCAATTGACATATGAATCATTTTCCTAAAGTATCAAAACAATCTGAATGTGTTTTCTTGGTTTTGAGTACGTCACTTGTCATTTTTACTGAAATGTCATTTTAAACTGGAAACACATACTTTGACTCATAACGGTCACATCGTATGTATATTTTACGTGAGACCAATTCCTAAACATCAAAAATGATTTATAAATAATTTTAATAAATTATAAAGACAATTAAAGAATGTTTTCTTGGTTTTCATTGAGTGACACTTTTTGAACTAAAATGTCGATTTTAAACTGATAATAGACACTTTGAGTCATACTAGGAATATTGTGTATCATATTGAGGTGAAGATGATTCCTATATGTCAAAAATGATTTATTTAATTTTTTACTAAATTATCAAACTAATATGGATGTGTTTTCTCAGTTTTGAGTAAGCAAGTTTCCCTTTTTACTAAAATTGATGACAATTTTAAATAAAAAGACGCACTTAGAGTCATACCTATCATACCGTGCATCACATTGAGGTGAGGATAATTCATAAATGTATAAAATTACTTACGAATCATTTTCCTAAAGTATAAAAAAATCCTAATGCATTTTCTCAGTTTTGAGTACGTCGCTTTTCTTTTTTACTAAAATTTCTTTTTAAACTGGAAACACGCACTTTGACTCATACCAACCACATCATATGCTGATTTGACATTCAAAAAATTCCTATAAGTCACAAATTATTTATGAATAGTTTTCATAAATTATAAAGACAATCTGAGTTCATTTTCTTTGTTTTAAGTGGGTGATACTTTTTGAACAAAAATGTCGATTTTAAACTGATAATGGACACTTTGAGTCATATAGGGCACATTGTGTATCAGAATAAGATGTGGCTAATTCTTACATGTCACAAATGAATTATGGATCGCTTTCCTAAAATATAAAAACAATAATAATGTGTTTGATTTATTTTAAGTAGGTCAATTGTCCTTTTTATTAAAATTGATGTCAATTTTAAATAAAAAGATGCACTTGAAGTCATACTGGTCACAATGTGTGTCAGATTGAGATGCAGTTGATTCTTACACATATAAAATGACTTATGGTGTGTTTTAATAAAGTATAAAAATAATCTGAATACATTTTATTAGTTTTTAGCATTCCATTTTTTTTACAAAAATATCATTTTAAACTGGAAACATGCACTTTGACTCATACCGATCACATCGTGTGTTGGTTTGATGTGAAACCGATTCCTACACATCACAAATTATTTTTTAACCATTTTCCTAAATTATTAAGACAATTCGAGTTCATTTTATCTATTTTCAGTGATTGACACTTTTTGAACTAAAATTTCAATTTTAAACTCATAACGAACACTTTAAATCATATCAGACACATTATTTATCGGATTGAGGTGCAGATGATTCCTACACATCACAAATGACTTATAGATCATTTTCCTAAAGTATCAAAACAATCCAAATTCACTTGAAGTTATACCAATCACACCATGTATTAGTTTGATGTGTGGATAATTCCTTAACATCTCAAATGAATTATGGATAGTTGTACTAAAATATCAAAACAATATGAATGAATTTTCTTGGTTTTGAGTACATCACTTTTCTTTTTTTACTAAAATGTCATTTTAAACTAGAAACATGCACTTTGAATCATACCGGTTACATCATGTATCGGTTTGATGTGATACTGATTCCTATACATCACAAATGATTTATGAATTGTTTTCCTAAATTATCAAGACAATATGAGTGTGTTTTCATGGTTTTTAGTGAGTGACACCTTTTGAACTAAAATGTCAATTTTAAACTGATAATGGATAATTTAATTCATACTAAGCACATCATGTATCATATTGAGGTGAAACTAATTCCTACATGTCACAAATGACTTATAGATCATTTTCCTAAAGTATCAAAACAATATGAATGAGTTTGATCAGTTTTGATTAGGTCAGTTGTTATGTTTACTAAAATTGATGTTAATTTTAAATAAAAAGAAACACTTTGATTCATACCAGTCATAATGTCTGTTAGATTGAGGTGTAGCTGATTCCTACAAATCTCAAATGACTTATGGATCATTTTCCTAATTTATTAAAAAAATACGAATGTTTTTTCTTAGTTTTGAGTACATCACTAGTCTTTTTTAATAAAATGTCATTTTAAACTAGAAACACACTCTTTGACTCATACCAGTCACATCATGTTTCAGTTTTATGTGATAAGAATTCATACACATCACAAATGATTTATGAATCATTATCCTAAATTATCAAGACAATTTGAGCATGTTTTCTTGGTTTTCAGTGAGTGACACTTTTTGAACTAAAATGTCAATTTTAAACTAATAACGGACACTTTGAGTAGTACTAGGCACATTGTGTATTAGATTGTGGTGAAACTGATTCCTACACATCAAAATTGACTTATCGATCATTTTATTAAAGTATCAAAACAATATGAATATTTTTGATTAGTTTTGAGTGTGTTATTTGTCTCTTTTACTAAAATTAATGTCAAATTTAAATAAAAAGAAGCACTTGGAGTCATACCAGTCACACTGTGTGTTATATTGAGATGTGAATGATTCCTAAATGTCCCAAAGAATCAAAAAAATACTAAATGAAAATTTTACCACACTTTCCATTGGATTTCTTTATCAAACTTTCAATTCTCCATATTGACTTGATGTTCTTAGCCAAAGTTTTTTTGTCTAAGAACATAGAGTCAATATGCAGTGTGGTGGTTCGATAAATAAAGGTAATGGAAATTATGGTAAAATTGAAAGAAAGGAAAATTTTATCTCTTTTGCGTCTTGTTTTAGATAGTTGAAAACAAAATATGTCTTCCCAAAATATTTGTGAAAAAATTAAATAAGTATTAGATAAAAATGATAAGGAAATTAACTTAAAAATATTAGATAAAATGATGAAAAAATTAATCAAATAATCAGTAGGAATTAACCTTTTCATGATGGTTATATCATTATCTTAGTTGTAGGATTGAATTCAAATCTCTCACGAGCATGAGCAGGTTCGAACAAACCACCCCAACTTGAAAAAAATAATCCACATATATAAGAAAACAATTATTATATTAGGAATACTATAAATAAATAAATTAAACATAAATATGAAACAATGCATTAATTATATGAACAATAATTTCACTATGAAAACATCAAGATTACCTCTGTGATTAAGAATAGGAGGAAACTTGAAGGAAAGTGATAAGTAACAACACTGTAGGCGTGAAAAGGTTTTGAGGGAGAAGAAATATGTGGAATTTTTATTGCAGAAAGACATGAAAGATGGAAAATAATATTCTAAAATAAGGGAACTGTAAAAATATGAATTTCCAAAATATATATGAAAAAAACTAAATAAGTATTAGATAAAAATGATAAGGAAATTAACTTAAAAATAGTAGATAAATGATGAAAAAAATAATTAAATAAGTAGTATGAATTCAACTTTTCTTTATGGTTGTATACATTCTTGACCCATTTCATTGTTGTTATTATCTTAGTTGTGGCCTTGAAGTCTAATATCTCGTGAGTATGAGACTCTTCGAATAAACCACCCTAACTCAAACAAAATAATCCACTTGTATAAGAAAACAATTCTTATGTGAGTAATACTAAAAATAAATAAATTAAAAATAAATATGGTATAATACATTAATTCTATGGACAATGATTTTACTATGAAAACATCAAGATTACCTATATGATTGAGTAGTGGATGGAACTTGAAGGAAAGTGATAAATTCCAAAACTATAGGGTTGAAAGGGTTTTGAGGGAGAAGAATTATGTGGATGTTTTGGTACATCAAGGCATGAAAGATAGAAAAAAATATTTTAAAATAAATTAAATCTATAAGGAATAATTAAAAGTAAATCAAAATTTCGTTATATAATTTTTAGGTAAAATAGAGAAAGTATATCATAACATTACCTTTACATCTTCCAAAATCATTTCCTTCATTATAGTTGTTCTTCTGTAGGATTGGTAACATCATCATGTGTAGAATACATTGTCTGCATGAGTAATAAAACATTTCATTTAAATTATGTTAATGTAGTATAGAATAAATAATATTATGAGAAAAAACATAGTATATTAATTTTTTTTACCTTCTCATTAAACTCTATTTTTGTTTTTTAAAGGTTTTAGGGATTTGGTTCCTCTATCAAGAATCCAAATCCCCTCTTTGTAGTTCCCTATAATGTACATGAAATTATTTACATTGGGACCAACATGAATTTATTATGATCTCCCAATGAAAGGTTCATCCTCAATTAAATTTTCATTTGACCCGAAATTTGTTTTAGCCACCAGTAATAAAATCAACCAATTATTGTTTAATGGATTTGAGACATAAAATACTTGAATTGATTATGATTCCATTATGAACGACTTGTCTTTTCCCCCTTCTACACTGAAATTCACCTTCATGAAGCCCATTTCATCAACTTTCATTGCACTCATATTATCAACCCATTTGAAATAGAAAACAAGAACTTGAAATTTTGTATAATCTAACTCGTATATCTGTTTGATAATTCCAAAATATAACATATTTTCATAAATTGGATTTCTATCTTTGGAACCAGATATGTGCATTGCTTCCACCACAAGTGTAACACCACTATTTTGCATCATACTGTAGTAATTGTGTTATTTTATATAGAACGTATAACCATTGATTACAAAACCAGTGTAATATATAAAATTTTCATTCGGTCCCTTGGATAGCCATAGAAGTCATTCGAAAATTGAATTCATATTTTCAGATAATTCCTAATAAATTTGATCATAGAACCATCCTATAAACTGTTGATTATGTGTATTTGATATAAATCCTTCAACCCTTGATGAATTAAAATCTCTAAGAATTTCTTTGTGGGATTGAATGTATGGATCAACATATTCACTATTATGTAAAATGTAAAGGTGCTCTTGCTCCTTCTTTGTCAAGGTAATTTTTAAAACATAATCCCTTTTCCCACAAGGAATTCATTGTGATGAGACTTTAGGAGACCAATTCTATCAAAATTTGATAGGTAATCTGTACATAATTCAAAAGATTCTTAAAAAAATATACCGTTATTCAGTGAAACCTTCCAACTGACTTTGATTCTTGACATACCCTTTTAAAATATTCATATACCGTTTAATGGAGTACATCCATCTGTAATGGATAGGACCACATAGTTGAACCTCTCTAACCAAGTGAACCATAAGGTGGACAATTATATCAAAGAATTATGATGGTAAGAACATATATAATTCAAATATTATGACTAAAACCTCCTTCTTCATGATTAGAAATTTCTCTGAGTCTATAAATTTACTATATATGGCTCCGAAAAAGAATCATAGTCTGGTTAATGTATGACATACATTTTGAGGAAGAATACAACCATGGTAGAAAGTTATAATTTACCAACATGACATACCATGTACTATGAGTACTAATTTGTACACCAAAAGTATTTATTCCATCTATAGATAATTCAAGATAAAATTTTCTCAGCTCATTTCCAAATTCAGGATACTCGTAATCAATTTTCTTCCACTAAGGAGAATTTTCTAGATGATGTTGGTTCCCATATTTAATTATTTTATCTATATTCCAGGTCAATTGTATCATGGTTTCCTAACATCCATACAGTCTTCTAAACCATGGAATTATAGGAAAGTACCATGAAGATTTTGAAGGACTTGAATCATTTTTCTTGTATCAATTTTCACCACACTTAGGGAATTTTATGAGTGATTCACGGTCCTTTAGAAACAATATGAAATAATTTGAACAAGCATGTATTTTTTAGAGATCATTCCCATTGAATGTATCATTCATTTAGTGTCATATATTCTAAATAGTAGTTCATATTCTTCTGATAGCATATCATTCTGGAGACCAAGTAGTTCTGTAAAGCTAGTGTCACTTCATCCTTGTCATCTTTCAAATTAAACAACTTCAATACATCTAAAAATGTTGTGTAATTAATACAACCTATATAGAATGGTCTCTTAGGATATATATTTAACTTCTCAAACAAATTTTTACAATCATGAAGGTCATATTTAATTTATATTTTCATTACTTCCATGCGATCTCTGTCATCATTTACACCGGTATTCATATCAAATGATCCATAAATTACAATATCATCCCAATCAGTGTGCACATTAAGTTTTTACCCATGTTTAGTCCAAAATTTATAGCTATAATCTATTCTGTGAAAAATTAAATGTTCTTACAACTCTTCCTAACTATTTTTTATTGAATAATAACAATGTAAACACAGGCTAAGGATTTGATAAGGGTTGTATGCATACTCTATTGAAAACTTGATGAAATTTTTAACTCTATATTCATAATATTTTTTCAAACTATTAGCGTGCATCCATTTTCAATTCATATCCATCCTATTGGGTTCATAAAATATTCATTTTGTATAAATAAATACACATAATATATTCATTATCAAAGGTGAAAGTTATAGATAATTATAATAAGGGAAACACAACACTTGATTGTTTCAAATAATTTCAGTATGCTTTGAAGAAAATGGGTAATTGAATTTAAGAAAATAATTATTCAACTATGGTAGGTGTTATCCTCTAAATTTATCCAAAGGTGACATTTATATACAACTTTTATCCTTATCATCTCATCTCCTGAACATTTATCACTGCATTTTTTTGACACTCATCCCCAGTATTTTATAGAAACGAACCAATTGTTCTTGAAATACCATGAGTAGTAGTCATCCATGGGATAACTACTTAGATTAGTATAAAAAATATGGAAGATATGAGGGATGAATCTCAAGAAAAAAAATTTCAATAATAACTGTTTGGGAGATAAAGCTGATGAAGATGACAGATGTACTCCATTATGTTCTATAAAAGGGGTAATGCCTCCCATTTGTGATAATTAAACCATTGGCACTAGTTATTAACTCGTGTCCTATTGACGATGAGATTTGGGGGGAAAACATTCTTGTATGTGAGTCAAGGGGTCTCGGTGGGGACATGTTATGATATATGAATCCTTGGGGCCTCTACGAATTCTATATTTATAGTAGAAATACCACTGGTAATACTTTCAATCCTCTAACTAAGACTAGTCCTGTCACGACCCGCCTTTACCAATATGAGAGAAGGGATAGAAAACTGCCATACCCTTCCTTCCTCAAGTTTAAGGAGAGATAATGACCCTTGAGTCCCACCTTCAATAGGCCCTAGATTGGTGACTAGAACCAAGGGTATAGAATCACACGTAAAATGGAAGTCGTTACCATTTTTATTTAGTAGAATTGGGAGATAAGATAGTAAACCCCAACAACACAAAAATTGGAAATAAAAGTAAATCAAAAAACAATCCATTCCCATATGCATGTTCTGATATAAATTGCTACAAGGTATAAGAAAACTCCAAGGGGAAGTACCAAAATAAAAGAAAAGTAGCAAAGTTAACGGTCCCGACGTTTGAGCTAATAGGGTCCAGCACATTCCTCAAAGTCCTCCTGGAAACCTGAAAGTAGTTTTATATACATAGGGTGAGTATATAGGTATACTCAGTAGGGAAAACCAAAAGCTCTCGTGCACAAGTGGGGAGACAATCTAATGCCCCGTGAAAAAATAGAGATAACCAAAACACCTATCAAGGAAAACTATCCACCCAGCATCACCAAGGCACACTCCCTAAATAACATAAGATAGGTAAAGTAATAGTAATAGCACATCGACATTTGGGTACCCCACACTACTTTTCCATTGGTTATTTAAGACATCCTACACATTATACATCCCCCTCCATTTTCACTGCAGTCCCACTACTACACCAACAATAACCTTATGGGCCACCACAACCACGTATCTTGCCCACAGACACCTAGGTCACCAAAACCACGTATCCTTCCTGTAGACACCTGGGTCACCACAACCATACGTAACCATACCCGAAGACACCTGGGCTAGAACAACTACCACCACGCCCGAAGACACCTGAGCCTCATCCCGAAGACATTTAGGAAACAAACCTACCTGCACACACCTGGGTCAATCACAACAACATACTCCACCTGAAGAGTCTTAGGCAAAAGATGGACCTTAGGCCATCATAGCCTACCTGAAGAGTCTTAGGCTATGTGGGAAATGGATCAGAAAATGAGCTAGTAACTAGCCACTCATAAGAGTGTTGGGAAAACACCCTCCCCCATTAAATGGGGGTGTTCAGCATGAAGTGATCAACTTGGGTGGGGTGAAAATAAGAAACATAAGAACTAAATTATACATATAGGTAAAAAAGAAATCATACCAACCTAGGGGTTCCAAAACCATCCCATACACAAACACCCTCATTACTATTCATTCATAAAAATTAAAATAGCCACAACCAAGTCACAAATCATTCTCAAAAAAACCATTTCCCATTGAACTCATTCTTGTTATCACATTCAAGTGGTTACATTTAAATAATTATTCACTACTAAAAAACTAATAGGTATAGACACAAGACAAGGAAAGAAAAATAGCCAAGAAGCAAATTATGAATTCATACTCGGTTCTCTTATAAAGTCACAACAACAAAAGGGATCCATGGGATCCCTTGAAGTACTGGAACCAAAACAAGCCCCAACATATGGCCCCACACGGCCTCAGATACACAAACCAACAACTGCACAATAGGGGATCCCATCCCCATCCATGTCACCCCACAAGTATCATGCAGAACAACCACACATATCACCAGAACAGAGCAAGGGAGTTTTCAGATTTAGAAACACCATTATTTTAGTCTATTCTTTCTGTTTGGTTAATCGAGGTGACCACACAAGGATTATTATTCATTGGGCACCCATTTAATCAACTAAGTTTACGTGATTAACCAGTTTCCATGTTACATCCATCCAATCACATAATTTATCTAGAAAACAAAGGTTAATTAGTGTGAAATAAAGGACCACAAATAGCCACAATTTTTATTGGACATAAGCCCATAAAATTCACAACATATAAGAAAAGGTAAAAGAGTACAACAACATCATCAAACACCCCCTTCATTCTTTAGAAACCATTTATTATCTTTGTTAAGGATGGGTTTCTTCCACGCCCCGAGGAAACATTATCATACCCACCCCACATGATACACAGTAAAGAGATACAAAGGAAAAATCCCACTTGGATGATCAAAAATCAAAGTTTTTCTCCACGCGCCAAGTACTGGGGATGTGCGACTTACAAGGGAGAAACTCCGAGGACTCCAAGAGTGAGCAGGAAATCTCTAGCACAGGCGCACCACTAGCCTTGAGAAGGGGGACTCCAAACACACCAAGGAAAGAAAAAGATAATATCCAAGAAAAAAAGAATCCCCATTCAATAAAAGGTGAGATCCTAGAGTTACGAGATTACAATCTTGAATGACTTTAAAGGTAGATTGTGGTTTCACCACACAGTTGGACGGTTACACATGATAAAATTAATTGTTATTTAATAATTCTCATTGGAGAGGTGTCTATAATAGCTGTGAGTTAAAATATTTCATTTAGACAGAGGAAAATGCATAACAGTGACACAAAGTTTGGGTCAGTCGAGGGTCGCCCCACTCCTGGAGATCTAAAACATCATTTATGGTCTTTAAAAACAACAACATCAACCCAATTTAAAGAGTCATTAAACCTTAAAGGAAGAATTATGAGAAACTGGGAAAAGAAACCTCTGAAACCCCTATGGAACTAATCGGTGACACACTGATTGGTGACTCACTAATCCGTGACTCACCGATCGGTCAGACCGATCAGTGACTCACCGATTGGGGACACACCGATTGGTGACACCGATGGGTGATGCCACGATGACACCCTGCCACCGACACCACCTCCCTCACGACTCACTAATGGGTCCAGGGTGCACCATCACCAAAAATTGACAAAGTAATGGAACAGGAGGGTCCAAGCCATTACATCAGATACCTCTCAAACTATTCTCATCCTCGAGAATCCAAAATAGACCCTAAGAAAAGAGAGGGGTCTGAACAACCACCCCGAAGATACCTCTCACAGGTAAACCTCCTCGAAATCTAGGAACAATTCTCCCTCAAGTACACAAACATAAAAAGGTCACATCATCTAGTTATATGGATTAGGGTGTCCCTTCCTCCATGTCAAGATACTATCCGCTTTGGGTAGTACTGACTCAACCGCACAGGTTTAATCACATCCACCCAATTGTGTCTTGATTAGGGATCAGGTCCTCCCCTCCCCACATTCAGGACTCTTCATACACATTTAGAGATTAAGGAAAAAAACACATTTCATAGTTAACAAGGTCAATAAATACATCATAAACAAGTAAAAAAAAAATATAACAAAACTCAAAACAACTTGGGGTACTAGGCGCGCATCTGAGCTTCTCGCTCCCAAGTACTCTCCTCAAGGCCACCGTGCCTCCACAACACATGAACTAAAGGGATGGTTCATCCCTGAAGCACTTTCTCCTTTTGATCTTCGATCCTCACTGGTCAATCCAAGAATGTAGTATCATCCCCTATATCCAACTCTCCCCAATAAATGATATGGGAATCATTGTGTAGATATCGATGAAGCTAAGAGACATGGAAAACATCATGGATCCTTTCCAACTAAGGTGGAAACTCCAGCTGATATTCCACCTCATCAACTTTCCCAAACACTTATAAAGGCTCGATGAACCTAGGAGAGAGCTTTATCCCCTTGCTGAACCTTATCTACCCACGTCATGGGGAAACCTTCAAGAAAACATGGTCTCAACCTTGAACTCCAAGGGCCTCCTACTACGATCGACCCATGATTTCTACTGATCCTGGGATTCCTTAATCCTCTCACACATAAGATGAGCCTTATCCATTGTGATCTACACTGCCTCTGGGCCAAGAACACCTGCCTCCCCAACCTCTGTCCAGCACACGGGTGAGTGACACGGTCTCCCATACAAGGCTTTGAACAAAGCCATGCCAATGGTAGAGTGATAACTATTGTTGTAGGAAAACTCTACCAAAGGAAAGTGTCATAATCATGATCCATCGAAGTCCAAAACACATGCTCGTAGCATATCCTTTAATGCCTGGATGGTCCACTCTCTCTGCCCATCTGTCTGGGGGTGGAAAGCAGTGCTAAGGCGTAGCTGGGTGCCAAAAGATTGCTGTAATCCCCTCCAGACTCGTGAGGTAAACCATGCATACCTATCCAAGACTATAGACCTCATAACTCCATGAAACCACACCACCTCATCCACGTATCTTTGTGCTAAGGCACCTACCACACTCGATTCCTTGATCGCCAGGAAGTGAGCTGATTTTGTCTGCCGGTCTACCACTACCCAGATAGCATCACATACTCCTTGAACCCTAGGTAGTCCTGTGATAAAATCCACCAATATGTCATCCCATTTACACTTGGGGACATCTAAAGGCTGAAAAAAACCTCCTGGGATGCGGTGTTAATCCTTCACCTGCTGACACACCAGGAACCTTGCCACAAACTCTGCCACTGGCCGCTTCACCCCGGGCCACCAAAATTGACCCCTCAAGCCCTGGTACATCTTGGAAAATCCTAGGTGTACTGCCAGGGGTAAGTTTTGTAACTCACCAAGAATTATCCCATGCATTTCCACAAGGATAAAAAACTTTCCATGAAACAACATCTAATTTTGTCCGTCTTCTGACCATCCTTTCGGAGCATTGCCCTAGCTAACATGATCGTGCATCACTTCAGCCTCTATGTCCCCCCACTGATATTCCTCCACCTGCTACAACAGGGAGGACTGTACTGTCATCTAAAAAAGACAGCCTCTACCATCCTCCACCCTTTCATCTTGGTTTAGGGCATCCAACTCCTCCATTTCTTTCCAAGAATTTTCCAATTATTGGACCGCATCCTTTTGCAACTTTCTAATCAAGGCATCGAACACCACATTCCCCTTTCCTGAGGTGTAGGAAATCTCAAAGTCACAGTCCTAAAGAAACTCCATCCACCTCCACTTCCACAAGTTTAGGTCTCACTGAGAGAAGATATACCTCAATCTTTTGTGATCCGTGAAGACCAAAAAGCACTCCCCAATGAGGTAGTGCCGCCACAAATTTCGTGTGAACACAACTACTTCGAGATCCAGGTCGTGGGTGGAATAGTCACATTCATGTGAATGTAACTACCTAGACCCATAAGAGATCACCCCCACTACTGAATCAGAACACACCCTAGGCCAAGTCCAAAAGTATCACAAAACACTTCAAACAACACCCCTTCCTCTGGAAACCTGAGCACTAGATCACAGACCAACATTTTCTTCAGATAGCTGAAAGCTGCTTGAAACTACTCACTTCGCACAAAGGCCTGGTCCTTTTTGGTCAAAGATGTTAAATGAGCTGCAACTTGAGAGAAGTTGGGTACGGACCTATAATAATAGCCTTCCAAACCCTGGAAACTGCGAACCTTTGTCACATTCTTGGGTGATTCCCAATAAACAATTGCTTCAACCTTTGACGGCTCAACCACTACCCCTTGTCGAGACACCACATGTCCAATAAAATGCACTTCTCATGTCAAGAACATACACTTGGAGAAATTCCCATAGAGCTGGTGACGTCAAAGGATCTCCAAGACCATCCCAAGGTGCTTAGTATGTTTCTCCTCTGATCTTGAGTAGATCAATATTTCATTGATGAACACAATGACAAAATGGTCTATAAACTCATGTAAAACAGAGTTCATGAGCCCCATGAACACAAAAGGTGCATTTATAACACTGAAATTCATGACTACAAACTCAAATTTCCCATACCTGCACCTAAAAGCAGTATCCAGGATATCATTGTCTTTCACCCTTAATTGGTGATACCCAGACCGCAGATCGATCTTAGAGAACCAACCTGCTCCCCTCAGTTGGTCAAAGAGATCGTCTATCCTTGGGATAGGGTAACGGTTCTTGACCATTGCATGATTTAGTCTCTGGTAGTCTATGCACAACCTGAGACCACCATCTTCCTTCTTCGTGAATAAGACCGGAGCACCCCATGGTGACACGCTGGGTTAGACAAAACCCTTCTTCATCAGATCGTCAATCTGAATCTGCAACTCCCACAACTCAGAAGGCAACATCTGATAAGGAGACATCGAAATCGGATGGGCACTTATTTGTAAGTCTATCCAAAACTCAACATCACATTGAGGGGGTAAAGTCACAACCTCCTCAGAAAAAACATCCAGGAACTCTCTGAAAACTCTCGAAACATCCATCATCTCAACATATACGGATTATTCTGAAATCTATGACAACTTAGAAAGAAGAGGCTCCACACGCCATCTCCTCACATGAGAAATCTATTCTCCAACAAAATCCACACGTTGGCTATCTTCATCGGAGAACATGACTCTTCTTCAGAAGCAATCGATAAGAGAATGCACAGAAAACAGCCAGTTATGCCTAGGATGACATCGTATGACTGCATTTGTAGTAGAAGGAGATCCCCACTAGACTGATGCGGCCCCAACATCAATCTTTATCCTCAATAGACATCAAACAGGCTGGTATGACCCCCAACTGGCGTACTCAGCACTAGGTGAATGGAGATTCTCTCTATGTCTTGGCCTAAGGCATGGGCTAGACCAGGTGTAATAAAGGATTGTGAAGCTCCTGAATCAAACAAGGCGCAAGCAAGAGTGCTAAATAAGTTGATCATACCTCGAACGACTTCTGGACTTGCTGAAACAGTTTCCTCTATGGCATGAAACTGCCCACGCCCATCTCCTTTGCCCCTTGAATATTAGATGCCTCCCCGACCACACCCTGTTTGAGGTCCCTGAGGAGTGCCCTGAGTTCGGCCTCCTCCTTCAACATCTGGTCTCTAAGGAGTGGGAGCTCGTTGTACCTGCTGCTATTACTTAAAGGGCCTACCTGGAAACTACTGATGTTGAGGTGGGCACTGAACCTGCCCACCCCCACTATACTGCACTCGGTCTGGGCACTGATTATGAAGGTGCCCTCGATTGCCACAGATAAAGCATATCGGTTCTGGGACCGAAAATAAAGGTCGAGGACTGGGAGATCGAAACTGGAACTACTAGGGCCTACTCCCCACTGGATGAAACCTAGAAGGCCCTAATGCTAGAGACCTGCTGCTGATGTCCTTCCCCTTTGATGAGCCCAATTGGCTCCCCTCGTGCGGCACACCTCCCAGCGTGTGCATCCTCTCCACCACTTCAACCTTCTTTTGGACCTCCAAGTATGTCGGTAGGGTGAATGGAGTAACAACATACTGAAGAGAAGGTTGTAGTGCCTCCTCTAAACATCTCACCCGAGACTCCTCATCCGGAAAAAAGGTCCAGAGAAAAATGAAGGAGATCCTTGAACTTGATCCCTAGCTCCCTCACTAACATAATCCCCTACTGAAGGGACAATAGCTCCTACCTCTTCTCATCCTTCATTGTAGAAGAAAGGAATTATGACTAGAATTCCTTCTCAAAGTCAGCCTAAAAAAATCTCACTCTCCATCCTCTCATCGAGGTAGAGTGTCCACCACTGACACACTTCCCCCCTCATCTGACTAACTTCCAAAGGAACCAAGTACTCATCCGGAGCCCGGATCAAGATGAAAGCTATCACCAACTCCTCGAGCCAGCTTTCGGTCTCCATGTATGATATGCTACCCTCATAATTCCTGAGGGTCTACCGCTGAAAGGCACAAAGCGTCCTCTACCACTGGTTATCCTCCTCCTCTTGATCATTCCTCCACTGATTAGATAGATCAGCCTCTTAGGCCTCGATTGACCACACTACTCATGGTCGTCGTTTGGGTTCCATAGCTATAAGGTAAACAAGGAATGTCTATGCCCGGGTAGTGTATAATATTTCTTTTAAATTTTGCTTAAACTTGTTATTTATTTAAATTACCAGAACACCTAGAACACACAAGAACACAAGTCATTATGATGCATGTACCTTTCCTAGGGTCTCTACCCTATAATCAGTGTAGCCTCACTCGGTCGTTCAGTAAGTCCCGAGTCCTTGCATCAGATCATGGGGGCCCTAAAATCCAATTTACTAGCTGGTATTCCCTAGCCTATTTCACACACCAAGATTTCATAACACTGTTTCTATACCATCCCATGAAATCCTCAGCGTACCTAACCCCGAGCTCCATCCTATCTCTCAACCATTTTCCTCTGATACCATTCTGTCATGAACCACCTTCACCGAGATGAGAGAAGGGACAAAAAACTTCCAAACCATTCCCTCCTGAAGTTTAAGGAGAGATAATAACCCCCGAGTCCTGCCTTCAATAGGCCCTGGAGTGGTGACTAGCACCAAGGGTATAAAATCACATGTAAAATGGAAGGCGTTACCCTTTTTATTTAGTATGATCAGGAGATAAGATAGTAAATCCCAACAACACCAAAATTGGAAGTAAAAGTAAAGTAAAAAACAATCCATTCCCATATTCATGTTCCAATATAAAGTTCTACAAGGTACAAGAAAACTACAAGGGGAAGTACCAAAAGAAAAGAAAAGTAGCAAAGTCAATAGTCCTAACGTCCGAGCTAATAGGGCCGGGCATGGTCCTCGAAGTCCTCCTGGAAACCTGAAAGTAGTTTTATATACATAGGGTGAGTATACAGGTATACTCAGTAGGGAAAACCAAAAGCTCTCATGCATAAGTGGGGAGACAATCTAATGCCCCGTGAGAAAATAGAGATAACCAAAACACATAGCAAGGAAAACTATTCACCCAACTTCTCCAAGGAACACTCCCCAAATAACGCAAGTCAGATAAAGTAATATTAATAGAACATCGACATTTAGGTACCCCACACCACTTTACCATTGGTTATTTAATACATCCTACGCATTAGACCCCCCCCACCATTTTCACTGTAGTCCCACTGCCACCCCAACAACAACCTTATAGGCCACCACAACCATGTATCCTACCCGCAAACACCTGGGTCACCATAACCATGTATCCTACCCGTAGACACCTGATCCACCAAAACCATACATAACCACACCCGAAGACACCTGGGCTAGAACAACTACCGCCACGCCCGAAGACACCTGGACTCATCCCAAAGACACTTAGGAAACAAACATTCCCGCACACACCTGGTCGAATCACCACAACATACCCTGCCCAAATATTCTTGGGCTAAAAATGGACCTTAGGCCATCACAGCCTGCCCAAAGAGTCTTGGTCTACTCAGGAAATGGAGAAGAAAAGGAGATAATAACCATCCAATCATAGGAGTGTTGGGAAAAACACCCTCCCCTATTAAATGGGGGTGTTCAGCATGAAGTTCTCAAATTGGGTGGGGCGCGAATAAAAAACATAAGAACTAAATTATATATATAGGTAAACAAGCACTCATCCCAACCTAGGGGTTCCAAAACCAACCCATACACAAACACCCTCATTACTATTCATTCATAAAAAGCACAACAGCTACAACCAAGTCACAAATCATTCCCAAAAAATAATTTCCCATTAAAACCATTCTTGTTATCACATTCAAGTAGTTCCATTTAAATAATTCTTCACTACCGGGCAACTAATAGGCATAGCCACAAGCCAAGGAATGAAAAACAACCAAGAAACAAATTAAGCATTCACACCCAATTCTCTTGTAAAGTCACAACAAAAAAGGGATCCGTGATATCCCTTGAAGTAATGGAACCAAACCAATCCCCAACATACAACCCCAGATGGCCTCAAATCTACAAACCAACAACTTCACAATAGTGTATCTCATCCCCATCCACGTCACCCCACAAGAATCATACAGAACAACCACACATATCACTAGAATAGAGCAAGGGATTTTTCGGGTTTAGATACACCATTCCTTTAGTTCTGTATTTCCATTTGGTTAACCGGGGTGAAGACACAAAGATTATTATTCATTGGGAACCAATTTAATCACCCGAGTTTATGTGATTAACCAGTTTTCATGTTATAGCCATCCAATCACAGAATTTATCCATAAAATAGAGGTTCATTAGTGTGCAAGAAAGTACCACCAACGACCACGATTTTCGGTGGACATAATCCCATACAATTCAAAACATATAATCAAAGGTAAAAGAGTACAACAACATCATAAAACACCCCCCTTAATTCTTTAGAAACCATTTATTTTCTTCATTAAGGTTGGGTTTCTTCCACGCCCTGAGGAAACATTATCATACCCACCCCACATGATTCATATTAAAGAGAGATAAAGGAAAAACCATACTTGGATGATCAACGAACAAAGTTTTTCTCCACGCACCAAGAACTGGGGATGCATGAATTGAAGGGAAGAAATCTGAGGACTCCAAGAGTGAGTAGGAAAGATCCAGCACAGGTGCACCACTAGCCTCAGGAAGGGGGACTCCAAACGCACTAAGGAAAGGAAAAGATACCAGCTAAGAAAAAAAAGAATCCCTGTGCGATAAAAGGCGAGATCTTAGAGTTATAGGATTAAAATATTGAATGACTTTTAAAGGTGGATCATGGTTTCACCATGCGGTTGGACGATTACACATGGTAAAATTAATTTTTATTTAATAATTTTCATTGGAGAGGTGGCCATAAGAGCTGTGAGTTAAAATATTTCATTTAAATAGAGGAAAAAGCATAACAACAACACAAATTTTGGGTCAGTCTATGGTCACCCCACTCCTAGAGATCTAGAACATCATTCATAGTCTTTAAAAACAATGGCCTCATCCCACTTTAAAGAGGCATTAAACCTTAAATAAAGCGTTATGAGAAACTGGGGAAAGAAACCCCCAACAAACCCGTGGCACCGATCAGGTGTGGCATCGATTAGTGACTCACCGATCAGGGACACCCTGATTAGTGACTCACCGATCGGTGACTCACTGACTGGGGACACACCAATTAGTGACTAACTGATCGAAGACTCACCGATCAGGGACACACCGATCAGTGAGACCAATCGGGGACACACCGATTGGCGAGACCGACCGGGGACACCGATGGGTGACACCACGCTGACACCCTGCCACCGACACCACCTCCCTCATGACTCACTGATGGGTCTAGGGTGCCCCAACACCAGAAATTGAAAAAGTAATGAACCAGGAGGGTTCGTGCCATTAAAAATCCTACCTCTATTAAAATTATCCATAAAGTCTTTCTTAAACCCACTAAACAAATAAAAATATAATATATGAAATTAAAGAGTAATAAGAAACCCAAATATGATAAACAAGAATAATAAAATCTCATTACATAAATTATAAGATATAAAAATGTATTAATAAAACACTTTAATAATAATTATGGAAAATATAGAAGTTTTAATTTAAATGCTAGATAACCCACTCTTAAAAAAATATTTTTGAAGTGAGATGAATATTCATAAGTAAAATTGGATGATGAATTTCAAACATTGAAGGAAATCTATTGAACATGAGACAAATTAAATAGTTGTATAAAGGATTATCAATATTTTCTAAAAACATAGATTTATGTGAAGAAATAATTAGAAATGTAATATGAAAAATAATGGAATGTAAGAGGAATTTATTATTGATTTCACACTAAAGGATTTACAAAATAAACATACCTTAATATTATATATTTATTGTTCATTTTATTTCAATGAAATTCCATATTTTATGTATTACACCCTATTTTTAAATTATTCCACACTTTTTATGTCATTCTCACACATTATAGGATTTTTGACTTGTATTTTGATCCATATAATAAATTTTATGTTTACTTAACAATATGTTTATGGAATTATGTTACTCTAACATGTTTTATAATTATCATATAAGGTCATTTGATATTTTGTTAAGATATTTATATATTTATCATGTTCTCCTTCATGTTTATGATTTGACACATTATGATATACTTTTCCCTTACCAAGCATCCGAGCATAACCCTTTATTATGTTTCCATCACCCAGGTTATTAAGATGATTATATCATGTGAGATTTCTAAAGGGATATAGAGGAGTGGGATTATAGAGTAGAGTTTTCAAGTGTTGTAAAATAAGTTGTTTATGAAACTAATCTCCCAGACATTAAACTTTTGGTCCTTAGGTTGTGCAGCTATTTGTGAGATGTATTATCTAAATCATGAAATTATTTTATTATTTATGTTATTATTATCTTGGGTCCCTTTATTTGTTGTGGTTGTGGTTGTGTAATTAAGGTCGATCATTATTTTAGGTTTCATGCCAATGGAATTAAAAACTATCATTCCCTCTTTCATATTCCTACTCCTAATTGTTTACATGAAGGTAGAGTTCTATTCAATCAAGAATCAATTGATTAAAACCCTCATGACAATTTTTTTATAGGATCAATCATTTTTTGGGATTGTTCATTGCAAAGAAGATTGGGAGTTATGGGAAACCCAAATGTGTTTTCTAATTGTAATTAAATATTCACTACAAAAATAATATATTTTATAAACATAAAATACATATTATCATTTTTAATTTATTAATACATATTTAATATTTTAAAAATATTCTATTTCTTTATTTAATTTCATAATAGTATTTATTAGTTTTAAAGAAATTAAATTATGCTATTTAATAAATCAATACAATTATTTTTATAATAATAAACACACATTAATAAATTTGAAAATACTTATTTTATTTTCACAACAACATCAATTATTTTTTTGGAGGATTTTCAATTACAAATAAAAAAATGATATTTTGAGTCATTCACACTGATAGCTAGTGATCTCCCAATCCTTACTACAATAGATTTTCTTTAAATAAAAAATCATTGAATTAGTCAATGGTGGTTATGGGGGTGGTCATAACTTGATTCTTGATTACCTAGAATGATACCTTTTGGTACATGGTTAGGAGAAATAGAATGTAGTGGGTGTTGATAATTTTAAATTTCACTTGCATGAAACTTGAAATAAATATCTCCATCATAGTCATAAATGCAACCACAATCAAAACCATAATAAATATGAAATAAGTCTATATTAGATTATGATTTTTTTTTGAAAAGTGAACACCTCAGCGCGCCTTGACGTGAAGCGAGGAAAGGCACACCTAGTGCTTCTCACCACTGGTGAGGCGTTGTGACCTCACTGAGATGCACCAAAGGCGTTCACCTTATGCGCTAACTCAAGAGGAATGTGGCGGAAATCAAGGGAGACCTAATGGAAATCGGGGGTGGCGGTAGAAATAATGATGATAATAAAAACACAAATAGATATATCCAAACAAGCAATCAATGAGTGAGGCGAAGGATAAAATAAAATACCTTGGATTGAATCTTTGAGTCCTTCGAGAGAAAGTAAATATATTTTCAAACCTGGATTTCATTTGAGACCTGGATTTTTTTGGCCCTTGAATCATTCGAGCCTTAGATTCGAGCATTGGAATTTTTGGAGCCTTGATTTTAGCCTTGATTCAAGCTTGGATTCGACAATGAGGAGCGCCGAAAGTAGAGGGATTCCACAGAAAGCTACAGATATTGTGACTGGTTCACGATGGTTATGGTTCTTAAAATAGATCGAAACACTTTTATTAGCGCTTCCAAAAAATGATGATAAGGATCCCTTTTATTAGTGCTAAGTTAATAAGCATTGATAAAAGGAATATTTATCAGCGTTTTTTTAGTGTTGATAAAGATAGAGCTTTATCAGTGCTAAAAAATATTGATAAAGATTCCTTTTATCAGCGCTTATTACTTAAGCACTAATAAAAGATTTATAATTATAATTATAAATATTTTTTGTAATTATATTTATATAATTATATATATATTTAATAAATATATATAAATATAAAGATAGTAAATATATTCATTATTTAAATATATTTATTTTAATTTCATAATTATTTAAATATATAATTAGTTATTTATAAATATATAAATACTTTAAAAAAAAATATTTATATATTTATATCATTAAATATATTTATATAATTATATATATATATATAATAAATATAGTAAATATATTCATTATTTAAATAAATTTATTATAAATTTATAATTATTTAAATATATATAATTAATTATATATTATTATTTATTTATAATTATATAAATACTTTTTTTAAATATATATTCATTTTTTTGTATCCTTGTGAACCTTTAATGTTAGTAAATACAAATGTTTAATGGGTGAGGTAAATGTACTTTGTGAAGATATTTTTGATTAGTTGGTTGATAATTTAGATCATTTTGATTAAACCTTCCATTTCACCCCATTCCCTTTGTACAATTTTAATACCATTCATCAGTCCAAACAGTTTTTCATTAATTTTTAAAGGTTTTTCATGAAAAATAAACTGGAAATGAATACCTCCTTATTGATGTGTTTTTTTAAAAGATATTATAGCCATGATATGAATGTTACAATAGCTTGTTCGACCATATGAATATCTATATCATCAAGTGGAACATGTATCTTGGTGATCAGCTATTGAGCTATGTTAATCCCAACTCTCACATGACATATTGGAATTTGTATATTGTGTAGAATATCTCCTTGGATGTTGTACACAATACCCTTTGTAATAAGTCCATGGTTGGGTGTTGATAGATATAAATCAAAATAATTTTCACCCTGTATAATATCAATAAATGAAAGGTATCTGTAGAGACCCAAAGCTTGATGTAATAGAACATTACATTACTTATGTGGAGTACTTAATACATAACAAAAACCAACACTCAAGGATCATAATAGTTTAGTGTCTTTGGAAACTCAGAACAAAATCTTCTAATCATTGTGAAAGATCTTCAACATCTCCCATAAAGATCTTCCCCTTTTGTTTTCTTATCTAAAACCTTTCTTTATATCCTGGGGAAAAGAAAACATATAAAGGGTGAGCTCAAATGCTCAGTAAGGGTAATCATCGAGAAAATAAAACAAACCATATACATTTGAACATAAAAACATGAACATAATGTTTAAACATCTAAATCTTGAGCAATGACATAAAACATGGCAGTACGTAAGGCATAGATCATAATGGAACATCAATCATGATAAAATAGCTTGGAAATAAAACTTGTAATTGTGGAAAAACATTAAGTACATGATATGATTTCCATAGTAGCCAAGGCATTACTGCCAAGACCATCTTAGTGGACAAAGTCCCTTACTGAACCGAGTTCACTCCTCGTTCCAGTCCTATATCACTGAACCAGATTAACTTGCCATTCCAGCCATGTCTATCTCATGAGATATAAATCTTTACCCAATGCATTGGAGGGAGATATAGGTCCCACCCATCTCATAATGAAATAATTCTTACTTGTGCCACACCATAAACATAAATCATTCATCATAACCTAAAGAATAAAATGGGTTTCATAAACATCATCCCATCATCACATAATCCATATAAAAAAATGGATATTTCATCATAAGAAAAGTGAAACCATGTAAATAATAGAGACATTATACTTGAAACATACACATATGAAATAATGTCATCTCAGATGGAAAATGGTTTTGATAAAACACTTGAAATTAATTCTTGAGTAAAATATCCTTTCTTCTTCAAAATCATTTTATTTTCACAAAATTCCATGCAATTTTAAAAGAAAAGTATTTTGTTTAAAATAGTCATAAAATATTGTAGAGTAAGCTTCATGAAAATGAGGCGTTCTGAAACCGTAAAAATCCGTTCACACTGTATAAGTTAAAAATTACATTCTTCTAGTACTTTTTTCGGAAAATTCAAAAAGTACCTCATATGGTAAACAAAAGAAAGATTCCTTATATACCATCTAGTAAAAGTAAAAATGGATAAAAAGGACTTTAAACATACATGAAAACATTTTTAGAAAACATGGACATGGATGATAACAATAACCCCAGTAAATACTTACGAATAAACAATCTATGATAAAATCGAGATTGGAAAATTTATCCCTTACCTTAGGTCCAATATGCTTCGTACGTATCTGAACCTCCTCTTCTTTGACGCGCCTCTTCTTAACCTCCTCTTAAGGCACTAGGGTTGGTCTTTTGAGGAGAAAAAAACCTCTATAATGTTTCTAGGGAATATGATAAGGTAAATGGGTAGGGGTTTTCTGAGCTTCAAGGCTCAAAATGGTGTAAAGAGAAGAGGGAAGGGGTGCCCTTTTTATAAGGGAGGAGAGGGGCACTTTAGAAAAAACTTAAAATATTATTTTATAATAAAGTCATATTCAGTTTATAATAGCTCCAAATTGATTTATTTTGAAGCTAAATTGGGTATGGGTCTAAATCCTCTAAACCAATAGGTTTTAGACAAGTTTAGGTTACTATTTTAACCTTATCATTTAGATTTAACTCTAAGTTAAATACTTTAACCTTTACCGTGTCTTCTTGTTTTCTTATACTATATGGTTAATAAAATTACTATAAAAAGACAAAAGAACCCCAAGTGGTTCATTATTAATATATATAACCTTATCTAAGTCATTTGGCCAAACCTTAGATTTTTATGAATATAATAACAATTAATAATATAATATTTGTTTTAAAAACTATTTTATGTCAATTTTGACACTATTTGGTAATTGATTTTTGTGAAAATCATAACAGAATGATTAGTTCTAAAAAAGTTAATTAAATCAATAATAACATGTCATATTAACCTATAAAATAATTTTAATTCATAAAAAGTCTCAAATTACATTTATTTGGGTATTTATAATATCAATTATTTTAATATTTCATTATTTAGATAATTACTTCATCACCATTGTGTCATAAATAAATTAAATTATTTAATGTCTAAAAATTATAAATAAAATATAATTAGGTAGTAAATAATTTTATATTTCTAATTAATATTTATGGTCTAATTTATCTTATGTATAACCCTATATTAAAAATGTTTTAGTTATTAAACTTTGATTTTAACCATTTTAACTCTTCTTTAAATAAAATAATAATAAATGTCCTAATCCAATCCAAGTGGACCTAAAGGGTAATATTTTATTCATAAGGTTTTTTTTGGTTGAATTACACTTATCCAATAGAATTAGGACATGTGTTAGGGTAATAGTAATATCATTTTTACCCTTAATTACCCTATTTACTTTTAACTGTGGTAAATAAAAGTAAAAAGTTACTATTCACCAAAAATTATTTTTATCTTATTGAACCACATTTTACTCCTTGATATTAACCGTGTCTCTCGGATTTTCTAAATTCCACTCACAGAAGTGGTAAAATTAAGTTTTATATAAATTTTCAAATTCTCCTAGGAGGTGGGTAAAAGACGGTGAAAAGTTCAATAAATTTTTTATATATCTAAAATTATTATAAAATGACTCCAATGAATTACATTGAACTTATATAGGTATTATTTATTAATTTTGACCTAAAATAAATTTAAATAAAATAAATAATTATTTAAATAAAAAGTTAGTTTTAACCAATAACTCAGTATTTTCACTATTCATCAAAAATTGAAAGTTTTCTGAAAAATACCAAAATTTTACCCTAGGCTAATTTCGATATTCCGGATCAAAAAATGAAGTCCATTTTAAAAGATAAAATTTATAAAATTTCAAAAAGTGGGTATTAATATTCATAATGGCTAGTTTATATAATATTTTAATAACATATCGTTGATTAGTGAAACTCAGTATTGCGTACAACACACACTATCATGGAAGGCCGTGATTGCGTGTAATGAAAGCCAAGTCAGGGTTGCGTGTAGTGCAAGATTAATTTGTTGTTGTGTATAATAGAATCCAACCATATTTCATTTATACATTGAATATATATATATACACTCAATGTTGCGTAAAATAACTTCTATAAAACGAACTTGAAATTGTGTGTAACACGATCCAAGATTAGTGTTGTGTATACTGCAAGCTAATACAGTGTTGCGTATAGCACAAGATAATCTTAGTGTAGCGTACAACAGAAGATATGAAAGAAATTAAAAATAATATCTCATAAAATCTCGAGGTGTTACAATATCAGTGTATTCTAGATTCACATTTCATAGAAAAAATTATGACAATATTGATTACATATTACAAGACAACTCTTTGAGGGGAATTGATTGCCTCAAAGCTGATGGGGGTGGTGGGGGATCTTTACATAGTGGTCTTTATTATGTCGTTTCTTCTCTTTTATTCCTTACTATAACATTTTCTAGCAAATCTGAATGAAAATTAATTTTTTTCTTATAGAACAACTAATTATGCCAACAAATCTTCCATTTTATTATCTTTATCACTCTGTTCATTTTTTTCTCAAAATATGTTCAGGGTGACACCCCAAAACCCACACCTCTAATTTGAACACACTATTTTTTCTGCTTCAAGGCCACTGGTAGTAGTTATTTATTGAGTATAGTTGATGATGATTCTTTTGTCTAAGTTGGATACAAAATATAGGAAAATAGGCTATCAGTATTATGTAATACCAATTTAAATCAAAAAAATATATATTATGTTATACTTACACATGCTTCCCACACTTTTTGTGTGTTTTCATCAATTATTATACCTTATTTATTTACACACACCTCCTTCTATAGCACATGACATGGGATGGAAGTGTGTTTGGATTTGGATTCATCAATTTGTATATAAATAGAGGAACATAATTATGTTGTTATTTTATGTCACATAAAAGTATAAGGGTAAATGTAAAATACATACTATTTTTTTCAAGTGAATCATACCCCATCCTTGTTTTATAGTAGGGGTATGTTAGTTTTGATACATGTTGCCTATTTTCAGCACTCATTTTCTATTTAAAAAATTAAAAATTATTAATCAAAGTGATTGATACACGTATTGTCAAGAAATGTATTACCAGTCACAATGTACATAAAAAGATGTCTCCTCATGAAAACCAATAAATGCATCCCATGATTTTTTTATCAGGTGTTCATACATATGTGGTGGGTGCAAGTTTATTTTCCCTTCAACATCTTTGAGATGATACTTCGTAAGAATTGTGAAAAGGCCTATGTGATACTTTCCAGCAAGCATTAATACAAATTTTATTCAGGATTCATCTACTATAAATGCACTCTATAAGGGATATTAAAGATTAATTCAACATTTAAATATTGTTTTAGTAAAATAAAGAAAGAATATCATAATGTTACCCTAATATTTTCCCAAATTAGTGTCTTAAGAATGAGTACAACATTGTGTCACAAATCTACATCAATCGACACACACATGAGAGTAGTGAGCCCAATGTAACTACTGAACATGGACTTACTAGGGTTAATAGGATGACCACATTCATTCCATCCAACCTTGAATTTGATACCTTTATTTCTTGCCTTAATTTTTTTTCTAACACCATCATGCTACGATGATCTTTTTTTCTGGGACACCAATTGTTCACCATATACCATTTCCTTGGCTTTAACATCATCAATATGTTGTTCCTTTAGATTGGTATAATCAACATGTGCAGAAGGTTGTTGTTCCTTTGTATTGGGAGAACCAACATGTTGAGAAACCTATCATTCCTTAGGATTGAGAGCATCAACATATGAAAAATTCATTATCCATAGAAGTGCTTGAATATTTAATTTATATTATGTAAATTCAATAGTGAATAGATAATAATATGAGGTAACATAATGAATATTCTAAAAAAATATAACCTATTTATTGAAATCTCTCTTATTTTAAAGTTTAAAGGGATTCAACAACTCTATAAGTGTCCAAATCCCTTCATTATGGTATCCTATGATATAAAAGACCCCATCTACATTGAGACCACTATGAAATGATTGAGAAATCCCAATAAAAGGGTCAAACTCATTTTAATTGACATTAGACCCTTTAGTAGTTTAGGTTAGTAAATAATAATTTAACACTTTTTGTTTGTGGGATATGGAATATAAAATACCTATACTATCTATGATACCATTATAAACAATTCATCTTTTTTCCCTTCCTTACTGAAATACACTTTCACAAATCACAATTCATCTATTTTTACAGACCTCCTATTATCAACCCACTTGAATTGAAAAATTGACACTTGGAAAGTTTTATAATCAAACTCCTATATTTTTTTTGATGATGATAAAGTATGAAGTATTTTCATAAATTGGATTTCTGTTCTTATTACCAGTTATATGCATCGCTTTAGCCATAAGTGTAACTCCACTATTTTTCATGGTACTCTATTCATCATGTTCATTTATATAGAACATATAACCATTAATTACATAACTATTATATGTTAATACATGCATTCTTGGTCCTCTATCTATTCATCGAAGTCATTCTAAAATTGAATATGGATTTTAATTTGAATCCTTAAAAATATAGTCTCAAAACCATACTATAAACTGTTGATTATGTGTATTTAATATCCATCTTTCAGTCCTTAATAGATTCAAATTCCTAATAATTTCTTTGTGGGTTTTAACATATGGGGGAACCTCTAAATTGTTATAAAAAACATAAATATGGACCTGATCTTGATCTGTAATAGTAATTGTGATAACATCTATTCTAGAAATTTATTCACCCACAAGTCGTTCGGTGTGATGAGATTTAAGTAGAACAATGCATTCCAAACCAGACAGGTAGTCAGTATAGAATTTGATGGATTCCTAAACAACATATAGCTCCACAATAAAACCTTTTATACGAATTTTATTTTTGATACAACCTTTCAAAATATTCATATACTATTCAATGGGGGTATATCCATCTATAATGTATATGACCACATAGTAAAATATCTCTTACCAAGTAAACCATAAAGTGAACCATCATATCAAATAATGTTGATGGTAAGAACATCTCCAATTCAACTAATATGAAAATAATTTCCTTTTCCATAGTTGGAAATTTTAGCGGGTCTATAACTTTTCTGCATATATCTTTTGAAAAAGATGAAGATCTTGGTTAATGTATTATGAGAATTCTTGAGAAAAATGAAACGTAAAGCTACAAGCATTAGATCTTGCATCAAAACATAACAGTCGTGTGATTTTAGACCCTTTAACTTTAAATCAGTCATTGAAATGATATTATTGATTTTCAATGAATACCATTATAGAACATTTACATCATTCATGAAGTTGAAAAACTAATATCTCTCTTATCTGGAAAGAGTGTAAGCAACTAGAGGATAAAAAGTCTATTTTTCACACTTCACTGGAGCCAACTCTTCATGTGTTCCCATGTCAATCATGTCCAATATAGCCTTAATTCCATTCTTCATTTTTCCAAGTGAATTTAATAATGTTCTAATTACACTATCACATATATTTTTTGTCACATGAATGAAATCAATAAAATGCATGATGTATAAACAATTCTAATATGGTAATTTTAAAAAAACTGATATCTTTTTCCAACCAATTTTCATATGGTTTTTGGAAAAAGGTTTTCCAAAAGTAGTGTCCATATATTTTACTTTTGAAAACAATTGATTACCTGTTAGTGGAGACAATGTTGTACATTATTCTAAACTCCTATTTAATAATTTCATCTAAGATCGGTACTTATTTCACCAGGGTAGAAATCTAGGATGTCTTAGAAAAATAGTTTCCAATGAATGTTTCAACCTAGTTAATTGTGTACCTTGTTTAAAAATGGGACACCCTTGAGTACCTTTAATTCTATATCCTGAAAAAATTTCATAAGAAGTAAAGTTATTTATTGTCTCGTACAACATGGATCTCAACATGAAATATTCATTTCTGTAATCATCATACAACATAACACCTGAATCCCACAATAATTTCAAATCATCAATCAGTGGATCCAAGTAAACATCAATATCATTACCGAGTTGTTTTGGTCCTGATATAAGAATAGATGACATAATGTATTTTCATTTCTTGTATAAACACAATGGAAAGTTAGAATTTACCATCACAACCAACCATGTACTATGAGTGCTTATTTGAAAACCAAAAGTATTAACTCTATCTATAGATAGAACAAGATGAATGTTTCTCGAATAATTTATAAATTTAGGATACTCATGATAAATTCTCTTCTACTAAGGAGATTCTACCAGGTGATGAAGTCTCCCATATTTATTTCTTGTATCTATATGTCATGTCAATTTTCTTAAAGTATCCTCACTTCCATATAGGCACCTAAACCTTGTAATGATTGTAAATAAACTTTGATAGGACCCAATTTATCTCTCTTATATCAAGAAACACAACACTTTGGTCATTTATTAAAAGATTTGTGGTTCTTTAGAAAAAATATATGATAATTTGGACAAACATGTATTATTTTAGAGATCATACCCACTGGATGTAGAATTAGTTTAGCATCATATGTCTAGAAAAGAAGCTCATTATCTTTTGGGATCATATCATTAAAGAGAGAAAGTAGTTTAGTAAAATTGGCATCACTCCACCCGCTTCTATTTTTAAATTATACAGTTTCAGTATGGATGACAATGTTGTATATTTAGTACAACCAGCATACAATGACGTCTTTACACAACTCTTTAAATTATAAATCAATTTTAGACAATCAAGAAGTTCAAATTCAACTATAATTATCATTTCCTTAATATAATATTCAATATTGTTCACACCTATAATCGTATTATCAACATAGTCTTCATGATTATCCACACTTATAATCATATTAGATGATCTATAAAACACAGTCTTATCCCAGTGACTAGCTACATTCAGTTTTCCCCATGTTTAGTCCAATTTTTATAACTTTGATCTATTCCATGATAGATTAAGTGTTATTATAACTCCTATGGACTAATTAGTCTTGAATAACAACAATATAAACATAGAAAAATGATTTAATAAGGGTTATATGCATGATCTTTTTCAAACTTAATGAACTCTTTCACCTCATATTCAAAATATTTTTTCATACGATTGGAATCCATACAATTTTAATTCATATCCATCTTATTTGATTCGATAATATTAATATTTAAAAAATAAATAACGTGTAAAAACCATTTCATTGAGAAAGTTCATCTTATGATTAAAATATTAGTATAAGGTAATATTATTAATGGTTATGATTTTAAATATATAAATTAGTTTATTAATGGTTATGATTTTACTAATGTGGGTTATCATTACTCTTTTATATATTATTTGAACCTAATATACCATATCTTTCATTAATTTGGGTCCCAAGAGAGATCGCTCCCATGTCAGAACCCAACATAGAGGTGATCAATATATGGTATTTAATACAAAGCTTCAAAACTAGTTATATATATCAATGCTTGATAACTATTTTTATAAAAAAAATTATATATGGTCATATTTAAAATTTTATTTCTCAATGTTTGGCCCAATACACTTTCTATATTTTGGTTTCCTCAAAATAAAACAATATTGAAATTTGATACTCTAATGTTTACTAAAAATAAAATACACAAGGTAATGACATGTTTTAAAAAGACATTATGGTTTTAATCCATGGGAGTAGGAGGGATACTTGGAAGAAAATGGGATGAATTATTTGATTTTAATCTATGGGAGAATGAAGGATCAATACTACAAAACAAGCCTTTAACAGCGCTAGTATTTATCAGTGCTAGCAAAAAGCACTGATAAATGACATCCTTATCAACACTAAATAAAGTGCTGATAAATTTAACCCTTTATCATCACTTTATTTTATCACTAATAAAGGATACCCTCTATCGGTGCTTTATTTTTAGTGTTGATAAAGGGTACCCTTTATCAACACTTTATTTTTAGCACTGATAAATGTTACCCTTTATCAGCGTTATATTTTTAGTGCTCATAAAGGTATCCTTTATCAGTGATTTTTTAGCATTTATAAATGACAAAATAAATAAAATTAAATAACTAAATAAATAATAAATAGAAAATGAGTTTATTAAAAAAATATTACAAATTTTATTAATTAAATAATTATTGATAAAAATGAATAAATTGATTATACTATATATAAATTATAAATACTAAAAAATAATATATATTAAATAAATAAATATATGAAAAATGAAATTAAACAAATAAAAATTAAAAATAAGTAAATTGAAAAAAATACTAAACATTTTATTAATTAGATAATTATTGATAATTTTAATAAATAATATATATTAAATATATATATATATATATATTGATGTATATAAATATGATTTATATATTAAAAAATATTTATGCTCTTTACATTAAATAGTAATAAATTTAGCGAATAATGGTTTATAATTAAAAATAATTATGAATTAAAAATAATGACTAATTTCATAGAGTAATGAACATATAATTGAACGTTGTTTGATTTTTCAATTTAAGATAGATCAAATGTGTGTTACATTGATTTCAAATATGCATAATTAATGAATTTTTATATAAAATGCACACACAAAACTTATCCATTTTATTCAATATTGTTAAAGTGTACTTATTTTTAATTTATTCAATTTCAATCATTTTTAATATGCATGCACTTAAAATTAGATATTCATTAATAATGTTAAAAATATACTTATAAAAAAATATTTATAAATAAAAATACTTATAAATGTACATTTACTATATTTATACAAATATATATTTATAATTATAAATAAATAAATATTTTTTTAAAAGTATTTATATAATTATAAATAAATAATTATATATATTTAAATAATATTTTAATTTATAATAAATTTACTTAAATAATGAATATATTTACTATATTTATATTTATATATATTTATTATATATATATATAATTATATAAATATATATAATGATATAAATTGTAATGTCCCGTGTTTTAAACCAGATGAAAAAGTGAAGTAATTTGAACATTTTCATTTACTGAACGAGCCATATTTAGAACCGAGCCTTGGAATGGAATTCTAAGAGTTGGAACCTTTTAAAGTGATGTTTTTAGGATTGGGTAAAGGCCCAATAATTTTTCTGAGTGTCTCGAAGTGTTTCTGGAGCACTGGACCACGAAAAATCAGGTTTTGAAGGACCTATAGAGGGCGCTTGGCTTGTTTGAAACCGTGTGGCCCACAATAGGAAACCATGTGTCCCATTACAATAGAAAAATAAAAAGTGAACGGGATGCACACTATTTTTCCAAACTGTGTTCCTAGCCCGCATGAGTATTTCCACTTAGGTAATACCTCAACACTATTCACTGCATGATTTGTGCATAGTTAGGAAAACCGTGCAAGGAAAACTGTGCGGGGTTTTCTAGGTTTCCAATAGAGGGTGCACGATTTTTGAATAGTTTTCCAAACCATGTGCCTGAAACTGTTCATAATGAACTATACTAAAAATTGAATTATTTTAAATTAAATTAAAATAAAATTAAGATCAAACAAACCCTCACCTCTCTCCCCTCAAAATCACGATGTATCCCTAGGGGGGGACTCCGCTTTCATCATGCACTCGAACCCCCTCCTAGTGAACCTATCCTTCATCGATTTCAACCGGTTTTCTACTGATTCATCACTTGATCCTTCAAGGTGAGTCTCCTCCCACTTCTCCTCTTACTTTCCGACCGAATTTTGGTCTCCTGGTCACCCTATTTTATTTGGAAAAAACCCTAGGTCATGGGTTGATGTGTTTTTTAGTTTTTCTTCAATGATAGGTTGTGCGAAGGGTCTCCTATGACCCCTTCATTCGTGTTTCAAAAACCACCATCAAGTTCAGCTCGTTTTGATTCACTGCTTCCATCTGAGGTGACATTCATTACTCGTTACTTGGTTTTCCACCTTTTATTTTAGAGTCTTTATGTGTTTTGAGGTCTGTTTATAAAATGTAGTGGGGTTTGAACATCTTTGAAGGTGCACACACATATGCTTAGGTATATATATATATATATATATATATATATATATATATATATCTTCCATCTATGTATTCCCTCATGGATCAAGGAATACATGCATTGGGTTAAGATATATGATATATATATATATATATATATATATATATATGCGTGTGTGTGTGTGTGAAGGTATGTGTCTGCATATGTGGAGTAGTTCTGAGTGGTCACTGATAAATCTATCAAGTGCCACTTGTTTTCTTGATTTCTCTTTGAGGTAGGATCCCTTTCATTTCCCTTTTAATTTATGAAATCATTAATTAATTAATTTCACATTATTTTCACTCTTATTTAATGATTTTCCAATTATGGTAGTTTATTATAAAGTGCTTTATTTGATAAAGTCAATGAAATTATTAAATGTGATGATTGATTGTTTGATAAGAAATGTCATGATTTTATAATAAAACCCTTCCAATGGAGGTGCACTATCTTCAAGAGAAAAAATTAGAGGTTATACTTTTATGATTACTTAGTTTATTTCATTAATGTTTCCTTATGTTTTTGCCTTGGTTAGTAAATGGAATGTTTAGGTGCTTAGCCCCTTTTTAGTTTCAATTTCCTAAGTGTCCATATGCCTTGTTTTCATGACACCTCTCCTTTACCCTTGATCCCTTGAAATGTAGTTTCCATGTTATAATGAGTTAGATGGATTGGTTAAAGTAATTGGAATGGGTAGAATGGATTAAGAAAGTTAGTAGCATTATTTGAGGGAAATGAGCATGATCCTTTACTTTGGAACATGGAAATTAAATCAATTTACCATGTCTAGGAAAATTGAGTGAGGTGGATCACACCAAATGGCATGAATTTTATTAAATGAATTAAATGATTTTGGTTATTGCCTAGCTTGGAACATAAAAGTTTATACCTTATGTATTACATTATGAACATGGAAATGACTATTGAAATGCATAAGAGTCTTTACTTATGGATTATATTATAAATGTTATGATGGTTATAACAGTTTTGATTTGAATAAAAAACACGAGAGGTACTGCTTCATGGATTGCATCATAATGTGCATATTCTATATAAGGATTTTTGTATACATGTTTATTGGTGGGAGGAATTTTTACCCCTTTCCAACTCTATATATACATATATGGATGGGAACCAGTTTTACCCCATGACAAATATATATATACATCTATGGGTGGGAGGTAGTTTTACCCCATGCTAGTTCTATATATACATCTATGGGTGGGATGTAGTTTTACACTATGCCGACTCTATATATACGTCTATGGGTTGGAGGTAGTTTTACCCCATGCTAGTTATATATTATGGAATGATGGTAAGGGCCTCAGTAGGGTATGTTGGCCCCTACTCCCCTTACATTAGCATTGGGATTACTACCATGTGATTAGAGGTTATTAGCTCATAGTCTGGTGTTGGATGCCTACACATTACGTCCCCGTCCAACCTAGAAATACATACATATTTATATTTATGTATATATATATATGTATCTATATATATATTCATAGTGACATGATCATAATTATTTTGGCTATGATACGAAGCAGGTATATCAGTCTGGTGTCCCTTAGGAACCCGGACGAGCAGTTATTTATTGATTCAACTTTTTTGTTATTCTGTTATACATACACACTACTTTAATTTATGTTGCATTGTATGGATTGGGCTAGACACCGTGGTTGCAGAAAAACTGATATTTATATCTCACACCCTGCTTAGGTACCCTTGGTACCTGAGTATACCTTATATTTGTAGGATCTAGGTTGTTTGTTGTGTTTCTTTTACCTAGGAGTTAGAAGAAAAGGATCGATTTGAAGCTCGAGATGCTCATGGAGATTGCTCATGGGGATTTATTGTATTTTCCTTATTTTTTTACTATATTCTAAAGAATGATGTTTTTTTACTTATTTCAATTATGCATCATCCATTATCCATGTATTTTATAAACCAGTATTGTCCACTTTTATTCAATTTTATAAAAATATATCTTCCACTGCTTTGTCATTGCTTTATACTACTTCCACTACTATCTGTTGTTTACTATCTGATAATACCATTTTGAAACTCTGATAATAGGGTATAGTCTCCCCAGTATAACCTCTTGAAACCCTAGCTGCTAGTTGGTAGCCTCTAGCATATGGGGAGATGTGCTTTAGGCCATGTGACCCACCGGTCTGGCTACCAGTTCAGTGGTAGGCTGGGTCAGGATGTTACAAAGTGGTATCAAAGTATTTTTTCCCTTTATCTTACTATTTTGGGTTGGTAGACAAGATACTAGGAATGAGTCAATTCTTGGTTAATATCCGTGCTTGGGATTGATCACCCCACATATGGGAAATGACCAAGTGATCAAGGTTGGGATTGATGTTCATGTTGTCTACTATTACAATTGATATGATTTCACCAATAGTGACTGGAGTAATTTATGCTTCTTGTGATTTATAAAATTAATAAAATTTTACCCTTTAACTGATATGGAAAGGAAGCTACATTTCATGCATCATACTAGGCACATATAAATTCACATTCCATGCATAGTTCCATGCCATGTAGTTGTATTTTAATTTATATGCTGATTAGAACAATGTTCCTTTAATGTATGCCATGCCTTGTATTTATTATCATGATAGCCTATTTCCATGCAGTCTGTTTACTAGTGTGTTTGCCTTGTATAATGCTTATGTTCTTATTTTCATGATTCTGTGATTAAAATTCTATATTTCCGGACTTCTTAGCATGTTTTTCCTATTTAGTATTCCATGATTTTGTGAATAAAACATGCATCTTTGTGTTGTTTTATTGTAAGAGAAATCTTATTAAGGGTGATACCATATTTATTTATTTTCAATGGATCTCTATTTTTAAAATTATTATGGGGTTGTATTTATTTTACTATGTTGTGATATTCTGTTGGAAGGGTTATATATATTTTTATCAATTTAAGTTTATTTTATAAATACACACACACACACACATATAAATATATATATTTCTATATATTTATATGAGTTTTCATTACTTATAATGTAAGGGTGATTTTATAATTATTTATTCACAAATTATGGTTATAGATTTCCAAATTAGGAAGGGATTATATTTATTTTTATTAAAAATTATGTTTAAATGTGAATTTTTTTTGAAAGTATGTGTATTATAAATTCCATGTTATATATATATATATATTTAAATGTGTATGGGATATATGTTGTGAGGGTTGGTGTGTTTTTATCCCTTGTTTGTGATATATCTTGTTGATGTGTATTATTTCTTTATGCCAAATTCTTTATGGACCTCTCTATAATCTCAAGGATGGGTCAATGTATATTAGATGACCTACCTAGAATCCTTTATATGGATAGATATTATGTTATGACCTCCATAGAATCCTTGGGATTGGTTGGTGTGGTGATATGACATCCCAAGAGTTATAAGATGCTTTCAAATATTTGATATACCATTAATTTTAAATGTAATAATTCCTTAGGCTGCTACATCACTTGTTCAAAAAATATAATGAAAGTTATCAAATTCTATATATTAGAAATTATTTTTAGGTATTCATCATTTTAGGTCTACATGTATTGGTTCCACCCTTAGGAATCTCTGATTACTATTGATGTATATGAAACAACTCTTTATTTATTAAAATGTTTTACCAATACATTTTTATATATTCTAGTTTATTTAATGAGAGTTTATTATTCTTGTTTATAATATATGGGTTTATTATTACTACTTAATTTCCTATATTATATTTTCATTTATTTAGAGGATTTAAGTAATACTTGATGTGTGTTAAACAATAGTTATTATTACAATTTTTTTCTTGAGTCTCATCCCCCATCTCTTTTATAGACAACTGTCATCCTCATCAACTTCATCTCCAAAATAGTCATTATTGAAATTTTTTTCTTGAAACTCATCCACCATCTCTTTTATGTTGATTGTACTATTATGAGGATTAGTCATCCCATGAATGACTACTACTTAGAGTATTTTAAGAAACATAGGTTCATGTCTACAAGAGATGAAGGATGTTCCAAACAACAAAATGAAATGATAAATGTCCAGGAGATGATTTGATGAGGATGAGTTATCTATAACTTTCACATTTGAATGAATTCATAGGATAACACATGCCATAGTGGAGTAATTCTTTTCTTAAATTCAATTACCCATTTTATTCAACATACTAAAATTATTTTAAATAATTAAATATTGATTTTTCCTTATTAGAATTTTCTATAACTTTTACCTTTTATAATGAACATCTTACGTGTATTTATTTATTTATTTTAAAAAATTATTCTTTTATGTATCTAATAGGATGGATATGAATTAGAAATGGATGCATGCTAATTGTTTAATAAAAGATTATGAATATGGAGTTAAAGATTTCATCAAGTTTTCAAGAGAGAATGCATACAACCCTTCTCAAATCCTCTTTCCATGTTTAAATTGTTGTTATTCAAGAAAAATTAGTCCAAAATATTTGGAAGAACATTTTATTTTTCATGGAATAGATCAGATCTATAAATGTTGGACTAAACACAAAGAAAAACTGAATGTGGACACCTATTGGGATGATACTGCGGTTTATGGATCATTTGATATGAATACCAATGTAAATGATGATGGAGATTGCATGGAAGAAATGACAATGGGAATTGAATATGACTATCATGATTGTACAAAGTTGTTTGAGGAGTTAAATATCTATTCCAAGAAACCATTGTATATCGATTATACTAAATACACAACATTATTAGCTGTATTGAAGTTATAAAATTTGAAAGATGGCAGTGGATGGAGTGACACCAACTTTATAGAACTACTTGGTCTCCTAAATGATATGAAACCAGATGAAAATAAAATACCATGTCAAACATAAGATGCTAAATGAATTTTATGTTCAATGGGAATGATCTCTAAAAAAATACATGCTTGTCCAAATTATTTCATACTATTTCAAAAGGACCATGAATCACTCATAAAATTCCCTAAGTGTGGCATATATCGATACAATAAAAACGAATCAAGTCCTTAAAAATCTGTATGGCACTTTCCTATCATTCCATGGTTTGGAAGACTATAGGGATATCAGGAAACCATGAGGCAATTAACATGGCATGAAGATGTAATAATTAAACATGGTAACCTACATCATCCAACAGATTCTCCTCACTGGAAGAAAATTGATTATGAGTATCTTGAATTTGGAAATGAGCTGAGAAACTTTCATCTTTCATTATCTAAAGATGGAATAAATCATTTTGGTGTACAAAATATTAATCACATTACATGGCCCATCATGTTGGTAAATTATAACTTTCCTCCATGGCTATGAATGAAGCACCAATACATTATGTTGTCTCTAATTATATATAGACCAAAGAAACCCGATAATAATATTGATTTCTATTTGGATCCATTGATCAACGATATGAAATTGATGTGGGATACAGGTGTTACAATGTATGGTTCTCATAGAAGTGAAGAATTCAAATTGAGGGCCATGTTGTATGAAACGATAAATGACTTCCATGCATATGGAAATTTATTAGGATATAAAATTAAAGTAATTTTGGGGTGTCCCATTTGGGAAAAATTCATATACTCAGTTCAGTTGAAACATTCCTTGAAGACTTTGTTTTTAGGAAATCGGAATTTTTTACCTCGATGACATAAATACTGATACTGGATGACAACATTCGATGGGAATATCGAACAAGGTACAACACCATCCTTAGTAATGGGTGATAAACTATAAAATAAAGTAAAACACATTGACACTTTTTTTGGTAAACCATTTTTGAAAAACCTTACAAAATCAAGTTGGAAGAAGAGATCATTTTTTTTGAATTAATGTATTGTAATTGTTTGTATGTCATACATTTTCTTGATTTCATGCATATAGAAAAAAATGTATTTGATAATGTTATTGGAACATTACTAAATGTTCCTAGAAAAGGGAAAGATGTCATCAAGGATAGGTTGGACTTGATTGAAATGTGGATAAGGGAAGAGTTAGCACTAGTGAAGGGTAAAAGGCAGAATTTTCTTCCTCCAGTATCTTAAACTCTATCCAGACAGGAAAAATTACAATTTTTACGTTTTCTTAATAGTGTAAACGTTCCACAAGGGTATTCATCACATAATAAAAATGTTGTTTCAATGACTAATTTTAAGTTACAAGGACTAAAATCACATGAATGTCATGTTTTCATGTAAGATTTAATGCCTATTTATTTCTATTTCATTCTTCCTCAAAATGTGTGACATACATTAACCAGACTCTACTTCTTTTTCAAATCCATATGCAGTAAAGTTAAATACCCAAAAAAGTTTCCCATCATGAATAAGGAGGTTTCAGTCATATTATATGAATTAGAGATATTCTTCCCACCATCATTTATTGATATAATGTTCCACTTGATGGTTCAATTTTTTAGAGATGTTCAACTATGTGGTCTTGTCCATTACATATGGATGTACTCCATTGAATGGTATATAAAGATTTTAAAAGGATATGTCAAGAATCGAAGTCGGCCAGAAGGTTGTATTTCAGAACAATATATTGTTGAAGAAGTAATTGAATTCTATAATGATTACCTATCATATGTTGACAACATCAGTCTCCCAAAGTCTCATAAAAAAAATGCCTTCTGGGTTAAGGGTTTTTTAGAATAGATGTTCTTACAATTACCTTAACAAAGTAGGAGAAAGCACACCTTTACATTTTACATAATAGTGAATATGTTGATCCATACATTGAATCCCACAATGAAATTCTTAGATATTTAAATCCATCAAGGGATGAAGAATGAATATAAAATACACATAATCAATAGTTTATAGGATGGTTCTAAGATAAATTTTATAAGGAGTTATCTGAAAATATGAATTAAATTACCGAACGACTTCAATGGATAGCCAGGGGACCAAATTAAAATGTAATATCTTACACTGGTTTTGTAATCAATGGTTATACATTCTATATAAAAAAAATGATAAATGCAGTACGATGAAAAAAATGGTGTTACGCTTGTGGATGAAGATATGTACATATCTAGTTCCAAGGATAGAAATTTAATTTATGAAAATACGTCCTATTTTGGAATTATCAAACAAATATATGAGTTGTATCATACAACATTTCAAGTGTCGATTTCCCATTGCAAATGGGTTGAAAACACAAGTACAGAGAAATTTAATGAAATTGGATTCATGAAGATGAATTTCAGTATGGATGTAAAGACCCAGAAATTTCAAGGAAATTTTTTTCTTAATTTATTTGGAATTTTACGAGTCCGCAGTTTCTGACGGTGCCTGATTCCAAGGCCTGGTGTGCTCGGAATCAATTTCTGAAGTTTTGTTCAGGTACGTTCAGTAAACATACGTGCGGGTATTTCTATCTTTTGAACCAATGCTTAGAATTGAAATCCGAGGACACCGATGAACTCACAACGCCGATATTTGCTTAAGGGTACCTTTACCGCAGTTGCGTTTGGTCGAGAATAGAAGTTTTATTATGGGGATTCATACTAAATTAAATAAAATTATTGTGTACACAATTTTATTGTTAAGGGGTGGTTATTTCCTCTAAGGAGGAGTTAGAGGTGGGGCCCAAAACCCACATAACCTCCCATGGGAGAATAATGTGTGTGGGGCCCACACGAACTCTAACCCTTCAACTCCCCTTGAAACACCTCTCTTAACTTTTGAACTCCCACATTAAGTGGAGCCTTTCCCCTTCCCCCTCATAATGTTTCCAACTCAAGAATAATTAATGCCTTTATTAATTATTTTGAGGTGTCATGAGTTCTTTTTAATTAATTTGAAATGCATGGCAAGATTATAATTTTGGGGGAAGCCTATTATTATTTTTTCTTGGAAAATATTTGTGGGGAGACTTTGGGAGAAAAATCTTGGTGGAACTTCATTATCTTGACGAATAACACCATTCTTCAATGAAGAACATCTCCGACGAAGAATGCGAAGAAATTCTCCAATGACGCTTCCTCTTCAGATGCACCCCGACGTCAATGGAATCGACGTCCGTATTCCATGACGCCCGACCTATGCGACGCTCATCTTCCACGGATCGTCGACATGCAACGTTCTTGAAATCGAGGTAGGGGTTTTTGATTAATTTTAATGGAATAAAATTAAACTCTTGTTCTTCGATGTATGCCTTGGTTTGACTTTGGCCAAATGATACCATCTAATACGGAGGACGTGGGTCGAACCAACATGGCCGATGACCCTCCATTGGTTATTTTTGTTTTGGTGACAAGGGCTAAGTCAAGGGGGAGTGGTGCCGTCGCACCATGCTAGAGGAGGACTACGGATGAAGGAGGCGGTGGCATCAGCGACTGTAGGTAGTGGCGGCCGCGTGAGGAAGAACCGCGACCCGAAACCACGGGCCGCTTGGCCGAAGAAGAACCGAATGGTCTCATAACCGGCCGAGCAGGAAGAATCATCCGGCTTTAGCCGGACGGTCTGGAGAACCGCGGTGCCCCCTTGGTGCCGCGCTGCGGAGAACCGCGACCCACGCTGGGCGGTCCACTTCGGCGGGCGAACCGGCCGGCCGCCTGTCGACCAGGTTGAAGGAATCCATGGCACCTGAAGGTGGCACATGGGAAGGCAGCGGCCCGCTATGTAGGCCGTTTTCCCTGGGAAGACCAGCCGGATTCGGCCGGCCGGGCAGGAGAGGCGGCGCCGCCGTTACAAAGAACCAGGCCACCCTGCTCCGCTCAACCAGCTGGCCGAGCCACGGGCCGGGCCGCCTGCCGCGCGGGCTGAGAGGCCCTCGCGCGGGCTAGGCCACAGCGCTGGGACGAGCTGCACCCCACTAGGTCGGACCCTCCGAGCCAGAATGGGCCAACCTGCCAGCCCACTGGGCTTGACGGGCTGGGCCCGTTTCGCTTAAACGTGGATATCTTCAAGACTGTGCATCCGAACGACGCGCCATCTACGGCACTGGGATCCTCGTGATGAGATAGACCATTTACGATACTCTAAGTGAGTTTTGGACAACTTTGGAAAATGTCCGGGTTTGGAACGAGCATAATTCCAACCGAACCCCTGGAACGGAAAAGTTAATAACTCTCAGATCGAGCGTCCGATTGACGCGCTGTCTGTCGCGTTGAGTTTCTTTTGATGAGATGGAACTTTAAGATACATCAACTCCAGACTTAGTGATAGTTGATGTATTGACACCTTTACTCGAGGAGCAGACCCTCCTGGAATCGAGCGTGCTGTGTGCGAGAACCCTAGAGCTGGCTACGACTGCAACGTCTACCGTACTGGAATTCTCCGTGGGTTCGATGATGATGACTACTATACTGGGATCCTCTATGGGTTTGAAATCTATGACTACTGTACTAGGATCCTTCGTGGGTTCGACAGTGATGACTACTGTTCTTGTATCCTGTGTGGGTCCGACAGTTTGACCTTTGTACTTATATCCTGTGTGGGTCCGACATAGTAGTTTGTCTTGTATCCTGTGTGGGTCCGACAGCTTAGCTGGTCTTGTATCCTGTGTGGGTCCGACATCTTATATGAATCAGTGACTACATCTGATCAAATCTATCTCTATACAAAATATGTTTACCTGTGTAAGCTGAGTCTTGACTTTCAATCATTATCATCGATGTGATTGACTTTACTTCCTATGTGGACTGGGTTGTGCTTGGACTCGAGAGTTGGAGCCAAAATGAGATTGATAACTTAGGTATATGTATGGGTATATACCTAAGTAGGGTTGTTTGATACTCATGATTGTATCTTTACTTCTGTGGTTAATCCTTCATGGATTCTGGGATACCTTCAGGGGTCTCGGGGTTCCTACTGAGTATCGTTATACTCAGCCCTGCATGGGCTACACCCACACCTCGTTGTGTTGGATGCAGACGATGGACAATGTTGATGGAGGCCGAGAGTGAGCCAGGTTCGGACGGTACCTGGGGGAGGACCACATGGCGAGACGGTATACAGAGCAGAACGATAGATGTAGAGTGCTGTGGTGGACATCTGTACCTACCCTTCAGGTAGGATACTCGGCGGACATTCCAGGAGCTTCCCTTTTCATCTGTTGTCCCTTTTTCAGTTGTACTTGCTTTCCGTTGTACCTGTACTTTACTATTGGGCTTGTATTTCCGACCCCTTTTACTTTCAGCACTATATTTTTTATATAGTTTTCACTTAGTTCTTTGCTTCCAGCTTACTCTTTTTGTGTGTGTGTTACTACTATAAAGGCAATTCCTTCCCAACTTAGGGATTTACGCCTTTGGTGCTAGTCGCCTACCCCTGGCCTATGGAAGGCAGGCTTGGGGTAGTCACGACATGGGCCCTGAGCACAAGTCGTGACAAATTGGTATAAGAGGAGTCTGTTCTACCGCAGAACTCAGGACTCTGATCATTCTTTTGGTGAAGCAATAGTGTTAAGAGTATTGAGTGTGGTTTTTAGTCTAGGGATTCCAGTGTTGGTGCAGCGGATGACGTATCCATACACCAGGACCCTGACCACTGATTTTCCGAGTCAGTGCATGAAAACACTGATTGTGTGTGTGTTTCCTTTGAAAAGTTTTCTTTGTGATTACTTTGTGTCAGCTCACTAGGTATACTATTTGACCATGGTGCACCTGTTTCTTTTTAGGATGGCCCCATGAAGGCATCCAACTAGTATTCCGAGTTACGTACGAGATAGTAGCCCACCGAGCGATGGGGCCTCGGTGCATGGCCCCATC
Organism: Viscum album; assembly: GCA_963277665.1. Lineage (NCBI taxonomy): Eukaryota > Viridiplantae > Streptophyta > Magnoliopsida > Santalales > Viscaceae > Viscum > Viscum album. The sequence goes on from OY728128.1 coordinate 615,611,966, forward strand.
AAAGCGGAGGCACCAGCGGTACCACTACCCGCTAGGCCACCGATACCACTAGCTCCAACCGTAGAGAGTGCACAATTCTAGAGTGCGTTGCACCAGTTCCAACGCCAGAGACTGCCTAGGTTTTGGGGAGAGACGGACCCACAGGAAGTTGAGGATTGGCTGGAGGCTATTGTGAGAGTTTTCAGATTGGTAGGGACACCAGCCGACCTTATGGTGATCCTTGCCGTGAGTCTCCTGCACGCACCAGCAGGTAGATGATGGAGCTTGATGATCCAGGTGCATGACGAGGCATCATTGCTCTGGATGGACTTTGAGAGTCTCTTCCACTCGGAGTTTGTTCCATCCACCCTTCGTGCGGTGCGGATTAAGGAGTTAATTCATCTGCAGTAGGGTAGCATGATAGTAGATCAGTACTCAGCGAGGTTCACCGACCTCTCACGCTACTCCACAGATATGGTACGAGACCCATTCTTCAGGGCCTGAACCTTTGATCAGGGACTCAGGAATGGGATCAGGGCTTCGACGATTCCCCTCAGCATCCTGATGCAGGCGGGGGTGCTGGAGAGAGCCCTTATAGTGGAGAGTTTTCTTACTGAGCAGTCACCAGCGGTGAGACCTTCCGTAGGACGACATGTAGCGGAGTCTTATGAAGCCGGTAGTAGACAGTTGACGTAGAGGTCCAAAAAGACTAGGCCATTAGGTGGGCGAATTCAGGGTACAGGTTCGGTTTTGCGGGGCACACGAAACAGATCCAGTCTTACGAGAAGTAGGCAGTGCTATGCATGTGGCGGGCTGGGCCACATGGCTCGTGACTGCCCGACCCACCATACAGACGAGCAACATATAGTAGAGGGACCTCCCAAGAAGAGGCATAGGTTTGACCGTGGTGGTCTGTCAAGAGCAGGCAGACGTGGCAGAGGAGTTGGCCAAGCAGCGGGTGGTGGACGAAGTTTCAAGGCTCTACCACCACCACCACCAGGAGGTCCACCCCGACCACAGGGAGCTGGCGGAAAGAGGCAGGCTCATCTCTAAGAAGTCGAGGCCTATGACCATGGCACACCTGAGATGATTTTAGGTACTATCTATGTCTACTCCACCCTTGCTGTAGTACTTATAGACACAGGTGCGATTCATTCTTTCATTACCGCTGCCCGTGTTCGGAGCTCGGAGATTTCGACGGAGCCGTTGGCTCAATCCTTATGGCTAGAGACTCTTACGAGAGCAGACTCGATGATTACGCACTGGTGCCAGAAGTATGAGATTTCTCTAGGAGGTGAGAGCTTCAGCTGGGATCTTCTTTTAGCAGCGTCGAGGCCTTACGACGTCATCTTGGGTATGGACTGGTTATCTACAGTCCATGCTCAGATCGACTATATTAGGTTAAAAGTGCGGTGTGTCCGCACAGATGGGACCAGGTTCACCTTCACTGGAGAGGAGGGAGCCTTTGTAGTGTAGGATGGACTTACACAGAGGAGAGGGAAGCCGATCACACATCATTTGGCTAGTCTCATCCTCAGAATGGTTGACGTGCAGAGTCCGAGTTTTCTTGTTGTGGTGGATCAGTATGAAGATGTATTTCCTGACGATGTTCCAGGAGTACCTCCTCGCAGAGAGGTAGAATTCTACATTGACCTATACCCCGGGAAAGCACCGATATCTACTCCAGTATATCAGATGGATCCCACTGAGATTTGTGAGCTGCGGGTACAGTTGAAGGACTTGGAGGGGAAGGGATTCATCCGACCCAGTGTTTCACCCTGGGCTTCTCCGATTTCGTTCGCCAAGAAGGTGGATGGGAGCTTATGAATGTGTGTCGACTACTGTCGACTGAATCAGGTGACCATGAAGAACAAGTACCCACACCTGAGGATTGATGACCTCTTTGATCATCTCAAGGGAGCACGATGGTTCTCGAAGATAGACCTTTGGTCAGGCTATCACCAGCTCATAGTTTGAGACGAGGATGTGCAGAAGACGACCTTCAGGTGTCGGTATGGACACTATGAGTTCTTGGTTATGTCCTTCAGTGTAACCAACGCACCATTAGTGGTCATGAGTCTCATGAACAGGATCTTCCAGCCTTAACTTGATAGTTTTTTCATGGTCTTCATCAACGACATACAGATTTACTCGATTACTGAGGAGGAGCACACCTACCATTTGTGGGTAGTACTGAAAACATTCCGAGAGAACCGGATTTATGGTAACCTCTCGAAGTGCCAGTTCTGGATTCGAGTGGTTCAATTCTTGGGACACGTCATCTCGGAGGTTGGGGTAGCAGTGGATCCTGTGAAGATCGATGCAGTACTTGCTTGGGAACCACCCAGGAGAATGACGGAGGTGCGGAGTTTCCTGGGTCTGGTTGGGTACTATCAGAGGTTTGTGCCAGATTTCTCCAGAGTTGCAGCACCACTTTCAGCCTTGCCGAAGAAGGGGAAACCCTTCGTGTGGTCAGAGAGATTCCAACAAAGCTTTCAGGAGCTGAGACAGAGATTGACCAGTGCACCCATCTTGAGGCTACCGGAGGAGGGCGTAGGGTACGTAGTTTACTGTGACGCATTAGGGACCGAACATGGGTGTGTCCTGATGTAGGAGAGAGCAGTGATCACATATGGTTCACAACAGTTGAGACAGCACGAGAATAACAATGCTACCCATGACTTGGAGTTAGTAGCATTGGTCTTCTCCTTGAAGATGTGGAGTCACTATCTGATGGGAGAGCGTTTTACAATCTACTCTGACCACCAGAGTATCAGGTACATATTCTTGTAGAAGGACCTGAACCTGAGACATCGACGATGGATCGAGTTCCTCCAGGACCATGACTTTGAGATAGTCTATACTCCTAGGAAGAGGAACATTGTAGCAGATGCTCTCAGTAGGAGATCAGGCATTTAGCTGCTAGGAGAGGCGACATAGTAGCTAGCCGTGTTGCAGATATTGTTTGTGGATAGAGATAAAGAAGCCTTTCTTCAGTCTCTCACATTCACTCCTCCACTTCTTCAGCGAGTCAGGGAGTCACAATGAGGGGGAATTGACTATGAGACGCGATGTGCTCAGATATCCTCAGGACAGGAACCTGATGGATTTTCTGAAGGTGGGGAGCACATCATCCTCTTTATAGAACGTACCATGGTACCAGTTGCACTATAGGAGGAGGTGTTAAGGGAGTTCCACACTTCCCCTCTAGTGGTACATCCAGGAGTGGAGAAGATTTATCAGGACCTCAGATGACAGCACTGGTGGTCGGGTATGAAGAAGGCTATAACATAGTTTGTCTCGCGATGCCTCACTTGTCAGCAAGTGAAGGCAAAGCACCAGGTTCCAGTAGGATTTGTTCATCCCTTAGAGGTCCCAGAGTGGAAGTGGGACGAGATATTTAGGGATTTTGTGATGGGACTTCCACGTAGATCCAGAGGACAAGACTCTATCTGGGTGATCGTAGACCGACTCACCAAGTTGGCCCACTTCCTACTGATCAGAGAGCAGGGCTCAGTAGAGATCTTGGGACGCCTCTACATTCAGAAGATCGTACGGATTTATGGTGTTCCATCGAATATCGTCTCTGATCAAGACGCTCATTTCACTTCCTGGCTATGGAAGGGATTACAAGAGGCTTTTGGGATGCAACTTCACTTGAGAACCACTTTCCATCCTCAGACGGATGGTCAGACTGAGAGGACCATTCAGACTCTCGAGGACATGCTCCGTGAATGTATCCTTGACTTTTTTCGCAGCTGGGAGGATCACTTACCCTTGGTGGAGTTTGCGTACAACAACAGCTACCACTCCACCATCGGGATGGACCCTTACGAGGCACTGTACGGCCGACCTTGCGGATCACCTCTGTGTTGGACTGACCCTGGGGAGTCAGCACTTGTAGAACCAAAGATGGTGCAGGCTAGGACGGAGAAGGTGCAAATCATCCAGGAGCAGATGAAGACTGTACAGAGTAGCTAGAAGTCCTATGCTGATAGGATACGGAGACCACTGGAGTTCGAGGATTGAGACCACATCTTCCTACGGGTCTCACCTCGACGAGGTATACAGATATTTGGCCGGGGCGACAAGTTATCTCCGCATTTTATCAGGCCATTCCAGGTCCTCAGCAGAGTAGGCGAGGTGGCTTACTGCCTGGACCTTCCACCTCAGTTGCACTGGGTGCACGACGTCTTCCACGTATCTCAGTCGAGGAGATATGTGCACGACCCGTCCCACATCATCGATCACGAGGAGCTGGAAATCGATGATGGGGTGACATTCACGGAGGTTCTAGTGGAGATCTAGGATCGACAGGAGCGGGTCCTATGTGGACGGTCGATTCCTCTAGTGCGCATTCGCTGGCAGCACGGGAATCTCCAGGAGAGCACATGGGAGCGGGAGGCTCAGATGCGTGCTTAGTACCCTCATTTTTTTACCTAGTGTGTGTTATAGCTTTATAGAGACGTAAAGCCCTGAGGTTTGGGTAATGTAAAGACCCGTAAATTTCAAGTAATTTTTTTTCATAATTTCTTTGGAATTTTACGAGTCCGCAGTTTCTAACGGCTCCTGATTCTGAGGCCCGGTGTGCCCGGAATCAATTTCTGAAGTTTTGTTCGGGTATGTTCAGTAAACGTACATGCAGGTTTTTCTATCTTTTGAATCGGTGCTCGGAATTGAAATCCGAGGACACCGATGAACTCGTATCACCGGTATTTGCTTAAGGGGACCTTTACCACAGTTGAATTTGGTCGAGAATAGAAGTTTTATTTTGGGGATTCATACTAAATTAAATAAAATTGTTGTGTACACAATTTTATTATTAAGGGGTGGTTATTTCCTCAAAGGAGGATTTAGAGGTATGGCCCACAACCCACATAACCTCCCATGAAAGAATAATGTGTGTGGGTCCCACACGAACCCTAACCCTTCAACTCCCCTTGAAACCCCTCTCTTAACTTTTGAACTCCCACATTAAGTGGAGCCTTTCCACTTCCCCCCCATAATGTTGCCAACTCAAGAATAATTAATGCCTTTATTAATTATTTTTAGGTGTCATGAGTTCTTTTGAATTAATTTGAAATGCATGGAAAGATTATAATTTTTGGGGAAGCCTATTATTATTTTTTCTTGGAAAATATTTTTGGGGAGACTTTGGGAGAAAACTCTTGGTGGAACTTCATTCTCTCGACGAAGAACATCGTTCTTAAAAGAAGAACATCTCTGATGAAGAACACAAAGAATTTCTACAATGACGCTTCCTCTTTGGACGCACCCCGACGTCAACAGAATCGACATCTGTATTCCATGACGCCCGAACTCTGCGACGCTCGTCTTCCGCGGCTCGTCGACGTGCAACGTTCTTGAAATCGAGGTAGGGGTTTTTGATTAATTTTAATGGAATAAAATTAAACTCTTGTTCTTTGATGTATGCCTTGGTTTGACTTTGGCCAAATGATACCATCTAATATGGAGGGCATGGGTCGAACCAACACGGCCGACAACCCTCCGTTGGTTATTGTTGTTTTGGCGACGGGGGCTAAGTAAGGGGGCGCGGTGCCGTCGCACTGTGTCGGAGGAGGACTACGGATGAAGGAGGCGGCGATGTTGGCGACCAGAGGTAGTGGCGGCTGTGCGCCGTCCACATACAGAAGAACCGTGGCCTGTAACTGTCGGCCTCTTGGCCAAATAAGAACCGGCCGGTCTCATGATTGGCCGGGTAGGAAAAACCGGTCGACTTTAGCCGGCCGGGCTGGGGAACCGTGACGCCCCCTTGACGCTGCGCTGTGGAGAACTATGGCCCGCACTGGGCAGGACGCTTCAGCATGAGAACCGGCTAGCCACCTGCTGGATGGGTTGAAGGAAGCCGTGACACCCGAAGGTGCCCCGTGGGATGGCAACGGCCCGCTGTTCGGGCCGCTCGTGCCGCCGTTACAAAGAATCGGGGGGCCGTGCCCCCCCCCCCGCTCCGCGCGGCCAGCCGCGGGCCGGGCCGCCTGCCGCGCGGGCCAGGCCACCCTCGCGCATGCCGGGTCACAGTGCTGGGCCGGGATGCACCCCACCGTGCTGTGACGACCCCCAAGCTGGGTCAGACCCATCGAGATAGAATGGGCCGACCCGCCATCCCACTGGGCTTGACGGGCCGATCCCATTTCGCTTAAACGTGGATATCTTCAAGACCGTGAGTCCGAACGACGCGCCATCTATGGAACTGGGATCCTCGTGAAGAGATAAAACTTTTGAGATACTCTAAGTGAGTTTTGGAATTTTTGGAAAATGGATGGGTTTGGAACGAGCATAATTCCAATCAGGCCCCTGGAACAGAAGAACCAATAACTCTGAGACCGGGCGTCTGATTGATGCGCCGTCTGTCGCGTTGGGTTTATTTTGATGAGACGAAACTTCAGGATACCTCAACTCTGTACTTCTTGATAGTTTATGTATCGAACCCTTTTCTCAAGGAGAGGACCCTCCCAGAATTGAGCGTGATGTGTGCGGGAACCCTAGAGCTGGATGCGACTGCGTTGTTTATCGTACTGGAATCCTCCGTGGGTTCGATGACAATGACTATTGTACTGGGATCCTCCGTGGGTTCGATAGTGACGACTACTGTACTGGGATCCTACATGGGTTCGACAACAATGACTATTGTTCTTGTATCCTGTGTGGGTCTGGCAGTTTGACCTCTGTACTTGTATCCTATGTGGGTCCGACAGAGTAGCTGGTCTTGTATCCTGTGTGGGTCTGACAGCTTAGGTGGTCTTGTATCATGTGTGGGTCCGACAGCTTAGATGAATCAGTGACTACATCTGATCATCTCTATCACTATATGAAAGATGTTTACCTGTGTGAGCTGAGTCTTTACTTTCAATCATTATCATCGATGTGATTGACTTTACTTCCTGTGTGGACTGGATTGTGCTTGGGCTCGAGAGTTGGAGCCGAACTGAGATTGATAACTTAGGTATATGTATGGGTATATACCTAAGTAGGGTTGTTTGATACTTGTGATTGTATCTTTCCTTATGTGGTTAATCCTTCGTGGATTCTGGGAGACCTTCAGGGGTCTCGGGGTTTCTACTGAGTGTCGTTATATTCACCCATGCACGGGCTACGCCCGCACCTCTTTGTGTTGGATGCAGATGACAAACATCATTGACGGAGGTCGAGAGCGAGCTAGGACCAGATGGTACTCGAAGAAGGACCACACGGCGAGATGGTACATGGATCAGATCGATAGACGTGGAGTGCTGTGGTGGACATCTGTACCTACCCTTTAGGTAGGATACTCAGTGGACGTTCCAGGAGCTTCCCTTTTCAGCTATTGCTCCTTTTTTTATTGTACTTGTTTTCCGTTGTACCTGTACTTTATTGTTGGGCTTGTATTTCTGGCCCCTTTTACTTTCAGCACTAATTTTTGTATACCATTTTCACTTAGTGCTTTGCTTCCTGCTTACTCTGTTTGTGTGTGTGTTACTACTATAAAGGTAATGCCTTCCCAGCTTAGGGATTTACGCCTTTGGTGCTAGTCGCCATCCCCTGGCCTATGGAAGGTGGGCTTGGGGTAGTCACGACACAGGCCCTGAGGACGGGTTGTGATAATGGAAGGGAAAAAATATGAGTCATTCATAATGACATCACAAGTAGTGAAAGCACTTTATATCTCTGATCGAACAAACAAGAATTGGTCAATTGTCCTACTGGTGACTAAAAAAAATGCTGGGTCAATTGAAAATTCAATCAAGGGTGACCCTTTCATTGGGAGATCACAATCACTTCATGTTAGTCCCAATGTAGACAATGTATTGTATGTTATAGGGGACCACAAATAGGGGATTTGGATTCTCTATAGAGGAACCAAATCCCTAAAACCTTTAACAAAATTAAAGAGAGTTCAATGAGAAGGTAAAAGTGTTTTTTAATATACTATATTTTCCTCATAATATTATATGTTCTCTTCTACATTAACATAATCTAAATTAAATGTTTGACTATTCACGAAGACAATTTCTTCTACACATGATGATATTACCAATCCCTCAGAAGAAAAAAATATAATGAAGGAAACCCTTTGGAAATATGTAGAGGTAATGTTATGATATACTTTCTCTATTTTACCAAAAAATTATATAATGAAACATTATTTTAATTTTCATTATTCCTTGTATAGTTCATTTATTTTATAAAATTTATGTTCATCTATCATACCTCTGTAGGAAGAGCAACGAAACTATCTCTACTCAATCACATAGGTAATATTGATATTTTCATAGTAAAATCATTGTCCATAGAATTAATGTATTGTTTTATATTTATGTTTTATTTATTTATTTTTAGTATTAATCACATAATAATTGTTTTCTTATATAGGTGTATTATTTTGTTCTAGTTGGGGTGGTATGTCTATATTTCACTCCTTTCAATACCAAAACATCCATAGACTTCTTCTCCCTCGAAATATTTTCACCCCCATAGTGTTGCATTTATCATTTTCCTTCAAGTTCCCTCCACTTTATTTACAAGAAGAGAAACTACGCTGCCTCTGGTCAATCACAGAGGTAATCTTGATATCTTCATATTAAAATTATTTTCTATAGAATTAATGTATTGTTTCATATTTATGTTTAATTTATTTATTTTTAATATTACTCACATAATAATTATTTTATTATATAAGTGGATTCTTTTGTTCAAGATGGGGTGGTCTGTCCATATTTCATGCCTTTCTACACCAAAACTTATACAAACTTATTCTCCCTCAAAACCTTTTCACCCCTGGAGTTTTTCATTTATCATTTTCCTTCAAATTCTCTCTAATGCCTTTGAAGTAAGAGCAATGATGCCGCCTCTACTCAATCACAGATGCAATCTTGATGTTTTCACAGTAAAATAATTTTCCATAGAATTAATGTATTTTTTCATATTAATGTTTTATTTATTTCTTTTTAATATTACTCACATAATATTTTTTTTCTTATACCGGTGGATTATTTTGTTCTATTTGGAGTGATCTGTCCATATTTCATGCCTTTTTTCATCAAAACTTCCACATACTTCTTATACCTCAAAAACCTTTCACCCTTGCAATGTTTACATTTATCACTTTCCTTCACGTTCTCTCCACTTATCAATCAAAGAAGTAATCTTGATGTTTCCATAGTAAAATAATTTTCCATATAATTAATGTATCATTTCATATTTATGTTTAATTTATTTCGTTTTAGTGTTACTCATTTAATAATTGTTTTCTTATATAGGTGGATTCTTTTTTTCAAGTTGAGGTGGTTTGTTTGAAGCTGCTCATGTAGTGTTAGAAGTTTGATAAATAAATTCAATGGATATCATGGTAACATTTATAGTTATGATTTTTTGAGACTTTGGGATGTGTATGAATCATCCTTACCTCAATCCGACACACAATGTGACCGATATGACTCTAAATACTTCTTTCTATATAAAATTGACATTAATTTTAGTAAAATAGACAACCGACATACACAAAGCTGAGAAAAAATCAGATTGTTTTAATACTTTAAGAAAATGATACATAAGTCATTTGTGATGCATAGGAATCATCTCCACCTCAATCCGATACACGATGTTCCCAACATGACTCAATGTGTCTGTTATCAGTTTAAAATCAACATTTTACTTTAAAAAGTTTCACTCACTGAAAACCAAGAAAACGCGCTCATATTTTCTTGATAATTTAGGGAATCGATTCATAAATCATTTTTGATGTGAAGGAATTGGTCTCATGTCAAAATGATACACGATGTGATCCATATGAGTCAAATTATGTGTTTCAAGATTAAAATGATATTTTAGTAAAAAAGACAAGTGATGTAATCAAAATTTAGAAAACACATTCAAATTGTTTTTATAATTTAGGAAAACAATCCATAAGTCATTTGAAACATATAGGAGTTAGTGTCACCTCAATCCGATACTTGGTGTGACCGGTATGACTCTAAGTGCGCCTTAATTTAAAATTGACACCAATTTTAGTAAAAAAGACAACTGACCTACTCAAAACCAAAAAAAAAAACATTCATATTATTTTGATACATTTGGACAATGATACATAAGTCATTTGAGACATGTAGGAACCATCCTCACCTTAATCCAATGATCAGTGTGACCGGTATGACTCAAAGTGCGTCTTTTTATTTAAAATTGACATCACTTTTAGTAAAAGGAAAACTAACCTACTCAAAACCAAGAAAACACATTTAGATTGTTTAAATAATTTAGGAAAATGATACATAAGTCATTTTTATGTTTATGAATCAGAATACCTCAATCTGATACATGATGTGTTCGGTATAACTCAATATGTTTGTTATCAGTTTAAAATTGATATTTCACTTCTAAAAGTTTCACTCACTAAAGACCAATAAAACATGATTATATTTTTTTGATAATTTATAAAATCAATTCATAAGTCATTTTTGACGTGTAAAAATAAGTCTCATGTCAAATAAATACATGATGTGATTTGGTATGATTCAAAGTGCGTGTTTTAATTTTAAAATGACATTTTAGTAAAAAAGACAAGTGATGTACTCAAAATCGATAAAACACATTTAAATTATTTTTATACATTATCCATAATTAATTTGAGACATGTAAGAATCAGCCATACCTCAATATGAGGCACGGTGTGACCAGTATGACTCTAAGTGCATCTTTTTATTTAAAATTGTCATCAATTTTAGTAAAATGGAAAACTGACTTACTCAAATCCAAGAAAAAACATTTATATTGTTTTTATAATTTATAGATGTAATCCATAATACATTTTTGATGTGTATGGATCATCCACACCTTAATACGATGCACTATGTGCCTGGTATGAGTCAATGTCTCCGTTATCATTTTAAAATTGACATTTTAGTTCAAAAATCATCACTCACTAAAAACTGATCAAATGTACTTGGATGTCCTTGATAATTTAGAAAAAAGACTCATAAGTCATTTTTGATGTGTAGGAATTGGTCTCACATCAAACCAATACATTTTGTGATCAGAATGAGTCAAAGTGTGTGTTTCCATTTTAAAATGACATTTTAGTAAAAAAGAAAATTGACGAATTGAAAACTAATAAAACACATTTAGATTGTTTTGGTAATTTAGGAAAATGATACATATGTCATTTGAGACATGTATGAATCAACCTCAGCTCAATATGACCCACGATGTGACCAGTATGACTCAAGGTGCGTATTTTTATTTAAAATTGAAATCAATTTAAGTAAAATGGACAACTAACCTATTCAAAATCAAGAAAACACATTCATATTTTTTTTAATACTTTATTAAAATGATCTATGAGGAATTTGTGACATATATGAATCATTCTAACCTCAATATGATACCCAATGTTATTGGTATAACTCAAAGTGTCAACAATTAGTTTAAAATCAATATTTTAGTTCAAAAAGGGTTACTCACTAAAAATTGATCAAAATCACTCAGATTTTCTTGATAATTTAGGAAAATGATTCGTAAGTCATTTGTGATGTGTTGGAATTGGTTTCAAAACAAACCGATACATGATGTGATTAGAATGAGTCAAAAGTATGTGTTTCTAGTTTAAAATTACATTTTAGTAAAAAAATAATTGACATACTCAAAATCAAGAAAATGCATTCAGATTATTTTGATACTTTAGGAAAACGATCCAAAAGTCATTTGAGATGTGTTGAAATTAGTCTCAACTCAATATGATGCATGGTGTGACTGATATGACTCCAAGTTCATCTTTTTATTTAAAATTAACATTAATTTTAGTAAAATTAACACTTTCTGTTAATTTATTTCTTTATATTATTACTAAAATAAGAATTTTTTTCTTATATAGGTGCATTCTTTTTCCGGAGTTGGGGTGGTTTTTTTGGAAATAGAATGAGTTGGGGTAAGGATTAAAATATAAAGGAACATTTATTTTTTAAATGTATATAATAATTTGTATTTATGTAATTTTATAAACCAATGTTTGAAATGTCTATAATATAGTGTTTTTTTATTTGTGTTGTAAATTTAATTTCATTTAAATCATGGATTGGGACTTGTTTTTGTTGATATCAAGTGTATTTCTGGTGTTGCGGTGTGCCGTTACAGCATATTGCACTGGTGCTGTTGTATACTATTGTAGGACACTATAGTATGGACCTTTATCAGTGATTTTTTAGCACTGATAAAATTCCATAGATTTTAATCTCACTCAAGTAGTCAACACTTTTCTAGTGCTAATAAAGGTCATTTCTAGTGTTGTTAAATGCCTATTTTCTAGTAGTGGATACTTGGAACTTGGATCCCATTACCAGTTGTTCACTACAAAAAAATGCCTATATATCCTTTGCAATCACTACCTTACATGATGAGTGGATAGTTTTTTATAGTGCACAACTTGGATCTCCATGCAATCAGAGTGAAAAATAATGATGAATGAGTAAAAATGAGCATGAAGGCGAGGGAGAGGGTGAACCAACAAAGGCTCGAGGAAAGATATATTGGGTGGAGAATTGGTGAGGTAGATTGAGGAAAAATAAGATCACTTGCTCGCACACTATTCCAACCATTTGGGAAAATTAAAAACAAAAAAAAGATGTTCAAGGGGGAGAAATGAATCACAACTGATCACATAACTTTATTTTAATATATCATTATAATTTCAAGAAAAAAAATTAGATAAACTTTAAAATGAGACAAATATATTAATAGAAATTTTAAAATTTTAAAAAATGTTTAAACAAAGAAATGATTATAATTTTAACTTCTCTTCATTTTATTTTTATTTTAAATTTAGTAAAAGTAAAGAAATGATTTTAATTTATCTCTATATTTTTTGGTGATGATTTTTAAAATAAAAGAAATTTTTTTTTTTGGAAATATGAAAAAATAACCCTTTTTAAAAAATATAGTTTTCCAATACTCAATTATTCCAAATAAAAAATATTATAATTTTCAAATATATCTTTGAAATAAAATTCAACTGAATTTCATAAATAAATCCACTTACAATAAAGATACACTTTTTGAAGAATTTGAAATAGAAGTTTTGAAATAAATTTCCATTTTAAGAAGTTTTAAAACATAAAATTGTATTTTTAAAATATAAGTTCCCCAAACCATAAAATCATAACTAAATCTGGATGAATTCTTATATAGAAAATCCTCCTAAAGATAATTTCTATACTCACTCTCTTGCTATCTCACTCTCCCTCCAACAACAAACCAAAAACAAATTGTGTATTTCTCTATGAAGGAGGCTTAAGCAGGGTGAACACCCAAAGTGATTGGTGTCCCTTTTTTATGGTCAACTACACTATATGTATGGTGTTTCTAGTTACTTGACAACCTATGTAGTGAATTACACAAAATAATAATTTTGTTATTTTAGGTCTAGAAATTGATTTGGCTCTAAACCATACTACTTTATTTCACTATTTTTTCATTGAATACACTATAGGAAACCCATGCTACAGATAACCCTTTGGAAATTTATTCACACATTCATTGAAATATAACACTATTTAAAAGCACAATTGCAATCCCATATGGACTACAAAAGTGTTTGAATTTGAAAAACCTAGGTACCCCAATGCCGATCATCTCCTCCTGATAGTTTCTCAAGAAGAAACGAAGACAAGAGTTGTCATGCCTGAATTCATTACCTTACACATGGCCGATTGATCTCATTATAGCTAGGGAATGATGGTTATAGGAAACAAAACGTGAGTTTTAGGAGGGAGATAGTGGCGACGTTGGGATTGGAATCAGATGATGTGCCTAGTTTGGATTGCAATTAAATAGGAGTAGAAATAATCAAATACCTTAACTCTTGATATGATCAATTCATTGAGAAGATTGATGAAGAGCTATAGAAATGATTGAGTTCGGTGAAATATCAAACATCACAAGTGAGGAGGACTCTATTAGGGTTATTTTTAAAGATCAGGTAAGACTTTTATTAGTGCTAAAAAATAAAGTGCTGATAAAACAAATCTTTATAAGCGCTAAAAACAATGATAAAACATTTCATTACCAGTGCTAACAAAGAGCTAATAAAGACCTCATTTTAATAATATAAAAAATATAATTAACAAATTTAAATGTATATAATTATAAATAAAAATTTAAATAACTAAAAATATGTATTTATAAATATGATTATAAATAAATTTATTTATTATTTAAATATATTTATTATAATCCTATATTTATTTTAATATATATATATATATATTTATAATTATAATTATAAATAAATATATTTTAAATTTTTTTAATACAATTATAAATATATTTATATAATTATAGAGGGTGTGTGCATGGGATAGAAGGCAGTGACACATGGGGGTGGGGGGGGGGGGGATGGTCGGCTTCTGATTGGTAGGGGGCATCGATGATGGTGAAACACTAGGGGAGACATCTTGCTTTCCATTATGAGGATGGTGTAGCATAGGATGATGGTGCTAGGGATAGAAAAGGGTGCAGGATGGTGGGTGAATACTGCACAAAAGAAGTAGTGAGGTAGGAACAAAAAATGTGGCAACCTTCAGGGCGTAGATAGGGAAATGATCCTCATATAGACCCAGTGGTGAGCAGTGTAGGGAGTGGTCTAGTGGCATCAACAGTGGAAGAGAAATGACGCTACCTCAGACGATGTTCCTTCGTCAGGCTTCGAGAGGCTTCTATGCAACTATCATCCATTGGTACTAGCCTTTTAGGGGTAGACTTGTGTGGTGGAGGTCCACCTTAGTTACGATGACATAACTTTGTGTAGATAACGGAGGCTGGTCACGATGGGGGCTACAGCTGAAGGGTTTGTTGTGATGGAACTATAAGCTTAGAGATGATCATTGTAGGTCATTGAGCCATATAATGAATGGCTTGCGGGTATTTTAACAATAAAAATAGGGTATGCATGAACCATATAATTAGGGTTGGACATAATGGGTTATCCCTCGGGAGGGGGGGGGGGGGGCTATAACCTGATCGTTCGGCCCGCGAGTGTGTGGTGTGTGTGTGTGTGTTTGTTTTTAATTTCACACTTAAATATCTAATATATATATAATTATAAATATATTTATTATAATTTTATATTTATTTAATTATATATATAATTAAAATTAAAATTATAAATAAATATATTTATAAATATTTGTATATAATTATAAAATATATTTATACTTGTATATATTTATTTATATATAATTATATATATATTTATAACTATATATATATTAATATATAAATATATATAAATATAAATATAATAAATATATTTATTATAATTTTATAATATTTTAATATATATATATATTTATAATTATAATTATAAATAAATATATTTAAAAATATTTGTATATAATTATAAATATATTTATTGAGGATGACAATGTCCCTGGAGCTCATGTTCAAGTGAAGAGATGGCGATTTCACGATTCTTCTTTGATCCATGGATTCGTTGGATTATTCTAGGTTACTGAGGGTCGAGGAGGAGCAAGTGCTTATGAATAATGATGTTGCTTCTCCCTCATCTCCTTTGATTTATTCTATTTATGATAAGAATGAGTTTTTGGAACCTTTGGATTCCGTTAGGGTAAAAAATTTGCCCAATCCTTCTTATGCCTAGGTTGTTGAGGATCATTTGAAATCGGCTACACCCACATAAGAGGATCCACCATGTGACATCTTCCCCGATGTGATGCTAAGGAATCAAGTGGTTAGAGTAAGGAATTTTGAGTAATTTCATGCTTCCAACCCTACATCTCAGAATATCTGGAATAAAGGGGATTCTGCCTCCTGATCAAAAGGCCTCTCATGCTGTTGATGATCAAAAAGATTTTTTAGCGTTGCAGCCTCTGGAAAATTTTGAGGAAATATCTTATGAGTCCAAGGGTTGTAGAAATGATGATTTGGGTTAGGGTGGCTTTTAAGGAAGGGGCGGTTGGCGGATGAGGCCAGATGAAAATGTGGAATGGACTTATCCATCCTAGTTTTCTGAGCTCAAAAAATATACCTATGAAACTTTTAGAAAGGATTCGGTCATGGAATGTGAATATATAAGGATAAAAAATGTCAAGGCTCCTCTAGTGGACTTTGAGGGTGAGAGGAACCCCTAGGTTTTTTCAAATTAAATGGAAAAGTGATTTGATCTACAGCTCGAAGTTACCTTCGAAATAATGGAACCAGGTGTTTTTGGATATAGGGATTATTTGATAGTCCAAAATTTTTCATAAAAAAAAATTGAAGATGGATCACAGCATAATCCGATGCTTGATTTTCAAGATCTTTCATATAAATACATGAGAAAATTCATTCTATAGGATTCCTCAAATTCATCATCGAGTGATAAGCTCATGCTGTCCCAATGGGCCAAGTCATGGAAGAGAGCGAGACACCCAAAGAAAAAAGGTCATTATCCCAAGAATTTGGGTTCCATCAGGGGCGAAAAGAGTTGATATCTTGTTTTCATTGTTATGGTAATTTTTAACATTTTGATCCTCGCTTTACTTTATTTCACTTTACCTTTTTATAATAATTTTGGTGGGTATGGGTTGGATTTCCAAATCGGACTCAGAAATTTTTGAGTAAAAATATTTATATATATTTATAAATATATATATAAATATATATATTTATATAAATACACATATATATATACATATTTATTAATATATAAATATATATAATTATAAATATAATAAATCTGTTAATTATTTAAATATATTTATTACAATTATATATATATATATTTATAATTATAAATAAATATATTTATAAATATTGGTATATAATTATAAATATGTTTATATAATTATATATATTTATATATAATTATATATATATATATTAATATATAAATATATGAAAAATATCTCTCTAGAAGTTGAAACTCTTGACCATTTATTAAAATTTAAAGAAAAAGAAAGCAAGCACATGGAAAGATGGATGAGGTCAAACAAAGAGACAATCCCTCATCTAAAGAAAAACACTACATATCAAGAGTCACCATAATCATGATCAAAATCTTCAACTTCATCGGCAGATTCACACTCTAACTATGAGTTCCTTTGATTAGAGAGTGAAATATACTTCTCCTTAATCTTCTTGTACTCTGGGGTGAACTGAGTCCTGGAAGACACACTTCATCCACACCCTCGTGCTGTATCCCTATCCCCCAGCCACATCATCGACCATGTATTTTTGGATTCCTACCCCATCTCAAAGATTTTTGATGAAAAATTACTTCATTACCTCCCTTTCTAACATCCAAACTGTCCTTAGAATCATGAATTAACTCCTCATTAAGTGATTCAAGTACCTCAAAGCTATTTACAGATGCAAAATTCATTGACTGATCAATATTCCATTCACAAACCTTAACTGACTCATATTGAGATCTGTTTTTCCTTAAAATCATCTGAAACCCTTCATTATCCCTAGAGAAATTATTCTATTCCAATTTACCAGGGGAATTAAAATTCAATTTTTGCATACCTTTATTGATTCTTGAGGACATTTTCTTATGCATGATAAGCTCATCATCCGTGGCTTGTGTGTCAAAATCCCTAATATCTTGATCCTCAATGAGATCCATTCTGTCCACCATAGGTGTCAAAATAGAATTATCCATAATCCCACTATTTATTTTGAGAATCCTGGTCATATCTTTCTGAACTGAGCTCACTTTCATTTTGTTCTTCATTATAAAAAATATCCGACCGGATTTTCTTCTTATCAGATCACAACAAAAGTGTTATAGATTAAATATTCTCAACCCCTATCGCCGCTTAAATTACACTAATAGTTTGTACATTAGATTGGACATCAACATGACCTATAATAGAATCAACAAGTGAGATCTCCAACTTCTTAGAATTAAAAAATTTAGTATTTTTATCAGCATTACTCACTGGTTGAAAATCCTTATGTCTTGCAACAAGAGCACTGTGCAGCAACCCATAAATTCCACCTATAACATTCTTTTCAAACACATTATAATGAACTGGTTTCTCACCTCATTTCAATAATGAATTCATATAATGACCATGAGTAGAACAATTCTCACATAAAATCAGCCTTCGCAGCTAGCACAGTCATGCCTGATAACACTGTGTTCCAAGAAGAATTTTGGAAACCTCTCATAAATGATCTTTAATTCAAAATCCTCATCATTAGAAGATAGAAACATTCAATCAACCAATGTTGAACTCAAATAAATCTCAACCAGGAACTGGAAAAAGTGACCATACCTTGCATCTTCAGTTTCCTTGTCCATCTTGATGGGAAGACCAACAGACATAACTATGTCATAAAGTATTCTTGGATGCCAAATCATCCAATAAATTCCATAAACCTTAACCCATACTTGCATATAAGAACAACCTGCATTCATCAGATCAGATTTCATTCTCCATTCCTTAATATGAGGAATAACAGGATTTAGGAATATGGATTCGAAGCCCCATGACCATGATTTTATCACCTTAGAAGGGAAAAGAATGTGAAAGAACCTGCATCCCAGTGAAACACATTGCCATTTGGAGAATCCCCAAATTCTTGATAGCCGATCAACCAAATCATTAACCTTGAACAGAATGGAACCCCTAGGTAGTATAAGTCGAGCAATAATGGAATGTTTATCAGATTCAAGTCTCTCTAACACTGCAACCTCATCCAATTTAACATGGGCAACACATCCCTTACGGAAAGTGGTGAAGGCAATCGATCCTTTATAGAGAGAAAATGAGCACTTAGTCACACCAACTTCACACTCAAATGAATCCCCGTGAAGGTGCTTCCTTGAAATCGATTCAGCATTAAGAGACTTGTAAGTATCAAAATGCCCCTTTGTGAGAAAGAGATTCACCATCGAATAAGAATGAAGAAAACATGAAGAACCCTAATTGCCAACTTTGGGAGATAAAATCTCCCAATGCTCGAAATTGATCTCATATATATATAAATATATATAATTATAAATATAATAAATATAATTATTATTTAAATATAATTAATATATTTGTATAATTATTTAAATAAATAAATAAATAAATATTTATAATTATAAATAAATATATTTAAAAGGTATATATATATATATTAATATATAAATATAAAAAATTATAAATATAATAAATATATTTATTATTTAAATATATTCATTATAATTTTATAATTATTTAAATATATTTATATATTTATAATTATAAATAAATATTTTTCTATAATTATAAATATATTAATATATAAATATATAAAATAATAAATATAAGGAATATATTTATTATTTAAATATATTTATTATAATTCTATAATTATTTTAAAATACAATTATTTATTTATAATTCTAATTATAAATAAATATATTTATAAATATTTGTACATAATTATAAATATATTTATATAATTATATATATTTATATAATTATATATATTCATTAATATATAATTATATATATTCATTAATATATAATTATATATATTCATTAATATATAATTATATATAATTATAAATATAATAAATATATTTATTATTTAAATACATTTATTATAATTTTATAATTATTTAAATGTATATATATATATATATTATTCTAAATATAAATAAATATATTTATAAATATATGTATATAATTATAAATATATTTATATAAACATATACATTTATTAATATATAAATAATATAATTATAAATATAATAAATATATTTATTATTTAAATATATTTATTATAATTTTATAATTATATATATATATTTATAATTACAATTATTAATAAATATATTTATAAATATTTGTATATCATTATAAATATATTTATATATTTTGATAGAGGAGATGGAGGTGGAAGATGGGAAGAGGGGATCAACGATCATGGAAGAGGGGATTGATGATCATGGAAATCATGATCGTGGAGTCAAAACTTGAGATCTAGCCTTAAAGGCCATAGTTTTGCCTGAATCTTCCATCCCTATTACGTCGGCTTCTTTGGATCTTGGAATGAAGGGGATCAACGAATTTGGAGAACGAGTCGATGCTCAGGAGGTGGCATCCATCCCTGTTGCACTGGCTTTAGATCTTGGTGTCATGGCTTTGTCGAACATTGGTGTGGGAAATTCGATAGAAGAAGAGCATGACACCCTTTTTTTCTACAATGGTGTGCTAGAATCAGAGATCCAGGGCCCGAATTTTTCATCAGAATGCCCCTAATGCACCGTCTTCCAAGATCCCCATTGAGGGTTTCATCTGTGATGTGCAAATACTGACAGGTTCTTCAAATCTTCCCCCTAGGAATCTATTGAATAAGTCTGTTTTTTAGAAAATCTCTTGTTTCATCTAAGGAGTCTGGCTCCCATGAGTCGTAGGACTCCTGGATTTCTAGATTTGCTGATAGAAAATTCACTGTAATTTCTCATCTTGTGGCAGTCAAGAAATGACTTGAAGTCTACAAATGTTCTATTATTGGGTAGCTAATACTCTCTAAGGGTGATAAACTGATGAGTTCTGAGGATTTAAAGATCAAACTATCACAAATTTGGGGTTTCTCAGACTAGAGGATGATCCCTCTTGGCAGTGGATACTTTCACCTTATTTTTTCATCATCAAATGACATATCGAGGGTGTGGAGCAATGGGTTCTACTCTCTTAACCCATGAAGTTTTAGATTGTTTACGCGGGATTTACGTTTTAACCCTTATCTGTAGAAGCATTCCAATGCTCAGATTTGGGTTAAAATTCATGGTTTAGGTTGAGTGTTTTGGTATCCTCTAATCTTGAATGACTTAGTCTCCTGCATTGGTGTCCCCATGAATATGGATGAGAATATTGTGCATGGAAAATTTGGTTACTTTTCCAGAGTTTTAGTCGATGTGTACTTGAAAAACAATTTACCTGATTGTGCCACATTAGTAGACAATGGTGAGAAATTTGAGGTTGAATTTTTATATGAATCTATCTATACATTTTTCAACTATTGTAGGATGGTGGGGCTTGATGTTTCTGAGTGCAGGAATGTGAGGAAAATTCAATTGAAAGTGGGATCTTATGCCCATAGGAAAAAGTCTCATGGATCCTCTAAGGTGACTAAACCCGGTGGGACTCAGCTGGAAGTTTCTAAGGAGGAAATAATTAATCCCCTTGACTAGAATTAGGTCAAGGTGCATGACCCCTTGGTTATTTCTGATCAAGGGGAGATACAGTATGGGGCACCTAAAAAATTTACCTTTGCTGATGCGCCAACTGACTTCATTTTAATGGGAAGGGTTAGCTCTCCACCTGGATCTGCACACAAAGAGGGTTGAAACTTTAGTAAGGGAAATTCCACTGCTTCATTTTGTGATGTTATTGTGGAAGGAATTCAAGCTAGTGTTAAGGATCAACATGATGAGTCTTACTTAGAGCATGATTCCCAAATTCAAGCTGATGCTCAGTTTTGGGAGGAGCGATGATCCTATAAAAATAGGAAAGGGAAATAGGTTGAATCTATCCTCCTATTGATCAAGGATGGATCTGTTGCAATTGGGGCTGAACCACTAATTCGGGATGTTGTTTCAGTCCCTCCAATGGAAAATGGGGCAGTTAGTCCTATAAATGATGTTCCAGAGTCTAGGAAAAATTCTCTTAGTCTTCTTGACATTATTAATAGATCAAGTAGTAAGGAGGTCTTCTTTGATGAGTTTGGGAGTGCTCATGGATATGAAACGATCATTACTGGGAGATCTGCCGTGAAGGGCCTACCAGAAACACTCTTATCTAGATAGAGATTTGGATCCTCTCTCCCTTAAGGGACCCCCACTAGGTGACACTAACTCTCAGGTGGATGAGGAGCCATGGAAGTAGATTAAGATGCGGAGGAGAAGACGATATCTGCAAGGTAGGGGTGGTGTCCATCGCTTCAACTGATGTTCAACTATTTTTTGGATGTGTCTGTCTTTTGTAATAGTCTTTGTTCACCAGTTTTTTATGCCCTCTCCATATTGTATGATGATTTTTTTTCTTTTAGTAAATTTTGAGATCATGGGCTGATAACCCATGATCTGCACCATCTTTCGTATTTATCTATTTATATAATTATATATATTTATTAATATAAAAATATATATAATTATAAATATAATAAATATATTTATTATTTAAATATATTTATTAAAATTTATAATAATTTAAATAAATAAATAAATAAATATTTAATTTATAAATAGTTTTTTAAAACATTATATATATTTATAATTTTATAATTAACTATATAAGTACATGCCATACATACACTTGTAAACATGTTATATATATATGTACATACCACATACATGTGATCTTATGTATACATACACATACATACATCTATACACATACAACATCCACACACACACACACAACATAATGCATACACATATATGCACATAGTTTGCTTTATTTTTTATACTTATTTGAGGAAATATGGTGAGTTTCTCTCTCATAAATGGAGGGATTATCTCTCTTCCAAGGATTTCTCGACAATATGCTCCCAACCACAAGAGTTGAAGATGAAATTGTTAGGCATTTCTAAATGTTTGCAGCATGCGGTGTTGCATGTCGTCAATCTCAATCTGCTGATTTATTAGTTCCTAAAAGACCTAATATTGGTTTGATTATCGAAGTCGAAGATTTTAAGAAGGGTTTCCCCAATGGAGGAGATCTGATCGGTGATGTGCATAGGGGTTTGGAGGGACTATTATTTGTTTGGACGATGTTTGGTGCCCCACTTTATCAAATGGTTGGGGACAACAATGTGCGGGGATGATTGCCGATGGGTTTTTTGGTTGAGATCAAGCTTTATCAAGACTTTGGGTGCAGTTCAGTGACGAGAGTCAACTTTGATGAAGTGTTTGATGACTTAGGTGTGCGATGAATGATTTACAGATGCGGGAGGGGTGGGTTGTCAACAATGTCCATCTCTAGATCGGCTTGGGACCCTAGAAATGGTGCTTGGGGTCAACTTTTCTACACATAGGCTTGATCTTCTGCGATGAAAAGTGAAGGATATGGATTATCCTTTTATGGAGCGGTACGATGGGTGTGGGATCCCAGTGGCATGGACGATGGGTGGTTGAGACAAGCTCCAATGTAACCATATGGGCACACTGCTAATCAGCATTACTAGGCGATGGAGGATGAAGCGGTAGGGATGACCATCAACGATGGATATAATGATGGAGGTCTTGATGATGATGGATTTGGGTGTTTCCGAAAACAGTGTGCATACAAGAATGGATCTCTTGGATGAACTCAGGATTATGACCTTTAGGTAGGATGACTTTAGGTGGGACGACCTTGGGTGGAGGATGACCTCGGGTGGTGTAATGAATTTGGGCGGCTGCAGCAGTCGGGTATATGTTTTTTGGACCATTTTGGCCATTTTTTGGATGTTTTATTTTTATTTTGTTGGTATATGTCCCGCATTTTTATG
This sequence comes from Viscum album, assembly GCA_963277665.1. Classification (NCBI taxonomy): domain Eukaryota; kingdom Viridiplantae; phylum Streptophyta; class Magnoliopsida; order Santalales; family Viscaceae; genus Viscum; species Viscum album. The sequence continues at coordinate 615,635,405 of OY728128.1, forward strand.
GGAAGAAAAATTCATATGAAACACTGATGGGGGTGATGATCTTGGGTACAATGAGATGTAGAGGGAATGAGATGCCGACAGTGAGCATATCCCGCTGATGATGTGATGACATCGACACATCCAGTGATGAACATCAGAGATGAACTTGTTCATGTAATTGATGACATAGAAGGGAATGATGAAGTCCTCAACTCGAAAATTTTGGTGTTCATAATGATAACCTAAGGTGGAGTGTTGTCAGTGTACCTCATCAATGTGGTCGGGTGCACAAGATCTTCGGGGTTGGTTGCTATCTGCAGGATCATAGCTGCTTCTGACAGTGCTAGTGTTTCTAGGCCTTTGACCCATATGATGTGGGTTTTTGTGCCTTTAATTGGGTCCATAGACTTTATTTTTTTGTTTTGGTTAGTGATTGGCCACTTTCATGTTTTGGTGTCATTTCAAATGTCACACTCTTTGTCTTTACTATACTTTTATTTTATTTAATAACTTTTTAGGGCTGAGCACACTCAGTAGCTAAACTTTCCTGACATATATTCACATAAACATTAATATAAATATATAAGTTCAAATATCATATATTAACAATACATCATTTATATTTATATAATTGTTTGAATTATTAAAAAATATATATATTAATATATCATATTTATATTAGTTATATACATGCATTTTGTAATTAATGTATATAAATAAAAATTAATTTTTGAATATGGACATGATAATTATATATATATTAATAATATTTTTTATTAAAAGTTTTTATCAACAATGATAAAAACACTAATAAATATGAACCTTTATTAGCGCTAAAAAAATTCTGATTAAGAGTACACTTTTATCAACGTTTTTTAGCATCGATAAAAGTTACATTTATCAGCACTTTTAGCTAACAGTGATAAAAGTTACCCTTTTATCATTGCTTTATTTTTAGCACTGATAAAACCCAACACTAATTAAGTGTGACCCTTGATAGTGAAATGTTGGGAAATCACATTGTACAGATCATCAAGCAAATACTGAACATGTTGAAATTTGTAAAAATAATAAATAACCCATAAAAAATATAAAATAAAAAACAGAAAACATATTCAATCACATAATATCTAAATCATAACACAAAATAGTTAAATATTATAATGAAATGGAATATTTAATAAAAACCCACTTTTCTAAGACTGCTATAGTATATTGAAACCATGTCATTTCCACATGATACTATTCCCTCACTATAGGGCCTGCTATAGTGTCTATAATGTGATTCGACAAATTTTCACTGTTGAGATTTGAACCTCAGAACTATGGGATGCTAGATAGAAGTCACAATCACTAGTTGAAGGACTCTGAAACTATGTATTTAATCACTGACTTACAATTTCATGATAATACAACCATTCCTACTTTGAATTGATCACGTGACAAACTTTTTGAACAAAAATGTCAGTTTAAAATTAAAAATACACACTTTTGGTCATTCCGACCACACCATGAGAAAATCTAATGCATATGCACCGTCTTGAGAACGCGAAACATGTTTTTTAATATTGATTTTGTAATTAACATTAACACAAATTTTTGGACAATAAAATTAAATAAGTCATAAATAAATACCTTTCATGAATTCTCTTAATATTGAAATACAAGAATACCAGCCCCTTCATCACTAAATTCATATATCTAAAAATTTGAATATGTATGATAAACATAGTCTGTATAATACTGAAGAAAAAAATTAATTTAATTATTAATGAGGATTTAAAATGAAAGTGTATATATAATCAATAAATTCACATATAATATATATCTAAAATGGTATTTGATAAGCTCTATGGGCTAAGATATCTTTCATAAATTTGCAGATATAGTTACTATAGTAGTTTCTATTTGGTTATTTTGGGTATTGTGAGAACAATGAAGATTATATATTTTTTTATGAAATATGTTTTAATATTGTACTGTTAAGATATATAACACTATAATTTTCTATCTACAACACTCCATTAGTTTCTTATTATTATTCATTTTCCATAAACCTCTTACCGATCAATACATTAACACCACATTACCAAAGAAAAGATGATTTTTAATACATATTATATAACATATAATTGAAATACTATAAAATGTTAAAACAATAATGTTTACTAGTTAAAAAGGGACATCATGTGTTAGAGATTTGTTGGGTACCCAAGCATTGGATCCAAAAAAACATATCACTGGATTAATTGGATTTATCAGAATTAGCATATGATGTATCCTAAAAAAATTAAAAAATAAGCAGTGCTATATACTAAGAATGAAAAATTATCATAATAGTAACTAACATATATAATTCTACCCTTACATAATAGGTATTAAGAATAAAATATAATATGTTGAGTTTTCTTTAAACACCATTTTAATTTGTTCCACTTTATCTACAAATTCATCTTCACCCATTGATATTGATTTCAATGAATGAATACTGGTACTTATAAATCTAAAATTTTATTTTACTTGAAATTCAACTATAAATTTATATTATAAATATTTGGAATAAAAAAAACATCGTTAAAATTAAAATAGAAATCATACAACAATAATAGAAACCAAAATTTTGTCAACATACCTCATATATACATGTATGATGGATGCTCCTAACCATTCACACTTTATAATTTCTTTTACATTGGGAAGAGTGATAAAATCAACAAACTCTTGGTCATACATGTCTACTCTGCAATTAAATTGTAAAAAATTACCCCTTTTAAAACATGAACTCACAAGGGCCTTTAAAGATGTAAGACATGTATTGAATGATAGTAGAGTAAAATTAGGGTCCACAGTTTTCATTCCTGATACAACAAATGATCTCTTTGAATTCTTGGATACAAATTTTGGTTTCCCCATCTGCAATTATATATAGTACTTTACAAATTTTTTATTTATTATAAAAGTTATAGACTATGATATAAGCTGGAAATGTCACACCACTTTCATATTATGGGTGTTGATATTATTGATCGATCATGCGATGAATGTTCCAATATGTTGTTTCATAGTTCGAACATTAATATCATCAATGGGAATAAGCATATCAGCACTTATCTCATGAGCTACCTGAATGTCTAATCTCACACGACCCACCAGTAATGTTGTACAATGGATGGTGTCACTTGAATATTATGCACCAAAACTTTAGAAAAAATTTGATGATTGAGTTTTGATAGATATAAGACACAAATAGTTCCACCCTAAAATATTTCCAAACAATTAAAGAAACAATACATTATCACTACTCAAATATTAGAAAAATTTGTTAAAATAATCAGTACCTCTAGTATGTTACACTTATATAGGGAATAACTACACTAAAAACTTTGTGTTTGTGGATCCATCTATATCAACTATATGACGCAACCCACCAGGACCCCACTTAGGCTGACCGTAGGCCAATATTATCATACTAATCCCACCTTTAATAGGAAAGGGGATAGACATTCACATATTATGGGAGTCCTTATCCTAATACACATCAATACAACACATATCCCTATATAGAAAATAGTATTGAAGGATTGAAAAATAAAACCAACTGAAGTATATAATTCATGAAATTAACACTAAGATAAAAAAAGGAACAACCAATGTATAAACCATAAAGTAAAATGAAAAAATTCACATCCAAAAAACCCAAAAGTAAAGTGAAACCAATGGATTGCATTGGTTGTATTTTTTTCAATGAGCTAGAAAATCTGTCTTGGTGTATTGGGTGGTGGATGATGAAACCAATTAAGTTGATTGCAGAGATACAATTATAAATGGAAAAGGAATATAGAAGTGGTTGCTTCTTAAAATTATCATATGAAAAAAATTAGTATGAATAAATTCAAGACAAAAATGTTCATATGTCATTTTTTGAACTAGTCCTCAGGTTAATGATAAGTTTTGATAAGGAGAATGCATCGTCGATAAAATGTTGGTTATGAAGGTTGAGTTAGCTGGTATTAAATTAATTTATTATAGAGATACTATACTAATAAGGTCAAAAATAAAGGCCGGTCAGAAATGTGTGAAATAATCATTGGATTATCTAGAATTTTAAATACTATAACTGATGGAGAATATACCCTAGATGAAGAGTTAAAGAGATTAGATGAAGTTCTGTTCTTCATTGAATGAATCTAGAAATTATGTATTGAAGGTGAAAAATGGATAAGTCCTGAAGTTCATAGGATTTTATAAGGGCCATTTTTCAAGTTTGTAAAGAGTAATTCTGATACTCATAGTAAAGTTTTGGTAATGGTAGGAGATTTTATAAGAGTCATGTGCTTGTTCGTAAGAGTAATCTGACTTTTCACAAGGGTTAGTTGAAGGATTTTATAAGGGTCATCATAGATTCAATAAGGGTCATTTACCCTTATAATGAGATTTTTGACTGAAATAAAATAAAGGGAAGAGACCCATTGAGAATTTCAAGGGTCACTACTTTTGGATCCAAAGTAATTTGTACTAGAGATTGATATCGTGTTTGTTGTAAATCCATTATTTGGTTACTATTTCTAGTTAAATGAGGAGTCATGAAGTCTATGAGAAAATATTTCATAAAATTTTCATTCACAAGGAATGTTGCAGTGGTTGAATCTTACATGAATATCTGGTGAGAATAAGAATATTTCATAAGGATTTTCACAAATACATGAATTATTTCATCAAATGAAGTTTTGAAAAGGAAAAAATTTCAGTAAGGAACTATATAAAGATGCTAAGGAAGTCATTTTTGAACCATATGTAGTGAATCTTGTGTCATTTGTGAGTGAGTGGTGGTAATTCACATAGATTTTAAAATAAAACATATGTGAAATGGTGATATATGAACGGTTAAAGTGTAATCTTATTATTAGAGATATTTCTAGGGGAGTTTTCTTATAAATAACACACTAATTTATAACATCAATGAAAAACTAGCAGGAAAATCATGGAATTTAATCACATTATTTGCAGTTAGAAAAACTTCACAGGATTCAGTTTAGTTTGTAGTTGGAGATTTATTCACAAAGGTAAAATCATTCATGAATTATAATTTCTCATGAATTTGGAACATTCATAGAGAAGAACCATTCATAAATTAATGTCATCCATGAAGCAGTTTCATTCACAAAGTGATTTTTTAGAGGATTAAACCACGAAATCATCAATATTGGAAATATGATCTATACCAATGGTTTTGGGAAAACCGTTGGTATAGTTCACTAATTTGGACCTATACCAATGGTTTGGCCAAAACCGTTGGTATATGTCACTTATATGGACCTATACCAACAGTTTTGGACAAACCATTGGTATAGGGGCGGACCTATACCAATGGTTTGTCCAAAAACGTTGGTATAGGTCCCAAAATCAAAGAACCTATACCAAAGGTTCTCAAAACCGTTGGTATAGGTCTATACCAACAGTTTTGAGAATCGTTGGTATAGGTACATGTATTTTTAATGGAATCTTCTTATAGAGGAAATTAAATAAATTCAAATTAAAAAACTTACGATAATACATATATATATATATTTATGAAATTATGTTCACAAAAGTAAGTTAGGTTAGTGGTTAGGTTGTTCAATCACAAACGGGAGGTACTGGGATCAAAACCAACCGAATGATTATTTTTTGAATTACATATACCAATGGTTTTATGGAACCATTGGTATAGATTTTCATATTAATTATACCAATGGTTTTCCCAAAACCATTGGTATAGACTTATCTCCATGGATTACTTGGCAATGGTTATCCAAACCATTGGTATAGGCTATGCCAACGGTTTGGAGGCCTATACCAACGGTTCCAAACTGTTGGTATAGGGTATTTTTCCAGTAGTGCATTTCAGGAAAGATAGTATAACAAAGCAGTATGCAAAGGGCATCATCATGAATCAATTAATGAAGGATCATACCATGAAGGAGTTATGCTAATTATTTTCATGAAGTACAATGTTGAGAAAAGGAGTTGTGTGAAGTAGATGAGTGAGAACAGTGTTTAGTGAAGGATTTTACATAGTGAAAAATATACCACACACAAATTACACACCCATTATTGGTGTCTATTATTGAGGTTGAGAATTATAATAGAGCATCATATTTTGATATTCAGGATATAGACTATATATTTTTATGATATATAAGTGACCTTTATGTCGATAAAATAAGCATACATCCATTCAAGGTATTGAGAAAATGAGGAGTGTGAAAAAATGACTTGGGTCGACCTGACTCGTCACATGAGCTGTCCCACCACACGGCTCGAAGTGCATTCCCAATTTCTACGGGTTAGCGACAAGCACTGAGCACAATCAACTATCCTTTGGAGAAAATTATTCCACTATTAAACTGACATGACACATCCATTAAATGGGAGAACTACACCAATATCATTAGAGTCAAAAACATAAAATGGAACATATAGATTATACATGAAAGACTAGGTAGATACCATAAAGAACAATGTACACAAATAAAAAACATTCCATAATAGAACATATACGTGGTAACTCAAGTCAAAATCCCAAAAATAAAAATAAAGGGGCACAAGACTAAACAAGTCCTATACATACATCCCAACAAATAAAAAATCTCAAACTGACTCCACATGAGCCAACTCCATGTGACCATGTCTCCTTCACAAAACACGGATGATGGTAATCAAGAAGAGACACCTTGGTACATGATTCCATTTCCCTTACATGTTTCCTAGAAAACAAATTCTAAATTTTACCAAAGTCATATATAGGGTGTGAGGCACATAACCCAATGGGATATACCACAATGAATGTATTTAAGGATTTTAATCATGCAAACCAATAAAATAGCTTGAAAACAATTTTCAAAACTAAACCAATCTGAAAACATACCATTTATAAATAAAAATTTGAAATCCCTTTGGTTTACCATTTAAAATAAAATTTGTTTTCCAAATCATTTCTCAACACGACTCAAATAAATAAACAAGGACATAAGGCATCACATGCATAGAATATCTAACAAGAAAGGGAAATCATAACATCATCATTAAATAACCATATAAATGAAAATGATAATCATATATCTCATCACATAAAAATTACACTAATAAAGTTAATAAATCATATAAACCAACCCAATATGAGTAATGTAAACCTAAGGATCTAACCATCAGACCTATTGTGAGTGAGTCTAAATAATTTTGCTAGCTGACTAAGCAACAATGGAAGCTCTCATGGTCTTATCCATGCCCAACTCCAAGAGCTCACATGGTCTCTCAATAACAAATGATGAATGGTCTAACGGTATTCCTACCCAAAGGTTATCACAACCCCTTATAAACCAAAATGAGATCTTGCATAGTCTTCCCTATGAAGGCCCACATGGTCCCTTAAGAAAACCCCTTACTCGTACCCTAGTTAACTCATGTGCTACTCTATGCCACACAATCAAAAAACACATTCCACATAAATCAAAACCACTTCACAAGAAATTTTCATAAAAAAACATTACCATTTTTTCAAAACAACTTCTACAAGGAAAAACAATTTTATAAATCCATTTAAATACATAAAATCCCTTTGATCAATTTTATTAGATACTTAGTGTGCATACAAGTCACACCCATTTAGAAAGCCCACTTTAAATCACAAAATTTAAAAATCAATCCATAAAGAACAAAAAATATGGTATAAACATCAACCATAAATAATTTATTTGGAAATTTAACAAACACAAACCAAATGTGATTAGAGATTTAAAGGTAAGCCATGGAAAATTCCCTTAAATAGAGACACTAACCTCAAATTCAGTCCCAACCTCATTTTTTTGATTAAAACCATCCAGAAGAGGTATAATAAGGCCTTATACACCTAAGACATAATAAAACAAACCATTTTCCCCATTACATACCCTAGATTCATCCAACACCCCTTATAAGGTTACACATCTCTATGAAAATGGAGGAACAAGCAAGAGGAAGGGGAAAGGAATAAAAAACCAATAAGAAAGGGGCTTACCTTAATTCAAAACACCATGATTACAAGTATAATCCACAAAAATGGAATGTAAGAATCATCCACTCTATAGGAGGAGGGATGCACATGATGGGGGAATAAAAATAAGGCCAAATGAGTATAAAATCATTAAGTAAAAAATGGTAAAATACCACTTTTAAAGTGACATGGATAGGACACACGGTTTACCTAAACAGTTAGGAAAACTATGAGCCAACCATGTGGGGATATTTCCTCCCCAAAAAACAAGCCACACAGTTACCCCTGGACGCCACATGGTTTATAAAACCATGCTCAAACCATGAAAAACCCCACTTTCACCAACTATAACACCCTCACATGGTTAGCTTCATGGTTAGATACACCATGTTCTTGGAATGTTAGCCCTAAAAACTCCTATTTTGAACCATAATACCCAAGAGATCCAAAAATGAATAAAAAGGTAAATAAAACCCAAATTAGATGTTTTAGTGGCCCTTTGGGTTTCACAAAATCCCCACCATGCCACTTTATACCACCAAAAAATTATCAGGCATCCTTCGAAGAAAACAAGTGAGGCCGCTACTCCCTCACCAAGGCTTCTCAATTCCATGTATCATGGATATCACCACCATGATTCCAGAGCACCCAAACCAATGAGATAAACTTACCATGGATCTATTTGTTCTAATAATCCAAAACATGAATAGGATTCTCCATAATGATGAAATCATGATCAATCTTCAAATATTCCCACTATATCACATGAGATGTGTTTGGATGGTATATCTTCAACTAGAAAAAATGAAATAAAACATGGATTAAGGTTAGTTGTGGTGGAAAGTCCAACTGATAGGATACCTTTCCTAGATGCTTCATAACATGCAACAACCTAAAATATTACAACACCATATTTCCTTGTTTAACCAAATGATGGTGTCCCAGTCGAACAGATAGCCGAAAAAACACCCGATCACCAACCTGAAACTCTAAAGGATAACAAAGATGGCTAGAATAAGAATTACAGTGACTCTAAGCTATCACTAACCATTTTTAAATTTGCCTAACTATCTCGATCTTCTCATATATGAGACTCAGTCTAACCAAGGAGTGCTCACCCACCTTAGCCCAATATAATAGGGATTGGAATTACCACCCATAAAGTTCCTAAAACGTCTCCATATCGATCAAGGTATGATAGATGTTATTATAGGAAAACTTGTCCAACGATAGGTGCCTTTCCCACAAACCATCAAAATCAAGCACACATGCTCAAAACATATCCTTACGAGTCTGTATGTTCTACTCAGATTGACTATCCGTCTGTGGATGATACATAGTGCTTAATATCATCTTAGTTCCAAAAGACTCATAGAGTACCTTCTAGAAATTGGAGGCAAAACAGGAATCTTGGTTTGTCACTATCACTGAGGGCACTCCATAAAGATGAACCACTTATCAAACATACAAACATTCAAGGTCCTATACCTTTATCAACTCCTTGATGGGAAGAAAGTGTTATGATTTTGTCAATTGATATTAAATCACCCATATAAAATCATTATCACTTAGAGTACAACACAGTCTGATCATGAAAACTATAGAGATATCATCCCACTTTCACACTGTAACGGAAAGTGTTTTCAATAACCCGTATGGTCTCTGATGCTCAGATTTGATCCTTTAGAAGATCAAGCATTTGGAAATAAAATCTACCACTTCACGTCTCATCCCAAACCACCAATATCAACCTATCAAGGTAGAAAACATCTTTATTTTTCCAGGGTAAATAGACCAAGGAGAGAGATGTTCCTCCTACATCACCTCTTACCTCAAGATCAAAGGAATGACCAGCCTCTTCTTAAATAGGATAAAACCATTAGAAGACTAAGACCAATCGCCCGAGGTTATCCCACCATTTATATCAATACTAATCTACTGGAACTCAGAGTCAGATACCTACTCACTCCTAACCTAATCGATACGAGAGGGATTAAACTTCACATTTTCTAAGAAAACCAACTCTCCATCCTCTTTCACCTTTAGAATCATATCATCAAACAAAATCATCAAACCCCACTCATCCATCGATTCCTGAATTTCCTACACTGAAATCTTCCCAATCAATGCATCAGTGATCACATTCCCCTTTCTGTGTGTATAGGAAATATCAAAATCAAAAGTCTTGAGATACTCCACCTAGCATATATATCCCAGTTTCAGGTCTATCTAGGTGAATATATACTTCAGGTTATTATGATCTGAATACACTGTAAAAACCTCTCTAAAGTAGTAATTTTTCCATGTATTTAACTCATACATTACAGAATCCAATTCTAGGTTGTGGGTAAGATAATTACACTCATATAGGTGTAGCTAACTCAATCAATAGTCCACAACATGGTCACCTTGTATCAGCACACATCCCACCCCCACACCAGAAGTATCAAAATACAAAACAGAAGATCCCCTAGGATTAGAAAGAATCAAAATTGGCACGAATGTAAAATGGGTCTGCAACTACTCAAAATCACTCTGATACTTCTCACCCCCCTCAAAATTCTACCCTTTTCTAATCAAAACCATCAAGGGATAAGATATCCCAGAGAAGTCCAAAACAAAATGTCTATAATACCTATCCAATACTTAAAAAAAGATATTGAACACATTATTAGGATTATCCCAAAAAATTAATGCTCAAACATTATCTAGATCCACTAAAACTCCTATTTTGAAAATTGAGTGGCCTAAAAACTTCACTTCTTAGATCCAAAAATAGCACTTGGAAAACATTTTATATAGACAGTTCTCCCTCAAAACTCGAAAACAACCTCAAGATAGTCAACATGATCCTTCTTTTTCCAAGAATACAACAATATTTTGTCCATAAATAGGAATACGAAGGATTATAAAAATCAGTGGAAGATCCACTTTATCAATTCAATAAAGACCACTAGAGAATTGGTAAGCCCAAATGGAATAACAAAATACTCAAAATGTATATACTGGATTTGAAAGGCAGTATTTGAAACATCCTCTTTCTAGACCATCATCCGTTGGTACCCTAATCTTAGATTGATCTTTGAAAACCAGAAATCCCCTCTATACTAATCCAAGAGATCATTAATTCCGGGCAATGAGTATTTATTCTTCACGGTCACCTGGTTAAGCTTATGTTAGTCTATAAAAACTCATAGGATTCTGTATACCTTATTTGAAAATAGTAATAGAGAATCCCGCATTGACATGCTATGATGGATAAATCCCTTTCCCTCAAGATCTGCTAATTAAACTTTCAGCTCTTTCATCTCATTCAAATAAATATGGTAAGATGATAAGGGAATCAAGATCATCTTGGGGAGTACATCAATAGTAAACTCAACCTATTTCTAGAGAGAAAACAAAAAAATCCTCTGAAAAAACATATGAGTACCTATCCATGACCACTAGAATCTCACCCTCATAAATTTTCTCAATAGCATTGAGAAACAACTTGGACAACAGACATGAGATAAACCCTAACTCCAAAGAAACTGGTCCCACCATACTCAATCATGGATCACAATCACCCTAGAAGATGTGAGAGATCCTATCCAGAGTAAGGAATTAGACCCTATGACAATAACAATTTACCAACTCCTTGAAGTTGATCAACCAATCCATGCTGATGATGAGGTTGAAAATGTTCATGTCTAAAACAAGCAAGTACCAAATTACCTCCACATCAGTTACCAAAACACAACACATAGGGAAATTAAAACCTTGCTCCATATTTCTACTCATCGGGGTAAAAAAATGCATAAAAAACAATATCAACTCAGCCCACATACCCAAATCATAAATCAGTTTAAATAAAATGAAGGAATGATATGTTCTAGTGTCAAATAAAACCAATTCCATGGAGGAAGCAATAAACACCATACCTCTCACAATGGATGGTCCAAAAACTAATTCCTCTAGCATAATATCTACTATATGGATGCTCCTTATCTTAGAACCACCCTGTATATTCTCCCCCTAATGAGAATCCCCATTTACATGAGGCTGAGATCATCCACCCTTGGAATCCTATTACTACACCTACGAGCCCTTGGAAAAAGTGTATCCCACAACACTCCCCCATAAAGCCAACTGAAAAAGTGCTAGAGATTTATTGATTTACCAAATTAGTGGAACATCCCTGGATTCTCTAAGAAATGAGGCTAAGTGTGCCTTTCCTTCCCTCACTGATAATAAATAATAGGCTTATGCCCCAAAGAAGCCATAGGATTTGAACTTGATGACTACTGGACACTCTTTCCACTACCCCACTAAGACTCATCCTGCTCTTGCTTCTTCCCTAACAAAGAACTCCAGTTTCCAACCATTAGAAGAAAACCAATAATACATGTATTATGAGTTAGATAAACCTATTCCATAGCCTACATATCAACCACATCTAAATAAGTTGGTAGATAGAGAATAATGAGCATATATATGATCTGTGGCCCCAATCCCATCTCAAAAACCTGAGCCTTGAGTTAATTAGTCTCAATGAGATTTAGGGAGACATATACCAATTCAATGAAATGTGCATGATACTTCATCACCAAATGACCACCTTGTTCCAAATTTAATAACTCAAAGACCTTATCTTCTCTCAATGTCTCTAGGTAGAACTGCTGATTGAAAGCCTCCTTGAAATTTCCCATGTTAGATCCTCATGCCTCCTTGGGAGCGCCATCACCTCCCACCATATCCTACCCGATCATTCTAGAACATAAATGGTGAATCCTAACTTTAAGGTCTTAGGGTTATTAAATAACTCAAATATCCACTCTATATGATCCAACCAATCCTTGGGCTCATTGGGTCCCTTGTCACTATAGAACACCTATTGAGTTTTCCTTGAAAACTCATGAGCATAGTCCATGGTATGGGCTGCTCTTGAACACTCACTTGACCTAAGGAATGGATCATATGTATAAAAAAATCCACCAAAGCTAGATCAATAAGAATGTTAATCCATGGGGTGTTCTCTGTAACACCCTCTCTATGCCTGGATATGATTTTTCTGGGAGGTATCATCTACAAGACACAAAACACAAGCTTCATTAAAAACAATTCAATCTCATGACACATAAAAAAGAACCAAAAAAACCCTCATAATGGGTAATAACAAGAAACACTAGCATCACAAGAAACTAATATTATCAAGAATTTACCACTATACACGGTTTGGTTTCACATTTTAAAAAACCATGAACTAACCATGTGGGTGTCACTATAATTGGCAGGTAAGGCCACACATGCTGTTCAAAGTTACTACTAACTTTGAGCATTAACCATGTGCCTCCTACATACCTCCATGTTTCACCCAAAAACCCAAAAATAACCTCGAGCTCACCCTGATACTCAACAAAAACTAGGATATACTTCAAAATCTCATCAAAACTACTCATAAACTAGATCAAAACATGACCACAATCCCAGAACACCCATGTAAACTCAAGGTTCGATATGAAGAAGAGATCTACAAAGACTCTACCATTCCTACCTCTCGATTCGTGAAAGTCACGGATTTATTCTACCACTAAATCCCAAACAGAAACTAGTTCTGATAAAATTTTGTAATAAACTAACCTGGTTCAACCCGATCTGTACCACCACATGTCCCAAAGCATGTTTTTGATCACTATAGGCTAGAAAAAAGCACTAGGGATAACCAACTATCCCTTGGGGGAATGATTTTTCCCCTAATAAACCGGAATAAACCATCCATGAAATAGGATGACCACACCAATATCATCAGATTCAACAACATAAAATGGAATACCCAAAGTATGGAAGAAAGACTAGGAAGATACCATAAACAACAATGTAAACATATAAAAAACATTCCATAATAGGACATATACATGGTATCTTGAGTTAAAATCCCAAAAATCAAAAGAAAGGGGAACAAGGCCAGCCAAATAGGGCCTATACATACATCCCAATGGATAAAAAATCCCTAACTAATTCCACATGAGCCAGTTCCATGAGACCACATCTCCTCCATAAATAATGGACGTTGGTAATCAAGAAGATCCACCCTGTTATATAGTTCCATTTCCCATACATGTTTTCTTTAAAACAAATTATATATAGACCCAAAGACATGTGTAGGGTGTGAGGAACATAGACTAGTATGATACCATGATGAATCTATTTAAATATTTTTCTCATGCAAACAAATAAACTAGTTTGATTTTTTTTCAAAACTAAACCACTTAGAAAACATTCCATTTCCAAATAAACCTTTGAAATACATTCAGTTTCCCATTTCAAATAAAACATGTTTTCCAAATCATTTATCAACACAGATCAAATAAATAAACAAGGCCATAATGAATCACATACTCAAAATACCCAACAATCAAGGGAAATCATAAAATCATTATAAAATAACCATATAAATGGGAATGGGAATCATATATATTATCATATCAAAATGGAACTAATAAAATGAATTAAGAATATAAAATAACCCTACAAGAGTAATGCGAACCTAGGTCTCAAACCATAAAGCCTATTGTGAGTGATTCTAAACAAGTTTTCGAGACAACTAAGAAACAATGGACACTCTCACGATTTTCTTCAGAGCCAACTCTAAGAGATCACACAGTCTCTTAGAAACCAATCAAGGAAGATTTCATGGAATTCCTACCCAAATGCTCTCATGGTCTCTTGGAAACCAAAATGGAAGCTCACACATTATTCCCTATAAATTCTCACATGGTCCCTCAAACAAACACCTTACTCACACCCCAGTTATCCCATGTGATACTACATACCACACAATAAAAAACACATGCCACATAAATCAAATCCACTTTATAAGACATTTTCATAAACAAACATACCCATTTTATCAAAAATACTTCTACAAAGTAAAATAATTTCTAAAACCATTTTATAAATCTATTTATAGCTATAAAAGTCCTCAATCCATTTTATCGAATACCTGGTGTTCATACAAGCTACACCCATTCAGAAAACCCAATTTAAATCACCAAATTTCTAATTCAAGCCATAAATCACAAAAAATGGGATAAAAATCAACCAAAAATCAACCAAAAATCAATTATTTTAAAACTTTACAAAAACAAACCAAAGTAAATTATAAATTTAAAGGTAATATAGGAAAAAACCCTTAAATAAAGACACATTCCTCTAATTCTATCCCAATATCATCACCTTCAATGATAATAAACTAGAAGAGGTAGAACAAGGCATAAAACACCTAAAAAATATGAAAAAAACATTTTCCCCATTACATAACCTATATTCATCCAAAACCCCTTCTAGGGTTATAAATCTCCATAAAAATGGAGGATGAAGTAAGAGGAAGGGGAATTGAAGAAGAAACCAAGAAAAAAGGGCTTACCTCGAGAAAAAATACCAAGATTTGAAGGAGAAGACTATAAAATGGAAGTGAGGAAACTTACATTCCAAGGTAGGAGGGTTGGAAAAAATGGGGGAAGAGAAATGAGGCCATAAGGGTATAAAATAATCAAGGTAAAAATGGAAAACACCACTTTTTTAGTGACTTGGACAAGTCGCATGGTTAAGAAAACTATGTTCCAACTATGTGGGGATACTTTCTCACAAAAAACCAAGCCACATTGTTACCCCTGGGTGTTTAAAATTTTGGAAAACCATGCTAAAATCATGAAAAATCTCACTATCACTAACTGCATCACCCTCACATGGTTATCCACATGGTTAGACGAACTGTTCACCTAGTCTATCTCCCCCCAAAACTTCCATTTTCAACCCTCGACACCCAGGATCTCCAACAATGAACCTAAAAGGAAAATTAAACTCAAAATTATATATACTAGTGACCCAACATGTGTCACAAAGAGTTAGTGGAAGTGATCTAAGGAATGTAATATACTATTCTCTGAACTTAATTAGAAAGGTAGTGAGCCTATTAATGATTGGCCATGATTTAATATTTATATCCACTAAACATGTAAATCATAGTGTATTCTGGTACACCAGCACAATGTACTATGCATTCTCATTAGACTTACCCTTAGTGGTGAACTGAGTAAAAAATTATTGTCTCATGTTTTTAATTTCTAAATTTATAACTATGGTGGATGTGATATTAACTGTGAAAGGTTTAATGAGTTCTTACTAGCATGAGAAAAAGATAAAAAATAACACAAGAAAATATTCAAACTCAGATTCAACCCCCCTCTCAGTGTGTCTTGGGTTGAAATAAGTGGTATTCAAGATGAAGTTACAAGTATTGAATATATCATAACATGTTTATTCATATAGAGAATACATTGAATGAAAAATTAGTTACTCTATTTGATGGAAGAAATTATCAAATCCATAAGAACAGAATGAGATCACACTTATGATATCTTGGGCTAAATTATTTCTCTCTTAAAATACATGGGATACATATTAGTGCTATATCAAAACTTTCAATGACTGAAGCAGACATGAAGCTTCTTAATATGAACTCAAAAACTTAAAATTATTTATTTGTATATCTACAAAATTATATATATATATATATATATATAAAGATGATGATATTCACTAACACCAAGGCCATATAAGATATATTTGGAGTGTGAGGTTTATTTTAAATATGTGGAAACTAAGACCACTGGAAAGAGAGAATTTCTATATTCCTTACTTCTGATGGATGGATGGTTTATGGAGAGGAAATTATTGGAGTATTATTTCACCATATGCTCAATAAGATGGAATTTAGAAGGTTCATAATCACCAAACACAAGGAGTTAATATCACTAAAAGATATTCAAGATTCTATATCTACAATATCTTCAAAAGGGGAAGAGTGAATCAATTCATCCAGTTGAGGTAGTGTGAGTCTTTTACTATAAAAAGGATCATTTATAAATATTACCTTAGGAGTATGATAACTTGAGATGGTTAGATGGTGTTGGAGACTGAAATCATAGCCTAGTAATTCCTATATAATGCAGGGTGAACCCACTTTGTGAATATTTCACATTAGTATTACAATTATGAGTGATTGAGTGTACTTATATTATAATATATTTACTTCCTTTTGAGTAATATTAAACTAATATTACCCCATGGGTTAGGGTGAAATCCTAAACCATGTAGTCCTATTATTCTTTCACCTTATTGTTTCTTGATTGTTGTATCTGTTAGTATTTTTTGTGTTATTCTAGAGGTTGTATGTTGTAGCATGGTGTCTTAGGTGTGACTATCTTCGAAGTTCCTAATATCATAGTGTGGGGTTAATTCTATATTTTTTACATACACACATGAAGTTACATTGTATCATCTTTTTATGGTTTAATCAGAAGGTGTTTGTGGGCCCAAGAATTGGCATCAAAGCCTGTGGTTAGAGTGATTTTATAGGATAAGGCCCAGGTAAAGGTGTTTTAGAGTTTGGTTTAGTAACGTCATTCTGCCTATTTCATTTTAGGAGAATATAGATTTTTATTCTCCAACATCTCATTTTATGATTACCAAAATTAGTGGGAGTTCACAAGTTTTAAATGGATGAATTTGATGATAGTAAGTTATAGGTGGAGAAGTTCGATAAAATAGAGTTTTGGTTCTATAATATGAATATGGAGGATTTCATTTACGGAAGGACCTTGATCTTCCATTTACTAAATCTAAGCTATAAGTGATGATATTAGAATATTGGGAGATGATAGGCAAGAAATATATTTTGTTGATGTAGATTTTACTTGATTATAATGTGGTGTATGACACCCAGGAGATAAATAAAGTATCAAAAATTAAGAATACCTTAGTTGATATGTATGAGAAGCCAAAAACAATAAACATCATGTTTTTTCTATGAAGATTATTAGGAAAATGTATTTTAGGTGGATGATCTACTATTGATCATATAAATTAATTAAATATAATTCAATGTTATTTTAACTTAGTAAAGTTAGACTTTGGATTCCTAGTTTAGGCACTGTTGTTACTCTCTTTACTCAAAGAATCTTGGAATGCAATGGTGATCGTTGTGAGTAAATCTAGTGAAATGGTGGATTTAAAGTTCATGGATGTATATGACTTGATATTGGATGAGGTTATTTTTAAAAATAATATTTTTTAATCTTCTAGAAATTCATACAATGTGGAGGGTAGATGACGTACTATTGGACTAAAAATTCCCCAGAAGGGGAATGAAAGGAGAATTTAGAACATGAGTTGGTCAAAGAATTATGTTCTCTTGTGATGAAATTGAAAAAAAATATACCTCAAGAAGGATTGAAATGAAAATATGGAGTAATCTAGAATATATTCCTTTGGAAGTGGATTTGTGAATCCCACAATGGAAGATAGTAATAGTTTGCTTCTAAGTGCTCATACTTCATTGGGGTCATTAGTGATTAGCTTCAGAGATTCATTCCATGCTACACCTAAGATATTAATTGTGGATAATTATAATATAATAAGGTTGGTAAAGGTTATTCTTTTGGATGAAAATGATCTTGATATATTAGGTAAAGTGACATTTTATTTTATATAAGGAATAAAAAAATGCTCGAGTTAAAGGATGTGAAACATATTTCTAACCTCTGAAATAATCTTATTTTTATTAAGATACTGGAAAATGGAAGTTTATAACTACATTCATAGAGGGTTAATGGAATATTTTACCCAAATCCATGTTCATCATAAGACGAGTGAAGGATGATATTGTCTACTTAAAAAGTTTAATGAAAGGAATGATTCATGTTTGGGAATTAACTTTATTGAAGTTATGACATGACTATCTAGGCCATATCATTGATAAGGGAATGAAAAACCTTATTGTTAAAAAATTTATAGATCCTAGAAGCTTGGAACATTCAAGGACCATTACATTGGGAAATAGTGTAAGGTTCCCTTTTGAATGGAAGGGAAAACACCAAACTATTATAAGTTATATTTGGCACACATAGATGTTTGGGGACTGACGCCTATGTGTTCTCAGGAAGGGATACTCTTCTACATGACATTAATTGATCATTTCACATAGAAGTCATGGATTTAATTTATAAGTCACAAGTATAAGGTGTATAAGAATTTATTTATATAGAGGAATATGGTGGAAAATTATACCAGGAGTATATTAAAGTGCTTATGGCTAGAAAAAGGTGGTGAGTACAAAAGCAGAGAGCTCTAAAGGTTTTGTTATCAGAAGGTAATTATATTTAAGGATACCATGTTAGGAACAATTGAATATAATGGTGTTTTAGAGAGTATGAACTAGATGTTGGTGGATATGGAAATAAGTATTCAAATTCATGTAGGGTTTCCCATGATTTTTTGGGAGGAAGCTATGGATTGTGTGTCATACTTAATGAACCATAGTCCATTTTATATGATAAGATAGAAACTTCTATATATCTATTGGTATGAAATAAAGGTAGTTTTAAATCAAATATAAGTCTTTAAAGAACTTTCCTATATCCATGTTTATGCCAAAGAATAATAAAATCTAGTGTCTAAGTCTCGATCATGTTAATTTATTGTCTATAGATATGAAGAATTTTGTTTTCAACTCTGGGATAATGAAACTTAGAATATTATCTATAAAGTTGAAATTATTTGTTTAATAAAGTGATTATATGGAAGGATTAGAACCAGGAAGGAAATTCCTATAGGATCAAAGTACGATTTGAAGTTGAGGTTCATTTGGATGGCTCACCATAAGTTTCTAAAATTATAGTAAATACATAAAGAATGATAGAATTGGAAGCACTAGGATATCTAGTGGAGTTACTAGAAGAAAAGAGCCAACATATAATGAGGCTTCCCAGGTTAGATGTGCTGGAAATTTTAAACACTATTGAAGTTCAAGCACTGGAAGTTCATACTCCTGAATTTTCAGTATTGGAAGGAGTTTATCCATAGGGATTATTTCATAGGTCTACTAGGGGGAGATGCACAATGTAATGGTACAATCAAAGTTTTCAGTACATACTCCTAAATAATGATGGAGAGACTGAGAGCCCAGTGGAGGCGAGTAATTTGAAGGATTCATAATAGTGGGAGTTATCCATGGGGGATGAACTTGATTCCCTTTATGTGTCTAGAACACGGGGATAATAGAAATTGAGGCTATAACCATGAACCTATACCCACGTATATAAGGAACATGGCTATATCTATCATATATCCACAAGAATTTTATGGCATGTGGAAGTATCCACCCCCAATTTATCCCTCGACCCACCCAACCTCATGATCTTCCACCTCCCTATGACCCCTCCTCCCCCAATGCTACCACACAACCTCCTATGATCCCCTTCATCTGATGTGGCCACCCAACCTCCCTATGATCCTCCTCCTCCGACATGACCACCCTACCTACCCATGATCCCCATACTTCAATGTGGATCTGACATGGCTCTGACATGGCCACCCCACCTCCCAAGATCCTCTTCCTTTGACACAAATACTCCCAATCCTTCTCCTCCAATGCAGCCGCCCCACCACCATAATTTCTCACTTGAACCAATCCCTACCCTTGTTATCCTCTTCCTCCCATGATTTCTCACTAACCCTATTTAGTTGACCCTAGAGAAATACTCCCTTACATGATTTCTCATGTGAAATCCATACCTCCTTATCTTATATCCAATTTCATATGAATAAATGGTTAGGGTTCCCATCAAAGTGCATTTTTATAAGCATGTGGATGGACATTATTATAGGTAACATGTTGCTTATTTTTATTTTTTCCACCCCAATATACCATTATATATTGATTTTTATTTATTAAGTTCTATTTCCCACAATCTCCCATATAATTTTTTTTATTCTTTTATAATATGTTTTATAGTTAGACAATAAACCATATTTATTTCATGAATATAAAATTTCATACTTTCTCCCTAAAACAAGGAATTATTTCTATCCCATTATATTGTTGTTGCATAATATGATTTTTCCACTATTTATACATGCTTAGACTATGTCAGAGGTATGAATTGGTTATATTTCATATTATTAAATGTTTATATTTATGTAAGTTTATAGTGGTGACTGAAGTATTCCCTATTCCAATATGATCATACCCAAATTAAAATATTATCTATATTATACGGAGATTATAGGTATAATAAAGTTTCCAGGAATTACTACATGATTTTTATATCACTAAGGTTTATTTGATATAACTTATTGAAAACTAATTATAGAAATTATCAAATATTATAAGTGTTTTCCATTGAAAAAAATCAATTTCTACAACTTATTTATTCATATTTTTAGTAATAGAACAAACAATTTTTATTTGTTGGACTGATTATTATATGTGATAAGTGGGTTAACAGTTTTTAATAAGTGCAGTCAATAATACACTCAATATTTTTGTGTTAAGTGTTTAAATATTTTTCAATAAGTACAATGAATTTTTTCATGTCACAAAAGAATATAAATCCGATGAATAAATTAATTATTTTTTGGTATATGATATTTTTCATGCATTATTAATAGTTTTATAAGTCTTTTTAATATATATTTTTTAAACTAAGACATATTATAGTATTTATTTTCCATGGAATGAAGTTTTACTTTCTGAGATCTTATGATTTATTATTTTTTACATTGTTTTTTCATTTACTAGGATACATGATAGTTTGACATGCAATTCAAAATCTGGAGAAGGATTTTGTAAGTTAATGAGGTGTTATTTTATTCATGAATAATTATTGAGGATTAATTTTTTTAATTGAAAATAATATTTTTCATGACAATTCTATAATTTTCATTTTGTTTATTGTTTTATCTAAACTTATAACTATTTTATTATTGTTTAGACTTATTAAGTGTTAATAGTGGCTACTTTAAAAGGATAAATTATTTTAGGTTTAGTACTGTTTTCATTGATTATAAAATTTCCATAGACTTTTTCTATGAAATAATATTATATTTTAGAACAATGTAATGATATTTTAATATATAAAGGTGGTTAAATAAAGTTTGTATATGTAGATTCATGTTATTTACATGCTGGATCCATTTTATATTCACCCTTAACGTGAAGGTCAGAAAATGTAATTATTTTTTGTTTATATTTTTCCATTAATTGGAAAAAATATTCTCTAATATTTTATTATTATTACTGAAATTTATTCCCTATGACTTGGATATAATTATTATTCTCCCATTTTTAAATTTACTTAACATTAAAGTGGTGGATACCAATTTTTTTTTTTTATTTTACATTATGATCATGCCCCCTTGAGATAATACTGATATTAACTAGAGATTACAAGTATACTAAAAATGTTGGAAAATACTATAATATTTTTATCCTGCCAAGTACTATTTGATAACAATCATTGAAAATTATATATAACACATATCTTATATGATAAGTACTTTTGTATAAGTGTATCGTGTTTTAAAAAATAATTTTCTACCACTTATTTAAATAATACATGTTGTAAAATCACTATTTTATGTTATTTGTATATTAAAAAAGGCATGTTATTAATAAAGAACTCTAAAAAATACAATAAATTATACATTTTATTACACAAATACTATTTTTATGTTATTTATATATTCAAGAAGGTGTGTTATTGATAAACTACTATAATTGATCCAAGCATGTATATATTCAATAGAGTGTATCCGTTATTTTCTCAATATATGTCCTTGAAAAACTACTATCTTTCAAGCAGGTATGTTCTTGATAAAGTGCTATTTTTTAGGCAGGTATCTATTCTTGATAAGAAATACACGTTGAAAAACCAAAATTTTATGTTATTTATATATTCAATTAGGTATATTCTTGATAAAGTACTATGATATATCCAATCAGGTATATATATTCTTTTAAAACCACTATTTTTATATTATTTATATATTCAAGTTGGCATGTTCATGATAAACTACTTTTATCAATCTGAGCAGATATATATTCAAATGGGTGTATATGTTATCGTCTCAAAATATTTCCTTGCATAACTGCTATTTTTCATCTATCCATGACTGTATCTTCTTGATAATCCTCCCTTGATTATGTGCTAGAGAATCCTTAAAAATTTCCAATAATTATTTCCAAACACAGCCTAAGTGTAAGCATTTAGTCAAAAATAGAAAAATTAGCTTTAATATTTATATATGTCATCATAAGTTTTATATATAGGAAATATTATTTTAATTTCGATAAAATAGTTTTTTATCAGTTCATCATAGTCACACAACCCATTAAATCCTTTACCTTATTCTTTTTATAGAAAAACATTAGATTATTGGATTATAAATACCCCTACTCTTCCATAATAGGTAATATCATCATTCTACTTTGAACATACAATGTATCACTAGCCAAAATGAATTTTTTTTATTCATGTTAAGGTTTTAGTAATCATTATTCAGTATTTACTCAATTTTTCTTTCATGGGTGGATTTTTTAGAATTTGGGATGCTATGACACTCTAAATAAGGTTGAGAATGTTTGAGTGTCACTATAAGTTACATTTTTTTGGGATACATTTGAAAATATAACTCTTGAATGAAATAATCATAAATAAATATGGGGAAATGATACTTTTTCAATGAAAAATATATAATTATTTTCATTAAATCACTTGAGTAATAAGTGTTAAAACTAGTTTTCAATAAGTTTCATCAAAAAAGCCTAATACTTACCCATATATTCTATCATTTTTCACTGTTAGGTTATTAGGATTGGGATTGAAAGTAGTTTATAAAAATTTATTGAATTATAGAGTTAAAGTTTGGGGGAATCATTTTGGTATGATAATAACACGATTGAGATTCTTGGACACCCTTATAGGGTTTTTTGTATAAAATGTGTATATATATATTCTTAACATACATCATAAAATATATATTCTGATTTGTTCTGAACAAACACACACACACATATATAGTTTGAATATTTATATTATTATATATATTATGTACATTTGTATTCTTATATATATATTATGAATATTGTAATTTAAACTTTCTCTCACTTTCTTTATTGAAATATTTATATATTTTTTTTTACAAATACATAGTTTGTTCTTTTTTATTTTAGAAGCTATCCTATCCCATTAAAATTCATAAGGGGATATGATATAATGAATTCCCTTTCATTCACTTGAGGTGATTTCACACACATGAAGTCACCTTCTCTCACAATTTCACTAAAATTTCAGATTTAAACATAATTGAATGATTTTTACGAACCACCTATATGTAATTCCTCTAATATTATCATATTGAATATTTTTTACCAACCACCTATTGTTTGTTTATCATCAATACTTTTATAATAATTTAAAAATCTCACCTCTTAAAAACCCCAATTAGATCCAAAACTGCATGTTATTATGTTAAATAATCCTTTATTTTAAAATATAATATATTTCTCCCAACATGTGGAAAATACTCATGGTCAATACTATAAAATATGTCACCTATTTGGTATAAATTTATAGTGTTACATGTATGTTCATTTATAGTAGATATTTTATGTTATCATAGATTATGATTGATTTTATATTGGAACTGAATCCAATATTATTGGTGATGGGTATCAAATGTATTCTAATGACATTAAAATACATTTTTTTCAATGTTGTTTCTTTATGTAGAATATCAATTTTTCGATGCCTTATTTTTTTCTACTTTTATACTTGAAATGTTCTGTTGATGATTCAGACCAATCTCATGTATTTTTTGGAGTATAATGCATTATATATGAATTTAATGTGATCACGATTTTTGTTATTCATTCAAGTGAGTTTATTTGGAATATAAATTGTTTTTATTAACAAAATAGTAGTGAATTATATTATAATATAAGTATTTTTTATAAACTATAATATAAGTGTTATAAGAAGTTTTGAAATTGTTTTTTCATTCAAATGAAACATAGGTAAATCACATTTATTTAAATTTTGTTATTAAATAGATGAAGTTATTATCATAGTGTACTGACGAATTTTAATGTTTGATAATAGATGCAGTTTTAAATTAAATATTGTTTATTTCCCAATTATAGTTCAATCCATGTTACTTGGTGTTTGTTATGTACCTCAATAGATGATAAATTAATTGTGATTTAAAAATCTATGTCAAAGGATCCTTTCCAACTTGTTATCATATTTTTGGTTTTCAATAATACGGTAATTTTGGTTCCCATTAGTGTGTGAATTTTGAGAGGGAATTTTCATGTACAATTTTATATTATTTCATGATTTTCTTTTTTATGTGAACCCTTTTATTGGTGAAAACTAGAATCCAAAAATTCTAAGAAATTTAATTACTACAAACACCTATAAATATAATACCAGGAAAAAAATTTATAGTGTTGATGGTCTGATAAAATTTTTATTATGATCTCTATGATTGAGAGTTATTATGTTTGTTTATTCTTTCATTCTCGCCTTACTTATTTTTTATCAGCGTGTTTTTTGTAAAATAACTATTATATTTATATTTTAATCATTTTTATTTCTTCAATATCTTGTGATTAGTGAATTTTTATGTTATGGGATTATGATGTAAATATTTTATCAAATAATCTATGGGAAAAATATATTGATCTTTAATCATTTAATTGAATAAACCCTAAGGTAGGTGATTTCTATTTTAATATATTAGAAAAAAGATATTCATCTAAGTAATTCATTTTTCTAGATAAAGTTATCAAACATGTTGTCTCTTTAGGTTAAAATAAAATAAGTTTCGATGATTAGAAATTGAATATCCTTTGTTTAAGATAATTAATTTTTACATAATGTAATATGAACCCCATTTCTTTGTTACATTCCTTAATTTTCACATTGTTCTTTATCCATGTTCAATTTATATACTATTCAAAGTGTGTTACCCTCTAAATTGATACTTTTTTTCTACTGTACTTTTTTTAATTTGTTTTTAGTAGTAATAATGAAACATATATCAATCCATTTGAACTATATTTCTTAAAGATGTGGTTTATTTGTAATATTTTTTAAATATTCAATTCACCCACCACACCTCTTGAAGTTTATATCTAGGATAACATAATCCTTATCATGTATTCAAATGGATGTAAAAACGTTGTTTAATCATATTCTAAATTAGAAAATTATAAGTTGAAAATAAAATATTAATAATATATTATAATATTTCATTTGGAGTGATATTTTTGTGAAAAATAGTATATTTCCTACTAGGTACCCACTAGGTTTCAACTTGGTACTGGTTAAGCTTCAAGTAACTAAAATTTTCATTGTATGAGTTGGTAAAATTGATATAACTTCTACTGTAAACATATAATTATACCTATCTAGATTTATTAGAAAGATTTTTTCTATGGATACATTTCATTATATATAAAGAAAATATAAATCAATCTCCCTGAACCTCTAAAAATTCAATCTTTCCACTATAAGTTCAAACTACTTCTATAGAACATATGATTTTTTGAAACATCCTTATTAATTTGAGCTCCAAACATCTCCATATAATTTCCAAATAAAATTACATGTCTTCAACATATATTAGGAACCTAAAATGCATGTTAATCATCATCATGCATGCATATTCTCATATATAGTTCTTTTTCATAAATTTGAACACATAATGCCTCAAGATTATATCCTCTCCCTTCATGAAAGTACATATCATGTAAAACATTCTTCTTGACACCAAGTACACCTTCTTCCTCAGACTTTAATGATAATCTTATTTCAATTTTACATATTTATCCCTAATCATATAGAGTAAAACCATGTAATTTTCCTATTTAATCAATATTTTCATGTCATTCAACACAAGAACATTATACTTCAACTCAAATCGACCATCCTTTTCCAAAAATAGTGGATTCACAAATGGAATAGCCTCTTCACCTCCTAGAAGTATAAGTGAAACTCCATATTCATGTGCAATCTCCTTGAAATGATGCGTAATCCTCACATTCCATATCCATGATAATTTATAGAGTATAGATAACTTTAAATTTTCATAATCTATCATACATAAACAATCAACTCAATGTTTATATTTATTCATAAATGTTATTATATGATGAACCTTTAAAATATTTACATTATAGAAAGGTCTTCACATGTGTAATTTTCTTATGAAGATGGTTTTTAAACTTAAAAATATAACCTTTATAATATCTATGTGAACTCATGCACTTTTTACATCAAATATAGTGATTTTTAAATATTAGTCATTGAAAAATTGAAACTATTTCTTGAAATCCCGTGTTTTCCTCTCTTGATTACAAAAGTGGAGTTTGGATATGAAATTCAAGTAGTCTTTGAGATAAAACCATAAGTGCTCTATCATTTTCAATGTATGTCACATGTGTCTTAATCATGATGAATCTACAAGAAAACCTATGACATATAAATAATCATCAATGTAATGTGATGATATTACCATGATATTGAATAACTTAGTAAATCTTCACTTTCTTTATAAATCAGATATAATATATAGACAATTCTCAAAGGGATATTCTCACCACCACATCACCAAATAGGGTGATGTTTATTAGAAATATTCATTCCTTGATGTGTGATAAATATCATGGATAAGGGAATTTTTTTTCTTCTCATTAAGTTATATACTCAATTCCTTTCTTCTTTATTCAAGATATCCTTGACGCAATAATTATGTGGTCATCGGGTTGTTCTAATAGAATGTGGTGAAATAACATTAATCTTAATCATTCTCATCTATAACCATAATTTCATGGACTCTTCTTCATTATTTTATTCAATATTATTTATTATTATATTTTGATATCAATACCCAATAAAACTTACCAATTGAGAAAATATATGTTTATTAGCAGGAGTATTATTTATCACAGTTGATTTCCTTGATAAATATTCACAAAATAGTGTTTTTTATATATTATATGTTAATAATGTTTTAATTTTTCTTGGATTTAGGTATGAAGAAAAAAGACCTAGATATATCATGATCATATGCCGATGTTATATGTAAAAATATAGTTGTTCTAGAATCACCCCAAGCTAAAGGTGTTCTCATAGACTATGAAGATTTTTATCATAGTGATAATATTGATTCTTTAAATTATGATTATTCATTGATAATTTATCTTTATTATAATTCTTATAACATTAACAATAGTGATAATGAAGTGGCCATCATTGAATTTATTGAGTGATGAACTAGGCCCAATGATATTATTCACACTATGAAAATGTTAAATGTTACTTATTTATATTTACCTCTAAGAAAAAAAAACCAAAATTGATTTTTTAAAAAAAATAAGCAATTTAACAAACCTAATATTGATTATATCTTTCTTTTACTAGCTAGTTAAATCATATGTGAGGAAATACTTTGAACTATTTTGTTGTGTATTTTGTATTTTGTACGCTTATTTGAGTGTTAAATAAACCTTGATTTCATATTTACATTTCATTTACTTAGTTTAGAGATTGAGTATAGTCGCTATTGGTTGTATCTTGGTATTCGACAGTAGCTAAACATTTTGATGGTCTATTAATGAGAAATAAAGTTATTTATACATAGTTTAGGGTTTTTCCTGAACCTCTAAAATACTATAAGTGTGGTATCTTATGGTTCTGTTCTATATAATGAGTGAAATATATTGAGAAAAATACTTATATCTAATGAAGAAGTTATTTTCTTAGGAATTGAACTATTAATTGAATTAACTTCATCCACTTTTCAATAATATTTATTTAATTTACCTAATTTTAACCATTTCTTACTCATTCATAGTTTTAAAATATATATCCTCAATCAATATTTTACAATTTACTATTTTTTAAAACATTCAATCAATGAGATCCTAACCATAGAAATAACTTATCGAAGGAAATTTACTAAATCTTAGCCCATATTATACTCAGTAAAGTCATTATTATTTATTAACTCTCTAATTTGTATCATCCTTCATCACCATATTCACTCATTAAAAATATATATTCAACATAGTCATAGAATACACAAAATAATATTAAAATTTCCACTTTGGAATACAGTTCATTAAATAATATCTAACAATGGATATCCATTAAATTTACACACAATAAAATAATACATTAAGATGCAATGAAGAAAAATTAAATAAGTAAATCATTTATAAAATTCCATTTTTATTTTAAAAATAGGTATATAGTTTAATAAATCATTTATCTATTAAAAAAATATGCATGGTATGAAATGTTTGTTAATATCATTACATAATACTGCATTAATGTCATAATATTTTGGGCACCATGGGCTCTTCTTTGGTTCACCTATAATAATTTCACATTTCCAAAGACATATAAACAAGAACACGCACTAACATAGAATGAAAATAATGAAGATTTATAGGGTTCACCTACTTTTCACTCGATTGTGTAGGATCAAAATAAAAAATAACCATTAGATAAGTTACTTAAATATCACAATCTCTCACTGATACCTACTCTGTTTTTGATGCTGAAGAATCCCTCCCATTCATAGATTAACATTTTTGATCTCTTCATATAATTTCCTGAAAATTCATTTTTCTCTTAGTATAAAAAAGTCTCATAGCATAACAAATTATTCCACATCATTTTGAAGTAAAATGTTCTCTTAAAGGGTTTGGACATCATTTATACTGAGGATTATGAGAAATAATTACTTGAATCTAAATTTAGATATGTGGTGGTGGGTTAGTTTAATATTGGTCACCATAAACTTATAGTTATCATGAAAATAATTTAATTTATTAGATTAGTCATGTTTATAATTATATTGATCTACCCTTAACATTATATTCTTAATTTGTTTTTACCTTTCAAACTTATCAGTGCTAGATAAAACACATGGAACTTTAAATACATTCAATGAATTTGCTGAAATAGTCCATGAATTTTCATCCAAGAAATAAAGCATTAAAAGTTTTTATTTGGGGTTAGTTAAACCACATTCAAATTCAAAATATAAATGATTTTTTAATGTATATTAGTAAAATTAATCGCCATATCATTTAAGTTGACACTAACACTATCACAAGACATCAAACCATAATTTACCATATTTATGATGAAGTTGATGTCACTAATCCAATTTAATATTTCATATAGATTGAAAATGTTAAGAAGGTTTTTATCATAACAAATTCATTTATGAACCCCTTATTACTGTTCGATATGCCATATAAAATTGGTGGAGTGTGATCTAATGAATTTTCTATATAACATTTAATTTAAAAATGATTTATATTAAATAATTTTATCAAAAAAAATCATCTAAATAAAAATAAATTATATTAAATATGTGCATAAAATTTGTATGATTTAATTAATTAAATGTGTTCTCATTTATATGTGTTCGGTTTATGAGGATTATTTTCTCCTACCACTAATTTAGGTGCATATTCCAATATAGATATTGATGCTCATGATGATGATGATACAGATGGTCTGAGGGGAGGTGATAATGTTGTTGGTGTTTCCGTAGGAGACGATGAGGGTTGTTATAGATATGGTGATATTGATATTGAGGTACATTTCAAATGTAAATTTTATTCTTGGTTTATAAATTGAATTTTTTTATATAGTTGTTTTTTATTTTAAGGATATTAATATTAAAATTTTATATTTTTTATCTTGACGATAGTTTTAATTATCATGATATATATTGTTTTATATTTAAGTTCTATTGTAAGTTTTAAGGTATGAATTTATTTTTTCCAAAAGCTATAGGATGTGAGTGCTGCTATAAGCTGCAATAGCTGGTAGCTGGTGGGGTTTAAGTGCAGGTGGGTATGAGTTTTTTAATATTATATGGAGGATATAACTATGGTTTAAATCATGATTATATCTTAAAATTTACAATTTTTTAGTCATGGTATTAGGGTCTAATTTCTACTATTAAACTATGGTTGTGGATAAAAATTTATATGGTCAAAACCATGGTTATAGATTTCAATTTCCATGGTTTTAACCGTGGTTGTAGGGTCTAATTTCCAGGGTTTTAACTATGTAAATAACTAAAAATATCCATGATTAAAAATATGGATATAACCTTAAATTTTCATAGTTTTAAATATGGTATCAAACTTTAATTTCTAGGGTTAAACCATAGATAAACATTTCCAATTTCCATGGTTTAAACCATGGCTATACATGGACCACTACCATGGTTTAAATAATGGAAATTGAAAAATCATATTTTAATGGCTTTAACAACCACTATTAGGAAAATCATAGCTATACCCCATTTCCATGGTTTTTTTCCTACTACCACAGTTCCAAACTATAAATACCCTGAACCCAGTTTCCTAGAGTTAGTGGTTACTTTATTACACTAGCATAAGATACAAGGAATCTCATCCTAAAGGATTGAATGGTTTAATAGTCTTAGTAAACTAAATACATATTTTAAATTCATATTACATTTTAAACATAAAATATAAAAAGTATTTTCTTTGATAAAACCATTACTCCCCTTAGAGTAATCCTGAACATCAGTCATAATATACTTATTATAATCTTGGGGAAAGATGAAACACAATAAAGGGGTGAGCTCAGATTCTCAGTAAGGGTATACATATAGTGGAAGCTATCATAAACAAGAAAAAACATTTATTCCAAGGATATTAATTGAATCACATGAAATTCAATAAATAACGTAAGAATAATATATAAGTAATGTAATATGATCAAATAATTCCATATAAATAATCACATGAGAATTAAATTTAACCATGGATATTCTACTAGTAAAATAATCACATGGAATATCGATAACTAATCTCACAATGAGGGAATGAATAATGCCAAACATAATAAACATAACATCAAGAATTCATCCAAGACTCCATACATAAATGGTTAATGCATTGAAAAATATCCAAACTGGTTTTTTTCATGAGATATACCAATGAATCAAGGGGCTATCTATAATCGGTCCCCACCAATGTCTACCAGTCCAAAGCATTCCTCATATATAGAATAATCGATTTAATTTTTAAACAATGTGACTTCTCATAAAATACCCATATTGAATAAATAATACTAATTTATCAATAATTCCTCAATGGAGGATAAGTAACAAAGAGGCTTTTTGACATTGATTATTTGAAATACCATTGAAAGATCATTAAAAAATTCTTGAGGAAAATAATCTTTAAACATTCCATAGTGTCCCAAACCACTTAGAAACATTTGAATCATAATCCCCATGAAAAAATTAAATTAAATGAGACTTATAATATCATGAAAATAAGTATATTCATGATATAAAATGTCAAAGGGAATTATATAATCCATATAAAATAAATTAGGTACATAACATTATAATATGCCTTAATGAAATGAAATTCTGACAAAATCCATTACCACTTTATGTCTTGACTCTCGTCATACTCATTAAAGCATATTGTATAATAAATATAGGTTTATTATAAATCTATAATATAACCATATTAATTTTTATAATACCATATATGATTTACTTATGAAATTATATTACCCGTTTATAAACAATTCCATGTTAAAGTTACATTTTGGGTAATAACCGTTTTATTTTTCGCATGTGTTTTGATTTGTTATATTTTTGATCCTCTTAAAAATATCATGATTTAATAAAATATATAGTTATAAATATGAAATAAATATCATAAATATTTATTATTTTTTTTATAATAATCTATAAAATATAGAAATAGAAAATGGAATACACCGTTCATGGAGACGGTAGGCTGTACGTACGCATTAATGTTGTTTCCATTTTATTATCATATTGAAATAAATAAAGTAATTAATAAAATTATAGTAGAATTATTATTTCATATATATCATATACATTCACTAAATCCATTCCATGAAAAGTCTGAATAAATCACATCGTTTTGAGGAGACGATAGTCCATACGTCCACAAACGAAGTTATCGTATTTACAAAAAATGGAAAGCATAAATGTATTTGTTATATAATAATTAAATAAGCATAAATAAATCATAAATATCATATATATAATATAAAAATAGAAATTCCATCATTATTCCCAAACATTAAAGGTTTCAATGGAAGAACTAATGACATCAGTTCGTGAGGCGGTAGTCCGCCGCACACACAAACAATGATTGTGTATCCCATTTGATGGAAGTGTATGTGAGTGTAGGTATAAACCATAATATAAAAACATATTTTTATATTTATGATACTGATTTTATTATATAAAAATTAAATAAAAATAATTTAATGGGTTTAATGAATAAATAAAACAAAAATGTTTGTTGATGAACGTCACCTCTTCTTTGGGTATCTCCTTTTGATTTTCATAAAAGGACTTCTTTGGTTGGATTTATGACCAAAGTAGGTCTTCCATAATTAAGGGAGGGAAATTTTAAGGACAAAATTTTATGGTTTGGTCAAGCTAGAAGTCTCAAAGTGGTGTGACTAATTGAGGGAGGAGGTTCCTTTTAATAAGTAAGGTGAGGGGCACTTTTTGAAACTCCAAAAATATTAAATTAATATAAATTAAATTTCAATTAAAAATTGATAAAAAGTGAGTTATTTAGAATATAGTATGAGTATTTTTATAAATAATCTGAAAAAATAATTTTTAGATAATTTTAGGTCACATTATTACCCTTATCTTTTGGCTTCAACCCTTAGTTAAACCCTTTAACTCTTACCGTGACAACTTGGGTTTTTACTTTTTAAGGGTTAATATAGTTAATATAAAATGGATAAAAACCAAAAATTAGTCATGGATGAAATTTTAAAAATTATATAAACAAGTTTTCCTAATTTATATATTTTTTAATTTTAAATCATTTAATAAAATATTATGTATTTTAAAATATCATTAATGTCAATTTTGACACTATTCATTACATGGTTGTTTAAAAAATATCAACACACAAGATAAATTAAAAAAATAACCTTTAATACATAAATTATATGTCTAGTTAAAATATAAAATTATTGGATTACATTAATTATATCAAATTATATTTATTTTAATATTTTTAATAACATTTATTTGATATGTCCATTAATTAAACAATTACTACATCATCATTCTGCAAGCCTTTGATTTAACTATTTCTTCCATAAAAATTAAAAATAAATTATCATGATGAATATAAAATTTTTTTCTTTTAAGTTAATATTTATAGTTGAATATATGTTCTGAACAACCACATATTAAAAATTTAATACTTATTAAAAACATGAGTATGACATATTTAGCATTCCTTAGAAGAAAATATTCTAAAAAGATTAAAGTCATCCAAGAGGCCATAAAATCAGTCCAAATATGATTTTGGTTTACAATAACTCATATAATAAAATTAGTAAAAGTGTTATGGTAATTTTATAATACTTATAATATTATTTTTACCCTTAATTACTCGATTTACCCTTAACCGTGGTAATAAAAAAAGTACTAAAGTTACTATTCATAATGTAAAAAAATAAAAGGAATATATTTTCATAATTTGTACACACTAATTCCAAATGTGTAATCCATATTTAAAAATTCAAAAAACATAAATTGTAGCAATTAATTTAAAATTAATCCTATTTTTGGAATGAGAAAACATGTTTTTAAAGTAAAAACGTTCAAAATATTCAAATGTTTTTATATCCAAATTCAATTTAAAATTGATTACAATGTCCTATATTAGATTAATTATTAAAAAATTGATATAATTATACTTTAAAACAAATTAAAAATATAATTTAACACAATAAATTATTTAGATGAAAAATCTGTTTTCAATCAAAATGCAATATTTTATCACTATTCATCAAAACATGAAACTTATCCAAAAAATACCAAAAATTTCCAAAAATTAAATTTTTATATTATTATTTAAAAGAAGAAGTTTTTTATTTAAAATATAATTTATAAAAGTGTTAAAAAATAAATTTAAAATAAGTGTGCCATCAAAAGGCGGTCAAACTATCTTTTTATAAATATACATATTTTATGCATAAAATTGGATTTATCCAAATATCATATCTAGAAAACACATAAGATGAATGCTAAAAATTAGATTGAATATTATATATATATATAATTATTATAATCTAAGAGGTGTATTTTTTTTTATTTTATTAGTATAAAACACACTTATGCGCATATAATAGTTTTTATAAAAACATATCCTTTATATTATGGGTTTTATATTTAATTATAATTTATTGATAATCAATGAATATAATAATATATTTTCATAAGTTAGTTAATCATATTTATAACCACCAATTTAATTATTATGAGATAATTTCATTTTAAATAATTATATTAATAGTATATTGTGGTTCATTTAAGCTCGGTGGTGTGTGAAGCACAAGTTATCAAAGAGATTAAATTTAAAAAGATACATACCATAAAATATTGGGATGTATCATTTTATCCCAGTTCAATAAATTGTGTTATAACAATTTGAAATTTCAATTTAAAAATCAAAGGTTAATACTTGAAAATTACTTTTATGAGAAACCCACATCAGCAATAGGATTAATAAAACATCCTATAAATAAGAGGGAAATGGAATTGTAAAGGTTACCCCAAAAGTTAGGATTTAGAATATGAGAACATTAGTAGAAAGTGAAAAATAATAAATAAAAGAAAAATCAAACTATGAAGTTATTATTGAGAGTGATATAGAACATGGTCATTAGAAATTTAATCATCATAAAACCATAAAATTGTGATCAGTTAAAAGACCATTTATTTCTCAAAAATAAAATTAAATGGATAAACTTTTTGTTCCAAAATCCTTTTCCTAGATTTGAGGGATTATTTTACTATACAGATAATAAAATACTTTATTTTTTTCCATATCATAAGCATAATATCATCATTTGGTTATGCTTAAAACTATTTTCACTTCATCCCTTAAACCTAAAAATGAATGTTAAAAATGAAATTTTCATACATGAAGCACTTTTAATGAATCATTAGATACTAATGTTAGTTATTCCTCCTCTAAATATTTATAAAAAAATGGTTATAATAGGTTGTCCAATATGATAAATCATATTTTAACCTCAAAAAATAATATCCAAATTTCAACTTAATCTATTCTATAAGTAGTTACCTTAAGACTCATCCAAAATAAATATGTCCAAATTCAAAGACAAATTTGTTTAAGGAAGGTTAGTAAATTTACAAAAATCAAATCAACATCAGATTTTACCCAAACAATATAATGAAGATATTTTTGTCCCATAAAAAATATATGAATATCATTGTCACCTTAAAAGCCTTAATGAAAATCTTCTTTCTTTTAAATCCATAAAGAAGAATTAATATAGTACGATCCTTATATATCTCATGATTCTTATAACCAGAGTACTATTGATGAAATAATTCTTGCATCCAAATTCATAATAACTTTAGTCATTATACTTCATTCTTAAACCATTAAATACACTTCATCATCTCATTAATCAATACTTAATTACTTTAATTTTTATTTTTTAGTTTCTTAATCATAATCAATATAACCATTACTTGTACAACCTTTATGATTCTAACCATTTCCCAAAACCAAAATCAAAATGTGAGCAACACTAATCATAGTGATATAGTCATGAATAATCATTTATTGGATGTATAAATCAAGACACCTTATAAATATATGAATCCTTAAGTTTAACCTAGGTTATCCTTGGTATTACCAAATCTATAGGATGATATTATATACTTAGACTTATCCTAAAATTTAGTAATAAAGTTATGTTTTCTAATCAATGATTTTATAAATCTAGTTTCCAAGGTTGCTTCTAAACATACTTTGATACCTACTATAAATACCCTGAACCTAGTTGTTTATATTTGGCGGTTGATTTATTAAATTGGCATAAGATACAAGAGTCACATCCTAAAGGAACAAATATTTTAGTAGTCTTGGTAAACTAGATACATATTTTAAATTCAAATTAAATTTTAAACATAAAATACAAAATTATTTTATTTGAGAAAACCATTATTCCATTTAGATTAACCCAACACATCAGTCATAATATACTTCTTGGAATCCTTGTGAAAGATGAAACATAATAAAGGGGTGAGTTCAGATGCTCATTTAGGGTATACATACAACAGAAGCTATAATAAATATGCATAAACTATTATGGAAATGAGATTAACTAAAACAAATTCCATTTAATAAATAACCTAAGAATAATATGGAAAGAATGAAAGATGATCAAATAATTCCATATAAATAATCACATGAGAATGAAACATAACCATTGATAATATATTAGTCAAATAATCACATGGAATATAAATAAATAATATCACAATGAGGGAATGCATAACTCCAGAAAACATAAACATAACATCAAGGCTTTGGTCAAGACACCATACACAAATGGGTAAGGCATCAACCAATATCCAAACTAGTTTGTCTCATGATACCTACCGATGCATCAAGGGTATATCTATAACCGGTCCCTACCCATGTCTTCTAGTCCAAATTAGTCCTCATACATTGAATAATTGATTTAATTAGTAAACAAGTTTCCTTAAAAAAACATCCATATTGAATAAATAATAAAAATTTATAAAAAATTACTCATTTTAGGATAAGTAAAAATAAGGGTTATTAACATTGATTAATGGAAATACCATTGAAATATCATTAAAACATTCTTGAGGAAAATAATATTTAAACATTCCATTGTGTCCCATACAACTTTGAAACATTTGAATCATAATCCCCACGAAGGAATAACATTAAATGAAACATAAAATATCATGATAATAAGTAAATTCAAGATATAAAATGTAAAAGGTCATTATATAAACCATATAAAAGAAACTAGGTTTATAAAATTACAATATGCCTTAATGAAATGAAATTGAGACGAAATCCCTTACCACTTTATGTCTTGACTCTCATTGTAATCATTTAAACCTCATATATATTAAATATATGTTTATTATAAATATATCACATAACCATATTAGTTTCTATAATACCATATATGATTTACTTATGACATTATATTACCCATTTATTAACAATTCCATTAACAATTCCATGTTAAAGTTACATTTAGGGTAATAACCACTTTATTTTTTGCATGTGTTTTGATTTGTCATATTTTTGATCCTACTAATTATATCATGATTTCATCATGTAAATAATGATATAAATGAAATAAATATCATATATATTCAGTATATATGTATTTATAATAATATATAAAGTATATAAATAGAAAATGAAGTGTACCTTTCATGGAGATGGTTGGCCGTATGTACGCATGAACGCTATTTCCATTTTCTTGTCGAATTGAAAGAAAGAAATAAATTAATATAATTAATGTGGAATTATTATGTCATAAATATCATATAAATTCAATAAGATCATCCTTAATAAAGTCTATGTAATGTGTAAATGAATCACATTATTTTGAGGAGGTGGCAGTCCACACGTCCACAAATGAAGTTATCATATTTACACAAAAATGGAAAACATGAAGGTACGTGTTATATAATTTTTAAATAAAAATAAATATATCATAAATATAATATATATCATATAAAAACATAAATTACATAATTATTTACAACCATTAAAGTTGTAAATGGAAGAACAAATGATATCGGTTCATGAGGCGGTAGTCCACCGTACACACGAATGATGATTGTGTATCCCATTTGATGGAAGTGTGTGTGAGTATAAGACTAAAAATTAATATAAAAAAATATCATTATATCAAAGATAATTAGGATATTTTATAAATGTGAAATAAAAATAATTTAATGGGTTTAATTAGGAAATAAAAAAAATGTTCGTTGATGAACGTTACCTCTTCTCTAGGTATCTCCTTTGATTTGCACAAAACTACTTATTTGGTTGGATTTATGCCCAAATTAAGGATTCTAGGATTACATTAGTGAATTTGGGTGGATAAATAGAAAGTTTTTGGTCGATATATAAGGCTAAATGTGGTTCAAGGAAGTTAGGGAGGAGGTTTCCTTTTATAATTGAGGCATAGAGAACTTTTGGAAACTACAAAAATATTAAATTAATATAAATTATTTTTCAACGTAAAATAGATCCAAAGTGATTTATTTAGATGATAAGATGAGAATTAGTAGAAATATTTCAACCAATAATTTTTAGACAATTTTAGGTCATATTATTACCCTTATATTTTGTCTTTAATCCTTAGTTAAACCCTTTAACTCCTACTGTGACAACTTGGATTTTTACTATTTAAGGGTTAGTATAGTTACTATAAAATGACAAAAGAACCGTAAATGAGCCATGGCTGAAAGTTTTAACCTTATCATAATAATTTTTATAATTTTTATATTTTTATAAATTTTATATTATTTAATAAAATATTATATATTTTAAAATATCTTTAATGCCAATTTTGACACTATTCATTTCATGAATTTTTTAAAAATATAAATACACAAGGTAAATTTGAACCAAGACCTTTAATAAATCTATAATATGTGTAGGTAATATATTAAATTTTTGTATGAAATTAATTATATCCAATTATATTTATTTTAATACTTTTAATAATATTTATTTGATATGTCCATTAATTAAACAATTACCGCATAATCATTATAAAAGCCTTTAATTTAATTATTTCTTCAATAAAAATTAAAAATAAATTATCATGATGAATATAATTTTTTTATTTAAAATTAATATTTATAGTTGAATATATATTCTGAATAACCATATATTAAAAATTTAATACTTATTAAAAACATGGGTTTGACATATTTGGCTTTCATTATAATAAAATATTATAAAAGGCTTAAATTCATCCAAGTGGCTCCAAGAGGCCATAAAATCGTCCCAAGGATTATTGTTGTCTAAAATAACTCATCCAATAAAATTAAGAAAAATGTTAGGGTAAATTTATAATACTTATAATATTTTTTTACCCTTAATTACTTGATTTAACCTTAATCGTGGTAATATTTTTTTACTAAAGTTACTATTCATAATATCAAAAAATAAAAGGAAAATGTTTACATAATTTGGACCCATAGATCCAAAATATGGAATATATTTTTCAAAATTCAAAAATTAGAAGTTGCGGTAATTAATTTAAAATTAATCCCATTGATA
Source organism: Viscum album (assembly GCA_963277665.1). NCBI lineage: Eukaryota > Viridiplantae > Streptophyta > Magnoliopsida > Santalales > Viscaceae > Viscum > Viscum album. Next base: position 615,675,478 of record OY728128.1, read on the forward strand.
GAATGAGAAAACAAGTTTTTAAAGTGAAAACCTTCAAAATATTGATATTTTTTATATAAAATGTGAAATTTTTTCCAATGACCTAAATTAGATTAAATGATAAAAATTTATCTAATTATACTTAAAAAATAATTAAAATTATAATTTAACACTATAAATTATTTAGACAAAAAAGCTATTATCAATTAAAATGCAATATTTTTTCATTATTCATCAAAACATGAAACTTATCAGAAAAATACCAAAAATTGAAACAAAGTAATTTTTTATATTCATATTTAATATAATATTTTTTTAAATAGAATTTATAAAATTATTAAAAAATATATTTAAAGTAGGAGCACCATCAAAAGGCAGTAAAACTATATTTTTTTTTAAAATACATCTTCTATGTGTAAAATTGGATTTGTTTTTATATCATTTCTAGAAAACTCATTAGATTAATGTTAAACATTAGATTGAATATTATATATATATATATATATCATTTATATAATCCAAAAAGTGTGAGTTTTTTATTTTATTGGTATGAAACATACTTGTGTGCATTTAAATACTTTTTATAAAAATATTTCCTTTATATTAAATTGGATTTTATATTTAATTATAATTGATTGATAATTAATGAATTTAATAATATATTTTCATAAGTTATTTAATCTTATTCATAACCACCAATTTAATAGCTAGGATATAATTTCATTTTAAATATAATATTAATAGTATATCATGGTTGTTTAAGCCCAATGTTGCATGAAGCGTAAGTTATTGAAGAGATTAAATTTAAAAAGAAACATATCATTAAATCTTGGGGTGTTATACAAACTATGTCTATAGGAAAATTTTCTAGTTATGGGAGATGACAAAAAGAGACTCACTAGGAAGTAGTGTCTTAAAAAATGGGTTTATTGACAAAAGGAATAGGCAGATGGTAGAAGTAGGTACAATTCTAGGATAGTTGTGAAGGAATTTCAAAAAACCTAAGGTATTGATTTCTTAAAAATATATTTACTGGTAGTTAACCACGTAACTATTCAAATTGTGCTAATTTTAGTTACATTATAAGGGATTCATCTAGAGTAGTTGGATATAAAGACAACATTTATTCATGGGGAATTATATGAAAAAAATTCATGGAATAGATAGATGGTTTCAAGAATCAACATAAAAATAGACTTTTTTATAAGTTTAAACATATCATTTAAAGTTTGAAGTAAGAACCAAGGTTTTTAATTATATGTTCAATGATTTTATGATAGAATAGAAGTTTTTATAGATAAATAATTACAATTTCTATTACAATAAAGTTTTTTATCATGGGATTTTGGTCATTCATCTTCTTTATGTGGATGAAATACTAATAGCGGGTCTGGTGAAAGAAAGGATCAATGAGATAAAGGATGATTTGTCTAAAATATTTTAAATGAAGGAACTTATTTTGGAGAAATAAATTTTATATATGAGTATAGTTAGGAGCCTATGTTCTGGTACTACATACCTAACTCAGGATGACTACATCCAATGAATACTAGAGTTCTTCAAGGTTTTGGTGTTAAATCTAATGTCTAAACCCATGATCACACATTTCAATCCAAGTAAGGAGAATTAACTAGAATGGAATATAATTTATATTTCATAGTATTTTTTTTATATACATAAACTTTTAGAATTCTAATATACTCCATGGTTTTCACTCATCCGAACATTCAACAACCAGTGGGCGTCATCACCAGGTTTATGTCAAACCCCATAAGAGAGAACTAAGAGGATTAAAATTGGGTAATATATTATTTGAATGGTACCATAATCATGTATCTTTTTCTTAGAATAGAATATCATTTGTAAGGTTTTTAAAACTATGATTTCTGTATAGACTTAAGTTTATAGAAGTGAACCACTAGTTATGTGTTTAGTTTTTACATAATGAAAATGAGTTGGATGTATAATATGTAATATATAGTTGAAATATTTATAATATAAGTAAATTAAATTGATTTTATACAATTATGGTAGGTATTGTTATGGATAAAAGGGTTACTATAGGATCTTAGAGTAATACCTGATGTTTGGATTCTATTTTTTGAGTAAATGAGTACGATTCAATTGGATAAAAATATGATGTTTCATTCTCAGAAGATGTATATCCAGCTTAATTTCCACTTCATATGGAATATATTGGAATATTGAGTGTTATAACTAATGAATATCAATGGAATTTGCAATCCTTAATAAATATTGATGAAGGTAGTTTCCAAGGAAGTTCTGAGATGGTGCCACGCCTCAGTTAGATTTGGGTGACTTAGAGTTATAGTTGGGAAACTATAAAGTTGTTTAACTTAATTTAGATTATGAGGGGATAATGAATTCACCCTAATATTGGGGGGGGGATCAAGAGTGACCACATTTTTACTGACTAATTTTGTAACGTCCTTGACCCAGAAGCCACTAAACCGGTGCTCCGAGCCGGGTGGTTACATGACCTTAAGCGCGCCTCCCCGTACGCCAAAGGCTGCTGACCAATAGTGGGGGTCTACGAAGTCAAGTGGGGAGACTAAACCCCATTTTTATCAGAGTAAGACACAATAGAAATAAACCAAATAGTGGAAAAAATAACCAATAACCACGGAACATGCATAACAATCATTTCCAACAATAGATATTCCATGTCATAATACAAGTGCAAGAGTGAAAAAAAAGCCCCAAAATAAAGACAATGGACAAAATCCCCAAAATGGTCCCGAATCCAAGTCTGGATCCTCTACTAAGTGCTACCCATGTCCCCTAAACTATCTAGCAAGGACCCTTGCCCTTCTCCTAACCTGCAACCATGAATTCTGCTCGGGTACCCAACGACGGCCCAAGCAGGGTGTGAGTACAACTCAGTAGGCCACCACCAATGGTGTCTACAATATATCTAGTCTAAACATATAGTGCATGAAAAGGAATATGAATGATAATTTCCAAGTAATTATTTAAGGTACCATTAACCAGTTTAGAGCCAAGCCATTGCCACTTCCATTACCATTCATTACACACCCATTATCACCATTTACTATTTCATCACATTTCCATGGGTTAATCATGTACATTATGTTACATGGGTCTATGGCCAACAATCACATGCAAGAGGGTAAACACAACGTTATCCTATCTCACTAGGACTAACCTCTCATAGCACCCATAACCTTACCTCGAAGCCTTAGTTCGGGTGGATGCAACCGTTAGGAGAATAGACCCTCAGTCCCCTTCCCTAACCCATGTATTTTGGGCGGAGTTTAGAACCTAAGTCCTAGCTCAACCCGTGGGCATAGATCCTCAAGTCATACCCCACTCTACGAATCCATGTGCACATGCTTATATATAAGTAACCATCAACCATCCAAACCATTTCCCTTCGGCAACACTATTCACCACAACCCACATGGGAAACCACATATTGCCTTAACCCATTAACACATTACCATTACACATCATTTAACCATTCACCCAATTCCCATGTGTTATGCCTATCTCACTAAGCATTCAACATTAAACCCATAATCTATCCCATTATGGTCTTTAATCAGTTTACACATTAACCCATTTAACCCGTTCATCATTCCCATAAATCAATCATTTAACCCATTTAACTTTAACCCTTAGGTTATTTCCAAGTCCAGGTGCATCACCTAACTTCTATTCCACGTTCAACCGATCATGCCAACATATTTATCAAGGGATTTACAACTCATTACAACAAGGTCACTTGTTTAATATCAATCCCTAAATCCAGGAAAATCCAGCACATCCCATGGATGGCCCCAATTAGGTCAATTCTATCCAAACACATCCCATGGGGATCATGAGGGTTACCATTTTCCATTTTAAACACCATTATTACCAAACATTCCAAGGTTTTCCAAAACATAACCAAAGGAAATAAAGAACACAACTAAACATGCACAAATACCCAAATTACTATGGGACATCACTTGTAGACCACCTACCTCAAAAACATGGTTGAACGCACTCTCAATCGAGTCCTTAGACCTCGATCCAACCAACCTTTGGAGCTTCAACATAAAACTCACCAAAAAATTAGGGTTTTAGAGCTTCAGAATGAGAGGGAGAGAAGATACAAACCCTAAACCAAAAAGAGAAGCAAGGATGGGATTAGCCATACCCAGACCTTCGATCCGCAACCAACGGAACCAAAAATGCCTTAGAATCGAAGGAGATAGGTCTCTTGGAGCCTTTGGGCGATTTGGTTCGTGCCTAGGGTGGAGAGGGAGGGAATGAGAGGAAATCCTGAGTGGGGTTTTAAAGAATGGAGTGGAAAATTTGCAATTTTTCCCAACTTTAAGTGTCCGCACAGTTTGTCCGCATGGTTTGGAAAACCGTGCGCAAACCGTGCACATTCCACTGTTCGGAGGAGGAGGGGTCGCACGATTTAACTGCACGGTTTGGCAAACCGTGCCCAAACCATGCGCATGCTTCTTTACAGAGGAGGAAGGGTTGCACAGTTTAGCCTGGGTAGGCCGCACGATTTTCCTGGCCATGTGCAGGCCGTGCGCCCAGGCCTGTCTTGCCCATATTTCCTTTGTTCCATGACCCGAGCCCCCAGAACACCCCCAAGGCCTCTCACACTTTCAGGAAACATCCCTTGAAGCCCGAAACAAGGGATTCAACCAAAACATAATGAAAACATACCTTTCCAAAACCGGGATCTTATAACCTCCCCACCTTATAACGGCTCATCCTTGAGCCGAGTTTCCAATACCCATTGATCCACCGAAGAGAAGAGTTCGGGCCACTGAGCCCACATATCCAATTCCCGCTCCCAAGTTTCTTCCTGAACTTTCCAATGCTTCCATAGTACTCGCACTAATGGCACAACCTTTCCTCACAAGACCTTTTCACTACAATCCACCACACAAACCGGATGCTCCTCAAAGGAAGCATCAGACTCAAGCTCCACATCCTCAACATCAACTACGTGAGACGGGTTAGGGTGATACCGTCGAAGCTGCGACACATGAAACAAATCATGAATCCCACCATACCGCTGTGGAAGATCCAATCGGTAAGCCACTGGTCTGATCCTCTCCACAATCTCAAAAGGTCCCACATACCTGGGTGCCAACCTACCCTGCTTTCGTATCCGACGGTGACCCAACCTTGGAGACACCCGAAGGAACACTTTATCACCCACCCCAAACTCAAGAGGTCTATGCCTCCGATCTACATACGACTTCTGCCTACTCTGAGCTATAGCCATCCACTTCCTGATCAACTTAAATCTCTCTGAAGTCTCCTGCATGAGACTTGGCCCCAACAACTTAGATTCACCGGCCTCTAGCCAACATAATGGAGATCTACATGGTCTCCCATAAAGCGCCTCAAACAGTTCCATCTAAATCGTAGCCTGAAAACTGTTATTGTAGGAAAAATCAACTAATGATAGGTGTCTCTCCCAAGAACCACCAAAGTCCAAGACACAAGCTCTTAACATGTCTTCCAACACTTGGATCGTATGCTCCGACTGCCCGTCCATCTGCGGGTGGAAAGCCGTACTCAAAAACACCTGAGTACCAAGCGCCTTCTGCAAACCTTGCTAGAAACGCGATGTGAAACGTGGATCTCGGTCCGAAAATATGGTCCATAGAACACCATGCAATCGCACTATTTCCTAAACATACAACTCTCCCAACTGGACGACTGTATGGGTCTCCTGAATCGGTAAGAAATGAGACACTTTCGTTAACCGATCCACAACCACCCATATTGTATCATTCTTCCATGGAATCCTCGGAAGAACCACGAAAAAATCCATTGTCACATCATCTGACTTCCATTACAGAATGAGAAATTGATGTTACAAACCCCTTGGGCATTGGTGCTTGGTCTTCACCTGCTGACAGGTAAGATACCGTGCCACAAAGCCCACAACCTCCTTCTTCATCCCAGGCCACCAAAACTGCCTCTGAAGATCACAGTACATCTTGGTCAAACCAGGATGCACTTCCCACTTTGATGCATGGAACTCATGCATAAACTCTTCTCTCACACACTTTGGCACAACCACACGATCACGAACACGAACAACACCGTCCACACTGATGGCCCATCTAGAAGGTAGCTCCCCAACTTTAAGCTTTTCCTTCATGATAAAACACTCAAGATCATCAAGATGACCTTCCTTAACTCGACATAGAAGCATCAAATACATCGCTAAGGAAGAAAGAGTGACCTGACCACTCTCCTCCTGCACCTCCAGGTGCATTTCTTCAAACAAAGCCATTACCTTCCACTCAGTGCTGGACTCCTGAACCATCTGATTATGAACCTTACTACTCAGAGCATCAGCAACATTGTTTCCCTTTCCCGGTGTGTACACCAACTCAAAGTCAAAATACTGGAGATATTCAACCCATCTTTGCTGCCGAAGATTCAGACCCCACTGTGAGAAGATGTACTTTAAACTCTTATGGTCAGTAAACATGGTAAACCATTCTACCAACAGATAGTGCCTCCAACAATTCAAAGCGTACACTACTGCCACCAACTCAAGATCATGGGTGGGATAGTTCTGCTCATGGGGTCTCAACTGCCTTGACCCGTAAGCCATAACCCGCTCATCCTGCATCAACACAGCCCCATGTCCGATTCTGAACGCATCACAAAACACGATGTACTTATTACCTGGCTCAGGTAAGATCAAGATAGGTGCAGTTGTCAGCCTCTTATTCAACTCTTTCAAGGAATTATCATAATACTCAGACCATTCAAACCTTATTCCCTTCTTTTTCAAGCCCAAAAGTGGTGCTTCCAAGCGAGAGAAATCCTGAATGAACCTTCGGTAATACCCGGCCAAACCCATAAAACTCCAGACATCAGAAACACTCTTGGGCTGCTCCCAAGATACAACTGCCTGCACTTTCTCTGGATCCACTGACACACCTACCTCTAAGATGATGTGACCCAAAAAATGTACCTCACCTATCCATAATTGACACTTAGATAGATTGGCATATAGCCGGTGCTCTCTTAGCGTACCCAAGATGATGTCAAGATGTTGGGCATGATCGTTGTGAGTTTTAAAGTACACTAAGATATCGCCTACAAAGACAACAACAAACCGATCTAGATAGGTATGAAATAGATGGTTCATCAAAGCCATAAACACCACCAGTGCATTGGTCAAGCTGAAATGCATTACCACAAACTCAAACAACCCATACCGACTCTGAAAAGCTGTCCACGGTATGTCGGAAGACCTCACCCTCAACTGGTGGTAACCTGACCTAAGATCAATCTTAGAAAGCACCAATTCACCCTCAACTGATCAAACATGTCATCAATTTTCAGAAGAGGGTACCTATCTTTCACCGTCATCTGATTCAACTTTTGATAGTCAACACATAGCCTTAATGACCCATCAGACTTCTTTGAAAAAAGAACGGGATATCCCCAAGGAGACGTACTAGGAAGGATAAACCCCTTACGCTCCAACTCCCCAAGCTGAACCTTCAGTTCCTGGAGTTCTGCTGGTGCCATTCAGTATGGCGGAATAGAAACTGGCTCCGCTCCCGGCAGCAACTCGATTGTGAACTCAACATCCCTCTCAGGGGGTAACCCCGAGAAATCCTTAGGAAACACGTCCTGAAACCGATCCACCATAGGAGGTAAATTAGTTTGTTCCCATCCCTCATCATAATCAATCATGATACATGCCACTTGAGCCATGAGTCCACTCATCTGTTGACAAAACGGCCTCGAACGCCTTGCTCGAATATCCCATTCGCCACGGTGGACATAAGCGCCACCCTCAAGTGACCTGAACGATAATTTGTGACGATAACAGTCTATGTGCACCCGATAAAACACCAACCAATCTATTCCCAGGATTAGGTCAAACCCTGACATCTCGAGAATGAACAAGTCCCATAGAAAATGATACCCACCAACTTCCAAGGAACATCCCTTGCACTGCTTGATATCCTCAATCCGCACCCCCAACGGAGTGTCAATTGACATCACCCCACACACCCCCTCCACAGGTAAACCCAGCGCTATCACAAGTTGAGTAGAGAAAAAAGAGTGTGTGGCACCTGTGTCAAACAACGCACTAGAAAAAGTAGAAGCTACATGGATCGTACCTCGAACAGTCGATGGTCTAGCCTCACCATCACCAGACAAAAACTGAATTGCCTGAAGCTAACTTGCCACTCTACCCTAGTCCCCAGCCTGAATTCCCTGTGCTGCACTGCCCTGTTGGCGTGAGCGATCCTACCCTGGAGTTCCACATCCACCGCCCCTGCCAGTATGACCTGTGGAGCTCCAACTGCCTGCCTGATACGGGGAACTGATCCCCTTCTCGTAACCGGTACCTTCCTTCCACTATCATACTCACCCACCTGCTGAGGTTTCCTGTAGAACTTCTGCACATGTTCCATCTGGCCGCACGAACAGCACTCGACTGGAGGTCGAGGACACTGACCACGCATATACCCAGACCTACCACACTAATAACAGAACACCTCATTTCTACTTTGAGAGGCTGACCCTCTCTTTCATCCATTTTTCACACTTCCGCCATGCTGTGAGCTCTCATGGCGTCACTTACGACCCTCAGTAGCTGCACTACTCATCTTCCCCACTGGCACCACAAGCCCACTACTCGAAGCTCCCTTCAGGTTTCCTTCCAAGATCAGTGCCTGATCTAATACCTTTTCAAACCTCTTCAAGAAGAAAATGTTTACTTGAGACTTGATCTCAAGTCTCAGCCCATCCTGGAAATGCCTTGCTACTTCTGCCTCATCCCCTGCTAACACTGGGACAAAGCGTCTCAAGTCAGTGAAGCGACTTGCATATTCCATTACCGATAGCGATCCCTGAGTATGGATCATAAACTCTGTAGACCACTCCTGTCTCAAAGTCTCTGGGTAGAAATGCTCCAGAAACTTTTCCTGAAACACCTTCCACGACATTCTCTCAGCCTTCTCGATCTGAGCCTGAATGTCCCACCAACACCTAGCCTGGCCCCACAACATATAAGCGGCCAGATTCACCCACTTTTCGACAGGGGTCTCTAGATGATACATTATTGTCTGGACAGACTCTAACCAAAACTACACTGCCTTTGGCCCACCCTCTCCGGTGAAAGTCGGAGGGTACTACAGCTGGAACTACCTGGTCAGCTCAAACATACTCGGTGCAACCCACCCTGGGTCCTGATCCATCATCTGCATAAGGTGAGACTAGTTCTCCTGGAACTAGTCTTCTCTACCTTCATTGATCACCACATTTTCTTGCTCCTCTACTGGAGGAGTGTTCTCAGCAACATCCTCCCGTTTCCCAATTGGTAACCGACGTCGTGGTGGCATTTCTCTACAATGCCAAGCAAGAGATTTAGCAGACATACCACATAACTTTCACGACTTCATCCAAAGCTCTTTACTAGCTACAACAACCCACTTTTCATATGCTAACCCAAAAACATTTTCCAACTTGTTTCAAACCCTATTACTCCATTAAACATCAATTACCCACTTGTTTTATTTCATTCTTCTCATTATTTCTTGGTTTCATGAAATGCATGATGCACCCTACTTTCCTACCTCACACACCCATCCCGTGCGTGTGCAAAACACAGTGCATGTAACCTATCTCCCTAGGTTCCTACAATGATGCATGAATGTGAATCCTAGTGCCGTTAAGTACATGATCCAAATATCAGAAAACAATCACATCAAACCACATGTGCATCACCCAACGATGAAATATCATCAACTGTAACATCACACAACCAAGAACAACATTTCCCACCCAGGGTGACTTGGGTTTTCCCCCATACATGGGTTAGCTACTCCCAAGCATGATCTCATTACCATGGCCCGAAACAACTTAACCCTTGGCTACCAATCCCAAATAACAAGACCTCAGAGAAGAAGAATAAAGACCTCCTCTAATACAACTTTGTAACATCCCTGACCTAGAAGCCACTAAACCGGTGCTCTGAGCCGGGTGTTTACATGAACTTAAGCGCGCCTCCACGTATTCCAAAGGCTGACGACCAGAAGTGGGGGTCTACGGAGTCAAGTGGGGAGACTATACCCCCTTTTAATCAGAGTAAGCCACAAAAAAACCAAATATCGGAAACAATAACCAATAACCCTGGAACTTGCATAACAATAATTTCCAACAATAGATATGCCATGTCATACTACAAGTGCAAGAGTGAACAAAAAGACCCAAAATAAAGACAATGGCCAAAATCCGCAAAATGGTCCTGACTCAAAGTCCGAATCCTCCACCAAGTGATACCCATGCCCCCTCAACTATCTAGTAAGGACCCTTTCTCTTCTCCTGACCTGCAACCATGAAGTCTGCTTGGGTACCCAATGGCGGCCCAAGTAGGGTGTGAGTACAACTTAGTAGGCCACCACCAATAGTGTCTACAAAATATCAAGTCTAAAAAGATAGTGCATGAAAAGGAATATGAATGATAATTTCCATGTAATTATTTAAGGTACCATTAACCAGTTTAGAGCCAAGCCATTGCCACTTCCATTACCATTCATTACACACCCATTATCACCATTTACCATTTCATCACATTTACATGGTTTAAGAACATACATTATGTTACATGGGTCTAAGGACAACAATCACATGCAAGAGGGTAAACACATCATTATCCTATCTCACTAGGACTAACCCCTCATAGCACCCATAAACTCACCTCGAAGCCTCAGTTTGGGTGGATGCAATCATTAGGAGAATAGACCCTCAGTCCCCTTTCCTAACCCGTGCATTTAGGGTGGAGTTTAGAACCTCAGTCTTAGCTCAACCCATGGGCGTAGATTCTCAAGTCATACACCACTATATGAATCCATGTGCACATGCTTATATATAAGTAACCATCAACCATCCAAACCATTGCCCTTCTGCAACACTATTCACCACAACCCATATGGGAAACCACATCATGCCTTAACCCATTAACACATTACCATTACACATAATTTAACCATTCACCCAATTCCCATGTGTTATGCCTATCTCACTAAGCATTAAACATTAAAACCATAATCTATCCCATTATGGTCTTTAATCAATTTACACATTAACCCATTTAACCTGTTCATCATTCCCATAAATCAATCATTTAACCCATTTCACTTTAACCCTTAGGTTATTTCCAAGTCAAGGTGCATCACCTAACTTCTATTCCACGTTCAACCGATCATGCCAACATATTTATCAAGGGATCTAAAATTCATTACAACAAGGTCACTTGTTTAATATCAATCCCTAAATCCGGGAAAAGCTGGCACATCCCATGAATGGCCCCAATTAGGTCAAGTATATACCAACACATCCCACGGGGATCGTGAGGGTTCCCATTTTCCATTTTAAACACCATTATTACCAAAAATGCCAAGGTTATCCAAAACATAACCAAAGGAAAGCAAGAACACAACTAAACATGCACAAATACCCAAATAACTATGGGATATCACTTGTAGAACACATACCTCGAAACCGCGGTTGAACGCACTCTCAATCGAGTACTTAGACCTCAATCCAACCAACCTTTGGAGCTTAAACCTAAAACTCACCCAAAAGTTAGGTTTTTAGAGCTTCTTAATGAGAGGGAGAGAAGATACAAACCCTAAACCAAAAATAGAAGCAAGGATGGGATTAGCCTTACCTGGAGCTTCGATCCGCAACCAACGGCACCAAAAACGCCTTAGAATCAAAGGAGATCAGTCTATTGGAGCCTTTGGGCGATTTGGTTCGTGCCTAGGGTGGAGAGGGAGGAAATGAGACGAAATCCTGAGTGGGGTTTTAAATCCTAGAGTGGAAAACTTTCAATTTTTTCCAACTTTAAGTGGCCACACGGTTTGGAAAACCGTGCGCAAACCATGCAGATGCCACTGTCCGGAGGAGGAGGGGTCACACGATTTAGCCACATGGTTTGGAAAACCGTGCGCAAACTGTGCACATGATTATGTCCAGAGGAGGAAGGGTCGCACGATTTATCCTGGGCAGGCCGCACAGTTTGCTTGGCCGTGCGCAGGCCGTGCGCCCTGGCCTGTCTTGCCCATATTTCCTTTCTTCCATGCCCTGAGCCCCCAGAATACCCCCAAGGCCTCTCACACTTTCAAGAAACATCCCTTGAATCTTGAAACAAGGGATTCAACCAAAACATAACAAAAACATACCTTTCCAAAATCGGGATCTTACAAATTTCAACATCAATTCTTTCTTTAATTTGATCAAGCCTCTGTTATCATTTAGGATGTATGGATATTTATAAATTCACTCACATAACCTTTTCCTTATTATATATATAATATAAAGTAACAAAACACATGGATTTTTACAAGTTATAACATAAAATCCTAATCCTTTCTATGTTGGTTATACACCCCAACATAGATTCCCCACTATAATATACATCACAAATTATAAGTGGTGTTTAAAGGAATCACCCTTAACCCTTTGACATGAATCACACAGACTTACTTCGACCTTGGAGTTGTTTATATTGGAATCACAAACCTTTTAGTAATCTATATAACTTCAAAAAATATGGTTCTTTGAATCCCTTATGAACTTTCATAATTCTCAGCATGCATTTTGGACATATCCTTCTATTTCCAAAAAAAATTATTTTAGAACTATCAATGTCTCTTTTTAGAAGAATTTTATTTTAAAACTCTCAATTACTTAAAATTTTATTCCTGAGGCTTATGTAGGTTGATGCTTTATGTCAACTAGTATCTCCTCCTTTTTTTGTTCTTGATTTAGATAACTCACTCTTATTCAGAACTTCATGTTTTGGACTTATCAACTTTGACTCTTTTGATCCTTATGATATAAGTTCTTGTTTAGTTGCTTGCTCTATTTTATATTCACAATCTCTCACTTTTTCTACTCAATTTTTTGATGCATAACTCATGTCCCCCCTTTATATAGAAAATATTCCTATGATATATATGGGAATGAACTAGATTTAGTTTGAATTTCCTACTAACATAACTTATTTTAATTGAAAACCTTCGATATATTTATAAAGATATCTAGATTTGACTTCCCACAAAACTTATCATCAAAAATATTTAACTATTCCTTAAATATAAACTAGAATCACTAAAATTTATTCTATGGGTATCTCTGCTTGAGTTTCTATCTCGATATCATCACAATTTATGACTTCCAAACTATGTAAAGTCCTTATAGTATTCTTCCAAATTTTTTCTTCCAATGAAGTTAGTACACACCTTTCGGTTCTACCATTTATTTAAATCAAATCAAACTTCCTATAATCTAATATTAATTTTACAATATAGAAATAATATTTCTCATTCATGAGAAGTTCATTTTATTTAATATGTTTATAAATCAATAAATCCTTCATTGTAAATATTATTTGGATGTTCTTACGAAATATTTTTCTAATAAACATACTAATTTTATTTTCCTCAACTTATACTTTTTTAGCCTTTGATTATTTCAAAAATTCTTCATTATAATAATTTATATCTCATTGTAATCCATCCAATGCAACTTCGTGTATTTTGAACTTGGGATTGCAACTTCTTCTTTATATTGACTCAATATTATCCTCAATCTTAAGCCCCTGATTCCCCATTATGGATATTTTATTTCAAAGAAAATTTATATAGTCTTCACCTAGGACTAATTTTTATATTTCAATAACCTTAAGACTCACCTTAGGAACATTATTATTCTTTAGGTTCTCTCTTATATTTTCCAACTTCTAATAACTTCAAAACTCCATGATGCTTTACATGCATCCTAAGATTCTAGTGAGTATGCCTTTATAAATTCAACCCAGCTTAGATAATTATTTGGTCTCTCACCATAGTGATGTTATTCTAATTAATTAACAACATAACATCATTGAAATTTTTCTTTTGAAACCTTTTGTAGCTTAGGTTTCTTATCTTTTGATTTCTAAATCTTTCAAAATTACATTACACTCTTTATAATGTGTATCTTTAGTAATTTTTATAAAAAATCCTTTAGAATATCCTTTCAGACTTTATAAAAAATAAGTATATTGAGGTTATAAATTTTATTAATAATATTATATTTTGAATATTATTCATCATATTATGTTTAGTTCATCTTTTGGTGGTTCTTCTCATCACTACTTTACCATTCTTATGGAAAAAACTCTCTTTATAAGGTAAAGGTCACCTTACACTACTCTAGATTGAATAATAGATATTGAATAAAATCCATAAGGTGTTTTTTCCTTCTTATTACTCAGGTTTATTCAACTTCACTATTTTTATTTTTATGGTTTTACCTTATGGTGCACTCACTTCATTGGTTCTTCTAAATATTCAACTTTACTATCTATTATACTGATGGTTTTACCTTTAGGTATACTTATTTCAGTGGTTCTTATAAATATTCAACTTTACTATTATTCTTATGATTATTTTACCATTTTTATTTTACCATTCAATCTTCCAAGAAACTCTATATTCTTCCTATAGAATCTCCTTTTGATTAGATTACTTTCTCTTCCTCCAAAACCTATTTAATTGAATAGAGAGAGGTCCTTCTGATGTGCTATTATTTTCAAAAATCCATAGGTAGCTTCACCTCCATCTATTTATCCATATATAGGTGCTTCAACTTCTGATGAGTTCCCCATCTGGATTATTTTCTTTTGAATCTTCTTATTGTAAAACATCTATAGGAAAATTATTCTCCATCATACTCATCAAATTTTCTACAATCTATTTAAAGCAAATAAAATATAACATCATCTTCATGTTATGGAAAATTCAATATCCCCCTTTGTATTTTTTTTAAATACCGAATTCTCTTTAAAGTCAATGAGTCATCTCTCAACCTTATTGAAAATAAATCAAAATCCTCTTTTATCTCATTCTTTCAAGAACTTTAAGTGATGGACTAACTATTCACCTCCTTAATGATCTAAATTTGTGTCCCCTTTATGTACACATTGTAGTGTTTCATGAACTTTATCTAAACTTATTATTCTTCTCCCCTTTCATCCTGTTAAATTAAATGTAAAATTTAATTACTTAAGATAAGGATAAAATCACTTTCTTAAAGAAATTATATTTAAATTAACCAAATATAAGTCTATATGAGCCATGTTTAGTGTAAAAAATAAAAGTGATAAATCTTAACATTAAATATATCCATAAAATTTACCATATGATGTCAAATTTTATAAATCATTATTTTATGTGTGAGTTCATTACATTTACATTCAAATTACTTTCCTATATCCATATCAACAAAAAGTTTAACAAATTTCAAGTATAAATAGGAGGAATTTTCCCCTTTCCAAGATAATTCTTACTTTATCATCATCCAAATAATTTCCACCTTCACAATTTAAACTTTATTTTTCATGTAAGGATGAGAGAGTATGTAAAAAATAATTTACATATAACAACAATCTTTAATTCTTTAGATTTTTGGTATACAAAACTATATCATCATCAGTATGTGCTTCTTCCTCCATTAACTTCAACATCACTTCAGGGATCCATCTAAATTACATCACCTTAAATTTACTTTTTAGTGTTGGATATATAAAATACACAAGGGAATATAATGGATCTTCTCTTTTACCATCAGATAGAGCGATAGGGATGATAATTTTTTCTTAAACTGAAAATAATATTCAATTTAACTTCATTTTTATCCATTGATTCATCCTTATATTTCCAAGCATTAATCTTATTTTATGCAGCATGGATTTCATCTGTTTGCCTTCTATTTTCACTTAAGGTGGAGAATTATTTTTAACTTCTACTAGATAGTCACAAACATTATTCTTTACTTATTCTTCCAACATCCATTCTTACTATAATTGTTTTGTCATACATCCATGAAAGACTTAAGAATATGTTCCAATTTATTATTGTGCATCAATTTATTTACAACACCACATATTATGTTACATATTTTTTTATTTACCCAATTCTATTGTCCTGGTAACCCTTTCATGAAATTTTTAGGAGTGTGGATGATTAACATAAATCTTTCACACAACTTATCTTATTCTAATATGTTACTCATTAAAGGTATATTTCAGTGAAATTCAACTTATTCATCAGATATGTCTTCCACCATTCTAATCTTCTTGTGTATTTCTTGGATTGATTGACTATTACTTGATCTTTCTTCTTTTATATATTATATTCATGATGAGTTTACAACTATACATGAAGTGTCCTCTTTCTTTCATAAAATCAGTATCTTTTTAGGGTAATAACATCTTCCAAAAATTTCTTCTTGGGTTCAACCTTCTTTGTAACATCTGATTCTTTGCACCTCAAGGTAGACTTATAGTCTATCTTCATTTTAAAATTATTTAGATTTTGTGGCCTCCTTATATTAGTTTTTTCTAAGTGGTAATTATTAGATGTAAACCAACACTTTTCTTCACCATGACCACTTCTTCCACAAATTCCATTGAAATTTTCAAGATACTCAAATCTATTACATGTCTGTATATAATTTTTATTCTTTTTTGAGGATTGTGAGTTCTTAATTGAGTTTCTCTTAACTTTAATTTTTTTCTCTCATTATATTGGCCTTATTTTTCTTTCATACATTGGAATATTATGAAAAAAATTGATGTCCATGTGTTTTAACTTTCCACAATACCAACAATATCCAATTATCATTGGATTCTTCCATTGTGTTGAATTTTAGAAGTTGGATACTTATTTTGAAGCATGTTTCCTCCAAATGTTAACTTTGTTCTTGTGGACATCTTGAGGGGTACCCATTTATTATTCTCTTCTTACATCCACCTTTATAGAATATCTAAGTTTATAAATATATTTATTCACTAATAATCATCTATAATTATAACATAAACTATTCAAAGTATGGGAGTTAGTGAATAAATATTCATCAAAATGAGAGTTTACCTTTTCCTTCAACTTATTAGAAAGTGTAACTTTTGATGATCTAATACTATTACTATCATTATATTGAGTTTTTATAGAAGTAATAATTTCTTTATAAACATTGTAAGTAGATATTTTATCAACTTTTTATGAATATTCAGTTTGATAGGCTTCCATATTTTTCAATTTTTTTTCCAAATCATGTCAATTTAAGTTTAAAGTGCTCTTATGATCTTCAATACACCTAATTTTTTATTCACATTCAACTTATAAATTTTGTATACATTCTTCATGAAACTTAAAAAACTATTTAAAATAAATATATAGTTCCATTAATTTATTTTCTTTTATTTCCAGTTGAGTATTCTTAACATTAGAAATTTCTTTGTGAGTATTTTTTAGTGCATGGATCTTTTCCTTAAAAACTTCTATTGCAACCACATTCTCACAAAAACTTCTGTGAAATGTTTCTTCTAAAAAGTTAAAATTTTATTGTTAATTTATTAAAATATTACCCCTTTCCTGAAGGTTCCGGGCACAGCGGAAGCGCGTGGGTGGATGTGCCCACTTGGCTTTTTGACATTAGCAATGATCAATCCAGGATCAATACGACGATAAACGCCAGTCTCCACGGATCGAATCACAGAAAAAGACAAAGAAGATGGTTTTTCCTGGAACCACAAACAAGGATCGTTACAGGTTGATTATAATTAATTTAATTAATTATAAAGAAATACCTTTTGGGTGTTCTTTCTTCATTGATGTTCTCAATCACGTTGTCGGTGTGATCTGTCGTTGCGTCGCAGAAGACAAGTGTAGACTCCCTCTAGCGGTGATCCACACGTGTACCTCGTATCTCTGGATGTCGCCAAAAGATTCTCCGGGTGCTAGCGTGGAGAAGCCTTTGCTTGCATTGTCCGCCTTAGATTGTCTTGATCCGATGGAAGAGGATCTCTCTCGGTCTTGAGAGCGTTCTTGGAGGAATAGGTTCTTTCGGCCTTGAAAGAATTCTCCAGAGATGTTGTGCACAACGATTCTATTGTGTGTCAGAAAAGAGTTGGGGTTGTGAGGATATTTATAATCGGGTGTGTGGGGTTATAGAGTTATGACAATAAATAAACGCGTTACGCGTTTTATTTATTTCATTGACTCTTTATTTAAAACCCCATGTCGAATAAATAATTCCTTGACATGCGCCCACGCTGATTATAATAAATATAATTTAAAACAATATTATATCCTCAAAATCCCAACTAAAAAAAACTACACGGCGTGTATTAATAAATACACGGCGTGTACTTGTTTTTCATTGAAAACTACACGGCGTGTACATTAAATGTACACGGCGTGTATATCTTTTTTTCATTTATTCATTTTCTTTCCAAAATAAAACTACACGACATGTAATAATAATACATGATGTGTACTTGTTTTATTTTCTTTTTCCTCCATCATTTAAAACAATTTAGGATTCCTTGAATAATTATTAAACCACGTACGAGAATAATCTTTATTCAACTTGAGATACTTGGATACACTTGGTGTGTGACCCTCTAGGACTCTTTCTCGTTGGCATTAGGCGGGCTTGCCTAAAGTCCAAGATTACTGTCTAGCAACGGGTCAAGGCACCCAAGAGAAAGAAGTTGACGCCGCATTGACGTATCACCTCATACGAACGCTTACTGTGTAATTTAATCCCTTTGTCTCAATATCTCATCAAGTAGGTTTCATGGTAGTGTCATAAACCTATATGATTGATATGTCGTTCTTTGACTACCTGAAATAAACTCATCGTTTACACCATGGCCATGGAATTTAATGCGACAGTTCTATTTCAATCAAAGGGCCGAGATATCAACTTCCATAAATGGAAGGGACAAATCCTTCCTTGACTTATCCATTAACAACATGTCACTCGTGACGCACCCAACGTACCCTACTTCTCTCCAACTGTCTGCGTGACGGTTTTCGTCAGTAAATCTAAGTGTGCGAGTCATGACATGAGTTAATGATAATCTTCCAGTCTAAGGACCATTACACACGCTCGTAGATAGCAATATACGATGACACCAAGACATGCGGAATTACTACTGGCGGGTCTGTTCTCATAATCTCCCATCTTGGAGATTACCAAGTGCGAACTCCATGAGAGAGAGTCTCGTCTTCTTATGAGTACTCGCACATGACGGTCTGTATACTATGTGTCCTATCATAGTATGTCATCCAACCGCAGAACTTTATTTAAGAATATTGTTATAGCATTTCAAGGTTCTCATCATAGCGGGGATCTTCTATGACCTTATTAATGCAACAAATATTTCAGGACATTATTATATTGTAGTCATGCAGAACAATGAACAATATATAATAAGTGAACATTTATGTAATCAAAGTACAAAACAGTTGGTTCTGAGGACACCAACCCTTACAAAATCCCACTTGGACTAGAGCCAACTGCCTACGACTTTTAGTCTGCTAGACCTCACATGATGATCATGTTTCTGCTAAGTCAAGGCTTTAGTCAATGGGTCCGCCACGTTGTCTTCCGTGGAAATACTGCTCACTGCAACTTCACCTCTCTGAGAAAAATCCCTCAAGAGATGATACTTCCGAAGTATGTGCTTTGTCCGCTGATGTGACCTTGGCTCTTTTGCAAGTGCCACCACTGAAGTATTATCACAACAGAGTGTGATAGGATCTTTACTGCTCGGTACAACATCCAAATCTTGAACGAAGCTTCGCATCCATACTGCTTCTTTAGCTGCCTCAGAAGCTGCGATATACTCGGACTCCGCTGTAGAATCTGCCACCACACTTTGTTTTGAGCTCTTCCAGCTCACTGCACCTCCATTCAAATTGAAGATGTATCCAGTCTGCGACTTCATGTCATCTTGATCAGTCTGGAAACTAGCATCTACATGTCCTCTGATGACTAGTTCCTCATCTCCTCCATAAAACAAGAACATATCCTTAGTACGCCTCAGATACTTAAGGATAGTCTTGACTGCCATCCAATGGCGGTCTCCTGGATCAGCTTGATATCTGCCTACCGCACTTAATGCATAAGCAACATCTAGCCTCGTACATAGCATAGCATACATGACTGACCCAATCGCGGATGCGTAAGGGATCCTTGCCATTCTCTTTCTTTCCTCATGTGTCAGAGGACACATTTTCTTGGAAAGATGAATTCCATGTGACACTGGCAACAATCCCCTCTTGGACTGTTCCATACTGAATCTCTTCAGTATCTTGTCAATGTATGTACTTTGAATTAGGCCCAGCATTTTCTTGGATCTATCATGATGGATCTTGATCCCAAGAATATATGCCGCCTCGCCCAAGTCTTTCATGGAGAAGCATTTATTCAACCATTCCTTAACTGACTGTAAGACAGGTACTTCGTTTCCAATTAGCAATATGTCATCGACATATACTATTAGGAAAATGACTGCACTTCCACTAAACCTTTTGTAGACACAAGGCTCACATTCGTTCTTAACAAAGCCAAATTCTGTAACAGCTTCATCAAAACGAATGTTCCATGACCTTGATGCTTGCTTTAATCCATAAATGGATTTTTGCAACTTGCATACCTTGTTGGCATCCTTTGAAGTCACAAACCCTTCAGGTTGTGTCATGTAGACATCTTCCTGGAGGTTCCCGTTAAGGAAAGCTGTTTTGACATCCATTTTCCAAATTTCATAGTCATGGTAAGTAGCAATGGCCAATAGGATTCTGATAGACTTCAGCATTGCAACCGGTGAAAAGGTTTCATCATAGTCAATTCCTTGACGCTGTCTAAAACCTTTTACAACCAGTCGTGCCTTGTAGGTGCTGACTTGCCCCTCCATGTCCAGTTTCTTCTTGAATACCCATTTATTACCAATAGGTTTTACATCAACTGGAGGATCTACCAAAATCCAGACTTGGTTTTGGTACATGGAATCCATTTCAGAATTCATGGCTTCTTGCCACTTGGCAACGTTTGTGCCTTCAACTGCTTCCTTGTAGGTAAGAGGATCATCATTGTTAACCAATAATGAGTCACCATCCTCAGTGACAAGAAAACCATATCGTTCTGGTTCTCTCACCTCTCTCGTGCTCCTACGCAGTTCTTGTGTCTCTGGAATAGATTGTTCTTCCACGGGGCTTTGTGGAATCTGTTCTTGTACCAACTCATGTGTATCTTGAGCCTCGAATTCATCGAAGTCTATCTCGCTCCCACTATCTCTTCTGGAGATGTTCTCCCTCTCAAGGAATATGGCGTGTCTTGCCACTGTAACCTTTTTGTCTGAGGGGTTGTATAGGTAATATCCCCTTGTTTCCTTGGGATATCCTATAAAGATACACTTTGTGCCTCGGGGTGCAAGTTTGTTACCTGAAGAGGCCTTAACAAATGCTTCGCTACCCCACACGTGTAAATTCGATAACATGGATTTGCGTCCACTCCATAACTCGTATGGAATAGCATTTATCGATTTAGTTGGTACTTGGTTTAGTATGTGTGCTGCTGTTTGTAATGCATATCCCCAAAAGGATAATGGAAGACTCGCATGACTCATCATTGATCTCACCATGTCCAACAGGGTGCGGTTCCTCCTTTCACTTACACCATTCCACTGCGGTGTGTAAGGAGGAGTGAGTTGAGATAGAATCCCAAACTCCTGTAAAAATCAATGAAGTCTTGATTAAGATATTCTCCTCCTCTGTCTGAGCGGAGTTTCTTAATCTTCTTACCAAGCTGGTTCTCAACTTCATTCTTGTATTCTTTGAACCGATCAAAAGAATCTGACTTATACCTCATTAAATAGATATATCCATATCTACTAAAATCATCAGTAAAAGTTATGAAGTACGAGAACCCACCCCTTGCTTCAACTGGAAATGGTCCACACACATCTGTGTGAACTAATTCTAGAAGCTCTTTAGCTCTTTCACCTTTCCCACTAAATGAGGCTTTGGTCATTTTGCCTTGTAGACACGCATGACATACACCAAGTGGTTTTAGTTTGAAAGAATCTAAATACGCATCTTGATGTAATTTTGTCAAACGTTTCTCATTGACATGACCTAGCCGGTGATGCCAAAGTTGGGTGTGGTATGAGTCATGTAAATTAACTTTGTTATCAATTGCCATTACTTGGTTTGTGTAGTCTAACACATAAAGGCCGTTATATAAATGTGCCCTACCAAAACAAATGCTATCTTTATAAAAGTAGCAACATTCATTTCCAAACTTGAATATGAATCCATCAGTATCTAATCTGGATACTGAAATAATGTTTTTGGTTACATAGGGTACATAATAACATCCTTTCAAAACCAAGACCATTCCGGTAGGCAATGCGAGGTGGTAGTCCCCGACAGCTATAGCAGCAAGTCTGGCTCCGTTGGCTGCTCGTAGATCTATCTCCCCTCGATCAATCTTCCTGAATCTACTTGGTTCCTGTATTTGGATACAGATGTGAGCACCACAAGCAGTATCTAATACCCAATTAGTAGAAAAATATAGATTGCATTCGATAACAAACGCACTTGAAGCTTCCCCTTGCTTCCTTGGCTGGGTCCAGTTTTTCTTCCAGTGACCCTTCTTGCCACATGCGAAACAAACAACATCCTATTCCTTTGCCTCCCCTTTGATCTTCCTTTTCTTGGAAGGCCTTGAAGAAGCTTTGGGCTTAAAGCTCTTCGTCTTCCCTTTCCTTTTATTCACCATAAGGACAGAAGGCTTTTCACGCTTCATGTCATTGTCCACTTGGAGAATAAGGATAAGAATATCAGATAGAGACTTCTCAATATTGTTCATGTTAAAATTAACAACAAAGTTTGAGAAGCTCTGGGGGAGTGATGCGAGAATGAGATTGGTACCCAGTTCTTCAGGGAGTTTAAACCCTAGAACCTCCAAGCGCTCAATGTAGCCAATGAGCTTGACTACATGAGGCCCAGCTGGGGCACCCTCTACAAGCTTTCTCTGAAACAGATCCTTGGAGATCTCAAACCTTTCCTGTCTTGCTCTCTCCTGGTATAAACCACGAAGGTGCTCAAGCATGTTGTAGGCATCCATGTCTTCATGAGACTTAATGAGCTCACTAGACATAGATGACAGCATCAAATATTGAACGTCGAGAGCATCGTTCAAATGTTGATCATAGACTAGGAAATCTTCATCACTTTCCCCTGGGGCAGGAGAATCAGGAAGTGAGGAATCCAGCACATAAAACTTCCATTCATGGCGTAGGATAACCCGAAGGCGCCTAAACCATTCCTGAAAGTTACTGCCGGTGAGGATGTTGTCTTTATCCAGAATTGATCGCAGAGAAAATGTGGTTGATGTGTTTGTCATTTTGATTCTACAATTTAAAAGAGCAGATTCATCAGTACTTTCTTGATTACATTTTATGAGAAATAATAAATTTTATTAAGTCTCCCACTATTTTATCAATTCCCAATGGCCCTCACCATTGAAATCGGAATGTCCAGTTGCTTTGACATTCTAATGGCAAGGATCCATATTTCCCTTCGCATAACCCCAACAAGGGTTGGTCAAGCTATTTAAAGGTATTTAGGTAGGCGGGTCTTTGCCAACTGTGAGCTTACAGTTCCTTGATCTGTTGAGTGGACTCCCCAATCCTGAAATCCTGACTTGGATTTCCTCAACTCTTTCCTCTAATATTACATCAAGTCTAGCAAGGGCTACTTCTCTTGATGTAATATGGTTAAGTCAACCCGAAACCTTTCATAAGGGCTTCCTTTATAAAAGTAAGTGTCCCAACAAGGGTTGGTCAAACACATAGTTTTATTGAGTCTTTCCCTTAATCAAGTAACAGAAGGCTTGGTCTGACTTAATATGGTATTTGAGGGATTTTATTCTTTATGCGTATCTTTGCATTATCACATGCTTGTTAATATTAAGTGATGCTTTCTTAAGTGATTAACCATGTTCCGATAATGTATACACATAGACCGGTTTTTATTTTATTCCATCTTTGCATGCTTGTTCATTTTATTAATTATGTGATTGCGACAACACATGCATAATATATAAACCACGCAATCAGACAGAAATAAAATAAGATGGCATGATCATGAGCTTCTA
Source organism: Viscum album (assembly GCA_963277665.1). Classification (NCBI taxonomy): domain Eukaryota; kingdom Viridiplantae; phylum Streptophyta; class Magnoliopsida; order Santalales; family Viscaceae; genus Viscum; species Viscum album. Next base: position 615,699,502 of record OY728128.1, read on the forward strand.
TTTGGTTAGCTTATCTAGCGGTTTTGATAAGATTACCCTAACCTAGGGAAAACACCTTGAACCTGATGGTTCGTGTTTTGCAGCTCCCACCTATCCACCTTTGTATCTTCTTGTGTTGGTTTCGCCTCGGCTTCGGGATTTGAACCGTCTCCTCTGGCTTGGGAGATCCTCCATTACATGGGTTTACATTAAAGAAACCATGGGCACGCAGGCCCTACATTTTATTGGAAGAAGGCTCGCAGGCCAACAAATTTAAATTAAATAAATTTAAATGAAACCATACACATACAAAGGGTCTTTGGTCTAGCTCATGATCATCCATAGTATGCAACGACATTTACGCATATTTAGAATTCAAAATCTTTTAATCGTTCTTTTATTTAAGATAAGACGCGCTCGAATTCAATTAATTATGATCTTATAATTAATCAATTATTTATCTTAAATTCCTTTCTGAATTTCCTTGAGATTCTTCTCATCCATATTCCTTGTACGGGTCTTTGTACATTGGAGGAAACCTGGTGAAATTCCATTTCTGGAAGGTACACGACATGTAGTTTATAATTACACGGCGTGTATTTTTATTTTCACCCTTTGTCCAAAGTACACGCCGGGGATTTGGCATGTTTTTCTGTACTTTGGAAATTTTAGAGTACATGGCATGTAGATGAATCATACACGGCGTGTACTTCCTTGTTACGCGGTAACCGGCCTGGCGATCCCGTATACGCGGTACGCGACTTGTCTTTGTACACGGTTTCACCTGGGTCGGAACGGACTACACGGCATGTTGTTCCAACATACACGTCGTGTATTCCGGTTTCCACGCGTCGTTCTATTCTGGTCAACACGGCGTGATTAAAACTTAGGCATAATCAATTCACACGGCGTGGTTTGGCAGACCAGTGCCGGTTCGTTGAACCTAAGTACACGACGTGTAGTTTTAATTACACGCCGTGTAATCCCGTGTTGTACAGACAGAAAGAGCGGCTCCTCCGGATGAGTTCCTCGTTTTTATTTTAATCAAAATTAAAATTAAAAGGTCGTTTCTGTGATATGAATCGAGAAACGAAGGAAGAAGAATAGATCTCGTTAATTCAGATTTTTAGAACGATTTATTTCGAATTGAATCAAATATGAATGCGTAAATTATCAACAAAAATTAAATAACTATAATCAACGTTGTAACCTCGCTCTGATACCATTTGAAGGTTCCGGGCGCAGCGGAAGCGCGTGGGTGGATGTTCCCACTTGGCTTTTTTGTCATTAGCAATGATCAATCCGGGATCAATACGACGATAAACGCCAGTCTCCACGGATCGAATCACAGAAAAAGACAAAGAAGATGGTTTTTCCCGGAACCACAAACAAGGATCGTTACAGGTTGATTATAATTAATTTAATTAATTATAAAGAAATACCTTTTGGGTGTTCTTTCTTCGTTGATGTTCTCAATCACGTTGTCGGTGTGATCCGTCGTTGCGTCGCAGAAGCCAAGTGTAGACTCCCTCTAGAAGTGATCCACACGTGTACCTCGTATCTCTGGACGTCGCCAAAAGATTCTCCGGGTGCTAGCGTGGAGAAGCCTTTGCTTGCGTTGTCCGCCTTAGATTGTCTTGATCCGATGGAAGAGGATCTCTCTCAGTCTTGAGAGCGTTCTTGGAGGAAGAGGTTCTTTCGGCCTTGAATGAATTCTACAGAGATGTTGTGCACAACGATTCTCTTGTGTGTCAGAAAAGAGTTGGGGTTGTGAGGATATTTATAATCGGGTGTGTAGGGTTATAGAGTTATGACAATAAATAAACGCGTTACGCGTTTTATTTATTTCATTGACTCTTTATTTAAAACCCCATGTCGAATAAATAATTCCTTGACATGCGCCCACGCTGATTATAATAAATATCATTTAAAACAATATTATATCCTCAAAATCCCAACTAAAAAAAACTACACGGCGTGTATTAATAAATACACGGCGTGTACTTGTTTTTCATTGAAAACTACACGGCGTGTACATTAAATGTACACGGCGTGTATATCTTGTTTTCATTTATTCATTTTCTTTCCAAAATAAAACTACACGACATGTAATAATAATACACGACGTGTACTTGTTTTATTTTATTTTTCCTCCATCATTTAAAACAATTTAGGCTTCCTTGAATAATTATTAAACCACGTACGAGAATAATCTTTATTCAACTTGAGATACTTGGATACACTTGGTGTGTGACCCTCTAGGACTCTTTCTCGTTGGCATTAGGCGGGCTTGCCTAAAGTCCAAGATTACTGTCTAGCAACGGGTCAAGGCACCCAAGAGAAAGAAGTTGACGCCGCATTGACGTATCACCTCATACGAACGCTTACTGTGTAATTTAATCCCTTTGTCTCAATATCTCATCAAGCAGGTTTCATGGCAGTGTCATAAACCTATATGCTTGATATGTCGTTCTTTGACTACCTGAAATAAACTCATCATTTACACCATGGCCATGTAATTTAATGCGACAGTTCTATTTCAATCAAAGGGCCGAGATATCAACTTCCATAAATGGAAGGGACAAATCCTTCCTTGACTTATCCATTAACAACATGTCACTCGTGACGCACCCAACGTACCCTACTTCCCGCCAACTGTCTGCGTGACGGTTTTCATCAGTAAATCTAAGTGCGCGAGTCATGACATGAGTTAATGATAATCTTCCAGTCTAAGGACCATTACACACGCTCGTAGATAGCAATATACGATGACACCAAGACATGCGGAATTACTACTGGCGGGTCTGTTCTCATAATCTCCCATCTTGGAGATTACCAAGTGCGAACTCCATGAGAGAGAGTCTCGTCTTCTTATGAGTACTCGCACATGACGGTATGTATACTATGTGTCCTATCATAGTATGTCATCCAACCGCAGAACTTTATTTAAGAATATTGTTATAGCATTTCAAGGTTCTCATCATAGCAGGGATCTGCTATGACCTTATTAATGCAACAAATATTTCAGGACATTATTTTATTATAGTCATGCAGAACAATGAACAATATATAATAAGTGAACATTTATGTAATCAAAGTACAAAACAGTTGGTTCTGAGGACACCAACCCTTACATTTCCTTCAATGAGTTTAGTAAGAGTTTTATATTCTCCAAATTTCATTCCTACTACATTATCTATCTCATCAAGTTCCGATTCTAAATGTGGTTTTTCCTCCTCCAGTCCAATGATATATGAATGTAATATGTAACAACTTCAACTGGGACATTTTTCAGGTATTATTTTATTTCTAAGTATAAATCCAAAACAAAATCAACTATCTCTCACTAAACATAGTTAAAGAAGGTTTTTTATTTAGGATAATTAATTCTAACAGATTTTACAATAATCTCACCAATCACTTAAACTTCTAGTAGTGGTGGATTATCCTTATTCTATTTTTAAGAGTCCATCTTCTGCTACTTATAATATCATTTATTCTTTTGGTTCTCAAAGGGTTTGAATAAAAAATTCATGTTTATGAAATCAATAATAACTTTTATTTTATTCATGTCAATCTTATATTTCTTATCGTCTGAAGAAAAAATTTCTTCAACTTCTGGAAAGCTGCATTTTATATAAAAAATGTAAAACATAATTGGGAATAAACTTATAAATCAAAATAAAAGAAACATATTCTATGATACCAATTGATAGTACTAAGTGATCATGTAGTCACCTTGAAGGGGTGGGGGGTGAATCAGAAGTGGTACATTTTTTTTGATTAAATTCAACTTAAATTATTCCTTCCTTTAATTTGATTAAACATTTATTACGAGTTAAGATATATGGATCTTTAAAAATTAACCCTCACCACTTTCCCATTATTATATGATGATAATTTAATGTAAACAACAAAAAGTACTTTTACAAGTTTTGACATAAAATCCCACTCCTTACCATGTTAGTTATACACCCTAACATGGACTCCCCATTATAATATATATCACTGATTACATGTTGTGTGGGAATAAATCACCCATAATCCTTCACTATGCATCAAAAACACTTCCTTTGACCTTGTAATTATTTATAATAGAACCAATAGTCTTATAGTAATCACTTTTAACTTCCACATGGATGGATCTTTGACTAGCTTATGAACTTTTGAAATCCTCAATATGCATGTTTCCCCCAGCCTTATATTTATAGAAGAATATTATTTCAGTACTCTCAATGCCTCTATGGAATAATTTTATCTATAAATTTCAATGACATGAAATTAAATGTTCATAGATTATGAAGTTTGGCTCTTAATTTTTTAAAATATCCCCTTATTCCAGTCTTCTTGATCCAGATAACTCACTCTACTTTGAAACATTATATTCCAGACTTATGAACTTTAACCCTTCTGATCCTTCTATTGGAGGTGCTTATTCAGCTACTTACTATATTTTATAATAATAAACCCTTCATTTTTATACTATTTTTCTTGATTCACAACTCAATTCACATTTATCCTTTATATATACAAGCTTTCTATGATAGATATGGTAACACATGGTTTCAGTTTGAATTTCCCGCTAACTAAACTTATTTTAATTGACCACTTTCAATATATTAACACTGATATTAGGATTTGAAATAATTTAAAACTTAGCATCAACTATATTCAAATATTCCTTAAATATCAGCTCGAATCATGGAATTTATTTCCATGATTACATCTCTTTAAATATCCAAATCAATATCATCACAGTGTATAACTTTACAATAATGTAAATTCCTTCTGGTATTCTTCCAAAAATGTTATTCCAATGAATCCAGTATGCTCCTTCCAATTATTGAATTTCTTTAACTAAAATAAAACTTCATTGAATTTTATATTAAATACATACCATATAAATCATCTGTATCCTTCTAGTGAAGTTACTTCCATTGAATATATTTCTGAATCAATATGTCCTTTACTGTATATATTTTTCGAGATATTGTTCTGAAATATTATTTTGATACAAATAATGATGTTATTTCAAAATTTTATTTTCCTTAAATTAAAAATTTTAATCATTTGATTATTCTGAATATTATTCATCATGATATGTGGGATTCCAATAGACTCCATCTGATGCACCTTAATGTAATTCAGACTTCTGATTACATCTTCCTCTTCCGATCGACTCAAATTTAGCCTCAAAATTTATTCTATGATACCTATTTCTGGATATGTTATTCCAGAGATTCTTTATTTGGTCATCAACTAGATCAGTATTTATATTTTCCTAAGTTTATTACTCTTCCCAGGCACCTTCTCATTCTTGTAGTGCTCTCTTCTACCATTTCTCCACCTTTTGGAAACTTCAAAAGTCCATGATGCTTTATATACATCCTTAAATTCTAGTGAACATCCCTTTGTAAATTCAACATATCATGGATTACTATTTAGTCTTCTAAAACCTCCAATGGCTCAGGTTTCTTATCTAGTGATTCTATAATATTTCAACATTACATTACACTAATTTTAATGTATAGATTTATTGATTTTTATAAAAAAATACTTCATTACTTCCAAAAACCTCTATAGTTTAAGTTTATCATCATTTTATACTATATGATATTCCCAAAATTATTCATCATATTATGTTTAATTAATCTTTTGGCGGTGGTTCTCTTTATTCCTTTTCTATTTTTATAGAAGAAACTCTCTTTGTAAGGTGAAGGTTACTTTATATTCCCTAAGAACGAATCATAGGAACTTTATTAAATATTTAGGGTGATTCTTCCCTATTATCATCATGGTTTCTTCAACTTAACTATTTTCATCCAATGGTTTTAACTTATATCATACTTACTTTAATGGTTATTTTGAATCTTCAACTTTATTATTATTCCATCGATTGTTTTAACTTCAGTAATACTTCCTTTAGTGGTTCTTATGAATCATAAACTTTATTATTATTATTTTTATGGTTTTAACTTTGATGTTTATCACTCAAAATTATAAGAAACTCAATATTATTCCTAAATAATCTTATTTTTCTTATCTTACCTTTTCTCCTTTCGGAACCCATTTCATTGAACTCACAGAAGTCCTTTAGATGTATTTTTATTTTTGAACCCCTTTCATTGAACTCATGAAATTCTTTATGATATACTATTATTCCAAAACATCTATAGGAATATTTACTTCCATTTTTATCCATATATTGGTGTTCCAAAATATGATGGGTTCCCCCTATAGAGCATGTAATTATTAAGTTTATTTTTCTTTAAAAAATATATAAAACTTATTATACTTTAATATAATTGTTTATTTTTCCACAAACTATTGAAGAAAATATAATATTACATTATAATCATCATACGATGTGAACTACATTAAACTTAAGTAAGAAATGTGTAATAACCTAAGATTTTTTGATTTTTTTACAAATTAATTTAACCTTTTTTGATATTTTTCATTTGACGCAACAATGAAAATAGTTTACTTTATATTAAAGAACTATGTTTGTCTTGAGTTATATGTAATGAAAAGTTAATATTTAACTACATTAAAAATAAATTTAAGCTTACTCTACATAGAACACCTAGGTTAGATTTCATTACACATAATAATGACTTTACTCAATGGCCTGTGTAATATGAAAGACTGAGTTTTACTAAACTATAATATATTATTAAAATGTTATTATTTAATATAATAAGATATAAAATAGCTGTTAAATTAGAGGTTATTAATAGTATTAACTAATTTATTAAAATATATAGTTTTAAAAAATAAAATATCAATTCATAATTTTCCAATTAATTATAAATAAATATGAAAACCGATTGAATATAAAATGAAATAGTATTATTTTTATGGTCACAAAGATGTTTTATCCTAATAAATTAAATTAAATACAATTAGTGATAGATATTAATGTAATATATATTTTATATATTCAATAAAATATTTTTTATATTCATTCAATATATTTTATATACATAAGATAAGAATAAACCCAATTTTTTTGCTTAAAAGCACATATTTTTATAAATGTAGTTTTACCGCCTTTTAATGGTGAACCCATTTTAAATCCAAATTTTGAAATCTTTATAAATTTAATATGTCAAAATAAACTTCATATTTGAAATATAAACATAAAAATTAGGTTAGGATAATTTTTTGTTATTTTTCAATAAGGTTTCATTTTTGAATGAATAGTTAAAAATACTGAATTTCAATTCAAAACTACTTTTCATATAATTAATTTATAAGGTTAAATTTTATTTTAAATTGTTATAAATGTTTAATTAGATAATATTTTTATCAATTAAACCAATTTAGGTCATTTTAATCAATATAAATTTGAAATTTGATATAAAAACTTAGCAAACTTTTGATCATTTTTACTTTAAAAACTTGCATTGTTGACCCGACTGTGGGATTAAATTTAAATTAATTTATGCCAATTATGTGATTAGAATTTTAAAAAATTGATTACATATTTTTAATCATCATAATTTATAATTTTAATAAGGTAAAATTAGTTTTTTACAAAAAATATTAGTGAATGTAATTAAAATTAATTACAACGGTTACAGTAAATTTAAGCTTAACAAGAGAATAAACCTTAAATTTAAGGGACCAAATGACCTAGAAACTTGTTCAAGATCCTTTTTATAGACATATTTAGACCCTATAGTTCCTTATATATAATTTTTATTATTATTTTATCCACTTGATATGGGAAAAATATGGGGGGAATTATTTTTCCCAAAAATTTACAAGAGTGTCACTCATCCTCCACTATAAAAAGGATTCCTCTCATCCCACTTAATCACACATATAAAGACACTTTGGCTCAAAATATATATATATAAATAGATCCTAAACATACTTAACCTCATCCAATAATCTTCCCATTATGAAGAAATAAATACAAAGAATCCATCTCACGCAAACAAAAAGGAGTTACCTGATTAAGAGGGAACATCTTCTCTTAAGCTCCTTTATTTTATTTTCTTTCTCCAAACCCCAAAATCTCCTTATTCAATTATTGTATAAGAAAAATAGTATCTTAAATATACTATGATATTTATATGATAAGGGTTTTAAATACACTTACACACACCACCATCTAATGGGTTACAAGCATAATGTTTACGTGTATGACAAGCTACCGCCTCACGAAATGATTATTGTTCATTTTTCCTTTACCGCATCTCATGGTGGAAATTATGATGGAAAATATATTTATATATGTTATATATTATATTTATTATGTATTTAATCTTCTATAATAATTTTAAAACACATATCTTTATACTTTCCATTTGGTGTAAATATGATAATTTCGTTTGCGGAAGTGTGGACTACCGCCCCCTCAAAGCGATGCAATTCGTTCACACACTATATGGAATACATTAAGGATGTGTTTAGTGAAAGTATATAATATATGTGATATAATAATTATACTAGAATAATTATATATATATATACACATACATATATATATACACATATTTCATTTACCTTCTTTCTTTCAATGGGACAATAAAAACGGAAACAATGTTCATGCGTATGTACGACTTACCGTCTCAATGAACCGTGTATTCCATTTATTAATTATATATTATGTAGATTATTATAATAAATATATAATGAATATAAATAATATTTATATAATTATTTACATTCTTGAAATCATGATATAAGTATAAAGACCAATGATATAACAAATTAAGACACATGAGAAGAACAAAGCGAATATTACCCAAAATGAAACCTTAACATAGGATTTTTAATAAGAAGTTAATGTAAGGTCATAATAAAACCATATCTGGTATTATATATAATAATATGGTTTTTTAAAATATTAATAATAAATTTATATTTATTATATAGGTAGTTTGAATGATTACAATGAGATTCAAGACACAAGGTAAGTGGATTTCATCTCACTTTTTATTTTTGTGAGATACATGCTTTATTAACCACCCATTCCTTTTATTTAATGTGTATACTTATCATGGATTTATTAAATTATTATTATAATTAAATCTATGATTATTTAAATATCCATTTTATGATCTTTATTTCAAGGGGTTAATGTTTCAAAAGCTACCAAATTGGTAAGACCGTTTTGTCTCAATTTTTCTTCTTCGAGAAACATGTTTTATTATACACCTACATTATTTTTCAAAGTTTATATAATTACATTTGAAATGTTATGTCATGAATATAATTATTTTAATGATATTTTAAGACTCATTTAATTTAATTTTATTACATGGGGAGTATGGTTCAAAGTTACCAAGTGGTAAGAGTTCATTGAAACAATCTCATCGCTTTTCGAGATTGTTTATATTTATGTTTCTTTTGATGAAATATTGTAATAAATATCTTAATAACTCTCATAAATTTTCTTCTCTTATTTTTATTTATGATATTTTAATGTATTGGTTCCATTTCTCCACTCTTTTGGTATATAAGATAGTTAAGAAAGTATTTTTAAGAAATCCTAACTTTACCCTTTCTTTGGTCAGAAATTTACATTCCTTCAAAACCGTGTTTTCTAAAAAGTGTTTTCAAGAATATTATACTATTCTACTAAAATAGTTAAATGATTTTTTTACCTTTTTTTATTTTAAAAATGTCTTTAATGGAATCTTTTTATTGATTTCTGAATAAGACATTTTTATGAACTTTTTACCATGCAAAAGGAATATTCTTTTTACCACATAAAACATGTATAGATTTACCCGCCATCATTTATTTGAAGCTTCCAATTCATGTTTAAGAGGTTAATTTTTGAGAAAATGGTTTTCAAATAAATGTTTTTCTTTATTTGTTTTTGAATTATATTCAATGAAATGGTTTTCAAAACGTTTTTAAGATTTATTTATAATATTTCAAAAATATTTTCAAAATAAATGGTTTTCAAAATGTTTTCAAGACTTATTTATAAATTTTCAAAGAACTTTCAAATAGATGGTTTTTAATTTTTTTAATATTTAATTATATGTTTTCAAATTATTTTCAAATAAATGGTTTTCAAAATGTTTTCAATATTTATTTATAATATTTCAAAGTATTTTAAAATAAATGGTTTTAAAAATATTTTCATGCTTATTTTATAAGTTTTTAAGAAAAGTGATTTTAAAAAAAGGTTTTCAAATATTTATTTATCATTTTAAAAGTTTATTTTCAAGAAAATGGTTTTTCAAAAGGTTTTTATGTTTTAAAGATATTTTTTTAAATAATAAAGGATGTTTTTCTCAAGAAATGTTTTCAAAGTATCTTTCCAAGTTATTATCCATATAAGATGACTTCTATTGATGTTACTCATTAACTTATAGGAAATGATCCAAAGGTTCCATTCATATTCTTTTTTGTATGGTTTATGTTTTTATGGAATGATGCTAGTGATAAATATTTCTCTTCTACAATTTATATGATTTTGAAACCCACTTCTTTTCATGGGTTACGATTTTGATGAAATGATTATGAAACCTATATCTTTTTCCATAGGTTATGATATGATTATATGATTATGATACCCATTTCATTTCATTGGTTATGATATTATTATTGATTATTTTTTGTCAAATGTATGTATTATTTCATTATGATATGGGTTGGACCTATATTTTCCTCCAATGAATTGGGTAAAGATTTATATCTCATGAGATATACTAAGATGGTATTGGGAATGAACCTTGACTGCTAAGATGACCATGAGAGTGAACCATGACTACCAAGATGGTATGAGGAGTGAAATAATGCTACTAATATGGCCATGAGAGTGAACCATGACTACCAAGATGGTATGGGGAGTGAACCCAAACTACCAAGATAGTCTTGGTAGAGATTCCTTCTCTACTATGGAAATCATATTATATTCTTATGTGTATACCATAATTCCATGTTTTATTCATCTATTATGATTTCATGGACTATGTTATTTATTTCCTTATGATTCATGTTTTATTAATTACCAATATTTATACCATGTTTCATGCATATGATCTTTGATATGTATGGTATGATCTTATATTTTCATGATCATGTTATCATATCCTTATTCTCATGATTATACTTACATATCTTCTTTATTTACCCTTATTGGGCATCTGATCTCACCACTTTTTATGTTTCCTTCCCCCCAGGTTATGAAGATATGTATTATGTATGATTCTTCTGAGAAGGGTTCTAGTCAAGAAGAACCTTGTAGAATATGATGTATCTCATTTATTCACTAGTGTTTATGTTTCCATGTTTCCAAAGGAACTAGACTAATATGGTCTTTCGGTGTCTTCTTGTATAATGTTTTAAGTATTCCAAAAAATTTATGTAATTTCTAAGTATGTTAATATGGGGTTGTTATAGTTGGTATCAAATAAAAGGTTTAGTTAACCTTTAGAATCTAGGATGAGAAAACCTTTGTGACAACCCTAAGGACATGTCTAGGGATATGTCTAAGGATAATGAAAAGTATAAGAAAATGTATTAGAATTTTGGTAAAGGATAAAGTGATTGGTTTCCTAGAAATAAATCATTGTCTAGATACTACAAGTGAATGTGGCTCTAGAACATAAATACCTAAGAGTAAAAAATCTAACAAGATGTTTTGAGTTTTACTTGGGGTAATCTGGTACATGATAATGAGACTTGATACACACCTGATTTGACACTCCCAGGGGATATGCTTTGTGAATTAAGAAACTATCCATGATATTTCATGAATAATTTAAATATAAGTTGGATATGAATAACCTATGATGAACCTATGGTGTCACAAATTAAGGAAGGTTTCATGATTTAGACATCTTATAGGTAATTATTTTCATGACTATGTGGTTTTATTCTATGATAAGTAATTCTAAAACTACGATTCTAGTTTTAGTAAATGGTGGGAACTGGAAGTAACTAGATTAACATTGAATGTGATGAAATATTTTATAATTATAATTCAAGTGGGATGATCATTGGAGTGATATATGTTGTGATTATTCCTAATTAGTTTTTACAGAACATGATTAACAACATGTACCTTAACTAACTCTCAGACTCACCAAGGAAAATAATGAATGAGTTATATTAGTGTTCGAGTGATGGAGATCATGGAGGAAAGATAATTCATTTTCATTTATGTAAAGAATATGGAAATAATCACCTAAGTGAATGTCTACGAGTAATAATAAGTTGTTTTGACTGTGGAAAATAAGGACATAAAACAAGTGACTGTAAGGAAAAAATGAAGAGTCTGGTTAACAAAATGGATTTGAATATTGGCCTCCTAAAGAAATTATCGAAAGTTAAGTGTTTTAAGTGTAGAATAAATGGTTATTATGAAAATCAATGTCCCAAGATGAATGCTCCTGAATAGAATCAGCAAGGTGGTGTGAGTAATGGTTATATTGCTGATATTGATGAGACTACAGATTAAATGTGAAATGAAAGAGGTATTAAGTAATAGGATGAGGTATCATTATTATGTATTATGGATGAAGTATAATTATAAATGTTTTTATATATTAGGGATTCAATAATTATGTTATATCAATGGTGAAATAAACAAGGATTTTCAAGTTTATGTTTTTAGTTAAGGATTTAAAAGATTATGTTGAATGTTTCTGATGGACTAGAAAAGTGATTTAATGACAATGTTATATTTTTATTAAGGTAATATAACCCTTAATACATTCCTTATGTTAATATAATGTTGTTTTTATAAAGATATATTGGATGTGAACAAGTAAATTGGACGGTATTGATTACCTTAGAACTAATAAAGATATGTTGAAAAAGTAGTCTATGTTATCATGGATGAAGTTTACAACTTCATGGGTTAAGGAATATATCCAGTAAAATTTTTAATAAGGAGGAATCCATGTTTTACATAAGTATTTATGGTAATTTAGGTTATTAAAAAGTTTTAAGAGAATACATGATTAGGGTATTCACATGCTTGGAATGTCAAAACCAAGAGTTACTTTTTGATATATGGGGGATCAATGTTAAGTTTATCTCATGAATTTATTTATAAAGTTTTCGATTTTCATCTTTTATAAGGGTTATAAGGTTAACCATTCATGAAAAGTTTAAGCTAAACTTTCGAGGAAGTATCTATGTATTGAGATTGTATTGAAAAAACTTGGTTAAAAGGCTATTTAGTTATTAACCTTATTTCAAGAATGTCCATTATATTTATTTTGGAAATTATATTAGTGTGGTTTTATAAAAGAACATCATGTATGTTGGGTGAAAACCAATCAAGTCTGGTAAGGCCATAGGTCTTGAACCCATGACCAAAGGATGATAACGGTTTCACGCCCAACACTGGCCTATGCGATATCCTGGTTAATGTATAATTATTTTTGATGAATAATTATTTATGATAAAACAACAATGTTACTTTTTATGTTTAGAGATTTATTTATTAAAGATATTGATTTTTTAAGAATATTTATCGATAAATAGTTATACTTTTCATTCTTGTATGGGCCTTAATATATTTTAAAAGTTTATTTTAGTGTTTCAGGCATCAAAGTTAATTTATAGACATTGATTTCTTGAAGTAATGGATGGATTGGAAATAGTTAAAAGAAAAACCAAAGAATGATTTTTTTATAAAAATATATAATTTAAGTATATTTACTTATATTCTTGGTCAATAAAATAACTACTAAAATATAGGATAATGATAAAAAAAATTCCTCATACCTTAATTTTTTTGAGCCGATGGCCTTATAAATCATCACAGATTTATGAATTTGAGGCCCTCAAATTTTCTTTGATCATTCACTTGTTTGTGATTGATGACTTCAATGACTCCCTATAAATATTTACTCTTTTACTCTATGTATAATTTTCACTCCGAAACTATGTTCTCCTATGTGTAAACCTAATTATATGTTACTTTGGGTAATTTTTATTGTTCCAACTTTCCCTTTTTAAGGGAAGATTTAGTATTCTTTTTTATGATGTGGGTTTCTATGAATGAAACTTTAATTTATTAAAACTTTGATAACCCAGATGAATTTCAAGGGAGAAATTCATTTTAATGGGGGTAGAATGCAACACCCTGAGATTTTTGGATTTTTTTTCAAATTAATTTAACCATTTTGATATTTTTCATTTGACACAACACTAAAACTAATTTACTTTATATTAAAGAAATATGGTTAGCTTGCATTATATTAAACACCAAGTTAATCATATACTACACACAAAATAAATTTTATCTTGATATACATGGAGCATTGAGGTTAGATTACATTACACGTAAAAATGACTTTCCACAATGGACTGTGTAATATGAAAAATCGAGTTTTAAAAAACTATAATATATTATTAAAAAGTTATTATTTAATATAATAAGATATAACCTAGAAGTGAAATTAGAGGTTATGAATAGTATTCACTAATTTATGAAAATATATGGTTTATAAAAATAAAAGATGAATTCATAAGTTACCAATTAGTTATATATGAGTATGAAACCGATTGAATATATAAAGAACTACTATTATTTTTATGGTCACAAGGCTATTTTACCATAATAAATAAAATAAAATAAAATTAGTGAGTGATATTAATGTAATATATATTCTATATATTCAATAAAATATTTTTGATATTCATTCAATAGATTTTATAGACATAAGATAAGAACAAACCCAATTTTATGCTTAAAAACATATATTTTTATAAATATATTTTTACTTCCTTTAAATGGAAAAACAATTTTAAATACCAATTTTTTAATTTTTATATATTTTATATGTCAAAATAACCTTCATATTTAAAATCTAAACATACAAATTAGGTTATGTTATTTTTTTGTAAGCTTTCATTTTTTAATGAATTGTTAAAATTACTGAATTTTAATTCAATTTTGTTTCTTCATCTAATTCATTTATAAGGTTAAATAATATTTTAAATTAGTTTCAAAGTTTAATTAGATCATATTTTTATAAATTAAACCAATTTATTTCATTTTAATAAATTTAAATTTGAAATTTTATATAAAAACTTAGCAAACTTTTGATCATTTTTACTTTAAAAACCTCTATTGATGACCCAAAAGTAGGATTAAATTTAAGTTAATTTCTAAAACTTCTATGATTTTAATTTGGAAAAATAAATTTTATATTTTTAGTTAGAATGATTTATAATGTATAATAAGTTCAAATTAGTTTTTGAACAAAAACTAAAACTTTGGTGTGCATGTCAGATAGATTCTGACTGAAGTACAATGTTTCCTTATAATATTTAGACTAAAACCTTGGTGTGCATATCAGATAGATTATAACTTCCATAGATCTTTCATAATTTCAATACATCATCATCCAAAATATTTCAAATTAAATGATACTTCAACTCTATATTCTTTATTTATGAGTGAAACACCATATTTTTTACTAGATGAATTACAATATGATTGTTAAAGAACAAAAAAACTTTCCTAACTCCTTTAAAGTTCCTCCAATAAAGGATTTAGCTAGATTAATTACTTAACTACTTCCATAATATAGATATACTATTATTTTATTATGTATAATGAAAATATCAACAACAATACCAATATATAGCTAATGGTTGTTCCTTTTAAGGTAAAAAGGATATGAAACACTTATATGAATACAGAATACCAAAAAAGTAAAAATAAATATACCCCTATAACATATAATCTATTTAAAATATAAGTATAGGGATTTGGACCTTTGAGATATTAGATAATACACTTCACAACTTCCTAGTTCCCCTTTCTCATATCCTCCAAGAATATTATAACAATTCTCACTTCATGTGTAATGTCTAGTCTTGTAAAAATCATGATGTACATCGAACTCCCAAACATAGATTTAACTATAACTTTAACCATTTACTTGATCAAATATTCCATTCTTTCTACTTTCTATTTAGATAACATAAAGTTTCTATATAATGAGGTAGACATGGTATTACATCTACTCATTCCAAAACCCTCCAAAATCCTTTAGATGTACCTTATTTGAGACAAAACCAATTCTCTAGTTCCATTTTATCTTTTTATCCACACCCCTAAAATATTATTAGATTCCTTGAGATCCTTTAACTTAATATTTTTAGACAAATCAACTTTCACCTCCTGAATCTATATGTCTTCATCCATTGGGATAATATTATCCATGTACAATAAATGGATAGTAAAACCCCTATCCTTATATATATATATATATTAATAATAATATGATTTAATTTAAACAAAATCTTCTCATCCATTAATTGATCTTTTTTTTCTAGTTAATTGGAATTTACTTAAAACTATAAATCCTCCACTTCATTATGTACATCAGACCCTTATTCCAATTTTACAAAAGTCCCTATAGCTGCTTCATATAAATTTATTCATCTAATTCACCATAAAGGAACTCCATTTTAACATCCATAAAATCTAGATAAATAATTTTATAAGAAACCAAATTTAATACTATCTAAATGGTTCTATGTTTGATAATAAGAGAAGATATTTCAAATAAATCTATTTCATAACTAGAATTTCATAAAATTTTAACTCTAAATTCATCAATCACGTTGATAAATAATTATTTTTCCATGGTTTTCAGTGGTTTTATATTTTAAATTGAAATAATTTTATTTATATGAAATTAAAAAAAAGAATAAAATATGAATGTTGAAGGAGATTCTGCCTAAGGCATGGAATTTCAAACGTTTTAAAGGAATAATATTGAAAAAATATGGAATATTAGCTGAGAACCATGAAATATCAATAAAAATACCTATCATTCCATTCAATCATTAGAAATGGTGTAGGTATATAATCATGGGTGTGAGCATGAACTGAATCTAGCATAAGCAGACACTTAGCGGTGGCAGACCCAGGTCGACACCAGTGAGAAGATTAGATAGTATCTCACTGGACATGATGGACCTAAGAGACATAACATGATTTACTCTCCATGTCAAGGCTTATGAAGGATACACCATTTATTAATAAATTTTATGTGGAATGATTTCAACTTGGGAAACTATTCCAACTTATAAAAACACCAGTGTTTGAAGCTCCACCTATTCTGTATTCCTCACACAGAACCTTATTCGTTCATTATATAACTAACTCATTTGTGTGACATACTTGAACACCAAGGAAGATGATGATAAAGATTGACATAAAATCTATAAACCTTTAATTAATTAAATTACCACCACGTGTGATCTGTATAATCTTGGGAAACCCTTTTTAATAAATAGGAATTCCATGCATGCAAAGGTTGAGTTTTTCAAGCCATTGTGATATATAGTAGATCCATGCATGCACAAAAACAAAGTTTATTCTATGTATACAAATTTTTTCCACAAAGGAACTATGTAAGATTCATAAAAATGCTATTTAAGTGTCATTGGAAGTTTTTATGTATCATGATTTTATAAATTTTAATAGAAATTCCATGTCACAAATGGTCCGAGTTTTGCCATGAAGTGAAATGTAGTCGAGATCTGAAATGTTTGAAGATACATAGTGAAGTTCATGAAATTAGATAAATTTTTCACATCACAATTCATGAATTCCCATTAAAAACAGTGATTGTTTCATGTTACAAGTCATATTCACACTATTAGATATTTTTAGCATAAATTTAATAGAATGATATATCATAAGATATTTAGATAAATTCATATATTCTTGACCAAAAAGATCTTAAATGGATTGGTTGATAATGAGGGATATATTTTTTAAGGGAAAAGATATAAAAATTATTATTTTTTCCTATAAATATGTTTAAAGGATACTCTTTCAAAGGTGAAGGAGAATTGGATATGGTGTGAGAAACTACTGTTAAAGGGAATTACTACTCTGGTCATGCTACCGATATATTCCTTAGGTTTTTATTTTAATTATTTTTATCACCATATCATGACTAGAATAATAGGGTTACTTTATTTATGATGTGAAAAGTGTAATTAATTTGAATTTATGCATTACAGTATGGTATATTAAATATCAATTCATGTTTGGTTTATACATTCTTCCTCTATTTAATATCTCTTTATTGATTCATTGTTAATGACTATTTAATGTGAGTGAGGGAGTGAAATTAAAATGTGTAAGATAGTATGTAGTTTATATAATTACCATTAAATTAATTATGCACTTTGTTTGAAAATTGTTTTGGATCACCTATCCTCTTAACAACCCAAAGTATATATCCATGAGATCCCAAGAGTTTTGAGGATAGAGAGTAACTACCCGGAGCAAGGGAGTTTCTTAAACCTAATTACAATAACTTAATTATTTATCCATTCATTAGTTTGTGCCTCAATACTTCATGAATATGGATTTTTAACTTCATAACAAATTTATTTCATTTTTATGTCCTCTTTCAAAGATCACTATCATGATTTCTCATCCCAATTCAAAATAGTTATATATTTTTGTTGGTCTAAATCAAGGGAAATACACTGGGAGGGGGTGAATCAGGGTATTAATATAAAAAATTAATTCCTTGAAACTTATCTTGTTCTCTATTTTGGAGGAACTTATATCTTTCTCATAAACTCTCTATAGTGATGAAAATAATAAAATAGAACACATGAATTTTTACTTGTTTCACCCAAACAGGCTAATCCAAGGATCAGGCATGGAAATGTCCCTATAAAAATGATACACTAAAGTTAATTTTTTTTGGTTTGGTTATAAAATGGTTCAAATTAAATAAAACTATTGGTTTATAACCCTTGATAAAAATATAATAACACACTTATCTTCTTTACAAAGAGAAACTCACTGCTCCTCATGATCCCTAACCTTCTCCAAAAACTATAGATGATGATAATATACTATGTAGGTGTAGCACTTTAAAAACTATATAGAGTATATTCTAGTGAGAAATATCCTAGAAAAACTATAGTGACTCAGATTTTAAATATATTATTTTTGAATATTGTATGGAATATTTTTTAGACCAAACACTGAGATGACATGCAATTTTGAGTCCCAATGTGTTTAGAATAAATGTTTGAAATATATTAAATATATTAAATATAATGCACACAAAATTTTACTTAAAAGGTAAAATAAATTCTAAATGGGGGCCTAGATTAGAAATATGAGGGCACCATTGAGTTTAGAATGCGATTTTTACCCTAGGTGTGGCATAACCTTGGCCATCATGGGGTGTTTGTAGAAAAGTCATTATGGGTGTGAAATGAATAAAATAATCAATTTTTGCAGCAACCTAATATATTATTTAAATAAATGGTTATGGGGAATTCCTAGGATTAAACACTAAAACCTAGAGATTCGAATAATCATTGTAGATCCATCTAAGGAGATTCCATTGTGAGATGATAACCAAATTGGAGATCGATGGAAAATGTGATATGGAATCAAAGGATATATCCAAAAATCACGATGCAACTACATTCTTCATTAGTGATCAATCCAAATATAGGTAGGATGTTTGTTTTTATTAGATTCTTTTCCCGTTATTAATTTCTACAATTAACATGAATCAATCGACTAATATTTGGATCCACAGATCTATCGTTTTGTGGGATGGTATTATTGTGGGGATTTATTGGGAGAATTTCTTTTTGGATTTTGTTTATATATTCATTCTTCATTATAATGGAAAATAATCAAGGTCAAAATGAACATTTACCAAGGTCATTTCCTATTTATTTTTCCTTGTGATTTCCCCCCTGATTTCTTCATTCATCGTGGGTGTTCTTTATCGACCTGTGGTTTGACATCTAAGGATGAATTGATTGTTTCCCACTATTTTATTGGTGAAATGATCCAATATTTTAGATTTAGTATTGGTACGACACAAATGTGGTGTGAAAATGGAAGTTTTGGTGAATCAAATGGGTTTGGATACCCAATTTCATGTTCTTCTGCATGCAAAAAATAACACCATTAAAATGAATTTTCTCAATGAATTGAAGTGCTAGATCATGTTATTCAATGATGGCATGAATTCATGGGGATTTATTCTTGATTTTTTGGAAAGGTGAATTTCTAGATTGAAGGATGGGGGAATTAATGAAGATGAATGAATGATATCTGACAATCTGGTAATTTCCATGACACATGACATATAAAACAGAGCCACATGACATGTGGGCCCCTATTAGAAGAGGCTAGGGTTTTAGAGAAAGTTAAATATCACATGGAGTGTGACTGGGTCACATGCAGTGTGATTGGGTCACATGTCATGTAACTAGGTCACATGGCCTGTGACCTTTCCCCAGTGGCTTGGCATATACCTTGGAGAGTACACGGACATGGGTTGGAGTACACGGACACAGGCACATTGTTTACTCCCACATCGACATAGCCTAAGAGAATGTACACAGGCTAGGCCATGTAATGGTACACATGTAGAGTATAGTAAAACCACAGATTATGTACTGTTACTTGGATATGGACATATACATGTACATGGGAAATGGTATGTTTACACAGGGATGACCTAGGGTCAAGGGGACATAACGTGTAACCCTACTACATGTCGTTTACTCCTAATAAGTTGGCTTGTGGCCCTTTTCCTCTGTATCTTGTAAATTTTTTGTTATGTTGAGTTCCCCATATTCTTTCCCTAAGGGTTAGTATTGAATTTCCTTCTACTCCTAGGATAATGATCCCTTCTATAGGACTTATTGGATAGAGTTTTTGGAATCCTTTTGTGAGGCCCGAGGTGATATCCTCTATTTATCTTCATGCCCCAGGTGGAGTTCTTGTTATCGTCATGACCAATACTATGCAGACACCAATCCTATACTTAGTAGGTTAATCCAGATTGAGTTTTTGGTATTCCCCTTGGCCTTGAGAGTGATCCTCATCTATGTATATTATCTCTTCATACTTTTAGTATGTACTTCCTATGGAGAGACCTAACAAGCATTACCTCTTGGACGGATGTCATCAGTGCTTTCAGACATAGGAGTTTATTCTCCCAAATGAGTTATTTGTAGAACCTTCCAGATGGAATACTAGGCTAGACTTATGATTGTGACTTACTTTTAAATTGTGTTTATTTGTTGCTTATATCTAGAAATTATTTCTATATGTGTTGTAGACATATACCTATATAGATATGACTATATTATTTTTTTGTATGCTATTTGGTTTTGGGGTGTTGTACTGGGTATTGTTATACTCACCCATGTACGGGCTTTACCCACACGTGTCGTGTCTTGTGTAAACGATAATTTTTTTGATATATTCTTAAATGGACCATGAAAAAATGGTTCTTAGTGAGACTAGATAGATCGATGTGTGTTCGTGTGACATTTTTATAATAACACCCAATGTCACTCTTAGGTTAGGCTTGTTTCTATAATCTTTGTGGTGGGATTATATTTGGCCCAATTTACTTTCCTTTACTTTATTTATCACTCTGGTTTTGGGATTTATATGTATGCATGTATGTCTATACATTTTATTTTACATTTTATAATTGTATAGTCTTGGAGATGTGTGCATGTGTATAGATACTTAGGCTAAGGTCTCCCATGTCAGTGAAATGCCTACTCATCACTAGTCACCAACCCCTAACCTATTAGAGGTGGGATTGGGGAGTTGTGACATGGTCTCCACTAGGACGAGTCATGAGATAGTGGTATCAAAGCAGTTGATTCTACCTCATGACTAGAGTATATGATATTTGGTTTGGGGAAACAATTTTAAGTGTTTCAAGTTCACCTTTTAAGCCAAGGACTCTAGTATTGGTGTGAAGGCTGAAGTATCCATACACTTGGACTATGATAACATTATTTTTGATTTGGTACATGATTTAACTAGTTGCAGTGGAAAAAATGGTACATGTATCATATAGAAATGGGTTGTGGTTTCCATGTCCTTCTTTAGTCATCTCTCCAGAAATACTCATTAACCGTGGTATATCTTATTTACTTTAAATATAACTCTACAATGTATTCCACCTAGGATTCAGTATCTGGATCATGATGATGATCCCATCAGTGATGAGGTATCGATTTAGGGACCAGTTCCATAGATGTTACCTCTAGTTGGTGCACCAGCTATACCGCCACCTATAGAGAAACACATGGTACACGTAGTACTAGTGGATGAGGTGCGTAGGTTGAGAACACTTTATGAATTTTAGTGACAGAGATCCCTCAAGTTCCAAGGAGATCCCAAACCATAGATGGATGAGGACTGGATTTAGGTGGTGACCTGAGTTTTCTATTTTGTTAGGATGCTAGTAGATCATATGATAAACCTGGCGGCGATCCTTCTTCATGGCTCAGTAGGATGATGGTGGGTGTTAGTGGCCCAATATTACAATGCAGAGACTCTACCATGGTCATAGTTTGAGTAAATTTTTATAGATTAGTTGTACTTATCCCATAAGCTTCTTCATCTCCAATAGGGAAGCACGATAGTAGCCGAGTATTCATTGAGGTTTACTAACCTCTCCAGGTACTCGATGGATATGGTTTGTGATCAGTTCTTTAGGGATCAAACCTTTGAGCAAGGGATGAATAAATACATCCAAGCCAGTTTTATCCCTATATGAATTCCTACTTATGCTGGGGTTATAGATAGAGCTTTAGTGGTTGAGAGTTTCATGGCTGAGTAGATACAACTAGTGGTTGCCGGTAGTGGGAAAGCTGGAGAAGAGAACTCAGTAGCAGGAAGATGATGTCAGTCTTAGGGACCTAGATGTATGACATGTTTCATGAGGAGGTATCATGATATAGGATTAGTAGTTTAGGGCTCACAGGGTGTGTACAGTTAGCCCAGAGGTGGTTCTAATCATGTTATGGAAGGGGACATCTCCATGAGATTGTATGAATCACTGTACAACTGACAGAGATACCATGGATGGTCCAATTATGTATAGGTAATGATAGTAAAAGATATATCCATAGGGAAATATATGTGGCATAGAAGATAAGATATTAGAAGGAGGTAGTAGATGCTTCGACTTGTTACCACCAACACCCCTAGGTGGTCCACACTAGGATCAAGGAGCTAGAAGACACGGACATGGGTAACTGCAGGTGGCCAAATATTATGACCAATAGGATTTAAAAATGATATGAGATATGATATGTGTCTTATCTACCTTATCTTCAATACCAGTATACATAGGTTCTAGTCATTATTTTGTTTTCATCTATCTTGTTTGAGACTTAGAGATTCTGTTTGAGCCCTTGGCTCGAACCTTATTCTTGACTCATACTATAGATGACATAGAAATAACACAATTGTGCCTATAGTGTGTCATGAATCTTGTAGGATAGAGTTTTTCTTGGGATATCTTTGGAGTAGAAATGACTCCTTATGACGTCATCTTTGGTATGGACTAGTTATCCACAACTCATGCCCAGATTGACTATTTTAGGTGGAGGACGTGTTGTGTTTGTAGTTATGGGACTAGGTTATCCTTTTTTGGTGAAAATGAAACCCAGGTATCATAGGATAGACTCATACATAGGAGGGTGCAACTGATTACTCATCAGTTGGATAACATGAACCTTGGTGTAGTGGATTTTATGAGTTGTCAGTTTCCTATAGTGGTGGTGGGGTATGAGGACATCTTCCCCAAGGATGTAGGTTTACCCCCCACCAAGAGATAGATTTTTTCATTTATATACACCCTATAACGATAATGATATCTATGCCAACTTATCATATATATCCCAAAGAGTTTTTCGAGCTAAGGGTGCAGTTGGAAGAATTACATATGAAGGGGTTTGTTATACCGAGTATTTCACCCTAGGAATCCACTGTTTTTTTTTCAAGAAGGCGGACAAGAGTTTGATGTTATATGTGGATTACCATAAATTGAACAAGGTGAACATGAATAACAAGTATATACTACCATGGATCGATGACCACTTTGACTAGTTGAGAGGGTAATGATGATTCTCTAAGTTTGACCTCAGGTTGTGCTATCACTAGTTGTGAGAATGAGATGAGGATATACTGAAGATATAATTAAGATGTTTATATGGTCACTATGAGTACTTCGTGATTCCCATTGGCATGAAAAATTCCACAACAGTGTTCATGGGACTCTTGAACTAGATATTTCATCCTTTATTAGAATGATTCATGGTTGTCTTCATTGATGATGTCATTGTGCACTTAGCCTTTGAGGGGGAGCATGTGAAACACTTGAGGATTGTTCTGGATGTACTTAAAGAGAAATATCATTATAGAAATCTCTCAAAGTGTTAATTTAGGAGACATGAGGTCCAATTTCTAGGAAATGTTATCTTAGCAGATGGAGTGGCAGTGGACCCAGCCAAGGTTAAGGTAGTGTTAGCTTGGGAGCCACCTAAGAGTGTGATAGAGGTGTAGATATTCCTTCGGTTGGAAGGATATTAACAAATATTTATCCATTATTTCTCTAGGATATCATCACCCATGAAATATTTCACCCTAAAGGTGAATCCTTTCATGTAGAGAGAGTGGTACTAGTAGGATTTTCTAAAGTTAGGGTAGATATTAATGAGTTCTACCCTCTTGAGATTTCTAGATAAGGGTGTTGAGTACGTAGTGTTCTGCAATGCATCATGGATAGATCTTGGTTGAATTTTTATGTAGAGGTAGGAAATGATTGTCAATGGTTTATGTCAGTTGAGACCACATGAGTATAACTATGTGACCTATGATCTTGAGTTAGTAGCAGTAGTATTCAATTTAACGATGTGGTGATGATACCTAATGGGAGAGAAATTTATTATCTATTATGACCACAAAAGTATCAAGTACATATTATCTCTAAAGGATCTTAACTTGAGATAGAGGCAATGGATAGAGTTCCTCCAGTATTATGACTTCGATTCTGTCTATACTCTTGGGAATGGGAACATAGTAGCATATGCTCTCAGCCAAAGATCTTTTTTGCAGTTACTGAATGATGTGTCAGAGTAGTTGTCTTCATTATAGTTATCCTTTTTGTATATATATTGAGATGTTTACCTCTAGATAATGGTTGTTACCCCTCTTCTTTTATAGTGAGTTATATAGGTACATATTGTGGATGTCGATTGTGAGACCCTACATGCTCATATATCCACTGGACATGCTCCAGATGTATTTTATGAAGGAGAGTAGCAAGTTATTCTATTCAAAGTAAGAAAGATGGTACCAAAGACACCGAGGGAGGACATTATAAGAGAGTTTCATATTTATCATTTAGTGTTACATCCTGGTGTGAAAAATATATACCATGATCTCTTCCATCAATTTTGGTGGCAAGGTATGAAAAAAAGGAGTTGTAGAGTTTATCTATTGAATCCTTAATTTTCAGAAAGTAAAGAATGATCACCAAGTTCCAATGTTTTTAGATTAAACCCTAGAGGTTACATAGTGTATGTGGGATGGGATATACATGGACTCCGTGATGGGATTACCACGTACGTCTAGGGGATATGATTCCATCTGAGTGTTCATAGAATAACTCACCAAGTCATCATACTTCTTATCTATTTGGGAGAAGAGCTTAGTTTAGATATTAAGATGCCTCTATGTATAGGAGATAATATGAATCCATGGAGTTACATCAATGATTGTTTCTGACCATGATGCTCGCTTTACATCCCAATTGTGGAAGGGATTCTAGATTCTATTTGGTACTCAGTTATGCTTGATCACATTATTTCACCCTCAAAATTATGGGCAGAAAGATTATACAATTATAGTTCTTGAGGACATTTTGTGAGGTTTCATGTTTAAATTTGGATATAGTTTGGAGGGTCACCTACCATTGGTGGAGTTTTCATACAAAAAAATCTACCATTCCACCATCGGTATGGCACTATTCATGGATTTGTATGGGAGACCCTGCAGGTCACCACTTTGTTGGAATGACCTAGGAGAGTCAGCACTCATGGTACCAAATTTGGTGAGAGAAACTACTGAAACGGTATAGATCATCTAGGAGTGGATAAAAATATCATAGAGTCGTCATAATTCTTATGCAGATAGAAAATGGAGGCCTTTGGAGTTCTAGAATGGATACAATGTGTTCTTATGGGTTTCACCTTGACGTAGATTATAGAGATTTAACCAAGGTGGAGAGCTATCTCCAAGATTCATTGGACCTTTATAGAAACTGCATATATTTGGAAAGGTGGAATACCGC
The DNA here is from genome assembly GCA_963277665.1 of Viscum album. Taxonomy (NCBI): domain Eukaryota; kingdom Viridiplantae; phylum Streptophyta; class Magnoliopsida; order Santalales; family Viscaceae; genus Viscum; species Viscum album. The sequence goes on from OY728128.1 coordinate 615,725,601, forward strand.
TTATCTCTACCACCGTAGTTAGACTAGGTACACAACATCTTCCACATGTCGCAACTAAGGAGGTATGTGAATATACCATCACACGTTATTGCCTGGGATGAGCTAAACATCGAGTATTGAGCTACCTTTTTTGAGTACCAAGTATAGATCGAGGATCAGTAGAAGATGATCCTCCATGGGAGAGCAATTCTTTTGGTGTATGTTCACTGGCATCACGAGAATCTCTAGGAGAGAACATGGGAGTGGGAGACTCATGTTTGTGATCAGTACTACCATCTCTTTGTATAGCTCTTATTTTAGATTTTTTGGGATGTAAATCCCCAAGGTGGGGAGAATGTAGTGACTCATATTTTCCATATATTATTATTGGATATTTTATGGATATTTTTTAAGACTAGGTGCTGAGATGACGTGTGATTCTAAGGCTCGGTGTGCTTGTAATAAATATTTGAAATATATTAAATATCACATGCACACAGATTTCCTAAAAAATTGGAATAAATTCTAAATGGGTGTCTGGATCAGAAATATGAGGGTACTGTTGAGTTCATAATGTGGTTTTTACCTTATGTGTGAGATAACTTTGGTTGATGCATGACATTTGTAGAAAATTCATTGCATGCATGAAATGAATAAAATACTCAATTAAATTATTTTATTCTATTTTTGTTAATATAATGACATAATATATTATTTAAATAAATGGTTATGTATAATTATTAGGTTTAGCCTATAAAACCTAGAGATTAGAAGAATCATTGGAGTGCCATCAGAGAAGATTTCATTAGAGGATAATGACCGAATTAGAGATCGATGACCGATGCAAGATGTATTCAAAGGATCTCACCAACGACCACTGTGTAGCTTTTTTCTTCACCAATGATAAATCCAAATCAAGTTAGGATGTTTATTTTTATTGGATTCCTTCCCCGTTCTTAATTTTTGCTACAAATGAGAATCAATCAACCAATGAATTGATTCCCAAATCAGTTGTTTTATGGAATGGAATTATTGTGGGGACTTATTGGGAGAATTTATTTGTGTATTTTTTTACCTATTCATTTTTCATTCTAATGGAAATGAATTGAGGTCAAAATTATCATGAACTAGCCCAGGTTGACCTTGAACCGGTCACCTGAGTCTGTCCGCAACATGGCCCGAAAGGTGTTCCCGATCCCCACGGGCTGAAAACTAGTGTCGGGCATCAAAAAAAGCAGTTGGGAAAAATTTAGCCCAAAAAATAAAAGACAAATAAATAGAAATAAACTGAACAGACGAGAAACACTAATAGAAGAAATAAAATAAAATAAAGGTAACCAATTAGACATACCTCCAAGTGACCCCATGGGTCACCACCAAACATAAAACCAAGCTCGAGCGATCCAAAACTAAAACCTGAAACTGAAGAGATAAAGTAGGCATGAGCACCGAGATGCTCAGTAGGAAAGACAAAAATACAACAACGCCCTATTCCACTACATTTAATAAGAAATCCAAATAATGATAGTTTGAAAATAAGGCATAAAAAAATAATGTCTTTTGATCCTTTCAAATTAAAATAACAAGCTTTCATTTCCAAGGAAAAAATTTCTCTTCCCTTTTCACAATAGGTTTTGTGCATGCATTAACATTCAAAAATTAAAGGAGACCAATTTAGATTAAAAAATATGGTTTTCACAAAAGAGGGAACAAGCATGAAAAAACTGAATTGAAAATCATATCACAAGCACCATGGGAAGTCCCTAAGCATATAGTGTTAGTTGGGGAACTAGGATCATCGTGTCTTGGTGAAAAGTGGCTTAGAAGGCCACGACCCTCATAAAACGTGGCTTAGAAGGCCATGAACCTTAGAAAATGTGGCTTAGAATACCATGAACCTTAGTCATTTATATGTTTTGTTAGTTTTGCAATCGTCAAACCTCCACTGAAACCAGGTCAAGTCACCTTCGGACCACTAGCCAACAAGTCCTAGTTTCCCCCACCTTGATACCCAGGTTTCCCATTATGCTCTGTTTCAAGTGGTGGTGAGTTTTTATCAAGCAAACATATATGTATAAAACAATTTCTTTATCCAAAACCATTCAACCTCTCACCACTATTCTCCCTCCTTAAGTGCATTACCCTTTTTATGTCATAAAACATCACATAAGCCTCTTCATTAGGTATATATCACAAAGCACACATTTAACATACACATCATGTTTCTAAAATAATGGGGCATGCCTTAAGAGGGGTTTTCACTTTCACTATTCATTTTCAAGGTGCGAGATAGGCCTCATTACTCCACATGAATTATTTTTCTTTAGAAAACTTATTCACCCAAAACTCATTTTAGAGATCATTTTGGAACTTCTTTGGAAAATAACGTGTCATTTAAATTTTACAACAAAATCGGCTGAAAGACCACGCGTCTTTAGAAATACTTACTTTATGTTCGAAACATTAAAGAAATAAATTTTCAAGAACCAAAACCATTTACATACATATATATATATATATAAATATATATATATATTGCATATGTATTTCATGTAGAAGAAGAAGATGCACTTTTAATAAAACACTAAGCAATTATGAAAATTATAATTAAAGATCAGGGCATAGGGGACCTACCTCAAACATGTCGTTATTCGTCGACGACCACTTGAACCGACACTTAGCGCATACACGCACATGTATATATATAGACACCCCTAGCTGCATTGCATATATTCCCCTCGCCTTGAGGGAATATGTTCAAAGAGGGTATATATATATATATATGGCTTACCCTATGCATGTACATGTAGGATACCTCGACACCTGTGGCCCAAAACTATCGTAGCGAGGTCCAGTGCACTACACATATCATTTAATAAATTAATATAACACTTTATGCAACACTTCAAAATTAGAACCACAAAATTTACACAAAATAAATGCACCCAAATTATATCAAAATGTAACTTTAAAACAAAAGGTACACCAAAGTGACATTAAAACATACTTCCCATCTTTTGAAAGAATTTACAAAACGTATTGACAAATGCACAACAAGTAAAACATTACCAAAGTGGTACATTTCCCATCAAAGATCCTTTTTCCACATATACGCACCTCATGTACCCACAAAAACACATGGCGCACTACTTAAAATAGTTGATTGAACACGCCCAAAGATTTTCACAACAGGGCACACACACACAAATACCCCCATTTGCATAGTCAAACCCACTTTCAAAAATATACGCACACCAAAACAATATCCAAACATGTTTTAAACACTTTATAAGATTTAACAAACCACTTAAAATTTTTATGAAACACCCCCAAGTAGTATTACCAAACTTTGAACACAAACTCCCACTCAAAAACATCTTCTAAGTACAAACACACACCAATGTAATACCAAAACACATCACAATAATGAAAGAGAGTCTAAAAAAAATACCAAAGTCTCTAATTAAAACCAAATCAAACAAGGCAATAAGAGAATCTTCACCACAAATGGTGACCGACAAACCGAGACGGACCGAAAACACAAAGCAGCGACCAACTCACTACAAGATAATTACAAAAAACCTTAAAACACATGAAGGATGCCACATAATAACTATGAAACCAAGAGATGATATAAAACCATACCTCGGATGTCAGAAACGAACCGAACAAGAGTCAATCCACTTCGCCTTTAGCGGAAGATGTCGGATTACGAACTAACATCACATGGGTGAGGCACCTCACACCATGAAATTGGAAGAAAACCACAACATGTCAAACCCTAAGCTAGGGTTTTCGGCCAAAAAAAAAGCAGGTGATGGGGAAAGAGACAAATTTTCAAAATGAAGAAGGAAAAGGAGGGATGGGAGTCACCAGAGATGGCAGTGATGGCCTGCACCCCAGACGACGACGATGAAAACAACGACTTGAGGGAGGAGGTCGTCAGTGCAGCTGTTTGGTTAGTAAGCGAGGAGGTAGGCTCGATTGGAGGAAGGCACATAGACAGAGAGGTGAGGGAGGGAGAGCTAGGCGCCGGTGGTGGCTCGCCGGATAGAGGCCACGGGAGAGAGAGCGGCCAAAGGGAGGGGCAGTGGTGCGATGCAGGAGGAAAGGGGGAGGGGCGAGGTGCGACATGAGGGGAGGAGGGGAGAAAGGAGAGGAAAAAGAGAGGAAAGAAAATAAAAAGAAAAGAAAAATGAAATAAACAGAATAAAAAGGAAATACAAAAGAAAATAAAAAGAGAATAAAAAAGAAAATAAAACCCAAAAGAAATGAAAACTAAAGCCATTATGAAAAATAATAATTTAATAAAATAATAATCAGTTGATAATTTTATAATTATAATGATAATTTAACATTAATAACCAAATTAAAATATCAACTGAAATAATAATAATAATTATAATGATAATGATAATAATGAGATTAGTAACAGTAATAATAATACTGATTTTATAACACTAATAATAATAATAATAATATTCTCAACACTAATAATATTATTATTTTTATTTAAAAAATTCTTTATATTTTATTTTATTTAAAACCAAGGCAGACTACACTGTTACTTGGGACATAGCCGCAGGGTTCCCAAATCATGCACAACCCACACGCCAGATACTACCAAGACCAAAATGCCCATTTCTAAATAACAACCCATAACAAAATCAAACTGGGTCTCAACTCTCTCAAACAAAAAATAAAATAAGACCAAGGATGAACAAAATAATTAAAATAGAATGGTGTCAGGTCGGGGTGTGACAATTCTCCCCACCAAGACACTTTCTGCCCCTAGAAAGTACCAAAAGACTCGGCTATTCAAAGCTCGAAACAAGGACATAACGATTCTTAAAATGAAACCCCTACCACTTGAGGATCAAACACTCACTTTCCACCAAAGTCCTGAAACCACGAGACCCAGACTACAAAGCAAAAGAACCAATTACATGGGACTCACATTTGCAAACATAACCACAACATGGAACACCCCAAACCCAAACTTAGAAATCACTAGAGTCTGCTTGAGATCTTCAATGAACATTTTCTATACTACCCATCATCTACATTGATCGGGGTTAGGAGGAGCAGAGGCAAAGAGTTTCCCTGACAAGAACACCTTGAAGATTAAGTTCTCTATGAATTTGTCCCATGTTGGTCTTCCCACCATATTAGGACTCTAGCCGAATACTAAAATTCCCAAATGGAAACAAATTATAAAAACAAACAAGACCCCTGACGCTGGTGTACCCCCTTAACTTCAATATCCACACTCGGCCATGTAACGACCCGAAATTTTGAATAAATCTTGTTTCCTAATTTCATGTGTTATTTTATCTTTATACTCAACAAAAATGTTTTATTTGATAAACATGATTATAATTAAAATGAGACCATTGGGTTTTGACTGTTATACGACCATCGATCAATATGACTGCTGTGAACAAAATGTTTTGATTATTGTCTCAAAAAAATAAGTAATCTTGGTTAATTATTATAGAAAGAAGATTCGATGGCCTCACCTAGTAGTCTTGGACCGATCGAAGCCCATCTATCAGAACTTGGGAAGGAGGTAGCACCATTGGGCTTTGCTCTGGACCAAATCCAAGCCGAACTTCATCATGTGAAGCTAGAACAGAATCACCTTCACGAGAAGTTCAAACTGATAGAAATTACTACTCGGGCAATGTTGGTCGAGCCTCCCTCGGACTCTCTCACCTTAGCACACCTTACACTTAGGTCCTATGCTGGTGTGATAAGGGGCTATGTAAGAAGACCGTAACTTCCTTGTGTAATCCTTTGTTTTAAATAAAAATTGGGATTTCTTCTTATGATGATGTTTATGAATTTTCAAATGACCGGATAAATATAGTATGCATATTTTTGATGAATTTTAGAAAAAGGATATTTTAAAAATGTTTATGTAAACCTTAAATAATTAAAAATGTGTAATGATTTCCAAAAAATGGTCTTCTACAATTATGTTCAGCACAAAATTTCGAGTCTAATAAGATCAACTTTATTTTTGATGAATAGTAAATTATGAATAGTGATTTTATGATTAGGATTAGTAATATGACCAAATGGATTAGTAATCTCACTTAAGGAAAGTTTTAAAATAATCTAGGCACCTTGATTAAGTAATGTGATTCAATAAAATGGTTAAATAACAGTTTCACAAATTATTATTCAAGTATTAGTTTTTTCAGGTGAATAGTGTTTTTTAATTAAAAATTAAATTAAAAATATTTAGAAAATTATTTTTATAAAATGGATTTCATTTTTGAACTCAGATCACCGATATTATGTTATGGTAATTTTTGGGGTTTTTTTCTGAAAAAAATGAATTTTTGGTGAATAGTGTATTTATTTAAAAATAAATTTAAAAATATTTAGAAAATTATTTTTATAAAATGGATTTCATTTTTGAAATCAGAGCATTGATATTTGGTTAGTGTGAAATTTTAGGATTTTTCTGAGAAAGTTGAATTTTCAGTAAATAGTAAAAATACAGTTTTAGGGTTTCGGTATGTTTAATGACATCATAACTGTGTCATGATGATGTCATGAGATATTTTAAGGGTTGGCCGGCCAAGGGTGATGAATTATTGTTTTGGGGGCCCCATTTGGCCTAACTCCATGATAAATGCCAAGGGAGAGCACATGAGTTTGAGAAAAGCACATGTGAGGTGTCCCTTGGCCATTAATGCCTTGTCCCCTCACTTTCCCTATAAATACCAAGACCTCCTCTCATCCATTCGACTCCCCACTATTCCCCAACGAAGTTCTGGTCTCATTACCTCCCAAGGAGTCCTCCCAAGGTGCCCTCAAGCCCTCAAGGTCCCAACCTTTGAGGTTTAAGAGTTACATTTTAAGGTAAGGGATCCGACCCCTCTCTTTCTTTTCAAGTGATCTCTTTTATGTCATTCCTTTTATGCTCCATGTTCTTATGTTTGAGGATGTTCTTTTATACTCCTATTACTTCCCTTTTTATGTTCATATAATGAGAGATCCCCTCTTACTCTCATTATTTCGTTTTATGAAGTTTTAAGTGGCGCCATTAGGATGCCGAAATTTTTGTAACGGATTCTTTCTCCCTTCTCATTTTTAAAGATCTATTTTCATGTAAAGTATTTCAAGTTACATTTTATCATGTTGGGGTATGATATCTAAATTTATCATACTGATATTTTATGATCATATGATGAGATACCCCATTTTATCTCTTCAATTCAGCATTTTGAAGTTTTAAGTGGCGCCGTTAGGCTGCCGAATTTTTGAGGGATTCTTTCACCCTTCTCTTTTTCAAAGTTCTACTTTCATGTCAAGTATTTAAAGTTTCTTTCTATTATGTTGGGGTATTATATCTATATCTATCATACTGGGCTCTTATGTTCATATTATGAGAGACCCTATTTGACCTTGTCAATTCATTTTTGTTGAAGTTTAAGTGACGCCGTTAGGCTGCCGAATTCTCACAAGAGAAATCTTATTTTTGTCTTCCTTTAATATCCTTCATTTCATATGGTATATTTTCAAATTTCATTACCATGTTCTTAAATCCCTTATATTTTGTCCCTCTACTGTTTTATGGGTCATTTATGAATGTTTGACCCATGTCCCCTCTCTTCTCAATTATTTCTAAAACCTTGTAACATAGGCGTTATGCTGCAGAATTTTCGTCTCAAAGTGCCTCTCTCTCTTTTCTAAAAATTATTTTATGTTATAAAGTGAATACTAAAATATCTTATTTCTACAGGGGTATTCACATATATATCAAAATGTTCTATTTTAAATTCTGGGATTTACATACATGAAACCCTCTTTCCCTTTCTGTGGGTTTAAAGTGACATAAAGATCATGTCTTTAAAGCAGTTTTTAAAACGTTATGATTATGGAATGAAACCCATTTCTTTTATACTATATGGGTTGTTAATGAAATGACTGATGATGATATATGTGGCTCACATGATAATAAAGGCAAATTTAAGGGTGCTCCCTGATAGCGCCCCATTGCATTGGATAATGATGTAACCACAAGAAATTAGAGTTTAAGGGTGTGCCCAGATAGCGCTCTAATGCATTGGGTAAAGACTTAATCTCTAGAGATGACCATTTTTAACGACACCTTGGGGATGGACCTTGGTGAAACGAAACGATTGTCAATATTAAATATTATAGCCACATCTTCAAGTTATTAAAAATGTTATTTTTATTATGATGTATCTCATTATTTCTTTCTCATGCCTTAAAGTTCTTCTCATGTCCTTATCGAAGTATCTCAAGATCACATGTAAAATGTTTCTCTTGTTTCCCTTACTGGGCCTTCTTCTCACCCTTTCCTTTGATGTATGTCCCCAGGTTATGAGATGTAGTAATGAACCTAGGATGAACATAAGGAGAAGCCTTTCAAGTGTTTAAGAAGAATGTTTTTTTTTCATGTTTTAAGTTCCTAGTTTCCAAGACACTAAACCTTAAAGATCCTCGGTTTTGTAAAATGTAATGAAAGTTTATGTGATAAAAAGGCGGGATGCTATAGTTGGTATCAAAGGATGGTTTAGTTATTTGTGGAAATTAGGATATGAAAACTTTAGGAAGAATCCTATAGAAAAGTTTATATATAGGAAATCTTCCTAGTATTTTGGTGAGTATTGAGTAATGGGTTTCCAAGAAAATACATCCCTGTCTGGATACGGGCAGGTAGAGGTGGCTCTGGCACATATGTACATAGGGGTAAAACCCAAAAACACCGCTTTGAGCTAGACTTGAATGGGAACTGGTACACGACAACGAGCCTTTCTGCACTCTTGGTTACGACACTCCCAGGGGATATGCTTGGTAAATTGATAATCTTAGTATGAACCATTATTAAAGGAACAAAATAAAGATTCACATAAGAAGATATGATCATGGATAACCTAGATTGGAACCTAGGGGATCACAAGTTAGGGTATACCTTCCTTCTATAAGTTTATCCTTCTATGCTTATAGTTTCCTTTTAATGATTATTGGATAAGTATTCAAACCCCAAATTATACTTTCTTTTCTTAGTTAATGGCGGGAAATGGTAGAACATGTCCCAACAACCAATGTGGGAGGAAATGTGATGATTGCCCTATTGATGTGACAGAGATGACCAAAGATCAAGTTGAACATATTGTGATTATGCCAAACCAGCTATCAAAAATTACAATTAACAATTGGTACCTAGTTGAATGCCCAAACTCATCAAGGAAGGAGAAGACAAAGTCTCAAGGATGTTCATATGATAAAGTTGATAAGGGAAAGAAGAACCAATTTCCTTTATGCAAAACCTGTGTAAAGGGGCACCAAGGAGAATGTCATAAAGGAACCGGGAGATGTTTTAAGTGTGGGAAGATAGGGCATAAAGTAGCCAATTGCATTAAAAAAATGGATAGTGTGATGAATAGAGATAAGGTTCGATCTAATGCGCCTTATACTTTTCGATGTCGTAAATGTGGAGAAGTTAGACCCTATCCAAGGCAATGATCTCCTAGAATGGGTGAGAAGCATGATGAGCATCAACAATCTTAGAGGACAAGGGAACAATGCAAGTTCTATGTTGAGATGGATCATGATTACTGAAGTACATTTAACTTCTTCGCAATAATTGTCTATGTCATGTTGTATTTTAGTTCGTGCTCTATGAGCATATATTTTATGTTTTCTAAGGTCATCGAGTCACTACCTAAGATGAATTTATATCATTAAGGAAAACATCTATTGTTATGTACCACATGTTTATGTAGTGAAGCGGTTCTTCTTAAGAAAAGGGTGATTAGGGGATTAACAGATGATTATTATTTTGGAAGACATTCATTATTTTGGGAACCATATTTGATTGAGGTAAATAGATTACTACGGTATTTTCATTGAGGAGTAATGTTGACTTATATTTTGAAGAATCGATGAATTTAAGGTGGACTTATAGAAATTTAGGTTACTTACGGGAATGATTAACCTATCTTGGGTAAAATATGTTTAGGGTAGCTACTTTTGTTATAAGATGTTAGGAGTGGTTGATGTTATTTGGAGATGAACAATGAAGTTTATTTTGGAAGACTATGTTATCAAATCTTTCTTGTATTTGGGTTTCAATCTTAGTTTGGTTTATTTTGAGGAATCTTAAGTACCATTATTTACGGAATGGTCTATGATGAACTTTGGGTAGTACCATGGAACTTTGAAGATTTAAAAGTAGTTTCCATTCCTTTGGGATTCTTTTTGAAGAGTTGTTTTACATTACCCTTTCTATTTTTGGGATAATGTTTAAAGATAGAAGAAATAGATAGTTGATCTTTTGTGGATTATGTGATTCTCTAGAAGATGATTCTCGTGTTTTGATGAGACCAAGTAGTTTTGAATGCTCATCGTTTGGAGAAAAGATTAGTTTTGGTAGAAACTTATTAAAGTATGAAACTCTACATGAAGGTAGATATATTTCCTTATGTTTTTGTTCTATGTTGAAAATTAATTCCTCAAAGTTACGAACAGGAACGTAAAACAAAAACGTTGTTGGTTTACGTTTCCTACTAGGTAATCAAAGACCGCTTACACACATCATAATTTTAGGATTTTCTGGTGGTTAACATCCTCCTAATCATGTTTTCTATCACTCTCCTTTAGAACACAAGCCTTTGTTTTCTCCTCCATGTCCATGTTTCCTACATGGAATCCTAGTATGAGTAAACTCGGGTGGCCTTTGTACTTACTTTTCTTTATTTTAAAGTAATGGTGTTACTAACTCTTTTTTCGATGTGGGACTTTCAATGAAATTTCAAAACCCAATTTTAAAAATTGTGAGGACGCAATTTCTTAAAGGGGGAAGATTGTAACGGCCCGAAATTTTGAATAAATCTTGTTTCCTAATTTCATGTGTTATTTTATTTTTATACTCAACAAAAATTTTTTATTTGATAAACATGATTATAATTAAAATGAGACCATTGGGTTTTGACTGTTATATGACCATCGGTCAATATGACTTCTGTGAACAAAATGTTTTGATTATTGTCTCAAAAAAATAAGTAATCTTGGTTAATTATTATAGAAAGAAGATTCGATGGCCTCACCTAGTAGTCTTGGACCGATCGAAGCCCATCTATCAGAACTTGGGAAGGAGGTAGCACCATTGGGCTTTTCTCTAGACCAAACCCAAGCCGAACTTCATCATGTGAAGCTAGAATGGAATCGCCTTCGCGAGAAGTTCAAACTGATAGAAATTACTACTCGGGCAATGTTGGTCGAGCCTCCCTCGGACTCTCTCACCTTAGCACACCTTACACTTAGGTCCTATGCTGGTGTGATAAGGGGCTATGTAAGAAGACCGTAACTACCTTGTGTAATACTTTGTTATAAATAAAAATTGGGATTTCTTCTTATGATGATAATTATGAATTTTGAAATGACCGGATAAATATAGTATGCATATTTTTGATGAATTTTAGAAAAAGGATATTTTAAAAATGTTTATGTAAACCTTAAATAATTAAAAATGTGTAATGATTTCCGAAAAATGGTCTTCTACAATTATGTTCAGTACGAAATTTCGAGTCTAATAAGATCAACTTGATTTTTGATGAATAGTAAATTATGAATAGTGATTTTATGATTAGGATTAGTAATATGACCAAATGGATTAGTAATCTCACTTAAAGAAAGTTTTAAAAAAATCTAGGCACCTTGATTAAGTAATGTGATTCAATAAAATGGTTAAATAACGGTTTCATAAATTATTATTCAAGTATTAGTTTTTTCGGGTGAATAGTGTTTTTTAATTAAAAATTAAATTAAAAATATTTATAAAAATATTTTTATAAAATGGATTTCATTTTTGAACTCAGAGCACTGATATTATGTTATGGTAATTTTTGGGTTTTTTTCTGAAAAAAATGAATTTTTGGTGAATAGTGTATTTATTTAAAAATAAATTTAAAAATATTTAGAAAATTATTTTTATAAAATGGAGTTCATTTTTGAAATCAGAGCATTGATATTTGGTTAGTGTGAAATTTTGAGATTTTTCTGAGAAAGTTGAATTTTCAGTGAATAGTAAAAATACAGTTTTAGGGTTTCAGTATGTTTAATGACATCATAACTGTGTCATGATGATGTCATGAGATATTTTAAGGGTTGTCCGGCCAAGGGTATTGAATTATTGTTTTTGGGGCCCCATGTGGCCTAACTCCATGATAAATGCCATGGGAGAGCACATGGGTTTGAGAAAAGCACATGTGAGGTGTCCCTTGGCCATTAATGCCTTGTCCCCTCACTTTCCCTATAAATACCAAGCCCTCCTCTCATCCATTCGACTCCCCACTCTTCCCCAAAGAAGTTCTGGTCTCATTACCTCCCAAGGAGTCCTCCCAAGGTGCCCCCAAGCCCTCAAGGTCCCAACCTTTGAGGTTTAAGTGTTACATTTTAAGGTAAGGGATCAGACCCCTCTCTTTCTTTTCAAGTGATCTCTTTTATGTCATTCCTTTTATGATCCATGTTCTTATGTTGGAGGATATTCTTTTATAATCCTATTACTGCCCTTTTTATGTTCATATAATGAGAGATCCCCTCTTACTCTCATTATTTCGTTTTATGAAGTTTTAAGTGGCGCCGTTAGGCTGCCAAAATTTTTGTAACGGATTCTTTCTCCCTTCTCATTTTTCAAGATCTATTTTCATGTAAAGTATTTCAAGTTAATTTTTATCATGTTGGGGTATGATATCTAAATTTATCATACTGATATTTTATGATCATATGATGAGAGACCCCATTTTATCTCTTCAATTCAGCATTTTGATGTTTTAAGTGGCGCCGTTAGGCTGCTGAATTTTTGAGGGATTCTTTCACCCTTCTCTTTTTCAAAGTTCTACTTTCATGTCAAGTCTTTCAAGTTCCTTTCTATTATGTTGGGGTATGATATCTATATCTATCATACTGGGCTCTTATGTTCATATGATGAGAGACCCTATTTTACCTTGTCAATTCATTTTTGTTGAAGTTTAAGTGACGCCGCTTGGCTTCCGAATTCTCACAAGAGAAATCTTATTTTTGTCTTCCTTTAATATCCTTTATTTCATATGGTATATTTTCAAATTTCATTACCATGTTCTTAAATCCCTTATATTTTTCCCTCTACTATTTTATGGGTCATTTATGAATGTTTGACCCATGTCCCCTCTCTTCTCAATGTTTTCTAAAACCTTGTAACATAGCCGTTATGCTGTAGAATTTTCGTCTCAAAGTGCCTCTCTCTCTTTTATAAAAATTATTTTATGTTATAAAGTGAATACTTAAAGCTCTTATTTCTACAGGGGTATTCACATATATATCAAAATGTTCTATTTTAAATTCTGGGATTTACATACATGAAACCCTCTTTCCCTTTCCGTTGGTTGAAAGTGACATAAAGATCATGTCTTTAAAGCAGTTTTTAAAACGTTATGATTATGGAATGAAACCCATTTATTTTATGCTATATGGGTTGTTTATGAAATGATTGATGATGATATATGTGTCTCACATGATAATAAAGGCAAATTTAAGGGTGCGCCTTGATATCGCCCCATTACATTGGATAATGATGTAACCACAAGAGATTACAGTTTAAGGGTGCGCCCAGATAGCGCTCTAATGCATTGGGTAAAGAATTAATCTCTAGAGATGACCATTTTTAACGACACCTTGGGGATGGACCTTGGTGAAACGAAACTACTGTCAATATTAAATGTTGTAGCCACATCTTCAAGTTATGAAAAATGTTATTTTTATTATGATGTATCTCATTATTTCTTTCTCATGACTTAAAGTTCTTCTCATGTCCTTATTGAAGTATCTCAAGATCACATGTAAAATGTTTCTCTTGTTTCCCTTACTGGGCCTTCTGCTTACCCTTTCCTTTGATGTATGTCCCCAGGTTATGAGATGCAGTAATGAACCTAGGACGAACATAAGAAGAATCCTTTCAAGTGTTTAAGAAGAATGTTCTTTTGTTTCATGTTTTATGTTCCTGGTTTCCAAGACACTAAACCTTAAAGATCCTCGGTTTTGTAAAATGTAATGAAAGTTTATGTGATAAAAAGGCGGGATGCTATAGTTGGTATCAAAGGATGGTTTAGTTATTTATGGAAATTATGATATGAAAACTTTAGGAAGAGGCCTATAGAAAAGTTTATATATAGGAAATCTTCCTGGTATTTTGGTGAGTATTGAGTAATGGGTTGCCAAGAAAATACATCCCTGTCTGGATACGAGCAGGTAGAGGTGGCTTTGGCACAGATGTACATAGGGGTAAAACCCAAAAGCACCGCTTTGAGCTAGACTTGAACGGGAACTGGTACATGACAATGGGCCTTGCTGCACTCTTGGTTACGACACTCCCGTGGGATATGCTTGGTAAATTCATAATCTTAGTATGAACCATTATTAAAGGAACAAAATAAAGATTCACATAAGAAGATATGATCATGGATAACCTAGATTGGAACCTAGGGGATCACAAGTTAGGGTATACCTTCCTTCTATAAGTTTATCCTTCTATGCTTATAGTTTCCTTTTAATGATTATTGGCTAAGTATTCAAACCCCTAATTATACTTTCTTTTATTAGTTAATGGCGGGAAATGGTAGAACATGTCCCAACAAACAATGTGGGAGGAAATGTGATGATTCCCCTATTGATGTGACAGAGATGACCAAAGATCAAGTTGAACATATTGTGATTTTTCCAAACCAGCTATCAAAAATCAAAATTAACAATTGGTACCTAGTTGAATGACCAAACTCATCAAGGAAGGAGAAGACAAAGTCTCGAGGATGTTTATATGATAATGTTGATAAGGGAAAGAAGACCCAATTTCCTTTGTGCAAAAACTATGGAAAGGGGCACCAAGGATAATGTCACAAAGGAACCGGGAGATGTTTTAAGTGTGAGAAGATAGGGCATAAATTAGCCAATTGCTTTAAAAAAATGGATAGTGTGATGAATAGAGATAAGGTTCGATCTAATGTGCCTTATACTTTTCGATGTCATAAATATGGAGAAGTTAGACACTATCCAAGGCAATGATCTCCTGGAATGAGTGAGAAGCATGATGAGCATCAACAATCTTAGAGGACAAGGGAACAATGCAAGTTCTATGTTGAAATGGATCATGATGACTTAAGTACATGTAACTTCTTCGCAATAATTGTCTATGTCATGTTGTATTTTAGTTCTTGCTCTATGATCATATATTTTATGTTTTCTAAGGTCATCGAGTCACTACCTAAGATGAATTTATATCATTAAGTAAAACATCTATTGTTATGTACCACATGTTTATGTAGTGAAGCTGTTCTTCTTAAAAAAAGGGTGATTAGGGGATTAACAGATGATTATTATTTTGGAAGACGTTCATTATTTTGGGAACCATATTTGATCGAGGTAAATAGGTTACTATGGTATTTTCATTGAGGAGTAAGGTTGACTTATATTTTGAAGAATCGATGAATTTAAGGTGGACTTATAGTAATTTAGGTTACTTACGGGAATGATTAACCTATCTTGGGTAAAATATGTTTAGGGTAGCTACTTTTGTTATAAGATGTTAGGAGTGGTTGATGTTATTTGGAGATGAACAATGAAGTTTATTTTGGAAGACTATGTTATCAAATCTTTCTTGTATTTGGGTTTCAATCTTAGTTTGGTTTATTTTGAGGAATCTTAAGTACCATTATTTACGGAATGGTCTATGATGAACTTTGGGTAGTACCATGGAACTTTGAAGATTTAAAAGTAGTTTCCATTCCTATGGGATTCTTTTTGAAGAGTTGTTTTACCTTACCCTTTATATTTTTGGGATAATGTTTAAAGATAGAATAAATAGATAGTTGATCTTTTGTGGATTATGTGATTCTCTAGAAGATGATTCTCATGTTTTGATGAGACCAAGTAGTTTTGAATGCTCATCGTTTGGAGAAAAGATTAGTTTTGGTAGAAACTTATTAAAGTATGAAACTCTACATGAAGGTAGATATATTTCCTAATGTTTTTGTTCTATGTTGTAAATTAATTCCTCAAAGTTATGAAAAGGAACATAAAACAAAAACGTTGTTGGTTTATGTTTCCTACTAGGTAATCAAATACCGCTTACACACATCATAATTTTGGGATTTTCTGGTGGTTAACTTCCTCCTAATCATGTTTTCTATCACTCTCCTTTAGAACATGACCCTTTGTTTTCTCCTCCATGTCCATGTTTCCTACATGGAATCCTAGTATGAGTAAACTCGGGTGGCCTTTGTACTTCCTTTTCTTTCTTTTAAAGTAATGGTGTTACTGACTCTTTTTCCGATGTGGTACTTTCAATGAAATCTCAAAACCCAAATTTAAAAATTGCGAGGACGCAATTTCTTAAGGGGGGAAGATTGTAACGGCCCAAAATTTTGAATAAATCTTGTTTCCTAATTTCATGTGTTATTTTATTTTTATACTCAACAAAAATGTTTTATTTGATAAACATTATTATAATTAAAATGAGACCATTGTGCTTTGACTGTTATACGACCATCGATCAATATGACCGCTGTGAACAAAATGTTTTGATTATTGTCTCAAAAAAATAAGTAATCTTGGTTAATTATTATAGAAAGAAGATTAGATGGCCTCACCTAGTAGTCTTGGACCGATCGAAGCCCATCTATCAGAACTTGGGAAGGAGGTAGCACCATTGGGCTTTTCTCTGGACCAAACCCAAGCCGAACTTCATCATGTGAAGCTAGAACGGAATCGCCTTCGCAAGAAGTTCAAACTGATAGAAATTACTACTCGGGCAATGTTGGTTGAGCCTCCCTCGGACTCTCTCACCTTAGCACACCTTACACTTAGGTCCTATGCTGGTGTGATAAGGGGCTATGTAAGAAGACCGTAACTGCCTTGTGTAATCCTTTGTTTTAAATAAAAATTGGGATTTCTTCTTATGATGATGTTTATGAATTTTCAAATGACCGGATAAATATAGTATGCATATTTTTGATGAATTTTAGAAAAAGGATATTTTAAAAATGTTTATGTAAACCTTAAATAATTAAAAATGTGTAATGATTTCCAAAAAATGGTCTTCTACAATTATGTTCAGTACGAAATTTCGAGTCTAATAAGATCAAATTGATTTTTGATGAATAGTAAATTATGAATAGTGATTTTATGATTAGTATTAGTAATATGACCAAATGGATTAGTAATCTCACTTAAAGAAAGTTTTAAAATAATCTAGGCACCTTGATTAAGTAATGTGATTCAATAAAATGGTTAAATAACAGTTTCACAAATTATTATTCAAGTATTAGTTTTTTCAGGTGAATAGTGTTTTTTAATTAAAAATTAAATTAAAAATATTTAGAAAATTATTTTTATAAAATGGATTTCATTTTTGAACTCAGAGCACCGATATTATGTTATGGTAATTTTTGGGGTTTTTTTATGAAAAAAATGAATTTTTGGTGAATAGTGTATTTATTTAAAAATAAATTTAAAAATATTAATAAAATTATTTTTATAAAATGGATTTCATTTTTGAAATCAGAGCATTGATATTTGGTTAGTGTGAAATTTTAGGATTTTTCTGAGAAAGTTGAATTTTCAGTGAATAGTAAAAATACAGTTTTAGGGTTTCGGTATGTTTAATGACATCATAACTGTGTCATGATGATGTCATGAGATATTTTAAGGGTTGGCCGGACAAGGGTGATGAAATATTGTTTTGGGGGCCCCATGTGGCCTAACTCCATGATAAATGCGAAGGGAGAGCACATGGGTTTGAGAAAAGCACATGTGAGGTGTCCCTTGGCCATTAATGCCTTCTCCCCTCACTTTCCCTATAAATACCAAGCCCTCCTCTCATCCATTCGACTCCCCACTATTCCCCAACGAAGTTCTGGTCTCATTACCTCCCAAGTAGTCCTCCTAAGGTTCCCTCAAGCCCTCAAGGTCCCAACCTTTGAGGTTTAAGAGTTACATTTTAAGGTAAGGGATCCGACCCCTCTCTTTCTTTTCAAGTGATCTATTTTATGTCATTCCTTTTATGCTCCATGTTCTTATGTTGGAGGATGTTCTTTTATACTCTTCTTACTGCCCTTTTTATGTTCATATAATGAGATATCCCCTCTTACTCTCATTATTTCGTTTTATGAAGTTTTAAGTGGCGCTGTTAGGCTGCCGAAATTTTTGTAACTAATTCTTTCTCCCTTCTCATTTTTAAAGATCTATTTTCATGTAAAGTATTTCAAGTTCCATTTTATCATGTTGGGGTATGATATCTAAATTTTTCATACTGATCTTTTATGATCATATGATGAGAGACCCCATTTTATCTCTTCAATTCAGCATTTTGAAGTTTTAAGTGGCGCCGTTAGGCTGCCGAATTTTTGAGGGATTCTTTCACCCTTCTCTTTTTCAAAGTTCTACTTTCATGTCAAGTCTTTAAAGTTCCTTTCTATTATGTTGGGGTATGATCTCTATATCTATCATACTGAGCTCTTATGTTCATATTATGAGAGACCCTATTTGACCTTGTCAATTCATTTTTGTTGAAGTTTAAGTGACGCCGTTAGGCTGCCGAATTCTCACAAGAGAAATCTTATTTTTGTCGTCCTTTAATATCCTTCATTTCATATGGTATATTTTCAAATTTCATTACCATGTTCTTAAATCCATTATATTTTTTCCCTCTACTGTTTTATGGGTCATTTATGAATGTTTGACCCATGCCCCCTCTCTTCTCAATGTTTTCTAAAACCTTGTAACATAGCCGTTATGCCGCAGAATTTTAGTCTCAAAGTGCCTCTCTCTCTTTTCTAAAAATTATTTTATGTTATAAAGTGAATACCCAAATATCTTATTTCAACAGGTGTATTCACATATATATAAAAATGTTCTATTTTAAATTCTAGGATTTACATACATGAAACCCTCTTTCCCTTTCTGTGGGTTTAAAGTGACATAAAGATCATGTCTTTAAAGCAGTTTTTAAAACGTTATGATTATGGAATGAAACCCATTTCTTTTATGCTATATGGGTTGTTTATGAAATGATTGATGATGATATATGTGGATCACATGATAATAAAGGCAAATTTAAGGGTGCGCCCTGATAGCGCCCCATTGCATTGGATAATGATGTAACCACAAGAGATTAGAGTTTAAGGGTGCGCCCAGATAGCGCTCTAATGCATTGGGTAAAGACTTAATCTCTAGAGATGACCATTTTTAACGACACCTTGGGGATGGACCTTGGTGAAACGAAACTATTCTCAATATTAAATGTTGTATCCACATCTTCAAGTTATGAAAAATGTTATTTTTATTATGATGTATCTCATTATTTCTTTCTCATGCCTTAAAGTTCTTCTCATGTCCTTATTGAAGTATCTCAAGATCACATGTAAAATGTTTCTCTTGTTTCCATTACTGGGCCTTCTGCTCACCCTTTCCTTTTATGTATGTCCCCAGGTTATGAGATGTAGTAATTAACCTAGGATGAATATAAGGATAAGCCTTTCAAGTGTTTAAGAAGAATGTTTTTTTTGTTGTTTCATGTTTTAAGTTCTTGGTTTCCAAGACACTAAACCTTAAAGATCCTCGGTTTTGTAAAATGTAATGAAAGTTTATGTGATAAAAGGGCGGGATACTATAGGCCATCTTGAGGGAAGACATTGGCGAGACCCATAGTGGGTCTCCACACCATATTAGAAACTGAGTAATCAAAGAGCACCTGCATGGGAGATCTCAATTTAGTTTCAACCATGCAGATTGAATTCCTTATTATGAACCCACCGACATAGGGTGGGTTCCTACACAGTAGAGGTAGGGGGGGTCCAAATAGGAGGAACCTGAAACAAACACCGACTCTGAACTCACCACTTCCCCAGGACACAACATCTATAATAGGCAACACCCACAACTCAAAACTGCTTAAGGGGGAGGACTAGCCATTAGAGAGTTTATACTCCACAAGACACAACCATGAAAACATCGTGAAAGAGGCCAACATGACCTCCAAAATAAGATCCCCCTCCCAAACAGACAACCACATGAAGAGGAAACTTAATCGGTATCTTCCCAGACAATAGAAGACAGGTTGGACGTGCATTCCCTGGCACCAAGAAACTGCCTGAATGTGTTAAAAGCTTCGCTCCGAGACCTATGGTTGGAGATCTGATGTATTGAAGCATCTGATGCACTGCTGTCAGGAACTAACAACCCCTAACTGAAACTTCATCCTCTGGAAAGACCGCTTAAAGACTTCCCCAGGTTACCCAAATAGCCACACCGTTGACAAGCCTTCAGAAGATTATGGTGAACGACTTTGAGTTCCCAACTCGACCACATTGGAATCAAATGATTGTGTGGTCTTAGGAATGAGAAAAAAGAATTGACAAAAAATTCATGCCAAGAACATATTCCCCCATTTCACTATCTACACCAGATGGGGAACCCTTCATGAGTACCTTGAAAAACAAGATTGTCATTTGTCCTAGTCTGTGACCCCAACTTGGAAGGAGAAGATAAGAATCACACTTCTCTAGCCTGAACATGAACCTTCAAATAAAACTAGGAAAATTTTCCATTCACAACATCTCGGGTTCCTAAAGACCCTAAGAAACACTCGAGTTCCTGAAGTTACACTGCAACCTCTATCAAACCTCGACCACCACATAGAAAACAAGTAACAATGAAAATAAAATAACCCCACCACTCCACTGGGAGTCTGGGTAAAACTAACAACTGGCAATGACCCCTTGGGTACCTCTGAACATTTCTGGGTGGCATAATTTAAACAAGAAGCACAAAAACAACTAGAATCACATCACAAAACAAGCCTCCACATTTAACCATAAATCATTCACTCAAACTCAAAACATTATTTCTACCTTGAAACACCAGCTCAAAAACAAGCATCAAGCCCATAGAATAATACACTACAAAACCAAACCTTAACCCCACTTTCACAAATAGCCATTTTCAAAACCATCCCATTTAAAACCATCTAAATTCTAAAACCCCCCTTTTTAAAACCCACTTTCCTTTTTTAAGATTTCCTAAACAAAATTCGTCCCGGCACATCACTAATCAAAACATGCCTTTGGAAAACAAAAAAAGCCTTGAAAACTGAGCACCCACCATTGGTATTCTATGAAACCTAATGTGTGTACATTATTGTGCCAACTAAAGCACCAATCCATGCATACCAATAACCATCAACATCCAATTACATTCATCCATACATGTGGGAATCCATATAAATACCAAAGCTCAAACAGATCATTTCCAAATTCCTTTTTCCAAGAGACATTAGTTTCATACTTCAAAAAAATTTCAAAAGCCCCAATTTTTTTTCTAAATACACTTTTGATTTACACTTTACAAAAGCTTTAAAAGATCCCAAAAAAATTCCCCAAAGAACATCCATTTTCAAAAAAACTCATTGCATTTTTAGACAAACCAAGATTTTCATTTTGGAAATCCAATTTCAAAGGGCTAATCATCATTTTTCCACTCTGAGTGAAACATCCCAAAACCAACTAAAACTCACACCAAGAACATTCAAAAACAACCAATTCACTCAATGAATCAAGATTCCAAATTCTTAAATAAACAACTGCAACACACAGTTTGGTCACATGGTTTGGATGACCGTGCACCAATCGGGTGAGCACATAGGTAGTCATCAGAGGTGATTGTATAGTCTATGCACAGCTTGCCAGGCTGTGCACAAAATCCATGCACCCCTCCAGAATGACCACCAAAACTCAAAACTAATAGAAACACGCAAACAAGACTAAGGTGCCTACATAAACTTTGAGGCAAGACCATCCCGGACCACCCTAGAAATTCAAGGGTCATTTTGAATAGGTGGTGATCAAGAACCTACCCATAATTAACCACTTGGATTCCGACAATCCTAACTTCAAACTATCAGAAATCCCCAAAGGGCATGGGCTAAACCTTCCTCTGATGCCATTTTGTCATGAACCAACCTGGGTTGACCATGAACCGGTCACCCAAGTTGGTCCATGGAAAGGACCAAAGAGAGTTCCTGATCCCCATGGGCTGGAAACTAGTTCTGGGCATCAAAACAAGTAGTTGAGAATGATTTAGCCCAGAAAATAAAAGACAGATAAATAGAAATAAACTGAACAAACAGGTAAACACTAACAGTGGAAAAAAATAAAATAAAGGTATCCAATACCTCCAAGTGACCCCATGGGTCACCATCAAACATAAAACCAAGTTCGAGCGATCCAAAACTAAAACATGAAACTGAAGAGATAAAGTAGGCATGAGCACTGATATGCTCAGTAGGAAAGCCAAAAATACAACAACACCCTATGCCACTGCCATTAATAAGAAATCCAAATCTTGTTAATTTTAAAATAAGGCATAACAAAATAATGTCTTTAACTCCTTTAAAATTCAAATAAAAATCTTGCATTTCCAAGGAAAACATTTCTATTCCATTTTCAAAATAGGTTTTGTGCATGCATTAACATTTCAAAATTAATGGAGACCAACTTAGATTTAAAAATATGGTTTTCAAAAAAGAGGGAACAAGCATGAAACAACTAAATTGAAAATCATATCACAAGCACAATGGGAAGTCCTTAAGCATCTAGTGTTAGCTGGGGACCTAATATCTTCGTGTCTCGGTGAAATGTGGCTTAGAAGGCCATGACCCTCATAAAATGTGGCTTAGAAGGCCACAACCCTCAGAAAACGTGGCTTAGAAGGCCACGACCCTCAGTCATTTATATGTTTAGTTAGTGTTGCAATCGTCAAAACTCCAGTGAAACCGGGTCAAGTCACCTCCGTACCACTAGCCCAAAATTCCTAGTTTCCCCCACCTAGATAACTGGGTTTCCCATTGTGCTCTGTTTCAAGTGGTGGTGAGTTTTTATCAAGAAAACATATATGTACACAACACTTTCTTTATCCAAAAACCATTCAACCTCTCACCATTATTCTCCCTCCTTAAGTGAATCCCCCTTTTTATGTCATAAAACATCGCATAATCCTCTTCATTAGGTAAATATAACAAATCACACATTTAACATACACATCATATTTCTAAAATAATGGGGAATGCCTTAAGAGGGGTTTTTCACTTTCACTATTCATTTTCAATGTTCCAAACATGCCTCATTACTCCACATGAATGATTTTTCTTTAGAAAACATGTTCACCCAAAAATCATTTTGGAGATCATTTTGGAACTTCTTGGGAAAAAAACGTGTCATTTCACTTTTACAACAAAATCGGCCAAAAGACCACACGTATTTGGAAATACATACTTTATGTTTTAAACATTAAAGAAATCACTTTTCAAGAACCAAAACCATTTACAAACATATATATATATATATATATATTTCATATGTATTTCATGTTGAAGAATAAGATTCACTTTTAATAAAACAGTAAGCAATTATGGAAATTCTAATTAAAGATCAGGGCATAGGGGACCTACCTCAAACATTTCGTTATTCGTCGACGACCACTAAAACTGAAACTTGGTGCATACATGCACATGAATTTATACATACATATATATATACACTTCTAGCTGCATTGCACATATTCCCCATGCCATGAGGGAATATGTTCAAAGAGGGCATATATATATATATATGCCTTACCCTATGCATGTACATGTAGGATACCTCGACAGCCGCGACCCAAAACTATCATAGAGAGGTCCAGCAAACTACACATATCATTTAAAAAATTAATAGAACACTTTATGAAACACTTCAAAATTAGCACCACAAAATAAACGCACCAAAATTATATCAAAACGTAACTTTAAAACCAAAGGTACACCAAAGTGAAATTAAAACATACTTTCATCTTTTGAAAGAATTTAAAAAACATATTGACAAATGAACAATAAGTAAAACATTCCCAAAGTGGTACATTTCCCATCATAGATCCTTTTTCTACACATATGCACCTCATGTACCCACAAAAACACATGGCGCACTTCTTAAAAAATTGATTAAACACGTACAGAGATTTTCACAACAAGGCACACACACAAAAATACCCCCATTTTCATAGTCAAACCCACTTTTGAAAATATACGCACACCAAAACAATATACAAACATGTTTCAAACACTTTATAAGATTTAATAAACCACTTAAAAATTTTATGAAACAACCCCAAGCAGTATTACCAATCTTTGAACACAAAATCCCACTCAAAAATATCTTATAAGGACAAACACACACCAATGTCATACCAAAACACATCACAATAATGCAAGAGAGTCTAAAAAAATACCAAAGGCTCCAATTAAAACCAAATCAAATAAGGCAATAAGAGAATCCTCACCTCAAATAGTGACCGAAAAACTGAGACGGACTGAAAACACAAAGCATCGACCAACGCACTACAAGATAAGCACAACAAACCTTAAAACACATAAAGGATTCCACATAATAACTACGAAACCAAATGACGATATAAATCCATACCTCAGATGTCGGCAAAAAACTGAAAAAGGGTCAATCCACTTCGCCTTTAGCAGCAAATGTTAGATTACAAAGCAACATCACCCGGGTGAGGCACCACACACCATTCAATTGGAAGAAAACCACAATGGGTCAAAACCTAAGATAGGGTTTTCGTCCAAACAAAAATCAGGCGATGGGGAAATAGAGAAATTATCCAAATGAAGAAGGAGGATGGAGGGGAGTCACCGGCGATGGCAGCGATGACCTACGCTCGGGATGGCAGTGACCACAGTGAAGACTCGGGGGAGGAGGTCGTCAGCGCGACTATTCGGTCAGCGAGTGAGGAGGTCGGCTCGATAGGGGGGAGGCGCGCGACCAGAGAGGCAAGGGAGGGAGAGCGGGATGCTGGTGGGGGCTCGCTGGATGGAGGTCATGGGAGGGAGAGTGGCCAAAGGGAGGGGCAGTGGCATGATGCAGGAGGAAAGGGGGAGGGGTGAGGCGCGACGTGAGGGGAGAAGGGGAGAAAGGAGAGAGAAAATGAGGAAAGAAAATAAAAAGAAAAGAAAAATGAAATAAAGAGAATAAAAAGGAAATAAAAAGAAAATAAAAAGAGAATAAAAAATAAAATAAAACCCAATAGAAATGAAAACTAAAGCTATTCTGAAAAAAAAATAATTTAATAAAATAATAATCAGTTGATAATTTTATAATTATAATGATAATTTAACATTAATAATCAAATTGAAATATCAACTGAAATAATAATAATAATAATGATAATGATAATAATAAGATTAGTAACAGTAATAATAATACTCATTTTCTAACACTAATAATAATAATAATATTTTAAACACTAATAATAATATTATTTTTATTTAAAAAATTATTTAAATTTTATTTTATTTAAAACACAGGCAGACCGCACAGTTACTTGGGGCGTAGCTGCAGGGTTCCCAAATCGTGCACGACCCACGTGCCAGATACTACCAAGCCCAAAACGCCCATTTATAAATAACAACCCATAAAAAAATCAAACTGGATCTCAACCTTCTCAAACACAAAATAAAATAAGACCAAGGATGAATAAAATAATTAAAATAGGATAGTGTCGGTTCGGGGTGTGACAAACATGAACATCGACTGAGGTATGTTCATCATGATTGTTCCTTATTCCTTTCTTTCTCGTTTTCTTTGTTCATCGTGAGTGTTCTCAATTTCCCTATGGTTAGACATATACCATGTAGTTGATAATTTTTCACCCATTTCTTTGTGAAACAATTTGATATTGTAGATATGGGATTTGAATGACGTGAAAGTGGTGAAATAATGGAAGCAACGGTGAATCAGATGGGTTTTCCAACCTGATTTCATGTGCTTTGGCGTGAAATGAAGAACACCATTTGAAGGAATTTTACAAATGAATTGAAGGAAAATTATTATTTTTGATTATGGAATGACTTCCCAGGGATCGATTCTTTATTTTCCAGCAAGGTTCATTTCCAGATCGAAGGCTAGAGGAATGACCAAAGATGCACAAACCAGGTTTGAGAATCTCTAAATTTCATCAATACACAAAGTGTAACTCGGAGTCACACATTGTGTGGACCCATTATATTGATGATTAGGTTTTCAAAGAAAGTTAAAAATCACATGGAATGTGACTGGATCACATGACATGTGATGTTCCCCCGATGGATTGGCGTATACCATAAAGGGTACATAGACACAGGCTGGAGTACACGGGCATGGGCACACTATGTACTCCTACATAGACATGGCCTGAGAAAATGTACATGGGTTAGGACATGTACTGCTACACGGTTAGAGTACATAGCAAAACATTATGCCTTATATAATTACATGGACACAGACATGAATACTGACACAAGACATGGGCTGTTTACACGGGAAGAACCTAGGGTCAAGGGGACATGATGTGTAACCCTACTGCATGACGTTTACTCCTAAGAAGTTGGATTGAATCCCTAATCCTCTATATGTTAGAAAAGTTTCATTAGGGTGATTTCCCCATATCATTTCACTGAGGGTTAGTATAGAATCACCTCCTACTCCAAGGATAGTGATCCCTTCACCAGGAATTCTTTGATAGAGTTGTTGGAATCCTTCCGTGAGTCCTAGAGTGAGATCCTGTAATCATCTTCGTGCCCTATGTGAAGTTTATGGTATTGTTGGGACAAACACTACACGAGCTCTAATCCTTTACTTAGTAGGTTAATCTAGGCTGAGTTGTTGGTATACCCCATGGCCTTAGGAGTGATCCTCATATGTGTATCATATCTCTTCAGAATTTTAGTGTGTAATTCCTATGGTGAAACCTGATGAGAATTACCTCTCAAATGGATGCCATAAGTGATTTCATACTCAAGAGCATGTTCTCCCGAATGAGTGATTTGTGGAACCTTTGAGTTGGAATCATTGGATGGCATTACAATTGTGACTTACTTTTAGACTGTGTGTATTTTTTGGGTATATCTAGATATTATTACTATATGTGTTGTAGACATATACCTATATAGTGATGAATGCATTATTTTTCTGTATGTTTTTTGGTTTTGCGGTGTCCTACTTGGTATTGTTATAATCACCCCTGTGTGGGATTTTCAAGAATGTGTCATGTATTGTACATATGATTGACCTTTTGATAGAGTCTTAGAAGGAATTGGACCATACAATGCTTAGTGAGACCGGACAGACTGAGGTGTGTTCCTACGACATTTTTACAGTAGTACCTACTATTACTTTCAGGTTGGGATTATTATTAGACTCTTTTTGGTGGGTTTTTACTTGGATTTATTTACATTCCTTCACTTCATGTTGTACTTTGGTTGTGGTATTTAGATGTATGCATTTATGGTTGTTCAGTTGATTTTACATTCCATCATTGTATAGTATTGGAGATGTGTGTGTTTGTAGAGGTACTTAGGCTAAGGCCTCCCATGTCAGTGATATTCCTACATGGTACTAGTCAAAACCACTAACCTATTGGAAGTAGGCTTGGGGAGTCATGGAACTGGCCCCATTGGGATGGGTTGTGAAAAAACCACCTAACTCATTATCTTTAAGCTTCCATTTTGTAATCCTGAAAGACTTTTCTTCCTTTTTTTCAGTCACTTGAAACTTGAATACTTAGTTACTACTTTCCTCAAAAAGGAATCAATCAATATTATGGGAAACCCCTTTTTATTTTTTCTAGTATTAGTCTAGAAAAATATTCTTCTTTTATTTATAAACTAAAAATGTATTTTTTTTCTCTTTATTTACCTCAATTTTTCCATTTTAGAAAAAATAAACCTTCAATATTAAGAAACATACTCCTTCCGTGATGAAATACTCAATCAAAAACTGAATCCACCAACTTATAACAAACTGGTGGATTAAAAATACACCTATATCATATCCACAACACCCACCATGTCACTTGTATCATTTTTCAAAATTTAGTGTGCATGGTTGGATTCATCCTACAAATTATGACTTCAAAATGATTAAAATAATCAAACCTTATTTTTCTTGAACCTAATTATAATTATAAGGTTAATCCTATCCATATATTTTGCTAAAATATTTATCATATTCCATGATTAATAAAATCTATCAAAATTTATACTAGTTAATACACATAGAAAATTCAAAAAGGGGTGGTCCTTACACACATATAATATCATGTCTACGAAGAGTCCATGATGCTTACACATCTCTCATTGATGATTATGGTTCCTCAAGATGATGATTACATAGGACATGATTGATATTTATGCAGATAAAACTAATGGTTATACAGTCTAAAAATGATGCGTATAAGAAACATATGATCTTTATGCATCACTTGATGAATCTTAATCAAACATTAAATGATGTTTACATAGGATATATTGATATTTACATAACCTAAACTTAGCTAAAAATCTCAATTTATTCTCTAAACTAATTTTCCAGAAACCATCCATAACTCCTTAAAACCTCTTCCAACTTTTAGAATGCAAACTTCAAACACTAATAAAGATTGCATTGAAGATTCATTTGACTTCATTGTCCATAAAAAAATCCAAAACAAACACCTAGAGGATTTTTTCCAACACTTTATTTTTTTAGATAGTTCACCTTAATTATTGAGTTAGAGTATTCTCCACCTTTTCATTATGGTATTGACCTCAATACTCACACATCCTATACTAAATTTTGTGAGATTTATTGATTAGTGTTTCCATGTTTATAAATTATAAACTACTCCAAACCACAGGGAATTAACAATGATCTATTGGTGAAAAAGTTTTTGGAATCATTATTTGGAAGATGTTATAGGAAATAATTTAGTTTATAGTTAGGGAAAAAAAATTTCCCTCTCTTTTTTTTTGTTTTATGAGTTTAAAGTAGGTTCTCTTTATTTTCATTTTTGTTTTACTTTTATGTGTATTTTATTATTAACTATGATTGTAATAATAAAATTTATATTGATTAAACATGAAAATTTCACTATTTAGGTCATGTACCTTCATATCAAATTGAATAACATAGAAGGATTCATTAGAAAGAAATATGGAGCCTAAAACCATACCGGAGCGATGATGAGACACTACTTCATGGCCAGAAATATTCATTCAATGAGGCTTTGTCATAAAATGAACCACTATGGATCCTTTTGGATCAAAATTAAGCTTAGTTTGACACCCCATTCCTTATTTTAATAGGGAAAGGGTGGTGAATAGTGTATAGTATTTATAACATGGAAATGGGAGGCCTTAGCTTGATGTATCTGTATATATTCTCACAACCAAGCTCCATGAAACAAAGAAAAGTAATAATAAACTAGAAACTCTAGAGAGTTAATAATTAATGAAATGAACTCTAGGAAAAACATCAAAGTACAAAAATAAGTTAGTAAAAAGGAAAAAATACATGCCCATCCAAGATGTGTCCCAACCTAAAAAAATTGAAAAGTAGGAGAGATCCCAACTCATGATCTTTGAGTATAACCATCAAAACATGGATAAATCCTATAATTACTTTAATGATTTTCCAAAACCAAGTCTACCATGATATTCAATGATATATATATATATCATCTACATAATTAATGACACATTTATAAAAATACCAGGGATGGGTGAGTATAAATATACCCAGTTGGTCACCCTAAAAAACATAAAGAAATAGTACAAAAAATGGTTATCTTAAACCCTGAAGAAAATTGGAGGTAGAAACCAAACTATATAGATATAATCATAAAGGCATCCCAATAGAGGATAGAGAAAACTTGGTCTTTATAGTAAGAAATTAATGATGAGTACACCATAGTTCCATGAGCTGGTGTCAGACCAATGCTAGAAGTATAATGTAAAACTCATCAAAATATAATGGAGGACATATTACTTAGTAGTAGATTCCTCAACTGAGGGAGTTCAGAATCTATTAGAGAACCCTATCCCCCCATAACTTAGTGATTTTGGAGCAATAGATCCACATATAGAGGACCCATGCCCTAATGATTATGGTTAGTATCAAATCTAACTATACATAGGATATGGGATACTTATGTCCAAAGAGTCCCATCATCAATGGAGTACTGATCCCTGCATAAACTCCAATAATCACACCCGAATCACACTATTATCCTAATCTAAGTTTTAGAACAGAATATATACTCATTATGCCTCACAAATGTATGAGTTTGTCCCAAAGTATCATATCATAAGTGAACATAGATAAACATCATATGAAAGCATGATTCATGGTGTGAAAGAGGAGTTTATGCTATGAGGTTTTCTTGACCAATTCATGGTGTGAAAGATCCATTCACTCCATGAATTAACTTCTAAATGCGTGAGAAATTTTTTTCATGAACATTAATGATATGAAGTAGTTGTTTATATCATGAAGATGAACTCTATAAGACTAGGTTCCCAAAGTATTTCAATGAATTTACTAATTCATCTACGATCGCCACAGGAATCATATCAAGACATGTCAATCAGGTTTTCCACCTTACCAAACATATGTTTCCAATCACCCATCATCCGAAACAGTTATCTTTGAATGTCAAAATGGCCTAATATTTATCTACAATGTTCTTTACATTCAATAATCCATATATCTAACCCATGCATTCCCATCCATCACTAAAATGAGCCACAAACTCATCATCAATCATGGAACCCCATGTCAATTGGGTTACACACATCAATCACATAACCATAGCTTGAATATTAAGTTTTATTACATTCAAACCAATCCATAAAAAGTATTATCACCAACCGCATGGGCCTAAAATGAATAATGTGAAGAATGAGGGATAAATCCACCAAACACCAAAGTGAATATCATTGTTTTCCAATATAAGTTTATCCAATAATCACTATTGTTAAACATGAATAATGGGGAAATGATACCATCAAAAAATAAAACATGGTCTATTAAAGTACATAAGAGAAATTATGTGATTCTCCATAGATAAACCATTCTTTGATATAATTCATAAAAAGAGATTAAGAAACCATAAATAAAAAAGACCTACCTCATCATTGGATTGATTTCTAGTGAATAATGAATCTACTATGATTCAATTAGAAATTTTTGAGAATTTATTTATCAATGATAAGAACCAAATAGATTCTAGTTTCCAAAACTTGGTATTAGTATTCCAAGGATCAATGATAGGAATCTATGTATGGAAGATCTTTGAAAATTTACTTGGAGTTTCCTAGATTTTGGGAGGTCCGATGAGGAAAATCAAAGGTCTTGGGTACTTATAAACATATTAGTTATCAACCCATTCATGGATTTAATCCATGTTTTGTGCCCTAAACCTCACAAAGTTTATATCCACTGAAGAAACCATTAATAGATCCATAATAGATTAATTA
Source organism: Viscum album (assembly GCA_963277665.1). Lineage (NCBI taxonomy): Eukaryota > Viridiplantae > Streptophyta > Magnoliopsida > Santalales > Viscaceae > Viscum > Viscum album. The sequence goes on from OY728128.1 coordinate 615,756,967, forward strand.
TTTCATACAGTGAACATACTTATTCACACCTTGAATCCTTCAAATCAAGCACCTCCTAAAACTCTTCCCTAAGAATTCATGCAATGAGTTATGTATTCACACTATGATTTACTACTTGAAGATTAAAATTGAACAAATCAATCATTCTCCTCCTCAAAGTATCTATGGTAACCCCTATCACCCAAAACACATCATAAATATTGGCTTGGAATGTTCTGAGATGATACTAAAGGAAGGGTTTCATCCTGAAAATTTCAAATCTTCCTCATATAAAAACTAGAGTCATTACATTCTCTCTACCTTCAAGGATTTTCACCCTAAAAGTAAAAACCTACTCAAGAGGTGAGGGTACTACACCTGAATCTAGTTTTCATGATCCCAATATCTCTATCTAATATTATTTTATTTATAAAGGATGTTCACCAAGGTAATGGTATTACCATGAAGGATCCTCTACTTATAATCCTTGATGGCCACTTAGTACTCTAAAATTATGTATTCATTATCGACGTCTATCTTACTCCATTCTATAATGTATTATGGGTCATTCACATATCTCCTCAAAGGTGATATATATAAGATATCATGCACTCAGTCCATCTTAAAGGGTATTTCAAATTGCTATGAAACCTCATAAACCTTTCATAGTATCTAGAAATACTCGTTGAACCTCAGGGATAACTTTCTACCCCAATGAAACCTCCAAAAAATACATCATAGAGATACCTTTAGGAGGACTTAGTATCTCTAATCGAACTCCAAGGGATTATAACATGAGTTATCATATGATTTATTCAAACTATGATATTCCCTCACATGCTTGTGGATCACATGAAACTTATAAATCGTCACCTTCACCAACTATAGTCCAATAAGATATGTCACCCCAATCTCTAGCCAGTATAAGGGTGAGATGAAGGGTCTCCTACACAGAGCCTTAAATGGTTCCATGTTGATAGTATAGTGATATATATTATTATAATTTAACTCCACTAATGTTATGTGATCCTATCTACCCCAAACAATGTCTAACATGCAGGATCCCATTATTTCCTCTAGAAAATGAGTGGTTTTCTCTGTCTAGCCATCCTTGTGGGGGGTAAAATGTTGTTCTCATCTGTAATTGGGTCCCAAAGGCCTCCCATAATCCCCTCTACAATAGTTATGTTATCTAATAATTATAATTGGAGATAATAATCAAAGTTACTCCATGAATTCAAATGATCTTATTTATGTAAAAGCACAACAAACTCTCAACTGAAGATTTCTCCTGGATAGAAAATAAGTGTTCCAACTTGGTAAGTTAATAAAAAATCACTCAGATAGTGTCATGTACTCTCACTATATGTGGAATAATTGTAAAAAAATCTATTTATATGTCATCCCACTTATATTCTAGGATCTCAATAGGTTGAATCAATATTTCTAGAACCAGGTGTTTCACCTTCACCTATTGACATATGAGGCCTTGAGAAACAAACTCAGAAACACTCTATCACATGATTTCCCATAAAAACTACCATATAAGGTTCTGGTACATATCCACACTCTAGTATATATATCCAAGGGGGATGTATGAAAATATCTTAGCACCTCCTCTAATAATGTGTCTGGGACTACCGTCTGTCCTGAAAAAATAATGATGTGATCCCTACCTTTATAGATTCCATCTAGTCTATATTATTTGGATATCTGGTTGAACAAAAACATACAATTGATGTCTCCCAACTGAGCCTCTCTCACATACCAAAGATGTGTTGGGGTCACTACTGTTAACTATATATAATATTCCCCTCTCTTCTCCACTAGGGTAAGTTGAAAAGTGGCCAATTACTCTGATTTCTCCTCCACTAAGCGAGAACGAGATTTCATGCTAAGAGAATTTACCACCAAATTTTCCTTTCATAGAGTATAATCTATCTCAAAGTCATAGTCCAACAGTAATTCCAACCAATGACTCTATCTCATTTTGAGTTCCCTTTGGGTAAATATATACCTAAGACTCAAGTGATCTATATAAACTACAAAATACCCATAAAAAATATAATTCCTCTATATATTCAAGTCGAAGACTACCTCTACCAATTACAAGTTGTGGGTCATATAGTTTTTCTCATGGGGTCTCAAGTACCTTGACCCATAAGGAATCAATTCCTACCTATACATCAACACACATTCGAGCCCAACTCTAGAGGAATAAAAAAACACCATATACTCGATGCCCTCCTCTAGAAGTCTCAATATAAGAGCACTGGTCAACCTTTTTCTCAGCTCCTTGAAGGCTCTTTAGAACTTCTTAGTCTAGAAAAATAGTCACCCTTTTCATGTTAATGCTGTTAAAGGAGAGAAATCCTAGAAAATTATACCATAAACCTCCAATAGAACCCCAAAAATCCTAGGAAACTCCTCACATATAACACACTCTTAGGTGGACCCCAAGTGATAATTTTATTAATCTTTGATGGGTCCACCACTATTCCATGATCGGAGATAAAATTCCCCAGAAAGTGAACCTCTTGAATCTAGAACTAACACTTTGAGAGGTTACTATATAACAGGTGATCCTAGAATAAGTCCACGACCATCCTCAAATGCACTATGTGCTCCACATTAGATGAAAATTAAATGATAATATCATCAAAAAAGATGATCATGAACTGATCTAATAAAGGTTTAAAGATATATTTCATCATTTCCATGAAAAATCTGGGAGAATTATTCACAAAAAAGGGAATCAATAGGGTATCAGAACACTTTTAGCGACATCAGAATTCCATATCTGGGATATCCTACTTGTGAACCCTACACCGGTGATATCCATACCTGATATAAATCTTTGTGAACCATCTTGTGACTCTCAACTGGTTGAATATATCATCATTCCTTGGTAAGGGATACTTGTTATTGATCATAACCTAATTTAGGTGATATTAATAAACATATAACATCAAGATAATATATTCCTTATTGATGAAAAAAATCAAGGAATCTCAGGGGGGACACTAGGTCTAATAATTCCCTTCTCACGAAGGTCCTTTAACTACACCCTCAACTCCCAAATTTTATCAAGGGTCATCTAATATTCCATAGAAGATATCAGTGTGGTACTCGGTTTAAGTCTATAAAAAATTTGATCTCCCACCTCAATAGTATCCCTAGAACATCTTCTTGGAATACATTTATATAATCCTTTACTAATACTATAATCCATATGTGTAATGACCTGAACCCCTCTGGTCCATTAATTTTTCAAAATTCAGTGATTGAGGTGTTCTGGGGAGTTACAGTGACTCATTTCAACAGTTTTCCAAAAATCTAGTTTTTGAACGGTAGGTTAGGGGTCAGTAGGTCAGTCATTATTAGGTTTTGTATAGGAAGGTTGGGAATTGGTAGGTAAGGCATCGATAGGTTGGACATTGATTGGTCGGGCATCGGTTGGTCGGGTGTCAGTTGGTTGGGCATCGATAGGTCCGCTGTCAGGAATCAATAGGTTTGATGTTAGTATGTCAGGCATCAGTAGGACAGGAATTGGTAGGTCGAGCTTTATTTGGTTTAGAATCAGTAGGTCAGGCATCAGTAGGTAGGGAATTAGTAGGTAGGGTGTCGGTAGGTCATGATTCGATGAGTGGTGTCAGTAGGTGGCGTCAGTGAGTAGTGTCGGTAGTTGGAGTCAGTGGGTCACTTTAGTGACTTTTTCAATAGAGAGTCACCCAACTATGACTCATCCATTGGTGAATTGTGATGGTGACTCACCCAATGCTGAGTGATTTCCAAATTTTCCCCGTTTTTTCAGTTTCACCTATCTTACATTTTATTTGATGTAAATCGTGTTTAAAAACTTGTTTGACAATTTCTAAAGTATTTTAAAAGGATATTAATTATATAATTAATATCCTAACACCCTAGAGACTTTTAAATATCCAATCCACATGGTCTTGAGCACGATCCAACTTTAATGTACCTAGAAACCATTTCCTTCTATTGATTTAGGATCTGGACCTTTCAGAGTTGAGGTCTTCTCATCCCTATGGGTTTTAGTTTTCTCTTGGTGTGCCCAAATCCTTTCTTCCCCATGGAGTTGTGTGTTGTGATGTGGAGTTAGAATCCAATTTTCCTTGTATTCATTCATGCTGCTCTCACACCACCCATTTTAGTGCAAGGAGGAGTTTTTGATCATCTGTTCTTTAAGGTAGGGATCCCTTAGTCTTTCTTTATTGTGTATCATGCGGGGTGGGTTAGCTAATATCCCTTTATGATTATGGTCAAATCCCAAATTTTAATTAAGGTTGTTATGGATATAATATAACATGTTATAAAGATAATTTGACCTATTATGATAATGTGTTTTGTTAAATTAGTAATAAACAAGGGATGGGGAAGACGACGATGATGATTTTTTGTTTTATTTGTTATATTTGATCCATATTGTGAGTTTTATACCTTCTTAAAATCATTATTTTTGGTGGATTTTTCTTGAAAATGGGTGATACTTTACACTTGTTATGAATCCACTATTGAACTCTAGAATTAGGAAATTGATTAACTGTGTATACCTGGTTAAATAAATGAATTACCCATGGTCAAACAAGTTCTGTGATAACCCCTAATTTATCAAAGTGGAATTAAATAATGATTCTATAAAATCTAAATACACTTTTCCTTGTTTGGTATGTATGTGTGAGTATCTTTCCTATCTTGTGATTTGTACGGGTTGTGTGGTGCTACTGTTGAGAGAACATCAGTGTGCGTGGATGGTTTAAGGGTGTAATGTAATCTCAGGTTGAGAGACTGATTGATTGTGGAATAGATGGGTAGTGGTTGGGTAGTGGGGATGGAAATTTGGGTTGTGTTATATTTATGTTACTGGGTATGGTGTTGTGATACAATAGGTCTTACGAGTATGGTTTTGATAAGGTGTATTGTGGGGTTTAGATATAAGTTGGGGGTTTTCTTGTTGAGGGAAAGGACATGCTTTGAATAATGATAATGAAAGTGGTCGGATTGGGTGATAATTGGGGACGAAGTGTGAAGTGGGGTGTCATATTATGGATTTCTTCCTCTGTTTGGATTTTTTGTGAGGCTAGTTGTGTGTTGTGGTTGTTAGTTACCTGGGTAGGAATTGAATAACTGATAAATGCTTAATAAATTCAAGATAATTGGATGTTTAGCAGATTTATTTTATCAACTTTAGAAGTGACCTTAGTTTGTCCTGATACGTTCATTTATAGTTAGCAGCAAAGGTGGAAGTGTTATGGGGTGGTTTTTTTTCTTGATAACCCATGGTTGGGATGAGTGTTTTGTACCTATATATACATACTTGTAATTTATTGTGATTCTATATGCACCCCACCCTAGTAGATCACTATGTGATGAACACCCCCATTGTTATGGGGGAGGGTGTCTTTCCCAAACATCCTGGTGGGAGGATATATGGATAGCCACCCACTCTTACCTACTCCCTCTTCTAGGTGGTGATAACCCAAGACTCTTGAGGAAGGTTGTGGTTTGTGAGGCCCATATGTGTGTGGGTGAGTTGTGTTTTCCTAGGTGTCTTCGGGATGATATGTGTTGTGGATTCCTAGGTGTTTTCGAGATGTGGTGTGGGTTGTGTCCTAGCTTTCTGTGAGTGGGATAAGATGTAGCTATGAGGACTAGGTGTGTGCAGGAAGGATGTGATGTGGTTCTTTCAGAAGATGTGGGAGCACCATTATGTTTTCCATTAGGGTGTGAGAGTGTCTTATAAATGGTAAAGTGTTGCGTGGTACCCTATCATCAATGTAGTTATTATATTACTTTAATTTACTTTATTTTTTAGTGAGTGTACCTTGGTGAGATTTTGGGATGGATAGTATACCTTGTTAGGTGCTTTTGGGTTTTACTGTTTTCCCATGGGGGAATTAGTATGCTTCTCCACTTGTGAATAAGAGACTTTGGTTTTCCCTATTGAGTATACTTTTATTCTCACCCTATATATATAAAATTGTTTTTAGGTTTCCAAGAGGACTATAGGGATTGTGCTGGGCATTACTAGCTTAGAAATTAGGACAATTTCCATGTCACTACTTAGTTTTGTTCTTTTTTACTTAATTTGAAGTTTTATGGTATTTCTCACAGTTTTATTTGAAAACATACACATGGGATGGATTTTTGGATTTATTATATATATTTATAGTGTCTTAGAATTTTTTTGAGTTTAGTACATCTTATTTCCTGATCTTGGTTACTATAAAAAGGGTAACGCCTCTCATTTTGTGATATTTGTATTCCCTTGGTGTTGGTTTCCACCCCAGAGGCTACTGGAGGCGGGAATCATGGGTCATTATCTCTCTTTATCCATTTCCAGTTTAGGAGAGGCATATTTAGAGGGAGGGTCATGATAGAATGGTATTACAGACTTTGGTTTTCCCTATTGAGTATACTTTTATTCTCACCCTATGTATATAAAACTATTTTTAGGTTTCCAGGAGGACTACGAGGACTGTGTTGGGTATTACAAGATTAGATGTTGGTACAGTTGTTGCGTAGCTACTTAGTTTTGTTCATTTAGTACTTTGGAGTTTTATTATATTTCTCACAGTTTTATTTGAAAAAGTGCATGTGGGATGGATTTTTGGTTTTACTTTATATATTTATAGTGTTTTAGAGTTGTTTTTAGGTTATTATATCTTATCTCTTGATATTGGTTACTATGAAAATGGTACTGACTCCCATTATGTGATATTTTTAAACCCTTGGTGCTAGTATCCACCTTGGGGCCTACTGGAGGTGGGACTTAGGGGCCATTATATCTCTTTCCTCATTTCCAGCTCAGGAGGGGCATCTTTGGAGGGAGGGGGTCATGAAAAAATGGTATTAGAGGTTATGGTTGAGAGATAGGATGGATTTTAGAGTTATTAACAGTGATGATTTCATGGGTTGGTAGGAAAATAGTGATAGGTGACCTCGGTGTGTGACATAGGCCAGGGAAGAACGGCTAGGACATGAGATTTTTGGGCCCCCCATGATCCGATGAAAGGAATCCGAGCTTACTGAACAACCAAGTCAGGTTACACTATTTGTAGGTTAGAGAACCTAGGAGAGGTACATGCATCATGATGACTTGTGTTTTAGTTTGAATTGGGAGTTTTAAAGAGTTTAAATAAATAACGAGTGAAAATGAATCCTAAACAAAATTCCATACTACTCAGGCTTAAGAGTTTCTTGTTTACCTTTAAGCTATGGAACCCAATCGTCATTCATGAGTGGCTTAGGTAGTAGAAGCTCAGAAGGAAAATCTTGATAATCGGAAGAGGGTTGATCCAGAGGAGGAGGAAAACTAGTGGCAAAGAATGTTACGTGCTTTACAACAGAAGACCTTGGGAAAGTACAAGGGAAATGTATCAGACATGGAGATAATGTGATGGATCGAGGAGATTTAGATCACCCTCATCCTAATCTGGGATCTGATTGAGTACTTTTTTCCATTGGCAGTTAGTCAGATGAGGGGAGCTGCACGTCAGTGGTGGACGCTGTACCTGGGGGAGAGAAGAGAGGCCGATGTTATGTGGGTTGATTTCAAGAAGGTATTCTGGGTATAATTACATTCTTCGACCATGAAGGTGGAGAAGTGACAGGAGATACTCTCACTTTATTAAGGATTATGTTGGTATGAGAGTTGGGGATCAAATTCAAGGATCTCATTCGCTTCACTCTTGATCTATTTCTGGATGAGGAGTCTCAGGTGATATTCTTAGAGAAGGTAATTTTTCCTTCTCTCTAGTACACAGTTACTCCATTAACCTTACCAACATAACTTGAGGTCCAAAAGAAGTCAAAGGTAGTTGAGAGAATGCACTCACGAGGAGGTCTAACCTGAGATGGGAGACACCAGGATTATTTGAAGGGTAAGGCTACTATAGGTAGGTCTTAGGTTCTAGGGCCTTTGAGGTTTCGACCGTCAGGGACCCAACCTTAATAGTTTATATTTCGACCATCTGGTCCTTGTGCATATCTTGTAGGACTGGGGACAATATTTTTTATCTGTGGAGTTCATGGTGACATTTAGAGTTAGTTCCTGATGACTGTTTGAGATTGGTATGGTGGAGGTGGGTAGGTTTAGTGCCTGCCTTCACAGTAGTTATCAGACAGAACGTTTCAGAAGTAGGGATAACAGGCTTCTTCTCTACTAAGGGGATACAGAGCAGGTGGAGGCTAACCTCTGGGTGTTCCTTAGGGACCTCTAAGTGGTCATGGTCAGGGAGGTTGTCATCAGCAAAGGGGAAGAAGAGCTAGGTGTGGTCAGTTACATTCCACTGAAGTAGCAGTTCCAGTAAGGCTGGAGAATTTTTGAGGTACGATCAGTCTGTTCAGTACTCTTGCCTGTGATTTGTTTGATTTGAGATCTTTTCACTCCTTTGTTGCACCTGATCTAGCCCATTATCTACGACTAGACATAGAGAGTCTTTCCATGCCCCTGGTGTTTATTACACCAGTTAGAGGTTAGACCAACTTGTTTGATGTTTTTCGGGGATGTAGACTAATGTTGGGGCCACATCAGTCTTGTGTAGACCTCTTTATGATACATATGAATCCATACATTGTTATCCTTAGCATAAAATGTTTTTTTTTCATTCATTCTATCATTATATGCTTTCGGAGAAGGTTTGTGTTTTCTAACTCAGATGGACAATGTGTGGATTTCATTGGCGAGCATAGTCGTCAGATGGGTGATTGACATGTAGAGCCTCTTCTTTCCTTGTTGACCAAGATGTCAGTGGAATCAGTGGATACTGAGATGAAGGTGGTTCGTATAATTTTTGGTGAATTCTTGGATGTATTATCTGAGGAGGCTGTGAATCTACCCCCTCAACATAATGTTGATTTTGGGATAGACTTGCATCCCGGTGCTTCTCCGATTTTAATGGATCCTTATCAGATGGAACCTTTAGAGTTGCGGGAGATGCAGATTCAGACTGATGACTTGATGAATAATGGATTTATTTGGCATATTTTGTCTCCATGGGGTGCTCCAATCTTGTTCATAAATAAGGTAGATGGTGGCTTGAGGCTGTGCATAGACAACTAGATGTTGAATCGGGTGATGGTCAAGAACCATTACCCTCTCCCTAGGATAAACTATCTTTTTCAACCAGGTGAGAGGAGAAAGTTGGTTTTCTAAGATCGATCTGAGGTCTGAGTATCACTATTTGAGGGTGAAGGAGGGTGACATCCCAAAGAATTCTTTTAGGTGTAGGTATGGGAACTTCGAATTCATGGTTATTTTGTTCGGTGTTATAAACACACTAGCCATGTTCATGGTTGTATTCATCGATGATATCTTGATCTACCCGAAGTTAGAGGAGGATCATACTGAGCATATTAGGAGTGTATTATAGGTTCTTCGATGCCAACAACTCTATGAGAAGTTTCCCAAATGCATGTTTTGGTCACGATAGGTACACATCCTTAGGAACACGATGTCTCAACAGGGTGTACTGGTGGACACATCAATGGTTGAAGTGATTTTTTCTTGGGTATCACCAAATAATGTGGTAGAGGTTAGCTATTTTATTAGCTTGACATGCTATTAACAGATATTTTACCTGATTTATCTCAATCTACAGCTCCATTGATGTACCTAACTAGAAAGAACTAGGCCTTTTTATGGAGTGGGCTATGTTAGGAAGCTTTTAGATACCTGAAGGAGAAGTTAGTCAGTGCTTTATGCTCCAATTTCTGGAGGAAGGGGTGTTGTTTGAGGGGTTTTGTGATGATTCACATCTAGACTTGGGGTTCATACTGATGAAAAAATGGGGAGTGATCTCTTATTAGTCTAGGAAGTTACATCCCCATGAATGTAACTATGCCACCCATGATTTGGAGCTAGAAGCAGTCGTGTTTTTGCTAAATTTGTGGTAGTATTACCTCATTGGGGAGCACTTTGTGGAATTCGTAGATCAAAAGAGCTTGAGGTATATCATTTCTCAGTGAGATATTAAATTTAAATAGTGGAGGTGGATGGAGTTTCTTTAAGATTATGATTTTCAAATTTCTTACACCTTAGGTAAAGGGAATGTTGCAGCCGATTATTTGAGAAGGAAGTCATAGAAGGAGGTTGTTTGGGAATCTATTCACTCTTGGAAGGAAATGGAGGAGTTGGATACCTTTCACTTAGATGCAGGGATGGATGGCAGAAAAGACTGTCTGTTTCAGATGAAAGTGAAGAAATCTCTAAGGTAGAAAGTGGAGGAGTCTCAGAGGGAAGACTCGAAGGAGAATATGATGTGTTATCATATTGACCATGGTGATGCTCTAGAGGGATGGTCGGAGGATAGACAGAATCAAATTCTATTCTGTGGGAATCTATTTGTTCTAGTGGAGATGAACAAGGTAGTTCTCTGTGAGTTTCATAGATCACCCCTAGTGGTACACTTGGGAGTTTCTAAGATTTACCATGGCTTGAGGGAATAGTTTTGGTGGCCTGGAATGAATCAGGTAGAGGCAGAGTTTGTGGTGAAGTGATTAGTGTGCCAAATGGTGAAGACTGAGCACTGTATGCCTGGTGGTTTTTTGTATCCCTTAGATTTCCTTTAGTGTAAGTGAGATGAAATATTGAGGAATTTTTTCATAGGATTATCGAGATATTAGGGAGGATGTGATGAAATCTAGGAAGTGGTGGACCGACTGATGAAATCAACTCACTTCTTAGCAATTAAGGAGTCGAGTGTAGTGGATTCCTTAGTGAGAAGGTATGTGGATAAGCTAGTGAAACTGTATGGGTTTTTGAGATCCATCATCTTAGATCAGGTCGCGCGCTTTACCTCTTCAGTCTAGAAAGGATTGCAGCATGCTTTTGGAACTCAGTTGCACCTCATCACTGCCCTCCACCCTCAGATAGATGGGTAGACATAACAGATCATCTAGACATTGGAGGACATGTTGCAGGCATGCATCTTGGATTTTGGGGGATCATGGGTATGACACCTTCCCTTGGTAGAGTTTTATTACAATAATAACTATCACTCTTTGATTGGTATGAATCTATTTGAATCCTTGTCTAGGAGACCGTTTCGTTCACCTTTGTGCTAGACAAGAGGTTGGGTAGGCAACTATTCTTGGTTCAGACATGGTGCAGAGTAGAACAGAGAAGGTGCAGCTTTTCCATAAGAGGATGAAGGCAACACATGACCGACATAAGTTGTATGTTGATCGTAGGATGAGGAACTTGGAGTTTGATGATGGAAACCATGTGTTATTGAATGTTTCCCCTCGATATGGGCAATAGAGGTTCAGTAGAGGGATATAAATTTCCCCCAGGTTCATCAGACCCTTCGAGGTGTTGGGGCAAGTTGGCGAAGTGGAATATTTGTTAGCATTGCCACCATATTTGGAGAGGATCCAAGACATCTTTCATGTCTCCTAGCTTCGTCAGTATCTTCATGATGATTCCCATGTCATTTACTGGGTAGAGTTGGATATCTAAGGTGACACAACATTCATGGAGTGGCTAGTGGAGATCTAGGATCGTCAGGAGAAGGTGAAACATGGATGGACCATTACTTTAGATAATGTGTTGTGGAGTCATGATGGCCTAGTGGAGAGTACTTTGGAGTGATAAACATAGATGTGTGCCCAGTACCCAGAGTTGTTTTGAGTTTTTCTTGTGTATTTTTCTTTGTGATGTAATGCCTGAACCTTGTTTTCTATGAGATGAGTTACTTCCTTTTTACATAATGTGTGATTAAGTCCTGCCATATGGAAAGGGGATGAACATATTACTAATCAAGACACATTAATTGATATGCAATTAAACCCACACAAGCGAGTTAGTGCTACCCAAAGTGGATAGTATCTATACACGGAGGAAGGAATTCCCTGATTCATGTGTGTGGACAGTGTGGTTTTGGTGTTCATGTGTTGTGTCTTCTAGTCAGTTGTGGGGGGTGTAATAGATAATGGAGGATGTGTTCTTGGATATTGAAGGTTCACTCCGAATTTCAATCAAAATAGGGTGTTTCTCATTGAGCTTTGATGATGGTACGAGTGTTTCAATTATAGCAGGATCCTTGAGAGGTATCTCACGAGGTGGTGTTCAGACCACTCTTTCTTCTGGGTTTGGTTTTTAATTCTTAAGGGTGAGAATACTTTGAGAGGTATCTAATGTAATGGACTGGACCCCTATATTCTATTACTTTGTCATAATTTAGTGTTTGAGGTGTTTTGGGGAGTCACAATGACTCATTTCTAGAGTTTTCCAAAAATCTAGTTTTTGTACGGTAGGTTGGGAATCGGTAGGTTAGGTGTTGGTAGTTCTGGCATCAGTAGGTCGGTCATTGGTAGGTCATGCATTAGTAGTTCATGCATTGATAGGTTGGGCGTTGGTTGGTCGTGCATCAGTTGGTCGATCATTGTTAGGTCGGTCATCGGTAGGTCGGGCATTGGTTGTTCGAGCGTCGATAGGTAGGGCATTGGTAGGTAGGGTGTTGGTAGGCCAGTTAATAGTGAGTGGTTTCGGTAGGTGGCGATGGTAGGTAGCGTCAGTGAGTAGTGTCAGTAGGTGGATTTGGTGGGTCGCATCGATGGGTCCCATCAGTGAAATGTTCAACAGTGAGTCACACAAAGGTGAATCAACCATCGATGACTTGCATTAGTGACTCACCCAATGGTGATTAATTTCTATATTTTCTTAGTTTTTTCTTGTTTTGATCCACTTACATTTTATTTGTTGTAAATAGAGTTTAAAAACCTGTTTGAATATTTCTAAAGAAGTTTAAAATAATATTAATTTTATATTTAATATCCTAAGGCCCCAAAGACTTTGAAATGACAAAGCCACATTGTCTTGACCACGATATGACATTAATGTCCCTTGAAACCATTTCCTTTCATTGATATAGGATATGTAACTTCTAGATTTTAGGTATTCTCATCCCAGTGTGTTTCAATTTTCTATTGGTGCGCCCAAAGCCTTTATTCCCCATGGATTTGTGTGTTGTGATGTGGCCTTCAAATCCAAATTTCCTTGGAGTCTTTCCTACTACTCGCGCACCCCCTGTTTTGGTGCAAGGAGGAGTTACTGATCATTTATTCTTTGAGGTAGGGATCCCTTAGTCTTTATTTATTGTGTATCATGTGGGGTTGGTAAGATAATGTCCCCTTGTGATTAAGGTCAAATAACAACTTTTAATTAAGGCTATTATGAAGATAATCTAACCTATTATAAAGAAAATCAGACCTATTACGATAATGGGATTTGTTACATTAGTAATAAATGAGGGGAGGGGAAGAAAATAACAATAATTTGTTTTATCTATTATCTTTTATCCATATTGTGAGTTGTATGCCTTCTAAAAATAATGGTCATTAGTGGTATTTACTTGTGCACGGGTGATGCTTTACACTTGTTATGGATCCCCCATTGAACTCTAGAATTATGAAATTGATTAACCACATATATTTGGTTAAATAAATGGACACCCTAGGATAAAATTTTTTATCTGATAACCCCAGATTTATCAAAGTGGAATTAAATAATGAGTGTGTTAATTTTGAATACACTTTGCCTTGTTTGGTGTTGTTGTGTGATGTGTGTGTATCTTTTCTATCTTTTTATTTGTACGGGTTGTGTGGTGCTGCTGTTGAGAGCACAATAGTGTGTGTGGATGGTTTAAGGGTGTAATGGAATCTTAGGTTGAAAGATTTATTTATTTTTGAATGGATGATAAGTTTTTGGGCAGCGGGGTTGCAAATTCGGGTTGTGCAATGTTTATGTTTCTGGGTGTGGTATTGTTATACAGCGCGGCTGCGGAGTATGGTTGTGATGAGGTGTGTTTCTAGGTTTAGTTATAATTTGGGGATTTTCTTATTGATATAAAGGACATGGAAACATTACTTTGAATAATGATAATGGAAGTGGTTGTTTTGGGTGCTAAGTGGGGAGGAATTATGAAACAGGGTGTTATGTCATAGTTTTATTCCTCTGTTTGGCTTGGTTGTGAGGATGGTTGTGTGTTGTGGTTGTTATTTTATTGGATAGGGGTAAAATAACTAGTAAATTCTTAATAACTTCAAGACAATTGGTTGTTAAGCAACTTTCTTTTATCAACTTCATAAGTGAGCATCATTTGTTCAGATACGTGAATTTAGAGGTAGTAGAAAAGGTGGAAGTTTTATGGGGTGGTTGTTTTCTTGAGAATCCATAGGTTGGGCTAAGTGTTTAGAACCTATATATACATACTTTTACATTCTTTTGATTCTATACGTACCACACCTTAGTCGATCACTACATGACAAACACACCCTTTTTTACAAAGGAGGGTGTCTTTCCCAAACATCCCGGTGGGAGGATGGATGGATGGCCACCCGCTCTACCCTAATCTCTCTTCCAGGTGGTGATATCCCAAGAATCGTTGATAAGGTTGTGGTTTTTGAAACCCAAGAGTGTGCGGGAGATTTGTGTATTCCCATGTGTATTCAGGATAACATGTGTTGTGGTTTCCTATGTGTTTTTGGGTGGTGGTGTGGGTTTTATTCCAGGTGTCTATGGGCGGGATAAGATGTAGTTTTGAGGAGAATGTGTGTGTGGGTGGGATGTGACATGGTTTTTTAGAAAGAGGTGGGAGCACCATGAGATTTTCTGTTAGGGTGTGATAGGATCTAAAAAGTGGGAAACTGGTGTGGGGTACCCTATCATCGATGTGCTTATTATATTACTTCACTTGACTTTCATTATTTGGTGAGTGTACTTTGGTTAGATTTTGGGATGGAGAGTATACCATGTTATGTGATTTTTGGGTTTTGTTATTTTCTCATGGGGGAATTAGTATGCTTCTCCACTTGTGCATTAGAGACTTTGGTCTTCACTACTGAGTATACTTGTATGCTCACCCTATGTATATAAATCTATTTTTTATATTTCCAGGAGGACTACAGGGACCGTGCTGGGCATTAGTAGCTTGTACATTGGGAAAGTTGTTGTGTCGCTGCTTAGTTTTGTTATTTTGGTAATTTCTTTGAACTTTCATTGTATTCCTCATAGTTTTATTTTAAAATGTGCATGTGGGATATATTTTTGGTTTTCCATTATATATGTATATTTTCTTGGATTTTTTTAGGTTAATACATGTTATCTACTGATCTTGGTTACTATAAAAGGGTAATGCCTCTCATTTTGTGATACTTTTATACCCTTGGTGCTGGTCACCACCCCAAGGCCTACTAGAGGTGGGACTTGGGGGTCATTATCTCTATTTCTCCATTGATAGATCTAGAGGGGAATATTTAGAGGGAGGGTTTCATGAAAATATGTTTGAATATAATATTACACCAAGGTCCACCCCATCCAACTGATGTGAGATAGATTACAGTCTTCTTCTCATGAGCCCTACTCATTCTTACAAAATTTATTTCCCTCCATTAAAGTGGAATCTCTCCCTATAATCCTATAGGAATAAAACTATCCTATGTTGATAGTCTATCTAAGAACACATTGTGGGAAACCAATCTATACCCAGGATGATTTCATATGATTTCATTTCAACAACCAAGAGTTTCCATGATAAACTCTCTCTACTGAGCGCTAACTTGAACTACTGGTAGATGTGATAAATGTTATAATAACTCCATATAGGAACATATAACTATAATTTATGGGATAATGAATCTATAAGAATCTATAAATCTTTCACAAGTGACATTAAAATGAAATAATAACTCATGAATGTGTCTATAAGTACCGGAGATAAAGTATAAATGACACAAATCATACCTCAAATAATCTAATGCACAACATGATCATATCCCTCCCCATCCTAAAACTTACCAATATATTAACCACCAGATATCTATTCCTGATGGGACCACTTGATGGTGGTGGTGGTAGTAGTACATTGCATCATCCACTATCTCAATATCCTTCTTTTGGGGATCCCCCAGGTTCCTTGTTAGCACCTCCTCCCTTGTGGCTACCCTGACCACCCTTGGGAGATCCTAGATTATGATATGGAATCATCTATAAAGGTCCATCCACTGAATGATCACCATCTACAATGAACCAAGTTAGGTATTCATGTGCCATGTGACCTAAATCATCACAAGAATAAAATATTCTATCTCTTAGAGGATTGTATCCTCTATGAAATCCCTACACTACAGATCTTGGTGTCTAGGTCTGAGCACGTGGATGCCTTATGAATCAATACCCTGATGAATGATGTCTTCTAGCCGAGGTAGATGAATTAACCATACAATAAATGTTGCATAATTCAACTATCTGACACTCCTATTCCAAGAATATCTCTATCCCCAAGGAATGCTTCCGCACCCCAACATAGGTGAGAATTTATAGAGATACCATGCTGGATCGAATATCCCTACAAAGTCCTTTCTCTAACTTCCATTCCTAAAAGTATCCACTTAGAACCATTTGAAGAGATTAGTTTGTGATATTAGTTAAACTCGATACACACTCTAAAACTTACATATCTCCCTGCTTCAACTACAGAATCTCCTAAATCTACACTGAGTGTAAACTTTCTAGATAATACTGATTACAGAAAAAGTGAATAAATTTTATCTAGGAGAGTGTCACCTAATTATGGTTCTTAGTGAGAAAATACCACCAACTCCATATTTATCTATGAAGAAGACTATTTGTCAGTACAACAATCTGATCAACTGGGTTACACACGATTTATAAAACTCAGATCAGAGACTCTACAAAATCCTATACTTCTTGAGAATTTTTATCACTCTGAAACTTGAGTGATATCTATCACTAAAACTCATGTAGTTAACTCATCCTATGCACATCATAATCTCATTCCATTGGAACTATCATCTTCTCAATATATAAATGAATTACAACTTTAGCTAGAGGAGACAGATCCATATGCCACTTATGAGGTGGAAACACTGCTCATTTATTTCTTGGATGGAACAACTCATGGTTAAGTTCCTATATCAAGGCCACATCACTTAACTAGTTATCTTCATAAAACTATCTAATAATCCTAGTAGTCTATCATCATGCAAGATTACTAAAATTTAACAATATATAACATGATTAGATAAGTATATCTTGGGAGATGACTCAATAAGTACATAAGATTCAAGAATCATTTCTATATGATTCATGTACTATTGGTTTCTATACAAATAGTGTCTTAGAAGTACATGTTAACATGATGTCTATCAAAGTCCCAGTGTATTGATACATCATCTACCACATTATCACTAGTTATCTAGAATGAGAGCTAAACTCGAGACACCTTAACACCATTTCCACAAGTGCCCAAAAAAATATTCACAACACATATTTATCTAGAAACCATCCCTAGGATATACCTTATCTGATACCACTCTGTCATGACCTAACCCATAAGGTATCTAACTAGATCAGTATTAAGATGAGTTTCTCACCCCAAGACCATCTTTCATAGGTTAGGGGTTGGAGACCAGTATCGAGTAGGCATAACACTGAAATGTGAGGCCTTATCCTAACGTACCTATACAAATTCTCACTAAAAGGATCCATGAAACAAACCAGAGTAATAAAAAATTGTAACCTCTATAGTGTAAACAGTTTATGAAATGGCCTATAGGAAAAAAACTAAAGTATAATAGAAAGATAGTAAAAAGTAAAAAATACACTCCCAACCAAGATGTGTCCCTACCTGAGAGTAAAAAGAGAAAAGAAGGAGAGAACCCAACTCATTATCTCTGAATCTAACCACAAAAACATAGAAAACACCTCCAAGAACTACTATACTTCTCAAACACTAGGTCTACCATGGTATCTGCTGATATTTATGTCATCTACATAAGGCATGGTATTTAGGGAAATTCCATAGAGGGGTGAGTATAAACATACCTTGTATGATACCTTAAAAAACATAAATAAACATCAAAGAAAATGGTTAAGTCCACCCCTGAGGAAAAGGGGAGGTATAAACACAACTATCCAAATATTCTTATAAATATACCCTAATCGGGAAGTTAGAAAACTCAAAGCACATTGGAATAAACCACATTGGAATATAGTAAAGAACCTACACCTCAGTGGTATATGCCTCAACTGAGGGAGTTTTGACTCTAGTGAAGGACCTGATCCCTGAAAGAGCTTAGTGAAAGTAGAGTACTAAATCTACAGACAGAGGACCAATACCCTAATGAGTATGGTGAGTATTGAATCTATCTATACATAGGATGTGTAAAACATATTCCCTAAGAGTTCCATCATCATAGGAGTATCAATACCAGCATCAACCCTAATAATCTGACCCAAACCCTTTCATTGGACTAATAAGAGTTCTAGAACTGAACATATACTCATCATATCTCACAGATGTCTGAGGTTGAAAAAAAATACCATAACATAAACCAAGATGGCCAAACATACAATTAAGGTTTGGTTCAGGTCATGAATGGGAGTTCACATATTGAATATACCCTGGCCAATCCACAGTGTGAAAGACCCTATCATGCCACAAATTAACTTTTGAACACATGAGATAAATTATCCCTAAAAATTGATGGTGTGGAGTATCAGTTCACACTGTGAACATGACCTCTAGAACCCTTGGTTCCCAATGTACTTTAAAAAAAATCTCTGATTCAGCTACGCTCTTCGCTGAAATCCTTTAGAGACATGCTGATCAGGTTTTTACCCTCACTGAACATCCATTTTTGGTCACCCATTCTTAGAAACAGTTATCTTAAATCATCTATATGGACCAATCTTCACCCACAACATGTTTCCTATTCAAACAATCCATCCATGTCACCCATTAATTTCAATCCATCATCAGTAATAGCCATGAAATCATCACCAATCATGGAACCCCATATCGATAGGGTTCTGAACATCACCTACATAACTGTAACATGAATCCAAAGGTTTGATCATGCTCAAAACGATCTAAAAAGGTCATATCACTGACCACATGGGACAACAATGAAGTATGAAAATAATGGGAGAGAAATCCATCAAACACTAAAGTGAATATCATCATTGGAAATAATAGTCTTGACCAATGATTTCCAATATGAAAACTGAAGAACAAGGAAATGACACCATAAAAAAATAAAACATGGGCTATAGAAACATGGGAGAGAAATTATGGCACTATCAGTAGATAAACCAATTCATGCTAGAATATATAACAATAGGGTAATAAATCATAAATAACAAAGACCTACTTCATCATTAGATTGATCTATGATGAATAATGAATCTACGATGATGATGTTGGTTATTTATCAGAATTTATTCATCAATGATGGGACCCAAACACCATCAGGTTTCTAAAACTTAATCTCTAAAACTATGTGTCAAATCCAAGAATGGATGGATTTAAGATCTCTAAAAATCACCCTAGAGTAACTTGTGGTTCGATAGGATTAGATTTATAATAAATAAAATTGAAGAGATGAAGTTCTTATGGATAAGATAAGGATTGAACTATTCATGGAATGAATCATTGGTTCACACTATGAACCCAACATGGTTTATATATGCTAAAAAACGTGTATCTAGATCCAAAGTAGGTGGAAGGATTTTATATTGTGAACATATCTATCCAAACTGAGAATAATTCAAATCCAAAACATCCTATAAATCTTCCATTAAAATTCATGACATTGGTTATATATTCACACTGTAAATTAAAACTTAGAGATGAAACAACTCAACACAATCCTTATCATACTAAAACTCTGTCTGGTCATCTACAACACCCAATAACCATAAAAAATGGGTTGTAAAGGTCTTTAGATGATACTAAAGGAAGGATTCCATGAAGAAAATTTAAATTGATTCTTACAAAAAAACTAGTGTCGTTACAAATATGTTAAGACCTAGAGAGAATAAAAAAGGAAGTTAAGGACTCAATGGAAGATTTTCAAGGAGGAAGTAAACATTAAGAAAAATCTTGAGGATAAATTTGAGAGTAACACCAAAATTGAAGCAGAACTTGAGGTAATTTATAAAGATGAATCCAAATTTGAATTTACCAAGGAAGGAACCCTTTCACTTGCTGAGGATAAGAAAAAAGGGGAAGTAGATGAGTAATAAGAGAAGGATATAGAAGCTACTAAATTAGTAAATGGGATCATTAAATATCTTGAAGAGTAGCTAGAAAATACCTCCAATGTAAAAGAAAAAGCTACTAAAATTAAAATAAATATAGAATAATTTGAAAATATGAAAGAAAATAAAGTAGAGGAGGAGTTGATAATTATTGAAATTTGGAATAAAATCAATAATTTTAAAAATGAGAAGTATGGATAAGAGGTACAAGAGTGTACTAATCAATTTTTAAAACCCTAAACTTACTTTAACTATCTTTTAAACCATCTAAATTATGGTTTTATCCTCTAAAAAGAAATAAGAATATTTAAAGGAGGATTATTAAAACTACAGTAAACGAGATACAATTTCATACATAGTAAAATCTATAATAAGTAACATTATTCCATATTCCCATTATCCAAGGTAAAATTATCACTAAAAGACCTTACATAAAGTGTTTCTAGGATGAAAACCAAGTTTTTATTACTTTTTATAACTTTTATAATTAGTTTATAAATTTATTTTACTATTTTGGGAATATATTAAAATTTAGTTACAATTACACTTCTCTTTTTTAAGATTAATTGAGCACAATCCTTTCACTTTCACTTGTTATTTTTATTTTTTAGGTCCATGGAATAAAATTCACATGGAAATTAAAGAAAATGAGGAATAATATATTTATATAGGAAAGGTAAGTAGTGTTTTAAATGCCTTAAAATTTTCACCTCCCATTTTTTTTCACTTTTATTGAGTTTTAACTAAAAGCTGCATTCCCTTCTTAGACTTTTTCTTCATTTTTAATCTAGAAAAAACAGCTTCAGAAAAATATGATGCCTTATTTTAAAAATATTTGTTAAATAAATTTAATGAGTAAAATGAGACCTGAATAATTAAATATAAAAATGATATAATGTGTTTAAATAAGAAGGATTTAGGGGATTTGGTTGATCAATGAAAATGAAATTTCTATTAGATTTTGTATGCTTTTAATTTATGAAATCTATGTTGATCATTCTATTATTAGTGTGCATTCCATTAGTGATAGTCCAACTCACATGTTCCCATTACCAAGAGGGTTATATGTCAATTTTTCTATATTCATTCCAATACCAATTTCATGAAAAATACTCGAGCATGGTTTAACTCTAGAACATTCATTTAATTTTATCAAAGATATGATTATAAAAAGTCACATTTAAAATGATTCAAGAATTTATATTTTTGATCCCTTATTCTTCAGACATACCATTTACATTGTATCTTTCTTCTGGGTCCATAAAATCCATGAATTTAATTTTTTAGTAAATATACACATTAAAAAATGATTATATCATTCATATAATACTCAATGTATTTTTCATGTTATTCATTAGTTTAAGTGTAGGGATGGATTTTACCATGGTGTAAGTATATTTTTTACATTGAGGAGAAATGTTATGTTCATTCATGTGATATTGGGATGGGGTCATATTTTATCATTAATTATATTTCATTTTTATCCCTCTTGAAAAAATTGATTATGAAAGTAAAAAATAAAAAAATGGGTTATATGTTAATAGGGTCAAAATTCTGTTTTGTTCAACCTATAATCTAATTATATCTATTAAAATTAGTTTCATGAGGATATAAATTATGGGTTGGGTGATGGGTGTGAGATTCTCTCCAAGAAAAACCTTAAAAAAAATAATATCAGGGCATGTAATTTAATGATACTTATTGATTTGTGATATTTTCTTTGAGTTGGTGTGTTAAGTGATTTAATTTGAGAAGGGGTTTTCATTGAAATTGAATTTTTTATATTATGAATTATTCTTAAGAGATAAACTCATCTTTGAGATATATGTTTTTTCACATAATTACCTACCCAACTAAATCCTCAAAGTATTTTAAACCAAACTATGAAGTCATCATGATTAATTGTGATATTTTTATTTATAGGTTTGAAATTTAAGATGCTTTTCAAGCCTACGGTAAGATGCCTATTCTTCAGGTAAGAGTATAAATACCTTTAAATAACTATGTTGAGTTATGAGTTAAATTATTTTTAAGTTATGTAGATCATAATTATCAAGAGGATTAATGATGATTTGAAAAATATGAATGGACATTATGAGAAGAATTGTAATTTCAAAGGGGGAATGGAAGTAAAATACAAGGTTGAATTTGTTTCCTTGAAATTGATAAGATAAAGAAATTTTCTTATGTAATTATTGATTTTTTTATTCCCAATTGGTAATAATTTAATATTATTTAAATTGATGTTTAAATATTGGTGGTATTTTATTTATTTTTGATAATTTTGAGATTACATGCTTGAGGAAAAGTAATACTCAAAGCGTGTTTGAGTGTATGTGTGGGGGGGGGGAGGGGGAGGGGGTTGATAGCTAAAATTTCATGCACATTTTTAATTATAAATTCATTAATTTTATTTAATTATTTTTCCATAATTTTTGTTGGTTTTATATATTAAATGTAATGAAGTTGATTTAGAGAAAAATGGAACAAAAATAAGAGAATATTAAAGTAGAATGAGATGTTGGCTAGGGAATAGAATAGAAAAGTATATAGAGGAAGAATAGTTAAAAAATAGAGAAATATTTCCAAGAACCATTGGAGATAATGAAAACCATTAAGGCATCTGACCAATAATCAACCATGATACAAGGATAACAATATTGGGATGAGTGTTCAATGATCCTAATATGGGAATGTTCTTGGTAGTGGCTTGCACAAGTCGATACTAGTGAGGAGATGTGATATATTCTTTCTATGTAAGGTGGACCTAAGAGACTTAATGATCCATACTTGACACATAGAGGCCTATAAAGGACCATAAATCCATGAATAAGTTTTATGTTGGATGGATGAAACCTAGGGAACTATTCCAACTTACAAAACATCATCATTTTGAGTGTCGACAACATATTAGTCCTTATACAGAACCTTCTCTATTCATGCCACATATTGATCACTCTTTCCATATAACATAATGCTATTGAAGTTTAATAGTGGGATCAAGATGATTTATATTAACTTCTAATGAAGTACAATACAACCATTGGAGACATACAGAATCTTTGGTAATTCTCTATAAGAAATAGGAATAGAATGCATGCATAGGTTTGGTTTATTGAGGCAATATGATATCCAAAGGATCCATGGATATAAGAAGATGAAGTTTGTGCTATATATACCTATGTATTTCCATTAGGGAGATATGGAAGACTCATAAAAAGGCTGTATAAGTTTCATTGAGAGTATATAAGTGTCATGAATTTTCTAAAATTTAAGAGGGTCATATTGTGAATGGTTTGGGTCATATCATGAAGTGAATGATAGTAAATATGAATTTTTTTTGAAGATACATATAGAAGTTCATGTCAAAATATGATGTTTTCACTTAATTATCCATGCATGACCATGAAAAATAATGAATCGTTCTCATCACATGACACCCTCATAATGCATGAGATTCAATCAGTATAAATTTAAAATAATGAGATATCACATAATATTTAGAGGAATTCACATTTTTTTGACCATGAGTATCTTAAAGAGATGGATAAATTTGAGAGAGAGATATTTTTAAAGGAATATGGTACAAAAAATAATAATTTTTCCTACAAATATGATGGAAGTATGCTTCTTCTAAGGGGGAGGATAATTACACCTAGTGCAAGGTGATGTTGCTAAATGAAACTGATACTTCAATGAAGTTGGAATTATTATATATATATATATATATATATATATTTTATTTTCATATATTTTTCACTATATTATGACTATAATTAGTGGGTGACATTATTTTTGGCGTGTAAAGTGAAATGAAGGGGAATTAATGTTTTAGGGTATGGTGTTTTGAGTATTAATTCATGTTGGGTTTATTCATTTTTTTTATATCTCTCTTTCGATTCATTGTTCATGGACATTGTATGTAAGAAAGGGATTAAAATTATATTTCACAATCTAGGAAATAGTTTCTATCATGACCATTAAATTAATCATATACTATATTTAAATGTGGTTTTTGGTTACTTATCATCATAAAAATCCAAAGTATCTGACCATGAGAACCCGAGAGTTTTGAGGATAAAGAGTAAATACCCTAACTGAGGGAGTTTATTATACGTAATTTTGAAAACTTCATACTTTTTTAATTCATTATTTCATGCCTTGATAATTATTGAACATATATTTATGAATGTTAGAAACATTTATTTAAATTTTTTCTCTCATAATTGAAATATCATTACGATTATTTCTCATCCCAGTTAAAAGTAAGTGTTTATTTCTTTTTATAGGTAATACTCCTTAATTTTTTAGTTAGAGTGTTCTATACCTTGTCTTAATGGGATCTCACTCGATACTCACACATCATATATTTATTTTTAGTATATTTTGTGATTAATTTTTTAATGTTTATAAATTCTAAACTGGTCCAAACTATGGTGAATTAATGATTCTCTATGGGTGATCACTATCCCTTACATATATTGAAACCCTTTCACAACTAACATAGTATTATACCTTTTCCTACCATTTATTTCATTATTAAAATGGAAAACCCATTAATATAATAGTTATTTCTTACCCTATGGTGGTTTTGTTAGCAATTGACCTCTATTTTCCTGTAATATATCCATTTAATCTTTTATATATGACTCCCAATTTACTAAATTGTTTATACTTACTAATTATTATAGGCTCTTAGTATTTCCTCTATTCATGAGAATAAAGTAATGTATATTATTTTATAACCTTTAAATTTAAGTCTGATCCTAATAGTCCTTTATAATATATCCTAAAGTCCTTCCCTTTCAAGAATCTCATATTTTGGAACTTTACCTCCTAGAACTCTACCTTGAGATTATGTAGTCCTTAACCATTGCAATACTTTTTCTGACCATACTAGATATCTAAAACCTTCCATACTTCATAAAATTTTCATAATTTTCAAAGTTCTAGAACTTCTATTTAGATAAAATTTGTAATGATTAGTTAATTATTTACTCTCAACTATATCTTCTTCCAAGTTCTGATATTTCTAAAAAATTATCTCATTGAATATAATATTACATATTCTAACTAAATTTTAATTATCATTGTCCCAAAGAAAAAATATAAAGTTATTTTCATCATACTCAATAAAAAAACATGGGTGGCACTTTGCCTCATGTTTTTCTATGTCCTTAGAATCATCATGGACATAGGAGAGACTTTAAAAAAATTTCATATAGAAAATTCCATTTCGTTTATGGACCAAGACTTTTATAGAATTTATTTCCCTAATTGTTTGGAAGCACTTTTTTCCATGAGATAAGTATAAAAGTTTATAGTTTCTTCCCAAAAATCCTTTGGAAAACCTGTTTTTAACCTCATGCCTCCATCTTTCTTACTTGGTGTCCAATTAATATACTCCACTACACCATTTTATTATAGTGTTCCTAGTACTGTATATTCAAACATGAATCCTTTTCTCCAAAAAACCCTATGAAATTCCCTTCTATCATACTATCCACTATTATCAAACCTTAAGCACTTAATATTATTTTTAATTTCTTTGTACAAAATCTATCTCCATCGAACAAACACTATGGACACTCAAATTTTTGCTAAAAGAAGTAAACAAATAATTTCCCCATTAAATCATTTATGAATGCTATAAAGTATAACAACAAACCATGAGATTGGAATGGAGAAGCCCCCCCCCCAAATGTCTATATTCCTGAGATCTAACTTATGATACATAGGTGTATGTCTATTTGTAATGAATGACACATTTCTATACTTTTCATGTATACAAATATCACATGTATCGAAGTCCATGTGACCATGATTTAGTATAACCTTAACCATTAATACATGAATTTTCTTCTCAATAATGTGACCAAGATGGAAATAACACAACTCTAGACTTGTAGAAGTTGGTATTATGATAAATTTTATTCCATATGATCTTACCATAGTATACAAAACTCCATCATTTACACCTATGTCCTCCACTATGAAACCCCAATTAATCTTCCATAATCCATATGTGATTCTTATTTAGAAACCCACATCATCCATTTTACCTATGTAAACTATATTGTTTTATAAACCTGGTGTGTAATGAACTCCATAAAACTCCAAGAAATATTTGTTTTACATTTAGACTTACACATCGCCCTTCCCTATGATGTCAAGATATTCATCATTAGAAATATGGACCCTGCTAAATTTTCATAACACATGATTCACTATGAATCCTATACCAACTATAAATAGAATGAATCCTCTGAATCAATATCTGTGATTACAATGGAATATTAACACTTAACACCAAATTTATCTCCCATTTATCTACCATATTTTCAAAATATTAAATTTTATAAGAACACCTTCCATAATTCAACCTATGATCTCTATAATTTTTCTTCAGATTCCTCATCTTCCTAGAATTCTATCATATATGTATGAGCCTTGATGACTTACTTTGACTTCTTTCCCATATCTCCTTATACTTATTCTGACCTTTCCATGATGTGAAAATAAACTTTCTTATATATCAATAATAGTCCCAAAAGGTTCTTGGACTTCTCTATACCACTATTTATTCCAAATAATATCATGAACATCTTCAAACACTAAACTAGTCTTTCTATAAGAGTTACCTATAGAAGTCACCATCACATCCCATGATTCTAGAAGTTATTAGAACAATAATAAATCTCCCACTAAATCTATAAACTTTATTCCTATTGATTTAAACTAACTCTAAATCATATTGTAGTTGTTTACATGATCACTTTCCTATCTTCCTTTCGACACTCTCGTGTCAAATAACCTCCACAACATGATCACTTTATCCATTTCTATTACCTTTTAATATATATCGATATGAACTTTCATTAACTCCAATGTGGTATTCCCATCCAATATTTTATAGGAAACATTCCATGATAATGACATATATAACACTCCAAGTTCCTTCCAATCATGACTTTCCCACTCTGATTTATCCGTTGATTCTATTTTGAATCATTTAAATAAAACCTCAAGATTTTTTTAAAATATATATTCCTCTACCTCTATCCTTTAGAAACCAAAGTACATCCCATCAAACAATTATATCAAGGCTATTCCTTATTCTAATTTCATTCTTTCTAGAAAAGATGACTCCCACTGAAACTGTAAATCATAGACACAATAATGTTACCAGAAGCATTAGATTCTATGTGAATCAATCCTTAATGAACCAAAATTAATAATTTCACTTATTAGGATCCATATAACTGTCAATATGGAATAAATACACTAGAACATTAAGAATGAAATAATTTTTTTAACTCCTGTAAATGAATGATCCCATAAAACTATGTTATAAAACTAAGAAGTCAAACACACCCCAACCTATATACAAAATCACTCACTCTCACACATTCAAATACCCACCACTATCATAAGAAACAAAAAAACTAAATAAGACAGTAATAATAGATTTATGTGGTTGCAAATTTAGTCCTAAAAACATGGGAGAAAACTTCTCTTTATTTTTTACTCATGGAAGAGGAAGAAGAATACAAACACAATTGAAAAATAAAGAAAATATTATATCCCTTATAGTTTCATTACAAGTGGTACCACCTAATATAAATATAGTGGGACCCAAAAAGAAAATTGTTTAAACTACCTTATGAGATTCTTGGAGAACCCACCATTGAGCATGGTCACCTCCAGTTTTCTATAGAACACACAACTTCAACAATTATAATTTTGTGAATAATGTAATATATTCCCACATATACCTTAGATTTTTCATATATAGCATTTTTTAAAAGATCCAAACATATCATAAAAAAATATTATATCTTAATAGATGAATATTCACTACATAACATAATGATCCATGACAGAATCATTTAGTTCTAGTGCCTTTGGAAAATTAGACACATAAACAATTTTTCCATAAGTGATCTATGTTATCTCCCACTGTGTTATTCATAAATATAAACCTTCTTAGATATATCATAAATAATACCTTTATTTATAACCTTGGGAAAGGAAATGTGATAAAGGGTGATCTCAGATGCTCAGTAAGGGTAAACAAGGGAGATAATAATATATCATGTGTATAAGGGTATATGAACAAGATAATAAAATCTGAAAATTGTACCCTACATATCATAGATCATAACCTTGGGTCATGGAATAAATATTAATAGTTAATAAGACATGAACCATAGTGGAATAAATTACCATGAACTATGAGAACATAAAATTATCATAAGTATTTTTTTGGAATACACATAATCCTAGAAAATCATTTCCTTAGTAGTTTAAGGTTTATTAACCACTAAAAAACATAGTTTTAAAAGTGATATAAAAGGGCATTCAATAGTGCTTATAAATAATTTTCTACATAAGACAAGATAAATAAAATGCCTTAACAGTGCTATAAAAAATCACTATTAAAGGGATCCTTTAATAGCGCCAAAAAAGGCACTGTTAAATTCCCCTTTAACATTGCCTTTTTAGCACTGTTAAAGGGGGTAAATTTATATTTTTTCAAACCTCTATGAGCCTGACCCCTTTATTAGTGCTTGAACGTCCCCTTTAACAATGCTCCACCAACACTTTATTAGTGATTTTCACCCCACCACCCCTTTAAGAGTGCTTTCTGAATTTTTAGCCTCTTATGCAGGCTTGGATTCGAATCATGCACCTCTCCTTTAAAGGTGAAATGAATTTACCACTACACCATGCTGTTTTGTTTTCTTTTTAATGATATTTCCATTTATATATATATATATATATTTACATATTTTTTTATTCATATACTTATATAATTATTTATAAATAAATTTATAAATTATATTTTTCTGTGTGTGATATATATATTCTTATATTTATTTAAATATACTATATATTATATTCATTTACATATATTAGAATATAATATAAATATATATCCATTTTTTAATACACACATATATGTATATATATAAATTATAAGTATATTTTTTTAATGTAAAAAATGGTTAGATATTGTTTTAAATACATTTTTAGAATATGTATTTATTTACAAATATTATAATATACATATACATATATATTTGTTTATTGACACACACATGTTTATATATAAACATTACTTGTATAGATATATATATACATATTAGTGCATTTGTGTAAGGTAAATAAACTGGGTAATTTTTTACTTAAATGAAATGAATAATATATATTTAGTTTATATATTTAAAAATAAATTTCTCCATAAATATGTTTATATATGTATTTATACAAGTGATTTATTATTATAAAATATAAAAAATCATATATTTAATTATAAATAAAACTGTATTGTGAAAAATGATAAAACATAAAAACCATACTATCAATATGAGTGTAATAACTGGGAATAAATTCAATCCCTATCAAAAAATACAATAATACCCCCTCGAATGGGCTTAAATTCCATAGAATGCCAAAAAATTGGGATGCCCCATCTAATAAATTAGTTTTTGAGGACTTATGGGCATTTTTTAGCCTATAAAAACATGATCATGGGTTCTCTTAGGTCATCTATGCATAGATATCACTACAAGCTTCTATTTTATATGTGGTAGTGTCCAAATAGATACCTGGATCAAAAGTTATCGCCATTTGAAGTTCAAGTCATATTTTCAACTTATCTTAAACTATTCATTAATTAATTTAATTTTTATGTCATAAAATTGTTATTATATTGATATTACTTGATAATAATTAGAAAATTATTAATTAATAATATATTTTAATTATTTTAATAATCCATTTTCACTAAATATCTTATATATTTTGTGCAAATGCCTATTTATCCTTATTTAAAACAAATTTAATATATATATATATATATTATATTTTTATCAATATAAATATATTTATAAATTAATATATTATTTATAATAAAATATATATTTTTATGAAATAAACCCTTTATCATCACTAGAAAAAAAGCCTTGATAAAGGGTGGCCTTTATCATCACTTTTTTAAAAGCACTAATAAGGGGGGGGGACTTTATCAGTGCTTTTTTACAAGTGATGATAAAGGGAACCCTTTAATAGTGATTTTTAGCCCTGTTAAAGACCCCCTTTAATAGTAAAAAAATGTTTTTAAAGGCCCACTTTAATAGCGCTTTTTCTAGCGGTGATAAAGGGGGTCGTTAAAAGCACTTTTAGATAGCACTATTAAATCCCTAGAGTTGGATAAAACCAATTTTGTTGTAGTGATTTATAAAAATATCAGAGTGGAATGAGTTCACTACCCAAACCATCATATTAGTCAAGATTCACTCCCAAGACTATCAGAGTGAACATAGTCTCTTATTGAACTAGGTTTACTCTCCATTCCGATCCTTTTTATCTCATGAGATATCAATGTTTACCCAATTTTTTATAGGGAGATACAAGTCCCTTCTATCACATAACGAAAATCATATATGTGTGTGCCATGTCACACCCCAATCTATCTTTTATTTTATTTTATAATTTTATTTGACTTTTAAATTTTTTTGGGGTCCTGGTTGAGTCCCGGACGAAATTTTTTTGAGTTATGTGACAAAAAAACACACGTTTTTGAGTTGACATCGTTGGGAAAACGGGTAGAGCGCGTTTTTGAGTTGATGTCGTTGGACGCATGGGTGGGGAACATTTTGAAAACCCATCAAAGCTCCTCCCAGGCTTCTCCATGATCCTCTTGTCTTCAGAGAATTTAAAATGAATATAATTTTTAATTTATTGCGTTAGTTAGAATTTTCATGGTTTCTAATAATTTTAATTATTATTATTAAAACAAAATGAGTATTTATATTATTTATATCCTTATCAGTATGATTATTATTATTCCTATTAGTGTTATTATTAATAAAGATTTATTACCATTATTATTATTGTAATTGAGGTATTATTGTTATTATTATTTCATTATTGTATATGTTATTTATATTATTATTGTTATAATTTTTTTTAATTTTATAATTATTGGTTATTATTATTATTATTATTATTATGATTGTAATAATACTATTATAATTATTATTATAATTTTTTTAAGTAACCCTAAACCTGCCTGCGACCCCCTTTTTCCCCTTACCCTCACTGTGCGAAGACCCCCTCTGCGCACACCGCCTCCTCCTGGTCTCCCCTCCCTACTTCCAGCCACCACCCTACCTTCATCCTCCACGTACCCGGCTCCTGCACACCGCCTCTAGCGATCCGGCTCCCAGGACCTCACCCCAGCCCTCCGCCTCCTTGATTCGGCACAGTAACACCCCTTCCCCCAGGTCTGCTGCACGAACACGCCACCTCTTTCGACCCCGTCTACGCACAGCGCTATAGAGACACCCCATGGCAGCCCTCGCCTCCTCACCATCACAACCCAGTGGCCGAAGTCCCCACCGTCGCTGGCACATTGCCTTCAGACCAGTGTGTCTCTATCTTTGTGCACCTCCCCCATATGCAGCTCACCCCCTTCTTCTCGCACCTCCTCGCACAACCCAAACCCTCTTTTTCCCTATATCCCCATCTTCAGCGCATCTCCCTACCGCCACACCTCCCATCTGACCGACCCATCAACCGATGCGACTTCTCCCGGCTGACCCCCCTATCAGCGTGCCTCTGGCCAACATGACCCTACTCTCCAGTACTCTCCCTCCCTCCTTTGGTGGAGTTTTAATTTTTTTTATATCCACATATTAGATGCTAGTGTTTAAATTCCAAAATTAATGGTTTGAGGTTGTTGTTTAGGGCTGTTTTGGTTCTTCACTGGTGCGGTCGAGGTTCGAACAGTGTTTCACACCATTTTTAGGATGTTATTCATCGTTTGAGGTGAGTTTTCTATTTTTCCACAAATATTATTGAGTTAATATTCACCTGCATCATGTTTTTAACTTTGTTTGTGATAATTAATTGGTGACTTGAAATGTCAAGAATAATGTATTTTATGTAGAATTGGTTGAAAATGAATTTTCTATGTCATATTTGGTATATTATGTGTGTTCAATGTTTTTCATTGTATTTCCTGCATGTATTTTATAATTTTGAATAAATTTTTAAATTAAGAAACTACTGAAAATCACAATTTGAGAGTCTTAGTTTGAGGTTGGGCTTAAGGAGAGTGTTTTGGGTGAGTTCTGACATAAAATCCTTGCAGTGTTATTTAAAATTGTTTTATAAACTTTTAACTGGTTTATTAAATATTATTTGTGGTGCGGATTATGCTTTGTAAATATTTTTGAGGTGCACTTGGTTTAAAAATGGATTTTTGACATGTGGATTGTTTTTTTATTAAGTTGTGTAATTTGTTATTTTAACTGTTCAAGTAGTGCACATCTTTTTGGTGTGTTGTGAATACACGTTTAATTTTAAGGAGGGGTTTTGAACATGTTTTTGGTGTGTAATGTCATGGGTTTCTCTTTGGAGTTGTCTAATAAATTTTAAAGTGGTTTATTAAATAGTGTCAATGGTGTGAGTTGTGATTTGAAAACATGTCGAGGTGGTTATTTTGCGTTTTTTGCTCGTTTGGATTTTTTAATGCCCGTGTTTGTGTAATTTTAGTTATCATGCATTTGTTACAGCACATTTGGAAGGTAACCTCATGATATTGTGATCATCAGCTTGCTCTTTCTTGTACGCCTATGTGAGGCATGTCGCGCCATTGTGTTTGGACAATGAGCCGATGTAGGTCCCCCACTGCACTCGCCTTTAAATTCAGAATTTATTAATTCGTTGATATTTTATTTATTTTAATAAATGAGAAATAATATAAGATAATTAATTTTGAAATGATTATTTGGTGTAAAAAGATCCGTTTATTTTATACACGACACTTGAAATATTTTCTTGATGAACGGACACCTAGTAGTGAAAGAATTCCCATTTGGCCTTTAAACATAATTCATGGAATTTAAAATGTAGTTATGGTTTATGGATAAATGATTTCTTTTGAAGTGTGAACAAGTGTTTTGGTTCTCTTGAGAAATGAGCATTTTCTTTAAAATTGGTGAAGGCCCGTTTGATACTTTAATAAAATAAATTATTTTGGAAAACTCTCTTTGGGGTGACTCAGGGGTGATATTTGGTTTATATTGGCTGCATGATTTGTGTGTTATGTTTATGCTACTTGATTGACTTTGATGACTCACCCCTTTCCTTTTTATTATACGTGTTGACATGGGAACTTGACATAGTAAGTGAATCTTCTGAGAACGATTGCTGAACTAGTTTAGATTACGCACTGGATAGTGGCCCTTAGTACGGATTATACTCTTTTAGGGGATTGGGCCCCTCGGTTAGGCCATGTAGGGAAACACCAGACATTAGGGCGTTATGACGTCATCTAGAGTAGGCATGCCATTAGGATGAGTCACATGTATGGTATGTTCTGGATTGTTCATGAGCTCCTAGGTTTGACCCATGTTTTCTTTAGTGTTTGTTTGTATATGGAAGATGATTGAGAGGTCTAGTTTGATTGCTGTCCCCTGTGTGCCACTTTTTCCATTACCCTTAGTGCTTTTTGTGTGTTGTGTGTGGTTTTCCTTTTTACTAACAACTGAAATTTAGATTTCTAAATTGTTCGAAAAAATGTTTTAAAAATGAAATTAACCTATTTCTTTCAAATATTAAACTTGTTTTTAAATTAAAAAGGGAAATTGACCATTACCTGTTTTAGAAATTAAAGGGTGTGTGTGGAAACCCATATTTTATATAATTCCTTTCAAGCATGGAATTATTGAATTCTTTATTTAAAGGTAGTGCATTGGGAATAGTTTGTTGGGCACGCCTAATGAGTTTTAATAATCACACATATAGTCTTTTCCTGTTTTTAGTTTTTTTGCAGGTTTGACATGAGCCTGTTCGCCGTGGGCGAGACTTGGTTGTGGTTTGGAGAGTGACCCTTGAGGTTATGAGGAGTTTTGGTCATGGTCAGGTTAGTTTTTTGTTGTTGGTCGTTCTTTTTTTTTTGTGTTTTTTATTTAATTTTCTTTGTTCTATTTTCTTTCTGCTGATTTATTTATTTTATCAGGCAAAATCATTCCATCTTTCTCTCTTTTGATTCCCTAGTGCTTGTCGCCAGCCTGGGAGGATCGGGAATGCCTCTTGGGCCATGTTGTGGACCAGCTTGGGTGACCGGTTCAGAGTCGACCTGGGTTGGTTCGTGACAAAATGGTATCAGAGGAGGTCGACTCCTGAGTGGACCTTGTTCTTCAGAGCTCCCATAATTATTTGGGGTTGTCATGGTAGAAGGAGTAGAATTGCCAGAACTTGAGGTGTAAGAATGGGATGGATGTCATGAACTCTTTCTCGTTCTGAACCTCAGGTTACCATGGGATGTCCGGGCATGTTGGTGTCCTTTGATTTTTGTGAATTGTTTTATATTGGGAAATGAAATGGGAGCCAAGAAAGTGACCTCCATGAGCTCGCATGGTCTAGAAATCCATGTGGAGTTGAG
Source organism: Viscum album (assembly GCA_963277665.1). Taxonomy (NCBI): domain Eukaryota; kingdom Viridiplantae; phylum Streptophyta; class Magnoliopsida; order Santalales; family Viscaceae; genus Viscum; species Viscum album. The sequence continues at coordinate 615,791,490 of OY728128.1, forward strand.
GAAATTACCCTAGAGTGCTCCTTGTGATAGTGGCGTGATTGGTGTATGGCTGCTAACCATGTGTCTGAGTCACCCATCAGCACTAGTTTCTCTTTATGGATCATTTGGGTCTTCTTTACTTCTAAGAATTGTTTTTTAAAGTTTTATTTTTGAGATTTTGAAAAGTTGAATTTAAAATGGTGATGACCATGTTTTGATTAAGTTCTTTATTTCCTTGTTTCATACTGTTTGCCCCCACAATGGTTTGATGGATGCCCAAGGTGCAGCTTCAGGTGGTGCGCCCATAGAAAATCCTCCAGTTGATCAACCTATAGACTATGTTCTAGAATTTATGAAGTTAATTCGTCCACTCTTTTATGGTAAAACAGATCCTCTTGAGGCGGAAGAGTGGTTATAGAAGATTGAGAGGAAGTTCAGTTTCATTGGGTTTCCTGAGTCGTTAAAAGTGAAGTTGTCTACCTTTATGCTTAAAGGTACGACCTGGAAATGGTGGAAATTTGTGTCTCAGAATAATCCTAAGAAATATATAACATGGGAGTTTTTCAAGTCTTCATTCATTGAAAAAATACTTCTCTGAGTTAATGAAGTTGAGGAAGATGATGAAGTTGTGTTGTCTTGAGCAGGCTGCTGAACCAGTACTAGAATTCTATTGAAATTTCATAGACCTAGTTCTGTACAACCAATGGTTTATTGCAAATGATCCTGGTAATGCTCGACAATTTGAGTCTGGAATCTGACCTGAACTGCAATTGAAACTGGAAGAGCTCATCCTAACCACCTTCTCGAATTTTGTGGGGCTAGCTTTTCTTGCTGAATTTCAGCTAGCTGGAGGACATGAGGTGGTGAATCCTCCACTGACCTTGGGAGGTAGTTCATAGGATGACGATAGGAAGAATGGGAAGTGACCTGATGCTGGTGGATCTAATAGAGTAATCAAGAGGCCTTCATAACTTCATCCATCTTATTCACAACATAATGCAAGGATCTGTCACCAGTGTGGTAGGTAGGGTCAGAAGAGGCTGATGTGCCCGAATGCTCTGAGACCCTGCCACACCAATGGATGTCTGGGTCACTTGCAGTGATTCTTCTGAGGTGTTTCAAAGAAGCACGTTGAATCCATACCTAGCTCATCAAAGGATACCTCATCCCGTCAGCAGGAGTAGGGCGATGTTTGGGGACCAGTTTGAGGTGTTCTCTTTTTAATGCCTTTTGGGTGTAGTAATCGTCTCTTGTAGCATTTTGCGGTGTTTCTTTTCTTTCCGTTGTAAGAATGGTTATGGAAGAACCTCTTTGAAACTTTATTTTATTGGAAATTTGTTTGATAAAATTGTGGTTCATGTGTTATGTTTAGGAATTTTGAATCATGACTATGAGGCAGAAGATGCTTCAATCAGCGATGCTCCAACCATAGGTCTCGGAGTGAAGCTGGCGCGTAGTCAAGAGAACCCCAGTGGTGAAAAAAGGCCCTGGTTTAATCTTTTTCTTCAGTGTGGAATGGTTTGTGTTCTTCTGAGGGTGTGACATCGTTGAGGTAGCAATGATGGTAGTTCTGATGCTCTATTGGTTGGTCCCTTCCCTCCCCTACCCTTATGGTGGGGTTTTTGGTTAGTGCGGAGAGTTTTCAAGTTCGGTTAATCTAATCAGTTCTTATGGCGAGGAGACCCACAACGGGTCTCACAATGTTACAGCTGAAGTAATTTAGAGTTAGCCCAATCCTTATGGTGGGGAGTCCATTTTGGTCTCCCCATGTCAGTATCAAAGTTTGGGTTTGGGTATCATTTGGTGGCGAGTGGTCTCATGTGGAACCACTTAATTTTAAGTTCTTCCTCTTGGGTAAAAGTCGGGATTGAAGTATACCCAACAGTTCTGTTGTACTAATATTATAGCAATAAGTCTCGAAAGTGATTTAAGTTCATTCATTCCTTTGTTGAAATGGATGTTTTGGGGTTTGTTTTTGTGGTGTTTAAAGTGTTCATGTTTTGAGGATAAGTTGCATGTCATTGGTTTTCGATGTCTATTTAAATCGATGAATTGGAGGTGCTTAAACTTTTGTGGGTGAGAGACACTTGATAAGTTTTATCTTTGGGTCTAGATCTTGTTGTGGCTTTCCGAGGGAGGAAAGCATTAGGGTGTGGATAATATTCACACCCCGAACTATCTTATATTTTATTTTACAATTTTCTTTGACTTTTAAATTTTTTTTGGGGTCCAGGTTGAGTCTCGAACGAAAAAATTTTGAGTTATGTCACAAAAAAATGTGCATTTTTGAGTTGCTGTCGTTGGGCACATGGGTGGAGCGCATTTTTGAGTTGACATCGCTGGGAACATGGGCGAGGCGTGTTTTGAAAACCTCGCGTGGCTCCACCCAGGCTTCTCCACGATCCTCTTGTCTTCAGAGAATTTCAAATGAATAAACTTTTTAATTTTTGCGTTAGTTAGAATTTTCATGGTTACTAATAATTTTAATTATTATTATTAAAACCAAATGAGTGTTTCTATTAGTTATATCCTTATCAGTATGATTATTATTATTCCTATTAGTGTTTTTATTAATAAAGATTTATTACCATTATTATTATTGTAATTGAGTTGTTATTATTATTATTATTATTTCCTTATTGTATATGTTATTTTTATTATTATCGTTATAATTATTATTACTATTATTATTGGTTATTATTATTATTATTATTATGATTGTAATAATAATATTATAATTATAATTATAATTTTTTTAAGTAACACTAAACCTACCAGCGGCCCCCTTTTTCCCCTTACCCTCGCTGCGTGCAGACCCCCTCCGCGCACACCACTTCCTCCCGGTCTCCCCACCCTACTTTCGGCCACCACCCTGCCTTCGTCCTCCATGTACCCAGCTCCCGCACACCGCCTCCAGCGATCCAGCTACCAGGACCTCACCCCATCCCTCCGCCTCATTGATTCGGAATAGAACCCCCTTCCCCCAGGTCTGCTGCTCGAACCCACCCCCTCTTTCGACCCCGTCTACGCACAACGCTGCAGAGCCCTTCCAAGGCGGCCCTCGCCTCCTCGCCGTTGCAACCCAGTGGCCAGCATCCTCCCCCTCACTGGTGCAATGCCTTCGGACCAGTGTGTCTCCATCTATACGCACCTTTCCCATATGCAGCTCTCCCCCCTTCTTCCCACACCTCCCTGCACAACCCAAACCCTGTTTTTCCCTACATCCCCATCTCCAGTGCAGCTCCCTATCACCGCACCTCCTATCCGACCGACCCACCAACTAGGGTGACTTCTCCCGACCATCCCCCCCTCTATCAACGTGCCTCTAACCAGAATGACCCTAATCTCCTGTATTCTCCCTCCCTCCTTTTGTGGATTTTTAATTTTTTATATCCAAATCTTAGATGCTAGTGTTTAAAATCCAAAATTAATGGTCATAGGTTTTTGTTTAGGGCTGTTTTGGTTCCTCTCTTGTTTGGTCAAGGCGAGAACAATGTTTTCACCATTTTCAAAATGTTATTCATCGTTTGAGGTGAGTTTTCCCTTTTTTCACAAATCTTATTGAGTTAATATTCACCAGTTTCATGTTTTGTGCTTTGTTTGTGACAATTAATTGGTGACTTGAAATGTCTAGAATAATGTATTTTATGTGGAATTGGTTGAAAATTAATTTTCCATGTCATATTTGGTATATTATGTGTGTTAAATGTTTTTCATTATATTTCCTGCATGTAGTTTATAATTTTGAATAAATTATTAAATTAAGAAACTGTTGTAAATCACAATTTGAGAGTCTTGGTTTGAGGTTGGGCTAGAAGAGAGTGTTTTGGGTGAGTTTTGATGTAAAATCCTTATAGTGTTATTTAAAATTGTTTTATAAACTTTTAACTGGTTTATTAAATATTATATGAGGTGTGGATTATGCTTTGGAAATATTTTTGAGGTGTTCTTGGTTTAAAAATGGATTTTTGACATGTGGATTGTTTTTTTATTAAGTTGTGTAATTTTTTATTTTAACTTTGAAAGTGGTGCTCATTTTGTTTTAGTGTGTTGTAAATGCATGTTTAATTTTAAGGAAGGGTTTTGAACATATATTGGGTGTGTAAAGTCGTGGGTTTCTCTTTGGAGTTGTTTAATAAATTTTAAAGTGGTTTATTAAATAGTTTCAATGGTGCGAGTTTTGATTTGAAAATGTGTTGAGGTGGTTCTTTTGTGTTTTTTTCTCATTTGGATTGTTTTAAGTTCGTGTTTTTGTAATTTTAGTTATTGTGAATTTGTTAGAGCACGTTTGCAAGGTAACCCCACGATATTGCGGTCATCAGCTTGCACTTGCTTGTACGCCTGCGCGAGGTGTGTCGCGCCATTGTGTTTGGACAAAAAGCTGAGGTAGGTGGAGGAATATTGAGATGTATAGTTCGGTTGGTAGGTTTGACCCGTGTTTCCTTTAGTGTTTATTTGTATGTGGAGGAATATTGAGATGTATAGTTCAGTTTCTGGCCCTTGTGTGCCACTTTTTCCATTTCCCTTAGTGTGTGTTGTGTGTGGTTTTCCTTTTTACTAACAACTGAAATTCAGATTTCTAAATTGTTTGCAAAAATGTTTTAAAAATGAAATGCACCTGTTTCTTTCAAACATTAAACTTGTATTTAAATTAAAAAGGGCAATGGACCATTACTTGTTTTAGAAATGAAAGTGTGTCTGTGGAAACCCGTATTTTATATAATTCAGTTCAAATATGGAAATAGTGAATTCTTTATTTAAAGGTAGTGCATTGGTAATAGTTTATTGGGTATGCCTACTAAGTTTTAATACTCAGACCTATAGTGTTTTCCTGTTTTTAGTTTTTTTTTTAGGTTTGACTTGAGCTTGTTCGCCGTGGGTGAGACTTGGTTGTGGTTTGGAGAGTGACCCTCGAGGTCACGAGGAGTTTTGGTCATGGTCAAGCTAGTTTGTTGTTGTTGGATGTTATTTTTTTTCGTGTTGTTTATTTACTTTTCTTTGTTCTATTTTCTTTCTGCTGCTTTATTTATTTTATTGATAGAAATAGTTACCTCTTTCTCTCTTTTTATGCCCTCACACTTGTCGCCAGCCCGGGATGATCGAGAATGCCTCTCGGGCCATGTCATGGACCGTCTTGGGTGACTGGTTCAGGGTCGACTCAGGTTGGTTCATGACATGCCACATGATCATAAAACATTCATCATATCGGAACCCATAAAAAGAAATTGGTTTTATAAACATTTAATCATAAAATAACCTTTGGAAAAGAAATAAGTTTCATAATCATTTCATCATTTCATCAATGAATAACATATGAAAAAAGAAGTGCGTTTTAGAATAATTTTATCCTAGTATAACCCATGGAAAAAGAATCGGGTTTCATAATCATTTTCTCACGGTATAACCCATTGGAGAGAAATGAGTTTCATAAAAATCTTATCATCATAATCATAAACCATTGAGAGAAATAATACATATGTCTTCATTAGATAATATCCCTAATAAATATTGATTAGCACCAAAGGATTCCATCTTAGATGGAAAATTGTTTTAAAAGATAACTTGTAATATTTCTTGATGAAAATACACTTTTCACTTTGAAAATCACTTTTTTAAAACTAAAAATCCATAAAAAGTTTTTGAAAAAATTTTATTTAAAAATAAATTTTGAAACATATAGCTTAATCCTTCAAAGAAAATAATGGGAATGACGTAGGGAAATTCAATTCATGCCATACACGTTAAAATAAAGATTCCATTTACATTTTTAGTAAAATCCAAACATTCCATGTTTGGAAAATGACATGAATATTCTTTTTATTTTTTATAAAAATAGTAAAACATGGGAAACAATTTATTTAATAAATAATTTTTATAATTTGAAAAACATTTTTAAAAACAGTTATAGAAAACAAGGTTTTAGAAGAAAAATTGTTTTCAACTGAAGACATAAATAAGGATGATTTTTATTAAAAATAGTATTTTGAACTCTTGAGTATATAAAGAGGGAAAAATGAAGGAAAACATGTAATATAATTAAATAATAATAGGAGAAGAATATTCAAGAGTTACTTGATATATAGATCATAATATCTCATCATTGGAAGCATAATCACAAACAATCCTGATAAATGATGATATTGTATCATAAAACCATTACAACTTTAGTAACATCGATTCATAATCCTAATTAAATAATAAAATTAAATAAAACTTATAATATAATTAAAATAAATAAATTCCTGATATTACATTGGAAAAGGGTTGTATATACACCTTATAAAAGAACATAGGTTCACAACATAACATATGTCCTAAAGAAGAAAAATTGAGAGAAAAACACCTTACCGCATTGGAAAATTTTGTACCATAAACCCCATGTAATATAGATCCTAAAATGGATATTTAAATTAATATAATTTTTAGGATAATAATCATAAAATACATTCATGGGTAGTATATACACTATATAAAAGAAACACATGGTGAATATGGCATCTGTCTCACAGAAGATAAAAGCGAGACTAAAATATTTTTCCACAACTATCGAATTTATTTGTACAAATTCCAACCTCCTATATAATATATAAAAGTTTATTATAATTATATTATATAATCATTCTTATATATATAATACCATATATTATTTACTTATTACCTTTTATTTCCCATTTATTAACAATTCCATATTAAAATCACATTTTTGGTAACAAATTATTTTTGTTTCTATGTATGTTTTGATTTTTTATTTTTAGTGATATTAACTTTATCATGGATAAATTATTTAAATAATGTTAAAAATTATGTTAATATCATATATATTCATTATATATTTATCACTCCCGATTTTTTAATTATTGTCTTATGTTTCGGTTCATTTGGAATGCCAGTATTTTCCTTGAGTTTCGGGTGTGGCAGGGGTTCAGTTTTGAAGTATTTATTTGTATAGTTTTTTATCCCATGTTTGTTACTTGGTTAATTTGGGATATTTTGGAGAAAACTAGGGTTTTTTATCTTAATAGTGACCTGTGCATGGTCGGCGCACAGTTTGATAAATTGTGCGACCGAATGTGGGTAACCATGTTGAAAGTGTAGCTTCAGACAGAACCTCCTGCATAGTTTACACATGGTTAGTGAGATTATGTGGGTTGGCCATGCAGTCGATCTCTTCATGGGTAGCGGCTTCCACATAGTTTCCACATAGTTTGATAAACCGTGCGGAAAAAACGTGTGAGTTTCCCAAAAATTAAAATTCTTGAAAACCCTAAACTACCCCATTTGGGATTTAAACCAAATATTTCCAATCCTTCCCCTAATAGTTCATGTGACCCTAAGGGATATCCCCTTTCTCACCAAGCCATATCCTCCTTCTTTGTGTGTGGATATAAGGATTTCTTCAAGAGTTTGGCTAGATCTTCAAGGTATTTCTCCCCCTCTTCTCTCTGTCTTCATTCGCTTTCCTTTTCTCCTTGTGTTTATTTTATTCCATGGTCATTTTGACCTTTGGTTTGGTTTTTCCCTTGATTTATGTTGGTGTTTTTCCCTTTTAGGGTTCTTCTTCATAGATCTAGGGTTTTGGAACCCTTGTGGAGTGATTTCGGGTGTGCATTGTCGTTCCGCCATGGATTCGAGGTAGGTTTCCCCTTGAACTTGCCTTTTTAATTTAAGATTCACCTGTTTCATGATTATTAAACCTCTATTTATTAATAAAAATTGATGTATTATCCTTTTATTAATTTTTGTGTGTGCAAAGTAGTGGTTTATACCTTGTTTTATGATAAGTAGTGTTGTTTTGTTGAAAATGTGCACACCAAGTGTTTGATAAAATATTATATTAGCTTTTTTATAAGGTTTTTGATATTTAAAACATGTTTTATCCATTTAAATGAAATTATGGCATGGAAATTGGTGTTTTATACATTTTTTAGTGTTAAATAAATTTTTTTTGTTAAATGTTTCACGTCTAGTGTTTATTAATTTCTTGGTTGGAATTTATGGGTTAATTATTATATAAAATTATTGGTTGGGATTTATAAATATATTGGAAGTGTGGGAAATGATATTTTGGGTTTCTTATATGGTTTCCCAATTGGTATCAGTTCTTATAAAGAAATTACAATTGGTTTTTCATGTGTTTTGGCACGTGTTACCGATGAATGACCCGTTTGGTTTTTTGTAAAAACGGTTTTTCCTTGAAAGTATAACCTAAATGTTCTAAGTAGATTTTAAAAATGATATTTAAATGGTAAATGGTGAGTTTAAACCCTCTTATTAAATTTGGATTTTAATGTTTGATAAATGTTGGTTTTGTAAAATTCTTAGAGGTCCATTTAGAAACATTGTGAAATTGATAAAAGTGTTATTATGGAAACATACTTCAGATGTTTCTCATTTCTTGTTTATATATAATGGATGTGATTTACTTGATGTATAGTAGTTGTGTTCCATTATTAAAGTTCCTCATTTTGGACTCTTTGTGTTCTATTTATTCTATGGCATGAGAATAATCCTTGGGGTGGCTTGGGGTGATGGTTACTATTGATTTATTATTATATATACATGTGATTGGATACTCAAATGGAATCGGTTGGATCCCCCCCATTTTACAGGAGACATGGGAACTGGACATAGTGAGAGATTATGAGAATTATTTCTACACTATATAGTTTACTCACTAGCTGGTGGCCCATATTAGGTGGGTATATTTTGGTTTATTACTATGGGATTTTCCCCTCGACCTATATTGAGTTCGGGTGGCAGGGAGTGTTAGGGTGTTTTTGATTTCATACTATGTGAAAATGATACTGGGGATGGGGTCTCATGTATTAGTATGTTATATATTATTCTTGATCTTCTGGGTTCACCTATGTCTATTGGCTCTTAGTTGCTTGTAGTGATGATTGAGATACTTGTATGATTATTTCCATTTACCTTATTGTGTGATTACAGTTGTTCCTTCTTGTGTAGTGTTTTTCTTGGGAAGTGATGTGTTAGTTTCTAAATTGTTTATGAACATTTTTTTAAAATAAAATAGTGTTTTTTCCTCTTTTGTGCAAGTTGAAAATGTAATCATCACTCTACCCTTGAAAAGGTTTTGGTATCACTAATGGAATAAACTTGGTTTTGAGAAATAAATAAGGGAAATGACTTGTACTTTGTTTTTATGTAAAATTTGTAGAAAAGAATACATTTATATATTGTAGATCAAAATTGAAATCTACATTTCATGTATTTTAAAGTAAGAGCATTGGGAATAAACAATCGGGCTACCCTACTGAGTTTTAATACTTACACATATAGTTCTCTTCCATTTGATCCCTTGTATAGGTTTTAGCTTGAGTTTAGTCATCTTGGGAGACAATTTATCATTTGTTAGAGAGTGACCCATGGGGTCACATAGAGTTGGTGTAGTCTTATTTTCTGGTTGGTTATATTGTGTGGTTCAACTATATAATCATATTCTTGTATAAATGATGATCAGTTCAGTTTCATTTATATATTGATATGCTTGTGAAACTTACTATTGCTAGTTCCATTATTTATTTATTGGGAGAAATCATTTCCTTTTTGTACTCTATTGATACACGACACTAGTTTCCCACCCGTGGCGATTGAGAACATCATTTGAGCCATTCCACAAATCGGATCGGGTGACCGCTTTAGGGTTGACCTGGGTTGGTTCTTGAAAAAATGGTATCAGAGCAGGTCAACTCTTATAGGAACTTATTTTTCAGATCCCCGTTTTGTTTCTTGAGGATTTCAAGGTAGATGGATTATTATTTTCGAGACTCAAGGGGTAGTTTTGGGAAGAGTCTCATGAATTCTTTCTCATTTTGATCCTTATTTTTCCATGGGAAGTCTGGTTTTGTTAGTTTTTGGGTCTTTAGGGATTGTTTGGTGAGTGGGATATGACCAGGGAGCTGGAAAAATGGTCTCTGTGATATCATAGGGCCTAGAAATCCATGTGGATCTAGGGTCATGGTCCTTGAATTCTCTTAGTGTTGATGGTTATTTTCAAATAAAACTACAACCATATAACTGCCAACCATATGGTCAAGTCTCCAACTGACACTAGTCCCCTCTTGTGGGTCTCCTTGAATCTTCTTGAGATCTAAAAAATTGTTCTGAAAATCCTTGTGCAAGAGTTTTGGAAATGAGTTTTAATAGAATGGATGTATTTGGAAAATTTGAAAATGTATTTTTATAATTTAATTTAAGAAAGGTTTTAGAAAGTTGGGTTTTTTACAACAAATCTTTTGGTAAAGAGGAAATGGTTTAATGGGATTGAGTTTTCTTAATCTAAACTTATGGTTTATTGAAATAAAATATTTGGAGAGCATGGATTATTTTAAGGTGGGTTTTGGAAATTTTTTTTGAATGAGATATGTTTTACTGTTGAAAAAAAGTGTTTGAATCAGATAAATTGGTTTTGGAAATTGGTTTTTAATGGTTGGTGTTTTTCTGAATAGGTTTTGTGAATTTGAAATGAGTTTTGATCTTTGTGGCTATGGACTATTAAAAGAGGATTTGGTGAAATTTTGAAAATGGAAAATGGTTTTTTAAAATGGAATGTTTGGTTTGAATTGTTTTTTTGAATGAAAAATGAATGGGATTTTATCAAATGGCATTGATTAAATGGGATTTGTTGAATTTTTGGAAAATGTTTCAAATGAAATGAAAATTATTTTTGATGGAAATCTATGGTATTTAATTTTCAAGTATTATTAAATGGTTTGTTGTGTGGAATTTGAAAAAAAATGAATTTTTAACTAGGTGGTTAGTGAGCCTTTGGAATTTTAATGATTTTTGAAATGGGTTAAATGAATTGGTCTGAAAGATGAGGTTATTTTGTTTTAGCATTTGGTGTTCTCATGGGAACTCACATGTGTAGTGGTTTGTGGGAATGTGTATGATGCCTAGTATGGTAGGGTGGATGGATTCTCGGGGTGGCACAAAAATACGCATGTGAGTGAGACTCGATGCAACACCATTGGTGAGGGTGAAAAAAGTCCCCCAAGTTGTTTTGTTTTCCAAAAGTATTTTAGGCTGAATATTGTGGTGTATTTATAAGCCAAATATTATGTGGTGTGTTTTTCTGTCTCTTAGAAGTGTTGTTTGTTTTTTATACTCTTCCACATGATCTAGAAGTTATAGTCTTGTTGCATCATGTGTTGAGATTTTTGGGAAGTCTTTGAGTGAGTTTCCATCTGAGTTGGTGTTTGATCTATGTAAAGTTTTTGGTTCATGTGCTGGTTTTGATAGTGGTTTTGGTTTCCTTACTACCTTGTGTTCTCCCCCATAGAGATGTGATGAATGTTGTGGTATAGATTCATATGGTTCTATGTTGGAAGGCTTTCTAGTTTATAAACCTAAAGATTTAATCTATGAGTTTCAAAAGTTAAATCCACCTCTGTGAAGGATTTCCCAGCCCATTTATTGGAATATAGAGCTATTTGGGATCAATCTAAAATTATTTCCTTTTATGATAATTCTATTTGTTGTAGAAGTGGTGTTTTGTGGTGTTTTGTGTTTTTAATCATGTTACTTATTCATTATGCTCCTCGTTCAGAGTGAGAGAGAATGGTGATGTGTACCCTTAAGTCCCTATTTGGGTAAAAGTGTGTTGTTTGAGGAGGTGAGTTTCATGGTGTGTTTTAATCATTTGTTTCTTACTTTTAGTGTTATATGGATTTGTGTGGCACAAGAATAAGGGGTTATGGTTATAGATTTTCAGCTCCTGACTACGAAGCATTAGATGTTTCATACATCAGAGCTCCAGCCATAGGTCCCAGAGTGAAGCTGGCGCATAGTCAGGAATCCTGAGGGTTTAAAGAGTTTGGACAATTTCATTCCTTTAACATTGTAGTGAGGAATTTTTACTGCTTTTGTTGTGGTTTCTCATCACTATGAATTTCTTCTTGTCACAAAGAGCATGGTGGAATTACCCCTCACACAGTGTCTGTGGTTATTCCTTCTTGGATGTGGGTTTCTGTTTAGTGTTGTTATGTGGACCAACCATGTGAATCTAGTGCGGTATTGGATTTTATCCATCCATAAGTGAAGAGTGGTGTGAAGTTCTTGAATATGGTTTCAACAGTCTAATCATTAGCCCCTTCCCTTCACTCCCCATGTGGTGTGGGTTTTTGGTCAGTGCAGGAAGTTTTGGCTCAGTTATTGTCCCTTCCGTTCAAGAGTGGGTAGTTTAAATGCTCTTGATGTTTCCTTCTTATCTTGGGTAGTTCATGGTGGAAGAGTTTTGGTTGGAATATGTGGAAAAGGCCCAATTCTGGTTAATGTTGAATTTTTATTTGGTCATTATTAGCTGGTCGTTAATGGTGGGGAGGCCCACTACGAGTCTCATTGAGATTTCTTTTACAAATTTGTCGAGTGATTGTTGTTCTCTAATGGTGGGGAGTCCATTATGATCTCCTTTGAAATAATTGTCTTTTGTGAGTGATCTTGGTTTGGGTGATCTTTGGGATCATTTGGAGAAGGCCCAACAATCTGGTTCAAGGTATGGTTGTGGATGTGGTTGCTTGACCTTTCTCGTTTGGAAATTAGTTCGAGTTGTGGACCCATTTCGGGAAAGAGGCATAAGTTCTATTGGTAGTAGGTGAGATGTTCATGGTTTAAGAGGTTGGATTGGGTAGTTAGGAAATCCTTAGGAATTGATCAACCAAATGTAAAATTTTGTGGCTTTCTGGGGAAAGAAATATTTAATGGTGGAGAGAATTGTCACACCCAATTTTTTAAGTCTTTCCTTATATTCCGGTTCATTTGGAATCTCAGTATTTTACTCGAGTTTTGAGTGTGATCGGGGTTTAATTTTGAAGTGTTTCTTTGTTTATTTTTTTTCTCTTGGTTGTTCCTTAGTTCATTCAGGATTTTTAGAGAAAACTATAGGTTTTCAACTTGGTAGTGACCTACACACGGTCGGTACACAATTTGATAAACCATGCGGCCGAACCTAGGTAACCATGTGGCAGGTGTAGATTCTAATAGAACCTACCAAATGGTCTATTCATAGTCAGTGAGACCATGTGGGTTAGTCATGTGGTCTATCTCTTCATGGGTATAGGATTTTTCATGATTTTCGTATGGTTTAATAATCCATGCAGACAAACCATGTGAGTTGTTCAGAACTTAAAATTATTGAAAACCCTAAGATACACATTTCAGGAATTTAACCCAAATCCATCCAAGACTCCCCCTCCTAGTTAGTTTAAACCTAATGGGATCTCCCCTTTCTCCCCAAGCCATATCCTCTTTCTTTGGGTTTGGATCTAAGGATTTATTCAAGGGTTTGGCTAGATATTCAAGGTATTTCTCCTCATCTCCTCTCCATCTTACTTATAATTCCTTTTATCCCTGAGGATCTTTTCTCCCATGGTGATTTTGAACTAATGCTTGGTTTTCCACTTGATTTATGTTGGGGGGTTTTGTCTACCAGGGTTCTTCTTCATAGATCTAGGGTTTTGGAACCCCAGTGGAGTGATTTCGGGTGTGTGGTGTCTTCCCACCATGGATTCCAGGTAGGTTTCCCCTGGAACATGGATTTCTTAAGTTAAGATTTACTCATTTCATTATTTTAGTACTTATATTGATTAATAAATACTGATTTATAATCCTTGGATTAATTTTTTGGTGTGAAAAGCTGTGTTTCATGCATGGTTTTATGATAAATAGTGTTATTTTGTTGAAAATGTGCACACAAAGTGTTTAATAAAATGTTTTGTTAGATTTCACACATGGTTTGTGATATTTAAAACATTATTTAGACATTTAAATGAAATTATGGCATAAAAATTGGTGTTTTATAGATTGTTGAGTGTTAAATAGAAAGTTTTTTTTAAATGTTGTAGGCCTAGTGTTTGATTAGTTGCCCAGTTGGATTTTATGGGTTAATTGTGATATAAAATTATTGGTTTATATTTATACATATATTGGAAGCATGATAAATGATATTTTGGGTTCCATATATGGATTCCCATGTGGTATTGATTTTTATAAAGAAATGAGTACTGTTTTTAATGTATTTTAGCATGTGTTGCTAGTGAATGGCCCGTTAGGATTTTTTGTAAAAATGGTTTTTCCTTGAAAGTGGAACCTAAATGTTTGAAGGAGATTTTGTAAAAGATATTGAAATGGAAAATGGTGTGTTTTCACCCCCTTATGAGAGGTGGATTTTAATGTTTGATAGATATTGGGTTTTTAAAATGATTACAGGCCCATTTGTAAACTTTGTGAAATTAATGAAAGTGTTATTATGAAAACCACCTTTGGATGTTTCTCATGAATTGTCTACATATAATGGATGGGATGTACTCACTATGAAATCCTTGAGATCCATTATTAGAGTTACTCAATTTGGATTATTTATGTTCTATTTAATCCATGGAATGGGATCAATCCTTGGGGTGGCTCAGGGAAATGCTTGTTATTTATTTATTATTTTATATACATATGTGATTAGATTCTCGGCTGGTGTCGGTTGGCTCACCCCCATTATACATGATACATGGGAACCTGGCATAATGAGAGATTTTTCTAAGAACAATTGATGCACTGGCTATTTTACGCACTAGCAGGTGGCCCATAGTATGTGGATATATTTGGGTTTATTGTTATGGTATTTTCTCCTCATCCTGTCTTGGGTTAGGGTGGAAGAGAGTGTTAGGGAATTTGTGATTTTATCATGTGTGGCATACTACTGAGGATTAGGTCTCATGTATTAGTATGTTATTGATTATTATTGGTCTCTTGGGTTCACCTGTATCTATTGGATCTTATTTTCTTGTAATGATGATTGAGATACTTGTATGATTATTTCCATTTCCCACGTTGTGTGATTACATTAGTTTCTTCTTATGTAGTGCTTTTCTAGGGAAGTGATGTGTTATTTTCAAAATGGTTTCTGAATTTTTTTTAAAATAAAATCATATTTCAACCACTTTTGTGAAAGTTGAAAATTTAAGTATCACTTTCCCATTGAAAAGGATTTTATATCACTAATGGAATAAACTTGGTATTGAGAAATGACTAAGGGAAATGGGTTGTACTTTTTTTAAGTAAAATGTGTAGAAAATCGTACTTTTATATATTGTAGTTCAAAATTGGAATTGATGTTTCTTGTATTTTAAAGGAAGTTCATTGGGAATAGATAATTGGGCTAGCCTACTGAGTTTTAATACTCACACCTATAGTTCTTTTCTGTTTTTATCCCTGGTACAGGTTTCAGTTTGAGTTTAGTTTCCTTGGGCGATGGTTGATTATGTGTTGGAGAGTAACCCATGGAGTCACATGGAGTTGGCATAGTATTCTTGTCTAGTTGTTTGTATCATGTGGTTTAGTTGTATTCTATGTTTCTTGTATAAATGAGGTTTAGTTTAGTTTAATTTATATATTTATATGCTTTTTCAACTTGCTGCTGCTTAGTTCCTTTATTTATTTATTAGAAGAAATCGTTCCATTGTTTTACTCTGTTGATGCCCAACACTAGTTTCCAACAAATGGGGATCAGGAACACCCTACGGACAATGTCGCAGATTGTCTTAGGCGACCGGTTTAGGGTTGAACCGGGTTGGTTGGTGACAATATTTATTTATATAAATCCATAAAAGTTAAAGATAGAAAATGAAATACACTGTTCATGGAGAAGGTAGGTCATATGTACGCAGGAACACTATTTAAATTTTATTAAAGGACTAGAATAAATAAAGGTAAATAATATATTATGATTAAATAATCATTTTTATGCCATAAATATAACATATTATCATTAAACCTATCCATTTATCTAAAGTGTTAATGAATTACATAGCTTCACGAGGCGGTAGTCTCCCATCCACGAGACCAATGTTATCATATTAACAAAGAATGGAAAGTAAGAAGGTATATGTGATATGATAATTCTATAAGTATAATAATTTTACCAATATCATATATAAATATTTAATTCATCATTTTATTAATTTGTGAGAGGTGGTGATGGAAAACAAATAACATCGGTTTGTGAGGCGGTAGTTCGCTGTACACACAAATGATGATTTATTATGACATTTGATGGTGGTGGAGATGGATATAGGTTATTAAATTTAAAAAATAACATCTAATTATATGGGATATAATTATTTTATTATATAATCATAATTTAATAATATTTTAAAGAGATAAAATAATAATTAAAACAAAAAATGCATATTTAAAAACTTTACCTCTTCTTTAAACAACCTCTTTAAGTTTAAACTAAATCCTTACTATATTGGATTTATTATCTCACCAAGGCCTATATAAAGTAGGTAGTGATTTAAGGAAGATATTTTAGTATTTATTTTTTTTAAAAAATGGGTTTTGAATTGTGAAGAGGAGAGGATATTGGGTGGAATTTTATAAGTGATGTGAGTAACCCACTTTTAATTTTTGGAAATAAAAAGGTGTAACCACATTTTTTACAAGAAGAAATAATCCAAAATGGATCATTATAAACCATTATTGGTTATAAGTTCTAAATATGGCCATATAATTGTATTTGGAAACTTTTATAGGTGATTTTACCCCTTATTTGTTTTATCTAATCCCTAGTAAACTTGTTTAAACCTTAACCTCGATTATTAATTTTTACTTTTTTTACTATTAGTTTTGAAAAAAATTGATTTAACCTTATTATATAATATAAATTATTATTATTACCAATATGGAATATATTTTTCATAATTTCATTGACATAAGTGTATTTTTTAATTTAAAATTAAAACCATTGATGTGACGGGAAAGTGGTTCTCCAAAGAGAAAATGTTTAAAAGTTTAAGAAGTTTTTATATCAAAATTCAATATGAAAATGATTCAAATGAAATAATTTATATTAATATATATATAATTTTACTAATTTTAGTTTTAAATTAATTTTAAAATAAAAACTAACCATAAAAATTCTTTAAACAAAAAGGCAGTTTTTAATTAAAACCAGGATTTTTCACTATTCATCAAAAAATTAATCTTTCCTGAATAACCCAAAGAATTCACCCAAAGATAATTTTGACATTTTTATTTAAAATATTAATTTTATTTTATCAAATTAGTATTCTAAAAGTCTAAAAAGTTAATTTTATTATTGTTCTAAAAATAAATAATAAAATATTTTTTTGAGAAAATAGTATTTTCAAAACATATAAAGACTTTACAAATATTTAAGTACCTTTTTATCAATATATTATATATATAACAATTTTAATTAATATTTAAATTTTTTTTATTTATATTAATTCCACCAATTTAACATACAGGTCATAACATTCTGGTTTAAATAAGAATATTAATAGTTTTTCATGGTTCGTTAAAACTCAATGTTGTGTGTAACATAAGCTATCGAAGAAATAAAATTTATTAAAAAAATACATAAATTCTTGGGGTGTTACACTTTAGAAACCACCATAAAAATATTAAGTAACTTCATTAGAGATATTCCTATATGATCCCGAGATTGCACATTCCATCATCCAAAAACGATAACATTCACGCTTTCTTCCAGAACATCTACTATTGGACAAAATGAACATCACTAGACTTCCACTAACACAATCCTCCATCATGATTGAAACTATGATTAATATAGTCAATCATTTTGAATAAATAGGATCAAAACATGAAATATTCTTCATATTTCTTAATAGTTCTTTCCTAAAAACAGCCAAAAATGGAATCACACAATCCCTAGGCTCCTCCGCACATTGATTCCATTGAAAATTATATACCACAACTTATTCCAATGATATTACATTTACTATCATTGATTCAATATTCCTTTATCTCTACTTCCATGTCCAAATCAATTGATTATGGACCTAGATTCTTTTCATTCACTGATCTGAGCCAAGATTCATTGAAATACAGGTCATAACAAAGGCTCATGTCTAACACGTGAAAAAAATGTGGAAAACATAGAAAAAAATAACAGAGAGAATTATTTGTGGAAGGTGATAAGTTCTAACCATCGATCATCATTTATATATGCACCATGTTATAGGGATTAAAAATTGATAATAAAAATTAATTAACTTAGTGGGGAAATTCTTATGAAATCAATAATCCAAGAAGAAATTCCCTAGTATTGGAATTTATAAATAATATAGTTGGAAATTAAAATTAATGAGACTAACCTATTGATTAGATCATTTTTAGTGATGATTCAATCTGCATTGAGTTCATTGGTGATCTCTAATGAATAAAGTGTTCATTGACTCTACATATCTCTAAATCACCCATGATATCCTTCTCCATCACTCTCTTAATCTAGGGTTTATATAGATCAACATTATAGGGAGTGTTTATGGAGGAATTTAAGTGGAATTATTGCTCTATAAAACATAAAAAATAAATAAAAAAGTAAATAGATTTATTTAATTAATTCCACCAATGAGAATCTAAGCTCAAGGACCTCATGTGTGAAAAATGATACAACAAATTCTATAGTAAATACTCTATTTAGGATGAAACTGTGGCATTTTCCCCCATACAAGACTACATTTAAGAGAAAATGGTACCTATTGTGATTGTACATTCATGGGATAAAAACAATATATTATTCTGAATATATTATTATAAAGGATCTCCCATGAAGGTTCCCTTACTGCCACATCACATGAACCAATGGTATTGCCCAACCTTAAAGGGTATTCTCCTTCTGATCCATGATCACTATGGGGCACTATGAGAAGGTAGAACCATCCTAGATGTATATATTACCTCAGTCAATGACATGTTATGGTTTGGGCATGTATCAACTCAACTATCCTAGGGGACACTGTGCACCCAGTCCAATTACAGAGGCAATGTTAGGCAGAAGTAAACCTCAACCACCTTGTGTATAATCTATAATGACTTGATGAACCTTAGGGAAAACTTTGTTCCCTAAAAAAACATCCACAAACTGAACCTTCGAGGGACCTTTTGGAATACATAATTTCTCTCATTTAAATCTAAAGGCCACCATATTCAGTTTGAATAGGACTTCATATGGATTTGAACTATCATCATTTTCTCCTAGATCACCTACACCTTCTTTTTCTTCACTGACACCATATCTATCCCGATTAGTAGTAAGTCTATAATCTATTTCTAGTATAGGGGCGGCCTATAGGGTCTCCCATATAGGGTCTCCAAAGGTTCCATTCTAATTATAGAGTGATATCTAGTGTTTTACATGAACTAAACTAAGGGTAAGTGACCTTCTAACTTTGACCAAAATATAACACATAAGAACTCAACATATTCTCAAGAGCATGATTGGTTTGGTTCATCTAGCCATCATTCTGAAAGTGGGATGCTATACTCATATGAAACTAAGTCCAAAATTCAACATACAAAATACTCTATAATCGATACATGAACTACATATCTTGGTCAAAAATGATTTTCAAAGGTACCCAATGTAATCGAAGAATCTCCTCTATATTCAAGAGTCATATGATTTTCACAAAACTTTACTCTCAGATTGGAAGGAAGCATGTCAACATGGCTAGTTGTAAATTTATTACCCATATAGCATCATGGATTCTTTTTGATATTTGAATCACCATCATAAAATCCATGGAAATTTTATCCCACTTCCACCGTAGTACCCTAAGGGGTTGAGCCAAAACTTCTAGGATATAGTTCTCCACCTTCACATATTGATAGGTGAGACAATACAAGATAACCTCGATAACACTCTTCTTCATACCTAGATACCAAAATTGATGTTTGAGGTAATGTTATATCCTTTAAAACCTAGATATGACTTTAAGGGAGAAATATGGAACTCCCTTAGTGCCTCCTCACATAGTGTGATCATAACCACTTTTCTCCCACAAAAGAAGATAATGTGATCCATACCATTATAAAATCAATTGGGTGTGTTTCTTCAGGATATATGGTCATGGAATACCTCACCAATAATGTCTCAAAACTATACCTCTATCATATGTTTTAGAATAAAAGGGTTAAACACCATCAATCAAAATTAATAAACTTCTTCCTTATCTGCCAATGATAATTACATGGAGTTCATCTACTCGGATACCTCCTCTAATAATTATGGGGATTCCCTCTAAGGGATTCTGCCACTAAATTTCCCTTTCCTATATTATAAATAATATCGAAGTCACAGTCCTTTAGGGACTCTAACCAACATCTATACTTTAGGTCAAGGTCACTTTGAGTGAAGATATACTAGAGAATTATGATATGTATAGAATATAAACTGATCACGAAGAAGGTAATGTCTCCAAGTATTCAAGGTGAGCACTCTCTTTTACAACTCCAAATCATAGTATTCATAGTTCTACTATGATCTCATCTATTTATAACCTTAAAAAATAACTATCTTCTTCTACATAAACTTATAAAAAAATTGTATAATATAAAGGAATCAAATAACCCCACTATTGAGACCCAATTTTTTCCTTGTAATACTTTGGAATATTCCTACATATATTTACGGAGCTAGACACTTAGACGATGTGAGATTATGAGGCTCGGTGTGCCCAAAATAAATTTTATAAAAATATTAAGTATATTTTATAATATGCACATGTAAGAAACATGATATCCCTCAAATAGTAGATCATATCAGAAATATGAGGCCACAATTGAGTCTGGAGCACGACTTTTACCTTAGGTGGGACATAGCTTTTGTTGGCGCGGGTCTTCTGTTGAAAATGCCATGAAGGGGATTTTATTAAATAAAATAATTAAATTTAATTATTTTATCTCAAACATCTAATCATATAACATTTACAAAGGGACTCATATTGGTAATATGAGACTGCTATTGAGTTTGGAATGGAGTGTTTTACCTAAGCGCTACCTAAAGTGATAGGGAACGGGAGGTTCAGATCCCGTGACCATTGGAAGATGTTGGTGTTGATTTTAAAAAAATAAGAGGGTGATAAAATGTGAAAGGGTTTGGATCATTTACTCCCACAGTTGGAAGAGATCCTATTTCCTTCTGATCAGCAAATAGACATCGGATTCTTGAAAGATCATGATGAAGATTTAGATCCTATCAGATCAGATCTTAGCAAACGCAACAAAGGATCGTGAATCCATGTAAGATCCTTCTTTTGGATTCTGATTTTCCCTGATTGAAGTTTTGTTATTGAATTTGTTTTGTTTTAATTTATGCATCCATTCTTATCTTTGTTGATAGAAAAACTAACAATGACTATCATCTGATTGAGTTTTTGATTACTCTTTTTTCATGTTCTTTGTCCGTTCTTCATCGTTAACTTTTTTATATAATGAAACAACATAAAAACATTGAGTAGAGAATAGATCTATGGAGGTTGTGATCTAGGGATTCCATATCTATGACTATTTAGAGTTTTAGGTGCCAGAGGAAGTGTAACAATGAGCAAAAGAGCCTCCAACTTTTTGTCAGGTTGAAACGATGATGGATCTTCGAATGGAGACTGAGTCTCTGAAGATCGCATTTCGGGGATCCTAAATCTGGTCTCATTATGTTTTTATGAGCACCAGGGCACCGCCGATGGTCTGTGGAAGTTCCGCAGTTGCTGAAGGCAGTGGCGGCCACATGAGTCTGGTGTTGGCGGTGCACTGCTCAATAATAGCAGAGAACCGCTCGGCAGTGGCGGCGCACTGCTCGGCAGTGGCGGTGTCGCAGAGGAGGGTCATGGCCTGTGCGGGCCGCAGAGGTCAAAATCTGGCGTGCAAGGAGCATGCCAAATGTAGAGGTCGGTAGGCTGGTGGGATAGCGGTGTGGGCTAGGCTGTACAGCTGGGTCACGAGTCGATAAAGTGGAGCAGGTTGGCCCAAGCAGGGTAGATTAGCCAGAGCAGGCCGATCTAGCCAGAAGTGGCCAAGGCGGACTGTTGAATCTTCAAATATATGTATCTTGCAAACCGAACGTTTTATTGATGTTCAGTCCATGGACATTTGTTCTTATCATCAAGAAAGACCTTTTGAGGCTAATTTGAGAATTTTAGGTCTCAGGCTCGAGGCTCGATGGCACTAAACATCCAATTATAATAATAATGATATTATTATTATTATTTGGAGATTATTGTATCAGACGTATCTCCTGCATACGATGTCTGATCAATGCACCGTCAGTGGCGCTGGGACCCTGAAATTGAGGTGTAATTTTCAAGACTAGTTTTGGGTGATTAAACCAAAATGGAGGTGTGGTCCCCTTGAGGCCCGGTATGGGCGTTTGTGGCGAAACATGACCTTTTCACTGAGTATCCGTTTTGGATGAATGGATAACTGATCCCATATTTTTTCCCTAAGGATCCCAATGGTACAATCCATATGATGTGTTCCAGGATTGAGGCATGGGACCCATGAAGCATTGTTTGTGTGTAATGCTATGAAATGCAGTTTCTTCATCGGGAGTCCGATTTCAAGCAAATGAATAGTCGATTCTATGAATTTTTCCGTGAGGATCGTGATAGTGTAATCATTTTGGTTATCCAAGGATATATGAGGGGGATAATTAGTAATGTTACATTTTCACCCCTTTTGGACCAATGTCGAGCATTATGCGCTCATCAGCCTTATGGATAGAGGTGATATATACTATGGGAGTACACTGGCACACCTAGGGGTACTTGATCCCAATTTATTTCCCAAGTATGGATAGGAACACGACCAGGTGATGAGGTGGGGCCACACATCGTGTGGGCCCTAGACATGCCGTATACCACTTTACGAATATTCTATATATTGTAACTCCTTATTCTGAACTTGGATTTTGGACCGCGTATAGCCTATCCTGAGTGTTTTTCTGTATAGAATGTGATGGTGCCCTCCGTAGTGAATTTTGAGATATGATGAAATATGTTACGAGTGTGAAGACTATCTTAGGTGATACCTGATGACTGTAGTATAGTTCCTAGAGGATTTCCGAGAGGTACCATACAACATGGATGGCCAATGCAGTACCAGCTTACCATCTAGTGGGGCTAGGTGGTGGCATTCACTGATGACTCTTTCAAGATTACCCTCTAGTAGTTTTGGGCCATGGTTTTCCCCATATACTCTTATGGGATTACCCTATAGTGGGTATGGGTAGTGGAATTCACTATTTACTCTTCTGGGATTAACCTCCAGTAGGGTTGGGTTGTGGCATTTTCCATTTACTCTTCTAGTCTTACCCTCTAATAGGGCTGGAAAGTGGTGTTCGCTAAAGAATCATGGAGAGACATGTTTTTTCATAACATTGGACTCAAAAGTAATAGGGGAACTTTCCCCACTAAGACGCATCCTTGCGATGTGACCTAAAACCGTGCAAAAAAAATAGACCTTCCCAGAGTGGATAGTATCGAGGTGTGGTGTTAGAGACCCTTTAAATTGCAGTTCAGGGTAGACGTGAGGATGTTGGGCATCGATGGTTCACTAATACACAGATGGCCTTTAACAGCGTAAAAAATGGCCTTTAACAATGCTAAAAAAGTACTGTTAATCACAAAAATGATTGGGGGGGGGGGGTCTCCTTTATCATCTCTTTTATAACATTGATAAAGGGCTACCAGCCTACAAGTGTGCTGTTTATAAAACAACATGCCCAGAAAAACCTGAAATCAAACCTACACACCAAACACAACACACCCAGAAGAAAACCTACCATATACATTTAATTGACATCATGAATACAAAACTTTCCACCCATGGTATATAAAAAAATAAACACTACTATTTATATATCAAACAAATTTTTTTATATATTTACATTTATAATTGTCCAACAAACATTCTAAAACATTCATATTTCATCTTTTTGACGCCCATGATCCCCTCTAAAAAATCTCCTCCTTTGGTATTAGTTTCGGAACAAATAATCTCAGACTAATAAAATGATTCCACCTATATAAGAAAAAATATTATGTTAGTGATACTATAAATAAATAAAATAAACATTAATATGAAAGAACACATTAATAAAATTAAATATTTATTAAAAATGAAACATTTGGAGTTATACAGGTCACATCGGGAGTCCTATTGAGGTGGGGTTGATTCCTACATGTTATAAACAAGTTATGGATCATTGTCCTAAAATATCAAAACAATAAAAATGCATTTTCTTGGTTTTGATTATGTCACTTATTATTTTATTATATTAATGTAAATTTTAAATAATGACACATTTGGAGTTATACCGGATACAACTTGTGTCATATTGAGGTGTGGATGATTTCTATATATCACAAATTATTGATAGTTTATTTTACTGAAGTATCAAAACAATATGAATTTGTTTTTTGGTTTTCTGTATGCCAATTGTGTTTTTTTACTATCATTTCAAACTAGAAACATGCATTTTGAGTCATAAATGTTGCATCATGTGTCGGTTTGATGTGAGACTGCTTCATACATATCAAAAATGACTTATGAATTATTTTAATAAATTATCAAGACAATCAGACCATGTTTTCTTGGTTTTCAGTGAGTGACATGTTTTGACTAAAATGTTAATTTTAAATTGATACCGAACACTTTTAGTCATACTATCCACAAAGTGAATTTTATTGGGGAGAGTATGAACCTTACACATCATAAATGGTTAATATATCATTTTCCAAAATTATCAAAAAAATATGAATGAATTTGCTCAGTTTTCAGTATGTCACTTGTTGTTTTTACTTAAATTAATGTCAATTTCAAACAAAAAGACACTTTGAGTTGTACCGGCCACACCGTGTGTCATATTGAGGTGTGGATGATCCCTACACATCATAAATGACTAATATATCATTTTTTTAAATATCTAAACAATATAAATTAAATTTCTCAATTTTCAGTATGTCAATTGTTGTCTTTACTTATATTAATGACAATTTTAAATAAAAAGAGACACTTTGAGTGATACCAGTCACAATGTGTGATAGATTGAGGTTTGTTTGACTCCTATAAGTCACAAAGGACTCATGGGTCATTATCATAAAGTATCAAAACAATAAGAATGCATTTTTCCTGGTTTTCATTACATCACTTGTTGTTTTTACTAAAATCAATGCCAATTAAAAAAATAAAAAGAGAAACTTTGAGTTGTACTGGACACACTATGCATCTTATTGAGGTAAAACTGATCCCTACACATCCCAAATTAATAATATAACATTTTCCTAAAATATAAAAACAATCTGAATGCGTTTGTTCAGTTTTCAGTATGTCACTTGTTGTTTTTAGTTAAATTAATGACAATTTTAAATAAAAAGAGACACTTTGAGTGATATAGGGAACATCAAGTGTTGGATTGAGATGATACTAGTTCCTACATGTCAAAAATGACTCATGTATCATTTTCCTAAAGTATCAAAATAATAAAAATGCATTTTCTTAGTTTTTAGTTTGTCACTTGTCGCTTTTACTTGAATTAAGGTCAATTTTAAATAAAAAGAGACACTTTGAGTTATACCAGCCACATTGTGATTCTTATTGAGGTGCCAATGATTTCTACACATAAAAAAATGACTCATGGATTGTCTTCCTATAGTATAAAAACAATTAGAATTCATTTTCTCAGTTTTCAGTATGTCACATGTTCTTTCTACATAAATTAATGTCAATTTTAAATAAAAATACACACTTTGAGTCATATCAGACACACCACGTGTTCTATTGAGGCGAATCTAATTTATAAACATCAAAAATAACTTATAGATCATTTTCCTCAAGTATCAAAACAATTCAAATGCATTTTATTGGTTCTCTATATGTCACTTGTTGTTTTTACTTAAATTAAGGTCAATTTTAAATAAAAAGAGACACTTTGAGTTATATCAGTCAAACCATGCCTCGTATTGAGGTTATGATAATTCCTACATGTCTAAAATGAAATATATATCATTTTCCCAGAGTATCAAAACAATCCTAATATGTTTCCTCAGTTTTCATTATATTAGTTCTTGTTTTATTACTAAAATGTCATTTCAAACTGGAAACATGCATTTTGAGTCATAACCTAAGGATATGAAACATAATAAAGGGTGATCATAGATGTTCAATAAGTGTAGAAAAGGGATATATCAATTATAATATAAGGATAAAATGATCATAAAGATTTTATAAAGTGATATTAACATTATAAATTCTTACCTTCCTTACGGAAGTCACATCTTCATGCTATTTTTTACATTATTTCATCAGGTATGACGCATGTTCATCTTTAACCCTATCTATATCATCTTGTGAATATGAATATTTTCAAAAGTAATGTCAGTAATGAAAAAATATAAATACACAAAGGATTAGTAAATATTTTAAATGAAATAGTAATTATCTTCGAAAATACCTCTTTAGGGATGCTAGTTTGTTCATGGAATACAATCTCTTTATTAAATTTAAAAACACAATAACCGAAATATTTTCCATTGGTTTGTTTAGAAAACTATAGAAATGTTGAGGAGAATAAGTAAGTTGTTTTAATATGTTTTTGGGTAGTGAAATATTACTACATATACCCTGATACTGATCCATTCATAGTACATGTCTCCATCCTTGTCCTTATCGACTAGCCTCATTCATTTTTTCAGATGATAGTGATGCACATCCCTATCATAACAGAATCCTAATTAAAATAAAATATAAATTATATAAATTGATGTTTAATCCTAAAACATTGGATGTAGTGTATTAAAAATTGACTGACTCCGTTTTGTGTGAATAGTTTCTTAGATATCCATGCATTGAATCCAAGAATTAAATCTTTGGATTATCTAAATTTACCATAATGAGTATATAATGCTGTATAGAAACATAAAAAAGAATATGTAATGAAATAAATGAAAATATATTTGATATTATTAAAATTTAGAATCTTAACCCTATATCATTGGTATTAAACATAGTCTCTCATCTGAAATTTTTCTTTCAAATGATTTGATCAGACCTTCCACTATTTCATCCTTTTTTTTCTATATATTTCTTTTTCTGCTGTAGAGGTGATATGAGGACCAATGAGTCCGAATTTATTTTAATGGGAAAATCCCTTCATTTTTTTTCATATATACACCTACCACAAATAGGAAATGTATTTATCCATAATTAACACAGTATATTAACTTTTGGAAAATTAAATCATTATAACATACCTCATTTATACATTTACAACTGAGCTACCTAGCCTATCATAGTTGGTAATTTCATTTACTCTCTCAACAACAATGAAGTCATTATCTTTCTATCCATGCATATTTTCTTCAAAATCAAATATGTGATTATGACTATCTTTTAACTTTGTGTCCACACGAGCCTTGAGTGCTAGTAAATGTGGATATAGAACAGGTGGGGTAATTATGCTTTCAATAGATCTTTTTGATCATTTGGTAGATCCTTTAGCTGGTTTTGAGAGATTCTTTCATTTCATCCACTTATCTTTGTTTTTCTGTAATAACATTCATCATTTCATAATTTTTTCATTAATTGTTAAAGATTTAGCTTGAAAAGTAAATTTGAAATGAATACCTCCTTATCGCTATGCTTTCTTACAATATGTGATGGCCATGAAATGAATGTTCCAACAACTTTTTTGACTATATTAATATCATACTCATGAATTGGAATAGGTAGATCTGTGCTCGGCTTATAGGATATGATGATCGACACTCACCCATGACCTATTGGAAGTGGTCTATTGTGTAGCATGTCTTTTTGAATATTGAACACCGTATCCATCGCCACAAGGTGATGGGTGGGTGTTAATAGATATAAATCAAATTCATTATCATTCTATAGAATAGTAGTACAGGAAATGAATCAATGTTTATATATTTCACATTTCACCGAAACATTTATCATAACATTGATTAACTCTTCTAAGAAATCTCTTTTATGGGAATGGATAGCTCCATAGATGGTGGTGGGTGGGGCAGGATCTCCACACAGTGGCTATTCTGAAGTTGATTATTCTCTTTGCCTATCCCTTATTAATGTTTCAATCATCTAATTTTTCATTGGAATTTTCCTTCAAGGGTATATATTCTTTCTTTCATATGTTTTATTAATTCACTTTGATCTTTCACTTTTTTTTTCTCAAAATATGTTCAGGGTGTCACCCCAAAACCCAAACCTCTATCGTGACCATACTGTTCTGGCCGCTTCAAGGCCACTGATAGTGTGTGTTCATCCTAAACAGGTGTTGCTGATTCCTATGACTATGTCAGATAGAAAATATAGAAAATTAAGTGATCATTGTTACTTAATATCGATTGAAAGAATTTTTTTATTATGTAATACTTACACATGATTCCCACACTTTTTGTGTGTTCTCATCTATTAGTATCCCATCATTATCTATACATGACTCCTTCTATAGCATATGGCATGAGATGGAAGTGGATTTGGATTTTGAGTCATCAATCTGCATATAAACAGAGGAATATAATTATGGTGTTGTTTCATGTCACATAAAAGTACTATGCTTGAATTAAAATACTTATCAATTTTTTTAAGTGAAGCATACCCATCCAAGATTTACGGTAGGGGTACACTGGTTTTGATGCTCATTCCTTATTTCCAGCACTCAATTTCTATTTTATAAATAAAAAATTATCAATCCATGTGATGAATACACATATCATCAAACAACGTATTACTGGACGCAATGTAATTGTAAATATGCATCGCCATGACATCCAATAAACACATCCCACACTTCTTGGGTTATTAGGTGTGCATAGATAACTGGTGGGTAAGGGTTTATTTTCCCTTCAACATCTTTAAGATAATTTATTCCTAGGATTGTGAGAAATCATCTTTGAATAATTCCAGAAATCATTAATAAATACTTCACGTGGGATTCATATAATATAAATACACTCTACAATGGATGATGTATAGTAAGTCAACGTTTCATTATTTTATTTTTTAGTGAAATAAAGAAATGATATCATAATGTTACTGTGATCTCTTCCCACATCAGTGTCTTCATCCCATGCACACCATGGTTCCACAAATCTACATTAATCGACATGCATTGCTGAGTGATGATTCCAATAAAACTACTAAACATGGCCTTATTGGGGTTAACATGCTGACCCTTCACATTCCATCCCACCTCAAATTTTATGCCTTTGATATTTTCCTTAATTATTTTATCTAACACCATAAAACTATAGTGCTCATATTTTTTCTACGACGCTGGTCCTTCGTTTCCTAACATTTCCTTAGAATCAACATCGTCAATATGTTCCTCTAGAGTGGTAGCATTGGAATGTGTAGATGGTTGTTGTAACTTTTCACTGAGATCATCAGTTGGTTGAGTAACTTGTGGTTCCATAGGAATTCAAGCACCAACACATACAAAAGTTCATTCCTATGCACTGTGAGAAGTAGTAGGTTGAGAGACCTATTATTCCTTGGGATTGATAGTAATAACACGTGTGGAAGTCATTATTTGTATAAGTGGTTTAACATTTAATTTAGAGTACATAAATGCAACAGAAAATGGATAATAACATAAGGAAACACAATGTATATTACCAAAAAAAAACTAACCTGATTATTGAACTCTCCTTTTTATTTTTAAAGGCTGAAGGGATTTGAACCCTCTATTGACAATCCAAATCCCTTCATTGTGGTCTCCTACGACTTACAAAATTACATCTACATTGGGAAAATTACAAAATTATTGCGACATCCCAATGAAAGGGTCATCCTTGATTGAATTTTCCTCTGACCCATCAGTGGTTTTGGTTGATAATAGAATAACTAACCACTTTTTATTTGAAGGATCTGTAACATAAAATACTTGTACTAATTGTGATTCCATTATAAAATGTTTATCTTTATACCCTTCTTTACTGAAATCTACTTTCATGAATCCCAATTAATATATTTTAACGACACTCCTATTATAACCCCACTTGCATTGAAAAATTGGAATTTGGAATGTTTTATAATCAAAATCCCATATTAGTTTGATGATGAAAAAATATGACATATTCATGTAAATTGGATTTCTATCCTTAGTACTTGAAATATGCATCCCTTTAGCCATGAGTGTGAGTCCACTATTTTTCATGGTACTGTATTCATCATGCTCATCTATATAGAATGTATAACCATTAATTAGCTAACCATTGTAAGATAATACATACACACTTGGCCCTCCGACTGACCATCAGGGTTGTTCTGAATTTCAATCCATATTTTAATCTAATTTCTTTAAAATATAGTCCCAAAACCATTCTATAAACTATTAAATTATGTGTATTTGATATCCATATTTTAGCTCTTGATGGATTCAAATGCCTAAGAATTACTTTGTGGGTTTTGACATATGGGGTAACCTACAAAATTTTATACAAAATGTAAAGGTGGGCCTGCTCCTAATATGTAATATTTTTGTGAAAACATCTATCCCATAAATTACTTCACCTTCAAGTCACCCAATGTGATGAGATTTCGGTAGACCAATGATTTCCACATAGGATAGGTATTCAGTACAGAATTCAACAGCTTCTTCAACAATATATCACTCTACAATACAACCCTCTGGATGACATCGATCTTTGACATACCCTTTACAAATATTCATATAATGTTCAATGGGGTATATCCATCTATAGTGTACAAGACCACATAGTTGAGTCTCTCTCACCAAGTGAACCATCAAATGAACCATAATATCAAATAATGTTGGTGGGAAGAAAATTTCCAATTCACATAGTATGACGGAAAGTTCTATTTACATACTTGGCATTCACTGCTCTATAAATTTTCTACATATAGATTTGAATAATAAACAATGTTTGGTAAATTCATGATGAAAATTCTTGGGTAAAATGAAACATAAAGATATAGGCATTATTTCTTGCATCAAAACATAGAAGTCATGTGATTTCAGACCCTTAACTTTAAAAAGGTCATTGAAACGATGTTATTGATATTCGATAAATACCCCTCTAGAACCTTTACATCATTCAAGAAGTTAAAAAATATGATATCTATCCTTCCTCGAAAGAGTGTAATCAGCTGGAGGAAGAAAAGTTTATTTTTCACCCTTTTTTGGCACCAAATCTTCTCGTATTCCCATGTCAACCATGTCCAACATAGCCTTAATTCCATCCTTTATTTTTATGGGTGCATTTAGAAATGTGCTGATGAAACTATCACATACATTTTTTTTCAAAATTCATAACATCAATAAAGTTCCCGACGTATAGAAAATTCCAGTATGGTAATCCAAAAAAAATTGATCTCATTTCCCAAATGGTTTTCATAAGATTTTTCAAAAACAGTTTACCAAAAGTGATGTCCACATATTTTTCTTTCTCAAACAGTTGATCAATTATTAGTGGAGACAGTGTTGTATGTTCTTCTAAACTTCCATCAAATGATGTCGTCTAAGATCAATACTTATGTTGGCGGGGTAGAAATTTGTGATGTCCTAGAAACATGATTTTAGATGAATGTTTCAACCTAATTGACTATGTACCTTGTTTGCAGATGAGAAACCCATGATTTCCTTTAATACTATATCCTCAAAAATTTCCATAAGTAGGAAATTCATTTAACGTCCTGTACAAAAAAGTATCTCAATGTGAAATATTAATTTCTATAAGTATCATACAACGTAAGATCCGAATACTACAATAATTTTAAATCCTTGTTCAATGGAGCCAAATAAACATCAATAACATTACCCGATTATTTCAGTCCTGATATAAGCATAGATAGCATGATGTGTTTTTGTTTTATGCATAACCACAATGGAAAGTTACAATTTACCAACATAACTAGCCATGTACTATGAGTGCTTCTTTAAAAACCGAAATGATTCACTCCATCTATCAGTAACACAAGATGAAAGTTTCTTGGATCGTTTCCAAAAATCAGGATACTTATGATCAATTCGATTCTACTAAAGAGAGTCTATCAGGTGACATAGCTTCCCATATTTACCTATTCTGTATACATGCCATGTCGATTTACCTATATTCTCTCACTTCTATATAGGTTCCTAAACCTTGGAATGATTGGAATATACCATACAACTTTCATAGGACTAGATTCATCTTTATTATATCGAGAATCACTACACTTTTGGAATTCTATAAGTGATTTTTGGTTCTTATGAAACAATATAAAATCATTTGGGTAGGTGTGTATTCTTTCAGGATCGTACCCATCGATCATAGAATTCTTTTGGCATCATATGTTTGGCTCAAGATCTCATTATCTTCTGGGAGAATTTCATTCAAGAGAGAAAGTAGTTCCATGAAACTATCATCACTCCATCTTTTTCTTTCCTTCAAATTATATGGCTTCAGTATGACTAACAATATTGTATATTTAGTGAAACCAGAATAAAATTGAGTCTTTTCACAACTCTTTAACCATTCAAATTTTTTTTGGGTAATCACAAATTTCATCTTCAAATGTCCTTGTTAATTCCTCAATATGATATTCATCTTTATTAAAATCTATAATCATGTCCTCGATACAGTATTATTCATTATCCACACTTGTAATCATATTAGATGATCCATAAAATGTAGTGATATCCCATCCACTAGCTACATTATCTTTTTTACTCCTGTTTATTCCAACATTTATAACTTTGATCTATTTTGTGATAGATCAAGTGTTATTCAAACTCCTCTGGACTGAATTGTCTTGAATAACAATAGTGTAAACACAGACAAAGGATTTGAGAAGGGTCATATGTATGATCTATTGAAAACATGATGAACTATTTCACTCCATATTCATACTCTTTTGTCAAAATATTGGAATCCATCAATTATTTATTGATATCCACCATATTTGATTCAGTAATATTAATATTTAACAAAATAAATAAACAAAATGTTAATATAAAAATTAACCAAGGATAAAAAAATTTATGGACTTTATGTCTCCTTTAATAATAATTTATAAAATCACAGTTGAAATACCATTAAAAAAATCAACCATTTACACAAATTCCTATTTAAAATAACACACGCTTTTTAAAATAGACCAATTAGTTTCAAAAACTCTTTCTAAAAACCCAAATTCCTTTTTTATAAAGAATTCAAGGTAAATTCAGGACTCAATAATCTTAATCATTTAAAATGAGAAAAAACCCTCTATATTTTAAAAAATTTCATTTAAAACGTCACACACCCCTTGTTAAATTGTAACCAGCATTATATACACTTTCAAAACATTCACATCCGTTTATGAAAGCTAATAATGTGAGTTAAAAAACACATGGAATGCAACTTAAGTCCATGAAAAGTGTTTAAATCATTTTAAAGTTATTTAAATCAAAAAAAATGTATTTTGAACACGTATAATTTTTTAAGAAACATTTCAAAACACTTATCATTTTAAAATATCCACTTAGAAATTTTCAAAAAAACATAAATCCAAAGAGAGACACTTTATAAAGGATGCATGAATAAAAAATAACCAACATTTTATAAATTATAATGATATAAAAGGTTTATCTTGTATCTCATGAATAAATAGTATGAATATTATTGTTTACTCATGTAATACTACTAAGGAGTGAATAAGTGATAGATAAAGACATAAGTGTCACTTGGATATTGATACTTTTGAATATAAAGTCACATCCCTTCAAAGTGGGAAACCATCTTCCACTTGATGCTTGAATCATGCAACACCTAAGATTGATCCTTCCAATATTCATATTCATCCCATACATGCAACATCTCATGCAACCACTTCACGACTCTGAATTAACCACAACATCATATCACCTCTTTCATGTAAATTGCATCACCTCATTCCAATCATAACAAACCAAATGAAACACCAAAACTTATCACCACTTAAAATTCTCTACAACATCCAGAAAAATAATCTCCTTCCTATACCACCAACCATAAAACCCCAATCTCACAAACACAATAGTTCTTCCATCACTCTAGCCATAAAATAATCTATTCACCACTTCCATATTAACAACACAACTTATTAGGATTATTAAGTAAACTGACCACCACACCTACTTCATAACACATTCCAACACCCAAACCAACCACAATAATTACCAACTGAGACTACACAACACACAATAAAGGTAACACAAACAACCAAAACAAAACCAGTAATAAAACACAACAACCAGTACCCTTTCATCATTATTTTCATAAGTATTAAGTGTGTTCAATACAACATCATCACCAAATTCTAGATTTCAAAATAACTTTCTCAATACCTTATTTAAAATATTAACCTTTTATGGAAAGTGACCATATCAATTCAATTAGATAAATAGAACACAATCACGATAAGAGGAAATATCACTAACATTGATCACTTCACATAGATTTCAATGAACTGTCATATAAATTATAAACATACACTCAATAAAGAGTAAAATTCAAATTAACAAGCCTTTAGATGATCAAATTCTAGTTTTTGGAAAATATGTTACCAAAAAATATATCAACACGTTATGGAAGTAATAATAAAATTGAACATGAAAAAAATACCCCAAATTCTTTAAAAAAACATACTTTATAATTCAATAACATCACAAAAACATGATTCCATATTACACAATGAAAAGTTCACATGCTCAAATTTCATTCTTTATGCTTGACATGCTCGAAATAACCTACACTAAACATTTCACTACCATTGATACATACCACCATATTACTTAAAGGGTGACACACACATTCTTCCATACTTAGGTGCAACATTTTCAACACTTAAACATGATTGAGAAAATTTACACTAGTGATTTCATAATAATTCATGGGAACATCTTAACTTTAGACATCGTTATAAAAACATATAATCTATATCTTACCCTTTTTATGTCACCTAATCATTAATATTTCAATTGAACCTCACTTGTAATGGAATTTATAATTCAACAGTTAACAGATAAATATTTTAGTATCCCAAAACCTTTTCTATGCTTGATAAGGGGATGAAACAATTTAATTCATGAAAAAGTCCTCTAAATTCCATGGGTTGTCACAAAGATAACTCATAAAAAAACACGTAAGGGTACTCAGAAGGAAATGCATAAGGTAAATCAAAACATAGGGAGATTTAAAATAGTAACCAAGCTTCATGCGGTGGCGAAGGAGAGCTTCGTGCGGTGGCGAAGGAGAGCTTCGCGACGGTAGGGTAGAGGAGGGCTCGCATGGCAGCAAAGTAAGGCTTTATAGAAGCCAAAAACGATGGATTCACGACAATGAGTAGGAGGAGCAGTCGATGGTAGCAGTGGAGGAGGAGGAGGAGGAGGAGGAGGAGGAGTCAACAGCAGAGGAGGAGGAGGAGAAGAAGAGGCAGCGAGGAGTAGGAGGAGGAGGATTCGCAGCGGAGGAGGAGGAGGAGGATTTACGGTGGTAGTGGAGGAGGAGGAGGATTCATGGCGCTAGCAAGGAGGAGGAGAAGGAGCAGTGACATGGTAAGGCTTCCACAAGATCTTAAGGCATGCGAAGAAAGGAGGAGACTATTAGGGTTTTTTTATTAAATCGGGGGAAGCATTTATCAACACTAGCTAAAAAGCGCTAATAAAGACATGTTTTATTTGTGCAAAATTTGAAAGAGATGATAAAGACACCCTTTATCATCATTTTTTTAGCGCTGATAAAGAAAGGTCTTTATCAGCGCTAAACTTTTAGCACTGATAAAGACATATTTTATCAGAGATTTGTTAGCATTGATAAAGGCCTATTTTTATTAGTGCTAAAAAAGCGTTGATAAAATTATAATGATAATAAATTATTTATATTTTTATATATATTTATAAAATTATATGTATAATAAATATAAATTTATTTATGTATAATAATAACTATAAATAAATATATATTTCTTTATAAAATAAATATGAATTTCTTTATAATTAAAATATATATGTAATTAATATATATTTATAATAAATATAAGTTTATTTAATAAGCATTTAATAATTATTTAAATAAATAAATATTTATAAAATTATACTAAATATATTTATTAAATAAATATATACAATTAAATAAATATAATTTAAAATATATAAATATTTATAAATAAATATATTAATTATATATAGTCATAAATATATAATAACTATAAATAAATATATATTTCTTTATAAAATAAAAATGTATTTCTTCATAATTAAAATATATTTGTAATAAATATATATTTATAATCAATATATATTTATTTAATAAGTATTTAATAATTATTTAAATAAATAAATATTTATATTTAAAAAATTAAAAAATTATATTAAATATATTTATTAAATAAATACATTTTTAAACCTATAAAAATATTAATAAATAAATATATTAATTATATATACTCATAAATATAAATAAATAAATAAATATATTTATAATTTCATGATTATTTAAATAAATATATATTTATATTTAAATAATCATGAAAGTACAATAAATATATTTATAATAAATATATTTATAATAAATATATTTTTTATATTTAAAATTATAATTATAAATATATATATATTTCTTTATAGAATTAATATATATTTTTATAATTAAAATATATATGTAATAAATTTATATTTATAATAAATATTATTAATTTCATTAGTATTTTATAATTATTTAAATATATAAATATTTATATTTAAATAATTATAAAAATATAATACATATATTTATTAAATAAATATATATAATTAAATAAATATATTTCTAAATATATAAAAATATTTATAAATAAATATATTAATTATATATAGTCATAAATATAAATAAATATATGTATATATATATATTTAAATTTTGATGAAATTAAAATTAATATATTAAATATATATTCTTTATAATTTCATGATTATTTAAAAAAAATATATTTTTATATTTAATTAATTATCAAATTATAATAAATATATTTATAATAAATATATTTATTATATTTATAATTATAATTATAAATAAATAAATATTTTTTTATAGTAATATATATATTTAAATAATAATGAAAATAAAATAAATATATGAATTATAATTTTATAATTATTTCAATATAAATATATATATTTTTAAATAATTATGAAATTATAAAAGATATATATAATTAATATATTCTTTTTAATTTCATCATAATATATATATATATATATTTATGACTATAAATAAATAAATATTTATTTATAATTATACTTATGAATATAATAAATATATTTATTATAATTTTATACTTATTTAATATATATATATATATATATTATTTATACTTATAAATATAAATATTTGTATATATGTATAAATATTTGTATATATGTATAAATATTTGTATATATGTATATATATATTTATATTAATTAAAGACATATATTTATTTATAATTATAATTATAAATAAAAATATTTAAAAGGTATTCGTATATAATTAAAAATATAGTAAATATATATATATATCATTGAAAAAAATATTGTAATTTTACAATCATCTACATATATATATATACTTATTTATATATAAAAATATATTTTAAAAAGTATTTATATATAACTAAATATTTATAATTAGAAATATAATAAATACATTTATTATTTAAATATTTTTATCATGATTTTAAGTATTTATGAGAATATAATAGCTTCATGGGAACTTGAATAATATTCAACGAGTAAAGTATATATCATAAAATACGAGTCATCATATATATGGCCAACATGAATAGTAATGAGGGTGTAATGTATAAATGAACATTCATGATGAATGCATAACATACATATGAATGTCAGTTATATTCACATGTCAATTGATCAATTCATTGGAAACATAAATTTATTTAAATATAAATATATATTTATTTTATAAAGATATAAATATAATAAATATAATTATAAATATAAATATTTAAAAATTATTTATATATATATATATTTAAAAAGTATTTATATACAATTATAAACATATAAACATATAAATATAATAAATATAATAAATATATTTATTATTTAATGAAATATATTATATATATATTTGAATTATTAAAAAAATATTAATTATAAACATGCATTTTTATTTAATGTATACTAATAAAAATTATTTTTAAATATAAATATAATAATTTTATATAAATTAATAATATTTTTTATTAAAAACTTTTATCTGCGCTAAACATAGCGCAAATAAAGATACCCCTTTATTAACTCTAAAAAAAGTGCTAATAAAGGGTAGTTGTATCAATGATTTTAGCTAGCACTGATAAATGTATCCCTTTTATCAGCACTTTCTTATTAGCGCTGATAAAAGTCGGAACATCCTTTGCTCAGTTCTGTGGAAGTGGTGGTTACTTCTGGAACTATTGATGACTCTTTTCCTGGGCTGAGATGTGAGATGGAGATCCCCTTACTCTCTTGTTTGGGCTTCTTTGGTTGAGCATTTATATATAAATATCCCATTGTAGTACCCACTCCTTGGGTTTTGGTTATTCTTCTTCCAGGAGAGGCGAAGACGTGCGGGGTATGCCACCTGCTTTCTATGTTTAGCTTCTCTTGGTTGGACGAGTCTACTCTCCTACTAAAGGTAGCAAGGACTCGATGAGAAGTTCATCTTCTCACCATTTCTAGATCCTTGTGTTTGGATGAGCTTACTTCACTCTCTTGTTGGGTTGAGATGTACTTATTTTATTCTACCTTGTCCTATCCACTAATTTCCTCTTCCATTGTATCTTTGATGGCTCCCCCTTCACCTTTTTGGGGTGTCCTACTGAGTATTTTTATACTCACCCTTGCATGGGCTTTTCACGCACGTGTCATGCCATATGCAGATGACAAACAGGTTGATCATAACTTCAGAGGAGCTTAGGGATATAGGGTTCTTGGACCGTGTGTGGTGGTCGTAGCTTGGCATATAGAAGTGGGGCTCTCTCAGCTGTTTTTTTACTTTTTCACTTGTTGTAAGGTTGTGGAACTTTTCTGGTTGGGTTCATATTTTCCCTTTTTTTTCAGTTTACTATATCGTACTTGTACTATTTAGTGGTTCATGTATGTTTGGATTATTTATAGTAGTGTTGCATCTTTTGTTTCTTTTCCTCTGAACATTTTCATTGAGTTGGATGCGTGTGTGTACTAGTTCTTAGTCAAAGGCCTCCCTAATTTTGTTGTGCCATTGGTACTAGTCACCACCCCTGACCTATAGAGGCAGGCTTGGGGTAGTTATAGATCGAGATCCGACATGGGTTGGGTCATGAAAAAGTGGTTTCAAAGGTGGTTCGTTCCTTGGGGGCATTGATTAGATGTTCCTTAAAAAGGAATTGGATGTGTTTTAGGGAAACAATGTCAATGTGTCTCAAGAGTGTCTCTCAGGCCAGGGAGTCCAGTGATGGTGCGACGACTGGCATGGCCATTTACTAGGACCCAGATTACCTGCTTGTCGACTCGGCATGATGAGAAATCTGTTGCAGGGAACAATGGTACATGCATCATATAGGATTGAATCATTGACTCTCCTTCTTTAGTTAGCTCCCCATCGTTGTATATATATATATATATGTATGTATATATATATGTTCTCATTTTACTGTGGTACTCTTTGATGGATTCAGGATGCCTTTGCGATGATATCTAGCTAGGATATCAGCTCCGATTTGTGATGATGACTCCATGAGAGACAAGGCCTCAGTTCATGGTCCATCATGTTATCCCCTTCCTCTAGGTGGGAGGGTAGCAACACCTCTACCTATTGAGTATCAGTTAGTTCCAGCAGAGCAGACTGAGGATGTGCATAGGTTGATAGAACTCTGTGAGTTCCAACACCAAATACCACTGAGGTTCCATGGTGATCCAGATCCTCAAACAAGAGATGATTGGCTAGAGTTGGTGGTTCACCTCTTCAGTTTTTTTCAGACACCGACAGATCAGATGGTGGATTTGGAAACTAACCTTTTTCCATGGAACAACTAGGTTTTGGTGGAGTTTGGTTACTCAGATGTACGATGAGTCGACACTCTCATGGGGTGACTTCCAGAAGTTATTCCATGAGTAGTACTACCCCTACTGCTTACGATCTGTCCATATTCAGAAGGTTCTGGAGCTTCAACAGGGAGGGATGATGGTGGTAGAGTATGAGACACTGTTCACAGACTTGACTCGGTAATCTATGGACACGATCCATGATGAAAACTTCCAGGAATAAAAGTTTTATTAGGGTCTCCATAGAGAAGATTTGAGCCATTGTAGTGCCCTTGTACATCCTCACCTTTGCTGAGGTGCTGAAGCGAACACTAGTGACATAGAGATATCTATAATAGGGGTTTTTGTTGGCCAGTTTTGGAATTCGGTGCAATAGAGTTGGGATGTCTGCCGCAGATAGCAGATGTTAGTTGGAAGACCCTCGATGTAGGAGTCCTACCCTTGACAAGACTCAGGCACATGGTCAGGGTATAGAATAGGGAACCGGGGTAGCCCAAAATGGTCCAATTCTGTGATTGTGATGGGTGGGGTCACATGGCATGAGACTGCTCGAATGGATGTGCTGAGCTTCCCATGAAGTTGGTAGATGCACCACCATGGAAGAGGTAGCACCATGATCAGGGATCTCCTAGGTAAGGACATGGTGGTCCCTAGTGAGGCGGTGTTGGAAGAGATATAAGAAGAACTATGGATAGTGGACGATGCTACAAGTTCCTTCCACCACCACTAGGTGGACCACGACGGGCTTAGAGAACTGGCGGCTGGGGGGCTGTGGGAAATGTATTCCATGGATGTCTAAAATCTTGTAGTGTGAGAGATGATAAGAGGTACACCATGTTTCTTTTCTAATTTTTTCATTAAAACTTATTAGGCACTGTGTGAGGTACTCTTTTCTCCCTACTTCTTGCTTGAGATTTTATCAGGGTGACATGGGGAATCGATGTAACCTAGTTTTGGTGTTGTTTGACGTATCATTGAATGCATGAGGAAGAGGGTTCCTTCCCCCCACTGAGACACATTTTTGTGACACGATAAAAACCATGAGGGAAAGTCAATTCTTCCCAAAGAGGATAGTATCTAGGTGTGGAGGATGAGTCCCTCTAACTTGTGCAT
This sequence comes from Viscum album, assembly GCA_963277665.1. NCBI lineage: Eukaryota > Viridiplantae > Streptophyta > Magnoliopsida > Santalales > Viscaceae > Viscum > Viscum album. The sequence continues at coordinate 615,832,447 of OY728128.1, forward strand.
TCATGGTGGGGTGTGTAGTGGAGTGTCAGAGCAGGTCCTAGCATTTCCAGTGGAGTTTTTCTATTTGATGTCCTTTTGATTGGAATTCCACTAGTGGGTGTGGTGGAATACTTAGTTTGGGGATTACTCTCCTTCCCAAATAGGCTAAGACATGAGGGGTATGCCACATGCTTTCTGTGTCTATCTTCTTGAGGTTGGATGAGTTTACTCACCTACCCTTTGAAGGTTCCAGGTGTAGCAGAATCTCTTGGGTGGATGTTCCCACTTGGATTTTTGTCATTAGCAATGATCAATTTGGGATCAATATGATGATAAATGCCAGTCTCCACGGATCCATTCACAGAAATAAACAAAGAAATATAAAGGTCTCAAAACCACAAAAGTGGATTGTCACAGGTTGATTATAATTAATTTAATTAATGGACAAGAATTACCTTTTTTGTGTTCTTTCTTCGTTGATATTCTTGATCATGTTCCGATGTGATTTGTCATTGCGTCGCAGAAGCCAAGTGTAGACTTCCTCTAGTGGTGATCCACATGTTCACCTCGTATCTTTGAAAGTCGCCAAAGGAGTATCTGGGTGCTAGCGTGGAGAAACCTTTGCTTGCATTGTCCACCTTAGATCATCTTGATCCGATGGAATAAGATCTCTTTCATACTTGAGAGCATTCTTGGAGGAAGAGGTTCTTTCATCCTTGAAATAATTCTATAGAATTGTTGTGCACAACGATTCTCTTGTTTCAAAAGAGTTGGGGTTGTGAGTATATTTATAATCTGTTTGAGGTTGTAGAGTTTTGACAATAAATAAACACGTTATGCATTTTATTTATTTCATTGACTCTTATTGAAAACCCCCATGTCGAATAATTAATTCCATGACATGCACCCACACTAATTATAATAAATATAATTTAATAAAACAATATTATATCCTAAAAATCAAAACTGGAAAACTACATGGATTTTAATCATTAATACACAGAGTGTAGTTGTTTTCCATAAAACTACATGATGTGTAATCATTAATACACAATGTGTACTTGTTTTCCATGAAAAAATAACGGCATGTAATCATTAATACACAGTGTGTATATCTTGTTTTTTCATTTCCTTCTTCCTCCGTCATTAAAATGATTTAGGCTTCCTTGAATAATTATTAAACCACATATGGGAATAATATTTATTCTACTTGAGATACTTGGATACACTTAGTGTGTGACCCTCTAGACCTCTTTCTCATTGGCATTAGGCGGGATTGCCCAAAGTCCAAGATTACTGTCTAGCAATGGGTCAGACACCCAAGAGAAAGAAGTTGATGCCGCATTGACGTGTCACCTCATACGAAGTCTTACAGTGTAATTTAATCCATTTTTCTCAATATCTTATCAAGCAGATTTCATGGAAGTTTCATAAAACTATATGATTCATCTATCATTATTTTACTTCCAGAAATAAACTCGTCATGTCACCATGGCCATGGAATTTGTTCGATTGTTCTATTTCAATAAAAGGGACTGAGATATCTACTTCCATAAATATGGAAAGGACAAATCCTTTCTCGACTTATCCATTAACAACATGTCATTCCTGATGCACCCAACATACACAAATTCCCGATAATTGTATTCGTGATGTTTTTTTCAGAAAATCTAAGTGTGCAGGTCATGACATGAGTTAATGATAATCTTCCAGTCTAAGGACCATTACACACACTCACATATAGAAATTTCTGATGACACCAAAAAATGTGGAATTAATACTGGCGGGTCTGTTAACATAATCTCACATCTTGGAGATTACCAAGTGTAAACTCCATGAGAGAGACTATCATCTTCTTACAAGTAATCGCACAAGATGGTCTGTATACTATGTGTCCTATCATTGTATGTCATCTAACCATAGAACTTTATTTAAGAATATTGTTATAGCATTTCAAGGTTCTCATCATAGTGGGGATCTGTCATGACCTTTTCAATTCAACAAATATTCTAGGAAATTATTATATTATAGTCATGAAAACAATGAACAATATATAATAAGTGAACATTAATGTAATAAAAGTAAAAAACAATTGGTTCTTAGGACACCCACCCTAACAAAATCCCACTTGAACTATATCCAACTACCTACAACTTTTAGTCCACTAGAACTCACATGATGATCATGTTTCTACTGAGTTAAGGCTTTAGTCAAGGGGTCTGCCACATTGTCTTCCGTGAAAATACTGCACACTATAACTTCACCTCTCTAAGAAAAATCCCTCAAGAGATGATACTTCCAAAGTATGTGCTTTGTCCGCTGATGTGAACTTGGCTCTTTTTCAAGTGTCACTGCTACAATATTATCACAATAGAGTGTGATAAGATCTTTACTGCTAGGTATTACATCCAACTCTTGGATGAAGCTTCGCATCCATAATACTTCTTTAGCTACCTCAGAAGCTGCGATATACTCGAACTCTGTTGTAGAATCTGCAACCACACCTTTCTTTGAGCTCTTCCAGCTCACTACACCTCCATTCAAACTGAATATGTATCCATTCTTCCACTTCATGTCATCTTGATCAGTCTGGAAACTATCATCTACATGTCCTATGATGACTAGTTCCTCATCTCCTCCATAAACTTGGAACATATCCTTAGTATTCCTAAAATACTTAAGGATAGTCTTGACTGCCATCCAATGGCGGTCTCCTGGATCAGCTTGATATCTGCCTACCGAAATTAATGCGTAAGCAACATCTTGCCTTGTATATAGCATATCATACATGACTGACCTAATCGCGGATGCATAAGGGATCTTTTCCATTTTCCCTATTTACTCATGTGCCTGAGGACACATTTTCTTGGAAAGATGAATGCCATGTGACACTAGCAACAATCCCCTCTTAGACTGTTCCATACTGAATCTCTTCAATATCTTGTCAATTTATGTACTTTGACTTAGACCCAGCATTATCTTGGATTTATCACGATGGATCTTGATCCCAAGAATATATGATTCCTCACCCAAGTCTTTCATAGAGAAGCATTTATCCAACCATTCCTTAACTGACTGTAAGACAGGTACTTCATTTCCAATTAGTAATATGTCATCAACATATACTATTAGGAAAACAACTGCACTTCCACTAAACCTTTTGTAGACACAAGTCTCACATTCGTTCTTAATAAATCCAAATTATGTTACGGCTTCATCAAAATGAATGTTCTATGACCTTGATGATTGCATTAATCCATATATGGATTTCTATAACTTGCATGCTTTATTGGCATCCTTTGGAGTCATAAAACCTTCAGGTTGTGTCATGTAGACATCTTCCAAGAGGTTCCCGTTAAGGAATGCTGTTTTATCATCCATTTTCCAAATTTCATAGTCATGGTAAGTGATAATGGCCAATAATATTCTGATGGATTTCAGCATCACAACCGATGAAAAGGTTTCATAATAGTCAATTCCTTGATGCTGTCTAAAACATTTTGTAACCAGTTGTTCCTCATAGGTGCTGAATTTCCCCTCCATGTCTAGTTTCTTCTTGAATACCCATTTATTACCAATAGGATTTACATCTACTTGAAGATCTACCAAAATCCAGTCTTGGTTTTGGTACATGGAATCCATTTCAAAATTCATAGCTTCTTGCCACTTGGCAGCGTCTATGCCTTCAATTTCTTCCTTGTAGGTAAGAGGATCATCATTGTAAACCAATAATGAGTCACCTTCCCCAGTGATAAGAAAACCATATTGTTCTGGTTCTCTCACCTCTCTCGTGCTCCTACGCAGTTCTTGTGTCTCTCGAACAGATTGTTATTCCATAGGGATTTGTGGAATCTGTTCTTGTACCAAATCCTGTGTATCTTGAGCCCCGACTTCATCAAAGTATTTCTCACTCCCACTATCTCTTTTGGAGATGTGCTCCCTCTCAAGGAATATGACGTGTCTTGCCACTATTACCTTTTTATCGGATGGGTTGTATAGGAAATATCCCATTATTTCCTTGAGATATCCTATAAAGATACACATTGTGCCTCGGGGTGCAAGATTGTTACCTAAAGAGGCCTTAAAAAATGCTTCGCTACCCCACACATGTAAATTTGATAATATGGCTTTGCGTCCACTCCATAATTAGTATGGAATACCATTTATTAATTTAGTTGGTACTTGGTTTAGTATGTGTGCTACTGTTTGTAATGTATATCCCCAAAAGGATAATGGAAGACTCGCATGAATCATCATTGATCTCACCATGTCCAACAGGGTGCAGTTCCTCCTTTTACTTATGCCATTCCACTGAGGCATGTAAGGAGGAGTGAGTTGAGATAGAATCCCGAACTCTCATAAGAAATCAATGAAGTCTGGATTTAAGATATTCTCCTCCTCTGTCTAAGTAGAGTTTATTAATCTTCATACCAAGCTGGTTCACAAATTCATTCTTGTATTCTTTGAACCGATCAAAAGAATCTGACTTATACCTCATTAAATAAATATATCCATATCTACTAAAATCATATGTAAAAGTTATGAAGTACAAGAACCCACCCCTTGCTTCAACTGGAAATGGTCCACACACATCTGTGTGGACTAATTCTAGAATCTCTTTAGCTCTTTCACATTTCCCACTAAATGGGGATTTGGTCATTTTTCCTTGTAGACATGCATGACATACATCAAGTGGTTTTAGTTTGAAAGAATCTAAATACCCATCTTGATGTAATTTTTTCAAACGTTTCTCATTGAAATGTCCTAGCTGGTGATGCCAAAATTGGGTGTGGTATGAGTCATGAGAATTAACTTTTTCATCGATTGCCATTACTTTGTTTGTGTAGTCTAACACATAAAGGATGTTATATAAATGTGCTCTACCAAATCAAATGATATATTTATAAAAATAGAAACATTCGTTTCCAAACTTGAAGATGAATCCATCAATATCTAATCTGGATATTGGAATAATGTTTTTAGTAACATAAGGCACATAATAACAACCCATTAACACCAAGATCATTCCAGTTGGCAATGTGAGGTGGTAGTCCCCGATAGCTACAACAACAAGTCTAGCTCTGTTGGCTACTCATAGATATAACTCCCCTCGATCAATCTTCCTAAATCTACTTGGTTCCTGTATTTGGATACATATGTGAGAACCAAAATATGTATCTAATACCCAATTTATAGAAACAGATAGATTTCATTCGATGACAAACACACCTAAAGCTTCCCCTTGCTTCCTTGACTAGGTGTAGTTTTTCTTCTAATGGCCCTTCTTGCCACATTCAAAACAAATGACATCCTGTTATCTTGCCTCCCCTTTGATCTTACTTTTCTTGGAATGCCTTGAAGAAGCTTTGGGCTTAAAGATCTTTACCTTACCTTTAATTTTATTCACCATGAGGATAGAAGGATTTTCACGCTTCATATCATTGTCCACTTGGCAAATGAGGATAAGAAGATCAGATAGAGACTTCTCAATGTTGTTCATGTTGAAATTTACAACAAATTTGGAGAAGCTATGGGGGAGTGATGCAAGAATGAGATCGGTACCCAGTTCTTCAGGGAGTTTAAACCCTAGAATCTCCAAGTGCTCAATATAGCCAACGATCTTGACTACATGAGGCCCAGCTGGGGAACCTTCTCCAAGCTTGCTCTGAAATAGAGCCTTGGAGATCTCAAACCTTTCCTATCTTTCTCTCTCCTGGTATAGACCATGGAGGTTCTCGAGCATGTTGTAGGCATCCATGTCTTCATGAGACTTTAGGAGCTCACTAGACATTGATTACAACATCAAACATTGAATATCGAGTGCATCGATCAAATGTTGATCATAGACCAGGAAATCTTAATCACTCACCCCTGAGGTAGGAGAATCAGGAAGTGAGGACTCCAGCACGTAAAACTTTCATTCATGGAATAGGATAACCCAAAGGTGCCTAAACAGTTCCTGAAAGTTACTGCTGGTGAGGATGTTGTCTTTATCCAGAATTGATCTCAGAGAAAATGTGGTTGCTAAGTTTGTCATATTGATTCTACAAATTAAAAGAGTAGATTTATCAGTACATTCTTGATTAGATTTTATGAGAAATAATAAATTCTATTAAGTCTTCCACTATTTTATCAAGTCCCAATGGCCCTCACCATTGAACTCAGAATGTCCAGTTTCTTTGACATTCTAGTTTAAAGGATCCATATTCCCCTTCTCATAACCCCAACAAGGGTCGTTCAAGATATTTGAAGGTATTTTGGTAGGTAGGTCTTTTCCAACTGTGAGATTATAGTTCCTTGATCTATTGAGTGGACTCCCCAATCCTGAAATCCTGATATGAATTTCCTCAACACTTGCCTCCATTTTACAACAAGTCTATCAAGGGATACTCCTCTTGATGTAAAATGTTTAAGTCAACCCAAAACTTTCATAAGAGCTTCCTTTATAAAAGTAAGTGTCCCAACAAGGGTTGGTCAAACACATAGTTTTATTGAGTCTTGCCCTTAATCAAGCAACAGAAGGTGTGGTCAGACTTAATATGGTATTTGAGGTATTTTATTCTTTATGCATAGTTTTTCATTATCACATGCTTGTTAATATTAAGTGATTCTTTCTTAAGTGACTAACCATGTTCTGATAATGTTTACACATAGTCCTGTTTTTATTTTATTCCATCTTTTCATTTTTGTTTATTTCATTATTTATGTGATCCTGACAACACATCGATAATAAATAAACCATGAAATCAGAAAGAAATAAAATAAGATGGCATGATCATGAGCTTCTATTGGTTAGATTATCTAGCAGTTTTGATAAGCTTACTCTGACCTAGGAAAAAACACCTTGAACCGATGGTTCATGTTTTGCAGCTCCCACCTGTCTACCTTTGCATCTTCTTGGGTTGGTTTCAACTTATCTTTGGATTTTGAGCCATATCTACTGGCTTGGGAGATCCTCCATTACATGGGGTTTACATTAAAGAAACTATGGACATGCAGACCCTACATTTTATTGGAAGAAGTCTTGCAGGCCAATGAATTTAAATTAAACAAATTTAAATGAAACCATACACACATACAAAGGGTCTTTGGTCTAGATCATGATCATCCATAGCATGCAACGACATTTACGCATATTTAGCATTCAAATTAATTTAATCGTTCTATTTATTCAAGATAAGTCGCGCTTGAATTCAATTAATTATGATCTTATAATTAATCAATTATTTATCTTAAATTCCTTTATGAATTTCTTTTAAATTCTTCTAATCCATATTTCTTGTACATGTCTTTGTACTTTTGGAGGAAACCTAATGAAATTCCATTTCTGGAAAGCACACGACATGTAATATAGTGTAAAATCCATGTATTTTTCACCCTTTATCCAAAGTACACACTGGGGGCTTTGGCGCGTTTTCTGTACTTTGGAAATTTTGGAGTACATGACATTTAGATTAATCTAACACAGCGTGTACTTCCTTGTTACGTGGTTACCGTCCTAGAAACCCCGTGTAAGTGGAACACAGATTCTCCTTGTACACAGTTTCACCTGGACCAGATCAGACTAAACAACATGTCGATTCAACATACACGCCATGTATTCTGGTTTCCACGAGCCATTCAATTCTGGTCAACACGGTGTAATAAAACTTAGGTATACCCAATTCAAACGGCATGGTTTGGCAGACCAGTACCTGTTCGTTGAACCTAAGTACATGGCATGTAGTTTTCACTACACGCCGTGTATTCTTGTGTTGTACTGACAGAAAGAGCAGCTCCTCCGGATGAGATCCTTGTTTTTAATTTAATCAAAATTAAAATTAAAAGTTTGTTTTTGTTATGTGAATTGAGAAATGAAGGAGGAATAATAGATCTCGTTCATTCAGTTTATAGAATTATTTATCTTGAATTGAATCAAATATAAATGCGTAAATTATCAATCAAAATTAAATAACTATAATAAACATTGTAACATCCCTATAATACCAATTGAAGGTTCCAGGAAAAGCATAAGCTCGTGGGTGGATGTGCCCACTTGGCTTTTTTTCATTAGCAATGATCAATCCGGGATCAATACGACGATAAATGCCAGTCTCCACAGATCGATTCATAGAAATAGAAAAAGAAGAAGAAAGGTCCTGAAACCACAAAAGTGGATCATCATAGGTTTATTATAATTAATTTAATTAATTTACAAGAAGTAACTTTTGGGTGTTATTTATTCATTGATATTATTGATCACGTTCTGATGTGATTCGTCGTTGCATCGCAGAATCTAAGTGTAGACTTCCTCTAGCGGTGATCCACACATGCACCTCGTATCTCTGGATGTCACTGAAGGAGTCTGCAGGTGCTAGCATGGAGAAACCTTTTCTTGCGTTGACCACCTTAGATCATCTTGATATGATTGAATAGAATCTATATCAGTCTTGATAGCATTCTTGGGGGAAGAGGTTCTTTCGGCCTTGAAATAATTCTCCAGAATTATTGTGCACAACGATTCTCTTATTTTAAAAGAGTTGGGGTTATGAGGATATTTATAACCGGTTTGAGGTTGTAGATTTATCACAATAGATAAATGCATTACACATTTTATTTATTTCATTGACTCTTATTAAAGACCCCCATGTCAAATAATTAATTCCTTAACATGTGCCCACGCTAATTATAACAAATATCATTTAATAAAACAATATTATATCCTCAAAATCCCGACTGGAAAAATACATGGTGTGTAATCATTAATACACGACGTGTACTTATTTTCCATAAAACTATACGGTGTGTAATAATTAATACAGGACGTGTACTAGTTTTCCATGAAAAACTATACATCATGTAATCATTAATACACGGCATGTATATCTTGTTTTTTCATTTCCTTCTTCCTCCATCATTAAAAATATTTAGGCTTCCTTGAATAATTATTAAACAATGTACGGGAATAATCTTTTTTCTACTTGAGATACTTGGATACACATAGTGTGTGACCCTCTAGGCCTCTTTCTCGTTGGCATTAGGCTGGCTTGCCTAAAGTCCAAGATTACTGTCTAGAAATGGGTCAAGGCACCCAAGAGAAAGAAGTTGACACCGCATTGACGTGTCACCCCATACGAACTCTTACTGTGTAATTTAAACCCTTTGTCTCAATATCTCATCAAGCAGGTTTCATGGTAGTGTCATAAACCTATATGCTTGATCTTTCATTCTTTGACTTCCAGAAATAAACTCGTCGTGTCACCATGGCCATGGAATTTGTTCGATAGTTCTATTTTAATCAAAGGGACTGAGATATCTACTTCTATAAATATGGAAGGGACAAATCCTTCCTTGACTTATCCATTAACAACATGTCATTCGTGACGCACCCAACATAACCTACTTCCCTCCAACTGTCTTCATGACAGTTTTCATCAACAAATCTAAGTTCACAAGTCATGACATGGGTTAATGATAATATTCTAGTATAAGGACCATTACACACACTCACAGATAGCAATGTCTGATGACACCAAACATGCAGAATTACTACTGGCAGGCCTATTCTCATAATCTTTCATCTTAGAGATTACCAAGTGTGAACTCCATGAGAGAGAGTCTCATCTTCTTACGAGTACTCACACATTACAGTCTGTATACTATGTGTCCTATCATAGTATGTCATCTAACCATATAAATTTATTTAAAAATATTGTTATAGCATTTCAGGGTTGTCATCATAGCGAGGATCTGTCATGACCTTATTAATGCAACAAATATTCCAAGACATTATTATATTATAGTCATGCAGAACAATGAAAAATATATAATAAGTGAACATTAATGTAATAAAAGTACAAAATAGTTGGTTCTCAGGACAACAACACTAAGAACCATTTCTTTGGTACCTTTTCATGCTCAACGTCAAACTTGATACAAAAGTTATCAAGTATTGGTCGTGGTGATGGAGTCCCCATGTATATGACTATGAAACTCACTACTTGTTTATGGAATAAGTATTATTCGCTCTTAGGATGAGGAGACACTACCTTCTAGAAGAACATTTGGTGTTTTACATAGACCACTATGGTCTCATATACGTGTTCACCCATAGATACTTGAACATAAGGTGGTGACATTAGTTGAACATCCTATAGGACTATGAATTTGAGATAGTCTATACTATAGGGAAGGGAAACGTCATAGAAAATTACTTACCAGGAATTTCCAGGATCTCCAATTTTGGGAAGATTAAGAGCATTTAGCTTCCCGGCAGTTGACCCTAGTGGATTAGGAGGGTATAGATTTTCTTCAGTCAATGGTGTTGAATCCTTAGTTTCTTGAACATGTGAGAGAGTAACAACTATGAGACATTGACTGAGAGATCTTGTGTGATTTATATTTCCATAGGTGATGTACCAGATGGATATTATGAAGGAGTGAATCATGAGACCTTGTTTCAGAGACAAACAATGGCTTTAGTTGCGATGTGGGTGAAGGATAAACAACATGTTTCAGTTGGTTGTTGCAACCTCTTAAAATCCCAGAGTGGAAATGGGATGACATATCTATGAAATTCATGATATGAATTCTGTACATAGTGAAGGTCCATAACACCATCTGGGTAATAGTAGAACAACTCACGAAGTTGGTGCACTTCCTTGCGATCATCGAGTAGAGTTTGATGGAGAGTTTATGGTAGTTGAATGTATGGGAGATCATCCGCCTTCATGAGGTACCCTCAAAGTTTGTATCCGATCATGAGGCATGGTTTATGTAATAGTTGTGGAGAGGCCTGTAGAAGGTGTTTAGGACCCAACTGCAGATGAGTACAACCTTTAACCCTCAGACCAATGGGCAGACCGAGCGTACTATCCAGGTGTTGGAGGATATGTTGAGGTCATGTGTGTTAGTTTTTGATCGGGGAGGAAATCTATCCCTAATGTTTTTTGGGCCTTTTTGAGATCATGTAGAGGGTTGGTGAGGTTTCCTACCACCTTTCTCTATCCCCTCAATTGGAGTGGGTGCACGATGTGTTTGCAATGTGATAGCTGGTGAGATACAAGTGTGATCCTATGCAAATCATCGACATGGGAATACCATATGTGGATGAACAATCCATTTAGTTATTACACTATGCCAGCATGGAAACATGCAAGAGAGTTCCTGGGGGTGGGAGATCTAGGTGTGGGCTCAGTATGCTTAGCTGTTTTCCATATTTTTCTTTTCATGGACAAAAAACTTGAAGAAGGGAATGATGTAAAGACCTATTTTTTTCCTTGTAATACTTTGAAATATTACTACATATATTTCCATAGCTTTGTGCTGAGAATACATGCGATTCTGGGGCCTGGTGTTCCCAATATAAATTTTATAAAAATATTAAGTATATTTTATACTATGAATATGGTGGAAATGGTACATCTCTCAAATAGTAGCTTGGATCAGAAATACAAGGCCACAGTTGAGTCTAGAGTGTGGCGTTTAGCCTAGACATGACATAACTTTTGTCGGCCTGAGTCTTCTATTGAAAAATACACAGAGGTAATTTTTTTTAAATAAAATAATTATATTTAATTATTTTATCTCGAACTCTGAATCATATAACTTTTACATGGGGATTCAGATTGGAAATATGAGACTGCCGTTGAGTTTGGAATGAGGTGTTTTACCTAAGCGCGGCCCAAAGTGAGAGGGCATGGGAGGTTTAGATCCCACTACCATTGGAATAAATTTTTGTTTACTTTCTATAAATAAGAGGGGGAGAAAATGAGAAAGGTCTTGGCTCATTTTCTCCCACAATTGATAGAGCTCCTCACTCCTTCCAATCAACAAATCGATGTGAGATTCTTGATGGACCACGTTGAAACTTCAGATCCTAGAAGATCAGAGAACAACGAATGAAAAAATAGATCTATAATCTAGATAGGATACTTATTTCAGATTCTTCTTTTCCCCAATTTAAGTTTTTTCATTGAATTTGTTTCATTTTCATTTCATATTCCATGTTTATCTTTGTTAATGGCCAAACTAACAACGACCATCACCGATTGAATTTTTGATTGTTTGTTCTTCATATAATTCATCCTTATATCACTATTATTCATCATTAATTTTTTTATGATATATCAAAATGTCTAGAAGATCATGGATCTATGAAGGTCGTGATCCCGGGATTCCAAATCTACAACGATTTTGAGTTTCGGGTGCTGGAGGAGGCGCGACAGTGAGCAGAATATCCACCAACTTTTCATTGCATCCAAATGACGAAGGATATTCGAGTGGTGACTAAGAATGTGAAGATAGCCTTCTAGGGATCCCATATCTATTCTTGGAATGATTTTCCAAGCACCTGGGTACCACTGGTCGTGGTAGTTGTAGGAGGCCGATAACAGCTGCGCCGCGGCCAGTGTGGGTCACATTGGTCGAAAGACAATGCGTGTGGTGCATGCTGGGTGTGTAGGATGGGTGGAAAATGGTGTGGGACAAGCCATATAGTTGGGAAGTAGGCTGATGGAGTAGACCGGGCTAGCCATAATGGGACGGACTAGCCAGAACGGGATGGCCCAACCAAAACAGGCCAAGCCAAGGCGGGCCATTGAATCTTCAAATGTTTGTGGATTTAAAATCGAGTGTTCTATTGGAATCCCGTCCATGGAAACTTGTTTCTATCATATATAAGGACCTTTTAAGTCCATTTTTATAATTTTATGTCTTGGGATTGAGGCTCTATGGCACAAAATGACAATTTATAATAATGAAATAATTATTATTATTTGGAGATTCTTGTATCAGGAGTATCACCTACATATGATGTTAGATCAACATGCTGTTAGTGGAATCATGAACTTGAAATTGAGGTGGAAATTTAAAGACCAATTTTAGGTGCTTAAACCAAAATGGAGGTTCGAGCCCCATGAGGCCTGGTCTGGGCATTTGCGGTGAAATGTGACTTTTTCATTGGGTGTCCATTTTGGATGAATGGATTGTCGATACCATGAGTTTTCCATGAGAATTACAATGATTCAATCCATATGATGCGTTCAAGGATTGTGGTGTGGTCCCCATGAAGAATTGTTCGTGCGTAATGTTGTGAAATGAAGTTTCTTCATTGGGAGTCTGATTCAGGTAAATTAATAATTGATCATGTACATTTTCCCACAAGGATCATGATGGTGTGATCCGTTTGGTTATTTGGGGATATTTGGGGAGTCTATTTAGTAAAGTTATTTTTTCACCCCTTTTGGTCTAGCAATGAGCATCATGTGCTCATCAGCCTTATGGCTAGAGGAGCCATGTACTCTAGGAGTAAACTGGAATACCTCAGGGTACTTGATTGTAGTTTAGTACCCGAGTATGGCTAGGTACATGGATAGGAAATGAGGTGGGGTCACACATTGTTTGGTCCCCACACATGTCATATACCACTTTATGAATATTCTACATCTTGTATCTCCTTCTTCTGAACATAGATTTTGGCCCGTGAGTATCCTATAATGAGTATTTTTCTGTATAGAATGCAATGGTTCCCTCCGGGTGGGATTTAAAGATTTGATGTGAGATATTCCGGGTGTGACGCCTATCTAGGGTGATACCCGATGACTGCAGTGTAGTTTCTCGATGCTTTTTAAGAGGTATTATCCTACAGGGATAGCCATCACAGTACCAGCTTACCCTCCAGTGGGGATAGGTAGTGGTGTTCATCAATTATTCTTCCAGGATTACCCTCTAGCTAAGCTAGGTAGTGGTGTTTTCCATTTACTCTTTCAAGCTTACCCTCTAGTGGGGCTGGGCAGTGGCGTTATCCATTTACTCTTTCAGGATTTCCCTCCAGTGGAGCTGGGAAGTGGTGTTTTCTATTTACTCTTCTGGGATTACCCTCTAGTGTGGCTAGGAAGTGGTGTTTGCCAATGAATCACGATGAGACATGTTTTCATGTAACTTTGGACTCATGAGTAAGAGGGGAACTTTACCCACTGAGGCACATCCATGCGACACAACCTAAAACCATGTGGGTGAAACAGACCCTCCTAGAGTGGATAGTATCAAGGTGTGTTGTTTGAGACCCTTTGAATTTCAGTTCAGGGTAGACATAAGGATGTTGGGCATCGATGGTGGTTACATCTAGAATTGTTGGATACTCTTTTCTTGGGTTGAGCTGTGAGATGGAGATTCCCTTACTCTCTCGTTTGGGCTTCATTGGTTGAGTATATATATATATATATATATATATATATATATATATATATATCCTATTTCAGTACCTACTTCTTGGGTTTTTGTTACTCTCCTTCTAGGATAGGAAAAGACGTGCGAGGTATTCCACATGATTTCTCTGTATATATTCGCATAGTTGGATAATTCTACTCTCCTACTAATGGTAGTGAAGACTTGATGAGAAGTTTTTCTTCTCACCATTTCTGTCTCCTTGTGTTTGGATGATCTTACTTCACTCTCTTGTTGGGTTAAGCTGAACTCATTTTACTGCACCATATCCTATATAATACTTTCCTCTTCAGTTGTATCTCTGATGACTCCCCCTTTACCTTTTTGGGGAATCCTACTGAGTATTTTAATACTCACCCCTGTATGGGATTTTCCTACACGTGTCGTGCCACATGCAGACGACAGACAAGTTGATCATGACTTTAGAGGATCTTAGGGAAATGGGGTGCGCGGACCACATGCAGTGGTCATAGATTATGATCATGGAGTGGGAATATCTCACATGTTCTGTTCACTTTATTAGTTACTTCCAAGTTATCGTACTTTTCTGATTGGTCATGTATTTTCCCCCTTTTTCATTCTATTTACTGCATCATACTTTTACTGTTTATTGGTTAATTCTTGTTTGGTTTATTTATAATAGTGTGGAATATTTTGTTCCTTTTCCTCTGCACTTTTTCATTGAGTTGGTTGCATGTGTGTATAGGTTATGAAGCAAAGGTCTCCTTGAGTTTATTGTGACTTTAGTGTTAGACGCCACCCCTGGACTATGGAGGCGGGCTTGGGGTAGTTGTGTCTCGAGCCCCAACATGGGTCGGGTCATGACACCCACATACCCAACTCCTTCAAATAGAAGACTCAGAATATGAGCACTCTTCAACCTACACCCCATCTCTATAAGATATCTCTAACATCATTTGGAAAAAATTAAGGGTCAAACCTTTAGAGTAAGGGTATTCATTGGAACATTAATCATAAAAAATTCCACCATGAATTTTTGATAGAATGCTGTCAACCTAAATATTTAGACCTAAAACATGATCTTGGGTGTATCTAAAGATAGAACCACATTGATATTCACTAGTTCCATAACCAATATCAACTCTAAGATGAAATTCCCAAGAAGTGTACCTATCAAATCCAAAAATTACTCTTTAAGAGATTTACAAAAAACTAGTTCTCTTGGAGTAAGTTTTAAAAAGTCCTCAGATAATCAACATTCTCATCCTCCTTACTGATTAAATAAGGTTTTTTATGAATAAAATCCCAAAATAGTCTAATAAGGTCTAGAAGATATGGTTTATGAGTCTCATAAACATAAAATGGCCATTATTCATGTCAAAGTTCCTCATTATACAGTCATAGTGGCCATAGAAACATTTTAAGTCCATATAGATGATATCCTCCTCCTAGACCTAAAAATGGCGATAGTTAGACTTATTTTAGAATTGATTTACTCATTTCAGGTGGTCTTAGAGTCTTAGATCATAACTAGAGGGTACTTATTCTCGACTTTAACCTAATTCAGATGACAATAATCAATAAAAATCCTCAATATTATATCCATATTCTTAGATAACAACACTATATATGTCTAGGTGTATACAAAGGGTCTAATGAAATAATTCTTTATAAAGAACTCTATGTATAAATTTATCTTCCCAAGATTTGGCATAGACATCTGATAAACTATAGAGGATATCAAAGTGGTATTATAGTGTAGATCATTTCAATTGAATCATGATAAGGGGGACTATAGTTATATCCTTGAGAAAGATAACTATATATTACTCTATGATTTTAAGAAGCTTCCCATATAATGCATATACTAGACATGGATCCAAACTCTTTAACTTATCCGTGATCAAATATAATATTATGTGCACAGGATATGCTCATCTCAACTAAAGGATCCACTAGACCAAGAATGAAATTCTTGACCCATCATATTAGAAGCACATCACTCACTGATAATGGAAATATATTTTGTAATAGATTAATTATAAATATTCCACACTAAGGATAAATTCAAAGGGAATTATCCTAGTTATTATGATTTACCATAAAATCCTTTCTCCACTAATTACAAGATTGTATCATTGGAAGATGTGGGTTATCATTTAATCATTTTTAGTATGAGTAACTAGCCACATAGGTGAGGGTAGGGGCTCTATCAATATTTATAGCTCTTAAATTAGGGATAAAAAAATTAGATAATGGTATCTAAAAGTATATTTACACTATATAAAATACATGAATCATGCATCAAATTTTTTCAGTTACTTATTTTTCATATCCCTACACTAATTGCATATGAAAACATCCCTGTCCACCATCTCCCTAATCCCGTAGAGTGCCAAATGGATGTAGTAGTGGTGGAAGTAGATCATTGTGATGTTGAACTCTATACCCCATCCAGGTGAACTAAGATCTCTTATACCATAGTCTCATCTATGAGGACCACCCTATCCACCTCTAGGAGGTACTTGATCATGCTATTATCTCTAAAGTGGAGTTTTATCCACTTCCTAACTTTGCTATTCTATATGAAATGCCTATAAATTATGAGATGAATGACCTTTTACTCTATAGGAATAGAAATTCCTATATATTATATGAATAGATCCTATATTTAACTATTGATTTACTAATCCTTAGTATTGATACTAGACCATGTCTTTAAAATTACAACCCTAAAGCTTACCATCAACTATCCCTAACAGATGACTCTACTCCTGGTTAGCCACAACCATCACCTTTTATGGGTTATCCATTATCCAATAATCAATTTACCAATAAGGATATCTATATAACTTCAATATAACTGGTAATTCAAAATGGAATAATGATATATTGAATGTATTCATATAGGACACTATCGAGCTTCCATGTTATAAATAACCCATCTTAAACCATGTAAAGAGATAAAATCATGAGCTCATTGAATCTTGATAAATAATATCCACAAACATTCTACCCTATTGTAGCTTCAAAAGATCCAAGATGCGTATAGACCTCAACAAAACTGAGTAGTTTTCCTCACGAAAGAGGTAATTGAACTATGACTATGGAATAATCACATTTTTATAGGTCTTGATGATAAAGGTCCACTAGTGAATCACTATTTTATGGAAAAGGTTGGATGCTAACAACACCATCTAATCTCTAGGCATCGAAACTAGGAAAACCAACCAAATACCTACCGCAAGTTAGTCCTCAACTATCTAAGGTTTAGGATCACTTTAGAACTAGAGTTTCCACTATTTATGTAACACTTGAAGTGAAATTATCCAATATAAATCATATTCTAGTCACAATATAATTATTTGTTACTTGACAGCTGGAGGAATGTATGCCTTTGTTATAGGTGGTGGGATTTATTTCTAAACAATGGGTGGTGTTACTTATCCCCATATTCCTTATAGGGGAATATTATGATCCAGTACTTGAATAAAAGCCTTGTATCTCCACTGGTTGATGATAGGAGGCTCAATCATTAGTATGGGAATTCCACAACCTTGTATTGGGACTCTAAATAGTTGTGTATGTGTTGGTGACTTACATTTAATAAGATGAATTGTTATCATTAAAGTATATTTGGGGAGATGAATCAAGAAGGAAATGGAAATAAATGATCTATTCCAATATTATGGATGTACCATTTTTTTTATTCCTTAAAACTGTTGTCTTGGATCTCTAAGTCAACAATAATGTTACTAAAGGTCTAATATAAGGAAACACCATCTACCCCACTAATACTTGATTCCCTCGCATAAATTATAGACTCGATATCACTTGAAAATATTTCCCTTACCAGACTAATCATCACATGAAACCTTAATTTCAATTAAATCCCTTAAATATACCTATTATGATTCCATTATGACATTACTCAACCCACTGAGACCCCATATGGGATAGTAGTAGTCTTAGAGTACCACCCCAAGATCACATCCAGTATGTTAGTGGATAGTGACCAACACTAAGAAGGCATAACACGCATGATAGGAGGCTTTAACCTAATGAAAATATTCACAAAAAAACTAAACAAAGAACTTAATAATTAATTATAGATAAATAAAATAATCTAAAATATATAATGCACGTGATAAATGCTAAGATCTATAAAGCAGCAACTAGTGTATAAACCAAAATGAAAAAGGGAAAAATATATGCCCAAAAATATAAAGGTAAACCAAGATAATGAAATTATATTAAATGGATCTCTATAATGAACTATCTCCATACAAGAATTTTATCCATTTCTATCACCTCTAGGAACAAATAAACTACACTAACACCATGTACATCATGGTAATTTCTGAACTTCTGTCGCCTACAGAAGACATGAAATATGTGGGTGAAATGACCATGAAGGGGTGAGTATATACATACCTTGTTGGGTTCTCTAAAAACAATAATGAAGTATTGAGAAAGGAAATTCATCTCACAAACCAAAAGGTAACAAGAAAGAGAGAAACCCAAATATGCCTATAAGGGGAGAAAATGAGACACCAAAGAGATCCCCACTCAACAAAACTCATCTATAGAAGAAAAAACCCCATGAAGTATCCTAAGAATCTGAATTATAAATCATTAATACACACATCATATCTCCAAAACCATATTATGGGACTTGTTCCTCACTAATGTATAAATTTAGGTTAAATAAATAACCAATAATGGTGGAGGACCCACATCCCATCAAGTATAGATCATTAGACAAAATATAACCCAACAACATGGTTTGAGGACCTATTACTCATGTGTGGGGGAGTCTATAACACTATCATTCATGCATATAAACCTTTCATATCATAAAAAATTTACAAGGTTGTTTTCAACCCCATTAATGCCCCGATCGTCATGGTGGATCACCTTTATTGGTAATATGGAGTTATAGAGACTAAACTACCCATGTCATGTTGTGTCTTACCTTCGATTCCAAAGAGGATGGTATCATCATATTCTATGTGAAAAAAGATTAGGATGGTCTAATTTGATACCCAAATCTAATACTCAAGAAAATAGATATGAAAATCCACCAAGGATGGATAAGTATATGACATGTGTTATAAGGGTACATGACATGAAACCCAATGGAAGTGGTATAGTCATGCAATTATCTATTCATATTTTATAGAACTCTTCAAACATGATGTGTGTTTATGAGTACATGGTGTGTATGAATATAAGGGTACTTAGTGTGTACCGCCGAAGCTCGTTTCATGTAGGGAAATGATATATTAATTGTCCCATGAAGAGTACACAAAATGTAGTTCCAGTTGTCTCACTCGAAATTTACTACTGGGGAGGACGAGTCATGTATGGGAAAGGGGTATACAAAGTGTAGTTCTGAACCACATATTGTTCATGGATATATGTCTATATTTTAATGTACTCCTTATACATTATAATCCATTTATATAAGGTGGGTTCGGTGTGTATACCAGGGGTATACACGATGTGAGACTTACCTTGTCTAAAATTGTATCTTCAGTTACCTAGAAGATAAACAATATATAGATCTAAAGTACATTCCTTATGATCAAGTCTTCAACCTAGAACTCTGTAACTCACTCAGAATCATACTTTTGTCTCTCATTTATCCCATATTTATGCACAAATTATTTTCCTTAACCGAAAACAAACACTTCACACCATTGTAACCGTTTACTGTCTGTTCCTTCTTGGAAACCAATAAAAAATTAACTCTTACAATCCTTAGGTGCCTTAATATGTTTCTTCCCTTGATAATACAACATATAATCTCATCCAAATGACATTCCACTATTATTCATAGATTTCACATGCCCAAATCTCCACTTTCAGGTATAAAACCATTGATCAATGATCTAAATTCAAATTGTTCACTAATTTAGGCCAAGATAATTTAAACCACGATACATGCAAAAGGTCGGTGGGGAACACATGAAGAAAACAAGGGAAAATTAAGAAGAGAAATTGTAAAAATAATTATTAGTTAATAGGGAAATATATGATCAATGATCATCTGGTAATGATGAACCAATGACAAAGAATGCAAGTATAGGGATTCAAAATCAATAATAAAAATCAATTAAATTGGTGAGGTAATTATTATACAAAAAATAATTCATGAAGAAATTTCCTAGGCTCCAAATTCATAATGAGGAAAGGAAGAAAGTAAGAGTAATGATACACACCACTTGGTCAGATTATTTGTTGGTAATGGTTCACTAAAGAAAATTTAGTCTTTTATGACGAAGCATTTTTGATAGACTAATATTACATTAAAAATATTTATTCATAACATATTTTTTCAATGTTAATATCAATCTATTTTAAATAATATTTTTAGTGATGATTATTTGTGATAGAAAAAAGTAAACCATGCCTAGTTTTGGTAAAAATTCATGTGAGATAGTGAGAAATACTTATTTTCAATGGAATTTATAATTATAAACAAATAACCTTAGTGATAAATACTTAATGTAAACAGAACTTATAGTTTATAACAAATAACCATGGAAATAAAAATTATTTTTGATGGAATGTATATTCTATTGAAACCAACCTTGGTGCGAAAGGCTTAATTGAAATGAAATATGGAGTCCATAAAAAATAATCTTAGAACTAATATTCTTTTCCATATAATGTACAGTTCATCTCAAATAACCTTGGAATGAAATTTATTTGTCCATTAATAAATAGTATGAAAATGAATTATTTTAGGAGTATGTATCATAAATAAATTTTAGATAAGTAGAAAAAGAGTTTATGATGGATGATTTTTTCTATTGATTATTACTCTATAACACACAAAGATTTTAAAATAATAACATTGTTTTTTATAGCATATTTGGCATGTGATTCTCACTCAAATTTACCCAAGAGAATAAGGTAATACGATCCTTGTAGTTTATCTTGGGTTATCGAATCCACAAAGACCTAAGAAGAAACCTATAGACACGTACATTCTATGGACTGTTTTCGGCTATGAAGTGGCCAACTTGGATTGATTTTGGATGGGTTTGAAAGATATCTAATAGATTTATGTTAATTAAATTTAAAATAATGAGTTGATCCTAGGTTATCGCTTGGGGTAGATTGGACGTATTTCCTTTTTAATGATTTCAATTTCTTATATTTGAGATGGGTTCATTTAAGGAGATAAAACAAAATCATCACTTACTGGTTTAATTCCTATACCCTTTAATACTAATCACCTATACACTTGAAGGATCAAAGTTTTTAGCACTTCAAGGTAAAGGTTCATATTAGCACTTGAAGTGTGTGGCCTTAAATTCAACAAGGACGATGGAGTTTAAAAACCATCAAATAAAAATATCAATTAAAGAAGTGATTATACATTAATGAGGTGATAAATAACATCCAATACAGCCCCTTGATACTCCTTTGGATCAACCCATAAGTGGTTTATCCCTCCATTGATTCTATGGTTTCAATGGAAGCGTAAAGTAGACTCATGAGGGTGGAAATGGAGAAGTAAAAAAACGCAATAAAATAACAATCACTCCACCGTTGTGTGATAATCTCACAAGGTTTGGTATGAACAAGTTCAAACCTTGAACCAAAAGTATAAAAGTGATAAGTAGAATAATATAATAATAAGATAAGAAGAACTTTTATTAAGAAACAAGGATGAATTAAAACAACTTACATGTGGAGGAAGAACATTACAAAGAGAAATTGGCAGCATAACATTAAGATGAAAACAAGCTCAAAGATTTCTAAATCCTCCAACACCACTGCCTTAAATAGGAATTTTTGAGCCCTTGGGTCAAGCCTACAATAGTAAAAAGAATTTCAATTAATTTTGGTAGGCCATAGGTGGTGGAAAGCTTGTGGAATTTGGACTTTTCCACATTTGACCCGAGGTGGTAGCCAGCTTTCATCCACCGAACAGACGCATTTGGATGACCTTCTAGATGGCCCAATAAGAGTGGGACATAGAATAAGATAATGGATCTCCGGATGTCTTATAACCTCATGTAAAATTTGGGCCCATTTGGAGTTGTGTATTACGAGATATGATCAAATTAGTGGGATGCTTTTCTGGGACGCAGAATCTGACCCAGAATTGTATCTCTAACTTGGTCCGCCTAAAAGACCACCATGGAGCCCGAATTAACATTGGATCCTGAAGAGTGATTTGTTAATATACATGTACTCTAGAATCCCATGAAATTGGGGATTAATTGAGCCTGTATGTTGGGTTTCATAGTCTAATCAGTGGGATGATGTCCAATCTGTCTTCTCCAGAATTGCTTCCTTTCATTGCCAAATATCTCCATCATCCTCCATGAATTCTCCATTGATCCCTGAATCAAAAAATGTTCATATTTAAGTGTAGACAAATTTCCAAAAATATCAAATTAAAATATGTATAATCAGATGAATCATTGGGTACTTCAAATGATGTTCAAATATGTACCACTTAATAATGCATTTTAAGAAGGTATTACAATCATAATGTGAAATGATGTTCAAAGTGTTAAATGCACTAAAATGGAATTTATGAATAATAAAGAACATGAATATTATGTATATTAATAATGAATATTAGCATCATTTAGTGGCTAATCATCATGGAACACAGATCTTAAACAACCCATGAAATATATTTATATAAATTTAGTGTCTTCGATAACTTGTGGAATAAGAAACCCCAAGTCGAAATGAACCATAATATAGTATACCATTATAAAGTAAATATTAAATTAGAGATTATGAATATTACTAACTAAATTATGAAAATTATGGTTATCTACTTATTAGAAGAAAAATATGAATCATTTAAAAGAAAAAGAAATGTTTTCAAAAAATAGTATTTTTCTAAAAGAAGATTTAGTTTCTCTTTGCACACACCATTTAAAATTAATTATCACCAATTTGAGAAAATTTATTTGATAAAATGAACTTTATTTTTGAAATAACAAAATCAAATTTATCTTAGCATGATTTTTTTATTTTTATGAAATATTTCATTTTTTGATGAATAGTGAAAAAATACTGAATTTTAATTGAAGATTAGCTTTTAGTTTAAATTATTTATAAAGTAAAATAATATTTTTAATTAGTTTTAAAGTAAAATTATTTCAATTATATATCTATTAATCCAATTTTTTTATTTGAAATCATTTTAATATTTAATTTTTATATAAAAACTTTGAAAACTTTTGAACACTTTCTCTTTGAAAACCCGCTTTCTTGTATTGTTTGTGGGATTAATTTTAAATTAAAATTTTCCAATTCTATGAATGGAATTTGGAAGTTTTTTTATTTGGAATAAATATAATTTATATTTTATAATAAGTTAAAATTATTTTTTGACCAAAATTAATAGTGAAAATAGTAAAAATTAATTACCATAGTAAAGGTAAATATGGATTTACCGAGGGTTAAAATAAAAATACAAGGGTTAAAATAGCCTAAAAACTTGTATAAAATATATTTTATTTCCATATTTTTACCTGATAATGTATAATTCTTGATAATACTCCATTTTTACCCTTTTTTCATGTGAAAAAACATGGGTACACCTTTTTCTTTTCAAAAATTACTAGTGTGCCACTAACCTCACTTATAAAAGGTTGCACACTCTCCTCTCTTATTCACAACTTAAAACCATTTTGGTTCATCCATTAAATTTAAAAATAACTTCAAAAATTCTATTATATCATCCTATTGTCCTTATTTTTTGGTTCAAAACCAACACAAGAAGGATTTTGGTGCAAACCTAAGTAGGATACCCAAATAAGAATTAATGTTCTCCATTGACGAGTTTTATTTTATTTCTTCCTCCACATCATTAAATTATTATTAAACCATTATGATATAATAAATGAAATATATTAAATATAATAATATGTTTTTATGTTAGGTTAATGACCTAAAAACATCCCCACTTACATCAAATGTGTTATGAAATCATAATTCATATGTACGACATACTACTGCCTTGCGAACAGATATCATTATTTGTTCCATTATCACCTCTCAAAGTTCAGTATGATAAAAGATATAAAGTTTATATATGATATTTATAACATAATTATACCTCTTGTTTAATTGTATCATATAAACCTTTTTAATTTCCATTTCATAGGGGATACAATGACACCACTCATGTGTACTGTGAACTACCACCTCGTGATGCGATGTGATTTGTCTTTAAATAACATTTTACATGGAATGTAATGAGGATAAATATAATGAATATATGTGACATAAATTAAATTATTATTATATTAATTATACATTTATCACTATGAAAATATAATATATCATTTTTTACACTGAAAAATGATAACATAATTCTTGTACGTGTAGACTATCATTTTCATGAAGTGATGTTACACTCTTTTCATCACAACACCAAATGGATGATATATATAATTATATTTAAATGAATAATATGGTATAAATTATAATATTATCATTAAATAAATATAAAATGTTACATACCTAATTTCTGTAATGATCATTGAAAAATGGAAATTTTACTCATGCGTATGTACGACCTACCATCTCTATGATTATAACATAGGACATTTTCCATAAAAATAATTCATTATTGGTTTTGAAAGTATAATTGATGTAAAAATATTAAAATTATGTGATTATTATTATTCTTTAGATGATATAACTATATAATATGTGCATGAATGTTTCGCACGGAATTCAGGGATGACCTCCTGGATGGGAGATTCAAACGTTCCGATTGGTTTCTAGCGGGTTTGTTCGTAGAACTGGAAACATCCAATGATTCCACATCCGTTTGGACCTACTTTCCAAAGGTAGGCGCTCATTAGCTTGTGGACTGATGAGGCTTAGGAATTTGCATTGGTCGAGAGGATGGGAGGTCGGACTCATCACACCTTTTTTGAGGGGAATTATTATCTACTCCAGGACTCTCTTTATAGATTTAAGTTATGTTCGTGAATCCTTATTACATTACCAAGTATAAAATGAGATTTCCTTTAGTTTTAACAATCAATGATTAAATATGTAAGAAATTTAGAGAATCTTTTATATGTATTCGAGGTTCTTCATCAATAGAGAATCATCTGTATCTATTTAGAGATTCTTGGTCAATGGTATCCTTTAAAACATTTATAAAAGTCTCTTGGTCATTATGATGACCAGGCTGGTTTTAAAGCCACTCAGTGGGGCACTTGAAGTTTATCGTCATTCAGAAGGACATGGATTATTTCAGAGTTGGGATCGAACCCGCAAATGGGCTACCTACGTATCCTTTGTTTTGGGAAAGGAATCAGAACCCACGTAGTTCGAGTAAGGGAGTATGACGTTTATGATTGATGGCTCAAAGAAGGATGTCATAATTACTTTTACACTCTAAGCTCACGTGAGTCATGATCGGTGTGAGAAACAAGAGGTATTGGTAAAAAGTTAGACAATTGTGCCATGAAAGATGCAATCATAAGAAATGGTTTGGGGCTTATGTATGTATGACTGCCCAGATAGATGAAGGTTTAGGATTCACTTTTAGGGAGAAAATCCATGAACAGGGTCCATAAAGGTATATGTGCTTCATGGAGATTTTAATACTCTAATATTGGGGCTTACTCCTAAGGAGGATGCCCAAGTTAGGAGGGGACTTATGATTGGGTTTTACTCCTGAAAAGGAATGCCCATAATTATGACTGGGACTTATTCCTGAAAAGGAGGCCCAGGTTAGGGGACTTGGGGATTACTCCTGAAAAGGAAGCCCAAGATTATGACTGAGTATTATTCCTGAAAAAGAGACCTAGGTTAGGGATTAAGGTTTGGGGCTTATTCCTGAGAAGGATTCCCAAATTTGAGATTGGGGCTTACTCCTAAGAAGGATGCCCAAAATTAGAGGACTTGGGGCTTACTCCTAAGAAGGATGCCCATATTTGAGATTGGGGCTTACTCCTAAGAAGGATTCCCATATTAAAGGATTATGATTGGGGCTTACTCCTGAGGAGGATACCCAAGTTAAGGAACTGAGGTTTGGGGCTTACTCCTGAGGAGGATTCCCAAGTTTGGGAACTTTAAGAATTTGGGGCTTACTCCTAAGGAAGATGCCCAGATTAAAGGAATTATAACTGGGGATTATTCCTGAAAAGGATACCCAGGTTAAGGATTCTATCATCTTAAAGGATGAGGTTGAATGAACGAACTCTCAATCTTTGGTGACATAAAGATGTATAAATCACTAGGTTTTGAGAGATATTCCACCGAATTCCTTTTAGATAAGGAAGTCAAATCAAGAAATCATTCCATAAATGGATTTGAAGAGTATCTTGAAGACTGAATATTGAATAGGAAAGGTTAAATGGATTAAGAGGGGTAAAATGGGCAAGATGGGCACCCAAAAAGGTAGGGGCACACAAGTCTTGAAAGGCGCGCAAGTCTTGCGTGGGCGCGCAAGTATTGGTCGCGCAGGTATACCTGCGCGACACATGGTGTACTTGCGTGATTTTCAACCAGCATTGAAATACTTGAGCGACTCTTTATTAAACCCTTTAGAATCCTCTTGAGGTTCTCCCAGAAAAGGGACGCGCAAGTTCTATTGAAGGAATAAGGCAGCGCGCAAGTGTGACCAGTTCCCTTAAGGGCTGGCTATTCAGGCGCGCAAGTGTTGATGAGTTTCAACACTTAGGCCTTCCTCCCTCTCTTTAGATCTTCCGTTCTAGGTAAGAAATTACCTTAGAAGTGTTCCGGAAGCTTTAAGAAGAGACTTGGGCGTCGGGAGCTTCAATCCGAGTTTCTGGAAAAAGATCCTCTCGAATGGGGGGCCCAGAGGGTCTATTTATAGGCAAAAGAAGGCCCTGTGCAGTTACCGGGCGGTTACCACTTAGGTCGCGCAAGTCACTTGCGCGACCCAGTTCGTCGCGCAAGTGTACTTGCGCGACAGTGAGATAACTTGCGCGGTGCAGTTGCTTTTGATCCTGTGTTCCTGCCTTTGTCGATTTTTGATGTTTTTTTCAAAGGATGAATCACTTTGAGCTCAGATATTCCCCTTTTCCGATCTTTAGATTCTGTGACGAAAGGAGCGTCAACAAAAGTCCCCCCTCAGAGTTGGATCCGGAGAGAAATGAGGATTTGACTCTGAGGAAATCGAATCCATACAAAGGAAAAATGGGGGCGCGCAAGTCTTCAGCGCACAGAGGGCGGCGCGCAAGTTTGCATCACGCATGCCTTAAGCGCACTGGGTACGGCGCGCAGATATGCCTCCTGGACTATAAATACATGGCCTCACCTCCGTACAAGTATCCGGATTTCTGGACTTCATACCTTCGAGCTCTCGCCGCGCAGGTCACCTTAGCCGCGCAGGTTGCTCTGTTTTCTAGTGTTTTCCTTGATGTCGCGCTACTGTAAAGGTATCTGTACTTGCGCGGTTTACACTTGCGCGGCAAAAACTAGCGCGGCACGCGAATACTTGCACGCCATGTTTAGACTTGCACGACATAATGCCTTAGCCATTTTTCAGATTTCTTTCACAAATTTTATGAAAAATAAACCTATGTAAGAGTTAGTTTATTCATCTTTTGTGCAGATTCAGTGGTTCCCAAGGGAATTGGAACGGCTGATGAACTGGCTAGCAAGCGGATTGAAGACATGATGAACATCATTGGCCATGATTACTATGATATCTGCGACAGCACTTTCCCAGATTTGGCTAAGTACTTGAAGAAATATCATCGTAACTTTCCACAGAGCATCTACCTGTCTCTATGTGGTCATGGTCACCTGCAAGGAGTCAATGTTCCAGATGCAAAGAACTATACACCTGAAATGCAGCTGCACTGCTACTCCTTCATTTCGGTTATGCTGTGCATTAAGAGCAACAACAATGGTGTGAACTTTCAAATTCTTCCTCCATGTTATTTCCTTGCAGATATGAAAATGGCAAACCCATGGGCTGAAATGTTTTTCACTACCGGTTGGTGGAGAGAAGACAAACATGGTATTATAGAAATATCTGAAAA
The DNA here is from genome assembly GCA_963277665.1 of Viscum album. Taxonomy (NCBI): domain Eukaryota; kingdom Viridiplantae; phylum Streptophyta; class Magnoliopsida; order Santalales; family Viscaceae; genus Viscum; species Viscum album. Next base: position 615,860,613 of record OY728128.1, read on the forward strand.
GAGTACTCTCTCCAAATGTCTCTTTACTTCCAATGCTCCATTCTCAAATCCATGTATCCATCTTCCAAGTCTCTTGGACAGAAATAGAGTCACTGTTTGATCAGCAGAAAATTTTCTCAAACCGCACTCAAGAACATCCTCTTACAATTGTTCCAAGAAGAGCTGGTATCACTGCATCTCTTTTTGTATCCAGTTGAATGAATGAATTCCAGGTGGTTGTTGATGAATCTCGGGATGCTGTAAACCAAATGAAGTGTTATGTTGAAAGCCTCTTGTAATTATTGAAAAAGAGAAGAGACTCCAGTCTGTGGATGTCCTTCTAACTCTTTGTGTATCAATGATAAACACTTTCATCTTCAATCATTTGTACCTGCATTCTTTCATTACCTGCTTCAATTTTACTTAAGCCAATGGTCCTAGTAAGCATAGTTTTATTTTTACTAGGATTATTACAAATAATCCTACAAACTTTGAACCTTTTAATTGATCAATATTACCTAAATCATACAAAAATTTATATTTAGTGAGCTGGAACTTGACTTTTATTCAGAGTTCCTTTGTCTTTTGTGGGCAGTTTAAAGTCATGCATGCCGGACATAAAGGGGCTAATGTTTAAGGTCAAAATAGCTTTGACCGAAATGTACTAAAATTGATTCAATTCCTTGACAATTTATCTGAAAACATATTACCATAATCAAGTATGAGAGAAAAAATGTAAACTATGGCTTAAGAATATTTGAATCTGAGGAATGATATGAAAAAGAGCTAAAAGGCATTAGAAGAAGTAGTTTCCAAGAATGAAGTTACTATTATTTAACAAAACCCATTAGGGGGTTGAAATATGCAGGGCCACCTAAGGGCATTGGCTGCATGGTTAAATAAATAGCATCTTTCGGCTGACAAGTCTGTTATGTGGACTGTTTATGCAAGGCCACCTATGGGCACGTGCTGCATAGTCAGGAAAAAGAACTCCCAGAAATTTACTTCCCTAGTGCTAAAAGCCAGTGAAAGTTTATGGAGATTCAAATTTTCTAAATTATAGAGTTTGTTGTATGGAAAGAGGGACTTGAATATGGAGAAGATATTTCTAGAAAAGATTATCGAAGAACTGGGTGAATATCACTCCCATGAAGGTCTGACCCAAACGTAGGGAAGAAGAATAAACCATAGACTTGAATACTTTCAGACCATGAAAAAGGATATGGGACAAATATGTTAAGGATGGCTATTTTTTGCGGATCCCTACATACTGTCGTTTAAGAAAAATAAGGACAAAAGATGCATTCTTCCCAAGAATGAAGTTACCATCATTTAACAAACCCGTTAGGGGGTTGAATTATGCAGGGCCACCTAAGGGCATTGGTTGCATGGTCAAATAAACAGCATCTTTCGGCTGACAAGTCTGTTATGGGACTGTTTATGCAAGGCCACCTATGGGAACGTGCTACATAGTCAGGCAAAATAATTCTCAGAAGTTTGACATTTTTGTGACTAGAAGTCATGAAAAGGGTTATGAAGATCTGAAAATATTTAAGGTTAGGATTATAACACATAAAGACGGGTATTGTCCAGTGTATATAGAGATACATAGGTCAATGATAACCATAATCATGTTGTGGCTGGGTCCTGAATTGAAACTTTGGACTTCACTACGTATCTCATAAGAATGAGAATCAAGCCATACATAGTTCTTGAAATGCAGTTTAACGTCGTATAGGACAAAAGTATGAGAAATCTTAGTTTAGGGTCATAGAATTTGGACCATAATAATGAATACACAGTGTGTGTTTTCATGAGGATTTTTCAGCCAAGGGACTGAAAGTGAAATTTGGGGTTAGGCCCAAAAGACTTGGGGCTGGATTCGAGGGATACTCGAACGTTCCTACGTATCCCATAAGGATGGGAATCAAGCCCACGTAGTTCTAGAACTACCCTTTGTACAAATTTGGTTCGTACATGTGAAGGGTGAAAGGGGACTTTAGTGCAATGATGGTTTAACCTGAGATAAAAAATTTAGGCATTACCATGTATGCACGTAGTTTTTTTGAAATGAAACATGATTGAAAAATCAATGTCAATAATAGTTCTCTCTCAAGTGAGGAGATCAAAGAATATTGTAGTTTATTGTCATACTGGACAAAAGTGTTGTATAGTTTAACGTCGTATAACAAGGACGAAAGTGAATCAATGTAAAAATATTGATTCTAGGGGCGGTTTCACAAATCAACATCATATGAGATGGTGGTGAACCGATGTGAAGAGATTGTTTTTGGGCCTGAACCCTGGGAGGTTGCCTACATACCCAGCCTGGAGGGCAAGGATCAAAGTCCGTGTAGTTAAATTAAAGAATGAATTAATGATCAATTTGTTCTTGGGGACAACGATCTAATAAAAAATGTTGTTGGGACCTACACATGGTTAGCGGCCCAAAGAGAATGTTATGGTTGAGGTTTGCTCTAAGCTCACATAATTCATACTCGGTGTGAGAAACAAGAGGTAACAACAACCTTAACGATGCATAGTTTAATGTCATGTAGGACATATCAAGGGACTATGCAGTTTAAAGTCTTGCAGTTAGGACTATTGGTGCTGCACAGTTTAGTGTCATGTAGCAGGGACAAAATACAGTTTAATGTCATGTAGGACATATTATGAATTTTCTATAAAATTTAGCATCATGTAGTTAGGACGATGGGAATAATAGAGATTAACGTCATGTTGGACGCATTGGGGATTTTTTCCACAGTTTAATGTCATGTTGGACGAAAGTGCGAATAGTTTAAGGTCATATGCATGGACCGTGGATGGTGCAGTTTAATGTCATGCTGGACTTTTGATGATTATATAGTTTAACGTTTTTCCGGACGTAAGGGATTTTTATACAGTTTAGCGTCATGTAGTTAGGACGTCACAGTTTAACGTCTTGCTTGACTTAAGGGATTTGCAAATAGTTTATGGTCATATACATGGACCAGGGATGATGCAGTTTAAGGTCATGCTGGACGGTTTAGGGAACTTTTTCACAGTTTAATGTCGTGTGGGATGAATTTGCAGTTTAAGGTCATACTGGACCATTGCTGTATAGTTTAACGTCATATAGCAAGGATGAACTGGTGCTGCACAGTTTAATGTCATGTTGCGGGGACAAGTTCTTTTCTACAGTTTAACGTCATGTTGGACGAAAGTGCAAATAGTTTAAGGTCATATGCATAGACCATGGATGATGATGCAGTTTAAAGTCATACTGGACTTTTAAGTGCTTATGTAGTTTAACGTCTTTCCGGACGTAAGGGTCTTTCCTACAGTTTAACGTCATGTTGGATGAAGTTGCAGTTTAAGGTCATACTGGAACATTTCTGTATGAACCAATTGTAAGAGTCTTGGTTCTGGGGACCATATTTTGTGTTTATACAAAATATTTCTTCAGAAATCTGGCATTGGTTGGAGTCGTGATGAGTTTTCCATCCATTGAGATTAATGAATAAGCTCCATTGGAGTAGACCTTATGTATTGAATAAGGTCCTTCCCATTTTGGTTCAAGCTTGGGAGGCTTCTTTCCTGGTATCATTGGTGTTCTGAGAACCAATACATATTCTCCCTGAATTAATGAACAAAGATGAACTTTTTTGTTAAAAGCTCGTGCTATTCGATTCTGATAGATTTCCAAGTGGTGCAAAGTGCACAATCTTTTCTCATCTAACTGTTCCAATTCATTTAATCGCTTTTGGGATTGCTCATCTGTAAATAACTGATCACAAATGGCTATTCTGAGTGAGGGAAATTGAACTTCAATTGGAAAGACTGCTTCTGTTCCATATACCAATGAATATGGAGTTGACCGCATTGCATTGCGAGTGGTAGTCCGATAAGCCCATAAAGCATGGAAGAGTTTATCAGGCCATGACCTCTTATCTTTATCCACCATCTTTTGCATTATATTTGAAAGAGTCTTGTTAAAGGCTTATATTTGGCCATTGGCCGCCGCATGATACCGAGATGAATGGTTGGATTTAATGTTGTATTCTTGATACAATTTCTTCACCTCAGAAGAACAGAATTTGGTGCCGTTGTCCGTCAATATGGTATGAGGGACACCAAATCTAGTAATGATGTTAGACTTGATGAAGCTAACAATGCATTTAGAACTGACTTCTTTGAGAGGTACTGCCTCTACCCATTTGGAAAAGAAATCAGTAGCAGTAAGAATGTACTTAAACTACTTGGCCGTAGCTGAAGGGTAAGGTCCCACCACATCCATTCCCCATGTGGAAAATGGCCACGAGTATTTAGCTGTATGAAGAAACTCTGGAGGTTGATGAATGAAGTTGGCATATACTTGGCATGAATGAAACTTCTTTGGGAAATTAACACAATCTTGTATCATTGAAGGCCAAAAGTATCCAAGCCTTCGAATTTGATCAGACAGTCTATGTCCAGACTGGTGGGCACCACAGACTCCTGCATGCACTTCTTTTATGACAGCCATTGTCTCTTCACCATCAATACATCTGAAGAGAACTCCATCAAAACCACGTTTGTAGAGAATTTTCTTGAGGTGGTTTGGGATATCATAAAGAGTAAAATTGACCACACATCGCCAGATTTGTTCTTTCTCAGCTCTATCAGGTGGAAGTGTTCCATTTTGAAGGTATTCCCTGATAGGTGACATCCATCCTGTAGTCTGACCATACGGTTCAGGAATGAGACTAATTTTATTAATATCCTCTGTTCTGACTTGAACATAAGGTGAAATTGCACAACGGCGGGCAATAATGATGGTTGTATCGTCCCGATTTGGATCTGCTAAAGCTGTGGCTATATTAGCTAGTGCATCAGCTTGAGTATTTTGTGATCTTGGGACATAAGAAAATGTCGGTTCTGAAGGGAATTCCGACATTAACTCTCTGACGTAATCATACAAAGGGATTAATTCTTCTTTTCTGATGGCATAATCCCCATTGACTTGTTTGATTACCAGGTCTGAATCACCTTTCACCTTTAAGGGATTCACTTGTGCTTGAAGCGCTAACTCCAATCCTGTAATGAGATCTTGGTATTCAGCTTCATTATTGGTACCACCTTCCCACAATAAAAAGGAATAAGGTAACACTGCCTTATCTGGAGAAATGAGCACAATTCCTAAACCAACTTTGTTGAATTTAGGATTTTCCATTTTCTTCCCTGTTGGACTTTTGGAAGCACCATCAAAATACATTTCCCATGTTTGAGGACTCTCTTGAATAGAGAAAACTTCCTCATCAGGGAGTTCAATATCTGAAGACGTGTCTTCCACTGAAGGATGTTCAGCCAGGAAATCAGCCAGAGCTTGGCCCTAAATTTCCTTTTGAGACACATACTGAATGTCGAACTGTTGTAGAATAACCGCCCACCTTGCCAGACGTCCTGTAAGCATTGGACGACTAAGGATGAATTTGAGCGGATTATTGCGAGATACCAATTGGACCTCGTGATGTTGTAGGTAGTGTCTCAGTTTCTGAACTGCAAAGATTAATGCTAGGCAGCACTTCTCAATACTTAAATACCGGGTTTTTGCTTCAAGCATAGTTCTACTGAGATAGTAGAGGCTATTTTCATTCCCAACATCATTCTTTTGAGCGAGAAAGGCACCCAATGATCTCTCTAGAGCTGTCACATAGAGGATAAGCGGTCTACCCTCAACAGGTGGCATGAGTACTGGTGGACTTAAGAGGTATTTCTTGAGAACATCAAATGCTTCTTGACATTCTTCAGTCCACTGGTAAGTGACTCCTTTTTTCAATAATTTGGTAAAGGGTAAACTTTTGCCTGCCAAATTGGCGATGAAATGCCGAATATAGGCTAAGTTTCCTTGAAGTCCTCTTAATTCTTTCAAATTCTGAGGAGGTGACATACCAAGGATTGATTTGGTCTTATCAGGATCGACTTCAATACCACAATGGCGTACAACAAAGCCGAGTAATTTTCCTAAGGTTACCCCAAAAGCACATTTTAAGGGGATCATCTTCAAATTATGTTGTCGAAGCTTGTGGAATATGACTTCCAAATCAGCCAAGTGATTAGAACGTTGTTTGGATTTAACCACCAAATAATCTACATAGCATTCAACAAACTTCCCTAAAAGAGGTTTGAAGATACGATACATGGCGCGTTGATATGTTGCACCTGCATTCTTTAAACCAAAGGGCATCACCCGGTAACAAAACACAGCTTGAGGAGCTCTGAAGGCTGTATATTCCTCATCTTCTGGGGCTATTTGGATCTGATTATATCCGGAATATCCATCCATGAAAGAAAGTACTTCATAGCCAGCCGTCGCATCAATTAAGAGTTCTGTAATCGGAACTGGGAAATCATCTTTAGGACAATACCGATTAAGATATCTGAAATCGATGCAAACCCTAATTTGTCCGTTCTGCTTCTTTACAGGGAAAATATTAGCCAACCACTTGGGATATTGAACTTCTCTGACGAAGTTGGATTTTATCAGCTTATCCACTTCAGCTTCAATTTTGGAAGCATAGGTTGGGTGTGTTCTTCTCGCGGCTTGCTTAAAACCTCGATGTTCTTTTGGTAAACCCAAATGATGAGTAGCAACATCAGGATCAAGCCCAGGAATTTTTGTATAATTCCAAGCAAAAATATCTTTATTTTTCTTTAGAAAAGAAATATACATCTCTTGATCTTCAAGGGTCATGGCCACACTAATTAAAGTGGGGCGTGGATCTTTCTATGTACCCAGATTTACTTCTCTGAGTTCATCCACAGTGGTAGAGATACCCTCTTCAAATGCTGGAAAAGCATCTCTAAGATCTTCCTCTTCCTCTTCATCACGTGCTATTTCTTCCGTTTCTACTTGCAAAGTAGATGACAAAACGAAATTCTCATGATCATAAGAGATGTCAAAATTTTCACATTTTGAAGAAGAAGCTTCCATTTCCGACCCTATTGATGATAAAGGGTATTCTTTGGGAAATAAAGAGGAGATGATGGATTGAGAATCAACATCATTATTCACCTCTGGTGTTGCTATAACTTCTTCTGGCCTGATTAGAGAAGTATAGACTTGTTGGACTTCCGTAGATGAAATGAAAACGTCACCACTTATGCTTTCATCACTGCTTGGTAGGTTACCAATTTCTCCCATGTTGTCTGGCTCAATTTCCATAATTGACATTATGGATCTTTCCATAATAGTATTTTGATTTGGGCCTATTTTGTCAATTTGACTGATAGGTAACACATAATCTGTACTCACATGTGTAAATGGATTTATTGGAATTTTCTCCAAACCATATAGAGCATTAACTTTGGTAATTTCCTTCATTGTAGATTTTTCTCTTCCCTTCATGTGATAAAATTACGCCTCAATGTATTGAGACTCACATGTCTTGAACGGGGCCTTATCACCATACAATGTTCCAACTTGACCATTGAAACAGTATTTGAGACATTGATGGTATGATGAAGGAATAACTGCATGTTGATGTGGCCAGGGTCTTCCAAGCAAGATATTGAAAGCTGAGTCTTGATCAACAATCATGAAATCCGAATTGGATACAAGATCTCCAAACTGAGTTCTGAGTGTAACTTCTCCCAGTGGTTCTTGTTCATTTTTATCATATCCTTGTAACATCATGGTAGAAGGAGATAAATCAGATTCCGTGAGGCCTAATCGACGAAGTGTATGAATGGGCATGAGGTTGACTCCTGAACCATTGTAAATGAAAGCTCTTCGGATATCTACACCATTGACTTTTCCAGATAAGTACAAAGGTTTTATGTGCCCATGAACAACATCATCTTCATATTTATCAGTAAAAGATATCACTGCATGGCATTCTGCAGGATTATTCTCTACGTGATAGACTTCAGCTGCAGCAATTTCAGCTTCAAACTCCTGAGGACTTGACAAAGCTTCGATGAGTGCTTCCCGAAGATCTTTTGACAGATTCAAAGCATCCAAAATTGATAACTTGGCTGGTACTTGGGCCAAGTGTTTCAATATATCATACTTTTGATCTAGAGGTCTGCGTTTCCCAACAGGAATATGCGGTTTAGCAGGTACCTTGGAAGCAGATGCTTTAGAAGCTGATGCATCTTGTATTGAAGTTGGAAACATCCTTGGTTTTGGAAGATTAGACAGATTAGATCCATTTACTTGCTAAGATAAAGAAGATGGAACCTTTAATCAGTCTTCCAAAATAACTATTCCAAAACTGAGTTGGCCATTGGCAGAAGAATTTGCTTGTTCTTTTTGAGCTCGCTGAAGGGCTCTACCACGCATTTCTGCTGCATATACAGTGCTAGCAGGGGTAGAATTAGAGTAGTGGCTTCGGAAAGATCCACGTCTTCCCCTGTATCCTGAACCTCTAGAACTTCCTCGGATTCCCTTATTTGATACAGGGAATTCAAGATCATCAAGACTGGAATATGGATCTGTTAATTGAATCATATTAACAGAACCAAAGATTAACTCTTCGTCTGATAAAGACTCTGCCTGGTTAGCCTGTTTAGGCTGTGCCATTTGGTGGGGCAGTGCCCGTTGCTTTGAAGTAGATTGCATGAAATCTGCCAGAGTCAAAGACAACTTAGGCCTCGATACATACTAATCTTCTTCTGATTCCTCTTTCTTCTTTGAATTGCGCTTCCCTTTTGAGGATTTGTCTTTTGATGGAGGCTTCACTGCATATTTTGTAGGAGACACAATTGGATTCTTCAATTGTGTTCGCAAAATTTAATGGGTCCGATTGATTGTCTTTCTGACCATCCAATCATCATATTTTTGTGCAGTTTTGCTTTTGACTTCCTGCCACTCGCCTCCTTCCTCTGGATCTGTAGCGGTAATACACGCTACATGAGCTGAAGAACCCTTCAATTTGACATGTCCCAAGTCGACCATCTTTTGCAGGAGGTCTTTAAAGACAAAACACTCCTGGATGGGATGCCCCAACATTTGATGAAAGGGACAATAATTGGGACGATCTTCATCTCCTTCCTTGTTTGTCCTCTTGGGTACTGGTAATTGAACCAAATTATTTTCCAGAGCTGAAATGAAGTAACCAGGAACTTTCTCACTTCGGAAAGAGTATGCTTTAATCTTCAAATCCTCAAATTGTTTTCGTCGTTGATCTCTTTGATCATTTGGACGAAACGACCTTTCTTGTTGGCGTTCAGGAGGTGGAGCCCTTTGAGAAGATGAAGGTTTTGAAGTAGAAATAGGTACTTGTGCTTGTTTAAGCATAACTGTAGCAGTTTCCGCTTTACCCATTCTCCTTCCTGGAACTGATGGAATTACACGAGATTTAACCTTAGCCTGTATAAGGGAATCTTCAATCTGTTGAGCGATTTAAGTAAGGTCTCGAAACCCTCCTGTGTATTTCACAGGGATCAATGGCATGCATAATTCGTCACGCAAATTTGCCACACAGATTGGCAACAGTTCCTCCCGAGGGAGTTCTAAACTCAGGGAATACGTTAATCCCTTCCAACGAGCAATGAAATCATAGACACTTTCATTCTCCCTTTGCTTGCAGTTTGTAAGATCGAAAACTGTTGTTTTTGGAAAAGTCGAGCTGAACTGAAGAAGGAATTTTTGACGAAGATCCTCCCATCCGATGATTGACCGGGATTGCAAGCTTGTATACCAGACAAAAGCTGGTCCTTGCAAGGTTCACACGAAGCATCTGAGTTTCACTTCTTCTTGCTGCTCTGGAGTTCCCATCATAGGATCACAACAAGACACGTAATGTGTCAAATGTTGTTCAGGGTCGCCTGATCCATTGAAAGTAGGGAAAACAGGGTTTCCAAAACTGGATGGAGGAGAAATTGAATCTACCCATTCAGGGTAAACTTTCTTTTCTGGTTGAACTTGCTCCCGTTTCCCTTCCATAGTTTCCAACCGAGCTGTTAATGACTCAATAGTAGTTATTAACTTTTGAGAAACATCAAGTTGAACTTGGTTTCGGGTAGGTGCAATGAATGGAGCTTTGACAGACGTGGTGGTTGGTGCTGCAACTGATGGTATTGCTGCCAACCGTTGTTGCGTTTGACCCGTAGGATTAGACCTCTGAGGGTGTACTGATAAAGGAGGATATTCCTGATCCATCTCAGTAGTTACAACAAATTCCTTCGGCTGTCGGACTTCAGCATTCTTAAGAAGAAGACTACTCTGAAGTAGTTCTACATTCAACCTTCTTAATTCTTTCATTTCTTCCTCCTGTTGTGCAAACCTTTGCTCTAATGAGAGAGATTGACCTTCTTCAGAGGAATGATATGTAACCTGATTCTTTCCCTTCCCTTTGTTGGATACCTTTTGGAGGGAGGGAAGTGGATTACCCAGGTTCTGAGTAATCCTTTGACTTCGTGTACGTACACCTTCTTCATTTGTATTGGTGCGTACATTTTCTTGAGCATGACGCTCTTCACCTGAGTCCCCTAAGTGAGTCTCCTCTGGTGTATTAGAAACAACGGCATTGATGACATTGATTGATGCATAATGCATCAAATCCCTTCTATCATTATTTCTTTGATATTGTCTTCTTTCATGTCTTTGACGAGACAATGCCTTTTGTTGATTCAATCTTTTAGGAACTTCTTGACGAGCTATAACTTGGAGAGCATCTCCTGATAATTTGGCTCTTCGTTCCTCTTGTGGCTTCTTCCCCAATCGAGAAAAGACCAACATTCTCTGAGGAGGGGATTGATGATTTGAAAGAGTCCCCAGTCTCGAGAACTGGGGATGTTCCTGATGCTACCGCTCAACTCCTCGAATCTCATTTGTTGACTCTCAGGGTTGGTTTAGAGAAGTCCCTAGTCTGACAAGCTGGGGTGTCTCTTGTCATGCTATGTCTGAGATCTTCTTAAAATATCTCCTGATCTTCTGAATCTTAGTTCGGAAATTAGATGGATGCATTAACCTGTATCCACTTTTATCACCTGGTTCAACAGACCGTTGGATGATTTCCGAAACTTCTGTCATTTGATGACGTGTTTGCTCCATATGAGAGGCTTGTGCAATATTCTCACCTGCTTGATGTAGGAGAAATTCAACAACTTGTTCTCTATATACTTGATTTTGAGAGGAACTAGTTGAATCTTGTTCTTGAGCAAGCCTTTGATTATGAACAAATCCCATTGACTGTGGCCGGCCATGGGAAATAACATTGCATGAGACCATTTTCGGCGGGCTTTGCTGAATGGAAAGCACTGTGAAATGTAGTGCTCCATGAACACCCCATCCTATGATATGAACATCAGATGGAGCATTGGAAATTAACTGACACAATTTTCTTAGTGCACCAAGGCATGAACGTTGAAGGGTTCTCTGTTGCTTTTCAGCCTTCGGATACCGAGAGACTGATAGAGATTTCAAATCAATCTGACATTGTAGCCCTTCTATTATCTTAAGATGATTTTCATATTCATCATAAGATAATACCTTCTTCTTAAATTGACAAAGAGTTTTCCATATGTTTAGACGAATATCATGGATTCCATCATCCGTCAACATCTTTGGAATGTCATACTGGGAGTCAGCCAAAGGCCAAAACATGACTGGTACCTCACCTTTTTCCAGTTTTTTCCTCATGTTCAGAATTTCCTCTTTGTCATTAAATGAAGATTCTTCTACCTGTTTTGACTAGAGTTGGAATTTCCTTGTTGCTTCATCGGATTCAACAAGATTGGTAGAGAGATCATTGATCAAACTAGAAGATGCATGACTTAGGGGTGGTTCGTAGAATGACCTACACCCTAGGCTATCTTCTGATTGAGAAAGTATTTCACTTGTTAGCGATAAAGCATCAGACATGACTGGTTTCACATTTGCAAGTGCCTCAAGATAAGAGGGCTTTCTCGGAACTACATTATCCACTGGAGTATTTTCCAGGCAATGTGAATCACTAATGTGGAGAGGACTTTCGCAGAGAAGTTCATCATCATGGGGAGGACCACCATAATGGGTTACAGCAAAAGATGAGATCTCTTGCTCCTTGGTCTTCTGACCACACAGAGGGTTCCTGTGGCTCTCATCTGAAGAAGAAACTTCAAAATTGACTGAATTTTCATGAAGCAAGCCTTCATGAGGAAGTGTCTGTTGAAGACCTTCAGAATTAATGTTCCCGTTATTGGAAACTGAGGGAGTAGAATCTTGAATTTCGATAGATAAATGTCTGGGGGCTTCAAGAACTCCAGCATCGAGCAAGGCCTTGTTGCAGATTGGCCTTTGATCTCCTGACTATGTTGGGCAGATCTTTTTCTTAGATGCCTTCTTACTCTCTTTGGAAACCACTTGTTGACGAAAGTGGTTACTCTGAGCAGGTGTATGTGCCTGATTAGGAAAGATGGTCAGGTTAGGCTGACGATCTCCACTCAAATCAGGTGTATGTGCCTGACTTGGTTGTCCGTATGATATGGGGGAGTATGCCCCATAACCCTCTTGGACTGGAACAGATGTGTGTGTCTGTTCTGGAGTGAATCGTTGATGTGTCACTCCACTTATAGGGATATATTTATGTGTCTTTCCCTGAGACGATGTTGAAGCTGTTAGGATATCCTGGAAAGCATCTAGAATATGAGCAGGAATTTTCTTCTGCTCTTTCACCATTGACAAAATATTCTTGGTGACTTCAGCTGCCGGAATGGGGATATACGTCCATTCCGGGTTTGGAGTAGGTGTATGTGCCTGCTCGTGTCCTCCTTTTCCTGTCAGTGAATCCTGACAGTACTCAAGTGTGGAGGAAGAGAGTTGATTCTGCCTCCTGTTTGTCGTCGGAGCTTTCCGACTGACTTCTCTATCCGCTACCAAGAGAGACTGTTGGTAGGCTTGATCAGTACTAGCAGGTGTATGTTCCTGCTGATTACACTTCAACAAACACGGTTGACAAGATCCATCATATGTAGTCAGGGGAGCCTGCTAACTAACTGATGATGTATAAGTAGATGTATGTTCCTGCCTATAGTACTCCACCAGAATTGCCTGGCGGGATTGGCGTGATGCTGCCAGACGAGTCTGTTGGACAGCGGAATTAAAACGGACAGGTGTGTGTGCCTACTCGTTGTTTGCCACCAAGTTAGGTTGGTGGAATTCTCCGGAGATGGCAGGGATGATAACCTGCCCATTGTTAACTGGATTCCGTCTCTGGCGGTTCATCTTGCCTGCTCGGGTTCGAGGAACCTGAGCTGAATGCCTGGAGTCGGTACCCTCATCATGTTGAGGGCGCACTACCGCACGAGTCTGGCGGCGATTGTTGATGGGATCCCTCGGGAAGGACTCCTGTCTTTTTGAATTAAGGCCCTGAGGGACCTGCTCATTCACTTCCTCATAGTAAGGGAGTAAATGGAAATTGCGTTCCGGGGATAACGACCCGAAACGGTAGGAGACGGTAGTCAGCACCGCCTGCTTCTTGATCGCTGGCCGCCGTTGTCCGGACGACCAGGTAGAGTTGTTAACTTGGAGGGCTTGACGAGTGGCCTCCAGAGTTGGGATAGTACCGTTGCGACGATACTCCTTAACCAGTGCATTAGAAACCCAGCGTTGAAGACGCTGAGTTGGTGATGTCATCCTCAGAGCGGACGACCTTCCAGCAGGAGTAGCAGCATTGGTTTTCACAGCAGCAGACCTCACAGTAGAGGTGTTCACAGCAGCAGTATTCATCGGGGTGAATTTAAGGAAAGCCATTTTGCAGAAGATCTTGAGAAAAGAGTGCCTGTTCCATATAACAGACATAATCAAGATGAATCCGGCCACTACATATTTTGGATGAGCACATGTCAATGATTTCTTTGTTGGCCCAAGGGGCCTAACAAATAAGAAGAACATCACTTTAACTTGGTTAAGGATTCACGTCGGGTTCACCATTTTTGTTTCGCACGGAATTCGGGGATGACCTCCTGGATGGGAGATTCAAACGTTCCGATCGGTTTCTAGCAGGTTTGTTCGTAGAACCGGAAACATCCAATGATTCCACATCCATTTGGACATACTTTCCAAAGGTAGGCGCTCATTAGCTTGTGGACTGATGAGGCTTAGGAATTTGCATTGGTCGAGAGGATGGGAGGTCGGACTCATCACACCTTTTTTAAGGGGAATTATTGTCTACTCTGGGACTCTCTTTATAGATTTAAGTTATGTTCGTGAATCCTTATTACATTACCAAGTATAAAATGAACTTTCCTTTAGTTTTAACAATCAATGATTAAATATGTAAGAAATTTAGAGAATCTTTTATATGTATTCGAGGTTCTTCATCAATAGAGAATCATCTGTATCTATTTAGAGATTCTTGGTCAATGGTATCCTTTAAAACATTTATAAATGTGTCTTGGTCATTATGATGACCAGGCTGGTTTTAAAGCCACTCAGTGGGGCACTTGAAGTTTATCATCATTCAGAAGGACATGGATTATTTCAGAGTTGGGATCGAACCCGCAAATAGGCTACCTACGTATCCTTTGTTTTGGGAAAGGAATCAGAACCCACGTAGTTCGAGTAAGGGAGTATGACGTTTATGATTGATGGCTCAAAGAAGGATGTCATAATTACTTTTACACTCTAATCTCACGTGAGTCATGCTCGGTGTGAGAAACAAGAGGTATTGGTAAAAACTTAGACAATTGTGCCATGAAAGATTCAATCATAAGAAATGGTTTGGGGCTTATGTATGTATGACTTCCCATATAGATGAAGGTTTAGGATTCACTTTTAGGGAGAAAATCCATGAACAGGGTCCATAAAGCTATATGTGCTTCATGGAGATTTGAATACTCTAATCATGGGGCTTACTCCTAAGGAGGATGCCCAAGTTAGGAGGGGACTTATGATTGGGTTTTACTCCTGAAAAGGAATGCCCATAATTATGACTGGGACTTATTCCTGAAAAGGAGGCCCGGGTTAGGGGACTTGGGGCTTACTCCTGAAAAGGAAGCCCAAGATTATGACTGAGTCTTATTCCTGAAAAAGAGACCCAGGTTAGGGATTAAGGTTTGGGGATTATTCCTGAGAAGGATTCCCAAATTTGAGATTGGGGCTTACTCCTAAGAAGGATGCCCAAAATTAGAGGACTTGGGGCTTACTCCTAAGAAGGATTCCCATATTTGAGATTGGGGCTTACTCCTAAGAAGGATGACCATATTAAAGGATTATGATTGGGGCTTACTCCTGAGGAGGATGCCCAAGTTAAGGAACTAAGGTTTGGGGCTTACTCCTGATGAGGATGCCAAAGTTTGGGAACTTTAAGAATTTGGGGCTTACTCCTGAGGAAGATGCCCAGATTAAAGGACTTATAACTGGGGATTATTCCTGAAAAGGATACCCAAGTTAAGGATTCTCTCATCTTAAAGGATGAGGTTGAATGAACGAACTCTCAATATTTGGTGACATAAAGATGTATAAATCACTAGGTTTTGAGAGATATTCCACCGAATTCCTTTCAGATAAGGAAGTTAAATCAAGAAATCATGCCATAAATGGATTTGAAGAGTATCTTGAAGACTGAATCTTGAATAGGAAAGGTGAAATGGATTAAGAGGGGTAAAATGGGAAAGATGGGCACCCAAAAAGGTAGGGGCGCGCAAGTCTTGAAAGGCGCGCAAGTCTTGCGTGGGCGCGCAGGTATTGGTCGCGCAGGTATACCTGCGCGACACATGGTGTACTTGCGTGATTTTCAACCAGCATTGAAATACTTGAGTGAATATTTATTAAACCCTTTAGAATCCTCTTGAGGTTCTCCCAGAAAAGGGACGCGCAAGTTCTATTGAAGGAATAAGGCAGCGCGCAAGTTCTATTGAAGGAATAAGGCAGCGCGCAAGTGTGACCAGTTCCCTTAAGGGCTGGCCATTCAGGCGCGCAAGTGTGGATGAGTTTCAACACTTAGGCCTTCCTCCCTCTCTTTATATCTTCCGTTCTAGGTAAGAAATTACCTTAGAAGTGTTCCAGAAGCTTTGAGAAGAGACTTGGGCATCGAGAGCTTCAATCCGAGTTTCTGGAAAAAGATCCTCTTGAATGAGGGTCCCACAGGGTCTATTTATAGGCAAAAGAAGGCCCTAGGCGGTTACCGGGCGGTTACCACTTAGGTCGCACAAGTCACTTGCGCGACCCAGTTCGTCGCGCAAGTGTACTTGCGCGACAGTGAGATAACTTGCGCGGTGCAGTTGCTTTTGATCCTGTGTTCCTGCCTTTGTCGATTTTTGATGTTTTCTTCAAAGGATGAATCACTTTGAGCTCAGATATTCCCCTTTTCTGATCTTTATATTCTGTGACGAAAGGAGCGTCAATAATGAACTGGATCTTTCACGATGAAACACACATGAGAAAACAAGGCAATTAACATGAGAAAAAATTAAAATAATGAAATATTACTAAGAGAAGGGTGATAAGATGTTATAAATGATCATATATGATATTATAAATATTAATATGGTTATATTATAAGTTATTAACTTTTTTTAAAACCACTCTACATGAGGTTAATGTACGTTCAACCAACAAGAAGCATCAGGTAAGGGACTTTGTCTCAATTTCTCTTCATTGAGGCATATTGTAGTGTTATGAACCGAATTTATTTTATATGGTGTATATACTACCCATTTAATATGTAATATAATGATTCATTCACAATTTATGGTATTTAAAGTTTTTATATGAATTATTTCTTCCAAAGGGGTTTGAATTGAAAATTACTAAGTGGTAAAAGTTATTATATAATCTCACTTTATTTGGTTATATTTAACTTTCTATTTAAACAATCAATTTCATTGGATAATTTTTCATTTGAAATTATATTTATATAAAATATACATATTATTTTAATATGTATAATATTATTTATTAAACCTCATATAATTTTTACATTTGGTGTTTATTTTTAATGTTATTTGATTAACAAGAAAAATATTTGTAAATCTGTATCCTTTACAAAATATAGATATTTGATGATAAGGAACATTGTTCATGAAATAAATTTATTATTATATATATGAGTAATGGATTGTAAATGAAGAAATGGTTTTTACTAGTTATAGATATCCCCTTTATGCATCTAATGATCTCAAGAGAAAAATCAGTTGGCCAAACTAGACAAGTTTATAACCAATAGTTTTAAATCAGTTGACCAAAACAGATGATTTTGTACCCAGTAGTTTTAAAATTTCTTATAAAAGGAATTTAGAGTAAAGGTATCATGTTCCTGAGACATAATGTACAATAATTAATCATTTACTTCAATTATAATTTTTTATTATTTTCCATGATATTTTCACAATGATCTTATCTCTAAATGCATTTCATTCTTAGTTTTTGATTATATGGCATCTTTTTTTAGTTATTTTCTTTTCCTTATTGACATTGACTTATCCAGTTTTATATTCATGTTATTTATTAAATGTAATGTCTTTTTAATTATCAAATTTTCTATATTGATTATTATCTATGAGATTTTTTCATTGATATTATCTATAGATGAAATTCTTACTTTTTTTATTGATTACATGGAACGTGTGTTTAGTTATTTAACTTAACATATTGATTATTCTTATTGATTCACGATTTATCTCAATTTACTTTACCCTTACTAGTAGTTTTTTCCCATACTTATTATTTTACTTTCCCTAAGATTCTAGGAAGTGTACTGTGATTTATGTTCAAGGATATGCTAGAGGGAATAATGTTATTCTTAGAAAAAAATCTTGCTGTAATTTAAAATTTAAAATTTAATGAAAGAATCAAGTATTTATCTAGCTTAACAATACTACTAAACTATTTGGTCTTTTTTGATGTGATTCTTTGTATCTTATTCCAATCAATAAAATTAGACACTGTCTTTACGCTACTGGTGTCGGGGTTGCTTCAATTGGTTTCAATAAAAGTTTAATATAAATCTTAGTATGTAGATTTGGGAAAATATAGATTGGGAATCATAACCATATGTTTGACTTTGAGGATAAGTATATCATAACATCTTGAAGTATCAGTAAGGAAGATAATATGTGGTTTTTTCTATAAATACATCCATGTATAGACACTATAAGTGGATGTGGTTCTATAATGGTTGTTCATAGGGGTAATAAATTTGAAAAGGGTTAATTGAGATTGACCTGATCATCCCCTAGTTAAAAAAACAGTCCTTACTATGAACCTATTTTGACACTCCTGATGGATATGCTTAGGATAGTTTAAATTTTATTTACAAAACATTTATAAAGTATTTTAATAGATGATGAAAATGAATGTAATAGGATAAACCTATGGTGTATGATATTGAAAATATTGTGTCATGATTTAGACATCCTATAAATGATTATTTGGTTTTCCCACTATGTTTATTATTGATCACACTATATTTTTTTGTTTTAGTTAATAGATTTATCCAAAGGAATCATGTTAACATTGAACATGAAGGAAAATGTGGGGACTATGAGTAACCAAATGCGATGATGATAGGGGTGAAATATATCATGATTATGCATAATCAATTATCTATAAATATTATAAACAACCTATACCTTAACCAACTATCAGACTCACCAAATAAGATAAGGAAGAAGTTCTATAATAGATCGAGTGATGGAGACCATAGATGAAAGAAGTCCCAATTTCATTCATATCAGAAATGTGGAAGGATACACCCATAAAAATTTCTCAATATAATAAGAAAATGATTTATGTGTTGAAAGTATGTGAATAAAGCAAGGAATTGCCGAGAAAAAATGATGAGTATGATGGATGGAAATAAATCTCATTCTAGGGATACATTTATAGCTCATTGTCATAAATTTAGAGATCTAAGGAATTATCTGATTCAATGCCCTCATCTAAAGGTTAACTCTTATACCGAGGAAGAATCTATGTTGAAGTAAAATGGTTGAATTATTTATTTGGATTCTATAATTATATTATAATAGTATTTTTACAATTGGTATTTTGGTATAATAATAATGAAACATTAAAGGATTTTTTTTAAATTTATGAAGAATATATATATTCATTAACTTAATAGTTATAGATATAATCATGGGATAAAAGTTTAAGATTGATCATAAGTTAAAATTCTTAAACACCTATTTTTGGTTTTATATGATGGGTTTCTACCAAGATTAAATGTATTTTTAGATAAATTTAGGGTAAAAATATATGTTAGTGCAAAATTTATTTCATGAGTAATTAATTTAAATTTTATAAAAATAAGTTTAAAGGTATTGATAGCCTTTAGGGTTAATGTGATCATTAATGGCATTGTAATAATAGTCAAATAAGATTATTAGACTTTTTGAAAAAAATTGTTGCATTGAAAACCATAGTAAAAACATTAATTTATTATTAATATTATTTCAAGGATGTCCATAATATTTTTTTGAGAATTTTATATGAATTATATTAATATATTTTATCAAAATAACAACCCACATGATGGGTGATAACTAATCACATCTGGTATGGCCATGGGGATTGAAACCATGACAAAAAATGATAAGGGTTTAACAACTACCATTGGACCATGTGATGTCTCAGTTAATATGTAATTTTTTAGTTAAATTATTTTAAAAATAAATATTAATGATGAACTAATGGTGTTACTTTTGAGGTTTATAGATTAATTTATTATATTGGATAACTTGTGCGGACTATATTGGTTTTGAAAAATAGTTAGAGACAGATGGAAATACTTTTCAATCTTTTATGGATCTCATGATCCATTAAAAGTAAATTTCAGTGATTTAGGAATAAAAAATTAATTATTGGATATTCATTTCATGGGGTATGGGATGAAATGGAAATTTATCAAATCATAACCAAAGGATGAAATCGTGCTTACAAAATTAAAACGTATCAAGTAAGTATATTTATTTATATTATTAGACAATAAAATAATTCATAATATTTAGTAACAGTTTCCTTAATTTTTTTTGTCAAATTATATTCATATCATATTAATTCTATGGTCTTTTAAATCATAAAAAATTTATGGTTTTAAGGCCCTTCACTTTCCATTGATCATTCACTTTCTTGTAATCAGTGACCTCAATCAATCTCTATAATTATTTATACTCTTATTCAATGTCCATATCATAACTTTACCCCAATTTTATACTACTTATAATACTAGTTTTATGTTATTCCATATGAACATTGTACTTACATTTCCCTCTTATTAATATGATATTTTATTAACACTTTTACAATATGAGTTTTTAAAAAAAATGGTATTTCCAAATGTCAAAACCTTTATTACCAAGAACAAGCTTAAATTCTGAGGACACAATTTACATAAGGTAGAGATAATGTAACAACCCAATATTTTAAAATAATAATTTTTTTGGACATCGTATGTGACACAAAACATTTGGCTTAATCATCCCATGCGATATATTTATTTAAATTTAATCTCTTTGATGGATTGTGAAACACACAACCCCAAGTTGAAATGAACCATAATATAGTATACCATTATAAAATAAATGTTATATTGGTGGATATTAGTAGTATTAAATAAATTATGAAATTTTTTATATCTATTTATTATCAATAAAATAAGAATCATTTAAAATAAAAAGAAATGTTTTCTCAAAAACTATATTTTTCTAAAAAATAGTTTAGTCACTCTATACGTCCATAATTTAAAATTATTTTTTAAAACTTTAATAAAATTTAATTGAAAAAATTAAATTCATTTTTAAAATTATAATATCATAATTATCTTAGGTTGAATTTTTGTGATTTTTTCTGAAATATTTCATTTTTCAATGAATAGTGAAGAATACTGAATTTTAATCAAAAACTGCCTTTTCCTTGAAATTATTTATAAATATAAATTACATTTTGAATTAGTTTTATAGTAAAATTAGTAAAATTATATATATATTAATACAAATTAATTCATTGGAATCATTTTAATATAGAATTTTGATATGAAAACTTGGTAATATTTTGAACATTTTCTCTTTGAAAACCCGCTTTCTTATCACGTCTACATGATTAATTTTAAAGTAAACTTTTATACTTATATGTATGTATTTTTTAAAAATACATTAAATATATGGAATAAAAAATATTTATATTTTATAATAAGGTCAACTTAATTTTTGACCAAAATGAATTGTGAAAATAGTAAAATATAATTACTACGGTTAAGGTAAAAATTGATTTACAATTGGTTAAACTAAAAATATAAGAATTAAAACACGTTAAAACCCAATATAAAATATATTTTATGTCTATATTTATACCATATAATGTATAATTATCTATAATAATACATTTTAGACCCTTGTGGAATGTGAAAAATGTGGTTACACCTTTTTCTTTTCAAAAATTACAGTTGTGCCGCTCACCTCACTTATAAAAGGCCACCAATATCCTCTCTTATTCACACATTAAAACCCTTTCGGTTCTATAAATTCCTTCACAAATCACTTCAAAAACTCTCTCCTATAATCCTATAATCCTTATTTTGGGAATAAATCCAACATAGGAAGGATTTTGGTGCAAACCTAAGGAGCATATTGAAAGAAGAGGTAACATTCTTCAATGAGTGTTTTTATTTTATTTCTTCATAAAGATACCTAAATTATTATTAAACCATGCTGATATAATAAATTTAATATATTAAATATAATTATATGTTTTTATGTTAAGTTAATTACCTAAAACATCCCTACTTCCATCAAATGGTCTATGAAGTCATCATTCATGTGTGCAGTAGACCAACGCCTCATGAACCGATGTCATTCATTTTTTCCATTAAATCCTCTCATGGTCGGGTTTTATGATATATATAAAGTATATATATGATATTCATAACATAATTATAAATTTTTATTAATTATATCATATATACCTTTTTTTACTTTCCATTCTGTATGGGATACAATAACATTGCTCCTGTGTATAGTGGACTACTGCCTCATGAAGCAATGTGATTCGTCTTTCACTAATGCCTTACATTGAATTTAATAAGGATAAATTTTATGAATATATGTGATATAAATAAAATAATTATGATATTAATGAAATATTTATCATTATGAAAATATAATATATCATTTTATTTTTTTTATACTGAAAAATGATAACATCATTCGTGTATGTGTGGAATACCACCATCACGAAGCTACGTGACTCTCTTTTCATCACCACATCACATAGATGATATATATAAGTATATTTAAAGAAATAATATAGTATATATGATATTATAATCATTATTTAATGATAAAATATTATATATCTCATTTCCATAATGATAATTGAAAAATGGAAACGTTACTTATGCATAGATACGACCTACTATCTCAATGATTGTAACATAGTCCATTTTCAAAACTATATTTTATGATTGTTTTTAAAAGTATAATTTATGTAAAACCAATAATAAATAATAGTATATTAAAATAACTAGAAAAATCAATCAACAATTCTAAAAAATATTTGTTGATCTAAGCAATTTTAATAGGACCCCCTTTTATCTGTGTTAGAAAAGAACTGATAAATGGAGACCTTTATCAGCACTAAGAAAAGAGTTGATAAGTGTGGGAATTTATCAAAACTAGTTTAGTGCTGATAAAGGATCCCCTTTATTAGTTATACAAGTATAATTGATAATGTACATACTCTTACAAAGTGCTGTTAAAACTATATCACACTACAACAACAAATAAAAGAAAATACAGGCAAATAAAAGATATGGAAAATTCATTATTTAATTAAAATTAATGTTAAATAAAAATTAATGAAAAAATACACTATTATATAATTTTTAAACATTTATTTTTACAATTAAATTTTCAAGTAAAATTTATCAAAAATATTTGAAAAAATCAATGATTTCATTATATTTGGTACCCAACCCCTCTTCAAAAATTTCGATTGTAAAAACCCTATTTTTCTATGAGTTATAGATCCCTTAATTTGTATAATAATTATTTTTTGGACCTAATATGGGTTCCTAATGAGGTTATGAATATTTTGAGGGGTTTTGGGGTTTTTTAGTTCTTATAACCCCAGCCGGTGGAAGAAACTACTAGGTTGTGTGGTTATCAAAAACCATGTGACCCAGCCAACATGGTTTCCCCTAATGATGTAAGATGTTTCAGAGGGAAAATAAGGGATGCATGTCTTTCCCAAAATATGTGATCATGGACACACACCCATGAAATTATCTCAAAAAAATGTCGAAGAGACACTAGAATGGTCGGAACATGGTTTCTCAAATCATGAGGGCTAAAATATGCATGGTCCCTCCTTAAGCAGTGGGAGGCACATGGTTGGTTCATGGTTTGGCCAACCATGTGTCTAAACCATGAGAAACATATTTTTTTGGGTAAAATTACTAAAATTACCTTAATGATATAATAAAATTACCCATTCCTTCTTTTCTCATTCAAATGGAAAGTGGAGTCTCTCATTTCCCATTTTAATCTCTCAAAGCCCTCTTTCATAGTTTTTTATCCCATTTCTTCATCCAGTGTCTGATATAAGCTCTTTTGGTATCGTTGGATTCCTCCAGGTAATCTCTTTGATCCTTATCTTAGTTTTTTATTTTTCTCCATCTCGATGATGCAATTTTGTTCTAGGTTCATATTCCCTATTTTTAGGGAATTGATCCCTTATTCTATTTTCTTACAATCCTTTCCAAACTAAAGGCTGATATTAGATGAGGGGAGTTGTATGTGATTAAGGTAGGTGGTCTAGGAATCATCCCTCAAGTCTCACCATTTTATAAAATTCTACCATTGTGACCATGTTCATTTCATTGGGTGTTACATGATTAAATATTATTCCATGCTTATAATCATCATGATTGTATTCTATAGCTTGTTTCATAATTTTTAATCATGCCGTTGGAGGTTGATACCTTAACACCTTACACCCCAAGTTGAGTGTTTTCCTTAAGAACACATTGGTAAACCATGTGGGTTGCCTGATACACCATTTAGGTGTGTGGATTGACCTTGCTATAGTAATCCCTCTTCAATTAAATGAATCATGAACTGCTAATGGCTAGCATGCATAGTTACCTCTTGAACATTAAAACATATGATTTTCAGCATAATAAATGAATTTCAATTTTAAATGAAAATTATATCATATTTATCACTTATCCTAATTGAATATAATTTAATGACTGCATTTCATGTCTGTAGCCCACATTCCCATTCTTAATGGAAGGTAGAAGAGTGAAACTACTTATTTATTGAGTAATTAAAGCACTGGATGGTTTCATGTACTTATTATACCTTGTCATAATAATGAATGGTATGGAATCAACTAAATGAATTATTAAGATGAATTACTATTATGTGGCCTAATTTATATAATGAATCAATTATAAGGTGCCTATTCCATTTAGACCTTTTATTATTTATAGGAATGATCTGATGTGAGATATCCTTGGATTCCTGTGGGAATGCCTTGTACACTCATAGGACACCATCTGATTTAGGGATCTAGTTACCAAGGAATATACCCACCTTGGAACATGGTCTTTTTCTACCATTGGATACCCAAAATGAGACCATAGGATCTCTTCTCCTTTAATAGAGATTAGGATGCATTAGATACAATACTTGGAACCATATTGATGTCTTCAGACTTGAGGCACCATGGATACACCCCATTGGGCCCAATCATGTCAAGTATGTGTTACCTTGGACAAGATCCTTGTACTTGGTTAGAATCATATTACAGTGGAATGCCTTGGATGATTCCCATTATATTACACTATAACCCCTTATAGCAGGATGCATGTTATTATTGAGTTGGTTTGACCCCTAAGGTCAAGGATGCCTTCGTTATTTCCTTGGACGCTCTTTATTATTATCATCAATATAGTATTCCTTGGTTATACCATAGATCATATGTTACTATTATCACCATAATATGATGTCAATTTTTGTTACACCTCACATGAATTATTTATGTAAATTGAACTAAAATGAGCTAATTAAATGATCTCATGCTCAGAGACATTTTCGATTGAGGATGAAGAAGGTATCAATTATCATTATAACATTTCTTACTTTTTATATATGATTTTAAAATGTCAGTTTATACTAAATTATTGGATGGTATAAATTACGTTGGTGGTGACCTACTGATATTTATCTCACACCCCATATGGGCCACTATTGGTACGTAGGAAGATTATATGTATGTAAGTGTTGATAAAGGGATGTGTCCAACTTTGAAAACCTAATATTTCTTGCTTTCTTAGGATGAAGATTGGTAGGATATGAATGGTCTAATTCTTGGGATGCTGGGTCATTTTTGGCTTCTTTTTACTTCTTTTTTATAGTATGTATTGCTTGTTCTATGTATACATGTTTTCCAACATTATAGAGACATGACATATATTATCATAATTTTTTATATGATTTAGTTTATAGTTTTTTAATTTTATTATTATCATCGGTTTCTTAGTTATTCATGTATACTATCATTGATATCCTACTTCTGCTACGTGGGGTTACTGATCCAATCAATATGGTGTCTATTTACACCACCCCATCTACTTATTTATGATTATACTATTTACCTGTTATTACTTATCTAATGTAATGCATTATTGTTATGAGGGAGTAGCCTCCCCACTAACACACCCTAGACCCTTTCAATTATTCAGCTACCTCTAGAATATAAGGAGGTGCACTTGAGGCTATGTGGTCCACCGAATTTGGGGAACATTTGAGTGGAACCGAGGTTGGTACATCACAAAGTGATATTAGAGGGGTTACATTCCCATTTCACTACTTTGAGAAAATATATAGGATATTATGGATGATTTAGAACTTGGTTATAATATGTTATTGGGCGTAGCTAACCCACATTCGAGGTAAATACTAATTTTCCAGAAATAAAGATTTTTGTTATGTATTCTGATAATTATAATTGATATACTTTAACTGTTGGGTGACACACATGCTATGTTATGGATATTTTTATTATTATGATTGACTGTTTCATATTATTATTGGATCTATGAGACAAGGGGAATGATCATTGTTACATGAATCATTATAGGCACATAGAATTAAAATTTCATGAATATTCTATGCCATATAGGTGCATTTTACGGATTTAATTTTCCTGTTATTGTTGAGTGATCCTTGCTTGATATATATGATTTTTCTACTAACATATTTTACTAAAGGGTATGGATTTAGTTGTTTGAAGTTCCAAAATCAATTTAAATAGTTTTTTCTTATATCGGTATATTATGGCATCATAAATAGCTAGTTTCTACCCATGTCGGCTATCTACCTCTGGTTACATGATCCGCTATTTGGCTAAGATTGAGTTATTTCCATTTTAAATTCATGAGGTGTATGTTACCTATTGGATTTTAATGGTTAATTTACCAAGTCAAGTCATCATATAACACCTGTTACTTTTTATGACCGAATGTTGATGGGTTGAAATAGAAATTAAATGAGTGTCCATTTTAGTGAAATGGTGTACGTG
This sequence comes from Viscum album, assembly GCA_963277665.1. Classification (NCBI taxonomy): domain Eukaryota; kingdom Viridiplantae; phylum Streptophyta; class Magnoliopsida; order Santalales; family Viscaceae; genus Viscum; species Viscum album. The sequence continues at coordinate 615,887,065 of OY728128.1, forward strand.
CCCTTATTCACCCAAAATGACGATCCATTTTAATCAAACCTTGATATATTTATATAAAAAAATCAAAATTAAAATGTAAATATTGAATTATAAAATGAAATGGTTTTCAGTAAATGAAGAGGAAAGGTCTTATTGACCCTTCACCTACTATAACCCCTGTAACCTAAACTTGAACACTTACCAATACCCCGACCTTCTATGTGGGTATATGGTGTAGTACCTTGGGTAGTGCGCACTTATTATTATGATATTATTCCTCTAGTACTTCTATCTATACAAAATATTATTTTGAGGCATGTGATTTGAATTTATAGAGCTATGTCACCACGATGTCCTCATGTCATTTTCAAGGAGGGTGGGGACGACCACCCTCCAGAGATAGTGGGAACTGAGCCACCAGTCTTACCTCTAAAAGTTCATCTTGAGGAACCACCTATTAAAACCAAATTGGGAATTGAAGATCATATTCATGATGGTTTACTATGTATGAAGCAGTCTATGTATGGTGTTCCATGACCTTCACCTACTATGGATGATCTGAGTCATGATTTCTAGCTATAATATCCTTTCATATTTTTTTGTGTGGATAGAGGTCTATAGGATACTGAGTCTTGGATGGAGGCCAGTATATCTATATTTGAGCCTCTAGAGATGAATCCAGATTAGAGGGTCAAAAATTCAACCTAAATGATTCATGATTCGGCCAAGCACAGGTGGGATGTGACTACCTAGTCTGGTCATCATTAGGGCATGATGTGTGATGATTTACAGAATACCATTTATGATCACTTATTTCTTTAGAAACTGAGTGATAACTAAGCTGGAGAGTTCATACACCTACAGTACGGTGCTATGTTAGTGATGGATTATTTAGCGCTCTTTATTGAGTTTCCATGCTTTGCACTACTTCTAGACAGTGATGAGATATCATGTGCCAGATGTTTTGAGGAAGGGATTCATTATGAAATTCTTACTGAGGTGAATGTTTGTACTTACTAAACTTTTCTGATACCATTAATAATTCTCTTATCACTGAGATTTACCTAAGAGAATGGAATAGTATCAGCCACATAGTATTAGATTCATGGAAGTCCTGTATTTCTTATGGTAGCAAGAAGTGTAGCCTCGAGATTTCTTGTCAAATTAGTGGTGGTTAGAGTATCCACACTGGAATCACTGTTGTATGTTATTAGTGTGGAAGGCTGTGGAATATGAAGGCTTAGTGTGATAGATACCTAATGGAGTGTCATTCTATATTTCATATGGGGAATCTTTAGATATTTTGTTGGACATTTCCATATATTTATATTTGAAGATGTTCCTCACTAGTTCCACCTTCAGGGGAAGGATCTTTCAAGCCACATCAGGCAGGGAGTTTGTGTAGCATCGATAGGACTGGATGAGGAGGAGGTCACATCTGTAGTATCAAGAATTCAATTTATCAGTGCCAATAAAGTGTACCTACTCAGGGTAGTCTAATTGTATCATAGGGTCATAGATTGGTTCAGTTTCATGATTTATAGCCAATAACTTAGTATCAGAGTTTAGGACTGTCAACAATAAAATATACTATTCTAGTAGCCTCCAAAATTGTATCTTCTTTATTTGATACACATTCTTCACACTCATTTATATATTTATTAACCGGGGAAAGTCTCAAGATGGAAATTCAGTATTCCTATGGTGTTGTGACCTTGGACACACCGTTGGGAGTGTCCCCTTGAGGTAGGAAGTTATCACTTTTTATGAGACCCTTTAATCCTTGAGATTATGGAATTAAATGTAATTCTCAATATGGATTTGTTGGTTTATTAACATGCCTTCATGGAATGCTCTCTCCAAATGGTATCATTTACATCACCATAGGGTAGACATTATCTCCACAAGGGTGAGTGGAATATCTAGGCTAGTAGAGCCGCACAGAGCATCATGGGCTGGGTGGAGTGACTATCTAGATTTTTACTATCTTTATAGGTGAATAGGGTTTATATCTGACTGATATTAGTACCATAGTAGATCATTTCAAGGATTTGTTTCCTAATTATTTTTCTATCTTACCTCTTAAGATGTTGGTAAATTTTACAATTTATATTGTTTATGGAGTATCTCCAATGTCCCTTCCTCCATATAGGATGATACTTGCTGAGATCCAGCATCTCAAATGATAGTTTTAGGATTTAGAGGCCAAGATTTTTATCTGTATTAATACTTCTTCCTGAGGTTCACCCATGCTTTTGTCCAAGAAGGTGGATGGGAACTTTAATCTATTCATGTATTATCGATGGTTGAACTAACTTATGGTTAAAAACTAGTATCCATTACCTCAAATAAATGACCTCTTTGACAAGATCTGAGGATCTAGGGTGTTTTCTAAGATTGAACTAAGATATAGCTATCATTCAATATGATTTAGGATTTTAGAAATACGTCATACAAATTTCTGTAGAAGTTATAGTATGTATGATTATCTCATTATTCCATTAGTTATGACGAACGTGCCTTACATTTTCATGGTGTCGATGAATAGGATTTTCCACCCCTATCTGGATTCCTTTGTCATTGTCTTGGTGGATGAAATCTTGGTGTATTATCATACTCGTGTTGACCATGTTATGAACCTTGAGATAATTTTCAATATGCTAATATAGAATAATATTTATGGTAGGCTTGATAATTGCCACTTTTAAATTTAAAAAGTTCACTTCATGGATTATATTATCTCATAATGAGGAGTACTTATTGAATTAGAAAAGGTGAGTGCTATGGTTTCCTATGAGCATCCCAAGATTGTTTCTGATATATAGAGTTTCTTAGGGATGACTAGATATTATGTGCATTTCATATAGGACTTCTCAAGTATTTATTCACCTCTTAATGGTCTTACAAATAAGGGTTTCATGTTCCTGTAGTTTGAAGCATGTGATAAATCCTTTCAATAGCCAAAAGGAACGATTATTTCGACACCTAATCCAATACTTCTAGAGCCTGGAAGTGACTATATAGTGTTTTGTGATGTATCAGGAATCTTCCTAGGTGAGGTGATAATTTATATGTATGGAGTTTCTACGTATAGATATTTATAGTTTAGGGCTCATGAGAAAACAACCTGATGTGCAATCTTGAGTTATTTTTAGTTGTTCTTGCCTTATACTACTAGAGACAATATCTGATGGGTGAACACTTTGTGGTCTATATGGAACAAAAAAGCCTCAAATACATATTTAAAAAATGTGACTTGAATCTCAAATAGTGAATATTGGTTGAATACATTTAATATTTGGACTTTGATCTTGCTTATATGCCTGGAAAGTGAAATGAGGTAGCAGATTCTTTGAGTTGAAAAACTCTTGAAAAGGCCATATAGGAATCTAATGTTGAATGGAAATTGATGGGCCTATTCTCTAAGATGAATTTGAAGTTACATGATATTCATGATTAGTATTATCTTACATCCTCAGCAGTCACCTATTCTCTCCTGGAAAGGGTGTAGAGAAGAATGTTTTCAGATTTTGAAGGCTTGGTTCTTTGGGAGTGTACTACTAGTGAGGATATTCCTTTGGATTGGTATATTGATGGAGATGACATCACATGTATTCATAGTCATATCTGGGTTTCTACAGATACGAGAGTGGAAATAATGTGTGAGTACCATACTTCTCAGTGGGTAGTTTATCTAAGAATATTCAATGTGTATTGAGATAAGCGATGCTGGTATTGGTGGCTAGGGATGAAATGTCAGATAATAGGCTTTATCACTATGTATTCAAAAAATTAGCAGGTGAAAGCGGACCACCAGTGACCTGCTAAATTTTTATAGACATTCCTAGTCCCATAATGGAAATGGGAAGATATTGCAATGGATTTTTTCATTGACTTACTGAGGTATCCTCATGGTAGTGACATAGCTTTGGTAGTCAGGGGCTGACTGACTAAAGTAACCCACTTCCTTCATATCTAGGAGACTTTCTCAGTTGATGAGCTAGGAAGTCTATATGTCCATAAGATAATAAGGCTACACAGGTTCCCTTGTAATATCATTTTAGATAGGGATGATCATTTTATTTTTAGGTTATGGAAGGGGTCAAAAAATCTATGGGTAAATAGGTGTTTCTAAACATAACTTTTCACCCTCAGACCAATGTCTAGTCAGAATAGACAATACAGGTGTTAGAGCAGATGCTCTGGGCATGCATCCTTGATTTTAGTAGTTCTTGGGATAATAATATCCCTCTCATCAAGTTATATAATAATAATAATATCTTTTAGGCTATGATTTAGATGGATCCCTATGAGGCCTTATACATTAGGGTGTTCCGTTCACCCCTTTTCTATTTAGAGGAAGGAGAGGTAGCACTATTAGGTAATCATCTCATGTCGGAGACATCAGATAAGGTTTAGATGATCAGGAACCATATGTATACTACTCATTATAGGAATAATTATTATGCCGATCAACATAGATTACCTCTAGATTTTGAGGTTAGAGATCATGTTTTCTTATGGTTATTACCCAGACTTATGCATAAACAGATATGGAGGCAAGGTAAGTTGTCGCCTCATTATGTTGGGTCATTTGATATTTTGGAGAGAGTCAGATTGATAGTCTATTAATTTATATTACCTTAAAGGTATAGTTACATGAATGTTGTCTTCAACATTTCTTATATTTTACATTAGCATGTTGAACCATTTCAATCTATTGATCCTGAGGAGGTTTATTTGGATGTCGATGCTTCATTTGAGGAGTATACTATATGCATCATTGAATAGATAATGAAGGATCTCTAAGGATAATCTATGCCTTTAGTATGGGTGGTATAGTAGCATGACCGTGTACAGGATGAGAACTGGGAGTGAGAGGCCAATGTACATGACCAGTGGCCAACGTTATTCTAATATGAAGTTTTTCCTCCCTTGGAAGGTGAACACATGGAAGAGTTCCTAAAAATGGGGAAGACTATAAGAACCTAATTTTTCTATGAGGTATGGATATTTTAAATTTCAGTCTAATTCTTTGATATGAAACTAGTATAGATGCCTAATGTGATTAATGAGGAGGGTGTATGAGGCTTGTATGGAGCCCGGATACCCAATTGGTGGAATAAACCACTAGGCCACATGGTTAGTAGAAACCATGTGACCTTGCCCACACGGTTTCACCTAACCATGGGGGGTGTCTCATAGGGGAAATTAGGGGTGCATGTATTTCCAAAACCCTGAACCCAGGGCCATACATCCATGCGAGTATGTCAACAAAATATAGCATAGCCACCAGCATGGTTGTAACATGATTTATCAAAACAATGGGGTCCAAAATGCGTGGGGTCCCTCCTTAATCAGTGAAAGGCACACGGTTAGTGCACAGTTTGGCCAACCATGCAGAAAAACCATGCAACCCCTAATTTTTCCATAAAATTACTATAATTCACCAAATGATCTAATAAACATACCACTTCCTCATTTTATCATTTCTCCAGATAAAGGAGTATCTCGTCTCCCTCTTGATATCGAAAATCCCTCTTCTATAGTTTTTGATCTCTTTACTTCATATGGTGTCCAATCGAAGCTCTATTGGTATCATTGGATTCCTCCAAGTAAGAACTTTGATCCATTAGATCCGTTATCCATTTGTATTCCACTTAATAAAGCTATTTTGATGCAGGTTCATATTCCATATTTCTAAGGGTTTTATCCATTCTTCATTTTTCTTCTGATTCAGGCAAAACAAAATGTTGTTATTGGATGAGAAGAGTTGTATGAGAATAAGGTAGGTGGTATATTACATATCCCTCAAGTATCACTATTTTATAAACGTTATTAATTGTGTACATTCCAATTTCATTAGGAATTACCTAATTAAATAGTATCACATGGTTATAATCATCATGCACATATTCCAGAGCCCATTTCATAACTATTAATAATACTGTTTGAGGCTGATACCACATCACATTCCACCCCAAGTGGGGAGTTTTCCTTAAGAAACCTTGGTAACCCCTATGGGCTGTCTGATACACTATTTGGGTGTGTGTATTAACCCTGCTATGCTAAGAAATCTTCAATTAGATGAATTATGAAGTAATAATGGCTAATATGTGTAGTTTCCAATTGACCCTTTTAATTTAAGTGCTTCAACTTAATAAAAAACTCATTTTTAAATGGAAATTATAATATATATATCATTTGGAATAATTTAATTGAATTGAATGACTTGGTTGTATGTTCATATCACACCTTTCCTTGATTAATAGAAGGTAGCAGAGTGAACCTAATTATTGATTAAGTAAATAAAGCACTAGATGGTTTCATGGCCTTGTTATAACTAGTCATAGTAATGAAAGGCATGGAATGAACAAATGGATTATTAAGAGGCATGAGTATTACATGAAAAAATTTATATAATGAATCAAGTATAAGACACCTATTGATTATGGACCTTTTTTTCAATATAGAAATTGTCAGACTTGAGCCGGCCTTGGATTCTCAAGGGAATGCCTTGTGCACTCAGATGACACCATCTGATTCAGTGAGATGGTTTCAAAGGGAGATACCCACCTTGGAAAATGGTCATTTTCTATAATTGGATGCCCAATGTAACATTATAGGATCCCTTCTCCTTTTATAGATACTAGGATACCTAAGAATCACTCATTGGATCCAACTTGATGTATTTAGACATGAGGCCCCATGGACACACCCCATCTAGACCAGTCATGCATATAATTTGTTTTCCTTGGATGAGATCCATAGACTCCGTTAGAATCATATTACAGTGGAATGCCTTGGGTGATGCCCCTTGGATTACACGCGAACCCCGTATAGCTAGGCTGCATGTTATTATTGAGTTGGATCAACCCCTAAGGTCAAATATGCCTTAGTTATTACCTTGGATACTCTTTATTATTATCATATTTATAGGATGTCATGGTCATATCTTGGATACTCCATTAATATTATCATTATACTATGATGTTAGTTATAGTTACACCTCACATGACTTATCTATATAAAAAGAACTTAAATGAACTAATTAAATGATATCATGTTTAGATATATTTCTAGATGAGGCTAAAGAATGTATCAGTTAACATTATTGCATTGATTACTTTTACATATGCATGACCACTATTAGTTTATATTCATAGATTGGATGGTATAAATGTTGTTGGTGGTGGCCTACTGATATTTATCTCACACCCTATCTGGGCCACCATTGGCACCTCGGAAGATTATATGTATATATGTGTTGATAAGGGGAAGTGTCCCACTTTGGAAACTTGATATTTCTTGCTTTCTTAGGATATAGATTGGTATTAGATGACCAGACCAATGATCATGATGATAAATAGTTTTGGGATTATTTTTAATTATTTTGTAAAACATGTATTCCATGTTTCCATGTATACCAGTGTTCTAGTTTTATAGATACATGACATATATTATCATCATTTTTTATATGATTTAGTTTCCAATTTATGGATAATAATAATATTATTTGTTTCTTGGTTATTAATGTATGTTATTATTGATATCTTGCTTCTTCTATATCAGATTATTGGTCCAGTCAATATTTTTTCTATTTCCACTGGTTCATATGCTTATTTATGCTTCACTATTTACCTGTTATTACTTATCCACTATTATCCACTATAGTTACGCGGGAATAGTCTCTCCACCGACACACCATAGGCCCTCACTACTAGTCGATGTCCTCTGGTGTACGGGGAGGCACACTTGAGTCCATGTGGCCCACTGTCTTCAAGGCACATTTTAGTGGAACCCCGATTGAGACATCACATTGATCATGGTATCAGTTACTAAAAATAAACCCCAAATCATGAAAAATAATCCACATATATAATTAAAAAACTCTTATACTAGTAATATTATAAAGAAATAAATTAAACATAAATATTAAACAATTAATTAATAAAATGTCATTTTTAAATTGAAACCACATAATTTGAGTAATGCTAGTCACACTATTAGTCGAACTGAGGTGAATATGATTCCTACACATCAAAAATGAATTATTGATCATTATTATAAAATATAAAAACAATTTTAATTCATTTCTCATTTCTGTGTGTGTTACTTGTTTTTTAGTAAAATTTTATTTTAATCCAAAAACATGAAATTTGAGCGATACCGGTCACATCATTGTTAGGTTGATGTGAGAGTGATTTATATACATCACAAATGACTTATGAATAATTTTACTAAAATATTAAGATGATCTAATAATGTTTTCTCATTTTTTAGTGAGTGACACATGTTTTGAACAAAAATGTCGATTTTAAAATGATCATAAACACATTGATTCATAAGAGACACACTGTGTATTAGGTTGAGGTGTGGCTAATTCAAAAAAATCCCAAATATCATTTTCCAAAAGTATTGATACAATAAAAATGCATTTTCTTGTTTTTTAGTATGCCAATTTCCTTCTAAAATGTAAATTTTAAATAAAATGTCACACTTGGAGTCATATTGGCCACACAATGCCTCAAATTGATGTGAAAATTATTTCTACACATCATTTTTTTGGATCATTGTTCTAAACTATAAAAATAATCTTATTTTTTTCTCAGTTTTGAGTATGTCACTTTTGGTTTTTAATAAAATTCCATTTTAAATTGAAAACATTCAGTTTGAGTCATACTGGACACACCGTGTATTGGATTGAGGTGTGGATTCCTCTAGCATTTCAAAAAAGCCTTAAGGATAATTTTCCTAAAGTATAAAAACAATATGAATTAATTTGATAGGTTTTGAATATGTCACTTGTTTTTTTACTAAAATGTCATTATAAACTAAAAATACACACTTTTATTCGTACCAGTCACATCGTGTGTTGGTTTGATACAAAAATAATTCCTACAAGTCAAAAATTATTTATGAATCATTCCTAAATTATCAAGACAATATGAGGGTGATTGGTTTTTAGTGAGTGATGCATGTTTTGAACTAAAATGAAAATTTAAAATTGATAATGTAGAATTTGAGTCATATCAATCACAATATATATCTAGTTGAGGTGATGATAATTTTTACACACCACAAATCACTTATGGATATTTTTCCTAAAGTATTGAAACTATATGAATGTGTTTTCTTAGTTTTGAGTATATCACATGTCGTGTTTACTAAAATGACAATTTTAAATAATAAGACACATTTGGAGTCATATAGTAAAAAATATGTATTATATTGAGTTGAAGATGATTCATATATGTTAAAAATAAAATATGGATATTTTTCCAAAAGTATCAAAATAATTTGAATGCATTTTCTCTATTTTGAGTATGTCACTTGTCTTTTTTAATAAAATTTCAATTTTGAATAAAGAGACACACTTTGGGTCATACCAGTCACACCATGCATCAGATTGAGGTGAGGATGTTTACTACATGTCACAAATTACTTACGGATAATTTTCTTAAAGTATCAAAATAATATGAATGTGTTTTCTTAGTTTTGATTATGTCACTTGGTTTTTTACTAAAATTCCATTTTAAATTGAAAACATGCAGTTTGAGTCATAACAATCACATGATGTGTTGGTTTGATTAATACATGTCAAAAATTAATTATTAATCATTTTCATAAATTATAAAGAAAATACAAGCATGTTTTGTTTTTTCAGTGATTGACACAAGTTTCGAACAAAATTTCAATTTTAAATTTATAACAGACACTTTGAGTCATACTGGGTACAATGTGTATAGAATTGATGTGTGGATGATTCCTACACATCAAAAATTAATTATTGATCATTTTCATAAAGTATGTAAACAATACATATTAGTTTTATTGGTTTTGAGTATATCACTTGTCTTTTTAACTAAAATGTTAATTTTAAATAAAAAGATACACTTGGAGTCATACCGCTCACAAAATGCATTAGATTAAGGTGAGGATGATTCCTATACATTAAAAATTACATATGGATGATTTTTATAATTTATAAAAATAATCCAAATCCATTTTTTTGGTTTGAGTTTGTCACTTATTTTTTTTACTAAAATATCATTTTAAACTAAAAACAAATACTTTAAATCATACTAGTCACATCATGTATTGGTTTGATATAAAACTAATTTCTATATGTTAGAAATGAATTATGAATTATTTTTATAAATTATCAAGACAACCCAAGTGTGTTTTCCTAGTTTTTAGTGTGTGACACACGTTTTGAACTAAAATGTCAATTTTAAACTAATAACAAACTCTTTGAGTCATACCAGGAACACCTTATATTGGATTGAGGATAAGATGATTCCTACATCTAACAGATGACTTATGGATCATTTTCGTAAAGTATCTAAACAATATGAATGTATTTTCTTGGTTTTGAGTTTATCACTTCTTTTTTTACTAAAATATCATTTTTAAATAAAAACACGACTTGAAGTCATACCAGTACCATAGTGCATCAGATTGTGGGGAGGATAATTCCAACATATCAAAAATTAATTATGGATCTTTGTCCTAAAGTATTAAAAAAATCCAAATGCATTTTATTGGTTTCTATTTTGTCACCTGTTTTTATACTAAAATGTTATTTTATGCTGAAAACACGCACTTTGAGTCATACCGATCACATTACATGTCGGTTTGACATATGGAAGATTATTACATGTCCAAAATGACTTATGAATTGTTTTACTAAATTACCAAGACTATATGATTGATTTTCTTAGTTTTTAGTGAGGGACACATGTTTTGAACTAAAATGTTATTTTTAAACTGATAATGGATACTTTGAGTCATATCAGGCACACATTGTATGGGTTTGATGTGAGGATACTTATTAAATGTAAAAAATAACTTATTTTTTATTTTCTTAATTTATTGAAACAATCCAAATGCATTTTCCTGGTTTTGAGTATATCACTTTTCTTTTTTACTAAAATTTAAATTTTAAATAATAAGTCACAATTGGAGTCATACCAGTCACATAATGCATCAGATTAAGGTGTGGATAATTCTTACACATCAAAAATGACTTATTTATTATTTTTATAAATTATAAAAACAATGAAAATGTGTTTTATCAGTTTTGAGTATGTCACTAGTTATTTTCACTAAAATTTCATTTTTAACTAAAAACATGCAATTTGAGTCACATTGGTCACACTGTGTGTCATATTATAATAATATTGATTCCTATGTGTCAAAAATAACATATGGATAATTTTATTAATGTATAAATATAATACAAATTAAGTTTATTGGTTTTGAGTAGGTCATCTATTTTTTTACTGAAATGTCCACTTAAACTGAAAACACGTACTTTGAATCATACAGGTTACATCATGTGTTGGTTTGATGTGAGACCGATTCACACATATAAAAAATGACTTATTTATTAATATATAAAGACAATATGAGAATTGTTTCTTTTTTTCCAATAATTGACACATGTTTTTAACTAAATTGTAAATTTTAAACTGATAATGAAAACTTTGTGTTATATCAGGAACACCATGTACCAGATTGAGGTGAGACTGATTCAAAGATGTCACAAATTACATATGGATCATTTTAATAATTATCAAAACAATAATGAATAATTTTATCAGTTTTGAGCATGTGTTGTGTGGTTTCAACTAAAATATAAATTTTAAACTAAAAACACACACTTTGATTCATAATGAACACATCATGTATCAGATTAAGGCGCGGTAGATTCCTACATGTCAAAAATGACTAATGGATCATGTCCAAAAGTATCTGATAAAAATGATAAGGAAATTAATTACAAAAAGTAGATAAAATGATGATAACTTCAATTAAATAAGTATTAGGATGTCACATATTCATGATATCTGTTTACATTCTGACACCAGGTATGCTTCCCATTCCTTTCTAAACAAATATATTCCCTTTTTTGAATATGATTATTTTTGACAGTACTAGTAGTACTGTAAAAATAAAAAAAATAATGGATTAATAAATATTTTAAATGAAATTTTAATTATCTTCAAAAATACTATTAGGGGTGCTAGTTTGTTGATGGTGTATGAAATCATTAAAAAAATTTCAAACATAATAACCACAATATTTTCCATTGGTTTGTTTCATACACTAAAAAATATTTATAAATATAAGTAATTTGTTTTAATATAAGTTTTGGTAGGGAAATATTATTATATATTACCCTAATAGTTATCCACTTATAGAAGTTTATAGGCTCCTTGTATTCATGGGATATCCTCATTCCATGATTTGAAAGATATTTAAACACCACCCTATCATAATATAATTTTCATTAAAAAATATTAAATATATAACATGAATTTTAGTTGTAAACTTTTCATGTAGTGTATTAAAAAGTGATAAAATTCATCATGTATGGTTGGTTTATTTAGTATTCATGTATTGAATCCAGAAAGTAAATATTTAGAGTATCCAAAACTATTGTAATAAGTAACCAATGTTTCCTAAAAAATAGAAATGAATAATTAATGAAATTAACAAAAATATATTTTATATGATTGAATTAAAAAAATTTACCCCTATGTGGTGGGTATTAAGAAGGGTCTATCATATGTAAGTTTTCTTTTAAACACTGTTTGTAGTTTTTAAAATATCCATTTTTATTAATTTGGTTCCAATGATAATAGTTGTGTATAAGTGATGTGAGGACTAATGAATCCAAATTAATGTATACAAGGTTTTACATTCAAATAGTATTGATATATATTCCTAAAAGAATTATAAATTATATTAAGTCATAATTAACATATTTGATAAGATATTGGACAAAGAAATAAGGAAAACACACCTCATGTATGCATTTACTTCTAAGAATCCAATACATTCATGATCTAGGATTTTGTTTACATTATTAAGAACAATGTAGTATGTAATGGGATATTTTTACATTTGTTATTCAAAATCAATTGTGGTCGTATCACCACTTTCTAACATTGTATCCACATGAACCTTTAATGTTAGTAAATTTTGAATTTTATAGGTGGGGTAAAGTTACTTTGTGATGATATTTTTAAATTTTTGTTTGATCCTTTTGATTGTTTTGATTCTACATTCCATTTCACCCCCTTTCATTTTTCCATATGAAATAACATTAATTGGTTCAAGACTTTTTTCAATAATTTTTAAAGGGTTTTCATGAAAAATAAATTGAAACATAATACCTCCTTGTCGATATGTTTTTTACAAGATCTAATATCCATTCTATGAAAGTTACAATAGCTTGGTCGATTATAAAAATATTTACATCATCAAGTGGAACATGTATCTCTTTGCTCATCTATTGAGATTCATTAATCCCCACTCTCACTAGACTTATTATATTTTTGTGTGTGTAGAATATCTCCTTGGATATTTTACATGGTAACCCTCATAAAAAGGTGATGTGTGGGTGTTGATAGATAAATCACAATCATTTTCACCCAGTAGAATATTATTATAAGGAATGTATTAGTGTCTGCCTAATTCAAATTTCATAGAAATAATTATAAAAATATTGTTTACCACTTATAATACAACTATTTTATGGGAATGAACCTCCTCAATGTTGTAGAGGTATTGGGGGGGGGGGGTCTTCATGTAGTGGATATTCATGTGTTGTTTATTCTCTATGATTCCTTCCAATAATTGTTTCTAAAAACTATGACTGCCAATTAAGTTTTTATTCTAGATAATCTAATCATGCCTAAAACTCTTTCATTTTTTATATTTACCCCATATTCATTTCTTTTTCTAAAAATATGTTCTGGGTGACACTCAAAAACCTGCAACTCAAACATGACCACACTATTCTGGCTACTTCAAGGACACTGAAGTAGCTATGTATTAGTTATAACTGATGATGATTCTTATATATAAATTGGATAAAAAAATATAAAATAACAAGTAATCATTATTATGTAATACCAATTTGAATATTTTTTTAATTAGTCACACTTTATAATTCTTCCCACACTTTTTATTTATTTTCATCTTTTTGTATCCCTTATTTATTTACACAAGCCTCCTTCCATAGCACATGACATGGGATAAATGAAGATTTGGATTTTGATTCATCAATATTTATATAAATAGAGGAGTATAATTATTTTGTTTTTTCACATCACATAAAATTATTACATTAGATTTAAAATACGTACCATTTTTTTCAAGTGAACCACACACCATCCTTGCGTTTTGGTAGGGGTACATTGGTTTTTCTCTTCATTTATTATTTTTAGCACTCAGTTGTTATTTAGTAAATTAAAAATTCTCAATAAAAGTGATTAATTCATGTATTTTCAAACAATATATTACCAATCATAATGTACCTGAAAATATATATCCTCATGATGACCAATAAATGAAACCCATGCTTATTGTATTATCAGGTGTTCATACGTCTATACTGGGTGAGGGTATGTTTTCCCTTCATAATATTTGATATGATAATTAATAATAATTGTAATCAATCCTATTTGAGATTTTTTATCAATCATTAATAAAAATTTCAGTCTAGAGATATCAACTATAAATGAAATCTATAAGGGATAATGAAGAGTAATTTCACATTTAATTATTATTTTTAGTAAAATAAAGAAAGTATATCTTGATGTTACCCTAATATCTTCCTAAATTTGTGTCTTAAGAATGGGATAAATTTTTTTACATGAATATAAATCAATATTTACACACATGATAGTGGTGATACCTATGTAACTACTGAACATGTCCTTGTTGGGGTTAAGAGGATAACTCTGTGCATTCCATCCAACCCCAAATTTGATTCCTTTATTTCTTTCCGTAATATTTATTGATTATAAATTCCTGATAAAATGCTCATGTTTTTTTGGGACACCAGTTTTTTACCATCTACCATTTCTTTTGATTCTACATCATCAATATGTTGTTCCTCTAGATTGGTAGCATTGGCATGTGTATAAGGTTGTTGTTCTTATGCATTGGAAGCACTAGAATATTGAGAAACCTTTTATTCCTTAGGATTGAGAGAACTAACATGTGTAGATGTCATTATCTGAAGAATTGGTTGAACATTTAATTTAGATTATTTAAATGTTGTAGCGAAAAAATAATAATATGATGTAACACAATGTATATTGCAAGAAAATACAAACAAATTATTGAACTCTTTTTTTAAATGTTGAAGGTATTTGAACCCTCTATTGAGTATCTAAATCCCTTTATTATGGTATCCTATGACATACAAGAATCTTCCTACATCGAATCCACTGAGAAATTATTATGATGTCTCAATGAATGGTTCTCCTTATTTGATTTGAAATCTGTCCCTTTAGTGGTTTTTGAAGATAATAGCATAATTTACCAATTTTATTTTATGGGATTTGGAATATAAAATAATTTAACCACCAGTGATTACATTATAAATGGTTCATCATTGTATTATTACTTACTAAAATCCAATTTCAAAAATCCAAATTAATCTATTTTAATAACACGGTTATTATAAACCCAATTGCATTAAAAAATAGGTACTTGGAATGTTGTGTAATCCAACTCCCATATTTGTTTGATGATGAAAATGTATGAGATATTCACATAAATTGGATTTTTGTCATTGGTACCAGATACATGAATCACTTCAGCTACAAGTGTAACTAAACTATTCTTCATGGTATTTTGTTCACCATGTTCATTTGTATACAATGTATAACCATTAATTGTATAACCATTATAATATAATACATGAAAACTTGTTCCTCTAGCTAGCCATCAAAGTCATTCTGAAATTGAATCCATATTTTTAACCAACTCTTAAATTTTTTTTGTTGAACTAATCATATAAACTATTGATTATGTGTATTTGATATCCATCTTTCATCCCTTGATGGAATCAAATACTAAATAATTTTTTTGTGGGTTTCAACATATGGGGAAAATTATAAATTGTTATGAAAAACATAAATGTGGGAATAATCTTGATCTATAATAGTAACTGTGACAAAATATATTCTTGTAATTCCTTTACCCACAATACACTCAATGTGATGAGATTTTGTTAGACCGATTAATTCCATATAAGATAGTTAGTTGCTAAAAAATTCAATGTATTCCTTGAAAACATATCACTCTATATTAAAAAATTATATAAAACTTTGATTTTTGACATACCATTTTAAAATAATCATATACCTTTTAATGGGGTAAATCCATCAATAATATACAAGACCACATAGTCTAATCTCTCTGACCAAGTGAACCATCAAGTGAACCATCATATCAAATAATATTAGCTGGATGAATATCTTCAATTCACATAATATGATGGAAATTTTATTTTCCATTGTTGGAAATTTCACAGAGTCTATAAATTTTCTATATATAGATTTGAAAAATAATTATATATTGGTTAATTTGTGATGGGTATTATTGGAAAAAATGAAATAAAAACCTACATGCATTTGATGTCACATCAAAACACGTTTGTTATATTATTTTAGACTCTTTAACTTTAAATTAGTCATTGATGTGATATTCTAGGTTTTTTACGAATACCCCTATGGAACCATTACATCCTTCAAGAATTTTTCAAACTGATAACTCTATTTCTAGGAAAGAGTGTAAGAAGTTGGAGGAAGAAAAGTCATTTTTTAACTCTTCACTAGAACCAAAGCTTCATGTATTCCCATGTCAATCATGTCCAACCTAGCTTTAATTCCATCCTTTTTTTCTGGATTCATTTAGTAAAATTCTAATGAAACTATCACATACATTTTTTTTAAAATTCATAACATCAAGAAAATTTCTAACATGAAGAAAATTCAAATATGGAAATTCAAAAATGGCAGATCACTTTTTTCAGCTAGTTTTTGTATGGTTTTTCGAAAAAGGTTTCCTAAAAGAAGTGTCCATATCTTTTACTTTATAAAATATTTGATCAACTGTCTGTGGAGAAAATATTTTACCTTCTTTTGAACTCCCATTGAATGATGTCATCCAAGATCATTACTTATGAGCCTAGGGTAGGAATCTATGATTTCCTAGAAATATAGTCTTTGATGAATGTTTCAACCTAATTGACTATATACCTTGTTAACAAATGGGACACCCTTGAGTTCCTTTAGTAATATATAATATCAAAATTCCATAAGAAGGAAAGTCAGTTATCATCCCTTACAACATGAATCTCAATATGAAATATTTATTTATTTAATCATCCTAAAAATTATCACCTTAATCAAATAATAATTTCACATCATTGATCAATGGATCCAAATAAACATCAATATCATTACCCTATTGTTTTTTTCTTAATATAAGAAGAGTTATCATAATGTATTTTAGTTTCAAGAATTACCATGGTGAAAAGATATAATTTAACTTCATAACAGTCCATGTACTATGAGTACTACTTTGGAAACTAAAAGGATTCACTCCATATATAGAAAACACAATACAAAGGTTTCTCAGATCATTTACAAATTCAAGACACTCATAATCAATTCTCTTCCCCTAAGGAGAGTCTGTTCGGTGATGAAGTTCCCTATCTTTATTTCATGTATCTGTGTTCTATTTAAATTTTCTAGGAGTCTTATCATTTTCATATAGGCTCATAAACCTTATAATAATTATAAATTACTGTAAAACTATCATAGGAATTGATTTTTATTTCCTGTATTGAGAAGTACCACATTTTGGGAAAATTTTATATGATTTATAGTCCTTAAGAAACAATATAGAGTCATTTGGATAGACATGTATTCTTTTTGAGATCATGCCCATTGAACATAAAATTCATTTTTAATCATATGTTAGGAATTGAATCACATTATATTTTGGGAGAATATCATTAAAATGAGAAATTAGTTCTGTAAATCTGGAATCACTCCATTTGTTTATACCTTTTAAATTATATATCTTTTTAGGGATGCCAATACTATATATTTAGTATAAACTGTATAAATTGATGTCTTTTCACAACTATTTAACTTCTAAAATAATTTTGGATAATCATGAAGTTTATATTCAAATGTCATTTTCATTTCCTCAATATGATCTTCATCATTGTTGACACCTGTAATCACATCCTTAAAATAGAATTTATCATTATCCACACATTTAATAATATGAGATGATCCATAAAACACAATATTATCCCAGTTAGTAGCTATATTCAGTTTCCCCATATTTAGTCTCATATTTATAAATCTGATATATTCCATGACAGATCATGTGTTCTTATAACTCTTTTGAAATAATTACTCTCAATTAACAATAGTGTAAACATAGAAAAATGATTTGAGATAGGTCATATGCAAGATTTTTAGCAAGCATGACGAACTCTTTCACCCCATACTCATACTCTTTTGTTCTATGATTGCAATCCATCCATTTTTGTTTCTTATCTATTCTATTTTATTTGGTAATATTTATATTTAACAAAACAAATGAATCATAAAAACAGTTTCCTAGAAAAATTTTATCGTATGATTAAAATATTAGTGTAAGGTCTGATTATTAATGGTATGATTTTAAAGACATAAATCAGTTTATTAATGGTTATGATTTTACTAGCTTGGGTTACCATTAATGTTTTCTATATGATATGAACCTAATATACCAACTTTTTTACTAATTCAGGTCCCAAGAGTGACTAATCCTCAATTACAACCCAACATATAGGTGATAAACATATGTCCTTTAATATAAAGCTTCACAACTATCTATCTATATCAATTCTTGATAACTATTATTATATAAAAATTACAATTAGTTGGATTTAAAATTTTCTTTCACAATGTTTGGCACAATATAATTTCCACAGTTATTTCCTAAAAAAACAATATTGAAATATGATACTCTAATGGTTACTAAAAATAAAATACAAAAGGTAATGACATGTTTTAAAAAGATATTTTGGTTTTAATCCATGGGAGTAGGAGGGACAGTTGGAAGAAAATGGATATAATTTTTTGACTTTAAGCCATGGGATCATGTGGCATATTTGAAACTTAGAGCATATTACCATATTTTCACCACAAAAACCCCCACCGAACTATCATTTTCCGTCACCGCCTTACATGATAAATGAGTGGGGTTTTTACAGGGAACATCTAGGAGTTGAATGCAATCATTGTGAGAAATAATGATGAATGAGTGAAAATTACTATAAAGGTGAGGGAGAGGGTGAACTAATAATGGTCTGATGCAAGAGAGATTGGGTAGAGAATCAGCGAGGTAGATCAAGGAAAAATAAGATTACCAGTGCGTGCACTATTTAAACCATTTGGGAAAATTAACAACAAGCCAAGATATTTGAGGGAGAGAATAAGATCACAATTGATCACACACCTTGATTTTAATATATCAGTATAATTCCAGTAGAGAAAAATTTGAAAAAATTTAAACTAAAAAAAATATTAATAGAAATGTTATTTTTTTTAAAAAAAAATTAAACAAGAAATGATTATAATTATAATTTATTTTCATTTTATTTTGATTTAAAATTTAGTAAAATAAAAGAAATGATTGTAATTTCTCTAAATCCTGTTTGGTGATAATTTTTAAAAGAAAAGTTTTTTTGGAAATATAAACAAAATAACCCTGATTAAAAATATAGTTTTCCAATGCACAATTATTCTTAATAAAAAATAAAATAATTTTAAATTATATCTTTTTTTAAAAAAAAATATATATTTATTTTAAATAAATAAACATATATTTCTAAAAAATATTTATATAATTATACATACATATATTTATTAATATTATTTTAATATTATATATATATATATATATTTATAAATATATTTATTTATATATAAATATAAAAATATAAATTTATAAATATATATATTTATAAAATAAATTTATAATTATATAAATATATATATATCTAATATATTAAATATATATTTAAAAATATATTTATAATTTTTGTTATTATTTATAAATTATGTTGAACAAAATATTTATATATACATAGTCAATATTATATATAAATTATTTATTTAATTTATTAATTCAATATTATTAATTCAAGATAATCAAAAAATTTAATTCAAATTTTTTAATTAAAAATAATTAATTTAAAATTATTATTAATTAAAATTATTAATTCAGAATAAATATTATTTAAAAATTATTTATATAAATTATTAATTAAATATAATCAAAATTATTTATAATCAAAATTATCTATAATGAAAATTATTTATATATTATTTATAATTATTCATATATAAGGAATCAAAATTATTAATAATAATTTGTTAATATTACTTATAAATTATGTTGAAGTTGTAGAAAAAATTATTTACAAATTCCATTTAACAAAATATTTATATACATATGAAAATACTAGTTTTCCATTAAAATCACTCTAATTTTGGGTTGATTGGAAATCTGTTGTGGGAAGGTGGTGATAAGTATGAAATTCGAAACAACATGAACCAAAAGAACAAAGTCAAGTTATGAACCAACAAAAAACAAAGTGAACTAGTGAAGCAAAGAAAAACCAATGAGAGGTTACATCTTTAGTTGGTATTCCAGAATGATACCCGGGTGCCTCCAAGAGTGAAGGCATCATGTTTAGGTAAATGAATAACATGTTAGTAGTAGAAGCCATGATTTTTTAGAGGGGGTGGCCAATAGATGTTTGATTGATTGTTTTTCATGTGATGAGATATGATGGGATAGAAATTAGATCACTTGTGTTGTTTAGAAATTGATGGGTGTTTTTTGAGTGTTAACCATGAATTTTTAGGGAAAAGTTAGGGTGCTCATATTACGGTGGGAGTAGGGTATGATAAGAAATGAATCTTTAGCTTCTATCAAAATTAATCAACACATACCCTATCTTTTTAAAAGATTGATATGTTGAGAAGATTTATGAAGAGCAGCGATAACAATTTGATCTCATGAAATCTTGAACGACATAAGGAATAGGGATTCTATTAGGGTTCTATTTAAAGATTAGGTAATACTTTTATCATCGCTTTCAAAAAAGTGATGATAAATAGTGGTTTTATTAGTGCTAAAATAGTAAGTGCTGATAAAATGGATCTTCACCATTGATAAAATTCTAGAATTGATAAAGTTAGGTTTTATCATCGCTAAAATTCTAATGTTGAAAAAGACATAATTTTAATAATATAATAAATATATTTAAATATAATTATTAATTAAATATAATTATTATAATTTTATAATTATTTAAATACATATATTTATTAATAATTATAATTATAATTAAATATATTTATAAATATTTGTATAAAATTATAAATATATTTATATAATTATATATAATTATATAATTATATATATTTATATGTATTTATAGTTATATACATATAATTATTAATTTATAATTAAATATAATTTTTTTAAAAGGTATGTTCAAACCCCTTTTATTAGAAAACTTGAAAATGGAGAAGAAGAAATATGAGATCAGATATAACAATACATCCCTCATCAATAAAAAAATCACACACAAACCTTTTTCTAATATTAACCCAAATCTTATGTTCGTCATCTCATAAAGAATTCCAATTATTTTGGCCATGCCTGTGGCCTCGACCATTGGGATGACATCCTCTCCTCTAAGTTTTCACTTTTTTTCTAAAGTCCATAAAGTTCAATATCATCCGAGTTAGTTCTTCCAACATCTTCATGAACATACATCTTCTTAGATGTTTCATCAAGCAAGGTAACCTCATTATCTTTCTCTATGAGGTTCTGAACCTCATTTGGTTAGGTTTCACATTTATAAATGTTTTAGAGGACTACATCACGGTCATCCTACTCTCCTCCCTCTTTCCATTTATTATTAAAATCAAGAACTCCATAAAGATAGTGAGTAGTCACTTGTGATTTTAATGTTTCATGTGATGCTTGAGCATTATATACCGAAACACCCACATCCATTAGGGATGAGTTCATTGCTTCTAAAAAAGTAGAACCAGATCCATTTCTAGGAAGTAGTGACCCACTCTCTTCCACTTTCTTGTACTTCTAGGAAAGAGGCTGTCCATCATCAGTATGAAGTATAAGTGATTTCTTCATAGTTTTAATCTTCAGAGGAGTTTCAACATTCATTTTTTGTTTTCCTTTTCGATCCATTAATGCAATAATATTCAACTGATTTAACTACTTATCAGCCAAATCTTTTACAACAAAATTTTCAATAGATTTATCACCTAATGATTCCACAATAGGTCTACAAATGTCTCCCCATTCACTAATGATTTTAAAAGTTTCCAATGGATCCTTGACACTCTAATGAAAATCTATTCTCTATTAAACCCACACATTACTAAAATCCATCCATATTAGATCATTATAATTCTCTTCCACTAGAGAACTAGACTAAACATTTTTATTATAGACATGATAAGGTAGAGAAAAATTATCTATAACACCAGCCAACACCATAACATTGGAGATAGCTTGCCCAAATGCTAAATTTGTTGTCTTGGAATGCAGTGGAATGGACTATAAACCTGGTGAAGTCATATATAAAGAAATATCTTGAGCATTCCTTTTCCATAGATTAGGAACACTACCATTGGTTCACTGAAACATGCTACAATTAGCACCCCCACTAGTGATAGGCTCACCCCTTACCAATTTCCATTCCAATTCTAAGAGATCTTCCCCCAGACAAGACTTCTTCCCCATAGCAGCTCCCTGCTTCAGGACAAAAGTCTTAACGCCATCACAAGCTAGTTCCTACAATTCAACAACAGTAACTTCAATAGATCCTAGGATTGACCTAGGCCCACCCTATAGAGCCTCCCTTGAGTGATCTAGATGAAGCTACCAAGAAATATTCTCAAATAATTTCTTGTCTCATTTTTTATTATTCCTAGGATTTACTCTCTTACAAATAGATTCATCATGACCTCTAATAGAGCAGTTTGAAAAAGTGATTGAATTATGAAAGGTTTCCATAGAATTTCCAATTATCTAGAAATCAAAGAAAAAATAAGGAATCTTTTCATATTCAACATGAAGGCCCAATTCATCATTTTCAGTGGATAAAGAAACATTTTTTTAGGGTCGAGCTCAAATAAAATTCCATAAGGACCCCTAAAGAATATCCAAAAATAGATTTCTCTGTTTGATTGTCCATTTTCATTTAGAAACCAATTATAGACTCAATATCAAACAAAACTACACCTAGATTCAGCGAAATCAAGACAAATCCTCATGCCCTTTTCTTTAAATCGACACTTGGAAACAATATGTGATAGTAACCACGCCCCACTAAAATACATTTTCTGTTTGAGAAGCCCCAAACTGAGGATAATCAATTTATAAGAGCCTCTAATATCCATGTCTTCTCACACTTCGACAACACAACCATAGTAATGATAGTGTGGTGACACATCTCAAGACTCTCTGAGACTTCTTCCTACCTCTCCATCACTTGAGTAGTATTAAACTTTTTAAAAACCTAACCTGATTTAGAACCATTTAAAGAAGAGAATAATATTTTAATCATGGAATCTGAAGATTTACCTGTATCCACATTTCATGATACTTCCACTTTGAAAGAAACTCTTATACAAGCATCACGTGCCAAATCATCACACCTCAAGGTGGCAAAACAAAAACTATTAAATACCTTGCCTAAAGTAATCCCTATCTGATGCTATTCATCAGCTCCTTGAACCTTAACAGATCATTCTTAGACCTAACTACAAGAGGGGGACACCCTCTAATAATCATATCAGAACCCAAATAGTGTAGGAGATCCATGATAGAAAGCGAACCCCATCCTACTTCTCCATCACCATGAAAGAGCTACCCAACCCTCATTCTCCCCTCTATATAAATATATATTTAAAAATACAATAAATATATTTTATATAATTTAATAATTATATATATATATATATTTATAACTATAATTATAAATAAATATATTTAAAAATATTTTTATATAATTATAAAAAAATTATATAACTGTATATATTTATATAACTGTATATATAATTATTAATATATAAATATATACAATTATAAATATAATAAATATATTTATTATTTAAATATATTGATTATAATTCTATAATTATTTAAATATATAAATATATATTTATAATAATTATTATAAATAAATATATTTAAAAAGTATTTTTATATAATTATTAATATATTTATATAATTATGTATATTTAAATATATATAATTTTAAAATTATATATATATATAGTTATATAAATATATATATATTTATTAATATATAAATATATATAATTATAAAAATAATGAAGATATTTATTTTTTAAATACATTTATTATAATTTTATAATCATTTAAGTATATATATATATATATATATAATTATAATTATATATAAATATATTTAAAAATATTTTTAAATAATTATAAATATATTTATATAATGATATGTATAATTATATATATTTATATATTTATATATATTTATTAATATATAAATATATATAATTATTAATATAATAAATATATATTATTTAAATTTATTTACTACAATTATATATATATGTATATATATATATATGCCAATGAGCCTGTACCCGAGTGGTAGAGGCTCCTGCTTTGCATCTGAAAGACCCATGATTAAATTTGGGTGGGGGTAAATTTCCGAATTACTGTAGTTGTACTGTAGTAGGTACTGTATGGTACTGTAACAATGTAAACTGTTCTTCTGATTTGGGCCTTCTGACCACCGGTTTGGGACTATGGGTCTCAGGGCCTTGGGGACCTAATGGCCTTTGGGCCACAGGGCCTTTGAGCCATCATTGGCCTTTGGGCCACAAAGGAAGAGAATCAGCTTAGACAAATCACATAAGAGAAATCCCTAGATGAGGATTCATAGAAAGTAGCATCCACCAGAGTAGAGCTAAACAAATTAAAAAGATGAGAGGATATGACAATTTCCAATGGTACCAGGCACCATGAAACACTATATTGGGAAATTCTATCCAATCAGTCATGATAGGTGGGAAGCTATATGACTTAAATGATGTAGATACTAGGGAGAGGTAGTTCTTATGTTTTCAGGTCTTGGGTCTTCGGGCCATGTATTAGGCATTGTGCGTTGGGCCTTCAGGTCATTTAATGGGACTGGTTCCACTAGTCCTATGGGTCATAAAATTGTTCCCCCTCAACCTATAAAAGAGGGATTATCAGAAAATAAATAAAGAACTCAGAGGCCTTCAGGTCGGGTTCACCACCATTTACACACACACACACAAATATAGAATATGGGGAGTTAGTTAATGGGTAAAAATCCCATCATTCATCTAGGCGGGCTGGGTTCTAAACCCATCCATATTTTTTTCATCCCACCAATTAAATTGGGGCGTAGTTATATGGGATGGAATTATAAATGAAGCCAACCTGATTTTTATATGAGTGATGTACAGATGAACACATCCATTTATGGTTTCTAATAGAGACAGTTGGGAGTGACCCATTCTATGTCACACATGGTATAAGGATGAGCCCCTGCCCCGATGATGGGGGGGGGGGGGTCATGTTCATCTGACTGAAAACTAGAGTGACAGTGAAAATGATGAAAGTAAGCTACTGGGTAGTTGAAGATAGTGTTGCAGTGATGATACGGTGGCCGATAGCTGATGACGGTACACAACATCAGATGAGTGCGACATGGGTTGAATGTGACTATAGCCACACTAATGATAGACAGAACTATTGGAGGGGAGTCATGGAGGCTTCCACGTGTGGGTTAGAGACACATGACTTGTGTGGCGAGGATGGGGCATGACTGTAGGGCCAGTGTGGTGTGGTGACTAATGAATGAGATCGGTGAACCCCTATTCGATGGTGGGGGAAGTGGTCTAGCGGTCATGTGTGTAAAAATGACATGACATCCAGCATGATGATGACATGTAGGATTTCTATCATTCATTTGAAGGGGTGGCCCGTTCGATGGTGAAAACATCTATAGCAGTGCACATGTGATCTCAGATGGACATGGTGGTTTGAGCCTTTCAGGGTATGATTGGTAAGGGTATTCAAGAAGATATAGTGAGGGGTATACGAGCCTATATTATATATGAATAAAGTTTCCTTGATGGGTGGGTTATCCCTGGGTGGGTGGGCGGGGTCTATGACCTTCCCACTTGGACCATGTGCGTGAGATGTGTGTGTGTGTTTCACTATAATTATACTCCTCAAGTATCTATAATATATATATATTTATATATAACTATAATTATAAATAAATATATTTAAAAATCATTTATATATAATTATATATTTATTTATATAATTTTTTATAATTAAATTTATATGCTTATTAATATATAAATAAATATAATTATAAATATAATAAACATATTTATTATAGTTTTATAATTACTTAAATATACATATATTTATTTATAATTATAATTATAAATAAATATATTTAAAAATATTTGTATATAATTATAAATAAATTTATATAATAATATATATTTATATATAATTATATATATTTATATATGTATATTTATTTTTTAAGGTTGGGGTTGTAATGAACCAGGATCTCAGTTCTAAAAATTTTAATGGCGTCTATGGTTCCTGCTCATGATGGAATCTTCAATGTCAAAGAATTCTTCAAAGATGGTTGTTTTTGATATAGATGTTCCTCATGATTTATCTTCATGTCACCTACAGACAAATATATTCAAGGAGATCTAGAGAACGATCAAGATTATTTTCAAGGAAAGTTGAAGAACAATAGGTTTTTCATGGATTCGAGGCATGCACTTGCTTCTTCTAGAATCTAAAAAAATGGATCTTTTTCTATTCTCAAAGAAGATCAGAAACTGATAGTAGAGAAGCTTGGAGAGTTAAAATACTCAATCTTGGTCTATTTGACTTTACATGGTAAGGGAAATACCTAGAAAATCTAGGAGTTGTGAAACTGACTCATATAGATTTGTGTCTTTAGAGGATGGAGGATTACGACAATATGAAAAGGTTTTTTTTCAAATCGTTTTTCCTTCAGATGAGATCAAATCGATGGAATTGATTTTGGGATTATTATCCCTTAATCCTTGTATACTATGGATCCAAGATTTGGTTCACTTATTCAATCTTGGTTTGATAAATAATTCAATTACTCAGGTATAGATCTGAATCCATAATCATCCATGGTTCTTTGGGCACCTATAACTGCTATGAGACATCTCCCCTTCTGTCAGTACTCTCATCAAGGTTGACCGCAAAACTAAACTCCCCTCACATGGGAACTTTTATCGGGTACTCATTGAGGTTGACCTCTTTTCAACCCTAGTTGAATCTATGATTCTTATTGTTGTTAATAGAAAAATTGAGTTTTAAATTGAGTTTGAGAAGAAGAAGTATTTTTTTATAGAGTGTTACAATATTGGGAATTTTGAAATGAATTTTCAAAATAACCTATGATACTCAAATTGTATGATGGTTGGAAAATATTATGGGAATTGTAAGTTTAAAATTTCAAAAGTTGTTAAAGCTTCTTCATCAGATAATTGAAGGACCTCTTTAGGGAAGATGGAGAAAAATAATATGATATGTGCATGACCCATTTCTTCCACTACTACTATTCCAGAGGGATCATTCCCAAACAATTCTAATGATGGAATTGCTAATGTGGTGGGAATTCCTAATCAGGTTTCTAATAGTGAAGGTGAAAGTATGATTTCATGCAATAAGGATACATGGGATGTTTTAGAAAATGGGGTAGAGGTGGAGGAGGATCCAGTTAGTGTTTTCCTCTATGGAAAGCATGGATGTGACCCTTCCATTAATAGAAATGTGGATTTTTCAGACTATGGGGATACTTTACAAGATGAATTCGATAAGGAAATGAGTCAGGAGTGAACCATAGTCAAGGGGATAATAGATCAAATCTTAGCTAACAGGAAGGTCAATTGTATACTAAAAAGGAAAAAAATATTGCAGTGGATAATGAGGGATTTTAACTTGTCACTAGGAAAGCCGGATCGACCCCAATTAATCTATAATGTCGAGAAATTGTTATTGAGGAAGGTCAGAATATATCTATTTCTATTGGTGATGATCAACATGAATCTCCTACAGGAAAGGAAAAGTTTTCTGAGGTGGGACTTTAGGATGCAGTAGGTGATGGTTATAAGGAAATCATCTCTTTAACTAAAATTTTCAAAAGATATTTTAGAAAAAATGAGTTCTTTGGGGAATTTGGTTATGTTCTTGGAACTGGATAAAATGAGTCTAATGATGAGGAATATGAACCAATGAGCATGGATGATCCGGATGATACTTGGAAAGCCCCAAAAAAATGGAAGAGATGTAGGCACCTGAGAGGTCAGGAGGACCCTCGATGAAGGGGTGGTAGACATAAAATAAGGTAAATGTTGGATGATTTCTGCTTTTGGTGGTGTTTTCTAGGGCACTTTTTTAACATTTCAATCCCTCTTTCTCCTAGTTTATGTACTTTTTTAATAATAAATTTTTGGGACCATGGATTTCTATATCTTACACATCATTCCTTGTATATATTTATTAATATATAATTATATATAATTATAAATATAATAAATATATTTATTATAATTTTTAATTATTTTAATACATATAAATATAAATATAAGTATAATTATAAAAAAAATATATTTTAAAAGTTTTTATATATAATTATAAAATTAAGTGTATAATTGTATATATTTATTAATATATAAATTAATATATTTATTAATATAATTAATATAATTATTATTTAAATATATTTATTACAATTTTTTAAATAATTAAATATATATATTTATTTGTAATTATTATTATTAATAAATATTTTTATAAATATTTTTATGTAATTATAAATATATTTATATAATTATATATATAATTATTTATAATTATATAATTATATATATATTTATTAATATAAAAATGCAAATAACTATATATATAATAAATATACTTAGGAGATGACGTTTGGGAGCAAGAATAGTGTCTATGTGACTCCTGGGTGATTCAATGATGTTCAATGCGGATTCCTTTGGTTTCGTCTTTGATGGATCTATCAATCGCCAACTAGGATGTTGATGCTGGTGATCGAGTTGGGGATCAAATCAATCCAGATGTACCGTGTGCAAATGTTGCATCTCTATACCCTAATACCACAGATCAGGTGCCGTCAACGGCTAGGGATATTGCAACCTCTTCTAATGATCAGGTTGGGGATCGACTCAATATGGTTGTCCTGTGAACGTATGTTGCATCTATGAACCCTAAGAATGCATATTGAGTGTCATCTGTAGAAAGGGATATTGTAGTCTCTTCTGATGATTGGGTTGGGGATCAACTCAACCCGGGTGTCCTGTGCGTGGATGTCGCATCTCTAAACCCTTAGTTTTCTTCTGCATCTGGTAACATCGATCGGGTGTCGCCTGCAGCTAGGGGTGTTATTCTATATTTAGATGATTTACTTTGTGAGTATATCTGTAGGAATGGTGTATTTTTGGAAGATATTTTATCCATGAGGGTTGGTGGTTCCTCAGATTTGGTTTCAAATGAACAATAAATCTCTATAAATGAGTTATAGATTTCTTATCTTTGTTGATCGAGATGTTTTGTAGAAAAGTCTTGATCTATGTCAATTTTAACTCATTTTATAATTGATTCTTCCCAAAGGGGACATGACAGTTAATATGTATGGTTTAAAATAGATGTTTGGTCAAATATCATGTTTAAATGACAGGAAAATAATTCCGATAGGCAAGATATATTTTCATCTTATCTTTAAATATGAATTTCATCATTCTGGTTCTTGAAAATATAGTTTCTATAATCTCAATCTATGTGTGTTTCAGATTTCGGAATGATATCTCTATTTCAATCCTTATAAAGCACACTAATGCACATTTCTGGGTATGTATTCATGAGAATAGTTGGGTTCTTTGGCATCCTCGAATCATAAATGTCAACGAGTCTTATATAGGGGAACCTATGAAGCTCGATGATAATACCATTATAGGAAAATTTTGGTATTATTCAAGGGTATTGGTTGATGTTGATCTTATGCATCTAAGGCCAAGCAATGCCACTCTTTTAATTGGTGGATTAAATATTGATGTTGAGTTTGAATATGAAGTTGTTCTGAGTTTTTGTGACTTATGCAAAGTGGTTGGCCATCAAGTTTCAGGATGAAGACCTAACCTAAGGTTCCAAACGAATAAAGTTGGTTCTTCAAGGAATAAGGAAGCTGTGAATTTACAAAATAATAAGATGGTAACTAAACTTATTTAAAGCTTAAAGAAGATAACATGTCAATGGATATGCCTACTCCCTTGGTGGGAAATGCCTTTGAAAGGCCTCTATATCTCCTCGTAAGGGATGACCCCATGGATGATAAGGAATGAAACTCCTTGGTTGAGGAGGAAAATGTTCAGGGTGACAAGGAGGATCAAGGAAACCCCACTAGAGTTATTACTGGATCTTATAGAAGTAGCAAGGATCCCCCATATGGAGTAGGTCCTAGCTCTTCCATTATGTCCTGGGAAGCTGTGGTTGGAATCTCAGTTCATGATGATCCTATAAAAGAACTTGTGGTAATAGGTAGTGGCAAGGCTGAAGAACCAGTTCTTGATATTTTTGGCCTTATTCAATCTGGTTTTGAAAGGGTTGTGAAAAAAGAAGTGTATGAGGAACTAGTGCAAGAACATTCCTTATCTAGCAAAGGAAAGAGTAAGATGGTGACATATGTCTCCTCAGTGGAGAATTTTTCACGCAGGGCATCTCTACCTCTCATGGATAATATTTCTCATTCATAGGGGGGAGAAATGGAAGGGGCTTAGAAACAAACCAAGACATGGAAATAGGGGTGTCATCCAAAAAACCATGGATGAGGACATGACAGTGATGATCGAGATGCTGCACATGGGCATGGTTGGTCTACCAGGTCTTCTCATAAGAATCTCACTCTAGAGTAGGTTAAACTCGGGGAAATGTACTTTTTACTCTTCAATTATATGAATTCATAGTCAGAATTGGAATCAATTGATGATTTCTTGGATCATGATTATGTGGACGATCATGTTTCTCCTCATTTGTAGTTTTCTTTTTTGGATGAGGGCATACCATTTTTTAACCCGTCCATTATCGTTTTCATGTATTTTATTTTACTTTTAAATATATTTTAATAGGAGAAGGTTCTCCTGGCTCATGGACCCATTGGGTATAATAAATATATTTATTATTTAAACATATTAATTATAATTTTATAATTATATATATATATATATGTTTATAATTTTAGAAATAATTTTTTTAAAAAAATTATATATATTTTCATATTTTTATAATTAACTATTTAAATTACAAAATAATTAAAAAGAATTAATTTGAACATACTTATTATATAAATTTCAAACATATTTTAAATTTTAAATATTAATAAAAAATAAAAAAATATATTATTTATATAAATTATAAACATATTGAAAATATTACATTTATAGTAAATAAATATATGTATAAATAAATATTACAAGATGATTAAATACATTTTTAATATTATTAATGAATATATAATAATAAATAAATAAATAAAATTAAAAAAAATTAAAAAAATATTAAAAAGTGAATTCTTAACATTTACATGAATTACATACACATTAAAATGAAGAAAAATGAATAAATAAAGGATTTTAATTATATAAATAATAAAAATAATAAAAATGAATTATATTAAATATACAAAATATTAATCATTAAATTAAATTAAACACACACACACATATATTCATTATGAATAGATTAAAATAAATTTATATAAAAGATGAATAAATATAGGAATTATAAAAATGGAGAGATATTAAAAACAAGTAATTAATATTCAATCAATAAACAAAATTGTGCACACACATACATGTACAAATTGTAACACCCCAAAATTATAAATGAATAACATTTTATTCAATAGTGTATTTGACACCCAACACCAAGTTTAAAAGGGAATATAATTCCTTCAGACATTACAATATATTTATTTTTAAATGAATTTAATATTTTAAATATTTTTCATTACACTCAACACTAATTTTAGTTTTCATTACACGCAAAATTTATTTTCATTGAAATCATGAGTTACATGCAAGGATGAATTTTACCAAACATTAATATATTATCAATACTAATTTAATATGAAAATTATCACCTAGACGTTGGAATGAGGGGTAATAATATGATTAAATAAATTATGAAAATATATATCTTACACATGTTTATTAGAAATCTATTCATTATAAATGAAATAAGAATCATTTAATAGAAAAAGAATTGTTTTTTCTGAAAAACATTATTTTTTCTAAAAGATGGATTAATCATGATTTTCCCACTTAATTAAAATTATTTTTTACCACTTTTATAAAATTTATTTAACAAAATAAATATAATTTTTGAAATCATAATACCAAAAGTAACTTATGGTGATATTTTCTAATTTTTCTGAGAAGTTTTATTTTTTTGATGAATAGTGAATAATACTAGATTTTAATTGAAAACTACCTTTTTATCTAAATAATTTATAATTTTAAATTATATTTTGAATTATTTTTAAAGTAAAAATATTCTAGTTATAAATCTATTAATCCAATTCAGGTCATTTAAATCATTTTCATAATGAATTTAGATATATAAATTGAATAAACTTTAGAACACTTTCACTTTTAAAAATATGTTTTCTCATCACGTCTAGAGGATTAAATTTAAATTAAATTCTTCCACTTCTGGGAGTTTAATTTGTCAAAATATATTTCATATTTTAAATAAGTATAATTTATATTATCTAATAATGAATACTTAAACTTTTACCCTAATGATTAGTGAAAATTATAAAAATTAATTACAACTATTAAGGTAAAAACGAGTTTACTTAGTTGTTAAACTTAGAATCTAATGTGTAAAAATGACCAAAAACTTGTCCAAAACCAATTTTATGTCAATATTTAGAACGTAAAAAATATATTAGAAATAATGTAATACTATTGGTCCTATTTGATGTGAAACAAATGTGAGTAGAATTCACTCTTTCAAAATATTATAAGTGTGCTACTCACCTATATTATAAAAGGCCTCCCCATTTC
Organism: Viscum album; assembly: GCA_963277665.1. Lineage (NCBI taxonomy): Eukaryota > Viridiplantae > Streptophyta > Magnoliopsida > Santalales > Viscaceae > Viscum > Viscum album. The sequence goes on from OY728128.1 coordinate 615,920,136, forward strand.
CTCTCTTATTCACATAAACAACTTTAGTTTAGAAAAAAACTACCCCATTAATTCTAAAAATTCCATAACCTCATCACAGAAGCCTTATTTTGGGCATAAATCCAACCATTGAATGATTTAGCATAAACAAAATGAAGATACCCAAGGAAGAGGTAACGTTCTCCAACAAACATCTTTAATTTATCTGTTCCTCCTCCTCCTTACATTTTTATTAAAATATTATGATATACTAGACTAATTATATTAAATATACTGGAATTTTTTATAATAATTACATGACCTAGAAACATCTCCATTTTCATCAAATGGGTTACGAAACCATCGTTCATGCGTACGACAGACTACCGCCTTCTGAACTGATGTTGTTTGTTTTTGCATTACCTCCTCTCAAGGTTGGGTATTATGATGGATATAAAGTATATATATATAAAATATATATTAAATTATTATATAAATTTAATCATTATACAATATATAACTTATTAATTTTCATTCTGTAGGAGACATGATAATGTCGCTCGTGTGTATGGAGGATTACCGACTCATGAAGTGATGTGATTCATTATTCACTAACTCTTTACATGGAAGGTGATAAGGAATAATGATAATGATTATATGTTATATAAATGAATTAATTATGAAATTCATGACATATTTATAATTCTGTAAAGATAATATATCATTTTATTTTCTTAACTTTTCACTCAATGAAAAACGATAATGTTGTTTGTGTACATGTGGACTACCACCTTCATGAAGTGATGTGACACTCTTTTAAACACCAAAAAACATGAATTATATATATATATAAGTATGTAATATAGTATTAATTAAATTATTATCATTATTTAAAGGTTAAATATTACTTAACTCATTTCCATAATGATCATTGAAAAATGTAAAACATTATACATGCACACGTACGAACAATCATCTCCCTGATCGCAACATACTTAATTTTTCATAACTATGATTGAGGATTGGTTTAAAAAGTATAATTTATGTATAAATATGATTATTATTATTTTTTATTATAGAGATTATTGAACAATATAATATGTGCAAGAACTGAATATTTCATGACAAAACACACATGAAGAAATAAAATAGCTAATACCCAAAATAATAATAAAATGAAATATTATTAATGATAAAGTAATAAGATTATATAAATGAATTATATATGATATTATACATATAAATATGGTTATTTAATAAGTTAATAACATGTTTAAAATCACTATACATGAGTTTGAATCATGTTCAACCAAAAAGGGATCATAAAGTAAGGGACTTCGTCTCAATTTACATTACATTGAGACTTATTTGTTATTATACACCAGTTAACTTTTATGTGGTGTATATACTAACCCCTAACATGTAATATTGTTAATAATTCATTATTAATGGTATTTTATGTTTGAATTTGAATTATCTCATCCAAGGGGATTTGATTTGGAAATTATCAAGTGGTAAAAGTTATTGTGTAATCTGACTTTCTTTTGTTATTGTTAACTTTCTCTAAAAAACACTTTATTATTATAATTTTTCATTGTAAATTACATACTTTTTAATTATATATATTATTGTGTAATAGATATGATTATTTAAAAATCCTTATACAATATTTACATACGGTGTTTACTTTGAATGTTGTTTTATTAACTGGGGAAATATTCATAAATTAGTATCATTTACACAATATAGATATTTAATAAGGCACATTGTTTATGAATTAAATTTATGATTTGATATATGAGTAAAGATTTGGACTAGTGTAACATGTTTTAGTAGGTGGTTCTAAAACTGTTAACAGTAATGCTATTTCTGTGCAAACTGAAAATCTATTTACTACTCAATATGTGGATCATACTGATATTAATATTAGGATTTTTATAGATTCACCTGTGAATTACTCTCTACATGACTCTCCCAAGAATAATGCTAAGGAAGACCCCTCAGATTCTCCTAAATCTATACAGAAACAGATCACCATCCCAAACAATGCTAAGAAACTTAGAAGATCTTTTAGACAGAAGGGTTTAGGAAACAAAAAATGGGAGCTCTATCTCCAAAACTAGGTTTAAATGAAGATTTGTTTATGGAATTTTCAGGGTATTTCCAAATCTGAGATGTCTATAGTTTTAAAAAGACATATTAACACTCATCACCCAATTTTGTTTTCTATTGCTAAGCCCAAAAGTAATTTTTCAACTAAAATTTCCCATTTATGCAAGCATGCTTTTTTTTGGTGAAACAAAAAATTCTTATAATGTTGAATATCTTTGGGTTTTCTCATGCTCATAGATTGAAAATGTCAATGTTTTAAATGTATTTGAGAAAGCCTTTACTTGTGACTTCATAATTGATGGAGCTCATTATTTCTTCTCTTTTGTTTATGACAAGAATAGATATCAAGATAGGAGGACCCTTTGTAATGAACTTACCTATTTAGGTACCAATATCAATACTCCTTGGTTTTTTATCAGGGAATTTTATGCTATTCTTAAATCTAGTGAGAAACTTTCCCTATATTATGATGCTATTTCCACAAGATAATTTAAAACTTCCATTAAAGACAATAACCTTGTAGAAATTAATTTCACTCGTTCCAACTGTACTTGGTATCGAAAGCATTATAATAAGATTATTGCCTCCAAGTTAGATAGAGCTTTCAAAAATGTCCCTACTTTGGATAAATGGGACACCATCTATATTATCACTCTCCAAACGTTTCACTCTGACCACTATTCCATTCTGGTCAATGTCTCCATCAAAAATATGAAACCCCCGTTACCTTTTTTGTTTAACAATGTGTGGTTTTCTAATGAAGAATGCACATATATCATCAAAAGTTTTTGGTCTTCTATGTCCCACTGCAATGATGATTTTTCTTGTTCTATTAAGTTAAAACACCTCAAATATATTCTAAAAAACTGGTGCAGTTCTATAGCCAAAAAAATTAACAATTCCATTCTTCATCTAGAGGATGAGCTTAATAAACTTAAAAATAATAACACTATCTCTGATTTCAACACCAGTCTGACTCAAGAAACCAACCTGTCTATAAAACTAAACTATTTTCTCACCTTTAAAGGGAATATGGGGAAAGAACTTTTAAAATTAAATGGTTATCTGATGGTGATAGAAACACTAAGTTCTATAACTTGATTTATAGATTTAGGTAAACTTACAGATTGCTAGCTCTTTTAAAAGATGGGGACAACCTCTTAGATAATGAGGTTGATATTGCTAGTAATATTGTATCATAATTTGAATCCATCTTTAATGGTTTTGATAATAACAAAGACCTCCTACCAGAGGTCCTTCTGAAGGTGTTTAATTGTGAGGATAACACTTTCCTCTTAAGAATACCTCTTGATCATGAAATTAAAGACACCATCTTTAGTCTGAATCCTGATATTTCTCCAGGTCCTGATGGTTTTAATAATGGTTTCCTTCAATGTTATTGGGACGTTATCCAATTGGATGTTTGTAAACTTGTGAAATCTTTTTTTCTCCAATGGTGTCCTCCCTCATGATCTTAATGCTCAATTTTTTATTCTTGATTCCTAAATTGGAAAATGATTTTGAGATCCACCTATTTATACCCATTTCTCTTATTAACACCCTTTATAAAATCATCACCAAAATCATTGCTAATAAACTCTCAACTATCACAGACAAAATTGTCTCTTGGAACCAATTTGTGTTTATTAAAGTTAGATCCATACATGATTGTATTTTTCTTTCCTCTGAATGCGTTAATACTATAAACAAAGTTAATAGAGGGGATAACATTTCCATCAAACCTGACAGTAAAAAAGATTTTGATACCATGGATTAGTGCTTCATCTTTATTTTTCATCAAGGCTTTGGCTTTAATGATACATTTATTAATATGGTCCGAACCATTTTCACCTCATCCTCTATTTCCATATTGGTCAACAGATATCCAAAGGTCTATTTTAAATGCACCAAAGGTGTAAGGAAAGGTGACCCCCTATCTTCCATACTTTTCTCCATTGTAGAAGATTACCTTAGCCGCCTCCTCACTCATCTTGTGGATCAGAAAAAACTCAAACCAATTTATGTTTCTAGGAATGTGAATGCTCCCACCCATTTTCTTTATGCTGAAGACATTGTCCTTTTTTATAGGGTGATAAAATAAATATTTGAAACATCAAAAATGCTATCTCTCATTATGAAGAGGTCTCTGGTCAAGCCATTAGTTAGAAAAAATATTCCATATTCTTCGGAAAAAACATCCCTCCTAGTAGGAAATGTAATATTATTAATGACTTAGGCATTAAAGAAGGTTCTTTTCCTTTTACTTATATCGGTGTTCCAATTTTTTGGGGTAGACCCAAGTACTCTCATTTTTCTACAATAGTTGATCAAGTTCTTAACCAACTATCTTCTTGGAAAGGTAAATCCCTCTCTATGGTAGGTATAATATATCTTTTCAAATCCACTGTGGTTTTTAAAATGGTCTATTCCATGATGGTGTATAAATGCCTCATTGGAATAATTAAAAAATATGAATACCTCTATCAAAATTTTCATTTGGACTGGTAGCACGTTGAAAAAAAAAGCTTGTGACCATCCCCTAGTCGACCTGTTGAAAACCTATTGAAAAGGGTGGGATTGGTATAAAAAATATTTGGTACTTTAACAAGGATCTTCAAGATAGACTCACCTAGAACCTTCTTTACAATAATTCATATTATGTTTCTTTTTTTAAAAATAAATTCCTCAAAAAACTCAAGGAAAAAAATTTGAATTTTCTCAACTCCTATATCTAGCCATATATTAAAAAATATTTTTATACCATTATGAAAAATTACATATGGATGGTTACCAAGGATTCATCCCTTAATTTTTGGTTTGATAACTGGACTAGCACCCCCTTAAATTCTATGATTCATCCTGAGAAAATACCTGAGAGAACTAGATACTCAATCAGAGATATGCTAACTTATCATAATGATCATCTACCTAAAGCCGTTATGAATATCATCAATAAATACCCTTTTTCAAATGATTATGACTTTTTAATTTGGGAACTTGCACACAATGTTATGCTTAATTCAAAAAAAAAATTATAATCATTTTTTCTGCAACTTGGAAAGTCATTTTGGTTGGAAAAATATTTCTGGAAAACCCTGGATAAAAAACTCTAGATTCTCTCTTATCTGGCGCAGTGCTCACAATGGAGTTCTTATAGATAGATTCTTTCAATAATTTGGTATTCAACATTCCTCTAAATGTAGACACTACAATCAACATAGAGAAGACGCTAATCATATCTTCTTTTCTTGTGATACTGCTTCTGCTCTTTGGAACTATATTTTTGAAATCTTTAACTACAGATGGTTGATTCTTAACTCTATCAACACTCAACTAAAGAGATGTGCCGAAATGAAAAATTCTCAAAAAATTAAGAATCTCTTCCTTGCTGTGGTTTCTGAGATTCATCGTGTGATCTGGTATGATAGAAATTCTATTATTCAAAAAAACTACTCACTCAATCATAATGCAGGTCAGATGTAGATCCTTATTTCCATTCGTGAAGCGGCCTCGATGCAAAAGGGTCATTGCAATAACATTGTGAATGGATTCACAATTATGAGACGACTTCAGATTGAGTGAAAATGTTGTCAACCGCGCCACACCTTTAATGTTTGTTAGTGTGCTCCCTTTACTGGTTAGATTAATGTTAATGTGGATGGTGCCTCCAAAGGCAATCGAGGTCCTACAGGTTATAGAGCTATCTTCAAAAATGATAATGTCCAGATCCTAGGATGTTTTATTGGTTCATGCGGCTTTTCCTTTTCTCTAGAGGCTAAAATGATGGGCATGATACATGATGTTGCTTTTTCAAGGAGCCATGATTGGAACAATCTCTGAATTTAATGTGATTCGACCAGCATTGTGCAAGAAATTTGGAACAGTGAGACAAACCATGTGTGGCTGATTGATACTTGTTGGATGTACTACACCCACTCTCTTCGTGACATCAAATACATTATAACTCATATTTATCGTGAAGCTAGTATGGTTGTTGATGGCCTTGGTAATAAGGGAGTAAATAAAGATATTACGTTGCTTGATGATCTCCATTATGATTTTCTTCCTCTTCATTAGAAGGGTTTTAAATTGATTTCATACATTAGACTCATGTAATCTCTTATTTGTTTTAATAATTTTGTTCTATGGTATTTTGTTCATGGAACCACCCTCTAAAAAAATATTTTTTTATTATCTAGAATACTTTCACTATAATATTATCTATTGATGCATTTCATTTTTAGTTTATTGATTAAATAACTACTATAAAACGGTCCTATACCCACGAACCTATACCCAAAGTCTATAGAAACCATGGGGATATATGGTATATATCGAGCTATACCCTTGGTTTTAAGGAAACCATAGGTATACCTTCCCCCGATTCCCCAATTCCATCATGCTGATCCCTCATGTGAACCGTATCCTCCTCCCTGCTAACCCTCCACAACCCAGATTCCTATATCATCGATACTTCTCATCACCTACATGAAACCTATCCTCTACCACACTAACCCTCTTCCCCCGATTATTCTATTATCTATCACGATCATCCCACTTAAAGTTGAAACTCTACCTCGATGCTCTGCTTCTATATAATTCTGTGGTTCCAGCTTTGACTTCCTTCCTATACATCAATGCTCAAATACTTAGTGGTTTATTGGGTGATATTCATGGTTTAGGGTTGGATCACAAAATTTTGTTCTCTGCTTCTTTTTTCCTTGTTTCCTTGAAGGTTTCTCCTTCCCTGTTGTCAGGTTTGGTTTTCTCGAACCCTAGTTCAGGGGTTTTACCTGATTTTTTTGGTTCATTTAGTCTTTATGGTTCATGGTAGTATTTTATTGGTCGTTTAGCCATAAAAAATTAGAGGAGATTCATTCTGGAACATTTTTCATTGATTCAAGGTAGGTTTTTCCATTCTCCAACTTTTAATTTTGAAACTGTTGATTCCTTGGTGTTTTGAACTTATATTTTAATTATTAAATTACAATTTTAGTTAAGATTACTGGATTTCAAAGGTAAAAAATTGTATTTCTCTTAGGTTTATTTAAAAGATAAAGGTTTTACTATTTTAAGTTATATTACAAATCCGATTTTGTGTGACTGGTCACATAGTGTGTTTATATTGCTCAAATGGAGTTTCAAAATAGTATTTGAAATTTAAAAATATGTTTAGGATTTCAAAGTGATTTCTCAAAGGCATCACTTTGAATTTCATGTGATACTTTAAATTTCATCGGTTTGAAAAATATTTATATATTTTTTTAGATTAAATGTAAGGGTTTGAAATGGATTGACCCCATTTAGGCCATGAATTAAATTAAAGGGCGATGTTTGAAACCATAGAGGTTTTGGGATAAAGTTCATTTCCCAATTTTTTTTGGATAACCAAGGTGCTTTTTAAATGGTCTTCAATATATTTTAAAATGGTTGGTTTTTAAGAGATGATTGAAATGAAATTTTAAATGATTTAAAGAAATTGGTAAAGTAGCTCAGAATTATCAATGTTATGTTTTTAATGGCATGTTTTTCACTTTAAGTGATTTTACGAAGTGTATTAGATCCTAGTTAAACCCATGTGATTATTGTACAATTTCCCTATTTTCCATTTTAGTTTTACATATGATGATATAACCATGATTTTGAGTTCTGATTAGCTAATTGGTGTCTTTAAACACAAATAAGTTTTGAGTTTTGATTATTTCTATTTTTTAACACTGCAATTTCAACCCTTATGCATATTTATAATTTGAAATATTTTTTTATTGTTTATTAATTTATATACATTTTCTTATTCTATCTAATATGTGATACTCCATTTCTTCATATATTTCACAACAATTGACATCTTCCTTCTTCAAATAGATTCACTATTAGCATCATCAAGGGACTCTTTTAATGAAAAGAAAATATGCCAATAGTTTTTTCATAACTACTCAACTATCTTGAGATTTTATTTTTTTTCAATGCATGCACACTTTATCTATATTGTTATAAAATTTCATTTAAAACTTTATACTATTATAAAAATTCATTTTTTTAATGTCTAATGTTAAAAAGTTTCATTTAATACTGTCTACTGTTATACACTTACATTTTTTAATGTATACTCTTATACACTATTATTTAATATTGTCTAATGTTATACGATATAATTTAATACTCTCAACTATAATAAAAAACCTATTTTATTATCTTTCTACTATTATACGATACAATGTTTTTAAATAATTTTTGATGTTGATATTTATTAATTTCAATGGAGGACCTAACCATTTATTTTTCTAGATATGATAGCTAAAAAATCATAGAAAATAATTTTTTAATACATCATTGATTTATTACCTATCCCATCTACTTAAATGTACATGATTAAATGGTTATTTCCATAATCTATTTGCTATCCCATCTAATATTATATCTCAAAATATTTATTGTAATATACCCAAATTTGGGAATCTAACAAATTATTTTCTCTTATAAATACATATTTCAAATTTAAAACCAGATGTATATAAATGAATTATTCCTTGGTTTATATTAATATATTTTTTGTTTCAATTATAATTTTTTTTGAAATGAAATGCAGATATGATTTATAAGTTTTGAAATTAATTTTCCTTATCAAAAGTTTAAAAAATGATGTCTTAGTATACAATGCATTTGAATTCCACAAAGAATATTATTTCAAGTTATAATTTTTGGATGTTTGATTATCTTTAAGTAATTTTTTTTTCAAACAGATTTTTTGTAGGCGGGATTTTTTCTATATTCCTCTCAATATTTTTTTCTGAATTTTAGGGACACCATGTTATTGGGTTCTTCTATTTTGTTTCCCAATGATAAAATTCTTAAAGGAGGAGTGTTTTTTATGATGGATAATATTATGTGATATTTTTAGTTTCCTCTCCACTATTCATTTCATTTTCTTTCACTACAACTGAACGTATATACTCCCCAATTCTTTAAGTATTCAATTAAACATCCATTAAATAGGTCCAATCATCCTCTTGACCTAAACAAATAAATTTGATATTCCATAATCATATTTTTTTTGATTATCTATTGATTGTAAAGAACTTCACTCCTTTATATTTTTGTTACAGGCTCAAAAATTTATATCAAAATTTGTGGCCCTATCACATAATCAATTTCTTTTGGAAAAAATAAAATTTCTCCATGGGTTTCGAGTACATTTTGTTCTGTTTCAATACTTTTTTCTCTTGTTTTTAATTTATGGGTTTTGGGGTTTTGAGTTTTTGTGTTTTTCTAGAGTATTTTGGACCTTGATGTGGTGGTTTTGGGTTTCTATTGTCAAAGGAAACTTTCACATGTATGAATAGGTAGGTATATACATATATAAGTCCCCCCCACATATATATATATATTAACTTAAGGTGATATGAATATATATATTGGTGCTAAGCGTGCTTATGTATATATTTGAAAAATGTATATGTGTGTAATGTATAAGGGTTTTTTGTATGTATAATCATATATATAAGGATCCCATTGTACATATTTGGTTAAGAAAATATGTACATAGGGGCTTGGTGTACTTATATATATATGAAAAAGTGTATATTAATTCAAGAGATAAAGAGAAGATTTGAGTTCCCATTGTCATAAGCAGAGCACACCAAATTTGAGGTAGGTTCCCTTATGCATTGGCCATTTAATTTAAAGAATCATTGATTGATTATTTTTTACACCATGGTTTTGTAATAAATAGTGTTATAGATTTGTTATAATAAATTTTTGATGTGAAATGATGTTTTTACTCATTTTATTGGATTGTATGAATTTTTTTAGAAAACATTTCACACCAAGTGTTTGAAAATATGACTGATTGACCATTATAAGTAAATTAAGCTACATTTAATTACTCTAAATTGAATGAATTAAGACATAATATAAGTATGAAAAACCAAAATAATATGAATTTTATTAACCTATAAAGAGTAAAACTAAATAATCTTAAATGAGTGTAAAATATATTAAATTAGAATATATTGAACAGATACATTAAAACTAACTAGATATAAAACAAATCATATCATTTTGTACCAAAGTGAATCATAAATAATTAGTATAATCTAGTTAGACCTCTCCAAACCATCCTAACTTAGGATTTCATAAAACATAACAAGCCAATATGAACCATAGGAAACCAAACCAAATAAGACTAAGAAGAGTAAATCCAGAACAAGTTGATCTAAATAAAGTGGAACCATACAAACCCATAATGGATAGAATAAAACCAAACAAAAAATATAATAAAACATTAACAAAAATTCACAAACTAACAAAAAATTATGATTATAAATGTAAATTAGATCAATAAAAATATATCAAGAATGATAAAAATAAAGAAAACAGAATTCAAATAGAAAAAGTTGAATGAAACTAAATTGGACCGAGTTAAACTAATATAACTTGAAATAATATTATATTACAAATGATGAATCAAATTTGACTAACTATAATTAATTAAAACCAATATGACCGAAACTGACATGAACTAAACTGAACTAAATTAAACTGATATGAACCAAATTCAATAAAACTAAATTTATTAGAACCCAAACGAATGACATTTTACTAGATAATATAAAAAAAACCAAGAAAACTGAATCTAATGAAAATGTCCCAAACAAACTTATGGCGAATAAAAATGAACTAAGCTATAACTCGATCCAAACTGATTATAAACTATTAATAGGAAGATTAATTGTTAATTGATAGGAATCTACTATTTGAAATTATAATTTTGAAACTTGGATCTGTTTTCCCCTTGCTTGAAGGAACATGATTTGACTAATGGGGTGTTGTTGTCCTTATATATTGGGAGGTGTGTTTTATAGTCTCAGGAGATAGGTATCTTGAAATTTAGTTTTATTTTATTTTATTTGTCGCATTGGCCACTTATGCCATTTACAAATTTCTATGGATAAAGGGTAGTTGTCTTCTACGAAGAGGGATAGAAGGGCACTAGAGGTGGCTACACAAATTTCATTACAGGGGAGGGAGATCAGCGTAGTGGAGGGATTAATTAGTGTGTTTATTTTAGTCTCCCTTTATAGTATGTTGATTCTACTTATTTTCTTTTCCTTCGGTGAGGATGTTCGATATATAGATGGGTTATGCCAAAATTTTAATTATTTTCTTCTTTTGTTTTAATTAATTTTTTTATGGGAGAAATCATTCCCAAGTGGTGATTCATTGACTCTCGAACACTTTTGGAAGCCCATGGGTATAGACCATCCACCTTAGTCCATCCTTGTCATTTCTATATTAGAGTGTAACTAGTTCATTACCATATTAGAGTTTAATTTCTTCCAAGATCAAGTGGTGTTACTTACATGAATAAATAGTTAAAGGGAGAAAAAATTAATTTTATCACAATCTAAAATCCACCCAATTTATTGTGTCATGGTCATCAATTTAAAAAATGGAAAGAATATAGAAGAGCGTAGTTTCCTCATGGAATCAGTGGGGGTTGAAATTGAAAACATATTATATACGTATTAATATGAATAAATAAAAATTGAAATGGTCCATAATGAATAATGATAAATTTCTAATAATTTTTTATCACTCATTATTAATAAATACCATGTTTCTGATGCGTGACCCTCAAAAACAAAATAATTCACTAATATCAATATATCCTATTACCTATACGACACTCTACTATAATTTAGAACCTAAAATACTACCATTGAACCATCCTTTCTCTTATAGTAATCCCCACTATCAATACATTACCAATAAAGAAAAATTAGAATGACTAGGCAACCAAATCATAATAAGTTCCATAATAAAAAATAATGAGGGATTTAGAAATGGTTTGTTGAGTATTTGAATCTTAAGAAAGAAACTAAACATGAAATAAGGAATCATTCTTAGGTATAAAAGATATTTAACAATTAAAGAATACAATGAGGAAAAGATAACAAGCTCAACCATAAAACATAAATAAACAGTAAATAACATAATTAGAATCAAATAGGTGTTAGAGTGACATTAATTAATTATAAAATACCTAATAGATGGGAGTTGATTTTCCCACATTGAATACAAAATAAATCAAACACATGGGCTACTACTAATTCCATTATACCCTACGACTCAAGGGACCTATGGGAAAAACCACCACCATTCATTTTCGGTGTACATATAAATGTATAGAAAAATATCAAATAATAGTTAGATGACACATGCTTACAATCAAACAAGTTCAAAAAACCCATGAAATTATAAAAAAAATGAATCAAAAAATGAACTATACATAAAAAAGGAAAACCAAATGTGTATTTAGGGTAAAATATGTTAGGTGTTCCATATGTGAAATCCCCATGAAGATAGTAGTAGATAACCCATGTGCATCCCATGTGAATCAACTCCACACATCTATCAAGAATTCTAAGATACTCCATCAAATCCCTAGACTGACTAAGGGTCTGAGTCCTTTGATTTCTAAATCTAGAAGAACCATGAACACTCCAAACCTAATGTGGTACCTTAAAAATCACAAGAAGAGATGAACTTATAATAGAGCGTTCATGTAGGGTGTGAGAAAATACATTCTTAATTTGGAACCATAAACAAGCCTTGACATAGTAACAAATAATCAAGTGTATGTGTAATCATGTAAACTCGTTTTCTTACATATATAATAAAACAAATTTATTTATTTTTTAATAAATATATAAAAATAAGTTAATCGATGAATTAGAAGAAATTTAAAATTACTCCCTGTACATAGAGGAACTTCACCTGACGTTACCTTCAGTTTACCTACTTTGGGAAATATTGGTATTGATATCAGGCTAGAGGTAAGGAATTCTTATAGCCTTTCCCATTCGGGTTGGGGGTAGGTAAATCTTATTGCCTATCCCACCCAAGAGAACATCTAGAGTTTGGGACAAATTCCTAATTGTGTAAAAGGGAATAGGTATACAAATAAGTTCCTTAGACCATCCCATGGAATATGGGAAGGGGTATATAGATCTATTGAATTGAGAGACTATCCTATCATCATCCTCTATAATAATATGTATCTAATTAAATAATTTATATGGTAGGAATACATATATGCATACACCACCTATATATCATTATTATTAACTATCAAAGAAGTAATAATGCATAAAAAAAATCAATCATTATGCATTTTAACTAATAATGATAGAAATGATGTGATACTAACATCCACTAATGTAATAGCATAATGGTATTCGGTGTGGTTTATTTTAAATGTGTGGTTTTATTTTTTTGTTTATAGGTTCTAGAAGAGTGGAAGAGATGCTGGAATGGCCTACTGTGCTTGGTAGGGAGAGGAGGATATACCAATGATTTTCTAAACTGTTGGTATATAGTTATGATAAAAAAATTACCCATGGTTATAGAGCTGTTGTTATAAATTTATTCCAATGGTTTACATGTATCCGTTGGTATATGGTTATTCTGGATAGAATATTACACCCAGGGTTGTAAAACTATTGGTATATATATACCAATGGTTCACATGTAACTGTTGGTATAGGGTAATTATAGATATCCTTTACCAATGGTTCTTTGAGAATTGTTGGTCTATGAAAATACTGATGGAAGACATACCAATGGTTTTAGGAATTGTTGGTATATCTTATAAAAATGGTTCCAAGGGGTATACCAATGGGTTTAAAAATTTGGTATAGGGTCAATTTCCAGTAGTGAATGGCATGTGTTTTCAGTTATTTACATTTTTATATTAATTATTCCTTATCCAATTATTTAAATACAATGTGTTTTTAGTTAATTACCTTTCCATAATTATTATTCCTTATCCAGTTTTTTAAATGGAATGTGTAATCAGTTAATTACCATTCCATGTTGATTATGCTTATTAATTCATTATATCTTCCGTTGTACTCAACCCTTACTAAGAATTTGAGTTCATAATTATTAGTTTTCCTTTCCCATTAATCCATGAATCTTACCATGAATTGTATGCAAGTATATTATATAGGGAATAATGTTAATCAAGAAAAAAAATTATATTGTTATTTGATTATTCAAATTTAATATGAGAATCATATATATATAATTTTTACCAAGACTACTAATCTATTATGTCCTTTGTGATGTGATTCATTTTATATTATGCCAATGTAACAAAGAAGGCCTTGGATTTAGGCTATAAGGTTCGGGTTCACTATAGTTGGTGTCATAGAAAGCTTAGTAGAAACCTTCAGAACTAGATTTAGGAAAAAATATACTAGGGACCATAAACCCATGATAGACTTTGAGGACATTTATAGAAAAAAAACACAATTTTTTTATAAGGTAGAGATTTTGTGGTTTGTTCTAGAAATACATCCATTTCTGGATACTATAAGTGGAAGTGGTTCTGGTATAGAGGTACCTAGGGGTAGTAAATTTGAAAAAGGCACATAGAGATTGACTCGAGCATTATCTGATACCCAACAACGGGCCTTACTGTGCACTTGGTTTGGAACTTCTGGGGGATATGCCTAGGTTAATTCAATTTTTTTTACAAACCATTATTATATATTTGAAGATAAATATATCCCATAATAAATCATGTTTATTATTATGATTTTAGCTATGCATAAAATTTTCAGTTTATGTTAAGTGTTATGATATATTTAAAATTATAGAGAGTTCATAATTTTATGAGCAAATCTAGTGTATTCCATTATTTATAAACGGATCCTAAAAGGAAGAAGGGTATTAATAAGCATAGAAAATGTAGAGATCTCCCCTTTAAGGAAGCCTATATATCCAATACTGGAACTGAGCAAGTTATATATATATTAGGGAAGCTTAATAAAGTTATGAAAAATAAACATTCCCAAATGGAGAAACGTATTCCAGAGTGATATTATCCTATATTGGACCACTTTATGTGATAGAGGCCCCGATAATTTAGTGGTAATACTGATCATATGGAATAGGAGAAATGGATTAAGTCTATGGGGAAGATATTTTTATCATTGAGACGTAGTGAAATTGAAAATTTTATACTTGCAGTGTATTATCTCCAAGGTGATACTGATCAATAGTGGTCATTAATCTAGAATACTAGAGAGGAAAAGGAAATAGAACTCATGGAATGTAAATATTATAATGATACATTATTCGATAAATATTTTCCTTGTGAGAAATAAAATTAATTGAAGATAAATTTACTCATATTAAATCAAAAGGAAGAATAAAGTGTTGTTGAGTATAAGGACACATTTAAAAGGATTTCTAGGTATGCTATATATTACACACAAAACATAGAGGGAAATATTGAATTTTTTTAAAGGGATTAATATAAGACTTTGAAGGGTGATGGTCTCTCAAAAAATTTCATAATATGATAAATTAGTTTTATATTCTATCAATACATAGAAATAATTCTCTAAGTATTATTTCTTTGGAGGGAATCCATTGAAGAAGAGGATTCCAGCTCAAAAAATGGATAAGGGGAAAAAGAGAAAGAAAGACTTTCACACATGTGATAATTTTGTAAAGAAACACCCCGATATTTTATTTAATGTAATGAGAGTTTACTATAAGTGTGGATAAAAATTCAACCAAGCTTTTTATTAAAAGGGAAAGAAAGAAATTTTGAATGGGAAATGCTTACACTATAAGGATATAGGGAACTTCACAAATGAATGGCCCAAGCATGAAGGGAATACACCTAAGAAAAAGCTAATGGATCAAGGTCAATATCATATTTTTGATACAACTAAAGTGGAATAATTAATATAATTGTGTATTTGGATCCAAGAAATATTTTTTAAATGTATTTTATTAATGATATTATCATAATAAGAATTATGAAATATATACGGATTTCACTACAATACTATCTCATTAAGGATTTGAGCGCATATGTTGAATGTTACTAATGAGCAAGAAAAATCATTCATTGGAAAGTTAAAATTCTTGGAAAACGCATGATTTAGGGAAATATAACCCTTAATATGTTTCAAATTTATAGATAATGATGTTGGGATAAAGATATGACTGATATGGATAAAGTAAATAAAATAGTACTAACTACCTTGGAATTGATTAATGATAAGTTCATTTTGAAAATTTAGAGACCTTATTTATAAAGTTATGGATCTTAATCTTTTGAAAGGGTTATAAGGTTATAAATTTATTAAATATTTTAAATTAAACTTTTGATGAAGTTATATATATTAATTTATTATATTGGAAAACTTGTACTAAACATATTGGTTTTGAAAAATAGATAGATACATATAGAAAAACTTGATACCCTTTTGTGGACATTACAATCCCTTAAAATATAATTTTAATGATTCAGGTGGAAAAGATTCATATATGGATATTATTTTTTTAGAGTAGGTGATGAATTTGAAATTGATCGAAGTACAACCAAAGGATGAAATTGTACTTATGAAATAGAAACATAAAGTAAGTATATTTAATCATATTCTTAGATAGTAAAATAATTATTCAATTTTAAGAAAAGGATCTTGAATAAAAAATGTTATCCTATTACCTTTATATCTGATGATTTATATGGTCTTTTAAATCATCATAGATTTATTGTTTTGTGATCCTTAACTTTCCATTGATCATTATCTTGATTATTATCAATTAACTCAATCAATCACAATAATTATTTAAGCTTTTCTTCTGTGTTAATATCATCACTTTCCACTGATGTTCTCCTAATCATAAACCTAGTTTTTTGTTATTCTATATGGCCTTGGTACTTCTATTTTTCTCTTATTAAGAGGATGTTTAAGTTAACCCATTTAAAATGTGGGTTTGTCAACAAATCAATTTTCAAATGATAAAACCTTGATTACAGATATTACAATTAAATTGATAGGATGCAGTTTATTTAATACGGGGATTATATAACACCTTGAAATTATAAAAGAATAATATTTTATTCAATATAATATTTGACACACAACACTAATCTTAGGAGAAAATATAACAACCCAAAAACCTTAAAATATATTTATTTCTAAATAAATTTAATCTACTTAATATCTTTAATTTCATGCAACAGTGGGTTTATCTTGCGTTACACGTGATAACGAGTTTCTTCAAAATCTTTCATTACACACAAGTGTGAGGTTTACTAGACAATGATATGTTATTGATATTATTATTTAATATGAAAATTATCACCTAGTCATTATAATGATAGGCAAGAATATGATTAACTAACTTATGAAAATATATAGTTTACCCAATATTATAAATATAATTATTCAATCATTCCCTAAATGATTTATATCTAATCCTCCCCATCTTAGGGCCCTCTAGTTCACTGAAAGGATGGGGGATATTGAAGTTATAAATATCAGGAATAATTAACCATTGTCAGTATACCCCTATTGGAACCTTCCCCCAGAATAGACACTAGCCTATTGAATCTATAATGAAGTTGTTCCTCTTCTTAGACCACTGGAGGGACTATTAGAGCATTCTTATCTGTATTCTACTACATATATGGGGTAAATATAGGATCATTATCTCTTAAAAGATCATTCTGATTCACTTCCCTATGTTTCCCCATAAGATAATGTTGAGGAGAAATTATCTGAAATTACGTAACAAATTTTTTGAAATTTCTTTAATAGATTAAATAACTACATCACTTAAGAAATTTATAGACATGCATAAAAGAATCACTTTTTAGAAACTCATCCTAAGAGGCTACCAGTGTCTATAACTCATAAAACTTATAATTAAATGAAGGATTAACCTAATCCTCCAGTCCCATCATGTTATTCACTATCATATAAATATAATAAGTATGTAATTTTTAGGTTCAAATAATTTAAATGTTAGAAGATATATATCACAAAAGAACAAAGAAATTATTTATATTGGTATCTAATTAATTAAACCCCTATCAATTAAATGTAATCATATACATGATATGTGAAACCACATACCTTCTCAAGATACACGAACACCCTAAAATCTCATAAACTGTAATAAAATAATAATACTAATGATCAAAATGAAACTATAAATTAAATACTAGTAATAAAAATATCACCCTTGATAACTATGATATTTTTCATATAATATTTGTCTAGTAACTTATGTGACCCCTACATAATTTACACATATTATATCTCCTTTATACCATAAACTAAACACAATCAAGAAGAAAATAAAATAGAAACACATTTGATACCACTTTGTAACATCACGACATGAATCATTGGGTCCGGGCCGAAGTTCCACATAACCTTATGTGCGCCTCCCCATATTCAAAGTGGTTACTGAATAGTTTCAAGGGCTTGAATGATTACATGGGGAGACTATTCCATTGATATCAATATCTATTCATTAGAAACATAGTAAAACCTAAATAAATAACCACATAATTTGACAATGGAACTAAAAAAATGTGGTCCGTCAAACAATGTGGTAGGTAAAACATTGTATGAATTTAAAAGAAAGTAATATTAAGAAGCTACAAAAATAATATAGAGTTCTTCTCAGTATCAGCTCTATCTTACATGCTCCACTTTCTCTACTCCCCAATTTTGGACCCTTTTTCTTATCTATATCCATGACTATACAATCCACATGGGAATCGATATTCTCATATATGATGTGTATATAAAACTAGTTGGACACCACCAATACATCATTAATATAAGTGATTCAACATATAAAAGTGTATTCCACGATAATAATTTAAATTAACATACAAACAATCAAGTATCAACCATCATGTGCTAGCCAAGATACCACATAACCCGACTCTTCCTACTTCGAAACCCTATTGAAATGAAAGTAAAAATAACCATTGAATGAATTAAACCATTCTAGGTGAGAAAATGACTCTTGATATATTCATAAAAATTTTCTATGAGCATTTTCAACCTTTAAGTACCAATTTGACATCAACCATTACATGAAAGTTAGGCTATCTACATGTCGGCCCAATTCATGAATCCAGGGTAACCAACACAACAACATGTCAACCCAATATCCAAATTTGGGATAAAAAAATTCATAAATGTCTACCGAATATATATATATATAGGAAAAGTTTCATTTAAAAAAGTTATCTTTGAATGATAAATCATAGCCTTCCAACAAAAATGGCAACAGTCCCCCTCTTAGTGGTTATCTAGTTGAGCTAGGCCAACATAGTACATTGAAACTGTACACTAAGAAACCTATAATCAATCCAGGAAAAAGCCATAATAAATCATGTAATAATAGGCCACACACTCATCCACATGTTAATCATGTCATGAAGGGGTCTCATAATCCACACAAACACCAACATGTATATTATAACAAGTAAGGGTCTAATAGGCCACACACACCCACATGCATATAAAAAAAGTCATGTTATCATAGTCCAATCAGACATGACCACATTTATATAGTTATAATAAAGGGTCTCATTGGCTACACACTCACCCACATTCATTTCATGCATTAAATTTCATATAAATGCCCCTAATGGTAAGGAATTATATCTCAAGAGTATCGAGGCACAACAATAAGAATAGTTACCCATATCAAGACCTCTCCAAAAAATCATTATAACCAAAAACAATTAATCACATGAGTATTCAATAATAAGGATCCAATAAAAAGAACTTTATAAGTGCTAGAATTCATTTATACTTACCCAATGAGAACCACAGTCTCTAATGGATCTAGATCTGATCAAGAGAGATAAAAAGATCATCAATAGATATAGGATTTGATCCTTAAATGATTAAATAATTATTCATCACATCACATATGAATCCATATGTATGGCCATAGAAACCCATATATATGATTCATCCTAATATAAAGATCAGTTTAAGGCCACATCAGATTAGACGTATAGTATGGAAGCCACCATATCGACAAGATCTTAAAATGGTAAAGGAAAGAGGATAAAAGATAAAAATTTACTAATATAGAGCCCCTATATTCATTATAGTTAAATGAGGTTTGATCCAAGTGATGGAGGTATCAAATATATCGTATAAGGTGAAAATATGGGGTCTCGCCAACTTAAAATTTCGATTAGGCTCCATCAAATGACCGATAGATGGTCTCCTACTTGTTGGTTAGACTAGGAAGAGCCTAGGGCTACTTCCGTTCACACCAGATGACTTGTATATCTACACCAGGTATTTGGTGGAACCCAAATGGTTCCTGGAATATGTATACTTCCACTGGCTTGCCAGTGGTTCTGGACTAGTTAGCTGGTGGCAACCCAGAAGCTCCAAATCTTATTATTGGTACAATAACTTCTTAGGCCTCCAATTATCAATCCTCAAAAACCCATATCACATATCAAAAGTTGGTGTAAATACAATCAATATATGTAAATACTATAATAAATCATACCTATAAATTTAATGACATTATATTGTTTAAAATTGAGTAGTATATGTCATAAATTAAACAGTGGAAACTATTGGGTATCTGATAATATTTCCAATGAGTGGAAGAACTATCTATAAAATTTAGAGAGTCGTTTAGTTGTTTAGATAAAGATATAACTAAAATAAAATAATGTTTGTTAAGTTGTAACCAAAACTAGGTGTTTTTTCATTATACATTGGTATATATCCTCCTTCAATATATAAATCTTGAGCATCCATTCTCCAAATGGTAACCACCAAGCCAATTTATATGAAATTTATGGAAGGTTTTCCGAACATATCCTCAACATATTAGATAAATTGTTTCCTTACATAAGTCTAGAAATTAAGGTAACATCACCTTATCCAGGTTTTTTCACAAAAAAAATTATATTTTGAAATTTAACCACATTTTTCCCATTGTAATATTTCAGGAAGTTTTAGCCCATTCCAACATGATTTATCCTAAATTATTATTGATTATGTCCTCAAATTGTTAGATATATTTTTAGGCTCCATAATAAAGAGATACATGGGTGGATGTTGCTTTAATGATTGATGGAATCCATGTTCTACAGCTAATAAAAGGTTCTCACCAATACAACACCAGTGTGAGTAACATTTTCATGAATGTTTATTCCTTGGTATGTGAGAAATCATGAAGTTTATAGGGTTAAAATTCTAACTCAGTGATAAAATCTATTTTATTAAAATTAACTCATTTTATCTAGGTATGGTTCATATCATTTTCTTTATGGAACATTTCACGCCAGTAATTTTTATTGATTAAAATATAATGAAAGAATCAGATTCTAAAGGAGAAATTAGATCTTTTACATGTACTTTGTTCATCATAAAGTTGAAAATACTCTTTTAGAATTATGTTCAAATGAATATCAATGGAAGTATCATCAATGGAAATTATAAAGCCTTACTATATATTTCATTTTACTAGTTTCTTAGAGATGACTATATATGAAGATGATTTCCATGTGGTGGATCTTAACTCTTGGATTTTGTATTGACACTAATGAATACCAATATATGAGATATTATGAGAGAAGTAAATTTTGATCATTCCTTGATAACGGTCATTATATATGAATGCATAACATCAAGGGAATTTAAATCCATTTAGACCTTTGATGTAGTGAATTTCATAAATCATCATTTAAAAATCTTAATCCAATGATGGAAAAGGTTAAATGATTTATTTTATTTTATACATTGTGCTATCAAATTTATATAGGTGGGTCACATGGGGGTGAATTTACCATTAATATAAGTTGAGGTTAATATATAATACAATTAATAAAAGTTTTATTTTTTATGATATGTGTGCACTTGGATAGGAATTGATAATATATAACATGGGAACATGTGTCATCATCATGATCCAAGGTTATACTTTTAGATAAGAGATGAAAAGGGTTTTATTTCCTCTCAGACAAGTGAACTTGGAAAGATATAGGTGGTTCATATTGTTAGCCATGCACCATCATTATGAACCTAGGTTATTCTATTTGAATGAGAGATAAAAATGGTTTGATTTCCTTGAAGTCGTGTATAAATAGATGAATATAGGTTGGCCATATTGTGGGTGTATGTTACATCGCCATGAATAAAGGTTACACCTCTTATAGAAGAAAATATAAGAAAATAAATCTAATTAAAATAGGGGTGTGTATTTAATTAAAATGGAAAATTTTGAAGAAGAGTTTGAGTAACCCAATGTTACATTAGTGTGATTCATGCATACTAATAATTTCAATATACACGTGCATAAATGTTATTTTTTTTCTTAGAACCATAGAAACAATGAGAGTATTTTCAATTTTACAAGAGCTAAATTTTTATCCTATAGGCTTTATTCACTTTCTATGCTATAACTAATTCCTAAGAAATAAAAGGTTGGTATTAGGGAGGAAAAAGTGACATTTTAGTTTCATACACTTTATGGGATTTTAAATAGAAATTTATTTTTCATTTAATCTCTCTCTCTTCCTCTCTTTTATAGTTTAAAGAATCATAATTTAGACTACATGGGTGTCTAATGTTCAAAATAATACATATTGGACATAATTGGAAACTAGAAGATTATGGTTATATAACTTAGAACAAATAGGGTTCTTGGATTTTATGGTGAAGAAAATTATACAAACATGAAATCTTTAAGTTTATGGTCATGCATATTAGACTAAATTAAATGTATACTACTTAAACCAAATTAAATGAATAAAATTTATGTTTGTACAACTTAAATCGAATTGGGTTCATGAAATTTAAGGTCACACAACATAAATAGTATTTTCACATAGTTTATGATCGTATAACATGGATCTAGGTTTTAAGGTTAGTTTCATCCCTAAGAGTAGAATGAAATTCACTACACTTGAATGAAAGTAGAATCAAATATTAGAGTGAAAACCAAAAGAAAAAAAGGTGGAATAAACCTCAACCTTTGATTTAATAATCTATATAGCTATAAAATATAAAACCATTTCCAATATCTTTGAACATTGAGATGATGGATAATTTAAATCATAACATGAAATGTTTGAAATAGATATGAAGAAATAAAAATAAACATCATATAATGATATTCGATCATATTAAAATGATTAGTTTTTTTACATACCTTTTGATATGGATACTAAAGAACAATGTTCAAATTATGGGGTTCAATATAATATTTTAAATTTCACATGGAATTAAAGAATGTTTTCCTCAGAATAATTATATATTCTTGGATTGGTATTGGTGGGGAATATTATGGTTTCATGTGTTGTCACTGGGTTGAAGGGGGGTTCATTATAGTAGATACACTTATTACGGATAGCCTTGGAGGGTTTATAGTTATCCATAAGTATTCTATGTTTTAGTAAATGTGTTTAATATCATGGATGAAATCATTAATAATTTTGTTGTAATATTGTTTGGAATCCACCCTCTTAGTTAAAACATTCTTCATTTTTCTGATATAATTTTGATAGAGTACCCAGGTCCGTCTTTACTAGGGAGAGATCCATAACTCATGAAACACAAATATTAAGTCATTTTACAGAGTCCATAATTTTGAGAAAGATATGGAATGATATGAAAATATATAAATTAATAATAAAAGATATGGGGTTATAAATAACCTAAGGATGTTGGTTGAAATATGTCAAGGAATTCATAAATTCCCTGAAGATTTATGAGACATCATTCCATAAAACACTATTTCCCCCTTTGACCATGTTTATTATTTCACCATGTGATGTGATCCTATGAATAACCAACATTAAGAAAATGGTTATATATTAATAATTTATAGAAGTATTTCATGGATTTATAAATGTAGCTATGTCCCATTTATTATATTTGGGATCAAGAATTATGTTGTAGTCCCCAACAACTATTCATGGTATTGTGTGAAGGTTAAATTTTAAGAGATCACACCACTAATAATTTATTTCAAATTCTAGACCTCAGTTCCAGGATGAATACTATTTTTATGCATTAATGTTATCATGAAATGTGGGGGAATCATCTTGGATTCTAGAGGTCGATCATCATATCCTTTAGAAAATTATTGGAGGTGGATAACCTACCCATTTTAGAGGCTCAATCCTTATTATATGGACTCTATCTATGTAGTATTAGATGTATCTCCAAGAATATATGAAATTAGACACACCATGTACTATCACCTTTCTTTCCGGGGGTGAACCATCTCATTGGACTATCACATACATAATTTATAAGTGAGGGAAAATTCTCATCAGGAAAAAAACAAGAAAGTTCACTTTTTGTGAAGGTAACATGGTGAGAATATCATGGAATATGTTTGGGATCCTTATGAAGGATTCAATGTTTCTTTAGGTTGGGTTCTATACCTATGGACTGTAAAACTATAGTGTGTAATTATTCCATTGGGAACCACTATTACCAACTACCATGATGTATTCTTTTTGAGGGATCAGACTATTTTTATAAATAAAAAATAAGAGATGATGATGATTTTCAAAAAGGTATTTATGATATTTTAACATCAAACCATCATATATTTAGTAAGATGATCATGTAAATTGATGAAAATGTTTAATTTTTATTCGACTAGAGAACCTAATGTAAGTATTCTTGTTTTGAACATGATACTAATTAATTACTTTCTAAATAATTTTTTAATTTCATAGATGGAAACAATTTTGATTTTGGGAAACTATATAAAAGGAAGTAACATTATCCATGTTAAATATCCTATGATAATCATCTAGTAAAATGATTTTAAAATAAAAAAAATAAAAAAAAAATGAAATGATGGATATTGAACATGAGTATTCACCTATAAGAGCATCCTGTATATAATGAAAAGGTTCACCAATTCAATACAAGTATCATCAAGATGTATTGGGTCACTAAAAAATCTTAGACGCATGAGGAAACACAAAAAATAATAAAACAAAAAATAAAAACACTTTAGTAATGCTTGGAAGTAAAAAAAAATTATTAATTGTGTGCCATTGGATTAGGCACATAGAAGAGAAGAAGGAATGCAATAGTGAACTAACAAAATGAGTAATAAAACCATGAGATTATGAATTTAACAAACCAACAATATGAAACCAAAAATAAATAGAGAAGAAAATAATTAAAAATCAAAATAATGTAATAAATACCATGAAACTATAAGAAAAACCTAGAAAATAGTAACCTAAAAGGAATGTAACAAACATATATCTACACATAACTCAATGAACCTAGTAAAAAAGATCCTAGATGATCTACTATGTATGGGTGTTCAAAGGTTTATTATGAGGATAACACAGATAGGAAATGAAAATATCTACTTGGAAGAATGAAATGATAACCAAAGAAGATGATAAAATCCTTAGAATTGGGACCCATGCTAGTAAAGGTGAAGGGAAACACGAAAGATAAAGAAGAAATGTTTGAGAACCTAGCCATCCTTGAAAGATATTATCACATAAATCACACCTATAATAACATATGATAGCTCCATGAATATTGATAGGGATATATTTCAAACAAGGTTAATATGAGATACTGTAATAGCAATATCAATTACCACTATGACTAAGTGGAATGTTGATGCCCAATGTTGGAATTGAGATAAACCTTCAACAACCGAAAACACACATGAATAACCAAAATGGGACCCAAGGGATTGACCCAACACAATACCTCAGTAACCATCATAGATAGATCTAACGTACCTAGGGAACCTGACAAAAACTAGTAAAAATATTGGGTAAGTACAACCCAAATATGAGACATCATGGGAGAAGATGATCAGATATGAAAATCATTTATACATGTGAGGATATTGATTAACATCCATATCCACCATTTTAAATGATGTAAGAGCAGATAAACCAATGAATTAATAGTGTGATTACCTATGTAAGAACCTGGATCTTCATTTTAGGTATGGGTTTTTCTTTTCTGGTGTTTTTTAGAAAAAGAGGAGAATCTGCAAATTTAAGGAGTACACACCATGTACATTGGAGTGCATGCCATGTACCTGATTACTGAAGGTGATCGTGTCCTGATAGTGTAACAGTCGAGTACATGGACATGTGGGGTGACCAGGAGACCACCTAATGCGGAGGCTATTTAAGGCAAGTAAACACCGTGTACTTTTAAATAACAAACCATGTACTTTTATTTTTAATTGTTATGTCAGACCTGGGTCACGTCTCATTCATATAAAATGCTTCTTCTCAACTCATCTCATCCAGGAGAGACCGAGGCCGATGAATCTTCTCCAAGCCCCCAACCCACTGTCCATTCTCTGATTCAACTACCGTTGATTGTGTTGGAATTTTCATAATGAGTTCTTACTTCTTCTAGAACCTCATATCCTGATTTATCCCCTCTCATGAGATATCATTGGTTGAATGTTTTGGACGTTTTTGTAGATCTACCACGTTCTAGGCCGAAGCCGGAGTAAATCAATTGTACAATTCTGAGGTAGGTGGTTTGTTCCTTTCCGTACATAGTCTTTGAATTTTATGTGCAAAAGTGCCCAATACCCTATAACAGGGTATTGCGTGTTTAGGTATTTTAACCATGTTAGTTCCTGCTATTCCTTGTGTGCCTGAGTAGAGTTTGTTTGATTGTGAGTAGGGTTATTTTCCATGTTATGGATGTATTTCCCATACTGGTTTTGATATTGACTATTTGGTCTAGCTTTTCCCGTTAAGATTCTTGCTTTCTATGCCTAGTATTGTTAGGATGGAGTTATTTTATCTAATGTTGTGGTATACCTTGTAGATTTTTATCCAAGTAGTACTTTTAGGTTTACTTTGGATGATGAACATCGTTTGTGTATGATTTCATTACATAGGGTCGTGGGAACCTTGTGTAGTGAGACCATATGGCGAATTGACGTTGAGGGATTCCCCAGAGTGTCGGTTATATCTATCACACTGTGAGACCACAAGGGAGATTGATGTTGAGTGCTCCCTCAGAGTGTCTATAGTCCCCATTACGAGACCATACGGGGGATTGACATTGAGTGCTTCCTCAGAGTGTTTATAGTTACTGTTATGAGACCACAAGGGGAATTAACGTTGTGTACTTACTTAGAGTGTCTATATTTGATCTTTAAAAAAGATATATAGGAAATTAACAGTGAGTGCTTCCTCAGAGAGTATTTTTTCATGAGACCAAAGGGGCTAGACTGTGTGAGCTACCCAGGAGGTTGTTATATCCTTGTATAAGTTGAACCAAAGGGGTTAGGATTTGAGAACTTACCTAGAGGGTTTCTTGAGATAGATTGGTTGAACCAGAGGGGATAAGCTGTAAGAACTTACCAGTGGGTTGTTTGTTTTATTTTGGTTGCACCAGAGGGGATAGGCTATGGGAACTTTCTAGAGGGCTTCTTATTTTATTTTGGTTGAATAATTGACGAATTAAAGTGAATGTAATTGAAACTATAAGATTTTTTACTTCTGAGTACTTCCTTGTTTACTACTTCATTTTTCTTATTGCTTGCCATATATATTCACTGAATTTTAGGCACAGATCTTTGGGTGGTTAACTACTGTGATTCGTCTCACCCCCTATTTGGGTCATGATTTTGGGCCTAAATAGATTTTTTGTTGCGGATATAGATAAGGGAAAGTTACTTTCTACTTTAGGTACTTGATTCCTATGGAGATGGAGAGCATGGGACCAAGATGAGGCTTGAGATGTTGTTGTAGTTTATTATTTTTCTTTGTACTTTGGTTTAGTACTGTATTCTAGCATTGTGAACTGTTTGGATTATTTCCTAGACATATGTATCATGCATCATTTATTATTTTGCTCCATTTGTTTATTTATTTCAGTCTTCTGTTGTTTACTTACTGCATGTTATTACTGCTTCTTCTATTGTATATCTATTTGTTTTTCTATATTACTATTCCAGTGAGGGAATAGTTTCCCCACAATCACACCCAAGGCCCTCACCGCTAGTTGGTAGCCTCTGGAATTTGGGGAAATGTACTTGAGGCCTTGTGACCAACTGAGTATGGGGCACCTCTGGGTAGAACCCAGAACCATGATGTTACAATGTGGTATCAGAGGAATTATTTTCTTCTTGACTTACTGTTTGGAGCCTATATCTAGGGATAAGAAGGAATAGGTACTTGGTAATAAGCTGTTTTCGAGAGTAGCTAACTCGTGTATAAGAAAATACAATTTACCTCATATATTGAAATTTTTATGGTTTTTCAATTATTATAGTTGATTTTATTTCACTATTGGGTGATTCACATGTTTTGGACTGTTATCGTTGATATTATTGAGGTTTTATTTTTTTGCAACCCGATGAGATGAGGTTATTCCATCTCATGCATTATATAAATATTTTCTAGAGATCACATTTCATGAATTCTTGTAATGCAATTTAGGGTGCATTACTGATTGCATGTTGTTTTGATAGATGTTGTGCTATATATTCATGCTGTTGTGAGATATGAATTGATTGAATACATTTTATTCGATAGGGTATTTCTAATATTTAGGGTTTCATTTGAATGGATGACAAAATTTGGTTCTTGTGGTGTTTTGGGCCCTCATGGATCAAAATTTGGTGAATAATGGAACTTTTATGCTTGTTTATGACATGTATAAGATGCCAAACATTGATTCACGGGGAGTATGGCCCCTCAAGGATCGTAATTTTGCACTTTAGTGTTCTATTCAGTGTTTTTTTGGGTTCCAGAGTAGTTTTTGAGGCTTATTGTCCAGAAAAACCCAGAATAAATGGTGTGTAATGATAAATACATGCCATGTATCCTGCTGTTTGAGAAGGAACAATTTTTTTAAGTACACACCGTGTACTGTATGTACACGCTGTGTAGTCTCTATCCGTGTCAATGGCTGTGTGGGCAGAGACACAGGGTTGGGAAATCTTTGGTGGAACACACTATGTACTAGACATACATGTCGTGTGTATAGACCATGTGTTCAGCCGTGTAACCAATGACACAGGTGGATTATGGGTAGTTAATACACACTGTGTCTGGAGTAAACACACCGTGTGGAGTCAGCCGTGTGACTAACAACACAGGTTAGTGAAATATTTATAGTACATGCCGTTTATCGCACAAATATGCTGTGTAGTCTTGCTCTAGAAGAACTGTGTGGGTTAATCCATGTAGAAGAACTCGGGCAGGGGAAGAGGATTCAATTACACCCTGTGTTTTAGGACAACACACTATGCGTATGGGGTGTTACACGACCAGGGTGGCAGGAGTACATGCCCATGTAAAGGATTAATGGAACATGTTGTGTAAGTGACATACACACCGTGTATCCATGTTTTGAAGAACTTGAATGATTTATTTATTCTATTCCCTTCTTGAACATCATAGTTTCAGTCTTTGTTAATCATGAATTAAGGTGTGCGTTTAACATTGTAGACTCATGCCAACAAGAAATCCTCCGGTTGTACGCCAGTTATAGGGAAATGATCAGACACCAGACATGGTAGATCAGGGATTACCAGTAGAGCCTCCTGTTTTTCTTGTCTTGGCACCAGCCATAATTCTAGATATAGGTGCTGATTCACAACTCTGAGAAGGATTCATGAGGTTTATGCATACCTTCTAGGGAGCACCGCATCCTTCCCCTTCTATGGAAGATTTGACGTGGGTCTTTTAGCAACGACATCCTCCCACTTTCTCAGAGGATGGAGGACGTCATGCGGATAAGTCAATCTTAGAATCCATGATATATATCTTTGAGCATCTGGAGATGCCTCTAGAGAGAAGGGTGAAGGTCTCTGTGTACATGCTATGATATTTCGGTAAGAGATAGTGGGATTTGATTTCATAGGCGGGATGCCTGTAGGGTATGGCTTGGAATGAGTTTCAATGTACCATCTATGATTAATTATACTTGAAAAATTTGAGGGCCGATCATGCCAGAGAGTTCATGACTCTGGACCATGGTACTCTTTCAGTTTTTGCAACACCCCAAGCATCCACGATACGTTTCCCTTTGAATAATACAATAGCTTGTGTTGTACGCAACTTTGAGTTCAAACTCACCACAACCAATCAAACTATTCGTTATGAATAGTAATACCCACCTTTTGAAATTGTATAAATTTTTTCTTTCAAAACGGACTTCATTTTTGAATTCGGAATATAGAAATTATCTTAGGGTGAATTTTTTGTATTTTTCTGAAAACAATGAATTTTTGATGAATAGTGGAAAAACACTGCATTATTGGTTAAAACCAACTTTTTATTTAAATAATTAGTTTTTTTATTTTGATTTATTTTAGGTCAAAATAGATACACAATACCTATATATGTTTAACGTAATTCATTGAAGTCATTTTATAATAAGTTTAGATATATAAAATTTTATCGAACTTTTTACGGTCTTTTACCCACCTCCTTAGAGCATTTGCAAATTTGTATAAAACAAAATTTTACCGCTTCTATGAGTTGAATTTCAAAAATCAGAGAGGAAAAATTAATATCATTAAGTAAAATGTTGTTCAATAAGATGAAAATAATTTTTTTGAATAGTAACTTTTGACTTTTATTTACCACGGTTAAAAGTAAATAGGGTAATTAAGGGTAAAAATGATATCATAATTAACCTAAAACATGTCATAATTTTATTGGATAAGTATAATTCGACCAAAAAAACCTTAGAAATAAAATATGATCCTATTTGGTCCACTTGGATTAGATTAGGACATTTATTATTATTTTATTTAAAGAAGAGTTAAAAGAGTTAAATTCAAAGTTTAATAACTAAACCATTTTTAATATAGGGTTACATAGAATATAAATTCGATTATAAATATTAATTAGAAAGTTAAAATTATATCCTACATAATGGTATTTTGTTTATAATTTTAAGACATTATATAATTTAATTTATTTATGACACAATGATGATGCAGTAATTACCTTATTAATGAAAGATTAAAATAATTGATATTATAAATATCCAAATAAAATTAATTTGAGTCTTTTGATGAATTACAATAATTTTATAGGTTAATATGACATGTTAGGGTTGATTAAATATTTTTTGTTCAATGTAATCATACTTTTATGAGTTTTACAAAACCCAAATACTAAATAGTGTCAAAATAGACATAATTGAGTTTTTAATACAAATACTATATTATTAATTGATATAATATTCCTAAACAATATAATGTTTAGAAAAAGGACTTAGATAAGGTTATATATATTAATAATTAACCACTTGGGGTTCTCTTGGAAGTTTATAGTAAGTTTAAAAACCATATGAAATAAAAATACAAAGAGACATGCTGAATGTCAAACTATTGAACTAAGAGTTAAATCTAAAAGATAAGGTTAATATAGTGACCTAAAACTATCTAAAACCTATTTATTTAGAGGTTTTCGACCCATCCCCACCTTATCCTTTAAATAATACATTTTGGATCCATTATAAACTAAAAGTGATTATATTATAAAATAATATTTCAAGCATTTCCTAAAGTGATCCTCACCTTCTTATAAAAGGGCACCTCCCCTTCTCTTAATTTCACACCTAAAAAGAATTTTGGCTCGACCAAAACCTGGCCAAATATCCTCCCAACTTTCTTCCCTTCTTCCTAGAGGCATTTTTTGGTCATAAATCCATTCTTAGGAGCCGGTTTGGTCAAATCAAAAGGAAAAACCCGAAGAAGAGGTAAATATTTGAACACCACTTTCAAGTTCTTTTCTTCTTCCACTTCCTCTTTCTTTTTTGTTTCCATTATAAAATAATAACTCCAATATCTTATATATACTTTTATGTTATTATAAAAATGGTACAACCATATTCCTTATTCTATCCATCCTATAAATGACAAAGTCTCTATACCTGCGTACGTACAGATTACCGTCTCCACATCGTGGTGTAGTTTGTTATTCAAACACTTAATTATTTGGATGGGTATAATAATGAGTATAACTGATGTAAATAACAAATTTAACATGTTAATTATTCGGTATATATGATATACCATTCAATTATATATGACTTCTCCATCAATATAATGATATTGTCGCTCGTGCGTACGTACGGATTACCGTCTCCACGAACACGATGAGATTCATTCTCCATCATAATCATCCAAGAATAATTTTCATTTTATGATTAAAAATAATGTTTATGAACATAATATAATTCTGTATATGAATCAAATACAACCTATCCATAACAAACATGGGTTATTTAACCAATCATATAAAGGAAAATGAATCAATTAACACCTGAAACGATGATACTACTAAAATATTATTAACAAAGTAATATTATAAGATCATATATGATATCATATTTATGTATATAGTTATTTTATAATTTAATAACAATGTTTTAACTATTATAAAGGATTTTAACATACCATATACTAAGTAAAAGTACAAGGTAAGGGTTAATTTCACAATCTCTTTATTATCTGAGGTTGTTTTTATGTAAGTATCTTCTGGGACCTCTTTATCATCCACACCCGTGTTTTCTTAAAAATGTATTTGAAAACATTTTTATCATTAACTATATTATGGGTTAAATTAATTTATACCCATATTTGACCTTATATGTTTTGAAATAAATCTTTCTGTCTTTTTCCAAACAAGGTACTTTATGACCTTTTTGACAAAGTTAAGGTAAGAATGTTTTTTTAACTTATACAGCTGGGGAGGCTATTTTCCGTCATTATAACATCATCAAAGCTTCCCTTACAAGATTATAAAAATATTTTCAAAATAAATATTTTCTTTTATAATTAAATTACTTCTAAATGATTTCAAAATAGAAATAGATATTTCTCTCAAAAAGTTTTGATTTCATCTATGTCAACATCTTTTTATGGATTTTAAGCTTGTTTGAAGTTGATTTATTATGATACAAAACTTACATATAGTATTTAAGGTTTTGGGATATGTTTGACTATGGATTTGTTATTTTTACACCATTCATGGTTTATGGATAAAGTATTGACATTTTGTATGCTAGTTTTAATACGATTGTTTATGTTATGTTTAAACCTTTTCATATTAGGAATGCATTGGACTTAGTAAGTGACGGGTGGAGCCCGCTATAGCTCCTCAATGCATCGGCAGGTCTCATGAGACAAACTACTATCTTGGGACAAGGCCTTGAATAAATCTTATCTGTATTATTAGAACAAGACCTTGACTACATGGTTATGAAGTTTGGCATTATGCATTCCATCATTATGATAGTGGCTATTGATATTTAATGTGATTATTTGACTAGTAGAATATCCTTGTGAATAATTAAATGGAATTATTTGATTTTATATTTGACATATTATGCTGAAGTTTATGTTTAAATGGATTTTTTTAGTCTTATACATTTCCTTAAATGTTTATGCTTATTTAGAAAAGCTTCCACTATATTGTTATCCTTAGTGAGAATATGAGCTCACCCCTTTTTATGTTTTATTTTTTCTAGGATGTTAAGAAGTATTTTATGGTTGACCTGTAGGGATAGGTTAAGGATATAAGTGTGTTTAAAGGGGACAAAATGTTGTTGATGTTTTTATTTCATGATGTAATGTAAAACTTTTGAATGTATCTAGTACTTCCAAGGATACTAAACTGATCGGTCTTTCGGGATTTGATCCCTTGTGATCATGCCAATGTTATGTAATAATGCACCGAATCTTGGTAACTAGGGTCGGGGTGTTACAGTTGTTATTAGAGGAATTTTAGTATAAACCTTGGAAGATAGAATTAGAAAAACTCTGATTAGAGAACATTACCCTAAGATAGAATTTGAGGATTAGTATGGAAGAAATTCTTAGAATTTTGGTACTGTATAGATTTTGTGAGTTTTACAAGAAATACATCCATGCCTGGATATGAGAATGTAGAGGCGGATATTGCACAGATGTACCTAGGGGTAAAACTCAAAGACACCGCTTTGAGCTAGACTTGAACGGGAACTGGTGCATGACAACAGGCCTTGCTGCACTCTTGGTTAAGATACTCCCGGGGGATATGATTTGGATAATTATCATTTTATTTACAAACCATTTTGAAGAGTTTATGATTATATACTTCCTCAAAGAAAACATTTGTTTGATTATGGATTATATCCATAAACTGTTCAAATTATGTTAACTATTTTACATGTTTGGAATTATGTATTGTGAATCATAAATTAATCTAGTGTATGCCATTGTTTATAAATGGAACCTAGTGGAAGGAATGGAAACCATATCAATGCACGTAATCCATGTAGGTATTTCCCTCCAACTCAAGATAATTATTGTGGAGCTGGTTAAGAAACTAGTGCTGGTCATCTTGTCACCATACTGGGACAACTCACTCAGGTTATGAATAATAACCTTACCCATATGGAGAACCCTGATCCACAACATGAAGGATCAATGTTATACCGCTTCATGAGGAAAAAAAACCAACATTAAATGGGATTAAAAATCCATTAGTAGCTGAACAATGGATAAATTCCTTTGAGAAAATATTTCACACTTTGGTGAGTAGCGAAAGGGAAAAAGTTGTCATGGTAGTTTATCACCTCATGGGAGATGAAGATCAATGGGGGTCATTGATTCAAAACAAAAAGGAAGATGGTGAAGTAACAAATATGGAATGGAGGGAGTTTAAAGAGATTTTCTTAGAAAAATACTTTTCTCATGACCATCGAGTGGATATTGAAAGTAAATTTTTGAGTCTGAGACAAAAAGAGGATGAGAATGTCGCAAAATATGAGGCTAACTTTACAAGGTTAGAAAGGCATGATGTAGATTATATACGTAACCCAAAAATTAAGATTTATCAATTATTTAATTGGTTAAAACCATTTCTTCATCAATCATTAGTCTCACAATCCTTCTCATCATACGAAGATATTGTCTGATGCACTATCAAGACAGAAAAGGAATTCTCAAAGTCTTACAAATTTAAAGAAAAGAAAGAGAAAAAGAGATCTACTGAACACTCTGGAAAGGGAAATAAGGGGAATAAGGGAAAATTTGAATATCCATCCTGTGGTAAATGTGGGAAGAAACACCCCGGTACTTGCCTGAATGGAATGTGAGTCTGTTACAGGTGTGGAGAAAAAGGCCACCAAGCTCATGATTGTAAGGGGAAGAAAGAGGCTATCAATGTTGAATGAAACAATTGTATAGAAAAGGGGAATTATGCAAATTAATGTCCTAAGAATTAGGGAAACATACCTCAGAAAAGGCCAAGGGATCAAGTCCAAGCTTTTGCTATCACTACTGCTGAGGTTGAAGCTCCTAAAGACATGTTGGCAGGAAATTTAATGGTTTCCTCAAGTTTAGCCAATGATTTATTTGATTCTAGATCATCACAATGTTTCATATCTTCCCAGTTTTCTAAGAAAATTAGATATTTTCAATTTGACTTAATAAGGGAGTTTTCATTCAAAACACATAAGGGAAGTATTATCACAACAAAGTTTTTTGAATCAGTTCCCATTAGGGAATATAAATGTTCTTTATCTACTGATCTCATCATCATACCCATGATTGAATTTGATATAATCCTTGGAATGGATTGGATTTCAGACCATGATGCAAAAATTTATTGTAAGAAGAATGAGGTTACATTTTTTGATGATGGTAAGGAGTACCTTATCTTTAGAGCAGAAACGTCACCCCCTGATTCTTATCTAGATCCACCCCCAATAGCTCAACTAAATTTAATTATTGGGGAAGAAGAGAATAAAATAACTATGGGTGAGGAAAATTATGTTCGAATAG
This sequence comes from Viscum album, assembly GCA_963277665.1. NCBI lineage: Eukaryota > Viridiplantae > Streptophyta > Magnoliopsida > Santalales > Viscaceae > Viscum > Viscum album. The sequence continues at coordinate 615,955,851 of OY728128.1, forward strand.
AGGACATACCTATTGTGCAAGAATATGTTGAGGTGTTTCCATAGGATTTACTTGGACATCCTCTAGAATGAGAAATTGAGTTTTCTATTGACTTAATTTTTGGTTCAAGGCCCATACCAAAGACCCCTTATAGAATGGACACTGTTGAATTAGTGGAACTAAAGAAAAAACTTGATGAATTGAGTAATAAGGGATTTATTCATCCTAGTGTTTCTCCATGGAGAGACCCTGTCCTTTTTATTAATAAGAAAGACAAATCTATGAGGATGTCCATTGACTACAGGGAGATCAACACTACAACAATAAAGAATAAGTATCCCCTACCTCGCATTGATGATTTAATCGACCAACTTCATGGAGCTCAATATTTTTCAAAGATTGACCTTCGATCTGGATATCATCAGTTGTGTGTGAAGAAGGAATACATTCCAAAAACAACATTTAGAACTAGGTGTGGGCATTACGAGTTTATAGTAATGCCTTTTGGATTGACTAATGCACTATCTGTCTTCTTGGATCTAATGAATAGAGTTTTTAAGGAATATCTTGATGACTTTTTATTGGTATTTATTGATGATATCTTGGTATACTCCAAAAGCCACGAAGATCATGAAAATAACTTGTGTATTATTCTAAAGACTCTTAGAAGAAATGAATTATATGGGAAGTATAGAAAGTGTGAATTCTAGCTTCAGGAGATTTATTTTCTTGGCCATATTATCTCTAAGGATGGAATCTCTATTGATCCTTCTAAGATAAAGGCAATCCTAGATTGGCCAAAACCAATGAGTATAACTGAGGTATGCAGTTTTATTGGTTTAGCAGGTTATTATCGACGTTTCGTCCATAATTTTGCCCAGTTGGCTAACCCAATAACCAAGCTCACACGTAAAGGGGTTAAATTTGTTTGGACAAAAGAGTGTGAAGAATTTTTTGAATAACTGAAGATAAGATTAGTTAATTATCCTATATTGACTCTAATATTAGGTAATGATGGGTTTGTTATTTTTAGTGATTCTTTAAAGAAAGGACTTGGTTTTGTGCTTATGAAGAATGATAGAGTTATTTCCTATGCATCACGACAGCTAAAAATTCATGAGAAAAACTATCCCACTCATGATCTTGATTTAGAAACTGTAATCATTTATTTGAAGATAAAGAGACGCTATTTATATGGTGAAAATGTGATATTTATACTGATCACAAGAGTTTGAAGTATATTTTCTCACAAAAAGAACTCAACATGAGGCAAAGGAGATGGCTTGAACTACTGAAGGATTATGATTGCACTATACACTACCACCCGGGGAAGGAAAATAAGGTAGAAGATGCTTTGAGTAGAAAGGGTCATGGAGTTTTAAACAATATGAGAGTTGAAAAGGATCCTATTTTCATGGATCTAGTAAAGATGGATATGGGAATAACCGTGGAAGCTGAAACATAAATTCTTTTTTAGATGGTTGCCAAACCATATTTACTAGAAAGGATAAAAAGTTATCAGATCGATGATGGGGAATTTCAAAAGAAAATTAAAGCTGTGAATGATGGGAGATTGATCGACTTCGTATATAAAACATGATTTTGAAATTTGGGAAGAGACATTATGTTCCCGATATACTTGATCTAAAAAGGGAATTGTTAGATGATTCTCATAGATCCAATTTATCTATACACCCTGGTAGAACTAATATGTATAGAGGTTTGAAAGAACATTTTTGGTGGGACAACATGAAGATAGATATTGGTCATTTTTTGTCGAGATGTATGTTTTTACAACAAGTTAAAGCTGGAAGAAAACATCCTAGAGGAGTCATGCAACCTCTTCCCATACCTGAGTGGAAATGGGATGATATTACGATGGACTTTTTCATGGGACTACAAAAGACTCCTAGAAGTAATGATGCGATATGGGTCATTGTTGATCATATTTCCAAGTCAGCACATTTTCTTGCTATAAGAGAAGATTCACCACTTGAACGTTTAGCGAGAATATATATTAATGAAGTTGTAAGACTTCATCGAGTACCCATATTGATTTTTTTTATCGTGATACCCATTTTACATCAAGATTCTGGAAAGGTTTTCAGAAATCCCTGGATACTAAAATTCATTTGAGTACTTCTTACCACCCTCAAACCGATGGACAATCAGAACGAACTATTCAAGCCTTAGAAGACATGTTGAGATCTTTCTCACTTGACTTTGAAGGTATGTGGGATCAATATTTACCTTTCGTATAATTTTCCGATAACAATAGCTTCCATTCAAGTATTCAGATGGCACCATATGAAGCGTTATATGGAAATAAATTTCACACACCAACTTGTTGGGATGATGTTGGTGAAAGAAAACTCTTAGGCCCAGAACTTGTTGATAAAACTATGGAAAAGGTAAATTTTATCCAAACCCACATCAAAGATGCTCAAAGTAGGCAGAAGAGCTATGCCGATAACCGAAGGAAGGATTTAGAATTTCAGGTAGGAGATCATGTTTTCTTGATGATATCTCTATGTAAGGGAGTTATAGGATTTGGTAAGAAGGGTAAATTAAGTCCCAGGTACATCAAACCTTTCAAAATTATAGAACTGATTGGGGCTGTGGCTTACCATTTGGAAATTCCGCCAAGTCTCTCCAAAGTTCATGATGTGTTCCACATATCACTGTTGGGAAAATACATGCTTGACCCAACGCATGTACTCACCTATGAGGAAATTGAACTGGAACCTAATCTTTCTTATTGTGAAGAGTCTTTCAAGATTCTTGATACAAGAGAACAAGTTCTGAGAAATCGGACGAGTCGTCTGGTAAAATTTCAATGGAGAAACCATAAGATGGAAGAGGTAACGTGGGAACCTGAGGAACTTATGATGAAGAACCATCTGAATCTTTTTATGCAGTAATATTCTAGAAATTTCAAGGAAGAAATTATTTTAAGGAGGGTAGAATGTAACACCCCAAGATTCCACGGTACGTTTCCCTTTGAATAATACAATAGCTTGTGTTGTACGCAACTTCGAGTTCAAACACACCACAACCAATCAAACTAGCTGTTATGAATATTAATACCCACTTTTTGAAATTTTACAAATTTTATCTATCAAAATAGACTTCATTTTTGGATTCATAATATATAAATTATCTTAGGGTGAATTTTAGGTATTTTTCTGAAAAATTTCAATTTTTGATGTACAGTGAAAAAACACTGGGTTATTGGTTAAAACCAAATTTTTATTTAAATAATTAGTTATTTTATTTTGATTTAATTTAGGTCAAAATAGATACATAATACCTATATATGTTCAATGTAATTCATTGAGTTCATTTTATAATAAGTTTAGATATATAAAATTTTATCGAACTTTTTACCGTCTTTTACCCACCTCCTAGGAGCATTTGAAAATTTGTATAAAACATAATTTTACCACTTCTGTGAGTTGAATTTCAAAAATTAGAGAGACACACTTAATATAATTATGTAAAATGTGGTTCAATAAGATGAAAATATTTTTTGGTGAATAGTAACTTTTGATTTTATTTACCACAGTTAAAAGTAAATAGGGCAATTAAGGGTAAAAATGATACCATAATGAACCTAACACATGTCCTAATTCTATTGGATAAGTATAATTCGACCAAAAACAACCTTAATGAAAAATATGATCCTCTTTGGTCCACTTGAATTATATTTGAGCATTAATTATTATTTTATTTAAAGAAGAGTTAAAAGAGTTAAATTCACAGTTTAATAACTAAACCATATTTAATATAGGGTTACACACAATATAAATCCGACTATAAATATTAATCATAAATATAAAACTATTTTCTACATAATGGTATTTTATTTATAATTTTTAGACATTATATTATTTAATTTATTTATGACACAATGATGATGCAGTAATTAACTTATTAATAAAATATTAAAACAATTGATATTATAAATATCCAAATAAAAGTAATTTGAGACTTTTGATGAATTAAAATAATTTTTTAGGTTAAGATGACATGTTAGGGTTGATTAAATAATTTTTTTTCTAAGTGATCATGCTGTTATGATTTTTACAAAAACCAAATACTAAATACTGTCAAAATAGACATAATTGAGTTTTTAAAACAAATACTATATTATTAATCGATATAATATTCCTAAAAATCTAAGGTTCAACCAAAGGATTTTGATAAGGTTATATATATTAATAATGAACCACTTGGTGTTTTATTGAAAGTTTACTATATGTTTATTAATTATATAATATAAAAATACAACGAGACATGGTAAATGTCAAACTATTTAACTAAGTGTTAAATCTAAAAGATAAGGTCAATATAGTGACCTAAACCTGTATAAAACCTATTTGTTGAGAGTTTTTAGACCCATAACCACCTTATAATTTAAATAATTCATTTCTTAACCATTATAAATCGAAAATTATTTTATTATAAGATAATATTTCATGCTTTTCCTAAAGTGACCCTCACCTCTCTTATAAAAGGGTACTTCCCCTTCTCTTAATTTCACACCTCCAAATCCTTTTGGCTCTGCCAATACCTACCCAAATATCCTCCCAACTTTAATCCCTTCATCTTAGAGTCCTTCCTTTGGTCATAAATCCAACCTAAGGAGACCTTTTGATTAAATCAAAAGGAAGAACCCGAAGAAGATGTAAATATTCCAACACCTCTTGCAAGTTCTTTTCTTCTTCCACTTTTTCTTTCTTTTTTGTTTCCATTATAAAGTAATAAATTCAGTATATTTTATATACTGTGATTTTATTATAAAAATGGTACAACCATATTCATCATTCTATCCATCCTATAAATGACAAAGTCATCATACGTGCGTACGTACGGATTACCGTCTCCACATCATGGTGTAGTTTGTTATTCAAACACTTAATTATTTGTATGGGTATAATAATGAGTATAACTGATTTAAATAATAAATATAAAATTTTAATTATTCTGTATATATGATATACCATCCAATTACATACGATTTCACCATCCATGTAATGATATTGTCGCTCGTGCGTACGTACGAATTACCATCTCCACGAACGAGATGAGATTCATTACCCATCAAAATCATTCAAGAATAATTTTTATTTTATGATTACAAATAATGTTTATGAACATAATATAATTTTTTATATGAATCAAATACATCCTATCCATAACAAACTTGTCTTACGTAACTAATCATATAAATGAAAATGAATCAGTCAACACCCAAAACAATGATACTACTAAAATATTATTAACAAAGCAATATTATAAGATTATATATGATATAATATTTATGTATATAGTTATTGTTTAATTTTATAACAATGTTTTAAATGTTATACAGGAGGTTAACATACCATCTACTAAGGAAAATTACAAGGTATGAGTTAATTTCACAATCTCTTTATTATCCGAGGTTATTTTTACGTAAGTATCTACTCGAACCTCTTTATCATCAACATCCGTGTTTTCTTAAAAATGTATTTCAAAACATTTTTATCATTTAATAGACTATGGGTTAAAGTCATTTATAACCTTATTTGACCTTATATATTTTTAAAGGAATCTTTCCGTCATTTTCCAAACAAGGTACTTTATGACCTTTTCGACAAAATTATGGTAAGAATGTTTTTTTGACTTATACGGAGGGTGCGGCTATTTTCCACCATTATAACATCATTGAAGCTCCCCTTACAAGATTCTAAGAATATTTTCAAAATAAATTTTTTCTTTTATAATTACATGACTTCTAAATTATTTCAAAATAGAAAGATATATTTCTCTCAAAATTTTTTGATTTCATCTATGTCAACATCTTTTGATGGATTTCAAGCTTGTTTGAAGTTGTTTTATTATGATAAAAACCTTACATATAGTATTGAAGTTTTTGTGATATTTTTGACTGTGGATGTGTTATTTTTACACCATTCATGGTTTATGGATAAAGTATTGACATTTCTTATGCTATTTTTAATATGAATGTTTATGTTATGTTTAAAAATTTTCATATGAGGAATGCATTGGACTTAGTAAGTGATAAGTGGAGCCTGTTATAACTCTTCAATGCATCAGTAGGTCTCATGAGACAAACTAGTGTCTTGGCACAAGGCTTTGAAAAAATATTATTTATAGTCTTGGAACATGGCCTTGATATGTGGTTATGAAGTCTCTCATTATTCATTCCATCATTATGAAAGTGGCTATTGATAATGCATGTGATTATTTTACTAGTAGAATATCCATGTTAATAAGTAAATGGAATTATTTTATTTTATCTTTTCCATATTATGATGAAGTTTAAGTTTAGAAGGCTTTTGTTTTAGTCGTATACATTTCCTTAAAAGTTTATGCTTATTTACAAAAGTTTTTGCTATATTGTTATCCATACTGAGCATCTGCGATCACCCCTTTCTATGTTTTATTTTTCCCAGGATGTGAAGAAGTATTTTATGGTTGACCTGTAGGGATAGTCTAAGGATATAAGTGTGTTAAAAGGGGAAAAAATGTTTTCGATGTTTTTTTCATGATGTATTGTAAAACTTATGAATGTATCTAGTACTTTCAAGTCCACTAAACTGATTGGTCTTTCATGATTTGATCCCTTATGATAATGCCAATTTTATGTAATAATGAATAGACTCTGGGTAACTGGGGTCGTGGAATTATAGTTATAGAGTATTATTCTCTCATCACAAAGCTGCAACGATTTACACCCATCCCAGGAGGTGATGATTTATTGTTGGATTGGAATTTGAGGGATGGTCTCAGGCATGATATCTGATTTCAGGTGAAAATCTTCAGGTTGAAGACCATATCATCTATATTCAACCTGGTGATGATCACCAAGCATGTCTTGAGGGATTCTAAAGCTGTGGGCTAGGGTGGTTCGATATCCCGATTTAGTGATTCTCCCACAGATAGTAGGAAGCACCGCAGGGAGTCTACACATGGATATCTGAGTAGGCGAGATACACCTTCAGGTAGCTAGGTGGTATACTAACAGTGTTGGAAGGGTAGACATATGATGCCACATTGCCCGAGAGACTAAGTGGAGTGCCGATCTTGTGTCAAGATGGGCCATCTTCAGCGGTTCTGTCAGTTTTTCTTACTAGCAGCTGGTGACAGGGGTTCATCTATGACTCAACATTTTGGAGAAGCACCACCAGTTTCTCATCAGTCTAGGAAGTGGAGTTCTTCCAGCCGTTCTGGTTGAGGTGGAGGTCATGGTCATGGGAGCCAGTCAGCAGGCTTTCGGCGATAAGAGGGTGGATCTGCTCAGGGTGGTCAGGCAGGGTAACAAGGTCATGGTAGAGGCTAGACTTTTGCAGTGGAGCAGACCTAGTAGTAGTAGGATCCCAGAACCTCTACAGTTAGAGGTACAATCCTAGTTGCCTCATTTTTAGCTTGTACACTTTTAAATAAAGAGGATTCCTATAATTTCATATCTATTGCTATTTTGGAGAGCCTTGGGCTCTGTATCATTACTTTTTCTAATGTCTTGATATTGGACACTCCGTTGGGGACAAGAATAGCTAGTGTACATCAGTGAAAGGACTTCCCACTTGAGTTTGGTGGGTGTCACTTCTTATGGGACCTCTATGTCCTAGAGATGACATGCTATGTTGTCATTCTCAGGTTGAACTGGTTAGTTCCCATCCAAGAATTTGTCGACCGCAATCACCGTAGGGTGAGTTTCACATCACCAGGGGCGGTTTATTCTCAAATAAGGGAGAATGGGATGTCTAGGAGAGTAGAGAAGGACTCTAGTATCATGGTTTTGGAGGAGTTATATCCCATATTTATAGTTTATATCTAGATAACTAGTGGACTTCACCGATGGGCTTTCCACTAGTGGTGGATTATTTCAGGGATGTCTTCCCAGAAAAATTTTCAAGTTTGGCTTCTTAGCGAGATGTATAATTTTCTATTGAGAATTTTCCAGGGGTGGCACTGGTGTCCATTCCTCCTTATAGGATGGATACAACAGAGTTAAAAAAGATCAATAAGAATTTGGAGGAGTTATAGGAAAGGGGTTTAATCAAACCCATTACTTCTCCTTGGGGTTCTTCTATCCTATTTGCAAAGAAGGAGGATATTACCCTTATAATTTGTGTGGATTATTGGAAGCTGAACTAGTATAAGGTCAAGAAACAATATCCTTTTTCAAGGATTGATGATCTCTTTGATCAACTTCTTGGAGCCCAGGTGTTCTCGAAGTTTGACTTGAGATCCGGTTGTCATCATTTGCATGTTAGACCATATGATATACCTCTTACAGACTAACAAAGCATGTCTGGTCTATCTGATTATGTGGTTATGTCGTTCGGTCTCACCAACATGCTTCCAGTTTTCATGGCATTGATGAACCAAGTGTTCCATCCATACTTGGATTATTTCATGGTAGTCTTCGTGGACAATATCTTAGTGTACTCTCACACTCAACATGACTATGCCACACATCTTGACATCGTTTTGAGTACACGGAGAGAGCATCATTTATATGTTAAGCTCTCAAAATGCCACATTTGGATGGACCAAATTCACCTCTTAGGACATGTAATCTCAGAGATGGGGGTTTTAGTAGACCTAGAGAAAGGGAGAGTAGTAGTTTCCTGAGAGCAGCCAAATAACATCTTTGAGGTACGAGGTTTTCTAGGGTAGGTTGGATACTACAAGTGTTCCATATAGGACTTTTCACACTTAACAGTTCCACTGATGGTCTTGGAAAAGAAGGGTGCTAAGTACCTGTGGACAGATTATTTTGAGTCAGCCTTTCTAGAGCTAAAAGGGAGGTTGGCATCAGCAACGATATTAGTATTTCTAGAGCATGAAAAGAGTTATACTATTTATAGTGATGCATCAAGTATCGGTCTAGGAGTAGTGCTTTTACAGGGAGAATGAGTCATTGCATATGGGTCTTAGCAGTTGAGGCCACATGAGAGGAATTACCTGACACATGTTCTCGAGTTGGCTATAGTTGTTCATGATCTGTGTTGTTGGAGACATTATCTTATGGGAGAGAATTTTCTAGTTTTCACTAATCACAAAAGTCTCAAGTATATCTTCACTCAGTACAATTTTAATTTGAGATAGCGAAGGTGGGTTGAGTACCTTCAGTCCATTGATTTTGAACATGCCTACACGCCTGGGAAAGGCAATGTAATGGCTATTGTATTGAGTAGGTGGACTCAGATATAGGTAGTTTAGAAGGCAAGCAGTGAGTGGTAACTTATGGATCTATTCTCTAAGATTAATTTGGAGGGGAGCAACAGACCGGGGATGATGTTTCTTTCTTCTGTAGTTGTTACCTCTACTCTACTTGATTGAGTGTGAATGAGGTAGCTATCAGATTCTGAAGGCCTAGTCCTACAGAAGAGTGTGTTAGGAGAGGACCATATTCCTGGATGGACCATAGGTGAGGATGAGATCTTGCATTTTCATGGATGCGTATGGGTGTCAACAGACCTACAAAAAGATCTAATGAGGGACTTTCATTCCTCATTTTAGGCATTTAATCCTGGTGTCACCAAGATGTATCAAGATCCAAACCATCAGTATTGGTGGCTAGGTATGAAGAGAGATGTTACAAGTTTTGTGATGAGGTGTTCAACCTATCAGTAGGTGAAGGAAAAGAATGATCAACCAGTAGGAATTTTGTAGCAGTTACCCATTCCTAATTATAAGTGGAATGATGTCACAATGGACTTTCGTAACATTTTTTCCGAGGTCGCATTGATGGAATGATGCAATTTGGTTTGTCATTGAAAGACTCACAAAGGTTGATAACTTCTTTCCGATCAAAGATACATTCAGTGTAGATGGGCTGGGAAGGTTGTACATCTGGGAGATTGTACATATACAGGGGGTTCCATACTCCATTGTTTTAGACAGGGACATATGTTTTACATATCTGGTCTGGCAGGGACTACATAGGGATTTGGGTACACCGGTACTTCTGAGTACAACTTACCACCCCCAGACAGATGGATAGTATAAGCGTACGATTTAGGTGTTTGAGGACATGCTTCATGTATGTGTCCTAGATTTTGGAGGTTGTTGGGAGAAACACATACCTCTTGTGGATTTTTCCTACAATAATAGTTTTCAAGAAACTATTTATATGGAACCTTATGAGGCTTTTTACAGTAGGCCATGCCGATCACCCTTATGTTGGTTGGAGGTAGGAGAGGCAACAATGTTGGGACCTCATCTTGTCTAGGATACCACATATCAGTTGGAGTTGATTCCAAAGAGAATGGATACTGCAAAGTCACGACAGAAGCCTTATGCTAATCGATGATGAAGACCTCTAGATTTTGAGGTCGGAGATCAGGTTTTTCTACGTGTCATAATGAGGTTGGGACATAGGATGATTTAGATATAGGGAATGATTTGGCCGAGATATGTTGGACCATTTGAGGTTTTGGAGAGAGTCGTCCCTGTTGCCTATCGGTTGTAGTTACCTCAGAGGTACCAAGATATGCACGACTTCTTCCACGTTTCTCAGCTACGACATTACTTCTCTGAACCATATCATGTTTTTCAACCCGAGGAGGTTGAGATAAAGGTGGACACATCATTTGAGGATAATCCTATCCAGATAGTTGATCGCAATGAAAAGGTACTCCATGGCGGGTCTGTTCTTCTGGTACGAGTGTTATGGAATCACAAGTGAGTACAAGACAAGACATGGGAGAGGGAGGCCGATGTACGATCACAATGGCCAGAGTTGTTCAAGGATTATTCTTCTACACCGCCTTTCTAGGGAAATTCCAAGACGAATTTATTTAAGGGGGGAATTTTGTAAGAACCCAGATCTTCATTTTAGGTATGGGTTTTTATTTTCAGGTGTTTTGGGGAAAAATAGGAGAATCTAGAAATTTAAGGAGTACACGCCGTGTACTTTGTAGTACACACCATGTACCTAGTTTTGGCAGGTGACCTTGTACTGGACATGTAACAGCTGAGTACATGGTCGTATGGGGTGACCTGGATACCTCCTAAAGTGGAGGACATTTAAGGCAAGTACACACCAGGTACTTTTAAAGAACATTCCATGTACTTTTCTTTTTAATTATTATATCAGACTGGGGTCACATCTCATTCATAGAAAATGATTCTTCTCGACTCGTCTCATAGAAGAGAGACTGAGGACGAAAAATATTCTCAGAGCCCCCAACCCACCATCTATTCTCCAATTCAATCACTGTTGATTGCGTTGAAATCTCCACAGTGAGATCTTCCTTCTTCTATAACCTCATCCCTTGATTTCTCCTCTCTTGTGAGATATCTTTGGTTGAACATTTTGGACATTTTTGTAGATCTACCACATTATAAGTCAATTTAAGGGATGGATCTGGAGTATATCAATCATACAATACTGAGGTAGGTGGTTTGTGCCTTTCCTTAGTTAGTCATTGAATTTTATGTGCAAAATTTCCCAATACCCTAGAACGGGGTATTACGTGTTTAGGGATTTTATCCCTGTTATTGCTTGATATGCCTTGTGTGCCTGAGTATAGGTTGTTTGATTGTAAATAGGGTTATTTTCCATGCTATAGACATATTTCCCATGCCTGTTTTGATATTGAACATTTGTTCAGGCTTTTCCTGTTATGATGCTTGCTTTCCATGCCTAGTATTGTTAGGATGGAGTAATTTTATCTAATGTTATGGTATACCTTGTAGATTTTTATTCAAGTAGTACTTTTCGGTTTACATTGGCTACTGAACATCATTTGTGCATGATTTCTTTACACAGGGATATGGGAACCTGGTGTAGTGAGACCATAGAGGGAATTGACGATGAGGGCTTCCCCAGAGTGTCTGTTATATCTGTCACGCTACGATACAATAGGGTGGATTAACATTTAGTGATACCTCAAAGTGTCTATAGTTACCATTAAGATAACATAGGGGGGATTTATTTTGAGTTCTCCCTTGGAGTGTCTATAGTTATTGTTATGAGACCACATGAGGAATTGATGTTGAGTGCTTCCTCAGAGTGTCCGTAGTTGATCATTAAAAAGGCTATAGGGGGGATGGAAGGTGAGTTATTCCTCAAAGTTTATTTGTTTTCATGAGTCCAAAGGTTTTAGACTATGTGAGCTACCCAGGAGGTTATTATATCCTTGTATAAGTTGAACCAAAGGGGTTATGTTTCGAGAACTTACCTAGAGGGTTTCTTGAGATTGATTGGTTAAACTAGAGGGGATAGGCAATGAGAACTTCCTAGAAGGATTCTTATTTTCTTTTGCTTGGACCAGAGGGGATAGGTTGTGAGAAATTCCAAGAGGGTTGATTGTTTTATTTAGGTTAAATAATTGACGAATGTAAATAAATGTAATTGAAACTGTAGGATTGTTTACTTCTGAGTACTTTCTTGTTTACTACTTAATTTTTCTTATTGCCTACCATATATATTCACTGATTACAGATCTTTGGGTGGTTGCCTACTGGGATTTGTCTCATACCCTATTTAGGTCATGCTTTTGGGCCCAAATAGATTATTTTGTTGCAAGTATAGATATTGGAAATCTCCCTTCTACTTTAGGTAATTGATTTACGTGGAGTTGGAGAAAATGAGACCATTCTTAGGGTTGCGATGTTGTTGGAGTTTATTTGATTTCCTTGTACTTTGGTTTAGTACTGTATTCTAGCACTGTGACTTGTTTGGATACTTTCCTAGACATATGTATCATGCATCATTTATTATTATGCTCTAGTAATTTATTTATTTCATTCTTCCATTGTTTACTTACTGCATATTATTACTTCTTCTGATATTGTATATCTGTTTGTTTCCACTATGTTACTCTGCCAATGAGGGCATAGTTTCTCCACTATCACACCCAAGGCCCTCACTACTAGTCAGAAGCCTCTGGCATTTGGGAAAATGTGCTTGAGGCCATGTGACCAATAGGGTACGGGGCACCTCTAGGCGGCACCTAGCACTGGGATGTTACAAAGTTGGTGGGTGTGATAATCCCACATCGAAGGAGGAGGGGCATGAAGCACCCCTTTATAATGTGGTGTGGATACCTCTCCCATCATGAGGCCTTTTACTAGGGGATTCCTGAGGGTTAGAGCCTAGGGAAAAAAATCGTGCTGGCTAGGCCCAAAGTGGCAATATCATGATCGTGGGCTAGACTGGACAGTTACAAATGGTATCAGAGTTGGTGTCCATTTGATGTGGAAGTGAGGAAACTGGTCCCTTCTAGGGGTGTGGGTGTGATAATCCCACAACGAAGAAGGAGGCACATGAAGAGCCCCTTTATAAGGTGGTGTGGATAGCTCTCCCATCATGAGGCCTTTTCCTCGGGTATTCTTAAGCGTTAGAGTCCAGGGAAAACAAAACTGTGCGGGCTAGGCCCAAAGAAAACAATATCATGATCATGGGATAGAATAGGCCATTAAAACCTACCAAATCCATAAGGTGAAGGCACTATGACCTCAATATTTGTACCCCTAACCAAGAGTTCCCAAAAAATTAATACCTCTATGACAACTTCAATTTAGGGTCATGTTTGATGGACCAATATAATAAGTTTACAGTCATATATCATAAACCACTCTAAGAAGTTTAGGGTTATAAATTATAAAACATATGTCCTATATTTTATGGTCTTAAAAATAATAATATTCCATTTAGTTTTACATCATGTATAAAGGAATATACATCATGAATAATTAGGGTCATGTGATTAAGACCATATATGGTATGGTTTAGGGTCATATGGAAAGGACTCATATAGATAATTATTGGTAATATTTTATAGACTACTCTAAGAAATTTGAAGTCATGTGAGATGAACTATATATTATTAATATTAGGTTCATGTTAAAAATACATCATTAATTAAATGTGAATTGTTATATTATGTATTTCATGATTAACCTCATTTTAGTGGTAGGAATAATATATACTGCATCTAGGGTAATCAAATAATTTAATCATTTAGAGTACACCATGTGCATAATATAAGGCTATTCTCATTTTAGTTGTAGTTTAGGTGGGGTTTTCCATGGTATATTTGGTTTCCTTAAATCTAAAAAATCAGCCTAAAAAATTATTAAATATAGACCTTACTATTTAATACTGGTGTCACATTATATTATCGAACGTTAATATTACGCTATGCCCAAAATGTATTCCCATTGAGGGATTCCAGTACATCTAATAGATTTTTTGTTCATTTATCTTTAGCTAGTTCACTATATACTATCATTCTAAGTAATATTAATTAGGACTTAGTAGTTAATACCACTTTGATTCCATACACTAGTGAAAATGGGATTTCTTATATGAATTTATACATAATGATGTGGTAAGCACAAAAAATATTAATAATCTTATTAGGATATGTATACTTTTACTTCTCCACTAACGTTTTTAGGATATTTGATAAAGTCTTTTTTAAATCCTTTAATTATCCATTTACAACCACATGATAGCTGCAATAATGGTTAGATTTTATATTGTTCTTTAAATGTAATCTCTTAAACTCTAATGGAAAAAATTTCATTCCATTATTAGTATGGATAATACGAGCTCTTGAAAATCTTGTGATAACACTATATTTAATGAAATTTATTACAAATTGTGTTTTAACCTCTATTAGGGGTATAAATTCATCCTAGTTTGAAAAATAGTTAGTATAACTGATGATAAACTTGAATTGGCTAATAATCATTGGTCAATAAGGACCCATAAAATTTATTACCCATATAAGAAATAGAAAGGTTTATTTTATAACATGTAGTAGCTCTAGGGGTTGAAGAATGAAATTGGAATAAACTTGGAACACATGATTTTTTTTAAATTCTTTACAATCATTCATTATAAAAGGACAAAATTATAAAAGTCTCTCATTCTAGTGGGAGAAGTTGGTCCTATTTTTTGCATAACACATGTGATAGTGTAGACTGATTTTATTACTTCTATGGTCCATTCTCCTTCAATTCACCTTAAAAATTCCCATTCATAGATTTATTTTTAAAATATTGGGTTATCTCAATGGATGAAGTTTGTTACCTATCATCAAACTTGTTCATTTTTAGCACGATATTGAGGAAAAACTTCATCATTGAGATAATAAATTATTAGAATATCTATTTTATTATTTGATAAAATTAATTTTATGGGGGTTAAACCTAATCCAAAGTAGTATCAATCTAATACACCTCTTTTAAATTTATTATCAATAAAATGAGTCAACAATATTCGATGTGATAAAAATTCAACTATTTAATCATAATTTGCGTGTGAAAATTTGAATCTAATATATGTAATAAAACTGATTGAAAATTTTATATTTTTGGGTATTGTTTCAATAGAGTCATTACTTTTGGGGTTACCAAAATTAAATTTAATCTCTATTCATTTATGTGTATAGTGGAAGTATGGCGTAAATTCCTTTAGGAAATGTGGTATTTTCTTACATGATCCCGTAGCCAGTTATTTTAAGGATAAATTATAGGTTTAAAAACCATTAAAATTTTCAAACGACCCAACTAAAATCAATTTAATATTATGTGTCAATAAAAATTTATTATTAAAAATTCTAGATATAACATTTAAAATGGGAGTACATTGAGGTTATGTAGTTTGATGAAGGTCACTCTAATTACATTTACCAAATAGATTCATTCCATTCACAATATTTTTTATCACTGAGATTTTAAAATTTCCTAACCCTTTGGTACAGTCAATTATGAATAGTTATTTGAAATCAATTTTTTGGTTGGAATATCAATTTTACAAAACATAATATATAACCTTTATATAGAAACAAATTCATCCAATGATCATAGATTAGTTCATTATAATCCCTCACGAGATTCTAATATGAATCATTCTTAGTATAATACATTTAATCTAGTAAATAGATAAAAGTTGACACTAAGAAATTATAAATCAGTTATATGAAGTACACAAACACAACAATGGTAACTCAATCCCACAAATAACACCTTTACATCAACCAAAACCCTAAAAAAAATGATAATTAGATACACATGGAGGGGTTGATGATTATAATAGTGAAATTAAAAATGCCCATAATGAAAAGATGATGATGAATAAGAACTATATCATAAAACAAGATATCATATTCTTTGATTAATTTTTCAATATCTTCTAAGAGAATACCTCTCCAAGAGGGTTCCTAATCCACTAATTAGTCTAAATATGATCAATAAGTAAGTAAACTTTTCTATTATTTGATTAAGTGTACAAATATTGGGTTAATTTTTTTATAAAGTAGATGGGATGTAGTTTTCCTAATCGGTCCATCTTTATAGTTAGTGGGGATCATACTATGACCATGAAATATATACTATCTAATACTTTAACCTTTAAACGGGACTTCAACATGGATAGTGGGTACTATAAAATTACTATGTATCAATTTGTTTTTGAGTTTTCTTCTCTTTCATGGTCCTTTTATAATCCCTTATTCATGGGTCTAACCACGCATGATCTAAAATTGGTTGAAACACCTTCACATTTCCTTTGAAATTATTGGTTAATTACTAATTCAATTTAATCCTTATCACATTACCACTATTAAATTATCAAATTAAATTTAAGCTTTTATTTTATATAATGGATTTTTTAATACAAAACACCATGAGAAATTAGTTATGAGTATGTTTACATCAAATCCCCTAACTTGATCAATTGTTTTCCCTCAATGAATTTTCTCCATAAAAATTTTAAATTGTTCATGAAAGAAACAAGTATAATCCTAATAAATAATATCAATAAAATTTTAACGAGTTTTAATAAATCATCAGTGAAACTCATTTGTACACCATTCAAAACTCATCAATATATAAACATAACAAGCGAATTAGACATCAATTTTTCAACTTTTTATATAGATAAATTTGTTATTAAATATTAAATATACCATTTTTGTTTCAAATAAGGTAACCCTATGAATAACCATATATTTATACTCCTAGGTTTGATGAAGAAATATTTCATCAACACTAAATTATGGTCGAACACTTTTATAGCTCACACATTATCATTAACATTATAATTTAAGCATAATGAATAATAATAATCATCTCATGAATTTTTTTATATCATATTTATTTCATTGATATGAGATATTAGTAATATAATTTTGTATGCATAATTTTTAAATGACCCACCTTGTTAATTTTTAAATAAAATCAAGAGATAATAAAATTTATAATGTGTAATAATAACATGTGTGACATCAATAAATTCCAATAATCACTTCCTTAAGATGAATAATTAAGACCTCAAATTCATGACTTCTCTTAATTTAAAATACTCAATAAAAATTTTGTATTCAAAGAAAATGTTTTATGATGAAAATTTAAAAATTTACTTTATTTTTTCCAAGAAAACTCAACAAAAATAATGGTTTATTAATCCATGAATATGTAATACATCAAGATGATTCATAAAATATCATTATTATTTATCTATTATGAATGTTTTTGATTTGTAACATTCCATTAAATGATCTATAAGGATAATATTTTATAATATGTAAGTTCAAGGGGAAGTAGCCAAAAGTGGTGCACAAGGATACCCTCCCCCACACATAATACTGATCACGGTCCCCCATTGTTGTAATAAGTTATAAGAGGTTATACTTGTTAACATGAAGTTGGATTATGGAATAAATTAATGAATTTATGTGTGAGGATTAATTGAATGAAAAATAACTGGGAATATGATTCTTAAAAAAATAAATATTATGTGAAAGAGCCCATAGAGTAGAAGAGTTTGTACCCATGTGGTACAATATAATGAATGACTAAATTAGGTAAAACAACTAAAATTAAATTAATATTAATACATAGAGTTATAGGGGAATGATCATTGGATATAAAAATAACAAACTATATAATGTAATTTAAATAATGGTAGCAAAAAAATAGAAAAAAATGTACATAATAACCAATAATAAGAAAAGATGAGGAATGCTTTAAGAAATAAAAAAGTGAAAATAAAAAAAATAATAGTCAATTTTAGTTCTAGGATATGTGTGAGCCAATAAAAAATTGGTCCCTGAAAGTATCCCAATCCACCACATACTAGATCATGTATCCATCAAAATCACCACTCATATTGGAATCTCCTACACGATTACTACTATTATTAATTTTTATATAATCTCATACTATACTATCTCATGATATATAATTACTAGCTCTAGATGATTCCCACATGTCTCCACCTTAGAATGACTAGACACCACTTGATAAGTAATACAATGGGTTATGTGGTGGTAAAGGGTAGTAAAGGTCATGGGTGAAATAATTTGCTGAATATCATTCAAATTAATCCTGAGATGATTGACTTTATTTTCCAAAGATAAATATAAATCCTAGTGGAGTTGGTAGTTATGGTGAAGAATTTAATATGGGGTTCCCTATAATTATGGGTTGTCTGGATAAGGGTAGTATAATAGTGGATATAATTGACATGATGGTGGCATATCAAATTCTAGTGATAATGGATGATCTACTATTGGCTATGGTGGGGGGAGATTAATAACAAATTTCTTCCTAAGTGACTTTTCATTCCCATCCTACTCTTCTTGATGGTGATCCTTGACTTCCTTATATTTTTAGTGGATACCAACTATAGTAAACATGAAGATATTTTTGGAAGTCTATACATTGATGTGAGTGGAGGCTAAGGTCTATGAAATTGGGGAATAGAAAATTAAGGATAGGATTTTTCAGCCAGAAATGTGATGTAGGGTCCTCAATGACACCACCCTGATCCCTCAAAATATTTTATAGGAGGTATCAATGGAATGGAAAATAATTATTAAGTGATTGACATGTGTTCAAGTAATATTGAATAAAAAATAAAAAAAATTCACCTCACAATCTCTATCAATATGTGTAGTGAAACAATTCATGATGAACTAATGTAGGATGTGGTGGATAGTGTTGAGAATTTTTAGGGATTTAGTTTTGTAGGAGTTAAATGATTCGCTAGGTTTACCCATAGAATCAGAACATTTTTTATCTACAAGAGTGTCCTAATCCATGTTACTTAGGGAATATGTCTCATATTAGATAAATTCCACCATTTAAATGCTTATGAAAAAGCTAATTTGGTAAAGGGGAGCTAAAATAACTGTTTAATTAAAAATAATGTAATATCTTCCATCATTAACACAATGGAAATATCTGGGTTATAAAGAAAGTAGTCCTCATATTGAAAAGTTTCCATGAATTTAGGGATAATCTCCTTGATTTTTTCAAGGAGGGTGGAATCATGCCTATAAGATTAACCCTATCCAAATAACCCTAAATGTTAACCGTAATATCCAAATGAGTGAAATAAATGATATTGAAAAACTTTTTAATTCCCACTAGACTATTATATAATGTACATAATCATGCATTCTCAATTATGTTTGTGAACTTCAGTTAGGGTATGGGATAAGGGGGGTAGATATTCCCTTGGGGTGTTAGGGTTTTTATAACATTTTGTGAGACATTATGATAGGTTGGGTGAGAATGTGAGTTCCTTGCATGTAGCAAAATCTCATAAAAAATAAAAAATATGAATAACACTTTAACATTTCAATAAAATTAAACATTTATAAATTTTAAAAACATTATAAAATATGAAATCTTTTTTTTGGAAAAAAGAGAGTGTTTCAAAATAAAAAATTCATGGTAGTGTGAAGAGTGTTTTGAATTTCATGTGAGAGTGAACAAAATTAAAATAAATTAAGAAATTTGTGGTTGGAAATTGATGATTTTTAAAATGATGAATATGGTTAAAAGATATATTGGTGGGGATGGAAAAAAAATAAATTGATAAAAAGTATCTTAAAAAATAGAGAAATAAAGAAGGATGAATTTATTAGCCTTATATATGTGGTTTTCTGGTAAATTATTGGTGGGGGTTGTGTGGTAGTTGGATGTGTAAGGTTTTATAGAATATGAGGTAAATAATGTGAAGGGGTAGAGTTTATGACCTAAAAATTATGAGTTAAATACATGAAATAATTTTTTCTTGTATGGTCCAATGGAACCTTCAAAGGCCATGCAAGGGGTTCTATCCCAACCAATTTAGAGCTATATGGTCATTGATGAATGATGATTTAGTCCATATAGAGAAAATTCTGAAGTACTTGGATTTGATTTTTTGTAGTCTATAGTCTTTATACATGATCCATAGGAACCGTTCAAGGTTCATATAAATCAGTTTTCATATTCCCTATAATTTTTTAGATGTTTGTTCCTAACTTGAATGTTATAATCAAAACTATAATATTTAATATTACATAAAAAACCATATTTCACCCAAAAATAATGAAACAAATAATAATTCAAAAATAAAATAAAATAAAATAAAACAAATTAACAAGAATCCTAAAACATAAAATTGCACCACAAAAAAACATATTACCTAAAAAAAGAAAAGATATTTTTTTGGATTTTATCGAATATCCAGGTTAGATGTATGTTAGTGATACATTTAAAATATATATTTAAACATACCAAGGCCTATCATTGTCCAAAATATACAATGGATAATTTCATCACTATTTTTTCTACTTGAATGTATAGATTCGGGATTTTCCTATTTACCTTAAAAATAATCCCATCTCCCCCTTAAATTTCAATAGAACCATGGTGAAATTTCTTTATCACTATGAAGGATCCATACAACCAAATATTTAATTTCACTATAAAGAGTGGAAACCATGATTTATAATGAAATACCTTGTTTTTAGGATTGAAGGTCTTTTAGGTAATCATGTGATCAAGGATAAATTTTTTCTTCTCTTTATAGATTGAGGTATTAGCATATAACCTCCCTATTATCTTATCATTATTATTCAATTGGAATTTTATTATCTCATTAGTAGTTTTTAGATTAATGTTGAGGGTCTTGATTACTCAAAATTAATTTCAATTTAGGCCTACTGATATGTTTCACGCCTTTATGTAGACCAATAAAAAAATGATAGGGTAAGGGGTTTTGTCTGTTGTCTGGTATACCCAAAAGGCACTATCCATTTCATTAAACCAATATTTCCTTTAATCCCACATGATTTTTTTAAAATTATTTTTATATTACTATTTTAGAATTGCACTTGGATATTTAATTACAGGTGGTATGGTGTAACCACAATGTACTCTACTCTATAATTTGTCAAAATGTATCATGAAAATGAGTTTTCAATGTGGGTACCCTAGTCACTGATGAAAACTCAGGGTACACTTATGCGGCTGGAAATATTTTTATTCAAAAACTATATGACTACCTTGGAAATTTTGTGTGTAGTCATAACTTACTCCACCCATTTTGACATGTAATTCACATAAGCTTGGATATAAAAATTTCTAAAGGAAAAGGGAATGGTCATATAAAATATATTCACCATAAATTGATGAATTATAAATCTAATATGATATTTTTAGTTAATTTAGATCTATTTCCAATATTCCCAACTTCTTAGAATTTATCTCATGTCATGGAAAAAAAATTCAAGTATCCTGGTGCATCATAGGACAAAGTAAACTAGATTAGTGTATCCTTTCTACTCTATGGTTGGGCCCATGATGTCCTGCAGATGGGGATAAATAATAAAAATCCATCATACCCATTAATTTTTTCTTTGGGATACACCTTATAATGATTAAATCTCTAGAAGAGTGAAAAAAATTGAATCTTAATGTTTTACCTCATCCAAAATTATTTTTCACCATTAAAGGGAGAGATTGAGATGAAGCACTCTCAATGAGACATAGTTTTATATACTCGAGAATCATAACTAAGGATTAAATTTTAAAATTAAAAACTAATCATTCAAAAATTCCTTTTAGATATCTCAATTAACTTCCCTCTCAAGGTGAGGCAATAATCGTCTTGAAAGATAGTCCAAAAAATGATTTTCAGTGCCCTTATTATCTTGTATTTTAAGATTGAACTCTTAAAGAAGAAGGAACCATGAAATAAAATGTTGGTTTATATATATATATTGTTATGAATGTACTTAAGGGCCACATGATCCATGTAAACAATCAACTTTGAAATCTATTTATATGACCAAAATTAATAAAAAGGACACACTATAGGTAATATTTTTTGTGTTATTTTTTAGTTAATTCTGAATTTATTCAATTATAAAATTTCATAATGTATTTTATGAACTTTATTTCTAAAAAACTTCCCAATAATTTACATTATGACAAAATCACTATAATTAAACATTAACTCAAATAGATCATTCCAATTTTTGGAAATCATAACTAAGGATTCTACAAAATTTTGTTAATGTAATTTAAATTCCATCATATATGAATAATCAAATTCAAGTATAGAATCCTTCATAAAGATATTTTTCAAATTTTTTGCAATTTTAGATACATATCTAAAAAAACTTTGATTAAAGCCTATATATCAAAGAAAAATTTTGACTACCCAGATTGAAGTTGTTATAAGAAATTGAGTGATTACTTCAATCTTGGTTGGATCAACCTCAATTAATTTTTTGATAGTTTTTTTAAAAATTAATTCCATCTTGTACCATAAAATAAAACTTCCCCATATTGAGAATCAATATTTTTTATTCACATATTTATAAGAAAAGATATATATTTCTTAAGAATAGGAAAGTTTAAATTTCTTCCATAGAGAATCTTCCATGAAAACCTCTAGGGTGTTTTACACCATGTTTTGAAAGGTATCTAATAATAAACAATTGGAAATAAGATAGAGTGTTTCACATATCAAACAACATTTTATGGAAGGTGAATGTACCATTAAATCGTATAAACATACAATTTTATAGATTTCCAATTTTAATGGTTATACCTTGAATAACCATATAGGATGTAGTATAAATTACTCCCTACTAACTGATCTAACATTTTATTAATGAATGAAAGTGGGAAATGGTTTTTAAATGTGGTATAATTCATCTTACAGTAGTCTACACATGATCACTTTTCTATTATCATCCTCATTGGTTTCAAATCATTATTCTCATTTGATATCACTAAAATTATAACATTTTTAGGCACAAATTTTATCATTATTACTCATGAGATATCTGAGATAAGATAATTTATATCCTCATCAAGAAACTTAATCACTTTATTTATAACCACCTCCATCATGGGAGGGTTTGACCTTCTTTGTTGTTGGAGAGATAACTTTGTACCTTCCTCTAAAATCACCTTTTGGGTTTTAATTCTAGGGATGATTACTTTATGGTGGGAAATGGGCTAGACACTAGCTTTGTTCCTTATCCTAAAAACTTATAACACATCAATTTTTAGATAATTAGGGATATAAGATTTCAATATTTTTAGAAGTGTATCCTTATCCTCTATATATCCACATATCAATGATTATGGGATGTGTTTAATTGTAAATAGGTTTATATAAAGAGAGAAGGAACTAATGGTTCATAATTCTCTCTTTCCAAACTATCTAGAATTATTTCACACTAAAAGAAATGATCACCCTAGCAATATAAAAATTTAACATCCTCATGAAACCGACCGTATTGGAATTCATCAATGAATATATTTTCAAATTATTGGGAGTACTTCATGTAATTGTTTATATATAAAAAATAATTCCCCAATGCGGATATAATAATTTTTTTATTCCATAAGAGATACATGTTTAATTTCCTTTACAACATTTTATATAAATTTTCATCACCTACTCAAAAATGTTGCCTCTTGATAGGCCTCAATAAGAACCTTTCCAGTTATAATGAAGGGCCATACCAAAATTAATAGTATCTCAGCATCTTCTTCCATATCATGTATAATAATTTTGGATAGAAAAATAAATTTCTCAACTTTTACCAACACATCATTTAACATCATTATAGTTCCCAATTACTTGTGTGGTCACAACGGGGGGGGGGGGGATTGGTGTTAACTAGTTTTCTAAATTATTTTATATTTTAATTACCACTATTAATTTTATAATTTTTTAACCTATTAGGTTGAATGGATATTATTATAAATTATAAACACACCACACCACAAGAAAACAAGTTATTAAGAAATAATAAAAACACGTGATATTTTTAATATATTTTACCCTAATGTGGTTGAATTCATCCTTGATATGTTTGGGATGAGTCTAAGACATAGATATAAAATAATATAATCAATTAAATTCTAGTGTTGAAGACATCATTATTTACCTTTGAGTATATCTCCCAAATAACCTATTCCATCTATTGATAGATTTTAAGATATCCCAATTCATTTTTTATACTAGATTCCACTTGCTTAAAATTATTCCTACCAAACTCACTAATCAATAAGATCTTCCTCTTTTATTATGAATTTCACCACATCAACTGATAATATATCCTCTTCCAAAAATTATCTTTGAAATCCAATATGTATTATACTGTAGTATCTTATAAGTCTTCCTTTTCCTCCACATATCAGATTTAGAATGATCAAAACATGAATATTACTAGTACATTCATGTTATCTTCTCCCCCCACAATAACAAAAAATTCAATATCCAGTAGAAATTTCAGAAGTAAAATCTCACTCGTCTTTCTCACTCAATCTTCTTATTATTTTTCTTTAAGATTCTCAATACAATGAATATTTATATGTGCAGAAGTAGTGATATCCTTGATCAACTCTCTCTTATTAATTATTCACATTCTTTATTCTCTTATTATTTTTAAAATTATTGGAAATGTAGTAGTACAACCATATCAACTTATTTTTTTTATTCTTCTTCCTCGATAAAAAATATCTATTCTCCCTAAATATCATTAAATTTTCTATTAATAAATTTCTATGGTACAAAAAAATCTATAAGAATTATAGTATTAGTTTCCTCTATCAATATCCACACCCTTCCACAACCAAATTTTCTACTTATTCATCTTTTTTATAACCATCCTCTTGACCAACCACATAAATATTTTTCATATTATGAATATGTAAATTATATGATAATGAACATAATGATATTTTCAGTATTATTAACTTAATCATGGGGGTCTTCCCCCTAATACATGGATTTTTTAATTCTAAAAAATTTCCCCATGATCTCAAAATATTATTTTTCTAACAGACTATCTCATTTGATATTCCATAAATACATAAGATACACTTTAAAACTATTTAAATATTTATCCCAATAAAACTTACACTTTTTATCTATATATTCATGAAAAGATATTCTCAATTAATTCACATTTAATTACCTAAAAAACTATGCGTCAAATTTATCCTTTATTCTATTTTGAATTTACTCATAAAAGAAAATTTTAATCTATTTTTACATTATCACATACAGTAAACCCTTCCAGTGTGAGTTTCTTATCTATGATGAATAACTCTTCTACACAATATTTTATCACCATTAGCCTTGGATCCCATCACATTTTAATCAACAACATATTGATATTGATGATTTTAACATTATCAAAACATCACTTGATTTCATTATATATAATTATGAAATGTTTCAAACTGATAAACCATATATATGAAATAAAATATATTTTATATCAGTTCTATGGGCTCAATAATATCTTATGTATCACTTGAAAGATTAGTGTAAATATTATGAATACTGACCAATATCATATGTATACTCTATAATATATAACATATCATTAGTGTATCCTTGATACATTACCAAAGTATACTCATAATTTTATTTAAAATGTTATATATCATCTAGAATATATTATGTATCAATATATATAACTTCTGTATTCTCCAAAGTATCTTATGTATCATAGTTTAGCATTTATTTTACCACATTTTTATATAAACTTCATCATAAATATGTCTTATAAATTGGGATATATTATATATCAGTAAGAAAACCATACATATGATATAAATTATGTTATATATCATGATAAACTCATATTTTTCATTACATTTCAATGATATAATGTTATGTATCATAGAAATAATTGGTATTTTATTAGTATTCTTCTAATGAGCAGTCTTATTTAAGAATTTCCCAATTCTTCATCTCCAACTCATAATTATAGAACTACTTTGATAGAGCTAAACACCTCTTCATACATTCTCCAAGTATCTATAATCACTCTAATTTATCTTAAAAACAGTATTAACTTTATGTATATATTCAACCTTCCTAAAACTCTCAAAAATATTCAAAAACAATATTATATCCTATATAAGTACTCTTATTGTGTATTTTAGTAAATATCCATTTCCTCAATTAATTTTTTATTATTTTCAATAATTTTTTTTAATAATTATGCTCAATAAATACATCACCCTTATCTATTCTCCACTATTTAGATCTCAGTGAATTCAAAATAAAATATATATTCTTTTTTATTATAGTATGTTTCATGCATAATAATCCAATGGTGGTCTGTAGCTCTCTAAACAACTTTTTTACTTCTTAAATCATAAATTTTCTATATTTTCAATAGGAAAATTTTCATAATAAGTATGTATCATGTGGTAGACATTTTTTTTATCTTACAAGATCACATTTTAGTGATTCTCTTTATGTTTTTCTCAACATTCATCATATGTTAAGGATGGTTCCTTGAATCTAAATATCCAAAAAACACCAAGAAATAATAGTCTTAATATTAAATATAAATCTATGACATCATCTCAATATATTATGTTTGTCTTATTTTATAACTTAATAATGGATATTTCTTAATATATCCAATGGTAGAAGACATATATAATAATTATTAGAACTATATTTTTATCTAATATCGACTATATTATCATTTCCAGCTTCTCAATATCTTCATCTATTATTGAAAAAATACAAAACTAAAAATACTTAAGGAATTTGAAGCCTATTTGGATATTTTATTGAGTGATTAACCATTTAAAGTCTCAATTGATTGGGATTAATTTCTTTTGACCCCAAATTTTAAAAAACCCATAAATTCATGAGATTGGTTCTTTCTACTAAGTTGTATAGATCATTCCCGACTCACATGAGTTGATGGTACAAAGGATGAAAAAACTCCCAAGATATTATAGCTTCATTGGGATTTCATATTTCACCACCATCAAGCACTCATTATATTGAGAAATGGTTCCCAAATATTCTATCTTTATTTTATTTCACAATAATTATTTCATGAAATTGATATATTTAATGATTTGGGTTAATTTTTTAATAAAGTTAATGATTATTTAGATCATAGAAAAAACCTATAAATATGATAATAAATTTTTATTCCATCTTCCTTTGATTTATATGACCCAAAAAAATTAAAGGATGTACAAAATTTTTAACCACCACATTTCCTTTCTACCGAGATACTTCTTTTCCCTTAGGAGAGACTCTTCTTATTATTTTTCTCAATATTAACTTCTAATTAAATATGATTTAAGAAATTATAATCCTTATCAATATCAAACTTTAGTTTCTTTTTATTCCTTGGTTGTGAATGTTCTTCTACATGCCTCATGATCAATTCCTTATCCTCCTCTATAAGGTTCTTCTCTCTATTTCCTAGAAGTGTACCCGATTGTATCTATGAGAATTTATTAGTAAGATACCCAATATATTATTCATAGATTTGAATGGTGGTATCCTATTTCTAGGAAAAAAATTTAGTGTATGTGATGAACTAAGAAATAATTTATTCCAAATAATTTTTTTTCCTACTATGATTGTTAATAAACGTTTGATAGTTTCAGAGGTGGATGATTAGTGTGAAGTTATTAATAAATTTTTTATTGTTATATCCAATTTTGTAATTGGTTCCCTTGTTGTGGGTGTGGATGATGATTTTGATATTCTAACTGAGCATAACTAGGAGGAATTTGAGTCCTTAGTTATTGAAATTATTGTTATTATGAACCCCAAATAAAATATAAATTGTACTTACATGAAAGATTTTTGATAATCTAAAAAATATTCCATCATGGATTTTATAAAACATAATTCACCTCACCTATAGAGGTACATTAACTTGTACTTGGGAATTCAATTATAGAATTATTGATTCCACACTTAATACACGTTGAGTGTTGAATTTCATTCATCAATACAATGGTGTTGAGTTGAGAAAATTCAATATTTTTTGAAAAAGTTTCTAATTGAGATTATTACATAGTATTTAGCATCAAAATTATACAAGTCTCTTTTATCTGTTCCTTTTTATGAGTTGTATAAGAAAACTATTAGCTGTGCCAAACCTTGAATCTATATGATTTTTTTGATATAGTTTTAAGTAAACCTAATGAATTTTTAAAAATTATGAGTTCTTGATGTATTATTAGGGAATTGGGGATTAATTTTGGGATAAAAATACATATGGTGGGATATCTTTATGTTGACAGATTCTACTGGTACCCCTATCTTTGTAATGAGAATTTAGTTCGAAAAATAGGGGTAGTGGACTCAGGTGGGCCACCGGGTGGATAGTGACCAATAAGTGGGTACTCATGGACTATTGAGTACTTAGTGGTGGGACAGAGGGTACCCATCGAGATCCTACTTATTATTTTAATAATTATTTTAATTTAATAATAAGTTTTTTAAAATATTTTTTCATGAAAAATGATTCTAATTTCCTATAACAGTAGCCAAGCTCCTTTTTTCCTCTCCCATTCCTTATTTTTATTTATGTTGTGGTTTTCATTTTTTAAGCTCAGATCAGGATCTCATTCATCATGTTGGGTTTTTATGGGTGGGCATAGCACTCCTCTTCACACTATTTTTTCTTCCATTCACTATTTCACCATAAATATTTAGTCGACCCATAATATGCATGGTTTTGTTTGGTTTTCTGATTTCTTTCATTCGATGTGTAATCGGCCAACACACAGTGATTAGAAAGGCTTATCATCCCCAGGTAAGTGGTCTCTTAATTTATTGATGTTTTTTATTCATATGGAATACTTTATATGAAATAAGATAAATTAAATGTTTCTGTGTATTCCCTAAATCAAAATTAAAATAGTTTCTTTAATTTCATTTTATGTGTGTGGAACCTAATATATGTGAGTTAGTTATGTGAGGGGTGAGTTGACATCATTGGTCACCAATGTCCATTTTACATGTGAAGTTATATATGAACCCATTTATTTAGATTCTGAATGTGTGTTTAATCCTGATACTTATTCCTAAGAACAAGTAGGGTGTCCAATACTATTACTTGATAAGGAATTCATTGAGAAAGTTCTATTATAGGGGTGACTGGGCCTTAGAATTAAACTTTGACATGGTTTTATGGTATAAGAGAATATCAATTGGAATATTCATAATTAATTTTTTTTTACTATTTTTAAAATGATATATCATTCATTTTATTGGTTTCATGGTGTGTGGTGGTTCCTCATCCACAAAAATTTAGTCAATTATGGTATATCATCCACTTGAATAAGGATGATGATCCATCATTCACCATAAAGTCAATGAAATAGTGTAACCTCATTAAATTTTTAAATGTTTTATTAGTGGTATATCATCCTCTTGGTATTTTTTATTTCTAAAACATTATCCACCTATGATATGTGTCCTAGTGGTACCTCTTCCACTGGTTTATTTACCACTCGAGATGTTACAATAGCAGATAATCATACCTCTAAAGATGATATTTGTGGTTCATTTTCAACCAATGGATGTATACTAGTGGATATTTATCCACATGGAAAACTAGGATAGATGTATGTCATCCATCTCAAGAGTGATATTAGGGGTATATCATCCACCATGTTCCTATGTATTAGTGGTGTAGAATCTACTTGAGATGTATATCATTGGTACATAATCCACCTATGATTAGAAATATTAGTGAATATTATACCTATGATTAGTGATTATTTGTTTATTAAGTGATTTCTTGTTCACAAATGACATTGGGTTGGGGATGGATCATCCACTAGGATCGGTTGAGATGGTGATTCAATATTCATCAAGTATATATTATGGTGATATCTCATTCACCATAATTTTTATACAAGTATTTATATACCATTCTTTCTCAAGGCCGACTTAGAACATGAGTATATAATTCTATTCTAGTATCATCAAATATGGTTATAGATATATGTGGTTTAGTGAGAGAAGTCCATGGGGTTAAATATCATTTAGTGATTTTTTATTTCCTTAGTATAACTTTATATCGATCATGAACATGTATTTATTATACCTTCTAGGGACACCATTGGTGGTGTAATATTGAGTTTTAATCACTCCCTAATTTCATGACATGGTTGTATAATTCATATTTCATGAACCAGTAGGAGTGAGGCCCCTGATACATTGTATGGGTAAGTTGGTAAAGCTTAGTTGGAGTTGGAAGATGGGACCGAGCTGGGACTCAGGACCGGTTTTCTAGATGTATCCTTCAAATTTTTTACTATTGTGCCTAATTTTATATATTCTACTAATGGATTATCTTGTTTATATTTTATTAAATGTCTAATATCTACAAAAATTCATTTTGATACAATATGTTTTGTATATTTTCTTTTAGCTAGAAATTAGCTATGTTGTTTATCATATGATTCTACTATATTAGGAAAACAACTTCTTGATATAGCTTATGCTCTATTTTGATAACTATATATACCTGAGGGTGTAGTCAGCCCACATATTATATGTTGAACCTTGCTACAAGTTGGCAACAATTTTCATTATGGGAGGCATGTTTGAGGTATATAGAGAGCTGATTTGGCCACAATGGAGGTGAACCCAACTAATGACGTTTCAAATTGGTATCAAAGCCTTATTTTTTATTATTATTTGGGGTAAGGTAGGAATAACATAGGATGTGTTTAGGCTTGATAAATATCCTATTCCTAAGAGTATATAACACGTGTATGAGGAAAGTCCATGTTACTATGGATGGTATGATTATTCTTATTTTTTTATAATTCGATTAATTTTTATAAATATGATGAATTATGATATTTATTTATTGTTTATGAGTTTTTACTCTTGACATGAGGTGGTAATAGAGATGTGATCATGTATAATTAATGTCTTTTGGGGATCAAATGACACTCAAATGGTTTTCGATGATTGATATTTTGGTTACAATATAGGGGTTTTCCATTCAAAGTGTTAAAAATTAGTTATATGAAGTTTTCTTATATAACATCTTAGTGTAACTATACTTGATAAACCCATTTATACTAATTAAAATTGATTTTTTAATATTGTTATATACCCCTTTGTGATATTATACCCAACTCTAGTGTTGGTAGGTTTATCTAGACTCAAGCCTACATGTGAAACCCTTGTATCATATGGTGTGCATTTAGGGTAGAGTGACATGTGCCTATTAGTACTTAACCTCAAACATGATGTTTAGAACATTGATAGAAATGTATTATGAGTCATTTTATTGGAATTATACAGATATAAAACTATGTATATATCCATTTGAGTATTATAAATGATTATATGAGCATGAAAAACAGATAATAGATCTAGAGTTTTATATTGTTCTTATTTATTCATATTGATCGACAATTTAATAAGAGTATACTTTAGGCCTTCAAGTCTCTGGTGAATGGGGTTCCATGATCCATGAGGACCATATATTATCGGACTCATCTATTATAGTTATAGGATGCACTCCTCTTTATGGTTGAGAGTATACCATAGACTATAGGGTTTTGAATAGAATCAATAAAAACTACATATGATCATCAAGAGACACACCATAATAGAAGGGTGAATATTTACATATAAATTATTTTGGGACCAAAAAATCATTGGTGGTACATTATAGTCCTAAAATAATAGTATGAAGGTCTATTGTGGACAAAATTTCAGTATATATTCATCAAAAAGTTTTTTAGGGAGACTCTGAGAGCTAACATATATTGGGAGTTCATGCATTTGATGTAGGGGTCATGTTATTAATATACTATGCGACCTTCTTTAATGACATGTTGTGATTTTCACCAGTGATGATGGGTGATGAGTCAATTAGATTTAAGAGTTTTGATGATGTCCTAAGGAACTCAATTATATCTCACATGAATATCATTTGAATGGAATCCTTCTCAATGGTCATGATCTAGGACCTGATTAAAAAGTGTAACTAGATTGTGGGAAGATCATATTTACCATATACTTGCTCTTATAGGGATATAAGTGGGTCATTAGAATTTAATAAGTGGATGTTTGATGAGTCTATCTAGAAAATATATAGATAAAGTAAACCATAAAAGGTATTTTCACTTCCTTAGATAGGGAAAGGCTTGGTTTAGTGTTATCAATGTGACTAGTAGGGATGTATCTGGCCAAATTGTGATAAGAAACTGAAGAAGTGCCACACCTCTAAGGAGATATGGAATCTATAGATGTGTTGTGGAATCCCACCATGGCTAACTGGCAGGATTGTATTTGGTTAGATTTAGGGTGTAGGGGAAGGTCTAATAATGCATCATTAGTTATGAAATCAGGGATCCTTTGACAATTTAGGTCATGAAGGAGTTTATTTTTACTATAATAAGGGGAATGAATGCTAGTAGACAAATGTACCTCAGGGGAGTTAGATTACAAGAACTCAAGGATAGTTTTTATTATATATTTATGACATTGAGCATATATCTATAATGCTAGGTGGGTATCCATCTACTATTAGATGAATACTTCTTTTGTAATCAACCATAAAAGATATTCAATTTGATAAATATGCATCACACCCATTCATATTATATAGTTTGTGAATTGAGTATTAGTATAGAGTATGAGTATGGGGTGTTGTCTATCAGCATTCCCCTGAGGGTGTAATAAATTGTTCTCTAAGAATGTACTATAGTGATCAATGTACATAGGATTATTTGTGATTTACTCATGTTGGAGATCCATAGTTTCGATGTAATCTTTAGGATTGATTAATTGAATATTTATAGAGAACACATCAAATTATATCATTGATGGGTATCATTAACATATGTAGAGAGTGATTTCGATACCTATTTTAGTGAATGGAATTTTTAAGTAACCCATTTGGGATGGGTCGATCAGTAACTTAAAAAAATCATAACCATGTTTTCAAGTATTTATTTGAGAGATGAGGAGACACACCAAGAAGTATTTCTCATTATTATTGATCTATTCTAGGATTTTTCTTTATATATTTATTGGAATTTATTTATGAGAATGAGATCATGTTCATGATCATGCTTATTCTTTTAATAAATATCATATCCATTCCTTTCTATAGGATTTTCTATATAGAAACTCAATAGAAAATGTCCTCACTAGAGGTGAAGATATTTTTTCACCAAAGAATGTTTCCATTAGGATGGTATTATATTTTTCTATATGAAAATGTATAGATAGTTTTAGTTGTTTGTGGATTATAATAAGTAGAACTAGGTTATGCTTAAGAACCAGTATCCTCTTTCATGTGTCAATGAACTATTAAATCCGATGAGAGAATATAGGTGGTTATTTTAGATTAACATGAGATTTGGATATTATCAGTTGAGTGTGAGGACATAAAATATTTTATATACTAATTTTATGATAATATACGACCTTTAATATTATCTTGTGATGCTTTTTATATTGAATAACACACTAGAAGTGTTTATGGAAAGATGAATAGGACTTTAAATCCTCATTTAGATTCATTGATGGTAAAATTTGTTAATGAAATTTTTGTGTAATAATAGCTGAGAGACTATCACACCCATTATCTGGAGATTTTTTTGAGTACAATGAAGGAACATTGGCTATATAACAAGTTATAGAATTATTAGTTTTAGATCAGTGGGGTTCACTGTTTTTGTAATGAGCCAATATTTTATCAATGAAATTCCCTTATTATTATTATTTATTATAGTATAATCATATAATATTACATATAGAACACAATTCAAACCTTATAAATTAATAATGAGTGAAACAAAAGGTATCTCTAGAAGTTAAGGAACATATACCGATGAAATAGTAACTTGACCTTTATAATAGCAATGTGACCTTTATAAATAGTAAATAGGCCAATTGAATAGTAACCTCACTAAAGAAAGTATAATTAAAATTTATCCATCTTATAAGTTAAAATATTATATAAATATATCATAGCATAAGTAAGTAAATATTTTAAAAATTATTAATTAAGTGTTGGTATTTTTGTAGGTCATGTATATTTAATTATTATTATTTTGACTAATTTAATAAATTAAAAGAAAATTTATTTTCTTAATATTTATTGATAAATTATTAGTTTTATGTCTTATAATCATAGAATAATTTTATGAGACCTTAATTAATTTTTTAAAGTGTTAGTAAAGTAGTTTTAACTTTAAAATTTTTATTTTTCAGGAAAATTATTATTTTACTAAAAAATTATTCTCATAAAATGGAGTTCATTTTTTAATTCTACACATAGAAAAATGGTTTCGGTTAATTTTTAGGATTTTTCGAAAATACATGAATTTTTGGTGAATAATAAAATATGATAATTAAGGATAAATGATAAATAAATGAATTTTTGCATCGTGCTTGAGTCAGGGATGATGTAAATTGCCATTTTTTTGAACTCACATGCACATATTACTATTTTTTGTCACAAGAATCATTGTTATTTCTTTTCTTGAGGAAAATAATAAAATATTGAAAAAAATATTGTGAAAACCCTCCTCTCCTCCGCTATAAAAACCACCCTCACCCCCTCTTCTCTTCACTCATTTAAATCCTTTTTCATTTTCTAAATTCTGATTAAATATCTCCATAATCCCCTATCCCTAATCCAATAGACCATGGTCTCTTAAAAAGAAAAAAATCCTCTTTCTTAAATAAGTTCTAAATGAAGATATATTCAAGAGGTAAATTCCACTTTTTATTTATTTTATTTTCTTTCAAGTTTTATTCTTTTATTTTTCTTTCCTCACTTCCTTTCATCCAAATTTTATGACAACTCTAGTAACTTTCAGGTACTATAATTTTGTTTTGAAAGTGGAATAATATTTTATCATCTCTCATTTCCCCTCCTTTTATAATAGAAATGAAAATACCATCCGAGATGTGTTAATTTCTCATATTCAAGGATGACGGGTTTTCAATTTCTTTTACTGTATTCAATTCTGGTAATGAAACAATTTTTATGGTTTCACCAGTCTAATATATATATATATATATATATATTATTTCTTATTTAATCTTATTTAATATTTTTTACACATGATATAAATTGATAAAGAAAAATTTGTTCGATGTGATCCAAAAACCACCAATTAACTAAAATGATTATCATTAATGATTCATCTTCACTCAAAATAAACAAATTAATTTTATAACCATGTAATATTATGGTTTTTCACTAATAAAATAAAACTTAAATTCTGGACAACTATTCCCATCTTACATGTTTATCCTTACATGTATATAATTAAGCCAATCATGAAAACCAAGGAAACAAACACTCTCAAACAATGAAATTGAACCTCATAACCCATCAAAAAGGTCATGAATGAACTTAATAAGGTTATAATAAATAAATAACATGAATAATAGGTTCAATTAATATTAATTAATGAATTTTATTTTGTTATCCATGACATTAAGATCAAGGTAAGAACACTATCAGACTTAAGATAAGGGATTCTACCCGAACCTTAATATTCTATTGGGTTGCTCTATCTTTCTTTTTACCCAAATAAAGTTATCCTTTATTTTCATGTAAATATTCTAAAATATCTGGTACCAAGATCTAATCATCATTCTATTTTGGGTATATACATGTTTTTTTGGGGTTCCCTCCTCAAACTTCATGATAAGCAACCTCATTTAAGGGAACTTCTCGAATTCTTACCCATTTTCGTGTACACTATATAAATTTTTTTAATACACCATTGTTTTCATAAAATCAATATTTTTATTATGAAACCCTTCTTTGTTCACTAATTATTTTATATAAAATATTATTCCCTTTTATGTTTTAAATGACTTTGATATTTTCCTTTATTCAAACTAAAATGTTTTAATTCTAATGTTTCTTAAGTAATATTTTTACATGTTATTACTACAAGTGACATCAATTTTAATGATATATGACTATTATACCCTATTATTTTCTATTTATTATCAATAATTTCCCTTCATGAAAATTCCTATTATAATCCCATTTGTTATGATTTATGACATGACTATGATACCCAATTCTTACAATGGGTAACCCTTATGTTTATGTGTGATTAATTATGAATGATTATATATATGGAAACAATATTCATCATCATGTTAGGATGGGTGAACCCAGATAGAGCTCCAATGCATGGGGTAAAGTTACATCTTGTGAGACATTATGTGAAATGGTCTTGGCGGTTTTGCTTGACTCGTGCTACCATGGGAAAAGGTCTTGGTGGTTAACCTTGACTTGTGTTCCTATATGTACAATGAGCCTTGAATCAGGATAATGTCATGTTTTATGTTTCTTTAAAATTAATATGAATCCACATTTATATGATCCCATGTTTATATGTTGTGATTACATATGTTCCATGCCTTTTTATATCATTATGTTATGCCTTATAAACCATGTGCTAAAGCTTTATTCTTATGTTTATTCCCTTATTGGTATTTTTAGCTCATCCCTTCATTAATGTTGTTACAAAGTTATCATATGAAGATGTATGATCATAATGGAATTTATTATCTCTTTATGAATACTAAACAAATAAACTCTATATTTAGTCCCATGTTTTAAGTTTTATGTACCTAGTCTTCCAAGATACTAGGCTCTGCGATCCTTGGCTTGTAATATGATGCTTTACTATGATTAAAATAATGTAATGAAATGTGTAAAAGTTTAGGGTAAATATAGTTGGTATCATATAATGGTCTAGTTATTTTTGGATATTATGAATAGAGCACTTTAGTTAGAACCTTAGGGATAAGACCAAGTGTAAGAACAAAGCCCTAAATTTTGGTAAGTATAGAGTAAGTGCTTTATCAAGAAAATAAATCCCTCTATGGATACAAATAAGTGTATGTGTATCTAGAAAATATGTATCTAGGGGTAAAACCCAAAAACACCTATTTGGGCTAGACTTGAATGTGAACTGGTGCACGACAATAGGCCTTATTGCACTCTTGTTTTGATGCTCCTGGGGGATATGTTTTGGTATATTCCTAAGTTTAGTACAAAACATTATTAATTGAAGAAACAAAGATTCCATAAGAATATATGTTATGAAACAAATCAACGATGAACTATATTTAAACTTAGGGAATCACAAGTTAGTATATTCTTTTCATTTACAAGTTTACCATTTTATGTTTAAAGTTTCCTTTTAATTCTTAATAGCTATCTATTCAAGACCTCTAATTGTATGTTATTTTTATTAGTTAATGTAGGGAAATAGAATAACACATTCCAACAATCAATGTGATATGTAATGTGATGATTTCTCTAATGATATACAAAATAGAATGGGAAAGGGTGCTCAAAATTTCATGATATTACATGATCAGGTGGATCAAGTTATGAATAATAACATGAATCATGTGTAAATCCTTCCTCCTCCAAAGAAAGAGAAAGTTGACATTGAATCCTTCATGTGTAAAAGGAATCCCATGTTTAAGGGATCTTTAGATCCCCTCCTCATGGAACAGTGGATTGAATCCATTGAAAAGATATACTCTTTCCTCCAGTGCTCTGTAGAAGAGAAATTCGTATTGGAGGTCTGTCATTTTGATGGGGAAGCTAATCAATAGTGGAAACTGATCCGGAATACGAAGTCCCGGTAAGAAATTGATTCCATGGATTGGGAGGAATTCCAGAAAATGTTTTTCATGGAATATTTTTCCCAAAACATCTATCTTAATATTAAAAGAAAATTCCTCAGGCTCAAGTAGAAGGAAGATTAGTCCATCAAGGTGTATGAAGAAAACTTCACAAGGCTTTCAAGATACATCTCTGGATTTGTCATGAACACTGAAACTGAGGGGGATCACTTCTTTAGTGGACTAAAGTTGAGTCTAAAATTGTGTTAGTGATTCGTGACATCAATATTTAAGAAGATATTGTTCATTATGCCCTCATGGATGAAATGGAGATCGAAGACTCTTAGTGGTCTCGTGGGCCTAATGAAAAAAAGTTGAAAATGAAGTCTAATACAGGTGGTTCAGAAAATAAATACCATGATAGAAAGAAGACGAAAATCCCATGTGTAAAAATTGTGGGAAGAATCATCCTGGGAACTATCTAAAGGGAACAAAGAATTGCTTCAAATGTGGAAATAAGATACATCTTGAAAAGAACTTCAGAAGGGATATGAAGAATTCCACTAATGTGGAAGAAGAAAGGAAGGTTTATATCAACTCTCATATTTTAGTTCTGTGTTACAACTGCAAGGATCATGGGAATTATGTGAACAATTTCTCTAAGCCAAGGGTTATTGGAGGAAATCAACAACAACCTCCAAGGAAACAAGGAAGGGATTGTTATATCACTATTGCTGAGGTGGATTCAGACCATGATGTGGTGTCAGGTATACAGGTTGTTCATTCAAGAATATAGAAAATACTA
Organism: Viscum album; assembly: GCA_963277665.1. Taxonomy (NCBI): domain Eukaryota; kingdom Viridiplantae; phylum Streptophyta; class Magnoliopsida; order Santalales; family Viscaceae; genus Viscum; species Viscum album. The sequence goes on from OY728128.1 coordinate 615,994,355, forward strand.
TTTGATTTTGGTTCTACACATTCTTTCATATCTTTCAAGTTTAGTAGAACTATTCAAACACCACATCAAAATTTGGAGTTTGAGTTATCTGTGAGAACATATAATGGGGAAATTATGGAATAAGAGGTTCACAACTCCTCCCTGATAAATGATTGTGGATTGAACCACCCAAAAAATCTTTTCATATTCTCATTGGTGGAGTTCGATTCTATCATGGGCATGGATTTTCTATCTTTATATAATGACAACATCAATTATCAAGAAAGGAAGATCACTCTTCACATCCCAAAGCATCCTCCAATTATTTATAAGTTCAAGGAATAAGTTGAATCTCTTATAGAATCTTTGTCTCAAGTTTGGATATTACTACCTTACGAGCAAGAATGTCTATCTCAAATGATTGAGATAAAAGGAGATGATACTTCTCAAAGATATTTCCATCATGAGCGATTGCACTGATATATTCCATGATGAATTTCTTGGTCTTCCTCTATATCTAGAGTTTGAGTTCTCAATTGAAGTTATTCCTATATAACTACCTATATCAAAGACACCATATAGAATGTCCACCATTGAGCTAGAAGATCTGAATAAACAGTTACAGGAGAAGCTAGAGGAGGGTTTTTTATGACCATGTGCTTCACTACAGGGTGTGCTAATCCTCTTCGTCAAAAAAAAGGATGGATCAGTGCACCTCTCTATTGATTATCATGACCTAAATAAAATCAGGATAAAGAAAAAATATCCCCTACCATGGATAGATGACTTGTTATATCATCTTTTTGGGGCTAGTTATTTCTTTAAGGTGGACATTCGGTCAGGATATCACCAATTAAAGGTGAGGAAAGAAGATATTCCCAAGACTAAATTTCTAACAAGGTATGAACGCCATGAGTTCATAGTGATTCCATTTTGACTCACTAAATCTCCAATAATTTTTATGGATCTGATGTATAAAGTCTTTAGATATTACCTTAAAAATTTTGTGGTAGTCTTTATCGATGATATTTTGATATACTGTAAGAGAAATGAGGATCATGAGGAGAATCTGAATACTATTCTAAATACTTTGTGAAGGGAGAAAATTTAAGAAAAGTATAGTTAATATGAGTTTTGGATAGAGGATGTATCATTATTGGGGTATGTTATCATCCAAAAAATGGATATCTGTGGACCCTTACAAGATAAAGGAAATTGAAGAGTGGCCTAGGACAACCTATGTAACGAAGATATGTAGCTTCCGTTGTCTATCTAGGTATTACCGATGATTAGCGAAGAAATTTTCCTGATTTAAAAACTCAATGACCAAGCTGACACAGAAGGGAGTAATGTTTTTCTGGACTTAAGAGTGTGAGGAAATATTTAAGGAGCTCAAAAGAGGCTTATCATTGCACAAATACTCACAATCATGATAAGTGGAGAACTATTTTTGGTGTACAATAATTCTTAAAAGAAGGGATTAGGCTGTGTGATGATGAAAAATGATAATGTGATAACTTATGCCTCAAGGAATTTGAAAATCCATGAATAAAACTATCCCACGCATGATCAGGAGTTGGCAGATGTGATATTTGGGTTGAAAATCTAGAAGTATTATCTCTATGGGGAGAAGTGTGAGATATATATTGATCAAAAGAGTCTTAAATATATATTCAAATATAAATATATTAATATACTCCAATGAATATGGTTATATATCATCAGGGATTATGATTTCTCAATCCACCACCATCCTAGTAAGAAAAATAAGGTGGCAGAAAAACAAATTAGAAAGGATCCATCATTTTTATCAATGATGAGAGTTAAAAAATATCCATTCTTCTTAGATTTTCATAGGATGGAAATAGGAATAATTAAGGTAGTAACATCATCAATTATTTCTCAAATGATTTCTCGACCATCCCTCATGGAGAAAATAAATTATGCGAGAAGAAAAGTTGTGGGGATTTTGAAAAGGGTGGAAGCAATTTAGAATGGAAATTTCTACGAGTTCATGATTGTCGAGGAAGGAGTTGTAAGATTTTCATCACAATTATTTTTACCATCCAATATATATATAAATAAGGAGATTTTGAATGACAAACATAGATCAACCTTCTCTATTCACCCATGGAGCACAAAGATGTATCAAGATCTCCGAGAGAACTTTTGGTGGGACAATATGAAGAACGAGATTGTTGAATATACATCAAAGTGCCTAGTATGTAAAAAAGTGAAGGATGAAATATTGGAGTCTAAGGGTACGATTAAAACACTACCCATACTACCATGGAAGTTTGAGAACATCACCATGAACTTTTTCACTGGACATCTAAGGACATCAAGAGGAAATAATGCTATATGAGTCATTGTGGATCGTCTTACAAAGACAGCTCACATTTTCTCAATTCGAGAGGACTTATCATTGGATCAACTTGCACAGACATATATCAAAGAGGTGGTAAGGATTCATGGAGTACCACTATCTATTTTATTTGATAGATATTTGAGATTCGCCTTGAAGTTTTGGAAAAGTCTCCAACATGCTCTAAGCACTGAACTAAACTTCAGTACGACTTATTATCCTAAAATTTATGGTCAATATGAGTGAACTATTTAAACATGAGAAACCATTTTGATAGCATGTTATATGGAATTAAAATGAGGGCGGGACAAAAATATTCCACTGGTTGAATTCTCTTACAACAATAGTTTCCACTCTAACATCTGAATGGAACCATATGAAGCCCTTTATGGGAAAAGGTGCAAAACATCGTCATGTTGGGATGATGTCCGTGAGAATAAGATTCGAGGACCTAAAATGGTAGATAAGGTGAAAGAATTTCAAATCATATCAAGGTATCCACAAGTCGACAAAATATTTATGTAGATAGTCGTCAACACGAACTTGAGTTTAAAGTTGGAGACATGGTATTCTTCTACATATCTCCATGGAATAAGCTCATGAGATTTGGAAAGAAACTAAAGCAAAGTCCCAGGTACATCAGCCCCTTCAAGATTCTTGATCGTGTTGGAGAATCGGTGTTTTAACTTGCACATCCACCTACCATGTCAAAAGTACATGATGTCTTACATGTATCCCTCTTAAGTAAGTATATACCCGATCCTTCACATGTACTCTCTTTAGTGGTGGTACGGTTAGAGAATGATCTTTCTTACGAGGAGCATCCAGTGAAGATCTTGGATCATAGAGATAAATTTCAATGCAACAAGACTAATCAACTTGTCAAAGTACTATGGAAGAACCATAAGTAGAAATATTAAACATGAGAACTACTGGAGGAAATGAAGGAAAAGTACCCACAATCGTTTATGGCTTATAATATAAAACGAAATATCAAGGGAGAAATTTCACAAGGGGGGAAGAATGTAATGACCCAATGTTTTATCAATGAAATTCACTTATTATAATTATGTATTATAGTATAATCATATAATATTAAAAATAGAACATAATACAAACCATATAAATTAATAATGGGTGAAACAGAAGGTATCTCTAGATGTTAAGGAATGTATACTGATGAAATAGTAACTTGACCTTTGGAAAAGTAATGCGACCCTTATGAATAGTAAACCATCCAATTGAATAGTAAACTCACTATTGAATGTATAAATAAAATTTATCCATATTATAACTGAAAATATGATATATATATATATATGTATATATATCATTGTATAAGTAAGTAAATATTTAAAAAATTATCAATTAAGTGTTGGTATTTTTGTAAGTCATGTATATTTAATTAAAATTTTATGATTAAATTAATAAATTAAAAGAAAATTTATTTTCATAAAATAAATTCATAAATTATTATTTTTTTGTCTTATCATCATAATATAATTTTATGAGACCTTAAGTAAATTTTCAAAGTGTTAGAAAATCAGTTTTAATTTTAAAATTAATATTTTCGAAGTAAATTATGATTTTAATTAAAAATAAAATTTCACATATTTGGAAAATTATTCTCATAAAATTGAGTTATGTTTTTAATTCTTCACATTGAAAAATTTTTGGGGTGAATTTTTGGTATTTTTCTAAAATACTAGATTTTTGTGAATAGTAAAATATGATAATTTATCATAAATGCTAAATAAATGAATTTCAACATCATGATTGAGTCATTGATGATGTAAATGGACTTTTGTTTTAACTCACATGAAAATATTATTGTTTTTTCACTAGAATAAATAGTATTTTTTTCTTGAGAAAAATAATAATATAATGAATAAAATATTGAGAAAACGCTCCTCTCCTCCACTATAAAACCACCCTCACCCCAGTCTTCTTTTCAATCCTCTAAAGCCCTGTTACATGTATAAATTATGCTAAAATATACCCCTAATACCCTCTACCATGTGAAATATACCTTGGTCTCTTCAAAAGACCAAATCCTCTCCCACAAAGAGGTTCTCAAGGAAGATATATTCAAAAGGTAAATTCCTTTTTTCATTTATTTTATTTTCTTTCATCATATACTTTCATCTAAATATTATGATAACTTAATTACCTTTAATGTACTATTTTTTATGATAATGTAATAGTTATCATCATCTATCCTTTCCCATCCATTTATACTAGAAATGAAAACACTATCCGAGATGAGTTAATTTCTCATATTCCAAGATAGTGGGTTTTCAATTTATTTTACCGTATTCAATTATGGTCATGAAACCATTTTTATGGTTGAACCAGACTATAATATATTTATTATTTATTATTTAAGTTTCTGTAATCTTTTGTATACATAATATTAATTTATAAAGTAAAATATGTTTGTTGTGATCCAAAAACTTCCAATTAACCAAAATGGTTATCATTAATGATTAAGCTCCACTCCAAATAAGTAAATGAATTTTATAATCATGTAATCTTATATATTTTCACTAATAAAATAAAACATCAATTCTGTACAACTGTTCTCATATTACAAGTTTTTCCTTACATGTTTATAAGTAAACCAATCATGAAAACAAAGGAAACAAAGGCTCTCAAATAATGAAATTGAACCTCTTAACCCATAAAAAAGGTCATGAATGAACTTAATAAGGTTATACTATATAAATTATAGGAATAATAGGTTATATAAATATTAATTAATAAATTTAATTTGTTTATCCAGGAAATTTATATCATGGGAAGAACACCATCTGACTTTAGGTAAGGGATTCTACTCGAACCTCTAATATTCCTTTGGGTTTATTTGTCTTTTTTTACCCAAATTCAGTTATCCTTTATTTTAATTTAAATATTTTAAATTTTGTGTATATATTCCAAAATCTTGTCGCAAAATCCAATCATCATTATATTTTGGGGATATAGATGGTTTTAAGTGGTTTCCTCCTCAATACTTTCGGATAAGCAAACCCATTTAAGGGAACTTTCTGAATTTTTACCCATTTTCAAGTACACTATATAATATATTTTTTAGACACCATTATTTTTATATAAACACTCTTTTTATTATGAAAAACTTATTGGTTAACTTTTGGTTTTATATAAAATATTATTCCCTTTTATGTTTTAAATTACCATTGATATTTCCCTTTAACCACACTAAAATGTTTTAATTCTAAAGTTTTTTAAGTACTCTTTTTACATGTTATTACTTCAAGTGAAATAAATTTTCATGATATACTCCCATTATGCCCCATTATTTTCTATGTATGATCAATTCCTTCCCTTCATGTACATTTTTATGATACTCCCATTTGTTATGCTTTATGACATGACTATGATACCCAATTATTACAATAGATAACAATTATGCTTATGTATGATTGATTATGTGTGATTATATATGTGGAAATAATCTTCATGAACATGTTATTATGGGTTCTACCATATAGTGGTCTAATTAATTGGATAAATTTGAGTCTCATGAGATGTTATGTGCAATGGCCTTGGTGTTTAGCCTTGACTCGTGTTATCATGTGCAACGGTCTTGGTGGTTAACCTTGAATTGTGATCCTTTATGTGCAATGAGCCTTAAATCGTGATAAAGTAATGTTTTATGTTGATTCCACATTACTATAAATCCATGTTTATATGATCCCATGTTTATATGTTAATATTACATATGTTCCATGCCTTTTTATATCATTGTGTCATGCCTTCTAACCCATGTGATAAATCTTTATTTTTATGTTTATTCCCTTACATGGATTTTTAGCTCATCCCTTTGTTCATGTTATCCCCGGGTTATCCTATGAGGATGTATGAGAATAATTTATGTTAGTATCTCCTTATGAATACCGGATAATGAAATTTAATGTTTAGTCCCATGTTTTATGTTTTATGCTTTATGTACCTAGTTTTTCAAGACACTAGACTCTACGATCCTTTGCTTGTAATATGATGCTTTAATATTCATACAATCATGTAATGAAATGTGTAAAAGGTTATGGTTTCTATATATTGGGGAAATGATATTTATGCTAGGAATATGAATGGAGTAAAATACTGTTGAGGAAATGGTTTCAATATTCATAGTTTCTCAGGTTTATAAAATTTCTATCAAAGGGACCAATAAGTATTTATAATTGTATGGGCCAAGAAAGGGGGGATGTTTGTGTGTTATGATTCATTCTAGAGATCCCTTATTAAGATAAAATGTTTATTTATTTAAGTGATAGACCATAAAATACTTAAACCATGTAAGGAGAATATATTGTATTGTGATACTTCATGAGTCTGTCTTGGGATAGTTTGGATGTGGGGTGTATTATTGGTCGCTTATGGGTCTATGAAGCTGGGACCACATTAGCAGAACTAGCTGATGCATGATATGAAGATGGAATCTATGATGAATTCTATGATATGTTGGAATCAATACATTTTAGGAGATAAATTCATGGTGTGAACTGACTATAATATTATTATATATAATTTTTCTTAGAGAGACCTACATATTCAAAAAAAAGGTGCGTCAACTACTGATAATATCTTTATTTTTTAGATATTATATATTATTTGGAAGGGTAATTTCATTCATGATGTACTAAGTAGGAATAATCTAGTGAACATAGTGAAAGTGAGTTATAAAATGTTGTAGATGGTGAGAATATTAATTGAGATGCTCCTTAACATTAAGAAGTATTAGGATAGAGTGATCCTGACATATCTGAGTATTACATCCTCACTCCTTATAAATGTGAAGGTGAGTTAGTTATATGAATATGATTACCTAGTGATGAAGGAAAATATATATGGTGGGAATATACTTTATTATTGGTCCCTATATATTTATGATGACCTTTATATATTTGGTGATGTGGTAGTATCTACTAGAATGCATGAGGAGTTGATATTAGATTCAAATCCCTCAAAATTGATTATTTAGGCATGCCTTACCAAGATGTATTATGATATAGAATACCATTTAGGTGTTGGAGGGAATGTTTTAGGCATTCATCCTTGATTTTGGTGGTTCAATGGAGAATAATTTTTTACTCTTAGTGTTTTATCACAATATAAATTATCAAAAATTCATATAGATAGTTAATTTTAATGAATCATATTGAAGGCCATACTGATTACCACTATACTTGTTAGTGGTATGGTAGGTAGTGTTTAATGAACCAAGTGTAATGCAAGATACATCATAGCATATTTGTAAAACCTGGAAGCATTTATAGACTTATTAGAGTTAGAATAGATCATGTTCCAACTGGAAACACAATCCTGTAGGGTTTCAGGTGGGTTATTAGGTATTCCTATGAATAAAACTGTGGTTAGGACACTCAAATATTTGAAGATAGGGGAAGCTGGTGCCAATTTTTATGAGTCCATTGAATATTGTTGAGAGGAATAAAAATATGAAATATAGTTCAGTGATTTCTTTGAGATATATTGTTATACATGATTTGTTCGGCTTATCCTTTTTAAGAAGATACCATCCCAACCCATTTAATTTGATCACTATCAATGAGGTCAAAATGGAGCTAGATTCCTTATTTAAGGAGCGATTAATTTGAATATTAGATCAATGAAAGAAGACTCTACATTGTAATTCCATTCCTTTGGTACGAGTATAGTGGAAACATGGCCATATCTACGAGGAAACATAGGAGCATGAGTTTAATATATGGGCATAGGGGTTGAATATTTTCATTAACGAGGCCTAGTGATGATTGTTGGTGCATCTCAGAGATGTGTATCTCTATGGATGGGAGGTTATAACACCCCACATATATATGAGTAATGTTTTTTATCTAATTATCTCCAAAGATTGTGTATTTTGATTTATTATTAGTCATTAACATGTCAAAGAGGGATTGAAGGCATGTTTTATGAGAACAAGATAGGTTTCAGAACATTTCCATTGATTTATGCCACTAGATACCCAATGACTTAGCACTAGGTACCCATTGGAAAATTTATGGGGGATAATGGCTCTATTTGGGCTACATAGTGGCTGGAGACCCTAGAGTGGGTACCCATTTCCCATTGGGTACTTGATGGTGGGATGACTAGTACTCGATGGGTTTCTACTTTTTTTTTAAATATTTTAATTAATTAATTAATTTTTAAAATATTTTTAAATAATAAATGTTTATTATTTCTTTTAGGAGTATACAATCTCCCCTTTTCCTCTCCCTTTCCTTATTTTTCTTCATATTATGGGTTTCCTTCATTCATACTCAGATTAGAGATTCATTCTTTGTGTTGGATTCCTTTGATTTTTTATAGGACTTACCTACGATCTCTTTTTTGTTTCCTTAATTAATATATTGTGTGTAATTGTTCAAAACCTAATTTGAGAGTTTTTATTTGGTTTATTTATTTATTCTATCTGAGGTTAAATCAGTTGAGTATATTCGATGAACAAGACCTTACTAGACCTAGATAGGTGGACCCTTTCATTCTCAATATTTTTTACTCTTCTCACATGCATCATATGAAACACAAGGAATTCCATTTTTTGTATATATATTTAAACTAAATTAAAATGACGTATTTAATTTTTTTATGGTGTGATGGGAACCTAATTATTTGTGAGTGGATCACGTGAGGGGTTTGTTGAAAACATTGGTCTCTAATGGCCATTTTCCATTTGCAGTGACATGTGAACCCATGGATATGGATATAAAATAGGCTCTTAATCTTAAGTGTTATTAATACGATCCATATAGGGTGTCCAATATTATTCCTTAGAGAGGAGTGGCTTGACAATGTTCTAGGGATTAAGGTGAGTGAGACTGGGAAATTTTCTTTAAAATGGACTAATGGTGCAAGAGCCAAAACTTTGATATATTTTGTAATTATATATGTTTTATACTATTTTGGAAATGATATATAATTCCTTTTTTTATTAGTGTGTGGTGGTACCTCATCAACTTAGAATTAATCAGAGGAGGTATCTCATCCAATTGAATAAAGACGATGGACCATCATTCACTATGAGGCCAATGAAAAAGTAGAACCACATCCATTTATGGGATTTCAAATTAGTGATGTATCATCCACTTGATTTTTTTTTTACTTTTGGAGGATCATATAATTAGGAGGGCCATATTGGTGGTACCCCCATCCACTTTGGAGATGAGTTCTAGTGATATATCGCTTATATAAGATTTGATGTTGGTGGTGTATCGACCACTTAATATGTGACACAGATGAAACATCATCAATTTATTGGATCATATTAGTGATGCAAATTCCACCTATGTATGCTGAATTGGTGGTTCCTTGTCCACATAGAGACTTTTTGTTATGGTATTTCATCCACCCAGAGAGTGAAATTGGTGGTATATCATCAACAAATTATTGATTTATAAGTAGTGCATTATCCATATGAGATTTATATCACTGATATATTATCCCCCTTTTATGAGAACTTGTAGTGTATTTTAAACATGATATTAATGATTCCTAATTCACCCGACAATGTATCATTTTTCAATGACATTGGTTTAATGATGGATCATTTAACTATATTGTTTGATAAGGTTATTCATAATCCACCAAGATTATATGATAGTGATATGGCATTCTACCTAATTTTTTTATAAGGAGTGATGTATCATTAATCATTGAGGTGTTTTTAGAATATGGGTATATTGTCCCATTTTAGAACAGACCATAGTAGGTATGGTCACTTATGGTTTGGCAGGATCACTCCATGGGGTGATAGTATATTCATTTATTCATTCATTTATTTTTTATAACTTCATATCAACCATGGAAATTTATTTACTAAATATTATAGGGAAACCATTTTAGGTGTCTTATTGAGTTATACTCACACTCTAATCAGGTAGTCTAGTACTCAAGTAAAATTATTGTTTCATGACCCATGTAGTGGTAGGGAACAACTATGGTGGAGTTATAAGAGCTTAGTTAAAGTTGTAATATGGGATCATGCCACGACTTGATACCAATTTTATGGATGTCTCTTTTATTTACACTACTGGAATTTGTGGTATTTCTGATGGGATCCCATCGCAAATGAGATTTTCTGATGGGGTCCTGTCACAAATAGTCTCTTGCATAAAATGATGTTGCAAATAGTATTTTTTGAGACGGGCCATCACAAAAATAATACTATTTTTGATGGGATATCGTCCCATCACAAATAGTTTCGGATTATATAGATTATATATATATAAACCTATTGTGATGGGCCCGTCACAAATAAGTATTTGCGACGGTCCAATTTTCCCATCACAAATACTTATTTAAAAAATATATAAAGTATTTGCGATGGGGTCTCGTCACAAAAGGACCCATCAAAAATACTTAATAAAATGAGAAAAATATATTCAATACAATTATGATAAATTAATATTATAAAATAATAATAAAATTAATATTTTTAATATAAATAATATAATATTATATAATAATAATACTAATATTAATAATATAAAAAAATTATATTATTATAATATTAATAATAAAATAATACTAACAATATAATAATGTTATTATTATTATTATTATTTATGAAAAAAATAATATTAATATTATTAAAAGAATAAAAAATTATAAAAGATTAAAATTCTCAATATTCTCAAAAAATATAATAATATAAAAAAATATAATTATTATTTTTAAAATAAAAAAAAAATAAAAAATATAATACTAATAATAAATAATAAAATATAAAAATATAAAAAAATAAAAAATAAAAAAATTATATTATGTAATATTCGCACCAATATTAAAGACAGAAACTGCAAATAGTTAAAATTAAAAAAACTTTAAATTAAAATGTTTTTAACATTAAAAAAAATGTCACTAGGGTGGATAGTCTTCTGGAGGAGGTGAAGGAGCTGGTGGAGAAGGTAGAGGAAACTACATCCCTAAACTACGAGTAGATGGGGCATGTACTCCATCTGCTCGTGATGCTGCTACTGCAATCGACACATATTCTCCTCATACTGATGCTGCTACTATTTCCGCTACTGACACATCTCTTCCTACTACTTAGCAAACTCTCTATAAGCTCACTCTGAGCTTGCATCTACTCCTGATACTATGAGCCAGAAGATGATGCCTCTCTATGAGCTCCCCTATAGTTGGACGCTGACATCGCAGTAGTACCATAATATATCCTAGGAGTCAAATGAGAGTCAATACCAACTACTAGGCTCTTCTCAAAGCCATACAAGGTCACCTGCATCCATGCCACCTCATCGAAATGGTGGGCACTAATCTAATCAGCTGTCTCGACCTGACTCTCAGCCGATGTCTGAGAGGTCGCATCCTCATATGACTCCTTCAGTTCCAATTTGTAAATAAAATAGTGAAAATATTATATGCTATTAATTCTCATACTAAAAAAGAAGTAATACTTACCACAATCTGACGCTAGCGATCACCTCTAATCTCTCCAATGGATGGATGACTATACATCCTTCGATAAATGTCATACTCCATAATATTGGGCTTCTCGACTACCTATATTAATTTAAAATAAAATATTTATATTTAATGTTATATATTTAAAAATGTATTTACCAGATGATCTCTATGCGTACTGAATGTACGACTACCGGCTCGATGCGTCACCTCCTGTCTCCCCCAGTTCTGTCAGCCAAATGAAGATCTCCTCTAAAATCCACCACCCAAAAAGTGTGAACATAAATCATACCAAATGTGATATGAAATGTACTCTGGTTGATGGGCACTACATGACTCATCAAATACTGCCACTCTTAATTTCTTCATGTCCATCCTTCTCAAATTGTGCAAAAACTAACAGAAACAATCACACATAGACACCTCCAGTGCCACGTGGATAGCACCACACATGATATTATCGATGGGATGACATAAAACCTTGAAATAATTTATAATATCTAGATATTAATTAAATAAAATTCAAAATAAATATTATTTATTTTCATACCATCCAACGATTAGACATGACGAGCTGCACCTGAATGGGAATATGTTCCCATGTGATCCATGACCAAGAAACATAATTGTGCAAGATAGTGCTCCCCTATCCAACAACTATATATGAAAAACTAGGAAAAGAGAAATAATAATAAAACAATTAGTATATAAATAAATTAATGATAGCTAACTAAAATACACAGTTTATCATACGTCATCGTGCATGGATTGAAGCCAAGACTTGGACATCGCTAGGGGATAGGGTCAAGAATCATCAATCGTATAAGACCGTGCCCCCTCTGCGTACCCCCTAAACTGCCAGTAGTCTAAGGGTTATATGATCTCAAATCCTCCTCATCCAAAGGTAGCTCAACCTCCTACAACTCATGAAATAGATCATCGTCCATCTAAAACACCAAATGATTGTTGTTCGCAAATTGTTGGAAATAACTATTATATATAGATATATATAAGTTATTAATATAACAAGTATTTAACAATGTCAATGTTCACCTTCATCATCGTCCTCATTTCTGACGATGTCAATGTATTCATATTCCTCCTTGGCATCATCAATATCTATAAGAGTTTCAGTTCTATCACCTCTTTCCATTTCAAATTTATTTGTAACATCATTAACATCATTATCAACATCGACCCTTAACCTCTGTGATCTGACATTTTCAAACAGTTTAGGTTATGGTCGCCTACAAATTTGGGAAATATCTAATAACTCATTTACATTATCTTTGGTATTACCTAGTGTATCCAAAACTGTATGAAATAAATTATCAAAACAAATATTCTCAATATACATGACATCTAACATGCAGTGGACCAACAAATCAGACCAATATGGAAAATCCCAAAAAATTCTATATTTTATCCAATTGTGTTCTTTCCCAAAGCCAAGAATTTTCTATTGGTTTATTATTGGTCCAAATGTAATGGAAGGTAAGGAAAATACTAATGATTTTAACTTTGTACCTAATATCATTTTTGGTGGTCCATCCCTTTTAATTTTTCCTTTTATGAAATGAGATTTGTTCCTCCGAAAAGGGTTATCGGTTGGAAGAAATATGTGATGACAGTAAAAATAGAAAGGTTTTTTTCAATTATAGAGCATAAATGCTTTGTTGTATTTCATACAGTAAGGACATGATTTTGGACCATGTGTACTCCAGCCATATAACATTCCATATGCTGGGAAGTCACTAATTGTCCACACTAATGCAGATTTTAGTTGGAATTTTTTTTTGACAGCAATATCATATGTACTAAGCCCATTACTCCAAAATGAATTTAACTAATCAATCAATGGTTTCAAATAAAAATTAATATTATTTTTTAGATTTCTTGGGATTAATAGGGTCAAAAATATATAAGGATCCTTCATCAACATCCATGAAGGTAAATTGTATTGATTTATAAAGACATGCCAACATAAATACTACCTATCATAAGAACCAAATGGACAGAAACTGTCAGTAGAAAAACCAAATCGCATGTTCTGGGCTTTAAAAGCCAAAGACGGATGCACTCAATCAAAATGTTTCCATGAATCACCATCAGATAGATGATTCCAGATTTTATCGGTTGAAATATTTGTTTTGTGCAATGAAATCACTGTCATTGTGTTTTGAGAAATAAATAAATATCGCAACCTAGGTGTAAGTGGGAAATATCTTAACTATTTTACAAGAATAGATCTAGACTTCCTCGATTGAGATTCTTAATACCTCGATTTTCCACATGTGGGAAAACTATCCAACAACTTGTTGGAACCATGGTCTTATATGCATGAATTGGAGTATGTTTTGTGTTTGTTTTTAATCCTCTGTGGAAGTTCAGAATGTGTACCAGCAAAGTGATCATACAGTTCAAGTAGACAACAGTATTGAAGGTGGCGTCATTTCCCAGTGTTTGCCAAATTTTTGGGCCTGAAAATTGACAAATGGAGAAAAGTGTTTTTGGAAAAGAGACTTGTGCGCCATGTACGTGAAGGATATTAAACTTGCGTGCCATATGTTTTTCAATATTAGAACATGGAAAAATGGAAAAGGGATAAGGGCCATGCAATTTTTGGGCTGGTCGCGCAACTGACCTGCGCACCGAGAAAGGACTTGCGCACCGATGCCTAGGAAGTTTGAAAACTTGTGTGCATGTTGTTCTTCATGATCAGAACTTCCAAATATGGAAAAAGATAGTAGGTCATGAAAGTATTGGTTGGGTCGCGCAAGTGAGTTACACACCAGAGGCTTGGGCGGTTGGAGCTGCGTGCCGGGACATGCGTACTGTGAGGACACTTGCGTGCCACCGCGCAGTGGGTCCAGTTAGCCTATAAATAGAGGACCACCCCCCTCATTTGTAATGAAGTTCAAGACTTAGAGATTTTTCGAGCTCTCACCACACAAGTTTTTGAGTCCCACAAGTGGTTGTTGGGTCGCGCAAGTAGAGGTTGCATGTTGGTTGTTGGCTGTGTGACCAAGGCAGTTTGGGAGTTAAAGGGGAAGAGTCACACAAGTTTGGAGTTGAAGGAGGCAGTGTCGCGCAAGTGTGTTGGTGTCACCTGTGCACCGATTTTGTACTGCGCAAGTGACTTACATGCCATTCTTGAAACTTGCGTGCCGGTATTGGGGAAGTGCACCAGGTGAGGTTGTTTTATGCCGGTCATTTTGGAGCTGCACAAAAACTGGAATATTTCCCGATACCTTCGGTGCAAAGTGTGATTAGTATACGAGTGAAAGTTGGACTTCAACCAAGAATCTACATTCAACAGAGGATGCATTCTTTTATAATGATGAAGAGACCTTCACATCTATAAACTGAGTCTGACTTCACCAAGGTCAGTGAGCCAGGGGGAGTCAACGGGAGTGACCCGAGGGAAGCAGTGAGCTATCCCTGAACCTTTGTAAAGGCAATGATCCTGGGACAGAGTGACTATTCCTGAACCATTGTAATCCACAACTAGTAAAGATTAGTGTAATTTGGTACGACCGAAAACCTTTCGGCGTTTTCTCTTTGGACATAGTCCTTAGCGGTGAACCAAGTAAAAATTACTGTGTCATGTCTTTGCATGTGAATGTTTCATTGCTGATCATATTCATCATACAGGTTTAACTAGTTTCTACCAATTTGGTAACAAGATCCTTGTTTTCAAAAGAAAAATTTGACACCCTGATTCACCCCTCCCCTCTCAGGGTGTCCCAGGGTCCTACACGACTCCTTTTCACCAGAATATAAGATGTAATCAATTTCACATGCATGAATATTCTGATAACTAAGGACCAAATTATGAACCAGCCTCTTCCTTCATAGTAATTTGCAGACAACACATTTCCATCATGTAACAGTGTTTTAACCAAATAAAATATCTAATCAAAATAGTTTTTTGACATTCCATTATCTGATTTAATAGACTTAAATTTTCTAACCAATTCTAATTTTCATATCATTCAACCAAGATATAATGCAACTTTATCAGACCTCAACAACTCATAAAATTCGGATGGTGACAACTCAGGAGTAAAATCAATATCATCCTGAGTTTTAGTTTATTAAAAAAATTGACCTAAAACATCATGTACTAAATTTTAAAATTGTGATGGATCCAAAATCAAATTATTAGTATCTTATTTGGAAATGAATTCACCGTGTTCATACCAAAAAACCTAATCTGGTTGAAAACCAAAATACAAGATATATCCCTCAACGTTGTAAAATGTGTCAAACGTTCTGAGAGAACATTTTTTACAAGGACACTTATTTGTTCCTTCTGAAACAAATTCCATTTTTGATGATGAAAATGATAAGGAATATTCAACACCCTCAATATATACAAGATTTTAACCAGAGCCATTTGGATTTTTTCGCTGATTTATACAAGCGTAATCGTCTAATAATGTCTATTGTTGACTTCCCTGTTCCATATTTTTCTACAAAAAATAAAATCATTACTATTTTGGAATAATTTTAAATAAGAAAAAAACTATCCAAAAAAGGGAAGATAAATAATTACAGCTACTTCTTACTAATTACCACAAATTATAGGTGACCCAATTTCCAGTAGATTATAGAATACTCTTTTGTTTGACGGCTCATTTACATGCAACTTTCTCACACTAAAAATCATAATAAAAAATGTTCTCGGAGGTACACATATCCATTCTCGTGAATACGAGAATGCATAAGCGTTCCTCTGACTAGATTCTTCATTGTGATTTCAATGTTAGAAATATGAAAGTAAATGAGTCCTTAGACAAAAGAGACCCCATTTCATGAATAAATCCTTCTTGCAATTGTCACCGCCAGAAAACATTATAAAAAATGTGGTCCTATGATTGAAAATCCAAACTCGTGCATACGATATTAGATATGAGTATGTAAAATAATATTCTTCATAATTTTTTGAGTCAATGAGAGTTGAAAGGAGAAGAGTCATCGAGCCAAAGGAGTGCTGCCAATCCACTGGAAATTGTTCCAAGCTCCTACAATTTGTTACAATTATTCCAAATTATTCTTAATTATTCCCAATTCTTCCTAATTATTCCTAATTATTCATAATTATTACTAATTATTACTAATTATTCCTAATTTTTCCTAATTTTTCCTAATTATTGCTAATTATTGGTAATCATTGCTAATTATTGGTAATTATTGCTAATTGTTGCTAATTATTGCTAATTATTGCTAATTATTTCTAATTATTGCTATTTATTTCTATTTATTGCTATTTATTTCTATTTATTACTAATTATTACTAATTATTGCTAATTATTGCTAATTATTTCTAATTATTGCTAATTATTGCTATTTATTTCTAATTTTTGCAAATTATTTCTAATTATTCCTAATTATTCCTAATTATTCCTAATTATTCCAAATTATTCCTAATTACCCCTAATTAATACTAATTAATACTAATTATTAATAATTGTTACTAATTATTACTATTTATTACTATTTATTCCTATTTATTATTATTTATAACTTTTTACTAATATTTATCACTATTTATTACTAATTATTACTAATTATTACTAATTATTTCTAATTATTTCTACTTATTACTAATTATAACTAATTATAACTAATTATAACTAATTATTACTAATTATTACTAATTATCACTATTTATTACTATTTATTAATAATTATTACTATTTATTACTATTTATTACTAATTATTACTAATTATTACTAATTATTAGGAATTATGAGTATTTATTACTAATTATCACTAATTATTAGTAATTATTTTTATTTATTACTAATTATAAGTATTTACTACTAATTATTAGTATTTATTACTAACTATTACTAATTATTACTAATTGTTACTAATTATTACTAATTATTGCTAATTATTACTAATTATTGCATAATCTCTTGAATCATTGAGTTTTTTAAGGCAAGTTGCACCCGAGGCTGTATTTTGGTCGAGGGCACACCTACCTGGGCGTCAAGCATGGTGTAGCCCTCGTGCCAATGAGCCCGTACCCGAGTGGTAAGGGCTCCTACTTGGCATCCAGCAGACCGAGGTTCAAAACTTGGTGGAGGCGAATTTCTGAGCCTGTAGGAGTACTGTAGCAGTTACTATAGTAGTACTGTAATAGCCAGAACTATTCACCCGATTTGGGCCTTCGGGCCACTTGTTTGGGCCTACGAGTCTCAAGGGCCTTCGAGTCATCAAAGGTCTTCAGTCCTTAGGGCCTTGAAGTCACAGAGACCATGGTGTGACCTAGTTCACATAGAATAGGCCCAGAAGAGGATCATAGAAACAAGAGTAACAAGCCACCAGAAGCAGAGCTAACCGGATTGAAAGAACGGGAGGGTATGACAGCCACCATCGGGACCAGGCACCGTGCATCTTTGTACAGGGAAATGATAGCCGATCAGCAATGCAAGGTGGAAAGCTAGGTGATCAATGACGTGGAAGCTAGGGAGGAGCAGTTCTATTGGGTTGGGCCTACGGGTCATGTAATGGGCATAGTATGCATATGGGCCTTCGGGTCATGTATTGCGGGTCAGTCGGGCCTTGTGCCTTGGCCCTATAGGTCATGTACGAGTTCCCCTTCAACCCTTAAAAGGTGGATTGTCCATAATAAAATAAAAAGAAGGCCTTCGGCCCATTCGATCTAATTTATTACTAATTATTAGTATTTATTACTAAATTACTAATTATAACTAATTATTAGTATTTATTACTAATTACTTCTATTTATTAGAAATTATTAGTATTTATTAGTATTTATTACTAATTATTAGTATTAATTTGTAATTATTAGTAATAATTACTAATTATAAATATTTTTTCCTAATTATTAGTATTTATTACTATTTTTACTAATTATTACTATTTTTACTAATTGTTGATATTTTTTCCTAATTATTACTATTTACCACTAATTATTAATAATTACCACTAATTATTACTAATTAGCATTAATTACAATTAATTACTATAAATTATAGCCATGAATTACGAATTACCACAAATTATTTATATTCATTACTAATTATCGTTAATAATTCTTAAATACTACTAATTACTAATAATCAGTACTAATAATTCCAATTTATTATTACAAATAAATACTAACAACAAACCAATCTAAATCTAATTTAATAACAACTAATTAAAAATAATTAAAATTAATATAAAAAATGAAATAAATATTAAATTAAATAAAACATAAATACCTTTAAACTTGATCTCTTATAAGTGTAGGCGACTTCAAAACTTGGTCGTAAAAAAAATTTAACTCAGAGAAATTTTAACTCTAAAATTAGAGTTTAGTGAGAGAGAGGGAAAGTAGAAATTGAGAGGAAGAATGAAAAAAATGAGTGGGGGTATATATAGGTTAGATTATTTGCGAAGAGTCCCTTTGAAAATACCTTCGATCGCATTAATTACTATTGGTGGTTAAAATGGTATTTGCAATGGGTCCCACCGCAAATAATGACCTATAGACACACTATTTGCAATAGGGGCATATCTCCATCGTAAATAGTATTTACCGCCGCCGGGTATTTACGACAGGGAGCCATCCCCCGTCACAAATACCCTTCCCGTGGGCTGGCCCAAAAATTGCACCAAACCTTTTCGATGGGACCCCTTATCCCGTTGCAAATAATATCTTCGATGGACTATTTGTGACGAGATCTTTTTCCGTTGCAAATAACCCGACGCAAAAGACCATTTTTCTTGTATTGTTCAATTTACCCTTTGAAATTTTTTTATATGACTTGATAATGGTAGAATTTTTTTATTTTTTATAACATGTATAATAGTTTATATTGATATATAATATTGTTGAAATTTACTATTGAATGTAATTTATAGGTGTTTTTATCTTATGTTTCTTTAATATTTGGATGGATTATTCTTGATATTTTTTCCACTATACTTTGATTGTTATATGTACCTAAGGGTATAATTTTTTTATTTTTTCTATGTCATCCCTTGTTGATATCCAGTAATCTCTAGAATCTAGAGATGTACGCTTGAGGTACATAGTAACCTGGTTCAGTCATAGTTGAGGTTAACTAGATTGGGATTGTTACAGACAAACATTTCTTCCAATAGTTAAAACAATACAATGGGTTTCTTTATCATTAATATAACACGAAAATCCACATCCCCAATAGACTTCATTACAGTAAAAAGACCACCATAGAATGTTTGTACTTATATACATACCGACAATCCATGGTGTGGGAACTTCAACAAAAAATCCTTGAAGAGCTCCCATGTTTCATTAAGATATTCAATATCTAACTGATGAAAGTTATAGACATCATTTATTAGCTTCATAGTTATGGATATTGGGAAATATTTTTCTAAGAAGGCTTAAGAAATATCCTTACATGTTTTAATTGACTACTCTAGAAACCACTTGATCTAATTATTTTCCTTTTCTCTCAATGAAAATAGGAATAGGTGAAGCCCCACTACATCATCTGAAATTATATTATAATAGAAGTTGTTTTATATCTCAAAAAAAATTGGTGAGGTGAGAATTATGGTCTTATCTTATAAATCCTTTAAATTTAACTATGTTTTTTATGATCTTCCTCACCATGATTTTTATCACAAAATCGTTTTTTCTGGATGGGTGGATGAATGATTCTTGATTCAGCTCCATGTATAAATGACATAAAAAATATATAATATTTCTTCTTGGTGTCATATATTCTTTAGGTATATTTGATATGTACTATAGATTCTCTTACTGCACATAAACTTGAAAAAATTGGGTCGGTGGTTTGTTTTTACCCCCTTAAAGTAAAAAATATTCTATAAATACATTAATGGTTTTTACGACTTCCCCTTCTATGTTTAGCATGAAATTGTTTGGAATGTGGTCTCCCATAAGTGATCAACATATCCTTTAAAATTTCAATTTAATTTCTAGATCAAAGAGTAGATCCTTTACAATTTTGACACACCCTGAATGAGTTAGGGGGTGGATCATACACTATAGATTCTTTACACACCAAACATAAAAAGGGGAAAAAATAAAAACAAGATTGATGAAGTATTTTTTCCATAATTTTTTTCCAAATTAACTAGAAATTATTTCACAATTTGGTTTCCTTTAATTAAAATCATCACTTTTTGGTGGCCTAAATTAAATTCAATCCTAACTAATCTAGGAGTAATGTGAAAGTATTGGGTTGATCCCATAGGGAAATCACGTTTTTTTGTTGATCACATATTCAATTATTTAATGAATTTATTATTTGTTTCAAAAAATTTCAAGGTATTAAACAAATTTAAAACCCCTTACAATTGTGTGACACTAAAAAAAATGTTTTATTTAGAATATGTTTTAACATTTAAAATGGAAGTGTATTATGGTTATGGAGTTTAGCAATGGTAATTTTTATTAAGTTAATTTTTTTTGTTCAAGTAGAAATAATTTTTACTATCGAGAGTAAATGATTTTATAACCCCCTTGGTTTGATAAATTTTGAATACTTAATTTAAAATAAATTTATTATTCTGCTAATAAAATCTGCAAAATATTATAGGATAAAAACCTATGGTGAAAACGTTTCATCCAATGATCATGAAATAGTTCATTTAAATACCTTTCAATACACCAAGATAAATTTTACTTGATCAGATATGATTCTTATAGTTAGTGGACAAAACCTGGCATAGAAAAATTATAAATTACATATCTAAAGTACAAAAATAGAACAATTACGATTCAATTCCAAAAACTATTCTTTGTCATTATCCAAAAACTCAATACAAGGGATGCATTTTCTGCACATAAAATAGATGATGATCAAAATAAATAATTTATATAATTCTATGATGATAATATTATATAGAAGAATAATAAGAACAAAATTAAAGATCTCATATTACTTGATGATTCTTATAATCTGCTCTATTCCAAACCCTCTTTCAGATAGTTTCTACTCCATAAATTAGTCCGTATAAACTTAATTAGGATTCCTTGATTTCCCATTTAACCAAATCTTAAGTAAAAAAGTGGATTGGGAGTATATGCAAGGCAGTTTTAATAATGCATGGTCTAGGTACATTGTCAGGGGAGACTGTGTTGTGATTGCGTAGTGACCTTGAAAAACATACTATCTAAGAATATCCAATTTACTTAGTCCTTATATATAGTCAGTGGATACCATATAGTGAGCATGAATACTATTTTTTACAATAATTATTCTCTTACATAGTCCTTTCTACTTGGGATTGACCATGAATTCTTTGAAATTAACCCAAACACATTTGAATTAACATTAAAATTCATGGTTCAAACCTACCTCAATTCAATCCTCATTGTTTGTTTAGTCTACACCTATCAAAATATGTTTATAATATAAACAAATGATATTTGAGAGAATAATGAATTCTCAAGATAATATTACATGAATAATGGATTATATACTATTATATATCATTTCATGATGCAAAATAGAACTAGATCAATTAGAAAATTTGATGTAAAATCTAACATGAGGCCAAATGGTTATAAATTTCTATTTATTTTTAACATTAATGAATCACATTGTTTCATTATATTTTTTATATAGCACATTCATAATAACCACTAATGTTTTTCATAACCTGTGCCAAATCACATTTTAA
This sequence comes from Viscum album, assembly GCA_963277665.1. Classification (NCBI taxonomy): domain Eukaryota; kingdom Viridiplantae; phylum Streptophyta; class Magnoliopsida; order Santalales; family Viscaceae; genus Viscum; species Viscum album. The sequence continues at coordinate 616,016,827 of OY728128.1, forward strand.
TGTATTTATGTTTTATGTGGATAAATTTAATTTGGCCTTATTCATTGTTTTTAATAATCGAATATCATTTATATTTTAAATTTTAATTCTTGAAACCTAATATTATTTTATTTTAGATATTAATTTTGGAAAAATATGCATTTTTTATATCTAAATTTTTTGATGTACTACTAGAAAATCATGTTTGGTTAGACATTTTGAATGAATTTTTAATATTAATTTGGATTTCAAATTTTTTAAAAATGTATTTTTTATTTTCATAATTTTAGGTAACGGTGAATGATAGGACATTGAAGTATGATGGGGTGGATGATGCTATTATTTGGTTAGTATAATAGAGCTGGGAAAATTTGTAACTAGATGGATAAATAAGAGTTGCATTATTTAATTCATTCATTTAACCACTCATTAAATAATCTTGTCCATTTATATTTTACTCTCCATATGTTGAGATAAAATCTATTCAAAAGTTAATAATTTATGTGTGAGCCTAAATATCCTTTTCAATGGGTATATAAGGTTTGTTATAGCTTCAGTGCTCGACCTCAATCTAGTTGGAGATAATAGTTCTTGATGGAGGTTTATTGTTTAATACTACTTAGAGTAGATGTTTTTTATCACTAAATTAAGAATATAAATGTTCAACGGTGGTTTATATAATGTTTTTCTGTTACAATTGAAAATCTAGGCATGAGACATATGAATGGTCAATCTAGGATCATTATTTATGGCCAGAGTTGACCAAATATTCTAATAGAAGCCATTATATATTGATATAAACAACAATTTGTGAGGATCCATTTATAAAGACTCCTCCTTGCCTATTTTTTGGGTTTATTTGGGTTTTATAGTCCAAAATTGAGAGTATAAGAGGTATAATAATAAAATAAAGGTATTTATTTTCTATCCCAAGATTCCATTATTGATTTAATTGATTTTTATGAAAAATTCAAGGAAACAATACCAGTTTATTTTACACTAATTTTAACTTTAACAGGGTGAACACTTATAATGAAAGGGATTTATTTAATCTTATCAATTTGAAAGGATATTACTTCGAATTTAAGTCATTACACTCTCAAGGCATAAGAAATCCCACGATCTCTATATGAGTATTTATGTGTGGTACTAAATAATTTAATGTTTTATAGGATGGTATTATGGAATTTAACACTATCTAATATGGAATGAAATATAGTATATTGTAGTTTAAAACCAGGAAGGAAGTCATAAACGACATTGCTATAGTTTAATATCTAATAAGATTACTTAATGATATGTTAGATTTAATTCTATCCAAGAATATGAATTATATTACACTATGGTTTCAGGTATCCTAGTAATAATTAAAGTTATGTTAGAGTTTTATGTCATGCATGAAGATGAATATAGTTATATTGGGGTTTAAGGTCTCCCGATAAGACTTAAAGGAACAATAGAGTTTTATGCCATCTTGGAATGTGAATTTCCATAAAATGGGTAAGAAGGTGCAATGTTGTTTATATTTGGACCATGAAAGTGGATTCCCAAATATACCATTTCATTGGAATTTAAACCCATATAATTCAAGGTTAATGTTTCGTAACCATCTATTTGGGCATATCATTCCTTTTAATGTCATGTGACAAGGACCAAAGTTCTATATTTTGTGATTTTATAGCTATATCCAATGGTATGTCTTTTAAGGTCATGAATTTAACAAAATTATGTCTCATAATTTATGTTTATATGAGTAGGATCATTAATTAATAGATTTCTATCATTTGTTTCAGTGTAGGAATCAATTCTGTGCAACCTTTTTTATAGTTTCTCTAGATATATGATTTAGGTGAAGTCTTTAAGAGATTTACATCATAATGATAAAAAAATTATAATCATGTATTTTTTGGAATTTGAGATAAAAAAATTACACCCATGGGAAATAGGAATGAGTGAGGGTAAATTTAAGCTTATGTCAGATAGATAACTAGTCACATGGGTTGAATGATAGTGTTAAAAGTTCTAAAATGTGGTATAAATATGTGAAACCCTTGTAACATGAGTGATACTTATATATAAACTACTTAGTGTTCATTACGGATCAATTATTAAGGTGAGGTTAGTAACCAGCCACCTAATAAGGTCATATAACATGAGTAGGGCTTATATAAAATTATTTTAGAGTTAAGTTCTTAGAGATGAAGATAGGGAAAGGTAGATTACCTTTCTAAAGGAATACCAAAACATTCCTTAGTATGTAAGTAGTGGAAAAGGATGAGAGTCATCACATGGAAGGGTTGCATCTATTAGAAAATGGTACCCACACTAATGAGCACAGGTTTCACATCATTTTATAGAAACTAAGACATAAACTCAATAGAAACTATTTATATTCAATATTTATACACATGGTATTTTGAATAATGAATAATTTTCATGAAATATAAGCTTTTCCCTCATGTGTTTGAACTTGGGAGTGGTGTGTGGATGTTATTCACAGGTTCTCCCATATTTGGGGACTTATGTAGGTATATATGAAGCAAAATTCACTTGATCCTTAGTTATTTTGATCCATAAAGAATAATAATGAAATTTTAAATTAGGATTGAGGAGACTTGAGTGTATTACCAATTCTGAAAACCCATGTAAGGAACTTTTTATAATGTTTGAATTATTTTTGGATGTGTTATGATCCTATATAAGATGGTTTCAATTTTAATTTTCGCTTCATCTAGACAGGAGGTGGGGTTGTAGATAATTATATATATAGGAGTTATTTTGTAGAAGTTCTTACATTGAGGTCATTGAATTAAATTTCTTATGTATAATTCCTTGCATTAATATGGTGGGTTTCGATAACTAAATTCATCTTTACCTTTTCCTCAAATCCAAACATAAAAGTGAGATTTTTTCAAAACAAATACCACGTGCCATGGATTTTCTTGGTGATGACATGGAAATGTTTCAAATAATTATAATTGGAGGATGAAATTTTAAAAGTGAAGTGTATAAGAAAATAGTTTCATTCTATTTTTGTTTTAAAGAAATAAAAAGTACATTCATAATAGGGGACTTTAGTGGTAGTAGACTTCTATAGTTCCACAAAGTATATTCATTCTTGTAGAATTTGTTGTTTCCTCAAAAAATATTTTCACTATGAGAATTTAGTGGCATATGTCCTAAAATTCAAGTAGTTTTATGACTGGAATCTTATGGGTCACCTTGGGATTTATTGGAACACATACATAAGTGTGTTTACACACATATATAATTAGTAATATACTTGTTTTTTACTTTTACTCTAGAATTTTTGGAAAAAATATTTTCATGTTCAAATAATAATAAATTTTTATCCAAGTTTTTTTATTTATATTAGATGAAACATTGAGGCAAAAAAATATGATTTACCACTTGATTATTTAATATATTCATATCCTAAGTTTCTAATTTCCAAAATATGACTTGAAGACCCCAAAAATTCATTCAAGATTTAATAAATCATTCCTTCAATGAGTGATGAGATCCTTATTCAACTCATAATAGAAAATTCTCATCACAATTTCCTTATATTGGGTAATGTTTTTAAAGGATCTAAACCCCTTCATAAATGGAAAATCATGAGGCAGATAGATATTCTTGTTTGTGAATTTATCAGGTGATGATGTACTCCTTTACCTTTATATTTACAATATATGGATCATTTCATGGACTTCATGACAAAGTGTATATTTTATTTTTTGGTTCCCATTGCAGTGTCCATGAAAGAACAAGTGTCAACTATTTAGAGTCCATCCATCATGAATTTGATCTAGAGGAGTGTCAATCAATTAGATGAAGTAGATGAACATGAACCTAATTAATATTGAGTTACTATATGTTTAGTATAATATGATAAAAAAATATTTCAATGTAATATGGATTAATATAGGTTATTAATTATGAAATATTAGGTGATATATTCCATATAAATATAAATCTGAGCTTGATACTATTTAGATTCTAATTTTTTGGTAAAAATTTCCTATAATTTTCATATACTATATTTAATGTTGTTTTTGTATGTAAAACATTTTTTGTGAACTATTTTCACCATATTGATGATGAGTTGACTGAACTTAATAATTTAAGGGAGGTAAATTTATATTTATCACCAAGTTTTAAATAGGTATTTATTATTCAAATAATTTTCATTATGAGATTTTGGTGGAATATTAAACTGATTAGGATAAGTGATTTCATTATTTTCTCTTCTTTAGAGGACCAAATTTTCATGGTCCTTTATTTTTTTGTAATTAGATGTTGGATATTTCTGAAGAGAATTTTACTGTGGTTTATTTGTAAAAATATGGGTTTTTGGGAGTTTGAATAATCACATCATTGTATATCCTTCACTTCATGTTTTATTTTGATATATTATGGTTTTGGTTATAGTCATGGTCCAGTATATGTTTTTTTGGATACATGATTCCTATATTGAATATGGATATTTTTGTGGAATATTATGTCACATTTTGAAACTAAAATATATTGTTGATTGTTTTCCATGTTTTGGTTTCTATTATTTTCATAAATACCTATCTAAAATTCGGTGGGTGCAAATAACCATGGTTTTTTTTCACAGTGGTAAATAAGGTGGTTTGGTAAGAATTATTGAATGGTTTATCTATGGTTTAAAGTAGATAATGATTGTCCACATCATGGTCTATTGTGGTTATCTGATAGTTTTTATTAGATAAGTTTTAAAGAAGGAAATAAATTGTGTGATTTAAAGAAGGCTTATGTTTTGAATTATTTAGCTTTTGAATTTGGTTTGACCAAGATAAATCGTTATTTGGTTTAGTCTCACCGTATAATGGTTTTTCCCTTTACGATTTTATTATTAATTTCCCCATCCCTCTTATTTCTTTTAATTCAATTGGTTTATTACAAACCTGATATAATTATGTATATCTTGGAATTTTTTTTCTATATCAATCCTTTTTCTATGTTCTATTGATTTATTATGATATAAGGAGATATTTTATTCCTTTATTATATACTTCATGTTTCTTTATCTCTCAAGGATACATGGTCTTGATGATGTTTGGTTTTACTAATGTCTTTTAAGATGATTTGGGGAAGATAAGACGTGTTATTAGTTTTCCATAAGATCATTATGATTTTATAGGTGTTTGGCCATTGTTATTATTCCATTCTCAAAGTTGTGTTATTCAAGATTTTAATCAATAAAATAGAATTTAATTCTCAAGTTTTATTTAGTTTGTTAATACAAGACTATCTTGAAATAGTTTTCATGGAGTGAATAGATTAATTTATCATAATCAGAGATAAGGAATTTTAATTGAAATTGGTGGGAAGTGTGTCCATATTTCATTACATATTCTTCTTAGTTATTGAAATTTTATTTACTTCTTGATTTTTTTATTATGCTATTGATATTTAATGTAAAATATGTTTTTGACGTGGTTAAATAAATTAAAGATGGTAAAGGTAAAAAGTTTATCAAAACATATAATTTTTTGATTAAAATTTATAAAATGATAATAAATTGATAAATATACAATGAAGTTTTAATATTAAGGTTCCCTTTTCTCAGCTATGGTATTTTGAGTTTTTGTTGTAATGGTGGAGGTTTGGTGTTGTTGATTACTATGCTAGAGGTAGAGTGATGGTGTGGCATATCAATGGTTTATTGATGTAGTGATGTGGAGAGGTTGATATGTTTTTTTAATTTACTAGGATCATAAATTAATGCTCTAATAATATAACTAATTGAATAAATTTGAATTGGAATGTCCTTGTGTTGATTAATGATGTAAAAAATTATTATAAATTAATGTGGTGAAACTATAGGGTGGTAATTGAACTATAAATGATGTTGAAGTGTAATTTTAATTTCTATAATTAATGAGGATTATGAAATAATGTAGTACATAGATTATTAATATTTTTGATAATGGAATACAAACTAGGAATAAGTTGGATGGATGTTTTTGATTTGTTATATGGATTGAGGTGTTGGGATGATGTGTGTATAGAGGTCATAATGGTTGTTTATGTGTGGTGGTGGTGATATTGTGATAAACTACAGATAGATATATTATATTAGATGATGATACTAGAATTTGGATTTTTTGATTTTTATATCCTTTATATGATTTTTTATTTCTTAAGAACCACTATTTGAGTCGAGAAACTATATCAATGCCTAAGGTTTTAGTTTTTTGATATACCCCCAATATTTTGGATATGGGAGATAAAAATAGATGAAAAATCCCCCTCTCCCCATTCACTTATAGATATAATGTGGTTCTGTAGTGATGTAATGTGATAGTGTTGTGGAGATATAATAGTTATGTTGTATATGGAATGTGGCTATGGTTATGCAGTTTTTGTTGTGTCCTAGATTATATGGATGTGGAATGTGAATATAGAAGGGATGAGAGAACTAGAGAATATGATTTTAGGATGTGAAAGTGACTAGATCAGTGGGGAAGTGGGTGTGGGGTACCATCACAATATATTTTCATGATTATTATATTACTATATTGTTTGTGGATTTAATGGGTGAGCTGTAAGAACCTGGTTTTTCAATCAGGTATGGATACTTTATATTTTTACCTGAATATATTTTATGGAAATAATGTGTATGACCTACGAGTTAGCGGAGGTATCGGGGGAGTTCGGGGATTTTTTGAAGCCCAAAACCCAGCTTTTTGGAGAAAAAGGCTCATCACATGTTTAGTTTAAACTGTGCGAGGTGGGCCACATAGTTTTTTTAAACCATGTGAGGATGGAAAATGGTATGGAATAAGGTGAAAAATTTAAGCTAACCATGTGAGTTGGGACGCATGACCATGCCAGAATGTATGTAATTTTAACAGAGCTATTTCACATGGTTAGTGCATGGTTTTCCTAACTGTGCGGCCTCACTATGTTGGTGACCCTTCCTATAGCTTCGCATGCATGGTTTAGTTAAACCAAGCATCCAAAAATGTAAACTGGGTAATCTTTGGATGAAAATTCAATTTTTACCCTTAAATATCTTTAAACTCACCCCTCCTCTCTTTTTTTCCAGTAGATAAAACCTCTATTTTTCATCCATTTTGAGATTTTTTATCTCTATTATAGGAATCAAGATAGATCATCCCTTCAAAGTCCAAATCAATCACCATTCATTTCATTGGATATTGTTTACTAAATTCTCGATTCCTTTTTAATTTTTAATCATTATTCTTCCCATCAATGACTATATTATGATGTACGATCATATGCCCCAATTTCAGGGCATTGTTCCATTCTTCCGATCTAATCCAATCCAGGATGAACTAGAGGCATATATTGGATGAGGAGAGTTTTATGTGTATGATTTGGGTGTTCTATAACCCATTCCTCATTTTTTTTCATTTTATAAATTAATATATCGTCACACCGATTTCATCGGGCATCATTTGTGGAATTTATATAACATGCTTGTAGTCATTAGGACCGTGTTATAAGACACTTTTCATATGGGTAATTTATAATTGGTGGTTACATACAAAACTTTGACCACCCCATGTAGGGTGATGTACCATAATTGGGTTTTTAGTGTTTTGACACCTTAGAGACACTGTTAGGGTGTGTTTAAGCTTGACCATTCTAATGATGATACTCCTTATAATAACTGGTTATTGAATTGACTAATGGATAGTATCATCATCACTTTCCACTTGAATATTATAACATAAGTGACTCAATTTAACTTTAATAATAAATTTTTAATGGATTTTGGAAATTATATCATATATATATATATATATTGGCCAATTTGATTATAAATTAATGGGTGGTTTCTCTTCTTTAGCACAACCTTGTCATGTATTGAAAGGTAAGAGAGAAAACCCAGATATTTAAATTTGAAATGGATTAAATGATTACATCCCCCTTGGCCTTGTCACACTAATGAAACGAAAGGCTTGAAACTTTTGAATTATCAAATGGATTGACTGTTACATGGACTAATTAACTGAATTAGAAATGGTTTCATTTCTTAAAATACCTTGTCACTTTTATGAAAGGAGTGTAATGAACCTTTGAATTTTTAAATATCATAGTTATGATATGGAATAACTTATTAAATGAATTTAATGTAAGGAGACTAATTATATATACGGACCATAACATCACTACCTATAGGGGTGGTAAAACTCGAGTTAGGTTTTGGATTCCCAAGGGAATACCTTGATCACTCATGGATGTCATTTCGATTCAAGGATGCTAGTTTACATGGCTGAGAACCACCTTGGAATCTGATCCTCATTTATTAGTGGATTCTTAGTATAACACTGAATAACCCCTCCTTTACTATTATAGGATGCCTTGGATACACTCTATGGATCCAACATGGTTTCTATAGACATGAGGTTCCTTGGTTACATTCTTGGGCCTTACAATTACTTATCCATTTTTACCTTAGATGTATTCCTTGGACTTAGTTAGATCATATTATTGTGGAATTACTTGGTTGATTCTCCTTGGATTACACTCTTAAACTTATATATAGGATACAATTACTGCTGATTTGGTGACCCTTGGGGTCTCAATTTCCTTGGTCATTACCTTGGAACCCTTTTCTAATTAAATCCCATTTCAGGTTGACTTGCTATTTTTTGGAACATTATTAGTACTATCATGAGGTGATGTCAGTGCTAGAAATGCCTCATGTGACCTATTTATATAAACTGTAACTTAATTAATTAATGAACTGGTGTCAAGTTTAGACACCAGTGGAGGGTTGAAGTAGGTACTTGGGTATTTACATTACTCTACCTCTTTTATTTTATATATTCATGCTAGCACACTGTTTCAATTTATATTACACAGACATGATGTTAGAGACACCATTGGTGGTGGACCACTGATATTTATATCACACACTATCTGAGCTATCATTGGTACCTGGGTAGACTATATATATGTAGGTGTTGGAAAAGAGAAGGCGTGCCACTTCAAAAAATAATTTTTTTCTATAGTAAGATGGAGATGGTAGCAGATGATTGAGATGGAGCTCTAGATTATGGGATTTTTTTGTATTCCATTTTTCTACTTTTATATAGAATACTTGTATGCTACTTTGTATTCCAGTTTTCTAGATTATTAGATACATGAAATATAATTATCATATTTTTTACATTTATACAATTTCACCTGTTGTATTGTTATTCCTGTCATCTTCTACTATGCTATCAGTCTGTTTATATTTCTTCTTTTATTTACCTATGTTTCTTCGTTATCTTCTATGATACACTCTAGTAATGAGGGAATAGTATACCCATGGACACACACTAATCCCTCACTTTTAGTTTACAGACTTTGATATTTGGGGAGATGTGCTTGAGGCCTTGTAGACAACTTGAATCGGGGAACTTCTAAGTGGTACCTAAGTATGGGATGTAAAAAAGTGATATCAAAGTGTTCATTTATTACTTTACAATTTAGATACAATAAATTGGATATTGGGAACACATGTAACTTGGTCAGAATCCATGATTGGGCATTACTGTCACGACCCACCTTCACCAAGATGTGGGAAGGGACAACGGATTGTCATACCCTTCCTTCCTCAAGTTGAAGGAGAGATAATAACCCCCAAAACCCTCCTTCAATAGGTCTTAGAGTGGTGAATAGAACCAAGGGTATAGAATCACACACAAAATGGAAGGAATTACCCTTTTTATTTAGTAGAATCAGAAGATAAGATGGGGAATCCCTAATCAACAACAAAACTAGAAGTAAAAGTAAGGAAAAAACAAACCATTCCCATATGCATGTTCCAAAAGTAAGTGCAAAAAAAGTACAAGAAAACTCCAAGGAAAGTACTAAAGAAAAGAAAAACATCAACAATAATTGCAACTATCCCAAAGTCCAAACTAGTATGGTCCCGCACGATCCTCTAAGTTCTCCTAGAAACTTAAAAACGGTTTTATATATGTAGGGTGAGTATACAGGCATAGTCAGTAGGGAAAACCAAAAGATCTCGTGCATAAGTGGGGAGGCATTCTAATGCCATGTGAGAAAAGGAGACAACAGAAGAACCCAGAAAGGATTCTGTCCACCCAACCGCACAGAGTCACACTACCCAAATAATGCAAGCAAAGTAAAGTAATAGTAATATCACATCGACATTTGGGTACCCCGCACCACTTTCCCACTGGTTATTGAAGACATCATACGCATCATACCTTCCCTTCCATTTTCACCGCAGTCCCACTGCCATACCCTTCCTGAACACACCTGGGATACCACAACCACACATCCCACCCGCAAACACCTGGGCCATGACCACATGTAACCACGCCTGTAGACACCTGGGCCAAAAAAACTACTGCCACACCCGAAGACACTTGGGCCTCATCCCGAAGACACTTGGGAACAACCTGCCCGCACACACCTGGGCCAACTACCACAACATAACCTTCCCAAATAATCTAGGGACATAATAGGCCTTAGGCCATCACAGCCTGCTCGAAGAGACTTGGTCTATTCAGGATAGGGAGCAGAAAAGGAGTTAATAACCATCCACTCACAGAAGTGTTGGAAAAAAACACCCTCCCCCGTGAAATGGGGGTGTTCGGCACGAAGTGCTTAACTTGGATGTGGCACAAATAAGAAACCTAAAAACTAAAATTATATATATAGGTAATGAGCACTCATCCCAACCTAGGGATTTCAAACTAGCCCAAAACAAACACCCTAATTACTATTTATTCATAAAAGCAAAACAACCACAACTAAGACACAACTCGTTCCTAGAAACCAATTCCCCATTGAACCCATTCTTGTTTTCATATTCAAGTTATTCCATTTAGAAAATTCTTCTGCAATAACCCGATTCTTATTCACGAGCTACGAGTTTCTTATTTTCCACTTTCCTTAAGTGTTTTTGGGAAAATAAAGAAAATGGGGAAAAATCCCAAATTTTGTGGGTAAACGCCGTGTACTTTTCCACATGTCGTGTACGTTGGCCATATGGGATTAGTACACAGGGCGTGTAGGCTTGTCGACGATGAAGGGTGTAAAAACTGACTACACTCCATGTACTTAGTATATACACACCGTGTAACTAGTCGACAGGTGAATAGTAAGGCGGTGGAAGTAGCCGCCAGCAGAGCGATAGTACACACCATGTATTCAGAAATACATGCTGTGTAATTATGTCAACAGATGAACAATGTGGCGGTGAAAAGTATCCCCCGGAGGAATAATTAAAAAATGAAAAGTACACACCGTGTCGTTTTTTTTCTCTTAGTAGCCTCCTCTTTTGATAGAGTAAGCTTAGAACGTAAGAGGAGCACCGGGAGAGAAGGCCGAAGCTTGGAGGGGCTCCTAATCACACACCGGAACTTGGATTCCTTCACTAATGGTCTCGATTGAACCTCATAGATCTACATCATTCTCAGACATTTTGGGAGGCGTTGTTCACTTATATTGATCAGAGGAGATCAAGGTAGGTGGTCTGATGTTTAATTCCAACTTTCATGTGGTTTTTGTGTACCGTTGTGCTACGCGCCCATGTTTGGGGTGTCGTATTGCTGAGGCATTGATTAATTAAATACCTATAATTACATAGGTAATTTAATGAATGTGTACAACTGCTGTTTAAGATCATTTCTTTGATCCAGGGCCACCCCGTGGGTGCGTTTCCCTTATTTATCTGTTTGGAAAGGATACCTGAGGGTATGTCGTGATTATAGAATGATTTGTGTTTTCTTTATTGAAAATGTATATAATTTCTTTCTCATGTGTTGGGCTCAACCCGGTTACTTGTTTAGCCTAAGGGAATTATTTTGATTATCCTGAGGGCAAGGTACTATTCATCCTAAGGGCAATGTTCTATTCAGCCTAAGGGAATGTGTTTGTTTCCTATGGGAAATGTTTCATATGCATGAGGGATGTAGCTTCCATGACTGGGGGAAGTCACCTGAGGGTTTCGTTTCTATTTCTCCTGAGGGTAAGGCCTGATGGCAAGGTTCTGTTTGGCCTGAGGTCAAGATTATGTTTAGACCGAGGGCAAATGTTTTTATGTCTGAGGACACTGTTTACTTCATATATTCACTATTTTGATTTTACATGTTATACCAACCAAGATAATGCCCATACTTGGTATTGTTTTACCTAGTACTAGTTAGATAGCTGTTGTGGTTTTTTCTGCGTCACTGTTTAGGAGATTATCAGCTGAGGCTGAGTCCTGGGAACTTATAATTCAATTATATTGAATTTTTAAATAATAATTAAATAGAAATGGAATTGGTAGGAGTATATTCTTTTGATTAATTCCTAGTTTACTGATTTTCCATTAATGCACATTACTGTTCCACAAATTCACTGACAGTTGGGCATGGGACTTTGGTGGTTGCCTACTAGGATTTATTTCTCACACCCTATTTGGGTAATGTCTTGGGCCTAAATAGATTATATTGCTGCAAGTGTAGATAAGGGAATGAGTCCCGATACAGGTACATTATTGTTGCAGAGGAGTAGGAGAGAATGGGACTGAGCTTAAGGTTGCGATGCTGCTGAGTTCCTACTGCGCTATTTTATTTTTCTTTGCTGTATTTTTTCCTTGTATTATATTGATTCAGATTGTAGTTTATCTTGTTTTGGCTACTTTCTTAGACTTAAGGACATACTACATCATATATATATGACTATTGGTTATCTTTTTCTTTAGTACCATTTTACTTTCAGACTTAATCTTGTTTACTGCTTCTGTTTTTGGTATGTTTGTATTTTCTCCGCTGCGCTACACTTTGAAAAATGAGGGCATAGTTTCCCCACTATCAGACCTAGGCCCTCACTGCTAGTCAGCAGCCTCTGGTGTTTGAGGAAATGCGCTTGCGGTCATCTGACCAACTGGGTTCGGGGAACCCATTGAGTGGTACCAGGATCTGGTACATTACAAAGTGGTGTCTGAGGGTTTTCTTTTCTCTGAGTTATTTTATTATTTGGTGACGATGAAAAGAGATATATTGTTAAGGTTTTCAGTAATAACTATGCCCAGGAGTAGCTACCCAATGTACAAGTACAATCTAGATTTCCTCGAATTCAATTGTGATTTTCTATTTATTATTATTACAATTGATTTTATTTTCACCATTGGGTGACACAATTTTTGTGTGCAGTTCATATTTTTATACTTGGGTTCTATTTAGTTTTAACCCAATGAGATGAGGGTATTCCATCTGATGCATCATTTAGGCACATGTTAGAATCACATGCCATGCATAGTTTCCATGCCATGTAGGTGCAGTAGAAATTGCATGTTGTTGTGATATATATCATGCTAGAAAATGAATTCTATTGTGATAGAGTCCTTGAAAAAATACCTGCTATTTGATAAGGGTATTGTTATGTAAGGTTCTGTTAATGAATTCCAAACTTTGGTTTATGAGGTGTATTGGCCCTCATCAACCAGAATTTGGTGGATCATCGAATTTTTTACCTTATTATAACACGTATAACATGCCAAGCTTTGATTCTCGAGAAGTATGGGCCCTCCTGATTAGAATTTGGAACTTAGGTGTTGGTTTCAGTGTTTTCTAGGCTCAGTAATAATTTTAAAGGCTTACTGTCCGAAAAAACCCAGAATACACGCCATGTAGTTCTGACTACACTCCATGTACTCTTCTATTCAGGAATAAAAGAAAAACAATTTAAGTACACTCCATGTACTCTAAGTACACACCGTGTAGTCTCTAACCGTTTCATAGGCCATGTGAGAAGAGACACAATATGGGGTAGTTCTAGAGGGAACACACCGTATACCGGTCGTACACGCCGTCCATGTTGACCTTGTGTCTGCCCATGTAACTAAAAACACAGATAGATGAAATCTTCATTTATACACCCCGTGTTAATGCCGAACACACCATGTAGTGTAACCTGGGAATCCGACTATGTAACTAACAGCACGGGTCGACAAATCTCGTCTTGTACATGCCATGTGCCTGAGGGACACAACGTGTAGTCTTGACCGATGAAGGACTGTGTGGACATGGCTGTGTGGTTGGGGAAACACAGTTGTGTACACGCCATGTGAGGGTATAACATGCCGTGTAGAGTCATCCGAGTAGCCGACCATGTCACTAACAACACAGGCAGTTGGAATCTAATCAGTACACACTGTGTCCATATAGAACACGCCGTGTTGTCTGAGCTATGTAACCCGCCGTGTAACTGACAACACGGGTCGATGAAGATCATCCAGTACACACCATGTAGATCTTATACATGCTGTGTAGTCTCATTTAAAGGAGATCCATGTGGCTAAGCTGTGTAGAAGGACTTAGGAATGGGAAGAAAATTCTAGTACATGCTGTGTGTGTGGACAACACGCCGTGTGTTTGTGGTGTTACACAACTAGTTTTGGCAGAAGTACACACCCATGTGGAAGACTTAAGGGAACGCGCCATTTAGTTATTATACATGTCGTTTAGTCTTTTTTTGTAAAACTTGAATGCTTTCTTTCTCCTGTTCCTTTCTTACACTCCTTGTTTTCAGTCCTTGATGATCTTAATCTAAGGCGTGTGTTTGACCTTGTAGAGTCATCGCGCCACGACGACCTCGATTTGTTATCTAGGAAAGAGGAAACGAGTATAATCTAGAGACGGTAGGCCACAGGCTACCAATGGATCCTACAGTAGAGCCAGATGTAGTGCCAGCCGTTATATAGGACACAGGTGCAGAGGCGCAGTTCCGTGAAGGCTTCATGCAGTTTATGCAGGCCTTCCAGGGAGCACTGCTGGCTGTCACCCCTATGGAAGAGCGGACACTTCTATTTCAGTAGCAGCATCCACCTATGTTTTCAGGGGATGGCAGACCATAGGATGCGGAGTCCTGGCTGGGTTCTATGCAGACGATCTCCGAGCATCTGGAGACACCTCCTAGGCGGAGGGTCAATCTCGCTACATATATGATGCGTGATTCCGACAAGAGATGGTGGGATGTTACCACCCAGACCGAGCGTCACAGAGACATGGCGTGGGAAGATTTGCAGGTAGTCTTCTATGAATTTTTCTTCCAAATATGCTGAGGGAAGATCGAGATTGAGAGTTCATGAATCTGCAGTAGGGCACTATGTTAGTGATGGACTATTCTTCCCACTTCACCGAGCTACAGTGCTTTTCACATGTTCTTGTGGGAGATGAGATGTTGAGATCTTGACGCTTTGAGGATGGTCTTCGGTATGACATCCCAGAGATGGTGAATGTTTTCAAGTTTCCTTCAGTGCATGCTATTTTGAAACATGCACTGATTACTGAGCGGAACCAATGGGAAGCTAGTGGTGTAGGCCAGGGTGGTTCGACACTAGTTTCTGGTACTATTTCTACCATCAAGAGGAAGAGACAGATGGATTTCACTCACAGTGGCAAAACTAGCTAGAATATTTATTTATGTGGCATGATAATGTGCTACCAGTGAGGTAAAGAGGGGAACAAGATACCTTAGTGTCCACATGGCCCAGTGGAGTGCCGAGCTTGAGACAAGATGGGTCATCTGCAGTGATTTTGTAGGGAATTTACACCAGTGACTAGTGAGAGGGGTTTTGTGCAGACTCCATGTGCAGGAGTAGGGCCAAAATCTTCTTACTAGTCAGGGAATTGGAATATGTCGGGACGTAAAGGCCGAGGTGGTGGTCGTGGCCATGGTACCCATATACCATGATCTCAGAGATAGTAGGGTGGGTTGGCTCAGGGTAGCCAGGCTGTGTCGCAGGGCTGCGACACTGGGAAGGCATATGCAGTGCAACAGACTCAAAGGAGTAGGATCCCAGACCTTCTACTATGAGAGGTACTATTCTAGTTGCTTCTGTTTTGTCTTTAGTACTTTTTGATACCGGTGCTACACATAGCTTTATATCTATGCCCGTTTTGAAGATCCTCAGGCTCTATGTTTCTTCTTAATCTGATATTATGATGATAGAAACTCCGTTGGGGATTAGAACGGCAGGTGTGTGTCAGTGCAGGGAGTTCCCCCTAGAGGTTGGTGGGTGTGACTTTCTATGGGGCCTCTATGTCTTAGAGATGACGAGCTATGATGTCATTATCAGGATGGACTGGTCGGTACCCTTTCAATCCATTGTAGATTGATATCATCACAGGGTGAGTTTCACATCACTAGAGTGTGGAGAGTTTCTATTCAAGGGAGAATGGGATATACATGTGAGCCGAGATGTACCTGAGCATCATGGGTGAGGTGTTGTAATAGCCCAGATTGCGAGGTTATATCTGGATGATTAGGGAATTTGTTAGAAGGATTTCCCTCTAGTAGTTGATCATTTTAGGGATGTCTTCCTAGACGACTTTTTAGGTCTACATCCTGAGCGATAGGTGGATTTATCTATTGAGCTTGTGCCAGGAGCAACACGGGTGTCCATTCCTCTTTATAGGATAGCTACACCAGAGTTGCAGTAGCTCAAGAGGCAGTTGGGGGAGTTGTAGGAAAAGGGTTTCATCTGACCTAGTACTTATCCTTGGGGTTCGCCTGTCCTTTTTGCAAAGAAGGTGAATGTTTCCCTTAGACTTTTTGTGGATTATTGGAAGCTGAACCAGTTGACGGTCAAGAACCGATATCCCTTTCCAAGGATTTATGATCTTTTTGATCAATTTTGAGGATCACAAGTGTTCTCGAAGATTTAATTGAGATCCGGATATCATCAGTTGCTCGTTAGACCATCAGACATACCACTTACAACTTTTCGGAGTAGATATGGTCTATTCAAGTACTTGGTCATGCTGTTTTGACTCATGAATGTGCCAGTATTTTTCATGGATCTAATGAATCATGTGTTCCACCCTTATCTGGATTCTTTTGTGGTAGTATTCATGGACGATATCTTGGTGTACTCTCGCACTCGACACGACCATGATACCCGTCTTGAGATCCTTTGGAGTACACTAAGAGAGCATCAGCTATATGCTAAGCTCTCAAAGTGCCACTTTTGGATGGACCAAATACACTTCCTGAGTCATATTATCTCAGAGGTAGGAGTTGCGGTAGACCCAGAGAAAGTGAGAGAAGTAGTTTCCTAGGAGCATCCTAAGAACGTGTTTGAAATACCGAGTTTCTTGGGGATGGCTAGTTACTACAGGCACTTTATACAGGACTTATCCTACTTAGAAGGGTTGTTGATGGGTTTGACTAAGAAGGGTGTGAAGTTGTTTTGGTTAGAATCTTGTGAGACAGTCTTTCAGGAGCTGAAGGGAAGGTTGACATCATCACCAGTCCAGATACTTCTAGAGCAAGGTAAGAGCTATAAAGTTTACTATGATGCATCATGTATTTGTCTAGGAGCAGTGTTGATGCAGGGCGATCGAGTAGTTGTGTACGACTCTCGACAATTGAGGCCACATGAGAGGAATTAACCGATGCATGATCTTGAGTTGGACGTAGTTGTTCATGCATTATGTTGTTGGAGACATTATCTCTTGGGAGAGAATTTTGTGGTGTTTACGGACCACAAAAGTCTGAAATATATCTTCACCCAGTGTGACTTGAATCTGAGAAAATGGAGGTGGGTTTAATACCTTCAGTCCTTCTACTTTGATCTTTCCTATACACCTGGAAAAGGTAACACAGTTGCTGATGTGCTGAGTATGAGGACTCAGATACAGATAGTGCAGGAGGCCAGTGGTGAATGGAAGCTCATAGATTTGTTCTCTGAGATGCATTTGGTGGTGTACGATAGTCAGGGGCGAGCCTATCTTTCTTCTTTATCTCTGACTTCTACCCTCCTGGATAGAGTGAGGATGAGACAGCTATCAGATTCAGAAGGCCTAGTTCTACGGGATTAGGTGGCAAGTGTGGACCCTCCTCCCAGTTGGACGATAGGAAATGATGAGGTACTGTGTGTCCATGGACGAGTGTGGGTTACTGGGGATATACGCGAGGAGTTGATGCGGGAGTTTTATGCTTTATCTTGGGTAGTGCATCCCGGAATTACCAAAATGTACCGTAACTTGAGACGTCATTATTGGTGTTCGGGTATGAAATGGGAAGTAGCTGGTTTTGTTGTGAGATGTTCCACATGTCAGTAGGTGAAGGCGGAGAATCAGAGGCCAACCGAACTATTATAACAGTTACCCATTCCTGAGAGGAAATGGGATGATGCCGTGATGGACTTCATGACCAGGATTCTGAGGTCTCCTTGAGGCAGTGATGTCATGTGGGTTGTTGTATACAGACTTACGAAGGTATATCACTTTTTTCCAATCAAGGAGACCTTCAGTGTTGATGATCTCAGAAATTTGTATATCTGAGAGGTGGTACATCTACATGGGGTTCCTCATTCTATCATTTCAGATAGGGATGACCGTTTTAATTCTTGTTTTTGGAAGAGTTTTAAGAGGGCACAAGGTACACAGGTTCTTCTGAACACAACTTACCACCCTCAGAACGATGTCTAGTCAGAGTGTACGATACAGGTTCTTGATGATATGTTACATGCATGCATCCTAGAATTTGGGGGCTCTTAGGAGAAGCACATACCCCTGGACGAGTTTTCCTATAATAATAGTTTTCAAGAAACTATTGATATGTAACCTTAAGAGGCTTTGTATGGTAGGCCATTCTGATCACCTTTTTTCTAGTTAGAGGCAGGTGAGGCAGCTTTACTAGGACCACATCTCGTGAAGGAGACTTCGGAGAAGGTCCAGTTGATACAGAAGAGGATGGCTACTGCATAGTATTTTCATAAATCTTAGGATGATCACCGTAGATGACCCTTGGAGTTCATTGTCGAGGATCATGTTTTCTTGCATGTTTCACCGAGGTTGAGAAACAGGCAGATCCGAAGACAGGGTAAACTTTCACCGAGGTATGTGGGTCCATTTGAGTTTTTGGAGAGAGTCAGGCCAGTTTCCTATCTGTTGTAGTTACCACAGAGGTACCAGGCCATGCACGAAACATTACACATATCTCATCTGTGCTTTTATCACTCAGACCTGTCTCACGTTTTTTAGACCAAGGAGGTTGAGCTTCATGTCGATTCATCCTTTGAGGAGCATCTGATTCGTATTGTTGATAGGAGCACGAAGGTTCTCTGAGACCAGTCAGTTCCTCTCATACGGGTGCTATGGAAGTATGGCCGAGTGCGGGACAAAACCTGGGAGCGGGAGACTGACGTACATGCTCAGTGGCCAGAGTTGTTCTGAGCTTTATCTTCACTACCATTGGGAGGGAAATTCGGGGACAAATTACTTTAAGGGGGGAAGTTTGTAAGAACCCGATTCTTATTATTGAAGTACGAGTTTCTTCATTTCCTCTTTCCTTAAGTGTTATTGGGAAAATAAGGAAAATGGGGAAAATTCCCAAATTTTGAGGGTACACGCCATGTACTTTTCCACAGGCCATGTACTTTGGCCGTGTGGGATGAGTACACAGGTTGTGTAGGCCTATCGGCAATGAAGGGTGTAAAAACTGACTACACACTGTGTACTTAGTATATACACGCAGTGTAATCAGTCAGAAAGTGAATAGTAAGGCATTGTAAGTAGCCACCAGCGGAGCAACAGTACATGTCGTGTATTCAAAAATACACACTGTGTAATCATGTCGATAGATGAATAATGTGGAAGTGAAAAGTATCCGCCAGAGGAACAGTTAAAAAATGAAAAGTACACACCATGCACATGAGAGTACACACCGTGTAGTTTGTTTTTTTCCGCTTAAAATGGGCAGTAGCCTCCTCTTTCGATAGAGGAAGATTATAATGTCGGAGGAGCACCAAGAAAGAAGGCTGGAGCTTGGAGGACCTCCCGACCACACACCGGAACTCAGATTCCTTCGTTAACTGTCTCGATTGAACCACACATATCTACATCATTCTCTGACATTTCGGGAGGCGCTGTTCACTTATATTGATTAGAGGATATCAAGTTTGGTGGTCTAATGTTTAATTCCAACTTTCATGTGGTTTTTTGTAATGTTGTGCTACGCGCCCAAGTTTGGGGTGTCGTATGGATGATGCCTTGATTAATTAAATACCTAGAATTGCATAGGTAATTTAATGAATATGTACAACTGCTTTTTGGGATCATTTCTCGGATCTAGGGCCACCCCGTGGGTACATTTCCCTTGTTTAGCCATTTGGATAGGAGACGTGATGGTATTCTATGATTATATCTTGTTTTGAGTTTTCTTGAGATAAAATGTATATAATTTCTTGCTTATGTGTTGGGCTTGACCTGGTTACTTTTATAGCTTGATGGCAATGTTTTGATTAGCCTGAGGGAAAGGTACTATTCATCCAGAGGGAAAGGTTCTATTTAGCCTGAGGGAAAGTGTTTGATAGTATGAGGGCAACGTTTCATATGCTTGAGGGCTGTAGCTTCCTTGCCTGAGGGAAATCACCTGAGGGTTTCATTTCTGTTTCACCTGAGGGAAAGGTTTGAGGGAAATGTTCTGTTTGGCCTGAGGGAAAGATTCTGTTTAGACCGAGGGCAAAGGTTCTTATGTATGAGGAAACTGTTTACTTTGTATATTCACTATGGTGATTTTACATGTTATACCAACCAAGCTAAAGCACATGCTTGGTATTGTTTCACCTTGTACTTGTTAGATAGTTGTTGTGGTTTTTGCTGCGGCACTGTTTAGGAGATTATCGACTGAGGCTGAGTCTCAAGAACTTATAATTCAATTATATTGAATTGTTAAATAATAATTAAATGGAAATATAATTGGTAGGAGTAGTTGATTTTTAGTACTTCCTATTTTACTTCTTTTCCATTACTGCACACTGCTGTTACACAAATTCATTGACAGTTGGGCACATGCCTTTGGTGGTTGCCTACTGGGATTTATTTCTCACACCCTATTTGGGTCATGTCTTGGGCCCAAACAGATTATATATCTAAAGGTTTAGATAAGGGAAAGAGTCCCTATACAGGTACTTGATTGCTGAAGAGGAGTTGGAGAGCATGGGACCGAGCTTAGGCTTGTGATGTCGCTGACTTCCTACTACGCTGTTTTATTTTTCTTTTCTGTATTTGTCCCTTATATTGTATTGATTTAGATTGCAGTGTATCCTGTTTTGGATGCTTTCTTAGACTTAGGGACATACTGCATCATATGTATATGACTGTTGGTTATCTTTTTCTTTAGTACCATTGTCCATTCATCTTTGGTATTGTTTACTACTTCTGTTTTTTGGTATGTTTGTATTTTCTCTGTTGTGCTACACTTTGAAAAATGAGGGCATAGTTTCCCCACTATTATACCTAGGTCCTTACTACTAGTTGGAAGCCTCTGGAGTTTGGGGAAATGCGCTTGAGGTCATATTACCAACCGGGTTCGGAGCACCCATTGAGTGGCACCGAGATCCGAGATGTTACATCTTTACTACTTGGAAACTAACAGGCATAGCCACAAGTCAAGGAAGGAAAATCAACCAAACAACAATTTCAACATTCCCACATGGTTCTCTTGTAAAGTCACAACCAGGATCCTCCAGATCCATCAAATTAATGGAACCAAAACAAGACCGAAAATATGGCCCCACATGACCTTAGGTCCACAATCCCACAACAGCTCAATAGGGGATCCCATTCCCATCCATGTCACCTAATAAGCATCAACCGTAAACATCACCAGAACTGAGAAAAGAAGTTTTCAAATTTGAATATTCCATTCATTTTGTTATGTATTTCTGTTTAGTTAACTGGGGTGATCACACAAGGATTATTCTTCATTGGGAATCCATTTAGTCAACCATGTTTACGTGATTTATAAGTTTCCATATTACATCCATTCAATCACATAAATATCTAGAAAAACAGGGGTTCATTAGTGCGTAAGAAAGGACCACCAACAACCACGATTTTTAGTGGACATAAACCCATTCGATTCACAACAAACAGGAAGAGATAAAAGAGTACAACATCATTATCAAAGACACCCCTTCATTCTTTAAATACATTTATCATCGTTGTTAAGGTTTGGTTTCATCCATCCCCATAGGAAACATTTTCATACCCACCCCGCATGATACACAGTAAGAGAGACTAAGGAAAAAACCTACTTGGATGAACAAAATTGATGTTTTTCTTCTCACGCCCACAACAGGGATGTATGACATGTAGGGGTCCAAGAATGAGCAGGAAATGCTCCAGCATGGGCGCACCACTAGCCTCAGGAAAGGGGACACCAAACGTACCAAGGAAAGAAAGAAACCATCCAAGAAGAAGAATGAAGGAATTTCTATGTGATAAAAAGGCGAGATCCTTGAGTTACGACATAATAATTTTGAGCGACTTTAAAGGCAAGTCGTGGTTTCACCAAGCTGTTGGATGGTTACACATTATGGGATTAATTTCTATTTAATAATTCCCATAGGATGGGTGGGAATAACTGTTGTGTGCTAAAATATTTCATTTAAGAGAGGAAAATGGGTCTCTTGAGGGTCACCCCACTCCTACGGATTTAAGAAGTTTTTTATGGCATTAAAAAGGACTTTGAACCACTTTAAAAAGGTTAAAAGACTTAAAAGTGGCATTACAGGAAAAATGGGGAAAGAAACCCTGACACCCCTCTGTGGCCGATTTGTGATACTCATAGGTGAAACCGATTAGTGGAGATGATTGGGTGAAGTTGATCCCATGAACTGATCCCATGAAGCTGATCAGTGAAGCTGATTGGGTGAAGCTGATCATGTGAAGCTGATTGGGTGAAGCTGATCTTGTGAAGCCGATCCTATGAAGCTGATCCTGTGAAGCTGATCTGTGAAACCGATTTGGTGAAACAAATCTATGAAACCTATTTGGTGAATCTGATCTATGAAACTAATTTGGTGAAACCGATTTGTGAAACCGATTTGTGGAAACCGATCTGTGAAACTGATTTGGTGAAACCGATCTGTGAAACTGATTTGGTAAAACCAATCTGTGAAACCGATTTGGTGAAACTGATCTTTGAAACCGATTTGGTGAAACCGATCTCTGAAACCGATCTGGTGAAACTGATCTATGAAACCGATATGGTGAAATGAATCTGTGAAACCGATCTGTGAAACTGATTTGCTGAAACCGATATGTGAAACCGATTTGGTGAAACCGATCTGTGAAACTTATTTGGTGAAACCGATCTGTGAAACCGATTTGGTGAAACCGATCTGTGAAACTGATTTGGTGAAACCGATCTGTGAAACCGATTTGGTGAAACTGATCTATGAAGACAATTTTTTGAAAACGATATATAAATCCGATCTGTGAAACCGATTTGGTGAAACCGATCTGTGAAACTGATTTGGTGAAACCGATCTATGTAACCTATTTGGTGAAACCGATCTGTGAAACCAATTTGGTGAAACCGATCTGTGAAACAGATGCGGTGAAACTGATCTGTGAAACCAATCTGGTGAAACTGTTCTGTGAAACCAATCTGTGAAACTGATTTGGTGAAACCGATCTATGAAACCGATCTGTGAAACTGATATGTGAAAATGATCTGTGAAGTTGATCTGTGAAGCTAATCTGTGAAGCCGATCTGTGAAGCTTATCTGTGAAGTTGATCTGTGAAGAGGATCAGTGAATCTGTTCAGTGAAGCTGATCTGTGAAGCTGATCAGTGGAGCTAATCAGTGAAGTAGATCAGTGAAGCTGATCTATAAAGCTGATATGTGATGCTGATATGTGAAGCTAATCTGTGAAGCTGATATGTGAAGCTGATCTTTGAAGCTGATCTATGAAGATTATGGGTGGGACTGATTGATGAGTCCAGGACACCCTGACACTTAGAATTTGGAAAATCAATGGACCAGGAGGGTCTGGGCCATTATAATCACGAACACAAGTTCTGGGTAAAGGATGAGTTTCCTAAATTAAAATTAGTATTCGGATTTTTCTAATTACAATTGAAATCAATTCACCATTGGGTGACTCACATGCTATGTGGTGTTGTTGATTATTATTCTGATTGAGATTCCATTTCATCATTGGCCTGATGATATTTGGGAAAGGATCATTTTTACATAAATCATCATAGGCACCTATAATTAGCATTCCCTGCATATTTCCATTCCATATATTTTCATTCCACTTTGTTCATTTCTTTACATTCCTATGATTGTTTAGAGAGACTTGCTTTGTATATATGCTTATGGTGCTTTAGAGATGTGATTAAGTGATTTATTGTATCAATTTATGTGTTTTTATGGGAACTCCTGGGCTTGTATGAGTAATTTATAGAATAAATCCTTTAATTAGAAATTCAAATGGGTGTTAATCTCAGTGATAATGAGTATGTTCCATGATTCACTAGGACATACAACTCATTTTAAATGAACCTTGATATAAAGAAATAAGAAAATGAAAATTAAAAAATGAAACTTGGCTTATTAAATTTAATGGTTGCTTGTCCACATCCCAACTTTTCAAGTTTATTAAAGGTAAATTAGTGAACCTGGTGATTAAATAGAAAATGGAATCAAGTGGTTACCAGTAAATGATAAGGCAAGGTGTTATTGAACCTTATTCAACTGGAACCCTTAAAGCATATACTTGATCACGTACCGATATTTGGCCTTCTAAGTGGGTAGTTGGGGGTTGAATGCTATGGTTAGTGAGTTCTTTATTTCATTAATCTTCCACTAGTTTTTCTATCTATCTTCTTAATGCTTGTTCATAGGTATATTATTTCTATTTTTAGACTAATTATACCATGAAGTATTGGAATCGTGCTCTAGGAAATTGGTGACAACTATGCTCTAGACAGGGTGGTCCATGAGGTTCCAGTCATACCTATAGGAATGACACATGAGGATCCACCAATTGAACCTGATTTGTGAACTGACACTCAAGTTTGAGATAGTTTCTTACGTTTGATGTAGTCCATGCATGATTCTCTATGAGATTCCCCTACGATGGATGATCTGATGTGAGTACTAGTGGCAACGTCCTCTTACCTTCTTAGGGGATGGTGGTCCATAGGCTAATGAGTCTTCGATAGAGGCCACCTTATCTATCTTTGTGAATCTAGTGATGCCTTCATGTTAGAGGGTCAGTATTTCTACATATATGCTACATGATTCGGCTAAGCTCGGGTGGGATGTTGTTACCTAGGATAGTCTCCATCAAGGCATAGTAAGAGATGATTTTCATAATGATTCCTATGATCATTTCATTCCTAATACAATTATAGATGATATAACCATAGAGTTCCTAAATCTCGAGAAGGGTTATATGTCATTTATGGAGTATTCAACATGTTTCCCTAAGTTATAGTGATTCACACCACTTATATATGGTGATGATCTTACACAAGATAGATGCTTCTAGGATTGGATTTAGTGTGCCATCCAGACTCAAGTGAATGTGTTTTTCCAATGTAACATTTATGAAATAGTCAATTAGGCTCTTATTAGTGAGCATAACATGAGGGATGAAGAAAGTACCAGGCTTAGAGGATCAATTATGAGGTAGGATAGTAGTTATTACGATAGAATAAAGCAATCTATCAATGTTTCTTGTTAAGGAAGTGGTGGTCCGAGTTCTTGGGTCGGTAGCTCGATGGTGTGTCATCAGTGAGGATCATAGAGGCACCTGAAGCCTTAGTGTGATAGAGACCATCTGAAGTGCCACGATTTCTATCATATGGAGAATCTTTAGAGATTATGTGGGACCTTTTCTTCATCTTCTAGTGGAAGTGGTTTTTCACCAGATCCACCTTTAGGGGAAGGAACTTTTACTCCGTGTGAGGCGGGGAGTTGGAGTAGCACTGGAAGGATTGGTTGAGGAGGAGGTCATAACCATGGGATGAAGATCACTAATCACCAATAATTAAATTAGAGTAGTTTTGATCTAGGTAGTACAGTTGTTTAACATGGTCATGAATCAGGTCTGTTTCATGCACTACAACTAATACCTAAGGATCAGGATGCCAAATCGTCTACAGTACGAGGTACTATTACAGTAGCCTCAACAATTGTATATGATTTATTTGATATAGGTTCTTCACACTCTTCGATCAACTTATCCACTACGTAAATTCTTAGAATGAATATAAAATATTACTTTTGTGGAATGACCCTAGATACCCCACTATGAATATGTTTAGATGGTGCATGCTGGTGTATGGACTTCTGCATTGAAGTAGGAAATTATCCCTTTATATTTAAAATCTTTATTCTCAATATTACATGTTTTGATTTAATTATCGAGATGTATTTGTTGGTTTTGTATCATGAATTTTTCTACTGATATCACTATAGGATATCATTTACATCACTAGAGGGAAGCAATTATCTACATAAGGGTGAATGGGATGTCTAGGACAATAGATCTAGACTAGAGCATCATGGGATAGGTGGTGTGACCACCCATATTACCAATATCTTCATGGTGGATCAGGGTTTAGATCAAGATGAATTCCCTATAGTGGTAGATCACTTCAAGGATTTCTTTCCCGAATACATTTTTAGCATACCTAATATTAGAGAGGTAGAGTTTATGATCTAGATTTTTCTAGGAGCATATCCCGTGTCTACTCCTCCATACAATATGGAACCTACTAAGCTCCAGGAGATGAAGAAGTAGTTAGAGTATTTAGGGGAAATGGTTTTATACAACCCAATAATTTCTCTTGGGTTCACATGTGTTATTCAATAAGAAGTCAGATGAGACCGTTCATCTATGTGTGGATTAAAAATGGGTAAACCATCTTATGGTCAAGAACTGGTATCCACTTCCTCACATAGATGATCTATTTGACCAGATACAAGGATAAAGGGTCTTCTCTGAGATCTAAATAAGATCAAGAAATCATCTGGTGCAAGTCAGGACCTCAAAAATACCTCATAGGACTTTTCATATTAGGAATGGTCTATATGACTACCTTGTTGTGTTGTTCAGTCTCATGAACATGACTGAAATTTTCATGGTTCTGAGGAATAGGGTGTTCCACCCCTATCTAGATTATTTTTTATAGTCTTTGTGGATAACATCTTGGTTTATTATCACACCCATAGCGATCATTATAACCACCTTTATATCGTTCTACATACATCAAGAGAGCATCATATTTATTCCAATATTTCTAAGTTCAACTTTAGGATTGAAAAAGTTCACTCCTCGGGTCTTATTATCTTGGAATCTGGAGTCTCTTTTGACATAGAAAAGGTTAGTGCTGTGGTTTCCTAGGATAATCCCAAGAAAGTGTTTGATATAAGTAGTTTTTTGGTTATGGGAAGATATTAAAAACATTTTATACATGAATTATCATGCATTTCTTCACCTTTTTTGGTCTTATAAAGAAGGTTGTCAAGTTCACGTGGTCTGAAGCATTTGAGAAAACCTTTTAGGAGATGAATGGGTGGATTGTCTCAGACCCGATATTGGCTCTTCTAGAGACTAGAAAAGGATTTAAAATATTTATTTGATGCATTAGGCATTATCCTATGAGAAGTACTGATGATGGAGGAAATATTCATTGCATAATAATATCGATAGTTGAGGCCTCATGAGAGAAATTATCTGATGCAAAACCTTGAGATAACAATAGTTTTCCATGCCTTACATTACTAGAGACACTATCTTTTGGGTGAGTTCTTTGTGGTTTTTATGTAGCTTCTGAGTGTAGTGGAATCATGTGATGGGTGGTTACCAACTCCACTTTTTTCCATGATTCATGATTAATCTGAGATTTATCACAACATTGAATGTTGTGATCACCAAAATTAAATCAAAGAACCAGACAATAAAAAGTAAACCAGAACAAGAGGGAGGATGATCACATATTATTTATAATTAATTTAATTAATTAAAGAGACACCTTTGTTGGAATTATTTCTTTATTGATTAATCAAAAAATAGATCAGGGTTTCTGTATTGTTGATTTGTAGGAATCAAGTGCAGATTACCTCTTGCGAGGATCCACAAGTTTTCTAAGAATCTCTAGACATCACTGAAGGAATATCAGGGTGCTAGAATGATAGATCCTTACACCTATTTTGTTTGACTTTGATCACTTCAAGAACCAATTCCAAATCATTATCATTGAACCGATGGAGGAGGATTCCTCTATGTTCTTAGGAGTGTTCTTGGAGAAAAGAGCTCTCTTGGCTTGAGGGAATTCTCCAATTCTATTGTGCACAACACAAACAAATGAATTGTCTTTTGAGAAAATAACATAACTGGGTTAATATTTCACTAGGGTTAAAAAAAATAATTACACAAGTGACTTCAATTATTAATTTAATCTTAGGGGAACCCCATGTCAAATAATAATAATAATAACATTACTTATTGACATTCCCTTAACTTGAAAATTATCATTAAAAACTATTTAATCAAATAATATCCAATATTTAGCATCTCTCAAAAGTCCTAAAATCTATATCTGCCATTCCTATATAATATTTTTTAGACCTTGAATAATTTCTTTTTATTTATTAAGTAAATATCAAAACAATATTTTCCAATAAATAAATAAATATTATATTTACTAAAATAGAAAATAAATATTTATATGTGACCATGCGTACATGAATAATTATGAAACCACGTATGGGGAAAATATTTATTCTACATATTAAATAATAAATAATAATAAATTATTTAAATGAGATTTTCGATACACTTAGTATTTGACCCTCTAGGCCTCTTTCTTAGTGGCCATCAGAGGAGCGACCTAAAGTCGAAGGGTTGTATCCAACAACATGCCGAGGCACCCGTAGAGAAATAAGTTAATTTAGAAACAAAATAATACCTCATATGATCACTTAACGTGGAATATAATCCCTTCATCATGATATCTCAAATCAAAGAGGTTTCATGTCAGTGCCATCAACCTATATGCTCGATGTCTCTTTCTTTGACTTCATAGAAATAGAACATTTTTATATACCACCATGGCCAAGGATTTATTTAGGATATATCATTTCCATCAAAGGGAATGAGATATTAAATTCCATTAAAGCACATAAGGTATAAAACATTTCTCTCATTATTCATTAATGCAATATTAATTAGGGCACACCCAACGTATCCTACATTTCCATGAACTTATGTAATCACACTTTTAATTAATACATCAAAGTACGCAACTCATAATATTCATTAATAATAATCTTAAAAACCATTTTCTAATACACACATCCAAATATAGGAACATACAATGGCACATATAAAGAGTATTTCCTATCAGAGGGCCTCATTATCAAAATATCCTTATGGATATTACCAAGGGTGTACACCATGAGAAGGTGTCTCAAAGTACTATTAGTATCCACCCCTGATAGATTGAATCATTTGTGTCTCTAAAATGATATAATCTAGATATAGAAGAAATATTCAAAAATAGTGTTGAAGCACTTCCAGGTTCTCATAGTAGCGGGGAACTAATATGACTTTTTAGCGCAATAGCTACTCTAACTACATTATCACATTCTATGACACATAGAAGAACAATAACGACGTGATAAGTAGTTTATTAATATTCAAAATAATGAATACATCTTTATAATATAGTATATTGACGTTGGTTATAGGGAATAAACTCTAACATACTCCCACTTGCACTAGAACCAGCTACTAACAACATTTAGTCCACTAGCTCTCACACGATACTCATGCTTATTCTACGATAGGTATTTAGTCAAGGGGTCTACCATGTTCTCTTATGTGGGTACTTTTATCATTAAAAATTCCCCCCTATAATATAAATCCCTCAAAAAGTGATACTTCTGGAGTATATGATTTTTTCATTGGCGTGACCTTAGCTCTTTTTCAAGATCCATTGTTATGATATTATCAAAATATAATGTGATAGGGTCTTCACTACTAGGTACCAAATCAAGATCCTAGATAAAGTTATGAATCCAAATGTATTCCTTGGATGCATCAGAAACCTCTATATAATCAGACTCCACTATAGAATCAGCGATAATTGGTTGATTTGAAGTCTTCTTGCTCACAGCTCCTCCGTTGAGACAGAAAAATATCCTAATTACAACTCCAGACCATTCTGATCTATCTAAAAACCATCATTATTATATCCACTGATGACCAGATCCTCATCTCCTCTATACACTAATAACATATCCTTAGTTCTTCTTATATACATAAGGATATCCTTAACAACAGTCCAATGCTATTATCCTGAATCTACTTGATATATTCCTACCATGCTCAGTGCATAGGTAACATCAAGCCCAGTACATAACATGACATATATGATTGATCCTATCATTGAAGATTATATGATCTTACTCATTATATCTTTATCATGTTGTGTTTGAGGAAACTTTTTCTTAGAAAGATCTAAACCATGTGACACTGGAACTAATCCCCTCTTGGATTGTTCCATACTAAATCTCTTTAGTATATTGTAAACATATGTGCTTTGACATAGTCTATTAATCCTCTTGTATCTATCACAAATGATGTTTATCCCTAGAATATATGATAATTCACCCAAGTACTTCGTGGAGAAATACTTGTTTGACCAGTCCTTAATAGACTGTAAGATTGGTATGTCATTTCCAACAATTAATATGTCATCAACATATACTACTAGGATAAATAATGAATTTCCTCTAAACCTCTTGTAAACACAAGGATCACATTAGTTCTTTATGAAACCAAATTATTTGATGGATTCATCAAATCAAATTTTCTATGACCTGGATTCTTTCTTCAATCCATAAATGGATCTATGCAAATTGAAAATCCGTTTGGAATCACATGGAGTAACAAACCATTTAGGTTGTGTTATATATACATCTTATTGAAGTTTCCCATTATGTAATGTAGTTTTCAAATCAATCTTCCAAATCTCATTGTCATGGTAAGATGTTATAACAAGTAGAATTATAATGGATTTAAACATGGAAACTGGCAAAAAAAAATTCATCATAGTCAATTCCTTGATGATGTTTAACTCATTTAGACACTAGCCTTTCTTTATAGGTATTTACATTATATTCCATGTCTATTTTCCTCTTGAATATCCATTTTCATCCAACATGCTTTACATCAATCGACGCATCAATAGGAACCCAAACTTAGTTATGATACATGGAATCCATTTCAAAATTCATGGATTCTTTCCATCTTATAACTTATGATCTCTCTATTACCTCCTTATAGGAGATAGTTCCATCATTGTCAGCCAATATTGAGTCACCAACTTCAGTGACTAGAAAACCATATCACTCTCATTCTCTTAGCTCTCTTATCCTCCTACATAGTACTTTTGTTTCAGAAACTACTTATTCTATGAGGAACTTTGGAATCTATTCATACATCAACTATTGTGTATCTTGAGCATCAACTTCATCGTAGTCAATATTTCTCCCACTATAATTTTCGAGGATGTGCTCCCTCTCATGAAATAATGCTTGTCTAGAGACAATCACTTTCTTGTCTAAGGAGTTGTATATGTAGTATCCCTTCGTTTCCTTAGGGTACACTAGAAATATATTCCTCATACCCCATGGTGCTAGTTTGTTTCCTGAGAAGGCCTTAAAAAATTCCTTTAAACCCCATACATGTGTATGAGATAAAATGAGTTTATTTCCACTCCATAGAAAAAATGTAATTCCATTAAACATTCCTCCTTTCACAAAAACCACTACACTACGGTGTATAATGTGGAGTGAGTTGATATAAAATCCCAAAATACCATATAGATTTAATGAACTCTTGGTTAATATATTAACCACCTTAATTTGATCAAAGATTCTTTATCTTCTTACCAAGATGATTCTCTAATTCATTCTTGAATTCATTGAATTTCTCAAAGGACTCAGACTTATACCTCATCAGTTAGATATAACCATATATAATCAAGACATCAGAAAATGTTATGAAGTAAGAATATAAACCTCTATCTTCTACTATAAATGGTCCTCATACATCAATGTGTACAAATCCTAAATTTTTTATGGCCCTTTAACCCTATCCACTGAATGGCAGTGTGTTGATTTTTCCTTATATACAATATTGACATCAATCAAGTGGTTTTATCTGAGAAGATTATAAATAACCATCTAGATAGATCTTTATCAAACACTTATCTTTTACAATACCAAGACGGTGATGCCAAACCTGGGTGTAATATAAGTATTGGGAACATGATTTTTTATCAATTTCCAACACCTGGTTTTCATAATTTAATACATAAAGTCCATTATTTTAATTTTCCATACCATAAAATATTTTGTGCTTAAAAAAGAAATAAAATTTATTTCCAAACATAAAAATAAACCTATTTTTATCTAGGAATGATACATAAATTATGTTTTTGGTGTTTGTGGGTACATAATAACAATATTTCAAAACCAAAATCATTCCCATTGGCAATGAGAGGTGGTAGTTTCCTATAGCTTGGTAATCCATCCTTTCTCCATTAAAAACTCTCAGATCCACCTCTCCTATATAAGTCTTACAGAATCAAATTTTTTCATACATTTAAATACAGATGTGAGCACCAAAAGCTGTATCTAATACCAAATGTGTAGATATGGAAAGATTTCACTTAACAAAGAATTCCCATTTAGGTTCCCCTTGATTCCTGGTGCAGTTCCTCTTCTAGTGGCCTGACTTTCCACTTGCAAAACATACTGCCTCCTTCTCCTTTCCTTACCTCTGACTCTTCCCCTTCTTGGAAGGATGGTGCTCAGGATATTTAGACTATTTATAAGTCTTGGTCCCCCTTTCCTTATTCTTCCTTTTCTTATTCACCATAAGGACTATGCGTTTATAATTCCCTATATCCTTATCTAATTGGAAAATCAAGGTTCGAAGTTCTAAAATACTATTCTCATTATTTCTAACATTGTAATTAACAATAATACTAGATAAGGTGTTGGGGAGTGATAAAATTATGAGATCTGTATTCAACTCATCTGGTAATTTAATCCCTAAGATGTCTTGGAGTTCAATGTAGCTAATAAGCTTGACTACATAAGGTCCAACTGGCATAGAATCTCTTTGTTTATTTGTGAACAAAGCATTGGAGATCTCATACCCCTCTTATATCACCTTCTCTTGATATTGATATGAAAGGTGAGACATTATGCTATATGCATCCATGTCCTCATATTGTTTCAAAAGCTCATTAGACATGGATGATAACATGAGGCACTGAATATCTATATCATTATTTAGATGTTTCTAATAGAGGGATAGATCTTTATCACTTGCCTCATTACAAGGTGCAACTAGAAAAGGTTCTTCTAGTACATATAATTTCCTTTCATGGAAAAGGATGACACGTGGGAGCCTTTTCCAAACATGGAAATTTATGCTGATGAGAAGGTTTTCCTTATCAATTATAGATCATAATGATATTGTTGATGTCATTTTAATGATGTTTCTACACAAAAATATAAGCATAATTTTCGTACCTTATCTGATAAAATTTAGATAAATAAATAAATATTAAATTTAGTAGTCTCTTTCTATTTTATTAAAACCCAATTTCCCTCACCATTGGATTTGAAATATACAATTACTTGTATATTCTAGTGGAAAGGATCCATATCCCCCTTCTCATTAACCCAAATTTTGGTTGGTCAAGAAACTCAAATGGTTTTAAATAGGAATTCCAAATTCCAACTACTTTAACTCACAGTTCCTTGATTTTATGAGTAGACACCCCAATACTGAAATCATTAATTTTATATTTTCTCAACTGTTGCCTCTCAGTTACACCATGTCCTACTCTGTGAGTCAAACCTTGAAGTGAACCTATTTAATTCAACCCAAAAGATCATGTTATAATTCCTCAATAATTGAAAGTACTCCAACATTGGATCATCATGCATTTTGAACTATGGTTTGATTTTAACTGAAGTAATGGAAGTCTATACAGATTTGTTATTTTATTGAGGGATTTTATCATTTTATTTGTAAATTTCCAATTATTATCTTTATCACATGCTTGTTAATATTAAGTGGGATTACTTAAGGGATTAACCATGCAATATGTAATATTTAGGCATACAATGGTTTATTTTAGTTCAATCTTGCATGCTCGTTAATTAATTAATTATGTGATAATGACAAGAAAAACATAATGAAATAACCATGTTACTAACTGAAAGAAAACAATAAAGAGGTATTATCATGAGCACTTACTAGTGGTTAGTTTATCAAGTGGTTGATAACCTAACTGTTGTCCAAAGGGAAAAAAAACTTGAACCAATTAATGTTCATGTTGCAGCTTTCCACATGTCCACCTATGTATCTCCTTGGACTGGTTTCACCTCAGCTATGAACTTGAACCACCTCCACTAGATTGGGAGCTCCATCAATTACATATTCCTTTTAATCACATGTAGTTGAGGGGAAAAAAGGTTTTTCATAAAAGAAACCATGGGAATATTGGCCCTACATAATGAAAGGAGAGAATGAATGAAAACTAAAAAATTAATTTAATAATAAATTAAATGAAACAAATCACATAAAAAAAGTATGGTCTAGCTCATGATCATCCACATGCATGCAACGAATTACACATTTAATAAAATAGAATTCAATTCTAAATCATTCTTATTTAAGATATATCACACTTGAATCAATTAATTAACATATTTAATTAGTCAATTATTTTATCTTAATTCTCAAAGGAATTTACATAAGATTCTAATCCATTATAATTTTAAACAAATTAATTAAATTCATTTAAAATTAATTGTTTACATAAATGTAACTTGAAAGAAGTATGGTGAATACCCGTCCTAATATACTCAACATGTATTATACTTGTATACTTGTTTATTCATTGTTAAATATAGAATACATGAATTATCATGTACTTTCAGAACATGTACTTCATAGATTATTACATGAATTACATAATTTTTTGGCCACATGTTATGGTTAAATTCACATAGAGTAACAACTTGTAATATGACTCATACATGATATGCATATCTGAGAGTTACACAAATATTAATTAAAAATTGAAAGATTTATATATATTAAAACCTATCACATGGAATGCCCTATATTTATGACCATACATAATTACACATATCAAGGTTTATATAGTAAAATAAATAAATTTGAAATATGCATAACTTAATAGAAGTACATGACATGTTCATTCAAGGTACATGACATATACATTTCTCACCATCTAACTGAGGTACATGCCTAGGGAATTGGCGTATGAGTCATACCTTAGAAGCTGGAGTACACGACATGTCTAATGGGCCACAAACCGTGTGATCTCTAAATTACATGGTAATTGGCTAGATAGGTCATGTATTGAAATATACAACCCTTATTTGACTTAAAAGGACTATACATTGTGTAAGTGGGTTGAAACAAATGTTCTCCAGTTGATTGTGCACTAGTCTATTCTAGTCAACATGCTGTGTAAGAATTAACTAAACCACGTGTCATTAATGCACACGGTTTTAGTAATTTCTAAATTAACTCTTAGTGCATTGACCACTAGTAAACGACGTGTAATTTCTATTAGAGGGTGTGTACTCTTGTGTTTTCGGCCATGAAAGTTTGGCACCACAATAATATTTCCTTCATTTTATTTTAATCATAAAATTAATCCTTTCGATCATATCTATGAGAAACAAATGTTGAAGAAGAAAATATCGCAATTTGGATTAAAATAATGATAAAACATGAATTGAAAAACTAAATTAAATTTCGTAAATAACCAATGATCCTTACATAATTATAAATGATTATAAGACCCATTTGATACCACTTGTAGGTTCCAATAATAGTAGAAGCATGTGATAGGTGGTGCCCAACTTTTCTTTTTCTCCATGATCAATGATTAATTGAGATTTAACACATTGTTGAACATCTTAATCAATGGAATTAAATTAGAGAACTAGACAATAGAGATTACATTGGGAGTAGAGGGAGGATTGTTGTAATGACCCAAAATTTTGAATAAATCTTGTTTATTAATTTTGCGTGTTATTTTATTTCATACTCAACAAAACTTTTTCATTTAATAAAATGAGTATAATTAAAATGAGACTGTTGGGTTTTGACTATTATATGGTCGTTAGTCAGTATGACCATTGGAAACTAAATGTTGAGACTATTGTCTCTAAATAAAAGTGATCTTGGTTAATTAATATAGAAAGAATATTCGATGGCCTCATCCAGTAGTCTCGGGCCAATCGAATCCCTTCTAATAGAATTTGGGAAGGAGGTAGCACCACTAGGCTTTGCTCTGGACCAAACCCAAGCTGAAATTCATCGTGTGAAGCTAGAGTGGAATCGCCTCACGAGAAGTTAAAACTGATAGAAATTACTACTCGTGTGATGTTGGCCGAGCCGCCCTCAGATTCCCTCACCTTAGAAAACCTTACACTTAGGTCCTATGCTGGGGTTATAAGGGGATTTGTAAGGAGACCTTAACTACCTTGTGTAATCCTTTGATTTAAATAAAAATTTTGTTTTATTCTTATGATGAAGTTTGTGGATTTTCAAATGTTTGGATAAATATAGTATGCAGATTTTTGTTGAATTCTATAAAATGGATATTTGAAAATATTTATGTAAACATTAAATAATTAATTATGAGTAATGATTTTCAAAAAAATAGTCTTCTAAAATTATGTTCAGTAAGAAATTTAGAGTATAATAAGATCAACTTGATTTGTTGATGAATAGTAAATTATGAATACTTATTTTACGCTTAGGATTAGTAATGTGACCAAATGTATTAGTAATCTAACATAAAGAAAGTGCTAATATAATCTAGGCACCTTGATTAAGTAATGTGAATCAATAAAATAGGTAAATAACTGTTTCCGAAATTATTAGTCAAGTACTAGTTTTTTCGGGTGAATAGTGTTTTTTAATTAAAAATTAAATTAAAAATATTTAGAAAATTATTTTTATAAAATGGAGTTCATTTTTGAACTCAGAGCATCGGTATTATGTTAAGGTAATTTTTGGGGATTTTTCTAAAAAAAATGAATTTTCGGTGAATATTGTATTCTTTTAAAAATTAAATTAAAAATAATTAGAAAATTATTTTTATAAAATTGAGTTCATTTTTGAAATCAGAGCATTGATATTTGGTTAAGGTGACATTTTGGGATTTTTCTGAGAAAGTTGAATTTTTAGTGAATAGTGAATTTTCAGAGTTTCGGGTGTTTAATGACAACATTAAGGATGTAATAATTATGTAATCATTATGGTATACATATGAATAGTAAGATAAGGTATGAGGTGTCCCAAGTGGCCAATACCATGGGCAAATAGCATGGTAAAACCCATGGTTTTTCCAATACCACTAATGAGGTGTCCCTTGGCCATTAATGCCTTGTCCCCTCACTTTCCCTATAAATACCAAGTCATTCTTTCATCCTTTCGACTCCAAAATCATCCTCAACGATGTTCTTGTCTCCTTAAGTCCCAAAGAGTCCTCCCAAAGTTCCCTAAAGCCTCCCAAGGTCCCAAACTTCAAGATTTTGAAGTTACTCTTCAAGGTAAGGGATCCCACCTCTTTCTTTCTTTCCAAGTACTATCTTTTATGTCAGTTCTTTTATGATCCATGTTCTTATGTTGGAGGAGGTTATTTTAAATTCATCCTACTGTAATTTTAATGTTCATATTATGAGATACCCCCTCTTGATCTCATCAATTCATTTTAATAATATTTAAGTGGCGCTGTTAGGCTGCCAATTTTTAAGGGATTCTTTCACCCTTCTCGTTTTCAAGTTCTATTTTCATATCAAGTCTTTCATGTTACTTTTTATTATTTTGGGGTATGATATCTGTATCTATCATACTTATTTTTTATGTTCATATGATTAGAGACCCTACTTGATCTCATCAATTCATTTTTTTTAGTTTTAAGTGACGTCGTTAGGCTGCTGAATTTTCATAAGAGAAATCTTATTTTTTGCCTTCCTTCCATGTTTTTCATTTCATATGGTATGTCCTTAAAATTTCATTACAATGTTCTTATATCCTTTATATTTTGTTCCCCTACTGTTTTATGGATTATTTATTAGTGGGTGACCCATGTACCCTCTCTTTTAAATTTTTTCTAAAGCCCTGCAACATAGCTGTTATGATGCCGAATTTTCATCTCAAAATGTCTCTCTTTTTCTCCAATTATTTTATTTTATTAAGTGAATACTCAAAAATATTTATTCTACAGGGGTATTCACATATATATATCAAAATTTTCTATTTTAAATTCTGGGATTTACATTCATGAAATATAAGGACCCGTCCTTATAACCATACATAATCATGAGTTAAATGAATAATTCACATTGAGGATATTTTCAGGTTTAGAGTTTTAGAGAGTTAGGCCATAACTATTATATTTCAAAATATTACGAAGTAGACACTTCTACACAGTTTCCATTTTTTTTACAAAACATGAAATCTTAAAAAAAAGAGTCATGTCTAGTTCCATGTTTAAGATAGCATGACTTCTCCTTGATCCCATCCTTTACCCTATTCCACATTATGTCTTGTGAAAAACATTTCAAAAAAACTTGGGATGAGCATAAAAAGCTCAGTAAGGGACACAAAAATAATTAAAACTATTAGTTTTTCAAAACAAAAATTAAACCGTGAATAATTTAACATAATTAATGATTTTCACCTTTATGAAGTAGTAAATACTCTTCACTGAATAAAGGATCATTACTTACCCTTTTGTAACCAAACGGTTACCATAAAACCCCTATAAATAACACATAACATATAAAGGTAAGTTGGGACATAAACATACATAAATGAAATAACCATACGGT
Source organism: Viscum album (assembly GCA_963277665.1). Lineage (NCBI taxonomy): Eukaryota > Viridiplantae > Streptophyta > Magnoliopsida > Santalales > Viscaceae > Viscum > Viscum album. The sequence continues at coordinate 616,055,545 of OY728128.1, forward strand.
CGACTTCCACACATATCACTAAATGGAATAGCCATACCGCCGACTTCCATACCCAATGCATTGGAGGTTATAACGTAACCACCTGTCCTGGTATTCACGACACCATCTGTCATATGGTTTATCACGTAACCACCCATCAAATGTCCAAGTACCATCATAACACATAAAATATTGCAAATATAAACATTTCACTGATAACATTTCATTTGAAATCACAAGAAGTAATTTCAAGATATTGAAATAATCAATCCATTTTCAAAAACCATTTTAAAAAAGATTTTTGAATCAAAGTGTCCCATACTACTTTGAAGATTTTAAAGGAATTAACATTTTAAAATAATAATTTCCATATAAATAAATCATTAAAACCATTTTTAAAACATGGACACTAATGATAAATATTTAGAAGAATAAATCTTTAAAACATTTAAAATGATATTTTAGTTAAGGAGTTTTTAACAAAATGAGAGACTCTTGAATACAAATAATTGCGAAATAACATTTAATAAGAACTTTATAATATCATGAGAATAAAAGGATTCATGATATAATATGTCAAAGGATAGTATATACACCATATAAGAGTGAATTGGTGCATAACAACAATGAAGTCTCAATGGAAATGTAAATTGAGATGAAATCCATTATAAAGATGGTATCCTTAAATTAAGGATAAATCAATCTCATAATTATGTGTGAAAAATATAAATACACCCAACAGAAGTGTATATTAAGTTTAAAAAAATCATAGTTCATTCACACATATTCATAGGATGACATATTCAATAATTACAAGATTAACCCAAAGAATCAAAATTGGGTTAAGAAGATCCCTTGCAAAAATTCGACAACCGAACGACATCACATAACAATTCAGAATCTGAGTTGATGAGAGAGAAAAGGGTATCCCATCACATAGACATAAAATTTACAGCAATAAGGATATTTAATAACATATCCCAACATAAGAAGATGTGAATTAAAAGACATAACAAAAAGAAGTCTTTTAAAAATTAGAGGGTGAAAGGTTCCCTTACCGATTTGGTAACATACAAAACATATGCCACATGAAATAAGGATAATAAAATGAATAAGTAAATACCCATAAATTAAATTATCTTACACAAAGAATAAAATCTTGGTCAGTACATACTCCACACAAAAGGCAGTAGTGGCAAATATAGCATGAATCTCACGGGGATAAAAAGTGAGATGAAAATCCCTTACCACGTTGTAATCAATCGAGTTGTATGAAAAAGGTTAATAACCACCAAATTAATCATGTAATACCATGAATATATTGAGAATCATGATAATATATATAAAATTTCAGTACACAATACACCACATGCAATGATTTAGTGGCAAACAATGGAAATCTCACGAAATTAAAAGTGAGATAAGAAATCCCTTACAAAAATTCAGCATCCTAATGGCGCCACTTAAAAATTCTTAAAATGAATTGACTAGAGTAATGGGTGGTATCTCATCATATGAAAATAAAAATTATAGTATGGTTAATATAAAAGAACATCCTCCAACATAAGAACATAGAGCATAAAAGAAATGACATAAAAGAGAGTACTTGAAAAGAAAGAGAGAAGTCGGATCCCTTACCTCGTGTCCGACTTGACTCGATCGTTCTTTAATCTCCTGAATAATAAACTAAAGTTAATTTATACTTTCTTAAGAACCTTTTAAAGTTTATTATTCCTTTTATATCACTTATTACCATGTTATAAACATTATGTAAACATTTAAGTTAATAATGTCCATTTTGTCGATATTTGGTACTGGAGTCAAGAATGGACTTCTTATAATCACATGTTATTCAAGAGGTCAATGTTTTATTATATCCAGAATGATATTCATGATTTGGATATCATATATATCATATATATCCAGTATATACATGTATTTATAATAGTACATAACATTTAGAGGTAATAAATGAAATGCACCGTTCATGGAGACGGTAAGCCGTATGTACGCATGAACACTACTTTCATTTCTATTTATTATTTTAATGGAAATAAAACATAATTATACATAGGTATATTATAATTAAAGTATAATATAATAAATAATATAATTAACACTATCCTTTATACATCCCACAAAAGGCCATAACGAGTCACATCACTTTAATGGGGCGGTAGTCCACACTTCCTCAAATGAGATTATCGTATTTACCCACTATGGAAACCATAAAGGCATGTTATAAATGGAAAATACAGAAGCATAAAGAAAAAATAAACATAATATATATCATATATAAATACAGTGCCATCATAATGTTAACCATGATATGTGGTAAGATGTAATTGAACAATCATCCTTTCGTGAGGCCTTAGTTTTCCATCCACAGAAACATTATGTTCTTCACCCATTAGATTGAGGTGTGTGTAAGTGTATTTCGAATAATTATTATAAAAAAATCCTAGTATATTTAGGATACTGGTTTTGTTACAAAATAAAGTAAATAAAAAGAGTTTAGGGGTTGAAGAAGTAAAATAATAGAAAACAATTTAAGAGAAACAGTTACCTTTAATTTGGGTAACTCCCTTTGGTTTGAACCAAAAGACTTCTTGAAGTGCCTTCTGCCTAAGGTAAGGCTTTTAAGAGGAGTATAGGGATGTAGGGAGACTAATTGGGCAGATTTTGGATGAGCAAAATGGCTTGAGAGGTGTGAGGAATTGGTTAGACGTGGTCTCCTTTTATAAGGGGGAGGAGGGGCTCTTTAGGAAAGTGTGAAACTATTATTTTATTATATAATTATATTCGGTTTATAATGGTCCAAAAATTATTAAAGATGAAGTTAAGATGAGTCATGGTATGAATAAAATCATCCAATCAGAATTGTACAGGTTTGGTATAATATTTTAGTCATTATAATCTTATTTATTTAAATCATTTATTAATGAGGTAAATACTACATCATTATTGTGTCATAAATAATTTAATTTATTTGATCTCTAAAAATTATTAAAAATATACCATGATATAGGAAATCATTTTAGATTTCTAATTAATATTTATAGTCGAAAAGAAAATTTATATAACCCCTTCTAAAAATTAATTTACTAAACGATATTTACTTTTGTCATATTTTCCTTTACGTTAATTAGTCTAAATTGTCATTATCACTCCCAAGTGGATCAAAGGGGTCCAAAAATCGACCCAAAGATACCCATGGTCGTTAATGACTCATAAAATAAGTTTTGGACAAGTTTTGAGGTAATTTTTAATTATTATAATATTCTTTTAACTTTGAATTACCGTATTTACCTTTAACCGCGGTAAATAAAAGTCAAAAGTTACTATTTATCAAAAAATTATTTTCATCTTAATGAACCACAATTTACTTCTTGATAACAACCATATATTTCATATTTTTTAAATTCAATTCACAGAAGTGGTAAAATTTCATTTAAATGAAAAATTCAGTTTTTTTAACTACCACTAAGTGGTTTCACTATTCATCAAAAAATTGAAGTTTTTCAGAAAAATACCAAAAATTCAGCCTAATCTATATTTGATATTCCGAATTCAAAAATGTTTTCTATTTTTCCAAATTCAAAACATAGAAGTGGCATTAATTAATTTTAAAATTAATTCCCATTATCAAAACAAATAGCATGTTTTTATGAAACAATAACTATCAAAAGATTGATACTTTTTTATGTACAATTTCAAAGTGAAATTAATTCAAATGACCAAAATTGGATTAAATGGTAAAAATATATTCAAATTAAACTTTAAAACCAATTAAAAAGATAATCTAACCATATAAATAAATTAGATTAAGACCCATTTTTGAATTAAAATACAATATTTTTCACTATTCATTAGAAAATGAACTTTATCAGAAAAATTCCGAAAATTTACACAAAGTAAATTTTTATGTCCCCATTCTAAATAAAGATTTTATTTGGTCAAATATAATGTATTAATGTGACAAAAATTATATTTAATTAGGGTTCTCCATTAAAAGGCGGTAAATCGGCCTTTTAATGTAATTTATGCTTAAAATTAGATTCATTTACATTTTAAGCCTCTAAATTTTATTGGATAAATGTAAATACTATTAAAAACATGTATAATCATATTTTAATTAGTTTTATTCATTACTGCCAATACAATTTCTAGGAGTCAACTAATATTTAAAATAATAATATTATATTATTAGTGTGCAACGTAAGATTTCAAAGAAACTCGTTGTTGCGTATCAGGTATGCTAACAAAAATAGAAACCCTTTTAAAGAAAAATTAATATTTAATTCACAAATATTAATAAATATGAAAATATCATATTCTTCATTTATTTGGGATGTTACATGAAACCCACTTTATTTGATAAATGTAAATACTTTTAACAAACATGTATAATCATATTTTAGTTAGTTTTATTCATTCCCACCAATAAAATTGATAGGAGTCAACTACGATTTAAAATAATAATATTATATTATTAGTGTGCAACGTAAGATTTCAAAGAAACCCGTTGTTGCATATCAGGTACGCTATCGAACATAGCAACCCATTTAAAGTAAAATTAATTTTTAATTCACAAATATTAATAAATATGAACATGCCATATTCTTCATTTATCTGGGATGTTACATCCTTCCCCCCTTTTGGGAATTGCATCCTCGCAATTTAAAAATTGGGCTCGGGAACTTCATTGAAAGCCCCATATCAAAAAAAGAGTCAATAAAACTATCACTTTAAATTAAAGGAAGAGAAGTACAAAGGTTACCCTAGACAACAGATACTATGATTCCATGAAAACATGGATATGGAGGAGAAAAAAACCTTCAAGTTCTGATGGAGACTGATAGAAAACATGTTTAGGATAAATTTAACCACCATATATTCACAAACTTATGATGGGTTAAATAGTCTTTGATTCCCCAGTAGGAAAAGTTAACAGATAAGTGTTTTGTTTTAAGTCACTTTTCATTGAGGAATTTATTTATGAGATTAACTAAAAACATAAGGAAATATACTTATTTGTCATGTATACATTCATCTTTTACTAGATTTCTAACACAAACTCATATTTTCTCCAAACGATGAGTATTCAGGATGACTTTTTTTTACATTAAAAGATCTATAATCAATTCCGAGAGAATCAAATTATCCACAAAATATAAAGTATATATTTCCCTTGTCTTTAGATATTAACTAAAACCAAAACGTTTAGTAAAAGATCAGATAATCCCCCAAAAGTATAAATTATTACATAATGAAAAACTACTCTTAATCTCCAAAATTTGTCTAACAAAACCCGAAGTTCAATAAATACCATTCAATAAAAAGTTGTCGTTAAAATTCTTCAAAGTAATCCAAACTAAGATTGAAACCCAAATCCCCATAGGATTTAATCATATAGTCTTACAAGATAAATCTGAACATTTATCTCCAAATAACATCAGTTACTCTTAAAATCTCATATTGAAAAGCAATTAACCTAATCAAATATTCTCCATGATAGGTTAATCATTTCCATAGATAACCCAAAATAAACTTACTATTGATTCATAAAATCATCTAACTATAAATAATTATTTAAACTAACCAGGGACTTCACGTAGTCCACTGGTAGAAGATAAATACCGGTCGCACTTTGGTTGTGGGTTCGATTCCCATAGCTTTGTCCGATGCGACGGGTTGTCACACGGTCTGCGTGTTGTCTCTTTTCAAAAACTATATAATTTTATAACATTCCCAAAAAGAGATAAATTTATCAAAAATAACCACAGCATATTTTAACCATGAAGGTTTTCTAATAACATTTATTTTGCATCCCAAAAAATGTATTGACCTATAATTTCCTCAAATTCAAGGATCATATAAACCAAAATGGTTCTTCATAACTATGTCCACAAAAGAAAAGATAATTATTCCTTGAATAAAATTTTCATATATCAAACTTTAGGGTTACACATACTATAAAAAGTCTTCTAATGTAATTCCCATCACCAAAAGAGCCTTAATACTTATAAGTATTTCACCATCCTAAAATCTTCCATAACTCTTGAATCCCTTATATCTTGAATTATTAAACATTCAACATTCTTCATGATCCATTAACCATTCATTTTAAACTTATTCTGAAATACTTCTTTCCTACAAACAGAATCATGAATCATATCCTAAGATTCAATAATATCAAAACATATGTTAATAAATAATCCATACCTTTCATTGGACATTTTCAGTTTCTTTATACTCAATCGGAATGGCATTAGGTATTGGTAAACAAATATTATTACGATCTTGGTGATCCCATTTCCAAAACATCTTCGTAGGACACCTGTTTGTATAATGACCATGCACAACACATTTAAAACATTCAATTGTTCCCTTAGAAATAACTTCTTTCCCTTTCCTAGAGTCAACTAGATGCTTCCTTTTTTCATGGAAGGTTCTTGATTTATGACCTTCATTCCCACATCTATAGCATATTACCATCCCTTTGATGCATTTTCCTAGGTGTTTATTTCCATATCCTTGACACATAGGTTTTTTAACATACTTACCTTTATGATTATTACATGAAATTCCATATGGATTTGTTTCACGAATATATGATGCCTTATAAAAATCACCAATTTTCATGTTTTCAATCATGACTCCAGATAGTTGGTTGAGAATAACCACAAGATTTCTCATTGAATGTCTCATTTCATTCAGTTTCTCGTTCATAAAACCGTCATCATTTTCTTCACATCCACTGTTACTTTGGTGCCTACTAGATCCAGCCATTTACTAAAACCAAAAAGGTCAGTGTGATTATATTAGTAAAATAATCATATAATATCTTATGAGGAGGGTAAATAATTATTCATGTTATCTTAAACTCATTCAAAATAACTACGACTCTTTCTAATATGCTAACCATTATGGTTATGTTATTAATGCTTAGATAACACCCTAAACTCTAAAGTTTTCTAAACCGACCTCTGATACCAACTATAAGGACTCGACCTTATAACCATACATAATCATGAATTAAATGAATAATTCACATTGAGGATATTTTCAGGTTTAGAGTTTTAGATATTTAGGCCATAACTATTAAATTTCAAAATATTACAAAGTAGACACTTCTACACAGTTTCCATTTTTTTACAAAACATGAACTCTTAAAAAAAGAGTCACGTCTAGTTCCATGTTTAAGATATCATGACTTCTCCTTGATCCCATACTTTACCCTATTCCACATTATGTCCTGTGAAAAACATTTCAAAAAAACTTGGGATGTGCATAAAAAGCTCAGTAAGGGATACACAAAGAAGTAAAACTGTTATTTTTTCAAAACAACAAGTAAACCATGAATACTTTAACATAAGTAATACTTTTCACCTTTATGAAGTAGTAAATACTCTTCACCGAATAAAGGATCATTACTTACCCTTTTGTAACCAAAAGATTACCATAAAACCCATATAAAGAACACATAACATATAAAGGTAACTTGGGACATAAAAATACTTAAATGGAATAACCATATGGTCGACTTCTACACATATCACTAAATGGAATAGCCATAAGGACGACTTCCATACCCAATGCATTGGAGGTTCTAACGTAACCACTCGTCCTGGTATTCACGGCACCACCCATCATATGGTTTATCACATAACCACCCATCAAATGTCCAAGTACCATCATAACACATAAAATATTTCAAATATAAACATTTTACTGATAACAATTCATTTTAAATCACAAGAAGTAATTTCAAGATATTTAAATAATCAATCCATTTTCAAAAACCATTTTAAAAAAGATTTTTGAATCAAAGTGTCCCATACTAATTTGAAGATTTTAATGGAATTAAAATTTTAAAACAATAATTTCCATATAAATAAATCCTTAAAACCATTTTTAAAACATGGACATTAATGATAAATATTTAGAAGATTAAATCTTTAAAACATTTAAAATGATACTTTAGTTAAAAAGTTTTTAACAAAATGAGAGACTCTTGAATACAAATAATTGTGAAATAAAATTTAATCAGACCTTTATAATATCGTGATAATAAAGGGATTCATGATATAATATGTAAAAGGATAGTATATACACCATATAAGAGTGAATTGGTGCATAACAACAATGAAGTATCAATGGAAATGTAATTTGAGATGAAGTCCATTATAAAGATGGTATCCTTAAATTAAGGATAAATCAATCTCATAATTATGTGTGAAAATTATAAATACACCCAACATAAGTGTATATTAAGTGTAAAACAATCAGAGGTCATTCACACATATTAATAGGATGACATACTCAATAATTACAAGATTAACCCAAAGAATCGATATTGGGTTAAGAAGATCCCTTGCAAAAATTCGACAACCTAACGACGTCACATTACAATTCAGAAACTGAGTTGATGAGAGAGAAAAGGGTATCTCATCGCTTGGACATAAAATTTACAGAAATAAGGATATAGAAGAACGTATCCCAACATAAGAAGATGTGAATTAAAAGACATAACAAAAAAGAAGTCTTTTAAAAAGTGGAGGGTGAAAGGTTCCCCTACCGATTTGGTAACTTAAAAAACATATGCCAAATTAAAGAAGGATAATACAATGAAGATGTAAATACCCATAAATTAAAGTATCCTACACAAATAATACAATCATGGGCAGTACATACTCCACACAAAAGGAAGTAGTGGCAAATATAGCATGAATCTCACAGGGATAAAAAGTGAGATGAAAACCATTTACCACGTTGTAATCAATCGAGTCGTATGAAAAAGGTTAATAAACAGCAAATTAATCACAGAATACCATGAATATTTTTAGAATCATGATAATATATATCAAATTGTAGTACACAATACACCACATGCAATGATTAAGTGGCGAACAATTGAAATCTCACGAAATTAAAAGTGAGATAAGAAATCCCTTACAAAAATTCGGCAGCCTAACGACGCCACTTAAAAATTCTTAAAATGAATTTATGTGAGTAATAGGGGGTATCTCATCATATGAAAATAAAAATTACATTATGGTGAATTTAAAATAACATCCTCCAACATAAGAACATGGAGCATAAAAGAAATGACATAAAAGAGAGTACTTGAAAAGAAAGAGAGAGGTCGAATCCCTTACCTCGTATCCAACATGACTCGATCGTTCTTTAATCTCCTGAATAATAAACTAAAGTTAATTTATAATTGCTTAAGAACCTTTTTCAAGTTTATTATTCCTTTTATATCACTTATTACCATGTTATAAACATTTTGTAATCATTTAAGTTAATAACGTCCATTTTGTCGATATTTGGAACTAGAGTCAAGAATGGACTTCTTATAATCACATGTTGTTCAAGTTGTCAATGTTTTATTATATCCAGAATGATATTCATGATTTGGATATCATATATATAATATATATCCAGTATATACATGTATTTATAATAGTACATAACATTTAGAGGTAAGAAATGAAATGCACCATTCATAGAGACGGTAAGCCGTACGTACACATGAACGCTACTTTCATTTCTATTTATTATTTTAATGGAAATAAAACATAATGATACATAGGTATATTATAATTATAGTATAATATAATATATAATATCATTAACACTATCCTTTATACATCCCACATAAGGCATTAACGAGTCATGCAACTTTAAGGGGGTGGTAGTCCGCACTTCCTCAAATTAGATTATCGTATTTACCAACTATGGAAACCATAAAGGGATGATATAAATTGAAAATACCGAAGCATAAAGAAAACATAAACATAATATATATCATATATAAATATAGTTCCATCATAATGGCCACCATGAGAGGTGGTAAGATGTAATTGAACAATCATCGTTTTGTGAGGCCTTAGTTTTCCATCCACAGAAACATTATGTTCTTCATCCATTAGATGGAGGTGTGTGTAAGTGTAGTTTGAATACTTCTTATAAAAACATCCTAGTATATTTAGGATACTGGTGTTATTGCAAAATAAAGGAAATAAAAATATTTTAGGGGTTGGAGAAGTAAAATAAAAGAAAACAATTTAAGATAAACTGTTACCTTTAATTTGGGTAACTCCCTTTGGTTTGAAACAAAGTACTTCTTGAATTGCATTCTGCCTAAGGTAAGACTTTTAAGAGGAGTATAGGGATGTAGGGAGCCTAATTGGGAAGAGGTTAGACGAGCCAAATGGCTTGAGAGGTTTGAGGAATTAGTTATAAGTGGTCTCCTTTTATAAGGGGGAGGAGGGGCTCTTTAGGAAAGTGTGAAACTATTTTTTTATTATATAATTATATTCAGTTTCTAATTGTTCAAACATTTTTAAAGATGAAGATAAGATGACTCATGGTCGAAATAAAATCATCCAATCTGAATTGGACATGTTTTGGATAATATTTTAGTCATTATAATCTTATTTATTTAAATCATTTATTAATGAGTTAAATACTGCATCATTATTGTGTCATAATTAATTTAATTTATTTTATGTCTAAAAATTATAAAAAAATACCATGATATAGGAAATATTTTTAGCTTTCTAATTAATATTTATAGTATAAATTATAATTTATATAACCCCTTCTAAATATTAATTTACTAAACGATATTTACTTTTGTCATATTTTCCTTTACTTTATGTTAATTAATCTAAATTGTCATTATCACTCCCAAGGGGATCAAAGGGGCCCAAAAATCGACCCAAAGATGCCCATGGTCGTTAATGACTCGTCTAATAGGTTTTGGACAAGTGTTGATGTAATTTTGAATTATTATAGTATTCTTTTAACCTTGAATTACCCTATTTACCTTTCACAGCGGTAAATAAAAGTCAAAAGTTACTATTCACCAAAAATTATTTTCATCTTAATGAACCACATTTTTATTCTTGATAACAACCATGTATGTCGGATATTTAAAATTAAATTCACAGAAGTGGAAAATTTTCATTTAAATGAAAAACTCAGTTTTTTTAACTACCACTAAGTGGTTTCACTATTCATCAAAAATTGATGTTTTTCAGAAAAATACCAAAAATTCAGCCTAAGCTATATTTGATATTCCGAATTCAAAAATGATGTCTATTTTTCCAAATTTAAAACATATAAGTGGCATTAATTAATTTTAAAATTAATTCCCGTTATCAAAACAAATAGCGTGTTTTTAAGAAACAATAACTATCAAAAGATTGATACTTGTTTATGTCCAATTTAAAAGTGAAATTAATTCCAATGACCAAAATTGGATTAAATGGTAAAAATATATTCAAATTAAACTTTAAAACCAATTAAAAAGATAATATAACCATATAAATAAATTATATTAAAACACAGTTTTGAATTAAAATATAAAAAAAATTCACTATTCATTAGAAAATGAACTTTATCAGAAAAATTCCAAAAATTTACACAAAGTAAATTTTTATGTCCCCATTATAAAGAAATATTTTATTTGGTCAAATATAATGTATTAAAGTGCCCAAAATTATATTTAATGAGGGTTCTCCATTAAAAGGCGGTAAATCGGCCTCTTAATGTAAATTATGCTTAAAATTAGATTCATTCATATTTTAAGCCTATAACTTTTATTGGATAAATGTACATACTTTTAAAAAACATGTATAATCATATTTTAGTTAGTTTTATTCATTCCCGCCAATACAATAGCTAGGAGTCCACTATGATTAAAAATAATAATGTTATATTATTAGTGTGCAACGTAAGATTTCAAAGAAACCCGTTGTTGCGTATCAGGTACGCTATCGAACATAGAAACCCATTTAAAGTAAATTTAATATTTAATTCACAAATATTAATAAATATGAAAATGTCATATTCTTCATTTATCCAGGATGTTACATGAATCCCAATTTCTTTTTTTTCGTGGGTTTAAAATGACATAAAGATCATATCTTAAAAGTAGTTTTTAAAACATTATGATTATGAAATGAAACCCATTTCTTTTATGACATATGGGTTATTTATGAAATATTTTATGATGATATATGTGGATCACATGATTATAAAGACAAATTTAAGGGTGCGCCCTGATAGCGCTCCAATGCATTGGGTAATGATGTAACCACTAGAGATTAAAATTTTAACGATACCTTGGTGAATAACCTCGGTAATTTCAAATGACACCTTGGGGATGGACCTTGGTGATATGTTCATGATTGTATAAGTTAAATATTGTAGCCACATATTAATGTTATTAATCAGGTTCTTTCCATTATGATATGCCTCATGATCTCTTCCTCATTCCTTAAAGCTATTTATCATGACTTTATTGATGCATCTCAAGTTTACATGTTAAATGTTTCCCCTTGTTTCCATTACTGGGCCTTATGCGCACCCTTTCTTTTGATGTATGTCCCCAGGTTATGAGATGCAGTAATGAACCTAGGATGAACATAAGGAGAAGCCTTTAAAGTGTTTAAGAATAATGTTTTATGTTTTCACATTTTAAGTTCCTGGTTTCCAAAACACTAAACCTTAAAGATCCTTGGTTTTGTAAAATGTAATGAAAAGTTATGTTATAGAATGGCAGGATGCCATAGTTGGTATCAACGGATGGTTTAGTTATTTGTGGAAATTAGGATATCAAAACTTTAGGAATAACCCTATAGAAAATTTTAAATATAGGAAATCTTCCATGTAATTTGGTGAGTACTGATTAAGTGGTTTATCAAGAAAATACATCCATGTCTGGATACGAGAAGGTAGAGGTGGATCTGGAACAGATGTACATAGGGGAAAAACCAAAAACACCGCTTGAGATAGAATCGAATGGGAACTGGTACACAACAATGGGCCTTGCTGCATCTTGGTTACGACACTCCCGGGGGATATGCTTTGGTTAATTCATAAACTTAGTATGAACCATTATTAAAGGAACAAAGATAAAATAAAATAAATATTCACATAAGAATATATAATCATGGATAACCTAGATTGGGACCTAGGGGATCACAAGTTTGGATATACTTTTCTTCTACAAGTTTATCCTTCTATGCTTAAAGTTTCCTTTTCATGATTATTGGCTAAGTATTTAAGCCCCTAATTATACTTTTTTTCTTAGTTAATGGCGGTAAATAGAAGAACATGTCCAAACAATAAATTTTATAGGAAATGTGACGATTTCTCTATTAATGTGACAGAGATGACGGGAGATCAAGTTGAACATGTTGTGATTATGCCAAACCAGCTATCAAAAATCAAAATTAATAATTGGTACCTAGTTCAATGCCCAAATTCATCAAGGAAGAAGAAGACGAAGTCTCAAGGATGTTCATCTGATAAAGTTGATAAGGGAAAGAAGACCCAATTTCCTTTATGAAAAAAGTGTGGAAAGGGGCACCAAGGAGAATGTCACAAAGGAACCGGGAGATGTTTTAAGTGTGGGGTGACAGGGCATAAAGTATCCAATTGCTTCAAAAAAATGGATAATGTGATGAATAGAGATAAGGTTCGATCTAATGTACCTTATACTTTTAAATGTTGTAAATGTAGAGAATTTGGTCATTATCCAAGGCAATGCTCTCTTGGAAGGGATGAGAAGCCTGATGAGCATCAACAATCTTCAAGGACAAGGGAACAATGCAAGTCCTATGCTGAGAAGGATCATGAAGACTAAAGTACATGCAACTTCTTCGCAATAATTGTCAATGTCATGTTGTATTTTAGTTCGTGCTCTATGAGAATATATTTAATGTTTTCTATGAACATCGAGTCACTACCTAAGATGGTTTTATATCATTATGGAAACCATCAATTGTTATGTATCACATGTTGATGTTGTGAAGCTGTTGTTCTTGAAAAAAAAGGATTATGGGATTAAATGATGATTATTATTTTAGAAGACGTTCAGATGATCGAGGTAAATAGATTACTATGGTATTTTCATTGAGGAGTAAAGGTTGACTTATATTTTGAAGAATCAACGAATTTAACGTGAACTTATAGTAATTTAGGAAATGATTAACCTATCTTGGGGAAAATAAGTTTAGGTTAGTTACTTTTGTTATAATATGTTAGGAGTGGTTGATGTTGTTTGGAGATGAATGATAAAGTTTGTCTAGGAAGACTATGTTATCAAATCCTTCTTATATTTGGGTTTCAATCTTAGTTTGGTTTATTTTGAGGAATTTTATGGAAATTTATTTATGGAATGGTCTATGATGAACTTTGGGTAGTACCATGGAACTTTGAAGATTTAAAGTAGTTTCCCTTCCTATGGGGTTCTTTCCTTTTTAAGAGTTGTTTTATCTTACCATTTCTTTTTTGGGGATAAATGTTTAAAGGCAGACAGTTATTATTTTGTGGATTACGTGATTCTCTATAAGATTATTCTTGTGCTTTGATGAGACCAAGTAGTTTTTAATGCTCTTTTTTTGGAGAAAATATTAGTCTTGGTGGAAACTTATTAAGGGATGAAACTCTACTTGAAGGTAAATATATTTCCCTGTGTTCTTATTCTATGTAGTAAATGAATTCCTAAAAATTATTAAAAGGAACATAAAACAAAAACGTTGTTGGTTTAATTTTTCTACTGGGTAATCAAAGACCGTTTAACCCATCACAGGTTTGTGATTTTCTGGTGGTTAACCTCCTCTTAGACATGTTTTATATCACTCTCCATCAGAACTTGACCCTTTGTTTTATCCTCCATATCCATGTTTTCCTACATGGAATCCTAGTATGGGTTAACTCAAGTGACCTTTTTACATCCTTTTCTTTCTTTTAAAGTAATAGTGTTACTGACTCTTTTTCTGATGTCATACTTTCAGTGAAATTTCCAAGCCCAATTTTAAAAATAAAGAGGACGCAATTTATTAAGGGGGGAAGATTGTAATGACCCGAAATTTTGAATAAATCTTGTTTATTAATTTTGTGTGTTATTTTATTTCATACTCAACAAAACTTTTTCATTTAATAAAATGTGTATAATTAAAATGAAAATGTTGTTTTTTGAATATTATATGATCGTTAGTCAGTATGACCGTTGGAAACTAAATGTTGCGACTATTGTCTCTAAATACAAGTGATCTTGGTTAATTAATATAGACAGAAGATTCGATGGCCTGATCCAGTAGTCTCGGGCCAATCGAAGCCCATCTAACAGAAATTGGGAAGGAGGTAGCACCACTGGGATTTTCTCCGGACCAAACCCAAGCCGAACTTCATCATGTGAAGCTAGAATGGAATCACCTTCATGAGAAGTTCAAACTGATAGAAATTACTACTCATGCGATGTTGGTCAAGCTGCCCTCAGATTCTCTCACCATAGCACACCTTACACTTAGGTCCTATGATGGGGTTATAAGGGTATTTGTAAGGAGACCATAAATACCTTGTGTTATCCTTTGATTTAAATAAAAATTGTTATTTCTTCTTATAATTAAGATTGTGGATTTTCAAATGTTCGGATAAATATAGTATGCATATTTTTGATGAATTCTAGAAAAAGGATATTGGAAAATATTTATGTAAACCTTAAATAATTAATTATGAGTAATGATTTTCAAAAAATGGTCTTCTACAATTATGTTCAGTAAGAAATTTAGAGTCTAATAAGATCAACTTGATTTTTTGATGAATAACAAATTATGAATAGTGATCTTACACTTAGGATTAGTAATGTGACCAAATGGATTATTAATATCACTTAAAGAAAGTATTAATATAATCTAGGCACCTTGATTAAGTAATGTGGTTCAATAAAATAGGTAAATAACTGTTTCAGAAATTATTAGTCAAGTATTAGTTTTTTTAGGTGAATAGTGTTTTTTAATTAAAAATTAAATTAAAAATATTAAGAAAATTATTTTTATAAAATGGAGTTCATTTTGGAACTCAGAGCATCGATATTATGTTAAGGTAATTTTTGGGGATTTTTCTGAAAAAAATGAATTTTCGGTGAATAGAGTATTTATTTAAAAATTAAATTATAAATATTTAAAAAATTATTTTTATAAAATGGAGTTTTTTTTGAAATCAGAGCATCGATATTTAGTTAAGGTGAAATTTTGGGATTTTTCTGAGAAAGTTGAATTTTTGGTGAATAGTGAATTTTCAGTTTAGAGTTTCGGGTGTTTAATGAAATCATTAAGGATGTAATAATTATGTAATAATTATGTTAGACCTATGAATAGTAATATAAGGTATGAATTGTACCAAGTGTCCAATACCATGGTAAAATACCATGGGCAGGCCCATAGTTTTGCCAATACCACCATTGAGGTGTCCCTTGGCCATTAATGCCTTGTCCCCTTACATTCCCTATAAATACCAAGCCATTATCTCATCCTTTAGACTCAAAAATCATCCTCAACTAAGTTCCGGTCTCCTTACCTCCCAAGGAGTCCTCCCAAGGTTCCTAAAAGCCTCCCAAGGTCCTAGACATCATGATTTTGAAGTTACTCTTCAATTTAAGGGATCCTACCTCTCTCTTTCTTTCCAAGTACTCTCTTTTATGTTAGTTCTTTTATGCTCCATGTTCATATGTTGGAGGATGTTCTATTATATTCACCCTACTGTCCTTTTCATGTTCATATGATGAGAGGCCCCCTATTTCTCTCTTCAATTCATTTTAAGAATTTTTAAGTGGCACCGTTAGGCTGCCAAATTTTTAAAGGATTCTTTCACACTTCTCATTTTTAAGTTCTATTTTCATGTCAAGTATTTCATGTTCCTTTTTATTATGTTGGGGTATGATCTCTACATCTATCATACTTATATTTTATGTTCATATTATTAGATACAATATTTTCTCTCGTCAATTCATTTTTTTTAGTTTTAAGTGACGTCGTTAGGCTGCCGAATTTTCATAAGAGAAATCTTATTTTTGTCTTCCTTCCATGTTTTTATTTCATATGGTATGTCTTTAAAATTTCATTACCATGTTCTTATATCCTTTATATTATGTCCCTATACTGTTTTATTTATCATTTATGAGTGGGTGACCCATGTCCCGTCTCTTTTCAATGTTTTATAAAACCCGTCAACATAGTCGTTATGCTGCCGAATTTTCGTCTCAAAATGTCTCTCTATTTTTCTAAAATTATTTTATTTTATTAAGTAAATAATCAAAACTCTTTATTCTACAGAGTTATTCACATATATATCAAAATGTTATATTTTAAATTCTGGGATTTACATTCATGAATCCCACATTCTTTTTTTCGTGGGTTTAAAATGACATAAAGATCATATCTTAAAAGTAATTTTTAAAACGTTATTATTATGAAATGAAACCCATTTATTTTATGCTATATGGGTTATTTTTGAAATTTTTGATTATGATATATGTGGTTCACATGATGATAAAGTCAAATTTAAGGATGCGCCCTGATAACGCTCCAATGCATTGGGTAATGATGTAACCACTAGAGATTACAATTTTAACGATACCTTGGTTAATAACCTTGGTAATTTCAAATGACACCTTGGTGATGGACCTTGGTGATATGTTCATGATTGTCTAAGTAAAATTTTTTATCCACATATTAAATTTATGAATCATGTTCCTTCCATTATGATATGCCTCATGATCTCTTTCTCATTCCTTAAAGCTATTTATCATGACTTTATTGATGCATCTCAAGTTCGCATGTTAAATGATTCCCCTTGTTTCCTTTACTGGGCCTTCTACTCACCCTTTCTTTTGATGTATGTCCCCAGGTTATGAGATGCAGTAATGAACCTAGGATTCACATAATTATAAGCCTTTCAAGTGTTTAAAAATAATGTTTTATGTTTTCATGTTTTAAGTTCCTGGTTTCCAAGACACTAAACCTTAAAGATCCTCAGTTTTGTAAAATGTAATGAAAAGTTGTGTAATAGAAATGCGGGATGATATAATCATCACATATTATTTATAATTATTTTAATTAATTGAAGAATTATATTTTTTTAACTCATTATTTGTTGTTGAATTAAGAAATAGATTTGTGTAGCTACGTCATTTCTTGGTAGGAATCAAATGCAGATTCCCTCAAGCAAAGCTCCACAGGTGTTCTAAGAATCTATAAACACAACCAAAGGAATCTTCATGTCCTAGCATGGAAGATCCTTATTCTTGATTCGACCTACTTTGATTTCTTGGATAATCACTTCCAAAGGGTTCTACTTGGTCTAATGGAGGAGGATTTCTCTCCATTCTGGAGAGAATTCTTAGAGAAGGGAGCTTTTTAGAATTGTGAGAATTCTATAATTTTGTTATGAACAACCCAAAAAAGTTAACTGTTCTATGATATATATCACATATTGATAAATAATGTCTATTTATTTTTGTCCTAACTTGAATAATTTCTATTTATTTATTAAATAAAAATCACTGTATTATTCTCTAATAAATAAATAAATATTTTATTTACTAAAATAGAAAATAAATAATTATATATGACCAAGTATACATGAATAATTATTAAACCACAAACATGAATAATATTTATTTAACATGTTAAATAATAAATAATGGTATATTTTTTAACTGAGATTATGGTAACACTTAGTGTGTGGCCTTCTGTGAATCATTCTCAGTGACATTAGGTAGAGTAGCCTAAAGTCCAAGGCTAGCATCTAAAAACATGCCAACTCACTAATATAGAATGAATTTAATGATGCAATGACATAATACCTCATACAAATGCTTATTGTATAACGTAATCCCTTTACCATGATATCCCAAATCAAGAAATCCACATAAAGGTTCCATCAACCCTTGTGCTCGATTTCCCTTTCTTTGACATTATGAAATTATAACATACTTATAGAACACCATGGTCATTGATTTATTTAGGATATATAATTTCTATTAAAGGGCCTGAGATATTAACTTCCTTTAAATAATTGAAGGGATGCATCCTTTCTCACATTATTCATTAAGACAATATTACTCGTGACACACCCAACATATCCTACCTCACTACGAACATTTGTCATAACAGTTTTCATCAATACATAAAAGTACATGATTAATAATATTCATCAATACTAATATTAGGTATAAGGACCAATACACATGTCCATATATAATAATATAAAATGGAACATATAAATATAGATTTCCTACTAGCAGAACCCATTATCATAATATTCTACTGAATATTACCAAGGGAGTACACCATGATAAGGTGCCTCAATGTCCTATGATTCTCCACACATGATAGCATATATATAATATATTTCCCTAAAATGATATCATCTAGCTATAGAACATATTTTCAAGAATAGTGTCATAGCATTTCCGGGTTCTCATCATAGCAGGGAACTGCTATGACCTTTTAGTGAGACACCTACTCTTATGACATTTTCACATACTATATTTCGTAGAAGAACAATAATGATTTGATCAATAGTTTATTAATAATAAAAACACTGAATAAAAGTTTATCATAAAGTACATAGAAGTTGGTTATAGGGAACCAAATCCCACAGACTCCCACTTGCACTTAAGATAACTACAAACAACCTTCAGTCTACTAGCTCCCACATGATACTCATATTTCTGCTGAGATATGCCCTTAGTCAAGGGGTCCACCGCGTTCTCTTCCATGGTTACTCTTCTCAATGTAACTTCACCCCTATGATAGAAAGTTCTCAAGAGTTGATAATTTTGGAGTATATTCTTTATCCGTTGGTGTGACTTTGGTACTTTTCCAATATCCACCGTTGTAGTATTATCATAATACAGTTTGATAGGGTCGATATTTATAGGTACCACATCAATCTATTTGAAAATTTTATGAATCCAAATGGATTCCTTATATGCATAATAAGACTCTATATACTTGGAATCCACTATCGAATCAATGAAAACTGGATGCTTTGAACTCTTACAACTCGCAGCTCCTCCATTGAGACAGAAAACATAACCTGATTAAGATATTAGATCATTATGATCTGTATGAAAACTAGTATCAGTATAACCCGTAATGACTAGCTCCTCATATCCTATATACACCAAGAACATATCCTTAGTTCTTATCACATACTTAAGGACAACAATAACTATATCCCAATTCTTTTCTCCTGGATCTAATTAATAAATTCTTACTATGACCATTACATAAGAAACATTAATTCTAGTATATAAAATGACATACATGATTGGTCCTATCACCGAAACATATGGGATTTTACTCATTCTCCCTATATAATTTTGTGTCTGAGGGAACATTTTGTTAGAAAGATGTAAACCATGTGATACTGGAACCAATCCTCTCTTGGATTGTTCTATACAAAATCTTTTTAGTATCTGGTCAACATATATAGTTTAACTTAGTCCAAGAATCCTCTTGGATATATCATGAAGGATCTTGATCCCTAGAATATAGGCTGCTTCACCTAAGTCCTTTATGGAGAGACACTTGATTAACTAATCTTTAACAGACTATAATACTAGTATTTAATTTCCAATAAGTAATATGTCATCAACAAATACTACTAGGATAATGGCCACATTTCCACTAAATCTCTTGTAAACACACGACTCACCTTCATTATATATGAAACCAAATTCTTTTATGGATTCATTGAATAAAATGTTCCATGACCCAAATGATTTCTTCAAACCATAAATAGATATCTGCAACTTGAAAATCCTTTTGGCATCACTTGGAGTCAAAAAAACTTCTATTTGTGTCATGTAGACATCTTCCCAAAGGTTCTCATTAAGTAATGTAGTTTTGACATCCGTCTTTTAAATCTCATTGTCATGGTAAGCAGCAATAGAAAGTAGAATTATAATGGATTCAAACACAGAGACTGGTGAAGAGGTTTCACTATAGTCAATTACTTGATACTTCTTATGCCCTTTATCCACTAGCCTTACTTTATAGGTATTTACATTACCATCCATGTCCAGTTTACTCTTGAATACTCATTTTCATCCAAAGGCCCTTACATTAATTGGCGCATCTACTAGAACCCAAACCTGGTTCTAATAAAGTCAAGATTATCCTTAAGTATCTATGACATACTAATAATATGTTACTAATCTATAGAGGTTATGAGGAACTATTCATTATAGAATATATGGATTCTTGTCTCCAAAGAGCTTAACGTGACCTAAAATCCTAGGTGAGATCATCTTCACTCTCAATAGAGGTATTGTGAGATGGAAGAGTCCAAATAAATCCATGGTCAATGATTCAACAAAAAAATATGATTATAATAAAAAATATGTCGATAATAAATAAATGGGTTGAATTAATAAATTAATCCAAGAACTTGAAATGGTTCCTAGAAATAAAGTCTCTATATCACTCTATTGTGATAATACTACAACGATGGTTCTTGTAAAAGATATAAAGTCGTATTAGTGAAAGAATCATATACATTGAAAACATTATAAATTGAGTAATTTTTATCAAATATGTTATTTGATAATTAGTATAGTTTCTAGGTAATAAAACATGAAAACCCATTAAAAAAAGTGCTAAATCAATAAAAACATGATCATCATGTTAGATCAAGAAGACTAAGAGTCGTTACCATTTGACTCTAGTCTAAGTGGGAGTTTGTTTCGATTAGTTTCCTAGAAACAATTGGGTATTCATTGGATTGAATGTATATTCAAATAAATTAATATTAATTAAAATATATTATTATATATCATTAATAGTTCGGTGTGACTTTAATGTAATAATGTCCCAGAGTATTTGTCTCATTGAAAATGACCTAATATTTCATTGCTATGATTAGATCCTTGAAATTTCATGTCGATATTATTAAATTTTGTTCTTTGGTTGGATACCATTATATGATATAGAATACTATATGTTGACCATTATGTGTGAGTACTCATAAGAAGATGAGACTTTATCTTATGAAGTTAAAACTTGTTAGTCTCCAAGATAGGGTATTATGTGAACAAACCCGCCAGTATGAATTCTTCATGTTTATGTGTCATTGGATATTACTTTATACAATCATGTATAATTATCCTTAGAATTTAAGATTATTACTAAAAAATTTAATGACTTAAAAACATAATTGTATTACCATAAACCATTATGATACAGTTCATGGATAATTTGGGAAAGTTTAGTGCATCATGAATGATATGTTATTAATTAATAATTCAAGGAAGTATTTTTCCCATCCATATTTATGTAATTTGATATCTTAATTATTTGATTGAAATAGAATATTTTAATTAAATTTTAAGGCCAAGGTGCCACAATAAGTTTATTTTAGTTAGTCAAATAAATATTTATTAATAATATAAGTTAATGACATGAGTGTGCAACCTTCATGATGTGATATTGAGATAAAGAGATTATATCACACAGTCCACACTAGTATGTGGTTGTTGATGTTATGACATAAACTTATTCCTCTTGGGTTTCTTGATCTATTTATAGATAATAATATTGGAATTTAGGAATTCCTATCTAATACCTATGAGGAAGAAGCCTATAGGTTCACATAATATGCGTTTCGTTTGATCCCAATTAAATTCTATTTGAATTTCATTATTTGAGTAAATATTATTCTTTAGTATTTGGAATTTTTTTCATTAGGATTTATTGATTTTATAAATTAAATAAATATTTATTTTCAAAGTGACTGTTTAATTAAATGGATATTTATTTATTTATTTATTTAATAAATATTTAATTAGATATTCATTCAGGTATTTGATAAGTGCTGATAAGGAATGTGGGATGATGATTAGGTATGTAAATAAATATTAATTTCCCAGGTAAAAAAAATATTTATTTTTTCTCTAGCTAGTGAATTCCCTAAGAAAATAATTTTTTTATTATTACATGGAATGAGGTTATTTAATGTTTTATCATATTATTGAGGCCCTTTATAAAATTAAATAATATTTTAAACCTAACCATAACTTTATAAATAGAATGTGATGTCTATTATGGTGGAGGTGATTGAATTGGAGAATCTTTATTCATAACAGTCCTCTCATAGGATCTACCTCATCCTATATTCCTCTCAAGATCGAGAATAAAAAAGATAATTTCCTTCTAGCCTAATGGAATATGAAGTTATTGAGGGAAACAAAGAATGATAATCAATCTGTTGTGCTAGAACATGCTGATTCATCATTTTTTTTAGAGATTGAAGGAGAACAGGTGGATTATTGTTAAAGGGGATCTAAATTGGGTCCTTTCTATATAATGATGCTATACTGATTGGGTTTTAATAGTCATAATCCTCAAGGAATAAAGATCTCAAGATCTAAGAAACCTTTCTTATTATGATTAAATTATTTATAAAATTTATATGAAAATATCTTCTCTTGGTTCTATAATTTTAGTTGTCAATATTCATTGGAAAAAAATTATTTGTCCATGAAGTTTGTGTATAGTAAGTTGTGAATGAAATGTCAAATCTGAAAAAAGTTGAGTTTTCATAGGCCTAACATGTGATTCCACTATACATGGAACCATCACTTATATGATAGTGCCTTTGGGGTGGTGGGATTTATGGATTTAGATCACTGATTTATTATATAATGGTTTTATTAAACCCATTGTATTTCTTTAGGGGAACTAAAATATTGTTCCTAAAGATGTAGAAATTGGTTTGCAGAGGTGCATATCTTATTATAAATTTAATCAAGTAATAGTCAATTAGTATTATACCCTCTTGAGTATTGATTATTATTTAATCAGTTAATTAGAGCTAGCTAGTCATCAAATATTGATTTGCGGTTTGGGTATCATTATATGAGTATGGAGAAAGAAGATATTCCAAAGAAAACGTTCATATTTCATTATGGAACCTTTTATCTCGTGGTAATGCCTTTTCGAGTCATAAATTCCCTAGTTTTTTTTTGGTCTAATGAAATCAGTGTCTCAATAGTTCCTCGATAAATTTGTGAATTTTTTCACAATGAAATCTTAATATTGAAATTATTTTCATTGAATTTAATTTGTTAAATACCTAAACACAATTAATAATTGGACTTTAATAACAATTTTAATAGTTTAAGAGTAAATATGGGATTAAACTACTAGTAGTATTATTTTTATATTTTTAATTTACCTAAATAAGAATACATTGATTTTGAGTTTCCAATATTTTTATTTAATTTTGGATGGTTTTAGGTTATCCAAAAAAAGAAAAAGTAATTCATTGTTCAAATGTAATATTTCATTGACAGAGTGCTAAGGATATATAATATTTTATATGTTGAATAAAGATATATAACCACCTATATTTTTTCAAATTAAGAGATAATATTGATACAAAATGTTTTTGAAATGGTAATTATCTATATAAAATATTTTTGAATTATAAAAATATGTGTGAATTGATATGTGAGATAATTTTCTTGGAGACATTTTATACGATAAATTTTTGACTTTGTGAAAATATTATAAGGATGATATGTATGATTTTGTTAGGATCAAATAAGCATATGTAACATTTTTTAAGGATCCTAGAAAGAATTTAATATCTTATAATTTAATATATCTAATTATTAGAGATAATATGTAATTTGATTTCCCTTATGGAAGTAGATTCATAATATATTAGAGTATATTAAATTCTTCATAAGTGATATATAAGTTTTTTGATGTCCCCTTGATTAATAAACAAGGTTTATAGTTTTTTAAAATTTATGAATCACGGTTCCAACACCATGGGATGACCAACCACATCTGAAGTGGAAATGGTGTTGATAAGAGTACTTAGTACCTCTAAAATCAAGATTCACACATGATGCACTAAACACATTTGAGATAAATCTAGAAGGTTATAATATCATTCATAATGATCAAATATAATCATAGGATCAATCCAAGTGTCATGTCATCAATATTTATGGTGTCTCCCAACAAATGGGATATTTTATTTTTATTGTATGACCAAATATCAAATGTGTCGATGGATAATTACATTGAGAACTAATCTAGTAAAGAATATATCTATGGATAATTGGTTATGTTAAAGGAGTTTCTGAAGGAATATTCTCAAATATGGAATCTACTAAAAGTTTATGGTGTAGACTAAATGTACACCAATAAGTGGGAAGATCCTATATTTCAAGAGAGATATCAGGAACTTCCATAAATCATTAAGAGGAGAATAATATTTAGGTGATAGTGGAAGAATTATTGTAAAATATAGATTATTTTAACACTTAATGATCAAGATATACTTTTCTTTGTTCTTTTTTGTTGATTTTGGAGAATGAGAGAAAGGTTTATGTTCGTCAGACTGAAAGATATATCATCAATTTCAATATATTAGAAAAGGATATTCTTATTCAATCATGAATTTTATTATTTCTTCACTCACATTTTTTATTCATAATTTGAGTATCAGTGAATTATTAAGACTAGAGTTCATGAATACCTCTATTCTTTTAGACTTATATTGAATATGAGGGTCTTAATGAAGATGATTTGTTGTCACTCTCCATCCATGCTTCTTAATTCATGGTTTTTATTCCCTATTAAAATATCCGGTTTGATCTCATTGAGCACACAATGATTAGGTTTGTGTGATTTGTTTGATAATAAAGTATAATACAAGGTCTCAACTAAAAGAGGAGACATGATTGTGTGTTGGTATACATATTTGTGCATGTTTCATTAAACCATTTTAGTAAACTATGAGTGTTATCTAGATGAATGGTATAAAATATATCTATTGAGTGATTTTGGATAAAAATAAATTAATTTTAGACTTTTAATGATAGGATATTTGGTAACCTAGGATCAAACACCTCTCAACATTACTTATACTTTTTTATTTCTTATTTTTGTCTTTCATTCCATTAGATCAACTTCCTTCATTTTTTTATTATTTTAAATATAAAAACTAAAAAAATGATTCTAATAAAATGGGATTCACAAAGTGGAATCGAGTCTTATTGGGAGAATAATATAGTCATATCTATTCTATATTGTAGTATAAATATAAACTAATACTGAGAATATGCCTACAACAAGATCTTCAAAAATTTATCAATGATATTATATTGTTTTAAAGATCATGGTAGGATCATGTTCAGAATTTAATGGCTATTTTAGAGTTCTTTTGGGGAAATTAGTTCTTTGGAATTAAATATAAGTTTAATTCCATAATGTGTGAGGTAAATTTCCTTGGAAATGTTGTATATAAGTTGGGTGTGGCTATAAATCCTTCAAGATTAAAGGAATTGTTTCTTGGGTGGATCCTAAGAATATTTCAGAGATGTTTAGTTTTCTTTTTATTTATAGGCTATTATTGGAGGTTCATATCTAATTTATTTTGGGCCACATCAACTTTGATATATTTTAATAGGAATGAAAATAATAAATATTTAAAGATAAATTCCATGTGGTGGTTGAGTATGCAAATGATAAGATAATCAATGTTCATATACTTTTTTTCTATAATGATTTATGTTTGTGGTATTTTCCATTAATTCTCACATTATTTTTGGAAAATTTATAAGAAAATATTGAGTGGTGATATCCTATGGATCTGATTTATTTTCCATTGAATGTAATTATACCGCCCATGATATCAAGAATATAGAGGTAGTGTTTTCTATAAATATTTGGTATCATTATATTATTAGAGATATATTTTTAGTCTTCACTTAATATAAGAACTTACAGTGTACAAACTCTTAGTATAATTTGAATTTTATTTATCAGATATTGATGGAATTATTTTAATATTTTTACATTGAGATCACATAATGATAATAGAAAGGAAATATAGTATTAGATATGCTGAGTAGGATTCATTACAGTGACATTTCGCAAGATGTTGGAGGTGAGTAGGGGATGATAATAGAGATTTAAACATTACATATACATATGAAATAAGTTAGAAAAGTTTTTTATTATTTCAGATGGAATTGCATTCATTAATATACCAGTAAGTGAAGATGGATTACTTAGAAGATCCTAAGGTGGAGGTGTGAAGATATCATGTTGGTTATAGAGATTATATAGAGAGATAGTTAGAAAATATTTAGTATCAAATGTTATTTTATGTGATGTTTTTTCCACTAGTGATACAATAGGTGGTGTTGTGTGAGTTTTTTAGATCACCCATGGCTACGCATCATAGTTTTTTAAGATTTAAATTTCCTTGAATGGGTTGTTATGATGGAAAGGTATGATGAAGTTTGTGTTAATGTTTCTGTCTCAGTGTTTATTTTATCATAGTGTGAAATAAGATAAAAACATTCCTAATGGTTTTCTAGATCCATTTTATATCACTCATTGGAAATTAAAGGACATATAGATAGATATAATTTCATGTTTTCATTGATATTTGGGTGTAAATGATGATATCTATGTGATTTTTTATTTCTTTATGGTGTTTTCACATTTCTTGGTGATCAAAGAGTTATGTGTAGTTGATGATTTTCTAATTTTTTATGCAGATGAGGTGGTGAATCATTTTGGTATCTTGGGGATGATCATCTCAGATTAATTACCTTGTTTTACGTCAAGAGTTTATAGAAGATAATTAAATTCTTTTGGATCTCCCTAATTCATTATAATTAAATTTTATCCTATAATATATCTTTAGATGGAGTTGGGAATCCTTACATTAGAGGGAATGTTTCATGCCAATGTTCTTGATTTTAGAAGTTTATAGGAGAATCATTTTTCATTGGTGGAGTTCAACTATAATAATAGATTTCAATCGTCAATTGGAATGTATCTATTCAAGGAATCATATGGATGACTTCTTAGATATTTAATATGTAAGTACAAGTTTTGAATGTTGGTGATTCTTATAATAATTGTTTTTATAGAGTATGACAGAGTAGGTAGATGAGATTTTTTGAGTGGATAAAGGATACTCAACGTTGTCAGATATCATATATGGATTAGAAAAGGAGAACTATAGATTTTGAAATTAAGGATCATGTGTTTTAAGAGGTTTATCCTCATCATAGAAAATGGTTGTTTAGTAGATATTGTAATCATTATACTCATTTAATTATACCTTTTGAGTTGTTGGAATGGGTTTTTGTAATGTCCCGGATTTATGAGCTACTCAACGGGTGCCCCGGACTCATTTGTTCACATGACATCAAGTGAATTTACCCAAATTCTAGAGGCTTCCGACTAGAAGCGAGGGCCCAGGTCTGATAGTGGGGAAACTATGCACTCATTTGTCAAAGTCTAGTACAGCGGAAAAGATAAATTGCATACAACAACAACAGAAGCAATAAACCATACATATTTAAAATGAACAACTACAATAAAATATAACCAATAGTTATAGAGATAATGGTGGAACATATCTCTAGTTCTAAGAAAACTTCCAAAACATGTTACACAACAGTACAGTACAATACACTACAATAGAAAGTACATGTACAACAGAACAAAACAGAACAACCAGCAGCATCGGGAGCCTGAGCTCGGTCCCATGCTCCCTTAATCCTCAGCAGCCATCAAGTACCTGTATAGGGACCCTTACCCTTATCCATACCTGTAGAAATATTATCTATTTGGGGCCTAAGACATGACCCCAAACAGGGTGTGAGAAATGAATCCCAGTAGGCACCCACCCAAGGCATGTGCCCAACTGTGAATGTGAAACATCGTGTGCAGTTGTAAAATGAAACAACTAATCAGTACACAAAAGTAACTAACATTACCTCTTATATTTATATTTAAATATTAATTTAATAATTTAGTACAATGAAATCACTATAGTGAATTTTCTAAGTAAACAGTCAGTGCCCTCAGACACGCAAACCCTTACCCTTGGGAAATCATAATCGAAACCACAGGTAATTTCCCACAGGCATAACAGATATTTCCATCAGGTGTACGAAGTGTCTCCCTCAGGCACATAATCTACTACCCTCAAGCATGAATGAAGTTTCCCTTAAGTGAATGAAAAACACTGCCCTCAGGCTAAATAGAACACTGCCCTCGGGCTAAATAGAACACTGCCCTCAGGCGCAAGTAACCGGGCCTAGCCTAATAGATAAGCAAGAAATTATATAAAATTCCTCTCAAGGATATTTAAAGAATGCTAAATTTTACGGTGTACCCTCGGGTAACCTGAACAAATGGCTAAAAAGAATAACGCACCCCTAGGGTGGTCATGGATCCAAGCAGTGATCTCAAACATCATTTTATTGTTACATTAAATAACCTATAGAATTTTAGGTATTCAAAACAGATAAGGCCCCAGCCACACAATACCCCAACATGGATTATTAGCACAAAAGTACACACAAATGCATAACAGTTGGAAATTTAAACACCAGACCACCTACCTCGATCGCCCTAGATCGATATACGTGAACGACGCTCCTCGAATCGCCCAAAAACGTCATAGATCTGAGATCAAAGATATTTTTCTCAAATTTAAATAACTTCCCCTTGGGAGAGAATTGGTATGAACGACTCAAGGAGAGGGGAGAGCTTACCTGTACATTTCCAGTGAGATCGGCAGAGGCAGAAACGGATTCCCGATGCTCGATTGGTTAATCTCCAAAGCTCCGACCATCCTCCCAAGCTCTCCTCCGGTTCTAAGCCTTCTCTGTGAACATAGGAGGCTACTACCCATTTTAAGCGAAAAAAAGACTACAAGGCGTGTACTATTGAGTACACGGTGTGTACTTTCCATTTTTAACTATTCCTACAGCGGCTTCTCGCCAGCGTGGCACTTTTAATTCGTTGACATGAGTATATGGCATGTACTATCGCTTAGATGGAGGATGGCTTCACCGCCTTACTATTTTCATGCCGAATGACTACACGGTGTGTACAGACCCACTACACGGTGTGTAGTTAGTTTTTACACCATTCATCGCCCACATGGCTACACACCCTGTGTACTCATCCCACACGGCCAAAGTACATGACCTGTGGAAAAGTACACGGCGGGTACCCACCAAAAAGTGATTTTTCCCCGTTTTCCTTATTTTCTCAAAAACACTTAAGGAAAATAGAAAAGGAAGAAACTCGTACTTCAAGAATAAGAACTGGGTTCTTACAAACTTCCCCCCTTAATGCAATTTGTCCCTGAATTTCCCTTCCAAGGGTGGTGAAGATAATGCTCAGAAAAACTCTAGCCATTGAGTACGTACATCGGTCTTCCACTAACAGGTTTCATCTTGCACTCGGCCATGCTGCCATAGCACCCGTACGAGAGGAACTGAATGGCCTCAAAGAACCTCCGTGCTCCTATCCACGATACAAATCAGATGCTCCTCAAAGGTCGCATCTATCTGAAGATCAACCTCTTCTAGCTGAAAGACGTGATATGGGTTTGAATGATAATGGTGCAACTAAGATATATGGAAGACATCGTGCATGTCCCGGTACCTCTGTGGTAACTGCAACTGATAGGCAACTGGCCTGACTCTCTCTAGAATCTAAAATGGCCCCACATAACTTAGTGAAAGTTTACCCTGTATCTTGATCCACCTGTGTCCCAACCTTGGTGAAACATGCAAGAAAACCTGATCCCCGACCACAAACTCCAAGGGTGATCTGCAGCGATCAGCATAAGATTTCTGACGAGACTGTGCGGTATCCATCCGCTTCTGAATCAACTGGATCATTCTAGAAGTCTCCTGCATGAGAAGTGGTCCCAGTAAAGCTATGTCACCTGCCTCTATCCAGCACAAAGGTGACCGGCATGGCCTACCATATAAAGCCTCGTGAGGTGCTATCTTAATAGTTTCCTGAAAACTATTATTATAGGGAAAATCTACTAGGGGTATATACTTCTCCCAAGAGCCCCCAAAGTCTTGGAAGCATGCACGCAGCATGTCCTCTAGCACCTGTATCATATGCTCTGACTGACCATCGTCCAGAGGGTGGTAAGCTGTGCTCAGAAGCACCTGTGTACCCAGTGCCCTCTAAAACCTCCTCCAGAAATGAGACGTAAAACGGGCGTCCCTATCAGAAATGATAGAATGAGGGACCCCATGAAGACGTACGATCTCTCGGATATACAACTTCCTGAGCTCATCAACTCCAAAGGTCTCCTTGATCGGAAAAAAGTGAGCTACCTTTGTGAGTCTGTCCACAACAACCCACACGACATCATTGCCTCGAGGTGACCTCGGCAACCCAATCACAAAGTCCATCGCAACATCAACCCATTTCCACTCCGGGATGGGTAACTACTGTAACAACCCGGATGGCCTCTAATGTACCGCCTTCACCTGCTGACAGGTGGAATGTAATGTATTAGATTTTCCATAATTTATTCTTAAAAATAAATGGTATTATTTTGTGACCAGGCTCTAAGACGGCGTGCAGTTCCGAGGCCCAGTGAGCCCAGAGCAAATGTTTGAATTTAATTTAATAATTAAATTAAACGCATGTGCAGTTTTCTTGAAAAAGTTTAATAACTACTAAACGAGTAATCAGATCAAAAATATGATGGCACTGTTGCGTTTAGAGTAGCGAGTTTACCATAGAAGGGACTTGTAACACCCCGAGATTTTATGAAAAATATTCTTTTTAATTTCATTATTGTCTTCTGTTGTACGTTACACCAAAAGGAGCTTGCACAACATGCATCCTTGACTTGCCTTTCATTACATGCAATCACGACCTTCCTCGATAGCGTGTGTAGTACGCAATACCGAGTTTCACTAAACAATGATATGCTATTAAAATATTATTAAAACTAGCCGTTATGAATAGTAATAACCACTTTTTAAAATTTTTTAAATTTTATTTTTCAAAATGGACTTCATTTCTGGATTCGGAATATCGAAATTAGCTTAGGGTGAAATTTTGTTACTTCTCGGATAACTTTCATTTTCTGATGAATAGTGAAAATTACTAAATTTTAATTAAAAACAACCTTTTTAATAGAAATAATTAATAGTGATAAATTATTAATTTTATTGGTTTTAAAGTATATTTAAAATATATTTTTACAATTTAATACAATGTTGGTTATTGGATGTAATTTCACATTTAATCCAGACATAAACAACTGTCAATCTTTTGATAGTTATTATCTCTTAAGAACACGCTATTTGTGTTGACGACGACAATTAATTTTTTAATTAATTAATGCAACTGATATGTTTTGAATTTGGTAAAATAGACATCATTTTTGAATTCATAATATCAAATATATCTTAGGCCTAAATTTTGGTATTTTTCTAGAAACTTTCATTTTTTGATGAATAGTGAAACCACTAAGTGGTAGTTAAAAAAATGAATTTTTCATAAAACTTAATTTTACCGCTTCTATGAGTTGAATTTCAAAAATACTAAAGACACTGTTGATGTTAGTAAGTAAAATGTGGTTCAAGGAGATGAAAATAATTTTTGGTGAATAGTAACTTTTTACTTTTTTTTACAACGGTTAAAAGTAAATTGGGTAATTAAGGGTAAAAATGATATTACTATTACCCTAACACATGTCCTAATTCTATTGGACAAGTGTAATTCGACCCAAAACAACCTTAGGAATAAAATATGACCATTTAGGCCCACTTGGATTAGATTAGGACATTTATTATTAATTTATTTAAAGAAGGGTTAAAATAGTTAAAATCAAAGTTTAATAAGTAAATAATTTTTTATATTGGGTTATACATAAGATAAATTCGACTATAAATATTAATTATAAAGCTAAAAAGATTTCCTACATAATGGTATTTTATTTGTAATTTTTAGACATTAAATAATTTAATTTATTTATGACACAAATATGATGCTGTAATTATCTTATTAATGAAATATTGACATAATTGATGTTATAAACACCAAAATAAATGTAATTTGAGACTTTTTATGAATTAAAATAATTTTCTAGATTAATATGACATGTTAGTATTTATTTAATTAACTGTTTTCGAACTAATCATTCTGTTATGATTTTCACAAAAATTAATTACTAAATAGTGTCAAAATTGACATAAAATAGTTTTTAAAACAAATATTATATTAGTAATTGTTATTTTATTCCTAAAAATCTATGTTTCAGACAAATGAATTAGATAAGGTTATATATATTTATAATAAACAACTTGGGGTTCTTTTGGATGCTTATAGTATGTTTATTAACATTATAGTATAAGAACACAAGAAGACACGGTAAAAGTAAAATTATTTAACGTAATGTTAAATCTAAATGATAAGGTTAAAATAGGGACCTAAACTTGTCTAAATTCTATTTGATGAGAGTATTTCGACCCATCACCACCTTATAATCGATATAAATCAATTTTGATCTATTTAAAACCGAAATTGACTTTATAATAAAAAAATATTTTTAGTTTTTCTAAAGGAGCCCCTCTCCTCCCTTATAAAAGGGCACCTCCCCGCCCCCTCTTCCCCACACCATTTTGAGCCTTCAATCTCGGCCAACCCCTGATAATTTATTCTCTACACTTCCCTAGAAACATCCTAGAGGTTCTGGTCTTCTTCAAAGACCTATTTTAGTGCCCTAAAAGGAGGTCTCAAAGAAGCACTTCAAAGAAGAGGTAATGTCCTTTACCGATTCTTTCATCTTTATTTCTTCTTCCACTTCTTCTTATTTAGTTGTTTCATTATGAAGTAATAACATAAGTATCACTCATATATTTATATGTTATTAAAAGTATGAAACAACCCTATTTCACCATTTATCCATCCTACGGAAAAAGAAATCACCGCGCGTGCGTACGTACGGAATACCGTCTCCACGCCATGGTGTAATCTATTTTCCACCACCACCTTACTTGGATGGGTATAATGGTGTAAATAATGACTATATATGACTATTATAAAGTGATACTGATTCTTAAATAGTATACATACACTCCAATACAATTCCATGATCATAGGAACGATATCATCACTCGTGCGTACGTACGGAATGTCGTCTCCACAATGTGATGCGACTCGTTCTACATGATCTTCATTTAATAATGATTATATAAATGAATTGAATGAATGAATATGATATATATTAAACTAATACCATTCTGTAAATGAGGTATCTATAACCTAAAGAGAATAATAAGAATTTATTCGACAAAACACGCATAAGAACAGAAAGTTATAAACACCCGAATAACAAGTAGCAATGAAATATTACTACTAAGAAGCTAAGAATATGACCATATATGATATCATAAAACTATTTATGATTCTGGAATAAGTCAATAACATTATTTAAATCATTATATAGTAGTTTCGGACACTTATAAAGCAAATCGGACCTAAGGTAAGGGAAATATCACAATCTCATTTTTATCCGAGATTGTTTATACTTTAGTATTTACTAGGGTGTATTTTATCATCCACATCCATGTTTACTCAATATGTAATATTATTTCCATCCACCTACAATTTTTTAAATCCAATTTTACCCTTCGGTGAGTTTTTAGTAAAGGATATGAAAGGAATCTTTTGTCGTTTTTTGTACGAGGTACTTTTTGACTTTTCTGACAAAAGTACGAAGAATGTTTTTTTAACTTATACGACATGAATGGATTTTTAAAACATTATTTCCAAGAAGCTTCCTTTAAAAGTTTTAAAGTTTATTTTTAATCAAATTCTTTTAGTTTATAATTGTACGACATGTTAAGAAAGGAAAAGTGTTTTGGAAGCAGAAAGGATATTTTCCTCAAGAATGGAGTTCAAGTGTTTTATCAAAATTATTTTCCATCAAAGATAATAAAGGGTTCTATTTTTATCCCTATTATTACATTGATTTAATTATGTTGTGATGGAATTATATTTTTATGAATTCCTTTATCTTATATGAATTGTTTTATGATGTCACAATGTTTAAGATTCCCATTTTTATTACATGGGTTATGCTATGATGTATGGTTTATGATTTTGTGGCACACATAAGAATGGTATAATTATGAGATGGGTGGGACCTATATCTCCATCCAATGAATTGGGTAAATATTTTATATCTCATGAGATAGACATGGCTGGAATGGTAGGTTATACCGGTTCAGTGAAACAGGACTGAAACGAGGAGTGAACTCGGTTCAGAAAGGGACTTTGTCCACTAAGATAGTCTTGGCAATGAGTCTTGACTAATACGAAATGATTCTCTATGATTATGTGTGTATGCCACAATGTTTCTTGTTTTAAGTTATGATTATTGGGTTTACATTTCACTACTATGATTTATCCCATGTTATGAAATTATGATCTCTTTTGTAGGTTAAGATTTCCAAAAGATATGTTCTTATGAATATGACGTGATTGATATTTCTTTTGTTTACCCTTACTGAGCATTTGATCTCACCCTTTTATGTTTTCTTTTCCCCAGGACATAAGGAAAGGATTTAGGTTTAAAAAAAAGAAGATCTTTATGGGAGATGTTGAAGATCTTTCACCACGATTAGAAGATTATATTCCAAGTTTCCAAAGATACTAAACAATTACAGTCCTTGTGTGTGTGTTTTTGTTATTTACTAAGTATTTCGCAAAAGTAATGTAATGTCAATGTACATTAAGATTTTGGTCTCTACAGTTGGTATCAGAGGAAAAGTTTAGTCAACCTTTGGAAGCTAGGATGCAAAAACGTTAGTAAGATCCCTAGAGATATTTCTAAGGTATGTCTAGGGATGTCCCTAAGGATAAGTATACGTATAGGATACAGTCCTAGAACTATGGTAACGATCATAGAATTTAACCTAAGATGTTAGATATTGAGGATACTCCCCCTTTATTATGTTGTTTTCCCTAGCATGATTTTTTTCCTCTCACACTATTCTTTTTGGGTTTTAGACGATGGCTGGAACCCGAAGGA
Source organism: Viscum album (assembly GCA_963277665.1). Lineage (NCBI taxonomy): Eukaryota > Viridiplantae > Streptophyta > Magnoliopsida > Santalales > Viscaceae > Viscum > Viscum album. The sequence goes on from OY728128.1 coordinate 616,091,245, forward strand.
ACCATGTTGATCAATGAAATGGACAATGCAATGATTGTCCTCATGAACAAACAAATTTTATGGGAGATGGAGTGAAAAATCTTATTTCTATACTTACACAAGCTATGAATCATTCTGGACTTCCAAATGAGCAGAGAAGGGAACAATATTCTATTGAGTCCTTCATGAGGCAACGTCCACCTTCTTTCAGTGGGTCTTCTGATCCACTTGTTGCTGAACAATGGATCAGTACTACTGAAAAGATATTTTCAGTTCTTCAATGTTCTGAACATGATAAAGCCATCTTAGCAGTATATCGTTTGGAAGGTGAAGCTGATCAATGGTGGAATCTTATCAAGAATTTGAGGCAAAGAGATTAAATTGAGTCCATGGAATGGGACGAGTTCAAGAACTTATTTTTCAATAAGTACTTCCCTCGTATTCTTCGAACAAATATGGAGAAGGAGTTTCTTGAACTAAAGCAAAAGGATGATGAATCTGTTGGTATATACGAAGCGAATTTTACAAGGATTGCAAGGTATGCATCTGGATTTATCATCCAACCTGAAAGTAATGTTGATCGATTCTTCAGTGGCTTAAAACCAAATATTCAAAGCGGATTAGCTATAAGAGACTTCAGTAGCTATGAAGAAATTGTGTGCTGTGCTATCAAGGTAGAAATAGAAGTTGGTGTTACTTATCCATCTCATAGTTTTGACAAGAAACGAAAGATGGAGTTCAAGGAGAAATCTCAGAATAATGGTGAAAAGAAGATGAATGTTTCCTTATGCTCAAAGTGTGGAAAGAAGCATGGTGGAGATTGTCCTAAAGGTACAAGTAAATGTTTCAAATGTGGAAAGGAAGGTCATCGGGCATTTGAATGCCGCAATGATGGGAAGAAGATGCCTAATGATGCAAACAAAGGAAGGGATATATAGAATGAACCTACTGCACTTCAATGCTTCAAGTGCAATGAAATGGGGCATTATGCTAATAGATTCCCTAATCCAAGGGTTAGTGATGATCGACCTGAGCAACCACTTAAGTCAAAGGACAAAGGGAAGTCACATGCGATCACTATTGGTGATGTTGAATATGAAAACGATGTGGTGGAATGATTAAGTGTTTATGTAATGGGATTCCAAAATAATGTTGTATATAGTATCGTGGAATATTGGAAGATTTATGTTTTGGTCTATTGTGGTTTTCAATAATTTTATGGTACCGGTAACAATGAAAAGTTATTGAGACATTTTTGGTAAATAGATGATATGCGCATAATAAAGGGATAAGAAGATAATGAGATGTTTGATTGTATTCATGAGCTCATGATTTATATAAGAACTAAGTGATATCATGGTTTGGGGATATCGAATTTTGAGGATTTTGGTATGTGGAAAGTGTTAACTTTTAACTGCATTCATGTTTTCACTAAGGTTCAATGGATATTCATCCTTCAAGAGAATACATGATTAAGGTATTCACATGTTTTTAATTTGACCAACAAGATATATCTTATGATATATGGGGGATAAATGATGGCATTCACGTGATCATTTTCTTTATACTATGAGCTTGGACCGAAGTATTTTAGATAAGCCTAAAGATTGGAATGGATTATGTTGGACATAAGTTAGTATTGTTTAAGGATAAAACTTTTTTGATATTGTTGATGGGATGTTATAGTAATATAGCTTTAGAAAAAGGACAACCTGCAGGATGGGCGACACTCCATCGCGTCGGACAAGTCTATGGGAATCGAACCCACAACTAAAGTGCGATTGGCCTTTATCGCCTACCACTGGCCTACAGGAAGTCCCTGTTTAGTAGAAACTGGTTTTATTATATTAAGCAGTATGATATATGAATTATAATTCCATTTTAGGAACCATATATTATTAATCTCACTATAGATGGACTTATGTATATTTTGATAACTTTTCTAACCTTTTGTTTGAGACAGATGGGATGACCCATCATTCCATCACATGATCTGCTAACACATCACGAATGACAAATTCAACTTCATTTCTTTAAGAGATGAAGTGGAAATTGTCCAAAGAACGACCAACGGTGAGACTATACTGAAATCACGAAAGTATTTCTTCTAATTCCAATTTCATCAACTTTAGGGAAATGATCTTGAAAACCAAAAATGTTGTCCTAGTGCTCTTATATCTGATGAATAAGATGGTACCTTAGATCGTCACAAATTTATGGCTTTGTGATTGCTAGCTTTTCCATAGCCATGTTCTCTATCACTCTCCATCCAAACATGATGGTTAGATTTCTCTTCCATATCCATATTTTCACCTATGTGGAAACCCAATGATTAGTTTATTTGGGTAACCATTACGTTTCATAATTTTGTTTTTAAAGATTGGTTTTGGTATTCCTTTTTATGATGTGGGTTTCTATTAAAGAAAATTTTGAATAGTAAACCATTTATAATCGCGACGAATTTCGAGGGCGAAATTCATTTTAAGGGGGGGTAGAATGTAACACCCCGAGATTTTATGAAAAATATTCTTTTGAATTTAATTAATGTCTTGTGTTGTACGCTACACCAAAAGGAGCTTTCACAACACACATCCTTGACTTGCATTTCATTACATGCAATCACGACCTTTCTCGATAGTATGTGTAGTACGCAATACCGAGTTTCACTAAACAACGATATACTATTAAAATATTATTAAAACTAGCAGTTATGAATAGTAATAATGACTTTTTGAAATTTTGTAAATTTTATTTTTCAAAATGGACTCCATTTCTGGATTCATAATATCAAAATTAGCTTAGGGTGAAATTTTGGTACTTTCCGGATAACTTTCATTTTCTGATGAATAGTGAAAATTACTAAATTTTAATTAAAAACAACCTTTTTAATAGAAATAATTAATAGTGATAAAATATTATTTTGTTTGGTTTTAAAGTATATTTAAAATATATTTTTACAATTTAATACAATGTTGGTTATTGGATGTAATTTCACATTTAAACCAGACATAAACAACTGTCAATCTTTTGATAGTTATTATCTCTTAAGAACACGCTATTTGTTTTGACGACGAGAATTAATTTTTAAATTAATTAATGAAACTGATATGTTTTGAATATGGTAAAATAGACATCATTTTTGAATTCATAATATCAAATATAGCTTAGGCCTAATTTTTGGTATTTTTCTGGAAACTTTCATTTTTTGATGAATAGTAAAACCACTAAGTGGTAGTTAAAAAAATAAATTTTTCATAAAACTTAATTTTACTGCTTCTGTGAGTGGAATTTCAAAAATCCGAGAGACACGGTTGATGTTATTAAGTAAAATGTGGTTCAATGAGATGAAAATAATTTTTGATGAATAGTAACTTTTTACTTTTTTTACCACCGTTAAAAGTAAATAGGGTAATTAAGGTTAAAAATGATATTACTATTACCCTAACACATGTCATAATTCTATTGGACAAGTGTAATTCGACCAAAAGCAAGCTTAGGAATAAAATATGACCATTTAGTCCCACTTGGATTAGATTAGGACATTTATTATTAATTTATTTAAAGAAGGGTTAAAATAGTTAAAATCAAAGTTTAATAAGTAAATCATTTTTAATATGGGGTTATACATAAGATAAATTCAACTATAAATATTAATTAGAACTCTAAAAGGATTTCATACGTAATGGTATTTTATTTGTAATTTTTAGACATTAAATAATTTAATTTATTTATGACACAAAGATGATGCAGTAATTATCTTATTAATGAAATATTGACATAATTGATGTTACAAACACCAAAATAAATGTAATTTGAGACTTTTTATGAATTCCAATAATTTTCTATATTAATATGACATGTTAGTATTGATTTAATTAACTTTTTTCGAACTAATCATTCTGTTATGATTTTCACAAAAATTAATTACTAAATAGTGTCAAAATTGACATAAAATAGTTTTTTAAAAAAATATTATATTTGTAATTGTTATTTTATTCCTAAAAATCTAAGGTTTGACAAAATGACTTAGATAAGGTTATATATATTAATAATAAACAACTTGGGGTTCGTTTGGCTGCTTATAGTAAGTTTATTAACCTTATAATATAAGAACACAAGAAGACACGGTAAAAGTAAAATTATTTAACATAATGTTAAATCTAAATGATAAGGTTAAAATAGGAACCTAAACTTGTCTAAATTCTATTGTATGAGAGGATTTAGACCCATCCCCACCTTAGCTTCTAAATAAATCAATTTGGAGTAATTTAAAAACGAAATTGACTTTATAATAAAATAATATTTTTAGTTTTTCCAAAGGAGCCCCTCTCCTCCCTTATAAAAGGGCACCACCTTCCCCTCTTCCCCACACCATTTGAGCCTTCAAACTCGGCCAACCCCTGAAAATTTCTTCTCTCCACTTCCCTAGAAACATCCTAGATGTTCTGGTCTTCTTCAAAGAACTATTTTAGTTCCCTAAAAGGAGGTCTCAAAGAAGCACTTCAAAGGAGAGGTAATGTCCATTACCGATTCTTTCATCTTCATTTCTTCTTCCACTTCTTCTTCTTTAGTTGTTTCATTATGAAGTAATAACATAAGTATCACTCATATACTGATATGTTATTATAAGTATGAAACAACCCTATTTCACCATCTATCCATCCTACGGAAAAAGAAATCACCGCGCGTGCGTACGTACGGAATACCGTCTCCACGCCGTAGTGTAATCTATTTTCCACCACCACCTTACTTGGATGGGTATAATGGTGTAAATAATGACTATATATGACTATTATAAATTGATATGGATTCTGAAATAGTATACATACACTCCAATACAATTCCACGATCATAGAGACGGTATCATCACTCGTGCGTATGTACGGAATACCGTCTCCACGATGCGATGCGACTCGTTCTACATGATCTTCATTTCATAATGAATATATAAATGAATTGAATGAATGAATATGATATATATTACACTAATACCATTCTGTAAATGAGGTATCTATAACCTAAAGAGAAGAATAATAATTTATTCGACAAAACACGCATAACAACAAAAAGTTATAAACACCCGAAAAACAAGTAGCAATGAAATATTACTACTAAGAAGCTAAGAATATGTCCATATATGACATCATAAAAACAAGTATGATTCTGTAATAAGTCAATAACATTATTTAAATCATTTTACAGGAGGTTCTGATACTTACGAAGAAAATTGGACCTAAGATAAGGGAAATATCACAATCTCATTTTTATCTGAGATTGTTTATACTTTAGTATTTATTGGGGTGTATTTTATCATCCACATCCATGTTTCCTCAATATGTAATATTATTTCCATCCACCTAAAATTGTCTAAATCCAATTTTACCCTTCGGTGAGTTTTTAGTATAGGATATGAAAGGAATCTTTTGTTGTTTTTCGTATGAGGTACTTTTTGACTTTTTCGACAAAAGTACGAAGAATGATTTTTTTAACTTATACGGCATGAATGGATTTTTAAAACATTATTTCCAAGAATCTTCCTTTACAAGTTTTCAAGTTTATTTTTAATCAACTTCTTTTAGTTTATAATTGTATGACATGTTAAGAAAGGAAAAGTGTTTTGGAAGCAGAAAGTATATTTTCCTCAAGAATGGAGTTCAAGTGTTTTATCAAAATTATTTTCCATCTAAGATAATAAAGGGTTCTGTTTTTATCTCTATTATTAAATTGATTTGATTATTTTGTGATGGAATTATATTTTTATGAATTCCTTTATCTTATATGAATTGTTTTATGATGTCACGATGTTTAAGATTCCCATTTTTATTACATGGGTTATGCTATGATGTATGGTTTATGATTTTGTGGCACACATAAGAATGGTACCATTATGAGATGTGTGGGACCTATATCTCCATCCAATGCATTGGGTAAAGATTTTATATCTCATGAGATAGACATGGTTGGAACGGTAGGTTATACCGGTTCAGTGAAACCGGACTGAAATGAGGTGTGAACTCGGTTCAGAAAGGGACTTTGTCCACTAAGATAGTCTTGGAAATGAGTCTTGACTAATAAGAAATGATTCTCTATTATTATGTGTGTATGACACAATGTTTCATGTTTTAAGTTATGATTATTGGGATTACATTTCACTACTATGATTTATCTCATGTTATGAAATTATGATCTATTTTGCATGTTAAGATTTCCAAAAGATATGTTCTTATGAATATGACGTGATTGATATTTCTTTTGTTTACCCTTACTGAGCATTTGAGCTCACTCTTTTATGTTTTCTTTTCCCCAGGACATAAAGAAAGGATTTAGGTTTAAAAAAAAGATCTTTATAGGAGATGTTGAAGATCTTTCACCACGATTAGAAGATTATATTCCGAGTTTCCAAAGACACTAAACTATTACGGTCCTTGTGTGTGTGTTTTTGTTATGTACTAAGTATTCCGAAAAAGTAATATAATGTCTATGTACGTTAAGCTTTGGGTATCTACAGGACCTAACATCGACTGGCGCAGGCCGATGGCGAAATCTGGGTTTTGGACATAACCGTAATAAAATATTTTATTTAAAATATTTTATTAAATCTGTTGCAGTGGATATCTTTATCCTTTTTAAATAAAGTCTAGAGTAGAGGTCCAGGGTTACAAACCTCATAACCCTGAAACCCTTGGCGGCTCTGGAGGCTCCGGAGAAAACCTCCCAACGCGGCGACGACGTTCCTGATGATTTTCGCCGGCGACGACGACGCGACGACCGGATATTCACCAACGAACGCCGTGTAATCCAATTAGGATGTTTATTTTGTGATTTTATTCCTCATTAATGATTTCTATGATGAACACGGGCTAATCCATGAATATATTAGTCTGCAGATCGATCGTTCTTGTGGGATGGGCTTTTGTGGAGATTTTGGTAGAGTGAGTCCATTTTGATCTTTTGTTGTTTATTTTTTCTGATCCATTTAATCCTATTAATGGGAGTGGATAAATGTTGTGACGAATGACGGTGGAGGTTCATTCATGAAATTCTTTTCATTGGATTTATCCACTTTCTCTTCTTCACGTTCTTGACGTTCTTTGCGGGGCGATGAACAACGGATCATTTCACATTCGTTCTGTGATGTAATGATCCGAGATTGTAGATCTAAACTCGGAGTGATGTCACGGAGGTGCGACGATGGTTTCAGCGGACGATTCAGAGCGGATCAAGAGATATGAGTTTTCAGGAATTTTTCTTCGGATGGATCGTTCGAGGTTTACGATCCGATTTAAGGACCAAAAACACCAGTTACAGTGTCTGTATGACGAAATGAACCAACCCCCGGAGTATCGGGATGGACGGATGACAGATCGCAGATCCGGAAGATCGGCCGAAGCACGAGGAAGAAGATGGGGTTTCTGGAAAAATCCCGAATACACGACGTGTAGTATGGGATACACGGTGTGTGTTCATCAGTGGATTTACCTGGCGTGTACTCTGGGAGTACACGAACACGAGTTGGGTACACAGCCAAGGACTCGACATGTATACCCCTCCCCGGCCAAACCCGGCCAGATACACGGGATACCCCGTGTGCGAGTACACGGGCATGCGACATGGACAGAGACCGTGTATGGGCACATGGCCAGCGTACACGGAGCGAGCCCCAGGTGCTTGGAAACAGTGTGTGATTCTTCTACACACCATGTAGTTTACTTTCTATCCGACAAGACAAATGAAACGGGTCGTTTACACGGGCAGTACCCGGAGTCAAGGAACACGGCGTGTGATCATCCTACATGCCGTGTAGTTGGGATTTACACATCTTGGACGGATGGCACAGGCCGTTTATAGGGGCAGTACCCAGAGTCAAGTAACATGACGTGTGATCCTTCTGCACGCCATGTAGTCTAGTTTTACACAGACTGAACAGATGACACCGACCGTTAAACAGGCAGTACCAAGGGTCAAGGAAAATGGCATGTAGCCATACTACATGCCATGTAACCAACTCTTCATGGCTTGAGCCACTTGTATTTAGGGACTTGGACTAGTTTTCTTAGGGTTCTTCCCCTTGGTCTTTCTCATGAAGGTTCCCGGTATCATTTCCTACATATAAGAGTATGATCCCTTCAAAAGGACCTTCTGAATAGAGTTGTTGGAATCCCCTCTGTTAGACTTGGAGCTGGATCCTCTTTTCATTCCTGGAACCCTAGGTAGAGTTCTTGGTATCGACGTGACCAACTTTACCTGGGAGCCGATCCTCTTCTTAGAGGATTAGCTTAGACTGAGTTGTTGGAATCAACCCATGTCTATTGGTTGTGATCCTCATCTGAGCATCATTTTCTCAAGTACTTGTGGAGTGTGTTCTCCCAGAACGAGTACTTCATATCTCCCTCTTCAGACCTAGGAGTGTGTTCTCCTTGTTACGTGCTTAGTGGAATCATCGAGCTGGATCTTTGTGGTGGTTTCACGATAGTCAATCGTGTATGAGTATATCTGGATATTCTTGTTATATGTTCTGTAGACATATACTGTGTGGAGATGACTGTATCATTCCTTTGTGGTATTTCCCTTGTTGTATTTTCCATTGTGGTTTTGGGGTGTCCTACTGGGTATTGTTATACTCACCCCTGCACGGGATTTTCCCGCATGTGTCGTGTCTTGTGCAGACGAGCGAGCCTTAGACAGGATTCTAGGTGGACCAAGACTGGACGGTGCTCTGTGAGATAAGGTGGGACGAGGTGTGTTCCTATGGCTACAGATTGCAGTCCTAGTACCTTTCCTTACAGGTTGGACTTTTTTACAGACTTTCTTTTGTTGGGCTTGTACTTTTGGCCCATAGTTTTACACTTGTTGTACAATACTTTCCTGTCGTACTCTGTTGGTTGAGTTTTTTTAGTGTATGCATGCATTTCCATTTTTTAGTAGTTTTTACTTTTCAGCTTTTTGGGCTTGGAGATGTGTGTGCATGTGTACAGGTTTATAGGAAATTACTCCCATGTTAGTAGCATGCTTACTCGGTGCTAGTCACTAGCCCCAAGCCTATTGGAGGCGGGCTTGGGGAGTTGCGGCTCGGGCCCCACCAGGATGGGTCGTGACAGAGTGGCATCAGAGGTGGTCGGTTCTACCTTAGGACCGAGAGTCTGTGAGTTGGTTTGGGGAAACTGTGCTAAGTGTTTCGAGTTCAGCTTTCAGTCTAGGGACCCCAGTGTTGGTGCGGGTGGCCGACGTATCCATACACCAGGACTCTGATAACTTTCTTTTCGACTCAGAACATGAGAACACTAGTTTCAGGGGAAAATAATAGTACATGCATCATATAGGAATGGGTTGTGGTTTCCATGTCCTTCTTGAGTCAGCTCTCCAGATATACTCACTGACTGAGATACATCTTGTTTCTTTATAGGATGCCTCCGCAACGCGCACCCGCTAGGATCCAGCAGCTCGATCACGAGGATGACCCCCTTAGTGATGAAGCTTCGATTCAGTGACTAGATCCCCCAGTTTTACCATTGGGTGGTGTGCCCTTTATCCCACCACCTGTGGAGCAGTTTTTAGTTCCTGCTGTACCAGGGGAGGAAGAGTGCAGGACAAGCGCACTCCACGAGTTTCAGAGACATAGAACCCTCAGGTTTTGAGGCAAGCCTGACCCTCAGGTAGAAGAGGACTAGCTTGAGGCAGTGACCAGATTCTTCCGTTTAGTCAGGACACCAGCAGACCAGATGGTGATCCTGGTAGCTAGCCTTCTGCAGGGATCGACAGGGCGATGGTGGAGTTTGGTTATCCAGACTCACGAAGAGGCGACTCTTGCATGGTCGGAGTTTGAGTGACTCTTCTGAGAGGAGTTTTCACCTGTTACCCTGAGAGAAGTATATATACAGGAGCTTCTCCAGCTCCAGCAGGGAACCATGACGGTGGCTGACTATTCATCGAGGTTTACCGACCTCTCGTGGTACTCGATGGATATGTTCATAGATCAGTACTTCAGATCTCGGAATTTTGAGCAGGGCTTGAGAAGAGATATCTGAGCTGGCATCATCCCTATGAGAATTCCTACTTATGCTGAGGTGCTCGAGCTGGATTTGGTGGTCTAGAGCTTCTTGGTAGAGAAGAGACAGCTGACAGTTGTCAATAGTGGCCGAGCTGGAGCAGAGACCTCGGCAGCAGGGAGCTGATTCCAGGGACCCAGGTGTGGGAGACGTTTTCAGAGGAGATCCCAGGATAGGGAATCTACCATACAGGGTTCTTAGGGAACATCCAACCAGACTCGAGAGAGGCGATTCTACTCATGCGATGGTAGGGGACATATCGCTCGAGATTGTCCGACCCGCCGTACTACTAACACAGGAGCAATGGACGGACCGCCGAGGAAGATGCAACATGTGGAGCAGACAGATCCACGGGGTGGTGGATATGGTAGGGGAGTTGGGAGAGAAGCTGGAGGTGGTCGGCGTTTTGAAATTTTACCACCACCACCCCCAAGAGGTCCACCCCAGGTTCAGGGAGAAAGTGGACAGAGGAAGGGACAGCTGCAGGCGGTAGAGGCTTATGAACCAGGTACTCTCAGAATGATTAGAGGTACAATTTGTGTCTTTTCTACTTTCGCTGCTGTACTAATAGACATAGGTGCTACTCATTCCTTTTTGGATGCTTATCTTTTTTGAGACCTTGATATTCCATTTGAGTCGTTGACTCGACCCTTACGCTTAGAAACACCGACTGGAGAAGATTCAGAGATCACACACCTCTGTAGACAGTGCGACCTGACCCTTGGAGGTGAGAGTTTCGGTTGGAACCTCTTGGTGGTATCATCGAGGCCTTACGATGTCATTCTTGGTATGGATTGGCTATCCACAGTTCATGCCCATATCGACTGTTTTAGGCAAAGGGTTCAGTGTGTCTGCAGTGATGGAATGAGGTTCTCTTTTGTCGGTGAAAGAGAAACCCAAGCAGCGTGGGATGGACTCGTACGTAGGAAGGTGAAAGCGATATCCTATCAGTTGGCTGACCCAGCCCTTGGCGCAACATATGTTATGAGTTTTCAGTTTCTATCACTAGTGGATGAGTACGAGGACATCTTTCCGGAGGATGTACCTGGACTACCTCCCCATCGAGAGATAGACTTCTGCATTGAGTTGCAACCCGAGACGAAACTGATATCAGCATCAACATATCAGATGGCTTTTTTAGAGCTTCGTGAGCTGAGGGTGCAGCTGGAAGACTTGCAGAATAAGGGCTTTGTGAGACCCAGTGTTTCACCCTAGGCAGACCCAGTGCTGTTTGCCAAGAAGGAAGACGGGAGCTTGAGGATATGTGTGGATTATCGGTGCCTGAATTAGGTGACCATAAAGAACCAGTATCCACTACCGAGGATCGATGACCTCTTCGACTAGTTGAGAGGGGAATGATGGTTCTCGAAGGTTGATCTACGATCAGGCTATCACCAGTTGCATGTATGGGATGAGGATGTACCGAAGACTGATTTCAGATGTCGCTACGGTCACTATGAGTACTTGGTGATGCCCTTTGGCATGAAGAACGCCCCTGCAGTGTTCATGGGACTAATGAACCAGATCTTTCAACCCTATCTAAATTGGTTCGTATTAGTCTTCATCAGTGATATCCTTTTATACTCTGCGTCCAAGGAAGAGCAAGTGAGACACCTAAGGATGGTTCTGGACGCACTTCGAGAGCACCGTTTGTATGGGAAACTCTCGAACTGACAGTTTTGGATACAGGAGGTCCACTTTCTGGGACATGTTATCTCAGAAGATGGTGTAGCAGTGGACCCAGCCAAGGTGGAGGCAGTTCTAGCATGGGACCCACCCCGAAGCATGACAGAGGTGCGGAGTTTCCTTGGGTTGGAAGGATACTATCGGAGATTCATTCTTGATTTCTCTAGTATTTTAGCACCCATGACAGTTTTGACCCGAAAGGGGTAGCCATTTGTGTGGACCGAGAGATGGCAGTAGGCTTTCCAGCAGTTGAGATAGAGCCTGACGAGCGCCCCGATCATGAGATTACCGGAGGAGGGTGTCGAGTACATAATGTTCTGCGACGCATCAGGAACCCAGCTTTGTTGTGTCCTGATGAAGAGACAAGAGGGGATTGCCTATGACACATGTTAGTTGAGGCCACACGAGCAGAACTATGTGACCCATGATTTGGAGTTGGCAGTTGTAGTCTTCTCGTTGAATATGTTGTGGCACTACCTGATGGGGGAGCAGTTTATCATCTACTGTGATCACAAGAGTCTCAGATATATCTTTTATCAGAAAGATTTGAATTTGGGGCATAGGCGGTGGCTTGAGTTCCTCCAGGATTACAAATTTGAGATCATTTATACTCCTTGGAAGGGAAACGTAGTGGCAGATGCTCTCAGTAGGAAATCTAGTTTGCAGTTGCTGGATGAGGTGATGAGGCAGTTGGCCTCCTTACATTTATCCTTCGTGGATGGTGATGAGGGAGCCTACCTTCAATCGATGGTTATTACCCCTCCACTCTTACAATGAGTCGGGGAAGCACTGTGTGAGGATTCTAGCTGTGAGACTCTACGTTCTCAGATATCCATAGGTGTTGCAACTGATGGATATTCAGAAGGTGGGGAGAACGTTGTTCTTTTCAGAGGGCATACATTAGTACCAGTGTCTTTTCGGGAGGAGTTTCTAAGGGAGTTCCATACATCCCCTTTGGCGGTGCATCCAGGTGTGGAAAAGATATATCAAGACCTCCAACGTCAGTTCTGGTGGCCAGGAATGAACAAGTGTGTGGCAGAGTTTGTTTCTCAGTGATTTACTTGTTAGCAAGTAAAGGATGAGTACCAGGTGCCATCAGGCTTGACTCAGCCCATTGAGGTGCCAGAGTGGAAGTGGGACGGGATATCCATGGACTTTGTGACGAGTTTAACATGTACGTCTAGGGGACACGATGCCATCTGGGTGATCATTGATCCACTCACCAAGTCGGCCCACTTCCTAGCCATATGGGAGCAGAGTTCAGTAGAGAGCTTGGGATGCCTCTACGTGTAGGAGATAGTTTGACTTCATGGAGTTCCATCCACAGTCATCTTATATCATCATGCTCGTTTCACATCTCGATTGTGGAGGGGATTGCAGGAATCTTTTGGGACTCAGTTACGCTTGAGCACAACGTTCCATCCTCAGACTGATGGTCAGATAGAGCGGACCATCCAGGTTCTAGAGGATATTCTTAGAGCTTGTATACTTGACTTTGGTCATAGCTGGGAGGATCACCTACCACTGGGGGAATTTTCTTATAACAACATTTATCATTCCAATATTGGTATGGCACCATTCAAGGCTTTTTACGGGTGACCTTGCAGGTCACCACTTTGCAGGGCTGACCCAGGAGAGTCAGCACTCATGGGCCTAGAGATGGTGAGATCTACTACAGAGAATGTGCAAGTTATCCAAGAGAGGATGAAGACTGCACAGAGTGGGAAAAAGACTTATGCCGATAGGAGGCAGAGACCCTTGGAGTTCGAAGAGGGAGACCATGTGTTCCTTCGGGTCTCACCTCGACAGGGGTTGCGAAGATTTGGCTAAGGCGACAAGCTATCTCTGAGGTTCATTGGCCCTTTTCAGATTCTGAGTATAGTTGGTGAGGTGTCATATCACTTGGCTCTACCTCCTCAGATGGACCGGGTACACAACATCTTCCATGTGTTGCAGCTACGGAGGTACGTGTATGATCCATCACACGTCATCGACTGGGGCAAGCTGGACATCAATGATGGAGCGACCTTTGCTGAGTACCCAGTGGAGATCAAGGATCGACAGGAGAAGATCCTTTGTGGGAAAGCTATTCCCTTTGTGCGTGTCCGGTGGCAGCACAGAAATCTTCAGGAGATCACGTGGGAGCAGGAGGCTCAGATTCTTGTGCAGTAACCACATCTTTTTGAGTAGCCTTTGTTTTGGCTTTTTGAGGACGTAAAAGCCCTAAGGTGGGTGTGATGTAATGTCTCAAATTTTCCATACATTTTTCTTAAAAATAAAGGGAATTATTTCGAGACCAGGCTCTAAGACGGTGTGTAGTTCCAAGGCCTAGTGAGCTTGAAACAAATATCTGAATTTAATTTAATAATTAAATTACACGCACATGCGGTTTTCCTGAAAAAGTGAAATAAATCCAAAACAGGTGCTCAGATCAAACATTTGATGGCACTTTTGCATTCAGAGTAGTGAGTTTACCCTAGAAAGGACCTAACATCGACGGGTGCAGGCCGGTGGAGAAATCTGGGTTTTGGACGTAACCGTAATAAAATATTTAATTTAAAATATTTTATTAAATCTGTTGCAATAGATATCTTTATCCTTTTTAAATAAAGGCTAGCGTAGGGGTCCAAGGTTACAAACCACATAACCCTGAAACCCTTGGCGACTCTGGAGGCTCTGGAGAAAACCTCCCAACACGGCGACGATGTTCCTGACGATTTTTTCCGACCACGACGACGCGGCGACCGGATCTTCACCAATGAACACCGCGGAATCCAAGTAGGATGTATGTTTTGTGATTTTCTTCCCCATTCTTGATTTCTACGGTGAACTCAGGCTAATCCATGAACAGATTATTCTACGGATCGATCGTTCTTGCGGGATGGGATTTTGCGGGGATTTTGGGATAGTGAATCCATGTTGATCTTTTTTTATTGATTTTTTTTCTCCGTTTGATCCAATTAACGTGAGTGGATCAATGCTGTGATGAACGATTTTGGAGGTTCGTTCCTCAAATTAGTTTCATTGGATTTCTCCCCTTTCTCTTCTTCTCATTATTCACAGGGCGATGAACAACGGATCGTTGCCCATCCGTTCTGCGACGCAATGATCCGATATTGTAGATCCAAACGCGGAGCAACGTCATGGAGGTGCGACGACGGTTTCAGCGGACGATTCAAAGTGGATCAAGAGATATGAGTTTTCAGGAGTTTTTCTTTAGATGGATCATTCGAGGTTTACGATCTGATTTAAGGACCGAATACACCCGTTATAGTGTTCATATGATGAAATGAACCAACCCCTGGAGTATCGGGAGGAACAGACAATAGATCACAGATCTGGAAGATCGGCTGAAGCGCGAGGAGGAAGACAGCATTTCTGGAAAAATCTCGACTAAACGGCGTGTAGTATGGGATACACGGTGTGTGTTCATCGGCAGATTTACCTGGTGTGTACTCCGGGAGTACACAGACATGGGTTGGGTACACAGCCAAGGACACGACGTGTATACCCCTCCCCGGCTAGACCTGGCCAGATACATAGGATAACCCATGTGCTGGTACACAAGCAGGTGACAGGGATAGAGACCGTGTACGGGCACATGGCCAGCGTACACGGAGCGAGCCCCAGGTGCTCAGACACGACGTGTGATTCTTCTACAGGCCGTGTAGTTACTTTCTATCCGACTATATGAATGACACGGGCCATTTACATGGGCAGTAACCAGAGTCAAAGAACAAGGCGTGTGATCATTCTTCACGCTGTGTAGTTGGGTTTTACACAGCTTGGACGGATGAAATGGTCCGTTTACACGGGTAGTACCCAAAGTCAAGGAACACGGCGATTGATCCTTCTACACACCATGTAGTCTAGTTTTAAACAGACTAGATAGATGACACGGGCCATTACACGAGCACTACCTGGGGTCAAGGAACACAGCGCGTAACCATACTACACACCGTGTAACCAACTCTCCATGGATTGAGCCACTTTTCTTGTGTGACTTGGACTACTTTTCTTAGGGTTCGTCCCCCTAGTCTTTATCTTGAAGGTTCCCAGTATCATTTCCTACATATAGGAGTATGATCCCTTCAGCAGGACCTCCTGAATAGAGTTGTTGGAATCCCCTCTGATAGACTTGGATCTAGATCCTCTATTCATTCCTGGAACCCTAGGTAGAGTTCTTGGTATCGACATGACCAACTTTACCTGGTCACCGATCCTATGCTTAGAGGATTAGCTTAGAATGAGTTTTTGGAATCACCCCATGGCTATTGGTTGTGATCCTCATCTGAGCATCATGTTCTCAAATACTTGTGGAGTGTATTCTCCTGGAATGAGTACTTCGTATCTCTCTCTTCAGACCTAGGAGTGTGTTCTCCTTGTTACATGCTTAGTGGAATCTTTGAGCTGGATCATAGTGGGTGTTTCATGATAGTCGATAGTGTATGAGTATATCTGGATATTCTTGTTATATGTTCTGTAGACATATACTGTGTGGAGCTGACTCTATCTTTCCTTTGTGGTATTTACCTTGTTGTATTTTCCTTTGCGGTTTCGGGGTGTCCTACTGGGTATTGTTATACTCACCCCTGCATGGTCTTTTCCCGCATGTGTCATGTCTTGTGCAGACGAGTGAGACTTAGACAGGATTCTTGGTGGACCAGGACCGGACGCTGCTCTGTGAGACCAGGCGGGCCGAGGTTTGTTCCTATGGCTACAGATTGCATTCCGAGTACCTTTCCTTACAGGTTGGACTTTGTTACAAAATTTCTTTTGGTGGGATTGTACTTTTGGCCCAGGTTTTACAGTTGCAGTACTTTACTTTCCTATTGTACTCTGTTTGTTGATTTTTTTAGTGTATGCATGCATTTCTATTTTTTAGTAGTTTTTACTTTTCATATTTGTGGGCTTGGAGATGTGTGTGCGTGTGTACAGGTTTATAGGAAATGCCTCCCATGTTAGTAGAATTCCTACTTGGTGCTAGTCACCAGCCCCTGGAATATTGGAGGCGGGCTTGGGGAGTTGTGGCTCGGTCCCCACTGGGATGGGTCGTGACATGGAACATCTCGTAACAAAACGAGCTACTTCCCTCTTCATACCCAACCACCAATACTAAAGTCTAAATTCATAGTACATTTTGGTAACTCTGGGATGAACTACCCAAGCTGAAGTATGAAAATCCTGCATTAGCTCCTTGCATATATCCCCTAGAACCCACACTCGTCCATGGATACGCAGTACCTCATCATCGCCTATCATCCAACCAGGAGGAGGGTCCTCACTTGCCACCGACTCCCGTAGAACTAGGCCTTCTGAATCAGACAGTTGTCTCATCCTCACTCTATCCAGGAGGGTAGAAGTCACAGATAAATATGAAAGATAAGTTTACCCCTGTCTGTCGTGCACCTCCAAATGCATCTCAGAGAACAAAGCCATAAGCTTCCATTCACCACTGGTCTCATGAACTTCCTGTATCTGAGTATTCCTGTTCAGTGCATCAGCAACTGCATTACCCTTACCAGGTGTATAGGAAAGCTCAAAATTGAAGGATTTAAGGCATTCAACCCACATTCGCTGCCTTATATTCAAGTCACACTGAGTAAATATATACTTGATACTTTTGTGTTCAGTGAAAACCAAAAAATGCCCTCGCAAGAGATAATGTCTCCAACAGTGTAATGCATGAATACAGCCAACTCGAGGTCATGCGTCGAGTAATTCCTCTATTGTGGCCTCAACTGTCGAGACCCATACGCAACTACTCAATCTCCCTACATCAACACAGCCCCTGGCCCAATACCTGATGCATCACAGTAAACTGTATAGCACTTTCCCTGCTCTGGAAGTATCAGAATTGGTGATGATGTCAACCTTACCTTCAACTCCTAGAAATCTATCTCACAAGCTTCTGTCCAAACGAATATCACACCCTTCTTACTCAAACCCATCAACGGCGCTGCTAAGCAGGAGAAGTCCTGTATAAAATGCCTATAGTAACCAGTCATCCCCAAGAAACTCCGTATCTCAAACATGTTCTTAGGATGCTCCTAGGAAACTACTGCTCTCACCTTCTATGGGTCTACTAAAACTCCTGCCTTTTAGATTATATGACCTAGGAAGTGAATATGGTCCATCCAAAAGTGTCGCTTTGAGATCTTAGCATATAGCCGATGATCTCTCAGTGTACTCAACATGATCTCAAGATGGGTGGCATGGTTGTGTCGAGTGTGAGAGTACACCAATATGTCATCCATGAATACTACCACAAAAGAATCCAGATAAGGATGGAACACTCGAAACATCAGATCCATGAAAACTACTAGCGCATTTGTGAGTCCAAACAGCATAACCAAGTACTCATATAGACTATACCTACTCCTGAAGGCTGTAGGTGGTATATCATATGGTCTAACTCGCAAATGATGATATCAGGATCTCAATTAAATCTTTGAGAACAATCGTCCACCTCGAAGCTGATCAAAAAGATCATCAATCCTTGGTAAGGGATATCAGTTCTAGACCATTAACTGGTTCAACTTCTGATAATCCACACAGAGTCTTAGGGTACTGTCTGCCTTCTTCACCAAAAGGATCGGAGAACCCCAAGGAGAAGTACAGGGTTAGATAAAACCCTTCAACTGTAACTCCTCTAACTATCTCTTGAGTTCCTGTAACTCAGGTCTAGCCATCCTATAAGGAGGAATGGACACCGGTGCCCCTCCTGGCACAAAATCAATCGAGAAATCCACCTCACGCTCTGGAGGTAGACCTGAAAAGTTATCTAGGAAGACATCCCAAAAACGATCAGCCATTAGAGGGAGATCCTGTTGACAAGTCCCCTGATCATCCAGATATAAACTCGCAATCTGGGTTGTGACTCCACCTCACCCATGATGCTCTGGTCCATCTTGACTCGCCTGAACATCCCACTCGCCTTTGTATAGAAAATCTCTTCCCTCTGGTGATGTAAAACGCAACCTGTGTCGATAGTAGTCTACAAAGGCTCGAAAGGGAACCAACCGGTCCATCATGAGAATGAAATCATAGCTTGCCATATCCAAGACATAGAGGTACTATAGAAAGTGACACCCACCAACCTCAAGGGGGAACTCCCTGCTCTGATGCACACTAGCAGTTCTAGTCCCCAACGGAGTGTCTAGCATCATAACATCAGAAGAAGAAGAAACACAGAGCCCAAGTCTCTCCACAATGGGTATAGATATAAAGCTATGCGTAGCACCCATATCGAAAAGTACTGAAGATAAAACAGAAGATAGTAGAATAGTACCTCTGACAGTAGAAGGTCCAGGATCCTGCTCATGTTGGGACTATTGCACTGCATATGCCTGCCCAGTGTCGCGACCCTGTGACATAGCCTGGCTACCCTAAGCTGTCCCACCATACTACCTCTGAGATACTGGTGTCTAGATATCATGGATATGACCACCATCTCGATGAGCACTCCCTTACGTATTCCAGTTTCCTGACTGGTAAAAAGCTGTTGGTCCTGCTCCCGCTCGCGGAGTCTGTACAGAACCCCTCTCACTAGCCACTAGTAGAAATTCCCTTCAAAAGAACTGCAGATGTCCCATCTTTCCACAAGCTCGACACTCCACTGGGACATGTGGAAACTGTAGTCTCTTGTTCCCCTCTTTACCACACTGGTAGCTCATGAATTGACCACCTGAAACATTATTCTGGCTGGTACTACCACTGTGAGATAATTCCATCTATATCTTCCTCTTCCCGGTAGAAATAGCACAAAAAACTGGCATTGAACTGCCCTGGCTCGCACCAGTATCCTCCCAAAGGATCCTCTCTGTAATCAGTGCCTGGTTCACAATTGCATGTACTGTAGGAAACCTGAAAACATTCACCAGTGCTCAGATGTCATATCGAAGACCATGCTCAAAGCATCTAGCCCTTAATGACTCATCACCCACCAGAATGAGTGTAAAAAGCTGATGCTCGGTTAAGCAAGCAGAATAATCCATCACCGACATAGCGCCTTGCTATAGGTTCATGAACTCTCAAGCTCGATCTGCCCTCAGCATCTCAAGAAAGAAGAATTCATAGAAGAATTCCTGAAAATCATCCCATGCCATGTCTCTGTGGTGCTTAGACTGAGTGGTAACATCCCACCACCTATTGACGGAATCACGCAACATGTAAGTACCAAGCTTTACCCTCCGCCCTGGAGGTGTCTCAAGGTGATAGAAAATAGTCTGCATAGACCCCACCCAAGACTCTACAGCCTGTGGTCCTCCATCCCTGGAAAACGTAGGCAAATGCTACTACTGGAAGATATGAGTCAGTTCTGCCATAGATGTGGCAGCCGGCGGTGCTATCTGAAAGGTCTGCATGAACCGCATAAAGCCTTCATGGAACTATGCATCTACACCTGTGTTCGGCATAACGGTTGGCGCCGCATTTGGCTCTGCTGGAGGATCCACTGGTAGCCCATGGCCTACCATCAACGGAGTATAATCGTTGTCGCTCTCTTGGCGAACAACCCATGGTCATCTCAGAGGCATGACTCTACAAGGTCAAAAACATGCCTTATATTTTAAGTTTATCAAGGATTGAAAAATGAGGGGACCAAAAAGGGGGATAGGAGGAAGAAGGAATTTTAATATTTTCAAAACAAGACTACACGGCGTGTATATTAACTACACGGCGTGTACTTGACTTTTCTTCCCCTGCCTGGGTCCTTCTACACGGCTTGGCCACACAACTCACTTTTAACAAGACTACATGACATGTTTGTTCTCTACACGATGTGTATGGTTTAATTTCTAACTTCCCATGTCATTCGTGACACGACCGACTACTCGGCTGACACCACACGGTGTGTTACACTCACACACGGCGTGTACACCACCCCGTTTCCCCAGCTACAAGGCTAAGTCCACACAGTCTCATACAGGAAAGGACTACACGGTGTGTCCATCAGGTACACGATGTGTTTAAGAAGAGGTAATACCGACCCGTGTTTGTTAGCTACATGGCCAGGTCCCCAGGTCAGACTGCACATCGTGTTCCAAGGTGGACACAACGTGTATATCTCAAGGTCTCCTCCGTCCGTGTTGTTAGTTACACAGGCGGACTCTAGGTCAACCCTACACGGCATGTACATCTGGTACATGGCGTGTTCTCCCCAAGTATTTCCCTTCCTCATGTCCCTGCCCACACGGTCTATGACACGGGAAGAGACTACACAACGTGTACTCAAAAAGATTTCTTTTCTTCCCAAATAGAAGAACACCTAGCGTGTGTCTGAGGAAATACACTGCGTGTATACTGGGTTTTCTGGACAGTAAGCCTCTAAAACTACTCCGAAACCCATTAAATACTGAAAAACAAAACTTAAGTGTCAAATTCTGATCTGTGAGGGGCCATACTCCCCGAGAATCAATGTTTGGCATCTTATACATGTAATACTCAAGTAACAAGTCAATGATCCACCAAATTCCGGTCATTGAGGGCCCATACTCCCCAAAAACCAAAGTTTGGCATCCATACTATCAACAATCTCACACAAAAATACTGTATCACATAGCTGGTATTTATCAAAGTAGCTATCACAACAACATGTTTTTTCTAGCACAACAACTATCACAACAACAAACAAGTTCTAATGAGCCTACATGACATGGAACTATGCATGACATGTAATTTCTAGCATGTGAATAAATGATGTATGAGATGGCATACCCTCATCTCATTGGGTTGCAACTAAATAGAACCCATGGATAGAATATAAATATCACAATCACAAGCACGTCACCCAATGGTGTAAATTAAATAACCGTCAAATTTGCAAAATCAGAATAATTTCCAAAATATGAGGTAGAATGGCTTTTCCCTGTACACGGGTTAGCTACTCCTAGGAACAACTTATTAACAACTACTATTTTCATCCTATCCCTGACTAATGCTCCAACCATTATGTCAAAGAAAAGAGACCCCTCTGATACCACTTTGTAACGTCCCGGATTTGGGAGCTACTCAACCGTTGCCCCGGACCCGGTTGGTCACACGACCTCAAGAGCATTTCCCCAAACGCCAGAGGCTGCCGACTTGCAGCGAGGGCCTAGGTTTGATAGTGGAGAAACTATGCCCTCATTTTTCAAAGTGTAGCGCAACGGAAAAGATAAATAGCATACAACAACAGCGGAAGCAATAAACCATTCATATTTAAAACGAACAACTGTGGTAAAAGATAACCAACAATTATATATATAATGGTGAAACATGTCTCTAGTTCTACGAAAACTGCCAGAACATGTTACACAATAGTACAATACAATACACTCTAATAGAAAGTATAGGTAAAGCAGAACAAAACAGAACAAACAGCAGCATCGCGAGCCTTAGCTCGGTCTCATACTCCCCTACTCCTCATAAACCATCAAGTACCTATATAGGGAACCTTACCCTTATCCATACCTGTAGAAATTTAATCTGTTTGGGGATGAAGACATGACCCCAAACAGGGTGTGAGAAATGAATCCCAGTAGGAACCCACCAAAGGCCCGTGCCCAACTGTGAATGTGCAACAACGTGTGCAGTAGAAAAATAAAACAACTAAGCAGTACTCAAAAGTATCTAACTTTACCTGTTATATTTCCATTTTAATATTCATTTAATCATTTAGTATAAGGAAATAACCACAGTGAATTTTTTTAATTAAATAGTTAGTGCCTTCAGACACGCAAACCCTTACCCTCAGGCAATCAGAATCGAACCTGCAGGTAATTTCCCATAGGCATAACAGATATTTCCCTCAGGCGTATGAAGTGTCGCCCTTAGGGACAGAGTCCACTTCCGTCTGGCACGAAATAATTTTCCCCCAGGTGAGTTAAAAACACTAACATCCGGCTAAATAGAACACTACCCTTAGGCTAAATAGAACACTGCCCTCAGGCGCAAGTAACCGGGACGATCCCAATAGATAAGCAAGCAATTATATTAAATTCCTCTCAATGAAATTTAAAGCATGCTAAATTTTATGGTATAACCTCGGGTAACCTAACCAAATGACTAAACAGAGGAATGCACCCATGGGGTGGTCCTGTATCCAAGCAGTGATCCCAAACAACAGTTTATTATTATATTAAATCACCTATACAATTCTAGGTATTCAAAACAGTCAAGGCCTTAGCCACAAGATACCCCAACATGGGTTCGTATCCCAAATGTACACACAAACGCATAGCAGTTGAAAATTTAAACACCAGACCACCTACCTCGAATACCCTTGATCGATATAAACGAACGATTCTCCTCGAATTTCCCAAAAACATCATAGATATGAGGTAAAAGAGATTCTATTCAAACATAAATAACTTTCCCTCTGGAAATAATTTGTAAGAATGGATCAAGGAGATGTGAGGGCTTACCCTTACGCTTCCAACGAGATCGACGAAGGCGGAAACGGATTCCTGATGCTCAATCTATTGATCTCCAAATCTCTGGCCTTCCTCCCGATCTCTCCTCTGGTTCTAAGCCATATCTGTGAACAGAGGAGGCTACTACCCATTTTAAGTGAAAAAATAGACTACACAATGTGTAATTTACATTTTTATCTGTTCTTATGGTGGCTTCTCACCAGCACGGCACTGTTCATTCATCGACATTATTACAGCACGTGTAATACCTAAGTACATGGCATGCACTGTATCTCTACTGGAGGCTGCCTTCACCGCCTTACTATTTGCCTACCGACTGACTACACGGTGTGTACAGAACCTCTACACATCTTGTAGTCGGTTTTTACACCTTTCATTGCCCACATGGCTACACACCCTGTGTACTCATCCCACATAGCCAAAGTGCACGACATGTGGAAAAGTACACGGTGTGTACCCACCAAAAAAGTGATTTTCCACCGTTTTCCTTATTTTCTCAAAAACACTTAAGGAAAAGAGAAAGGAAGAAAACTATACCTCTGGAATAAGAACTGGGTTCTCACAGTTTTGATATGGAATATTATTTGGATCTTCTTTTTTAGAGGGATTTAATTTAATAATTTTTCTATGCATCACAACTCTAGATATATCTTCCAGATGACTTGCACGCCATTGATTAAGGTGATTCCGATGCTGGAGAGGATGTGATGTTCTTTGAGTAGATTTTTTGAGTATTTGGGTAATTAAGATAATTTTCCATGAGGATGGTTCATTCATCTAGTTAATGTATTTTAGAGATATGGTGGCTTAGAAAAATTCACATGGGAGTAGGATTCATAGATTTGATCTCATTATCTAGATTTTTTTATTAGTTTATTATAATGGTGATTAGTTTAATTTTCTATTGATATTATTGAAGTTATTTTCACTATTTTGTGATAGTTTTATGCTTTTAAGACAATGATATTTCTATTTTATATTTATATCATGGATTTTTATTTTTAATACTACTATATTTATTTCTAGGTTTATTTTTGATTATTGATAATGAGATTCATTTGAGAGTTATTGTAGAGGCCTGAATTTTATTAGTCATGTAATTTGTTTTTTGAAGGTGTTGGAGGATCATAGTGAGAGTTTTGAAGTGGTTTAAAAATGATGGGATGGGTTTTGGGTATTTAAAAAAAAATATTTCATGGTATAGCCTTCTCTAGGATGTGGTGTGCTTTATTTTCTCACGGTTTTGGTTGTAAGAATAGAAGAGTGGCTATTTTTTATAGGATTGAATATTAGGTTATATATATATATATATATTAGAGGAATATTATTTCATGTTGTGAAGCCTCAATGTGGTGGTCATAATTTCTAATGTCATGGTTTGGGTTGAGTTTTGGTGAAATCTTATCTAAAATAGGGAGGATGGAAACACCCATTATTAGTCTTCATGGGGTAAAAAATGTAGTTTTATGGGGGGGGTTACATTATGGTATATCTTTTGTTTAAAGAAACAATCAAATGATCATATCATGGTCTTTTTTGGGTATTATTTTTTTTCATAGCTTTTAAGGACGGAAAAATTTATAGAAATTTAAAGAGGAATTCCATTTTGAAAGTTGTGGTTTTTAGATAGAGGTTAACTGGGATAAACCATGACATAGTTTTATATCACCACATCATGGTTTGGACTTTTAATATTTATTATAAAATTGATAATCCATTTTTTCGCTTTTTATTTACCTGAATTATCTCAAACCCTAGGTGTTTTTTTTATTTCGTAGAGATTTTTGGTGGTTTTTTAAGCCCATGGATTTGTATGATTGACTTATTATTGTCTAAGGTGATCTTTTCTTCCTTTCCTCTACTATTCTTATTTCTTTATCTATCAAGGATCTATAAAATATTGATATTATATTTTTTATTAGTGTTTTTGAATGTTTTATGAGGATATAAAGAATTATTGGTTTGGTGTAGGATTATTGTGAGTTTATATGTGTTTGATCCAAGTTATTATTCTCTTCTAAAAGTTGAGTTATTTTAGAATTGATGTAACGTCCCAGATTTTATTAAAGGCAAGAACCACTTATTTTTTGTTTAAATTCCTTAAAACTGATCTTGTCCCAAAGCCTAATGAATTAAAGGAGGACACGAGTGTGTTCAAGGCTCGTTTAGAGCTTGAATTCCTGAAATGGGAAGAAAATACTAGGCCACACAATTATGAGAAACTGTGTCACCCTACCCGCACAGTTTCCCTAAACCATGAGGCTAAAGACAGTGGGAACCCAGTGGATGCACAATTTTTCTATAAACATGAAGCCCAGGGCACAAAACCATGTGGTTCTGCTGAAATTTTGGATAGATCCAATTTTCTTTTTCTGGAAATGGTTAGACAAACTGTGCACCTAACCGTGCGAGGTGCCCCTCTGAAGAAGATAATAGCGCACAATTGAAACACAGTTTGGTCAACCATGCGGTCAAAATGTGCTCCCTTATTTTTTGGGTGAATTTTTTTAATTTCCCCTCTTTTATTGATTTAAATTCTTTTCATTCATCACCCTAGTTTTCTCTAGTGGCTAAGCTCCCTTCTCCCACACATGAAGCATATCCACACCCTTAGGTTTTGAGAAAAATCATTGATCTGGAATCTGTTTTTCTCACCATTGGATCCAAAATGATTTTATAGTTGAGATCATTAATCATATCCATTATATTTTATGTTCTTCATCACATATATTGTGATATCTTGGTGAAATACCATTTCCCCATTTTTTGGGTATTTGATGATTTCTCTGTTTTCTTCCAACATAGCTCGAATGAAAGGTAGATACTGGATGGGGGATGATCTATGATGATATGGTTGATGTTCTATGTTCTTTACCTTAATTTCGTTGTGTTATACAAAATGTGTCATTATTCCATGAGCTGGAACCTTCTAGTGTTGACTCAAATTTTTCAAATTAAATTTAAATGAATGCATTATTGTGTTTTTTGTGACCTGATATAGTGGTGAATCAACCCCTTGGGTCGCTTTCCTTGAGTTATTCCATCCAATTGGGCATGGTACACCTTATAGGCCTTTTTTCCATTTATATTCAAATGGTGTAACACCCCTTAGGGTGTGTCATCTTATAAGAAGCTCCTTGAGTTATTATTTTAGTTGAATTCAATGTTAAACCATGGGTTAGACCCCAATACTCCCTAACATAATGAAATAATGGAATTACATGAAATTGGTCGAGTTCTCAATGGCTTGAACCTCATTCCTTAAATATAAAATTAAATGAGAAATTACTTAACAAATGTGCCTACTACAATTTAAAGGCTCAAAATAATTAAAAGACCCCTCTTTCCATACATTTCATAAATGTATATTGATTTTGTAATGATTTCACCATATATCTAATGGTGAAACAAGGAGTCTCAAATTAATAGACCCTTTGACAAACTCTCAGGCATTATTATATAATTATAAATTCTTTTTAACCATTTTGGGGGTGAAATTATCTATTACTAGTATGGGATCTTCATGAATTTATTTGTTTTACCTCTAGATGAGTGACATTAGTTCCTTAGGGGATAACCCTTAGATTTGATCAATGTCATATTGGTTGAACCATGCCTCGAGAGAGACTTAGGACCCCACGTGAGATACTCGGTATAAACATGGAGGTTAATACTTGAAGTTTATCACACCATTCCCGGAGTAAGACATGGGGATTCATCATTGGGTAACCTTATATGAACTCCTCACCATTGGCAATTTATTGATCCCCTAGTGCAAGATAAGGAATTCATTTAAGATATTCATGGATTGGCTCAGGGTGACTCTATATTTTTTTTAAAGGGGATTTTTTTGAAATTGAATTAAAATGTAAATAAATGTTTTTAAAAGATAATTGATCCCTTGGTTTTGAGAATATAGGGTTGTGTACTCCAATCCCAATAAAAAACACGGGGAAGATACATTCTCTGGAACTTTTTCCCACACAATTTACCTTTTTAGGATTCCTCTGTTCATACTCACGGGCTTAGAATTAAGTAGGTAAATTGGATGGGAGTATAATTAGAACCCAATATAACTATTTTAGTTATTTATTTCTCTTTTTATTTATTTTTAAGACACTATGTTAAATTTATATTGCACAAAATGGAATGGCCTAGACACTAGGGTGGTGGACTATTGAGATTGTATCTCACACCCTTCATGGAACTCCCTTGGAACCCATGCATACATTATGGTTATAGGTGCTAATAAAGGAAAGAATAAAACTTATGATGTTTGATTTACAACCTTACTAGTATGGAGTTAGAGGTTGAGGACCGAGCCTATGCTCTAGAAGCTAGATATAACAGTTTTTGATCTTTTATTTTATTCTATTAGCATGTAGTATATTCTTGTATTCCCTATCCCCAACATAGTAATTTTTTATAGAAACTATAACATTAGAATCATATGGTATCTTAATAGTATTCATATTCTTCTTGTATTTTATTAAATTATATGGTTTTTCTATTATTTTTCCAATTCTACATGTTTCTTATTATTATTATATTATGTATTATCATTATATATTGTTGTTATCACTCTGATAAATGAGGGAATAGTCTCCCCATGGGCACACCGTAGGCTCTTTCTACTAGTCTACAGACTCTAAAATTTAGGGAGGCATACTTAAGGTCTTGTGGCCACCATATTGGGGAATAACTAAGTGGAATATGGGGAAAGATGTTACAAAGTGGTATCATAGGTTTTTCATCTTGTCTAAATATTTGGGTTAGACAGGAGACTAGGATATAATAATTTGGTAATGATTTTATGCCTCGGAGTAACTATCCCACATACATAAGAAGAAAAAATTACCTGGAATGGGTAAATTCAATTATTGCTTGTGTTTTTATAATTTCATAGATTTCACCATAGGATGACACACTTGATTTTCATCGTTAATATCTTGGTGGAATATTTATGATTTAATACTGATGATATAAGGGTCTATTAGAATCATGAATTATACTAGTATTTGTAGGACTAAAATTTCATGTATTATAACATTTCATATTTACATTTCTATGTGAATTTCATTTTTTTCATGTGGTTTTTATATGTTCCTTGTATGTTATTCATTTTGTTCCTTGTTTGGAATGTCTAGAAGTGTACTGGTATTACCTTTTAGGATTGAGAAAACACAATTGGACCTTAAATAATCATCCTTTACCTAATAATTTTTTCCTATATTTGTTAATGTATATTCCTTAAACAACCAATTATGGCACGTTAAGCCACAAACTCTTTGTTTCATGGGATGGAATGTGTTATGGTTAGTGTTAAATAGACACCACCATCCAATTTATAAGGTGTATGAGCCCTTATAAATTAGATATAGAGATCCTTATAATCTAAACACTTAATGTAAATTGAAATAGATAAATTAATTAAAATGAAAATGATCCATAAAAATGAATGGTTTCCTTATACAAGACCTTAACCAGACCCAACCTTAGTAGTGGGTAGTAGACCGTGTCTCTAATGTTTTCATTTGTCACCCATTCTAAACAACTAGATCTATCTCTTGAAAAATAATAAGGGTTTTATAATTCTTATAGGTTGGATTCGTACCAATCCCTATTTATCTCTTTCCCTATCTATTATTAACTTTGTTTGAAGTATCATCCTAGCATCTGTAGAGCTGAACCACTACGATGACCTCATGTTTTATGCTAGGAAAGTCTCAATGAGCATACTCTGAAGGTGGTTGGCCTTGTGACACCAACGATACCTCCTACAGTGAAACATAAGAAACCTACTCTAAATAATCCACTGGGTTCTGATTCCCACTTTCATGATATATTCCTTCAACTCATGGAGTTTGTGTAAGGTGTTCCTTGACCTACCCCTTCGATGGTAGTGCTAACCAAGGAGTTAAAATAGTGTAATACTCCCTCATTATTGGGGGATTTCAGACCTTAAGCTAATGAGTTTTAGTTATAGGATATATTGTTAATCTTCAAGCATATTGAGACACCTCCAGAGTAGAGGGTTATGCTTCTGACTTATATACCGTACAACTCCTCCAAGTGTTGTTGGGATGTTTGGATTTAGAAGGGTCAACTCTTGGGTATGGTTTGTACAGATTTCCAGATATCCTTCTTTGATAACATATTCTCTTATACATTGAGAACAAATTGTGTTTAGGAATTCATACACCTTGAACATCGTGATATGTCAGAGATGGAATATTCAGCTTATTTCACTAAATTACTGTGTTTTGAACCGAAAATGACCAGTGATTAGCAAAATAATGTGAGGAAATTAGAGGATGGGATTATTACACAATTTTCACATAGGTTAACATATTTTAGCTGACCACAATTTTAGAGATAGTGAACCAGACACTCATCACTGAGTAGAACCTGATAAAATCAAGAAATGTGGAGTAGGATCATACAAATTCCAGGTAGAGTATTGATTTATCCAGTGGTAGGAATATGTTTCTACGATACACATGGAGGTCGTACTAGCCAGGTGGCATGCACTGAGAGAAATTTAGTGTGTCACCAGTGCGGCAAGACAAGACATAGAAATCCCCTATGTATGAGGAACATGATTGAGTTCTCTGCTTATGGCAAGATGAGTCACCCGCAACAATTCATCCAATATTTTCCACTAGTTACAAGTGAGTGTGGTTCTTCATTAGAAATATATTTAGGTTCCAAATTAGTGACTCCTTATCAGGTAGGAATCTAGTCTTATACAAGCCATTTGGGCCAAGCAGGTGGTTACGAATGAGGCAGTTAGGGTTTAGAGCACCATCGTTAGTAGAGTGGACCTGCATAGGCTACTCAGGTAGTATCTCAGAGACTTAGTTCAGGATATATTTATATCATGTATCCTATTCAAAAAGACAAGAGTTTAAGGCCATCTACAATTAGAGGTACTTTTCTAGTAGGCTATGTTATAGTTTCATCCCTTTTTTATACAATTTGATCATTTTATTTTCTATTTGATGCAACTATGGGAAGTATGAGATTAGTGATAGAGTAATCCAATGGTTTTATGACTCTTGACACTCCATTATGGGTTTAATCAGAGGGTATACACCAGTGCATGTAGTTCCCCTTGAAATAGGTGGGTACCAATTTTGGGTGCAGTTTCTTCATCCTCAAGATTTTTGGATTCGATGTCATTCTTAGTATAGAATGGCTTGTACCTTATCAAGTCCATGTTTATTTCTATCCCCATCATGTTTCCTTCACATTTCCTAAGGGAAATACATTCATCCATAAGGGTGAATGGGATCTCTAGGCTAGTTGATCTGGACTCAAGCTTACAGGTCTTGGTGGAGTAATAGCCCAGATGACCGGTCTCTTTATGAGTGATTAGAGGATGAAATTCATGGAATTTCCTCCATTGTACAATCATTTTAGGTATTTAAACCCTGATAAATTCTTTTGAATACCTCTTGATAGGTATATTGAGTTCACCATTGATCTTGTGCTAGGTCTGACACTAGTTTCCATTACTCCATATTGGATGGAATATACATAGCTCATAGAACTCAAGAAGCAGCTTAAAGACTTAGTGGATA
The DNA here is from genome assembly GCA_963277665.1 of Viscum album. Lineage (NCBI taxonomy): Eukaryota > Viridiplantae > Streptophyta > Magnoliopsida > Santalales > Viscaceae > Viscum > Viscum album. The sequence goes on from OY728128.1 coordinate 616,121,953, forward strand.
AGGTTTTTATTCGACCCAAAATATCACCATGGGGTTCACCAATATTTTTCTCTAAGAATTCAGAAAATAAACATATATTGTGAGTGGATTAACTCCGACTAAACAAACTTATGGTGAAGAATAATTATCCATTTCCTTGTATAGACAACCTCTTTGACATTATACAAGTAGAAAATATTTTATCTAAGACCAATTTGAGGTCATGTTATCATCGGTTTTGGGTGAATCCATATGACATAACACATACAATGTTTCGATGTAGGTACAACTTGTATGAGTATCTGGTCATTCTTTCGGTCTGATGAATGCACGAGCAATCTTCAAGGCTCCAATGAATCGGGTTTTCCACTTGTATCATGATTCCTTCAAGTTAGTCTTTATCGATTACATCTTAGTGTATTTGTACACAAGACATGACCATGAAAACCATCTTGAGATCATGGAGAATACACCAAGAGAAACAAGCTATATGTGAAGGTCAAAAAATGCCATTTTTTAGAAAAGTTAACTTCTTGGGTCATATCATATATAAGGATGGCGTATCTATTGAACTAGAGAATGTTTGATCCATGGTATCCTGGGAGTGTCCCAAGAATGTGTTTGATATACACTGCTTCATACAGCTGGCTAGAAAATACAGGAAATTCAACCAAGACTTCTCACACCTAGCGGTGTCTCTTATGAGCTTGACTAAGAAGGGTGTAAAATTTAACTAGACTAATTCTTGTGAAATAATTTTTTAGGAATTAATGGTAAGACTAACTTCATCTCTGATCCTGATTCTTCAAGGTTAAGAATAATATATATAATATATTATGATGCTTTAAGAATTGAGTTGGGAGAAGAGCTGATGCAAGGTGATCAAGTTGTAGCATATGGTTCCCACCAACTAAGACATCATGAGCAGAATTACCCTATGCATGAAATTAATCTAGAATCCATGGTTCATGATTTATGATATTGGAGGAGCTACTTGTGGGGTGAGTGGTTCTTTGTATAAATGGACCATAAAATCTTCAATTACATCTCCACACAGCAAGACATGAATTTTATGTATTGCAGGTGGGTAGAATTCTTAAAATCGTTCGAATTTGAGATTTATTACACACCCAAAAAGGGTAATAATATAGCTAAAAACGTGAGTGAGAAGACATGGAATAAAGTCATCATGTAGTCTAGTAGTGTGTAGTGGATGATGGATATATTTTCTAAATTTCACTTGAAGGTTCAATAATAGCATGCAAAGTCAGTTCTAGAAGTTGTTGCAGTGAAATTATCCATTTTGGAGTGGATCTTAATGAGACATATATCTGATCCCAAGGGCCTTATCTTGAAGGAGAGTTGTTTCAGACACTTTCTCTAGGGCGTGCATCTGTCTGTTGAGGCCGTTCTGATCTGTTTCCCTGCCTTCCTGCTTTCCAAAGATTGGTGGAATCCGTTGCTTATTCAAAGATGTTTTCTCCTTGATCAAAACAGGATGATGAGATGTCAATTACTCCTTATGTGGATTACTCCTCAGAAATTTTTCACTTGGTTCAGGACTCCCTCATAGACGTAAGAATTTTTATATGAAACACTTCCCTGAGCCATGTCTTCATAGACGCTAGTTAATTAAACTGCTCCTATCAGAATATTCGAAGGGGTCAAGTCAGGGCAACAACCTTCGATTGGAAGAGTAGTCTTGTTGGACATGAGTGATGGGATTGAACCTTAGGGAGGCTTCCTACATATCCACATAGAGGGGAATTAAAGTTCACGTAGTTCTATATGGGGGTATATAATCGGGGTGTACACATAGGACAACGACCCGGCGATATACTGGGGCTTACACATAGTTAGCAGCCCAGGTTGGTCTGAAGCTTGGGAGGAGGACCATAGATGCAGATCCCAACAAATGGGACTAAAATGGATTACTGTAGATTTCAAACTACAATGGATTACCACTGGCTGAGGTTCCAATGACTTACTACTAGTTGGGGTTCTAATGGCTTACTGCTAGTTGGGGTTCCAATGGCTTACCACTAGTTAGGGTTAAACCTCATGGAGGCTTCTTACATACCCTATCTTGGAGACAGGGATCAAACCCCATGTAGTTCGAATAGGATTACAAATGCTTGGGGTTGAACCTAAAGGAGGCTTCCTACATACCCTGTCTATGATACAGGGATCAAAACCCACATAATTCGAATAGGTTTACCAATGTTTGGGGTTTAACCTTAGGGAGACTTCCTATGTACCCTATCTTGGATACAGGGATCAAAACCTACTTTATTTAGTAGCATACAGTTTAACATCATATGGGATGAAAGGGGTCATACAGTTTAACATCATGAAGGATGAGGGTGGATCGACGTGGAGTGTCTAAGACCGATTGGTGTTGGGATTGAACCTCAGGGAGGATTCCTACGTATCCCCATAGTAGGGAATCAAAGTTCACATATTTTGGGATGAGAGATATAGTTTAACGTCATTTGGGATGAAGGTGAACCAACGTGAAGGGGCCGGGACAAGTAGGTGTTGGGATTGAACCACAGGGAGGCTTCCTACATACCTTTCCTAGGAGACAAGGATCAAATTCCACATAGTTCAAGAAGAGACATACAATTTAAAGTCATGCAGGACGAAGGTGAACTTATGTGAAGGGGTTGAGAAAGTAGGTGTTTGGCATGAAACTTTGGGAGGATTATTAGATACCTTGTATAGGATACAAGGATCAAAGTCCATGTAGTTTGGGATGAGGTATACAACTTAATGTCATGTGGGTCAAATATTAACTGACATAAAGGGGTTGGGACAAGTAGGTGTAGGGATTAAACCTTAGGTAGGTTTACTACGTACCTTTCCTAGGAGAAGAGGATCAAAGTACACAAAGTTTGGGATGAGGGATACAGTTTTACATTATTTGGGATGAAGGTGAACTAACATGAAGGGGTCGGGACAAGTAGGTGTTGGGGTTGAACATCAGGTAAGATTCCTACGTACCTTTCCTAGGAGATAATGATCAAATCCCATGTTGTTTGGGATGAGAGATACAGTTTAATGTTATGTAGGATGAAGGTAAATCGACGTGAAGGGGTCAGGACAAGTAGGTTTCGGGATTGACCGTCAGGGAGGCTTCCTATGTACCTTGCCCAGGATACAACGATCAACCTCCACATAGTTTGGGATGATAGATAATTTAACATTATGTGGGAGGAAGGTGGACCGACGTGAAGGGGTCGAGACAAGTAGGTGTTGGGATTGAACCTCAGGGAGGCTTCCAATATACCTTTCTTAGGAGACAAGGATCAAAGTCCACAGAGATCAGGATGAGAGACATAGTTTAACGTCATGCGGGAATAAGGTGAACTGGTGTGAAGGGGTCGGGACAAGTAGGTGTTGGGCTCGACCCTTAGAGAGGATTCCTACTTACCTTGCTTAGGAGACAGGGATCAAAGTCTACATAGTTCGGGATGATTTGGGGCTTACACGCTAAGGCATACCAAGTAGGATTACATGGTCAATGCTTACTCTAAGCCCACATGAGTCATACTCAGTGTGAGAAAAAAGAGGCAGCAAGGACCTAATGATCATGTTGTGAAAGGTGTGTCCGTAGAAAGTTGAGTGTGTTTTACACGTGGTTAGCGGTCCAGGGAGATGGAGATTGGGACTTACTCTTTTATGGAGGCCCGATGGAGACAAAGCCCATAGTGAGAGGGATGGGGTAACGAAGTTCCCAATGTCCATATCTCCTCTTGTCTTTGGCACAGAAGAATAGAGGAGGAGTAGAGATACTACCTCCCACAAGAAAGGCAAGGGGCTTAGACAAGGATAGTTTCCCTTCCCCGCGGATAGATGCTACTCCAACAAAGAGAATTTCATTACATGTGAGGAAGATCTCACTCCCATGGAGGTGATCAGGCATGGAAAATATTTTAGGTGGTGAACCCCATGTATATTGCACAGGGCAAGGACATAGTTTAATGTCATGTGCTGAGGATGATGGTGCTTGGCAGTTTAACGTGTTGCAGCTCAGACAAGGTGGGTTCACTCCGCACCCCTAGGACTTACATAACTGATACCCACCCACCCACCCATGGGTAAGGGAAGGCATCTGAAATACGACAATGAAGGGTTGTTGTAGAGTTATCCATTGAGGGGCTCACATTATCATGGCTATGCAAAGAAGCGTTACCCGTTAGCATGCCTATGTGAAGAAGCATGAGGATAAGAAATGAAACATGAAGCACTACCCAAGGGACCCTGAAATCACTTTGTATGAACATGGAGGGTCGTACGGGAGAAGGTTTTGTGAAGTCAATGGGTTCACCTGGAAGGACCTTGTGAAGCTCTGGTGCTCCACGTAGTTGAGGGAATCTGTGAAGGGGTATGATTCACGAAGTGGGGTGGCCTAGCCTAGGAATAGGGTATAGATGCACATGAAGGGTTCTTTGTGAAGTAGAAAGTATTTTGCGGAGTAGGACATCACAGAGTGAGGGTACCTTACAAATCATATCACTGCAAAGAAATGTGATTTGCAAAACACGGTGACCATTCCTTAGCATGTGGTTCACATGTGTATGGAAGGCACATCATGAAGCATGAGTGCTCTGCAAAGACCAGAGTCCCATTAGGGATCTTCTTCCTTTGAGATGGCCCATTGGATCCATGAAGGGAATCCATACTTGAAGAGGGTTTGTATTTTAGTTAAGGGAAGGGTACTTTGCAATGATCAAGTACCTTGAAGAGTTCATTTTTCTCTTGGTTTCGCAGAGCATAAGGTGCTTTGTGATTTGAGAACTGAGAAGGTGAAAGGTCGGGGTATCTGTCCATTGGTTATGAGGAAAGATACATATTTATAGGCAAGAGGTGGCACAAAGCATGGATAGATTAGTGAAAAGCCACATGGTGCTTTGCGATTGGCTACGTATTGTGTTAATTTTTCATAACCGTGGAGTCAACCACCATCCCCTCCTCGATGTATATCCCCCCTTGGTTCCCTCTACGGTGCTCGCGGAGGCTTATATAATGTTCCAAGGTATTGTGGAGGTTGATATAGTTCCCTCCACGGCAAGAAGTTCCTTTTCAATTGCATCATAACCGAAGATCCTCCCTCCTATCTTACTCTGCAGTGACCACAGAGGGGGCTTCAGATTCTCATCAGCCGCGGTGCTGAGGGGATTCGTGAATGACATGGTGATGAGGGGATCTGTGAATGATATTTGTGAGGCATACCATTGGAAATGGGGTTCCTCTTTGTTCCCTTTCCATCAACATGTATTTTGGTGCCAAAAAATCCCCCCTATTAGACATAGAGCCGAGGAGAAAATGATGGTTGAAGTCTGAGGGAAGATAGCCAAAATTTTAGGTGAATCACAAAGAAAGATCGCGATGGAGGGTCGCGATCTAGAGCAGTGATGTGCGGGTTGGGAATGATATGAAGCTCGCCACGGCTAGGTATTTCACGATGCTATGGGGGTCATTGCCTATAAATAGAGGAGGTTGACCCCTCTTTTTTCATTTCTCTCCATTGTGTTCTTTGTGCTTGTGCTCTTGATTCAAAAATCTCCACATGCTTTCTGATTGCTATTTTTGAATCGAGCCTTTATGCTCTGTGGCGCAGAGTATGTATTTCAACTATGAAAGTGTGCACTCTACTACTTGGGTCTGTGAGGTCAGTGACAGGGCTCCATGATCTGTTTTTGTGACCGAGCTCTATGACTGTGCTCCACGAACAAGATGGGTATCAAAGAATATTTATGGAGGAATTTGGACCATGATTCCCTAATGGAGCTGCAATCAGAGAGTCAGGGGAACCATCCATAGTAAAAAAGGGCTCATTTATATATATTTTGTATGAGGTATGATGTTTTCATTCCTAAAGTAAGAATAGATGAGCTAACTTATTGGTTCCGGAGAACATTATGCCAGTGCCAGTGGTTCAGGGCATATGACAGTCATACATGAGAGGATCACACACCTATTGATGCCAACTTCCTGTATAACCATGTTAAAAATGTTGAGGTGGAGGAATTTTATCCATAGGTATCCTGCACACTATACCATACCATTATTAAGGTGACCTTGGGGAACCCAGAGAAGGGGTGGATTGATGAGTGAAATTAGCACCAGGGCGGAAACTTCATGGATGATTAGGCTTGGGCCTATTGGGTATGTGCTTCCTGTGAGGAGTTTGGGGTAGAGATAAGGTGAGTGGGCCTATATGAGGTAGCCTAGGCCTCCCAATTCCTCATCTACCAGCCATAGAAACTAATGAAGGAGTTACTTAGTAGGTGGTTGTTGAGGACCAATAATTTTAATTTTCACTATGGGGAGGTCAGCATTAGCCTCTAAGACCTACACCAAATCTCAGGGGTCCCGATACTGGGGGCGATGTATGATGAGTTTCTCCCTTCCGTGAATACATGGGAAGACCCGGAGAAAATTCCGCCACTAGAAAAAGGCATTGATAGACCTAGTGCCGAGAGAAGACAAGCAGTTATTGAGGGATGTCCACTTTAAGCGATGGTTCAGTCAGTTCCTAAATTCCCTTGTGGATGGAAAGTTTCTTGTGAGGTGTCCAACCTTCCTGAAGGTGGTTCAAAGCAGCAAGGAGAACTCCTACTAGAGACTCTTGGAGGATAGCTAGTGGAAGACATGGAGATTCAGTATCAGTATCGAGCATCAATCGATGGTTAGGTTGGTTTCATTCATCGTGGAACTTATCTGTAGTTGGAATTTTCTAGTAAGGGAAACAAATATGGGTGTGTGGCTGAGAACGTTCATCATGGCATTTGCATTGGCGACATGGGAGTGGGTCAACCTAGGTATCCTGATGCTTTCCAAGCTATATAAGGTGTTTTGGAATTTCAGTGAAGGAAATAATACACACAGGGAATGTGGGCGATTCCATATTCTGTATGGGTGGATAGTGGTGCATAACAGGGGAATCTATGAATATCTGAACTACATTTCCCCTCTAGGATTGGATTTCTGACTGGCCATTCTGAATGCGGTGGGGAGTTTTCTGACCAAGCTAACCCTGCCGCTAGTGCTGAACTAGGTCTGGAAGGTTGATGAGTTCAAATTCCACCTGTTCCCATTGCCAACATGTGTGTTAAATGATGCCGACCAGGGAATATAGAAGCATCAGTCCTAAATCCTAGACTTTGGGGGTGGAGTCCTGGTGGAACGGGTTGACAGCAAGGCTCTCTATGAGCTGTACACCCTACACCACTTCATGATGCAATTCTGATGCATGCCGAGGATGACCCCATGGGTTTAATTGGGAGTATTCGACGAGGAACATCCATTTGTGATGAGTCATATGTGGCTCATGTTCACACGAGAGGATGGGAAGATGAGGAATGAGATGCCTCTACCCACAACTATCAACGGGCTGGTGAAGGAGTATGCCTAGAGTTGGGAGGCAGCCTCCCTGGAAGAGATAATGAAGCAAAAGACTGTTAGTACTAGTGACAGGGTGCCTCCTCAACCATGAGGTTGGGGATAGAAGGCGGAGAGGACATCCCGTGGTGGTGGGGATGTAGTGGCGGTGAGACCCACACCAACTGAGATGCAAGAGATAGTGGCAGACCTGGAGATCCTAGAAGAGTAATGTTTTCTAGAGGGGAGGCCACCCAGGGGGTTCTGTAGGATACCCATCTAAGATATGGGGAAGCGACTATTCCATATAGACCTACCTGAGAATGCTGTCTTCCTGGAGGCTTGGGAAATCTGTGATGTCAACAAAAAATTTCTCAACCCTTCCTAGATGCGGCACTATCTAAACCATCTTGGGATGTATTTTTTGGGGATCGGTCCTGCCAGGGCCATCTTTGTGGTTTCTCAGGCAGAGGGGGAGAAGTACATTGCTGAGATAGAGGACTTTGTGCATTCTCGAGGTGCTCCTCATCCAATAACAGATCAAGTGAAGTTTTTTTTGATAAAAAAACCCCTCCATAGTTTTTAGCCACTAAATTGAGAGAGCACTTCCCTCTACCTGAAGAATCAGATGAGTCCTCCTATGGGAAGGGGGCCGGTGGAGGGAGCCCTCTGGAGGAGGGTGAGGTTGGAAATTTAGACCCAATGATTGAAGAGTTTCCAGGGGACCTTGAGGTAGAACCAAAAACCACTTTCCCAAAGCCCTCATCCAGTTCATTTAGGACTTCTAAACTATCTTTTGACCATTACAGGAGGACCTCATATGCAAGACCTGCTCTCACGCAATAGTAGATGCACCCACGAGATCTTAAGGATCTGCACGTGCGATGACAATGATCATCACTCTTAGTAGGGCTACGATTCCCAGGGTGGTTTTCCTAGAGTCTTTGGAATTCCCAACCATATATGGGGGACCACACCTTGGGGTCTTGATAGAAACAGATCAGAGGAGGGACTAACTATTTGATCTTTGTAAGTATTCTTTACAGTATTCTTAAATGTCATCCATTTATCAGGTTAATTGATGCCTCTAAAATTTTTGTATACAGAATTATTCAAATAGTATGGTCCGCCTTGGTGAGGATGGTTTGAGATCCTGGCACTACCTTCCCAAAGGGAACACTGGTGGTTATGGAAGCAGACGCCCATGCGGACCAAGTTGCTGCACTCCTGATCATGGGTGGGACTGTCAGTAGGACAGAACCTGAATTCATTGAGGTGGAATCCAAATACTGGGATCAATCAGATGACATGGTTCCTAACCTACCTGATCATAAACCAGATGAATACCCTGTTGATGCATTACTGGAGATGTTAGCTATATATGAACTCACCGACCCCACAGGCCGAGACGAGATGGCTTCTGATGAAGAAGATAGCAAGATTGTCTATTTCTGGTCATGGAAGCTAATCAATAGATTCATCGGGGTGACTTTTCAAGTGCAATGGATAGACCAGATGGAGAGGCTTTGTTCCTGGATATGTGAACTATGTGCTGGAGGAGTGGATTCCCAACGTGCTTATATGATCATTAGAGACTTCATGGCGAAGAAGATTCCGGATCATGATGATGGCCTTGGTTTCACCAGTTGTGGGAAAGAGTGAAGGAGTACTATAAATTCCTCAACACACAATCAAGGCTCTTATTGTTCATGAATGCCTAACTGGCAGAGGCAGAAGAATGGATGAAGAGATCCTATAAAGAGATTGATACCATCTGACCCAATGAGGAGTAGGCCTAGATCATGACTGATGAACTATGCCCCATCGCCACCGAGGAGGAGTTGAAGCTAAACAGGTGACGGTGGATCCTAGAAAGCACAAGCCAGAGGGTGGAGGAGCTAGAACGCTCTATTTAAGAGGTTAACACATCCATGGGAGGGTCCAATCATTGGGTACTGTAATGTGTATAAACTCAGAAATATACTTTCATGTTTTCCTTGTTTATGTTGCATTCATGAGTTCCATTATTTTTTTTGGGTTTACTACATTTCCAATCACATTCATGAAATATCCAATGATCAATCTCTATGATATTGCGGGCCAGGCCCAATGTGAGAAACAAGGTATGGCCACTTTGTTATTCCATCCGATTATGAAAGTGCTAGACAATATTTGAGTCTCTAGGGTTTGAACAACCAATATGGATTTTTGGGAAGAAAGTGGTAGGCCTGACTAGATAAAAAATCTCTCAGAATAGTCAAATTTTCATTTTCCCTACGTGATCTAGTGTGAGAGCGGGGTAACACCAGGGGTGTTAGAATCAATCCGAACAAAAGGGGGTGGAAAGTGTGAATCACGATACCAAAAATTCAGAAAACTTTATGGGTGGCATGAAAATTGGAGGAAAACTGTTGACCATGATCGAAACAGAACATCCCTATTAAATTAGCCTAGTATGGGGATAACAAATGTGGGCCGACCACTGACCATGTTCGAAACATGGGTCCTGACTCAAAATGTCACCCTTTAGTCTTCCAAAATGTTATCCCAGGACAATAGGCAATCCATAGGTCAGGTATCGATATTGTTAGGGGTTCGTTTAGGCATGAAAGAAGATGAGGGTCCAAATAAAGGGTACACAAAGTGAGGAGGGTGGAGTGATGGGCTTGTTCGAATGGAGTCCAACACTCTAGAAATTATTCCACCATGGTGGAAAAAAATCAGGTGGGCGCATCGGTCTGATCAGGGATCATACCTATTTCTAGATAGGAACTCTCTAGTGAGTACCTGGAATGCCTTTCAGTTTGACATCATACGGATATAGATGATGAATGGGATAGTTTAATGTCATTTTACCAGGACGTTGAACATAGTTTTAAGTTCATACTTCCAAGACCGAGGTTTACAGTTTAAAGTCATGTTACATAGACTACATGCTCCTAGTTTAAGTTCATAGATATTGTTCCAAGGTTAACAGTTCAAATTATGTTATATGGACTATAGGATCCTAGTTTAAGGTCATAAAGAGTGAACTGTAATTAGGTTCGTGGGGACATGAGGGTTAATGACCCTAGGGCTGGGCCCAAGGTGAAATGCCTGGGTGTCTCTACGTATCCTATAAGGATGAGAATCAATCCAAACATAATTATTGAGAACAACATGGTCATATACCAACACTGGAGAGGGAAATCCTCTCTAGCAAGGAACATGACACTTCCCGATATTTTTGTGGGGCATCTAGAACTTGTTTAGGGTAGGGTCCACAGTTTAAAGTCATGATTTAGGATATGGTTACCCATAAGGGAAATGCGGGGTGCGGTACATATCCCAACGTGAATAAGGACATAAAAATTCCACACCACACCACACAATGTCCAGGGAAATCATAGTTTAGAGGATCACAAATTGAAAATTTTGGGATGGGCCCAAGACAAAGTGTCTGGGTGTTCCTACATACTCCATTTGGATGGTAATCAATCCATACGTAGTTCTAGAAGATATTGTGCAGTTTTACATCATGCAGAAAGGATGCAGAGAGATCTTAGTTTTAAGGTATTAGAGATCAGACCATAGATGGAAAGGAGGGATGAAGGCACATGGTGCGGTAATGAAAAAACCCAACGTGAATGAGGACAGTAGGAGTCCATATCACCATGTGCTCCCTAGGGAGGTTTTAGGTCGAGGGACCAAAAATGAAAGTTATACTAGGATCGAGGAAAAGTTTTTGGGTGTTTCTACATACCCCATAATGATGGGGATCAAGCCATATGTATTTCTAGAAGTTTTATGGCAGGGTGCCAATTCTAGGGACAATACTGTCGTTCGAGTCTGGACCACACACCAAAATAAGTAGCATTTGATAAATATTGTATATCCTTTAGGATGGATGTGTGATGTTGTTTTTTTTGTGAATAAAAAAACATAGGATGGAGAATCCAGGCATCATTACATGAATCATGACATATTTAGGCCTTGAAAAATGGTATGATGGATAACCAATACCAAACATGATTCCCCTCGAGTGAGGACATCACAATGTAGTGCCGTTTTTCGTCATGCGGACTGGATGATAATGTCATAGTTTAGGGTTATATGATAGGACCAACCCATGAATTTTAACATATTACAGTAAAATCATAACAGTTTAAAGTCATGTGGGACTAGGAAGCGTTGTTTAAAGTCATATGGATTGGACACAAATAGAAGAAACAATGTTTTTGAGTGGAATGAACATGGATTGATAAAGCATACCCAACATGAATGAGGATGAGGTCCACACCACATCATTTTTAATTTTGAGGAATAAACTTTGGGATGAGGGGCTATAAAAGGTTAGATAATATGGTGCTGGACCCATGGAATAAGCATCTAGGTGTTCCTATGTATCTCATGAGAATGAGAATCAATCCATATGTAGTTCTGAAGGTGTAGTTTAATGTCATGAGGGACAAGTCACTGGAGATAATAGATCCTATAATGGAGTATGTGGTGTAGCTATTAAAAATCCAATTTGAATAAGGACATAAGCCCACACACTCCACACAATGAAATCCCATGAAATTCAGGGCCTAAAAGGCGGAGCAGAAGAGATAATTAGTAGAACCTAAGCTGGACCCAAAGATGAGATGCCCAGGTGATCCTACATATCCCATGTGGATGGGAATCAAGCTATACATAGTTCTAAGATATGTGGATTTTATGCCTTGCGAAAAAGGACGTAGATAGATCTCAGTTTAAGGTCTTAGATCATGGACCATAGAGAAGCGATACTCTTCCAAATTGGGGAAAACCTTGAACAAATCTTTACGCCCTTGTGAGTTACGCTCGAAGTGGGAAACAAGGGCAGAGAAGGTCTTTTTAACATGTAGAATACATGAAAAGTGTAAAATGGTGTGCAACCCTGAATGACGCCTTACCGTGGCTTTTTCCTCCTAACGCGCAAACGCACACTGAGGGATAACAGCAAGAGTGTCAAAATTTTACTTGGACATGATGGAGTGGAAAAGGATGTGAATCCTGCAACCAATATTTGGGGCTTAATGGGGGTAGTGTGACAATGGAGGATAACTGTTTACCATGTTCAAAACACAACATCCATATCATGTGAACTAAATTGGGAACAAAAAATGAGCGTCGACCGCTGACCATATTCACAACACGGGACTTGTATCAATTTGTTGTTTGAGATATTGGAGGATGTTGGCCCAAAATGTTATGATATCCCTAGGGCCTAGCATCCATGCCATTTGGGGGTCCATTTGGATGTGAAAGATGATGAAATCCCAATTGAAGTGGAACATGAAGCCTTAAAATGGGTGATAAAATATCTATATATAATCTGACACTCTATGTCCTGTACTAGTGTTCTCCTGGGCACATTGGTGAACTGCCAAATAGGGCTGAGGGGCCCAACTCAAGAGAATCCAACTCAAAAAGATGAGTGTAGAATAGGGGGGAGAGCTCTCAGAAGGGAGAGGTACGTGGCATGGTTATTACAAACCCAATGTGAATGAGGAAAGTGGGCCCATACCACACCACATACCTCCTCCTGATGAACTCAGGCCAAGGGACATGAAGATTAAGAGATTTATAATAAATAGGGATGGACCCAAAGACTAAATTTCTTGGTGGTCCTATGTATCCCATGAGGATAGGAATCAAGCCATACATAGTTCTTGAAGTGTCATGTAGTTTAACAACATGCGGTAAGGATGTGATGAGGAATGTGTAAGATATGGTGAGTAAACCAACATGAATGAGGACATAAGCCCACATAATCCATACCCTTCATAATTCTTGGAGATAATTTAGACTAGGTGGCCAAGATAAAGGAGAGATAAACCTAGGATGGACCCAGAGACAATATGTATGGGCTTTCCTATGTATCCCACAAGGATGGGAATCAATCAAAATGTAGTTTTGAAAGTTCTATGTAGTTTAAAATCATGCGGCAAGGATTTTATAGATATTAGTTTGTGTTCATAGAGCTCAGACTGTAGATGCCCAATTTAATGTCATGTGCATGGGACCGATGAGTGGAAAGGGAGAATCATCATGCCTGCTATATGGGAGGACACAAAATGGAAACAATTATAGATGATAACTATTGACCATTTTTGCAACATAATATACATATTGTGTGACCAGGGATGGTGGAAATAAATTGAACATCGACTATTGACCATATTCAGAACATGAGAATTGTATCAAATTATTATCTAGGATCCTTAGGGATGTTGACCCAAAATGGTAGGAAAGCCCTAGGGCCTAGCATCCCTTCTGTTTAGGGGTCCTTTTGGATGTGAATAATGATGTACATCCAAATTATGGGACACATGTAGCATGGTCAAAGCTGTGCAATTCAACGTCTTGCAACAAGGAAGATGGATGATAGAGGGATGTCTCAAGGGGATACCTATGGCATGAATAAAATAGCCCAATGAGAATGAGGACGTAAAACCATACCACACTTTACAATCCTAAATGAGAACTTTTTCCTGGGGCTGAAAAGGTTGAGGGACCTAAGATGGGAAGTCCCAGCCAGTTTGCAGTTTAACATCTTGTGGTGGGGATGGTGGTGATCTTAGTTCAAGGTCATAGGGATCAGACCATAGATACATGAACCTTTATATAGGTATTGCCTTACTAAATCTCCCAAACCCACATGATCAATTATTGGTGTGGGAAATAAGGAATGGGATTGAGTTCTACCAAACATTAAAGGGTACACAATAGAAGAAGGGGATCGAGCAGGGTCGATCCCAAACAATCTAACCCTCCTGTTTGAGGTAGACAAATGTTTGAAGGGATAGTAAGACAAAATGAATCACTACACCCAATATTTGGGACATTCATGGGTAATGATAATGAAGAATGATAGTTGTTGACCATGTTTGAAACACAACATATGCATCGCATGACCTAAAATGAGAAAAATATATAAGCATCGACCGTTGACAATATTCAAAACATGATACCTGTTTCAATTTGTTGTTTGATATCCTATAGGATGTTGGCCCGAAATGGTAGGAGAGACCTAGGGCCTAACATTCATGTTATTCAGGGGTCCTTTTGGATGTGAAAAAAGGATGAAGACCCAAATAAAGGGGATGTGTGAAGTCTGAATATGCCTGTGCAGTTTACCATCATGTGACAAGGAAGAAAGAGAAAGAGATCTCCAAGAAGGAGAATACATGGTAAAGTCATGATGAACTTGACATGAAGGAAGGAAAAATCCTACATCACACCATGTATTTTGACCCAAGGGTAGATCTTTCATTTTTGGGCTGGGCCTACAGAAAAAATGTTAGGGCATTCCTACATATCCCATAAGGATGGGAATCAATCCACACATAGTTCTTGAAGGGTCCATGTAGTTTAACATCGTGTGGTGAGGATGTTGTAGGATAGAAGAATAAGGAGAGGCACTTAGTGCGACTATCGTAACCTCGACATGAGTGGGGCCAAATAAGCCTACACTTCACCATGTGGGATCCTCCCAAAGAACTACACCCAGCTGGAATAGTCCAAGAGAAGAATTTTGGGGGCTAGACTCTAAGACGAGGCATCCGAGCATTCCTATGTATCCCATGTGGATATTAATCAAGTTGTACATAGTTATGAAGGTGATGTGCATCTTTACGTCATACAACAAGGATGTAAGGAGATATTAGTTTAAGGTCATAGAACTCAGATTGTAATGGTATATCTATCGCTCTCAGTTTGACGTCATATAAGAAGGATGCTGAGTAGTTTTATATCCTCCATCTTGGATGGATCACACAGTTTATAGTCGGGGTGTATAAGAAATAGTTTAAGGTCATGTAGGACCAATTATTTAAGAAAAGTTTTTCCTGGGGAATTTTTCATTGGTGGGAGGAGTTATACGCTATCCATTCATGGTAACCAGAGAGTACACACCATTGGGGTAAACCTTATGAAGGATGTAAGTTCCTTCCCACTTGGGATCAAGTTTCGGTGGTTTACTACCATGTATCATCGGCGTTCTCAGAGCCGACACCCTGTCACCATGCAATAAAGAGCATAAGTGGAATTTATTGTTGAAAGCTCTGGCTATCTTATTCTGACGCCTTTCCAGATTGTGCAAGGCATGAAGCCTATTCTCATCGAGTGCTTCCAATTGATCCCTAATAATTTCAGCTTCCTTATCTAGTGTTTGTTACTAATAGACAATTGTGCATAATGAAGGAAACTGAATCTTGATGGGAAGGACAGCCTCTGTCCCATAGACCTGGGAATATGGGGTCACCTATGTGGAATTGTGAGTCATTGTCCAATAGGCCCAGAGTGCGTTGGGGAGCTTGTCCGACCAACTCTTCTTGTTTTGACCAACCATTTTCTGTAGAATGTTAGAGAGGGTTTTGTTGAATGACTCAATCTTCCCATTTTCTTTCACTTGATAGAGGGAGGTATGGTTAGAATAGATGTTGTACTTGGCATACAACCTCTTCAACTCAACTGCCCGAAAGTTGGTGTCATTATCGTTGAGGATGGATTGAGGGAATCCAAATTGTTAGATGTTGTTGGATATCAAAAATTCAAAGATTCAATAGGACATGGCCTCCTTGAGCGGGACTACCTCTGCCCACTTGGAAAATAAATCCATTGTTCTCATGATGAGCATGCACTGGAGAGCTATCACGAGTGGATACAGTCACATGACATCAAGTCCCCAGTCTGCAAAGGGACATGAGTAATTGGTAGTGTGGAGAGGCTCTAGTGGTTGATGCAGAAAATTAACATGGATTTGGAACACATTTAACCTTTTGGAAAAATCAATACAGTCATAGATACTGGAGGGAAAAAATAACCCAATCTCTAGATCTGAAGAAAATGTTTCAGCCCAGTCCAATGAACCCCATAGAAACTAGCATGAATCTCATGTGTGACCTGAGAAATATCACCTTATTAAATGAAAACGAGGAGAATCCCATAAAACCCACGTTTGTAGAGGATCTTCTGAAGACCGGGACCACTCTAGAGGGTAAACTGTAATGCGTGGCGTCAGATTCACTCACACTCAGCTCACTCTTCTGGGAGAATACCATGTTGAAGGTACTCAATAAAGGGGGTCCTCCAGTTGGGATTCACTTCCAAAACTGCATTAGGGGGACCTGAGGACCCTGACGTTGAGGAACCAACTGTAAAGTGGCATACATGTGGGCTATCCTTATCATCTGAAGTGACGAGGGTGATGAATCTCCGGTGTTCCACATGGATAATCAAATCATCCTAATATGGATCTGCAAGAGATGTATCTAGGATGGCCAAGGCATCGGCTTGATCATTCTAGGATCGAGGGACATGGGTAAATTCTGGCCGAGATGGGAATAGGGCCATAAACTAATGGGTACGTTCCAACAGTGGTATGAGTTATGGATTCATAATGACATAGTCACTGTTTATCTTCTTGATGACTAGTTTGGAGTCCCCTTTCACATGAAGGTGGGGAACATCAATCTCGAGTTCCAAATCGAGGCCAGTAATGAGAGACTAATACGCTGCCTCGTTGTTGGTACAACCTTATGACAACAGGAATGAATATGGAAGAACGACTAGTTCTGGGGTGATGAGGATGATACCTAGGCCCACTCTGTTGAGTCTGGGGTCATTGATTCTTCTACTGGTAGGGCTTCTGGAATCGTCATCAAAGTGAATTTTCTAACATATAATGACTTGGTCTATAGATAGGATTGCCTCATCTAGAAAATCAAGGTCCAAACACTGTTCTGTGAGAGCTTGATGGGTGGAAAGAAAGTCAGCCAATTCTTGTCATTAATAGCCTTATGGGGGATGAACCTGATGTCTAACTGCTAGAGGATTACTGCCCACTGAGATAGATGTCCTATCAACATGGGGTGGTTCAGGATGCACTTCAATGGATCCACTTGGGACAATAGCTATATCTCTTGGTGCTCTAAGTTAGGTCGTAATTTCGGCACTGTGAATACCAGTACAAGGCGTCTTTTCTCAAAATTGGAGTATCTGGTCTCCATATCGAGGAGCATGCGGCTGAGATAGTATAGATTGTTCTCTATTCACTTATTTTCCTTCTGGGCGAGATGGGTGTCGAGAGATCATTCCAGGATGGTCACATAAAGGACCAGTGGTTTTCTAAAAACAGGTGGCATCAGGACCGAAGGCTATAACATGTATTACTTGATTTCTTCAGAAGAAGTCTGACATTCCTTGTCCCATGAATAGATAGTTCCTTTCTTCATGAGTCAAGAAAAGGGATTAAACTTGCCAACCAAATTCACAATGAATTGGAATATGTAGGAAAAGTGGACTTGAATGCCTCAAACCTCCTGAATGTTTCTTGGAAGAGACATTTTATTGATGGCCTTAATCTTCTCTAGATCGATCTCAATGCCTCTATATCTAACAACAAAGCCGAAAAAACTTTCCATAGGTGACCCTGAAGGCAAAAATTAATTGGTTCATCTTCAGATGGAGATAACAGAGGAATCTGAACAATTTCTCAAGGTCTTTGAGATGGTCCTAATGCTGGTGAGATTTGACCACCAAATCATCCACATAGAATTCCACCAATTTCGTAAGGATTTACTTAAATATGTGATGCATGGCACACTGATAGGTGGAACTTGCATTATTTAGACCGAAAGGAATTACCTAGACACAGAAAGTACAATGTGGTGCCTAGAAGGCTGTAGACTCTTCATCCTTGGGGACCATTAGAATTCGGTTATAACCGGAATACACATCCATGAAGAAGAGAGCATGAAACCCAGTGGTAGTGTCAATAAATAGTTCTGTCACAAGAAGGGGAAAATCATCCTTCGGATTGTGACTGTTGATATCCTGAAATTCGATGTAGACTCTGATCTTTCTGTTTGTTTTCCTAATAGACACAATGTTAGCTTACCATGTAGGGTAATAAACCTACTTGATGAAGTTGGATCTGATGAGATTATTAACCTCGACCTCTACCACGACCCCATGAGACAGGTGTGTCTTTTTCGGAGGCTGTTTGAACCCACGATGATATGTTGGAAGAACGATGTGGTATACATCAATATGAGGATCTAGTCCCGACATCTCATTATAACTCTATAAAAACACATCATGATGATACTTCAGAAATTTCACATACTATTGTTTCTCTTCGGCAGGCATAGAGGCACTGATCAATGTGGGTTTCAGACCCGTCTTACTACTGAGGTTCACCTGTACCAATTCAACAACCATGGTGGACACACCCTCTTCAAAAGAGGGGGTAGAATCCTCCAAATACTCTTCATCATTCATGGAGGATGGATCCTTATTGGGAGGAAATTCCTCTAAATCAACATATCCCGATGGGAAGCTGGTTTCAGTCTGAGTGGCGGTGGACACCGCATTGGAGGTCTCATGTACTACTGAAACCATAATGATGAAATCTGTCAACCTGATTCCATCTAGTCTTTGGCCCAATGGGACACACTTGATGATATCAAATGAATAGTGTTTCTGTAAGGGTTTGTGTCCTGAAAACCAACTGTTTTGTACCCTGATTACATGAATGTACACTTATTATATATTTTTCATTATACTGAATGACTATAATGAAATAATAACCTAGAATATTTTTTTCATTAATAAGGTAAAGGAAGATATCCACTATGATGAGAACCTTTAAATTCTATAACAATATTCTTAAATAAAGTTCTATGGTTAGATGACATACTATGATAGAACACATAGTATACAGAAGGTCATGTGCGAGTACTCGTAAGAAGATGAGACTAACTCTCATGGAGTTCGCACTTGGTAATCTCCAAGATAAGAGATTATGAAAACAGAACCTCCAGTAGTAATTCCATATATTTTGGTGTCATCAGACATTACTATCTATGAGTGTGTGTAGTGGTCCTTAGAATATAAGATTATCATTAACTCATGTAAGGACTCACTCACTTAGATTTTCTGACGAAAACCGTCACAAAGATAGTTGGCGGGAAGTAGGTTACGTTGGGTGTGTCACAAATGACATGTTGTTAATGGTTATGTCAAGGAAGAGTTTTTACCTTACATATTTATAGAAGTAGATATCTCGGGCCCTTTGATTGAAATAGAACTTTCGAACAAATTCCATGGCCATGGTGACACGACGAGTTTATTTCTGGAAGTCAAAGAATGAATGATCAAGCATATAGGATTATGACACTGCCATGAAACCTGCTTGATGAAATATTGAGACAAAGGGATTAAATTAAAAATTAACCATTTGTATGAGGTGACGTGTCAATGTGGTTTCAACTTATTTCTCTTGGGTGCCTTGATCCATTGCTAGACATTAATCTTGGACTTTAGGAAAGCCCGCCTAATGCCAACAAGAAGAAGCCTAGAGGGACACACACTAAGTGTATTCAAGTATCTCAAGTAGAATAAAGATTAATCCCATATGTGGTTTAATAATTATTCAAGGAAGCCTAAATCGTTTTAATGTTGGAGGAACAATAAAATGAAAACAAGTACATGCCGTGTATTAATTATTACATGCTATTTAGTTTTATTTTGAAAACCAGTACACGCTGTGTATTATTGAATGTACATGCCGTGTAGTTATAATTTTGGAAAGGAAATGAATAAATGAAAACAAGATATACACGTCGTGTACATTGAATGTACATGCTATGTAGTTTTCAATGAAAAAAAGTACACGCTGTGTATTTATGATTACATATCGTGTAGTTTTTCCAGTCGGGATTTTGAGGAAATAATATCATTTTATTAAATGAAATTTATTATAACTAGTTCGGGCGAATTTCAAGGAATTAATGATTTGACATGGGGTTTTAAAAAGAGTTAATGAAATTAATAAAATACGTAATGTGTTTATTTATTTTCATAACTCTACAACCTCAAGCCTGATTATAAATATCCTCACAACCCCAACTATTTACCTAAGAATTTTTGTACACAACAATTCTGGAGAATTATCTCAATACCCAAAAAATTCTGTCCTCCAAGAACACTCTGAAGACCAAGATAGATTCACCTCCATCTGATCAAGGTGATCTAAGGATGAAAATGCAAGAAAAGGCTTCTCTACGCTAGCACCCGGAGATTCCTTTGGAGACATTCAGAGATACGTGGTGCACATGTGGATCACCGCTAGAGGAAGTCCACACTTGGATTTTTCAATGCAATAAAAAATCACATCATAACATGATCAGAAATATCAACGAAGAAAGAAAACCATAAAAGGTACTTATTGTAAATTAATTAAATTAATTATAATCAACCTATGATGATCCTTTTTTTATGGTTCCGGGACTTTTCTTTTTCTTTGTTTATTTCTGTGACTCAATCCGTGGAGATTGGAGTTTATCGTCGTATTGATCCAGGATTGATCATTGCAAATGAAAAAAATCCAAGTGGGAACATCCACCCACGAGCTTCCCCTGCGCCCGAGACCTTCAAGTGGTATTAGATCAGCTCACAACATTGATTATAGTTATTTAATTTTCATTGATAATTTATGCATCTATATTTGATTCAATTTAAGATAAATCATTCTATAAAACTGAATGAATGAGATCTATTCTTATTCTTTCATTTCTTGATTCACATCACAGAAAAGACCATTTAATTTTAATTTTGATTAAATTAAAAATGAGTAACTCATCCTGAGGAGCTTCCCTTTTGTCTATACTTCATAAGAATACACAGCCTGTAGTGAAAACTACATGCCATGTACTTAGGTTCAATGAACCGATAATGGTCCGCCAAACCATGCCGTGTGAATTGAGTATGCCTATGTTTTTATTACATCGTGTTGACCAGAAATGAATGGCATGTGGAACCGGAATACAAGGCGTGTATGATGAATCAACATGCAGTGTAGTCTGATCCGGCCCAGGTGAAACCATGTACAAGGAGAAGCCATGTTCCGTGTACACGGGATTTCCAGGACGGTAACTACATAACAAGGAAGTACACGCCCTGTTAGATTAATCTACATGCCATGTACTCCAAAATTTACAAAGTATAGAAAACACGCCAAATCCCCCAGCGTGTACGCTAGATAAAGGGTGAAAAATACACGGCGTGCAGGCTATATTACACACCATGTACTTTCCAGAAATGGAATTTCACCAGGTTTTCCCCAGAAGTACATAGACCTGTACAAGGAATATGGATGATAAGAATCTCAAGGAAATTCAGAAAGGAATTTAAGATAAAGAATTGATTAATTATAAGATCATAATTAATTGAATTCAAGTGCGACTTATCTAGAATAAATAGAATGATTAAAGGAATTTGAATGATAAATATGTGTAAATTTCATTACATGCTATGGATGATCATGACCTAGACCAAAGACAATTTGTATGTGTGTATGGTTTCATTTAAATTTGTTTAATTTAAATTCATTGGCTTGCGAGCCTTCTTCCAATAAAATATAGCGCCTGCTTGCCCATGGTTTCTTTAATGTAAACCCCATGTAATGGAGGATCTCCCAAGCTAGTGGAGACGGCTCAAAAATATGAATCTGAGGAAAAACCAACCCAATAAGATGCAAAGGTGGACAAATGGGAGCAGCAAAACACGAACCATTGGGTTCAAGGTGTTTTACCTAGGTCAGGGTTAACATATTAAAACCACTAGATAAGATAACCAATAGAATCTCATGATCATGTCATATTATTTTATTTCTATCTAAATGCTTGGTTTATTTATTATGTATGTGTTGTTGCGTTCACATAATTAATGAAATAAACAAGCATGAAAAGATGAAATAATGTAAAAAATGGACTATGCGTAAACATTATCAGAATACGGTTAATCACTTAATCAAGAATCACTTAATATTAAAAAGCATGTGATAATGAAAAACTATGCGTAAAGAATAAAATCCCTCAAATACCATATTAAGTTAGACCAAGCCTTCCATTAAATGAATAAGGGAAAGACTCAATAAAACTATGTGTTTGACCAACCCTTGTTGGGACAATTACTTTTATAAAGTAATCTCTTATGAATGTTTTGGGTTGACTTAAACATTTTACATCAAGAGGAGTAGATCTTGCTAGGATTGTTGTAAAATGGAGGCAAGTGGTGAGGAAATCCAAGTTAGGATTTCAGGATTGGGGAGTCCACTCAACAGATCAAGGAACTGTAAGCTCATAGTTGGAAATGAACATCCAACCTAAATACCTTCAAATAGCTTGACCAACCCTTTTTGGGGTTATGCGAAGGGAATATGGATCCTTGCCACTTGAATGTCAAAGCAACTAGACATTCCGAGTTCAATGGTGAGGGCCATTGGGACTTGATAAAATAGTGGGAGACTTAATAAAATTTATTATTTATCACAAAATGTAATCAATAATGTAATGATAAATCTACTATTTTAATTTGTAGAATCAATATGAAAAACTCATCAACCACCTTTTCTCTACGATCAAATCTAGATAATGACAATATCCACACTGGCAGTAACTTTCAAGAATTGTTTAGGTGCCTTCGGGTTATCCTACGCCATGAACGAAAATTTTACATGCTGGAGTCCTCACTTCCTGATTTTCCTGCCCAAGGGGCGAGTGATGAATATTTCGTAGTTTATGATCAATATTTGAGCGATGCACTCGATGTCATCAATGTCAAGTGAGCTCATGAATCCTCATGAAGAAATGGATGCCTACAACCTGCTCGAGCACCTCCATGGTTTATACCAGGAGAGAGCAAGACAGGAAAGGTTTGAGATCTCCAAGGCTCTATTTCGGAGAAAGCTTGGAGAGGGTGCCCTAGTTGGGCCTCATGTAGTCTAGATGATTGGCTACATTGAGTGCTTGGAGGTTCAAGGGTTTAAACTCCCCGAATAACCAAGTACTGATCTCATTCTTGCCTCACTCCCCCAGATCTTATCTAACTTTGTTGTAAATTTCAACATGAACAACATTGAGAAGTCTCTATCTGATCTTCTTATCCTTATTCTCCAAGAGGAAAATGACATGAAGCGTGAAAAGCCTTATGCCCTTATGGTTAGTAAAAGGAAATGGAAGGTGAAGAGCTTTAAGCCCAAGGATTATTCAAGGCCTTATAAGAAAAGGAAGATCAAAGGGGAGGCAAGAGAACAAGAGGTTTCTTGTTTCTCATGTGGAAGGAAAGGCCACTAGAAGAAAAACTACACCCAGCTAAGGAAGCAAGGGGAAGCTTTAGGTGTGTTTTTCATCGAATGAAATCTATCAGTTTCTAGAAATTGGGTATTAGATAAAACTTGTGGTGCTCATATATGTATCCAAATACAAGAAACAAGTATATTCAGGAAGATTGATCAAGGGGAGGTAGATCTACGAGCAGCCAAAGGAGCCAGACTTGCTGCTATAGCTATCAGGGACTACCACCTCACATTGCCAACTGGAATGATCTTGGTGTTAAAGGGTTGTTATTATGTGCCATCGGTTACTAATAACATTATTTCAGTATCCAGATTAGATACTGATGGATTTATCTTCAAGTTCAGAAATGAATGTTGCTACTTTTATAAAGATAACATTTGTTTTGGTAGAGCACATTTATATAATGGCCTTTATGTGTTAGACTACACAAACCAAGTAATGTAAATCGATGACAAAGTTAATTCACATGACTCATACCACACCCAACATTGGCATCTCTGGCTAGGTCATGTCAATGAGAAACGTTTGACCAAATTAAATCAAGATGGGTATTTAGATTCTTTTGAACTAAAACCACTTGGTGTATGTCATGCGTGTCTACAAGGAAAAATGACCAAATCCCCATTTAGTGGGAAAGGTGAAAGGGATAATGAGCTTCTAGAATTAGTTCACACAGATGTATATGGACCATTTTCAATTGAAACAAGGGGTGGGTTCTTGTACTTCATAACCTTTACTGATTATTTTAGTAGATATGGACATATTTATTTAATGAGGTATAAGTCATATTCTTTTGATCGGTTCAAAGAGTACAAGAATGAAGTTGAGAACCAGCTTGGTAAGAAGATTAAAAAACTCCGCTCAGATAGAGGAGGAGAATATCTTAATCAGGAATTCATTGATTTATTATGGGAGTTTGGGATTCTATCTCAACTCACTCCTCCTTACATGCCTCAGTAGAATGGCGTAAGTGAAAGGAGGAACCACACCCTGTTGGAAATGATGAGATGAATGATGAGTCATGCAAGTCTTCCATTATCCTTTTGGGGATATTCATTAGAAATAGTAACACAAATTCTAAACCAAGTACCAACTAAATTGATAAATGGTATTCCACATGAATTATGGAGTGGACGCAAAGAAATTTTATCAAATTTACATGTGTGGGGTAGTGAAGCATTTGTTGAGGCCACTTCAGGTAACAAGCTTGCACCCTGAGTCACAAAGTGTATCATTATAGGATATCCCAAGTAAAAAAGGGGATATTACTAATAAAAACCCTTAGATAAAAAGGTAATAGTGGCAAGACATGCCATATTCCTTGAGAGGGAGCACTTCTCCAAAAGAGATTGTGGGAGAGAGATAGACTTCAATGAAGTTGAGGCTCAAGATACATAAGATTTGGTTCAAGAACAGATTCCACAAATCCCCATGGAAGAAAAATCTTTTACAAAGACACAAGAACTGCGTTGGAGCACGAGAGAGGGGAGAGAACTAGAATGATATGGTTTTCTTGTCAATGAGGATAGTGACTCATTATTGGTTGACAATGATGATCCTATTACCTACAAGGAAGCAGTTGAAGGCACATACGCTTCCAAGTGGAAAGAAGTCATGAATTCTTAAATGGATTCCATGTACCAAAACCATGTATGGATTTTGGTAGATCCTCCAGTTGATGTAAATCATGTTGGTAATAAATGGGTATTCAAGAAAAAACTGGACATGGAGGGGAAATTCAGCACCTATAAGGCACGACTGGTTGCAAAAGTTTTTAGACAGTGTTAAGGAATTGACTATGATGAAACCTTTTCACCAGTTGTGATGCTGAAATCCATCAGAATCCTATTAGCCATTGCTGCATACCATGACTATGAAATTTGGAAAATGGATGTCAAAATAGAATTCCTTAATGGGAAACTCCTGGAAGATGTCTACCTGACACAACCTAAAGGGTTTGTGACTCCAAAGGATGCCAACAAGGTATGCAAGTTACAGAAATCCATTTATGGATTAAAGCAAGAATCGAGGTCATGGAAGATTCGTTTTGATGAAGACATAATGGAATTTGTCTTTCTTATGAATAAATGTGAGCCTTGTGTATACAAAAGTTTTAGTGTAAGTGAAGTTGTTTTCTTAATAGTATATGTTGATGAAATATTACTAATTGGAAACAAAGTACCTGTCTTACAGTCAGCTAATGCATGGTTGGATAAATGATTCTCTATGAAATACTTGGGCGAGGCAGCATATATTCTTGGGATCAAGATCCATCATGATAAATCCAAGAGAATGATGGGCCTAAGTCAAAGTACAAACATTAACAAGATACTAAAGAGATTCAGTATGGAACAATCCAAGAGGGGATTATTTCTAGTTTCACATGGAATTCATCTTTCCAAGAAAATGTGTCCTCAAACACATGAGGAAAGAGAGAAATTGGAAAGGATTCCTTACACATCCTTGATTGGGTCAGTCATGTATGTTATGCTATTTACAATTATAGACGTTGCTTATGCACTAAGTGCGGTAGGCAGATATCAAGCTGATCCAGGAGACCGCCATTGGATGGCAGTCAAGACTATCCTTAAGTATCTGAGGCGTACTAAGGATATGTTCCTGGTTTATAGAGGAGATAAGGAACTATTCATCAGAGGACATGTAGATGCTAGTTTCCAGACTGATCAAGATAACATGAAGTCACAGACCTGGTACATCTTTAGTTTGAATGGAGGTGCAGTGAGCTGGAAGAGCTCAAAACAAGGTGTGGTCGTAGATTCTACAACAGAGTCCGAGTATATCGCAACTTCTGAGGCAGCTAAAGAAGCATTATGGATGCGAAGATTCGTCGAAGAGCTAGATGTAGTACCTAGTAGTAAAGATCCTATCACACTATATTGGGATAATACATTATAGGTGGCACTTGAAAAAGAGCCAAGGTCACATCAGCAGACAAAGAACATACTTTGGAAGTATCACCTCTTGATGGATTTTTCTCAGAGAGGTGAAGTTATAGTGGGTAGTATTTTCACAAAAGACAATGTGGCGAACCCCTTGACTAAAGCCTTGACTCATCAAAAACATGATCTTCATGTGAGGTCTAGCAGACTAAAATTTGTAGGTAGTTGGCTCTAGTCCAAGTGGGAGTTTGTACGGGTTGGTATCCTGAGAATCAACTATTTTGTACTTTGATTACATGAATGTACAGTTATTATATATTGTTCATTGTACAACATGACTATAATATAATAATGTCCTAGAATATTTATTGCATTGATAAGGTCATGGAATATCCCTGCTATGATGAGAACCTTGAAATGCTATAACAATATTCTTAAATAAAGTTATATGGTTGGATGACATACTATGATAGGACACAAAGTATACAGACTGTCATGTGCGATTACTCGTAGAAAGATGAGACTCTATCTAATGGAGTTCGCAATTGGTAATATCCAAGATAAGAGATTATGAGAACATACCCACCAGTAGTAATTCTGAATGTTTTGGTGTCATCAGACATTACCATCTATGAGCGTTTGTAATGGTCCTTAGACTGGAAGATTATCATTAACTCATGTCATGACTCTCACACAGATTTGCTGATGAAAACCGTCACGAAGACAGTTGGCGGGAAGTAGGGTACGTTGGGTGCATCATGAATGACATGTTTTTAATGGATAAGTTGAGGAAGGATTTTTCCCTTCCATATTTATGGAAGCAGATATGTCGGGCCCTTTGATTGAAATAGATCTATCGAACAAATTCCATGTTCATGGTGACACGATGTGTTTATTTCTGGAAGTCAAAGAATGAAATATCAAGCATATAGGTTTATGAAACTTCCATGAAACCTGATTGATGAGATATTGAGAAAAAGGGATTAAATTACACATTAAGCGTTCATATGAGGTGACACGTCAATGCGGTGTCAACTTATTTCTCTTGAGTGCCTTGAACCATTACTAGATAGTAATCTTGGACTTTAGGAAAGCCCTCCTAATGCCAATGAGAAAGAGGCCAAGATGGTCACACACTAAGTGTATTCAAGTAGAAAAATGATTATTCCCATACATGGTTTAATAATTATTCAAGGAAGCCTAAATCATTTTAATGTTGGAGGAAGATTAAAATTAAAACAAGTACACGTCGTGTATTAATGATTACATGCCGTGTAGTTTTTATTTTGAAAACAAGTACACGCCATGTATTATTGAATGTACACACCATGTAGTTTTCATTTTGGAAAGGAAATGAATAAATGATAACAAGATATACATGCTGTGTACATTGAATGTACATGCTATGTAGTTTTCAATAAAAAACAAGTACACGTCGTGTATTTATGATTACACACTGTGTAGTTTTTCCAGTCGGGATTTTGAGGAAATAATATCATTTTATTAAATAATATTTATTATAATCAGTGTGGGTGAATGTCATGGAATTAATGATACTACATGGGGTTTTCAAAAGAGTTAATGAAATAAATAAAATGCATAATGCGTTTATTTATTTTCATAACTCTACAACCTCAAACACGACTATAAATATCCTCAAAACCCCAACTATTATCCTATGAATCGATGTGCACAACAATTCTAAAGAATTCTCACAAGACCAAAAGAAGTACGTACTCCAAGAATGATCTCAAGACTGAGAGAGATTCACCTCCATCGGATCAAGGAGATCTAAGGCTGACAATGCAAGTAAAGGATTCTCCACGCTAGCACCCGGAGATTCCTTTGGCGACGTCCAGAGATACGTGGTGCACATTTTGATCAATTCTAGATAAAGTATACACTTGTATTCTATGACACAATGACGAATCACATCGGAACATGATCAGAAATATCAACAAAGAAGGAAGGCTATAAAAGGTACTTCTTTTAAATTAATTAAATTTATTATAACCAACCTGTGATGATCCTTAATTTATGGTTCCAGTAATTTTCTTCTTCTTTGTCTATTTCTATGATTCGATCCATGGATACTGGCGTTTATCGTTGTATTGATCCCGGATTGATCATTGCTAATGAAAAAAGCCAAGTGGGAACATCCACCAACGAGCTTCCGCTGTTCCCATGACCTTTAGTTGCATTGTCCTGATCCAGTTTATCCCATCTTGGAAAAACAAGAAAGTATGACATATTTCTGTTTCCATGGGGTGGGCATCCCGATATCTTATAGGATTAGGGGGATCTAGGATTACCTGAGCCTGATTTGTGTAGGAATACGAGGTGATCTTTTGGCTACCCCTAGACTTGGAAACTTTCTCCTCCCTCATTCCAGAAACAACAAATAATTTCCCCAGATCTGGGGTCATAGCTTCCAATTAGTGGATTGGGAAAATGTAGGCATTTTCTTGTCTTCATTATGGGTCAGTTTTAGCCATAGCATGTTTAACCTTGTTATCCTGAATCTGTATGTCCTTGCTCTTGTAATAGTTGGAATCCTGGTAGTAGGATTCACAAGATGAAAAGAGATATGCGTCACCTTGTATTATTCCCACTCGACCATTAAAAGAGTACTTAAGGCACTGATGATAAGATGAAGGGACCACCACATGCAGGTGAGTCCATGTCCTACCCATGAACGCATTATAGGTGGTGTCCTAGGAGCCAAAAATGAACTCTATGTTGGATAACAGGCCACAAAATTGCAACTTCAAGTGGATCTTTCCAACTAGTGTCCATTCTGTGCAGTTATAACCTTGAATTTTCTGGTCGGAGGGACTCAGATCATCCTCGGACAACCCCATTTTTATATTTTTTGGGTTGGGATTAAGTTGATCCCAGAGCCTGTGTCAACAATATAGAAATGAACCTTCATACCATTGACGTGGCTAGTGATGTAAAGTGGGCGGATGTTCCCCTATATGGGGGAACCTTCATATTCTTCAGATAAAGAGATAATGGATTGACATTAAACATGCATGACTACCTTATCATGGAAGGCTTCTGTGGCCTCTAGCTTTGTCTCAAACTAGAGGGGGATTATTAAATACGTGGTGAGGGCTTCAAACATATCCACTAATAGGATAAAATCCTCACGGATAGAGAGCCTCATAAAAATTCAAGAAAGATTCTTAATGATATCATACTTTCATGCAAATAATGAACTTATTATTATAGAAGGTTATTCTGTAGAAGGGGGTATGACGGGCCCTTCCGGATGAACCAACAGCTGTCTGGTGCTGTTAATTTCCCACTACTTTCTAGTCGAATCTCATGGAGAAACTATCAGATGTGATATAGATGACTGAGGCTGGTCCGTAACAATGCGTGGATGATCATGGAACGATCGAGGTGGCTCAACCTAATCAAGTAACACAAACAGCGAAGTAGGTGAACCCGATGACACCAGATGAGAAGGCTGCGCATATTGGGATCTATGTTGGGATTATTTTTTGGTTTCATTGGAACCTAAAGCCTTCCTGTAAGTACTGACCTAGGCATTCCAATGTCTCATATAGCAACAACTTTTTTGATGTTGGCGACTGCTTTGGATGTTGAGAGGATCCTTCTAGTGCTCTCTGTCATCAGGAACCATTTTGGGGTTTAACAGCTCCACAGTGTTAATCGAAGAATACCCTTGATCCTCACTTTAAGAATAATCCATAATCGGACATATTTTTGGGGTAATCATCATCTTCGGGGGAATGAATTCTCTGATATTACAAGATGACGATGGCATCAGTGGGGGACTTTGTTTTCCCTTGCATCGTTGATGCTTTATCTTCTAGGAAGAGGGTGGTTGAGATGTCGACGTAGAAGTAGTATCTGCGGATGACGTAAGGACTTCTGAAGGCTCATGAAGATTCAATCATGCAAGAATAATACAATAGAAATAGGGGAATTCCTTATGAGCCATCAAGTTTTCATATTTTTGAGACCTGCGGCTAGGAACCTGATGCCACTTACCCTCACTGTCACTCCGCTGTCTGGCTTCACGAATAAAAATTCCACCTACGTTGAAGCTGGGAATAACCAGACTATATTCTCATCAACCTATTCTTGAATCCAGTCATTAAACATGTATCACTATTTGAGGGTGTTCCCTAGGATCTGGTGATTGGGGAAGTAATTGGGACGATTAGTGAGATCCGCCTCTTCAGGCCTCCTGCATTTGGGAAATTGTAGAATTCACTATTCCACGGTACTACAGAAACAATCGAGTACTTGATCCTTGTTGAATGATTAGGTCCATTTTCTACTGTCCATGAAGGGGGATCTAGGAACCTGTCCATGACGAGGGGCAAGAGGAGCCTTCCGAGGTGGTGGAACATGGTTATCTCACCTAGGTGGTGGTGGCGCGTTACGTGGGGGTGACTGCTGATTCTGAGGTGCGTGCTCTTGGGATGGAGGCTGCGCTTGAGGTGGAGGGCCTCTATGAGGATGTGGAGGTGGCTCTAATGGTAAAAAATCCAATTTTATGGGGGCCTCTATTTGAGACACCATGGAGGGTTTGACCTTAGCAGACCATCTCATAGGAACTGTAGGAGGCAATAGATGTGCCTTCTTGGCCTCTTGCATGGATTCCTCTAGGCATAGGGACTTATCAAAGAAATCTCGGAATCCTCCCAGATAATTATGTGTGATGAGAGAGGGTAACAGTTCAGTTTTTAAATTCCCTACACGTATTTTCAGTAGTTGTTCCTGGGTCAACGACATATCTAGGGAGTAGGTGAGGCCCTTCCACCAGGAGACAAAGTCTACGACGTGTTCTTCAGGCATCTTCTTGCACTTGAATATGTTTGTAATACTCTTCTTCCTGGTGGTAGAGATGAACTGTTAAAAAAAATTCTATAGAGATCTTCCCAGCCAATGATCGACCCAATGGGTAGCTAGCTCTATCAGACAAACACAGGTCCTTCCAATGTCTATAAGAAACACCAGAGTTCGGTGGCCTTTTGCTACACTGGAGTTCCCAGATTGGGTCCAAAACTTGAGATGAAGTGGGATAGATGCTGCAACAGATCAACCATCCCATTAAAGGGGAAAAATGTCGGGGTTTTGAAACCAGGGGATGTTGGTATATCGTACACCCACACCAAATATGGATTTCCATCAGGTAGAATTTCCACCTGTCGAGTTTCCAAAATCTTGAGGCAAGCGATGAGCACTTCCATTGGATAATACGAATGGGGATTACTGTCTTGATGAGGATCCCAGACCACCAGTACATTGGAAGGTTCTTCAACATGATAATCAGGCGTGGCGGCTCGGTGAGTGGCCAGTGGGATGACTTGCAAGATTACTCAGGGAACAACCTCTGGAGTGGATAGGGGAACCCAAGACGGGTCCCGAGGATTATCATGCCGCTCAGGTGGATTTAGTGACACATACCTCACTCTATTTCCATAATCTGTGACTTCCATTTTATCAATGTGGGAAGGATTTTTAGGGTCACCCAGAGGCAACTTGCTAGGGGGAAGTTGTACCTAGCCCTACTACCCAGGCTGAGGATCATCGTAGTCTGGTCGTGGCTCCACATCACATTCAGCAATGAGAACATCAACCATTTTCTTATGCTCTGTGAGTTGTTGATGCAATGTGGAATTTTTGGGATTATATTCCATCTTCTTCACTATTCCAGATGGGTCTGATGGTTTGACATACCCAATATTCTCTTTTCCCTTATTGGGATTCTAGCTAAGGACTAATGACTCAGTAGGACCGAGAAGACCCAATAGATTTCTCTGCTGGATAGTATCCCTTCCCAGTAGATCCAATAGGTGTGGAACTCCCATGGGGGTATGTTCTCATCAAGGAGCTCTAGCTCATTCTCTCCATCTAATAGGTCAACCATTTTTACTATGACTGTACCTAGGGGAATATCCTTAATATCGCCTAGGAAGTAGATCTGGTTCCAGATAGAACTAAAATGAGGGGTAGTATACTACCCCCAACCACAAACCTGAACATGGTGGAATCATCTTTGATAATTATTTGGAGCAATTTATATCCTTGAACACATCGTTGCTAGAGGGTCCGATGGCAGCCAGGTAACTCAGGACATTGGGCCATAGGGTGCACAACTAATTCGACCAAACGACATTGCTGGTCAATATCTTAAATTTTTTCCTGAATCTTGGGGTATTATACTCTCTGATAATAGAGATGGAAGTTCGTCACCCAGAGGATTTAGTGAAAACATGCGACTTCCTCCTGGGTAAGCGATTCTGGTGCACTAACGTTCATAGTTGCGATTGGACAGAACATATATGGGAAATGATCCGCTGCAAGGATGTCCCACAATATCCTTAGATTAGATTTGGGATTTGGCTCTTGTTTACCCCATTCATCGACTAGGGGTGGATATGGGACTAATAAAAACACTGAATTAGACTACTAAGATGGTAGACTGGATGGTGGAGAATACAACGAACAAGTTGACAAGACGCCACATCTTGTTTTCTCCTACGATGAATCCAAATACTGATCCACCAAATCTCATTTAGAAGAACTGGAGATCACAGATTCCAGCATAAGGTATGAAGTTACTAATGGTCGGTCATGCTATTGGTCATCCTTCATTGGTCCCTTGAATAACTCGGCATCATCTCTGGTGGAGGTAAAGAATGTTCCTAGTGATGACAGGGGGATTTCATGACCATGCCCTAGAAAGAGGACATACTTTCCTCTTCTTAGATGTATCTGATGAGGGAGGTGGGAATTCTATGGACCTCGCATTTCATAAGGATGAGTCTCATATGCCTCATTCCTACCTGACCCTTGACACAGACAATCAAGGTGAGGGTTCCATTGCAGAATCGTATTCATCCTTGGAATTTGAGTAGAAGACGGGATTAATTGTAGTATGAAACATCTCAATACTCTTCTTATGGTGACGGAGACTCACCATCCTACCACGTGGTGGCTCTTCGGGACATGGTAGGTTTTTGGATCGAGGTAGACCTTCAGTTGAATTGATTCTGGGGCGGAGAGGACTTCTTCCATGGTGATTTGGGGTGAGAGGAGCACCTAGAAACATTTCAAATGGAAAATGGGGAGGACCTATATGTATACTAGTTATCATGTGGAGGGAGTCTCCATGGGAAGTGTTGGAATGGGTAAGACCTCCACTAGAGTTGGTGGGAGCATGGGCATGGCCTCCATGCTTGTTTCCTTTGGTAGCGATGGTATGAGGAAGGTCCTCGTACGGGTCGAGCCAAACACATGTGAGACCCCTATTTTCGATTCCAATGAAGTGATGAAACCCTCAGCTTCCCTAATTTTTGGGATGAGGAGGACCTTCATTGGTTGTTGTAAGGACATGGGGAAAACCCCCATGTTGAAAGTTGACTGGATTGGTAGAATATTCCCATCGAGGAATTTCTCTCGGATTGATGGTGGCATGGGGAGGACCTCCACACCGAGCATAGGATTGGGAAATACCTACACTTTCATTGATGGTGGAACGGGGAGGATGTCTATACTTGATTTCGATGCCACAGGTCAGCCCACAACTGATTTCACTAGTGTCGGTGACCAGGAGAGTCATCCCAAACAATCGATGGGGCAGTTGGGGCCTCGATCTAGGCTGAGCATATAGATTCCCCTACTCAGTATGAATGGGCATTTGATGGTATGCTTTGGCGATGGCATGGTCTATGAGAGCCATTGATGATTACACACTCTGGTGGGCATCCTCTTCATCCTGCACCCGACGCTGGCGTCGGGTTAACCGAACTAGGGCCGATGGTGTAGGTGAATAACTCACTTTCTCCTGAGCCTATGGGGTCGGGTGGTGGTGCTGATGCAGTCTAGTGGGAGCCCTCATTGGTGGCCCCTGGGACAAGATTACAGCTGATCTGGCCCAGACATTCGTCACCTCATTGGCATAGGGGAGGGAGTCATCGAAGCTTTCTAGGGAGAGGCTCCCAAAATGATTGTAGGCATGAGTGGGGAGTAGTGGGTCCCTGCTCAACCCTTGGGGGTGGTGGTGATAGTGAGGCACGAAAGCCTCTAAGTCATTTTGGGACATATCTTGGGTTAGGATAATCCCCTCTTCCTTGTATAGTTGAATGAGATCATTAATCACCCTTCTCTAAATGATTTCAGATGGGGAGATGGGGTGTGGGTGCCTGATGAACATGGATGTAGAGGCCACCGTGGAAGAGATGAGGCCACATGGGATTGCCTAGTTGTGGTTTCCCCACCCTTGCATTGGTGGGTGGGTAGTGATCAGTTTCCTATCATGACAACTTGGGTCCTAAAAAGCCGGGAGATTAAACCATTAGTGCTGAAAGAAAGAAATCAATGTCCAGTTACCCAGCACCACTCTGTATTCCATAGTTGGAAAGATGGATCCACATTTACAAAGTCATAGACCGGGATGTCCAAAGTTCAACAACCCCAATTTTTGGTGAGTTTCATGTGAGGACCACTATTTTCTAGGCGGGTCCTGGAACCAGATAACTAGATCTGGTGACACATTAATCCACTAATGTCTCAAACACTACTAATACCCACATTGAGGATAATTACTTCATGTCGGGTTCACCATTTCTATTTCCGACGCTTTTTCCGGGGCGCACATCCATCTATCAAGGATGCAATGATTTATTTCCCCACATTCCCACTTTCCAAAGGTGGGAAACATCTGCCGCTTATTCAGGGATGTTTTCTCCTTTATCAAAACAGGATGATGGGATGTCAGTTCTTCCTTCTATGGATACCTCCTCAGAACTTGTCACCCGGTATGGCTCTCCCTAACATACTTAAGACATTATTCGTGGAACTCTTCCTAGTTCCATGTCTTCATGAAAGTTAATTACAATCCTACTGTCAGGAAATTCCAAGGGGTCAAGTGATGGAATAAAACTTTCATCAAGGGAGTAGTCATGTGGGACATGATTGATGGGATTAAACCTCAGGTAGGCTTCCTACATATCCCCATAGTATGGAATCAATGTTAAAGGAGTTTGGGATGGGGGTATAGAATCTGGGTGTACACATAGGACAATGGGATGATGATATACTGGGGCTTACGCGTGGTTAGGAGCCAGGGTTATTCTGGCCCCTGGAGTACAGACTAGAGATGTGGATCCCAACAAAGGGGGATACAACAACTTGACATCAATTTAGGACTACAATTTATTACCTCTTTATTAGGTTCAAATGTCTTACCATTGGTTGGGGTTCCAATGGCTTACCGCTTGTTGGGGTTCCAACAGCTAACCGCTGGTTGGGGTTCCAACAGATTAACCCTGGTTGGGGTTGATCCTTAGGGAGGCTTCCTACATACCCTATTTATGAGATAGGGATCAAAACCCACATAGTTTGATTAGGTTTACCAATGTTTGGGGTTGAACCTAAGGGAGGATTCCTATATACCCAATCTAGGAGACATGGATCAAAACCCACATAGTACAAATAGGTTTTCCAATGTTTGGGGTTGAACCTCAGTGAGGCTTCCTAAGTACACTGTCTTGGTGACATGGATCCCAATTTACGTAGTTCGGCTGCATACAGTTTAACGTCATGCATGAAAAGAGGGGGTCTTACTGTTTAACATCATGCAGGATGCAGGTGGATGAATATGGAGTGGTCGGGACTGATAAGTGTTGGGATTGAACCTCCAGGAGGCTTTTTATGTATCCCCATAGTAGGGAATCAAAGTTCACATAGTTCAGGATGAGAGATAAAGATTAACATCATGAGGGATGAAGGTGAACTGACGTGAAGGAGTTTGGACAAGTAAGTGTTGGGCATGAACCTCATGGAGGCTTCCTACATACCATTACTAGGAGACAAATATCAAATTCCATGTAGTTTGGGATGAGAGATAAAGTTAAACGTCATGTGGGATGAAGGTGAAGTAACGTGAAGGGGTCAAGGCAAGTAGGTGTTGGGCTTGAACCTCAGGGAGGCTTCCTATGTACCTTGTCTAGGAGACAAGGATAAAAGTCCACATAGTTTGGGATTAGAGATACAATTTAGTTTCATGTAGGACAAAGGTGAACTAGCGTGAAGGGGTCGGGACAAGTAGGTGTTGGGCTTGAACCTTTTGGAGGCTTCCTATATACCTTTCCTAGGAGACAAGGATCAAAGTCCACATAGTTCAGAATGAGAGGTATATTTTAACGTCATGTGGGATGAAGGTGAACTGATGTAAAGGGGTCAGGATAAGTAGGTATTGGGATTGAACATCAGGTAGGCTTCCTACGTACCTCACCTATGAGACAAGGATAAATGTCCACGTAGTTTGGGATGAGAGATACATTTTAACATCATGCGGGACAAAGGTAAACCGACGTGAAGGGTTCGGGACAAGTATGTGTCGGACTTGAACCTCAGGGAGGCTTCCTACGTACTTTGCTTGAGATACATGAATCAAAGTCCAGGTAGTTCAGGATAAGAGATAAGATTTAACATTATGCTGGATAAAGGTTAACTGATGTGAAGGGGTTGAGACAAGTAGGTGTTGGTCTTGAACCTCAGAGAGGCTTCCTAAATACATTTAATAGGATACAAGGATCAAATTCCATGTAGTTCGTGATGAGAGATACAATTTGAAATCATGAAGGACAAAGGTGAACCGACGTGAAGGGGTTGGGAAAAGTAGGTGTTGGGATTGAACCTCAGGGAGTCTTCCGACGTACCATGCCTATGAGACAATAATCAAAGACCACATAGTTCGGGATTATTTGTGGATTACATGATAAGGATTCCCAAGTAGGATTCCATGGTCAATGCTTACTCTAAGACCATGCCAGTGATTATCAGGGTGAGAAATAAGAGGCATCAAAGGCCTGGTGATCACGTTGTGAAAGGTACATCCACAGAAATTAGAGTGGGGATTACACGTTGTTAGTGTCCTAGGGATAAGTAGATTGGGAATCACTCTAGGATAGAGGCCCGATGGAGAAAAATAACAGAGATAGAGGGACGAGGTAACGAAGGTCATGTTTCCCATATATCCTCTAGTCTTTAGTGCTTAAGAAGAGAGGATCAAGGATTCCACCTCTGACAAGAAACACTAGGGGCCTACACGATGATGGTTTCCCTTACCCATGGACATACAACACTCCTTCAAAGAGGATTTCATTCCATGTGAGGTCTATCTCACTCCCTTGGAGACAATCGAGTGTGGAGAACATCTGAGGTGGGGAACCCCATGTATATTGAATGGGGAAAGGCCAAGATTTAACATTATGTTCTGAGGACGATGGTGCTTGGAAGTTTAACATCCTGGAGCTCGGATGAGGCAGGTTCACTCTGCACCCATAGTACTTACATAACTAATACCTACCCACCCTTGTTGAAGGGAATTCATCAACAATTCTGTGGTGATGGGGTGTTGTGGAGTGATCCATTTAGGGGATCACATTAATGTGGCTATGTAAATAAGTAATAACTGTTAGCGTGCCTATGGGAATAAGCATGCTGCTAAGAAACACAACATGAAACACCACCCAGAAAAACATGAAATCACTTCATACCAACATGGAGGGTCGTACGAGATAAGGGTTTGAAAAACAAATGGGTTAATAGGAAAGGACCTTGTGAAGCTCTATTTCTCCAGGTAGTGGTGGGAATCTGCAGAGGGGTATTATTTGCAAAGTGGGGTGGCCTATCCTAGGAATTGGGTATAGATGCATATGAAGGGTGCTTTGTGAAGCAGAAAGGCTTTCTCATAGAAGAACTCCATAGAGAGATGGTACCTTATAAAGCATAGAACTGTGAAGAAATGTCCTTCGCGAGCCACAATGACCTTTCCTTATAATGTGGTTCAAATGTGTATGGAAGAAAATTCACGAATCATGAGTTATTTATGAAGACCTGAGTCCCCTTAGGGATATCCTTCATTTACGATGGCCTGTGGGATCCTTGAAGGGAATCCCTACTTCAAAAGGGGTTGTATTTGAGTTAAGTGAAGGGTACTTCACAATGATAAAGTTCCTTGAAGAGTTCATTATTCCCAAGGTTTTTCATATCAAAAGGTTCTTTTTGATTTGAGAGATAAGAAGGAGAGAGGTTTGGGTATCTGTCCATTGGGTCTGAGGGAAGTCTAGTATTTACAGGAAAGAGGTAACGGGAAGAATTGATAGCTCAGTGCAATGCCACATGGTGCTATAAAATTGGTTTCAGATTGCGTCAAGTTTGTTGTAACCACAAAGTCGACCATCATACCCTCCTCAGTATGGAGACCTCCTTGGTTCCCTCCACGGTGCTCATAGAGGCTTTCGTCAAGTTACAAGGGATCGTGGAGGTCGATTCGGTTCCCTCCACGGTGCAATGTTCCTGGTCAATTACATCGTAACTGTGGATCCTCCCACATATTTTTACTTCGTGGAAACCTCAG
Organism: Viscum album; assembly: GCA_963277665.1. Taxonomy (NCBI): domain Eukaryota; kingdom Viridiplantae; phylum Streptophyta; class Magnoliopsida; order Santalales; family Viscaceae; genus Viscum; species Viscum album. The sequence goes on from OY728128.1 coordinate 616,160,778, forward strand.
AGGGGGCATTGGATTCGCAATGGACACAATGATGAGGGGATCCGTGAATGACACATTGCTCATGGGATCTACGATTGATCTTCATAAGGCATTCCCTTTGAAATGGGTTTCCCCTTTGCACCTTTTCCCTCTGTGCATATTTTGGCACCAACAAGAGTTTCATAGGAGAGAACCCACCTCTTGTTTGGGTTTTCTATGGTAGTGAAACCTTACTCTTCTATGGATGTGTATAGCCACCTTATGATATTTATGTAGTGCTGATGAGGGAATCACATGCCACAGTTTGGGTAGTTCATCCTAGTCTTACCAAGATGTACAAATAATTTTACCTTTAGTATTAGTGTCCGGGTATAATGAGGCAGATAGAAGGCTTCATCACTCAATGGTACACTTTTCATCAAGTGAAGGAATATCACCAGTGTCCTTCTGTACTTCTAAATCCTCTCTCCATTCCTGAGTAGAAATGGAATAAATTCACTATGTATTTCATAAAATCCTTGTAGAGATCTCCTCAAGGTAGTGATTTAGTATGGGTGATCATCGATAGGTTGACCAAGGCATCACACTTCCATCCTATATAAGAAACCATCTCAGTTGACAAGATAAGAAGAATTTATATTCAGGGGATAATGTGAATTCATGGGGATCCATATTCTATAATTTCATACTGAGACAATTACATCACTTCATGGTTCTGTAAATGGTTGTATAAGGTGATGGGTTCACATGCACTCTTTAGTAGTTCATATAACCATTAGACTAAATATAATTACAAGTGGAAAATATGGGTGTTATAAGAAATTCTTTAGGCCTAAATCACTGATTTCGTATGTTCCTAGAAAAATAATAATCCTATAGTTGAGTTTTCCTAGTAGAACAGTTTTCATGAAATGATTTAGATGGATTCATATGAGGCCCTCTACGGTAGACTGTGATGTTCATCCCTATACCGTCTTAAGGTAGGTGGGGCATCTGTGATAGGTCCTTGTCTCATCCATGAGACTTTAAAGAAAGTCCAAATCATTTAGAACTATATGGATATAACTTATTTTAGGAAGAATTCATATACCAATCCCCACCATATAACTTTAGAATTTTAGGTGGGACATCAGGTCTTTCTGCACTTATCACCAATGTTGGGTTATAGATGAATAATGAGACAGAGAAAGCTATCTCCTAGTTATTTCTGGAATTTTGATATAGTGGAGAGAGTTAGTTCGGTACCCTATCAGTTGTTGTTACCATAGAGGTACCATGCCATGCATGATGTCTTCCAAATATCATAGCTTGGAAAGTATCATACAAAATTGTCACATTCGTTTGACCCCAAGGATATTGAGATGGAGGAAAATGTGTCCATTTAAGAGGATATGATATGTATCATTGATCTGAGCAGGAAGGCACTCCAATGAATGTTTTTTATTGTAGTCAAAGTGCTATGGTAGCACAAATTCATGTAATATAAGACCTAAGAGAGGGAAGCCAATGTGTGATCACAGTGGCCAGATTTCTTCTAAGATTATGTTTTACCACCCCCGGAAGGGAAAATCAAGGACAAGTTTTCTAAAGGATGGGATGTTGTAACATCTTGACATTACCTAAAGGTACATACAATTTATTTGTGGTTTAAATTACTTAAAATATACCTTGTAATGTTTTTAATGAATTAAAGGAGGAATCTATTGTGTATAGGCATCATTCAGAGCTCGGATCCCTGAAATGGAAAGAAAATACTAGGACACACATTTAGGAGAAACTATACATCCTAGCCTGCATGGTTCCCTCAACTGTGCAACTATAGACATTATGAACCTGGGGGACACATGATTTTTTTGTAACAATGTGACCTAGGGTGAATGACCATGAAGTGTTCTATAATTTTTTGGATAGATCCCATTTGCACAGTCTGCGCATAGTTAGACAACATTTGCACCTAACTGTGAAGTGTTCCCCTTTGAAACATATAATAGAACATGGTTGTCAAAGGGTTTGGCCAACCATGCATCCAAAACATGCAACCTTTTTTGGGGGTGAATTTACCAATTTTTCCATATTTAGTGATTTAAAATATTTTCTTCCTTCTGCATTATTTTCTCTAGTGATTGATCTCCCTTTCCCAAAACATGAAGCATCTCCTCCACCTCTCTTATGTTTTGAGACAACTACTCAATCCGAACCCTATTTAACTCACCGTCAGATCCAATAAAAAGCTATATGTGAGGTCTTTAATCCTCTACAATCTATTTATTGTTATTCTCCTCATATGTTGTGTTATCTTAGTGAAAAATAATTTTCCCCATTTACAGGGCATTTTATGGTTACTCTATTTTCTTCTAACCCCGATTGAATCAAAGGTCTATGCCATATAAGGGAATCTCTATGAGGCTATATAATTTGGTCTATGTCCTTTCTCTTTATTTCATTGAGTTATATAAAATACATCATTGTGATGTGAGCCATACCATTCTCGACATGCCTCAAATTTTTTAAATTAAATTTAAGTGAATGACTTACCATTCCTTTGGTGACACAAGCTAGTGAATAATGAACCCCTTCGGTTGATCGACTAGAGTTATGCCATATAATTGGGTATGATACACCTTATTGGCCATTTTACCATTTTTATTCTCATTCTATAACACCCCTTGGGGTGTGTTTTCATATAATAAGTTCCTTCTGTTAGTGTTTTATTTGGATTCAAGGTTGAACCATGGGTTAGACCTAGATACTCCAAGCCATAATTAAATGGTTGAATTACATGAAATTGACTAATTTATTATTATGTTGAACCTCATGCCTTAAATGAACCATTAAATAAGAAATGCCTTAATCATTGTAACAACTAAGATGTAAATTATTGAACTAATGAAATGACCCCTCCTTACTATCATGTTATAAATGTATATTGGTTGTTTAATGCTTTCATAATATAGTCGAGGGTGAGACAAGGGGTTTCAAATTAAGGAACCCTTATACAGATTCTTGTTCCTTATTGTATAATTATAAATTCATTGTAATCATGTTAGGGGATACACTAGCTATGCTCGATAATGGATTTTCATACATTTATCTATTTTACCTCCAAATGAGTGATACTAGTTCCCTAGAGGAGACCCATTGGATGGTCTAGATGGTACGTTGGTTTATCCATGCCTTCAGAGAGACTCTAGCCCCGATGTGCGATACTTGGAATGGAAATGAAGGTTAGTCCTTTAATTTTATCACACTATTCCAAGAGTAAGTCATGGCACTACATACTTGGGTCACCTTTGAAGGACTCCTTGACATTGGTGTTTTATCGATCCCCTTGATTAATACATGGAATTATTTTATGATAGCCATGGATGAGATCTAGGTACCTCTCTATTTTAATATTTTTTTTTCTAAAATTGAATTAAAAGATAAATAAAATTTTTAAAGGATAATTGATCCCTAGGTTTTGAGAATATAGGGATGTTTCCTCTAAGCCCAATTACAATCTCGGGGGACTTCCATCATCTGGATATTTTTTCCAAATACTTTTCCTTTACAGGATCCCTTAGTCTAGACACAATGTCTTAGGCTGAAGTAGGTAAATTCATATGGTTTCCAAGTATAACCAAGTAATATTTTATTAGCTATTTATTTGTATTTTTCATTTATTATTAATAAACACTTTTTTATTTTATATTTCATGAACTAGAATGGCCTAGACACCAAGGGTGGTGGGCTAATGAGATTGTATCTCACACCCCCATTGGGATTACCTTGAAACCCAATAATATTTTATGGTTATAGGTGCTGATAAAGGGAAACATAAAACTTTTGATTTTTGATTTACAAAATTGGTATGATGTAGTTGAGGGGAATAGGATCGATCCAATGCCCAAAATTCTTGACTTTATAGTTTTTGTTCTTTTTATATATTCTATTAGCATGTTTTATATGCTTGTATTCCCTATACTCTACATATTCATTAGTGCATAGCTACTCTACCATGAGAATAATATTGAAAATTATTATTATTTAGATTCATTTTTTCATTTATTGACTTTTATGTTTTTAATATTATTGTTCCACTTCTATCAGTTTCTTATTCTTCTTTGGCTATTTATTATCATTTTTTGGTGTGATCACTCTAAAAAATTAGGGAATAATCTCCCCACAAACAACCACTAGGACTTTCCTGCTAGTTGGAAGCCTCTTGAATTTGGGGAGGCACACTTGAGGTCTTGTGGATACCATATTGGGAAAAACCTAAGTGGAATATAGGGTGAAATGTACATTTTTTTTCAGGTTGTCGATTCATATTTTCAATTTTATATAATATTTTAAAGTATTATTATCATGATTTAGTTTTATTGGTATTAAAATAAAATTAAACTAATAAAAGATAAGGAAATTTAATTTAAATTGGAAGGATATTTGTTGATATCAATTTATATTTTCTTCTTTGTTATTGATATAAAATTTTATTATTGATTATTGTGTTATCAAGATACTATGAATTAAATTTATTTTTATTGACATTTTAAACATGCTTTAAATTAGTAATATAAATTAAATAAATATTATGGAAATATATAATTATTTGATTAATATTTTTAGGATGAGAATAAATTGACAAATAAATAATAAAGTATTTATAGGGAGGCTACTTATTTATTTGTATGACAGTTTTTGTTATCATGGTAGTGGTGTTGGTTTTGCTATTATTGACTATTATTGTGGAGTTAGATTGATATTTCAATCCATTCGAGGATTATTTATTAATTGGTCTATAGAAGTTAAATTTTTAGTTTTTTAATCACTAGAGATTATGGAAGGATGTTGGAATAATTTAACAAATTGAAGAAAGTGGAAATAGAGAGTACTTTTTCTGGATGATGATGTATATAATATTATAAATAAAAGTGTTATAATTATAATGTCGTAAATAAAATATAAATTATGTGAAGTTTTAATTTTAGATTATGGAATTAATGTTCATTATGAAATAATGTGGTAAATATATGGTTAATATGACTGATAATTGAATTTGAACTCGGAAGATGTTTTGTGGATATTGTGTTGTTTTTGCGTGGATTGTGGTGATGGGTTGATGTATGAATAGGGGTGGAAGTAGTTTTTTGTTGTGTCAATGTGGTGATATGTTGAGGTTTTGTGGTAATAGATGTGTTAAATAATAATATTACCCTATTATTTTGATTGTGAGAGTGTTTTTTATATTATTTATTTAATATTTTTTATGGACCACCACTCATGTCGAGTAACATTACTAACCCCCATAAGAGGTTTTGAGTTTCAGATGCAGCTAAAAAATTAATAATATGAGTGATATAGATGGTTTATTACTCCCCTTATATCCCTAAATATTCTAAATTTAGTGTTGTTATGTTGGGATGTCATTTGGAAGTGATGTTGTTATATGATAGTGATGTGGTATGTGGACATGGTATGTGGTAGGTGTTTTTGGATTTTCATATGGGTATGTGGATCCATTAAAATGGTTGCAATGTGGATTGTGGGGATATAGAATATTGAAATTGATTTTATGAGACTATAAAGGAATATTTTATTTTTATATAAGGTAAACTAAATTAGTGGGTAAGTTTGTGTGGTGTACCTTATTGATATATTTTTATACTTATTATATTATGATCATATCTGTGGATTCATAGGGTGATACTTGATTTGGATGGGTTATTAGTTTACCAAGGTTAGGTAATGAGCTTGTTTCATTATTTATTAACTAATTTTTTAATACCCTAATATTTTAGTTTATATTTTATTTTAAAAGGAACAATATGTTTGATATTGGGTAGCACAAAAACACTAAGCTTAAACAAACCACATAATAGTATTATTTAAATATAGTTTCTATAACATAGCTTTTGGGTTGACTGGTATGAATTAAAAAAAACATTATAAAAAATTTGTATAAAGTTTTAAATTATTCAAAGTAATTGATTAATTCATAATATATAAGTACATAATTTTCATTAAATTTATTTTTTGTCAAAAAAATATATTTTCTTCAAAAATGGTTTTTATTTAATTTTATGTGAGAATATTATAATTAATTGTTAAAAATTTTATATATTTTATTGGAAGAAATGGAAGTGCATTTTAAAATAATCATTCCATAATTATCTTTAGATAAATATTTTATATTTTGATGAAGATTAATTTTTGAGTAAATACTGAAAATACCGATTATTGAAAAATGATAATTTATTTTCTTTAAACCATGTAATTGGAAAGTACCATTATGTTTTGAATTTTGTTTCAAAGTAACTTAATATCCATTTGATTAAACATTATCTAAATTATTCTATAGGAACAAATATTTTATTTTAGTTTGGTATAAGTTCATATTTATGATTGGAAACATAATTTTCTAAAAACTTGCTTTCACCGCAATTTATGCATTTATATCAAAATTTATTTTATCGGTGTCTAGAAATTTAATAATAAAAAATTGGTTCTATATTTGGAATTGTTAGGTTTAAATTTGGAAAATATGTCTCTTTTATTTTTTGTCATTATGAATATTATCCATGGTAAATGAATATCATTAAGATAATGGGTACGAAATGTTAATCCAGGATAAAAGTATTTGTTAAGTTCTCAAAATAAATCCAAAACTTTATTTTATTTTATTTTATGAGAATACTTCTTCCATAACCATGGTAAATTTTATTATATGGTTTGTTGGTTTCATTTTCCTTTGATAACGACTTTTATATTATTTTATGTAATGAATAAATAAAGAGTGTCAATTTATTTTAATATATCCAATAAAATTCCATTGGGATAAAAAGAAGTTATTATTTAACCAATAATGTTATTTGTAAAATAGATAAATTATTTTTATGTTATTATTTTTTTTAAATTTTTATTGATGATTTAATTATCTTTATTACTTCTGTAATGCCAATACAGTGTCTGCGCAAGTTGTAGAAAAATCAAGGTAAATGATTTTCAAAATAATAAAAATAATATGTTTTAGATTAGTTCATGAATTACCAAAATTTAATAGATAATTATAAATTAAAATTAATATTAAATGTTTTTATATTCTAATTCCATTTCCGTCTTGATGTCTTTAAAGTCAAATTAAATGACTAGTCTCAAAAATGACTTTAATGATATTTTATGAGAAACAATATTTTATGAAATGAATTAAAAATAAATTAAAATATTTCAAGAGGAAAAGTGGGATGGTAAATGGTAAAATATTTCATCCATGTACCATTTTTGAGGTACTTTTTACCTTATAAGTAAATTTATGACCCTTAAAGGTAAACAAATGTGTTACCATTGTTAAGGTTGAAAAAAGTAAACGAGGGGTTAAACCAAAAGATAATATTTGAAATGAGACTAATACTTGTCCAAATTTTATTATTTCAAGGTATTTAAATTTTATCATTACCAAAATTTTAAATTATTCCCATTTGGTTCCAATATACATGATTATGATACATATATTATATTTAATGTTTTTAATTAATTCAAGTGTGTCCCTTCTCTCACATATAAAAGGGATCCACTTCCCCTCTATTATTCAAAATTATAGATCCAATTATCCCAACCAATCCATAAAAAAATCCCTTTCCAACCATCCTCCCCTTGAACTAGGGTCTCTATTATCATTAAAGGACCAACCTACAAGGCTTATGGTGTAATCAAGAAGTGTTTTTTTTGGGAAGAGGTATAACTCATATCTATGTGTATTAATTTATTTACTCATATCTCTATTAAACATATTTAATAAAAATTATCACATAAAAACATAATTTTCTTATATATACTAAATTTTTATTAATATAGAGGAACAATACTCATTCACCTACTTTCCATCCTATGGAAAATTAAACCATCACTTGAGAATACCTATGGCCTACCGTCTCCACATAGTAGTGTAATTTGTTTTTATAATCATTCAACTTATATGGTAATAAAGATTGAATTAATTAATATATATAATATTTTGACATAATTTTGATTCTTCAAATATAATATATCATCAACTTTCTCACCCTCTATTCATTTGAAAATAACAACATTTCTTGTGAATACCGATGGACATCCACCTCCACAAAGCTATGAAATTCCTTTTAATATTAAAACTATTAACAGATAATTATAAATTTTTATTTTATGTATAAACATGATAATTTTTCCATGATTAATATTTTATATATGATTATACTATGGCCAATATTCAAGGACTATAACTACTGAACAAAAACATATATGAAAAACCGAACAATTAACACCCATGAGGACGATGCTAAAAAATAATTATTAATAAATGGGTGATAATATGTTATATATAAACCATGTACGGTATTATATATATGAATTTTTTTATGTTGTATAATTATAACAAATTTAAATTTATTACACAAATTTAAGATCATATACAAGGCAATTCAGACTTGATGAAAATGTATCTTGAATCACTTTTTTTCTATGATATATATGGAATATCCTCTAATTGTTTCATTCATGTGTTTTATATACTTCACTTTTGATATTATATATCATAATTATATTTATATTAATTCTATTTACGATTTCATTTTAGTTTATTTCTTTCATGGGGTTATGATTCAAATGTTACCAAAGTGGTAATAAATTTAAATTAAAATATCATTTTATTATGATTTTTTCAATGATAAATTTCTAAGGAAAATTAAAGGGATATTATACATTAAAACCCATAAATTTTCTTCTCACATTTTTAATACTATAATTTTTATGTATTTATACCAATTCTCTTTATTTGGTATGTAAAATGAATGAAAAATTGTTTTTAATGAAAAGTCGACTATATTTCCTATTTGGTTAGTGAAAATTTTCATCTATTTATATGATTTTAAAAAAAAATTTATAAAAGTTTTTAACTATAAATAAAAATAAAATAAATTTTCATTAAATTTCACTTTACATACTATGGTTTAAAAGGAATATTTTTAAAGAAAATTTGTTGAACAAGTTGTTTTTAACTTTTTACAAAAATTTGAAAAGAATTTTCTTTTTTAATGTATATGGTATGAATATATTTTTCAATAATCATGAATGTTCCATAATTTTAAAATTACATTAAATGATTTTATTTTTATTTTCAAATAATTATTTTTCCTAATATATATTTTATCAATTGTTTGTTTCTAAATAGGTGATTTTAAAATGAAAAGTGTATTTTTCTCAAGAATTTTTTTGGTGATATTTTGAAGGTAATTTTATCTATATAAATATCATTTTATAAATATTATGATTTAAAAAGGATATAATCTAATAACAACATCCAAATTATTTATCTATATAGATTATGATCATGTTTTTCTATTTATTATATGGGGAAATTATTAAAAGATGTACATTAGTTTTTCAACATTAATTTTATATTGATTATTTAATATATTATTGATTAAATATATAAGGAATGAGTTAGACAACTGTAATTGATAGGGTAGGCTCAGTTATCGATATCCCCTCAATTCATAAATATTTCCCACAAAATAAAATAAAATTGGGTATCTCTTGGTGTATTACAACCCATATGATTGTAATGAATTGTTTAAAAGGCCTTGATGATATATAAGATGTCTCAGTTGAGAGTCTTTGATAGTATGTATAAAGTCTTACTTGAGAGTCCTTGATGTTATGATTCAAGAAAATTGGATGAATCTTTGATGGAATGTTTATGAATATCCTAATTTAAGCATTTCCTTTATTTTTAATTCATTTACCATTATCCACGTGATTTCTATGTTGATATTTTCTATAGATGTTCATCGAAATAATGTTGATGGTTGAGTAGAATTTTTTTTGATTATACATTCTACCATATTTATTTTTTCATTATTTATTCGTCTTTCTTCTACTCTAGATAACCCTTAATGAGCATATGAATTTGGCCATTATATTTTTCTTTTCCTCAAGATATGAAGAAGAAATATTATGATGATTTTTAAGTATAAAATAATGTTTTTGACACCTTTTATTTTTTCAATAGAATAAGGTAATAATTTATGTATCTCATCACTCAATACTGCTAAACTAATCCACCCTTCATACTATGATCCCTTATTTCTTATAATAGTTTAATAAGTAATCATCAAATTCAGGTTATTGGAGTTGGAGTGTACAATTGTTTATTAAAGGAAGTTTATTACAAACCTTGGGAACTTTATGTTAGAAAACATAGATTATATAACCTAACACTATAATAGAATCTAAAGATAAGTCTAAGTATAGGATAATATCATAATGTTTGGGTAAATTTATGATTTTATATTTTTAAGAGAAAATACATCTTTATATAGATACTGGAAAGTGGATATGGTGGTGGAATAGATTCTACTAGGGGTAAAGACATTGAAAAGAGCTAATTAGGTATTAGATCAATCGTCACTGGTACATGACGAGTTGTTATATGATTTCACATTTTTCTAGTCACTCTCAAGGGATATTATTTGGTTGATTCACATTCTCTTTATAAACCATAATGAAATATTTTAAAATATTTCTATTATTTGGGGATATTACCAAATATACTAAGCTTAAGATTTTGAGATCAACTATGATTTTTTAATTAATGTTAAATATTTCACTATTTTTGGAATTATACACCCTAATTCATAATTTTATAAGAAAATATATTTTATTCCATTATATAGAAATTAACAATAACAGATGAGTTGGAAAATGTGTCAATACACATAATAAATGTATGTATTTACATGTTGAGAAAATCAACATGGATTGTTTTGGGATTTAACATATCATGATTATATGAATATAGTTGAATCAGGTTATAACCAATTACCTTTCTTCTATGAAACAACCAATTTATTTCCAATATAATTCATTGATTCTTTATTTCTTCTTATGGAATAAAATTGCATCATTTAATGGAACTACTTATCCTTTGATAGCTAATAAGTGGATCATGCCACTTTGGAAATATATTTATGGATTTGTGAAGTATTGAAATAGAGAAGGTTATTCCGATTGTGTATTGTTTAAAGGAAGATGCCAATCAATGGAGGTCATTGATTCAAAATAAAAAGGAGAGGAATGAAATAAATATAATGGAATGAAATAATTTTAAAGAGATACTTTCTGAACAATAATTCCCTCATTATAAAAGAACTGATATGGAAAGAAAATTTCTCAATTTAAGATAAAAGGATAAATTTTTTTTTGTAGATGTTGGGAAAAATCCCTCAAGGTAACATTGTGGTATTTTTAGGATGATTGTGTTTTTTGAAAAAGGAGGATTCCATGAAGAATTGTCGAGTTCCAAAGAAGTTGTTGACAATCTATGTTGACAAAAGAACGATGAAAAAGGAAAGGACGATCTGGAGGCGGTACAAAAGAGCATTACAAGGTGGCACCGTTTTCTAGTGTTTGCCAAATTTTTGGGGTCCAAAATTTGGTGGTTGGTGAGAATCGCAAAAAGTGGATATCCATGAAGATCATATTTTAATATGGAAAAGGCATGAATTTCATGAAGAGAGGCTTCATGTTTTAGAATTCGCGAAGACCAGAAGAATGATGGCGGCGATTATTCGCAATTACATCAAAGCTTCTTGAATGGAAGAGTTGAAGCACATCGCAACGGTGAAGGGCTTTGCGAGGGAGCTTCGTGGAAAAGGCGTGAAGGAATGTTGACGGCGATGCTCTGTGATTATGATGTGCTCCACGATCGGAAAATTTCCGTGGTGCTTCGTGATTTTGAGAGAATTCCAGTGGAAAATTCGGAGCTTCGTGATTGGCGATGACGTGGCACTGACATCGTGTGGAAGAGTCGAGGGTCAGTGGAATCGCCTATAAATAGAGGTCGACGCCCTCGATAGAGTTAGAGAGTTTTTGAAGAAAATATTTTGGTCTCAGTTCGCGAAGGTGGTTTGCGAAGATAGTGTTCTTCACAAAAGAGAGGTGCTTCGCAGTGGCTAATTTAGCTCCGCAAAAGGCAGTGCGCTTCACGAGGCCGCGTGCCTGAAATAGTGTGCTTCACGAAGAGGCAGGAGCTCCGCGACGGCCTAAGCATTGAAAAGTCTTGAGCTTCGCAAGAGTTCTTTGCGAGAGTGCCTCATGAAAAGGAAGGTGCTTCGCGAAGCCTTGTTTTAGCTTTGTGAAATTGGGAGCCCCGCGAAGTAGGGTTCATTACAAAGGTGTTTCCAAAGAAAATTGCCCAGTGTTCAGGGGTAAAGGGGTATTCACTAGTGGATGAAATTTGGACTTCAACAGAGCATCTATCAATAGTTGAGGATGCATGTATTAATGAAAATGAAGATACCTATAGGTCTATAAACTGTGAGTGGATCCCTTCCAAGTGATGTGATCCAAGGAATAGGAAGAAGGTTATCCTTTATACTGGTAGTGAGCCAAAGAGATAGGAACAGGAAGTGACCCTTGGGAAGCAGTGAGCTGACCCTAAACTTTTTAAAGGCAATGAGCCTGGGCATAGAAGTGATCTAGCCCGAACATTATTGGCAGTGAGCTTTAGTGGATTTGGTATAGCAACACATCGCCGTTGTATGCTCCTTGAACGTACCCCAGTTAGGGTGAACCAAGTAAAAATCTCTGTTTCTGCCTGGTTGCTACCCTGCATTGCATACAAAGAATAATCATCATATAAAGAAGAAAAGAAGTGGTCATAATTAACACACAAGAGAAAACAAAGTGACCCTTGTAATAATGAGGTCACGATCTAGTGAGGTAGGAAGAATTTATAAATAAAGAATATCCATACCCTGATTCACCCCCCTCTCAGGGTATATAGGCCCCTATTGGTCCTAATAGTAGATTATGTGAAAAAATTTACAATATTTTTAAGTCTTGATTAGAAAAAACAAACATAATATAGAAATTACCATTTAATTGATGAGATTAATCCAACCCTCTAAAGGGAACATGTATCTAAAACAATTTCATCATATGATGATGTGGTATCAAGATCTATCAGAATGAATCAAGAATTATCCAATTTATATATTTTAAAAAGTAAATTTATAGAGGAATTGGATAACTAATTACCAAGGAAGAAAAAAATAAGTGAAGGAAAATATGAGAAGGATGGAACTTTTTACATGTGATAATTTTGGAATGAGTTTCCATGTTAATTTATTGAAGAGAATCATAGTTTTCTTTAAGTTTAGAGATAATGGTCCCCATGTGCATTAATTCAAGGGTAAAAAGAAGTTTCTAATGTCTAGTGATTTAACTATAATGATGTATGGAAGTACATAAATTAATACCCCAATCATCAATGGAATTTACTCCTCAAAAGGTAAAGGTATCAAGGCTAGGATTATGAATTTTTTACACCAGAATTTAAAATCCAATAGGTTGTGACAACATGTACTTTTAACATAAACTCATTATTTATTTGATTCAAGATCTATGAATTGTTTTTTATTTTTCATGGATATCGAATCATCCCTTGAAACAGTAAGGATGGAAGTTTAAATCCATTCACCTAGTGGGAATTTAAATAAAATTAGAATATATTGAGCTATTTCTGTTCATATGAAAAACTATTCCCTAGTTGCAAAATGGTTGTTATACCTTAGTTTGGATTTGACATAATAATGATTTTGGGGGTTTGATAAGTTTTTAGTATCTATGAATTATTAGATCAAGTATAAAATAAACTATATTAAACTAGTGATATTATAATTTAAAGATTAGAGTACTCTAATATTTCTATGGGTGCTATTATTTATATTTTATGAATTATTGTATTAATATTTCACAAGAATGTTTATTAATATTGAGTATTATCTTAACATTATCTAATCATTTTTTATATGGGAAAAGTAATTTTATATTTATTATATACCTTTTAGACCATTAAAGGATTATTTTAATTGTTTAGGAATGAAAAATGTAAGATCTTGACCTAGACCATAAATTCTTAATCAGAGTTACACATAACCTAATGTGCACCTCCCCGTATGTAAGATAATAATTAATATTTGTGAGGGTAAAATTCCATCACTGGGGATACTATACCCTTATTATCATGTCTCCAAAAAAGTAATAAAACAAAATAATAAATAATATAATAATTAGAGTATCATGTGGAAACTAAATAAATAGGATCATACAAATCATACTAAGTAATACATAGCTCAAAAAGAGGAAATTCAAACAAAATTAAATAAAAAGATAATAAATAAAAGTAGAAATAATAGTTTAGAGTGTTTCCAAACATCATCTTCAAATATCATCCTCTATATACTCAAATCCCTGTTATAAGGGCCTTTCACTTCACTGGATCCCTAGTCATGAAATCTACACATGAACTGAGATTCTCATGTATGGTTTGAGTAATAAACCCAGAAAGACATCACCAATGCATATTTAACCTATGTTCACATAGTATAAAATATTTTATGACTTAATATAACTAAATAGTCAAATTAACATACAATAACACGTGTTTTGAGTTATTAGGTGCTAACCAAGGCACCCGAAACTCTAGCCCCACCTGCTTTGGTTTGTTTCTCATAAGGATGTTAGGTAATTAAAACAAAGTACCACCTTTAAGGTAGCACCACACACCCCACATTGACATTGATCATCATTCGTAACATGACTCACCAACTACAAATCATCAAACTAGTAATCTATGAAGATATTTTTATAAGAATAGACTCACCTGCCTTTAATGAATTTTGGACTTTGACATCTATCAGCCGCCCAACTATCCACTTATTAAAATATCCCTGTAGGGATAGCCGATCATACCTTTAAGGAGGTTTGGAATACATCATATTGGTTAACTCACCATCTTTTCACACCCCCATATAGGGATATCCATGTCTATATTGAAGGATGTTTAGACCATGTCGAACCAACTGCAAGGCTTTATTAGTTCATCTTGACACTTGAGGAATGGTTCCGTAGGATATGCATCATAATAATCAATACATGTCATTCCAAGGAACAATAAGAAATATCACAGAAAAAAATCCAAGATTCCACACAAAACCATATGATCATAATCAAAAGGTCTCATGGACACTCACACACCTACATGAACCATGTAAAAATAATAGTCTATTAATCATAATCACCATATCATGAAAACATCATAAATAAGGCCCAAAAATGGTAATAAACTTCATAACTCAAGGTTTTCAATGTTAATGTCAAGGATAAACCCCCCTACATGGTTCAAAATATTAAGTGTAAACCTCTACAACCAAGAAAAAATCCTCCTTGTCCTTATTACCTTAGTTGTTGACATGCGAACATGTTCTCTAGCTCAAACCACTCACCAAGGATCCCTAGAACCAGTTCCATTAGTCTTAGTTAAAACATAAAAAAATACATACATGTTATAATATCATTATCTCTCTAAGATAATCCAATGTAATTATGATAATTCTCTAATATACATATTGTTAAATCTAAATTGTTTCAAATAAAACATTTAAAATTTAATATGTGATAATAAAATCATCTTTTCAAAATAATCTTAGGAAAATTAGTAATTTTTATAACACTTTTACATTATTTTACGTTATTATAATTTCAATATTCTTTCATTAGTTTTACATATGTATATAGAATAATAATTTTATAAATTGATAAAGATAATATTTAATAGAGTTCTTACTAGGGTTTTTTCATTGGAAAACATATCACCTAGAGTTGAGGAGAGAGGGTGTTAGGTTGTTCCTAAAAAAATAGGAGAAAGGCTCATATTTATGAATTGAAGGTTTTCACCAAGCTATAAATTAAGAAAAATATGAGATGGTTATAAAATAATATCAACAAAAAAGGAATGGCAGAAAGGTTTGACTATTTTTATAAAACAGTTCCGCTTACAAGTTCTCTATAATAGAAACAAAAAATTAAATATCATAATTTTTTTGGTTTTAATAGATTCATAATAAAAAGGTGTTTAATTTCATCCACAATTATGATTAATGGTCCTTAAATGAGTAAAGGATTAAATTATCATGATTTTTTGAATTTAAAACAGTCAAATACATATTATTGGGTTGAGGTATTGAATAATAAAAGAGAAATATGAAAATAGGGTAATAAATATTACCCTTACTTATCAATTATTCATTGCATAAGGGTAACTTGGTTATAGCCTTATGCTGTGTCAGGTACCCTTACACAACCTTTAAAAACATGTTTACCCCTATATAAATGAAAGATACCCTAATGTAGGGCTTGAATACCCTTACATAGTGAATATATTCCCTGATTATCCACTGAAAGAGGCTAATATTCATTGATTATATTTTAATATCCACATGTTTCTATGTCTATAAGCACTAATTTTAGTGCATTTCATAAATTGAGCATTGTTTTTATCACATGGGAAATTCATAATTAAAGTTTCAATTTAGGACTAATAAATTACCTTCTTATGGAATTCATTATTTTGATTATCTATTTTTTGTATTGTTGGATATTATTGATCACTTTTTAAAAAAATTTATCTTCTATGATCAATGGATTAATCATAAGTGAAGATGGATATTTTTGACAATGAAAGAAGAAATTTTTGGACAATGCATAATGGGACTTAGGTCCATAAAGTAAAATTGGTGCCAAAAATCCTATAAAAATGAATCTCAAATTTTAAATTTATAAATATAAAATTATAGGATCATTTCATTAAACTATGGATATAGATAATTCAGAGGTTTTCATGGTGACCTAGGTGGTTAAAAATGAAGTTTAAATTTATGGCTAGATCAGAACACCAATTAATTCATCTCACCATTTTGAGCATAAATTTCAAAAGGATGATCCAATAATAATGATGTTTTTTAAAGATATTATATAACACCTATAAAAATATATTTCTCTTCTATGAGTATCAAATATTCTTCCATATATAATGAATTATTTTCATTCCAAGAGGGGGATGAATATGGGCCTATTTTTGTGGTTAACTTTGAAACATCTTATTTTCATTATTATCACCCACCTTTTGAATCTCCTAATTTATGGGAATGAAATTTATTTTTGCGGGTTCAACCTAAGGGTCCTAATATATCTATATAAAGAGATGGTGGTGAAGGGATTTAGGAGTTCAATTTTTTCCTTTTAATTTTAATTTAATGCTTTCATTTTGTAATAACATCATCAATTTTTCTCAGGTAAGTTTTTCATTCATGTACATTTGTTAAAAAAATTCTTCTTATTATTTTCCCTTTTAATTTATTTTTACCCTTTCCATTAACACATTGATACCATTTAATCAATTGGTGAATTTTTTCACACCTACAATTGGGAAATTCCTCACACAATGGGAGAGTGTTCATTATTTCATTGTTTTTACTTATTCTATCCCACTTATTTAAGTTAAAATAACTATTTCACTGATATAATATCATCATTCCAGGGAAAAAAATTTATTGGTTGATTCTAGGGAGATTTATTGGGTGGTTTTAATGTTGTTTTATGATCTTAAACTTTTTAATCAGTTCATTATTTTACGAGTTCCTTTATTTGACTTATCTTTTTCTTTGCCTTTACCAACTTTAATGACTATACATTCTGAGTGCTAGTATGATCCAATTCATTAGAGTGATAATGAAATTGATCCTCTATTTGAATTAGTGATTATACTTGGTATTTTGTTTGGAAAAAAATATAGAATGATATGGGATACTTATCTCATTGATTGGATATCTCTTGAACTATTAAATAGAAAATTTATAGAGAAATAATTACATCCATTCATGCCCTATCAAAAACCCTTTGATAATCCCTTATTATTTAATTATTTCAATTAAAATCATTATGGGTTACATTCATATATTTAAAACCATTCACTTGAGTACTTTAGTATTTTATTTTACACATTAAAATCAACCTCATAGTTGGAACTTCATAGCCAATCCTCCATAGAATGTTCTGTATCTAGGTTTCTTCTTCGATCCCTATGTATTTGATACCTACCTATACTAAAAAAATTCGTTTACCTTTAGGTAAAATTTGGGTGCATCCATACCCTTACATAGTATCCATCTTACCTTTATGAAAATCCATTACACGAGCTAGTACCCTTACATAAATACCTTTATGAAAGCTATTACACTTACAAAATCCATAGGCTACCCTTAAAAAATGAATAGAAAATCCATAACACCCTTATGCAGTACACAGTTACCCATACATAGTCAATATTTACCATTAAAAATAGGCTTGTACAACACTCTTACTCCTACACAGCAAGTCAATACTCTCACTCAGTGCACTGAATGAATATTTTACCCTCATGTAGTGAATATTACCCTTACATGACCCAAGTAAAAATTGTGTTACCCTTACACAGGGTCTCTAAGACGTACATTAACTATATGTAATTCTATAAAGTCATGTATATGGGATATTTTTATTGAAATAATATATTTACATATAAAAATACATACAATTAAAACCACTAATGGGTTTTAAATGAAAATTTAAAAAAATGAGAATATTAAAATTATCCCCCTCAAAATACTTCTCGTACCAGAGAAATATCTCAAATGTTATTTATTAAAAAAATCAATCCAATGAGATTGAACAAAAGAATCATACTCCCATGTATCCTCCTTGATATGTACATGTTACCACTAATCATAAAAAAGTGGTATTGTTTTCCCCTGTAAGATGAATCTGACTCTAACCCAATATACTGAGAATTTATAACATGCATATGATCGATAATTTACCCTCAAAGATGAGAAATGTGCAACCCATAATGTATGCCTCAATAATTAGGAGGATGTTCTTGTTGGTATACCACTTTCCCAACCCTTTCAGTGATCTCTGAGGATCCAACAAACTACGTTGACAGTTTACCATTTTTATAGATGATCATGCCCTAATCGAGGTGAATCAATATAGAAAATATAGTCCCAAATATTTAAATCCAAGGGAACTCTCCTCTGGTCTTCATATGATGACTACCTTCTTTAACAGGTCACTAACTTATTTCTAATCAACCGTACCTTCTTAGAGGTCTCCTTTACCAAGATAGGTCTAATTTTGTTTGCCTTGCTAGCCTTGTTCCAACACAAAAGTGACTATAATGAGTACCCATAGAGAGCCTCAAATGATTAAATATATATAAAATCATAGAAAATGTAATTTTAAGGTATCTATACCCAGGACATGTTCCCATCCCAATCACCACTAAATTCTAAAACAAAATCTCGGAATATATCCTAAAATATATGAATCATTCGCTCAAAATGTCAGTCTTTTTTAGAGTGGCAGACTATGCTCAATCTCAATTGAGTCCCAAGGGACCTGTACAAGCCCTTCTAAAACTATTATGTAAAATTTGAATCACTTTCTGAAACAATGTTTAATTGAACTCCATGTAAGAATATGATCACACAGGAATTTCCCAGATCCTCTACAAAGTGAGTATTTGATATTAGTAAAAATTGATAAACCACTACAAGAATTTCTGGTTTTCGAGGCGGGTTACTTATAGCTTCTGCCAAATGGCGGCCGCTGCACTTTAATTCCTAAAACCCTATTTTCCACTCCCTCCCCTCCCTGACCCCATGACCCCCCTTCCCCGACCCCGTAACCCCGACTCCCGCGACCCCGACCCCTCGACCTGGCGACCCCAACCCCCAGCGAGCCCGACCCTCGGCGGCCCCTGGCTGACCCCCGGTGACCCTCCTCGACCCCCGGTGACCCCTCCCCGACCCCCGGCGACCTCGAACCCGCCGGCGACCCCGACCCCCGTCGACCCCGACCCCCGACCCCTGACCTCCCGACGAACTCGACAACCCCCGGCGACCCTGACCCCCGGCGACCCCGAACCCTAGCGATCCCCACCCCCTTGCCTCCGTGCTGCTCCACCGGCAACCCTGGAAACCCCCACTGCCTTGCCTCCACGCTGCGCCCCTGTGACCCCAACACCCCCTTCCAGCACTGCACCCCGGCGACCCCCACCGCCTTGCCTCCGCGCTGCGCCCCCGTGACCCTAACACCCCCGCAACACGGCAACCCCACCCCTTCCCGTGCTGCACCTTTGGACAGTCCCACCGCCGTCGTCCCCTCTTGGCCCCATTGCATCCCTCCGGCAAGTCCTCCTACCTCCGTTGGACCCTTCCGGTCCATTGTGCCCCGCCATGTACAACCCTCCATGCTTCGTCCAACGGTTCCGCTCCTTTCGAGCCCGGTCGTCGAACCTCTGTCATCAAGTCACTACGCCGTCATGGATCCGCAATCAAGTCACACCCCATTACCTGAGGTCGAGTCCTCCGCAGGTAATGTCTTTTATCCAAATTTGGTTTTTAAATTTTAATGATATGTGTTTTTTTAGAATTTAAATAAGATATTTCACTTTTGATTTATATTAAATACAGATATGGATATGAGTTGGATTGATATGAAAGATAGATTTTCAGCTGAATATTATGAGGGGATTAAGCGATTTATGGATTTCACCAACAAATTTCCAAGCGATATGATTAGTTGTCCATGTAGAAAATGTAAAAATAGATATCTCTTCAAACAAGATAGTGTTAGAGAACATTTTTTTTTGAATGGGTTTTTGAAAAACTATAAGACATGAACGCGTCATGGAGAAGATTCTGTTTCATTTCATCGCTCAGAATATATTCATATGAATGTTGATTCGAGAACAGTTGATCCGATTAACATAATTCTCAATGATATGATGCGTCAGTTTCAATCTAAAGACAGTAATGTCATAAATGACGACGTTGGATTGAGTAATCCTCATTCTTCTTTAGATGGATAAGAATTGAAATTATTTGAAATTATTGACGATGCGTGTACTTAATTATATCCTGGATGCACTAAATTTAGTAAATTGTTGTTCATCGTTGCATTGTAGCACCTGAAGGCCTTGAACTAGTGGTCAGACACCTCATTCGACATGTTGTTGGTATTATTGAAGAAGGTACTCCCTGCTGGAGCGAAGATTCCGGAGTCATTCTATCAAGCTCGCAAGTTAATCGATGATCTTTGTTTTACATATGATACAATTGATGCATGTCACAATAATTGTATGTTGTTCAGAAAAGATAATGTGAAATTAAATAATTTTACTCTTTGCTATACATCCAGGTGGAAGACCAATGAGATTAATCAAGGTATTCAGATTCTTCCTGGGAGACTCTTGAATCAAGGGAAACAAGTTTCCGCTAAACAAATGCGTTATTTCCCATTGAAACCGAGACTGAAGAGATTCTTCTTGTCCACTAAAATTTCTAAATTGATGACTTGGCATTCAGAGAGAAAGAAAGAGGTTGATAAATTAACTCACCCGGAAGATTCATTGGCATGGAAAGAGTTTGATCAAAGAAACCCAGACTTTTCCGGAGATGATCGTAATATTCGACTGGGTTTGGCAGCAGATGGTTTTAACCCATTTAGGTCCATGGTTGGTGAGACACATAGTACATGGCCAGTGGCGTTGGTTCTATACAACATTCCCCCATGGAAATGTATGAAGCAACCTTTTTTTTACTCTCAATTCTAATTGATGGACCGAGAGGACCTGGTGAAAAAATTGATGTTTATATGCAACCTTTGATTGATGAGCTGCAAGAATTTTGGGCTGATGGTGTAATGACTTTTGACTCGGCAGCAAATGAAATGTTTAGACTTCGGGCCGCTTTGTTATGGAAAATTAATGATTTCCCAGTGTATGCTAACTTATCAGGTTGGAGTACACAAGGATAATTTGCTTCCCCTTTTTTTAATAAGAGTAAGAAATCTATATGGATTAAGCACGGTAGAAAGTGGGCATATCTTGGTCACAGACGCTTTCTTCCTCCATTGCACAGGTGCAGAAAAAACCGTGTATCGTTTGATGGGAATAGAGAGTTTGACCCATCACCACAAATACTGTCTGGGGTTGAAATTTGTGCACAACTTGATGAAGAAAACATCCGTACAATGTATTATTTTCAAGATTTATTGGTTCCTGCATTGCCTTCTATTCCTGCTGCAAATAGACAGCGAAGTCATAATTGGAAGAAATGAAGTATTTTTTTTGAATTGCCTTATTGGAAATATAATATTTTAAGGCATAATTTAGATGTGATGCACATTGAAAAAAATGTATGTGATAATATTTTGTGCACCATTTTAGGCATCAAGGGGAAATCAAAGGATAGTGCTAATGCTCGATCTGATTTTCAAGAAATGGGATTGAGAAAACCTTTACATTTACAGCTGGGTGAAGGTAATCGGGCATGCATGCCTGCTATACAGTACACAATGAGTAAAAAAGAGAAACAAACATTTCTATCAATTTTTAAGACTGTTAAAGTGCCATATGGTTATTACTCTAATATTTCTAAGCACGTTAATATGACGATCATGACATTATAGGGTTTGAAAAGTCACGATAATCATATTCTGCTTCAACAGTTTATTCCTATAGCAATTCGTGATTTCTTACCTTCCCAGGTTGTTGAACTGTTGATTGGAGTTTCTAATTTTTTCAGATAGCTCTGTTCTAGGAATCATCACATGAGTGATTTGAAAAAGCTACAGGATAAGATTGTACTTGCACTATGTCACCTAGAAAAACTATTTCCACCGTCTTTTTTTGATGTCATGGTTCACTTGACCGTGCATTTAACTGGTGAAGTCATTGCTGGCGGTCCCGTTCAATTCAGGTGGATGTATCCAATAGAGCGATACTTAAATACATTGAAACTCTATGTGCACAACAAAGCTCATCCAAAAGCCTCAATTTCCAAGGGATATTTAATGGATGAGTTTACTAATTTCTGTGCTTCATATATTTATGAGGTTGAAACAAAGATAGATAAACCGTCCCAGACTGATGAGGGTCCAATTGGAGAAGGAATAACATTTGATATGTGGAACGACGAGTGGGTTCAAACTCATAGATATGTGTTGTTCAACACTCCATCAGTTATGCCACTGATACAGTAAGTTTTATAGTTGATGTGTATTTTGTTTCTATATTTATTTTATTGCTTACCTTATATTGTGTTGTGATTTAGGATGCATATCGCTGAGTTGAAACGTGAAAGGCCCCGTGAAACTGAGTATCAAATCCAAAAACATCATTTCAACACATTTCATGAGTGGTTCAAGACTCATGTACGTATAATTGATTTAATATTTTTATAGTGCAACATAGTTGTATTTTCACAATCCTTTATCCATTAAACTATATATGTGAAATTTGCAGATTCAAAAGTTATGTGATTTAACCCAGCATGTGAGCGAAGAACTCAAGCAACTAGCTGATGGTCCATTTATTATAGCTTGTCGCTATAAGTATTTGGATGCTAATGGATTCCGATTTCATATTAGCGATG
Organism: Viscum album; assembly: GCA_963277665.1. NCBI lineage: Eukaryota > Viridiplantae > Streptophyta > Magnoliopsida > Santalales > Viscaceae > Viscum > Viscum album. Next base: position 616,184,093 of record OY728128.1, read on the forward strand.
TTGACATGAACCGAGCCACACAAAATAGTGGCGTTGGTTGTTCTTTTGTTGGTGCAGGTTATTATTATGGATTGTTGAGAGATATTATTGAGGTTATTTATGATCGTGGCTTAAAACATATATTGTTAAGGTGTGATTGGGTCGATCCAATTCATGGAACGAAAGTTGATAACTTCCAATTTACATTAGTAAACTTTAACAATATGCTATATAAAGATGACCAGGTTAGAAATGAGCCCTTCATACTAACATCGCAGGCAGAACAAGTTTACTTTGTCGGCATTGATTCTGATTGGAAAGTTGTGGTGAAAATGTCTAGAATAGGGGTTTTTCTGATTGACCAAGAGGAACCTGAAGTTGTTTCATTTCCTGATCAAACACTTGACCAAACAACAGTAACTGTACGAGATGAAGATATACAATGGACCAGAGAGACAATTGAAGGAGATACGATAGAATTGCATGATTAGTGGAAATTGTAATTATATCCCTAGTTATTATTTGTAAAAATATTTATGAGTTATATATGTATAAAAATTTCTTGATTTAACTATAATTTCTTTTAATGTAGTTATGTCACAGGGTGGTCATAGTGGTTCACCTGATGTTGTTGGTATGTATGTTTTCATTTTTCTAAATTAATTGATTGTAATTTTCTATTTATATTTCCCTAACTATTTCTAATCATTAATTTATATTGTAATTGAATTATGAATTTATGTTTATCAGGATCTACTACTTCTTCCAGAAGACGCAAGGGTCCTGGTAGAGGGGTTAGATCCTAGAACTCTGGAGCCCGATTGGATGTGTTATTTGACGACACATTTATTCCAGTTGGAGATGGTGCTACTGCATTGAGTCATCAGTTTGGGCATATGATACGAGACTCACACAGATTCCCTCTGACGACTCGTGACTGGAGTTCTTTCCCTCAGGATACGATGGACAAATTATGGAGGGAGGTTCACGTAAGCTAAAATTTTAATTTTTCATGATATTATTATTATTCTTGTCCCATGTACTGAAAATATTTTTAACAGGATAATTTGACATTCTGTCCAGAAGAGTTTCGGGCTGTTTGTATGTCCAAATGCCGAAAATTATGGAAGGATTACAAGTCAAGGGTGAAGAGAGATCACTGGACACCATTTTCGGGCGTGCTAGACATTCTACAGCGAGTCCCTCTGGGAATTCTTCCTGTGCAGTGGCAGGATTTGGTTGTGCTTTGGTCGAGTGAGGCAGAGTTGGTAAGATTTATTTATTTTACTCTATAAATGACTAATTTTTCAAATGTCTATTAATTAAATATGTTTAATGTAGACCGAGTCTACTCGTCATTCACATAATCGGGCGATGCAGGGCACGCCTTCCAGACTTGGAACTCGACATGTGTCACAACTCAGACATGATGTAAGTTCAGAACTCACTATTTCATTCATATTTTAAAAATATTGTAGTATAACATGGTGAAACCCTTTATTATAGTTACACCAACGTGGCAAGCCAATCGATCAGATGTCCATATGGATGGGGACTCGTAGGGCGGGTGATCCCGATGTTGCCAGTGTTATAGTAAGAAAATTATTTTCTAATAAATTTATTTTTTATTTTATATAAATTATTCACATTTGTTCATTGATTTATTATATGCTACAGGCTTAGTTTGACGCTCAGTTAGCAGAGTTTCCATAGGAGAAATGTCGTAGTATTGTGCATAGAGATGAAATATTTCATCATGTCGTGGGGCGTGACGGTCATGGTTATTCTTTGACTAATGGCGGTGGTGTCCCACGACGTGTAGTTGTTAGAGAAGATGTGATGGGTACATGCAGAGAGTCAGGGATGCGTACATAGGCTGAGATAGATGCTTTCATGCAGGATATGCAGCACAATGTTGATTCACAGTTTCAGCAGTTACGTGCAGAGTATGAGGATAGGTTGTCACAGATGTCATCACGTATCGATGAAATGACGACGCAACAAGTGGCGCCACAGGTAAACAATAAAAAAAACCATACTCAGATTGAATTTTATTGATATGTTTAAGATATATAATATTGATATATATTGTAGGCTCCAAAAACATCTGGTGGATATCACAGTGATATTGGTGATCCAGATGAGAATGAACCCCATGCATGAGGTAATTTCATTTGTGTTGATGAATTCTTTAGAATTTTTTATATCCTTGATGAATATAATTTCCCCTTTTTACCTATATAAGTTTGTTTTAGTATTTGTGGATGACATCTCCGTGCACTCCAAGACTGATGATGATCATACCCAACATCTTGACATCATACAGATTACACTTATTGACTATACGTCAAGCTATATATATGTCAGTTTTGTGTTGATTATATAGGTATAGTTATTGGGTCAAATAATCTCAGAGGAAGGTGTGTCAGTGGATGGAGAGAAACTCTAGACAGTTGTTTCTTGGGAGAAGCCCAAGAACTCTTTCGATATTTGCATCATTTTAGGGTGAGTGAATTGTGAAGTGTACGCGCAGACGGCACATCAATCGGACGTGCGGTCTGCGCCGTAGGGCTCATTATGCGTTCTTTTAAGTGTTGCGCGCGCTTGATAAATGCCCGTGTGGGTGGGGGGGGGGGGGTCCAAATGGGCCGAACAAAGTCTGAATGACCTGAAATCAGATGAAATAAAAGGGTGAGTGAATTGTGATGTGGTCGAGTAGACGGAACATCAATCGGACGTGACGTGTGCCCGCGGTGACCGGGAACGCCGTTCTGGTGTCATAAACGGACAAAACGGGCGTGTAACGGTCAAACTCATAGCGGACGACATTGGATTGACCTGAAATCATAGGAAAACACTATAATTATTATTCGCGACGTGTACGCGCAGACATCCCGTCAATCGGACGTGTGGTCTACGCGGTAGTGCTCAGTATGCATTCTTTAAGTGTTGCACACGCTTGATAAACACGCGTGTGGGGGTCCAAACAGTCCGAACGAAGTTTGAATGGCCTGAAATCAGAAGACATCAAAGGGTGAGTTAATTTTGATGTGGTCAAGCAGACGACACATCAATCGGACGTGACGTGTGCCTGCGGTGATCGAGAACGCCGTTCTGGTGTCATAAATGGCCAAAATGGGCGCGTAACGGTCAAACTCATAGCGGCCGACATCGGATTGACCTGAAATCATAGGAAAACAGTCTAATTATTATTTGCGATGTGTACTCATATACGGAATGTCAATCAGAAATGCGGCCTATGTCGTAGGGATAATTATGCATTCTTTAAGTGTTGTGTGCGCTTCATAAACGTGCGTGTGGGGGGTCCAAACGGGCCGAACGAATTCTGAATGGCCTGAAATCAGACAACATCAAAGGGAGAGGGAATTGAGATGTGTTTGAGTAGACTGAACGTCAATCGAACATGCCGTGTGACCGCAGTGACCGGGAACGCCGTTCTGGTGTCATAAACGGCCAAAACGGGTGTCTAACGGTCAAACTCATAGAGGACGACATCTGATTGACCTAAAATCACAGGAAAATAGTCTAATTATTATTCTCGACATGTACGCGCAGACGGAACGTCAATCGGACATGCGGTCTGTGCCGTAGGGCTCATTATGCGTTCTTTAAGTGTTGCGAGCGCTTGATAAACGCGCGTGTGGGGGGTCCAAATGGGTCGAACGAAGTCCGAATGGCCTGAAATCAGACGACATCAAAGGGTGAGTGAATTGTGATGTGGTCGAGCAGATGACACGTCAATCAAACGTGCTGTGTGCCCACGGTGACTGGGAACGCCGTTCTGGTGTCACAAACGGCCAAAACGGGCGTGTAACGGTCAAAATCATAGCGGACAACATCGGATTGACCTGAAATCACAGGACACCAGTCTAATTATTATTATCGATGTGTAAGCGTAGAGGGAACGTCAATCAGACGCGTGGTCTGCGCCATAGGGCTCATTATGCGTTCTTCAAGTGTTGCACGCGCTCGATAAACGCGCGCGTGGGGGGTCCAAATGGGTCGAACAAAGTCCGAATGACCTTAAATCAGACGACATCAAAGGGTGAGTGAATTGTGATGTGGTCGATAAGATGACACGTCAATTGGACGTGCCGTGTGCCCGCAGTGACCGGGAATGCCGTTCTGGTGTCAAAAACGGCCAAAATGGGCGTGTAACGGTCAAACTCATAGCGGACGACATCAGATTGACCTGAAATCATAGGACACCAGTCTAATTATTATTCGCGATGTGTACGCATAGACGACACGTCAATCGGACGTGCGGTCTGCGCCGTAGGGCTCATTATGCGTTCTTTAAGTGTTGTGCGCACTTGATAAACGCGTGTGTGGGGTGTCCAAATGGGTCGAACGAAGTCTGAATGGCCTTAAATCAGAAGAAATCAAAGGTTGAGTGAATTGTGATGTGGTCGAGCAGACGACACGTCAATCGGACGTGCCGTGTGCCCGTGGTGACCGGGAACGCCGTTTTGGTGTCACAAACGGCCATAACGGGCGTGTAACGGTCAAACACATAGAGGACGACATTGGATTGATGTGAAATCATAGGACACCAGTCTAATTATTATTCACGACGGGTACACGCAGGCGACACATCAATCAGACGTGCGGTCTGCGTCATAGGGCTCATTATGCATTCTTTAAGTGTTGCACGTGCTTGATAAACGCACGTGTGGGGTCCAAATGGGATTAACGAAGTCCGAATGGCCTGAAATCAGAATACATCAAAGGGTGAGTGAATTTTGATGTGTTCGAGTAGACGACACGTCAATCGGACGTGCCGTGTGCCCGCAAGGACCGGGAACGCCGTTCTGGTGTCAAAAACGGCCAAAACGGGCATGTAACGGTCAAACTCATAGAGGACGACATCAGATTGACCTGAAATCACCAGAAAATAGTCTACTTGTTATTCTCAACGTCTATGCATAGACGGAACGTAAATCAGACGTGCGGTCTACACCGTAGGGCTCATTATGCGTTCTTTAAGTGTTGCACGCGCTTGATAAACGCGCGTGTGGGGGCTTCCAAATGGGACGAACGAAGTCCGAATGGCCTGAAATTGGAAAAAATCAAAGGGTTAGTGAATTATGATGTGGTCGAGCAGACGAAACGTCAATCGGACGTGCCGTGTGCCCGCAGTGGTCGGGAACGCCGTTCTGGTGTCATAAACGGCCAAAACGGGCGTGTAACGGTCAAACTCATAGCAGACGACATCGGATTGACCTGAAATCACAGGACACCAGTCTAATTATTATTTTCGACGTGTACGCAGAGACGGAATGTCAATCGGACGTGCGGTCTGCGCGGTAGTGCCCAGTATTTGTTCTTTAAGTGTTGCGCGCGCTTGATAAACGCGCGTGTGGGGGTCCAAACGGGCTGAAAGAAGTCCGAATGGCCTGAAATCAGACGACATCAAAGGGTGAGTGAATTATGATGTGTTCGAGTAGACGGCAGGTCAATCAGACATTCTGTGTGCCCGCGGTGACTGGGAACGCCGTTCTGGTGTCATAAACGGCCAAAACGGGCGTGTAACGGTCAAAATCATAGCGGTCGACATTGGATTGACCTAAAATCATAGGACAACAGTATAATTATTATCCGAGATATGTACGCTTAGAAGGCACATCAATCGGACGTGTGGTCTACGCCATAGGGCACATTATGCGTTCTTTAAGTGTTGCGCGCGCTTGCTAAACGCGCGTGTGGGGGGTCCAAACGGGATGAACAAAGTCTGAATGGCCTGAAATCAGAAGACATAAAAGGGTGAGTTAACTGTGATGTGTTCGAGTAGACGGCACGTCAATCGGACGTGTCGTGTGCCCGCGGTGACTGGGAACGCCGTTCTGGTGTCATAAACGGCCAAAACGGGCGTCTAACGGTCAAACTCATAGCAGACGACATTGGATTGACCTGAAATCACAGGACAACAGTCTAATTATTATTCGTGATGTTTATGTGTAGACAGCATGCAAATCGGACGTGCGGTCTATGCCGTAGGGCTCATTATGCGTTCTTTAAGTGTTGTGCGCGCTTGATAAACGCGCGTGTGGGGGGTCCAAATGGGCCGAACGAAGTCCGAATGGCCTGAAATCAGACGAAATCAAAGGTTGGTTGATTTGTGATGTGGTCGAGGAGACAACACGTCAATCGGACGTGTCGTGTTCCCACGGTGACAAAGAACACCGCTCTGGTGTCACAAACGGACAAAACAGGCGTGTAACGGTCAAACTCATAGCGGACGACATCTTATTGACCTGAAATCATAGGAAAACAGTCTAATTATTATTCGCGATGTGTACGTGTAGATGACACGTCAATCGGACGTGCGGTCTGCGCGGTAGTGCTCAGTATGCGTTCTTTAAGTGTTACATGCGCTTGATAAACGCGCGTGTGGGGGTCCAAATGGGCCGAACGAAGTCCGAATAGCCTGAAATCAGACAACATCAAAGGGTGAGTGAATTGTGATGTGGTCGAGCAGACGACATGTCAATCGAACATGTCGTGTGTCCGCGGTGACCGGGAACGCCGTTCTAGTGTCATAAACGGCTAAAACAGGCGTGTAATGGTCAAACTCATAGTGGGCGACATCAGATTGACCTGAAATCATAGGAAAACAGTATAATTATTATTCGCGACATGTACGCGTAGACGACACATCAATCGGACGTGCGGTCTGCGCCGTAGGGCTCATTATTCATTCTTTAAGTGTTGCGCGTGATTGATAAACGCGCGTGTGGGGGGTCCAAATGGGCCGAACAAAGTCTGAATGGCCTGAAATCAAACGACATCAAAGGGTGAGTGAATATTTATGTGGTCGAGCAGACGACACATCAATCGGACATGTCGTGTGCCCACGATGACCGGGAACGCTGTTCTGGTGTCATAAACGGCCAAAACGGGCGTCTAACGGTCAAACTAATAGCGGATGACATCGGATTGACCTGAAATCATAGGAAAACAGTATAATTATTATTTGCGACATGTGCACACATACGACACATCAATCGGATGTGCGGTCTGCGCCGTAGGGCTCATTATGTGTTCTTTATGTGTTGCGCGTGCTTGATAAACGTGCATGTGGGGGGTCCAAATGGGCCGAACGAAGTTCAAATGGCCTGAAATTTGACAACATCAAAGGGTGAGCGAATTGTGATGTGGTCAAGCAGACGCCACTTCAATCGGAGGTGCCGTGTGCCCGCGGTGACCGAGAACGCCGTTCTGGTGTCATAAACGGCCAAAACGGGTGTGTAACGGTCAAACTCACAGCGGACGACATTGGATTGACCTGATATCACAGGAAAATAGACTAATTATTATTTGCGACGTGTAAACATAGACGGCATGTCAATCGGATGTGCGTTCTGTGCGGTAGTGCTTAGTATGCGTTCTTTAAGTGTTTCGCGCGCTTGATAAACGCGCGTGTGGGGGTCCAAACGGGCCGAACGAAGTCCCAATGGCCTGAAATAAGACGACATCAAAGGGTGAGTGAATTGTGATGTGGTCGAGTGGATGGCACGTCAATCGGACACGCCCTGTGCCCGCGGTGACCGGGAACGCCGTTCTGGTGTCATAAACAACCAAAACGGGGGTCTAACAGTCAAACTCATAGAGAACGACATCGGATTGACCTGAAATCACAGGACAACAGTCTAATTATTATTTTCGACATTTACGCGCAGACGGAACGTCAATCGGACATGTGGTCTGCGCCGTAGGCCTCATTATGGGTTCCTTAAGTGTTGCGCCCGCTTGATAAACGCGCGTGTGGGGTGTCCAAATGGGTCGAACAAAGTCCGAATGGCCTGAAATCAGACGACATCAAAGGGTGAGTGAATTTTGATGTGGTAAAGCAGACGGAACGTCAATCGGACGTGCCTTGTGCCCGCGGTGACCGGGAACGCCGTTCTGGTGTCATAAACGGCCAAAACAGGCGTGTAACGGTCAAACTCATAGCGGACGACATCTGATTGACCTGAAATCACAGGACAACAGTCTAATTAGAACAATAGAATTAATGATTTTAAATTTTTAAAAGGGTAATCAAAATTATGAATATATTTTGAAAATCAAATACTTTAGATCTGTTACAGTAAGTTTGAAGTTACATATGTTAATTTGTTTTCTAGGTTTTATTTGGTACTAATTTTGTTATTAAATTTTGTTATGCAGTTATATGTGATGATGGATGCGATCTTGGAAGATGACTGCCATAATTTATTTGGGTATATATTAATGTATAATTGAATTTTTTTTAAAAGAAATTAAAATTTTATAGCGGCTGCTATAGGTGTTTCCATGGACACCTTTAACGGCCGCTATAGGTGTTTCAATGGACACCTTTAGCGGCCGCCAAAAGGCGGCCGCTATAGGGTTTTCAATGGGACCTCTAGTGGCCTCCATTTGGTGGCCGCTAAAGCCTATCCCGACTTGCCTACAGTGTCCGCCAAATGGCGGTCGCTAATAGCAACAACGATGGGGCAAAAGAGGCCGCCGTTTGGCGGACGCTAGGCAGCCGCTAGAGGCCTTTAACGACGGCTTTTGGCGGCCGCTAAAGATCATTATTGTACTAGTGAACCATCATCAACTAGTCTATAATCACTCAGAGAGATTCTTGACTAATTTTGGTCTTGGGTAACTCAATAAAAAATTCTATTGTGACCTCATCCAATTTAAACATGGGAAATAGAATTGGTTGGAGAAACCCATAAGGATACTGGTTCTCGGCCTTTATCCTCTGGTAGGTAAGGCATCACGAAACTGACCTAACTATGTCCCTCTTCATCCCTGGACATAATAACTATCATGTAAAGTCATGGTACATCTTCATTAAACCTAGATGTACTACCAATATAGAGGTATGGATATATATAATCATCTCCTCTATGATGGAACTAGGGAATACTACTCCCCCATACACAAATATCACATTATCATCTCCCAATGACCACCCTGGTTTTGGGCTTCCACTAACTAGCTATTCCCACATCACAACATCCTCCACTCCTAACTATTATCGAAACATTAATCAGTCTACTAGATAATATGTGACCAAAAAGGGAGATTAATTAATCAATCCTTGATACTCATAAACATCCATCCTCTAGTTATCCAATAATCACATCAAGAACCACTACTCCTCTAAAGGCCTCTCACCATGCTGCTTCTCAATTGAAAAAATTTCAGTTTCAATATGGAAATTCAATTTCAAAACCAAAACCTAGGTTTTTTGATCATTTAATGGATTTTTAATCTAAAAAACAATCATGGATTTTCATAATTTTAATTTCATGGAAAATACTGAATGGAACCACCAGCCTTTAATCATAGAAATCAAATGATCAGTATTTGCAACAGGAACACAAGTGATGTTCAAAGTTAAATAAGATCTAGTAATTAGATCAAAAATAAAGATCTTACATGAAAAGTGTTATATCCATAGAAACAAAGTTTATATAAATCAATAATGTGATGATATAACCCTATAAAAGGAGGATAGAAAGGTAGATTAGTAGAAGACACACAAGAGGATATCCACTTGTCAGAGAGGTATTATATCATCCACTGGTAATTTTAGTCACCAATGGTGGTGGTTAGAGGATATAAAATCACGTATTAATATCCTCAAAATAATAAAAATAAATATTAGGTCCTAATTGTGTGGTTAATCACTTAGACATGGGGGTTTGGTAATTTTAAAATAATTTTCATAACTTAAAAATCCCACACACACCGTTAGTTAGAGGGGGAATAAAGATAGAGGAAACCTTTCACCATCTATGAACCCCTAATGATTAGGGCACACAGTTTCTCCTAGGTGGGTGAATATTTTGGGAAACCATGCTCTAAATGTGAATTCCCCACTATCAATCGGTGTACGGTTTGCACTAGGTTGAACAATTTGGTCAAATTATGAACCAACCATCCACAATCCTAAAAGCCTCCAAATATTCCCAAGTTCTACTAGAACGACTTAATATAAGACACTACTCATAGGAGATCAAAATAAGGGTCTAGGAATAACTAAATATTAGTAATGGAATGTTACAACTACCCTCCATAAAAACTTTCAATCCATAGAAAGATGTCATGAAAACTACATATCAAAGAGATGAGGCCACTACTCTCTCATCAGTGCCTCAAACTCCCACATATCATGAGATTCAAAACCATGATTCCATAACAAAAAGCCTAATGTTATATTCCTCCCATAGATTACCTTTGTCTCATAATGAAAAATCCTGATTGGATGCTCAATAATAGATAAATCGGGCTCAATATAAAGACCCTCCCAACTCAGGATGTGAGAAGGGTTAGAGAATACATCCACTGTTGTGATTCCTAGAACACATTATGTATTAATTTCAACTATGATAGAATTTTTAAATTTTAATACAATTACCCCACCTTCCAAACAACCTCCAAAGGTTCCACAAGTCATGGTTGATGCTTCCCTAGTTTTCCAAGATGTTGGTGACCCAATAGAGGTGAAACCATCAAAAACACACTATCATCAACCAAAAACTCCAATGATCATCAATGAAGATCAAAATAAGATTTATATCAGGTATATTCCATCACCATTCTCCGATGAATCAATTGAATCTCATCCATCATCTCTTGGATCAAACTTGGTCCAACCAAGGAATCTTCCCCATTCTCCGATAAAAAAAGGAGATTTGCCTGGGTTACTATACAAGGCCTAAAAGTGATCCATATTAATAGAATACTAATAACTGTTGTAATATAAAAACTCAAACAATCCTAAGTGTCTATCCCAAGATCCACAAAAAATGAGGATGCAAGAATGAAGCATGTATTCTAAAATATGTATAGCCCATTTTTTCTGGCCATCTATATATGGATGATATGTCATGTTTAAGAAAACCTAGGATACCCTTTCCTCCTAGAGGACTCCCTAAAAACAAGAAGTGGATCGGGGATCCCTATCAAAGGTTATAATATATGGAACACCATGAAACTTGAAGACCTCTTGTACATACAGGCTTCCCAATTCCATAAATTTGGTTGTATCATGAATGGGTATAATGTGAACTAATTTTTTTAGCTAATCAATCACAACCCATATCACATTCTCCTTATATGGTTTATAAGGAAAATCACCCATGAAGTTCATATAAATCTCACCCACATTCATATTTTCACTCAAAGGAATTGGAGAAAACCCGAAGGTATTTGGTTCTTGGCCTTTACCTATTGGAAATTATAAAAATGTGAAATAATGTCAGTAATATACTATCTCATACATGGCCCTCATAATCATAAACAAATATCATAGAACATATTTATTATACCTAGCTGCACTTATGACTGTGAATAATAATAGTCTCCCATCATAGCATTACTTACAGAAAAGGCACAACATAATGCTTTCCAAAACATAAAATACCCTCTGTGGAGAAATACTACACAAAGATGGTCTCCCCACCATGAAAAGAGTCTAACAACATGGAAATCATCACCACTCTACTTATCTCAAATAATAATATCAATAATATAAGAGGTAAATTGAACACTGGTCTGATCCACCTCAGACTAATTCTCCTAGACTCCCAAGTGCAACTACTTTAAAAGAGCCACCGAATTTCACTCTTTTGATGATTCTTTCATACCCAGGGCCAGAAATTTTATACATAAAGAATCATTGAATACATTCTCCTTTCTTGGGGTATATGAATTGTTCAAATAAAAGGACTATAGGAACTCAACCTAATGACTTTGATAGAGATTCAAATATTTTTGATAGGATATATAACTTAGGATTTTTTTATTAGAATAGATGTTAAGCCTTTCTCTAAAAATGTAATGTCACCCTCATTTAAGGGAATTCATGGAAACTATGAGTTCAAGATCATGGATTGGATAATTATTTTTGTGTGAAAAAATATTTATAGAGAAATAATTATAGATGTGATTAACCTATATAAGAACAAAACCCAAACCTGAATCTAATGCGTAAAAAAGACCACATATCCCAAACTTCCCTCTAGAAGTGTCAACACTGGCCCATAATTTAAAAAGTTGATTCATCTCAATGAAAGAACTATGAAACATATTAACTCAAATGAACTTTACTATTTTACAAGTGGGGGTGGTCATTGGAGAAAATAACATTTAGAAAGTATTGACAAGGAAGTGGTAATACCCTACTCAACCCATGAATATTAGAATCTCAAAAGAGTTTTGTGGTTGTTCCAAGTAATAAAAACTTCAAGCTTCTTAGGATAAACTAAAATACATTGTTATGAGACCGCATTATTGAAGAAATTAACTTCCCCAATATGGAAACGAATTTTTTGAAATATTTTCTTAAATTATCCCATATCTCAAAATGTTCAGAAATATCCTCAAATTAGGCACATGATTCTCCTCAATTTTTCAGTAAACCAGGATGTCATCCGCAAAGAGTACAGTGAAGGCTTCATGGTAATCATGGAATATAATGTTAATCAACACTATGAAAACATTATAGAAATTGGTTATAAAAACATTCATAAAAATATAATCATAGTATCTATACCTACTCCTAATGGTGATTTTTGGGATGTTAAGTTCTTTAATTATCTTCTAGTGGTAGCTAGACTGATGATCACTAATCAAGATCCAATTTTACCTTTTCAAATGTCAAAAAAAATCATCTATTAGATGCAACACATAATTTTTATTTACTGTAACTCAGATGATCTTTTAGTAATCAACACATAACCAAATAATACAATCATATTTCTTAGCAAATAGAATAGGCCCCACCCAAGGTGACACACATGGACATATGAAGTGTTTCTCTAAAAAATTATACAACTGATTCTTAAACACTTTCAGTTCAACTGGTTCTATTTGGTAAGAAGTAATAGAAAATGGTTGGGTAACATGTACTAAATTGATAGAAATTTCCATCTCTCTTACCAGTGGAAATATAGATAAATCAGAAGGAAAAACCATCGGATAATCAACAAAAAAAATAGTGGGATATCATAGCTCTAGGAATATCGCTCCAAGTCCAAAGAAAACGTAAATATTACCCAACAAAAATTTGGAAAATAGGGTTTGGTTCTACTCGATCTTGGGTCCCAGTCTATCTGGATGACACAGAGCTCCCTAAAAGTCATGGTAAAGGATACCCACCAGAGATGACAGTCAATTTTATCTTGATGAGAGATCATCCAATCCATCCTAAGAATGATTTTAGGAGATTATATTTCAAGGAACAAAAAATTCTAGGTAAGATCAATCACTAATAAATAAAAAAAATAAATTGAAGAACATACTCTTTATTTGTGCCAAGGGGTGTAGTAATAACCATCACATAAGATAAAATCTTCGTATGAATGGTTAGAAAATAAAAAACATAAGTCAATGTGAATGAGTGAGATGTATCATTATCAAACAAATAAGTCAATAAGTATGAAGATATAGTGACAATACCTCCCATATTCACTGGACCTATATCAAATTCCTTTGGAGACTCTCTACTATATAAGGAAGCTTTTTTATGGAGGACTAAAGATATAACCCCTATTTTATTGAAGTATTTGACTTCCCCACAATAATTTTAGGTTCCAATGATCCCATGTAACTATTTAGGGAATAAAATATATAATATAATTTCTAAAAGTGACTTGAGTGCCTAGAGGAATTGAAGATCTTGGGTTCCTCATTGTAAACCTGTTTTGAATACCCAACCATGCCCCCACAAGAATAAATTCAAAGGGATTCTACCAGGCACTAAAGGATGTCTGGAAGAACCCTTATAGTGAGAACCACCTCGAGACCCATCATGAATCCTCTTTCCTTTAGAATAATTCATAGAACTTCCATGAGGAGAAAACCAAACTCCAATAAACCCTCACATACCAACCAATTCAAGATCAAACATCAATTATCTATATAACACATTCGCATATGAAGTCATATTTGTCATGAAAAACTATGATTAAATATAATATTCAATTAACATATCAAATCTTCAAGACTTAATCTTCTTAGTAGTCACAATATCAAGAATAAGTTATTCCATATCAATAAATCAATTTCCATACTAAGTCATTATCTTGTCACTTTTCATGAGAATAATAAATTCCATTTACTTTTCAAAAACCATAGAATCTGGATAGAACTTTTCAGTAAAATGGACCTTGAATTTTTTATAATCCAATAATTCATGCTTCTTGTCCATCAACATTGAATCTGACCACATTCTTCAAGGACCCTAAATCTTAATGAAAACATTATTCAATTTAATCGAATTATTTATTTCTAAGAACTCAAAAATCCACTCAATTCCTTTCAAACAATCCTTAGATTCTTATGGATCATTAGAGCCTTATGGATAATAAGTATTTATGCATGAAATTTAGATTCACCCCTTCATGGTTCCATGATAGGATCCTGGATAGAAATCGGTGTGGCTAACAATCCAAGAGCTTGGATAACACACACTAGTATATCAATGAGATTCTAATTAATTAGATGGTTTTCTTACCGAGGTCCACCAGTAGAACCCTCCTAAGGTTAGTTCAAATTTATTATCGAATCTGTAATTCTTCACACAATAAATAGAAAACAAGAAAAATATTAACAGGGTAATTCAAATCAACAACTCAATTGGGAGTAAAGATTCTATGATTTGTTTTTCAGAACACTCTAATCATATAGGGAAAAGACTAGAAATAGATCCATATTCTCATCAAATACACTTTCTCTACCACCCATTATTAATGAAGGATTGTTATAACAAGTGATAGCCATACAATCACTCATAACTACCTCCCAAGTCCCATCCATCTTACCTATTATTTTACAAGACAACCCCGACCACATATTGACTTCATAAAAATATGATCAACCTTCAACTCTGATGCCAATTTTTCACAAACCATCATGGAAAACCTAATACCCAAACACCAGAGATAGTACTCACATATCCTGAAGGGTGTTACCGATCCCCATAGGTTGGGGACTGTCACATGGCATCATTGATGAATAAATATAGAGAAGGTTTGATAGAAATAGAATAAGATAACAAGATACAAGTTAGTATGTGAACACTTCTTAAAAAGAATGTACTGGAAGTCAAAAAGTTAAAATAGTGTCCAAAATGATTGATAAAAACCCAATTGACCACCAACCTAAACTACCATAAAAAACTAAAAAAGTCTCAAAACCCAGTGCAAAAAAGTGGAATTCATCTCCATTGGTCACCACCATCAGTCCATAGTCTAAAGGATCAATAAAATCCACCACCTCTATGTGGAAAATTTCTTATTCTCAAACATATAATACAAAAATCTACAAATTATTAAGCATAAAGGTAGGGTGTGAGCCATAAATCCTAGTAGGGTCTCACCAAGTGTTCCATAATAGATTCTATGACAATAAACCAATAATTCTTTAAATTTAAATAAAATAGTTCATGGAATAACATAACATCTAAAAATTCAAAACAAAACATGTATTCTTTTCAATAGATGGAAACATTTCAAAATGTCTAAATTTTTTATGAAATAATTTATATAAATAATTTGGAATGATTAAAACAGTTCTATTATCAATGGAATATATAATCAAATAAAAAAACAAGAACCATGATTATCTAACTTGATGTTTGTTAATTTATTTATATATTTTCTTTACACTTCTCCAATTAGAGATCATGACTAATAATGAATGCACACATCCATCAAGATTAGGATGAATAGGAATCATCAATATCCCATCAGTGATAATCATGTTGAACTAGGTTTTTATTAGATTATTCATCTTTAATCCATTCCTATGGGATCATGATCCTATCATGATTTTTTCAATTAACCCACTAACTTCCCAATATCACAAGTGATAAATCAATTAAAAATAGTGGGAAATAATTTCATTTCAAATCAATCATTATTTACAATTCAATTTCCCAATTTTCTATTCCAATATGCCAATTCAATTTAAAACCAAAATGTATGTTTTATATAATTTAATTAATTTTCAATACAAAGAAATTCATGGGTTTTAAACATTTAAATTTAATCACCTGTTGAAAAAAATCTCAAATCACTTCATTATTCCCATCATAAAATTGATTTCTCAAAATTTGATCCATCATTTTGAAAAATAATTCCACTATTCCAATTCCATTAGGATTTGGGATTTTTTTAAAATTCCATGACAATTAAAATTTGGTAATAAAATAATTCCAAATTATGATTTTATAAATCAATTGAAATATATATCAAAAAAATATTGAAGATCAAGTATTCAATTTCTTTGGAGAACACAAATGGAATGATCAACCTTTAATCACATAAATCAAATGATCAACACCCATAATAGGGATGCCAATGATGATTAAAGGTGAGGAATATATACAAATGAAATCATGAATGAAGATCTAACAATACATGTATTAGATCCATTGAAAAATATTTTATATTCACCAAGAATATAAATATTTAATACTCTCTAATGAGGAGAGAAATGAAGTTTGGAATAAGACACAAAAGAGGAGATCCACTTACCGAAGATGGATTATATCTTCAACCAACACTTTTATTTTCCAAAGGAAAAGGTTGGAGAATCCAACATCTCTTTTTGAGAGACTTAAGAGAAGGAAAAATTTTATCAAGGATGAATTTTTAGATTAAGATCATAAAATAGTTGGATTTGGTAATTTTAAAATAAAATTTTCAACCTAAAAATCCCGCATACACAGTTAACGTGAGGGGGACACATTGTTAGAGGAAATCATGAATAAAATGTGCTCCAAAACTGATTGGGGAACACAGTTTCCTCAAGGTGGGAGAAAATTTGGGGAAATAATTCCATAACCATGCATTCCCTACAGTTTAAGGGGATTACAGTTTCCATTGGGGGTATAGTTTGGTGGAACTGTGCTCCAACCATGCACAAACCATCCCCCCAAAATTCACAAGTTCTCCCAAAACAACCCTAAAGAAAATGAAAATAATTAAATGATATCAAAATAAGGGTCAGTGAATATCTGAACACTAGTAATGAGATGTTATAAAAATATCCTCAATCTTGGTATAAAAGAGTAACTATATTTATTTTTAAAAAATATTTTGATAAAGGAATGGTTGATCCTACATTGTTTATTAAGAAATATTTTAATGATATTTTGGTCATACAAATTTATGTTGATGATATTATATTAAGACCTCTAAATTAAAATCTATGTAATGAATTTCAAAAATTCTTGACTTCTAAATTTTATATGATTATGATGGGGGAATTTAAATAAATCCTTGGTTTGAATTTTTCTCAATGAAATGATTTAATTTTAATAAATAAATATTTATTTATGATATTTTTCTTATAATTATCAAATATTGGTAACACTCCCATGATTACTTTTTGGAAGTTATATTTAGAAAAATATAGAAAATACGATTATGTTAAAACCCATAGAGGAACGGTTTTACGTCTATTATATTTAATCTCTTATAGACCTAAATTAATGTTCTCAATTTTCATGTCTACCATATATCAAGGGTTTTCCCATTAAAGTAACATTACTTAAATTAAAAGTATCATTATATATGTTAAAACTTCTTTTAATCTTGGTTTATTTTAGCATACAAAACTAAATTTTATTTAAAAATAAATTATGGTTATGATTTTGGTGGATAAAAAATCTACGTAAATATTTATTCCGGTATTTTTCATTTACATGGTGAATTTTTACTTTCATGGGATTCAATGAAAAAAATTCTATTGTTATTTCAACTTCTGAATCTGAATATATATTTTCCGCATCACATTGTGATAAATATTTATGGATTAAGAAAAATATTTCAAAATTTGGTTTTGTTTTTGATAAGGTTCATATTTTATATAATAATAATAATAATAATATTTTTATTTCTCAAAATCCCTTACAATAGTCTAATACTAAACACAATGATGTTAAATTTCGCTTTTTAAGATATCATGTTTAAAAGAGAAATATAAACCTCAAATTTATATCTATAGAAAATAAAATTCTGCTATATTTACTAATCCTCTAGATATTAAAAGCATTATGAAAATAATTTTTAAACATGGTATGATGGATATTTAAATCTATATTATTATTTCATGAATTTTGGGGGTGTTTTTGTGTGTTTATATGATGAAATTTTCAGATCTAGGAAATCTACAATCAGTTTTCTAGATTAATATTTCTTAATTTATATACATATTTATGAATTATATTAAAATTTTAATACTATTTATACATAATAGATATTTTAACTTAACTTATAAACTTTTATTTTTTATAAAAATATTATTTTACAAATGGTTTCTCATTATTTTTTAATTAAAAAAAATTAAAAATATTCTCAGTTTAAAGTGGCCCCTTGACACATGTTTTAAAATATACATTCATTGAAAAGTTTTTCACAATTTTTATATTTATTATTAAGAAATATAATTGATTAAATAAATAGTGAATTAAAATTATTAATTTTAAAGAGATAATTCTTCTATTGAAAATTTATCTGTTTAATAATTTCAAAAAGGGGGTGATGTTTTTATTTGAAATTATACTTAGTTTTGTAATTATCAAAAAGTGGGAGAATGTTGAGTGGATTCTTGAACCATTTTATACTTTTAATAATTAAAAATATTTATTTGTTTTATTCATCCAACATAATTATTTAAAATTTTAATACCTTGTTTTGATAATAATTGTAACGCCCCGACCCCGGTTACCCAGAGTTGGTGCATTATTACATAACATTGGCATGATCAGAAATAATCAAGTCTCGAAATACCGATTTGTTTAGTAGTTTTGGAAACACTTGATATATTCATAAGTCTTACATTACATCATAAAGTAAAAAAAACTACAACAACATCTTGTCTTCATATCCCCTCATACTATCCCTGCAGGTCATTTATAAATTACTTCTTGGAATCCTGGGAAAAATAAGACATAGAAAGGGGTGAGCTCATATTCTTAGTAAGAATAAAAATACAACAGAAACTTTCATAAATAAGCATAAACATTTAAGGAAATGTATAACTAAAGCAAAAGCCTTTTAAACATGAACTTCATCATAATATGGCAAAGATAAAATGAAATAATGCCATTTAATTATTCACATGGATATTCTACTAATCTAATAATCACATGCAATATCAATAACAAAATTAATAACAAGGGAATGCATAATGCCAATCTTTAAATTTTGTGTCAAGGCCTCGTGCAAAGACCTAAGGGATAACTGTAACCGAAACCCAACCCGGAGAGCCTTTGTAACTGAACTCGAACACCGAGTGCCTCTAATAACAAGACACCAACCCGGAGTGCCTCTAATAACAGGAAACCAACTCAGAGTGCCTCTAATAACCAGACACCAACTCAGAGTGCCTCTAATAACCAGACACTAACTCGGAGGGTCTGCTGTAACCGGACCCCAACCCGGAACATACTAGTCCGACACATTCATCTTAAGAAGAGGATGAAATATAACATAAACATTCATATTGAAAATAGCATACGAAATTTCAATACTTTACCCATAAACCATGAATGGTATAAGAATAACACATCCATAGTCAAACATAGCACAAAACCTTCAACACAATATGGAAGATTAGTATCATGATAAATCAACTTCAAAACAAGTTTAAAATCTATTAAAGGATATTGACATGGATGAAAATGATTTGTAAAAATATTTGAGAGAAATACAACTTTTTCATGAAAACATTTAAAAGTCACAAAATTTAGAAAATCATTCATTTAAATAAAATTTTGAATCATAGTGTCCCATACCACTTTGAAACTTTTGAAAGGAATTATCATTTTAAAAACACTGAATTCCATATAAATAAATCCTTAAAAACCATTTTGAATACATGGACATTAATGAGGAAGATTTTGAAGAATAACTATTTAAAACATTTGAAATGATTTTTTAGTATAAAAAAGTCCCTTAAAAGAATCCCTTTTAATACTCTTTCATAAAACATGGACATGGATAATAAATATGTCCCAGTAGATACTTACGTAAAAACAACACCGGATAATAAAGAGATTGTGAAATTAACCCTTACCAATTTGGTAACTTACGAAACATACAACCTATGAAAGAGGTAACATACAATGAATATGTAAATACACATAAATTAAAGTGTATTACACAAAGAATACAATTATGGTCAGTACATACACCACACAAAAGGTAATAGTGGAAATATGGCATGAATCTCACGAGAATAAGGACGGAGATGAAAACCCGTTACCTTGTTATTTTCCTTGGTTGAGGGTAGGTTAAATGACATTATAATGGTAAAATAATTTTTATTAAGTTATACAAGAATCATATACATTAATATGATATCATATATGATCTTTTAACACTGCTTTGCTAATAATATCTTTGTATTATCGTCGTTTCAGGTGTTAACTTACTCGTTTTCTTTTATCTGTCTTGTTATATAAGCCATGTTTGTTATGGATAAGTTTTTATATTATTCATATACAGAATGATATCAAGTCTTTTAACATTATTTTTAATCATCAAATGAGAATTAAACTTGAATGGATACGATGGAGAATGAATCTCATCGCGTTCGTGGAGACGGTAGTCCGTACGTACGCACGAGCGACAATATCATTATTTTGATATTAAAATAATATATAAATGGATGATATATCATATATACAGAATAATTATAATGTTATATTTATTATTTACATGAATTATACATCATTATTATACCCATACAAATAATAATATTTTGAATAACAATTACACCACGACGTGGAGACGGTAAGCCGTACGTACGCACGTATGGTGACATGTCATTCAAAGGATGGATAAAATATTTAATATGGTTGTACCATATTTATAATAACATC
Source organism: Viscum album (assembly GCA_963277665.1). Lineage (NCBI taxonomy): Eukaryota > Viridiplantae > Streptophyta > Magnoliopsida > Santalales > Viscaceae > Viscum > Viscum album. Next base: position 616,204,971 of record OY728128.1, read on the forward strand.
ACAGTATATATAATGTACTATAGTTATTATTTTATAAAGGAAATAACAAAGAAAGAAGATGTTGAAGAAGAAATTAACTTGAAAAAGGGTGGTGAAATCATTTTCTTTTCTTCGGGTTCTTCCTTTTTATTTGATCAAAAGGGATCCTTAGTTTGGCTTTATGATAAAAATAATGCCTCTAGGCTGAAGTGAGGGAAGTTGACAGAGTATTTGGGCAGGGGTTGGCCGAACCAAAAGGCTTTGATGGTGTGAATAATTGTTTAGAAGTGGTGTCCTTTTATAAGGGCGATGAGGGGCTTTTTATGAAAAACTTAAAGTATTAATTTATAATAAATTCATATTCGGTTTCTAATGGCTTAAAAGTTGATTATTCAAATTATAAGGTGAATATGGGTCTAAATCCTTTCAACCAATAGATTTTAGATAGGTTTGGGTCATTATATTAACCTTACCCTTTAGTTTTAACTCTTGGTTAATTAGTTTAACACTTACCATGTCACTTTGTATTTTTATAATATATAGTTAATAAAATTACTATATACATCCAAGAGACCCCAAGTGGTCCATTAATGATAAAAATATCATTATATAAGTCCTTTGGCCAATCCGTATATTTTTAGTAATATAATATCAATTAATAATATAATATTTGTTTTAAAAACACTTTTATGTCAATTTTGAAAATGTTTAATAATTGATTTTTGTTAGAATCTTAAAAATATTATTAATTCGAATAAAATTAATTTAAGAAATACTAAAATGTTATATTAACCAATAAAATTCCTGTATGTCATCAAAACTTTTAAATTATATTTTTTTTAACATTTATAATACCAATTATTTGATTCTTTCCTTAATATGGAAAATATTGCATCATTATTGTGTCATATATATTTTTAATTTTTCAATGTCTAAAAATTATAAATAAAATACCATTATGTAGGAAATATTTTTATATTTCTAATGAATATTTATAAACGAAAATATAATATATATAACCCTATGTAAAAATTGTTTTTCTAGAAGATATATGCTTATGTTATTTTGTATTTACTTTAACTTAATTAATATATAGTGTCATTATCACATACAAGTGGATCCATGGGGTCCCAAAATCGACCCAAATATGCCCATGGTCGGACATGTATCAACCAATAGGGTTAAGACATGTTTTAGGGTAATTTATTATTATTATAATATAATTTTTTACCCTTATTTACAGGATTTACCGTTTAACCATGGTAATTAAAATATTTACCGAAGTAATTATTCAAAATGTATAAAAATAAAAGTTATATATTTAAACAATTTGGACATCCTGATTCTAAATATAGAGTTCATTTTTCTAAATTCAAAACACAGAAGTGGCAGAATTTAATTTAAAATTAATTCCCGCTGTCAAAACAAAAGCGTGTTTTTAAGGAATAATAACTATCAAAAGATTGACACTTGTTTATGTCCGGTTTAATTGTAAAATTATGTCCAATGACCAAAATTGTATTAAATGGTAAAAATATATTATAAATATACTTTAAAACCACTCAAATTCATAATTTTTCACTATTAATTATTTTGTTTAAAAAAGTTGTTTTTAATTAAAATTTAGTAATTTTCACTATTCATCAAAATATAAAAGTTATCCGAAAGTACCAAAATTTTACCCTAGGCTAATTTCGATATTCCAAATCTGAAAATGAAGTCCATTTTGGGAGATAAAATTTATAAAATATCAAAAAGTGGGTATTACTATTCATAACGACTATTTTGATTAGTTGTGGTGTGTGTTAGATCTCGAAGTTGCGTACAACACACACTACTGTATTATTGAAAGAGAATCATCTTGTAACACCCGAGACTTTTATGTTATATAAATAATCAAAGGAATATTTTTATACACAACACTTTCTTGGCTTTCTTTACACGAAATCGAAACCTTCCTCGATAGCATGCGTCGTACGCAATACTGAATTTCACTAAACAATGATATGCCATTAAAATATTATTAAAACTAGACGTTATGAATATTAATAACCACTTTTTGAAATTTTTTAAATTTTATTTTTCAAAATGAAATTCATTTTTGGATTCGGAATATCGAAATTATCCTTGGGTGAAATTTTGGTATTTTTCTGAAAACTTTCAATTTTCAATGAATAGTGAAAGCACTAAGTGGTAGTTAAAAAACTGAATTTTTCATAAAACTTAATTTTACCACTTCTGTGAGTGGAATTTCGAAAATCCAAGAGACACGGTTGATGTCAGTAAGTAAAATGTGGTTCAATGAGAAGAAAATAATTTTTTGGTGAATAGTAACTTTTTACTTTTTTTTACCACGGTTAAAAGTAAATAGGGTAATTAAGGATAAAAATGATATTATTATTACCCTAACACATGTAATAATTCTATTGGAAAAGTGTAATTCGAACAAAAACAACTTTAGGAATAAAATATGACCATTTAGGCCCACTTGGATTAGATTAGAACATTTATTATTAATTTATTTAAAGAAGAGTTAAAATAGTTAAAATCAAAGTTTAATAAGTAAATCATTTTTAATACGGGGTTATACATAAGATAAATTCGACTATAAATATTAATTAGAAAGATAAAAAGACTTCATACATAATGGTATTTTATTTTTAATTTTTAGACATTAAATAATGTAATTTATTTATGACACAAAGATGATGCAGTAATTATCTTATTAATGAAATATTGACATAATTGATGTTATAAACACCAAAATAAATGTAATTTGAGTCTTTTTATGAATTAAACTAATTTTCTAGATTAATATGACATGTTAGTATTGAGTTAATTAACTTTTTTTTTACTAATAATTCTGTTATGATTTTTACAAAAATTAATTACTAAATAGTGTCAAAATTAACATAGAATAGTTTTTAAAACAAATATTATATTAGTAATTGTTATTTTATTCCTAAAAGTCTAAGGTTTGGCCAAATGACTTAGAAAAGGTTATATATATTAATAATAAACAACTTGGGGTTCTTTTGGCTGCTTATAGTATGTTTATTAACCTTATAGTATAAGAACACAAGAAGACACGGTAAAAGTAAAATTATTTAACTTAATGTTAAATCTAAATGATATGGTTAAAATAGGAACCTAAACTTGTCTAAATTCAATTGGATGAGAGGATTGCGACCCATCCCCAGCTTAGCTTCGAAATAAATAAATTTGGAGCTATTTAAAACCGAACTTGACTTTATAATAAAATAATATTTCTAGTTTTTCCAAAGGAGCCTCTCTCCTCCCTTATAAAAGGGCACCTCCTCCCCCTCTTCCTCACACCACTTTGAGCCTTCAAGCTCGGACAACCCCTGACAATATCTTCTCTCCACTCACCTAGAAACATCCTATAGGTTCTGGTCTTCTTCAAAGACCTATTTTAGTGCCCTAAAAGGAGGTCTCAAAGAAGCACTTCAAAGAAGAGGTAATGTCTGTTACCGATTCTTTCATCTTTATTTCTTCTTCCACCTTTTCTTCTTTAGTTGTTTCATTATGAAGTAATAACATAAGTATCACTCATATACTGATATGTTATTATAAGTATGAAACAACCCTATTTCACCATCTATCCATCCTATATAAAAAGAAATCACCGCGCGTGTGTACGTACGGAATACCATCTCCACGTCGTGGTGTAATCTATTTTCCAACACCACCTTACTTGGATGGGTATAATGGTGTAAATAATGAATATATATGACTATTATAAAGTGATACAGATTCTAAAATAGTATACATACACTCCAATACAATTCCACGATCATAGGAACGATATCATCACTCGTGCGTACGTACAGAATACCGTCTCCACGATGTGATGCGACTCGTTCTACATGATCTTCATTTCATAATGATTATATAAATGAATTTAATGAATGAATATGATATATATTACACTAATACAATTCTGGAAATGAGGTATGTATAACCTAAAGAGAAGAATAAGAATTTATTCAACAAAACACGCATAAGAACAAAAAGTTATAAACACCCAAATAACAAGTAGAAATGAAATATTACTACTAAGAAGCTAAGAATATGACCATATATGATATCATAAAAATAAGAATGATTCTTTAATAAGTCAATCCCATTATTTAAATAATTATACAGGAGGTTCAGACTCATACAAAGCATATCGGACCTAAGGTAAGGGAAATATCACAATCTCATTTTTATCCGAGATTGTTTATACTTTGGTATTTATTGGGTTGTATTTTATCATCCAAATACATGTTTCCTAAATATTTAATATTATTTCCATCCACCTACAATTTTTTAAATCCAATTTTACCCTTCGGTTAGTTTTTAGTAAAAGATATGAAAGGAATCTTTTGTCGTTTTTCATACAAGGTACTTTTTGACTTTTCCGAAAAAAGTACGAGAAGAATGTTTTTTTAACTTTTACGGAATGAATGGATTTTTAAAAAATTATTTCCTAGAAGCTTCCTTTACATGTTTTAAAGTTTATTTTTAATCAACTTGTTTTAGTTTATTATTGTATGACATGTTAAGAAAGGAAAAGTGTTTTTGAAGTAGAAAGGATATTTTCCTCAAGAATGGAGTTCAAGTGTTTTATCAAAATTATTTTCCATCTAAGATAATATAGGGTTCTGTTTCTATCCCTATTATTACATGGATTTGATTATGTTGTGATGGAAATATTTTTATGAATTCTTTTATCTTATATGAATTGTTTTATGATGTCATGTTGTTTAAGAATACCATTTTTACAAATGGGTTATGCAATGATGTATGATTTATGATTTGGTGGCACACATAAGAATGGTATCATTATGAGATGGGTGGTACCTATATCTCCCTCCAATGCATTAGGTAAAGATTTTATATCTCATGAGATAGACATGGCTGGAACGGTAGGTTATACCGGTTCAGTGAAACAGGATTGAAACGAGGAGTGAACTCGATTCAGAAATAGACTTTGTCCACTAAGATAGTCTTGGAAATGAGTCTTGACTAATAAGAAATGATTCTCTATGATTATGTGTGTATTCCACAAAGTTTCATGTTTTAAGTTATGATTATTGGGATTACATTTTACTACTATGATTTATCCCATTTTATGAAATTATGATCTCTTTTGCAGGTTAAGATTTCCAAAAGTTATGTGCTTATGTATATGATGTGATTGATATTTCTTTTGTTTACCCTTATTGAGCATTTGAGCTCACCCTTTTGTATGTTTTATTTCCCCAGGTGAGGAAGAAGGTTATTAAGTAGAATATGCCAAAAAGGGACTCTGGATATGATGAAATAAATGGGAGGCAAAGTATATGCTTTATGAACCAGTTGTTTATGTTTCCCAGTTTCTAAAGACACTATACCTATACGGTCCTTTCTTGGTTTTGTTATATGTTGTAATAAGTGTGCTTCAATTCTGAAGTAATAACAATGTATGTAAATTATCGGTCGTTATAGTTGGTATCAGAGGAAAGTTATAGTCAACCTTTGGAAACTAGGATGTGAAAGCCTTAGTAAGAACCCTAAGGATAAGTCTAAGAATAGAACACAATCTTAGTGTTTTAGAAATGTCCATGAATAACCTAGGATAAGACCTTAAGTGTGAAATTTTATTCTTGATTATGTGGTTTTCCTATTATAATTAGTGTTTCTCACACTATTCTTCTTGGTTTTAGTCAATGGCTGGAACCCAAAGGAACCGTGTTAATGCGGAATGCGATGGGCAATGCAATGATTGTCCCCCTGAGCAACCAAACGTTATGGGAGATGGAATGGAAAATCTTGTAGCCATGCTCACACAACTTTCTCAAGCTATGAATCATGCAGGACTTCCAAACGAGCAATGGAAGGAGCAACATTCTGTTGAATCCTTCATGAGATAGCGCCCACCTTCATTCAGCAGGTCTACTAATCCATTAGTTACTGAACAATGGATTAGTACTACTGAAAATATATTTTCAGTTCTTCAATGTTCTGATCATGATAAAGTCATCGTAGCAGTGTATCGTTTGGAAGGTGATGCTGATCAATGGTGGAATATTATTAAGAATACGAGGCAAAGGGATGAAATTGAGTCCATGGAATGGGACGAGTTCAAGAACTTATTTTTCAATAAGTACTTCCCTCGTATTCTCTGAACAAAGACGGAGAAAGAGTTTCTTGAACTGAAGCAAAAGGATTATGAATCTGTTGGTAACTATGAAGCAGATTTTACAAGACTTGCAAGGTACGCTTCTGGTATTATTATCCAACCTGAGAGTAAGATCGATTGATTCTTTAGTGGCTTAAAACCAAGTCTTTTAAGGGCTTTAGCCATAAGGGACTTCAATAGCTATGAGGAAATCATTCGTTGTGCTCTCAAAGTTGAGATGGAGATTGGAGTAACCCATAAGTCATATGGGTTTGATAAGAAGAGGAAAATGGAATTCAAAGGAAAATCTAAAGAGCACACTAAAAAGAAGATGAGATTTCCCTTATGCTCAAAGTGTGGAAAGAAACATGGAGGGATTTGTCTTAAAGGGACAAGTAAATGTTTCAAATGTGGAAAGGAAGTTCATCGGGAATTTGAATGCCGCGATGATGGGTAGAAGATGTCTAATGATGCAAACAAAGGAAGGGATACATAGAATGAACCTACTACACTTCAATGTTTCAAGTGTAAGGAGATGGGACATTATTCCAATAAATTCCCTAATCCAAGGGTTGATGATGATGGTCGACGTCAACAAACTCTTAAGGCTAAAGATAAAGGAAAGTCCCATGCAATTTCTATCAGCGATGTGGAGTACAATAATGATGTGATGAAAGGTACACATACCATCCACTCTAAAGTAGCAAATGTTTTATTTGATTCTGGATCCACCCACTCCTTTATTTCTGAAGAATTTTCTAAGGGTATCACTGTATTACCTCAACAATTAGATGTTGAGTTAGCTATGACAACACCTAATGGCACAACAGTCGCATCAAATGTTTATAATTCTTTTCTGATTGAAGTTTGTGGGAAAGTGCTTCCTGTAAATCTTGTGATCCTTCCTATAGTGGAATTTGATGTGATTCTTGGCATGGATTGGCTTTCTCTACATGGAGATCATATCAATTGCCAAAGAAGGGAAGTCACATTTCATATTCTAGATCAATCTATGATTGTCTATCGATGCAAGGATGAACATAACCTTCCAGTGGAAATTTCTTCCATTTTATGGGTATTGATTCCACTAAATGAAGGTTATTTATCTCAAATGGTTGGTGAGAAACTCACGATTAAGAATATGCCAATTGTATGGGAGTTTGATGATGTCTTTCTGGAGGAATTACCAGGTCTTCCACCAAATCGCGAAGTTGAGTTTTCAATAGAACTCGTACCAGGTGCTTTGCCTATTTCAAAGACACCTTATAGAATGTCCCTAATTGAGTTGCAAGAATTGAAGAAGAAACTCCAAGAGAATCTTGATAAGGGGTTCATACTCCCTAGTGCGTCACCTTGGGGAGCACCTGTTCTGTTTGTTTTGAAGGAAGATGGATCAATGAGACTCTGCATTGATTATCGAGAACTTAACAAGATCACTATCAAGAACAAATATCCTCTCCCGCGCATTGATGACCTATTTGACCAACTATGCGGAGCTCAATACTTTTCTAAGATTGATCTTCGTTTAGGGTATCATAAATTAAGGGTAAAAAGGGAGGATATACCAAAGACGGCTTTCCGTACAAGGTATGGACACTATGAATTTATAGTGATTCCATTTGGTCTTACTAATTCCCTTTCTATCTTCATGGATCTAATGAATAGAGTCTTTAAATACTATCTTGATCAGTTTGTGGTAGTCTTTATAGATGATATTCTTGTCTATTCAAAGAGCAAGGAAGAACATGAAGATCACTTGAGAATTATATTGAAGAACCTGAGAAAGGAGAAGCTTTATGCCAAATTTACCAAGTGTGAATTTTTGCTTCAAAAAGTTGCATTTTTGGGTCACATAATCTCAAAAGAGGGGATATCTGTTGATCCAGCAAAAACAGAGGTTATCGAAATATGGTCGAGACCAACAACAGTAACCGAGATCCGATGTTTTCATGGTTTGGCTGGATATTATCGACGTTTTGTGAAATATTTTTCACGATTATCTAATCCACTCACCAAGTTGACTCAGAAAGGAGTTAAGTTTGTTTGGACGGAGGAATGTGAATAGAATTTCAAGGAGTTGAAAAGAAGGTTATCCAGTGCACCTGTGCTCACACTTCCTTGTAGTGGAGAAATGTTTGTGATCTACAGTGATGCATCCAAGAAGGGATTGGGGTGTGTTCTTATGAAAAATGATATGGTGATAGCTTATGCCTCACAACAGTTGAAAATCCATGAGCAAAATTACCCAACACATGATTTGGAGTTAGCAGCGGTAATCTTTTCATTAAAGATTTGGAGGCATTACCTTTATGGTGAAAGGTGTGATATATATACTGATCATAAAAGTTTAAAGTATATTTTCACACAAAAGGATCTGAATATGCGCCAAATAAGATGGTTGGAGCTGGTTAAGGATTACGACTTCTCAATCCATTACCACCCTGGGAAAGCACACAAGGTGGAAGATGCATTAAGTCGACAAGACCATGCTAGTTTATCCATGATGAGGATCACAAAAGATCCAATATTTATGGATTTACAAAGGATGGATCTTGGAATTATAATGAAAGGGGAAGAATCATATCTTTCTCAAATGAATGTTCAACCATCTATACATGTGAAGATTAAAGAGGCACAGAAAGAAGATGTCGAGTTACAAAAGAAGGTGAGAAATGTTCCTGAATTCAACCTTGATTGTGATGGGACAATAAAGTTCAGGAATCGGGTTTGTGTTCCTCCCATCGCAGAATTAAAGAAGGAGCTGCTGGATAAGGCTCATAGTTCTGCATTCTCTATTCATCCTGGAAGCACGAAGATGTATAGGGACCTGAAAGAGTACTTCTGATGGGATGGCATGAAAAGAGATGTTGCTGAATATGTCTCCTGATGCTTGGTTTGTCAGCAAGTTAAAGCTAAGAGACATAAGTCTAAGGGGATGTTACAACCATTACCCATACCCGAATGGAAATGGGAAAACATCACTATGGACTTTTTCACAGGACTTCCTAAAACATCCAAAGGCAATAATGCTATCTGGGTCATAGTTGATTGTCTTACAAATTCTGCACACTTCATTGCTATTAGAGAGGATTTCTCTCTGGATCAGCTTGCTAGGATATATGTAAAGGAAGTGGTAAGATTGCATGGAGTACCACTTTCTATTATATCTGATTGGGATCCGAGATTTACCTCGAAGTTCTGGAGAAGTCTTCAGCATACTCTGGATATGGAGTTGAGTTTCAACACTGCTTATCATCCTCAGACAGACGGCCAGTCTGAGAGAACAATTCGAACTCTAGAAGATATGTTGAGACCTTGCTCTATGGATTTCAAAGGTGGTTGGGATCAACACCTACCTTTGGTGGAATTTTCTTATAATAATAGCTTTCACTCCAGTATTCAGATGGATCCTTATGAAGCTCTCTATGGAAAGAAATGCAGGACTCCAAATTGCTTGGATGAAGTTGGGGAAAAAAAGCTATTAGAACCTGATCTCATTGATGAAATGGCAGAAAATGTCAGATATATTCAACAACACATAAGAGATGCTCAGATTCGATAGTAAAGTTATGCCGATAACCGAATAGAAGACCTAGATTTTGAAGTGGGTGATAAAGTGTTCTTAAGAATATCACCCTGGAAGAGGGTTATGATATTTGGAAAGAAGGGGAAGTTGATCCCTAGATATATCGGTCCTTTCGAAATACTGGATCGTGTTGGGAAGGTAGCTTACCGATTGGCGCTTCCACCAAATCTCTCTCAAGTTCACGATGTCTTCTATGTATCTCTCCTGAGAAAGTACATACCTGATCCTTCACATGTACTCAGCTCAGAAGTTGTACCGCTGGAGCAAGATCTTTCTTATGAAGAACAACCAATAGAGATTCTGGATCGTAGCGAAAAAGTCCTATGAAACAAGACCACTCGATTGGTGAAAGTTTTATTGAGGAACCACCAATTAGAAGAAGCTACATGACAGCTTGAGGATATGATGAGGGAGAGGTATCCTCATCTGTTTGTTACAAAGTGACGAATTTCGAGGGCGAAATTCATTTTAAGGGGGGTAGAATGTAACACCCGAGACTTTTATGTTATATAAATCATCAAAGGAATCTTTTTCTACACAACACTTTCTTGGCTTTCTTTACACGAAATCGCGACCTTCCTCGATAGATTGCGTCGTATGCAATACTGAGTTTCACTAAACAATGATATGCTATTAAAATATTATTAAAACTAGCCGTTATGAATAGTAATAACCACTTTTTAAAATTTTATAAATCTTATTTTTCAAAATGGACTTCATTTTTGGATTCGGAATATCGAAATTAGCCTAGGGTGAAATTTTGGTATTTTTCTGAAAACTTTCAATTTTTGATTAATAGTGAAACCACTAAGTGGTAGTTAAAAAACTGAATTTTTCATAAAACTTAATTTTACCGCTTTTGTGAGTGGAATTTTGAAAATCCGAGAGACACTGTTGATGTCAGTAAGTAAAATGTGGTTAAATGAGATGAAAATAATTTTTTGGTGAATAGTAACTTTTTACTTTTTTTTACCACGGTTAAGGATAAAAATGATATTATTATTACCCTAACACATGTCCTAATTCTACTGGACAAGTGTAATTCGAGCAAAAACAACCTTAGGAATAAAATATGACCATTTAGGCCCACTTGGATTAGATTAGGACATTTATTATTAATTTATTTAAAGAAGGGTTAAAATAGTTAAAATCAAAGTTTAATAAGTAAATAATTTTTAATATGGGGTTATACATAAGATAAATTAGACTAAAAATATTCATTAGAAATATAAAAAGATTTACTACATAATTGTATTTTATTTGTAATTTTTAGACATTAAATATTTTAATTTATTTATGACACAAAGATGATGCAGTAATTATCTTATTAATGAAATATTGACATAATTAATGTTATAAACACCAAAATAAATGTAATTTGAGACTTTTTATGAATTCCACTAATTTTATAGATTAATATGACATGTTATTATTGATTTAATTAACTTTTTTCTAACTAATCATTCTGTTATGATTTTCACAAAAATTAATTACTAAATAGTGTCAAAATTGATATAAAATAGTTTTTAAAACAAATATTATATTAGTAATTGTTATTTTATTCCTAAAAATCTATGGTTCTGACAAATGATTTAGATTAGGTTATATATATTAACAATAAACAAATTGGGGGTTCGTTTGGCTGATTATAGTAAGTTTATTAACCTTATAGTATAAGAACACAAGAAGACACGGTTAAATCCAAATGATAAGGTTAAAATAGGAACCTAAACTTGTCTAAATTATATTTGATGAGAGGATTTCGACCCATCCCCACCTTAGATTCGAAATAAATCAATTTGGAGCTATTTAAAATTGAACTTGTCTTTATAATAAAATAATATTTTTAGTTTTTCCAAAGGAGCCCCTCTCCTCCCTTATAAAAGGGAACCTCCTCCCCCTCTTCCTCACACCACTTTGAGCCTTAAAGCTAGGCCAAACCCTGGAAATTTCTTCTCCCCACTTCCCTTGAAACATCCTAGAGGTTCTGGTCTTCTTAAAAGACCTATTTTAGTGCCCTAAAAGGAGGTCTCAAAGAAGCACTTCAAAGAAGAGGTAATGTCTGTTACCGATTCTTTCATCTTTATTTCTTCTTCCACTTATTCTTCTTTAGTTGTTTCATTATGAAGTAATAACATCAGTATCACTAATATACTGATATGTTATTATAATTATGAAACAACCCTATTTCACAATCTATTCATCCTACGGAAAAAGAAATCACCGCGCGTGTGTACGTACAGAATACCATCTCCACGCCGTGGTGTAATCTATTTTCCACCACCACCTTAATTGGATGGGTATAATGGTGTAAATAATGAATATATATGACTATTATAAAGTGATACTGATTATGAAATAGTATACATACACTCCAATACAATTCCATGATCATAGGAACGATATCATCACTCGTGCGTACGTACGGAATACCGTCTCCACGATGTGATGCGACTCGTTCTACATGATCTTCATTTCATAATGATTATATAAATGAATTGAATGAATTAATATAATATATATTACACTAATACCATTCTGTAAATGAGGTATCTATAACCAAAAGATAAGAATAAGAATTTATTCGACAAAACACGCATAAGAACAAAAAGTTATAAACACCCGAATAACAAGTAGCAATGAAATATTACTACAAAGAAGCTAAGAATATGACCATATATGATATCATAAAAATAAGTATGATTCTTTAATAATTCAATAACATTATTTAAATCATTATACAGGAGGTTCAGACATGTACAAAGCATATCGGACCTAAGGTAAGGGAAATATCACAATCTCATTTTTATCCGAGATTGTTTATACTTTGGTATTTACTGGGGTGTATTTTGTCATCCAAATCCATGTTTCCTCAATATGTAATATTATTTGCATCCACCTACAATTGTTTAAATCCAATTTTACCCGTCGGTGAGTTTTTAGTAAAATATATGAAAGGAATCTTTTGTCATTTTTCATACGAGGTACTTTTTGACTTTTCCGAAGAATGTTTTTTAACTTATTCGGCATGAATGGATTTTAAAACATTATTTCCAAGAATATTCCATTACAAGTTTTAAAGTTTATTTTTAATCAACTTCTTTTAGTTTAGAATTGTATGACATGTTAAGAAAGGAAAAGTGTTTTTGAAGTAGAAAGGATGTTTTCCTCAAGAATGGAGTTCAAGTGTTTTATCAAAATTATTTTCCATCTAAGATAATATAGGGTTCTGTTTCTATCCCTATTATTACATGGATTTGATTATGTTGTGATGGAAATATTTTTATGAATTCCTTTATCTTATATGAATTGTTTTGTGATGTCATGTTGTTTAAGAATCTCATTTTTACTACATGGGTTATGCAATGATGTATGATTTATGATTTTGTGACACAAATAAGAATGGTATAATTATGAGATAGGTGGGACCTATATCTTCATCCAATGCATTGGGTAAAGATTTTATATCTCATGAGATAGACATGGCTGGAACGGTAGGTTATACCGGTTCAGTGAAACAGGACTAATACGAGGAGTGAACTCGGTTCAGAAATGGACTTTGTCCACTAAGATAGTCTTGGAAATGATTCTTGACTAATAAAAAATGATTCTCTATGATTATGTGTGTATGCCACAAAGTTTCATGTTTTAAGTTATGATTATTGGGATTACATTTCACTACTCTGATTTATCCCATGTTATGAAATTATGATTTTTTTTGAAGGTTAAGATTTCCAAAAGTTATGTGCTTATGTATATGATGTGATTGATATTTCTTTTGTTTACCCTTACTGAGCATTTGAGCTCACCCTTTTGTATGTTTTATTTCCCCAGGTCAGGAAGAAGGTTATTAAGTAGAATATGCCAAAAAGGGACTCTAGATATGATGAAATAAATGGGAGTCAAAGTATATGCTTTATGAACCAGTTGTTTATGTTTCCCAGTTTCTAAAGACACTATACCTATACGGTCCTTTCTTGGTTTTGTTATATGTTGTAATTAGTGTGCTTCAATTCTGAAGTAATAACAATGTATGTAAAGTATGGGTCGTTATACGTCTCATGGAAGCTTGGGGTTTTGCATTATCCACTCCATAAATAAATTGCATATTCACAATTTGAAAATGCTTCTCACAAATAAAAGGTTGAAAGTAGAAAATACCTTTGTGGAAAACCCACATTGGAAATAATGTTAATAAAATTTAGCCTTAATAAGAGGGAAAGGGGAATGAAAATGTCACGACCAAATTATGATCTCAATTAGGAGAACATTGGTGGAAATTAGAGACATATAAATGGAGGAAAAACAAAAATATTTGTAGGGAGTGATTGAGGTCATCAATCACAAAGAAGTGTAAAATTGAGGGCCTCAAAGCCTTCAATCTATGTTGATTTAAAATATCATCAGTTCTACAAAACATAAGGCATTAGGATAACACATTTTTTGTTTTAATATCCCTTCACTAAAGTATAATAATTAATTTATTCCTTGAACAAGAGATGAAAAATATATACTTGACAAGTACCATCTCATCCTTTAACGAAGTTCTACCACAAACTCATCTTTCACTCTAAAAGATAATAGGACTCAAAAATAATATTCTTTTTAACCTATTCTTATAGTGTTTAAAAAAAATAAATTAATAATTCATTTAGTAGAACCATTGAAAATAACTACATTATTCAATCCAGGACATCACATGGGTCAGTGGTAGGTGATGCACCCTTGTCACCCTTCGGTTGTGGGTTCAAGTCTCGCGGCCTTGCCGGATGCGACGGGTTGCCACCCAACCTCCGAGTTGTCCTTTTTATAGAAATCCAAAAATAATATCAAACTAGACTTATCCAAAATAATTCTGTCCAAACTCACAGTCCAAAATTTATAAGGTAGGTAAACACAATGAAGATCCTTTTTCCATGTAATAGAATGTGAACACCTTCATCATGTATTCTTTTAAAACACTTCAACATCCTGAAATACTATAAAACCTTATTGATTACATTCATGATCCCTTAATAATTATAGAATACTGGATATACTCATTCTATCCAAAAATGTTGTAAACTCCAACAATGATAGAATATACAAATTATTAATTAGTTTCAAGCTGTTCAAGAATATCCAATATAATTTATCCAAATCAATCATGTATTATTCCAAAATCACTACCTTAGTATAAGAACCCTATTATGGTTTATTTTTCTCTCAACCATATATTTTCCAAAACTTTAACCTTCTATTGAGCCACTTTTCTTTGATCCACACATTCTCAAGTCCTGAATGAAATATTACTGCAGTACAATCCTTATATACTCCACTATTATTATAACTAGTACATTATTGATACAACACTTAAATAACACAATTCTCTAATAAAAACTCTAATAATCCCTTCTCATCTGTGGTAGTATCATAACTTGATTATTATCCAATAGCATCATTTGGGGCATACTATGATGATTTGGATATTGGTTCACGTAGTGTTCCAACTCCTTGCAGATGAAGCATTGTACATTTGAAACCTTTTTCATACCCTTGGAGTCACATACATGGTGTCCTTTTTCTCCACACTTATAACAAACTCCCATTCCTTTCAGGAAAGTTCCAGGGTGTTTCTTCCCATAGTTATCACATATGGGAAAATTCTTCTTTTCCCTCTTCCCTTTATCCATCTTTCTCTCTTCCATAATTTTCTTCTATTGCTTCCCTTCAAAGCCATAGGACTCGGAGAATTTTTTACTTATCTTATTAACACATGATACTATTTCTTCATATATTGAGAATACACGTGAGACTATTTCCATTATAAATGTTGGCTTAATACCCTGAAATATATGATCCTTCTTACTCTGGATAATACATATTGGTGAAGTTCACATTACTTCTACTAGGAGCCATTTCTATACAATAGCATAAACTAGGTCAGTTTTTGAATTGCAATGAATAATTCCAAACTTGTAAAATACCTAACGTAAATTGAATAGTTTATGGATATAATCCATAATCATAAAAATGTTTTCATTGAGTAAGTATATACTCATAAGCCCTTCATAATGGTTTGTAATGAAAATGAGAATTATCCTAATCATATCCCCCGGGAGTGTCGTAACCAAGAGTGCATCAAGGCCCATTGTCGTGCACCAGTTCCCGTTTGAGTCTATCTCAAAGCGGTGTTTTCAGGTTTTACCCCTAGGTACATCTATTCCAAAGCCGCCTCTACCTGCTCGTATCCAGACAGGGATGTATTGCTTGGAAAACTAACAAAATCTTTACAATACCAAAATTCTAGGAAGTTATTTTATACTAATCCACAAAGTAAATATTAGGTCTATGTGCTCTACTCGGAGTTTATCTAAATATAGCTTCCAAGGTTTGTACTAAACTTTCTCTGATACCAACTGTAACGCCCTGAACCTGGTTACCCGGATTCAGTGCATTATTACATAACATTGGCATGATCACAAAAGATCAAGTCTCAAAATAACGATTAGTTTAGTAGTCTTGGAAACACTAGATATATTCATAAGTCTTAAATTACATCATAAAGTAAAAAAACTACAACAACATATTGTCTTCATATCCCCTCATACTATCCCTACAGATCATTCATAAATTACTTCTTGGAATCCTGGGGAAAAATAAGACATAGAAAGGGGTGAGATGAAATGCTCAGTAAGGATAACAATACAGTGGAAACTTTAATAAATAAGCATAAACATTTAAGGCAATGTATAACTAAAATAAAAGAATTTTAAACTTGAAATTCATCATAATATGGAAACGATAAAATGAAATAATTCCATTTAATTATTCACATGGAGATTATACTACTTGAATAATCACATGAAATATCAATAACCACTTTCATAATAAGGGAATGCATAATGCTGAACTTTAATTTCTGTGTCATGTACTCGTGCCAAGACCTAAGGGATAACTGTAACCGGAACCCAAACCGGAGAGCCTCTGTAACCGGACTCAAACCCGGAGTGCCTCTAATAACCGGACACCAACCCAGAGTTCCTCTAATAACCAGACACCAACCCGGAGTGCCTCTAATAACCGGACACCAACTCGGAGTGCCTCTAATAACCGGACACCTACCCTGAGGGTCTGCTGTAACCGGACCCCAACCCAGAACATATTATTCCAACACATTCAACTTAAGAAGAGGATGAAATATAACATAAACATTCATATTAAAAATATCATACGAAATGTCAATAATTTACCCATAAACCATGAATGGTATAAGAATAACACATCCACAGTCAAAAATATCACAAATCCATCAACACAATATGGAAGATTCGTATCACGATAAATCAACATCAAAATAATTTTAAAATCTATTAAAGGATCTTGACATGGATGAAACTGATTTGTAAAACTCTTTGAGAGAAATACATATTTTTCAGGAAAACATTTAAAAGTCACACAATTTAGAAAACAAGTCATTTAAAGACATTATTGAATCAAAGTGTCCCATACCACTTTGAATCTCTTGAAAGGAATTATAATTTTAAAAACATTCAATTCCATATAGATAAATCCATAAAAAACATTTTGAATACATGGACATTAATGAGGAAGATTTAGAAGAATAAATATTTAAAACATTTGAAATGATGTTTTAGTAAAAAAAATTCCCTTAAAATAATCCCTTTGAAAACTCTTTCATAAAACATGTACATGGATAATATAGATGTCCTAGTAGATACTTACGTAAAAACAACCTCGGATAATAAAGAGATTGTGAAATTAACCTTTACCAATTTGGTAACTTACGAAATATACAACCCATGAAAGAGGTATCATACAATGAATATGTAAATAAACATAAATTATAGTGTATTACACAAAGAATACAATTATGGACAGTACATACACCACACTAAAGGTAATAATGTCAATTTGGCATGAATCTCACGGGAATAAGGAGTGAGATGAAAACCCCTTACCTTGTACTTTTCCTTGGTTGAGGGTAGGTTAAACTCATGTATAATGGTGAAATAATTTTTATTAAGTTATAGAAGAATAATATACATTAATATGATATCATATATGATCTTTTAACACTGATTTGTTAATAATATCTTTGTATTATCATCGTTTCGGGTGTTAACTTACTCATTTTCTTTTATATGTTTTGTTATATAAGACATGTTTGTTATGGATAGGTTTGTATATTATTCATATAAAAAATTATATCAAGTCTTTTAACATTATTTTTAATCATCAAATGAGAATTATACTTGAATGGATACGATGGGGAATGAATCTCATCGTGTTCGTGGAGACGGTAGTCCGTACGTATGCACGAGCGACAATATCATTCTTTTGATATTAAAATAATATATAATTAGATGGTATATCATATATACAGAATCATTATCATGTTATATTTATTATTTAAATGAATTACACATCGTTATTATACCCATCCGAATAATAATATTTTGAATAACAATTACACCACGACGTGGAGACGGTAAGCCGTACGTACGCACGTATGGTGACATGTCATTCAAAGGATGGATAGAATACTGAATATGGTTGCAACATATTTATAATAAAATCATAGTATATAGAAGATATTGGAGTTATTATTTTAGAAAGTAAATAACAAATAAATAAGTAGTTGAAGAAGAAATGAACTTGAAAAAGGGTGGTGAAAACATTACCTCTTTTTCGGGTTCTTCCTTTTGATTTGATCAAAAGGGATATTTAGGTTGGCTTTATTATCAAAATAAGGCCTCTAGGTTTATGTGAGGGAATTTGATAGAGTATTTGGGCAGGGTTTGGCCGATCCCAAAGGCTTTCAAGGTGTAAAGAATTGGTTAGAAGTGGTGTCCTTTTATAAGGGGGAGGAGGGGCTCTTTAGGGAAAACTTAAATTATTAATTTATAATAAATTCATATTCGGTTTATAATAGCTCCAATGTTGATTATTCAATGTATAAGGTGGTTATGGGTCTAAATACTTTCAATCAATAGATTTTAGACAGGTTTCTGTCATTATATTAACCTTATCTTTTAGTTTTAACTCTTGGTTAATTAGTTTAACACTTACCATGTCACTTTGTATTTTTATAATATATTGTTAATAAACATACTATACACATCAAAGAGACCCCCAAGTGGTCCATTAATGATACACCTATAATTATATAATTCCTTTTGCCTAACCTTAGATTGTTAGGAATATAATATCAATTAATAATATAATATTTATTTTAAAAACTCTTTTATGTCAATTTTGACAATATTTAATAATTGATTTTTGTTAAAGTCTTAACAACATTATAAATTCAAATAAAATTCATTTAAGCAATCCTATCATGTCATATTAACCAATAAAATTCGTGTATGTCATCAAAACGTTCAAATTATATTTTTTTAACATTTCTAATACCAATTATTTTTTTTCATTCATTAATAAGGAAAATAATGCATAATTATTGTGTCATATATATTTTTAATTTTTCAATGTCTAAAAATTATAAATAAAATACCATTATATATGAAATAATTTTATATTTCTAATTAATATTTATAGTGGAAAATATAATATATATAACCCTATGTAAAAACTGTGTTTCTAGAAGATATATGCTTATGTTATTTTGTATTTACTTTAACTTAATTAATATAAAGTGTCATTATCACATACAAGTGGATCCATGGGGTCCCAAAGTCGACCCAAAGATGAACATGGTAGAACATGTATCAACCAATAGGGTTAAGACACGTTTTGGGGTAATTTATTATTATTATAATATTATGTTTACCCTTATTTACCGGATTTACCCTTTAACCATAGTAACTAAAATATTTACCGAATTAATTATTCAAAATGTCTAAAAATAAAAGTTACATATTTATACAATTTTTACATCTTGATTCCAAATATGGAGTCCATTTTTTCAAATTAAAAACACAGAAGTGGCAGAAATTAATTTAAAATTAATTCCCGCTGTCAAAACAAAAGCGTGTTTTTAAGAAATAATAACTATCAAAAGATTGACACTTGTTTATGTCTGGTTTAATTTTAAAATTATGTGCAATGACAAAAATTGTATTAAATGGTAAAAATATATTATAAATATACTTTAAAACCACTCAAATTCATAATTTATCACTATTAATTATTTTTATTAAAAAAGTTGTTTTTAATTAAAACTTAGTAATTTTCACTATTCATCAAAATATAAAAGTTATCCAAAAAGTACCAAAATTTTACCCTAGGATAATTTCGATATTATGAATCTAAAAATGAAGTCCATTTTGAGAGATAAAATTTATAAAATTTTAAAATGTGGATATTACTATTCATAACGACTACTTTGATTGGTTGTGGTGTGTGTTAGATCTCGAAGTTGCGTACAACACACGCTACTGTATTATTCAAAGAGAAGCGTACCATGGAAGATTGGGGTGTTACAATAATAAAACTTACTTGTTTTATTTTTCATAAACCTAAATACTTTTATATGTCTAATTATAATTTTTCATTGTAATATTATGTTTTAATTGTATTTTTTTCTGTCATTATTTTTATTCAACTTTTCATTGACTATATTGTATTATAATTTATTTATTAATATTTTTATTTATTTTATATTTTTAATTTATTAAAATAATTCTTAGCTTTGATTATATTTTTTTATTCTTTTATTAATTGGACTTGATATTTAATGTTTTATTGTTTATAACAAGTTCTAAAAGCCTCATGATGTGTTCCTAGAGGAAAAAATATCATTTTATACCATAAAATGTCATTTATACATATTTTTTACTATTATTATATAGCCAAATTATTATTCCCACATAGCCAAATCACCCATGTAACCAAAATACACATATCCAATTCTCACACTAGCTGATTTTCCAAAATCTAGTACCTTGTGCATTTCGACCGTAACATGGGATAAATATTTCCTAATTAAGTGATTATTATTGAGTTGTAAATATAAGAAAAATCACATTTAATTAGAAGAAATAAAACTCTAAATTAATATTTACCATCTCCTAAATTGGGTTATAGGTCACTTCATGCTTTTAGTTAGAATTCTAACTTTTTTCTAGAACGAATTTAGTACTTTATTTTGATGATATCATGATATATATATGTAATATTAATGTACTTTTTTATTTTTTTAAAATTAAATGAAATTATCTAAATTTAATAAAATTGGAGACAAAGATGATTCTACTATTTTGATGGCCTGGTTGAAGTCTGAAATTTTTAAGTAAATATCTCTTCAATTTTCAGAATTAGGATACATCAATTTTTGGATACTTGATTAATTATATTATATGATGAATCACCTATGTGATTTTACAACTTAAATATGATAGTTAAATAACCTATATGAATATCTTATATAAATCCCCAACATATATTTTTCTATGTGGTTTTTTGATTTTATATAAGATATTCTGAAATCTATAAATTTTCTATGTTTTATATATTTCTTTACATTTCAATTTTCGAAAAGTTTATTATGGATAATATTTGCATTTTATTTATTTTATAATTACCTATTATAAATTTATAATCCATTAAAACATGTTTTAATTTTTTTTGATGACTTAAATGAAACTCTCATGGGTCCAAGCATGCATGGATATTCACACTGAAATTTTGAACATGAGATATTTAAATTCATACCAATTGAAATATAAAGAGTAAGTCTCAACTATTATAAGGGATTATTTCTATGATATTAATACTTATTATTAAATGATATATTAAATGTTATAATGGGTTTAATTATTTAGTCGTTTTACATATTATTGAGGTGAACTTTCATAATTTTTTTCATTTATAAATGATAGACACATGTAATCTGAAATAGGAAGATGGTGTGGAAAACTATGTATTAATTCATTGAAGATAAATGCTTTATTTATGTATTGAGAAAATAAAAATATGAAATGATCTTTATATTTTAAATGTTATTGTGCATAAGAAAAGACTATTTATATTGGTTTTAAAGAAAAAGAGTGAGGTATAATTGTTAAGGATATTATTTGACTATACAAGCAATTCATTTTTCTGGTGATCAATTACTGCTCTCAAATAAACTAATTTTATATGATCATTTTCATCTAAATAATTTCTTGCCACCTCAACACTCAAACTATGATACATTCTTATGGTTCTTTGGTTTAACTTATTCCCATTATTTTTCCTTGTATGTAATTATAAAATATTTTACTACCCATTAAAAGTAGTATTATGGGTTGTGAATCCCAAAGAAAATTCAAGAATAGGGTTGTGCCTCTAGGGGAATGTTCTAGATATTTAGGTTGTACCTCTAGGTAGTAAAATGGACGTTCTTTTTGGGTTTAAGAATCTTGGAAAAAAGGCTTTATAATCGGGTTGTGACACTAAGTGGGAAAAATTCATTAGAAGATTCCATAATATTGGTTATAGTGGGTTCTATATCTCTCAACTCATTAGATGGATGAAGATCCGAGTAGGATCAGTTAGATCTGACCAACAATAAAAAATCTGGTTCATTTTTTCTTATATTTTCTACCACATATATTTTTATTAACGTTGAAATTCATTGAATTAATTTTAAAAGTCCAATTCACCCCTCTTGGATATTTTTTCATATTAAATCAAGGCCAAAAATTGGTACCTTGTGGATAGAAGTGGGGAGAGGGGTGAAAGAAAAATTTTGGTTTAAAAGTGTAAAGGGGTATATATATATAATTTTTTAAATTTTAGGCATATCACACGGTTTCTTCATGGTTTACCAAATTTTTTTGAATATCGTGAATCTTTCACTTGAAACATAGGGGACCTTCATGGTTAGCTCAACCGGTTTAAGAAATAATTTTACAACTACGAAAAATAAAATTGTATCGTTATATAAACCACTCACACTATCACCGAATAGTTAACACTAACTTTGTGCTAATTGTACAACATGAAAACAAATTTAAATGTTTGAGAAATTAAAAAAGGAATGGACCCAAAACTCATTGATAAAATAATAAAAAACAATTAAATAAATTAAATAATGACTTAAAAAATGTTGCACCACACCACATTTCACCTGAATTATCATGAAAACAAGTTCTCATGGGGTTAACCACACAACAATCATCAAAATCTCACAAGGAAACATAATCAAGAATCACTAAAGGAACACATGATTTAGAAAATAGTGTATCACCCTCACGAGGTCAAACAAAAAAATAAATTTTAAACTATCTCCCCCTACATTTTTTTAAATATCTTAGTCAAAGCTAGTTCCTAAACTATTTATAAAGACATTGCATGCCACTTTACTAAAACTTTTCCCTTGGATAAAATCCCATAAAACATTCCTTATAAAACCCCCTTCTCGTTTTGAAATACCATTTCAAAACATGTTATAAAATTAATAATTTTCTTTGAAATTTATATCCTAATGAAATACCATTTTAAAAAAAATTACAAAGAAACCATCCACCCCTTTTATAACCAAAATACACCACCAAGAAAGCCATAAAGGGGACTAATGGAACTTATTAGACTATGTATCCACCATTAAATCGTTTTGTAAGCTATATAGTCCATATTGACTATTTGGATGATGAGATATCATCTCAAACTTATGGGGTAACTCATAAAAAAAGAAAATATGTTGGTAGATATAAATAATTAGGCACATTAAGGTAAAATAAATAATTAATGATGAGATTAGGTAAGGCCAAATCCCCTACCTCAAATGGAGTTCGAATAAATTATCCCAATCCAATAAAGAATTATATTGAGTATAATATAAACATTCTAATCAACTAACATAAAAAAATTTAATATTTGAATAATTAATACCAATTTTTTACAAATGTAATAGTAGGCTCCAGAATCACTAGACAGTCCAACGACATCATAATTGTGAGAAACTGGGTGTGATCAACTCCCGACACACCCTTGAAAATAGGAAACACAAAATCCATTGAATGAAAAACAGAATAAATATTCAATTTAACTCTAATTTAGGGAAAAAAATTAATGAATAAATATTTTTGTATACCTTAAGGAAAACAATACTTGATGGCTTGAGTACAACCTCTCGGGACATCCTCTACGAGCTACATGAAAAAACCTCATCATGCAATGCAATATCACCATTATCTAGGGAAATTATTCATCTAAAAACATTAAATTTAGACTAAAACAAATAAATGGATGAGGGGAAGGAATATAGATAAGAGGAGGCGGTATTTTACTTGAAAATGGTGTGGTGAACCACTATATAATCACCCAGATCAAAGGGAATAGATGGGGGAAAGGGGGTGGGGTTCGTCTCCCCAGCTTATGCGATATCCTAGAGAAGAAACTAAATGGGTTATCTATTTAACAATCCCCATGGGTTTATAAAAAACCCATAAACATGGTTCATTCCATGAAAAAAAGGTTCACATAAATAATAATCCAAAGAAGAAATCCTCGAGTCTATCCCCTAAAATTCTGGATGTGAACCATAGTTTCACACAAAAAATGACCTACTGGTGCTACTTTCAGCAGTACATTCATTCTGAACATATTCTAATATCTTACTGAACCCTTCAGGAACATACCCAGGCCTTAAATAATGTCTTAAAACACAATTTAGATATGTTTAAATTCTTAGAAACTGATATAAAGACTCAGTTTTCTAAATGAAACATTCACTAAATGAAACACTCAAATTCTATTAGGAATTTCCAACCCATAACAATGCTACTCCTTACATTGGACCTTTTTGTGATAAACCAATTATATTCTATTATAATTACATATGTCTCTTAAACATAATATTATATCATTTTTAATATAAATATCAAAAAATATCTCCAAAATATAAAAAGGCCCAACATCATTGGAAAATTATGTACATCATAAAAGATCAATAAATGAATAAAAAAATATTTTATTTACATCTTCATAATTAACTCCTAAATCTAACTATACTCTTATCGTGGCATGGGATAACTCAATGATATATATAAAATAATTGGTGAGCCATGAAGCCCTTTAAGGGTGTAAACATGATAAATATTTGGTGAAGTTTTATGAGAGTCAAAAATCATTGCATATAAACAAAGGGGAAGGTTTATTAACTATAATATAAAAATATATTTTAAGAGTTAAAATATCATTGGAGCATGGTGAAAATGAAAATTATAAAATGTGGCAGAAATATATGGCATGTAATCATAAATGTAAGTCAATGATCACTATTAATATATAAAAAAATATAGAAAAATCTAACCATGTCATTCCCATGCATAATATTATGGATAAATCCAACTACATTGTTCATACACATAATATTATGGAAAAAGTTAATTTCATCACACTCATGAATAAGTATCTCTTGATATATAAATAATTAGTCAATCTATTCAGGGGATATGTAATTATAATCCCACCCATCATCATAATAAAACACACATATGTGCGCCATATATAAAAGAACATTCATAAAGCATATACGTGAAAACCTGTTGAGGAAGAAATCGTAACAGAAATCCATAAATATTTATTCATCATGGTATCATATAAGATCATAATAAATGAATGGATTAAATAATATTGGTCATTAATTATCAAGTAATTAATTAAGATTCCTGAAAATATATCACATAGTATGTAGAGGAAAAATCATAATAAAAGATGATGAAGAACTTATGAAATGAAACACTTATTTCAAATTATCATAAAGAGGGAAAATGACATTCAAAAGAGATTTGACCACATATTTTTTTAAAAATTAAAAATAAAACAATTAATTATTTACTAAAACAAGGAACCTTATATAATTTATAGAATGAAAAATAATTCTTATAAGAGCAGAACATGATAATAGAGAATAAATGGAAATATTCTAGCTACTAGGTTTTAATATAATAAAAAAAATTAGAAAGGTAACTGAGAATAGATGATTATAATTATAAAAATTAACTAAAAGTAATCATATATTATATAAATGAATTATAATATATAGATAAAAAAATTTAGGAGAGAGAGAGATATGGTGGGTGAAATATAAAATAACCCCAAGAACAAAAAAGAGTGAGAATGATATATTACCTCATGCTTGGGTTTGTTTTAAACACTAATTTAAATTCCTAAAAAGTAAATTTAAATTCATTAATTAGTTTATTGAAACCTTTTTCATGTTTCTTATATTTCTTATAATGAATTTTATCATTTTTTATTCAATTATTAACTTAATTTTTCCTACAAAAATGTTTTGAGGTTATATGATTCAAAGTTCCAAAACATTATATATATATAAGTAATCACTAATGTATACTATAAAATTATTCTATGATATCTATAATATTAAAGGTATATATTTCATATTATTATATAAGTGATGTACTTTACTAGATAATTATATAGTTACAAATTCCAAGAATTGTCCTCAGTAAACTTCTTTTGATGGTTAAAAATGAATATGGCTATTTGCATTTAATAAAATTATTACCATGACTATGTTTTCCTTAAAGAACCATAAAAATTATATTATTTGTTAATTATTTTATATTCAGTAATGAAATCAATTTTTAGTAATTTATGTGATAATATTAAGTGAAAAATAAAACATTATCCCTCACTTATATAGTGTAAAACTATAATAGGTGAAAAAATGTTTTAAGGGAGTTTTTAAAATAAGTGGTTGACTAGTAAGTATTAGATTAATAATATATATATATATATATCAAATATTCTATTTAATTTTATTTTTTATTGGGTACATATGTTATAGAATGGGTAAGAGAATAATTGAAATGGATGTTTTGGTCCTGAAATCCTAACCACAAAAATTGAGTTTCCTCCCTAGGATTGAGACTAACAATTTTAGATAAGGTAATTTTAATCAAACTAGTTGTGTATAAGAAAGTTTATAGAGATATTTAGAGAGTTTGTTATTGTGGTTGATAGTATTGATAGTGATAAGAAAGGGGTGTTTATATATACATGATGGAGTTATATTTTATAATAATTAATGGATTATTATATTATTTAGGAAAAAAAGAATAATATTGATTTGTAGGAATTTTATTAGTATATAACTAAAAAATTTATTTTTATTTGAAATAAATTCCCATTTAAACCCATATTTACTCCTCTAAATAAATTATTAAAGGTAAATAATCAAAAATATTTTTTTATTAGAATAAAATATAACATAGGTTTTGAAATTTGATTTACATGTTTGGAAATTAATTTTATTTTTTGAAAACTCATATTTTTATAATTCAATATATTTTAATTTGTGAATTTTTATATAATTGTTTAATATATATATGTATACATATCATGATTATTCCATAAAACTTATGATATTCTAAAAAATTGAATTTTTTACAATTCACTGAAAAATACACTTTTTCATTAAACTCCAAAACATGATCCTAAGATAATTTTTATCTTCTAGTTCCAAAGATGAATTAAATTTTATAAAATTGAATTTATTAATTATTTAATTTTAATTTTTAAATAAAATCAAATGATTCAAGAAAGACAATTTTATCCCGAATAAATATTATTTCTTTTTCCATGAGTGGTTACATTATTATTTTTTATCCTTAATAATTGTTATTTGATTAATATTTGATTATTATATATTTTTTAACCAAAATGAGTTATAAAATTATATAATTTAATTATGACATAAAAAATATTATTTTATTAAATAAGATAAAACATATATTATTAAAATTTATATTTATTTTTCTTTTAAGTTATACGATTTGAGAAATTATTTTATAGATTTATAGTTTTAATATTTAATTATTTTACATTTTAAAAATAAAAATTTTTAGTAAATTGTACTATTTACATTTCCTCAGTTACTATATTAGAATTTTGATATTGTCATCAACGGTCAAGATATATTTCAATAGTAATATAATTAAAAATCATATTATAAATATATATTAATTTTTCTATTATTGATCCACTTAATTTTCAATTAGATTTACTTATATTTTATTTTTTAAAATTCATTATTATTTATAGTTTTTCATTTTTATAGTGATTTTTGTTCCTATAATAATTCTTGGATACCACAAGGCGTTAAAATTTTGAACTCTAGTTATATTATTTTCACATTTTTATTTTAGTATTATATGAATTTTAATTATGTGGAGTAAATTTATACATATCATGTAATATTTTATAATAAATTTATAAACTAATGTCTATATATATTATTCCGTGTAGGTGATTTTTAAAATAAAATATTCTTATATATGATTAAAAGATTTATGAAATGTAATTTTAATATTTTAATAGTCTAGGATGTTAAATTCTTCCCCATTTAGAAATTTCATCCTTGAAATTTCAACTCAAACCAGAAAGAATAAGTAGATGAGGGTAGTTTTTTTCAAACATCCTTGACTTCCCATGTTTCCTCTTCATATATACGATTTCACTATAGTACTAAAATAAAACGAGGGGTATTTTTCATAACACTTTATCTATCAGATCTAATTTTTTATTGGTCTTTATAAGAGATATAATGCTCTAAATATACCATCTTTGACTTCAGTACATGTGAAAGATATGGTATCTACATTCTCTAGGGAGACACATGGAACACATTTGGTACTTGAGATACCTTTGGTGGAAGGGAAGGTCAATACAAAATAACATCAATTAGATCAAGAATCTTAAAGGGTTCTATATACTCAGGACTTATCTTTCACTACTTGGTATAAATGAACACTTTTCTAGAGTGAAATTCTGAGGAATAATTTACCCCCACCACAAACTGTAGGTTGGACTAATGATTTTCAATGTTTATCCTTCAGAAAATATTAACTAATCATATGTGTTTTTAAAAGGATTGAACATTTTCTATAATTTATTCAAACATTTTTCACCCAGATGGCCTCTTTTATCATATTCATCCTAGAATGATGGTGTTTTTTCTTCCTATAATGATATTAATGGGGATCGATATGAATTATTGAGTGGAATATTTCTTAATAAGAACTTGATAAGAAGAATATATTGATTCCAATATCCTTTCAAAGACTATATAGAATTATTTGGAAATTTCATCTATAGTTTTAATGGTCCTTTTATATTGATCATGTATCTAAGCATGATATTCTATACTAAACATTATCTTTATGTTCAATTACTTGTAGATAATCCTCTTGAATATTGAATTAAACCTCAATTTCTGATTAGATATAATCAATAGTGTTGTACCATGAGACCTGACCACTTATCTAACAAATACCTTAACAGGTTGATCCCATGGAAAGTCTTTTTGAATTATGATGAAGTGGGTTTTAATTATAACACAATCTAACATAAACCATAGGTAATTATTTACCCTAAATTACTTTATAAGTCCTATGAAAAATTATATAGTGATATTCTCTCATTTCTGTTTTGGTATGGGTAATGGTTTCAATATCGAATTGGAATTAAATCATTCTACCTAACTTATTGGCATCCCTTGAACTTGGTTAAATATTAAATAATCTTTTAATTCTTATTAACCCGCCAGAAGTACTTTTATAGATCTATATACATATTTTTTCTTGATGGGTGGATAAAGAATCTTGAGATATGAGAATTACCTAATATCTACTTAATTATCTTAGTCTCAAATGATAGAAATAATCATGTCCCATATAATACAAATCTATCTTTTTTATTGTTAAAATATAATATTTCATTATAACTACCTCCTTATTTTATATCTATAAATCATCTCATTTCTCCTCCTTAATCTTCTTCACAATAAATGATTGAGCCATCATTTGTAAAATGTATGATATATTACCCTCCTTCATGATTACCATATCTATCCTTCACAAGTTTAAGAATATTATATTCCTTTGAATCCTCATAATGGATAGGGTTATGGTATCCTTTCTGCTTCGATAATATGATATTTTTTTCTTTTCTAAGATGTAATTTATTAATCCATTATAGTATTTAATAAAATCTATCCGTCTCTGCTGGAACATGTTGAGAGCCTTATATGTGAATATATACTCTATAATATTGTGGTTAATAAATATTTTAATGTTTTACCCATAAATTTGTTTCCTCTAAATATTCAAATTAAATTTTACCACAGCCAACATTAGAACATGAGTTGGGTAATTTTACTCATGTACCTTCAATTAGTTTGAAGAATGGGTAATTACTTTATGTATTTTTTATGAGTAAAAACCTTAAAAATTTCCCTAAATCAGAAATGTGTGTTATAAGTACTTCCATAATTAATGTACGTGTGAGTGTAGGTGTCATGACTTTAGTTTTATTTAACTCCTTCAATCTCTATTCACATTCACCTATTGATAAATATTTTTCTCATTTGTTATGTTTTCTTTGTTAATGGGATTGAAATTAAAGATAAATTTTCTTAAAACTAATTATAGTACCCAAAAAAATCATGAAAACATAGATATCCATATTTATTTTTTCTTTGCGTCATTCATCAACCATGATAATATTTAAAGGATCTATAAATAACCTTTTTTGATATAATTCCCCCATAAAGTGACTTAATCGATAAAAAGACATATTTTATGTAATTTTTAAAAAACATATCCTTTCAAAAACTTCTAAACACAATTCTAACATGTTTTCATGTTATATATTAATTTTCAAATATATGAGAATATCATATATAAAGACCATAAAAAATTTGTCAAGGTAATATATAAAGTATTTATTAATCATGTTACATATTGTTTAAGAATCATTATTGAGTACTAATGGAATTACTATGAACTCATAACAACCATATATTTTATGGAAGGAAGTATTTCCTCTATTTCACCTTTAATTGATGATAACCCAATTGTAGATCAATCTTTTATAAATTTTGTTCCACATAGAGATGATTGAAAATTTCATGAATTCGTGGAAATTGATAATTATTATTTATCATGATCATATTATGTTCATGATAATAAATATATAAATGTATTTACCCATAATTCCTCTTGAAAGAGAGGACCGGGGAACCCAATGGATAAGTAATAGTTCATATAAAACATATTTTCAAGATTTCATATAGTTTCTTCTTTAACTCTTCTAGTTAAATGGGGGAAATCTATAGGTTCTATTTGATATAGGTAAATCAATAAGAATAAGTTCTATAATAAATACACCACTTTATAAAGAAGAAGACTGTAAAATTATTTAAGTAATACATCATAATATCCCCTTATAATGGGCATGTATTCATGGATAATCTTTTCATTTACGACAATCATTTATGTTATAAATGATTCCTCTTAGGGAAACAATATCCATGAATATGATGTAGTTTATTATGGAGCTTTATAAATCACCTTTCACTTATAATGTATCATATGATGATTTTGGATATGGAGATTTATTTCTCAATCTCGACCGTTGATATTGACCCTATATAAGGACAATTGGTCCATTCCAAGAATGAAATAAAATTGTACCAAAGGGATAAAAACTATATTTATTGAAAAATTCATGCCACTAATATTAACATGGTAATATTTATATACTTTAGACATAAATATTACATTGATTAGTGGTTTCATAGATATATCACCCTCTATATATATATAAGTTATGATTAAATATTTCAATAAAACATTCATAATATTAATGGATTCATATAACTATAATCACATATTATATTTACTATTCATGAAAAAATAACACGTTTAGTTATCATCACTTAATTATCATTATCCTACTCAGTGGTAGTGATCAATTATGTACTCCATGGTTCCATTAGATTAGGTGATTTTAGTCATTGGTTATCTTCCATGAACCTTTTTTTATTATAAGGATTTGTATAACATCTAAGATCCATTCAGTTGTTATAGTATATATTAGAGGAGGATTGATGAGAAAATTCCTTTCAAATATAATATTGATAATATTATTCATATCCATTTGGAATATGAGAACGTAATCCACTTCATTTACACACTTGTTTCATCTTCTCATTCCTTCAAAAAAATTTAGGGATGATTATTCCCACAATTTTGAAATGTGGGAAATTTTTACCTTTTACCTTTGTGAGGTTTATTAAATGGAATAGAAAAGTTAAATTCAATTTTTATCTTCCAGTCTCCATTTTTATAATACCATTAGGATTCACCAATATTTACCTTGACCTTAAGGGAACCTCAAAATATTTATCCTAATAACCATGAATTTCGTGAATCACTAAATCTTATGAAAGAATTGGTATTAATCCACTAAATTAGTTATAAAACATTATTTAAAGGTTAATAAAAAAACATGAGTTATACTTTGAATTCCTTTTGATATTTTTATCATATTTCTGGACAAAGAAATATTCTTTTTTATTAAGTCTAAAAAATTCCTTCTGTATTTTTGTGCGGTGAGTGTGAAGAAAATGTTTGTTGAATAATTATTTCTATAATTCTTCCTATTTTATTAAGTTAATGTATTAATTTTTCTTGTTATTATTTATAAATATCTACCACTAATCAGCTTCTATTTAAAATATTTAAATGGAAAAGATAAATTTCTCTTTCTTAGAGCATTGAATCCTATCAAATGTTTTCCCAATAGAGTTTATCCCTTACACATTAATTAAATAATCTGAGGAGCTATGAAAGAGGCTGTAGTTGTTAACACATAAAGGATTTAACTAAATAATAATCCTTAATTAGTGGATTCCGGTTCTCAACATGGTTCGATATATTTTTGATATCTTGAGTTAATTGGGAAAGTACAACCATGAGGTTTTTGAACCCATATCTCATCGTATTTGGCATCTCATTTGGGTGGGTATTTCATTTCACATTAAATTGGTTGTTGATTATATTTCAAGAATTTAAATCAATTTTAAAAATTAATTATGAATTTTTTATGATAATAATTTAGTTAATTATTATATATTATAATAATTATGAATATTTAATGTATTACACAAAAATCAGAAGAAAATCCTTTCTTATGACTCTTTAAATATCAATCTAGGTCATTTATTGTGAATTTATTTTTAAATTCTATAACATAATCCCAAAAAATAATAAAAAAATTAATATAATACCAACTATAATAAATAATATATATTAAAAAAATATTAAATTATTATTAATATGAATATCTATAAGGAATACTCATAATTCGTTTGGTATAATGTAATTGGGAAATTTAGTACAGAACAAAACATCTCTAAATCGGTATCAAAATCCTTTATTTCCATATCCATAACATTATATAAGAGCTCACCATACTCTTATCACTATATGGAATAACCTATGGCCATACATAAAATAAAGGATGATACTTAAAGATTTGTAAGTGTGTGAAATAAGATAAATATTAGGTGAGATTTCAGGAGAGTCAAAAATCATATCATAGAACAGATATGGGAAGGTTCATAAACCGTCCTAAAGAAATGTGACAAGATTTAAAATATCAAAGGATAATCATGAGAATAAAAAAATATGGAAGAAATATATCAAGTTCCATTATAAATATAAGTCAAGGTTCACTACCAATACATCATAATGTTATGTAAAAAGATAAACACACTATTCTAAGGCATAAGGTAATGAAAAAAGCTAACTAGATCACACCCATGCATAATATTATTATCAAAGATAAATGATCTTTACCTCGCATAAGGATATATCAAGATATAAATCATTATCCAATAAATTGAAGGGATATTTAATTTCAAGACCACCTATTATCATAATATTTCATTAATATGTGTTACACATGGAAAATAATATTCATAAATCATAAAAATAAAATAACCCATGAGGAATTAATAGGTAAGAAAATAAATCCATAAATATTTTTTCATTAATTTATCATGTAATATAAAAAGAAAACAATTTATTAATAAATATTGGTAGTTCATTTTCAATTAAAAAATTTGTATTCATAAAATTAGATCTCAAATTAAATGTGAAAATTCTAGAAAAAGGAAGAAGAAGTTAGGAAATGGAACAAATTTATCCAACTAATAAGAAAAGGTTGAAAAAATATTTAAAAGGGATAATAGAAAATGTTATCAAAAAATATAAATTAAATAAAATTTTTTAAGTTAAAGTAAGTCCTTTTTGGATATTATATAGTGTAAATAATAATTATAATAACATAACATCATAAGAGAGAATAAGTAGAAATGTCCCCCTTATCATGTTTAAAAAAAATAAAAATACTAAAGAGGGAACTAGGAATACCTGCATATCCCCAACAAAAGGAATAAAAAAGAATCATATAAAAACTAACAGAAGTATAAATGATAGAGAAACGTTTTAAGAGAGAGATAATGGGTGATAGAGAACATAACAACATGAACAGAAAATGGCAAGAAAGAACCATTGGCTTGAGTATTAACTTGCATTTGGTGCTTCACTAAACTTATAAATAATCAATTTATATTCCTTAATTACTTTATTTAGAGACTTTTTAATATTTATTCCATATCTTATAATACATTTTTATCATTATTTTGTTCATCAATTAATATATTATTTTACATGTCTCCCTTCTTGAGGTTTCTCGGTACATAGTTCAAAAACATTGCCAATGTGGAGAGAACAATTGAATGAAGTGATACAATGGTTCCATAAGCAACCTAAATGTCATGGTTTTTCATTTATATCATTATAGAAGTGATGGAATTAAATATATTATTATATAGTTGAAAGTTATAATAATTTTCCTTAGTAACCTTTTTTATGGTTAAAAACTTTTATGATTGTTTAAAAATATTATCATTATTAACATTCCAATTTTATAATTTAATTACCATATATGTGATATTATTTTATTATTTTGTCATATTAAATAATTAAATAATTTTTTAATAATAACCATGAAGTACATAAATGACAAAAAAATCAAATATTTAAACAAACAAATATAAATAAGGGAAAAATCTTTATTAATGTAAATTTTCATATTAAAAAGGTTTAGGTAATTAAAAGTTCATTGATAAATTATATATTAAAATAAAATATTATTGTGTAGAATTTATGGTAAGAGTTTTCCAAAAAATTATAATTGTTACCTAGGAGTATTCCAAAACATCCATGTACTATTATTTATATTTGAATCAATTGAAAAAAAATCAATTTTTAAAAATTGAAATCCTTGATATATTTTCTAGGTATCTCAATGAGTTACTTTTTTACTTTTTAGAATTTCATGAAAAGTTTTCCAAGAAAAATATAGTTCCCTAACTATAAGAATAAAACACACCTCATACCTATGATTATGAGATTATCGATGTCAAGTAATAATTAATATATTCCCCATTGACTCATTATTCTAGTTTTATCCCCATGGTAAGAGTAATGATATAAACACAAGATGAGACCATAATTATAGTTGAAAAATATTTTAAATCATCTCTATTTGAACACCTCTAATTTAAATTTTATAATCAACTCCTTGGTTTATAAATTAGTGAATCAACATCATTGTTTATTACCACAAAAAATGAAGATAATGACAAAACTGAGGTGGCTAATGATTAAGTGAAGTGTGAGGAGTTAGATAAGTGATTAATTATATATTGTGTAGAACAAGGTACTAATATAAATTTTAATGAATAATTTATATCTCATGATAAAAACTAATAAAAACAACATCATATAAAGATAATCTAACCATTAATGGGCATCACCACTTTTTATGGTTTTGAATTGGGATAATATCCAACCATTTTATACACAAAACATCCATACTAGAAATGTATTCTATTTAAAGATGGTCTATATTGTATTTTATAAAAAGATATATTCAAATACAATTCAAGAATAAGAGCACTAGTTTTAGAATATTGTGGTTATTTCCATCAAACAAAACATACCACTGTTAAATTGCGAATGAAATTATTCTACTATATAGTTATTGAAAATATAAATGGTACACCACTTGAGGGGTAAATATTTATTTTTTTATTAACTTATTTTAATTTTATAATTGTTTTTTTATCACTAGTAATTATTTTAAAATCATTATTTTTATATATATAAAGAATGATATTTCAATGCATCACAATGATGAATAAATGAGGATGCTTTATTCCAAACACCAAAAATAAATCTCAAAGTTTTAATTAAATACATTGTATTAATTTTTTTGGTTTTTATAAATTTATTTTGTGATGTTTTGTAATATTTTTTAATACAATTAAGATAATGTTTGAAATGGTGTAGTAAATAAGGGGTGTTTAATTTTTAGTATAAATTTTTAAAGATTTTTATTTTCCTTAAAAATAATTAACTATCACTTATATAATTTTTTTTATTAATTATAGAAAAAAGAAATTGATTTAATGTCATTATTTAAATGATGTATGATATAAAATCATTCAATTATTATTATTTTAAGAACTAATAGATCTATATTTAAATGTGTAAAATATGAATGTAAACACTGAAATATGTTATAATAGTATTATTTATAAGATCTAAATCAATTAATCATATTATTATAATTCTAATATTGTTTAGGGAACATAATTAATGGTAAAAATGTATTATTATTTTAAAAAATTTATCCATGACTATAGTGGATTAGATGTATTAATATGATAATATCTATTTTTTAAAATTTTTAGTTCTTGTTATACCTAATTAGAATAATATAACATTAATGTTCTTTTAAATTATTTTAACTATTAATGGCCTTATTGTGATAACAAAATTAAATCCCAATGCACCATACTCTCTATAAAAAAGTCATTTAGATAGTGAAGGGTTAGTATTTGGGAGGAAATCATTTCTCAAGTATTCTCTAGAAGTAATACATTATTTGGAAAGTATCATGGTGAATTACATAAAAAATGGGTTGTGGAAGTTTAAACAACTTGTTTTTTCATTAAGTTACCTAGAAGTAAAATAATAGTATTTTAAAAATGGAGTAGAGATAAATAAAAAGTGTTTAATAATAATAATATTTTCAATAAATTCTTATTGTGTGAATTTTTATTAAATAAGATTATATTAATTTGATTAATGATATATAAGGGACATTTAAGAAGTTTATTCGGTATGATTTAAATATCATATTATACATTTTACTTGATGTTCCAACTCCTATCTCAAATGATTATTTTTTAAATATTATTACCATTACCCAAAACTAAATAAAGAATATAAAAATTACATTTGATTATTATTTATCTCAAATTATTAAATGTTTTATAAATTCTAAAAGTACATGAAATGTTTTAAATGTTTTCAATATGGGAAAATATTTGTTCAAAAATATTTCCTCTAGTTTGAGAGAAATATATTATATAATGTAATGGAGAAATATGTATGGGTGGAACACAAATATTAGAATTTATTTGGTTAAATAAAAATATAAAAAATGAATGATCATAAAATAGTCATAATGGATAAAATATTAAGGAAATTTTCTTCACCTGTATTGTTAGTTTAAAAATTTTAATATGGAATTGTTGTATATTTTTCATCAGACTACAAAAATCATATCATG
This sequence comes from Viscum album, assembly GCA_963277665.1. Lineage (NCBI taxonomy): Eukaryota > Viridiplantae > Streptophyta > Magnoliopsida > Santalales > Viscaceae > Viscum > Viscum album. The sequence goes on from OY728128.1 coordinate 616,242,170, forward strand.
GGAGAGTGATAAAGAACAAAATATTTATATATTCTATATGTAATAATAAAATAAAAAATAATCTCTAAAATATATTAATAACCCAGGTCAACTAATATTATCATATTTCTAGTGTTTTTAGTGGATAAATTGAATTTGGACTTATTAATTTATTTAAATCTCAAAAATATCATTTATAATTTATATCTTCAAGATTGAAATATATTCTGAATTATTTTTGGATATTAATTATTGATATATATATATATATATTCATATTTTATAAATTTTAATGTATTAATGAAAATTTCGGTTTTATTGGAATTGTATATGATTTTTATTATACATTTCAATTTCATATTACTTAAATATATTATTTTGTTTAAATAATTTTAGGAAACATAGTATTATGGGTCTTTAAAGTGGGATGGGATAGATTATGATATTAGTTGGGTTTGATGATGGGGTTTGTCTAGTTTAGATTTAGTAGTATTAATTTGAAAGGATTAATTTAATTCCCTGCACATAAATAAAGCTCATATATTAATCTTTACCATTCTTTATATTAATATAAACTCAAGGGATATCCAAAAAATAGATTTTTTATGTAGACTATAGACTATAACATCAACTGTTTTAGGTTTTCAAAGCATATTCACAACTTGATATTGTGTTGGTTATAGATCACTATGATCAATGAAGGCTCATGGGTTTCTGATTTTGGAAGTAGATGTTGTTCATCATGATATATATAATAAAAATGTTAAGGGGATATTTTTTGATGGTTTTCATTATTACTGTTGATATTTTTGGTCGATGGATGAATAACTATTCAATGTTCACTATTGTTAGTTAGATCTAACCAAATATTCCACTATAATACATTATACTTGGAGATAATATAAAATTAAAGGAGTTTCCAAGGAGGGATATATATTAAATTCCTACTATACATCTAATGTGGATATGAGTTATAAGTGCATTATTAATTTAGTGGAATAAGAAGACAAGAACTTGATTATACTAGACTTACTATAGGTGGAAATACTGAAGATAATAACAAGATTACAATGCCATATAGATGAATCAAGATTCCTAAATATGTGATTCCAGGTGATTTTTATAATTATTTTAAATATTTAGATATTCTCTAAAATAATAAGTTCAAATTTTCTTTGATATAATTTCTTGAAATTTATATGTATTCTTTAGTATAAGTGATTCCCATCTTTATTTATTCATAACATATTTTTTCCATATTGATGGAGAACTAAGTCCTGATTCCTACCCAATAAAGGTAAAGTAATAAGTGATCTTGAGTTTTAATCTTGTTTTTTTATTTTTATTTTTTTTTATTTTTTTTGTGGACTTTTATAATAATTAGGTTAATATATTTCTTCCTTTTCCCTACCCATGAAATTTTTTATCTTCTTTTTCATATATTTTTATTCCCTTAATCATCATGGTTTTTTAAAATATAGAGTTGTTTTATTTGTGATGATGTATGTTAATGTATTTGAAAACTATATTTTAAAATATATGTTCTATTCATGTGTAAGATCTTATTGTAAGGAAATAAGTAGTCAATAATAATGGTCAAAAATGAAATATGTTTACACATTCACTGAGTGAGGATAGAGAGAGAAATAAATGTTTTATAGAGAATTAATAAGTAATCATTGGTAAAATCCTAATGATCAATTTTTTTGTTTCTGAATCTTATGTTTCTATACTTCATTAATGACTAATTCATAACCATTTTTTCATTCCTTTAACTTGTTCATCTTTTTCTAGTAATCTTTAGGACATATTATTTTAAAAGCATACCTATTCAAACCCCATTTATTCATTAATAATTCATTTTAATAATTAATAAAGTAACATATAAGAAAATTGGATATTGGGGGATCTCCTTGAGAATATCCAAGGTTATGCTGTTTTACATTTGTCTTTATAAAAATAAAAATATATCCGAGACAATATTGTTGAAAATTATTCCATTATTTATATTCCAAACAGTGATAATGACTTGGCATGTGGCGTAATTCTTATTGAATCACTAAAAACATGGAACAAGAACAAAAATATTTCCTTTATCTTGGAATGCAGATGATTCCCAAAATATTCCAATTGGGTAATAGATCCAACATATTATTATTTATCTCTCTTTTACATGTTCTATCAAATTATATATTCTATGTTTATTCAGAATAATTAATGAATAAAACATATTCATCATTTCCCTTTGTTCCCATTGGTAATTACTTCTATGTTTGGTGTAATACAAGAAATCCATTTTATACTTATAATTTGGATTCCTTTTGGGAAAAAAATATTTTTATCAATTTTTAAATGAAAAGTCACATTGATAATCAACTACTAAATATGGGGTATTTAATGATGTAATTTTATGGATCAATACACAAGACCAATGAATCTATGATGCTGGTGATAATGTATAAACTTTTGCATTATAATTTTTCATGAATTGCAATTCCTTTTAATATGTGTATACATGTCCTCATATTTCAATATTATTCACCTGATTTTATATAGTCTATTTTTTATACCATTTCTATTATTTTATATAAAAATGGAATTGAGAGATCTTTTTGAAGTTATGAGGTAGAGGATGAATTATTTTCCGACCATAGAAATCAATAAAATAAATGTATGAGGAAAATAATAATTTAGTCTATCAAAGAAATCCTTAAATTATTTATCTCACTAATAATTTATACACCTTGTCATAAATTTTTAAGGGGTAAAATTTTAATGTAACTTTTTTCAAATATAACTCTTAATATAGGAAATAATTCCTTAATTCCCTCTTCATTCACAGAGATACCAAATAAGTGGCCTGTGTAGGATCACCCTAGGTTTCTCTGGGTTGACCTTAATCTCTTGATAATAGATGATGAATTTGAGAAATATCCTATAGGTTACTATTAATGTGCACTATAGTTGGTTCATCTTTAAATTATACAAACACATTTTACAAAACACCAAATCAAGGACAACGATGTGGTTAGGATATTGAATGATTTGGACACTATATCATCTACATAATATTACAAACATTTTCATAATAATTTCATGAATATGTTCTTGATATCACACTAATAGGAATTTCCAACATTTTTTAAATAATAGGGTATCTCTTGGTAGAATTGTTATATTTAAGGTTCTATAAAAGACATTATCTCCTCATATTTGAGGCCATTATAAATTTAGTGTTACCCAATATAATCATTTATAAATGAAATTGATTAAAAAACTAGCCATTAAATTAATAAATATTTTTTATTAGGTTTGGAAAATCATTCATTGGATAGTGATGGTTATGATCCCATAGATCATTATAAATATTTCTTTCTCCGTTATTATTTATAATAAGGACACTTTTATTCAACCACTTGGGGAACTAAACCTATTAGATAAATAAGTCTTTAATTAATTTATTAACCATATCTTCCCCCATGGATTTATAAGATAAATTTATCCATAATAATAAATTTTTGTTACAATGAAGATTTTTTTGGTAGAGTTGGGTGGAAAAGATACTATTTGGTCTAAAAATTATTTTTTTTGTAATTCTATGAAATGAGATCCTAATATTTCTTAAGAAATGTAATATAATTCTTTTAATAATATGGATATATGGATAAAATAATTTAATGTGGTCCTAGGTCTACATTAATTACATGATTACCTTGTTTTTCCTGGTCAATTATGGTAGAAAAAGAATCTTCAAAATTTTATAGAGTGTCATCAAGATCCACTTTATCATGATTGGTAAAGGATTGGTCATACTTCTACACTCTATATTATTATACTTTATTTTCATCCTCTTAATATGGGTATTATATGTTATAAATAGATAAAGACACTTTATGACTTACTGGGATCATATGAAGGGTGATAGAGGTCCCAATTATTATATCTTCCCCAAGGGATGAAATATTACTTCATCATGATTACTAGGATATGTGTAATGCGTATCAATTTAACACATATTATAATATATATTCTATAATCTTGGCTCAATTCACATGTATTTCACAAAGAGACTCACCCATATATCCATAAATTTTGAAAGTTTGAATTAATAATTTTCTTGTCCATTTTAGGAGAAAATGTTATACTAAGGGTCTTTTCATTTTGATAAAAGGACATGTGGATTATTAATTTAGTTCTTTTTGTTTCAAGGTAATATAAAATGAGAAAGAAAACCTCTTTAACATCATTTAAAGTGCTATAATGGGTGGCCTTAAATCAATTCAGGGTTTCCAACAGTGTTGTCTCTTCCATTTATGGTTATTTACCCTCCCTATTTTAGAATATTACATCAATATACCAATATTCACAAGAGTTTAAAGGTGAATTATATCTATAAATAACACTTATTTCTCTTTTAAAGGAATATATTGCAGATTTATGGTATAAAATGGGTACCTATATATATAGATGAAGTCATGATCTATTTACTAGGTCATTAACTATATTATCTTAACGAAACACTATTAACTGATATTTAGACACAAGATCCTAGAATTGAGGTTTTAACCCGATTATTTTTAAGGAATTTTTTTCTCTTATTATAACCCTAAATTTTTAATTTAGATTGAGATTATTTATCAACCTTGTATCCTAAATATTAAAGGTTTTGGGATGTAATATGGCTGATCCCTAAACAATTTTATACTAGAAATGTATGAATGTTGATGTCATTGAGAATTATAGAAACATATAAGTGTATAATATACCCTTGTATAGATATTTATTTATCATGATTCATAAAATAGATAAGTATGACACATTAAATGAATTTAGTTCTAGAATGATATGGATCAAAAGTGAACACTATTTTTTTTGAACTATTAAGGATATATAAAACCCTCAAAAAGGGAAACCCGAACTTCTTGGGATAGATGTTAAGAATCAAATATTGAATTTTATAATTAAATAATAGATAAAATTTTTAACATTTTATAAATCAATGGTTGTGTAATGTTATTATTTACAGGTATTTATTATCAATCTCAATAGATTGAGGTTAGAGGTGACTATAAAGACTATTCCTTAAATATTTGGTGTACTGGTGTCCAAGTGACATATGTTTGTGGGGGAGGGGGTGGCTAAATCCAACAATTTTACAAGGTTCATTGGGTGTTCTATCCTTTGAAAAATTGAATCATGTTTCATAAGGGATACAAGTAATTATTATAAGATATAATATTAGACTATCACTTCTTCTAGTCTCATTGAATTAAATTTATCTTATTTTTGATGAAATTTTTGATATGACTAGTAATGAATTGATTACTCTTAGTTGTGCCTTTTGTGTCCCTTAATCTATGCTATACACTATATTTAGAATTTTTCAGAACTCTTAAAACTGAAAAATAATCATAATTAGAACTCATAATCAACTTATATAATGAATTTGAATGATATAAATTGATACCATTCATTAGAGGATGTTTTTATTTTATAGTTTTATTATTATCTTCACTATGATGGTTTCATGAAATCTATAAGAGTCTAGACTAATTTAGGTACATCGAGGGACTCTTCTCCTTGTTATTTGAATTTTTGGAAAAAAATGTTCTAGGTGAGATTTAGAGGTCGAGGATACTGTTATAATGTTTTTAAAGGGAATTTGCATCATGAATATTTGTTTCTGTTATAGATAAATGATTATAGATTATTGATTCACTAACTTCCTGATCATATTATCATTTAATTTTTATGAATTATTTCTCTACACTTACTCTAACTATACTTTTTTAGTGAAAAAAGATATCACATTCTCCTGTGATTTGGGTTTATTCTATATTACTTATCTATCATCTATAATATTTATTGAAAATATTTATATGTAGAAAATAGAGAATTGTGAAGCATAACAGTTGATTATAAGAGAGATAATTAAAGTGATTAAGCATATCTACATTTATCAATAATCTTGACTTATAAAAGTGTGATCAAATTATTCTGTAGGGAATAAATAAAATACCATTTAACATGATTAAGACAAAAGGAATTGATCTTAATTTTCATACTATCAAATTAATTAGCACTTTAATGATTTTTGAATCCTATGTATTTGTATTAGGTCATGTATATTGTTACTTTTTAGATATAGGAGGTGGAAATTATTGGAATATGATATAATTAGGGGATGAAGCTGATATCACTGTTAGATTTTAGTGTGATAAGTATATCTACATTTCTAGACCTATTATTTGTAATAACGGTAATTGATGAATCTTTATTATTATTTTCTAGATGACAACCTTTGAAAATTATAGGTTTTTCATGAATTTTTAAAATCCATTTGGATACTAAAATGTTATTATCATGGTAGTCAATTCATGTTGTGAAGTTTTTATAGTTATTTCTAGTTATTATTTTTAATAGAGTTATATCTCCAAGGAATATGTTAGACTTGTTAATCTATTAGTAAGAGATGTCATGGATTCTTATTTTCCTTAGTGTATAATTGAAATGTTAGTTTCTTTATTATTTTCTATCATAATAATAGTATATAGACTCAAATTTTATGTTATTATACATGAAAATGTATGGCCTCCCATGGTTTGTGAAAAAAACAACTAATCTTCACTGCCTTCTATTTTTGGGTCCCCAATACTGTGCAATATTGGGTGTAAAATCGGTGAGATACTATTATGGATCTCCCATTCTATTTAATGAGGAGAAGTTTGGATTTACAAAATGGGTGGTGGAGGGTCCAAATCCTCTCACACTGCGTATATATTCTTTTACAGATGCATGACATACATTGATCTTAAATATACTCTAGTAAAGTATTAATAAATTATAGTGTCTCTATTTGAGATGTCATTTCTTACATTGGAGTATATCATAGAAAACCTAGTATATATTAAGATTAATGATTGACCAATAGGGTAAACTACTGGAAATATACTGGTGAAAAAATCATCTACATGGGTGGATATGGTCCTAGTTAACTTGGAAGGATGGAATTTTCCTTTGTGGATCCAAAGACTCTTCTTTTTGTAAAGGATTGGTAATTGATAATATATAATTTTACATAAACCATCCTTTGTGTAAATTTCATCCAAGGAAATTGATATTAACTTGATAATGTTTATTTAATTATTTATTTGACTTGGATATTTATCCATTAGAATAGATTGTATAAAAAAATTTGATGTTTAATTGATAAAATATGAATTAATAATTTTTTGTCAATGACCCACCAAATAGATAATGATGGTGGAACAAGTTAATATCTAAGTGTATAGGTTTTTCTTTTATGATGATTATGTTCCACCTAATTCATATACCATAATAAGAGAATCATTTTATACTAATTCATTATTATTTTTCTATATATTATACATCAAAAAATTTGGTTGTCTATAAGTGGAGTAACAATGAACCAAATTTATGTGAATCTTGTAGAAACTGTTTCATTATGCGCATATGCAATGTTTAGGGTCTCATTATATTCTGAGTAATCATTGAGTATATCATCATAATAGACATCATACATTTACTTATTTGAGGAAATTTTATTTTTGATATTTTTTTAATTTCTCTTTATTATTATGACTCACTTTTCTGGGTTAAGCATGAGACTTCTCAAGAAATGTAATTCTGAAGGAATTTCCATCGACTAATTCTAAAAAAAACAAGTTGATTTGTTGGATCACTAGCTTTATATAGAACTATCCTATATTGGTGAATGTAAATAAAATTTATGGTGGAATAATAGTGATTGGGTATCATTTTTTCTTGATCAATGGTAAATGGGATGATGGTAGTAAAATTATTGGAAATACCGTAAAACAAAGATACTGTATTTTATAAAATTCGTGAATCATAGAATGATGTTATATTAATTCAGAGAAATATATTATACTCCAAGGTTTTTTCCATTGCTGAGTATAATTATCATGCGATATAAGTTATAAAATGCTTCTTTTTGGTTTCCTCTTCCCGTTTTATTTCAACAATTTTGATTCCTTCATATTTAATCATTTATATCTAACATGTGAAGTACATTCATTGACATGTTTAATGAATGTTAAAAACCAATGGTTAGTAACATAATGATATATAATTTGCACCCCTATTCTCTTAATTTAATAAATAGAGTCTATAAATGGTATAAAATCCAACCTATTGTTATACAATTTCTTCCTAAAATCTATAGAAAAAAATTTATTTCTCCCTTCGAAATCAAATGACCATTTTTCATTATAATAAGGTTCTAACACCCCTTTGGTAAAGTTATAGTTCGTTTCACTATGAATAAGGATCCAAGGATGGTGTAAAACATTTATAGGAAGTATAATTTTGTTTTTAGAGGCTTGTTGTTATATATAACTATGTGTTTATCTACTATTTTTTAAGAAAATAATAATCATAATACATTAAATAAAATATTTTACAACATAATATAGAGAAAATTTTATTTTTTTGTTAGCCATAACATGGAACTAATATATATCGTAAGGTATGATATATGTAGGAAAAATAAGGATTTGGAATATAGTCTAACCTAAAATATATGATATTTTAAAATAGTATTCAATATTTTTTAATGAAAAAATAGATCAGGGGGTCATATTGATGATATATGAGAAATTGTCACATATGATAGGTGCATTAGGATTTCACCAATCAAAAGTAGAAATATCATCGCAGATTTCCATTGGTTATATAATTATTGTGAAAAACCACTAATACATGTGTAAAGCATTATGTATCAATCCTAATTTATGATCTAAAACCCATTTTATTAGTCATAAAATATGATAAAGTTAAAAACATAAAAAAAATTAATTTTGTGGAAATTTTATTATAATTTATAAAATATTTAAAATTATAAGTGTTAGGTAATGTAATATGATTTTTATCATGACTAAATAAAATATGGAAAGTTTATATTTATATATCATGTTTTTAAAAAATAAACAACGTGTTTATTTTTTTAAAATCATTTATAATATTCACCTTTTTAAATTATTTTGGAATTATGAATGTTATGGATGCTTAATTTATGTGATAAATTTATTCTAGAATATTTTTATACCATTTATTACATTCTAGGTATGAAAAAATAAAATTTAGTTTTCATTTACATTGACCTTGGTTTATTATTAAAATTATGATCTTAAAAATATATATAAAATATTGTTTTATATAGTAGGTTTTTGAGTTATTAAGAGTTGGATCATCCCTTGAGTAATATCTCATTGAAGATTGGGACTAAGGTTTTAACTTACCACTAGTCGAGAGGCTTAGTCCTTATTCTAAAATGGTGGGGTTTGGCTATTTATTTTTCTAGGCTTAGTCATGTGGATATTTTCAATCACATATAACTCTAAGACTTTACATGAAAAGTTCATGTACCCTATGAATTAGATGAATTTAGATGTGTTCTAGTAGGTTTAGATTATATTTTTGTCAGTGTAAAGAAATTATGGGTTTTCAAAAGAATTGTACTTTAATGTGTTGTAGAAATATTGATTTGGTTGATGATATAAGGATTAGAAAACTAAATCATTAGATGAAGACATAAATAAATTAATAAAACATGAGATATTGAAGATTTAATGAGGTGAAATAATTATGGGATTAATATGAAATTTTTTATATTAAACTGTTGAGAGTTTTAATAAAAAAATTCTTAAAATACTAAATGTGATATTCTATATAAATCAAACACATTTGATGACCTCAATCATCCAATTGGTTAATTTCATGACAGAGAGGGGTCCAATGAATTATCTTTTATTGGGAATGAAGGGTGTGATAAATACTAAGGGTTAGGTAGCCACATCCCATTATTATCTTTGGGTGACACATAGTTGGGAAACCGTAATGTTTAAGATACCATAGGAATAACAATGAGTGTTATCCAAAAATTATATACGAAGGTTCCAAGGATCACAAATGAAGATGTTAGGTTAGGGATTTAAATTTATTCATCATCGAAGTGATAAATAAAGTTGTCTCCAATGATCTGATCCCCAATAATGGCCTGAGGATCACACATGAATTTTTCAAAGCACTAAAAATAAATATACAAGTACCTCATTTGATTCAGTGGTGTGTTCAACTACAGCTCATCTCCAGTGATCATTTCTCAAATGATATGAATACGAACACCACTATATAATCCTCATAATCCATACAATTCCATGTTCTCACCATTCATTAAATTTTGGGTGATAGAACATAGCACTTATTAATCCATCTACATCGCATCAATCACCTTGATCCCATCCCTTTGATCTGTTGAAGGTGTCTTGGATTGATCACTTGAATAGAGACTCTCTATAGATAGTGTGAGGAGAGAGGTTCTCTCATTCTATTGTAACAAGAAACTCCTCAATTTAGTGAATTTATGTTACTTATATAGTGGGAGAGTAAAATACCCTGAATGGTTTTCTTAACCCTTAGTAATAGATCACCCAATAAATATGAAATATATAATCATGATAAACTAAATTTCATCATAAATATTATTAATATTTTAGAACATACTTGTAATATACATGAAATTTATTTTATGATAACATTGAGTTATTTAACTTGACTCATAATTCCCACTAATATTAATCAATCTTGGAATATTTAAATAATAGTCATTCATATAAGATTTTTACTATATTCACTAAATACATTGTGAATAATTTTAATAAAAAACTCAACCCAGTTATTCTAAACTGAAATAACAATGAATTTATTTATTTATTAGTGATCATCAATACTTGGACAACCCTCAGACCTCTTGGTGGGGCCCACCATGTCTTATTTAAATATTCAACAGAATAGAGAATATTCCTAAATATGATATTGTGTGTGACCATCTAGTCCCTTATGTTAATAGAAGTGAACAGTATTTACAAACCAAGAGTAGAGTCTAGAAACCTATAAAGGCCCCAAAAAAGATAAGGAATAGTCATAGAAAGGAAGACCATCAAACAGATTCACACTGTGTAATATAATCATTTCTTCTTTAGATATCTCAAAAATGAGGACCAACACTTGTGTAATTGACCTTTATTGCCTTTTTTTGATATAACACGATATAAATACCTTTAAAAAACATGGAAAAGAATTTATGAAGGTACTACCATCCTGATAAACTAGGCTCGAGATATTACTTCCCCATCTTTGAAGAAACAAATTATAGCTTTAACATTTATCCAATGTCATACCACCAATGATGCACCCAACACAAGCTACCTCATCAGAATTTTATTAGAATGATTATTTACTTACATAAAAGTATATAATAAAATGGAACACATTGGTATTGATATCATGTTAGGATACCAATACATATGACCATTGGTATGAATAACCAATGACACTTGAAACATGTGGTGTTCCTATTGGTGGGTCTATCCTCATAATCTTATATACCAGAGATTACCGAGTGATAAATTCATGAGAAGATGTATCGATGCTTATGATTACCTAAAACCTGATAGCCATACATCATCTATGTCCAGAAAGTATTATGTATCTAGATCATAATACATAAATTTAGGATTAATTTTGTAGTATCTCAATGTTTTAATTATCCTCTGGGATCTTCTATAACCTTTTCATATAAAAAATAATCTATTGAATTACAATTTAAATTAGGATGAAATAATATATACTCTATAATGGTATGTTTACAGAATGTATATCTTAATGTATACATGATATGGTAACAAAAATGTACTATTTATTTCAGTCTAGGGAACCCACTATTAGAACACTCCTAGTTTCACTAGAGATAACTTGGTAACTATCCTTGTTATCTCTCAAATGATAAAGAACATGTTTCTACTGAGTCGTGACTTTAGCTGATGGGTCTTCCATGTCTCCACCACATGACCATTCTTCTATGTGATGCCTATCATTCTTGATTTAAACTCCTCAAGAGATTATATCCCCAAATTTATCCCTTTTTCCATTTTTAAAACATGACCTCTTGGTTATCACTAGTAGTATAATTACAATAATTTATATTATGATAAAATTTTACTTAGTAGATATGATTCCAAGAACTGGAAAAATCATTGTGATTAATAAATTAATTCTTAACTAAATCAGAATCTTAAATTCTCTCATTACTTTTATATATGGCCTTTACTGGCTTGTATGATATTATCTCACTCATCACCTTATCATGACTATTATATTAGATTATATTGACATATGGAATACTAATTTCACCCTTAAAAAACATGCATCCCTTCCACTCTACATACCTGGTACACATACTTTGTACTTTCTCTAGTGTAATTAGATAGTTCTTAGTACTTCACTTATAGTTATCCTTTATATTACCAAAATATTTTGGAAATTAATTATTTGTTGTAAATATAAAATATTATACATATCATGGAATACATTATTGATCCATCCCCAAAGCATACAAAATTCATCTTAACACATTAATCCCCACCTACGTCCTTGAATATCTTCTTGGATAAATATATTTCATGTTATATTAGTTACAATTCCCTCTAAAATTATTACAACTTGTATTTTAAATACAATGTCAGTATGTGTACGATTGACTAGGTCTAAGAAACTTCGAGATCTATCTTAGTCGATCCTATTCCCTAGAACATAGGCTGCTACTTTATGATAATCATTAAAGTATCTGTTTAATTTTGGTCTTACATTACTATAAGATAAATAGTTTCTTCCCATAAGTTAGCAATGATATTACAGTTGGAAAACCATAGTGCTCCCAATAACCTATTGTAGACATATGGAATAAATTCACTCAAATGAATATTCTAAGATCTATTTTGATTAATTAAATCCCAAAGTAGATTTTACTAACTTTCACCCATTATTGGAATTATATGATATGATCATCCCTTCCTGATTGAATCATATAGACACCTTCCATGATTGGTGGTCTTGACATCAAATGATCAATAAAAATGTTACAGGTATTAGATATATAAAATAAAACTCTTATGGATTTAGGCATAATGATTTGTTATAGACCATCAAGCCTTATTGGTCCCATATTTGAACCGTCCATCTATAGTCTCACTTGAATACCCACCATGGTTTTCAAAATAATATGTCACGTATAATTTGAAACATAGGATCCAATATTAAATTTTAATTTATATCATCAATTTTAGATAATTGGCATATGCTAACTACTTGTATGAATTATTATTCTCAATGAATACTGTATCACAATCCATGGTGAATATAAAACCACTACTATGTTTTTAAACATTCAATACAGTATGTGTATCTGGAACATTCTCTTCCACACCATTAGTGAAACACATTCCAATGCCAACTATTTGTGAATATATTATCTATGAATAAATCCAATCAAATCTTTATCCCACTATCTAAAGTAAATATTTTTACCCTTTTATATAATTGTAGTCTATAAATTGAATAAATATTTTCTATCATAAGGATTTTCGTAATATCCTAAGAAACATTTAGGATAATTAAATTAAAGGCACATTTTGTTTTGTTTAATGTTGGGTTGTTTATATACTCAACATACAATTTTCATCTAAACACATATTCTTAGGACGTAATGGATTTACAACATATTATAACTCATATGATATACATTTTTCATGATATTTGGAATATGGTTATGGGATATCTATATTATTTTCAAAGCATGTATTTTAAATAATTATATATTATACAATGGATATTAATTGCAACATTGATACTCCTTTTACTTACATCATGACTATGATGTGTGTAAGGAAATGTGAATTTAGAAATTACTCCTTGATATATTTTATTAATCAATGTCAACTTGTAAGACTCATCATCAGTACTCCTTATTATCATCATAACTATGATTTGGATAAGGTAATGTGCATTTAGGAATTAATTCGTTCTATATTATGTTGATTGATGGATACTTGGTCAAGATATTCTTCAGCACACTAGCCTGAAGAAACTAATATATTCTGACCATGGACATACCACACTTTATTTTCTCATTCCATAATAATATGTTAAAGGAATATGATGAAGTATATTTACCACTAGATTACCCTTAGATTAGTTTACACTCTCTAGATAAACTTGTTCCGAATGAATTATGGATTACCTTTATTTACACCGGTTACTTTTTACAAAACAATGTTTATAATTGTATCGATAATACCCAATATCTTAACTCGAATGATTCTAAAACCATAATGGGTATATCCTTGAAAACTAATTAGTTTTTCCTAAGAAATTATTATCTTTTTACAACTAGTTATATACGTCTTAAATATTATATTCATCATGTATTGACTATGATTCAAGTATCACCGAACTATTGATTGAGCATTAGATACTAGAAACAACATTCATTACAAAAGTGGAATAATAGACCCTAGTTCACAAAGGGCGTATGAGATTAATATTTTTTTTACTCAATAAAAGTTCTATTAGAACCATTTAAATAGAAGTTTGAAGTTTTGTGCTTCACACAATTGACTTTTGATCCACCCCTTCTTAGACACATAGAGAACACACATAATATCTCATAATATTTCTAAAGTTTCTTAGTAATTTATTTAAATAAACATATATAATAAGTATATTGTAATTAATACCCAAAAATCATAATAGAACATTACTTATAGTTGATGAATATCTTTGAAAAACAAGAGACTACTTGTTTATTCGAATCAGTTCATTGCTTGTGACCTTCTGTGAATTTATTTCATGATATAAAAATAAAATAACCTCTTGTTTAATAGAAACTTTCATTGAAGGAAATTGTGAATGTGAAATTTTCATTCCTCTTTCTAGTAACATTTTCACGTTGTCATTCAAAATTTTTACCATAATAATTAAAGATTATACTTTCTTTAAGATATTATTTAATTAGAGATTCTACCCAAAAGGTAATGAATTGTTTTCTCCAATTTATTCATTTTTTAATCATAAATTTGGCCGGAGTATATGGGTGAAAATGATATGAGAAAGGTATCCATTGAATTACCAGGATTCATCTTTCAATTTATACATATCCAGTGTAATAATCCCCTCATTCATATATTACTTGAATTTCTCATTACAAGCTTCACAAAGATTGGACATCATGTGAAATCATCTATGTCATCATATTGTATCGATAACTCATAATGAAAGTTGATGATAGAATTATGACACTACCATCATATGAGCCATGCATGAGTCTCTGACATGAAATTTTCACACCCTCGTTTCTTAAGGTGGTTCAACAGGAATTGAAGACTCCATCACCTTGAATTTTATTATATTGAAGTATTGTATGCAAGTGAATCTATAACTAGTTGAAAACATATTGTAGATAGGACATTGATTTTTTCTAATAAATATTGAAATATTTATTTTGGTATGAATTTTAATTTTATATAAAAATAATATCCATAAAAATAGTACATTTATCTTGATTACCTATTTAGACATTATTTATTGATTAATTAAATCATTAAATATCTCCCACTATTTTATCAAAATATTGGAACCCTCTATCCTAGAATCATAATACCCTATCACATGATTATTATAGTGGAAATATCCTTGAAAAATCTTCTCATAATCTACAATACATTTCTACGACACTACTTAGTGAGTTATTGGTATGCGTTTGACTATACAACCACAGTAACTTGTGGATCCTTGACTACTTGAGTGAATTATGTTCTTCTAAAATCCTAAAAATTATATACTCAATTCTTTACTATGATGTTGAAAAATTAATGTTATGGACACTCCTTTACAAAAAACATTAGTTAATTCAACCCATCATCATCATAAAAACTACATAGTTATAGGAGGTGCACTCAACTATGGCCAATCTAGCACCCGGACACTAGGTTGTGTTGAAATTCAAATGATAGAAGGATTTTGAAACATATTATTTATTTAAGGGTTTTTAATATTTTTTTTCTCAAAAAATGAAATCAATTTCTCTAATTCTTTTCTTTTATGTTATGATGCTCACAATATAAAATTAATAATAAAACATTCATCGCATCTTTATACATTTTACTATTTATTAGTTTATGTGTTTCTCACTATCATAAAAAAAATAAAATAATAAAAAATAATAATGTAAATAAAAATAACTGAATGGTCTTAAACATCGAAAATGGGTTGATCCGTTTAAACATAATAGATCAAACATGATATAGGGGTATCATACCTAAGTTGTAGCATGGCTAAGGGTGCAGCTCGTCCTCATCAAGTGTCCACTTATCGTCTGGATTTTTCATCAAACTGGCATTGTTTTCATCTTATACCATCCATATCTTGGATTTCTTTTATCTAACACCATCCTCATCATAGTACAAAAATACTCACACATAGGAGAAAGGGTGTCAGAAGTGAAAAAAAAAAACAGATTACTAATTTTTAATTGGGTGTGAAAACCATTATACATATTTAAATGAAAAATGATAGTGCCCCGACCTTCGATAAAACAAATTAACTATTTAAAATTATTATAAAAAAATTAAAAAAATAATTATCTAAATAAAAACATACATTCATAGCTAGATGATGCTTATGACCAATCAATGGGTAAAAGTAAAGTGTGATAAAATTTAAAATGAGATAAATCTAAACTATGGAGGTATTAAATTAAATTAAATGAATTAATTAAATTACAATAATTTAATTCTATTTTCATAATAATAATTTAATTTTAATTCCAAAAATTACATTAATTAATTAATGTAATTAATACCAAAATTAAATTAATTTTTCCTAGTATTTTTTTTACATAAATTAATATCAGGCCTCAAAATCCCACTCAAGGCCAATGAGGGTCGGGTCGAACCCACGCAGACCCTTTTGGGATTGCGAAGACCCCCATGAATGTGTTTTCTTGGGATAACAGACCCGCCCTGACCCATTCCCGATCATGATGATCTACCCTGTCCCATGCATACCCATACCAGGTGGGCATTAGAGCTACGAGACATGGATCACCACACATTAGGGGTTTAGTCATGAGTACGGAGGCATCAAGACCATTCAATTGTGGGGATGGCCTGATATGGAGGTGCATATCTAGATAATTTGGCATGGGGGGTTTATTTTTTTATTTCTATGGGTCTATTTTATTTTAATTTGAAAACTGGGTTAGAACAGCTCCACCTGAAGTGGTAATATCTGTAAAAATCCCCAAATCACCACATTAACTTGTGCTTTGATTTTTCACCACTTGATGTGGATCTGAGAATTGTATCCTAAATCTATCAGCACTAATTTAAGTGGTGCTAAAATTGTGGGACTAAACATATCTTTGCCACTTGACGTGGCACCTAACTCCCCCAATATAAGGGGCTCACCCCATCCCGATTCCCACATCACCTCTCTCTCTTTATAACTTCTCTCCCATCAACTCTCTTAAATTACTTTCATTACTCTACCTATCTTTTCCAGCGTAGCCGTTGTGCTCAGAAGGATCACCACCTTTCGGAAAATTTGAGGTAATTATAATTTTTAATTTGTTTAATATATTGATTGATTTATTTATTTGTTTAGTTCATAGAAATAGTTCATAATTAATGCATTATATTTATAAATAGTAAAAGATTATTTTAATTAATTGTAATTAATTCATGGTAATTATCTTATTAAGTAATTCTATTTAGGTAATTAAATTCTAAAGAGCTAATTAACTAATCATAATTATATAATTAACTAATCAAAATTAGGTAATTAATTAATCTTAATTAGGTATGTATATAATTAATGGTAATTAGTTATGTAAATAATTAATGACAATTAGGTAATTAATTAATGGTAAATGGGTAATTAATTAATTATAATTAGGCAATTAATAAATTGTAATTAAGTGTTTAGTTAATTATAATTGGGTGTTTAATTAATTGCAATGATGTAATTAATTAGGTGTAACTAGGTAATTGATTAAGTGCAACTGGGTAATTAATTAATGGTAACTAGGTAATTAATTAATGATAAGTAGGTAATTAATTAATTCTAATTATGTAATTATTTTATTAGGTAATTAATTAATTCTAATTAGGTAATTAATTAATTGTAATTAGGTAAAT
Organism: Viscum album; assembly: GCA_963277665.1. NCBI lineage: Eukaryota > Viridiplantae > Streptophyta > Magnoliopsida > Santalales > Viscaceae > Viscum > Viscum album. Next base: position 616,260,223 of record OY728128.1, read on the forward strand.
AATTAATCGTAAATAGGTAATTAATTAATGGTATTTAGGTAATTAATTAACTCTAATTAGGTAATTAATTAATTGTAATTTTGTGTTTCATTAATTCTAATTAGGTGTTTAATTAATTATAATGTGGTAAATAATTAAGTTCAAATCGGTAATTAATTAAGTGTATCTAGGAAATTAATTAATGATAACTAGGTAATTAATTAATGGAAATTAGGTAATTAATTAATGATAAGTAGGTAATTAATTAATTATAATTAGCAAATTAATTAATCAGGTAATTAATTAATTCTAAATAGTTAATTAATTAATGGTAATTAAGTAATGAATTGATGGTAATTAAGTAATTAAATAACACTAATTAGGTAATTAGTTTATAGTAATTAGGTAATTAATTAATTTAAATTAGGTAATTGTTGACGCTCCTTTCGTCACAGAATCTAAAGATCAGAAAAGGGAATATCTCAGCTGAAAGTGATTCATCCTTTGAAGAAAACATCAAAAATCGACAAAGGCATGAACAAAGGATCAACAGCAAATCCACCGCGCAAGTGATACCACTGCCGCGCAAGTATACTTGCGCGGCTACCTTGGTCGCGCAGGTGACTTGCGCGACCTAATTGGTAACCGCCCGGTAACCGCCCTGGGTCTTCTTTTGCCTATAAATAGACCCTGTGGGCCACCCATTCGAGAGGATCTTTTTCCAAAAACTCAGATTGAAGCTCCCGACGCCCAAGTCTCTTCTCAAAGCTTCCAGAACACTTCTAAGGTAATTTCTTTCCTAGAATGGAAGATCTAAAGAGAAGAAGGAAGGCCTAAGTGTTGAAACTTATCAAACACTTGCGCGCTGACTTAATCCCTTCAATATAACTTGCGTGTCCATTCTCTGGAAGAACCTCAAGAGGATTGTAAAGGGTTTTCTAAAGAGTCGCTCAAGCATTTCAATGCTGGTTGCAAATCGCGCAAGTACCACTCATGTCGCGCAAGTATACTTGCGCGACCAATACTTGCGCGCTGCCGCAGGACTTGCGCGCCTTTAAAGACTTGCGCGCCCCTATCTTTTTGGGTGCCCATCTTGCCCATTTTACCCCTCTTAAGCCATTTCACCTTTCCTATTCAAGATTCAGTCTTCAAGATACTCTTCAAAGCCATTTATGGCATGATTTCTTGATTTGACATCCTTGTCTGAAAGGAATTCTGTGAAATATCTCTCAAAGTCTAGTGATTTAAATATCTTTATGTCACCAAAGATTGAGAGTTCATTCATTCAACCTCATCCTTTAAAATGAGAGAATCCTTAACCTGGGTCTCCTTTTTAGGAATAATCCCCAGTTATAAAACCTTTGATCTGGGCATCTTCCTCAGGAGTAAGCCCCAATCAAGTCCTCTAATCTTGGGCATCTTTCTTAAGAATAAGCCCCAACCTTTGATCTGGGCATCCTCCTCAAGAGTAAGCCCCCAACCTTAATCCCAAACCTGGGTCTCCTTTTCAGGAATAAGACTCAGTCATAACCTTGGGCTTCCTTTTCAGGAGTAAGCCCCAAGTCCCTTAACCTGGGTCTCCTTTTCAGGAATAAGATTCAGTCATAACCTTGGGCTTCCTTTTCAGGAGTAAGTCCCAAGTTCCTTAACCTGGGTTTCCTTTTCAGGAATAAGACTCAGTCATAACCTTGGGCTTCCTTTTCAGGAATAAGCCCCAAGTCCCCTTAAACTTCTCTTAACCAGTCATAAATTACCTTTGATTTGGGTTTCCTTTTCAGGAATAAAACCCAATCATAAGTCCCCTCCTAACTTGGGCATCCTCCTTAGGAGTAAGCCCCAAGATTAGAGTACTCAAATCTCCATAAAGTACATATAACTTTGTGGACCCTGTTCATGGATTTTCTCCCTAAAAGTAAATCCTAAACCTTCATCTATCTGGGCAGTCATCTATACATAAGCCCCAAACAAATTCTTATGATTGCATCTTTTATGGCACAATTGTCTAAATTTTACCAATACCTCTTGTTTCTCACACCGAGCATGACTCACGTGAGCTTAGAGTGTAAAAGTAATTATGACATTCATCTTTGAGCCATCAATCATAAACATCATATCCCATTCCTCGAACTACGTGGGTTCTGATTCCTTTTCCAAAAGAAAGGATACGTAGGTAGCCCATTTATGGGTTCGATCCCAACATTGAAATAATCTATGTCCTTCTGAATGACGATAAACTTCAAGTGCCCCACTGAGTGGCTTTAAAACCAGCCTGGTCATCAAAATGACCAAGAGACTTTTATATAAATGTTTTGAAGGATACCATTGACCAAGAATATCTAAACAAATATAGATGATTCTATATTGATGAAGAACCTCGAATACATATAAAAGATTCTCTAAATTTCTTGCATATTTAATCATTGATTGTTAAAACTAAAGGGAAGCTCATTTTATACTTGGTAATGTAATAAGGATTCACGAACTTAACTTAAATCTATAAAGAGAGTCCCGGAGTAGACAATAATTCCTCTCAAAAAGGTGTGATGAGTCCGACCTCCCATCCTCTCGACCAATGAAAATTCCTAAGCCTCATTAGTCCACAAACTAATGAGCGCCTGCCTTTGGAAAGTAGGTCCAGACGGATGTGGAATCATTGGATGTTTCTGGTTCTACGAACAAACCCGTTAGAAACCGATCGGAACGTTTGAATCTCCCGTCCAGGAGGTCATCCCCAGATTCCGCGCGAAACAAAAATGGTGAACCCGACGTGAATCCTTAACCAAGTTAAAGTGATGTTCTTCTTATTTGTTAGGCCCCTTGGGCCAACAAGGCAATCATTGACATATGATCATCCAAAAGATGCAGTAGCCGGATTCATCTTGATTATGTCTGTTACATGGAACAGGCACTCTTTTTTCAAGATCTTCTACAAAAATGGCTTTCCTTAAATTCACCCCTGTGAATACTGCTGCTGTGAACACCTCTACTGTGAGGTCTGCTGCTGTGAAAACCAATGCTGCTACTCCTGCTGGAACGTCATCCGCTCTGAGGATGACATCACCAACTCAGCGTCTTCAATGCTGTGTTTCTAATGCACTGGTTAAGGAGTACCGTCGCAACGGTACTATCCCAACTCTGGAGGCCGCTCGTCAAGCCCTCCAAGTTAACAATTCTACCTGGTCGTCCAGACAACGGCGACCAGCAATCAAGAAGCAGGCGGTGCTGACTACCGTCTCCAACCGTTTCAGGTCGTTATCCCCGGAACGCAATTTCCATTCATTCCCTTACTCCGAGGAAGTGAATGAGCCGGTCCCTCGGGGCCTTAATTCAAAAAGACAGGAGTCCTTCTCAAGGGCTCCCATCAACAATCGCCGCCAGACTCGTGCGGTAGTGCGCCCTCAACATGATGAGGGTACCGAATCCAGGCATTCAGCTCAGGTTCCTCGAACCCGAGCAGGCAAGATGAACCGCCAGAGACGGAATCCGGTTAATAATAGGCAGGTTGTCATCCCTGCCATCTCCGGAGAAGTCCACCAACCTAACTTGGTGGCAAACAACGAGCAGGCACACACACCTGCCCGTTTTAATTCAGCTATCCAGCAGACTCGTCTGACAGCATCAAGCTGATCCTACCAGGCAATTCCGGCGGAGTACCATAAGCAGGAACATACACCTGCTTATACATCATCAGTTAGTCAGCAGGCTCGTCTGACTACATATGGTGGATCTCGTCAACCGCGTTTGGCGAAGTGTAATCAGCAGGCACATACACCTGCTAATACTAATCAGGCCTACCAACAGTCTCGCTTGGTAGCGCACGGAGAAGTCAGTCGGAAAGTCCCGACGACAAACAGGGGGCAGACTAAACTCTCTGCCTCCACACTTGAGTACTGTCAGGATTCACTGACAGGAAAAGGAGGACAGGAGCAGGCACATACACCTACTCCAAGCCCGGAATGGACGTATATCCCTGTTCCGGCGGCTGAAGTCACCAAGCATATTTTGTCAATGGTGAAAGAGCAGAAGCAAATTCCTGCTCATATTCTGGATGCTTGCCAGGATATCATAACAACTTCAGCATCATCGCAGGGACAGACACATAAATCTATCCCTAGCAATGGAGTGACACATCAACAATTCACTCCGGAATAGACACACACATCTGTTCCAGTCCAAGAGGGTTATGGGGCATACTCCCCCATATCATACGGACAACCAAGTCAGGCACATACACCTGATTTGAGCGATGATCGTTAGCCTAACCTGACCATCTTTCCTGATCAGGCACATACACCTGCTCAGAGAAATCACTTTCGTCATCAAGTGGTTTCTAAAGCGAGTAAGAAGGCATCTAAGAAAAAGATCCACCAGCACAGTCAGGAGATCAAAGGCCAATCTGCAACAAGGCCTTGCTCGATGCTGGAGTTCTTGAAGCCCTCAGACATTTATCTGTCAGAATTCAAGATTCTACTCCCTCAGTTCCCAATAACGGGAACATTAATTCTGAAGGTCTTCAACAGACACTTCCTCATGAAGACATGCTTCATGAAAATTCGGTCAATCTTGAAGTTTCTTCTTCAGATGAGAGCCACAGGAACCCTCTGTGTGGTCAGAAGGCCAAGGAGCAAGAGATTTCATCTTTTGCTGTAACCCATCATGATGGTCCTCCTCATGGTGATGAACTTCGCTGCGAAAGTTGTAACACCCGAGACTTTTATGTTTTATAAACCATCAAAGGAATATTTTTCTACACAACACTTGCTTGGCTTGCTTTACACGCAATCGCGACCTTCCTCGATAGCTTGCGTCGTACGCAATACTGAGTTTCACTAAACAATAATATGCTATTAAAACTAGCCGTTATGAATAGTAATAACCACTTTTTGAAATTTTATAAATTTCTTTTTTCAAAATGGACTTCATTTTTGGACTCAGAATATCGAAATTAGCCTAGGGTGAAATTTTGGTATTTTTCTGAAAACTTTCAATTTTTGATGAATAGTGAAACCACTAAGTGGTAGGTTAAAAAACTGAATTTTGCATAAAACTTAATTTTACCGCTTCTGTGAATGGAATTTCAAAAATCCGAGAGACACGGTTAATATCAAGGACTAAAATGTGGTTCAATGAGATGAAAATAATTTTTTGGTGAATAGTAACTTTTTACTATTTTTACCGCGGTTAATAGTAAATTGGGTAACTAAGGGTAAATATGATATCAATATTACCCTAACACATGTCCTAATTCTATTGGACAAGTGTAATTAGACCAAAAACAAACTTAGGAATAAAATATGACCATTTAGGCCCACTTGGATTAGATTAGGACATTTATTATTAATTTATTTAAAGAAGGGTTAAAATAGTTAAAATCAAAGTTTAATAAGTAAATCATTTTTAATATGGGGTTATACATAAGATAAATTCGACTATAAATATTCATTATAAAGCTAAAAAGATTTCCTACATAATTGTATTTTATTTGTAATTTTTAGACATTAAATAATTTAATTTATTTATGACACAAAGATGATACAGTAATTATCTTATTAATGAAATATTGACATAATTGATAATATAAATATCAAAATAAATGTAATTTAAGACTTTTTATGAATTCCAGTAATTTTCTAGGTTACTATGATATATTAGTGTTGATTTAATCAACTTGTTTCGAACATATAATTCTGTTATGACTTTCACAAAAATCATATATCAAATAGTGTCAAAATTGACACAAAATAGTTTTTAAATCAAATATTATATTATTAATTGTTATTTTATTCCTAAAAATCTAAGGTTCGGCCAAATGACTTAGATAAGGATATATATATTAATAATAAACAATTTGGGGTTCTTTTGGCATGTTATAGTAAGTGTATTAACCATATAGTGAAAGAAAACAAAAAGACATGGTAAAAGTTAAATTATTTAACTTAGAGTTAAATCTAATTGATAAGGTTAAAATAATACCCTAAACTTGTCTAAATACTATTGGTTGATAGGATTTCGATCCCTCCCCACCTTATCTTCGAAATAATACCCTTTGGAACCATTATAAACCGATTTTTACTTTAATATAAAATAATATTTTGAGATATTCCTAAGCTGCCCCTCTCCTCCATTATAAAAGGGCACCTCCTCCCCCTCCTCCTCACACCAAATTGAGCACTCAAGCTCGGCCAAACCCTGCCCTTTTCTCCTATCCACTTCCCTAGAATAATCCTAGAGGTCCTGGTCTTCTCCAAAGACCAATCTTAGTTCCTTAAGTGGAGGATTCAAAGAGGCGTTCCAAAGAAGAGGTAATATCCATTACCGATCTTTTCAATTTCTTTCTTCTTCAACTTCTTCTTCTTTAGTTGTTTCATGATAAAGTAATAACATCAGTATTACTTACATACTGATATGTTATTATAAATTTGAAACAACCCTAATTCACCTTCTATCCATCCTACGGAAAAATGAAATCACCGCGCGTGCGTACGTACGGAATACCGTCTCCACGCCGTGGTGTAATCTATTTTCCACCATCACCTTAAAAGGATGGGTATAATGGTGTAATGAGTAACTATATATGATTATTATGAAGTAATATTGATACTGAAATAATATATATATACTCCAATACAATTCCACGATCATAGGAACGATATCATCACTCATGCGTACGTACGGAATACCGTCTCCACGATGTGATGCGACTCGTTCTACATGATCTTCATTTCATAATGATTATATAAATGAATTGAATGAATGAATATGGTATATACAACACTAATACCATTCTGTAAATGAATTATCTATAACCTAAAGATAAGAATAAGAATTTATTCGACAAAACACGCATAAGAACAAAAAGTTATAAAGACCCGAGTAACAAGTAACAATGAAATATTACTAACAAGAAGCTAATAATATGACCATATATGATATCATATCAATATGTATGATTCTGGAATAAGTCAATAACATTATTTAAACCATTATACAGGAGCTTCGGACACGAACAAAGCAAATTGGACTTAAGGTAAGGGAAAATATCACAATCTCATTTTTATCCGAGATTGTTTATACTTTGGTATTTACTGGGGTGTATTTTATCATCCACATACATGTTCCCTCAATATGTAATATTGTTTCCATCCACTTTCAATAGTTTAAATCCAATTTTACCCTTAGGTGAGTTTTTAGTAAAGAATATGAAAGGAATCTTTTGTCGTTTTTCCGTACGAGGTACTTTTTGACTTTTCTGACAAAAGTACGAAGAATGTTTTTTTTAACATATACGGCATGAATGGATTTTTAAAACATTACTTCAAAGAAGCTTCCTTTACAAGTTTTCAAGATTATTTTTAATCAACTTCTTTTATTTTAAAGTTGTATGACATGTTATGAAAGGAAAAATGTTTTTGAAGAAGAAAGGATATTTTCCTCAAGAATTCAATTCAAGTGTTTTATCAAAATTATTTTCCATATAAGATAATAAAGGGTTCTGTTTATATCCATATTTTTACATTGATTTGACTATGTTGTGATGGAATTATGTTTATGAATTCCTTTATCTTATATGAATTGATTTATGATGTCATGATGTTTCAAGAATCACATTTTTGTTACATGTGTTATGCGATGATGTATGATTTATGATTATGTGGCACACATAAGAAATGATTCATTATAAGATGGGTGGGACCTATATCTCCCTCAAATGCATTGGGTAAAGATTTTATATCTCATGAGATAGACATGGCTGGAACGGAAGGTTATTTCGGTTCAGTGATACAGGACTGAAACGAGGAGTGAACTCGGTTCAGAAAGGGACTTTGTCCACTAAGATAGTCTTGGAAATGAGTCATGACTAACAAGAAATGATTTTCCATGATTATGTGTGCATGCCACAAAGTTTCAAGACTTATGTTATGATTATGGGGATCTCATTTTCACTTCTATGATTTATTCCATGATAAGATATTATGATCTCTTTTGCAGGTGTTGATTTTCAAAAAGATATGATATGATTTTTATTTCCATTATTTGCCCTTGCTGAGCATTTGAGCTCACACTTTTATTTTTTATTTTCCCCAGGTCAGGAAGATGGATATTAAGTAGAATATTCTAAAAGGGACCCTAGATATGATGAAATAAATGGGAGACACTATAGAAGATTTATGAACCAGTTGTTTATGTTTCCCAGTTTCTAAAGACACTATACCTATACGGTCCTTTGTGGTTTTATCATATGTTGTAATAAGTGTGCTTCAATTTTTGAAGTATTAAAAATGTATGTAAAGTATGGGTCGTTATAGTTGGTATCAGAGGAAAGGTATAGTCAACCTTTGGAAACTAGGATGTGAAAGCCTTAGTAAGAACCCTAAGGATAAGTCTAAGCATAGAACACAATCTTAGTGTTTTAGAAATGTCCTTGAATAACATAGGATAAGACCTTAAGCATGAAAATTTTATTCTTGAATTATGTGGTTTTCCTATTATAATTAGTGTTGCTCACACTATTCTTCTTGGTTTTAGTCAATGGCTGGAACCCGAAGGAACCGTGTTAATGCGGAATGCGATGGGCAATGCAATGATTGTCCCCCTGAGCAAACAAACGATATGGGAGCTGGAATGCAAAATCTTGTAGCCATGCTCACACAACTTTCTCAAGCTATGAATCATGCAGGATTTCCAAACGAGCAAAGGAGGGAGCAACATTCTGTTGAATCCTTCATGAGGCAGCGTCCACCTTCTTTCAGCGGATCTACTGATCCATTAGTTGCTGAACAATGGATTAGTACTACTGAAAAGATATTTTCAGTTCTTCAATGTTCTGAGCATGATAAGGTCATCCTAGCAGTGTACCGTTTGGAAGGAGATGCTGATCAATGGTGGAATCTTGTTAAGAATACGAGGCAAAGGGATGAAATTGAGTCTATGGAATGGGACGAGTTCAAGAACTTATTTTTCAACAAGTACTTCCCTCGTATTCTCCGAACAAAGATGGAGAAAGAGTTTCTTGAACTGAAGCAAAGGGATGATGAATCTGTTGGTACCTATGAAGCAAATTTTACAAGACTTGCAAGGTACGCTTCTGGTATTATTATCCAACCTGAGAGTAAGATCGATCGATTTTTTAGTGGCTTAAAACCAAGTCTTCGAAGGGCGTTAGCCATAAGGGACTTCAATAGCTATGAGGAAATCGTTCGCTGTGCTCTCAAAGTCGAGATGGAGATTGGAATAACCCATCAGTCACATGGGTTTGATAAGAAGAGGAAGATGGAATTCAAAGGAAACTCTAAAGAACACAATGAAAAGAAGATGAACTTTACCTTATGCTCAAAGTGTGGAAAGAAACATGGAGGGAGTTGTCTTAAAGGGACAAGTAAATGTTTTAAATGTGGAAAAGAAGGTCATCGGGCATTTGAATTCCGTGATAATGGGAAGAAGATGTCTAATGACACAAACAAAGGAAGGGATACACAGAATGAACCTACTACACTTCAATGTTTCAAGTGCAAGGAGATGGGGAATTATTCCAATCAATGCCCAAATCCAAGGGTTGATGATGATGGTCGACGTCAACAAAATCTTAAGGCTAAAGACAAAGGAAAGTCACATGCAATTTCTATCAGCGATGTGGAGTACGATAACGATGTGGTGAAAGGTACACTTACCATCCACTCTAAAGTAGCAAATGTTTTATTTGATTCTGGATCCACCCACTCTTTTATTTCTGAAGACTTTTCTAAGGGTATCACCGTATTACCTCAACAATTAGATGTTGAGTTAGCTGTGACAACACCTAATGGCACATCAATCGCATCAAAAGTTTATAATTCTTCTCCGATCGAAGTTTGTGGGAAAGTGCTTCCTGCAAATCTTGTGATCCTTCCTTTAGTGGAATTTGATGTGATTCTTGGCATGGATTGGCTTTCTCTACATGGAGCTCATATCGATTTCCATAGAAGGGAAGTCACATTTCATATTCCAGATCAATCTACGATCGTCTATCAATGCAAGGATGAACATAACCTTCCAGTGGAAATTTCTTCCATCTTATGGGTATTGATTCCACTAAATGAAGGTTATTTATCTCAAATGGTTGGTGAGAAACTCACGATTAAGAATATTCCCATTGTACGAGAGTTTGATGATGTCTTTCCGGAGGAATTACCGGGTCTTCCACCAAATCGTGAAGTTGAGTTTTCAATAGAACTCGTACCGGGTGCTTTGCCTATTTCAAATACACCTTATAGAATGGCCCCAATTGAGTTGCAGGAATTGAAGAAGCAACTCCAAGAGAATCTTGATAAGGGATTCATATGCCCTAGTGCGTCACCTTGGGGAGCACCTGTTCTATTTGTTAAGAAGAAAGATGGATCAATGAGACTTTGCATTGATTATCGAGAACTTAACAAGATCACTATCAAGAACAAATATCCTATCCAACGCATTGATGACTTATTTGACCAACTACGCGGAGCTCAATACTTTTCCAAGATTGATCTTCGTTCAGGGTATCATCAATTAAGGGTCAAAAGGGAGGATATACCAAAGACGGCTTTCCGTACAAGGTATGGACACTATGAATTTATAGTGATGCCATTTGGTCTTACTAATGCCCCTTCTATCTTCATGGATCTAATGAATAGAGTCTTTAGAGACTATCTTGATCAATTTGTGGTAGTCTTTATAGACGATATTCTTGTCTATTCAAAGAGCAAGGAAGAGCATGAAGATCACTTGAGAATTATATTGAAGACCCTGAGAAAGGAGAAGCTTTATGCCAAATTTACCAAGTGTGAATTTTGGCTTCAAAAAGTTGCATTTTTGGGTCATATAATCTCAAAAGAGGGGATATCTGTGGATCCAGCAAAAACAGAGGTTATCGAAAGATGGTCAAGACCAACAACAGTAACTGAGATCCGATGTTTTCTTGGATTGGCTGGATATTATCGACGTTTTGTAATGGATTTTTCACGATTATCTAATCCACTCACCAAGTTGACTCGGAAAGGAGTTAAGTTTGTTTGGACAGAGGAATGTGAAGAGAATTTCAAGGAGTTGAAAAGAAGGTTATCCAGTGCACCTGTGCTCACACTGCCTTGTAGTGGAGAAAGGTTTGTGATTTACAGTGATGCATCAAAACAGGGATTGGGGTGTGTTCTTATGCAAAATGATATGGTGATAGCTTATGCCTCACGACAGTTGAAAATCCATGAGCAAAATTACCCAACACATGATTTGGAGTTGGCTGCGGTAATCTTTGCATTAAAGATTTGGAGGCATTACCTTTATGGTGAAAGGTGTGATATTTATACTGATCATAAAAGTTTAAAGTATATTTTCACACAAAAGGAGTTGAATATGCGTCAAAGAAGATGGTTGGAGCTGATTAAGGATTATGACTGCTCAATCCATTACCACCCTGGGAAAGCAAACAAGGTGGCAGATGCATTAAGTCGACAAGACCATGCTAGTTTATCCATGATGAGGATCACAAAAGATCCAATATTTATGGATTTACAAAGGATGGATCTTGGAATTATAATGGAAGGGGAAAAATCTTATCTTTCTCAAATGAATGTTCAACCATCTATACATGTGAAGATTAAATAGGCATAGAAAGAAGATGTCGAGTTACAAAAGAAGGTAAGAAATGTTCCTGAATTCAACCTTGATTGTGATGGGATAATAAAGTTCAGGAATCGGGTTTGCGTTCCTCCCATCCCCGAATTAAAGAATGAGCTGCTGGATGAGGCTCATAGTTCATCATTCTCTATTCATCCTGGAAGCACAAAGATGTATAGGGACCTGAAAGAGTACTTCTGGTGGGATGGCATGAAAAGAGATGTTGTTGAATATGTCTCTCGATGCTTGGTTTGTCAACAAGTTAAAGCTGAGAGACAAAAGTCTAAGGGGATGTTACAACCATTACCCATACCCGAATGGAAATGGGAAAACATCACTATGGACTTTGTCACAGGACTTCCTAAAACATCCAAAGGCAATAATGCTATCTGGGTCATAGTTGATCGTCTTACAAAGTCTGCACACTTCATTCCTATTAGAGAGGATTTCTCTCTAGATCATCTTGCCAGGATATATGTAAAGGAAGTGGTAAGATTGCATGGAGTACCACTTTCTATTATATCTGATCGGGATCCGAGATTTACCTCGAAGTTCTGGCGAAGTCTTCAGCATACTCTGGATACAGAGTTGAGTTTCAGCACTGCTTATCATCCCCAGACAGACGGTCAGTCTGAGAGAACAATTCAAACCCTAGAAGATATGTTGAGAGCTTTCTCTATGGATTTCAAAGGAGGTTGGGATCAACACCTACCTTTGGTGGAATTTTCTTATAATAATAGCTTTCACTCCAGTATTCAGATGGATCCTTATGAAGCTCTCTATGGAAAGAAATGCAGGACTCCAACTTGCTGGGATGAAGTTGGGGAAAGAAAGCTACTAGGACCTGATCTCGTTAATGAAATGGCAAAAAAGGTCAGATCTATTCAACAACACATAAGAGCAGCTCAGAGTCGACAGAAAAGTTATGCCGACAACCGAAGAAAAGACCTAGAGTTTGAAGTGGGTGATAAAGTGTTCTTACGAATATCTCCCTGGAAGAGGGTTATGAGATTTGGAAAGAAGGGGAAGTTGAGCCCTAGATATATCAGTCCTTTTGAAATACTGGATCGTGTTGGGAAGGTAGCTTACCGATTGGCGCTTCCACCAAATCTCTCTCAAGTTCACGATGTGTTCCATGTATCTCTCCTGAGAAAGTACATACCAGATCCTTCACATGTACTCAGCTCAGAAGTTGTACCGCTGGAGCAAGATCTTTCTTATGAAGAACAGCCGATAGAGATTCTGGATCGTAGCGAAAAAGTCCTACGAAACAAGACCACTCGCTTGGTGAAAGTTTTATGGAGGAACCACCAACTTGAAGAAGCTACATGGGAGCTTGAGGATATGATGAGGGAGAAGTATCCTCATTTGTTTGTTACAAAGTGACGAATTTCGAGGGCGAAATTCTTTTTAAGGGGGGTAGAATGTAACACCCGAGACTTTTATGTTATATAAACCATCAAAGGAATCTTTTTCTACACAACACTTGCTTGGCTTGCTTTACACGCAATCGCGACCTTCCTCGATAGCTTGCGTCGTACGCAATACTGAGTTTCACTAAACAACAATATGCTATTAAAACTAGCCGTTATGAATAGTAATAACCACTTTTTGAAATTTTATAAATTTATTTTTTCAAAATGGACTTCATTTTTGGACTCAGAATATCGAAATTAGCCTAGGGTGAAATTTTGGTATTTTTCTGAAAACTTTCAATTTTTGATGAATAGTGAAACCACTAAGTGGTAGGTTAAAAAACTGAATTTTGCATAAAACTTAATTTTACCGCTTCTGTGAATGGAATTTCAAAAATCCGAGAGACACGGTTAATATCAAGGACTAAAATGTGGTTCAATGAGATGAAAATAATTTTTTGGTGAATAGTAACTTTTTACTATTTTTACCGCGGTTAATAGTAAATTGGGTAACTAAGGGTAAATATGCTATCAATATTACCCTAACACATGTCCTAATTCTATTGGACAAGTGTAATTCGACCAAAAACAAACTTAGGAATAAAATATGACCATTTAGGCCCACTTGGATTAGATTAGGACATTTATTATTAATTTATTTAAAGAAGGGTTAAAATAGTTAAATCAAAGTTTAATAAGTAAATCATTTTTAATATGGGGTTATACATAAGATAAATTCGACTATAAATATTCATTATAAAGCTAAAACGATTTCCTACATAATGGTATTTTATTTGTAATTTTTAGACATTAAATAATTTAATTTATTTGTGACACAAAGATGATGCAGTAATTATCTTATTAATGAAATATTGACATAATTGATAATATAAATACCAAAATAAATGTAATTTAAGACTTTTTATGAATTACACTAATTTTCTAGGTTACTATGATATATTAGTGTTGATTTAATCAACTTGGTTCGAACATATAATTCTGTTATGACTTTCACAAAAATCATATATCAAATAGTGTCAAAATTGACACAAAATAGTTTTTAAATCAAATATTATATTATTAATTGTTATTTTATTCCTAAAAATCTAAGGTTCGGCCAAATGACTTAGATAAGGATATATATATTAATAATAAACAATTTGGGGTTCGTTTGGCATGTTATAGTATGTGTATTAACCATATAGTGAAAGAAAACAAAAAGACATGGTAAAAGTTAAATTATTTAACTTAGAGTTAAATCTAATTGATAAGGTTAAAATAATACCCTAAACTTGTCTAAATACTATTGGTTGAAAGGATTGCGATCCCTCCCCACCTTATCTTCGAAATAAGACCCTTTGGAACCATTATAAACCGATTTTTACTTTAATATAAAATAATATTTTGAGATATTCCTAAGGTGCCCCTCTCCTCCCTTATAAAAGGGCACCTCCTCCCCCTCCTCCTCACACCAAATTGAGCACTCAAGCTCGGCCAACCCCTGCCATTTTCTCCTCTCCACTTCCCTAGAATAATCCTAGAGGTCCTGGTCTTCTCCAAAGACCAATCTTAGTTCCTTAAGTGGAGGATTCAAAGAGGCGTTCCAAAGAAGAGGTAATATCCATTACCGATCTTTTGAATTTCTTTCTTCTTCAACTTCTTCTTCTTTAGTTGTTTCATGATAAAGTAATAACATCAGTATTACTTACATACTTATATGTTATTATAAATATGAAACAACCCTAATTCACCTTCTATCCATCCTACGAAAAAATGAAATCACCGCGCGTGCGTACGTACAGAATACCGTCTCCACGCCGTGGTGTAATCTATTTTCCACCATCACCTTAAAAGGATGGGTATAATGGTGTAATGAGTAACTATATATGATTATTATGAAGTAATATTGATACTGAAATAATATATATATATACTCCAATACAATTCCACGATCATAGGAACGATATCATCACTCGTGCGTACGTACGGAATACCGTCTCCACGATGTGATGCGACTCGTTCTACATGATCTTCATTTCATAATGATTATATAAATGAATTGAATGAATGAATATGGTATATACAACACTAATACCATTCTGTAAATGAATTATCTATAACCTAAAGATAAGAATAAGAATTTATTCGACAAAACACGCATAAGAACAAAAAGTTATAAAGACCCGAGTAACAAGTAACAATGAAATATTACTAACAAGAAGCTAATAATATGACCATATATGATATCATATCAATATGTATGATTCTGGAATAAGTCAATAACATTATTTAAACCATTATACAGGAGCTTCGGACACGAACAAAGCAAATTGGACTTAAGGTAAGGGAAAATATCACAATCTCATTTTTATCCGAGATTGTTTATACTTTGGTATTTACTGGGGTGTATTTTATCATCCACATCCATGTTCCCTCAATATGTAATATTGTTTCCATCCACTTGAAATAGTTTAAATCCAATTTTACCCTTAGGTGAGTTTTTAGTAAAGAATATGAATGGAATCTTTTGTCGTTTTTCCGTACGAGGTACTTTTTGACTTTTCCGACAAAAGTACGAAGAATGTTTTTTTTAACATATACGGCATGAATGGATTTTTAAAACATTACTTTAAAGAAGCTTCCTTTACAAGTTTTCAAGTTTATTTTTAATCAAATTCTTTTATTTTAAAGTTGTATGACATGTTATGAAAGGAAAAATGTTTTTGAAGAAGAAAGGATATTTTTCTCAAGAATTCAATTCAAGTGTTTTATCAAAATTATTTTCCATCTAAGATAATAAAGGGTTCTGTTTCTATCCATATTTTTACATTGATTTGACTATGTTGTGATGGAATTATGTTTATGAATTCCTTTATCTTATATGAATTGATTTATGATGTCATGATGTTTCAAGAATCACATTTTTGTTACATGTGTTATGCGATGATGTATGATTTATGATTATGTGGCACACATAAGAAAGGATTCATTATAAGATGGGTGGGACCTATATCTCCCTCCAATGCATTGGGTAAAGATTTTATATCTCATGAGATAGACATGGCTGGAATGGAAGGTTATTTCGGTTCAGTGATACAGGACTGAAACGAGGAGTGAACTCGGTTCAGAAAGGGACTTTGTCCACTAAGATAGTCTTGGCAATGAGTCATGACTAACAAGAAATGATTTTCCATGATTATGTGTGCATGCCACAAAGTTTCAAGACTTATGTTATGATTATGGGGATCTCATTTTCACTTCTATGATTTATTCCATGATAAGATATTATGATCTCTTTTGCAGGTGTTGATTTTCAAAAAGATATGATATGATTTTTATTTCCTTTATTTGCCCTTGCTGAGCATTTGAGCTCACCCTTTTATGTTTTCTTTTCCCCAGGTCAGGAAGATGGATATTAAGTAGAATATTCTAAAAGGGACCCTAGATATGATGAAATAAATGGGAGACACTGTAGAATATTTATGAACCAGTTGTTTATGTTTCCCAGTTTCTAAAGACACTATACCTATACGGTCATTTGTGGTTTTATCATATGTTGTAATAAGTGTGCTTCAATTTTTGAAGTATTAAAAATGTATGTAAAGTATGGGTCTTTATAAAAGTCCTCTCCGCAGTAGTGATTCACATTTCCTGGAGAATTCTTCAAAAGGCAATGTAGTGACGAGAAAGCCCTCCTATCTCGAGGCACTTGCAAACGTAAAACCAGTCATGTCTGATGCTTTACTATCGACAGGTGAAACTCTTTCTCCATCAGAAGATAGCCTGGGGTTCAGGTTATTCTCCGAACCTTCCCTGGGTCATTCTTCTTCCAGCATGAATAGTGATTCCTCTACCAATCTTGTTGAATCCGATGAAGCAACAAGGAAACACCAACTCTGGTCCAAACAGGTAGAAGAATCTTCATTTAATGATAAAGAGGAAATGCTGAACATGAGGAAAAAACTGGCAAAAGGTGAAGTACCAGTCATGTTTTGGCCTTTGGCTGATTCTCAATACGACATTCCAAAGATGTTGACGGATGATGGAATCCATGATATTCGTCTCAACATATGGAAAACTCTTTGTCAATTAAAGAAGAAGGTATTATATTACGATGAATATGAAAATAATCTTAAGATAATAGAAGGGTTACAACGCCAGATTGATTTGGCATCTCTATCAGTCTCTCGGTATCCGAAGGCTGAAAAGAAACAGAGAACCCTTCAACGTTCATGCCTTGGCGCACTAAGAAGATTGCGTCAGTTAATTTCCAATGCTCCATCTAATGTTCATATCAGAGGATGGGGTGTTCACGGAGCACTACATTTCACAGTGCTTTCCGGTCAGCAAAGCCCGCCGAAAATGGTCTCATGCAATGTTATTGCCCATGGCCGGCCACAGACAATGGGCTTTGTTCATAATCAAAAGCTTGCTCGAGAACAAGATTCAACTAGTTCCTCTCAAAATCAAGTATATAGAGAACGGGTTGTTGAATTGCTCCTACATCAAGCAGGCGAGAATATTGCACAAGCCTCTCGTCTGGAGCAAACACGTCATCAAATGACAGAAGTTTCGGAAATCATCCAACGGTCTGTTGAACCAGGTGATAAAAGTGGATACAGGTTAATGCATCCAACTAATTTCTGAACTAAGATTCGCAAGATCAAGAGAGATTTCAAAAAGATCTCAGACATAGCATGTCAAGAGACACCCCAGCTTTCCAGACTGGGGACTTCTCTAACCCAACCCTTAGAATCAACGAATGGGATTCGAGGAGTTGAGCGGAAGCAGCAGGAACACCCCCAGTCCACCGGACTGGGGACTTTTTCAAATCTTCAATCCCTCCCTCAGAGAAAGTCAGTATTCTCTCGATTAGGGAATAAGCCTCAAGAGGAACGAAGAGCCAAGCTGTCAGGAGATTCTCTCCAAGTGACGGTTCTCCAAGAAATTTCTGAGGGATCAAGTCAACGGAATGCCATGTCTTATCATGGACATAGAAGGAGACAATATCACAGAAATGCTGATAGAAAGGATTCCATGCAATATGCATCCATTAATGTCATCAATGTCATTGCTGCTGATTCACCAGATGAGGCTCAATCAGAGGGATCAGACGAAGAGGTTCCTGCTCAAGCAGTCGCGCACACAGACCTAAATGAAGAAGGTGTGCGCACACGTAATCAAAGGCTTACCCAAAATCTGGGTATTCCTTCAAGTAACTCACTTCCCCCTCTCCGAAAAGGATCCAATAAGGGGAAAGGTAAGAATCAGTTTACTTCTCACCCTTCCTCTGAAGGAGGTCAATCGCTCTCATTAGAGCAAAGGTTTGCACAACAGGAGGAAGAAATGAAAGAATTAAGAAGGTTGAATGCAGAACTACTTCAGAGTAGTCTTCATCTTAAGAATGCTGAAGTCCGACAGCCGAAGGAATTTGTTGTAACTACTGAGATGGATTAAGAATATCCTCCTTTGTCAGTACACCCACAAAGGTCTAATCCTATGGGTCAAACGCAACAACGGTTGGCAGCACTACCATCAGTTGCAGCACCAACCACCACGTCTGTCCAAGCTCCATTCATTGCACCTACCCAAAACCAAGTTCAACCTGACGTTTCTCAAAAGTTAATAACTACTATTGAGTCATTAACAGCTCGGTTAGAAACTATGGAAGGGAAACGGGCGCAAGTTCAACCTGAAAAGAAAGTTTACCCTGAATGGGTAGATTCAATTTCTCCTCCATCCAGTTTTGGAAACCCTATTTTCCCTACTTTCAATGGATCAGGCGACCCTGAACAACATTTGACGCATTACGTATCTTGTTGTGATCCTATGATGGGAACTCCAGAGCAGCAAGAAGCAGTGAAACTCAGATGCTTCGTGCGAACCTTGCAAGGACCAGCTTTTGTCTGGTATACAAGCTTGAAATCCCGGTCAGTCATCGGATGGGAGGATCTTCGTCAAAAATTCCTTCTTCAGTTTAGCTCAACTTTGCCAAAAACGACAGTTTTCGATCTTACAAACTGCAAGAAAAGGGAGAATGAAAGAGTCTCTGATTTCATTGCTCTTTGGAAGGGATTAACGTATTCCTTGAGTTTATCACTCCCTCAGGAGGAATTGTTGCCAATCTGTGTGGCAAATTTGCGTGATGAATTACGCACGCCATTGATCCCTGTGAAATACACAGGAGGGTTTCGAGACCTTACTTCAATCGCTCAACAGATTGAAGATTCCCTTATACAGGCTAAGGTTAAATCTCGTGTAATTCCATCAGCCCCAGGAAGAAGAATGGGTAAAGCAGAAACTGCTACAGTTATGCTTAAACTGGCACCTGTACCTATTTCTACTTCAAAACCTTCATCTTCTCGAAGAGCTCCACCTCCTGAACGCCAACAACAAAGGCTATTTCGTCCAAATGATCAAAAAGATCAACGACGAAAACAATTTGAGGATATGAAGAGTAAAACATACTCTTTACGAAGTGAGCAAGTTCCTGGTTACTTCATTTCAGCTCTGGAAAATAATTTGGTTCAATTACCAGTGCCCAAGAGGCCAAACAAGGAAGGAGATGAAGACCGTCCCAATTATTGTCCCTTTCATCAAATGTTGGGGCATCCCATCCAGGAGTGTTTTGTCTTTAAAGACCTCCTGCAAAAGATGGTCGACTTGGGACAAGTCAAATTGAAGGGTTCTTCAGCTCATGTAGCGTGTATTACCGCTACAGATCCAGAAGAAGGAGGCGAGTGGCAGGAAGTTAAAAGCAAAACTGCGAAAAAATATGATGATTGGATGGTCAGAAAGACAATAAATCGGACCCATTCCATTTTGCGAACACAATTGAAGAAGCCAATTATATCTCCTACAAAAGCTGCAGTAAAGCCTCCATCAAAGGACAAATCCTCAAAAGAGCAGCACAATTCAAAGAAGAAAGAGGAATCAGGAGAAGATGAGTATGCATCAAAGCCTAAATTGTCTTTGACTCTGGCAGATTTCATGCAATCTACTTCAAAGCAACGGGCACCGCCCCATCAAACAGCACAGCCTAAACAGGCTAACCAGGCAGAGTCTTTATCAGACGAAGAGTTAATCTTTGGTTTTGTTAATATGATTCAATTAACAGATTCATATTCCAGTCTTGATGAGCCTGAATTCCCTGTATCAAATAAGGGAACCCGAGGAAGTTCTAGAGGTTCAGGATATAGGGGAAGACGTGGATCTTTCCGAAGCCACTACTCTAATTCTACCCCTGCTAGCACTGTATATGCAGCAGAAACTCGTGGTAGAGCCCTTCAGCGAGCTCAAAAAGAACAAGCAAGTTCTTCTGCAAATGGCCAACTCAGCTTCGGCACAGTTATTTTGGAAGACCGATTAAAGGTTCCATCTTCTTTATCTCAGCAAGTAAATGGATCTAATCAGTCTAATTTTCCAAAACCAAAGATGTTGCCAACTTCAATACAAGATGCATCAGCTTCCAAAGCATCTTCTTCCAAGGTACCTGCTAAACCGCATATTCCTATTGGGAAACACAGGCCTCTAGATCAAAAGTATGATATATTGAAACACTTGGCCCAAGTACCAGCCAAATTATCAATTTTGGATGCTTTGAATCTATCAAAAGATCTTCGGGAAGCACTCATCGAAGCTTTGTCAAGTCCTCAGGAGTTTGAAGCTGAAATTGCTGCGGCTGAAATTTATCACATAGAGAATAATCCTGCAGAATGTCATGCAGTGATATCTTTTACTGATAAAGATGAAGATGATGTTGTGTATGGGCACATAAAACCTTTGTACTTATCTGGCAAAGTCAATGGTATAGATGTTCGAAGAGCTTTTATTGACAATGGTTCAGGAGTCAACCTCATGCCCATTCGTACACTTCGTCGATTGGGCCTCACGGAATCCGATTTATCTCCTTCTACCATGATGTTGCAAGGATATGATAAAAATGAACAAGAACCAATGGGAGAAGTTACGCTCAGAACTCAGTTTGGAGATCTTGTTTCCAATTCGGATTTCATGATTGTTGATCAAGACTCAGCTTTCAATATCTTGCTTGGAAGACCCTGGCTACATCAGCATGCAGCTATTCCGTCATCATACCATCAATGTCTCAAATACTGTTTCGATGGTCAAGTTGGAACATTGTATGGTGATAAGGCCCCGTTCAAGACATGTGAGTCTCAATACATTGAGGCGGAATTTTATCACATGAAGGGAAGAGAAAAATCTACAATGAAGGAAATTACCAAAGTTAATGCTCCATATGGTTTGGAAAAAATTCCAATAAATCCATTTTCACATGTGAGTACAGATTATGTGTTACCTATCAGTAAAATTGACAAAATAGGCCCAAATCAAAATACTCTTATGGAAAGATCCATAATGTCAATTACGGCAATCGAGCCAGACAACATGGGAGAAATTGGTAACTTACCAAGCAGTGATGAAAGCATAAGTGGTGACGTTTTCATTTCGTCTGCTGAAATCCAACAAGTCTATACTTCGCTAATCAGGCCAGAAGAAGTTATAGCAACACCAGAGGTGAATATTGATGTCGATTCTCAATCCATCATCTCCTCTTTAATTCCCAAAGAAGACCCTTTATCATCAATAGGGTCGGAAATGGAAGCTTCTTCTTCAAAATGTGAAAATTTTGACATCTCTTATAGTCATGAGAATTTCATTTTTTCATCTACTTTGCAAGTAGAAACGGAAGAAATAACACATGATGAAGAGGAAGAGGAAGATCTTAGAGATGCTCCTCCAGCATTTGAAGAGGGTATCTCTACCACTGTGGATGAACTCAGAGAAGTAAATCTGGGTACAGAGAAAGATCCACGCCCCACTTTAATTAGTGCGGCCATGACCCTTGAAGAACAAGAGATGTATATTTCTTTTCTAAAGCAAAATAAAGATATTTTTGCTTGGAATTATACAGAGATGCCTGGCCTTGATCCTGATGTTGCCACCCATCATTTGGGTTTGGCAAAAGAACATCGAGGATTCAAGAAAGCTGCGAGAAGAACACACCCAACCTATGCTGCCAAAATCGAGGCTGAAGTGGATAAGCTTATCAAAGCTAACTTCGTCAGAGAAGTTCAATATCCCAAGTGGTTGGCTAATATTGTCCCTGTAAAGAAGAAGAACGGACAAATTAGGGTTTGCATCGATTTCAGAGATCTTAATCGGTATTGTCCCAAAGATGATTTTCCAGTTCCGATTACAGAACTCTTAATTGATGCGACGGCTGGCTATGAAGTACTTTCTTTCATGGATGGATATTCTGGATATAATCAGATCCGAATGGCCCCAGAAGATGAGGAATATACAGCCTTCAGAGCTCATCAAGGTGTGTTTTGTTACCGGGTGATGCCCTTTGGTTTAAAGAATGCAGGTGCAACATATCAACGCGCCATGCATCGTATCTTCAAACCTTTTCTAGGGAATTTTTTTGAATGCTATGTAGATGATTTGGTGGTTAAATCCAAACAACGTTTTGATCACTTGGCTGATTTGGAAATCATATTCCACAAGCTTCGACAACATAATTTGAAGATGAACCCCTTAAAATGTGCTTTTGGGGTAACCTCAGGAAAATTCCTCGGCTTTGTTGTACGCCATCGTGGTATTGAAGTCGATCCTGAGAAGACCAAATCAATCCTTGGTATGTCACCTCCTCAGAATTTGAAAGAATTAAGAGGACTTCAAGGACACTTAGCCTATATTCGGCGTTTCATCACCAATTTGGCAGGCAAAAGTTTACCTTTTACCAAATTATTGAAGAAAGGAGTCACTTACCAGTGGACTGAAGAATGTCAAGAAGCATTTGATGTTCTCAAGAAATACCTCTTAAGTCCACCAGTACTCATGCCACCTGTTGAGGGTAGGCCTCTTATCCTCTATGTGACAGCTTTAGACCGATCATTGGGTGCCTTTCTCGCTCAAAAGAATGATGCTGGGAATGAAAATAGTCTCTACTATCTTAGTAGAACTATGCTTGAAGCAGAAACCCGGTATTCGAGTATTGAAAAGTGCTGCCTAGAATTAATCTTTGTAGTTCAGAAACTGAGACACTACCTGCAACATCACGAGGTCCAATTGGTATCTCGTAATAATCCACTCAAATTCATCCTTAGTCGTCCAATGCTTACAGGACGTATGGCAAGGTGGGCGGTTATTCTACAGCAGTTCGACATCCAGTATGTGTCTCAAAAGGCAATTAAGGGCCAAGCTCTGGCTGATTTCTTAGCTGAACATCCTTCAGTGGAAGACACGTATTCAGATATCGAACTCCCTGATGAAGAAATTTTCTCTATTCAAGAGAGTCCTCAAACATGGGAAATGTATTTTGATGGTGCTTCTAGAAGTCCAACAGGGAAGAAAATGGAAAATCCTGAATTCAACAAAGTTGGTTTAGGAATTGTGCTCATTTCTCCAGATAAGGCAGTGTTACCTTATTCCTTTTTGTTGTGGGGAGGTGGTACCAATAATGAAGCTGAATACCAAGCTCTCATTGCAGGCTTGGAGTTAGCACTTTAAGCACAAGTGAATCACTTAAAGGTGAAAGGTGATTCAGACCTGGTAATCAAACAAATCAATGGGGATTATGCCATCAGAAAAGAAGAATTAATCCCTTTGTATGATTACGTCAGATAGTTAATGTCGGAATTCCCTTCAGAACCGACATTTTCTTATGTCCCAAGATCACAAAATGCTCAAGCTGATGCACTGGCTAATATAGCCACAACTTTAGCAGATCCAAATTGGGACGAGACAACCATCGGTATTGCCCACCGTCGTGCAATTTCACCTTATGTTCAAGTCAGAACAGAGGAAATTAATGAAATTAGTCCCATTCCTGAACTGTATGGTCATACTACAGGATGGATGTCACCTATCAAGTAATACCTTCAAAATGGAACACTTCCACCTGATAGAGCCGAGAAAGAACAAATTCGGCGACGTGTGGTCAATTTTACTCTTTATGATGGTCCAAACCACCTCGAGAAAATTCTCTACAAACGTGGTTTTGATGGAGTTCTCTTCAGATGTATTGATGGTGAAGAGACAATGGCTGTCATAAAAGAAGTGCATGCAGGAGTCTGTGGTGCCCACCAGTCTGGACATAGATTGTCTGATCAAATTCGAAGGCTTGGATACTTCTGGCCTTCAATGATACAAGATTGTGTTAATTTCACAAAGAAGTGTCATTCATGCCAAGTATATGACAACTTCATTCATCAACCTCCAGAGTTTCTTCATACAGCTAAATACTCATGGCCATTTTCCACATGGGGAATGGATGTGGTGGGACCTTACCCTTCAGCTACGGCCAAGCAGTTTAAGTACATTCTTACTGCTACTGATTTCTTTTCCAAATGGGCAGAGGCAGTACCTCTCAAAGAAGTCAGTTCTAAATGCATAGTTAGCTTCATCAAGTCTAACATCATTTCTAGATTTGGTGTCCCTCATACCATATTGACGGACAACGGCACCAACTTCTGTTCTTCTGAGGTAAAGAAATTGTATCAAGAATACAACATTAAGTCTAACCATTCATCTCGATATCATGCAGCGGCTAATGGCCAGATAGAGGCCTTCAACAAGACTCTTTCAAACATACTGCAAAAGATGGTGGATAAAGATAAGAGGTCATGGCCTAATAAACTCTATCATGCTTTATGGGCTTATCGGACTACCACTCGCAATGCAACGCGGTCTACTCCATATTCATTGGTATATGGAATAGAAGCAGTCTTACCAATTGAAGTTCAATTGCCCTCACTCAGAATAGCCATTTGTGATCAGTTATCAACAGATGAGCAATCCCAAAAGCGGTTGAATGAATTGGAACAGTTAGATGAGAAGAGATTGTGAACTTTGCACCACTTGGAAATCTATCAGAATCAGATAGCACGAGATTTTAACAAAAAAGTTCATCTTCGTTCATTCATTCAGGGAGAATTGGTATTGGTTCTCAGAACACCAATGATACCAGGAAAGAAGCCTCCCAAGCTTGAACCAAAATGGCAAGGACCTTATTCAATACATAAGGTCTACTCCAATGGAGCGTATTCTCTGATTTCAATGGATGGAGAACACATCACGACTCCAACTAATGCCAGATTTCTGAAGAAGTATTTTGTATAAACACAAAATATTGTTCCCAGAACCAAGACTCTTACATTTGGTTCATACAGCAATGGTCCAGTATGACCTTAAACTGCAACTTCATCCAACATGACGTTAAACTATGTCACCTTCAATGTCCTACATGACATTAAACTGTATAATGTCCTATCTACATGACATTAAACTGTGTGGCACTTTCATCGTCCAGCATGACGTTAAACTGTAAAAAGTCCCCAGAACTGATATCCTCATATTGGTTCACCTTAGTCCTAGCTACATGACTTTAAACTGTACAGCACCAGTTCGTCCTTGCTATATGACGTTAAACTATACAGCGATGGTCCAGTATGACTTTAAACTGCAACTTCGTCCCACACGACATTAAACTGTGAAAAAGTTCCCTAAACCGTCCAGTATGACCTTAAACTGCATCATCCCTGGTCCATGTATATGACCATAAACTATTTGCAAATCCCTTATGTCCAGCAAGATGTTAAACTGTGACGTCCTAAATTACATGACGCTAAACTGTATAAAAGTCCCTCACGTCCGGAAAGACGTTAAACTATATAATCATCAAAGGTCCAACATGACATTAAACTGCACCATCCACGGTCCATGCATATGACCTTAAACTATTCGCACTTTCGTCCGACATGACGTTAAAATGGTACACTCTTTTGTCCTTACTGCATGACATTAAACTGCACAGCCCCCCTTTTCGTCCAATATGACGTTAAACTATATTGTCCCCATCGTCTTAACTACATGACGCTAAACTGTACAGAAAATCCTTGATAGGTCCTACATGACATTAAACTGTATTTTGTCCCTGCTACATGACACTAAACTGTGCAGCACCAATAGTCCTAACTGCAAGACTTTAAACTGCATAGTCCCCTTTTTTATGTCCTACATGACATTAAAATGTACATCGTTAAGGTTGTTATTACCTCTAGTTTCTCACACCGAGTATGACTCACGTGAGCTTAGAGCGAACATCAACCATAACACTCCCTTTGGGCCACTAACCATGTGTAAGTCCCAACAATATTTTTTATTAGATCATTGTCCACAAGAACAACTTGATCATTGATTCATTCTTTAATTGAACTACACGGACTTTGATCCTTTCCCTCCAGGCTGGGTATGTAGGCAACCTCCCAAGGTTCAAGCCCAAAAACAATCTCTTCACATCGGTTCACCACCATCTCATATGATGATGATTTGTGAAACCGCCCCTGGAATCAATATCTTTACATTGATTCACTTTCGTCCTTGTTATATGACGTTAAACTATACAACACTTTTGTCCAGTACGACAATAAACTACAATATTCTTTGATTTCCTCATTTGAGAAGGAACCATTGTTAACATTGATTCTTTTTCAATCATGGTTTTCATTTTCAAAAGACTACGTACATACATGGTAATGCCTAAACTTTTTATCTTAGGTTAAAACCATCATTGCACTAAAGTCCCCTTTCACCCTTCACATGTACGAACCAAATTTGTACAAAGGGTAGTTCTAGAACTACGTGGACTTGATTCCCATCCTTATGGGATACGTAGGAACATTCGAGTGTCCCTCGAATCCAGTCCCAAGTCTTTTGGGCCTAACCCCAAATTTCACTTTCAGTCCCTTGGCTGAAAAGTCTTCATGAAAACACACACTGTGTATTCATTATTATGGTCCGAATTCTATGACCCTAAACTAAGATCACTCATACTTTCGTCCTGCACGACATTAAACTGCATTTCAAGAACTACGTATGGCTTGATTCTCATTCTTATGAGATACGTAGTGAAGTCCAAAATTTCAATTTAGGACCCAGCCACAACATGATTATGGTTATCATTGACCTATGTATCTCTATATACATTGGAAAATACCCATCATTATGTGTTATAATCCTAACCTTAAATATTTTCAGATCTTCATAACCCTTTTCATGACTTCTAGTCACAAAAATGTCAAACTTCTGAGAATTCTTTTGCCTGACTATGCAGCACGTGCCCATAGGTGGCCTTGCATAAACAGTCCACATAACAGACTTGTCAGCCAAAAGATGCTATTTATTTGACCATGCAGCCAATGCCCATAGGTGGCCCTGCATGTTTTCAACCCCCTAACGGGTTTGTTAAATAATGGTAACTTAATTCTTGGAAAGAATGCCTCTTTTGTCCTTATTTGTCTTAAAACGACAGTATGTAGGGATCCGCAAAAATAGCCATCCTTAACATATTTGTCCCATATCCTTTTTCATGATCTGAAAATATTCAAGTCTATGGTTTATTCTTCTTCCCTACGTTTGGGTCAGACCTTCGTAGGAGTGATATTCATCCAGTTCTTCGATATTCTTGTTTGGAAATATCTTCTCCATATTCAAGTACCTCTTTCCATGCAACAAACTCTATGCTTTAGAAAATTTGAATCTCCATAAACTTTCACTGGCTTTTAGCACTAGGAAAGTAAATTTCTGGGAGTTCATTTGCCTGACTATGCAGCACGTGCCCATAGGTGGCCTTGCATAAACAGTCCACATAACAGACTTGTCAGCCAAAAGATGCTATTTTATTTGACTATGCAGCCAATGCCCATAGGTGGCCCTTCATATTTCAACCCCCTAACGGGTTTTGTTAAATAATAGTAACTTCATTCTTAGAAACTACTTCTTCTAATGCCTTTTAGCTCTTTTTTCATATCATTCCTCAGATTCAAATATTCTTAAGCCATAGTTTACATTTTTTCCCTCATACTTGAGTATGGTAAATATGTTTTCAGATAAATTGTCAAGGAATTGAATCCATTTTAATCCATTTTCGGTCAAAGCTATTTCGACCTTAAACATTAGCCACTTTATGTCCGGCGTGCATGACTTTAAACTGCCCACACAAAAGACAAAGGAACTCTGAATAAAAGTCAAGTTCCATCTCACTAAATATACATTTTTTTGTATGATTTAGGTAATATTGAGCAGTTAAAAGGTTCAAAGTTTGTAGGGTTATTTGTAATAATCCTAGTAAAAATCAAACTATGATTACTAAGCCCATTGGCTTAAGTAAATTTGAAGCAGGTAAATGGAAGAATGAAGGTACAAATGATTGAAGACAAAAGTGTTTTTCATTGATACAACAAGAGTTAGAAGGACATCCACAGACTGGAGTCTCTTCTCTTCTTTCAAGAATTACAAGAGGCTTTCAACATAACACTTCATTTGATTTACGGCATCCCGATCTTCATCAGCAACCACCCGGAATTCATTCATTCAACTGGATACAATAAGAGATGCAGTGATACCAGCTCTTCTTAGAACAATTGTAAAAGGATGTTCTTGAGTACGGTTTGAGAAAATTTTATGCTGATCAAACAGTGACTCTGTTTCTATCCAAGAGACTTGGAAGATGGATACATGGATTTGAGAATGGAGCATTGGAAGTAAAGAGCCATTTGGAGAGAGTACTCTGTTCAGATATTGCTCTAATACTATGTTTGTCTTCTCTCCACCAACCGGTAGTGGAAAGCATTTCAGCCCATGGGTTTTCCATTTTCATATCTGCAAGAAAATGGCATGCAAGGAGAATTTTAAAGTTCACACCATTGTTGTCGCTCTTAATGCACAGCATAACCGAAATGAAGGAGTAGCAGTGCAGCTGCATTTCAGGTGTATAGTTGTTTGTATTTGGAACATTGACTCCTTGCAAGTGACCATGACCACATAGAGACAGGTAGATGCTCTGTGGGAAATTAAGATGATATTTCTTCAAGTACTTAGCCAAATCTGGAAGAGTGCTGTCGCAGATGTCATAGTAATCATGGACAATGATGTTCATCATGTCATCAATCCGCTTGCTAGCCAGTTCATAAGCCGTTCCAATTCCCTTGGGAACCACTGAATCTGCACAAAAGATGAATAAACTAACTCTTAAGTGGGTTTATTTTTTCATAAAATTTGTGAAAGAATTTGAAAAAAATGGCTAAGGCATTAAGGCGCGCAAGTATGAAGATGTCGCGCAAGTGGTACATGTGCCACGCAAGTTTATGTCGCGCAAGTATTACCGCGCAAGCCCTATTACCTTGAGAGTAGCGCGGCAGCGAGGAAACAGTGAAAACAGGAGACTTGCGCGGCGACTAAGACTTGCGCGGCGAGAGCTCGAGAAATCCGGAAATCCAGATGCATGTAACGGAGATGAGGCCGGGTATTTATAGGCTCAGAAGCCTACCTGCGCGCCGTACCCAGAGCGCTTAAGGCCTGCACGACGCAAACTTGCGCGCCGCCCTCTGCGTACTGAAGACTTGCACGCCTCCCTTTTCCTTTGGAGGGATTCGATTTCCTCAGAGTCAAATCATCATTTCTCTCCGGATCCAACTCTGAGGGGGGACTTTTGTTGACTCTCCTTTCGTCACAGAATCTAAAGATCGGAAAAGGGAATATCTCAGCTGAAAGTGATTCATCCTTTGAAGAAAACGTCAAAAATCGACAAAGGCATGAACAAAGGATCAACAGCAAATCCACCGCGCAAGTGATACCACTGCCGCGCAAGTATACTTGTGCGGCTACCTTGGTCGCGCAGGTGACTTGCGCGACCTAATTGGTAACCACCCGGTAACCGCCCTGGGTCTTCTTTTGCCTATAAATAGACCCTGTGGGCCCCCCATTCGAGAGGATCTTTTTCCAGAAACTCGGATTGAAGCTCCCGACGCCCAAGTCTCTTCTCAAAGCTTCCAGAACACTTATAAGGTAATTTCTTACCTAGAATGGAAGATCTAAAGAGAAGAAGGAAGGCCTAAGTGTTGAAACTTATCAAACACTTGCGCGCCGACTTAATACCTTCAATATAACTTGCGCGTCCATTCTCTGGAAGAACCTCAAGAAGATTGTAAAGGGTTTTCTAAAGAGTCGCTCAAGCATTTCAATGCTGGTTGCAAATCGCGCAAGTACCACTCATGTCGCGCAAGTATACTTGCGCGACCAATACTTGCACGCCGCCGCAGGACTTGCACGCCTTTAAAGACTTGCGCGCCCCTATCTTTTTGGGTGCCCATCTTGCCCATTTTACCCCTCTTAAGCCATTTCACCTTTCCTATTCAAGATTCAGTCTTCAAGATACTCTTCAAAGCCATTTATGGCATGATTTCTTGATTTGACATCCTTGTCTGAAAGGAATTCTGTGAAATATCTCTCAAAGTCTAGTGATTTAAATATCTTTATGTCACCAAAGATTGAGAGTTCATTCATTCAACCTCATCCTTTAAAATGAGAGAATCCTTAACCTGGGTCTCCTTTTCAGGAATAATCCCCAGTTATAAAACCTTTGATCTGGGCATCTTCCTCAGGAGTAAGCCCCAATCAAGTCCTCTAATCTTGGGCATCTTTCTTAAGAATAAGCCCCAACCTTTGATCTGGGCATCCTCCTCAAGAGTAAGCCCCAAACCTTAATCCCTAACCTGGGTCTCCTTTTCAGGAATAAGACTCAGTCATAACCTTGGGCTTCCTTTTCAGGAGTAAGCCCCAAGTCCCTTAACCTGAGTCTCCTTTTCAGGAATAAGATTCAGTCATAACCTTGGGATTCCTTTTCAGGAGTAAGCCCCAAGTTCCTTAACCTGGGTTTCCTTTTCAGGAATAAGACTCAGTCATAACCTTGGGCTTCCTTTTCAGGAATAAGCCCCAAGTCCCCTTAAACTTCTCTTAACCAGTCATAAATTACCTTTGATTTGGGTTTCCTTTTCAGGAATAAAACCCAATCATAAGTCCCCTCCTAACTTGGGCATCCTCCTTAGGAGTAAGCCCCAAGATTAGAGTACTCAAATCTCCATAAAGCACATATAACTTTGTGGACCTTGTTCATGGATTTTCTCCCTAAAAGTAAATCCTAAACCTTCATCTATCTGGGCAGTCATCTATACATAAGCCCCAAACAAATTCTTATGATTGCATCTTTTATGGCACAATTGTCTAAATTTTACGAATACCTCTTGTTTCTCACACCAAGCATGACTCACGTGAGCTTAGAGTGTAAAAGTAATTATGAAATTCATCTTTGAGCCATCAATCATAAACATCATATCCCATTACTCGAACTACGTGGGTTCTGATTCCTTTTCCAAAAGAAAGGATACGTAGGTAGCCCATTTATGGGTTCGATCCCAACATTGAAATAATCTATGTCCTTCTGAATGACGATAAACTTCAAGTGCCCCACTGAGTGGCTTTAAAACCAGCCTGGTCATCAAAATGACCAAGAGACTTTTCACTACTGGAAATCTAACCTTTCCCAACGCTTCTATACCAACGGTTCATAAAAACCGTTGGTATAGGTTCCCTTTCCCAACGGTTTGGCCAAACCGTTGGGAAATCCCACTTTGAGGCCACCTTTACCAACGGTTTTGGCAAACCGTTGGGAAAACCCACATTGTGGGGACCTTTCCCAACGGTTTTTGGCAAACCGTTGGGAAAGGTATACCCTTTCCCAACGGTTTTGGCCAAACCGTTGGGAAAACCCACATTGTGGGGACCTTTCCCAACGGTTTTGGCCAAACCGTTGGGAAAGGTCCACTTTGTGGACATCTTTCCCAACGGTTTGGCCAAAACCGTTGGGAAAGGGTATACCTTTCCCAACGGTTTGCCAAAACCGTTGGGAAAGGTCACCCATGAATCAACCTTCACCCAGAATCAAATCCAGGCTCAAAATCTATTCCAACGTTTGTCAAAACCGTTGGTATAGGTCTATACCAACGGTTTTGACAACCGTTGGTATAGATCCTTTGATTTTTTATCATTTCATCTTACCCAGAACATTATATAAATCAAAATTTAATATAATTATGAGAATACATATATATATTTATGTAATTATATACACAAAAGTCATGTTAGGTTAGTGGTTAAGTCGTTCAATAATAAACTAGGTGTGCTGGGATCAAATCCCAGCGAATGTTTTTTTTTGAAATACATATACCAACGGTTCCAAAACCGTTGGTAAAGATTTTCATATTAATTATACCAACGGTTTCCAAAACCGTTGGGATAGGTCTATACCAACGGTTTTGGGAAAACCGTTGGTATAGACCTATCCCAACGGCTTACTTGGCCACGGTTCTCCAAACCGTTGGTATAGGATATACCAACGGTTTGGAGGCATATACCAACAGTTCCAAACCGTTGGTATATGTTCATTTTCCAGTAGTGTTTATATAAATGTTTTGAAGGATACCATTGACCAAGAATCTCTAAAAAAATATAGATGATTCTATATTGATGAAGAACCTCGAATACATTTAAAAGATTCTCTAAATTTCTTGCATATTTAATCATTGATTGTTAAAACTAAAGGGAAGCTCATTTTATACTTGGTAATGTAATAAGGATTCACGAACTTAACTTAAATCTATAAAGAGAGTCCCGGAGTAGACAATAATTCCTCTCAAAAAGGTGTGATGAGTCCGACCTCCCATCCTCTCGACCAATGCAAATTCCTAAGCCTCATTAGTCCACAAACTAATGAGCGCCTGCCTTTGGAAAGTAGGTCCAGACGGATGTGGAATCATTGGATGTTTCCGGTTCTACGAACAAACCCGTTAGAAACCGATCAGAACGTTTGAATCTCCCGTCCAGGAGGTCATCCCCAGATTCCACGCGAAACAGTAATTAATTAATGATAGTTAGGAAATTAATTAATTCTAATTAGGCAATTAATTAATTCTAATTAGGTAATTAATTAATTCGAATTAGGTAATTAATTAATTATAATTAGGTAATTAATTAATGGTATGTAGGTAATTAATTAATGGTAGTTAGGAAATTATTTAATTATAATTAAGTAATTAATTAATGGTAATTAGGTAATTAATTAATTCTAATTAGGTAATTAATTAATTAAGGGTAATTAGGTGATTAATTAATTATAATTAGGTAATTAATAAATTATAATTAGGTAATTAAGAAATTGTAATTAGGTAATTAGTTAATGGCATATAGGTAATTAATTAATGGTAATTAGGTAATTAATTAACTCAAATTAGGTAATAAATTAATTATAATTAGCTAATTAATTAATGGTAATTAGGTAATTCAATAATTCTAATTAGGTAATTAATTAATGGTAATTTGGTAATTAATTAATAGTAGTTAATTAATTCTAATTAGGTAATTAATCAATTATAATAAGGTAATTAATTAATTATAATTATGTAATTAATTAATTCTAATTAGATAATTAATTAATTTTAATTAGGTAATTAATTAATTTTAATTAGGAAATTAATTAATGATAATTAGGAAATTAATTAATGGTATTTAGGTAACTTATTAAGTGTAGTTAGGGGCTTCATTAAGTGTAATTAGGGGCTTCATTAAGTGTAATCAGGGAGTTAATTATATTAATTAGTGAAATAATTATATTAATTAACGAATTAATCATATTAATTAGCGAAGTAATTATATTAATTAGAGAAGTAATAATATTAATTAGTGAATGAATTATATTAATTACCAAAGTAATTATATTAATTATTAAAATAAGTATATTAATTAGCGAAGTAATTATTTTGTAAATTAATTCTAGAATATACCATTGCATTACATTCTAGGTATGACAATAAATTCAGTTTTCCATCTACCTTGACCTCGGTTTTTAATTGATATTATGAACTTGAATTTAGTTGTTGAATCTATTATGTGCATATTAAGGGTTAGATTTATCATGAATTGAATGCTCTCTTGAGTAAAGTATCCCCAAGAAGAGGGGATTTGGGTTGGACCACCTACTTTCTTAGAGGCTTTCCTTATCTAAGAAAGTGAATGGGGTTGGATATTTGTCGCTATGAGCTTACTCATGTGGTGTTTTTCAATATCATATAACTCTATTCTTTTACATGATGTGTTCATTTACCTCATGCATATGATGCATGTGGATATGTATGAATATGTTTGACTTATATTTATGGGTAGGTAACACAACCATGGTGGTTGTGTAAAGAGTTATACAACAATATGGCTTGAACATATTGTTTTTGTGGAGGGATTAGGATTCCAACCAAAATTACTAGAAGTATGCATACATAAATTGATTCTTTGATCATATTTAATTAATAATTATGGTTTATTTTAGATAAAAAATCTGGCTCCCTATATTTATTTCAATAGTCAAATAATTGAGACAGAATAAGGATGTAGTTATAATATACATCTAGAAGGTGTTGCTATTCTTGGAGGCTACATAACTTTAGATTATCTTCAAAATAAAATTCATTGATTGTTAAATCTAATGAGTAATCTTGAGATAGAATCCATCATATACAGACATCAGTTATTTTTAGATAGGTTTTAGCATGTGTCATATCTAGTAACTGATGATGAAGAATGGTAAAACATACTTTCATTGGTTAAATATCAACCTGAGAATCAAATGATTGAGTTGTATGTCGCTATAGCTACAATGGAGGTTCCATTGAAATTGGAAGTCAGGACATCACAACTTCATTAGAATATTCCATATTATCTTTCTATAACACATCAAGAAGTTCTATCAACAATGGTATTTTTCCATCATTTCTTTTGGGCATAGTTTCTAGGGATAGTCTTCCACATACTTTAGATGTGTTGGTCGATGATTTTGAGGACAATGTCAATGTAGAAGAAGAATATGAAGATGAAGTTTAATAATAAGAAGATCATGAATAAGAACAACATGTTCCCACTCATGTGATGTTCAACCAACTATTGAACCATCCTATACTATTGGATTTCTGGTCGACTGTAGGCATGAATTTCTTACTAGAATTTGATTGGTCAGTTATTACTCATGGTACAAAATTTCCAGGAATCATTGTTGGCACAAATAGAATTTCAGATAAAAGTGTTTTGTATATTAGAAGATATTTTGAGACAAATATTCAATGAAAAATTTGATAAAACAATATAAAATTGAAACACATTACTCTTATGTTGTAGAGGAGTCAAACAGGTCTTATTATTTGATCTGTTGTGAAAAATTTTATTTGAATTGTCAAATGCGTTTGCGAGCTACAATTGATAACACTTTTCATAGTTGTCACATCACTAGATTTTCTCCATACACATGTGTGAATCCAATATTTTCATAGGAACACTCTTCATTAAATGCTGAGTTTTTTCAACTATTATTGTCGAAATGATAAGATCATGTCAAGACATTCCTATCATTCTGGTGGTGGAGTGAATCAAACAACTTTTTGGGTATCCAATCTTTTATTGGAAGGCATGGGTGACATGAAGAAAGGCTATTATGAAAGTGTTTGGTGATTAGGATGACTCTTATCATGTTTTATCATAACTTATAGAGATTTTACACCGCAAGCATCAAGTGATCTATCAGTTACATA
The DNA here is from genome assembly GCA_963277665.1 of Viscum album. Taxonomy (NCBI): domain Eukaryota; kingdom Viridiplantae; phylum Streptophyta; class Magnoliopsida; order Santalales; family Viscaceae; genus Viscum; species Viscum album. Next base: position 616,295,735 of record OY728128.1, read on the forward strand.
CTACTAAATATGTTAACCAACAGAACCAAGTGGATCAGTCAATTGTTGTGTTTGATAGATTGTTTTGGACATTTTTACCAAGTGTGGTTGCTTTTATACATTTCAAGTAGTTTATAAAGTTTGATTTCGAATTTTGTATGGAAATATGTAGGAAATTTATTGATTTCAACCACACAAGATAGAAATCAAGCCCCTCTACCTTTGGCATTTGCTAATGTGGAAAAGGATAACATCTCATCATAGAGATGGTTTCTGGAATGTATTTGAGTGTATGTTATGTATTTTGAAGGGATTTGTCTTATTTCAGTTCTCTATAATGCAATCAAGGATGTAGTTCAGTCTGAGGGTCTTTCTTAGAGTCCATCCTATGCCCATCATTGATACTACATTTGACACATTGCCAGTAATTTGAGAAAGAAGTTCAAGAATGAGTTGATGAAGAAAGAAATCTTAAAAATTGGTATGAATATCCTTTTTTGTTTTAAAAATCACTATCATAGTTATTTTCATATGTGTTCATATTAGTTCTTGTTTTATAGAATATGAACCTCAACAATAAAGCATGGAGGAGCATCTTGAAGATATTCACAGAGCTAATCTTGATGTTTATGAATACATGAATCAAATTCCAAATCACAAATGGTCATTGTCATATGATGATGGGATGAGATATGTAAATATTACAAAAAAATTTAGAATGTATAAATGGAGTTTTCAAGGGAGTTCATATTCTGTGTGGTTGTGAATTGTAAACTCTTAATTCCTTCTTAACTTTCCTTTAGGCTGCTAGCTTCCTAAATAAAATTTCTCACTATTAGAAGAGTACTGGGAGCTACAGGTGGCCGAACAAATCAAGAGGAAATAGGTATAGGCTAGATCAATAAAAGAAATATAACGAATGTTTATAAGATTCCAATCTTAGAAGGAACATGGAGGAAAGGTTTGAATCTCAATCAAATAGCTACTACCTATATCATACCAAGAATCATGCCAACCTGTAAGCATAGAGTTTTAGGTATCATAAGGTTTAAGTACCAAATTTTAACTACCCGAATCATTAGTTAGCCTACTATTAAGCAGTTGGTGGTCCCTAGTTATAGATAGGATTTCTCCTTTTTCTATCCATTTGAGTGTTTGTATAATTCTTCCTATTTTACCAAATGTCGTACCCTTTGTGTGTTCATGATATATGGTTGGGGTACATATTCCACAAAAACAAGTTTCGATAATGAGGTTGTTAATTTTGTAACCTTCACCTCTATCTACACATTTTCATTTCTACATCTTCAACAAGCAATACTAACATAGGTTGAGGTTTAAACAAGTAAAGTGGATATTCTCCAACTTACAATCATCAATGATATACGCAACTTATTCTTTTCACCTCCCTCTTAGAGACCTTAGCGACATCTCAAGTCCTCTAGTCGAGTTGGAAATTAACCCTTAAGACCTATGATATCCTAAATAAAATAACAAACAATCATAATTAGAGGAGGTCATCTTGAACCCCTCTCCCTATGGTTGAGTTATCCCATGACCTCAAGATCATGAAGAGCCAACCATACATAGAAGTCAAGGGATTGACCAAATGAACGTAGCATCATGAGATGATACTGATATATATTGCAAGCTATCCATCTATGGAACATGGACTTGAAGACCTCTAGATTTCCTACTTGAAGAAAGATAGAACCACTTCTATATAGAGTAGAGTACTTGAGGGGGAAAAACAATTTGTAGGAAGAAGAAGATGGGTCACTTGTGAAAGAACAAACTGAAAGGGACCATCACAGTTGGGGCGGTGGATGACAGGATAGCTCACCAAGAACATCAGGAGAGGTTGGGGAATACTTGGATGTGGGAAGGGGTCAAGGGATTGTATAAATAAGTCCCATAAATCAGAAGAAAAGGATGTTCCAAGATAGAGTGGAACAAGGATATCAAAAAGAATATTCCTTGAAGGAAGGCATAAATTAGGGCAGCAAGATATTCTTTAAGGATGAATTAGTCCACTATGATTCTACATGATTTCAGCTAAGTGTTCAAGTCAAGGACTTAGGAAATAAAAGATAGGTACTCTTTTATTTTAATAGACAAATAGAACATCATATACAAAGAAATTATCCATAGCTAAGGAATCCATCCAATATAGATAGAGCATCATATACAATGACTCTATCCTTCCTATTAATCTAATCGACTACCTTCACTAGGTTCAAGATTCATGGTATTTTAAGGACAAGAGAAATGGATTTATTTCATCTATATCTTTCCACCTAGAATGAAATTTGTAATTAAGATTTTTTAGATCAATAAATTGACACTATTAGATGATTATTGATGCTATACTTCTCTTGATTCTCAGGAAAGTGGACTCATTTCTCATATTTAGGCCTTATTGTCTTCATTTCTAATGTGAACATAAAGTCTGATCAATATCTTTGATAGTATCTCCATTTTTTCTATCAGAGATTCTGAGAAAGCTTATTTTGTGATAAAAGAAGAATGTAACCGAATAGGGTGAAGTGGCCGAGTTCAAAACCCATATATATAAGTAGGAGGCCTTTAGAAAGCGTCAGGATTTATTTTCTCATAGAAGAAAAAGGTTCAAGCATTCAAGATGTGTGCCTTTTTCTTCTTTCTTATCCCAGTGCTTCAGTAATCTAGTATGTGAGTCAGTTCTCCCCACGAGAGCCATTTTTTGGATTTGAATAAGCATGATATCTTAAGACTATTATAGTAGAGTACTGATATTTGTTGAAGTGAGACTATTATATTAGAGTACTGAGATGTCCTTCATTCTTTCTTTAGTCTATGGATAATGAAACCTACTTCTTTCTCCTAAGCTAGGGTAAGAGATAAGAACCAGATATGATAAGATGTCTTACATCTAACCTCTTCTGGAGCTCTTTCCCAAATTCGTAAGGTTCTATCTTGTTGAAGTTCTCTCTCTGAGTGTCCTTGCATTTTTGGTAGTTCAATAGAGAGAGAGAGAGATATAAGGTATTCCCCCTTAGACTATTATGATATTGAGCCTAAAAGAAAGAGTAGAACCATATCTGGGTCCAAAATCTTTTTTGTACAAGACCATAATATATTATGAGAATACACGCCTATAAACTTTATAGAAGAGTACATGGACAGATTACACCCAACTAAATGGGGTTGTTTAGCTTTTCGTTTTGTACTGTGTTCCGTCCTGAGCTAAGTGACACCCTCTCTAGTGGGTAGCTGCCCTTCCCTGTCAAGGACATGATGCTCTAGAATAGATAGGAATAAATTCTAGGAATACTATACGAGTCAAGAAGTAAATAAAGGGTTCATGGATAATGTATCCCATACGGGGCCATCTTCCTCTTGAAAAGATTCCAAGAGATCAGAATACAGATAGAGATAATAAAATACCGAAGAAGAGCGATTCCTTCATAAGTGGGCCTATTTTTATTTCTGATTAACTGACTGTCACAAGACTTGGAAATGACCAAAAGAATAAAGGGTTCATTCTCATCTACTTCACCCTATTCAATTTAGAAAGGTGGTACTGATTTATCAAGGGTTAGGAATCAAATTATTTTTTCTGACAAAGAGAAGGCTGAATATGGACAATCAATTGGATATTTAGGATTTTATTTCAAGAAATTAAGGGATATAAGTTATTAGATTAGGCCTTCAACAGGTCAAACACCCCTGAAAGGGAAAAGAAACTGCAATTAGATCAACTGAAACTTACAGGGAAGCGAGAAAGATACTCCAAGTAAACTGACTAGACTACAATAAAGAACCTCTTATCTTTGCTTTGTTCGAGTCACTTCATACATATAAACAAGGATCTAAACCCCTATATATTATGTAGCACCTTTAGGGTAAAGTTTCTTTTAGATATGACCCTTTAGAAAGGGTAATAGAATTTGAAAGATTTTGTGTGAAGAGTAAGGGTCAAGCTAGAAAGCCAAAAATATATATATGTAGCAGCACCTATTGGGAGTTATGCATTAAATTAGAAGCTAGAAAAGAAAGTAGGATACCATGAGCTGACCTCCACAAATAGTTCCATTCTATATCTGTCCCTCCCCTTCACATCTATTGATTGTTATCCATTCTCATACATCTATCCTGGGAGCAGAGTTGTACCAAAAAAGATTGAGAATCCATATCTGTCTTCTAATTTCTCACCCTCCTTATTCCGGTAGTGAGGTTTCGAGCCCTTATATACTTGAATAATAGATCAAGTGATTTTTTCATGTGAGTAAAGATACAGTCAACATAGAATGAACATTCCCCATGATGACTGTAATTTCTAATTGATTCAGTCCAGATCACCAAAGCACGAAAAGAAGTGAGTCAGTCCATTTGTCGAGCTTAATTCAGACATCATCTCATTTGGATTCAGAGAAAGTATTATTCTATATTGATTGATCCCTATCACATAAGGTAAGTATTTGGTATTTAATATGAAAGAAAATATCTATCTCATGTTTCCTTGATCCTCTACTGATTTCCTGAAAACGATAGTAGTGATAAATTCAAAGTTACATCCCACAGTATAGTGAGACCCCACCCCTATCTCCCCCATTGCCTATAAAGTCAACTAAGAAACCGTTATTGAAATTGAAACTACTTAATAATCTCTCCATATCATGAGACTTAGGCTAGTTTCTGATAGATTGGGACCTTCAAGCTGCAAGAGCTTCCTTAGTTGGGTTACTGCATGTGGGTTCTCAAGCCCACGTCAGTTCTAAAGACTACTATAATGTATTCCTACAAGGTTTCTTAGCAGCCTCCATCGATCATTCTAGTATAGGTTAGTCCTTATAATTTCTCATTCACTTTTCTAGGTTTCGTTACTCCGAATCCATGGCCTAAATATCATACGGGGTCTCTTTCCTCATTCTGTTATCCAAAACCCTACGTGTCCCCTCCCTCTTCTATATTCTTCTCCATGTCTTGGTTCTCTTCTTGCACATAACAAAGGCTTGTGGTTGAGTTTGGGAAGAACGTAGGCCTACCATCTATTTTTTCAAAATATCCCACTTGTCACACTGTTATATTCTAATAGTTGACTGGGTCATTAGCCCAAAACTAAAAGACTCTTGAAAAAACTTACACTGCCCAGATTCCCACCAGTGTGTGAGATATCACCTCTACATCCTTGTTTCCCCTAATTTCTCCATTAACACCACTTATCCCGATATTCCTCATCCCTTCCATAACTGACTCTACATGATCATTGGAGATTGAAAATTGTTTTCCAACCTCGGATCAACTCCATTCCATTCATCTGGGAAGCTAAACCACTCATTACAATGACCAATAGAGGAAAGGTGGGTATGAGCTAGCTGTACCAATAATGTATGGAAGTTGATACACCTATTAGACTTTCCCAATCGAGTAAAGCATATGTGACTCTCCGTCGAGTTGATCCATACACAACGGGAAAAATGGGTATTTGCGACGGGTTAGTTGCGACGGGATAGAATCCCATCGCAATAAGTCCAACGAAAGACGTATTTGCGACGGGATTGTGTCCTCGTCGAAAATGGTCAATTATTTGCGGCGGGGATACGGGTCTCATCGCAATAGTTTTGGAACGATTTGCGCGCCAAAACGTGGGAAGTGTATTTGCGATGGGGTGCTTTGACCCATCACAAATACCCGGTGGCGGTAAATACTATTTGCGACGGTAAAGGCAGCTGTCGTAAACGTTTTGTCAGCAGGTCGTTATTTGCGACGGGACCCGTCGCAAATACCATTACGGATGAGATTAATTGTGATGGATCCCATCAGAATAGGTTTGGCGTGATTTGCGCGCCAAAACGCGGAAAGTGTATTTACGACGGGGGGCTTTGACACGTCGCAAATACACAGTGGCGGTAACTACTATTTGCGACGGGACCCATCGCAAATACCAATGCGGACAGGATTATTTGCGACGGGCCCCGTCACAAATAATCCCGCCGCAATAAATCTAACCTATATATACGCCTACCCATTTTTTTTTCAAATCACTCCAACTTGTCTCTTTTCCTCTCTTTCTACCTCTTGAATCTTCAGTTAGAGAGTTTTTTTCAATATTATTTTTTCATAAATATGTATGTTTATTTTAATAATAATAATATTATATTAATTTTTTATATTATTAACATTTGTATTATTATATTCATATTATTGTTATTTCTTTATTTTAATATTTCATAATTATATTTTATATATTTTTTATTTTTAATATTATAATAATATTTCTTTTTATTATTAATATTATTATTATTAATATTATGATATAGTATTATATGATTTTTGTGAATTATTTTATTTTTTTCTTATTTTTACCTGTATTTGCGATGGGAGTATATGTGACGGGGTTTCCCGTAGCAAATAACTTTTTTATATATAAACGAAAAACCATTTGCGGCAGGGCAAAAATACCGTCGCAAATATATTTTTTGCGACGGGTTTGCCGGCAGGTCATTATTTGTGACGAGACCCGTCATAAATACCAATGAAGATGGGATTAATTGCGACGGGTCCCATCACAATAGGTTTGGCGTGATTTGAGCGCCAAAACGTGGAAAGTGTATTTGCGACAGGGGGCTTTGACCTGTCACAAATACTCAGTTGCGGTAACTTCTATTTGCGACGGGACCCCTCGCAAATACCAATGCGGACAGGATTATTTATGACGGGCCCCATCGCAAATAATCCTGCCATAATAAATCTAACCTATATATACTCCTACCCGTTTTTTTCAAATCACTCCAACTTCTCTCTTTTCCTCTCTTTCTCCGTCTTGAATCTTCAGTTAGAGAGTTTTTTTTAATATTATTTTTTCATAAATATGTTTGTTTATTTTAATAATAATAATAATATATTAATTTTTTTATATTATTAAGTTTTGTATTATTATATTCATATTATTGTTATTTTTTTATATTAATATTTCATAATTATATTTTTTATATTTTTTATTTTTAATATTATAATAATATTTCTTTTTATTATTAATATTATTATTATTATTGTTATTATTATATAGTATTATAAGATTTTTTTGAATTATTTTATTTTTTTCTTATTTTTACCCGTATTTGCGACGGGAGTATTTGCGATAGGGTTTCCCGTAGAAAATAACTTTTTATATATAAACGAAAAACCATTTGCGGCGGGGCAAAAATACAGTCGCAAATATATTTTTTGCGATGGGCCCGTCCCAAAAAAATCTATTTGCGACGCCGTTTTCAGCAACGGGCCATTTTCGACGGAGCCCCGTCGCAATTGGCCCATTGCAAATAAGCCGTTTTCCGGTAGTGATACACCTGGACTAGATCTTCAACTCACGTCAAACCTTCCACCTATCCATGCTGACTCGAACCCATAACAATGAGATGAAGGAAGAAATTCCCATTTTTATTTTCTTAAGTCGGGTTTAGGCACTCTTCCATACATGTAATGGAGTAAATCCTCCACCCAAGAAGTTGTTAGCAAGTTGATGCTATTCTTTCGGCTTCCTTTCGATCACCTCTCTATCATCGTCGAATAGATACCCCCCATGTTGTTTGGTTATTATCTATGAACTTTATTGTTTGTTTTTTATCTAAATAATTCTTATAATGCTAGTGAGATTTTAGGTGTCAGAAAGTAGCCCCTTCTTTCTTCACTTTAACCAACTAGGAAAATTTCCATTGTTTGTCCTGGAAATATATAGAAGTACCAATGGGTCCTGAGTCCCTTGTTTCCACCCATAATCTAGGACCCTTCCTATAGAATCAGCTCACATCTCAAGACCTTAGAGACCCAAGAGTCGGATAGCTTACTATTGGGAGGTATAATGCCTTTTGAAAGCCTCCTCATTTATATTCATGCTCATGCATTGAGAGTTTGAGTATCGTATGTCCCTGTATGACTTGAAAGGTTGGACCCCTTCAAGAATTCATTCTACTGGGTGGATACCCCATCAACGTTTTGAGTAGGAATTTGGGACCGGGGAGTCTACTAAAGAAATGGTGGTACTTATATATATTGAATGATTTTGACCAATCTTGGTCTAGGCCTTCTTTTCTGGACCACCTCCATAGGGATAGTTCTGATAGGAACCTCCCATTCATAACAAAACACCACTAAACCGGTATCATCTCTATAACTATATATAAGAGTAACTGTAGAAGAGTACAAACAGATGACTACTTTCTATAAAGGATTGAAAAAACTATAATCAATTTAGTGTACTTCAGGAGCTTGTTCTCTTCTCTAATCCAGAAGATAGGTCTTTTATTTTCATCAATAATAAAAATGCGATTGAATCTCAGAAGCGTGAAACTCCTTCCTTATTTTGCCACACTTTTTTTCAAGAATAGTTTCAAAGATTTAGAGGCTCCCAAACCCACTCATATAGCCGCTCCCCTATCATTATTTTTGGTTCTCCGTGAAGCGCCACCAACTCTCGGCTTATCCTAGTACTATGCAGTTGACATGAATCAGTATAATATAGGTAGTAGACCATATCCTAAAACAAGGACTCTCTAAATAGGAAGAAATATTCATGAAGAAGATGGATTCTTTTATTTTAAAGTCACCAATGAGGGTTGCAGTTTGGGGAGCATGGACTAGGTCGACCTGAACTTTATAAGGGAAGGGGGAAGGATGGTGAAGCCAAAGATAAAAACTGATTAGAATCGCGACTTTGGTTTCGTAGAAACTCTGGGGATTCATGCTAAAACAGGAGTCACCCTGGTACTCTCTTACATCCTATGAACTAAAAAGGGGGAAGCCTAGAGCTTATCTCGTTCTTATCACTCGACTATAATATCACAAAATGGCGTTGCAGTGACACTTATAACTTTAAAAGTGAGGGGTCTGGACATGTCTATCAAATTGATAAGATAGATCTTACCCTTGAATAATAATCAGAAATTTATACGGTTTTTGAGAAGTCTTTTAGAGATAGGTGGAAACCTCATGGTAAGACTGATGTTCTATAACTTGACGGGTCCATGCCAACTCGTCTCGTGTCCAATGGACTATATTTCTAGCCCTGGCACAATCACCAAATCATTCTCATCTGCTTTAGATGTATATAAGTTTCTACCAGAGATAGACGAAAATACTCTTGCTAGTCATATCCGAATGAAACATGCTCTGTACCTAGAAGCTCCTCATGGAAAAAAGTGGGAGCTAGAGCAACCGGGTGAGGAGGATCATAACTGCACTATAGGACCCCTTCGGAGAAGGTTAAAAGAATCGCCCAGATCGTAGAATCTGCTACAAACCACATTATCGTGAGAAGTGACGAAGGCAACATATTAAGTGAAGAGATCATCAAGAAAATAGGGACATAATTATAGATAACACACCTATTTACAAAACAGGCACACCGGTCAGCTTACTGAAGATGCATAACTAAGTACCAGGAAATTTTCCATTGCTTGTTCTGGAAATATATATAAGTACCAATGGGTCCCAAGTCCCTTTTTTCCCACATTAGGATATGACCCTTTTTGAAGAATTGGCTCATATATCAAGATCTTAGAGACCCGAGAGTCTGAGAGCTTATGATTTGGAGGTTCAATTCCTTTCAAAATCCTCCTCCTCATTTAGAATCCTGATCCTGCATTGGGATTTAGTGTATCAGTGCGTCCCTATATGACTTGAAAGGATGTACCCCTTCAAGGTTTCACTCTAATTAGTGTATACCCCACAATGTTTTGATTAGAAATTTGGAACCAAGTATTCTACTGAAGAAAGGGTTGGTACTTATATATATTGAACAATTATGACCAATCATGGTCTTGGTCTTCTTTTCTGGGTCACCTCCACAATGTTAGTTCTGATAGTAACCTCCCATTCATAACAAAACACCACTAAAACGATATCACCTATATAAATATATATAATATTACCTATAGAAGAGTATCGAATAATGAATCCTTCCTACAATGGATCGGAAAAAACTATAATGAATTCCGCATTCCACAAGAGATTGCGCTCTTCTCTTAGCCAGAAGAGAGGTATTTTATTTTCATCAATAATAAAAAAGTTATTTAATCTCAGAAGCATGAAACTCCTTCCTTGTTTATGGATCCATTTTTTCCAAGTAGTGTTTCAATGTTTTAGAGGCTCCAAAACCGACACATAGAGACACTCCTCTATCATTGTGTGTGGTTCTCCAGGCATCATCCCCCAACTCTAGGCTTATCCTGTCACTATACAGTTGACTAGAATTGGTATAATATAGGTACTAGAATATATCCCACAGAAATTCCTATCTGAATAGGTAGTTATATTCAAGAAGAAGATGGTTGCCTTTCCGGTAAAGGCCCTAGAGAGGGTTGTTGTTAGGGGGGCATAGACCAGGTCGACTTGAACTTTATACGGAAAGAGGGAAGGAAAAAGAAGTGAAAGATAAAGATCGATTATAATCATGGATTTCTTTGGTTTGGTAGAAACTCTAGGGATTCAAGATTAAATTAGAGTCACCTTGGTACTCTTTTTCTGTATATGAACTGAAAAGGAGGATGTTAGGAGCTTATCCCATTCTTATCTCTCAATTATAAGATCATAGAATGGCATTGTAGTGACACTTATCACTTTAAAATCGAATGGTCTAGCAATGTTTATCAAATTACTGAGATAGATTGTCCCCTTGAATACTAACCAAGAAATCATAAGGTTTTTGAGAAGTCTTTAAGAGATAGGGGGAAACCTCATAGTAAGTCTAAAGTTATAGAGCTCGATAGGTCCATGAAATCTCATCTTGTGTCCAATAGACTAACTTTCTGGCCCTAGCACAATCACCAGAGATTTCTCATCAACTTTGGATTTATGTAAGGTTCTACCAGAGATAGAGAAAAAAATCCTTGTACTAGTCTAACAGGAATGAACCACACCCTAGAATTGGAAGCTCTTCATGGAAAAGAGTAGGAGCCAGAGAAACCAGGTGAGGAGGATCACAACTGCACTGCAGGACCCCTTTGGGGAAGGCTTCCAAAATCTCCTAGATCGTATAATCTGCTTCAAACCGCTTTAGCATGGGAATGGATGAAGTCGTCTTACTAAGCAAAGATCTCATCATGCGAAGAGGGACACCAGTGTAGATAATTCACCTGTTTACAAAACAGGTTCACCGGTCAACTTACTGAAGACGTATAACTAAAATATCAAAAAAAAAATCTCCAATAGGTAAGTCCCAAGGTTTCTTTTTTCATTTATTCAAAAGTTATTTCCTATCCTTAAATGAAAGACGACTCAAGGGAGGAATCACATACACTTACTAGTATTTTCGAGGAGAATAGAGGGTCTTTATCTTTTTCAAAATAACCTTTTCCACCCTCTTATTTCTTAGGGTTCTTGTTTCTTCCTTTACTTTATGTTCTTCACACTAGGTTGAGTCAATTCCTCCCACTCTCCAACCAAGGACCTACAGACTCTTAGGGGGAATGAATTCAGTGTTTATGAACCCTCCCCTTGAGTCACCTTAGGAAGAGATAAGGTGAATTTCAGTCTTATAGTGTTGAACACCTTCATCCACCTTTCTTTTTTAGAAAGAACCCCTATCACATAAAGGGAAACTAGAAATAAAAAAAATTATATAATACGTTTTTTTTAATTCTATCGTACCCTATCACATATAGTTCAAGTTGTTTCGTTTGGAGGGAGATCATTAGTATCAGTGGGACCCCATTTTCTTTGTCTGTTAATCCTCACAGCTATTGTTTTGATTCTTTTGTCAAATCCTAAAGAACATCTATGATTCTGTATCTTCCTTAAATCGTTTCCTATTATCACTTATCACTGACATTAAGTTTGAATCTCTCTCTTTAAGCCGCCTTGTAAAAAAGGTCACGATTCACATATTTACCAACTTAAACAACATATTGCCAATATGAAGCAAAGAGATAATAGTTTCAATTATTTATACCCCTATTTAAAAATTTTATGGGAAGAAAATTCATTCTATCAACCTCTTTCGACTTGTTCATGTAGGTTCATGCTCCTCTCATTTTAGAGGAAGTTGTATTTTTTTCAAATTTTGTCTTTTTTTCCTGCAAAAATAGAGAAGGATAAAGTGTTTCATTTACTTGCTGAGATTCAACACGAGTTTGAATATATTCAAATGGGGAATGATTCTCTACGATCGATCAACAAAGTATGACCCATCCTTCTCAATGTCCAGAAAGCCATGAGTAATCCGGTAAATAGTGCATGAGATCACGATGCTCTCAATGTATCATCTCAAGGGGGTTTTACCCACAATAATATCCTTATTGAATAGGAGGGAAGAGTTAAAAGAGTATCTAATAAGGGTGGTTGAAAATAGGTCACCTTGTAGATATATTCTTGATTATTCATCCTACGAACAAGCCTTCATATACATCGACTAATGCAGTATCTCATTCTGAAGATGGGAATCTTTCTTCCACTTAGTCAATTTGTAACGACCCAAAGTTTCATTAATGGAAAATCCCTCTTGATCCAGTTAAATGTCTCTTTATAAAAAATGTTTTTATAAGATGTCATCTTCTTTGGTTTTATGTTAAGAATTTTGACGGTTGTTAATATAGCCGATGAACAGTGACCACATGATTAGTATAAATATAGGACCTTAACAAATCCAATTTACTCAGACAAAAGAAGCGATAGCCTCATCCAGTAGAATTTCCCCTTACGAAGCCCATTTATCAGAGCTCAAAAAAGGGGTGGCATCCTTGGGCTTCGCCCTTGACCAAGCCCAAGCTGAGCATCATTATGTCAATCTTGAACGTGACCGTCTACGGGAAAAGTGGAAGTTGATAGAGATTACCACTCGAGCGATGTTATCTGATCCTCCCCAAGAGCATGTCACCATCGCATACCTTACCCTTATTTATTATGCGGCTATTTTAAGGGGTTATGTAAAAAATAAGTAGTACTATGTTCATGTACAATAATTTTTTTATATTATAATGAATATAATTTCTAGTCATTTATGATACATTGTAAATATTTTTTAAAGCACAAATGGTGTTTTTAGTTATTATTTTATAAAGAATTCAATTTTAGTAAACTAAGGGATTTTTGAATTAAATAATATTTTAATAAAAATTTATTATTAATATTAAATTAATTTTTATTATTAAATATAAATTATCTTATAATTTTATGAATGCAATTAAAATTTTTATTAAGGTTTGAAAGCCATTTCTGTCAAAACCCGTGAATTTTCGATAATTATTGGTTTTTATTTTAAAAGTTAAAATTCACATATTTAGAAATTTTTTAGATAAAATAAATTTCATTTCTGGAATTAGGACGTCAAAATTATCCAACGGTGAATTTTTCATAATTTTCTAAGACAGTCAAATGTTTGGGTTAAAAATAAATACCGTTTAAATATATAATGTGTTTTATGACATCATAATGACCCAATGGTGATGTAATAAAATACCATAATCCTTATGTTCGGAAAATATATGTTTTAACATTAAAATAATGTGATTTTGGGTTTTTTTGACTTACTTTTCAAAGCATTAATGGACCCCTCAAGACATATTCAACACATTGCCCTTTTAAATTAATTTCCATGGGAGTGTGACTCACCTCCACATAAGAAACCTTATTATTTTAAGAATTTCGGACTTGGTCCTTATAAAATACCGATTTCCTCTTCCCTTTTCCAAAAACTATGGGAAAAAACCATGGGATGGTTTGTGGTTTGGATTAATTAAATGTAAGGGGACCCAAACCTAAATAATAAAGAATTCCCTCAACTTTCCTATATAAACCCACCCAATCTCCCACTTCCTCCTCACTAAAATCCCTTGGAGTTCGTCCAAACTCTGCCCTAATCTCTCTATAATCCTCCCAAGGTGCCCCAAGCTCCCAAGAAGCCTCTCACAAGCCTCTCTCTAGCCTTTGGAAGCACACTTCAAAGTAAGGGTTTTTTCTTCCTTTCTCATTTTTGTCAATTTTCATTAAGTTGTTTTGCCCTTTTAATATAAATTATTAATGTTGGGGTATGGTTTTTCACCTCCCCCATACTGCCCTGTGATTTTTTGAATGATTGGAAACCTCTTTCTCTCTCATTAAATGCCTCCCATGTACACCCGTTACTATGCCGCAATTCCGAAATAACTTCTCTCTCTTCTTTTACATTCAAGCAATACTTTTGTATCATGAATCTAAATTCCATTACAATTGTTGGAACATGTATCTATATGACCTCCTTACTGTCCATTACATGTAAATATAATGAGGAACCCCTTTCTCTCTCATCAACTGTTTTTATGAATTCTGATGTCACGCCGTTACATTGCCGAAATCGCACCGATTTTCTAAGCCAATGCCATTGTGTTGTGAATACCATGCTCATTTCTCCATAAAGGGTATTCACCTTTATGCACATTTACTTATTGATTTTAAAGTTTCATGTATGAATTCCACATTCCTTTATCATGGAATAAATGGTTATGTTTTATGAATCTATGTTTTATGATCCATGTGGCACACTTATGCATGAAATGAAATGTTTAAGAAGGGTGCGCCCTTATTGCGCTCCAATGCATTGGGTAAAGTATAGTGTGATGATACGTCATTTGAAATGAGTGTCGACTCATGCTAATTCAAGTGCAACGAGGGTTTACTCATGCTTCATGTGCAATGAGGGTTTACTCATGCTCCATGTGCAATGAGCCTTGGCTCATGATCCATGTGCAATGAGCCTTGGATCATGATAATTCAATGTTAAGTGTTGTTGCCACATTTCCATGTTATTATTATCATGCTTTATCATGCCATTATGTTCATGTTTATCTTATGCTATATTGGCATGCCTATTTCCTAAAATTTATTGTACTCCTCATGTTATTCCATGTGTACTCCCTTACTGGTCTTTGTAGCTCACCCTTTTCTTATGCATGTCCTCAGGTTATCCCATGCAATGCTAAGTACGAGGGAATGTAGTGGTCATGTAAAGGAAGTTTTCAATAAAGATGTTGTATTTCATGATTTAAGTTTTTATGTAATGATCCTAAGCCCCAAAGACACTAAACCTCTCGATCTTCTTTGTTGTATCAAGTGACGTTTTATGTAATAAATCATTTTTAAGTTGTAATAAAAAGCAGGGTTTTCATACAATCTATCTATAGTATAGGCCTTCACATACTGTCACACCATCAATCAATGTAACTCTTGATATTGAACAACATAACATGAACATGAAGACTGAATATTCAAATTCCAGTAATATTTTAGCTCCTCCTGTGAATGCTACAGGTATTTCTTTTAACAAGCTCCAAAGTCACTCTACTCTACCATGGATTTATGGATTCTGGTGCCCCCCATCGTATGTCAATATCGTCCAATTATTTTTCACATTCCATTCACTTCTCCAGTAATTCTTATACCTTACATACTGATGGATCTCTAATTCCTTCTCTTCGGTATTGGAAACATGGATGAAGGGACCTTGTGGATAGGAAGTCCCAGGGATGATGGCTTTAGGTAGGAGTTTCCATCCTTAGTTTTGAAACCCTCGGGCTTTGACCAATAGGTTGACCTTGCCTTATCTATGTAACCTAACTCAAAATTACCCTAAATCCATTTCCCAATCAAATTCACCATGTTTATTTGATATCTAGAAGAATGGAAAGAGGCGGCCAATCCTTCCCATTACATTTCTCTAGGATAAAGTCAAACCGAACAAGATTCCACTTTTCTCAAAGGAAAGTTGGAAAAAGTATTTCTCCTCAAGGTTCAAAAATGACTGGAATTGGATGAATTGGGTCAATAATAGGGGTAGTTGGGTGAACTTTTCATCATCTTCTTCCTCTGGGGATTCATTTGCTAGTAAGTGGGATCTTCTATCACTTAGCCACTTCTTCTTGTCCCATATCCCTTATTTTTTTAGAGGGTTCCAACCTCTATTATTAGTTGGTTGAAATAAACCCCTACTATACAATACAAGTAATGAATATAGGGTAGCTCTGCTTGTGAGTCTGCTCTGGAAAGCTATTCATTGGCTTATCTTAGTGTTAACACAGTCTCTATCGAACACACATATCTCTAGAATAGAAAGAACAGAAAGATCTGTTTGCAATAAAGGAACCAGAATAAGTGAAAATAAGTCAACCAATAATATGGTCTCTTCGACCATGAACTAAAGAAAAAACTAACAGTCATTCTCTCTGAGACCAGAAAATCCATATTCTTTCTTCAATAGAGACAATGATTTATAATCGCACTAAGCCCAATACAGGAAGTAGAATCTGATTCGAACCCAAATCTCCTTAATATTTAACTTCAATTACAACTCTAAGCTTTGAATTTTTAACATCAATCTTTTCCTATGCCTTGGATATTTCTTATATTATACCAATACCCATAATATGCCTTATCCAAATCATTAGAAACCTGAAATCTCCCCTTTAAATTAGTAGTGTCCTGGAAGCGCACGAAAGAAGGAAGTAAAATTCTAGATGTTATATTCTAATAGTTATGAAGGAAGACTGGAGAAAAACCTGATAGTGATGTTTTCAAGGTCATCTAATAAATCAAGAACTGACACTTCTATTCCATGTTCTATCACCCATAAATTTCTTATGCATGTAACCCTTTCGAAATAGGGCATTAAACCAAAACACTGACTTTCACCCCTCTCACCCCAAATCTGAAAGCCTTTAATATCAAATTGAAGCTTTCCCTACTCCTTTATAATCCCTGAATAATCACTCGGGGACTATCAATCCCATAATTTTATTTAATTAGATCCCTATGTGATCACTATGTTTTTTTACAGTATGATAGAGCGAACCCTGAAATCTATATGGAGCCCTTTCACATCATCGATGTGCTCTCTTCTATCTCCCCCTTTTATCTTAATGGGCTGCTCTCGTAAGTTCTGTAAGCCTAGCCGCTGCTGCTGGAGTTTCCACTGCTGGGTGAACACTAAATTAAGAAAAAAACCCAAGATAACTATCAATAGAATTCCAAACCTAGTCAATAACTTATGTTTTGTTTTATTTTTATAACTGATAACAGAGTAGGTTAGTATTGTTCCTAAATAGAGGACTGGTCCCAGTGAAATAGCTGCCGCTTTCCTCTGAGGGGTAAAAGAATGAAGTTGGCTCCTACTGCGGTCAGGCATAAATAGAGGCATTCCTTGGCTGATTTACTGCTTCTCCCTTTGGATTACCTACCCAAAGGTAAAGGGTACGAGACATATATCCAAGAAGGAAAGAATTTTTTCCTTCTATATTGCCTATATATATAGCTCCCTAATCTAGTTCTATTATTTGAAATTTCTTCTCGATCTGGATAGACGCCCTTCCATATGGAGGTTCTGTGTATGATTTCAATCTGAGATTCAGACTGTGGAAAAAATCAAAATCTAGGTATAGCGTTTCATTGAATGATCTTACTTGTACTCTAAAATACAGTTATTGAGCCCTATGAGAAGGAGTATCCCCTAATCATATTCAACAAAATATTTTTAAAAAATAGGGTGTATAAAGATAGGTTGTGGAAAGGACTGGGATTCAGTTCCTATGTACCCATTTCCTGGGAAAGTACTGAATCTATATAGTTCTAAGTTAGTGGAGACTTTTACTTGCCTTTAGGCCCACCCACTATCAACTATTATCCTCTTACAGGAAAGAATCATTTGTGGACATATTCAACCAGCTATTAGGAGTGATGCCTTTAGCCCAGTACTTAATAATGGAAGGGGGAGTAATTGGAAATTCCAAAAGAGTAGAAGATATTCCACTGATAAAAAAAAGAAAGATAATCCTATGGAAGAATTGTATGATACATGAGACATGTACTCTTCCTATATAGTCATAAAATGAGGAAAGACAGATCTAGATAAGAGGGATGGTGTCCTCACTTTCAAATTTATTCTTGGATGTAAGAATATTCTATTGATCCATAACTTATATAGTGGGGGGGGGAACACAACAAAGTCCTTCTATTTAGTTTAGCTTGGGAAATAAATGCCTTGGCCTTTTCCATCTTTTGGATTGTTTTCTTTCCAAGAGATCCCAAAATTATTGATTTCCGACTCACTTATTTAGTGGAAAAAATGAATGAAGAAGTGTCAGTGGTGCATATGATACTTGTCGAGACAATCCTTTCTTTGTTCTATTACTCAACTCGGAAGCATGGAACATTCTTTTGATGTGTAGCATTGCTTTAAGTATGGATTTTTGAGTATATTGACGACTTCTGAGTGGAAGGATACAATCACGAAGACCTGATTAAAAGCGTTAAGTTATGCACCTATGGAGAGGAAAGATAAACTAAATCCAAGTGAACAATATCACTAGGTGTGTATGAATCCTTCCTTTTGTGCATGTTATGATTCATAATACGATATTTAAAAATTCTTAATACAAGATGAAGCAAGTATGAGAGGGTTTAGTGACCTACGAGCTAGTGAGAAGGGACTAAAGATTAATAGGAGGAAATTTATAGCTGGTACTTATATATATTGATAGAATCTAGTGATGAGAGTCAACTATTAGAATATAATAGTGATGTCAGAAAGGGAAAATGAATTTAGAATGCTATTCAGTGAATCCACTAAATCTTTAGTTTTTCTACCCCTTCCAAAGACTATATCTCCCTTTATTAATTTACCCTATCCTAGGGGAAGTCCTAAGAAAACAATATTGAGGTATATCTCTATCTGGAATTTCATTTCATTCAACTAACGTGTCCCTTAACATAAACCATTCACTTGAATTTCTCCTTCCACTCTCAGTCTATTCTTCTTGGTTAACTATCATAAATGTAGAAGAGTAAACTTTTACTAATTCCGAAATAAGGTTTAATTAATTCGATCACCTAGAAGATCAATTGATTCCCATTGTGACTACTGACAGTATCGATTTTGAATGGTTGGGCTAGACTGACTTATTTATTTTGGTTAGAAATTGCTCCTATAGATAATATAGAAAAAGATGAATCCTTCTCTCTAGTGGCGTATGAATACAGGATGTTGGGGAAGCGGAAAGATAATGTGAAAAACAAATAGTTGTTTCAGAGGCTGTCGAGGAAAGAACAAGATAATCCCAGATTTGGAGCCACAAAAGTATCTTCTTCTGAAGTTGTATCTTCTATTATTTATGTTGAATTAAATATAGATATGATGAGTGAATTGGAAAAAAGAAAATTACCTGTTCCTCTTTCAAAATTGGATAATATCCCTTCACAGGTAAGAAAATTTTTTGGGCTTGGGTAAGAAATAAAGGGTATGAATTAATACTATCCAGTGGTGTTCCAGGAAATGAATCAGGACAGAAAGAAAGGTAGCTTTAACTAGTTTCCCCCCTTTCTACATCACTCTGAGGAGAAAGTATATGTTTTTGTACAATTTCATGCTTGATTGAGGAGCATCCACCAATGTTATGTTCCTAAAATTGATGAAGCAATTAGGCCTAAATACCACTCGACCATACCGAAATGTATGTGTAATGGATTCCTTGGAAATCAAGATTTGTTTCCTTATTTAAGAAATAAGGGTCAAGAGACTGTTCTACCATTGAGATGGTAAGTGGAATCTAGGACATAAATGGACAAACAATAAGATCCTTATTATATAGTTCAAATATAAAATCTGATATCATTTCTAATTCATTCATTTCAGATCTAGGGAAAACCCCATTTAATGATAAATTGCATCAATCATGAAAGTCCCTCCCATGGCGCCCCTTCCCCTGCTTAAGCAGTAAAACATGAACCAAAGACTGCTCTGAATGAGGCATGTTATCGATTGAGGAATAGAGGGTCTGAAGAAGATGGATGGAAATCAGATTCATCTCTTTCAGACCCTCCTCTCTAGAATCATTTTTATATCAAGCCAAGGACATAGACGAATCTGTCATCCAAAACAACATAGTATTCAGAAAGGAAAGGATTTTATCAATGTGGGGGGGGATGAAATAATAATATTTCATATAGGAAGAACTGAATTCAAGAAATCATGGTGCTAAATAGGGTGGATGTGTGGGGAAGCTCAAGTAAGCGATGAATATGTTCAGGTGGTGGTTACTACAATTTTTCCGTCAAATAAATAGGTGACTAGTTCTCAGAACCATGTGTCTTATGGAAGAAAAGTAAGCCTTTATTTGAATAAGAAAGGGTCATCTCGTTCTAACTTAATGTATTTCCCCTCATGTAATACCTCCTATCTGTATCAATTACTGATCCCTCATATGAAAAACCTACTTCCTAAGTAAATCAATCACCAACTCTATCCTTAGCCACTCACCATCTACTCTATTGTCCCCTTCGGTGCACAATACTATTTCCATTCCTTCAGTTCTTCTTTTTAGTGACCTATAAAGATATGGAATGTACCAATATATAGATATCATAGTAAATAGATCAATGAATATGAATCCTTATCCCCAAGACTCTGTCTCTCTAGTACACATGATAGTAATCATTTCTTGGACAGAGAGAATGAAGGAAAGGGAAATAGAATGAGCTTCCAAGAATGATCAAAATGTGAACAAATAAGTGAATCCGTTCAATAATTTCATCAAAGCCACTTGTAAATATATTTCATCAAGACAACATCGTGGACTAATTTTTTTTAGTTAGAGTGATAGTGGTCTGGATTAATGGGGCACTCAACTACTAGTCTAGTAGTTTTTTTTTCTATTAGTTGTGTATGCTCCCCATTAACATTTTATCATTATAAATATACTTATATATCTCTCTTTAGATGAATTTATTTTAGATACCAGCTGTTTTTAATTATATTTCTTCACTAAGTCTCCACAAGGGATCCAACTGTCTCCCCCAGGTCACTGCCTTTCTGCACTTATCATCATTTCCAATTATCCACCGAATAGTTTGCAGAAGCTCCTATTATATTCAAATAGTTGATCCCTTACTGGTGTCTTCATTTGAACTACATGAGAAGCAATTTGAGGCACGAACATGGTTTCATTGAAACCCTCCATCATCCCAACGTCACCCTAAAAGAAAATAACCTCTACTATAGATAGTCCACCATCCACAAACTCCCTCACTGACACTACATCTTCACACATAACATATGTTAGTAAGCCCTATCTGCTAGCCTTAGATTGTATGGTTTCCCATATCGCTGTTTTTGAGCACTTGATGATGGATTACTCTAGACGATACATTTCTATAGAAGGCAATAGTTAACTTGATTAGATTTTCTCTTCTTAAAGTACCCAACTAATGTTTGTAAATTATTAAAGGACATGATCCATTCACTCTTTTGGACCCTTTACCTATATATTGTTTTTCATGGTTCGAGTAAATAAATAAATATTTCATCTTTGAGGACTTGAGGAAATCCCGATTGCACAACATGACCATATGTCTAGGGGAACTATTTATCCAAGTGATTTCTGATGTCACCTCCTTAGAATTATATCTTAGGTCAAGGAACCATTCTCGTTAACTATTAGATATTAGAATAAACTGGAAATATTGAATTCTAGTCAATCAAGATCTCGACATAATAAAGGTCCAAAGGAGACTCGAGTTGAACTGAGGGATTCACTTCAGTGAGGGTCTCCTTCCTTGTTTTTCTATACTCTCCCTTAACCGGGTAACAAAAGCACATAATAGTGAAACAATTCTGCATTAGTTATTGTGCTACTATTCCCATCCCAACCTAATATCTCAACCAATTCCACACATTACCTGGCATGTCCACCATTCGAGATAAGTATGGTATCAAGAAATTGAGAATATTATTTTATTGGTTGTAGATGAATTTAAAACTTTCATTCTGAAATAAGTGAACCATTTCTCTGTGTAAATAGAAAAGAAGCACCCAATACACTGGAAACTCACATCATATGACTCATAGTTTTTCATTAAATGTTCCTGGGCTTCTATTCCCTAGAATCCCCTTTTTCAAACACATGTCGAGACCTTCATCACATACCCATCACTTTTGAATATCTATCCTCTGGTGAACCATATCCAGAAGTCACCTTTTTTACAAATAGAAGTGTTTTGATTATCAAGGGATGGTCAACCAAGCAAGCCACCCTCTTTTATTACCAGATAAATGAAAAAATAAATGGAGTCAACACTGAGGAAGGATTCGGTAAGATGGAACATGAACAACAAGGGCACTTTCTCTTTAGTGATAAGTGGCTCAAGTACCATTGGAGATGTTCAAACCAAGAGGTAAGAATATTGAATGGAATATGGTTAGCTAGTGTCATTTTTCTTCAGCTTCATGTTCGAATTCTATTATTTCTTTGATCTGCCGCCCCATTTTTTGCAGCATATGTTTCTATAACAATAGTATATTTTATGTTAGTTTTCAAAAGATTGGGGGCTCTTCTCCCTTTGAAACAGACTGTATTCATACAAATATTAATTAATATTGGATAATCACTACTCTCTCTCAGTCTTGAAATGGTATCCCTCCTTCCTTGATTTCCGTTTTTAGTTTATAAAAACCTCTTCCTCTTCTTCCTCCTTTGTTCTTATTCTTCTTTTAGTCTTTCTTTCATTCGACCGACAAGAGCTTCCATAGTCTACATAGGAAAATACCATCACTCGAAAGAATGATTTATTGAGTGATTCCCTAAAGTAGTAATCATTACACCCTACTCCCTTTCGATGAAATTTGTATGAGAACACCAGTCGATCATCATCATCAGATGAATATAATAAAAAAGAATTTACACAAAAATTCACCCTACCTTACAATCGAACACTCTTACGGATAGGTAGTAGAACGTATAATATAGGTAGTAGAACGCCAACTATATATATATCAATCATTAACACTATTATAATAGCGTGCTCATGAGTCCAACTCCAGACAGACAAATTAGAACCTAAAACGAGGTCATGTACTCTGTCTATAAAGTTTCCAATCGTTTGATTATCATAGATATAATGGAATGGTCATGGGGATCATGGAGTGGTGGTTGTGTTATTACTACTGAGGTTGGTCAAGGTCGAAGGCACATATACCACACTGACCCTACCAAGTGAACCAGAAGGCCATGGAATGGATATGGGGCCTTAGTTGGCATAACACCGAGGTGGTAGAACGACCCACTCGTATGATGAGCCCAAAGGGTGGGGGTATAGGCTTGATGAAGTGGAACGGATCAGATTGTTGGAGTAGAGTAATTATGGGTTAGGTATTCCATGACGATATGGTGTGATAGAGTTGGTAGTGAGTTACCTTGGAATTGGGGTGATTGATGGTTTTGGGAAAGCTAATGAGGCCCTTCATATTACAAGTATAGCTACAATTTCCTTACACGGAGAAACAATAAGATGTATTGATATTTCATGACTATATGAAAGAAATCCATGGGGGTAGTATTGGTTCCCCAAATACACCGCCATGTTCACAAAAGAGTGTTGTAATTGATTTGGCCACCGAATGTACTCAATCACCCACATGGTTTTATAGAGAAAAGTCCATATCTGCTAGCATTGGAGTTGAGATGAGTTGGAATTGGAATTTTCGATTTCACCACCAATTCAATAGGCTGAGTAGTTTTGTGAAGTCTAATACCAATATTATACTGACACTATTAGAGTAGAGTACTGAAAGAATACCTGGTTCTTTGAGAGTTGGCGGTATTAGGAATAGGTGCATGGCGGTGACCCAACATCTTGAAGCATAAGAAGTACTAGTGGAATGTGACTAAACAACTATTTGAGATGTTTGGTAGGAATCCCCATTCATCGAATCGATCTTCATCGAAGCAGTGGATCCGAATGAGTTTTACTCAGGCTGTAAAATACGACCTACGTCTAAAGTGATGCATAAGAGTGACGCAAGGTGAATCATGCCTGGGAATTTTTTAGGATGTCAATACTCTTCTAATAGTGAGTAATTTACTCAAATAGTACTAATTTTTAAATTATACCGACTAGTAGATGGCCCAAGGTTCTAAACCCTTATATATTAAATACCACCTTTCTAAAGGGTGAACTATATAGGGTCAAGTACCATAGATCTGACCCTTTCAAAACCGAATAGGGTGAAGTAGTTGAGTTCTAAAAGATCTGATCCTTCCTGAACTTTTATTTAGAAAGGGTCAAGTCTAAACAAACCTTTATAATGGGTGATGTTCTAATGGAAAATATAATAAAAAATAATATTTGTAGTGCTTCACAATAAAATGAAAAATACAATCTATCATTTTTTTGGTTCATTATTTGACTGCTCTTCCCCTAAAGAATGACTTTTGGAAGAATAAATTTTGGGTATGGTTTTAGACCAAAAAAATGGTTTTTTGGGAATTATAGCCATGAAGATCATTGTTTTCGATCTTATATTAAGGTACACTAAACACCAACTCAATCTCGATGAAAATATGTACTCTTCTAATAGTGATTCTATAAGAAACTAAAAAAACTACAACAACCTCAGTGAATGGATGCCTTGTTAGTGAATTTTACTGTTCGAACAATATAAAATAAATATATACGTTGATTTAAATTATCTATTCTTCCATAACTATAAAAAGAAATATAACTAAAAGGGATCATTTTGATACGTCAACCAACGACGAATAGGTAAGACTCACCCTAATTTCATGAATAGATTGATATGGGAACTATATAGAAGAATACATATAATTCCAAACACAACTTCAATGTGTTAATCATATAACATCATAAAGTAAAAAAATTCATATTCATCTAAAAAGCTGCCTCATGCTCAATTAGAAGGAAGTTGACTTCATCCCCTGTGATTGGCCCTCATAGGGAACCTTTGGGAAGAGACTAATCCATTCTATTTCATTATTTATTCACATTAGAGATACACAAATCTCAAAAAATATCTCAATGAAGTCTTTATTTTAAGTGCCTTCTCTCTTTTCCTACACAATTTAGAAATCCACTATTTTAATCTGGTGGGATGGAAGAAGTTAATTTATTCTCTTATCTCTTTTCGAATATTCCACTTTTAAATAGATGGATGATGGAAAAAAACCACCCTTTCAATTTGAGGAAGATATCCATAAGTCCGATTTGAAGGGCCGACAATTTCTCCAGGCTGATGTCCCTATAAAGAAATCGAGATTCATTAGAACTCTGATAGAAAGGGTACAATTTCTGATCTATCAAAAGAGAGAATTATAAAGGATCTCCTAAACCTGGTTCAATCTATAATAATTTTTTTTTGTTAAATCCTCTTTTTAATTGTTGGAAAACCTTCGGTCAACCCTGAATGAATGATCAGCTCATTTGTTTGTTTCGTTCCCTGCCTGAAAAAAAGATCTCATATCAAAGGAGAAAAGGAACTACCTAGTTCCCTACTATTATACCTTAGCGTAGTTGTCTTTCTCTAACACATCATGGAGAGTATCAACTTAACTGGTAATGTGCCTAGTAATTCAATCAATCAACTGGTTCTAATAAAAGATATAATCTTCTAGGAAAAATAGTCTACAGAGCCTTCATCATTTGGGGAAATTAGAGCTCTTGCTATCTCTCTCTCTCTCACTCTCTTTTATCTTATCACACTATGATATTTATCAATAATATTTATGAATCCCCTTATCATTAGTTTTATTTTAACCAACACCTCCAAATAGATTTGAATTTCGAGGGAACTTCCACTTATTCAATCGTGGTTGTTCGGTTCCACACCTGGGATTAGGGTGCGTACGTTCGGGGTGAGTGAAATCATTGCCTAAAGTCAGTATAAATCCGGAGATACATACTCATGATTTTGGATAGAATCAAGTCAGATTGAATCATGGTACTTATATATATAGTGTACATGATAATTATCCCTACTCCCATGTCACGAGATTCGATTTGGCACACTAGGGCCTAGATGCTGGAAGCACCATTGAAATTAGGTCAACAAAAATATTCTGTTTACCGAGTGGTTGGTGATTTTCTTGTTCACTTCCAAATCAACTGCACCTCACTTTAAACCCATGAAGTCTGGATACATTTTGATAAAAGTTACCCACAATGAGAGGGACACGATTATTGAATAGGCGAAACCATTCCAACTCGATCTCTCAGGCTGGAAAGAATAAATAAATTTAATAGGGGCCAAGTGTGCCCCCCATTTAGGGGAGTTCTTCAGTACACCAACATTCCATGCACTTCTCAAGTGTACTCATGATGATTAGATGAAGAGGTCCCCTATCCAATATGTATAGCTCACAGTGAGAGACCCATGCATTATTTAATGTATACATTTTAGGATATGAATATTTGATCTACCTTCGTGGGGATTGAAATGGGTACACTAGAAGTATTTTGGAAATTCCATAACAATCTAATCATAATTCCCTAATTCATCTTCTTCCTCATACGCTCTATATCTACATCTATTTAACTCCTTCAGTGGGGAAATCTTGTATTGTGTGTTGATTCGATGCTCAAAAAGGCCATGATTTTCATTGCCTTCCAGAGCCTTCTAATCCATTTTATGTAGGTTTATAATAAGAGTTTGGATTGAGTGTGTGCTGAATCTCATGGGATTGATATGGACTTCTTTTAGCCTGAGAAGTTGTATCTCGATCCTTGTTATTCTGAGTTTGATCAATGCTCTAGTGTAAAACTCACTACTTTTATCTTCCATGGGTTGCTCTCGCCTCTGGTTCTCTATTTCCTCCAAAGAAGGAAACAAGCCCTCTTCCATTAATAAAGGAACTATCACTAATCCACTAGTGATCATACGAGAAGAAAAATGATCTATTTATATCACTCTATTTAATGGAGTAGATCCCATCCCTCTCTTCTAATCCATATCCTCATCCCCATCAGAAATAAAAATCATACTAACACAACTTATATTTCTTTTTATATTTCCTCACCCTTTAAGTAGGAAAAGGCAACGAACTAGTGTTTATTAAGGAGTTTAGGAATTTCTTTTCTTTTCCATTATAGATAGGTCCAATGTGCATTGCTGTTGATCGCCAGTCACTGATAGTCATTGTAAGATCCACTCGCTCACTGGATGAGAAAGAAACTGAGACCCCTTCCTCCCCTATTACTACCCACTTATTTAAGTATTCTCTATATAGGAAAAGTACCCATTTATTTTCCCATGTCTGGAGAACCAGTACGAAGGTAGCTTGGCTATATCGATGCACTTACCAAGAAGATATTATGCAAAAAAAACATCATGCCTGACCCTTTAGAATCCTTAGATATCAGTAGAATATACTAATATATATGGGTTTATAATCTAATTAACTAATTCATATTTTCATTCTCTTATTTCTTTCACAGTAACTATATTTTGTGATACCCACAATGCAATGGGATTCATCTTATTCTTAAGCATTGTAAGAAGATAAAAACACAAATGTAACTCGAATGGAAGGAGAGATATTGGTATACCAATATAGGGGAGGCTGGGGGAAAGGATTCTTGACCCTTTTAGGTTTTATGTGTTTAATGGTAGTTTCATCTAGAAGGAATTGTATGAGAATGGGGACAGATCATTATTTGGTTAGTTTTATTAGTATTGATTAGAACCCTTCATGTTGAAAATAGGTTATGTGGGTCATACCTTTTAAAGAAGATAGATAGATAGAACTAAGGGTTCATTCCTCTGTTGGTTAGAGGGGAGAGATAGAATATGTCCTGGTTAAAAAAGATGAAAACAAAGAGTAAGAAAGATTTCAATCATGCTAAACCCAGAGGGAAGAAGAGAAAATCCAACTTTCTTATGTGTAAGTGAAAATGTCTACAACTATTCTTTTTAGGTGAATGCCAATATAAAAAAGGGAACCTTAGTAAAATGGAAATTTGGCCGTAGAAGGATCCGTTATTTGATGCGTATCGTTGTGATATTTCATTCAGTTAAATATGATGCTAGGGTCTTATTATCTTATTAATGACAGATTGGTAAGGAATCGGGGACCCAATGGGTTGAGGTTTTGTTACTTAGAGATTAACCTAATTTAATGCCTTCTTTTCATTTTTTTATTAAGTAAGAGGGGGTCTTAAAATACCATTCTTATCCTGCCTTCCAACTCTTGTGAGTGAGAAAATCCTGATACCAATAAAGGAAATAAACTAACCCCACCACATTGATCAGTGATTGAAATGAGAGTGTAAAGGAAGAGACAAAGAAGATTCTTTATGTTCTATAATTGTGAGAATCCTTGTTCCACATTCCTCTATATTAACAAGGGAAGACCAAGCTGACAAAGAGGATATTGTGATCAAGCTCAAACTCTGGATGAGATGGAGATCCTCCTATGTTAGTTACTATTCCACATCAACCAAATGATGGAAATTTTATAGATAAGATAGTGGGGAGGTATGGACAGATATGTAGCTTTCGAGAGTTTGCTTAACTTGCAATTGAGAGAGTCCTCTATCGCGTACAAATAAATTGTGTATATATAACATATAATTGAAAGAAAAGTTGTGTATTTATTCATTCAAGTAAGATAGTTGATCGAGAAAAAAACTTTTTACAAGAAAGAAAAAGGTTTTTTGAAAGTGCTGGCTAAGAAACTTTCAAACATATGATGAAAGCTACTACTCTAGTGAGGGGAGATAAAGTTGCTTTGTCAATGATTCATAAATATAATTTTCTGTTTTACATTGATTATGAGACCTAAAAATGGTTCAAAATGGACTTTTTTTCCTAACCATAGGAGGTGCTACTTAATATATAAGGGTTTAGAACTCGGCTACTTCACCCTATTCAGTTTAGAACCCTTATATATAAGTACAAAATACTTATATATAAGGGTTTAGAACCAAATCTTATGAGTGTGAAGTTTCTTATTCAAAAATAATGTTGATATGTGCTGCTATGAGTGTGGTATTGGTCCCACTTTGTGAAATAATCAATAGCTACTAAAATGTATTCATTTTCAATCGGCCTCCTTTGGGTTAACACATTCCTATGATATCAAATAAATATACTGCAAAGGGCCATGGTGTGGATTGGTTATAAAGATCCACCTTTCCTCATCAATACAGCCAAGGATCAAATTCACTTGCACTTGGAACTTTTGGAATCTATGAAGAAAATGGATGCAATCCCTGCAATTGTGAAAACATCTTGGAAGGGGAGATGTTCCACATGCTCTTAGAACTGACCAATCATGACACATACTGGAATTATTTTTCTTCTGGGTCACCGTGATTGATATCTATCTAACTAGTAGTAGTACATTACATGAACCAATTTCAAAAACCTATTTTCCATGGTATGTTTAAATTACCATGTTGAGAAAGGAAGGGAAACAGGTCTATAGCGCCACTTGAGTCCCTATCCCTTCCTAATATCGCTTCCTTTGATTTGAACTAATGAGGAATGAAGGCGTATGCAATAGACAAGTAATCTTCTAATATTATCCTCTATTTGGGCATGATCTATAGTACATAGACCTCTTACAGACCTAAAACTCTAGTTTTTGGCATCAGTACTCTTCTAATAGTGGGTATACTACTTTTTAGGTTCATAGAAATGAAAAAAGCCGTATAGATTCTCAATAGGGGAGGAACTCGACCTCTTCCTTGGAATACCATGTATTTCTAAAGAAAAAGAGCTATAGAGATGAATTCACATACCATAGAGTGAGGCTGAGCTGGTGGCTAATGAGATTAGCTAACCAATCCTATGATAGGAAGAAAAAAGCACCAGCCAACACTGGGAGTCAATTTTCTCTTCATTTCGGAAGGGGAGAATGAAGGGGAAGGGAAAGATTACTAGTTGTACAGTGGGACCCCGTTCTCAACCAATTGATTAGCCATACCTCTTTCATCACCCAAAAAATTCCATTCCAGTTGAAGCATCCCCATTTTTGTCTTAGTCAGACCTCATTTTCATTTAACTACTATAATATTTCATGAATAGACCTCTTTGATAAACCATTTCTTTTCAATGGAACCTGTGAGACCTATTTTCTTCTTTTACAACTTATTCAACCCGCTCAAACTCTTTGTTTAGCAATCAGAACCATCAGTCAATGATAGTACTCCCTATCCTTCATTACCTCCAACAAGATTTCTATTTATCTTCCCCCTAGAAATCGATTTCTAGGGTTTGAACCAGTTGGATTACAAGGTTGGTTGGGGCTTTAGAAATCAAATTGAATTCATACTCTTCAATTACATGTAGTTAGACCACCTTGGAAAACATATATATGTTAAAAGAGTATGATGGTCCCAACCCTTAAGCATCACAGGGACTCACTATTAGAAGAGTATAGAAGACCTTGAACTTCCCATTGATGAGTATATTGGTGATTTGATGGATGAACCTCTCAGTGACTACATTTTGTCAAAGACCATATAGAGATGATAATTATGGTGTATACTCAAGAAAATGAGACAAATATTGTTCTCAATATCATAAATGAGCTCTTTGAGATGTGAGGTGCCGAAGTCACCTTATCTAATAAGAATATTGATTTGGATATGTTGAGAGAAAGGAATGTGTTAGGGTAGGAACCAAACCCTTATAGACTATGTAGAAAAGTGGTGGTGAGAGTAGCACTTCAAAGGAGAAGAAGAACGCTACTTGAGTTCCTATAGTGATTGATTAATGTACCTAAGCCACCACCTAGATCTCACATCTCTTTAGTTTAGTAATCTTGTCCTCTTTGGACCTCAAATATTCTTATATATTCTGACACCCAAATTCCTACTCAGTAGAGATCCTTCCCACATCATCCAACAGAGACTCCAACTCTAGAGCCAACAACTTTCCATGGATCTCCTTTATATATTCCACCACCAGTTGTAATGGTATATCACTCAACTCTTTGTTGGAAGCCTTAATATGAAAATCCTCATGCTTCATGAAAGCCATAATGGTTGTGGTAAGCTCCGTCAGAACTACCATCCTCTATTACATTTCAGCCTTGAGTTATATGCTATCTACTTCCTTGAACATAGAGCTCTAGTTTTCCTCTAATTCAATCTGATAGCTTCCACTCGTAGAAGAAGTCTCAACATTTGTTTTGGAAGGTGTACTAACTCTGCTGATGGATTAATTTATCAGGCAGAAAAAACAACATGATCTGGCGCGGTAGCCAGGTATTTTTATAATATAAGGGACAGTTTCTTGTAATTTAGATGTCACCAACTTACATTAATCTCATATAAGAGAAGAATTTATTTTTATGAGATATACTGCTAAGGCTTTAGTCCATTGAGATTTTTGGGATTTGCAGATCATAAATATTCTAGACTCAGTAATGTGCCTATGTTTGCCTTCGACAATCCCATTCTACTCTGACCAAGAATGAAAACGGATGGGAAATGCTATCTTGTTGTAGATAATTAGAATGTGATATTTATTCTTTGGAAGTTCATTCAAATTAGAAGTGGATTGCCTAGTTCCTATAGGGTATTAATTGCATTATAGATAACATTATTTACTTTTGGAAAATGAGAAATATTCAGATGAAATTTCGTTATCTTACATGGAAGAAGAAGGGGAAGGAACTCAATTCTATTGATATAAGAATCCTTAACCGTTTTAAATTAGGTGGATTTTAAATAATGGGATCATATAGATAGATAAATCAATGGCCGATCTACTACTTATATTATACCCATGCTGCTAGCTTTCCCATAAATAAGGGAATGAAGGAAGCTTTAGAGGTTTCAGGGCCAAGTCATCCTTATTCAAGATCATGATGTGGGAGAGGACCAGTATAATCTTGATAGACTACATAGAAGAGTACCTGAATATAATATACCAAAGGTTTGTTCCTTATTAAGGATCAGATGTATGAATACAGTAATCGAGCAAGACATAGAAGTCTATTGAAATCACTTAATAAAGACTCTCCACTGTATTCTTCCATATAAGACCAGAAGTAACTTCTTTATTTACCTTTTTCAGTCCTTGAATATATTTTATCCTTACTAATCTCTAGAAAAAAAAAGTTTATTCCTTTGTTTCAGGTCTTTAAGAACCATAAACTTCATTCTCAGTACTTTTAATAGTGTTGTGCTAATGACTACTAAATGGAAAGTCACTCCAGAGTAGTTTGAATCCACGTCGTGGGAACATTCCATGAACTTTTTTCTTCTACTTCCATCTCGGATACTTCATTATATTCAGTTTAGAAAGGTGAAACTTATATATCAAGGGTTTATAACCTCACCGCTAGGTGAGATATTTGAGTCTTTCTAGGGTACTCTTCCCTAAATAAAGAATTGATAGAGTCGGTAAAAAACTACAGATTCAAAACCTCTTGGTCCCATTAGACTGATCTTGAACCCCACCCTTATGTGACCATGGAAAGAGGATACGAATATGTGGGACCACGATGTTTTTATGAAATAGAAGGACTTGAACTGATATTGTGAGAGGAACCTCCGATTTCCAACCAGGCGAATGAGAGCGATAGCCCGAGCCCACCTGCCACCCCTGACCAACTATCCTGCTATAATATAATACACAACATGATATAATACTAGTTTCAAGACACCAATTCAGCTTTTGGCATCAACTATTCCCATTGCACCGATAGACTATCATATGGGAGTAGATTAGATATATTTGCTTTCACCGTACTGATATAGAGGTTTGATCAACCAATTTGTTTAACTCGGTGACCCATTTCAAGAACTAGATCATGTAAACCTGATCCCTTCGAACATGAAGCATCATGATGGTATTTACCATATAAAGTCCACTGCTTTGACCATATCGTGATATTGGCCCTATGGTTTTCTGAATTCTTATGAATCCTCTTGCCCCAGCGATAACTCGCCCATGAGTACAACTACTCAATTGATTATGTCATCCTGACCTGTTTCACTGTGGCTAGGAATGAACAGTCTATTATATCATTTCTGACTTGAGTGCAATGTCCCTGAAGGCACACACCCGTTTATCATGCATCAAAGCAGCATACAAGGTCATTAAGAAAACATCGTGCATATAGCTGCGATGGGAAGATGGAGGAAGGGTCAATTTTCATGGGGCTGGTACCTTTCTTCAGTACTATATAGACAGAGTACTAAACTCTACTCTAATAGTATTGGTCACGGTTGATGAAATGGCCATGGTAAATGAAGAAGGTAAGCTAGTGGCCCATGTTCTCTCTTTGTACAACTACGAAATGTTCCTTCCTTTTCCCTATAGGCTTAGCCACTACTCGGAATACTACTCTCTCTGACCTCTCTGCATTGATCCAAGTTGAAATAATATCATACACAACCCACGGTATGAGTGAGGGTTGTGAGGTGTTACAGAATTCTAGGTGAAATGGCTGTGTATTCCTTCAACTCATGGTTGAGTGTAATGCAACCACCACTATCCATGAGGCGATGGGGCAAGGTTTTCGTGTTGGAAAGAGTGTGGAGTTCGGAGTGGTGCTATTATCATAACCAAAGGCAACCCAATACACCATTTCTACTCAGCCAATGGAGTACAAATGACACCCTTGGGAGAAGGAGGAGATCACCACTGCCATTTGAAAGTTGGGAATATACCCATCACCAGGTTTTTCCCAACCGATTCTTCCTCATTTACATATCGGACCATTTATGAACCACACCATTGAATTTTTCTTTGGCCTTAAGTTGGACATTGGCAATATTGACCTTGTTGGTATTAGAAGCTCAACCCCCAACAATATGTGATATATTAGTTCTCGTATAATAGTGAGTACACTACTATAATAGTCCTGACCGATCAAAGATATGGAAAAAAAATGAAAGACATCCACTAAGATCAATATAAAATATGTAGTGGTACTTTGGGGTTCTTCAGTATTAATAGAGTGACCGCTCGAGTTGATTCCATCCATTCCACTTGGGACATGGCCATATCCATTCAACATGACACCCATTTTCAAGCAGTTCCTTCGGCGGTGTATGGTTTGATTATGATGATCCTAGAGGGTGAGACCTTCAGTTCATTACTAGAAACCCATCACCCATGCATAAATCTAGGTCTATCTATAGTGGGTGGTGTGAAGATTGGGTTATGCGGAGAACTGATTGACTATATGGGTAGTTCATCAGAAGGAACCGATGGACTGTTAGGATCCCTGGTACTTATATATATTGAACGAGATTGTCATTTCACATCATTTAGTTCCTTATCCATATCAATATATTTATTTCCCACCAAAAAGATGAACCTCACCTTGGTGATGTATTCATGAGACTTTTCTATATACTGATAAAGATAATGAACTCACTAGCAGAACCACTGCTCAGATGTAGTCCAATCGATACAATTTTTTCAGACCACTATAGGCACCATTATAAGAACATTTTTTTGTGCCTATAGTGGTTCCTATAGTGGTCCACCTATAGACTATATAGAAGAGTAACTTGCTAGATTATACCGAGCTATCACTCTATCATTAAGACAATCTTACCACATTCCCTATTTTCTTATCTTCTTCACGCTGCCTTCTAAAAGAAATGGTTATGTTGTTTACATACTGTTGAGGAGATTCTAATTTTTGGTTTCTAAACCATGCCCTTCCATAATGAAATATCTCATAGAGAGAGGTTCTGTTCTATGAAATAAGAAGATTGACTCCCATTCGACTAAGACACATTCTTCCCTTGAAACATGGTATCATCTTTGTAACTATATATAAGAGTAGACATCTACAATTGCATTACATTCATCAAGCGTCTTGGCAGGAAAAGGTTGAGGGATAAACATTGAACGCAGAGACCAGTACTCTTCTAATAGTGTGACTGGAAAACATATACTCATATATATAGTTATAGATATGATAACAGTATTTGGAGACTATTAGAGAAGTGTACAGAATGGCCAGTACTCCTCTAATAGTGTGACAGTTCAATGATGGAAATGAGTATTGTGCCTACTTCTTCCCGCCACTGTCTTGGAAAATTCAGCAACTATAGAGTCCTTCATACTTCCTTGACCACTCAAGAGAAACTGGACCGATATTAGGAAAGTAGAGAAACCCTGTAGTTTCCCACTTGAACATTCTGGGTGAGATACTACATAGTAAGTTTACTTGTGACTTTCAAAATCTCTCTCTTCAAGCTATGGGATTATACTAATAAAGGAGTTATATGACCATATTTCTACATAAAAATGATTCTTGATGGTATTTATTAGGAGGTGGGTTCAAATAGGTTGAATCTAGAGAGTAATTGATCTAGTTTTCCTGCATTACTTATTCTTTTAATGAAAGATGTTGTTTGAATGGTTTATGGAAGGATTTTTTCATGCATTTACTTATTTTTGATTATCCAAAGCCGCAGATGGTGGAGTACCAGCTCGTGAAAAATATATTGAATAGTTTGAAGTGATGCATTTCTGGATTTGGGATTTTATGGGAGACCCTTAGGTATATCATGTTCCTGATCCAGCAAGGACTTGGAAGCTAAAATAAGAGAGTCTAATGGATAGGGGAGGAGGATTCATGCCAAATAATTATAGACACATGACATCCTAGAAAAATATGCTCAAATCTTTCCGGATGATTGGAAATTGAATACCTTCATCCCCCAGCCGGATAATTGATACTAATATTCTTCTTGTAGGTAATCTATTTCATGCACCTTTAGTTTCCATAAGTCTTTTTGGGTTAGATTTCCTAGAATACTTGTAGGATTATTAGAGAGAAGATGATAGGAGGATTTCACACTATGGATCCCTGACTTGTTTGGAGTCCATATCACAGTTTCATAAGTAGTAGTTAGAGGTCTTTAGAATAACCTCTATGATGGAAGGTTCAAATAGTTTGGAAATAATTTGAAAATTCCATATTCAGGGATTTTTCAAGATGATGTTAGCCACTGTTTGATGTTGTGCAGTTAGGGAGTACTTTGTCTTGTCTAGGTATTTCATGTTTAGAAAAAAATATTGATGCAAATGCTCTTCCCAAACACTGATAGACGATCCTGAGTTCACCTGAGAACATATCCATTTTTAGATAATATCTCTTGAGCACCCCTTTCTAGATCCACGAATCTTCAAAAGTGGTGGGAGAAACAAAAAAATATGAATTTCTCAACAATTTCGATTTGAGGGCTTGGAGCTGGTGAGAATTCTCCATCCCAGCTTATTAAGAAATGAGAGATCTGGATACTGGAAGGTTCTCCGATCAGCGAGTTTAGTTCTTAGTAGGATCTTTTTAGAATCACCCACTGGCTTTTGACTTTTAATTTCATAATTGGATAGATTATAGTTATCCATTAGAAACTCTCACCAAGTGCTTTGGAGATTGATTTTGTAAAGGGGTATGTTTCTGCTACTAATTCTATGTCTTTCACCTCTAGTGGGAAGAGGAGCATAGGGATGGTATGAAGCAAGAGCAAAGATATAGGTGAATAAAATACTCTTTTGGGGAATATACTTTTGTACAATATATGAAGAGTACATGTTCACCAGCTTTAGACATCGATTGAGAGGAGGGATGTCAAGTGGTAAGCATATTTCTTAGATAGTTCAGTAGCTAGGAGGTTCTTCTGTTGTCCCTATCCGAATCTATAAGAGAAAATCCAGGTTTTTGAGATGGATTACCAGTCATCACCATGATTATTATAGGCATTACTAGCTTTTATATATAGAGGAATTATTTATAGTAGGAAAGCCAGTTCATATAGTGATCCATGTGGGAATTTTTTCGTAGATTCTCTAGTTTTCGTAGTTTGGTCATCCAATATTACTTTTTTTAGTAGACTTTAAACCGATTTCATTCTGATTTCTTAGCAGGTATTAAAGGAAATATTTCTATGATCTATCTATTCAGGAAGGGTAGGGAACCTTGAGATTTAACGACTAGGAAAATACACCGCTATAGTAATTTCTCTGACATTTCTAGGTAGACCTTTCTTATATGTACGGATGGGACTCCAAGGGCCTCTCCTACTAATAGTAATACAGTGGAATAAGATAGACGTAAGCATGAAATGACAATGCGCTTCCTTCTTAGTCTGTTTTTAGTAATGAATATTTGATTCCAAGCTTTATAATTTATCAGATTGAGATTTATTTCCTCTAGGAGTAAACGAGTGAACAAAGGAGAACATAAAAGACAAAAAAGAAGAGAAAATTCCTCTTTTCAGTCACTATTAGAGTGGAGTATTGTCTCCTCTATCTTTAAATCAGTAGTAAACCCTATTAAGTAATGGAAATTGAGGCTTTGGAGATTCTAATTACCATTCTTATCACTAATATAATTCCAATGGATGGGATTTCTACCATGTTTTTTCTGAACACTTACCCGCTTCAAATGATGTAATATTGACTAATCTACTACATTAGAGCTTTATCTGTCTCATTTCCAGACCTTTTCTAAAGGGATGATACTAATATAAACAGGATTAGAACTTGACTACTTGACCATATTTGGTATTCGATGCTACATAAAATATAAGGGTTTAGAACCTGACACTTTCTAAAGGGTCAGGTCCTAAACCCTTATATATCAGTATCTGCTACTTATATCTAAGGGTTCTAAAGCATCAGGACCAAGACCTCCCTTTCTTCCTAAACCAATGTGAAGTATTTTTCTACACTTGAATAAGAATAACATCTCACTTAAGCCCTGATTTTCTATCAACCAGCTAAATCCTTCAATCTTTTTTGTCTTTTAAAGAACCTCAACTAAGATCATAAGTTCTTAAGGGTGGATTCCTTTATTATCATACAATCTATTGGATATTATATTCTATCTATTTAAAATATAGTCTTGCCATCACTTTTTGAGTCCATGAATATGGACAAGGTCACATCCCCGCTGGTAGTCTGCTAGTATAGTGTCAGAACCAAGATAGAATATCTATCCACCTTATGAAACTATGGGAGCTCTTCCCCTTTTCTGGAAAGAAAGACTCTCTCTTTATCCTCAAGTTCCCTATCCCTATCTGCGGAAGCATTATGCTAACTGGTTGAGCAGCATGATTGTATTTTGGCAAGGAAATAGTGGCCTTTCATTTATCGGTATAATGTAGGTACTAGGGGAGGAAACTTTTTATTTATCAATTATATATACTCCAATCCTAGGTTTTTCATATCCTCTTGGCATGATTGTATCCCGATTAGAGATATATATATCCTGGAATTGAATAAATAAGATATAATATTATAGTAGAGTACTGAGAAATAGAAGAGTCAAGGGTGAAAAATTCTTGAGAGAAAGAAAGGGATTGATTTGTAATCGAGGCCTTACCGATCAGATAGGCACATAGAAAAGAGGTTCAAGATCAGGTCCCTAGAAAACTCAAGAGAGTCTAACCGGGAGTAGGACATGGTATCATCTCTATAATTATATATAAGAGTACCATAGAAGAGTTCGGATTCATATTCCATTGGGGATAAAAATACTCTACTACCTATATTATACCGAACTATACCAAATGAAAGAATAAATTCTAACAACTATAGGATTCCAGATAAAGCAAAGAAAAAGTTGGTATAATATAGGTAGTAGAGAACCTGACTAGCCCAAGGGCCTTTCATGGAATAATAATAAGTCAGTCAGACATATCAAATATAAATATACTATATAGATAAACTATATAGTCTATCTTTGTTTGAGAAGAAGGGGTAATAGAATGAACAAATGGTTGAAGAATAGTATGTGAGATGGTACTTATATATATTTCCTAGAGGTTTGTAAAGATTCTGGTGCCGATGATCTACTTACTTGAAACCTATGTCATTACTCTTCTAATAGTGTCCTTTGAAATATCCACCGCCATCCAAGTACTCTACTCTATATCATGCCGAATGATTCACCTAGAACTCATATGATTGGAGTCAGCAACACCTTTGGTAGGTATGGAAGATGGATATGACCTATTATTAAAATGAATTAGATCGACTTCTCAAATTCCTAAGGATGAACCATATGCAATGATGAAAGAGCTTCAACCAGATGAGAGAGGATCACATCACATGGGTAGGAGACATATAAATATTTCAGAACCACGAACGAGATATTCACATGAGAAGAAGGAGGAGAGAGAAGAGATGAGACCACATCAAGATTCATGAAGTCATATATGTGACCAATGCATGCTTCAAAGAACGAATGGTTTGAATACCAAGTCTCAATATAAGAGAATAAGGTGGATGTTGAAAAATAAGTTCTAAAAAGGCATATATACTCTTCTATATAATCATTTTAAGCTCACAACCCATGACTGTTTTTATTCTTAGTTGGGGTTTTGAAAGAGAGAAGGAACCCTTGTGTCTTGTTTGTAGTGTGTGTTCTGCTCGATATTAGTGTAATGAAGGTAGGTATGATCCCATTGGTGAAGCTACCTATAAATATATAGGAAGAGTATCTGGGACCATCAATACTCTTCTATTTCTATATAGTGAACCTACAAAATCAATTAAGTAATCGGGTTGGACATTCATAGACCTCCAGAGCTCATATCTTGGCATTAGCGCTAGCAGTCATGTGATTGAAGGTAGGTAAGTTGGGATGGTTTGAGTTTCTCAGTAGTTTGAAAGAGCTAGCATCTGTTTTTGGATCATTTTGAGTTGTCGACCGAGACACTTATGTCTTGAAACCCTACTCTAATATGAGAGCTTACTACTCTTCTAATTTCCTGCTACTGTGTGGAAATGAAGACACCAAAACAACCAAAAAACCCATCATATCAACCCCACCACTATATCCCAATGGTTGAACTGAGGTCCTAGCCATTGTTTCCATCTAGACACACGAGTACAATTGTTTCCACCAATAGCTATTGAAGGGTCCCATTGTCCAGTGACTATATCATCTGGATGACACCCTTGGCTCCCATAGAGCATGTCAGTACCATTAAAAAGATTGTATGGTTGTATTGAGAATAATTTTAGTTTAGAGTTGGGGCTCTCTTGTTAGGACATGGTTGACGCATTATCGGCACCAGGAAGAGTTTATATATCCAATATCCAAACTGGTATATAGTTGTACAACATTCTCCTCTTTTGTTCTTTCAAAATCAATTGATGGTCTCCCAAATTCTGTTGAAACATATACCTATGCTATGGTCTGCTTCATATTTCTTCTATTGGTGCATCAAATGTGGTGCTTCATGGTTCTGCTTTGCTTATCTGAGTGTAGGGTGAGATCCCTTTGTTTACTCCATTTTAGTGTTGGTTTCTTGATGGTGTTCCAGTTACTAACTCCAACACCGCTCATGCCATCTTGTTGGAATTTTCCTTCCATATGGGCCAACCACTTCACTACTCACTCGCTCCAATGCATGATAATACCTACCCTATAATACCATCTACACTTGGCCGTTTTATTTTCATTCCTTCATCCGGTCATCTCCCAGGTAGTCCTAGGAATTTCTATCCAGGTTTCATGGACCATCGTATTTGCAATTGATTTCCATGCTCGGGATATTGGTCCACCTATGTTCCTATGGGAATTGAAAAAATTGGGTTGAATTCATCATTTTGGATTGTTCTTCCCACTTATCCTAGCCACTACAATAACACCTCCTGAGCTGGTCTTCCAAATCTTTGCAAGTTGCACCTCGTATTCGATCTTTGGGTTGGCTATCTATATGAAATCTATTTCCCAAAAAGTATTATGGATGGAACAAAAATGAGTTTTTTCCAAAGTACACGGTTGAAGATGGATAGTTGGGTGATTCACTTCCCTGAATTCCTGAGCACCAATACCCCAACTCAACACTATTCAATGGTTTCTAGTTGATATGCCTACATTTCCCCACTACTACGCCTTGAGAACCGAACTTCCCGGACAAAGGAGAGATGGTGGTGACAGTGAAGGTTCAAGTACAACATAGTCATTGGTGTTCACATTCTAGCAGAGGCAATTCATATTGTAGCATCTGTAAGTCACCCTTCCTGGATATAGTTGTCATAGAGATATGGAGTGAATAGGAAGATTTACCAAGTTGGTTGTTGTTTGGAGTTGAGGTTGATCATCGGTAGTGGTGGATTAATTTGAATTGGAAACAGGGATAGCTGCTAGCCTATCACTATATAGGGTAGAGTGATGAGTCATTGAGAGATGGAGAATTGGGGGGGGGGTGGGCCTTATATTATAATAATACCAGAGTTGATACACTGCCTATATTATACCAAATTCAGCGAACCCAGAGTTGAAAGGTGTTGAAATAGGGTTTCATTTCATCTCTATTGGACCTCCGCCATGAACTGGGTGGTAGAATGCCTTCTTTGAGAGACTATGACTAATGCACTCAGAACATCTGACATAGGTCAACCACCAATGATCGCACTGGTAGAACAATGGTAACCCTTTTCCATCATCCATAAATTCCCGGGTGGTGATGGAATGAATGGTTGTCTGGTGGTGGCTCATCTACTAGTGGATTTCGAGGTGCACAGATTCAGCGTGAGACCAAGTTATCTAGGAAGGGGATACGAGGGTGGAAAATAGAAAATGTTGGACCTTCCATGATCGGTATATTATAGGTAGTAGTCCCCTTATAGACTATATACAATGGGGTGTCAATGATCAATATATATATGTACCAGACATTCCAATGGTTTTCCACACTATTAGAAGAGTATTGAATCAAACTCATCCTGCTGAGTGGTTGAATGCCTTGATTGTTTTCCATGTATCATCCATGCCTATTGCATGCTAGTACTCTATCCCAGTCACATCCCCCATATCTATTAATCACAATATAGTGGTGGAAGACAATACAATAGTCCACCATTGGCTCGAGGCATTCTGGTTGGGCCCCCTAGTATACACTGCCAATGGGGTGTCTTCAAAGGATCCCAATCGACTCATGATCCACATCTAGATATCCCCGACCCTACTTCACTATTTATTCAGTGAAGGGGGAATATGTACGGGTCATAGTGGTCCTAGAAGAGTGAAATATGGTTCTCGTTCTCACCCCACCCCCTTCGTCCCCCAAGGGATTGTTCTCTAGTTCCACTAGTCAAATCAACCGCTTATCGGTAAGGTTCTAAACCCTTAAATATCAGTATATGATACTGATATCTAAGGGTTCTAAAGGGATATGAAGGCCGGAAGAGTGGTCTGTACCATATTCCAGCATATAAAGTGGAATTTATTGGTATTCATCATATAAAGACTGCATATAAATAATCCATATTTTATTGTATATATATAGAGAGAGAGAGAGCATGTCACAGTATTTTGACATCAATCCATTTGACAGTCTCTAGTCCAAGGTTCCATAAATGTGGGAAATGGGAAGGTGGTCATGATTTATGTAAGGATGTGGTACTTCTCGTGGATGGATGAACTCAATGGTTCATGGCCAGATCACTGGGCTATATAGAGTGAGTACTGGAGGGCACCTAATGGACCTTATCACTAAAAAAAGTCTAGGTGCTCCCACACTATATAGAGTCAAGTACTGAAGGTGGGGCACCTGAGGGTACAGGAGGAGGCCATGTAAAAAGTTTCTAAACCCTTATATACTATGTAGTGGCCCTTTATGGAGGGTGAACTGTATAATATAGTGTCAATTACCTTAGATATGGCCCTTTATGAAGGGTCATGTCCTCTGTTTGTATTAAATAGATAGTCAGATACTTCATGTATCCCAGGTTCTAAACCCTTATATATTAAGTAGCACCTATCTGACCCTTTATTTTTAATGGGTTAGGAATAATTCCATTCAACTACTTGGGTTCCCTATTCAAATACTGGATAGGGAACATGGTTATCAAGCATTGGGGTGGCGTCGTTCTCATCAACTGATGACCAGCCGGTGGGATAGACTGATAGGGATAAAGAATTAATTTCAATTCAACTACTCAAACACCTTGAAACCTCATTGTTTTGAGTGTCGGAAATCTCAGACGCATTCCAAAGGGTGGAATACTCTGGGGGTTTACTACTAGAAGATGAAATTCAACAATATATTGAGTAGAGTACTTGACTTGGGGTATGAGTTTTCACGTGGGGGTGATGACCAGAAACATGTATTCTAGCATATAATGTCTAGGGGTATCAAGAGTGAGGTCCTCTTCCAATGATTCAGGTATGATTGGGGAATTGGTAGTGGCTCTCTGGAATGTCTTGGTCATCCCCTGGGATGAGACAAGCAAGAGGTTTCATGGGTGGTCTCTTTAGTGGTAGGTC
Organism: Viscum album; assembly: GCA_963277665.1. Taxonomy (NCBI): domain Eukaryota; kingdom Viridiplantae; phylum Streptophyta; class Magnoliopsida; order Santalales; family Viscaceae; genus Viscum; species Viscum album. The sequence continues at coordinate 616,338,709 of OY728128.1, forward strand.
ATCCAATGCCACGACTCGCTGGTCTGAAGGTGCAATGGGAATGGACAAAAAGGCTACTCGGCACCTGAGTACTCTAATATATAGACTGATAAGGGCAAATAACTTTGGTATTTAGCATATAATGTTTTCTAGATGGTTCAGGGTGCATAGGTTGGACCATCCACTCTACTCAATCGGTTGGCTCACTCACTTGGGAAGCGTGGGGGAAACTGGTTTCTTCTCATACACATCAAAAACTGGGATGAACCGTGGGACCATGTAGGCCTCCTTGATGATTTTCTCACCCCAAAACACCCAAAACATTACCTTGGACCAAGCTACACCTTCGAGGTTCTCTAGTTTCAACCACTCTTCTGGCTTTGGCTCCACTGGCTGCTTGGGTGTGGAGGGTTCCTAACCCTAGGAGTTGGTACTTAATATACTAGGTTCTAGAACATGGCTAATTCACCCTATTCAGTTTATAACTCTTAGATATAAGTAGAAGATACTTATAAATGACCTCATATATTAAGTATCAGATCCTAGATTTCATTAACCGCTTGGGACATTGGGGGCAAGGGGGACCTTCTATGCCTACGATAGTTGGTGGGGTGGTGGACTTTATATGTGGACTTTATAGGATAAAAACCAATAAATTCATCTTTAATATTTACCTTTATAGATTATTTACAATTTAAAATAGGTCCTTGGATGGCATATGAGTGGATGGTTCAACATAGGACTCAAACCAAATGAGTTCCATGAGGTCATCAGGAAGACAGAATGGGGAATGGGGCATGCACTGCTGGTGTGGGTGAGAAAGCTCAGAGTAAAACTCCCAACCCTCAAATCATCCACCAATATTCCATGGGGCAGAATTCAAAACAGCTAGAGGTGATTGTGTAGGATGGATTGGGATGGAGGTGATGGGTTGATCCAGCTACCATGAAACGAGACTTCCAAGGGTCAATCAAATGGGTATGGGAGTCATTGGCGATGGAAATGGGGGTACATATTAGAGCAAATGGAAACATCTAACTAGCTCCATCTACCCAATAAACTAAGAATATGATAGTAGTGGTGAGTGAGCACCATGGGGTGAGAGGGCTCATGTGGATGGTAGGCATCCACCAGTCCGTGGGAACCTATTGGCCCACGGGTCTGGCATTTGGAAGCTCAAATAGTAAGACCATAAGGGTGAAGTACTGGGCTACTAGAATTACAACGACGGTTCTTGGAAGGAATATGAGTATCCCCCATATTAGAGTAGTGTACTAATGATTATTAGAGTATATTACTAAGGGGTGATGATTCGAGTGCGGTTTGAAAGGTTTGGAATGATCTACCCATGAAGGTGAAAGCCTAGACATTCATCTTGACCATTGAGAGTGGAGCTGTAATAAGTAGTACGCGGCGTGTTTGAATTCTGTATTGTCTGTGACAACCTATTGAAACACTAGGAACCACCCTATTCAATGGTTTACGTATCATATTCATGCATGACATTGAGATCCAAATAAGTTCCATGAGGGGGATTTGAAAGATCACCCACCATATTCTGAAAGGAGTGAAATAGAACACCAATTCTGATGCTATTCAGATAGTCAGAAAAGCGAGTATCATAGCAGCAACTGATAAATCAACCTTATGGTATAACTCAATTGGAGGGGTTGGTCAGTCACTCGATTCCAAATAGCATACCTTTTTTCATGATGGGTCAGTGAGTCAATGGGAAATGTGGAAAGAGCTAATAGGTAATGGGGCTATTCTCCATTAGGATGTGAAACCTTTGGACCCGAAACCGATCGATCTAGAAATAGGTAGGTGGTATCTTGATAGTTGGAAGTGGAAGACCAAGCCCAAGTATGTGAAAAAATATTGGGACGACTAGTGGCTAAGGGTGATAGGCCAACTGAGATTGGGGATAGCTAGTTTTCTACGAAATCTCTTTCAGTAGGGCGTACATAAAATCGAAAGGGCCTGAGGTAGAGGGTACTTGTGCATTAGAATTGGAAATAGATATGTGATTCTAGGAGGTGTTAGACTGTATGGTTACTCTATTGAAATACTGGCCTGGTATCAGTGGTAGAAGACCGATGGTGTGGTGCTAGATCCACTATCGAGAGGGAAAGAGCCCTTATCTTCAGCTAACGTCGCGAAGCATCTATCATTGTGCACAAGGAAGTGGGGTTATCAAAGATGGTTCAGGTGGACAGTTTGGATGCATCCATACAGATTATTGAATGTGTCATAGCTCACTAGTCAAGGGTGAGTTCGAACTGAAAATGTCACGAGTCTATAAGTGGTGCACCGAAGCGACAAGAAAATTCCATCTTGGTCCTCCCTCCATATAATCTATGTAGTCAGATACTTCTTGTATTCCAAGATTCTACAAAGATGGTTCTGTTAGTAGCGAGACGTTTTATTGATATACGGTAGGGCCTTGGACACTATTCATAGGGTTTTCTTAGTAGAGATAATGAAGACATGAGTATAAAATTTAAATCTCGTTTCCATGGGGAGTGCTAGCACTAGATCAGTGTTTTAATGGGTTGTCAGAAGTGTTGAGTGAATCGGTCCTTTAGATCTCCTTTTCTTGATGGGGGTACTCAATATTGAGAGTTCTATTTGACTGATAGTGAAATGCTGATGAACATGACCATAAGGTTGAAGTACTAGTTGGTGGTGGACATTATATGTGGAATTTCTATGCTAAATACCAAGAAAGTCTGGACCCTTCCATAGTAGTTCACTATTTGAAGAGTACTGACCATGTGCCACAATGGAACATGGTATAGTTCATCAGTAATCTTCTAATTGTATTGATAGACGGTCATATGACAACTGAGGAATCCCCATGGAATGGTTGGCCCCTGAACTACAAAACTGGAGAGATCCCACCAACTCCCCCACTACTCAATTGATTATTTCATCCAAGGAAAACTGTATCCGTGTAATGCCACCATCAATGACATCAAACTGAAATCCCCCCATGCTAAAAATCATATTCTAATGCAATGATTCCTAGCTGATCTCTGACCGTCAGTACTCTTTATTTCCTTATCCCTATTAGTTATTAAAAGAGTACTGAAAATTGATTCTATCTAACCCCACTGAAATCCCATTAAGAAACACGCGGTATTTGTGATTTCCGGTAGGTTCCCATATGAACTGGACACCACTCATACAACTGGAAAGTCATTTCCACCAAAGGAATATGCCACCAAAGGTGGGTTCTATGCAATAGGATGGTGTACCAAATGGTGCATCACTCAACTACTAAGTGATTATATAAAAAAGGAATCAAAGAAGTGAGTGACCCCTACACCTCAAGTGATGAGGTGGGGGCATGATTCGAACCTCAATAGCCCATAGAATGGTATGGGCCAGATGCCATGCCTTTTGAACTTCAGATACAATACATGACTTCATATAGGCAGTGTCATATATCACTCATCAGGTTCACGAATTGAGAAACTCCAAAAGTCTATTAGAGTACAGTATTGTGAAGGGCGGCGGGGTGGATGAGGCGTGTAGTGAGGGAAAGAAAAACATATCATAGCTCGACAATAGTAAGGTATCGAATATTCCATGGGGGATCTTGAGGAATTAGTTGGAGAGGGGAATAAGAGATCTCATTGATGTTCCAAGTCTATCTCAGTAAATGGTGAGTATTGAAAAAACATCATCTCTGTTTGCTATCACTCTATTCCTATCAATGCGATTTGGAGATTTCATTCCTTCTTGAAACTCTCAATATATATAAGAACCAAGACCGTCCTCCACCCATACTGGTCACACTCAGTAATCTACTCTAAAAGTCTAGAGTTACCAATATTAGAGTAGAGTATTGTTGACATGTCAGCATTGAAGAATATAATACAGGACTAGCCTCCCCCTCTGGTGATTCTTTCTCTATCAACTATCAACCTCTTTTGAAGAAAGGTTTATTCAATCACTATATAGACAAAGTAACTATCCTATACTAGATATCCCACAGCTGAAGAATCATTTATCCCTCCTAGATCCTATTTACGATAGTACAGAGAGAGATGGGGGGCCGACATATTAGGCATCTAATTACACTACTCTAAGGTACTATTATATATAATTATAGAAGAGTACCTGATATATAAGTATCATCTTTCTTGATAGTTTGAAACTCAACCTCCATGAGACCTCCTCACTACCATAGATCATATCAGGAGCACTAACTAGAAACAATGTGATTCCTCTTAATGCCTAGTGACTACCGTGGAGGACTGCATCACAAATGATATTGCAACCACAAACCATACTGAATAGTTGATCCAAGGGCCTACTACTGGAATAGGAAGAAAAACCATCTCCTGAATGGAAGGTATACATGGAGTTAGAACTCTCTTTAAATCATTATCATTCATGAATCACATTCGTAAAAACCTTAGTAGACGAAAGGAGGAGCAAATAAAATGGCAGTTCTTCGTATTCAATATCATATCATATTGATGGAATACCAAGAATCCCTTGAAAGTCAAGTTTCGGATTCTATATCATATTAGTGAAAGTATCATGAAATCTATATCAATCCATATTATCGGTCTAATATAGCCAGGTACTATTCTATATTGATAATTGGTATTGATGGAAAAAAATAACCGTGTGAATATGAGATGATGGGGGGAGAGAGCAAGCCTTGGGGAAAATGCAGTTGGGTTTCGAAATGATGGGACGATGGAAAAAGGAATGGGAATCAAGGTGTTAAATAACAAAAATATTTTTAATTGGAGTTCAGAATCAAATCGGTTAAGAGATGAGTGACTGATGAAAATAATCAACTATATATGGATGTGGAAGTTGTGAGTCAGGTAGAAGAGAACATGCACTAATAAGGTAGGGGAATTTGAGGTTGAGTATAGGATTTCTAGTGAACAAAAAAATTCACTGAACTATCTCAGGCCCAGACCCTCGGCACAAGAGCTCCCAATAAGATTTCAAAGAGTCATCTAGGAAAAAGGTAATCAAGTGGATGGCTAAACAAAAATGATTTCTAGGCTTGGAACACAGTTGTTGGAAGGTCTAGGTCCTCCATCTATCTAATCTGGATAGTCAAATACTAAATGTATCCTAGGTCCCCCAAGGTCTGTGAAGATATGGAAAGCTACTCTAAATAATGAGGAAAATAGACAATATAAAGTTATTTGTACCATTTGGTATGTTCCAATCGTCAAGCTGCCTATACCAACCTCACCACCCAGAATTCACTCCCATACACCAACTACTTCACCCCAATACCAAAAACTCATCATCCTATTGGAATCACCCCCTTCAGTCTATCCATAAGACCTACACTATATTTAATATAAGAGTAGATGTTTGAGGCTGTGGGTTTAGAATTGGCTCGGGTATAATCGCTGGTACAATGGTACCGCTTTGTGATGGGTTGACAGATTATTTTAGAACAAGGTCCTAGTGTTGAATTGAATGATCACCTAGAAGGATGTAAATATGACTAGATTTGGTCTTCATGGGAGGGTCTATGACCTTATCAGTTTCTTGGGACTGTCCTCCAATATAAGAATGATAATAGGGGAATGAATGGAATGAAAAATAAGAATAGAGGAAAGTTTTTCACTGGATTTTGTATCTGACTACTCTCTAGTTACATACTATGATCCAGATATTTCCATATTATCTCAAACCCTTACCTCTATGGGATCCACTGGAAGTGGTTCTCAAACAAAAATTGGAAATGGAGCCAAAAACTCTATCTTTGCAGCAGGCTCTACTGTGAGCTTTAGTACTCGAATTGGCTCATATGTTGGAACAAACTTTTGAGCTCCAACTGAATCTGAGTAAACAAGGTATGCAACCTACTATCATTGGTTTTGAATCAAAGGGTGAAACTACTACCTCTACCTTTGCTTATAGATTTAATTAATGATCTCGAACATGGACTAATTATAGATTTGCACCTAGAGACCATGACACTGAATCCACTACAAGAAATTAGTCAGTAACATCATGAACTGCTGCTACCTTCCTTCCTACTACTTTCTCTACTAGTGGTTCTAGATCAACCTCAATTTGTGTTTCTCACTTTTATGTTGTAGGGTATCATGTAGGCACATGATCTTCTATTGAATGTTTACTTATATTGTTTCCACATGGTCTACTGCTAGCTCTATCTATGCCTCTATTACTTCAAACGAGTAAACTGTTGCTCTTCTATATGCTTCCTCCTATTTTCTTTCAATAAAACCAGACATCCTTTCCCACTTATTCCTACACTTTTCCTACTTCTACTCGAACTACAACTAAATATGGAAAAGGAATAGGCCCCCTATAGATGATGGCTTTGGATCTGGACTTGGACAAACACAGATCCTGTTCCATAGCACACGACATCCCTTCCAGTCTCTGTAGATGTTGAATATATAGATCACATTTTAGTTGGAAACCCATAGTACTTAGTAGAGGACACATATTCAGATTTAGTACCACAATAGGCATAAGATAAATTCCATTTATTTCACACCTTATTCTTGACTATATCCTCATGATAAAACTCAAGTTCTACAATCCTGTATTTTTTGCTTCATTGAGCAGCATGAATTGAACTTTCTTGATAGGACTAACCATTAAAGTAATTATCCTCATCTTTCTAGAAACCTCAACTCATATCACTCTTCAGGAACAAGGCTATACAGATATTTTATGAATCTCTTAAATGGAACACATGTTTCTTTTCTCAATACATTTCTAACTTGTAAAGCCTATAGTCCCTCATAAGATGTTTCATGGTCCCCATGAGAATCATAATATTTCATTACTAATACTTATATATATTGACCATAAAATCATGAGAAGTTATGGAAGTAAACCATTTAAATCTTATTTTCAGTAGTAACGACTTCTAAACTCTCTAGAATGTTTTACAACATTCGATTACTCCTTTCTTAAAATTCATGTATGTAATCTATGATATCTTTACGAAAATATGTTTCAATTGAATTATCCAGCTTGGTCTTCATTTGGGTTAACCAATAAGAAACCAGCTACATAATGCACATGAACTTAATCTATTAGAACTATCTCTATATTAGCTACTATGAAAGACTAACATTCCTAACTTGTCAGTTTGAGTGCTGGTATATGATTGAGATAATGAAGATTCCTAGTACCCATAAATTGAACTTCTGGGGGTTCACCTCTTCCATTCCACAAATGATGGCTTTAATGAAATCCCAAACATCACATCTAAGAGGAAACTCTTCATTCATACTAGATATGCAACATAATTGAATGTATATACCTGATAGAAAATCTTCAGTGTATTCCCCAACTTTCATATTTAAGATTTTGAATATAACTTGTTAGGAACCACCTTCCCTCTAGAATCATTTAAATAAATAGCCTAACTTATTATATAGGTAATATATATTGTTGGTTTTCCTACTTAAATATATGCATCATTAGATCCTGGGTCATTTTTTGGATTATATAGAGTAGAGTACATGTCTTAGCCAGTAAGCAAGACAAAGAAAGTCAACATGGCTATAAAGAATAAGTACATCTTCTCAATGGCCATAGAACTAAATGGTTGGAGTGTGTTAAAGTGTGGTCAGACCCGGGAATGGCCAGGGGATGGAAGAATCCTCCCTTGTTGGTACCAGTATCCATATGACCAACCACCATCATTATTCCAACAAACCATTCCACTACAGTGTCTATATGCATAGGATGTTGGGCCTCTATTTTCGAAGGATACTCACATTGACAAGGTTGAGATAGGATCCCAACCACTAGAAGAATGATGGGAATGGTCCACATGGTCATGATACTAAATTTATTCTATCATCCTGAAAATTAATCTACTACATATAGTGCAAAACATGTTTGGATGCACTGATCACATTTAGTTCCTAACCCTTTAGTTTCTAACAAAAGGGTCAGATCTTTTAGAACTCAGCTACTTCACCTTATTCAGTTTAGAAAGGGTTATATCTATGGTATATGACCCTATATATTTTATCCCTACTAGGTTCTAAATTTTGTACATGTCATTCTTGATTCGAGTCATTCTTGACCTTGCGCGATAGTCGTTAGCCATTGACTCGACTCGATCTTCCGACCTTGACCCCTCATATGGAACATTCAGAACATCATTTATTGTCATAGAAGGAAAAATAACTCAAAGGGAAGGGTCATATATATTTGGAATGTTCCATGGGAGTCAAACTAACCTATTATGCTGAACTGACAAGCATATTAGAGAGTCGAATGCACCTACTGGACACATCGAGTACCCAAATGGTGGAAACAAACAGACTAGTCTTGGGCTAGGTGGATGGAATTCCACATTTATATAATTTTTATCAATTTAAATGTAGTGAAATGGTCCAGTTTTATAACAGTGTGAAAGGCACAACATTGAATCTAGAGCCCGATCTTTTCCGTATAATGGTTTTGGGGTTAGATACCATGGTGAAAATAGAAAATCAGGTCACATGCACCAGTTCGATCGAGGATGTGCCTTCAGGGATGTGCCAGTTGGGTCATGTTGTCTACTCTTTGGGTGTTCCATTTTAAAATACCTTAGTCATGCAATGGGAATATGAGACTAGACGTGTCGAACTGAATGGTCCGGACATTTTCGAACGTCAATCGATTCAAGATCCAATGAAGACTGGTGTCAAATTAGTGGATATCCTAATGCCTATCAGTCATGGAAAACACAAACTAATTATTGGGGACCTAAAAACAGGAAAATCCATCATTGGGTTCAATACCATGATTACCCAAAAGAAATTGAATGCCACTTCTCAAGAATGGGACGAGCTCTATTGTGTCCATGTATCTATAATACAGAAACACTAAATCGTTTCAAAAGTTGTTCAAATAATCTCGGATGCTTCCAGTATGGGGTATTTCAGTCTGGTGGCTGCTACCACTTCAGAACCTACACCCCTTCAATTTCTTGGACCATATTCTGGGTGTGCAATGGGGGAATATTTTTGTGATCATGGAATGCAGGCTGTGATCATATATGATGATCTTTCAAAGCATGCGGTGGTGTATCGAAAAATGGCATTATTGTTACACCAACAACTGGGCCGTGAGGCATTATCAGATGATGTTTTCTATTTATATTCTTGTCTATTAGAACAAGACTCTAAAAAATTAGAAAATACTAGTGCAAGAATCTTGACTGCCCTTCCAATTATAGAAACAATAGAGGGAGACATCTTGACCTATATTCCCACCAATTTGATCCCAATTACTGATGGACAAATATGTTTGGACATGGAACTCTTTTATCGAGGTATGCGCCCAACAATTAATTTTGAATTATTAGTCAGTCGAGTTGGATTATCTGCTTAGGTGAAATCTATGAAACAAGTATGTGGGGATTCGAAACTAGAATTGGCATAATATCAAGAACTGGAAGCCCTTTCTCAATTTGGTTCAGACTGAGATGAAGAGACTCGGGCTATTCCCAATCAAGGTGCCCAACTTATAGAAGTTCCAAAACAACCACTACATCATCTGATGGCTCTTGAACAACAACTAATGGTACTATATTTTTTAGTTAACAGTTTCATTGATCGAATTCCTATTGATTGAATAGTGCAATATGAGATAGAAATCACACACCGCCTCAGAGATGTTTGGCCTTTCAATATGGATTGGCTAGCTGGGTTCACCCATGAGGTAAAGAAGGATACTAATCAATTATTATACTAAATTTATTCATTAATCAACTAGATAGATATAATATTGTAGGAAAGGTCTTTTTTGTTCAACTGATGGGCTTTGAGACCCTCTGGAGGAAGCTTCCAATTTATAGAGTAGAGTACTTGGCAAATGGATAGCTCGATCTTTGGGTACAGTGCTATAGTGAATGGTCATATACTCAAGGCTAGATTCTTCTTTCTCAGTTAAAGGATAACTACCAACTCTACTACCTATATTATACTGACTAATGATGATACGACCTCTACTACCTATATTATACCGATCAGGGACCAGTTCAAGGCTGCTGCTCTCCATAATATTCTAATAGTGGTTATCCTCGGGAACCTGAAAACCCAATCATGCATTGTGGAATGGGGTTGGTGTGACGAGTCTAAAATTCATGATACAAGGAATGGGGGTTGACAATCTAGGGAGATACCCCTTTAGACTATATAGAAAGGGGTGGGGTATCCTACTACGTACTCTGGCTTGTGAACTATGGTACTTGATCGAACTGGACTACCAAATGGTTCTTGAGTGGATGGTGGTTGATTGTTTCATCTACATACTACTTATATTTAAGATTTAGTTAGGGTAATATTCTCCATTTCTGGTGTGACCCCCTCCCCTTAGTGATTGATCCCTAGATAATTTACTGTTTCTAATTCTCGATGACTATGTATACATTTTGATATGGTGTAGTTGAATAGATCGCCATTCAATACTATTCTAATAGTGTGAGTAATGAGTGGTGATAATTTGGAATGTCATGGGGGGGGGGGGTATAGGTGGGGGAAGCGGAATTGGGTCAGATCTCCTTGTGAATTGATTCATCACAACATGAAAAATAAGTAGCAAGATGGTTCATGGGAAATGTACATCTATCAACATGTACTCTTCCTATAACTATATAGGATGAAAACCTGGCCACATGGAGAAGGGGTCAAAAGAGTGGAAATGGTTTTCGAATGTATCTCTTATTATTATGGGCATGCCATGATTTAATATGTGAATTGTATATTCTATTTTGGTTTAATACAAACCTATTTTGTCTCTCATCTAATTAGATCGATGCCACTACAATTTCCCAAAAGAACCTTGATTCATTTTCTTTTTACCCGGAAATCGCTATGATTCACTCCACCATTTGCAGTTGAAAGGAAATATTTTCGTTCCAATGATGGTTCTATTAAACATGGTAGCACTTCGGGAGGCGACACTACTACTTATATTATACCGACCCTTCGGTTGAAATGGCCTTTGGTCTGGGGGCATAGATGGAGTTCAAACAGGACACGGTGGGGGTTATCAATGGTACAAATCGAGCCAATAGGGAGGATGTAATAAGTCAATTATACTATGATTGGGTTTTTTATAACACATCAGAACATATAATTTTTCATCCTCCAGTTCCGTCTCCCACGTATCCAGTTGAACAGAATAGGCAGTGATCTAGCAGCATACTCCCAGAGGAACCCAACAGTGCTCGATTCAATCAGTTATTTGGTCCTCTATTAAATATTGAATAAGATCAACCACTTGTTCATGTCACCCCAACTACTATGATGGTACCACACCTTGAACCTAGTCTAGCTGCATTATTGGAAATGGCCATTAGACTAGAATGCAAAGAGGGCATATCAATGTGCATACATGATCGAATTGATATTGGAGTGGAATGCATACTATCAGTGGAATTGGAGGTAATACTCCGGGGGTAGAAGAACCTCCAAATAAACTCTAAGAGAGTGGGGAAAAAATACCATTTTCTTTCTTCAGAGCTAAAGCTGTCACTTGAGAAACACTCCTTTATGATCCCATCACTACAACATAGGGTTCAGTATACACAAAAATGGTAGCAAACCTCTTAGAAAAGGAGACATTTTAATAATGGACAGTTCAATGAATTGGCCGAGTTGGTTTGATAGAATAATTGATGATGGGAATCAAGTAGCTATCGAGCATCCTGAAGGCATGATTACACTAATGGAATTACTTTTGGTACTATTGGAATCTGAGGCTCTTGGTGTCTGGAACCCTATCTATGATTTAAATACTGGACTCAATCAAGCTCCAATTGGTGAATCAATGTGAATCATTCATTTCTCAAGATGTCTCCCTTATCTTGTGGTAGAAAAACCAACCCATTTGTTCTATCACTACTAGTATCTATCATTCTCTATTGATTCGGAATGAACTGAAGAAGATCAGGGGGCTCTATCTCTGGTTTTCTGATCAATTTCATAGGGAATCCATAGATCATTATGAAGTACTCATGGTGGGAAAAGAACAAGAGGTTTACTTGAGTCTGATGGCGATTATGATGTTGTTGGTGTACCAAATTGATATGGAATACTTGTGGTGAAAGTGTGGATTTCATTCAACAAGCATCCACCCAGGTCATAGTCATGGCCAACCAAGTAAACTTCCCAACAACTACAAATATATATCAGTATTGCTATATGTCCAAGAACAAGGCAAGCACCCTCCATGGTACCCAACTTGCTTATAGAAGATATGGTACTATTAATTCTAGTTTTTCTTGGATATTATTTTGATTGTTAGAAGAAGCTACTAGTTTGATCGTCCACTATTTCATTAAGGAAAAGAGATGGTCTCGAGTGCAAGTAGTGGCACTATTGACCTGGAGACCCCAAGACGTATGCATGGGAAGAGACAAAGGGGCACCAAAGGGAGCGATGCCTATTGTCTCCCCAAGACAAGTCTTATTTTAATTAGATTTCGGTTGTTGATTTCTATTCGAGATGATAGAATATCATCACAAAAACTATGTTATAAAACTTATGTGGTTCAATGGTCACATGAATTCCTTGAATAGATCATTTGGTTCCATGATCGGAGCCCTTCTCTGCTCGTTGATCCCATTCCACCTGCGCATCAGCCTTCTCTGATCACTTAGATGATGTTCATGCCATAACTCTAATAACGTAGTCCCACCTATCTGATACCATAATTCACCCACTTGGCTACCATTGTTTCTCCACTCATTGATACTCGAAAAAAGATCTTTTATAGTCTTGACTCTACTGACCCACATTCTGTGGCAGTACTTCAACCAATGGTGCTCCCCCCGCTTCTTATCACCCCCCTATGATCCCCATTAGTTCCTAATCACCTCTTCCCTTGAAAGTTTTCTACTTTTCCTAGTACGTGACCATTCCAAAACTGTTAGTCCATTGATTCCAAAGGGTATTGTAGGTGTTGGGATAGCGCATCAAGCAACGAGCACTGGTACAAGCCGATCTAGTCGATAGTGGATAGGTATTCTATAATAGACTATATAAAAGAGTACCTGTATAGTATATCTGATGATTATTTAAGTCAGACTAGCTCCCTTGTAATCAAAATAATTATTTGGGTTGATCCCAGGTCAGCATCAATCAACCAATTTTATCGACGAGTACCTCTGTTTGAGACCATAGGTCAACATCTTTGAACTTTGAAAGTTGTAAGTCAACCCCTTCAAGTATAGATATACCCAGATTCCACACAAACAGGTCCTTCTTTGTGAGTGGTGAAAGGATGTAATACAATAAAAACTCTTCTATAAACAATATTGGAAAATTACCTATTGTGAGTGATGATGTAGGTGTCTCCTAACCAAAGCAACCTTTATAGAACGCCATCTTCCATTCTCATTTTTTCTGTCTTTCAAGTCTCTTTTTGTGTAATGTTTTTGTTTGTAGGGTCCTACTAGTCTAACATAAATATTGGTGAAGTTTTTTAAATACTACAAGGTAACATTGGTACCCTTAGTATAAATCAAACAATCTCTTCCTGTGTGAGTGAATAGTGAAACGTGAAAACTCTTCTTTCCTGACCCTTTCTTTAGAAACTAAATAGGGTGAAGTAGTCGAGTTCTAAACCATTATATATTAAGTAGAAATGAATACCTAATAGGGTGAAGTAGCTGAGTTGTAAACCCTTATATATAATATTAATAATTAAGTATCTTTTAATTATATCTAAGGGTTCTAAAGGGTAAGGATAGGAACAAGTTCCTTTTCCTTGAAACCCTACACCACCATGAAACAATTCTCAAAATTATTAGAATAAATAGAAACATTACAAATAAATCTCACAAGCTAGAAGGATCATGCATCTAAGTTCCCCAAATCATTCCAAAACTTAGATTACTAATACCTATATTATACCGAATGGCTACGACACCGATCCAAACCTCGGTGAACTATATGAACTATGGATTCTCAACCTTGTCCCATTCTATCTTCTTTGACTATTTTGGCTATTAGATTAAGCCTGATGTGAGATTGTGTTCAATATTCACAAGACCAACCTAATAGAGTAGAGTACTGATCCTTCTCCAAGTCCATATATTGTAACAGGTGGTTACATTCACAGATTCCCAATGAAAAGAAAGTCCCACACCTCTAGTACTATACTCTAATAGGTATGAATTTCAATATTCAGTTGGTTGGTTAGTCACACAAAAACGAGTTTCAAAGGGTTTAGTTGCATTAACATCTATGGATATGAGGGAGAACTTTCTATTCCTAATACTAAGACTATGTACCTTGAATATACTAACTAAAATGCCGATAATCTTGAATGACGATCAGGAATTTTCAGGTGGTGCTAGTATTTTCATTAAATAGGAGTGACTATATAGAAGAGTGCCTATTTTCTACCCATAGGCACTAACAAATAAGTTAGAAGCAAGTCTGATAGTGAAGGTAGAACACTTGCTGGGTACAACTCTCGTGTGGACATCCTGCTTGATACACACAATCAGTAGAAAATCACACAATTTGTAGAGGATATTAGTAAATCAATTTAGAAATTTAGTGAATATGATACCTTCAATTCTATTGATTTGGAGTTGGTCCAGTATGATTGATAAGTAGTCACCTTTTCAGGTAATGGAATAGGAAAATTCATCTGTACATGCATGGACTAGACCACTAGTACTCTTCTAATAGTGGTATTGGAAGGTTGGGTAAGGCAAAAAGACAGGTATAAATCTCCTAGAAGAATAGACATGTAGAGGAATATCTATTAGTTTATAATTGTAAATGGAAAGGATTTTTGATGCTCTACTTGTACACAAGGAGTCGAATCCAGAACGTGTGGCATTTTCTTATTAAGACCAGGTACTACTTTTGTATGATCATAGGCCCTCAGATAACTATTGTGTCAGTGCATGAGGACCCGAAGTCTTAGTGTAGCGGCCAAAGGCTCTTACAAGATTTTATTACTCTCCTAGAATACTTTATCTAGATCGTGGGGAAAAGAGGTCTATTTATTAATGAAGAAAGTGCTAATATCTCAGTCAACAGCTAAGAAGCGGCAGAGAGAGGTGCAAATCATGAGTCAACAAGCCTTCCAACAAAGGATTTCTCTGTGGAGATGTTGTATTTATATTATTAAATAATATGCATAAAATAATGACATTACAACCTCAAAGTGGGTTCAGTTATCATTAAATGTATAAAGTGGGAAGTGAAGATACTTGCATAAATATGGACTTTGTTCATAGGATATTATTTTTCTACTGCACTCTTATATATAGTTATAGAAGAGTACACAATCTGATATGTCAAAAAATGAAGCTTCTGTAAAGGAAGCATGTGCCCCATCACTAACCAGGATGTGGTGTTCATTAGGCACTCTCTATAATAACAGATTCAAGTATGCACTAGCTAGGATCTAGACTAAGACAATAATAAGGAGTGAAATAGAGTGTCTAAAGAACATTTTTTTGGTATTTCATGGTCTCAAATTCAGACCCGCGATGTTATGAATAAACCTAGAATGGCTTACAACCTCTATTGCCTGAAATCCTCCATACACGTGTTCGGGGTGTATCGACATAGAAATTGGATACCCTTATAATCCTATTTATGTAGCCATCATTGGAAGAATGGGCAACCCCTATATAGGGGGGAGTAGCTATCATTGCCTAGTTTCAGTTTGTACTTTTCTAGTGTTAATTTACCCTTCCCTCATGTTTTTCTTGTTTGAAATTGATGATTTTAAGGTATCCTCATCTGTATCCTTTCATTTTTTCTGGGTGTCTCTTAAGGAATCACTGAAAGCATTCACTGTAAAGCCCCTTTTCTAGTTGAGATGATTCTGGTATGAAAAGCATTGTGGAAGTAGTAGTTACATTACTCTCATCTTTCTGTTTATGGTAATGTGATCAATCTACGTGCTTAGTCTAAGGTGACTAATAGTGGGAATGATAACATTTGTATTCTCCTTACCATTTAGATTAATGACTTTATCTCTATAGAGATAGCAAGTGATCATTCTATGGTTGAAATTTTTCTTCTAGTAGTCTTGGACAACCTAGCTAGCTAAATTGATTGCTACTCTCTTTGGGTGGAGCCCTGTCCTAGAAACAAAGGGAGGTTCGCAAAAAATTTAACCATTTTCTATTCCCCATTTAGCTTCCTAACATACATTCACAATGAGAGAAAAGTCATGAAAACTCAAAAGCAGTAGGATTTGTTATGTTTCTGACTGGTCTATACTGTATTGCTTTCTCATTGGGGTTTACATGAAATCAATCATTGCCTATCTGATGGAAAGAGAAGTAGCATGCATGCTTCTTTGCAGTGTTGTTATTTACTACATCTTATCCAGGACTTGATGCTTCATCTATTGTTTCTATTTCGGTGGCTGCACATTTTCTTGGAACTTATTTATCTTATTAAGTATCAACTGACCAAGGATCCCTGTGCTTTAGATAAGGATAGAGCTCGAAACTCCCCAGTCAATGAGGTAAAGATAGAATGAATAGTTGGTTAGGCAATAATTTTGGTTGAAGAGGATCCACTTAAAGGGAGGTGTATAGAAGGCCGATAAAACAACCAGAACAAAGAAAGAAAGAGGATAGCGAAGCGAAGCTATCAAATGGCTCAAACGAGCATGAACCAGATAGGCAAGAGACATTTTTTCTACTACTGGTTTGAGAAATAAGTTGTAATAGGGAAATATGATAGTGGATAGGAAATATCTCTTTATTAAACTAAGGCATCTAAGCCTTATTGTTTTTCTCCTTCGGCTGGTTGGTTTGACCACAATAAGGTATTCCAAAAGTGCGGGAAGATATCGTCTGCCAAGTCCATTTCTAAATAGGTTTAGGGAAGGCCATTATGTAATAGGGGACCCTGGAAAGTAATAAAAGCAAGGTAAAAGGGATAGGGATCAGAGAATGAAATCACCCTTTTATTCCTAAAATCAGACAAGGTCTATTTTTCATTGCTAATAAGATTTGGTCTTTATTTCTGGGATCAATGTGTCATAGCCAAGGAAATATGATGATGTGAACTGAACTGATTATTATTAAGTAACTCAATCATGGTTAGATTTCATTGATGTTATATGTGAGAATCTATTCCCTGAGACTACTGGGTAAAAGTGGAAGGATACGTATAGGCTTTTCGAAACAGAATGTGAAATACGCATTATTCCATTTTCAATTTCCAACTCCACAAGTAGAGGTTTTTATCCCTATTTAGGGAGGAATAAAAACCTTTCTTACACAAATAGGTGTGGACTAAGATGTGTAGCTGCTCCTTCTCTTGTTAATGCACTCGGGGAAAGAATCCATTATTGTACTCATACAAGAACCACTTATTTTCTTACACAAGTATTTATGTACTAATGCAGTCATGGACAAAGAGAGCTTGCTCTTACTTATAATGAGAGGTCCCATTATTCAACTTGTGGAGCCCCTCTGCTTGATCTGATGTTTCTCGAGGAATAGGATATTTAAACCAGTGATACTTTATCCCTTACGAGGAACAAACTCAATACATGACCTCAAAAGGATAGGTAAAAAGGAAGCTAATTGGTTTGATCTCCTTAGAACTTCACCTATTGGAAACAATTAATCTACTTATACCTAGTACTATTGACATACTATATATCCATTTCCGACTCTGACCACACTCCAATGGGATGGATGTTACGAACGAGGTAGTTCAAGGCCTTCACACTATTATAAGAGTATTGAGGATCCACCCACTCCAAACCACAACCCCAACTACCATCTCAATCACAACACCACTACCTAATGATTTTCTACTGGACCACCTTCTAAAAGAAGAAAATGGATACAAGGTGGCATCACACTTTCTTGAAATAGATAAGCAGTGAGTCTGCCTAGCTAAGGTAGCACCAACCCCATTTCATTTCTTCCAAACACCACAACCATTGTCCAAGAATTCAAGTCTACAACCTATATTATACTAACGTCTAAACCCCCACTCCTCACTAGAGATCTTCTATCTAGTATGTGATTCGCCACTATTAAAGTAGAGTAATGAGGGATGACCAATGTGTTTATCGAACCACTCCTTACTCTATATAGTGGGGTACAGGTCGTCGTTCAAGTACCGAAGTTGAGTTGTTCGGCTATTCCCGTCACCTAATTCCCTCTAACTTATATATATTGTCAAGATATGGAATTAGTCATACCACTTTGTGATTTCTGATTTGTGATATAATAGGAAAATACCTCAATAAATATAAGTACCAGGTGGGGTCTTGAATCAAGTGTCTGGGTTTCACCAGTTGGAAGGCCATTTGTCCATTGGTGGTTGGCCTCGATCACTTCACTGTACCCTCTATCATTGTACTTAAACCAAATGGAAAGGTAACATGGGTATTTTTGTTCTTGGTCAAAAGTACTTACTCTATATAGTCCGTCTTGTGCTATATGACCATGGAAATTGTGATTTGGTGGTGGAATTTGAGAGGGCGGGATCTCAAGAGCACCAGATCCACTCAATCACAATTAACAAAACTATTCCATTCAACCACCTAAGAAACACACATGTTTTTCTATATATATTGTATAGGGATGTGGGGAAGCTTCCAACAGAAACCTTTCAGAGAGCACACATGAACCCCTACACTAGACTAGTAGTAGTATTCTAGTGATGCTGCAATTGGACTCAAGTATACTCACTCAAACAGAATTGGTGGAGAAGGTGGAACATGTTGGGAAGGGGGGTAGTATGACTATTTTGGTCATCGAAGCACTGCTTTCCCTTTCCGCTCGGTCCATTTCCAGAGATGAGTTCCTATAACCCATGGTCTCCCTGAGCAACACCTCCACCCGACCTATTCTTATTCTATGGTACTCTTACATATAGTTATAGAAGAGTACCTGGATCCACTCCCAGACTGTCTATTATATCATTTTTGATATCTAAACTACCCTGATATTTGACCATTCTTGACATTCGACCACACCATGGGTACTCTAATATATTGTTTTTGACCACCATGCTCTTCTAAACCGACCACCCTCAACCCCACCATGACAATGCCATGACACCGACCAATCATAGTCGTACTACTACTACTACTACTACTACTACTACTACTACTACTACTACTACTACTACTAATAGTCTAGTATAGTACCTCTAACTGCAATTCCATCACCACCATATCCATCATCAAACAGCCAAACCATCGACTATTATATGAGGCATCAGTATAATATAGTCAGACCACTGTTGGAACCAATATAGGCACCAAAAAGTGCATATAGTGGTGCCTATAGTTGTCCACCTATAGAATATATAGAAGAGTACCTGATTATATTATACCAATGAACCCTAAAAAACTACTGCCTTTAGTTTGGTAATGCATTGTCCCCAAGGTTGACTAGACCATGACTCTAATGCATTCTCAACTGGTTCCCGTGGTTCTAGTGTCATTGGTCGTCTAACTCATCCGTGCTTTTCATGTCAGTAGTATTAGATTTGGAGGAATATGACAGTGTACGTGGTGGTTTGACTCGAGTACCTGAGTTGGGTAGTAGACCATGAGCACCAAGATACCTATCATCTAGCTATCCAATTAGTAAAAATACACTTACTCCATGATCTCTCCCCGATCTCCATCGAAGGTGAGAAATATTGAGTGACAAAAGGGATGGATCACATATCACCTATCTGGTCAGCTACTTGTCTTCTATCAAGTCTGAGAATGAGTCCAAGTGGAACTCCAATATCCATCTACCAGTGACCAGCACCAATAGAGACGATACCAACAACATAGCTACACCGTATACACCCACCTGGGTTCCATCTCACAATGTGCTGGCCCTACACTATATTATAATCCTCTCGTACTAGGGTTTTTCACATTCCATTATCATGACCCCTTGGCCGATAGGAACTGGTATGTCTCACGATGTTCTAAACCCAATTAATGTACCACTATTTTCATCCAGCGAAAAACCAAACCCTTGGGACTAGATTCCACCCCAGGAGTTGATGAGTCAACATTGAGGTGCCAAACAAAACTGTTGATCTGAGATGTTGGGTTTAAGATTCCTTTTATCCTTAGTTTACCTGTGATCCATTTCACGAGCTCCCAAACACACAGAACTGCCCGGTTCACTTTTGCCGAAAACATAGATTACCTTTTGAATTGTCTATCCCTGCTCAAGTTGTTCCATCTTGTAGTCAAGCGTTGAACATAAATACGCGCAAAGTAGTGTTGGGTTTCCTTGGACATTACGCACCGCCCATAACTCTTTAGTAGGAATCTGCCTCAGATAAACTACCAAACTCACTCTGTTCCCAGGACTTGAACTTGAACTGAATGAATAAGCTGATGAACCAAGGTATCATCCTATATCATTCGTAATGAAAACTATCATGACCATATAGAGATCATAACCACATACAAATTACACCAACAACACCATCATATATAGATGATACTCTCTATTTCACCTAATTGTGCTGCCCTGTGACAGTATCAGAGTAGTGGGAAACCTTGAAACAAGGGGGGTGAATGGCCAAATTGGTTTCCACACATATCCATGAATCTTATGGAGCCTTCTGGGGATATGGACTTAATACTTCATATATATAAGTACCATGTTGTGCCTATAGTAGAACTAGGGATTCTTAACTATTAGAATATATTAATCACTCGTGAGGTTAGGGCATTGGGCATTAATCGAACAAGTGGCCTAGTGGAGCTGTGGTGGTAGGAGACCAGATCACTACTACCATCCTATGAGGCCTTTGACTATATTAATCATAGCGAAGCAAAAATTCAAGGTGCACAGGGTATTAACTTCTATCCATGGGTAGTTCGACATCTGAACCAAGAGTTAATTTTCACCGGATTTCATTTCAAAGATATTTGGGCAGTCGTGACACCATTTGTGTAGGTCGCTATTTATGCGTCAAGGCATTTCACTATCTTTGGGAAGTTAGGGATACTGCCACCATTTTCCAATAGGTCGATATGGCTGGGCACCATCCACTCGGTACCCAACTACATCGACCTTACAACACTGGGAAGTTTTCTAACTCTATACATAGGTTTACCTTTTAGTAGAGTTCTGTATTTTTAATAAAAAATCTCTAATGTACTCCCACATGATGGATGGATGGACCGGAGGTGATCTGATGAGATAATTCTATCCTCAGCAATCTACTCTAATAGTGACACTACTGGTTGTTCCTGCACTTGTTGTGTTCCTTCCAAACGTGTTGTTCACATGCCCAATAGTATACACTTCTAGTGCACCTGTTTCGGTTGTTGGTACGACCATCTGTTTTTTATCTTCATTCAACTCATCCACTCACTGTTGTTTCTAGTTTATGCTTACCATAGCCCAACGACTTCCACCATCAACACTGGAGGAATGGTTGGATTGTATTTGGCCCACTCCTGCTACCTCTACTACCTATATTATACCAATTTTCCCCAACAAGAATCACATGACTATTATATAGAGTAGCTGGATCAACCCCCGCCTTTAGAACTGCCATATAGAAGATGGAAACAGTGTTAGAAGAGTCAGGTACTCTGTCTATTTAGTTTCTACTACCCATATAGTTATGAGGTGGTGTTAGTGAAAGAGCCATGAAATTGATGACCATTCTCCTGGTACTTCAACCTTATGGTCGTGATTCTAACCATTCAGTGACCATTGCGCAACTCAACCCCCAGTTACAATATAAATATGTATATGTATATATATAAGTATATGTATATGTATATTTATATGTATATGTATATGTATATGTATATGTATACGTATATGTATATGTATACGTATATGTATATGTATAGGTATATGTATACGTATATGTATACGTATATGTATATGTATATGTATATGTATATGTATATGTATATGTATATGTATATGTATATGTATATGTATATGTATATGTATATGTATATGTATATGTATATGTATATGTATATGTATATGTATATGTATATGTATCTGTATATGCGATTTGGATGTGTGATATGCCCAATTGTAGAAATGCTGAACATCTTAGGCACTCTTCTAATAGTGATCTACCAAAGAGTACCTGATCCATCTAGGCACACAACCATTTCATGGGGAATCTTGATTACTCTTATAACAGTCTATCAACACTATTATAAGAGTACTGATGACCTCCACCCTATTCCATTGCGGCATATGGTTAGTACTCTTCTAATAGTGAACTACCATGGAAGGGTTAGGACTATATTGGTATTTAGCATATAAAGTACAAATATAAAGTCTTCCACCAACAGATACATAAAACTTATGGTCATGTTTAACAGAGTTTCACTTTCAGTCAAATAGAAATCTCACTCTCGAGTACCCCCATCAGTGAAAGCAGAGCTAAGGGACCGATTCACTCAACAATTCTGACCACCCGTCGAAACCCTATTCTACTACTAGCACTCCCCGTGGAAACAAGATTGAAATAATTTACTCATGTTAGCAATTTTTCTTCTGAGAAAAATAAAGGCATAGTAGCCAAGGCCCTACTATATATCAATAGAATGTCCTGCTTCTGATTGTAGCATCATTTTCATATCCTAAAATACATAAAATATTTGACTATCTAGATTATACAGAGGGAGGACCATGATGGAATCCTCTTGTCGCTTTAATGCACCAATTATAGACCCATGACATTATCGGTTCGAACTCACCCTTGAACAGTGAGTTATGACGCTTTCGATAATATTTATGGTTGCTTCCAAGATGACTTCATAAACCAGCTCTGATACCCCCACTTCTTTGCACACTAAGATAGTTGTTTGGGGACCTTAGCTGACGATCTGAGCTATTTTTCTCTAGATAGTGGATTTTGGCACCACACCATCTACCTTGTACCACTGATACCTATGCAGTATTCAAATAGAGTACCCATGGAGTCGAACACCTGCTAGCATCACATATCCATTTCCAATTACAACGCACCAGCACCATCTACCCCAAGCAATTTCAATTGTAGATTCGCACTATTGAAATAGCTTTTGCGGAAAACCAGCTATCCCTGATCCTTGTTAGCCTGTCACCCCAAGCCCATAGTCGTCCCAATATTTTTCCACATACTTTCTCTTAATATTCCACTAAAAATTAGGAAGTGACCACATGCCTATTTCCAGATCGATTCATTTCGAGTCCAAAGGTAGCACGTCCCAATGGAGAGTAGCTCAATTCCTAAGTATCTCTAGCCACATTTCCCATTGACTTGCTCACCCATCATGAAAAAGGTACACCGTTTGGAATCAAGTGAGTGACCAACCATCCCAATTGATATAGGCCATACGGTTAATGTACTGGCTGCTACTATGCTACTCTATTCTTTGATTGTCCGAACAACATCAGAATTGGGGTTCTAATTCACTCCCTTCAGAATGTTGTGGGTGCTCTTTCAAATTCCCCTCAAAGTACTCGTTGGGATATCAGTGTCATGGATGAATCTGGTACTTCAACCATTGAAGAGGGTGGTTCCCCATGTTGTTGCAGGTTGTTGCGGACAATACCTAATTCAAACACACTGTGTTTGACTTATTGAGGCTCCAATCTAAATGTTTCGGAAAAATGTTAGGGCTTTCACCTTCGTGGGAAGATCATTCCAAACCATTCAAACTGCACTGAAATCGTCACCCCTCAGTACCCTACTCTAATAGTGGTTAGTAATCTGATCTAATTAGAGGTCATTCATATTTATTCTTATCATAGTCGTTGCAATTCTAGTAGCCTGAAACTTTACACTTATGGTCTTTCTATTAGAGGTACCAAATTCCAAACCCATAGGCCGATCTGTGCCCTCGAACTGGTGGATTCCTACCAGCTGCACGATCCCACTCACCCCATGGTTCTCACTCACTGCTACTACATTGTTCTTGGTTGATTGAGTGGATGCAGATAGTTAGATGTTTCTATTTACTCCAAATTGTTCCCCCATTTCCATAGCGAACCACTCCTGCACCCATTTGATTGACTATTGGACGTCCCATTTTATGGTAGCTTGATCAACCCATCACCTCCATCCCAATCCAGCCTACCAAGTCATCTCTAGTTGGGCTTGGATTCTTCCCCCAATGGCCTACAGGTGGATGACATGGTGGTTAGACATTACACTCTGAGCCTACTCACCCACGCTAGCAATGCATGCCCCATTCCCCATTCCGTCTTCCTGATGACATCATGGAACTCGTTCGGTTTGAGTCCTATGTTGAACCATCCAATCGTATGCCAACCAATGACCAATTTTTAGTTGTACGTCATCTATAAGGGTAAAGAGTAAAGAGGAATTTATTGGTATTCATCATATAAAGTCCATATATAATGTCCACCACCCACCAACTGTCGTAGGCATAGAAGGTCCCCCATCACCCCCGATGTCCAGACCGATGAAGGAAATCGAGGTTCTTCTAATTAATATATAAGGTTATATATAAATATATTCTACTTATATATAAGGGTTCTAAACCAAATTGGGTGAATTATCCACGTTCTAATCCTTTATATATTATGTAGCACATACCAGTGTTAGGAACCCTCCACACCCAAGAATCCAGTGGAGCCAAATCCAGAAGAGTGGTTGAATCCAGAGATCTCTGAAGGAGTAGCTTGGGAATGGAAAGGTTCTGGGTTTTTGGGGGTGAGAAAAACATTAAGGAGGCATGCATGGTCCCATGGTTCATCCCAATGTTTGATGAATATGAGAAGGCACCAGCTCTCCCCATGCTTCCTGAGAATGTGAGCCAACCGAGTGAGTATAGTGGATGGTACAACTTGTGCACCTTGAACTATCCAAATCACTTTATATGCTAAATACTAAAATTATTTACCCTTATCAGTCTATAGAGTAGAGTACTCAGGTGCTGAGTAGCCTTTTTGGCCATTACCCTTGCACCTTCAGGATGGAGAGTTGTGGAATTGGATGACCTACCACTAGAGAGACTGCTCATGAATCCTTTTTCTTATCTCATCCCATAGGATGACCAAGCCATTTCAGAGAGCCACCATTCATTCCCCAATCATACCTGCATCATTGGAAGAAGACCTCAATCCTGATACCCCAGAATTTATATACTAGAATACATGTATCTAGTAATCACCCCTTGTAAAAACCCATACCCCAAGTCAAGTACTCTACTCGATATATTTATGAATTGAATATTCTAGTATTAAAACCCCTAAGCTCTCCATGATTTGGAATGCGTCCGAGAATTCTAATGCATAGAACAACAAGGTTTCAAGGTGTCTGAGTAGTTTAATTGACTTTAGTTCCTAATCCCTAGCAGTCTGTCCCATCGGCCGGTCGACAGTCGATGAGCATGATGCCGCTCCAATGCTCGAGAAACAGGGTCCCGAGCCAGTACTCGAATAGAGTACCCATGGATTTGAATGGTCGTGTTTCTGGTCCTTACTAAAGAATGGGTTAGATAGGATCTAATTAATATATAATGGTTTAGAACCTGGGATACATGAAGTATCTAACAATATAGATTATACAGACAAAGGATCTGACCCTTCATAAAGGGTCAGATCTATGGTACTTGACCCAATATTATATATTTCACCATTCGCAAAGGGCTGCTACTTAATATATAAGGTTTTAGAGCCTTTGGACATGGATTTTTCCTATACCCTCGGGTTCCCCACCTTTAGTACTCTACTCTATATAGTGTGGGAGCACCTAGAATTTCATTCAGTGGTACGAGATGATAGGCTCCCTCTAGTACTCACTTTATATAGTCCATCAATCCAACCATGAACCATCGGGTTCATCCATCCATGAGTAGTACCACTTTCAAAGACAGCTTAGGGACACCTTACCCTTTCCCGTGTTCATGGCACCTCCGACTAGAAACTGCCAAATTGTTTTCTATCGAAATACCAAGACCTTTTCTCTCTCCCTCTATATAAAATAAAATAGGATTTTTATCTGTGGAATTTATATGATAAATACCAATACAGTTATCTTTATATGCTAAAATACAGTATATACAACTTTTCTAGCCTTTCTAACCCTTTTATAACCCTTAGATATTAGTAGTAGATATTGATATATAAGGGTTTTGCACCTTCCTGCCAAACAGTTCTTTCGACGGGTGGAATTGGATCACACACCATTGGGGGCCAAATTGGGGGGGGGGGGTGTGGGTGAGAAGAAGAACCATATTTCACTCCTCTAGGCCCACTATAACCCATACATATGCCCCTTCACTAAATAAATAGGCAAGTATGGGTGGATATGGACAACTGTGGATGACGAGTCGAATGGGATCCTTCGGTAACACTTTACTAGATGTGTATACTAGGGGGTCCAATCGGAACACCTCAAGCCAATGGTGTAATAGTGAGTGGTTTTCCACCACCATAGCGAGATGAATAGATGTTGGGGAAGTGACCAAGCCAAAGTAATTGTGCGCAATAGGAATGGATGATACACAGCGAACACTCAAGGAGTTCAACCGCTCAGCAAGATGAGTTCGATTTAGTACTCTTCTAATAGAGAGGAAACAATTGGAATTTCTGGTACCTATATATATTCATCGTTGACCCCTTTATATAGAAACTATAAGGGTTCTAATACCTATAACATACCGAGCTCAAAAGGTCCAATATTTTCTCTTTTCCACCCTCGTTTCCCCTTCTTGGATATCTTGGTTGTGCACTCCATTCATACACCTCGAACTCCACTAGTAGATGAGCCCCCACCGAACATCCATCCATTCCATCACCACCCAGGAATTGATGGATGATCTCAAGGGGTGACAATTTTTCTTCCATTGTGATCATTGATGTTTGACCTATGTGAGAGGTTCCGAGTACATCAGTCATACACCCTCAAAGAAGGGATTCTATCCCCATCTCAGGGAAGATGTCCAATAGAGATGAAACACAACCCCATTTAATAGCCTTTCAGCTCATGGTTCACCAAATTCGGTATAATATAGGTAGTGTGTCAACTCAGTTATTCTTATAATATAAGGCTCAAACCCCCCCAATTATCTATCTCTCAATGACTCAATACTATAACCTATATAGTGATAAGTTAGCAGCTAAACTTTTTTTTGATTCCCCTTGATCCACCACAACCAATGCTCAACCTCAAATCCCTATAAAAACCACCCAGGTACCTCTTCCTTTTCATTCAATCTCTCTATGACAACTATATCCATGAAGGGTGAATCACTAATGCTACCATATGATTTTTCTATGCTAGAATGGGAACGCCAATGACTATGTTGTTCTTGAACCTTTTCTGTCACCACAATCACTCCTTTGTCTGGGAAGGTCATTTTTCTAGGAATAGTAGTGGGGAAAGGTAGGCATATCAATTGGAAGCCATTGAATAGTGTTGAGTTGGGGTATTGGTGCTTGGGAATTCTAAGAAGTGCATCACCCAACCATCTATCATCAACAGTGTCCTTCAGGCTGAACCTCATTTCTGTACCGTCGTTACTAGTTTTGGGGTAATATATTGCATATTGATAGGAAACATAATGATTGAATATGAGGTGAAACTCTCTAGGAGTTCGAAGACGAGCTCAGGAGGTTTCACTGTGGCAGTTGGGATAAGAAGCACCACCAAGGAAAAATAAAGAAGGCAACCAAATGCTCTCAGTTCCCATAGGAATGTAGCTTCACCAGTAGCCCAAGTGTGGGAATCGATAACAAATACGATGGGCCATGAAACATAGATGGAAATGCATGAGACTATCTAGGAGCTGACCGAATGAAGGAATGAAAATAAAATGACCAAGTGAAGATGGTCTGATAGGATAAGTAGCATCATGAATTGGAGTGAGTGAGTGGTGAAGTGGTTGGCCCGCATGGAAAGAACATGCCAAAAAAATGGAACAAGCGGGGTTAGAGTTAGGAACTGGAACACCATCAAGTAACCATCACTTAAATGGAGTAAGTGACGAGATCTCTACCTAAAACCATGTAAGTAAAGGAGAACCATGAATCATCACATTTGATGCATCAATAGTGGAAATATGAAGTAGACCATAGTTAAGGGAGATGTTTCAACAGTAGTTGGGAGACCATCAGTTATTTTTGAAAAAAATGAGGAAATTGTCATACGACTATACACCGGTTTGGCTATTTGTGATATGAACTCTTCCCGGTGCCAGTAACGCATCATCCATGTCCAAAAAAGATTTCCCCATATCCAAACTGAATGTATTTTCACTTCAACCATTCAATATTTTGAATAGTACTAACCTGGTCTATGAGAGCCAAGGGTATCATCCAGACGATATAGTCATTGGACACTAGGACCTTGCAATAGATATTGGTGGAAATAAGCATACTCATATGTTTGGATGGAAAAACGACTAGGACCTCAGTTCAACCACTGGGATATGGTGGTGGGATTGGAAGGATGGGTGTTTTTGGTTGTTCTAGTGTGACCATTTCCACACAACATTAGACTATTAGAAGAGTACTAATCTCTCATATCATCGTGGGGTGTCAAGTAGTCGGTGTCCCTATCGACTACTGGGAACAAGAAAAAAACAAATTCTGGGTATTTCAAACTACCGAGCAACTCGAACCATCCTAACTGCCCAACCTTCGATCATGCGACTTCTAGCACCAATTCCATGATACAAGCTCTGGTGGTTTGTGAATGTCCAACCCCACTACTCAATTGATTCTTTAGGTATACTATATTGAAATATAAGAGTACTGATGGTCCCAGGTACTAATTATATATAGTAACAAGTAGCTTCACCAATGGGATCAGACCAACCTTCAATACACTAATATTGAATAGAAAACACACTACAAACAAGACACAAGGGTTCATTCACTCATTCAAAACCCCCACTAAGAATAAGAATAGTAGTGGGTGGTGACCTTCAAATGACTATATAAAAGAGTACCTATGAATTTTTAGACCTTATTTTTCAAAATCCTATTTCTTCACTTATATTGAGACTTGGTATTCAAACCTTTATTTCATTTAAGCATGCATTGGTAACATAAATGACTTCGTGAAGCTTGAAGAGTGCTCATCTCTTCTCTCTCCTCCTTCTGCTCATGAGAATATCCAGTTATTGGTTCTAAAAGATATGTATTTCTCTTGACCCTATGATGTGAGACTCTCTCATCTAGTTAAAGCTCTTTCATCATTGGATATGGTTCATCCTTAGGTGCATGCATGGTCAATATAAGTCATTTTAATAATAGGTCATCTCCATCTTCCAGCCCTACCAATGGTGCTTCTGATTCCAGGCATATGAGTTCAAGGTTAATCAATCGGCACAATATAGAGTATATTAATTGGATGGTGGTGGTTGTTTCCAAGGAAACTATTAGAAGAGTACTGACATAGGTTTCATAGAAGTAGAGCATCAACACCATACTTTTTCCAAACCTCTCAGAAATATATATAAGTACAAGAAACCATACTGTTCTTCAACCCTTTATTCATCCGCTTTCCCCTTCTTCTCGAACATAGATAGACTATATATTCTATATATATATTCTATATATATCCGATATGTCTGACAGATTTCTTATTATTCCATGAAAGGTCCTTGGGCTAGTCAGGTTACCTACTACCTATGTTATACCAATTGTCTCTTTGCTTTCTCTGGCTTCCTATAGCGGTCATAATTTCTTCTTTAGTTCAGTGTAGTTTTGTATAATATAGGCAGTAATGTATTTTGGTCTCTAATGAGATATGAATCAGTAATCTTCTATAGTACTCTTATATATAGTTATATAGATTATACCAAGTCCTGCTCCCAGTAAGACTCTCTTGAGTGTTCTTGGGGTCTGAGCTCGAACCACTTTTCTATGCGCATGTCTGATCAGTAAGGCCTCGACTGGAAATCAATCCCTTTCTTTCTATCAAGAATTCTTCAACCTTAACTCTTCTATTTCTCAGTAGTATAATATAATAGTAAATATTATTCATTCAATTCAAAGATCCATGTATCTCGAATCGAGATACAATAGATTCAAGAGGATAGGAAAAACCTAGGATCAGAATAGATAGAATAGACAGAGAGATGACGTCGTCGCCTACTACCTATATTATACCGATAAATGAAAGGTCTCAGTAGCCTTGCCAAAATACAATCACTCTAATCAACTGGTTAGCAGAATTATTCCACTGATAGGGATAAGGAACATTAGGACAAAGAGAGAGTCTTTCTTACCAGAAAAGGGGAAGAGCTCCCATAGTTTTATAAGCAGGAAAGATAGTTTATCTTAGTTCCGAAATTGTACTAGGAGAATAGCAGCAGGTATGTGACCTAGTCCATTTTCATGGAATAAAAATGTAATGAATATCTATATTCTAAATAGATATAATACAAGATCCAACAAATAGTATTATGATAAATGAATCAACCATTAAGACCTTCTGATCTTAGTTGAGGTTCTTCAAAAGGCATAGAATATTGATGGATATAGCTTCTTGATAGAATAAAATATATTAAGTGAGATGTTAGTCTTAGTCATGTGTAGAAAAATCCTCCAAATAGGTTTAAGAAGAATGGGAGGTCTTGGTCTCAACCCTTTTGAACCCTTATATAAGTATCAGATAGTGATTTATAAGGGTTTAGAACCTAACCCTTTAGAAAGGGTCAGGTTCTAAAATATTTGACCTGAAAGAAAGTGTCAGGTTCTAAACCCTTTTATATTAAGTATCACCGAATACCAAATCGGGTGAATTATCCAAGTTATAAACCCTTATATATAAGTATCATCCCTTTAGAAAGTGTAAGGAAATGAGACTGATAATTCTCTAATTCAGTAGAGTAGTCATTACAAGTTTGGATTCTTGTTTTTTCCTAAATAGTTGAGCAATTAGTTAGAATAGTTCCAAAAACGACATTGTGGAATACTTGATAACATATTTTGAGTACATCGCAACAACTAATATTACAAAGGAGGTGGTATGGATCAGAATTATCATTTTTGAACTGAATGTTATTCCAAGAATAGAGGGATAAATCAAGATTTATTATAGAAATAATTGTGTTATTTCTCAAGCTAAGGAACCCTAGTCTCACTGAAGGATGAAACAAGTCCTTCATAAGTACAATCCCATGTGTGATGTCATTTATTGGGGTGATATTAAGATTGATAGGGGTATATAGATGACAATGCAGTAGACACATTTATGAAACCATTTGAAAATTATAATAACAAGAGTTATATAGTGTCTCTTGGTATATAAAACATAAGTGATTTATTTAGTGGTTGGATAATGTATCATGATTTTATAATAAAATTAAATCTTTATTTATCATTAATTTATGTGTGTGGATATTAAGGTTACAATAACAATAAAATCTTAATATTACCTTGAATTACTTATTTGAGTTGTCCCTAATTGATGATCATCATAGTGTGTTATGGTTTGTGATAATATGTTATGATTATCATGAGAAGTCACTCATAAGATAGTAAGTGAATACTAATTATTTTTATTTAACTTTTAATTTATATCTTATGGAATTTCATATAGTAATTAGAATACTTAGGGGTGTATGATTTTTATCAATCTTTTATAACCAAGGTTGGTGTGATACCTAGTATGTGGACATTCATACTTTATACCTTTCTTATGAAATCCACGTGTCTTTGATAATAAGGAATGGATGGGTATATTGTTTATCATATCTTGGGATGTATCGTAACTAATATAGGATTTCACCACTCATATGATGAGAAAAGACATATATACCTTTATAAAAATCGATTGATGACACACATATATATATATGCTTAGTTGAGTCACATATGTCGTGTTTAGGTACTTGGATGGGGGACACATGATGTGATAATCTACCATATGATTAAAATATGATGTATTCATCAAATAGGTTTTTAATTTTTTATAAAATCAAGAATAATTGAGAATAAATATACTAGAATAACATTGTTCCATGTCTAGTGGTTACTCTTTTCAAGGAAAAAAGGGATCGTGTAAGTATAAATACAATTTAAGAAACACATATTATAGTGGGAATATTCATTTTTAGATATGGGTATGTTTGAAAAAGATATGACTAAACCCCTTTGTAGATTTAGTAGCATAAATTAGTTTATAGTTACCGCTCTTTGATTATATTAATGCAATATAGATTTTATTTTTTAAATTATACTAAGGATTTTAGGGTCTAACAGTTTTAAATTTGGATAAATATATAAATATTTCCAATGTGTTTCTTCCAAAATGAAGTTATTTTGATAAAAAATGCCACAAAGAGTCATGTATGGATTCAAAATTAGTTATAAAAATTATATAAAAATTATTTGAGAGAATTTGTGGGATTTGTATACTGTTGGTTATGTTAAAAACTAAGGATATATTATTTCATAATATCATTTAATCGTAGAATGTAACTATATTTGTTTATGTTTATATATAATAGCAAAAACATATTTAAATAATTGATTATAATGAGCTTGCAATATAAGATATCACATGCATGCATCAGGTTTTTCATACCACAAAGTTTGTATAGTTATGATCTAATAAGATTGAATATTTTGTGAATATACATGTAAAAACAATTCATTGAAGATTTGAATGAATTTTTAACTTCAACATGATGTATAGAGTGACCAATAACTTTTAAACATATATATTACATGTTATTAGTTGAATATTAGTTAAATAAGATAACGTTGTATTCCAAAATAATATAGTTCAAGTATCATTGGAAACTTTGACACATAAGAAACATGTTAAAAAGATATCTACATTGTCACACACTCAGTTCTTCATAACTATCACCCTTACTAGGTACATTATACCTAAAACATTTCTTTATGACTTTGGTAAAGGAAATATAAGAAATGGTGAGCTCAAATACCTAGTAAGGGTAAATAATGGAGATACTAATGATCAAATAAATGCATCTTGAGCATTTGTGTATGATAAAATGAGAATAACATTTGAAAAACATAAATTTCATGTAAAATAAAATAATATTGATTCATGGAATATATATTTTCAGTTCATAAGACATGAATCATAATAGAATCAAAGAACATGATCCATGAGATGATAATTCTGGCGTAAGGCATACAGTTGGCGCATGCACATAAGTATAGGAAATTATTTCATTAGTAGTCAAGGATCACTACTAAGATGATCATAGTGGATTTTTTTCAATACATATTCTACCATATTAGTCAATGTTCACTCCCAACACTATCATAATGGAAAGAGTCCCTTACTTAAATGGGATCACTCCCTAATCCAGTTCTATTTATTTTATGAGATATCCATTATTATCCAATGCATTGGAGGGATATATAATTTCGATCCCAACCATCACATAATGACAATAATACATATTTTGTCTATAAAATCATAAAAAAATCATTATATCATAACCCATAAAAAATAAACAGGTTTCATAAACATTTAATCATAGAATAACCTATGGAAAAGAAAGAGGTTTCATAAACATTTAATCAATTCATAACAGAATAACTCATGAAAATGGAACATGTTTCCTAAAACTCTTTTCATGATAATCATAAAATACCTGTAAAATTAATAAGGATGGTATCATTGTATCATATCCCTAATAAATCCTACGTAATATCAAAGGATTTCATATTAGATTAAAATGAAATTTAAAGATCATTTTTAATGTTTCTTGAGGAAAATTCCCTTTTCACTTTGAAATAAATTCTTTAAAATAAAAAAATTTACAAAATATTTTGGAAAATACTTTAATTTAAAATATTCTCAAAAAATTTAAACGAATATTCAAATTATTGTGTGTTCATGAAAGTAGGAAACTCTATCCATGCTATATAAGTTAGAAGAAATCATTCTTTTAATAACTTTATAAAAAGTCAAAAATTACCTCAATTTGAAAATGAAATGAATAATAATTTTATTCTATTATGTAAAAATCCAATCATGGATAAAAATGAGTTTGAAAAATCACATAATAATATTAAAAACATAATTGAAAATATTTTTATAAATTTAGGATATGGGAGAAAAAGGATTTTCAACCAAAGAGAAAAATAATTCTGGTTTTCATTAAAAATTTAATTTTTATCTCCCAAGTATATAAAGTTAGAAAAATGAAAGAAAAATATTCATTATCAAGAAATAACAATATGAGAATAAAATTTATGAGTTTCTTGAAATGTAAATCAAGAATTTAATTATCAGAAACTTAATCATAAACAATCAAGATCATCAATGAGATTGTAACATAACACCCATACCAGTTTAGTAACTTTTGAATCATAAGCCCCATAAAGGAAATAATATTTTATAGAATAATTATTTAATCAATTATATTGATATAATAGATCCTTATTTCTATCTATGTAAATTTTAATTTAAAAATGAATCACATTCATTCGTCGTGGGGGTAGTTCACACGTACGCACAATCGACATTATCATCTTCCAAAAAATATGAAGGTAATAAGGTACATATCATATTATTTGTAAAGAATAAAAATTACCTGATAAATTTAATATATAAATATTAAACCCATCATAACACCTATCACTAAAATTTTGTGTAAAAAAATAATAATATCTCTTTGTGGAGATGGAAAGCCTTATGTACGCACATGTGATACTTTCCCTTCCCACTTCATAAAAATTTAGGTAGATATGATGGTTTCATAGTTATAATAGAATTTAAAAATATATATAATATTGAAGTGATTATTTTATGATAAAAACCATAGATTTATTGGAGTTAAAAGATTATGTAAAAAGAAAGTGTTACGTTAAGGTGATTACCTCTTCTTTGAATGAATTCATTTAGATATCCACTTAAAGATACTATAGTTGGTATTTTGGGAATTAAAAACAAAATATAATGTGTATGAGGATGTTTATAGGATAATTCATCAAGGTTTTTTCAATCTATAAGGCTCAAAGTTGTGTAAAGAAGGGAAATGATGAGTTCCCTTTTATAAGGGAGTAAAAGGACACAATTGGAATTAAAAAAAAGATTAAAATATGTTTTATTAATTCTTAAGAAAAAACAAAACAATTGGTGGAGATTTAAATAAAAACATGACAAGGTCAAAATATAATAAACCAATGGAATTTAGATAAGTATTTCTGTATTTTTGAACCTTCCCTTTTTGATTAACCCCTTTGTTAATTTTTTTTATCGTTAACTGTAGTAACAACTATTTCTCTATTAAAGGTATAATAATATTACCATAAATGGAAAAGTCATTCATAAATGGACTGTGATTTATATTTCAAACCATACTCCATTCACTTGGATGAGGATAAGATTTTTATTAATTTTAAATATTTTAATAAAATAGTTTTTAATTTGAAATATCATTAATGTTAATTCTGGAACTATTCATTTAATTTGATGTTAAAGACCCCAATAAAAATAAGTAAATAGAATATAATAATATAAAACTACACTAATATATTTTATTTTTCTATAAATTCATGGTACACCATAACCTAATCAAATTATATATATATTTTTTTAAAATCATTTATTTTATTTTTATTTTAATTAAATAAACATTATGTTGGCATTACATAAGAATTTAAAGAAATTATATATTTATTATTTTTAAATAATTTACCATCAAGAAAATATTTCCATTATTCTTAAAATAAATATTAATATTCCTTCAAAATGTTCTTTATTTCCATTTGTGAATAAAAAATATATATTTGAAAATAAATGAGTGACCTTTTATATTTTTTATTTAAATATTATATAGGTCATATTGACAGAAACGTATCCCTTAAAAATTAAATTTAATGTATAAGGTGTTAAGAGTCTAATTACCTCCATATAATAACAAATAAGATGAATATTTACGACCTTAATTTTTTTAATCTATGTTAATCCGATTTACCCCTTAATGAGGTGATAAATTTTAAAACAATTACTATTCATATTGTCTTAAAATGAAAAGGTCCTATTAAAAAAATTGTAAATACTAATTAAAAATATGTAATTTGTTTTTTTCAATTCAACATCAATAAGTTTCAAAAATTCATTTTAAAATATTTTCATAAAACACTGTGAAACTATTTAAAAAAAATTAAATTTTAAGGATAAAATTGGATTTATTCTTATCCCATGATTATAAAAAACATTAGATTAATGGTAAAAAAATTCAAAAAATATAAAATATATAAACTTAATTAAAATAATTCACCAGAATTTATTAATTAATTTTATTTAGATAAAAACAAATTTTTTTTATGGAAACTATTTTTTATAAAAAAACTTATTTATTTTCAAATGATTTTCATTTTCATTTTTAATAAACTTATAAACAAATAATTCATTTAATACATATGTAAACCATATGTTTTTCTTAATTTTTTATTACTATTCATATTCATTAATCTAATGGATAGATGATAATTATCAAATTAAATAATAATAATTATATCATAAATCATGATTTGTTTAATCATGATGTTTCATGTGTCATATGTATTTATGAAATTGAATTTTTTAAAAGTGAAATATTATCTTAAATATCAGGGTGATATAATTTAATCCCATTAAAATGAAAATTTCCATCATAATATCATCACTATGATACAAAACAATGAGGATATCCATGTTTCAAAAAATCCTAATGTCCTGAAGATTATTTTTGGAATTTATAATTCATCTAATGAATTTTAAAATGTGAGTAGTCTTGTACCATATCACATTATCTATATAATCTAATATTTATACTGATTTTTCTTATTAAGAAGTATCATTCTCTAGTGGTATGTCTCTATTTTTGGTAAATATGATTGATCTGGTATGTACTTCTTTAGGAGAGATACATGGAACACATCATAAACTTGAGAGAGGTTCGGTGGAAGCACCAAGAGATAAGATACCATTCCTACTAGATCAATAATCTAGAAGGGAAAATATAAAAATAAATCAAACTTATTTTCATTTTGTATGTTATAAATCTTTTATATAGAGAAATTCAAAGAAATTAATTCTCAAAAACTTGTAACTCTATATTTTTTCGATGATTGTCAGTATAAATTTTATTCTGATTCTAAGCTACCATGATACAATTCTAAATGGCCATTAAATTGTTTTCTATTTCCTCAGCTTGCTCAGGTCCCAATTTATTTCATTCTCTAACTGAATCCAAACAAATTTATAGTTATACACTTATTTCTATATAGGTATTTATAAGGATCCATATAAATTATCGATTGAAAACTATTGTTGTATGAAAACATGATAATAGGCAGGTGTTGATCCCATCCACCTTTGAAATTCATATAAAAGTATACCAATATATCTATTAGGATTTGAATATATATCTCAGACTGATCAACTATTCGAGTTTGATAAGTATTATTGATCCCAACATTGTATCCAAATCCTAATGAAGAATTGTCCATAATATTGAGGTAAATCTTAGTTCCTGATTAGATAAAATATTACATGGTACTCCATAAATCCTTACCACTTCCTTAATTTTATTCTATAATTTTTATCAAGAGGGAAATATTATCTAATGGAAATGAAGTGTGCTAACTTTTTAAGGTGATCGACTAAAATTCATATAACATTATGGCCTTTATACATTTTGGGGAGTCCGGAGACAAAATACACTGTGTTGATTTCCCATTTCAATTCCAGTATGAGTAATGGTTGTAAAATCCTTATAAAATTATATCTCTTAGAAATAACATATTGAAACACCAAGTACAAAGGTACAAACTCTAAAAAATCTTCCTTTATGGTGTCTGTAACACCCCGAGATTTTATGAAAAATATTCTTTTCAATTTAATTAATGTCTTGTGTTGTATGCTACACCAAAAGAAGCTTTTACAACACGCATCTCTGACTTGGCTTGAGTTACACGCAATCGCCACATTCCTCGATAGCGTGTGTTGTATGCAATAACGAGTTTCACTAAACAACAATATGCTATTAATATATTATTAAAACTAGCCGTTATGAATAGTAATAACCACTTTTTGAAATTTTGTAAATTTTATTTTTCAAAATGGACTTCATTTTTGGATTCGGAATATCAAAATTAGCTTAGGGTGAAATTTTGGTAATTTTCGGATAACTTTCATATTTTGATGAATAGTGAAAATTACTAAATTTTAATTAAAAACAACTTTTTCAATCAAAATAATTAATAGTGATAAATTATTAATTTGAGTGGTTTTAAAGTATATTTAGAATATAGATTTACAATTTAATACAATGTTGTTCATTGGATGTAATTTCACATTTAAACCAGACATAAACAAGTGTCAATCTTTTGACAGTTATTATCTTTTAAAAACAAGCTATTTTTTGACGACGAGAATTAATTTTTAATTTAATTAATTCAACTGATATGTTTTTAATTTGGTAAAATTGAAATCATTTTTGAGTTCATAATATCAAATATATCTTAGGCCTAATTTTTGTTATTTTTCTAAAAACTTTCATTTTTTGATGAATAGTGAAACCACTAAGTGGTAGTAAAAAAAATTGAATTTTACATAAAACTTAATTTTACCACTTCTGTGAATGGAATATCAAAAATCTGAGAGACATGGTTGATGTCAGTAAGTAAAATGTGGTTCAATGAGATGGAAATAATTTTTGGTGAATAGTAACTTTTTACTTTTGTTTACCACAGTTAAAAGTAAACAGGGTAATTAAGGGTAAAAATCTTATTATTATTACCCTAACACATGTACTAATTCTATTGGATAAGTGTAATTCGACCCAAAACAACCTTAGTAATAAAATATGACCATTTAGGCCCACTTGGATTAGATTAGGACATTTATTATTAACTTATTTAAAGAAGGGTTAAAATAGTTAAAATCAAAGTTTAATAAGTATATCATTTTTAATATAGGGTTATACATAAGATAAATTAGACTATAAATATTAATTAGAAAGATAAAATTATTTAATAAATAATGGTATTTTATTTGTAATTTTTAGACATTAAATAATTTAATTTATTTGTGACACAAAGATGATGCAGTAATTATCTAATTAATGAAATATTGACATAATTGATGTTATAAATACCAATATAAATGTAATTTGAGACTTTTTATGAATTACACTAATTTTATAGGTTAATATGACATTTTAGTACTTATTTAATTAACTTTTTTCTAAATAAAGATTCTGTTATGATTTTTACAAAAATCAATTATTAAATAGTGTCAAAATTGACATAAAATAGTTTTTAAAAGAAATATTATATTATTAATTGTTATTTTATTCCTAAAAATCTAAGGTTCGGTCAAATGACTTAGATAAGGTTATATATATTAATAATAAACAACATGGGGTTCGTTTGGCCTCTTATAGTATGTTTATTAACCTTATACTATAAGAACACAAAAAGACACGGTAAAAGTAAAATTATCTAACTTAAAGTTAAATATAAATGATAAGGTTAAAATAGGAACCTGAACCTATCTAAATTCTATTGGATTAGAGTATTTCGACCCATAACCACCTTAGCTTCTAAATAACTTAATTTTGAGCTATTTAAAATCGAATTTGGCTTTATAATAAAATAATATTTTTAGTTTTTCCAAAGGAGCCCCTCTCCTCCCTTATAAAAGGGCACCTCCTCCCTCTCTTCCTCACA
This sequence comes from Viscum album, assembly GCA_963277665.1. Taxonomy (NCBI): domain Eukaryota; kingdom Viridiplantae; phylum Streptophyta; class Magnoliopsida; order Santalales; family Viscaceae; genus Viscum; species Viscum album. Next base: position 616,378,292 of record OY728128.1, read on the forward strand.
CCACTTTGAGCCTTCACGCTTGGCCAACACCTGACAAATTCTCTCCTCCACTTCCCTAGAAACATCCTAGAGGTTCTGGTCTTCCTCAAAGTCCAATTTTAGTGCCCTAAATGGAGATCTCAAAGAGGCGCTTCAAAGAAGAGGTAATGTCTGTTATCGATTCTTTCAACTTTATTTCTTCTTCCACTTATTCTTCATAGTTTGTTTCCTTATGAAGTAATAACATCAGTATCACTCATATACGGATATTTTATTTTAAGTATGAAACAACCCTATTTCACCATCTATCCATCCTACGGAAAACGAAATCACCACGTGTGCGTACGTACGGAATACCGTCTCCATGCCGTGGTGTAATCTATTTTCCACCACCACCTTACTTGGATGGGTATAATGGTGTAAATAATAACTATATATGATTATTTTAATGTGATATTGATTCTTAAATATTATACATACACTCAAAATACAATTCCACGATCATGAGAACGATATCATCGCTCGTGCGTACGTACGGACTACCGTCTCCACGACGCGATGAGATTCATTCTCCACGTTAACCATTCATGAATGATTATAAAGTATATATAATAAGTAATCATGAAATATATGACATAATAATGATACTGGATTTATGTGTATATATACGTATGTCATCTACTTAATTCCATTCAACTCAATAAGGAAACGAAAACAGCGTTCATGTGTACGTAAGGCCTACCGTCTCCATGAACGGTATATTTCTTTCCATTTACTGATCTATTATATATATGTATATTCTGAATATATATTATACATAAATAATGTTTTATATTCTGGAATTAAGTAATCATGATCTATGTAATCATATGAATAATTACAAGTCATAACACAGAGGACAAATAAAATGATTTTACCCAAAATGCTCTTTAACATGGAATTTACAAAAGAACGCGTAAAATAAAGTCCTAAGTGAACCATATATGATATCATAACAATGAGTATGATTATGGAATAAGTCAATGACATTATTTAAATCATTATATAGGAGGTTCAGACACTTACGAAGCAAATCAGACCTAAGGTAAGGGAAATATCACAATCTCATTTTTATCCGAGATTGTTTATACTTTAGTATTTACTAGGGTGTATTTTATCATCCACATCCATGTTTAATCAATATGTAATATTATTTCCATCCACCTACAATTGTTTAAATCCAATTTTACCCTTCGGTGAGTTTTTAGTAAAGGATATGAAAGGAATATTTTGTCGTTTTTCGTACGAGGTACTTTTGGACATTTCTGACAAAAGTACGAAGAATATTTTTTAACTTATACGACATGAATGGATTTTTAAAACATTATTTCCAAGAAGCTTCCTTTACAAGTAATAAAGTTTATTTTTAATCATCTTCTTTTAGTTTATAATTGTATGACATGTTAAGAAAGGAAAAGTTTTTTTGATGTAGAAAGGATATTTTCCTCAAGAATGGAGTTCAAGTGTTTTATCAAAATTATTTTCCATCTAAGATAATAAAGGGTTCTATTTTCATCCCTATTATTACATTTATTTGATTATATTGTGATGGAATTATTTTTATGAATTCCTTTATCTTATAAGAATTGTTTTATGATGTCATGATGTTTATGATTCCCATTTTTATTTCATGGGTTATGCTATGATGTATGGTTTATGATTTTTTGGCACACATAATAATGGTATCATTATGAGATGGGTGGGACCTATATCTCCCTCCAATGCATTGGGTAAATATTTTATATCTCATGAGATAGAATTGGCTGGAACCGTAGGTTATACCGGTTCAGTGAAACAGGACTGAAACGAGTAGTGAAATCGGTTCAGAAATGGACTTTGTCCACTAGGATAGTCTTGGCAATGAGTCTTGAATATTAAGAAATGATTCTCTTTGATTATGTGTGTATGACACAAAGTTTCATGTTTTATGTTATGATTATTGGGATTTCAATTCACTACTATGATTTATCCCATGATATGAAAATATGCTTTCTTTTGCAGGTTAAGATTTCCAAAAGCTATGTTCTTATGTATGTGATGTGATTGATATTTCTTTTGTTTACCCTTACTGAGCATTTGAGATCACCCTTTTATGTTTTCTTTTCCCCAGGATATAAAGAAAGGTTTTAGGTAAAAAAAATTAATATCTTTTTGGGAGATGTTGAAGATCTTTCACCATGATTTGAAGATTATATTCTGAGTTGCCAAAGATACTAAACTATTACGGTCCTTGTGTGTGTGTTTTTGTTATGTACTAAGTATTCCGCAAAAGTAATGTATTGTCCATGTACGTCAGGCTTCGGGTCTCTAAAGTTGGTATCAGAGGCAAAAGAGGTAGGAATGTATCTGATCCTTGGGAACTCTCACATGTGAGCGTTGGACGAAGCATGGCTCTCCGCCCAAGGGCTTCATGAGGAAATGGCTGCCACTGGGGATGGTGGTGTGTCCCGCCCAGGGGGTGTAGCTGCCCATGGAGTGCCCTGATAGGTATCAATTATAGTCCACTGGAAGTAATTCCAGACCAATATAGTTGGTATCAAAGGAAAGGTTTAGTCAACCTTTGGAAACTAGGATGCGAAAACGTTAGTGAGATCCCTAGAGATATTTCTAAGGTATGTCTAGGGATGCCCCTAAGGATAAGTATATATATAGAATATAGTCCTAGAACTATGGTAACGATCTTAGAATTTAACCTAAGATGTTAGATATTGAAGTTACTCCCTATTTATTATGATTTTTTCCTCTAACAATATTTTTTTGGGTTTTAGAAAATGGCTGGAAACAAGATGATTCACAATAATGGAGGATATTATGGACAATGGAATGATATTATTCATGAGAAACCAAATGAAATTGGATTTGGAAGTCCAACCATCATTATTATGCCGAATTATCAATCTCATAATATGATCAATAAACTCAAATTTGGTAAGTTTCCTGACTGGGCTAATAAGAGAAAGATGGTGTTTCATGATGATAATAGAGGAAAGAAATTTCAATTTCCCCTATGTAAATCATGTGGGAAGAGGCATCGAGGAGAATGTTTCAAGGGAACCGGAAGATGCTTTGGGTGTGGAAAAGGACACAAAGCCAGTAAGTGCAAAAGAAAAGGTTCAGTTAACACCATGGATGAGGATAATGGTATTGCTACGACATCAACCATGGTTAAATGTTTTAAATGTGGAATGTATGGGCATTATGCAAACCAATTCCCTAAGGGAAAGTCTCCTGAAGAGAATCAGTACGGACATATGAGTAGTATTTATGTTGATGATGATCAAGAGACTTCAAATGATATGTGAGTTGAAAGAATTGTTGAAGCTCAGTAAATGGTTTAAGAAGGTAGTGGAATGATTACATGTTTATCAAGTGTAATGTTGTATAGGTAATCTCATGTTACTATGGAATAAAGAGACATCTAAGGATTATTACACTATTGTCTTTCCTTGAGTTTTGAAAGTGTATGATTAATGGTACCAGTATCCATTAAAGGATATTTAGATATTTTTGGAATATAGATGATATGCACATAATGAAGGGATAAAGAGAAAATTAAATGTTTGATATTATTCATGAGCTCGTGACTGATATAAGGAGAAGGTTATGTAATGGATTGAGTATATAGAATTTTTGGATTTTGGTTTGTGGAAAGAGTTAACTTTTGACTGCATTCATGTTTTCACTATGGTTCAATTAATGGGTATTCATTCTTCAAGAGAATACATGATTAAGGTATTCACATGTTTGTAATTTGACCAACAAGATATATCTTATGATATATGGGTGATAAATGATGGAATTCACATGATTGTTATGTGACATTTCATGTAATAATTTTCTTTATACTATGAGCTTGGACCGAAATATTTTAGATAATCCTAAAGATTGGAATGGATTATGTTGTACAGAAGTTAGGATAGAACTTTTTTCGATAGTATTGATGGGATGTTATAGTAATATAGCTTTAGAAAATGGACAACCTGCAGGATGGGCGATAGCCCATCGTGTCAGATAAGGCTATGGGAATCGAACCCACAACTGAAGTGTGACTGGCCTTTAGAGACTACCACTGGCCTACAGGATGTCCCTAGTTAGTAGAAACTAGTTTTATTTTATTACACGGTATGATATATGAATTATAGGTTTATTCTTGGAATCGTATATGATTAACCTCACCATAGATTGACTTATGTATATTTGATAACTTTTGCTAACCTTTTGTTTGAAACAGATGGAATGACCCATCATTCTATCACATGATCTATTAACACTTCATGAATAACAAATTCAACTTCATTTCATTAAGGGATGAAATGGAAATTGTTCAATTAACGAACAACAATGAGATTGTACCAAAATAAAGTAAGTATTTATTCTAATTCAAAATCTTCAACTTTAGGGAAATGATCTTGAAAACCAAAAAAAATGTTGTCCTAGTGCCCTAATATCCGATGAATCAGATGGTACCCTAGATCATCACAAATTTATGGCTTTGTGATTGCTGGCTTTTCCATATCCATGTTCTTTACCACTCTCCATCAGAACATGATGGTTAGATTTCTCTTCCATATCCATATTTTCACCTATGTGGAAACCCAGTGATTAGTTTATTTGGGTAACCGTTACGTTTCATACTTTTGTTTTTAAAGATTGGTTTTGGTATTCCTTTTTACGATGTGGGTTTCTATTAAAGAAAATTTCAAGTAGTAAACCATTTATAACTCCGACGAATTTCGAGGTCGAAATTCATTTTAAGGGGGGCAGAATGTAACACCCCCAAATTTTATGAAAAATATTATTTTTAATTTAATTAATGTCTTGTGTTGTTTGCTACACCAAAAGACGCTTTAACAACACGCATCTCTGAATTGTCTTGAATTACACGCAATCACGACCTTCCTCGATAGCGTGTGTAGTACGCAATAACGAGTTTCACTAAACAACAATATGCTATTAAAATATTATTAAAACTAGCCGTTTTGAATAGTAATAACCACTTTTTGAAATTCTGTAAATTTTATTTTTCAAAATGGACTTCATTTTTGGATTTGGAATATCGAAATTAGCTTAGGGTGAAATTTTGGTAATTTTCGGATAACTTTCATATTTTGATGAATAGTGGAAATTACTAAATTTTAATTAAAAAAAACTTTTTCAATCGAAATAATTAATAGTGATAAATTATTAATTTGAGTGGTTTTAAATTATATTTAGAATATATATTTACAATTTAATACAATGTTGTTCATTGGATGTAATTTCACATTTAAACCAGACATAAACAGGTGTCAATCTTTTGATAGTTATTATCTTTTAAAAACACGCTATTTGTTTTGACGATGGGAATTAATTTTTAAATTAATTAATGCAACTGATATGTTTTGAATTTGGTAAAATAGAAATCATTTTTGAGTTCATAACATCAAATATATCTTAGGCCTAATTTTTGGTATTTTTTTGGAAACTTTCATTTTTTGATGAATAGTAAAACCACTAAGTGGTAGTTAAAAAAATTAATTTTTAATAAAACTTAATTTCACCGCTTCTGTGAACGGAATTTAAAAAATCTGAGAGACACGGTTGATGTCATTAAGTAAAATGTGGTTCAATGAGATGAAAATAATTTTTGGTGAATAGTAACTTTTTACTTTTTTTACCACGGTTAAAAGTAAATAGGGTAATTAAGGGTAAAAATGTTATTATTATTACCCTAACACATTTCTAATTCTATTAGATATGTGTAATTCGACCAAAAACAACCTTAGTAATAAAATATGACCATTTAGGCCCACTTGTATTAGATTTGGACATGTATTATTAATTTATTTAAAGAAGGGTTAAAATAGTTAAAATCAATGTTTAATACGTATATCATTTTTAATATAGGGTTATACATAAGATAAATTAGACTATAAATTTTCATTAGAAATATAAAAAGATTTCCTAAATAATGGTATTTTATTTGTAATTTTTAGACATTAAAAAATTTAATTTATTTATGACACAAAGACGATGCAGTAATTATCTTATTAATGAAATATTGACATAATTGATGTTATAAATACCAAAATAAATTTAATTTGAGACTTTTTATGAATTACAATAATTTTATAGGTTAATATGACATGTTATCATTTATTTAATTAAATTTTTTCGAACTAATCATTCTGTTATGAGTTTTACAAAAATCAATTACTAAATAGTGTCAAAATTGATATAAAATAGTTTTTAAAACATATATTATATTATTAATTCTTATTTTATTACTAAAAATCTAAGGTTCGGAAAAATGACTTAGATAAGGTTATATATATTAATAATAAACAACATGGGGTTCTTTTGGCCTCTTATAGTATGTTTATTGACCTTATAGTGTAAGAACACAAAAAGACACGATAAAAGTAAAATTATATAACTTAAAGTTAAATATAAATGATAAGGTTAAAATAGAAACCTAAACTTGTCTAAATTCTATTGGATGAGATTATTTAGACCCATCCCCACCTTAGCTTATAAATAACCGAATTTGGAGCTATTTAAAACCGAATTTGGCTTTATAATAAAATAATATTTTTAGTTTTTCCAAAGGAGCCCCTCTCCTCCCTTATAAAAGGGAACCTCCTCCCTCTCTTCCTCACACCACTTTGAGCCTTCATGCTCGGCCAACCCCTGCAAAATTCTCTCTTACACTTCCCTAGAAACATCCTATAGGTTATGGTATTCCTCAAAGTCCAATTTTAGTGCCCTAAAAGGAGATCTCAAAGAGGCGCTTCAAAGAAGAGTTAATGTCCATTACCGATTCTTTCAACTTTATTTCTTCTTCCACTTCTTATTCATAGTTTGTTTCATTATGAAGTAATAAAATCAGTATCACTCATATACTGATATGTTATTATATGTATGAAACAACCATATTTCACAATCTATCCATCCTACAGAAAACAAAATCACCGCGCGTGCGTACGTACGGAATACCATCTCCACGCCGTGGTGTAATCTATTTTCCACCACCACCTTACTTGGATGGGTATAATGGTGTAAATAATAACTATATATGATTATTTTAAAGTGATATTGATTCTGAAATAGTATAAATACACTCAAATACAATTCCACAATCATGAGAACGATATCATCGCTCGTGCGTACGTACGGACTACCGTCTCCACGACGCGATGAGATTCATTATCCACATTAACCATTCATGAATGATTATAAAGTATATATAATAAGTAATCATTAAATATATTACATTATAATAATACTGGATTTATGTGTATATATATGTATGTCATCTACTTAATTCTATTCAACTCAATAAGGAAACGAAAACAGCGTTCATGCGTACGTACGACCTACCGTCTCCATGAACGGTGTATTTCTTTCCATTTACTGATCTATTATATATATGTATATTCTGAATATATATTATATATAAATAATGTTTTATATTCTGGAATTAAGTAATCATGATCTAAGTAATCATATGAATAATTACAAGTCATAACACAGACGACAAATAAAACGATTTTACCCAAAACACCTTTTAACATGGAATTTACAAAAGAACGCGTAAAATAAAGTCATAAGTGAACCATACATGATATCATAACAATGAGTATGATTCTGGAATAAGTCAATGACATTATTTAAATCATTATACAGGAGGTTTGGACACTTATGAAGTAAATCAGACCTAAGGTAAGGGAAATATCACAATCTCATTTTTATCCGAGATTGTTTATACTTTAGAATTTACTAGAGTGTATTTTATCGTCCACATCCATGTTTCCTCAATATGTAATATTATTTACATCCACCTAAAATTGTTTAAATCCAATTTTACCCTTTGGTGAGTTTTTAGTAAAGGATATGAAAGGAATCTTTTGTCATTTTTCGTACGAGGTACTTTTTAACTTTTCTGACAAAAGTACGAAGAATGTTTTTTTAACTTATACGACATGAATGGATTTTTAAAACATTATTTCCAAGAAGCTTACTTTACAAGTTATAAAGTTTATTTTTAATAAACTTATTTTAGTTTATAATTTTATGACATGTTATGAAAGTAAAAGTGTTTTTGACGTTGAAATGATATTTTCCTCAAGAATGGAGTTCAAGTGTTTTATCAAAATTATTTTCCATCTAAGATAATAAAGGGTTCTGTTTTCATCCCTATTATTACATTAATTTGATTATGTTTTGATGGAATTATTTTTATGAATTCCTTTATCTTATAAGAATTGTTTTAGGATGTCGTGATGTTTAAGATTCCCATTTTTATTTCATGGGTTATGCTATGATGTATGGTTTATGATTTTGTGGAACCCATAAGAATGATATCATAATGAGATGGGTGTGACCTATATCTCCCTCCAATGCATTGGGTAAAGATTTTATATCTCATGATATAGACATGGATGGAATGGTAGGTTATACCGGTTCAGTGAAACAGGACTGAAACGAGTAGTGAACTCGGTTCAGAAATGGACTTTGTCCACTAGGATAGTCTTGGCAATGAGTCTTGACTAATAAGAAATGATTCTCTATGATTATGTGTGTATGAAACAAAGTTTCATGTTTTAAGTTATGATTATTGGGATTTCAATTCACTACTATGATTTATCCCATGTTATGAAAATATGATTTTTTTTGCAGGTTATGATTTCCAAAAGCTATGTTCTTATGTATATGATGCGATTGATATTTCTTTTGTTTACCCTTACTGAGCATTTGAGATCACCCTTTTATGTTTTCTTTTCCCCAGGATATAAAGAAAGGTTTTAGGTAAAAAAAATGAAGATCTTTTTGGGAGATGTTGAAGATCTTTCACCACGATTAGAAGATTATATTCCGAGTTTCCAAAGACACTAAACGATTACGGTCTTTGTGTGTGTGTCTTTGTTATGTACTAAGTATTCCGCAAAAGTAATGTAATGTCCATGTATGTCAGGCTTCGGGTTTCTACAGTGTCCCATTGAAATACTCTTTGAGATCTCTATACATATTTTTTATTTCCAAGAAGTATAGAGAATGATGAACTATGAGCCTCATCCAATAAATCCTTCTTCAAATATGGTATTAAAAAATACATGTTTACTAAAACTAATCATTCCCTAATAATCAATGTTTAACTCAGGAAAATTTATGACCTTCTTTTGTTTTTACATTAAATAAAAATATTGGATTTTTTGTGATCTACATTATTGATAAGATATCACGATCCTTTCAACTCAGAGTATCTTCTACCTTATTCTCTTTCCCACAGAGGTAATGTATTGAGATTTTATTATCTTTAATCAAATTCAACCATATTATATGGTGTTTATTCACCTATTTTGAGTTTATATATAGTTTAAAATTTATGATCGATATATATATCACACATTTATTTATAAATATAATACACCCAAATCATTAATTCCAAAATTACCATAGTTCACTCCAAATCACGAGTTGGGTAATTTTACTCACGAACCTTAAATTATCCTAAGGAATACGTTATAACCATATCATTACACACGAGAATGCAACCAAGTTACTTTTTCTATGCATCAAAATAAATTATTTACCCTACTCTACTATATGGTAATGTATTATCTCGTGCACTAAATAACCTTCCCTTCAATTAATTGAAATTTTCATCACATTAATCGATCTAAAGGAACTTTTCTCCTTTCTATTTTAATTTGGTGAGTGGAGTAGAAGGTTTTTAGATTTATTTCACAAATCATCATTAATATTCCATAAATCTAAAGAACCTATAAATTTTTGTCATAGTAGCTAGTTTGGGAAAATTATTAATAACTTATGTCTTTGAAAGATCCAAAAATATACCCTTTCATTATATTATATTACTAAAAAATGAATCATTTAGTATTCAATGTTCAAGAATTGTATATTTTCCAAACATGTTTTATTTCCCTCAGGTATTCAGTGCAATAATCACATGATCTTCATGATCTTCCTTTCAATTTGGATATATAATAATATCATATCTAATGGATATCATAAAATGGGCAAGGAAATATTTAAAGAACCTATTCATTCAATTCATGAAGATAATGGGGTAAATAGTAATAAAAAAATTGAATAACTATATATTCATATTTTCATACCGTGTATGAAATGCTGTCTTGGGTATATCCCATCTTTTTACCCTCGATTGATGATATTAAAAATAAAGATCAATAATGGAATAATATTGAGATCAAAATAGTTGATCAAACAATTCATCAATACGAGGTAGGTGATACTTATTCTGGAATGTGATCTTCTTAAGAACCTGATAATCTATACAAGGTCACATTGATCTATCTTTATCATTAATAAAATGAATAGGTTAACCCTAGGGTGATGAAAAAGGATAAATAATTATCTTATTAAGATTCTCATGGAATTACTCATTCAATTATTACTACTTAATTAGGGAAATTCCATATGGAGTATTTGAAATATGTGTATCACTAGGAATCGATTAAATTTAGAACACAACTTTATGATTTAGTGGTGGACTATGAAACTCTTCTAAAAATACTTCAATAAATTATATCAAAATAGTCATATCATCATTGTTGAGTTAAAACAAAATAATCTTTGATAAACACCGCCATTTTTATTAGAATCAAGACCCATATAATGGATGTAATTTTGATTGGAAGTTGATATTTATCATCACACAGATAGATAATCATTGGTTGGTCTAAAATATTAAATGTGAATTGTATTACTCAATAATTAATATTCAATTTATCTAAATAAATCAAATCCATTCACAACATAGTATCAAATTAAACTATATATGGAATAACAATATTTACATGAAGAACATTCACAAAGACATAAATCAGAGAAGAATCATATACTTTTGATGAAATCATAATACAATAAGGGGGGTTTAAATTGTCATTTAACATCAAATATTTAATGTGGTACTATGATACCTTAATAAAACTCCTTAGAAATATATGATTTGTTAGATTTAGATCATATAAAATATTATCTATTCTAGAGTGGATGGTAAGTATACCTTTCACTAAGTTGTTATCATACTCCACATCATAAATAGTGATAACATGAGATTTTGATTTATCTTTTGGATAAAGGGGTTTTTTATGTTGATTATCAACATTAACCTCCATGTTTGAGAACTAGTTAACATAATTCCCATACTTATTTAATTTGTAACACTGTAGTGTGTGTGATTCATCCTATTTTGACTTTCCTCTATCATTGGCCAACATCTTAACATCACTATGGAATTTGATTTCTGGATGACCATCCATTCCACACATGAAACAATTATCATTCCCCTCATGATAGTGTAATCCATGTTTTCTTCAAAACATCACGTATAAATGAAATTTCATCTTATTCTCTACGTGATTTTTATAATTTCATTTGAACTCAATCTTTCTTTTCTTATCAAAACCATGAGATTTATGGTTAACTCTAATTTCCATTTGAACGATGAAATAATATCAAAAAAATCCTTCCAAACTAATAAATTATTTTTTGTATAACACCCTTCATAGGCTTCATTATAATCCGTTGAATAATCAATTAACCTTACTTTTAGGAAGGATTATAATTCTAGAAGCATACCTTACTAGTCTTGTGAAATTTGTTTAATTAGTACTAATAAATTCATAATCTATTTTCTATAGATTATGAAATTCCTTTGACAATTGCATACAAATAATAAGAGTAAATTAATTATTGAAAAAATAAATTCTTAAACTTATTCCATTCTAGGAGGTCAATTTTATCATATTTATCCGTGTTCTTGATAATATTCCACCATTGATATTCATTTCCATACATATTATAAACAACTAAAATATTTTTCTCATATTCTGAAAACCGAATAATGAGAAATATTTTTTAGTGGTTCTAATCCATTTCTCAGTAATCATTGTATTAGTGGAACCATTAACATAAGGTGGGTGTTTCCTCAAGAAGTAATCAATAGAATGTTGTTCCATCTGTTTCTATTTTGGATGCTCATTATGGTTCATAGATTGAGAATGTTGTGTTAGCGTAACAATGATATTTACCACTACTATTCTTGTAACATTTCGTTACTCATAAGGGAAATTAATGAATTATCCATCATATCCGATATTAACATGGATCCTTTGGGTTCTGATCGTTTACTATAACAAAAAATAATATCATGAACAACAATATTCATAGTTGTAAACTATATAATAATGGAAAATAATTTATAGAATTTCTAAATCAAGACACCTTACCTTAAATCTATCACACCTTAGGTTTAATCATAACCATCCATGATCATTTCCCAAACATTAATATGTAATAAATTAATTAGAACTATTGCCATGTTTCTCACTAATTATTTCTCATTCTTGTTTACAAAGGATATTAAACCTTGTTATGACACCAACTATATATACCCATACTTTTCCTAAATAGACATTACATATTATTAGATGAATATTCATTATAGAACATAAAAATCCACACCAGAATCATATGGGTCTAGTATCTTTGAAAACATGTAGACATAACCAAAATTTTCATAAGAGATTTACATAATCACCCATATATTTCTTCATAACTAAAAACCTTCTTATAGATATATTACATAAAAATGTTCTTCATTATTGGTGGAAGGAAAACATAATAATGGATAACCGTTGATTCTAATTATGTGTAAACAAGGGAGACGCCAATGATGAAATAAAAATATGTTAATAATAATTGTATGAGAACATGAGCTTAACATTTGAAAACCATATAATTAATATCAAATATCATAATATTAAGAAATGACATAAAGCTTTAAAGTTCATAAGGCATGAATCATAATTGAATCAATGAACATGATCCATTGAGAGAATAGATTTTTCATAACACATAGAGTTATGGAATAAAAATATGTATTGAAGATAGTTTTATTAGTACTCAAAGATCAATTACTTTACTATCATAATGGATTGGTTTTAATCCCCATTCCATCATAGTAGTAAAGTTTTACTCCCATGATTATCACTATGGACAGAGTTCCTTACTGAACTAGTTTTACTCCCCATTCAGGTACTATTTATCTCATGAGATATCCAACTTTACCCATGACATTAAAGGTAAACATAATTATTATATCACCCATCATATAATGAAAATAATTTTGAAATGTTTCATAAAATAAATAAATTATCCATCATATTATTACCTAAATAAATGAAATGGTTTTCCTAAATATTTTTTTAATGGTTTGGGCCAAAGCCTCAATTTATTATTTAAAGAAAAGACCTATTTAATACTTGGTATAGGGAGACCCATTTCATAGACCAAAGGCCCCAGGACAAGTGGCCTGAATACAAGGCTGGAAAGCCTTTTTTTGGCCCAAAGAACCCCTTAGTGAACATTACTGCTACAGTACCCACGTTGCTATAGTTCTTGCTATAGTACAGTCACCACTACAGTACCTGCAATAGTTCCATTGCTGCTACAGTGACATCGCTGCTACAGTTCTTCCGCTGCAATAGTACTACTACAGTCCCCTGCTACAGTACTTTTATAGTCCCCCGGAAAATTCTTCCTTGCATGGATTTGATCCTGGGTCTTTTGGATGCCAAGCAGGATCCTATACCACTTGGGTACATGCTTGTTGGCACGGGTTTCCTAAATTTTTCATAATGGCATAACCAATGGAAAAGAAATAGGTTTCATAAACATTCCAACAATTCATTATAGGAGAACCCATGGAGTTAGAATGGTTTTCAAAGATATTATGTTATCATAATTATAAAATATATAGAGAATAAATATTCCTAGTATCATTGGATCATATCTACAGTAAAGAATATGTAACACAAAATAATGTCATCACAGATGCAAATTCCATTAAAAGATAACATAGAATATTTTATGAGGAAAATACCCATTTTACTTTAATATCACTTATTTATAATAAAAAAATTCAAAAATTTATAGAAACAATTTTCTTTTAAAATTACCTTGAAAGTATTTAATTTAATCTCTAATGTATGGAGTAGTAATGATATCGGTAAATTCCGTCACTACTGTATATTTTAAAAGAAAATAATCTTTTTATACCATTGTAAAAAATAAAAAAATAACCTCATTTGGGAAAAGAAAAGAATATTTTGGTTTTTAGAAAAATTTTAATCATGGGTAAAAAATAATTTAAACAATCATAGAATAATATTAAAAAGAAATCTTGAAAATATTTTTGAAAAAATGTTTTTGGAAAAAAATATTTTTGATCAAAGAGAGAAATGAAATAAGTTTTTCTGAAATATTTTTCTTTGGTATATTCTGTAATTAAATAAATAAAAATTAATGGAACATATGTATTCCCAATAAATAACCATAATATAATAATATTCATTAGTTTCTAGGGAGGTAGACCATGAAAATTATTCATCAGAAACTTAATCAGAAACAATCCAAATAAACATTGAAATTTTAAAATAAAAACCATACCACATTTGTTACTTTTGAATCATAATATCCATGAATAAAATATCCTTATAAATGTATTTATATTATATAATATTATTTATAATAACATAAAATACATTCATGTGTACTATATACACAATATAAAATAAATAAATAGTTAATACGATATATGTCTCATAGAAGTAATGGTGAGAAAAAATATTTTACCTTGAGTTCCACTTACATCAATGTTATATATACTCCTATATAATAAATTTAAATTTATTTTAATTATATAATAAAACCATTTAAATAATTTTAATACAATATAAAATCCCTTTATAAAATTTCAACACATAGGTATCAAAATTCTCTTATTAAAATTGTCCTTTCAGGATGTTAATGGTTTATTTTTTTATTAATATTTTCATTCAGTAGTTCCATTCCTTTTACATTTATCATGGTTCCATGAAATCTAGAATTTTAAAAATGATATAGGTATCATATATATATTTAATATATACATATTTTTAGTCATCCATAAAAGGCTTAGAAAGAAAAATGAAATACACCGCTCATAGAGACGGTAGGTCTTACGAATGGATGAACACTATTTCCATTTGTCAATGGATATAAAAAAATAAAGGTAAATAATTATTTTGATATAAAAAATCATTATTACACAATATTTATTTATCAAATACATACTTATTACCATCCATGTAATGTGGTAATGAAAAAAATCCCATCACTTCATTGAGGTGGTAGTCCAAACGTACACGGGAGTGCCGTTATCAATTTTAAACGGATTGTAAGGTATGAATGTAGATTTTATATTATAATTATATAATAATAATTATGTCATAAATAAAATATATAACCATTAAAAAAATTATAAAACCCTTCTATAAATAGTGGCAATAAAATTTAAAATGTATCACTACAAGGAGATGATAAGCCATATGTATGCACGAGCGATACCTTTACTTACTATTTGGTGGGAAAAATGAAAGATAATACTGGTTTCATAAAATTAGTTATATTTTAGTATATTTATTATATAAAATATATTATTTTATTATAAATTACACATATTTAAATAGGGTAGAGGAAAAAGTAAAAATAGACTGATTTGTTAAGGAAATTACGTCTTCTTTTAAAGAACAACTTTAGATATCCTCTTAATGAGACTATATTTGATATCTTAGGAAGACCAAAACCTCTAGTATGTGTCTATAGATATTTATAAGAATATTAAAAATATTTTTATCATGGTATGAGGCCAAAATGTGATTAAAAAGGATAAAGGAGGGGCTACATTTAATAAGGGTGGTAAAGGATACATTTCAAATTACTAAAATGACTAAATATATTTAAATGATTATCAATAAAAATGATTCCAAATGGAATTATATTCAAATAAAAATAGGATAAGATTGATATATCATCATGAAATGAAATTTATACACGATTTGGTGTCATTTTAAACCTAATATTTTTTTTCAACCCCTTCATTTAATATTTATGACTTTAACTATGGTAATAACCATTTCATTCTTAAAAGGTTAATAATATTAGCATAAATGGAAGTGTGAATAATAAATAGACTTTGGATTATTTTTACAAACATATTAGATTCACTTTTCAAAATAATTTTTGTTATGAATTTCAAATCATTTAATAAAATATTATTCATTAGAAAATAAAATTAAAGTGAATTTTGAAACTTTTCTCTTTAGAAACACGCCCTTCAGTCACGTCTATTGGTTTAATCTTAAATTATATTTTTCACTTATATGAATGGATTACGGAAAATTGGATTCTATATTTTTAATTATAATAATTTATAATTTATGTTAGGGTAAACTGAATTTTTTTCAATATGAATTGAAAAAGAAGTAGAAATTAACTACCGCAGTTAAGGAGAAATTGTGTTTACCAGGTGTAAAACTAAAAAGATATGGGGTAAAATCACAATAAACTTGTACAACACCAATTTTAGGGCCATATTTATACATTATAACCTATTATTTGTTTATAATGGACCATTTTGAGCCTTTTTTCATATGATAAATGTGGGTACACATTATTTTTCAAAAATCACAAGTTTTCCTCTCACCTCACTTATAAAAGGCCACCCCCTCTCCTCTCCTCATCACACTTCCAAAACCCATTGGTTCAGCCAATATATGAAACAAAACTTCCTCAATTACCACTTATCTTAATATAAGACTTATCTTTGTTATAAATCCAACCCAGAATGTATTTTGGTGCAAACTAGAAGATGTTGTCCAAAGAAGACGTAACATACCTAACCGAGAATTTTATTTTAATTTTCTTCCTCCACCTACTTTAATTATTATTAAACAATGTTGATATAATAACCTTATTATATTTCATATACTTAAATGTCACTATGTTTAGAGGAATTACCTATAACCATATACACTTCAATTGAATGAGATATGGAATCATTATTTTTGTGTACGGTGGACTACCGCCTCGTTAACCGATGTTATTCATTTTCCATCACCAAGTCTCATTACTGGATATAATGATTGATTTAGTTTTTATATAAGACATATATGATATTATTATACCTATTTAATTATTATATCTCATTTCCTTCTTACCTCCCAACCCATTGTAAAAAAATAATGTTTATCATGTGTATGGTGGACTACCGCCTCACAAAACGATATAATATATTCTTTATTTCTGTCTTACTTGAATAGTAATAAAGAAATATTAAATGATTATATATGTTATTTTTTAACATAATTATACTTTTTTAATTATGATATCCCATATAACTTCTTTCTTTCATTCCCTAGGTGATATAATAATGTTGTTCGTGTGTACGATAAACTACTACCTTACGGAGCGATGTGATTCAATTTTCACCAACACATTACATGGAAGGTAATAAGTGTAAATATAATGAATATATGTGATATATATGAAATAAAAATTATTCTCTAAAATTAAATTATTATTTACCTTTCTATCTCTTCATCCATAAAGAAAATGGAAATAACTTTCTTGCATCTGTATGACCTACCGTCTCTAAGAATGGCGTACTTCATTTTCTATTTGTAAATTTTAAAGATTAGTATAAAAACATATAACAAAATATATATGATATTTATACCATTTCGAAACTATTTTTAATATTTAACCATGAAAAATTAAGGGGAATGGAAATAAAAAAGTCAAAACATACACAAAAAAGTAGGTATTGGCTGAAATATGTCTTTAGCATAGAATTATTAATAAATGGGAAATACATGGTATTAATTAAGTCATATATGGAATGATATATATGTGTGGTAATATAATATATATATAAAATAAACATATATTAATTATAACGGAGGGTCAAACATGTATGAAGGATTTTGAGACTTAAGGTAAGGGATTTCCATCTCTTTTTTATTTTCTACGAGATGCATTCCATGTTCACAATGTGTTTCATTTATATGGTGTATATACTTCCCATGAATTTATTTTTTAAGGGTTTTTATGAAATTTATGAATATTTACTTATCCATTTTAGGATATCTCTTTTATGGGGTATATATTAAAAAAATACCAAAGCAGTAAGATATTTTTTGTCTCAATTTGTCTTCTTTGGAACATACATAATGTTATGGACCTATATTATTTTTTGAGGTTCATATAAAAACCATTTGGAATTTAATATCCTGAAGTTATTTATTCTGATTATATTATAAGTCTCATTTAATGTTATTATTTCATGGGTTTTACAACTCAATGTTACCCAACTGGTATTGGTTTTATGTTACAATCTCATCATTTATCAGAATTATTTATGATTATGCTTCCAATGATGAAATATTATGATATAAATCATAGGAAAATCATTTATTTACTATTTCTGTAGTTATTCCATAATAATTTATGTTTTCCATTCATTTTCCTCTTTTAATGTATTAAATAGATGAAAATATTTTTTTTATGAAAAATCATCCTTATTTCCCTCTTCAGTCAAATAACTTTTTCTATATGTATCCATGTTTTCAAAAAATGTTTTCTAAAATGGTTTAAAATTATAAAAATTATTTTTAAAGACATTTTTACCCTTGATTTAATTAATAAAAAGTGTTTTACAAATAATGTTTTCATCATTTTCCAAATAAGTCAAGTTTATTTTTTACAGAAAACGCGAAAGGAATATCTGTTTTAACATATATGGTACGAACTATACTTTACAACTTCATGAACATTATTTAAATTGAATATTCGTTTATAAGTTTGGATATTTTTAAATAATAGGATTTTAAAAATGTTTTTTGTTTTTTTCAAAGTGGCAAGGATACTTTCCACATGAAATGTTTTAAATGATTTTTAAATATTCCTTTATAAGTTTTAGAGGTTATTTTCCAAGAAAAGGAATTCAATTTTTGTTTTCTACTTTAAAAATTCTTTTTCAATGTGGAATGTATATTTTACTCTATAAATGTTCCTAATTATCATTCAAAATGTTTTTGTCTAATATTAAACTAATTGATGTTACTTAGGATTTATTGGGGATATGATCTAAGGATACCATTTTTTAGATTTCTCTAGATTGTTTATGATTCTAATTAATATATATGTATGAAAACAAATTATTTTTCAATGTTTTATACCATTATAAATTTTTTCCAAACCTCTATTCTTGTTCCCTGAGTTATACAATGATAAAATGTTTATTAATCCAACTTCTTTTCTCCATGGGTTATGATATGATGAAATGATAAAATGATTATGAAACCTATTTATTTTCCACATGTTATGCTAGGATGAAATTATTTTGAAACCATTTTATTTTCATTCATTATGATATGATAAATGTTTTATGAAGTCCATTTATTTTTATGGGTTCTGATATGAATATTGTTTTATGATCTTGTGACAAAAATATGAATGATTTTCATTATGTGATAGATAGGGCCTATAAATCCCTCTATTTCATTTGGTAAATATTAATATCTCGAGATATAAATAGGAATGGAATGGGGAGTGGGCCAAGTTTGTTAAGGTACGTTTTCCACTATGATAGTCATGGGTGTGAAGCATGACTACTAAAATGGTTTGGGGGAGTGTACCCATTCTACTCGTGTAGTTTTGGAAATGAGCCATGATTACTAAGGAAATAATTTTCTATGTTTATGTGTATTTCTCAAATCATTATTATTCCAATGTTATGTTCTCATGGTTTACATTATTTTATTATATTACGACTCATTTCTTATGAAATACTATGATTTAGTCCACAAATCATGCTTATTATCTATGACATGCATGGTACAGTTTTAAAATGTCTTTCTCCTGTTATCATCACTTGTAGTCATGATATGTTGATATCTCCATTGTTTTCCCTTAATTATTATCTAATTTCACCCTTAATTATGTTTCCCTTACTAAGGTTATAAATAAATTACATAGGTAGGGTATGTATAAGAAAAGTACTATGTGGGAAGATATTTATGGGAGATGTTGAATATCTTTCATAAAATAAGAATATTTTATTTCCAATCTCTAGCGACTCTAAACTATTACAGTCCTTGGGTATGTGTTTTTGAAATTTGTTAATTATTAATATAATATTATGTGATATTTATTTACGATAATATTTGGGTCTCTACAAAAAAAGTAACTATATGATATCAACCAAATCATCAAGATCCTCAATTATAGATTTACATAGATCATAAAAAAAAGTGACTCTTTAACACTGAAATTGAGGAACATTCCTAATGGTGTTAAATAAATTAGTGCTACTCACTTGAAGAATTTTTAAGCATACCAAGGATATCTAGGAATTATAATAAAAATAAAGAACTATTATTTGATTCTAGAAAGATGATCACTCAATATTATAGTCTATTTAATAAAAATACATAATTATTCTACTGTTTTATTCTTTAATTTATTTTTAAAAAAACTATAGTGATGGTACACTAAGCCCACAATGGTTTAGTTGAGGAGAACCTCCCTATTACCTTGCTAATTAATTATTCATTTTATTATTTAATATATTTTACTTTTATCTCTCTGTTCACTTCATGTTTATTGATATTATGATATTTTTTTTATTTCTTTCACTTTAAATTCATCTTCCCTTTTTTACTGGATCTCACAAATAGGACACTTAGTTAATATTTATTTCTTTCCATAATGAGTAGTGTGTTAACATAAGGGTAATTAGAGATCCATGATTACTAGAAAAGTTATATTATAAGTTTTATTGATCATTTCTTCCCCCAAGTAAATTAAAACTTATAGGTTTGGGAAATCAAGTTATATTATACATGATTAGAGAGAAAATTGGTTATTAGAAATTGGAATTCTAATTTAAAAGGAAATATAAGGGGATGATCTGAGGTTAAGACACTATATCTAAATTTGAATTTATAAACTAATCAAGTTTAATTATTTTACTATTTACACAAATTAAACCCACAAAAAATTATAAACACATCTATTTCACTTTCTTCTCAAAATTAAACTAGAGTCCCACTAGTAATATATTTTACTTGGTTTTAAAAATCATATAATTGATCACTCAAATATAGGAAATTCATCAAATGTGACAATATTTTCAATGAATTCTATGGTGTGATCTTTCTTTATTTTTTTTAAAAAAATTGAATACAAAAAATAACCAAATCCAATTCAAATAACCTCACTGGGTTTGATCCATAGGTTGGGTAAACTTTTCTGGCTAGAAATGGGACCTTTAGAATCCCTAAGGAAGTGTAAAGGTAGTTTTTAACTGTCCCATTGACCGAATCCTCATCCCCTTATTCTACTTTCACCTAAGTCACATTAGTTACCACATACATAGAAGATTATTAAGATTAAGTGAATTTAAATTTAAGTGAATTATATGGACCAAATTTCAACAATACTAATAGGAAGTTATAAATGAATAATTTAGAGGATTGTGGGATATAAGCTAAAAAATGACAATTCACCTAAAAAGGATCATGGATTTTTAGGATAATACCCTAAAAATTACCTATTATCATTTGAAGTATTCTGCAATGTCTCCAAACTAAGAGGATCCACCGAGGCTCAAATCCAGTGAAAATAAGTTACCTTCTCACTTAAAGAGTCTTCCAAGGATTGGATCTACAATTTATAACATGTAGGGATCACTACCTGGGATGAACCATACGCCCTTCTATTAAAGTACTTTGATATATTACGGAGCGTCGAATAGAGGGCATATAATTATGAAATCCAATCAGAAAGTTGAGAGACCCATTATAAATAATGGGAAATAGTCCCCTAGCCACACCAACCTAGTGAAGAACATCATTTCATGGTATTCATTTACCAAGTATTGATGTACTGAAACAAGAACCATTTGGATGCTTCCTCTGGAGGATAAATAATTGAAAAGTCACCTGATGAAGTCAGATAGCTTATTGAAAGGATCTCCCTAAATTAAAAGAAATTTATCATGCGAACTACCATAAAGAGAGTACATGAGGTGTATAGTTGAATCACTCTATGTGTAATAAAAATTGATGAAGAAAACAATTTTGTGAAGAATATACCCCTGAAAAAGGTAATACATACATCACCCACCATACCCACATCAGTTTCCAAATTTTATTATTCTTAAGAATACATCATCGATAGTGGTGCTCAACTTCAAGAAAATAATGAATCCATATACCAGGGAATGAAACCATGCAACATACAAGAAAAAAATATAGTTATAAAACTAAATATAGAATTATAAAACAATAATTTCATAGGATACCATTTTAGAAATGTTTTGAACCATATTTTTAGCAACCAATTTTCCAAATATACAATTCTTTACCTTTTACAAGCCACCAACAGAGACAATATAATGAACCCTCATAGGAGGACCAGATGAAGGAATGTTTTGACATTCAATAACTAGATCCTCACCGATATCAATACATTGAAAAACAAAATATCTTGTAATATTATTACCAAATATATTCTTAACACTAAAGTTTATGCTATATATATTACATTACATAGTGGCAATGTGCTGGGAAGTAGAGAAGAATCACCATCTAGATAGAATCATATAAGTGAATAAAAACATGTTAATAAATAATCTATCCCCAATAAATAAGTAGAAGAAATTATTAAAACAACATTTGTGATGAAGGATAAAGGGAAATCCAAAATGGAAGATAAAATTCAACCCTAACCACACTTCCATAAGAGGATTCATTCACCTAATAAAACCAATGAAAAATCATTACAATAGGAGATCTCAAAAGTCATTAAAAAGTAGAGATCAAAATCCCTTTTATAGATTCCAAATTTGAGATTAAAATTATTGTAAAATTAATTAAATACTTATATATTAGATAGATAACATCTTATATTGATTAAAATATAATTCTATGAAAAATTTTATCTGCACCAGTAACCCCAAAAATCTTATTGATATTCCATGATATAGGTATCTTCTCTATCCCATACACCATAGGAGGGATTAATTTTAAAAATATATAATGTGAATGAGTAACATTAATTAATTTCATTAATTTTCTATTTTACTCATCACTACATATAGGATAACTCAAACCCACAAGTGTGGTCATGAATCTTACCAACAAAGTCGTTAACTACATAGTAGTTGTTTTAGATGATGATTTGGTATGTGTAAAAGGTTTTCTAAAACATGATGTTTTCCATTTTATAAAAATATAGTAATAAAAATATAATTTGAATTAAAACATTATATTAGGGTGTATATTCCTAAATAATACCAAAAAAAGAATAAATTTCAATGACCAAAATATCTCCATGGCCTTAGGTGGGGAAAAAGTGTATTTTAACATACTTGATTTAATGAAACACACACATTTAGAAACTCAGGACTTTATTGATTTTTTTGTAAATTAGTTAAATATAAAAACTATTTTATGCACTAAAAAACTTGAAGATTTTGGAAATAAGTAAAATATACTTATGATATAAATGGAGTAATTGAGGAGAGTAGAATATTAGAACACCATGCTATTTAAGAAGAGAAACAAATATTTCCTTGATACACCAATGAAAAAAGAGTCATGGAAGTTAGTGATAATATTCTATTTTAATAAATATGAAGAAATATTATAATGGTTAAAAAATATTTTATATATAATAGAACATATATAATGACTAATATTATTTCATTTGGTGTATTTGAGATCAAGGGAGATGAATCATAGAACCCATTCAAGGTGAAGGGTCAACAATTTAATCATTATTATTATTATTTTTGGAAAGATCCCATGGAAGATTCCAAAAATCATATATATAACCACCAAATAAATAAACCTTATGTAACACCCCAAGCATCCATGGTACACTCCTCTTTGAATAATAGAGCAGCGTGTGTTGTACGCAACCTCGAGTTCTAACACACCGCGACCAATAAAAGTAGCAGTTATGAATAATAATACACACTTTTTGAAATTATATAAATTTTATATTTCCAAATGAACTTCATTTTTGGATTCGGAAGATTGAAATTAGCTTATGTTGAATTTTTGGTATTTTTCTGAGAACTTCCAATTTTTTATGAATAGTTAAAAATACTTAAAAACAAATTTTTTTAATAAAAATAATTTATAGTGAAAAATTATACTATTGAGTGGTTTTAAAGTATAATTAGAATATATTTTTACCATTTTATCAAATGGTGGTCATTATAATTAATTTCACTTTGAAATTGAACATAAACAATTGTCAATCTTTTGATATATATTGTTTCTTAAAAACACGTTATTTGTTGTGACATCGAGAATTAATTATAAAATTAATTAATGCAACTTATATGTTTGGAATTTTTTAAAATAGACAACATTTTTGAATTCGGAATATCAATTATAGCTTAGGGTGAAATTTTGGCATTGTTCTGAAAAACATCAATTTTTGATGAATAGTGAAACCACTAAGTGGTAGTTAAAAAACTGATTTTTTCATTTAAATGAAACATTATACTTCTGTGATTTGATTTTCAAAAATCCGACATACATTGTTATCATTAAGAAGTAAAATGTGGTTCAATTGGATTAAAATAATTTCTTGGTGAATAGTAACTTTTCGGTTTAATTAATCGCGATTAAAGGTAATTAGTGAAACTTAAGGTAAAAATAATGTTATAATAATATGAAAATACTTTTAAACTTGTCCTAAACTTATTGGATGAGTCATGGACGACCAATAAAATCCATGGGTCAACTTCGGGACCCCATGGAGCCACTTTGGTAGGGAAATGACATTAAAAACTTTTTATTTAATGTTAAAATAAAAATGTCACAAACATGAGTTGTTTTACTAAAGCAATTTTTAAATGGGGTTATACAAGTCATATTTTTCACTATAAATATTAATTAGAAAGATAAAACGATTTCCTTCGTCATGATAGTTTTTTTTATAATTTTTAGACATTAAATAAATTAAATTATTCATGACACCATGATGATGCAGCGATTACCTCATTAATTAACGATTTAAATAAAATAAAAAGATAATGTAAAATCTAAGACTTAAACTTGTGAAAAACCTATTATATGAGTATATTTCGAACCCTTATCACCTTATCCTCTAAATATATATGTTTGGGACCTTTAAAATCTGAAACTCATTATATAATAAAGTAACATTTCATGACTTTCCAAGAGTACCACTCCTCTCCTCTTATAAAAGGCCCCCACCACTACCACCTTATTCACACCATCAAAGCCTTTTGGCTCGGCCAAACTCTGCCCAAATACTCTCTAAACATCCCTCTCTTACTCATATAAGCCTCACTTTGGGAATAATGCTTCCCAAGGAAGCCTTTGGCTAAAATCAAAAAAGAGTTACCCGATTTTAAGGTAATGTCTTCTCTTATGTTATTTTGTTTTATTTTGCTTCTCCAACCCATTAAAATATTATTATTCATTTATTTTGTAAAAAAAACAGTATCTTAAATATAATAGGATGTTTTTATGAGAAGTATTTGATTTAAACTTACAAACACCTTTGTCTAATGGTTAAAGAATATACTGTTTCTGTGGTTGGAAAATTTCTACCTCATGAAACGATGATTGTTCAATATTCTTTTAACACCT
Source organism: Viscum album (assembly GCA_963277665.1). Lineage (NCBI taxonomy): Eukaryota > Viridiplantae > Streptophyta > Magnoliopsida > Santalales > Viscaceae > Viscum > Viscum album. The sequence goes on from OY728128.1 coordinate 616,403,854, forward strand.
CTCATGGTGGCCATTATGATGGAAGTATTTTTATATATGATATATATTATTTTTTTGTTTTCCTTATGATTCTTTATTTTTCATTTATGGCATACCTTTATGATTTCCATTATGGGTAGATGTGATATTTTCATTTTAGGAAGTGCAGACTACCGCCCCCTCAAAGTGATTTGAATCTTTAATGCCATATGTGGGATGTATAAAGGATGGAGTAAATTGTATAATACCTTATATTATACTGGAATTATATTATACCTTTATATAATTATAACTTCACTCCATTAATTACGAAATATAAATGAATGTAGCGTTCATGCGTACGTACGGCTTACCGGCTCCATGAACGGTGCATTTCATTTCTTACCTCTAAATATAATGTAATATTATAAATGAAAGTATATACTGGATATATACGATATATATGATATCTAAATCATGAATATAATTATGGAGATAATGGATATTCTACCACATAATCAACTTGTAATTATAAGAAGTTTATTGTTGACTCAAGTACCAAAGATCGACAAAATGACGTTATTAACATAAATGACTACATAATATTAGAAACATTGTAATAAGTGATATAAAAGGGATAATGAACTTGAAAAAGGTACTTAAGAAAGTAGAGATTAACTCTAGTTTATTATTCAGGAGGTTAAAGAGCAGTTGAGTCAAGTCAGACACGAGGTAAGGGAACTTCTTAACCCAATTTCGATTCTTTGGGTTAATCTCCTACTTTAAAATTATTTCATGATATTATTATGTCCTATATTGTATTTATACTTTGATTATGTTTACATATATTGAATACACATAATAGATCTATTTTATTTAAAAAATGATATTTGTAAGGGACTTCATCTCAATCTCCATTCATTGAGGCATATTTTGTTTTATACACAAATTTATTCTATACGGTGTATAAACCCCTTTGACTTTTACTTTTCTTCAAAATGAATATTTTTATACGAAGCGTTTTTACTAAACGAAAAAAGGAATGTTTTTTTCTAAATGACTTCCCCACCGTCGTGACCATTATTTGAGTTTCGGCTTCCTTTACAAGCCTTAACTTTTTTTTAAAAATGAAAAATAAATATCAAGTTTTAATTTTCTTTTATTTTGGTATTGAAAATGGTTTTGAAAGTGTTTTTATTATATAAATGTGTTGTATTGATATCTTGTGATTGAAATGTGGAAATTTTATGTTTCCTTTATGCATATTTTATGTGATATGAATATGTTATGGTTTATGATATGTTTAAACATGTTCATATGAGGAATGAATTGGACTTAATAAGTGACGTGTGGAGCCCGCTATAGCTCCTCGATGCATCAGTAGGTCTCATGAGGAAAACTAGTGTCTTGGCACAAGTCCTTGACAAAATCTTATTTGTAGTCTTGGCATGATGCCTTGGCTACGTGGTTATGATTGTCTGGTATTATGCATTCCATCATTCTGAAAGTGGTTATTTATATTGCATGTGATTATTCGACCAGTAGTATATCTATGTGAATAAGTAAATGACATTATTTCATTTTACTTTTTCCATATTATGTTGAAGTTCATGTTTAAAACGAATTTTTATTTATACATTGCCTTAAATGTTTATGTTTATTTATGAAAGATTCTGCTATATTTTTATCCTTACTGAGCATCTGAGCTCACCCCTTTCAATGTTTTAATTTTTCCAGGATGTGAAGAAGTATTTTAGGAATGACCTAAAGGGATAGTCTAAAGGGGATATGAGTGTGGAAAATGGAGACTATGTTATTGTAGTTTTTCACTTTATGATGTAATGTAACATTTATGAATGTATCTAGTGTTTCTAAGGCTACTAAACTAATCGGTCTTTAGAGACTTGATCTTTTGTGATCATCCCAATGTTATGCACTAATTCACCGACTCTGGGTAACTGGGGTCGGGGCGTTACAGTTAGTATCAGAGGCAGTTTATTACAAACCTTGGAAGCTAGATTTAGATAAACTCTGATTAGAGCACAAAGCCCGAAGATAGACTATGAGGATTAGTATAGAAGAACTTTCTAGAATTTTGGTATTATAGAGATTTTGTGAGTTTTCCGAGCAATACATCCCTGTCTAGATACGAGCAGGTAGAGGCGGCTCTGGCACAGATGTACCTAGGTGTAAAACCCGAAACACCGCTTTGAGCTAGACTCGAACGGGAACTAGTGCACGACAATGGGCCTTGCTGCACTCTTGGTTACGACACTCCCGGGGGATATGCTTAGGATAATTGTCATTGTCTTTACAAACCATTATGAAGGGCTTATGATTACATACTTCCTCAAAGAAAACATTTTTATGATTATGGATTATATCCATAAATAGTTCAATTTAGGTTAAGTTTTTTTCAAGTATGGAATTATGTATTTTAATTCATAAACTAATCTAGTTTATGCCATTGTTTAGAAATGGCACCTAGTGGTAGGAATGGAAACCATATCAATGCACGCACTCCATGTAGGGATTTCCCTCCATCTCAAGATAATTATTGTGGATCTGGAGATACAACTGGTGCTGATCAACTTATCACCATACTGGGACAACTCACTCAGCTTATGAATAGTAACCTTACTCATATGGAGCACCCTGATCCGTAACGTGGAGGATCAATGTTAGACTGCTTCATGAGGCAACAACCACCAACATTTAATGGGGGTACAAATCCATTAGTATCGGAGCAATTGATAAACACCATAGAGAAAATATTCCACACCTTGGGGTGTAGCGAAAGGGAGAAAGTTATCATTGCAGTTTACCGCCTCATTGGAGATGACAATCAATGGTGCTCGCTGATTCAAAACACAAAGGAAGATGAAGAAATATCAAGTATGGAATGGAGGGAGTTTAAGGAAATTTTTTTAGAAAAATACTTTCCACATGACCATCGAGCAGATATGGAAAGGCAATTTCTGAGTCTAAGGAAGAAGGAGGATGCGAATATCGCATAGTATGAGGCTAACTTTACAAGGTTAGTGAGGCATGCTGCAGATTATATACGTAACCCAAGAAGTAACATTGGTCGTTTCTTTGATGGGTTAAAACCATTTCTCCATCGATCATTAGTCTCACAAACCTTCTCGTCGTACAAAGATATTGTCTCGTGTTATATCATGATGGAAAAGAAATTCTCTAAATCTTATTACAATAAAGTAAAGCAAGATAAGAAGAGAATGGTGGAACAAGAGATAGTTAAAGGGAAAAGGGGAAAGAAGGATTTTCCATTATGCGATAATTGTGGGAAGAATCACCCCAGTACTTGCCTAAAAGGAATGAGAGTTTGTTATAAATGTGGAGAAAAAGGTCACCAGGCTTGTGATTGTAAGGGAAAGAAAGGGGCTATCAATGTTGAATGCTATAATTGTAGGGAAATGGGGAATTATGCAAATGAATGTGCTAAGAGTAAGGGAAACATACCTTAAAAAAGGCCAAGGGATCAAGGACAATCTTATGTTTTTACTATAGTTGAAGTGGAATAATTAATGTATTGGTGTGTTTGGACTCAAGGATTATATTCTAGTTATAAGAATAATTTGATATATATAAGGATTTTACTGTACTACTTTTTTATTTCATTAAGGTTTTAATATGATTAAGGTAATCATATTTTTATTTTGTGACAATAAGAGAAACTTTACTTTGTTTGGGGGAATCTAATGTTACAATTGATTTTGGGAATTTAGAGACCTTTTAGAGAAAGTCTGGGTAGAGGTATTTTGGATAACTATAAAGGTTGGAATGGATTAAGTTGAAATTTGGATAGTATTGTTTATGGTTAAAACATTTCTGAATATTACTTTTGGAATATTATAATACTATATTTTTAGGAAAAAGACAACCTGCAGGTCGGGGGATAACCCGTCGCATCGAACAAAGCTCCAGGAATCGAACCCACAACCTTAGTAAGACAGACCTTTATTACCTACCACTAGCCTATAGGAAGTCCCTGGTTATTACAAAAAAGTTTTCCTAATCAAAATGGCATGTGTTAATATTTGGAACCTTATACAATTAAGATAAATAGAATATTTTTGAGTTCTGCTACCATTTGGAGTGAAAGATGGGTTTGAGGTAAAACATTTATTAAAGAATGAATGTCTACATGACAAGTAAGTATATTTCATTACGTTCTTAGTAAATCTCTTAAATAAATTTCTCAACTTTATGAAAGGTAACTTAAAACAAAAACGTTGTCGGTTAACTTTTACAACTGGGGATTCAATGACCGTTTAACCAATCACAAGTTTGTGATTTTCTTGTGGTTAAATTTCTTCTAATCCTATTTTCTACAACTCTCCATCAGACCTTGATGGTTTTTTTTCTTCCATATCAATATTTTCATATAATCCTAGCATGTGATATCTCGGGTGACCTTTGTACTTATCTTTCTTTCTTTTAAAGTTATATTTTTATTAACCTTATTTACGATGTGGGTTTTCCACAAAGGTATTTTCTATTTTAAACCTTTTATTTTCAAAGAAAAATTTCAAATTGCGAGGATGAAATTTATTGAAGGAGGGGAGAATGTAACACCCCAAGCTTCCATGGTACGCTCCTCTTTGAATAATAGAGCAACGTGTGTTGTACGCAACCTCGATTTCTAACACACCGCGACCAATTAAAGTAGCAGTTATGAATAGTAATACCCACCTTTTGAAATTATATAAGTTTTATATTTCAAAATTTAATTCATTTTTGGATTCAGAATATCGAAATTAGTCTATGTTGAATTTTTGGTATTTTTCGGAGAACTTCCAATTTTTTATTAATAGTGAAAAATACTTAAAAACAACTTTTTTTATCAAAATAATTTATAGTGATAAATTATACTATTGAGTTGTTTTACTTTATAATTATAATATATTTTTACCATTTTATCCAATGGTGGTCATTAGAATTAATTTCACTTTGAAATTAGACATAAACAGTTGTCAATCTTTTGATATATATTGTTTCTTAAAAACACGCTATTTGTTGTGACAACGGGAATTAATTATAAAATTAATTAATGCAACTTATTTTTTTGTAATTTTGTAAAACACACATCATTTTTTAATTCGGAATATCAATTATAGCTTAGGGTGAAATTTTGGCATTGTTCTGAAAAACTTCAATTTTTGATGAATAGTGAAACCACTAAGTGGTAGTTAAAAAACTGATTTTTCGTTAAAATGAATCATTACCACTTCTGTGATTTGATTTTAAAAAATCAGAAATACATGGTTGTCATTATGAATTAAAATTTGGTTCAATGGGATTAAAATAATTTTTTGGTGAATAGTAACTTTTAAGTTTAATTAATCGCGATTAAAGTTAATTAGTGAAACTTAAGGTAAAAATAATGTTATAATAATATGAAAATACCTTTACACTTGTACTACACTTATTTTATGAGTCATGGTCGACCAAGAAAATACATGGGTCAACTTGGGGACCCCATGGAGCTACTTTGGTAGGGAAATGACATTAAAAACTTTTTATTTAATGTTAAAATAAAAATGTCACAAACATGAGTTGTTTTACTAAAACAATTTTTAAATGGGGTTATACAAGTCATATTTTTGACTATAAATATTAATTAGAAATATAAAAATATTTCCTACATCATGATATTTTTTTTATAATTTTTAGTCATTAAATAAAGTAAATTATTTATGACACCATGATGATGCAGCGATTACCTCATTAATTAACGATTTAAATAAAATAAAAAGATAATGTAAAATATAAGACATAAACTTGTGAAAAACCTATTTTATGAGTATATTTAGAACCCTTATCACCTTATTCTCGAAATATATAAGTGTGGGACCTTTAAAATCCGAAACTCATTATATAACAAAGTAACATTTCATGACTTTCCAAGAGTACCCCTCCTATCCTCTTATAAAATGCCTCCACCACTACCACATTATTCACACCTTCAACGACGCTTGGCTCAGCCAAAATCTACAAAAATAATCTCTAAACTTCCCTCTATTACTCCTAGAAGCCTCACTTTGGGTAGAATTCTTCCCAAGGAAGCCTTTGGCTCAAATCAAAAAATAGTTACCCGATTTTAAGGTAATGTCTTCTCTTATGTTATTTTGTTTTATTTTTCTTCTCCAACCCCTTAAACTATTCTTATTCATTTATTTTGTAACAAAAATAGTATATTCAATATACTAGGATGTTTTTATGAGAAGTATTTGATTTACACTTACACACACCTTCGTCTAATGGTTAAAGAACATACTGTTTCTGTGGTTGGAAAATTTATGCCTCACGAAACAATGATTGTTCAATCTTCTTTTAACACCTCTCATGGTGGCCATTATGATGAAACAATTTTTATATATGATATATATTATGTTTTTGTCCTTATTATTCTTTATTTTTTATTTATGACATACCTTTACGATTTCCAATATGGGTAAACGCGATATTTTCATTTTAGGAAGTGCGGACTACCGCCCCTCAAAGTGATTTAAATCGTTAATGCCATATATGGGATGTATAAAGGATGGAGTAAATGGTATTATACATTATATTATACTGGAATTATATTATACAATTATATAATTATAACTTCATTACATTAAATACTAAATAGAAATGAAAGTAGTGTTCATGTGTACGTACAACTTACCGTCTCCATGAACGGTGCATTTAATTTCTTACCTCTAAATGTTATGTAATATTATAAATGATTGTATATACTGGATATATAGGATATATATGATATCTAAATCACGAATATAATTCTGGAGATAATGGATTTTTTACCACATAAACAACTTGTAATTATAATAAGTTTATTCTTGACTCAAGTACCAAAGATCGACAAAACGACTGTTATTAACATAAATGACTACATAATTTTAGTAACATTGTAATAAGTGATATAAAAGGGGTAATTAACTTGAAAAAGGTTCTTAAGCAAGTAGAGATTAACTCTAGTTTATTATTCAAGAGGTTAAAGAGCGGTCGAGTCATGTCGGACACGAGGTAAGGGGACTTATTAACCCAATTTCTGTTCTTTGGGTTAATCTCCTACTTTTAAATTATGTCATGATATTATTATGTCCTATATTGTATTTATAATTTATTTATGTGTACATATATTGAATACACATAATAGATCTATTTAATTTAAAATATGATATTTGTAAGGGACTTCGTCTCAATCTCCATTCATTAAGGCATATTTTGTTTTATACACAAATTTCTTCTATACGGTGTATAAACCCCTTTGACTTTTACTTTTATTCAAAAGGAATATTTTTATATGAAGCGTTTTTACTAAACTACAAAAGGAATTTTTTTTTCTTACATATGTGGCGACAACGAATTCCCCGCCGCCGTGACCATTATTTGAGTTTCGTCTTCCTCTACAAGCCTCAACTTTTTTAAAAAAATGAAAAATAAATATCAAGTTATAATTTTCATTTATTTTTGTATTGAAAATGGTTTTTAAAGTGTTTTTATTATATCAATGTGTTGTATTGATATCTTGTGATTTAAATGTGGAAATGTTATGTTTCCTTTATGCATATTTTATGTGATATGAATATGTTATGGTTTTTGATATGTTTAAACCAGTTCATATGAGGAATACATTGGACTTAATAAGGGACGGGTGGAGCCCGCTATAGCTCCTAGATGCATTGGAAGGTCTCATGAGACAAACTAGTGTCTTGGCACGAGGCCTTGACTAAATATTATTTGTAGTCTTGGCACGAGGCCTTAGATACGTGGTTTTGATAGTCTGGCATTATGCATTCTATCATTATGAAAGTGGTTATTGATATTGCATGTGATTATTCAACCAGTAGAATATCCATGTGAATAAGTAAATGACATTATTTCATTTTACTTTTGCCATATTATGTTGAAGTTCATGTTTAAAAGGATTTTTTAGTTATACATTGCCTTAAATGTTTATGTTTATTTATGAAAGCTTCCTCTATATTGTTATCCTTACTGAGCATCTGAGCTCACCCCTTTCAATTTTTTAATTTTTCTAGGATGTGAAGAGGTATTTTAGCAATGACATGCAGGGATAGTCTGAAGGGGATATGAGTGTGGAAAATAGAGACTATGTTATTGAAGTTTTTCACTTTATGATGTAATGTAAAATTTATGAATGTATATAGTGTTTCCAAGGCTACTAAACTAATTGGTGTTTCGAGACATGATCTTTTGTGATCATGCCAATGTTACGCAATAATGAACCGACTCTGGGTAACTAGGGTCGGGGCGTTACACCCTAGGATTCCTATTTATTCTACATTTATCTAGATACTCATTTTTATAATTTTTAAATTTCTTAAAAAATGAATGATTTAATTAATTGAATTGTTTATCAGATGAGTGTGGGGGGGGGGGGTAAAGTATTTTTAGGATGAAAATACCCATTTTCTATTTTAAATATCAATAATGAAAAAAGATATATAAGAACATTGAAATTTAATGAGTCCTGTATAGTTAATGAATAATTTTTTTAAGGATTACAATGATTCTAAAATTACTGATTATTAATGATTACTGAGTGAAAAAAACCTTTGTTTTTATGTAATTTATATTTATGTACTAGGGAATTAGAGTGAAAATTGAAAATAGTTTTAAAAAAATAAATAACATATGGTCATTGGAATTTCAAATTTCATATCACGTAAAATAACCTTTTTAATTGAATAGCACCTCATGGATCCTATTTAAAAGACATTAATATAAGTCCCTTGAACTTGTATTAAATTGGGAAGTTATAGTCCCATAATAAATCTATAATACAATGTTATAGGGTGCATGAGTTTATTACCTTTATATATATTCAATAAGTGATTTTCATAGTGCCTCACAGAAACATAGATGGGGAAAATTCAAAAAAAAAATATGTTAAATGATAGTTTTTAAAAAATTAATTTTTTTAGGTGAGCGGAATGTTGAACCTAGTTGAAAAGGGGGAATTTACTTATAAAAATGTCATCTAGGAAGTATCATAGTAGAGTGAAAATGAAAATGGGTTTAGGATGTTTAAGAAAAAGGAATTAATGGAAGTTCTACTAGTTAAAATTTCAATTCAACATAAATATATCAAATTCACTCATGGAATTAAAATTCTAATCCAAATAAAAAAATGTAAGAAATTTACATAAAAATCATGACCATAGAGTGGATAAATTTATTGATAACATTAAAATATAATTTTTTTAATTGGAATTAACTCATGATAATCATTTTTGTTAAAATTTAGTGAAAAAATTCCTATGACTACAATACTTTAATTGTAGATGAGTGATGTGATCCCAAAATTTTGAGATTTTTAATTGAAATTTCAATAAGAATTACCCCACTACTTATCAATCTCCCAAGTAAATTTTTTTGGTATTTTTTATTTTTAGGGATCTCTAAATTTCTAAAAATTAGTGTTAAATGATGATTTCTAACAATTTATTCAGTTTTTGAGAAAATGAAAAATATAATCATTTATTCTAAGGAATATTGAGATTGAATTTGATTTTGAACAATGAATTTAATTTTTTTTGATTCGATTTAACATGGAATGAAATGTTTAATGGATATATTTTTGGTGTTTTAATGTTTTAATAAATTTTTTAATTAATTTAAAATCCATACCTTGAAATTGTTAAAAAAATAACTAAAAATGTCAATTTTTAACTGGTTTCAAAATTTAATTTTCGAAATGATGAAAATAGTGTCTTATATAAACTATAATTTTTATTTAGTTAATTAGAAAAAAAAATTAATTGAAATTTATTTTATAATTCTACTTCCATTTTTATTCAACAATAATTTCTTTTGAAAAATACTATAATAAAAATGTGTGTTTTATGAATATTACAGAAAAATATATCTTCTACCATGGAGTATGCCATCGTCTCTTGCTACCATTTTCATAGCCTACTACCATTAGTTTTACCACTGTCACTTGCTATTGTTTCCCCATTCTTCTACTTATAGATCATCTACTACTTTACCTACCATTTTCCTTCTACTATTGGTTTCCCCTTGTTATACTCCACTATTATTAATGGAAAAAATATTATACTTCCAGTAATTTTTTTTCCTTCCACTAGTTTTCTATGACTCCATTATTTCTCTACCTCTCCAACTACCCTATTTTTATACCACAACACATTCTATCACCATAAAAACCTCTATATTTTGACACTTCCATATTTATACTACATGTATGTTATACCATCAATAAAGAGAAATTTTATCCTTATCATCCATGGTATAACCCTCCTTTCAGTTCCATTGCCTCACTATCATATTCTACAAATATAGGTAGAAATACCCACAAAATATTTCCAAATATGATACCAAACACTATCACAAATTCAATCTCAAAATATTAATAATGAAAAATCAAATTCGCACTACGTGAATCTGTCCCACAGTGATCAATAATATATTTCAAAATCCATAGAAAACTATATATTTATGCTTTCAGTTGACGTCAACCCATGATCTACAACTATTAAATATTAATAACTAATCAAGATTAAATATTGGAAAGTTAATAAGTCGACCGAGTTAGTTGGTGGTAAATAATAATAGTGTTGCTTGAAGATAACATGGAAGATGAATACAGTAATACCCTAATTGGATGGTTGAATAATCAGAGAACCATGTGATAAATAATTTTTTAATTTTTGAAGGTTTGTGTTTGTTTCATATACATATAAAAGATTACATGGGACCTCATTTCTCCACAATAAACTGACTATTGGATTTAAGAATATTTCATTCCAAGTTCTCCACATAATTTCTGAACAAAGACATTTCACACTAATAAGATCCCATCCTTATTTATTATTAATCAATTCATGCAACAGTCACCGACCGCTTTCCTAGAAATAATTTCTGGTTCTTTGTTTAAATTATATTACTATCCCAAGATCACCTATATAGAACACATCCTACTTTGAAATTCCTTACTCGATTTGAAATTCAATTGTGATGTTCTACCATCTGAAGAGAATCGAGTTGAAAACATATATGAAACATAATTGATTTACACTAAAATAGAGACTAATAAAATCAATAATTAAAAATGAAATTGAAGAAAAGCAAAAAAACCCAGTACTACATCCCAATTTGAAGCAGCCTCACTTCTTAAGGCTACAAATACTAATATAATTCATTAACATATATCAATCCAAATCACACTAAATAGAGCCTAATTTTACACCGAAGCATCAACATAGATAACAATTCCAAATCTAATCATTCTAAAATTAATCGGATACATTTTTTCCATCAAGAAGATTCATGAGATTATATCTAACGGAATCATCCAGATCCACAATTAAAGATATGAATCGATAATCCAAAGAAGAATAAGTGACTTATTTACAATAAAACTAAATAACATTACTGAAGAAGTTGATAAAATAAATTATTCTACCATAGAGAATTTATAATCATACAATGGTTCTATGATAATTGGACTATAAATAAATAACTATTCAATGATACAAGGAATAATCTTTGTCTCTACCATAGTTTGATTACTAAAAACTCTAACAACTGCTACTATTTATTCTTTATCTAATTTCATTTTGTAATAACTCTAGTGATGGAACACTAAGCCTATAACAGAAGATTTGGGGAGATTATATCTATCCCCTCTAATTGAATTCTACATTTTATATTTCTAACATCTTCTAGTTTTATCTCTGGATTCCCTCAATTTGTGTTGAAATTAGGATATTTCATATTTTGTGTACTTTGAATTCATCTTCCCTTCATCACTATATTACACACATTGGCCACTTAGGTCCCTCTATATTTATTGTGATAAGGATAAGTGGGATAACTTAAAGGGTAATTAGATATATTCAATTACTAGACTAGGATAGACTAGAGCTTGTAGTTATCATTTCATTCCTCTAGTTAAACTGAAAACCCAAGGTGAGGGTAATTGAGTGATATTTCACTTGATTTGTGATAAAAAAAGGAGAAATAATTAGATTCTTAATTTAATTTACAAGGTAAGAGGTTGAACTGAGGATAGGTCACTATATACAAATATGAATTCTGAAACCAATCTAGTATAACTATATTAATATTTCCTCCATATTCACCCACAAAATAAAAAGTGAAACAAATACATAACTCTTTCCTCTTTAGATATAACTCAAGTCCCACAACTACTACATTAAACTTGCGTTAACAAATTTTTCTCTTATACACTAATGATATAAGGATCATCAACCTGATAAAACGAAATTTCCCTCCTCCAAATACCTTATACCCAATCCAAAGGAGGTGAATATAGGATCAAGGTAAGGTTTCCCATATATATATTTCCTCCTATTATGTGAGATTCTCATGTATTAATATATTTTAAAAATAACCTTAATTTTATTCCATGTTTATATTAATGTGTTATAAACATATTTTTAATATATTATCAATGAGATATTACCTATTCCCTTTCCCTAAAACATTTTCACAAGGTGTTAATCTATGAATGTAAGGATTTCAAACCCCATGTCAATCATTTCATTGATTTTCTTAATAATTATATAATAAAAGTTATAATTAAAAGAAACATTAAAAAACTGGTTTAGTTATAATATAATGTAGTAACAGAATAAAAATATTTATTATATTTTATCATCTTTCAAAAACTTTTAAAATAAAACTATCACCATTGTGTTTCAATACAACCTAAGTGGAAAATGATGTTTTATTTTTCAGTTATAACGTTGATAAATATTCTTAAAAATAGATTTCATAATGAAATATATCATTACTAATATAATAATTTAATTTTTATGATTCTATAATGATAAAATAGTCATTATAATAATAACAATAGAGGATAAATATCATAGTTTTTAACCATTTTAAAAATATTACTGAGGAAGATTCTCCGAATTATAAAAATAAAATACATTATTGAACACCATTAATTATATAATGATATTAAAATTATCCTTCAAAACTTCCAAATATTATGGACGCTTTGGATAGTGACCATTGAATATTAAAATTACATCACATCCGATTTTTCATTATGAACTAAATAGCCTCAAAATGGTCAACATGAAAAATGCTTGTTAGAAAATGAATAAAACATATTAATAAATATATTATAATATAAGAAATAAGTAGTAAAATTGTAATAAAGAAAATAATTATTAAATTAAACATGACTATTCACAAGGATATGTGACAATCTAATGTAATATAGGAAACAATTGATGGGTTCTCTTACATCTTCAAATTATTTTCATGAAATGTTTTTTATTTACTATCATTTATTCCTAGTCTAAAATAAAATTTTATAAATGAATAAGTTTCTATTATCAATTTATTTTTTTGGTATTACATGTCTTCTTACCTGTATTATGGATTTCATACCTTATATTTTTTATAAGGGGTCTCTCATATAATTTTTCATTTATTATGATTATAGTGTCAATGTATCCCTATATCTATATCAACATAATACTTTTCTTATGTTTACTTATTCATAATGTCATAGATAGATTATATATCTCATACACCAATTTCATTATTTTTTTTATAATGTTTTAAAGAATATATTATGTTTACTATATATGATGTGAATACCCTATATTTCATAATTTAGTTTGAACAGTGTTTCCAAAAAAAATTATACCATTTATTTTAATAAGAATATATTGATAATATATCCAACCATTATCCCAAAAGAGATAATATTTTATTATATAAAAAATTTTATATAATCATTTTCTCATCGAAAATTATGTGTTTTATTATTTCTCCATTTCAAATTTTCATAAGATAAATACACAGGAATTGGTAAGTGATGGGTGGGGCCCAAAATTATATATCCCCCAATGCATCAATATTTCTTATGACATAAACAAGATTTATTATTGAGAATATTTCAACCCTGTTACATACTATTTCAGAGAGAAATACCTTGGAAGTATGGTTATGATATCTATAATTGTTCATTCTATCATTCTGAGATATATTGTTATTATTCTTGTCTAAATGTTTTTGGGCCATGCTCTCTTTTACTATGAAATTAAATGTATTTTTGAAATGTATTATAGGTCACCCTTACATGAAATTATGGTCCAAAGTCACAAAGGAATTATATACATGCTCGTATGCTTGAAACTGACACCAAACAATTACTATCCATTATTTTCCATAGAAATCTATAGGCCATGCCTCTTGCACCATGACCTAACCCCAATTCTATAGTGCATTCTTTATTGTGTCATAATAGCCACTCTATCATGGTGGTGACATATAGAATTACCCTAAATTGGTGATTATAGGGATTCAACCTTGGTTGATGTAATATTAAAATGGAGCCTTTACCACCTATATTGAACCAAACTACAATTATTATTCTTCTATATGTTATTATTATATTTACATTGTTGTCTCATCCATGGATATTTTATTCTCATGTTATTATTTTTATGGAAACCTTTAAATTTTCATTATATATATATTTTTCATTTGATGTTATCTTATATCATAAAATATCCCTTATTAATCATTTTCACTAAACCTTTTACATTATTTACCTATTTCCATGAGAAACCATGAGGAATATAATTTCTGCTATTTGGATGAGGAATGATTGAATGACAAATCTTTATGTATTTTTATGAGGTTCACTAAGATTTATTTTAATTTAGCGATCAAACATATATATAGTCTCCTGGGACTACTAATATTTTGATTCTAGAAGTTTTCAATATTATAAGTGATCTTAGAATCTAGGCCATAATATTAGTTATTATTCGAGTTGGTATTAATGAATGTTTAGTAGAAGCATCATAGACTATATTTAGAAGAACATATCTTGATAATATTTTTTTTATGATAAATCATTATAAAATTATATATATTTTTTAACAATTTATGGGTCATTTGATATGAATTTATAATAAATTATTAATAATTATATATATGGATCATTATTCATAATTTTATTCCTGAGATAATTACCACATGTCATAGTTTAGTGATAAAACATATGAGATTGAATATAAACTCTGTAAAAAACTACATTACGTTTAAGGAATGAGCTGATAAGAAAAAAATTAATTCAGTGTAAAATATAAGAAAATTATCACTATATTAGTGTAATTTTCTCAATTTATATGAAATAAAAATGATAACATGAATCAATATGGTTTCCCCACATCATGGGGTAATAACATTGGTTTATTTCATAAACCATATACCTTGATCATTCAATAGAACCCATATGCCATTACTTTCCATGTAATTTATTAATACTCTAGAAAAATATTATGTGATTTAGGGTATAGTTTAATGTAGATGTTCAATATTTTTATATATTTTATAAAATGTGATGTTAATTAGTGGTGGTTATTAATTCAAAATACTATAGAGTAAGTGATAGAAAATATGTAATTTATTGATTTTAAGGCATTAGTCTTACCTGAATATTTTCCATAATATCATCAAACTGGTATATAAAGATAATTTCTAAAATTTAAAAAAATAAAAAGGAATATATATCTAAATATGTGGCTAACATTACAAGACAAGTGAGATAGGTTCTGTATTATACGCAAAATTATGAAAATATGATTCATTTCTTATTGGATAGATTAATCCAAGTCTAAATAGGTTAATTTTTTTTAAAACCTTATAATCATACATGGATATAGTGAGAAGTTACATCAGTAATGGGAATATGTGATTAGATGTATATATTATTAAAATAAGTCATGAGATGATAAGAATGGATGAATTATATATTGTAAAATAATTAATAATGGATGTGTGGAATTTAAAACAATTAATATTAATGGTATAAAAGAATTGGGGCTTTCATGAAGGGTTTTTTTGTAATGGAACTGATTCATTGGGATTTACCATGGATTTCTTATCAATAGTTCATTTACCTAAGAAAGCAATATTGTGCACACCTAGTTCCAGTCTTGAGGAGTCATTTCACACAACACCGGATTTATTTTGTCACTATTTATATTCAAACTAATATAAAAATAAATAATAAAAAGTGGTGGGATTGAATGATTCATGTAATGTTAATATATATATATAATGTAAATAGAATTAATGCAGATAGAATGATGTTAAATGGAAATAAGATCATCCTAGGAGAATACTAAGAATGAGCCATTATCATCTCAATATTAGTTTCAAATTTAATTAATGAACACACTACATCATATGTGTAAAAATAATCATCTTTACTTGTTGTGAAGATAAAATACACTCATCTATTGATGATAGACTACACATCCACCTCCTTAATAGATGGATAATATTTTTTAAATAAAAAGATAATCTTCGAGTAGAATGTAGAGAAACAATGATGCCTTACCCAACACGATATGAAGGGCCTAAATATATGAAAATAAGAATCATTAATAATAAATTTTAAAATAATTGGTTTCAAAACTAGATTTATCTCCTAAGAACACCCTCAGGTTATTTACTAATGATCACAAGTATTAGATATCTGAGTGAATAAGAACATGGTGTAAATAAAATAAATAATTATAGAAGGATAGGTAGAAAGAGAATGATAAAAGAAATATATTACTATTAAAACATTAATCAAACTGTAGAATAAATGAGTATGAGCACCAAGAGTTTCCAAAAAATTTAATCAGATATGAGATACATTTTTAAAGGAAAAAGGGATGAAAATATTATCCTTAGTATTTTCCTCCAATGTTTAGGCATGGAAGACACAATAAATGGTAGAATTGGGAAAATTAGTATTCTATAAATTGATTCCCTTATGTATTTAATGTTCACCTGAAACATTTAATATTTATTGGAAAATAAATTTTTTTGTTATGGCTAATTTACTCTCGATATTTATTCTGGGATGGATAACTATTCGTATTCTAATTCACCAAGTTCCCATGCCATTATGACCTTATAAGGGAATTAATAAAGCGTGGACATAGTATTAAAAGTTATTATCCCTAGTGAACAATTTATCTACTGATGAATCTTACATATTTTCTTTGTTATTAGAAACACCTCAACGTATGACCCTTATAAACATTACATATTTTTTAAAGTATTTCCTTCACATATCACTCCTATGATGCTTATTCATTTTCATTGTTGTTAGAATATCCCTTATTTATCAACCTTTATGATGGAAATAATCCCTATGTATCACATTTTAACCTATAATTTTCTAAATTTCGGTACATATGATTTATTAACCCTACATACAAAAGTGTCCTTCCCATTATATTTATGAATAATTTTGTCTATATGTAATATTATTTACCCTTATGCATAAGTGTGATCCATTTAATCTATCATGTTCTAGTTTAATAGTATTTTTTAATTTATAATAAGACTATATATCATAAAACCTAGAAGTTTTGGGATTTGGTTTCATAATAAAAATTTCCATCACTATAAGATACATGCAATGATTTTTTGTAATATATTTGTCTATGTGGTGATATTCATTGATACAAAATTTTACTCTTATTAAATCATTGGAGTTAACTAAGTTTAGAAAAGGGACACATGATAATTAATCGAAACATGATTCATGCATCTTGATTTTTAAATTCAGGTTGACCCTTCCCTTTGTTTGATTCTTCATATTGGTATTAAAACTAGGATAACCTAGGATATATCCTTGTAGAACTATGATAACCATTTATTAGGTTTAATCCATTACCTTTAAAGGAACAACAACTTAGTGATTCAAGGTGAATGGGTTTTTCATTATGAGTTCCTAGCCATGAAAACTTCACCCCTCCTTTTGTGACTGTATTATAAGTTGTTGAATTAGTAGATTCAAATATTCTTTTTATTTATTTATATATAAAAATAATATTATCATGCCTTAGTTTTTAGGGGTAAATAGTTTTGATTAACCAAATAATGTTAATAATATGTAATTAAAATATTTATTGGTATAATAGGGATGGTTATCATGTGGTTATGAATAAATTTCATATTCTTGATTGATGGAATTTTTTGTATTGCATGTTAAGGTTATTACGATGAATATTTTTTTTCCCTGGTAAATTAAAAATTCCTAAAATTGGTGAAAATAAATAAATTTATCTAGTCAAGGATTATTAAAAATTAGGATTTCATTTTTATTATTCAATAGAATTTATTATTTTGATGATTCATTGCCTGATCATATTATTGGGATTGATATTGTTTCTATTAGTTACTATTGTGCTAGGTTTTACTTCTTGCTGAAATCAGATCATAATGTATTGAATAATAAAGATCATAAATAAATATGTCTATTTATAGAATTAATATTATTAGTTGAATATTTTTTAGACAATGTTGTTATAGTATTTTTTATATTTATTGATTCTTTATTGGTTGTACATTAATTTTTTAATGATATAATTATGATTTACAACCAAACATATTTATTTATAATATTATAGACCCTAATGTATTTATATTAAAACCCAATTCTATTTTAGTTTGAATATGACGGTGGGGATATTTGGATGATGTCTTCGTGGAGGCTTGATATTGTTTATTATGGGATAATATTGATAGTGCAGGAAAGAGTTGTAATGGTATTAGGATGGCTAGATTGAGTTGGAATCCCTTCTTGGATTCTGTTTTAATTTATGTTATATTTTTTCTTCATTACATTATGGGAATATCCTTCCATGAAATAGAAATAGTTTTATCTTATTTCCCAAAATCATGGAATGTAAGTTAACAGACTAAATGTTTAAATGGGGATGAATCATAATATATCATGTATATTGATATTGAAATATCAATTTTGGTAAAAAAAATACATTTTTTTAAACGAATAATGTAAGTATTAAACCAGGTTTGATGATATAACATTATTAAATTATTGGTAATTCATTTAAAGTAAATAAATGGTGACAATATAAACATTGATGCCATTTTCCTAGAAAATTATTGTCTATCTAGTCCCTAGTTTGGGTAGATGGGTTGTATTATGGAATGTTTTATATAGTTTGGGTCTTATGTAGAATAGTTTCCCTTAAAATGGTTATGTGATGTATTATTCAACATCTTATAATACTTCATATTATCCACTAACTGAGTCCAATTGGGGGACCAATGCTAATATATTTCATTGGGTTCTTAGTTTATTCCCAATATATAGGTTTTTAAGGATATGGATGGCTGAAAACTCCTATAACACTGATCACTCTTCCTAATATAGTATTTATATAGTATGACAACCATGTTCTTTATTACACACTAAAACATGATTTATTACATAAACTTCACTTGATACAACATTGAATATCTCGAGGTATAGTGACTTTGGTGATTAAGATCATTTCATAACAACTTAAAACATGAAATAAAACATCTTTATAGAAAAATTCCTTTACATGACCACTACATTCCCTCGTACATAGCATTGCATGGGATAACATGAGGAAATGCATAAGAAAAGTGTGAGCTATAAAACCCAGTAAGGGAATAGACATGGAATAAAATGAGGAATACAATACATGTTATAAAATAGGAATATCAATGGAGAACAAGAGAAAAATGAACATAAATGCATGATAATTGTTGATAATCATAACATGAAAATTTGGCAACAACACTTAACAAGGAATTAGCATGAGCTGAGGCCCATTGCACATGGAGCATGAGTAAACCCTCATTTCTAATGAAGCACAAGTAAACCCTCATTTGAATTGAATTAGAATGAGTTAACACTCATTGAACATGAAGTATCATTATAATATACTTTACCAAATGCATTGGAGCACTATTAGGGCACACCCTCTTTAAACATTTCATTTCATGCATAATTGTACCACATGGATCATAAAACATAGATTCATACAAAATCATCATTTATTCCAGGATAAAGGAATGTGGAATTCATAAATTAACCTATATAATCAATAATTAAATTTTCATAAAGGTGAATTCCCTTGATAGAGAAATGGGCATGGTATTCACTACACAATGACTTTGGCTTGGAAAAATGTTGTGCAATTTCAACAGCATAACGACATGACATAAGAATTAATAAAAATTTTGATGAGAGAGAAAGGGGTGTATCATAATATTTACATTAAATGGATAGTTAGGGGGTCATATAGATACATGTACCAGCAATTTAAAAGAAATTTATATTCATGATACAAAAGAATTTCTTGAATGTAAATGAGGAGCGAGAAATTCCTTTTGGAATACCAGCATATTAATGGATGTACATGGGTGACATTAATGAGGGAGAAATGGGTCTCCCATCATCCAAACATAAAGTGGGAAGTATGGGGGAGGTGAGAAATGATACCCCAACACTTGTAATTAAAAACAAAAGGGAATAACAACTTAAATAAAATTGGTGAAAAATGAGAAAGGAAGAAATCCATTACATGGAAGTGTGATCCCAAAAGAATGAGAGAGGCTTGAGAGAGGCTTCGTGGGATGATTTTAGAGAGAGTAGGGCAGGGTTTGGTCAAAATACAAAGGCTTTGAGTGAAGAGGAAGTGAGAGCATGGGTGGGTTTATATAGGAAAGGAGAGGGAATTCTTTATTATTTTGGTTTGAGACACCTCACATTAAACTAATCAAAACCACAAACCAGACCGTGGTTTTTTCCAAAGAGGAGTGGAAAACAATATTTTATGAGGCCAATGTCCTAAATTCTTAAAATAATTGGGTTTATTATGTGGAGGTGAGTCACACTCTCAAGGAAAAAATTTAGAAAGACAAAATGTTTTATATATTTTGGAGGGTTCACTAATGCTTTAAAAAAAATTAAACAAATCTAAAATCACATTATTTTAATAGTAAAAAGCATATTGGCCAAACCTAATGTTTATATTAATTTATTATGTCAGTATTGGGTAATTATGATGTCATAAAACACATTATATATTTAAACGATATTTAATTTTTACCCAAAAATTTGACTATCTCAGAAAATTATGAAAAATTCACCATTTGATAATTTCTATGTCCAGATTAAAATAATAATATTAATTTTATCTAAATAATTTTATAAATATGTGAATTTTTACTTTTAAAATAAAAACCGTCATTTATTAAAATTAATGGGGTTTGACAAAAACTTATTTCAAAACATAATAAAAATTACAATTATATTCATAAGAATTGTATGAACATTTATATTTAATAAAAATTAATTTATTAATAATATTTTATTAAAATATTATTTAATTCAAAAATCCATCAATTCATCCAAATAGATTTCTTATTTGAATATGAACTAAAAATACTATTTGTTCT
Source organism: Viscum album (assembly GCA_963277665.1). NCBI lineage: Eukaryota > Viridiplantae > Streptophyta > Magnoliopsida > Santalales > Viscaceae > Viscum > Viscum album. The sequence goes on from OY728128.1 coordinate 616,425,130, forward strand.
TTAGAAACTATTTACAAAGTAACAATAAAGAGAATGTATATTCTTTATGCAAGAATAATATACATAGTCAAAGTGATGGGTTCTACTTACATAACCCCTTATAACACTGACATAAAACTGAAGGGTATGATGTGACATGGTGATAAACTCTTGGGGTGGCTGGGATAACATCGCTCAGGTGGTAATCTCTATTAACTTCCACTTCTCCCATAGTCAGTTCTGCTCAATCTTGACGTATTCAAGCTCAGCTTGGGATTGGTTAAGAGAAAATCCCAATGATTCCACCTCCATTCTGAGCTCAGACAAATGGAATTCATATTTTGAAAGTAAACATGATAAGGTCATCGCTTCTTTTTTCTGAGTAAATTGGATTTGCTAAAGCCCTATATTTATACTAATCATAAGATCATTGTTCAATATTTATACTAGAAACAATCATAATTCTTAATGTTATTTTAATAACCAGATCATAGTACCAAAAAAATGCATTCATTTTACATAACCATAAGAAGACATTTAAATAGACCAAGAGGAATTTTCATTAATGAAAGTTTAGATCATTACAATCTCCCCCCCTAATAAATTTCAAATTCGAAATTTCCTATTCCCATACTAAAACAGATGTGGGTAACGTTGCTTCATCACTTCTTCTGATTCCCGCATTACTTTTTCAAACTTGTAGTTTTTCCACAACACCTTGACGAGGGGCAATGTCTTATGTCATATAACGTTTTCTCTACGATATAAGATCATCACTAGTTTCTCATCATAAGATTGATCATCCCCTAACTGTACTACCTATGAAGAGAGTACATGTGAAGGGTCTGGTATGAACTTCCTTAATAGGGATAGATAAAATACATCATGTACTTTGGCCATGGTAGGTGAATGTTCTAGTTGATAGGCCACAACCTCGACACAATCAAGAATCTCGATGGGGCCAATGTACCTAGGACTTAACTTCCCTCTATTTCCAAACCTCATGAAATTCTTCCACAGAGATATGCGTAGAAATATCATGTCTCTAACTTTAAACTCAAGGTCTCATCGATGGTTATCTGCATAACTCTTCTGTCGACTCTGGGCTGCCTTGATATGCTGTTGAATGGTTTTCACCTTCTCTACCATTTCTTCGACCATTTCTAGTCCAAGAAGCTTATGCTCACTGACTTCATCCGAATATTCCAGTGTTACACATATCATCCCATATAGGGCTTTATAAGGTGCAATTTAGATGCTTGATTGGAAACTATTATTGTAGGAGAATTTAACCAATGGAATATGTTGGTCCCACCCTCCTTTGAATTCCATAGAACATGATCTTAACATATCCTCCACTGTCTGAATAGTTTTCTCCGATTGGCCATCCCTTTGAGTATGATAGGCCGTATGGATGTTCAGTTCAGTATCCAGATCTTGTTGGGTAACACCCCAAGATTTCTTGGTCCGTTATCTCTTCAAATTAATTCAATAACTTGTACTATACACAACACTAAGTTTGAGAGACCATGACTTACCATACTAGCCATACAAAAAAATTTATTAAAAATATTAACTGGATTGTGAATTTTATATACTCCATATAATTTTAACTTATGTATTATGTGTTTCTTAGAAATATTATAAGAACAAATACAATTTTTCAGATAAAAATGTATTTTTCAAAAAATGCAATTTTACCACCTTTATATAGAGAACCCTTTTTAAATCCAATATTTGACACTTTTACATATTGAATTTGACAAAATAATTTTCTTTCTTATTATAAGTACATCAAAATTTACTTTGGATGAACTTTTGGTATTTTTCTAATAATATTCATTTTTTTATGAATGGTGAAAAATACAGTATTTTAATTCAAAACATCCTTTTAATATAATCTTTTTATATGGTTAGATTATCTCTTTAATTGGTTTTGAAGTGTTATTAGATTATATTTTTACCATTTAATCAAATTTTAGTTGTTGTAAGTAATTTCACTTTAAAATTGAACAAAAACAAGAGTTAATATTTTGATGGTTAATATTTCTTAAAAACACGCTTTTTTGTTTTGACCACGAGAATTGATTTTAAATTAATTAATCCAAATTATATGTTTTTAATTTGATAAAATAGAAATAATTTTTGATTTTTTAATATGAAATATAGATTAGGCTGATTTTTGGGTGTTTTTCTGAAAAACATCAATTTTTTATGAATAGTGAAACCACTATGTAGTAGTTAAAAATATGAAATTTTCATTTAAATGAAATTTTACCGCTTCTGAAAATTTAATTTCAAGAATCCTAAATACATTTTTGTTATTAGTATGTAAAATTTGGTTCCATAAGATGAAAATAATTTTTTTTGAGTAGTATCTTTTGACTTTTACTTATAGCAGTTAAAGGTAAATAAGGTAATTCAAGGTAAAAAGAATATTCTAATAATACATAATTAACTAAACACTTGTCCTAACCTTATTATATGGGTCATGGACGACCATGGGCATATTTGGGTCTATTTTGGGACCCCACAGAGCCACTTGATAATGACACTTTATATTAATTAATTTTAAGTAAATACAAAAATGACTTAAACATATATCTTTTAGTAAATAAATTTTTACATGGGGTTATATAAGATATCTATTCGACTATAAATATTCATTAGAAAGATAAAAATATTTCCTACATCATGGTATTTTTTATATAATTTTTAGTCATCAAATAAATAAAATTATTTATGATACAATAATGATGTAGTATTTATCTCATTAATGAATGATTTAAATAAATAAGATTGTAAAGATTAAAAAAATATCCAAAACCTATCCAACTATTATTGGATGATTTTATTTAAACTATGAGTCATTATATAATCTAATATAATTATTTTTGGTCCTTTATAAATAGAAAATAATTATATAATAAAATAATATTTTCACAGTTTCCTAAAGATCCGTTCCTCCCCCTTATAAAAATCCCTAACCTCTAACCAATTACTCACACCTCTAAAGCCCCTTGGCTCGTCCATAATCTACCCAAATAATCTCTAAATATCCCTCCATTACACCTATAAGCCTTACCTTAGTAATAATTCAGTCCATGAAATCCTTTTGGTTTAAACCAAAGGGAGTAACCAAATTTTAAGGTAATGTCTTCCCTAAAGTTCTCTTCTTTTATTTTACTTATCCAACCCCCTAAACTCTTTTTATTAGTTTAATTTATAAAAAAATCAGTATCCTTAATATAATAGTTTGTTTTTATGATAATTATTATAGATACACTTACACAAACCTCCATATAATGGGAAAAGAACATACTGTTTCTGTGGACGGTGAACTACTGCCTCACGAAACGACGTTTGTTCAATTATCTCCTACCACCTCTTATAATGGCCATTATGATGGATATTTATTTATATATTATATATATTATGTTTATTATTTCTATATCATTCTATAATTTTCATTTAAAAACCATCCTTTATGCTTTCCAATATGTGTGAACATGATAATTTTATTTGCGGAAGTGCGGACTACCGCCCCCTCAAGGTGATGAGATTCGTTCATTAGATACATGGAATGTATAAGGGATGGAGTTAATTAAATTATGTAACACATATATCAAATGATATTATACTGGAATTATAATATACCTATGTGTCATTAATTTTTGATTTCATTAAATATGAAATAGAAATGAAAGTAGCGTTCATGCATACGTACGACTTACCGTCTCCATGAACGGTGAATTTCATTTCCTATCTCAAAATATCATGAAATAATTATAAATAAATAAATATATATACAGGATTTATATGATATATATGATATTTAAATAATTAATATGATACTAAAGATAATATAATTTTTACCACATGGACAATTTGTAATTATAACAAGTTCATTTTTGACTCAAGTACCAAATATCGACCAAACGACCATTATTAACTTAAATGATTACATAATGTTTATAACATGGTAATAAGTGATAAAAATGGAATAATAAACTTGAAAAAAGATCTTAATAACCGTGAAAAAGGATCTTAAGGAAGTAGAAATTATCTTTAGTTTATTATTTAGGAGATTAAAGAACGAATGAGTCAAGTCGGACACGAGGTAAGTGGTTTCTTACTCAATTTTAATTCCATGAGATTTCCATTGTTTAACACTTATTTATTGCATGTGGTGTATTTTGTAATGACATTTGATATATATTATCATGATTCTCTTTATATTCATAGTATTCTATGATTCATTTGGTGGTTATTAACTTTTTTTCATACGACTCGATTGATTACAACGTGGTAAGGGGTTTTAATATCGCTTCTTATTCATGTGAGATTCATGCTATATTGCCACTATTTCCTTTTATGCGGTGTATGTACTACCCATGATTGTATTATTTGTGTAATATAATTTAATTTATTGGTATTTAAATCTTCATTATATTATACTTCTTTCATGGATTGTATGTTTCGTATGTTACGAAATCGGTAAGGAAATTTCAAATTTCAATTTCCACTCATTGGGATTTACGCATACTTTATTGATTACATTACTCCAAGATTATGTGTGAAATCACTATTTGTTTACTAATTTAGTAATTTACACTCTACTTTTTTTGGATATATGTTTGATACACATAATCACCCCATTGATAAATTCTCAAGTCATCGATATAATCTTGATAAGAGAAATTTTAACTCAATTTCAATTCTTTGAGTTAAACATCCATGTCATTGGTGTTGTTTTTACAAGAATATGTGTGAATGTACTATGATTAATTTACACTGAATATAAAAACATATTGAGTGTATTTTTATTTTTCAAAAATAATTATGTCATTGATTTATCCTTAACCAAAAGATACAGTCTTTATAAAAGAAAAATAATCTCAACTTACATTCCATTGAGACTTCTTTTTTGTTATGCACAAATTCAATTTTATTTAGTGTATATACTATTATTTGACACAGTATATCATGTATCCCTTTATTTTCATGATATTATAAATTTTTTATTACCTAAATTAAGAATCTCTCATTTGTTTAGGAACTCTAACTAAAATATCATTTTAAATGTTTTAAAAATTTATTCTTCTAAATCTTTCTTATTAATGTCCATGTTTTAAAAATGATTTTAAGGTTTTAAAATTCAAATTACTTTTAAAAGTCTCAAAGTGGAATGGGACACTTTGATTCAAAAATATATTTTAAACAACTTCTTGATAAATATTGATACATTTAAATGTTTTCACGAAAAATGATATTTCTCTCAAAGATTTTTACCGATCATTTTCAACTACGTCAACATCCTTTATGGGATATTATTCTTGATCGAGGTTGATTTATTATGATACAAATCTTTCATACTGTATTGAATGTTTTTTGATATGTTTGACTATGAATGTGTTATTTTTATACCATTCATGGTTTTTGGATAAAGTATTGACATTTCGTATACTAGTTTTAATATGAGTTTTTATGTTATGTTTTAAACCTTTACATATGAGGAATGCATTGGATTCAGTAATTGATGGGTGGAACACTCTATAGCTCCTCGATGCCTAGTAGGTGTCAGGAAATAAACTAGTGTCTTGGCACAAGGCCTTGACTATGTGATTATGATGTCTAGAATTATGAATTCCATTATTATGAAAGTGACTATTGATATTGTATGTAATTATTTGACTAGTAGAATATTCATGTGAATAAGTAAATGAAATTATTTGCTTTTATCTTTTCCATATTATGCAGAATTTGAAGTTTAAAAGGCTTTTGTTTTATTCTTATACATTGCCTTAAATGTATATGCTTATTTATTAAAGTTTCCGCTATATTATTATCCTTATTGAGCATCTGCTCTCACCCCTTTCTATGTTTTATTTTTCCCAGGATGTGAAGAAGTATTTTATTGTTGACCAGCAGGGATAATATAAGGATATACGTGTTTCTAAAATGTAGAAAAATGTAGTTTATGTTTTTATTTTATGATGTAATGTAAAACTTATGAGTGTATCTAGTACTTCCAAGGCTACTAATCTGATCAGTCTTTCGGGACATGATTCGTTGTATCCTACTAATGTTATGTTATAATACGCTGACTCTGGGTAAATGGGGTCTGAGTGTTACAGTTGGTATCAGAGGATGTTTAGTACAAACCTTGGAATCTATATTTAGAAAAATCCTGTTTAGAGAACATTACCCTAAGATAGACTTTGAGGATTAGTATAGAATAACTTCTTAGAATATTGGTACTATAGAGATTTTGTGAGTTTTCCAAGCAATACATCGTAGTCTGGATACATGCAGGTTGATACGACTCTAGCACAGATGTATCTAATGGAAAAACCCAAAAACACTACATTGAGCTAGACTCGAATGGGAACTGGTGCACGACAACGGGCCTTGCTGCACTCTTGGTTACGACACTCCCAGGGGATTTTCTTAGGACAATTCACATTTTCTTCACAAACCAATTTGATAGATTTTAATATAAGATGAGAATAAATATCCTTGGTTAATTCTAAGGTATTTTAGATTGAAAATAATGTGTTATGATATTCTATAAATTATTTTATAACTCACACTATGCTTTCTTGTGTTAGTAAATGGTTGGATTCCAAGAAATTCATAGTAACATTGAACATGATGTATAAGGGGGGAAATTGGTGGATATGAACAAAGAATTGGAATGTTGATAGAAGTAAAAGATATTGTGTTCATGCTGAATCAGTTTTCCAAAAATATGATCAATAACATATATATTAACCAACTCTCGGACTCAACAAAGAAGTGAAAGGAGGTGAATGATAAGAGATCCAGTTGTGGATACCATGGAGAAAATAAAGCTCAATTTCTATCATGCAGGAAATGTGGAAGGAGACACCTAGGGAAGTGTCTCAATGGAACAAATAAATGCTTTATGTGTTGGAAAGAAGGACAAAAAGTAAAGAATTGCTGAAGAAAAATGAATATTACTATGGAAGAAAATAAAAATGATCCTAAGAATCCAAATACAGTCATTTTCCATAAATGTAAGGGACTTTATCATTACCTGATTCAATGCCCTATTCTATAGGATAACCTCTAAGTCAAGTAAGAACCTATTTGGAAATAAATGGATGGATAAATATTTAAAAGTATGGTATTACTTTGGAAGACTATTCTCTTGTATGTGTAACCATGTAGTTTGTTAAGTGAAAATACTATTCGAGGAAAAAATGTCTTTTATTTTGTAGATATAGATCTAAATAACCATTTGGGTTTAAATGATCATGAATTTGAGGCAATTATAGGTTATTAATGTTTAGGACGAAAATGCAAGATATGAGATACCATTTATGGTTAAAAAATGATAGGGTTATTTTTGAAAAGTTTAACGCATTTTTTGGAATATTATACAAATATATAGTTTTTGAAAAAGGACAACATGCAGACCGTGTGACAACCCATTGCGTCAGACAAGGCTGTGGAAATCGAACCCACAGCCAAAGTGCAATAGGGATTTATTGTTTACCACAGGACTACGTGAGGTACCTGGTTAGTATGACTAATTCTTTTTAGTTAAATGATTTTATGGATCATGAATATGTTGATTTTTGGAAATTACAATTTATCCTTAGTAGAGGAAAATGATTTGGTGATTAAGTGATAAACTTTTTTTTGGAAGATGTTCGCTCTTTTGGTATCACTATATGCCTAAGAAAAATAGAATACTGTGTGATTTAATTTGATGAGTAATGTTGGGTTTTTATCTATGTTTTTATTGTGGATTTATAGTGATTTGGGTTATTAATGTAAATGATTTACCTATCATAGAGAATATGCAACAAGGTTAATTACTTTTAAGTATGTATCTTTAAGAGTAGTCGATGTTATTTGGAGATAAAATTTAAAGTGGAAGACTACATAATGAAATTATTCTGAGTTTTGGGTTTCAATATTAGTTGGGATTATATTGAAATATTTTATGGACAATTGTTTATTGAATAGTATTTATTGAACTTTGGGTATTTTTGGTTTAATTTTAGAAATTAAGATTAGTATTTCTTTCTCTAAAAGACTATCCTTTTTAGGGATCATCTGATATTTTACTAACCAGTTAGGTTTCGGTTAGTCTATAAAGAAAAGGAAAATATATAGTTCATCCTTTGTGAATTATGTGATTCTCTATAAGTTAATTCTAGAACATCAGGTGTGACCATGTCTTCTTGAATACTCGTCGTTTGGAGTAAAATATGAGTTTGTGTTAAGAATTAGATGAAGGATGAAACTCTACTTGTAAAGTATACTTTTTTTCTCTTATTCTATGAATAAATTAATTATTAAACATTAGGGAAGGGATCTTATAACTAAAAATGTATTATCGTAAAGCTTTATGTTTTGTTGGACCGATGATATTTTAAATCATCATTGATTGATGGCTTTGAGGCCCTCAATTTTACACTTGTTTGTGATTGATGACCTCAAGCACTCCCTATAAATATTTACATTTTCCTCCAATTATGTGTCTCTAATTCGCACCAATTTTCTCCTAATTTATATCATAATGTGGTTGTGAATTTTTCATTCCTTTTCCCTCTTATTAATACTAAATTTTATTAACACAATTTCTGATGTGGTTTTTCCCCAAAGGTATTTTTTCTATTTTTAACCTTTTATTTTCGAAGAAAATTTTCAAATTGTGAGGATGAAATTTGTTGAAGGAGGGGAGAATGTAACACCCCATGATTTCTTGGTATGTTATCTCTTCGAAGTAATTCAATAACTTGTACTATACACAACACTAAGGTCGAGCGCACCACGACTTACCAAACTTGCCATCGAAAAAACATTTATGAATAGTATTAACTGGATTTTGAATTTTATATACTCCATATAATTTTGACTTATGTATTATCTATTTCTTAGACATATTATATTAACAAATACAATTTTTTAGATAAAAAATGTATTTTTCAAAAAATAAAATTTTACTACCTTTTAATGGAGAAAACATTTTAAATCCAATATTTGACACTTTTACATATTCAATTTGACAAAATAATATTCTTTTTTAGATTCGGGACATCAAAATTTACTTTGGATGAAATTTTGGTATTTTTCTAATAATTTTCATTTTTTATGAATAGTGAGAAATACTGTATTTTACTTCAAAATGGTCTTTTAATATAATTTATTTATATGGTTATATTATCTTTTTAGTTTGTTTTTATGTGTAATTAGATCATATTTTTACCATTTAATCCAATGTTGGTTGTTGGAAGTAATTTCACTTTAAAATTGAACATAAACAAGTGTCAATCTTTTGATAGTTAATATTTCTTAAAAACACGCTTTTTGTTTTGACAACGATAATTAATATTAAATTAATTAATCCAACTACTATGTTTTGAATTTGGTAAAATAGTAATCGTTTTAGAATTTGCAATATAAAATATTTCTTACGCTGAATTTTGGGAATTTTTCGGGAAAACGTAAATGTTTGATGAATAGTGAAACCACTATGTAGTAGTTAAAGATATGAATTTTTCTTTTAAATGATATTTTACTGGTTTTGTGAATTGAATTTCAAAAATCCGACATACATGGCTATTATTAGTAAGTAAATTTTGGTTTAATAAGATGAAAATAATTTTTGGTGAATAGTAACTTTGGACTTTTATTTACCTCGGTTAAAGGTAAATAGGGTAATTCAAGGTAAAAATAATATGCTAATAATACAAAATTAACTTAACACTTGTCCTAACATTATTGGATGAGTTATGGCTGACCATGGGCATCTTTGGGTCGATTTTGGGACCCCATGGATCCTCTTTAGAGTGATAATGACACTTTATATTAATTAATTTTAAGTAAAGACAAAAATGACTTAAACAAAGATATTTTAGTAAATCAATTTTTAGATGGGGTTATATAAGTTATCTTTTCAACTATAAATATTCATTAGTAAGATAAGAGGATTTAATAGATCATGGTAATTTTTTATAATATTTAGACATCAAAAAATATAAATTATTTATGACACAATAATGATGTAGTGTTTACGTCATTAATGAATGATTTAAATAAATAAGATTATAAAGATTAAAAAAATATTCAAAACCTATACAATTCTTATTGGATGATTTTATTTATACCATTAGTCATATTATCATTGACTATAATAACTTTTTTACCTTTAGAAACTTAAAATAATTATATAATAAAATTATATTTTCACACTTTCCTAAAGAGCCCCTCCTCCCCCATATAAAAAGCCCTCACCACTAACCCATTAATCACACCTCTCAAGCCCCTTGGATCATACAAACTCTACCCAAATACACTCTAAAGATCCTGACCTTCCATCTATATGCCTTTCATTATGTAGAAGGCACTTTAATAAATCCTTTTGGTTCAAACCAAAGGGAGTTACCTATTTTTAATGTAACGTCTTCCCTAAAGTTCTCTTCTTTTATTTTACTTCTACAACCCACTAAACTATTTTTATTACTTTATTTTATAACCACAACAGTATCCTCAATGTACTAAGTTTTTTTATGAGAAGGGTTTGAGCAACACTTACACACACTTCCATCTAATGGGAAAAGAACATACTGTTTCTGTGGATGGCGAACTACTGCCTCACGAAATGATGATTGTTCAATTATCTCCTACCATCTCTTATGGTGGCCATTATGATGGAACTGTATTTATATATTATATATATTATGTTTATTTTTTCTCTATTCTTATGTAATTTTCATTTACAAGCACACCTTTTTTTTGTAATATGTGTGAACACAATAATTTCATTTAAGGAAGTGCGGACTACCGCCCCCTCAAGGTGATATGATTCGTTCATGACATACATGGAACGTATAAAATATGGAGTTAATTATATTATGTATCTCAAATATCATATGATATTATACTTAAATTATAATATATCTAAGTATCATTATGTTTTCATTTCATTAAATATGAAATAGAAATGAAAGTAGCGTTCATGGGTACGTATGGCTTACCGTCTCCCTAAATGGTGCATTTCATTTCTTATCTCCAAATATCATGAAATAATTGTAAATATATATATACATACTAAATATATATGATATATATGATATTTAAATTATGAATATGATACTAGAGATAATAGACTTTTCACCACATGGGAAATTTGTAATTATAACAAGTTCATTTTTTACTCAAGTACCAAATATCGACAAAACGACCATTATTTACTTAAATGATTACGTAATTTTTATAACATGGTAATAAGTGATATAAAAGGAATAATAAACTTAAAAAAGTTTCTTAATCAAGTTGAAATTAACTTTAGTTTATTATTCAGGAGACTAAATAATGAACGATTCAAGTCGGACCCGAGGTAATGGGTTTCTTATCTCATTTTTAATTCCGTGAGATTTCCATTGTTCGCCACTTATTTATTTAATGTGGTGTATTTTTTACTGATATTTGATATATATTATCATGATTATTTTTATATTAGTGATATTTTGTGATTCATTTGGTGGTTATTATCTTTTGTTCATACGAATCTATTGATTACAACGTGGTAAGGGGTTTTCATCTCACTTCTTATTCGTGTGAGATTCATGCTATATTGCCACTATTTCCTTTTGTGTGGTGTATGTACTGACCATGATTGTATTATTTGTGTAATATAATATAATTTATGGGTTTTTACATATTGATTGGATGATACTTCTTTCATGGGGTGTTTGTTTCGTAAGTTACCAAATCGGTAAGGAAATTTCAAATTTTAACTTCCACTCATTGGGATTTACACATACTTCATTGATTACATTACTCCATGATTTTGTGTGAAATCACTATTTATTTAATAATGTTGAAATTTAAACACCTCTTTTTGTGGATATAATTTTGATACACATAATCACTCCATTTATAAATTCTCAAGTCATCCATATAAACTTGATAAGAGAAATTTTATCTCAATTTATATTCTTTGAGTTAAACATCCAAGTCATTGGTGTGGTTTTTACAGGAATATGTGTGAATGTACTCTGATTGATTTACACTGAATATCCAATCATATTGAGTTTATTTATATTTTTCACACATAATTATGTCATTGATTTATCCTTAACCTAAGGATATGGTCTTTATAAAGGAATTCATCTGAACTTACATTCCATTGAGACTTGTTTGTTGTTATGCGCCAATTCACTTTTATTTGGTGTATATAATGTAATTTGAAATAGTTTATCATGGATCCCATTATTCTAATGATATTATAATGTTTTTATTACCTCAATTAAGCATCTCTAATTTGTTTAGAAACTCTAAATAAAATATCATTTTAATTGTTTCAAAAATTTATTCTTCTAAATCTTTCTCATTAATATCCATGTTTTAAAAATGGGTTTAAGGTTTTATTTATATGGAAATTAATGTTTTAAAATTGAAATTTCTTTTAAAAGTTTCAAATTGGTATGGGACACTTTGATTCAGAAATCTATTTTAAACAACTTCTTGATAAATAGTGAGACATTTAAATGTTTTCATGAAAAAGAGATATTTCTCTCAATGATTTTTACTGATCATTTTCAACTACATCAACATCCTTTAAGGGATATTATTCTTGATCGGTGTTGATATATTATGAGAAAAATATTTTATACTGTATTGAATGTTTTGTGATATGTTTGACTATGGATATGTTCTTTTTATACCATTCATGGTTTATAGATGAAGTATTGACATTTCGTTTGCTTGTTTTTATACGAATGTTTATGTTATGATTACACCTTTACATATGAGTAATTAATTGGACTTAGTAATTGACAGGTGGATCCCACTATATCTCCTTGATGCATCGGTTGGTCTCATGAGAGAAACTAGTGTCTTGGCACAAGGCCTCGATAAAATCTTATTGGCAGTCTTGGCACAAGGCCTTGACTATGTGGTTATGAAGTTTGGCATTATGCATTCCATCGTTAAGAAAGTTGATATTTATATTGAATGTGATTATTCGACTAATATAATTTGCATGTGAATAATTAAATGGAATTATTTGATTTTATATTTGCTTTATTACGTTGAATTTCAAGTTTAAAAGTCTTTTGTTTTAGTCTTATACATTGCCTTAAATTTTTATGCTTATTTATGAACATTTCTGCTATATTGTTATCCTTACTGAACATCTAAGCTCACCCCTTTCTATGTTTTATTTGTCCTAGGATATGAAGAAGTATTTTATGGTTGACCTACAGGGATAGGTTAAGAATATAAATGTGTTTAAAAAGGGGAAAAAATGTTGTTGATGTTTTTATTTCATGATGTAATGTAAAACATATTAGTATATGTAGTACATCCAAGGATACTAAACTAGTTGGTATTTTGGGACATGATTCCTTGCATGATGCCAATGTTATGTTATAATTCACCAAATCTGGGTAGCTGGGGTTGGGGAGTTACATGTTGAAGACTCTTCCAAAACATAGAGGTGAATATTGGATCCTGATCAGATACAATAGACATTGGTACTCTGTGCAACCTTACCACTTCCCTGATATATATCCATGTCAGTTGATCCAATGAGAAATCCTCCTAAATTACAATGATGTGTGCAGAATTTGTAAGATGATACACAACACCCCATATTTCATTGTTTCATTTGGATGTCTTCGGAAGTCTGGAGAGAAAGTCCATTGTGATGCTCTCCCATTTCCATGCTGGTATGGGAAATGATTGCATCATCCCCTTAGGCTTCTGCCTCTCTGCCTTCACTTTCTGAAACACCAGGCACATTGATGTACTCTCATCGATCTCCTTCTTCATATTACCCCACCAATAATGCTCTTGGAGATCTCGATACATCTTTTTGTTTCATAGGTGAATAAAGAAATTCAAACTATGTGCATCATCCAAAAGTTCCTTCTTAAGCTCCAGACTTGATGGAAGACATAGTATTTTTCCAAATCTCACAATTCATTATTTATTAACATCGAACTCCGAGGATTTCCCTTTTCTGATATATTCCACTTTCTTCTAAACTCCCACATCATCATTTTTTGAATCCTTTAACCTTTCCAAAAGAGTCAGTTGAGAAATCATTTGTGAAAGGATTGATGATGTTCCCTTCTTTGTGATTCCCATGTCTATCTTTATCAAATATAAGAAGATTAGATCCTTTTAAATTCTCATCAATTATTGAATCACTGGGTCCTTTATAATTATAGAATTTTCCACCTTGTTCGCTTTTCCAGGGTGGTAATGGATTAAGGATTCATAGTCTTTGATCCATTCTAACTATCTTCGTTGGTGCATTTTCAACTCTTTTTGTGTGAATATATACTTGAGGCTTTTGTTGTACATATATATTTCACACTTCTCCCCAAAGAGATAATGCCACCAAATTTTTTAAGTGAAGATCACTATAGAAAACTCCATATCATGTGTTGGATAATTCTGCTCATGAACTTTCAATTTCTTTGAAGTATAAGAAATGTCATTGTCATTTTGCATCAACACACATCCTAGGCACTTCTTTGTAGAATCACTGAATACCACAAAAAGTTCTCCACTTGTGGGTAATGTAGTAATGAGCACAATTATATGCTTCCTTTTCAACCCCTTGAAACATTTTTCAAATTCATCACTCCAAGAAAACGTTTCATCCCTTTAGAGTTTGCTGGGTAAGAGGGTTGGAAAATCATGAGAAATTTCTCACAAATCGTCGATAATATCTAGCTAACCCCAAGAACCCATATATATCCTTTACCCATGTTGGAATTATCCATCCCTCTATTGTATTTTTCTTGGAGGGATCCACAAATATCCCACTGAATATGATGATATGGCCCAAGAATGAAACCTCCTTCAACCAGAACTAACACTTGATATAATTTGCATAAAGCTTATACTTTCACAAGGTCTATTGTATAGTTTATATATTATCCTCATGATACTCCTTGGTTTTCGAGTATATTAGAATATCATGTATAAATACTACCACAAATTTGTCGAGGTAATCTCTAAAGACTCTATTGATCAAGTCCATGATGATTTCTAGAGCAATAGTGAGTCTGAAATGAATTACTATGAATTCATAGTGCCCATATCTTGTACATTAATCATACTTGGAGATATCTTCCTTCTTCACCCTTACATGATAATATCCTGACCACAAATCAATATTGGTTAAGTATTGTGCTCCATGTAGCTAATCAAATAATTCATCAATTCTTTGGAGATGATACTTGTTCTTTATCATGATTTTTTAAGCTCACGATAATCGATGAAAAGGAGCATTGACCCATCCTTCTTCTTGATGTAGAGGACTTGTGAACCCCATGGTGAATCACTTGGGTGTATAAACCTTTTATCCATATTCTCCTTCAGTTATTTCCTCAGCTTCTCAAGCTCCACAAAAACCATTCTATATAGAGTCTTGGATATTGGAAATGCCCCAGTTATAAGATCAATTGAGAATTAGACATCCCTTCTAGGAGAAAGACCATGAAATTCCTCGGGAAACACTTCAGTGAATTCCCTCATAATAGACATGTGGTCAAGGATTGTTGCCTCCTTAGACTCAATCATCTGATCCAGATACACATGCTACTGGGGCAGTAATATCCACACATGAGATGATGGAGCTAAAAAGGATTTATCTTCCTCTTTTCACTTGTAGTGAATTTGGGGTCGATTCTCCACATGAAGAGTGTTTTCCCTCTCATGACAATTTATGTTGTCTCTATATAAGGAAATCCAATCCATTCTACGAATTGCATCAAATTACGCAAAAGAGAGTTTGAAGAGGTTCACCCAGAAGTTCAATCCACCAATTAAGACAGGGGAGGAGTTATATTCATGGGATGCAATGATTTCTTCATTTCCCGTACTCACTGACATCTTTACTTACATGATATGTGTTGGTGTTGGGATTTTTCTACTATGATTTTGGGATATAAAAGAATGCATAGAACTATGGATGATAAACCCACCTTTCAATTTTGGATTTTGGTTCTACTTATTTACTTTATCCAAAACAACTAAGGGAAGATAACTATTAAACACCTAAAGGGTAATCCGAGGAGAAAAACAGATGACTTATAAATTACTCTTATTTCCTTAACTTATGAATCTATTGGATTCAATCCATGTTATCCAAGATATACTTTCTATCATATATTCTTAGGGGAATTTTATTTAAATTCCCTTAATAATGGTTCATACTTATCTTATTAATTTACCAAAGCGTATCCTCCAGGAGTGTAATAACCAAGAGTGAAGCAAGGCCTGATTTCATGTACCAAGATACCTTGGGTCAATCCCAAAACTCCATGTTAGGGTCTTCACTCCTAGGAACATCTGTGCTAGAGACGCCTCTACCTGCTCATATCCAGAAAGAGATGTATTTTCTTTATAAACCACTCACTCAATACCAACCACAACCTAGGGAAATTTTTATTATACTTAGTCTTGTCTCTAAGGATTCACTAGGGTTTTCTAATACTAATCACAAAAAATAAAAAAAACCTATCCTCTGATACCAACTATGACAACCCTACTCTTTATTACCCACTAAAACATGATTTATTACATAAACATCACTTGATACAAAATAGAATATGAAGAGGTATAGTGTCATTGGGGATTATGATCTTTACATAACTACTTAAAAAAATGAAATACAACATATTTATTGAAAACATCATTTACATGAACACTTTATTCCCTCGTACATAGCATTGCATGGGATAACCTGAGGACAAACATAAGAAAAGTGTGATCTATAAAGTCCAATAAGGGAATAAACATGGAGTAACATGAGGAATAAAATACATGATAGAAATTAGGGACATCAATGGAGAAAAATAGAAAAATGAACATAAAGGCATGATATATCATGATAATCATAACATGAAAATGTGGCAACAACACTTAACATGGAATTAGCATGAGGAAAGGCACATTACACCTGGAGCATGAGTAAAACCTCATTGCACGTAAAGCACTAGTAAACCATTGTTTTACTTGAATTAGCATGAGTCAACACTCATTACACATGACGTATCATGATACTATACTTTACCCAATTCATTAGAGCACTATTAGGGTGCACCCTCTTTAAACATTTCATTTCATGCATAAGTGCGCCACATGGATCATAAAACATGGATTTATTAAAAATCATCATTTGTTACACGATAAAGGAATGTGTAATTAATACATAAAACTCTATAATCAAGAAGTTAATTTTAATAAAGGTGAATACCATTGAGTGAGAAATGGGCATGGTATTCACTACAGAATGACATTGGCTTCGAAAAACGTTGTGTAATTTTGGCAGCATAATGACATGACATAAGAATTCATAAAAATGGTTGATGAGAGAGAAAGGGGTGTCTCATCATATGATCATGAAATGGACAGTAATTGGGACATATAGATACATGTTCCAATGATTTCAATGGAATTTAGATTCATGATACAAAAAAATTTCTTGAATGTAAATGAGGGGGGAGAAATTCCTTTCAGAATTCCGGCATAGTAATAGGTGTACATGGGGGGAATTAATGAGAGATAAAGGGGTCTCCCATCATCAAAACATAAAGTGGGAAGTATGAGGGAGGTGAGAATTCATAAACCAACATTTGTGACTGAAAAAAAGGGCATAACAACATAAATAAAATTGGAAAAAAATGAGAAAGGAAGAAATCCCTTACTTGGAAGTGTGATCCCAAAAGCTTGGGAGAGGATTGTTAGAGGCTTATTGGGAGATTGGGTAACCTTGGGAGCATTATAGAGAGTGGTGTTCAGGTGTTGCATTAAATCCAAAGGATTTTATTGGAGATGAAGTGGGAGCTTGGGTGGGTTTATATAGGAAAGGAGAGGGAATTCTTCAATATTTAGGTTTGGGACACCTGACATTAAACTAATCAAAACCACAAACCAGCCCATGGTTTTTTCCAAAGGGGAGTGGAAAAAAATATTTTATGAGGCCAATGGATGAACTTATTAAAATAATAGGTTTTCTTATGTGGAGTTGAGTTACACTCTCAAGGAAAACAATTTAAAAAGGAAAAATGTTTTATATGTCTTTGAGGGTCCACTAAAGCTTTGTAAAATAAATTAAACAAATATAAAATAAAATTATTTTATTGTTAAAACAATATTTGACCGAAAATAATGTTTATAGTATTTTAATGCACCACTATTTTTTCATTATGATGTCATTAAAGAGATTATATATTTAAACGGTATATAATATTTAGCCAAAAATTCGGCTCTCTCAAAAAATTATGAAAAGTTCACCATTGGAAAATTTCTACATATTGATTCCAAAAATAATATTCATTTTATCTAAATAATTTTCTAATTATGTGAATTTTTACTTTTAAAATAAAAACAGACATTTATAAAAAATTCACGGGTTTTGACAAAAACAGCTTTCAAACCTTAATAAAAATTACAATTATATTCATAAAAATTGTACGATTATTTATATTTAATAAAAAACAATTTATTAATTATATTTTATTAAAATATTATTTAATTCAAATATCCATTAAAAAATCAAAAAGTATTTCTTAGTTGAATATTAACTAAAAATACTATTTCTTCTTTAGAAACTATTAACAAAGTGACAATAAAAAGAACAAATATTTTCTATACAAGAATAAGGTACACATTCATAGTGCTAGGGTCTCATTAAATAACCCCTTATAACACCCACATAAGATCAAAGGGTAAGGTTTCCGATGATGACCGACTCTTGGGGTGGCTTGGATAACATCGCTCGGGTGGTAATCTCTATTAACATCCACTTCTCTCGTAGCCGGTTCCGCTCAATCTTAACATATTCAAGCTCAGCTGGGGATTGGTCAAGAGAGAAGCCCAATAAAGCCACCTCCTTTCCAAGCTTCGACAAATCGGCTTTTTATGGGGAAAGTCTACTGGATGAGGCAATCGCTTCATTTTTCTGAGTAAATTGGATTTGTTAAAGCCCTGTATTTATACTAATCATGTGATCAGATTTCAATGGCTATATTAGCAATATTCACAAATTTTAATGGTATTTTAAAATCCAAAACATAGATCCAAATATGTTCATATGTTTTACAAAACCATAAAAAGACATTTAAATAGACCAAGAATAATTTTAATTAATGAAAGTTTAGGTCATTACATATAGACATATCTAGAATTTGGTGGCTTACAGTTAAACAATATATGATCACAAGGGATGTAGTAGCTCTCAATTATGATATACATGTATATTTGGGTTATGGTGTCTTAATGTTAAAGTGTATTATTTTATCCCGTTTTTAAATTGTTATGAAAATTGTATTTGTATTTATGGATGATCTACAATAGATTAAGATGTAATGTATATTTATATGGGAAGTAATATCTCTTAGATATACTATGTGATTGTGAGACATGATGATGATGTGTATATGTTTAAGTGATTATGATTATGATGAGATACATGTGTGTATAGAATAACCCATGTAGTGGATTGTAACACCCTACCCATATCACATAAATGAAACATGACTAGGGGTTATCACAACAACATAGGTGATCCATCCGATATATTAGAGGCTTCCGACTAGTGGGGAGGGGTTAATATATTCATGGTGAATCTATTCCCTCTAAAATTTATCATGATTTTCATGCATATATGTAAGACATATTTTACATAACCCATTCATATAACAAAATTCCCAAAACTCAATAGACATAAAACAAGGATCCAAAAGAAAACCAGTTTTATAGAATAGAAAGTAATAAACTATCAAAATTATGTACTAGAAAATAATTGATTATTACCTAATAAAATGGAATAATATATATAAATAGAATGCAATTTCTTGTAAAATTTTAACAATAATTTTGAAAGAAATACACCATCCTCTAGCTTGACTCTTGTACCATTATTCCATGTCTGGAACCTTCAAAACCGAATGACTGAAATATGTTTCAAGATACCATAGATACACATTTCCTTGTGAGGAAATATGAATATATACACATGTACATCAAAAATCATGCCATTTATGTGTGTAGGTGTGGTGAGTATAATGACCAAATAGGTATCTCCATTGCCTCAACCATACTGAGTGTGTTTGTGATCAAGTGGATGTGAATAAAATTCCTATATAAGGTGTAGTCATGTTCATAAAACACACCTGCCAAATAATATAACCCTAAATTCAGATAAAATCATAAAATATAGGTTTTAATATTATAAATAGGACTCTATGACACTTAATCCATCCCACTACAATAGTTTTCTAGAAAGAACAAGTCATTGCTCATCACAACACAACCATTACCCGATAACATAATGTTTGGTACTATACCAAATTTTATCTCATACCAAGTGTCTAACAAGTGATTCTTACTAAAGGGAGACCACATAACCATCCAAACACTACCTTCTCACTTACTCTAGGAAAATCAATCTTTAACTCACCCTACATCACAAATAAATCCATATCGCAATAATGGTGGTCCCACCATCCGATTTGATATCCATGTTCAGTCATATCCCATATGATAACCCAATATGCATCTTTAAACCCATATTTTATCAATGAAAAAAATAGTGGATTATAGTATCTCACTCATGGAATGTATCCTTATGCAACCAGTACCTTATCACTATTTGTTTGTCCCAAAATCATGCACACTAAAATCCCATATCTCCCATGGAAATCCTACAAGACTATCTCACTCATAGAAAGGCCAGTCCTTAAGATCCACTCCCACATTTACATACTTCTCATATCAAAAGAATCCAATTAGTAAACACATACAATAACAAATAATCTACAGATCCTTTATAATAGCTCATCCACTCAATAATAGGGTACTAGTACCTTGGATGATAGTGAAATGTCTCTACCATAATCCAACACTCATCTCAACCCTCTAAGGTGAATGTGAAATCCCATCAGATCAACTTGTCACTTTAATAATATAGTAATAGTCCTTATAGGTATACACACACTATATTCATGTTAATGAAACAAAATAATCACACCAAACAAGAACAACCTAGAATCACATCAAGCACAAAAGATTTTAAAAATTGGACATTTCACAAATGAGGTCACACATTCCAAAAACATGTTGAGCCAAGGGCTTCTAATCTTCCTTTAAAACGAATTCAAAATCATATTTCAAGCCATTTTGAAAAGGAACTATGTGTTTTCATACCAAATCTAGGACCCTAGCTAAAAGTAGTCAAAATTACCTTTAGGAAAACCCATTATCATTTGAAACACCATTTAAAATACCATAAAATAATCATCACTTTACCCATGAAAACATATTTTCCAAAAAACTATTTTTTAAATACATTTTAAAAAGGAAAATTAATTTTGATTTTAAATATCCAACACAATCCGTCATTAAATCTATAAATAGGGACACAAATTATCATTCAACTAATCCCCCAACATAGAAAATTTTAGCATTATATGCTACAAATGTTGACAATTAGGTTGACACAATATCATCCCAAAAATATAGGGAAAATAACATAAGATATGTAATATACTGAAAGATGATACCATGAAGAACAAAATTATAAAATAAGAAAATTACCAAGAGACAAAAATAAATAGATGGACCTATACCTAAAATGACAATCCATAAATCTATTCCAAACTCTTACCAACCTCCTCCCAGTTCATGATGTCCAGTCCTATTCAAAAAATCATTAGATTAATTAATTTTTAAAAAATCATTTAAAATTATCATAACTGAATCCAAACTCACTGGGTAGTCCTATGATGCTAAAACCCTATGAAATGGGCTGACCCCCACTCACAGAACACCCCCTAATCTAGAAAAAAAACCATAAATTATACCACGGATTCAATGAGAAATTTTTCCCAAAATTCACCAAATCCCTAAATAAACTAGCTACCCATTATATCTATAATCAAATGATGAATGAAATCATGAATATTCCCTCCTTGTACATACTATATCATCCACAGAAGGTGTCCCCTTAATGAAATATTATTTGTTTATAATTAGATTAATGTTTCTACTCGAAACCCTAAAAATTGAACCAAAATATATGAAGAAAAAATTCGAATAATAAGATGAAAAAGAGGAGAGATATTATCCTAAATAGACAAATAATGAAGATCATGGGGAACCAAAGAGGTGTAGAAGATGGTTTGGTCTCACCCTGACATATGTGTCTGAGGAAAAGAAAAGCAAGGGATCCTAAAAAGACCCCCTACAAATTATCAAAAAGGCTATATAAAAGAGAATCCCCAGATATTTTCATGATTTGAACATAGTGATTACTCCATGAGGTCCCCTAAATAGATACCCCCATTCCTTTACCCTATATTTTCACACTATGAACCATAAGTTCTGGTCATAAATTGTTTAAAACTACTAATTTTTAGTAGGAACACCAGTAGACTCTACCTAGAAATCCTCTTAAACCCTCAAGAATGAACCTGATCCTCCAAACACATATAAATAAACATGTAAGAGATGTTATAAAACTAAAAAACCCATCATGAGCCCCAGTTAAAAAAACATTCACCAAATAACAAACTCTAATTACTATAGAAAATAAAACCCAATATGAATCATGTTGTTACAAACTTACCATTATATCACTTATCATCCTTAAGAATCCATGGTAGCCCTAAGACCATGAAATAAAACCCACCATAGTTATTAAAACAACACCAATTGTCCACCTTATACTACTGAATTACCAACATGTCCCCTATGCCCAATTCCATGCAACAAGAATGGAAATATAGGTTTCTCTCAATTTTTTTGACTCAATCCCAATAATATCTTATATTATACCTTAATGATTATGTTAATGTGGTTTCTTACTCACATAATCTGACTCGAGACAAAAAAAAATAGTCTATCCTCCCCTTATAAATTTTATCTGAAATTACATTGTCTTAACCATTGAAAAATCACAAAATAACGTTGAAAAAATTCCTTACTCCAAACGGTATAACCACATTATCTAAATAGCCACATTGAGGTTTGATCCTAACACTCAGCGTAATTCATCAATTAATTCCTCCACTAACCACCTCCATTTTCATACTCTACCAAGAGTACCGACTTTCCACAAACCCAACTCACTTTTGGACCATGATACCACCATCCCATTCCCATTACCAGCACACAAAATCTAATCGACACCACATTCAAACTCTCTAACCGGGTCTTTCCTCTCACAAGAATTTCCCTATCATATCAACCATACACATACCAATTTCTCTGTAATCTCAACTCCTCATATATAATGGCCATATATCAAAAAACTATAAGGTTCTCCCCACTATTAATAGTATCATTATCATCTCATATCCATCCAAAATAACCCTAAAACTTCTAAAACCAATTTTTGAGCATCCCACTCATTACTACCACTAAACACTGAGATGATGCTCAACAAAATATTTTTATTTTAAACACTAAAATATATAAAATAAATTAATATAATTATAATGATTCTTATTACCATTAGACTCCACTACTAGTGGAAAATTAAAACAATTGTTGCTCCCCACCATGAGAATCAACTATCCAAACACATACCAAGTGGTCTAATCAATAAAATTATTAAAATAATATTGAGGGTTCAATCCATTAACCAACAAAAATTATAATCAGGTGCTTTATCCCAAAATCAAACTTCCATATATGTTCCTTATAAGCATGAATCTATTCAACAATTTTGGTAAACACATTGAATATAGAATCCAGAAACTTAGATCTTTTTGATCCTACATTGAAAACCAAGAAAACCTGGTCAATATAGGAACCCATTTCTTTTTAAATCTTCCATCCTAAAAAATACACATCCACAAAACCCACATAGTGTTTTCCATGAAAACCTGACATATAAGTAGACCACATAAATCAAGCATCTGGTTTACTCCTAGTTAAAACAAAAAATATAGAGTAGAATTATCTACACATGCATTGATCTATTATTTTTATAATCATTTAAAATAATTTAACATATAACCAAAATATTCTTTAAATTTTAAAACACCTTGTGGAATCCAATTATTTTCACCAAAAACAATAACTTCAAAATACCCAACCCATCTAATCCCTTTATCATAAATTAACCCATTTCCAAACCATATTTAAATCATATTTCAAGAACCATTTTCGTCAAATGTTATCAAAAATAAAAAATAAAACCAATTTAAAAATATTTAACTCTATGATCCATATAAAAAAATATATCTTTAAAAAAAATTTAAACACACCTCATTCCACAACATGAGTTTTCTTTTCAAAACCATGTTTTTCTTGAAAACCAATCAACACCTAAACTCTTTCCTTATGATGACCAAAAAAACATCACAATCAATCAATAAAGAATCTACTTTTATAAATATTTATCTTATAACCCCTTATAATATATTCATGAAAACATAATTTATTGTATAGTTTGTCTTAATTAATAATGGATTCTAATGAGGTAACTTTTTAAAAAACACAACCAATAGGTGTGTGTATCATTCCTTATGCATTCCATTACTCGGATGCAAGAAAAACATAATGGATAAAAATAAATCCCTAGAACACATATCATGTGTCACAAATCCAATGTTGGGATTATTTATATAATCAAACATTATACTCATCCTAGAGTTCCTAATTCATAAACTGAACATCCCCCAAAATCCAAGGCTTCAATTTTATCTATGCTGTTTAGACATGCTTCGATCTACCTCACGAGTTCTAAAACCCTGACTCAACATATTTCTAAAGTAATCATCCCATAAAACTCTATAATACCACTCTTTAATTAAATAAACCAAATCATTTAAAAGATAGATGAGCGAGGGTTTTCAGAAAAATATTATAAGGGATTTGAATTTTTTGCAACTAGAGGCTCAAATTTTTGGTTCTAGAATAATTATATAATTTTGAGGTCTAGAGAATCCCAAAATTTTTATTTTTGACATGAAATTGGAGTTATATGGGATTAGTAGTATTTATATGATATGAAAGAGAGTGTTGAATGTTGATCGGGACAATCAAGATACAATATGCAGCCACTAGGTAGTCGGTGATATCCCATTGGTTATCGGGTTGTATAGATGTGGTCCCAGTGGACCTATGTGACCACTGTCTAGAAAAATTATAAATAATGTATAGTCAGTGATAATTTTGGGATAGAATTAAAATTATATCCCATTGATATTTAGGGTGTATCCCCCCTCTCCTATCTTTTTGGGGAACATGGGCTGGAGGATGGACCTACCACTTCCTCATCATCACCCATTGATTTGGGGAATATTTTACACTATTATTTGGATATATAAGGAACTTATCTTCTTTCGGTGAGCTTTGTTCCACTTTCTCTCTCCGCCAGGCTGATTTAACAAGGTTTTGGTTTAGGTATTTGTTGGAGATTTTACTCGAGAATGGTGAAATAACCATTTTTCTAAGGCAATTTTATGCATACTAGTAAGATTATGTTCTAAGATATCATAAATATTCCACCAATGGTTTTGGATAAGGTATGTCATAATGGTGGGTTTTCTATTCTTTTGTTTAAAATTAAATTAATTTGGAAAATGAATGCTATCGTTGGTTATGCCTTTTTCTTTTCTTCGTGTGGGGGTGTCTTGTAGGCCCTCCAAGGGTATTTAGTTGAGGTTTTAGAAATAGAATGTGTAACATGTCTATATTTTATGTCATATTTCTCTGTAGTAAATTTTATTTCTATGATAGATTTCTCTAAATGAAATATCGAGTATAAACAAACTGTGTTATTCTATTAAATTATTATTATTTAATGAGATAATTATAGTCTATCTGTAGGATTGGTGGGTATAAATAATAAAAACTAAATTTAAAAAATTTATTATTTAAAATATATATAATTAATTTTTTGGTGGTCAATTTTTCATAAATGAAAATAAAATCATTTTAAGGTCAAAATAGTTGTATTTATAAAAAAACTATTTTTATGCGCACAATGTGTTTCTATATTAAGAAATTTATTTAATATAATTTAATGAATTATTGTAATGATGTTTTATAGAAAATATTCAATAAAATATTTTAAAAATGGTCTAATAGTTTTTATATGAAAAGGAATAAATTCTAACTTAGTTTTATTCCTGAAAATAGATTTTGTTAAAAATGAGTTTTGTTTCATTTTACGTGATTATTCTAAAATGAATTTCTAAAAATTATAGAAATTAAATATTTTAAAATGGAATCCATATTTTTAATCATAATAATTAATATAATTTAATAATTTACACTTAATTTTTGTTCATAGTGAATAATAAAAATAGTAAAAATGTGTAACCGCATTGAAGGTTAAAGTGAGTTTACAGGGGGTAAACCAAAGATGAAAGGTTTAAAATATAAAAAGATACTTTAAATTTTATAATTTATTAATGGTATTTTTAACTTATCATTACTAGATTAAAATATTTTTCTTTTGGTTCCACTTTTCTTGAGTAATACATTTTTATATTTTAATGTTTTGAAAATTTTCGAGTGAATCAACTCCTTCCCTTATAAAAGGATACCACATATCCTCTCTTACTTCCACTTAATGAGACTTATATAAAATCAAATACCAATCCTAATCCTTGAATAACATACCTCCACAAGTCTTAGAGGTTTGGGTTAGATTAGAACTCCTTTCTAGGAATGTTTATTGTGTAATCCAAATGAGGTTTCTCAATGAAGATGTATAATTAATAACTGAGTACTTTAAATATTATTTATTATTGTAACTCCTATAAAAATAATGTATAAATTATAAAATAATGATTTTATTATATTAAATATACTGGAATTTTAAATTATTATGTTGATGTATTAACCATTTTTCACCTCCTTTCAATCAAATGAGAAATGAAAGTTTCATTCAGTTGTACATGTGGATTACTGCCTCCAAATAGTTGTATGATTCATTTTCAATCACCATCATTCATGGGTTTTTATTGTGATATATTTAATATTTATATATGATATTTATGATATAAATATGTATATATAATTATAATATCTTATCTAACTTCTTATGTTTCCATTTTTGTAAATTGGTAATATTGCTCATGAATACCTAGACTACCACCTTAACAAAGAGATGTGATTAAATTTTCATTTAAACTTCACATGGATGGAAATAAGGATATATTTAGTGAATAAGTATCACTTTAGTGATATTAAAATGATTATATAGAGTTTATTTATAATTTATCATTATTTTGTGTAATATTTCAAAAAATGAAAGCATCAACCATGTGTATGCATAGACTATGATCTCAAAGAAGCAATCTATGTCATTTTTAACACTTTTTAGAA
This sequence comes from Viscum album, assembly GCA_963277665.1. Classification (NCBI taxonomy): domain Eukaryota; kingdom Viridiplantae; phylum Streptophyta; class Magnoliopsida; order Santalales; family Viscaceae; genus Viscum; species Viscum album. Next base: position 616,452,457 of record OY728128.1, read on the forward strand.
TCATCATGATGTTTAAATTATGAATAAATATTAGAGATTTATCATTATTTATATTTTTTATATTATAAATCCATGAACATGGTGCATTTATCAGAAAAAACTACCAAAACATGCCTTGAAAGTTGACTAGTTTTCACCCGAATATCCATTTTAAAGAAGAATTATTAATAAAAGGATAATTTGATATTATAAAAGAATGATATATAGTATGTTATGTATGTAAATAGTTTTTAAATATATTTATAATAAATCTATATTTTTTATACATGATATTTTACCATGTTTGAATCATGATGAGACTTGTGGTAAGGGATTTACATTTGAATATCATTTTAATTGATATTGTTTATGCTTGAATTTCATTGGTGATAAATTATATGGTTATTATCACAAAATTACCATATATTTTATTATAATATGATTTTTTTAAATTTATCTATTAGTACCATTTTTCTCTCTAAGGTACGTAAAATAATAAAATTTTGTTTTTAAAGAAAATCTCACCCTATTTTATCTTTTGTCGACACACTTTTCCTTAAATGTCCACAATCTTCAAAATTGTTTTATAAAAGTTATTACATGTAATTGAAATGTTTTTAAATTGAAATTTCTAATTCCTTTTAATTTATCTACATATCACTCAAAAGGAATATTTTTTATGCAATCATTTATTTCAGAGCAATTCATTTTTGAATTTTTAGTTTGGTGTGAAAGGAATTATTTATTTTAACATATTAAATATGAAAAAAATTTCCCACAGGAATGACCAATATTTTATTTGAAGATTAATTAAAATATTTACTTGTTTATTTTCAAGGAAAATTATATTAAATGAATTCTGGGAATTTTTTGTTAAATTAATTTTAAATGAAAAGGATATTTTATTATATTTTCAAAGAAGGGATTAAATGATATTTTATAGGGAATTTTAATCTACATTAACACAATTTATGGATTTTTATTTTTTAAAGGGGATATGCAATTATGAAATCATCCAATTTATTTCTATAAATAGATTATTTTGTTGATGATATAAGGATGATACTATAAAATCTGTTTCTTTCTTATAGGTTAGTTAATTTTTGATTAAAACTTTATTTATCCCATTTATTTTTACAAGGATTGTTCTATGATGAAATGATGAAATGTTTATGAAACCCATTTTTTATATGGGTTGTGATATAATGATATGATGAATTTTTAATTATCTTAAATCATACATATGTATTATTTTTCATTATTTGATGGATGGTGTTGGAATTATATATTCCACTAATGAATTGGGTAGGGATATATATCACATGAGATAATACATAATGGAATATAGAGTGAAACTAATTCATTAAGGGACTATTTTTACTTTTATCATCATTGGAGTGAATCTGGAATTGGGAAATATTGGAATGTGTAGTGAACCCAATCCACTATAACTGCTATGGATGTGAGCTTGGACTAAGGGAATAATTTTATGTGCACATTTTTATGAAAGAACATATATCTTATGCTTTTATTATGATATTAGGGCACATGATTGATTATTTATAATTTTTCACTCTTATTAATTATAACTTTTATTGAGGAAAATAACTATTCCACAATTTATGATAAATGATCATTGACTAATTGTATATGATTATTTTAAATTATGATCATGTTCTCATACAGTTATTATTATATTATAACCACATATGATAATTGATTGATATGTCTTATGTTTTCCCATATTGAACATATGATCTCACCATTTCTTCAGTTTCCTTTCCCTAGGTTATGAAGAATTGTTTTAAGTAGGGTATTCATAAGAAGTGAAATATGTGAGAAGATATTTATGAGGGATATTGAATATATTTCATAAAATAAGAAGATTTATTTATCTAATCTCATAATAGTCTAAACCATTATGTTTTTGGGGAATGTTTTTATGTGATATTTCTTGAATATTTATCTAAAATGATGTAATATATATTTATGAAATTCATGGGTTACCTTAATAGGTATCAAAGTATGGTTTAGTTATTTTTTGGATATCAAGATAAGATAAATTTATAAAAAAACCCTAGGGAAAATTCAAAGTATAGGATTACATCCTAAGTCATTATTAATGTAGATATTGTATGGATTTTCTTGAAAATAAATCAATATATAGAGAATAGAAAATTTATGCTATTATAGAATATATTAACCTTGGGGTAATTACTTTGAAATGGGAAAATTTAATATTAAATACATCATGATTAGTGTGTGATGAGGGGGACCAAGACCGCACATCTGTCTAGACACCCCCAAAGGACATGATTGGGTTGATTCAAATTTTATTTATGAACCATTATGATATATTTGAAGAGATGGTAACTAGGAATATTGTAGGTTAATCCTAAGGATTCATAGATTGAAATTATTTTTTCCTGATTGATACTCCTTTGAAATATTTTTATGGATTCAATGTTTACTCACTATGATTATTGATTCTTACACAATGAATTTTTATTATAGTCAATGGATAGGTCTAGGAAGAGTAATGTTAACGCTAAATGTAATGGTAAATGAAATAAGAATCCTAATTTAAAACCAAATAAAATTGGAGTTGTGATGAAACATTATTTAATTATACTCAACCAACTCTCTCAAGATATGTATGGAAATAAGAATCATGATAATCTTCCAAATGGAAAAATAACAGAACAACTAACTATTGAGTCTTTTATGTGGAAACATCCACCTTACATCAATGTGTAATATTCCCCAATAATCGTTGAGTGAAGGATCATTACCACTATTTTTTTTTCATTCTACATTTTTCCAAACATGAAAAGTATTCATGATCATATATCATTTAGAAGGTGGAGTAGATTAATGGTGGACTCTTATCAAGAATATGAGGCATGGGGAGTTAATTGAAACCATGACATGTGAACTGTTTAAGAAGGTATTTTCCAATAAATATTTTCCCGTAATATATTTTTATAAAAAATGAAATGAAATTTTATATGTTAATGAAAAAGAATAAAAAATATATTAATATAGGGGGGGAAAGTTTTACCAGACTTGAAAGGTATTCTTCTAGTATTATAATCAATTCTGAAAGAAAAGTGGATTGATATTTAGTGACTCGCGACTAAGTATCTGAAATGAAATATATATAAGATACTTTTATGGTTATTATAAAATCATTAATTGTTTTTTTTAAGATGAAAATGTAAATTGGAGACTCTTAGTTATCTTATGGTTTTGGGAAAAAATTCATAAAGATAATTTTTAGAAAATTATTAAAACTATTCCAATGGAGGAAAGAAAAATTATATTAATTTATGTCATAAGTTTTGAATGAAACATGTTGAAAAACAATAGGGGGTTTGATAAATGTTTTATGTGTGAAAAAAAATTGAGTAAAATAATACTGAAGTGATGTGAAGAGGCCCATCATGGAAAGTAGTAGTGAAAAACCCCAACCTAATGTTCCACACACATTCTAATGATATCATCTAATGGAGTATATAAATTAAACCAATCACTCAATTAATCAAGGGTTAATGATGATATAAACATCATAAACCTCTAAATCCAATAGACAAAGTGAAATATCATGTTATCACAACTGCTATAGTGGGTCCTAATAACTAATTAGTGAATGTTATACTTACCATACACTATAGAAATGAAAATGTAAAATTTTATTTTAGAGATTCCAACTCGTTAATATTTGATATTTTTTTAGTGTATTACCCCACCATCTCAAGGACAAGTTGTTATGTTTTTAATGAAAACTCATAATGATATGATGATCTCTTCTCAAGAATATATATCCATAATGATATATGTTTTTGGGAATGTACATCTTATAAATATTATGATTTTATCTCTAATTAATTTTTTTTTATTTTGGGCATGGATTGAATCTCTATATATATAACCCATATCAATTTATGAGGAATGAATGACATGTTTGATATTATGAATCTACCTATGACCATATTTTTATGCAAGGATAAATATTAACTTAAAATGGTACTTAAAACCATTGTCTGGGTCTTACCACCAATTATGAAGGGATATTTATATAAAATGTTTGGAAATAAACTGAAAGAATAATATATACCTATTTCATAGGAGTATGGTAATGTATTTATTAAATAATTTCATAGTCTTCCCCAAAATCATGAAGTTGAGTTTTTAATAGTTATCATACATGGTGATATACCTATTTAAAAGTATCTATATAGAATGGACCTGATTGAGTTGTAGGAGTTGAAGAAGTAACTTTTGGAGAATATTTATAAGGGATAAATATTCCCTAGTGTGTCACCATTTAGATAACATGTTATTTTTGTTATTATTAAATAGGGTTTAATAATTATTATCATTAATCAACAAGAAATTAATATGATCACTATCAATAAAATGTGTCCTCAACCCCGTATTGATGGGTTGTTTGATCAACTATTCATATCTCAATACTTTTCTAATATTGAACTTCATTATAGATATCATCATTTGAGGGTTAAGAAATATGATATAACCTATAAAACCTTTCATTTTAGGTATTATCATTATAAATTTATAGGAATTACATTTTTTCTTCCTAATGACCAGGATAAATTGATGGATATAATGAATAGAGTCTTTAGAGATTACCTTGACTAGTTTTTGTATTCCTTAAAGATGATATTAATATATATTTAAAGACATATGAAGAGCATGATTAATATTTTAGGATTTTATTGAATACCTTGAGTAATGAAAAGTTGTAGAATAAATTTACTAAGTGTGAATTTTGGCTAAAAAGGTCACATTTTTTGGTTATACAATCTCAAATGATGGAATATCGATGGATCCTTAAAAAACATAAGTTATTGAACAGTGTTATTAACTTACCATGGTAACTGAGATTCATAGTATTATTGTTATGTAGAGATAATAACAAAAAAATTGTAAGATATTTACTATGGATAAATAATCCAATGAAAAAGTTGATTTAGAAGGGAGACCAGTTTGTTTGGTAAGAAGAATTTGAGGAAAATTTTAAGGAGTTGAATAGACAGTTGGTTAGTGAACTTGTACAGACCCTACCATGAAATGGATAATATATTTTTTATATTTATAGATGAATCAGTGAAAGTATTAGGATGAATCCTCACACATAATGAGATATTGATAGTTTATTCTTCACTCCAATTGAAATCTAATGTAAAAAATAACCTGAATCTTGATTTGAAGTTAAAAATAGTAATATTTTCACTGAAAATAAGAATGTATTATATTTTTGGTGTGGATGCTATGATATATATACAAATCATAATATATAGAAGTATATATTCATGTATAAAGCGTTAAATGTGCACCAATTGATATGGTTGGAGTTGATTAAATATTATAAATTTTCAATACACTACCTCTATGAGAAGGAAAACAAGGTTGATAATGATCTTAGTTAGAAAGAACATTCTAGTTTATCCCTAATGAGGATTGAAAGATAACTAATATATATTTATTTATAGAAGTTGGATCATGAAACCATGAATAAAGGGGACTTATCTTATCTTTTTGAGATGAATGTTTAACCATCCATCCATGATAGGACAAAAGTGTTGTAGAAGGTGCATGTGAAACTATAGTAGAAGGTGATTAAAGTTCCTATGTTTAACCATTGTTGTGATTGAATAATTTTGTTTATTAACTAAGTATGTGTCACATCAAAATTATTCTAAAATAATGAGTTGTTTTACGAATCTCATAATTCACCATTCTCTATCGTTCCCTAATCTATAAAAATTTATATAGATCTAAAAGAGTATTTTGAGTGTGATAATATAAAAATAGATATTAGAGAGTATGTATCTCAGTGCTTGATATGTCTACAAGTTATGTTTTAGAGAAAAAATTTTAAGGTGGTTTTACAAAAATTAACCATACGATATTGGAAATGAGAAAAATTATAATGAATTTTATCATCAAACACCTCAAAATATCTAAATGAAATAATGTTATTTGTATTTTAGTCCATTGTGTTATGAAATTAGAACACTTCATTACCATCCGAGAATATTTCTATCATAATCATATTTTTAGAATATATATTAAAGAAGTGGATAAATTGAATGGAGAAAAACTATCAACTGTATTAGTTTGGGATTCAAGGATTACCTTAATTTTATATTGAAGTCCTCATAACGATATAGATAGAAAACAACAGTTCAATACTACATATCATACATAGAAAAAGTTTCAGTCTGAGGTGACCATTTAATCTCTATAAGACCTGTTGAGAGATTATAATATATATTTTAAAGGTAGTTGGGATCAACAAATTTTTGTAGTTTCAATTTCTTGCAACATTATCTGGCACTTGAGAATTCAAATGGCTCATTATGAATCCATCAATGATAGGATGTGAACAAATCCAATATGTTGGGATGAAATTAGAGAATGAATGCAATTATGACCGGAGCTAATGAGTAAATATAAGAGATGATTAGAGATATTTATCAGTACATCAGGTTAGCTCAAAGTCAATATAAAATTTACACTAATAATAATATATAATATTTATAGTTTTAAGTTACTAAGAACATATAACTGTGAATTTATAAAGGGACTGTGATCATGAGATTTAAAAATAAGTGGAAAATGATCCCTAGAAAAATCATTCACATTGAATTTCTTAATCCTATTTCGACTATTTCTTATCCCTTAGAACTCCCACCAAATATATTTCATGTTCATGATGTGTTCAATTCATATCTCTTGATGTAGTATATACCAGATCCTTGACATGTACTTAACTCATAGGTCATATCATTGGAGAATGATCTACCATAAGAGGAACAATTTTTTTAATTTTTTTTTATCTGTGAGAGAATTTATTGATAAATAAGACCACTCATTAGGTCATCATTTTTAGAGAAACCATAAATTTTATAAATCTATATGTGTAATAACCTAGTTCTTAGTTTGAGGAATGAGTTTATTTTTTTTATTTCTATTTCAAGATAGTCTTTGAGAAAATTGGAAAAACTCGGCAGTTCTGGAAATTTCGAAACTACATGCCATGTACTCCCAAGTACACACCATGTGTATGTTAGGTGTGTACTGACCGAGTTTTAACTTATTACATTCCATGTGGTGATCTTTTAAAAATAATCTATTACATGGAGTTTAGTTTTCCTTAACATGTTGTGTATTTTACCTTCCACATACCAGTTAAGTCATAAACATGTGTTGACCTGTGTGATGTGTCTAAGTTGTGTGAGTACCTAGAAACTCATGTAAGTCAATGTATGGACAAGATACTACAATACGTGTATTCGTTAATACACACTGTGTACTTTTATTTTTATTCTTTATATGGGAGAGCGTCGTGTCGCATTTCCGAAAAGATCTTCTTCTTCCACGTTTTCAAAACTGTGTTGCTCCGGGAGGCTGAGAACAATCTTCTCTTATATTCTTCATCTGATATCCATTATTCAATTCGTTAGTTGTTGTGGGATCACATCAGGAAGGCTAAACCCATGCACCCAATTTTGTTCCTATTCCTTTGTCTCACATGCCATAATTTCCATCTACGTAGAATTTCCTAGATTTGATGGAAATATAGATCAATGAATATCAACTTTGAATTAGATCTCGATATTGGACGTGCCTATATGTACGAGTCTAAGGTATGTGGTGCATAACTTGTTTCGTGTTTTCGTGGTCACTTGGGGGGTTTCATATTTTTAGTGTAATTTCAATTATTGAGCGAAACCCAGTTTCTTTATTTTGAATTGATCGTATGCCTTACTGGATGCTATTGGGAATTCCATTACCTTGTTATTCTTGAGAAAGGATGGGTTAGAGGCACTTTCTAATTTGTGGAATTGTTGTCTGGGGTTCCAAAATAGTTATAATTGAATTTTTTTGATTAAACTGCTAAGTTAAAACTATTAATGAATGATTATGTTTATTAGAGGCTTTCAAGACCTCTTCTTTGGTATGGGAAAACACATGGCTAGTTCAATTCAACAATTTAATTTTTTTTTCTATTAAAGTGATTTTTTTGGTCATATATATATATATATATATTTGTGTTGGTTGATATAGAATATGTTGAAAACATTGGGTTGTTTTGGGAATGGCATGGATAATCTTGACTGATTTTGATCAGAGGTTGGGCATGAACCAGATTATTTGAGTGGTTTGACCATAGGATTGGGCATCATGAATGTCAGATTAAGGCAGTGTGACTATCAGGTTGGTAATGCCCCGTGTTATATTAATGGAATGACCATCAAATTCTATGTGACATGGTCACAGGGGAACGAGGTTCCTGAGAGGTTGGGGATTGGGTTCTATATTTGGTGATTACTGCTAATTTTTTATTTGGGTCTTGTGAACATAGAAGACTCCATGATGAAGTTGTTTTGACTGCATGTGTGGGTAGAGGCATCTGTAGTTGCGATTAGGTGATTATGGTTTGGGGGTTCCTGTTGTGAATCCACATGGAAGGTGAGGAGCCTTCATAATGGTTGGGCGTGCTTATGGGACATTGGTAGTTGAGACACGAGGTGTTAGGAGGAACAAGGTGTCGGGTTACTACTACATGGGAATTCCTATGGGAAGTCGGTACTTGAGACATGATGTGTCAAAAGGCACATGATACTAGTTTACTATTACATGGATGTGCCTTCGGGATGTTGGAACTTGAGACATGCAGTGTCAAGAGGCACCTAGTTTTGGGTTACGTGACTGAGACTCTAACATTGGTCGTAGTAGGTGACACTCCATGGTGCCTGCTGAGCACCAGTGGACGTAGTTTTTACATTGTGAATTTGTCTATTTTCCTTCCTTATAGATTTTTTTCTACACAAACACCTATACTAGGTATTCACCATTGGGTGGTATCCTACTGAGATTCATCTCACACCTTACATGGACCCTTTGGGATGCATTTAGATGATGAATGCCTGACATAGGGCATGAAAAAAGCGTATTTTTATGTTTTCCTAGTGCAACATTGTGGCTGACCTGAGTCTTCTCACTTGAGGAGATTTCTAAGTCATTCAGTCACGTAATCTAATTCAACTATATTACTTAGTTTTGTTGTTTTATATTTAATGAAATAAATGGAATTTATGAAAATAAATGAAATTCAAAAATTCAATTCAAATTAATATGAAATGCTAAACAAAATGGAATTAGTGAAGAAAGGAATTTCTCCCGAGAAAATTTTCAGGGATCACATTCATTGACCAGCTTCAAATATTCTTAGTGAACACACTATATCATATGTGTGAATACCTTAGTCTACCCTGATTATTAATGAAATATACACTTAGTGATTGCCAAGAACACCCTCCATCTACCTCCTCAATCGAGGGAAGATGGATATAGATTAAGATGTTAAACTTTAGACAACCAGAATGAGGATTACAACCACTATAATTATCCTTATAATAACTCCTTGAATATTAAAACCATGGTTTTGGGTTCAATATCCAGATTAATCCCTCAGAATATTCCTTGAATTTGTTACTCATGATCATGAGTATTATAGTTCACGATGGTAATATGAGAAGAATAAAAGAGGGTAGATGAGTTGACACATAAATAAAAACATTGCATGAATTTATTAGAAATAAAATTACAACTAAAAACTAAAAAAATGATAAATTAAAAACAAAGGGGGAGGATTTGTTGCTGGCCTCCCACGGTGGAGATCTCCACCCTGGTGCCTTGATGGAATTGATGGAGAATGAGATTATTTGGGAAGGAGGTGAGGGCCTACTTTTATAGGTAGAATTATGTCCTCCAAATGTTTACATATTTTTGGTCTATTAAATGGATGATTCACGTGTGGACCACTTCTTCAATGTTGTGAATAGATGCGTTTTCCATTCACCCTCAAAATATCATCTCATTTGGACACCCGATTAATGAGTTATGAATTTTTCATTGGCTATCTCTTTTTATGGATATAGGTTCCAGAAAGCTTCCTTAAAAAATATAACATCCAATGGTAGCTTTAATGACGTCAAAATTTCCCCAAATATTATGTAGATCTGACCTTATGTGTTCTCGTGCTATCCCAGGTTCCATAACATCAATTGAAGGTTTGTAGGCCGAGATGTAGTTCCGTTACAGTGGTGGGGTCCTCACTGTCTGGTCAAAAAAATATTTAATTTAATTGATTTTTTAGTCACTTTATATGGACGAATTAGCTCTTGGTCTAGAAGACAAAATTGGAGGAAATAAAATAAGGATTAAAAAAAATAATATTCACTCAATATGAAATTATATTTTTAATTAAATGATGAAAATAACCTTGATGTAAAAATCTGTCCAAAAATACAGAATTAAGTGCTTTTCACCATTTTTCTCAAAACACATCATAAATCCAAAACTGAGTCATATAAGCTCAAATTGATAATTTTGGATGATTAAAAAAATCTATAAGAATTAAAAAAATGAGTAAAATATTAGCTCTATCAATTCCCCAACATTTAAATTATTTTGGTCCTCAAGCATGAAATCTCAACATGGAATTTAGAGGACACCAATGTTAACAACATTCAAATTCCAAAGTAATAAAATTTAACAATTTTCAATGTCAAATAAAATATTAAAAAATTCACATAAAATATCATTTTAATTTTGAATTTTTTTGAGAAACAATTAATTCATGTGTTCTATTTTCCCCTTTGAAAAAAATGGAGCTTCTTCTTTCATTCATTCAAGCATCTCAATTCATTATTAGTCAGCATTACACATCATGATTTACCTAAACTTTGATTTTTTTCCTCTCATATCTCATGATACAATTTAAATAGAATTATGCTCATATCAAAAAAATATGAACCTTATCCATAAGCTTGTAAAATAATCACTTTCCCCATTTTTTAAATAACAAAGGCACATAAAATCATGAGGACTTTTCAATAAAGGTTCAAATGACTCTGAGGCTTAAGGTTGGTAGGATTTGATGTTTTAAAAATTAAGGCTCAAGGAGGAGGTTTATCATTTATGTAAAATGCATGATATCAAAAGTGTAATGAAATTATCCCCTTTAATATACCAACACTCACTTCTCAAAAATCTCAATGTAAGGTCATGATCAAAGTAAAGCATATTAAATGATTAGTGCACCCTATTGATTTTTTAATTTTGTATTTTTTTCTTTTTTTTTCAAAAGTTATGATTATATAAAACCTCATATACATCACCTAACCACATACGATTAGAAGATTGTCAGTCTAGAAAATTGTGTTTTTTGGTTCTCTAAAATCACAACCTATTTTCTCTTTTTTTATTCTTTTTTTCATTTTTCAATTTTGTTTCAAGAGGGGAAAACAATGAAGTACAATGAATAACTCCAAAAGCTTTTACAATACCCAAAATAACACCCCTAAACCTTTTCCTTACAAAGTAAATCATATCTTCCACCATGAATCCCTTCACCCCTAGACTTCATCTTTAAAATATTCTGCAAATACAAATAGTAGGGTAGGAATGGATAAAAATGTCTTAAATCATGGATCATCCCTATAAAGAAAATTCATTGTCTCTATGGGATAAAACAAGGAATAATTTAATGGTGGTATTTAAGGATATTAGATTTTAAAAAGATTCCTTAATATTTAAAATGTGTCTTTGTATAGTCATATCTTTGACAACTTCAAATGCAAGTTCTGGTCGGTGATGTGTCCCAAGATCACTCAAGAAATATGCTCTATAATAAATAGTAAGTACATGGTCTAAAAATCCTATCGGGAATGAGATATATGATATTGGAAAATCAATCAAGGAATGATCAATAATAATAAATTAATTCACATGAATTTTAGAAATTCAAAGTATGAAAAATGGTTGGGAAATTTCATTTACATAAATCAACTAATTCCTTTATATCATGAGTCATCATTTCAATATCCATGCTTCACCTTAAACAATAAATTTTCTATATTACTCATTCAATATCGTTAACATTGAAATCTAAAACATGGCATCACTAGATTCCTATGAAGCTCATGTCTCTTAGATAAGTTAGTTTAAGTATTAATTTGAGTGTGGGAATGCAATTCTTATATTTAAATATTTAATCATTATTTGGACAAAAAAATGTAAAGAGTTTAATAGATAATCATAAAATGTGTACTACCTTGTGAAATAATGCATGGGTTATCTTCCTCCAATGCTTTCGGTTTCCTTCAGCCATCCTGAACCGATAAAAGAAAAAAACTCAATTAAGCACAAGGATCATTTCATTTATGCTCAAAATGATAAGAGGGAGTGGGCGAAATGACAGAATAATTCCTAATAATGAATTTGAAATTTAAATTCATAATATTGAAAATAAAAGTACTAAAAATAAGGGGATGGATAAATCTTGATATGATCCCACAAGTGGGTGCTTGAATCTTTTACTACCTCCATAGGGTAGTACCAGATTTTATACATAATCTGTCGATGGGTGAAGCTTATTTAATTTGATCCTCCAAATGTGGATCTTCCCAGCTTGTAGTACTTTGATCTTATTTAAGAGGACTCCATAGATAAAGTATACCAGATCCACCCCCTTCACAATTTGGTACAACTTCCATGGCGGGGTATGATGAAGAAGGGAACCTCCTCTTCTTTTGTTGATACTTGTGCATCCAACATGTTTTCCAGTGCTGGTTTCATTGGGGCTTCAGCCTCTTGTTTAATTTCATTAGGCTTATCAACTTGGATCTCTTCATGGTGAGGCTTCTCCACTAGATATTCAACATCTTCAGGGAGATCTAGGAGTTTCTCAACAGGTGTATCATTTTCCACATCATCCTCTAAGGCGTAGTTTGAGTTTTTTGAATCTGAAAATTAAATAGAATTAAAAGAGATACTCAAAATAGTTTCAACAAAATTTGAAGAATTTTAGTTTAAGAATATATCGTCTCCCAGATTTGGGTTGACATTAATATCATATTCAATTTAAAGTTCCTCTTGGAGTTAATATTCACTAGATGGAGGTAGGTAGTCAGGCTCCTCCATCATTACTTCAACTTTCACTACTCTGGAAGTTTCTTCCTTCAGTGCTGGTAGCTCTTATTCTTTGCAGGACTTGGGGAGATCAAGTAGTTCATAAATTTCATTTTAAAATTCAACCATTTCTTGTTGATCTCCTCCATGTACCTCAGTATGTAATCATTTTTCATCTATATCACCAATAAATGGTTGAGTGAGGATAAATTAATCATTAGGTACCTCAACCATTACCTCCTCTGGTTCATTAATTTCAATAATGAGTGGTGAAATTTCTTCCACCACTACCTTAGGTTCTTGCTCCAGCTCATGGTCAGGTTGCTCGGTAGTATGGATATATTATGCTAGCCTTTATTCTTTAATCTTTAGTCCTTCGATGGCCTCTTTAAGTTCATTAACCAGATCTCTGTTGTAATATAAAGCAAATTTCTCTTGTTGTTGTTGCACTTGTGAGTAGTAATTGAGGTTTGGATGTATCATAAAAATTTTACTTTTTTTGGATTTTTTGTTTTAAAAAATGAAAATCTATCAACAATTTGAATATATAAAAAGATAAGTAAAATAATTATTGGATCCCCAGCAATGACACCAGTTTTGACGCATGATTGTCGTAGGGCATGGAAAAAGCATATTTTTATGTTTTCCTAGTGCAATATAATGGCTGACCAGGGTCGTCTCACTTGAGGAGCTTTCTCAGATGTTCACTCACATAATCTAATTCACCTAAATTAATTCTTTTTTGTCATATATTTTATGACATAAATAGAATTTATGAAAATAAATGCAATGTAAAAAATTCAAATCAAATTAATATGAAATGCTTAACAAAATGCAATTAGTGAAGAAATGATGTTCCCCCGAGACAGTTTTCAGGGAGCACCTTCATTGACCAGCTTCAAATATTCTTAGTAAACACACTCCATCATATGTATGAACACCTTAGTCTACCCCGGTTATGAATGAAAATTCCACTTAGAAATCACCCAACACACCCTCTATCCACCTCCTTAATCAATGTAAAATGTTTGTAAATTAAGAAGTTAAACATTAAACAACCAAAATGAGGATTACATCCACAATAAATTATCCTTGGAATTAAATCAAAGAATATTAAAAGCATGGTCTTGGGTTCAAGAACCTGATTACTCCCTCAGGATATTCCTTATATTAGTTACTCATTCTCATGATTATTATATTTCATGATGGTAATATGAGAAGAAGAAAATAGGGTGGATGAGTGGACACATAAATAAAAACAATGCATGAATTTATTAGAAATAAAAATTACAACTAAAAAGTAAGAAAATAATAAATTAAAAATAAAGGGGTGATATTTTTAGATATCCTCCCTCATTTTAGATCTCCTCCTTGAGCCTTTAAAGAATGGATGGAGAATTGGATGATTTGGGAAGGAGGCGAGGGACTCCTTTTATAGTATGAATTTTTTCATCCAGAAGGTTGCATGTTGTTGTCCTATTAAATGGATGATTAACATGTGGACCCCTTCATAAATTTTTTTCTTAAATGTCATGGTATTTCACCCTCCAAATATTAGTTCATTTGGAAACAAGATGAATGAGTTATAAATTTTTCATTGTCAGTTTCTTTTTCTAGATGCAGGTTCCAGGAAGATTCCTTAAAAAATATATCATCTTATGGTAGCTTTAATGACTTAAAAATTTCCCAAAATATAATTTAGAGCCGAAACTATGTGTCCTAGTGCTATACCAGGTGGAAGAACCTCAATTTATGTTTTGTAGACAGAGATGTAGTTCCGTTACAGTGGTGGGGTCTACATTGTCCGCCTGGGAAAATATTTTATTTAATTGATTTTTAGGCCCTTTAGATGGCTGAATTAGCTCCTAGTGTAGAAGAAAAAATTGTAGGAAATAAAATAATCATTCCAAAAAATAATATTCACTCAATTTTGATGTTTATTTTTCAATAAATGACTAGAATATCCTTGATGTAAAAATCTGTCCAAAAATCCAGAATAAATCCCTTTTCACCATTTTCCTCAAAACACATCATCAATCCAAAATTGATTCATATAAGCTCAAATTGATAATTTTTTATGATTAAATCAATTGAAATGAATAAAAAAAATGTGGAAAATATTAGCTCTCTCAGTATACTTTATGGATTTACGTGAAGGATAGAGATCAGCTTCAGGAGGTGGATTGTATTAGCTGTTGTATGGAGATTTGGAATAGACCCTGAGGTCATTACTTTTTAGAGTTTACTTTTTTCCTTTACCTTATGTATCAACCTTCTTACTTTATATTTTAACTACTATTGGTTATCCATGGTTACCATTATTTATTTTCATATATGACCTATTGTGGGTGCATGTTTTGGTTGTTTTAGTAATTGTTACAAGTAGTGTTCATCAAAATATTCTATTTATATTCTATTTCTCTTGTTGATATATATCTTCTTCTATTTATCAGATTTTGGATGCTCTTACGCTATGCAGGTCTGGTTTGAGTCTTATGAGACTTTATTACCACTGTAGGTTTTATGTTTTATATTTGGACGAGTACCTTATTTTCCCACAAGAGGGTATAGCCTCCCCACTATACCTTCTTACACCATCGCTACTTGTTGGCGGACATTGGCGTTTAGGGAGGTACACATAAGGTAGTAACACCTGACCCGTTTAGAATTATTCGGGTGGCTATTTAGGTTCGGGGTATTATATATTAGTATCAGAGGGGTTTTTGTTAAATAGGATTTAGTTGTATTTCTTGAATGACTAATAATGAGATCAAGACTACCTATTATTTATGCTAGTTTTACTACTTAGGATTTGATAGACTGGAGATAGGTTGTTATTGGAACTGGGTTTCTATCTTGTGCATGGGTGCCTACAGCCCGAGGTATGAGGGATGGACAAAGTTACCTTGGGTGGGAATTTATTTTTTTCTTTTTCATAAGTTAGTGTTTATATTATTTCCACCTCATTAGCTCAATTGATATGTGATGTTATTTATTGTGATATGTGACCCTTGACCCGGTACGGTAAGCGATAATTGGACCTTGGCCTGGTATGTCAAGGAGAGTTTTCTTGGATTTAGATAGTCACATTGTTAGGGTATTTCAATTTTATATCCGAACATAGTCTTTATGTAGTGATAATAACTTGTGAATTATATCAATTACCATGCTATAGATGCTTTCAAAATTTTAAGGGTGGATTTCCTGATAGAATTTCTTGTTTTCTGATATGTAATATTCCATGATTCAAATTATGTAAAATTACATGTGGCATGACATTTGAGCCTAGCTGGTATATGAGTAGCAAGGTACTATGACTGAGGAGATGTTGATCACCAGGACTGGGCATCCTAGACATCAGTTAGAGATAATGTGGCTATCATGATTAGGAGAGTCAGTTGTTGGTTTGAGGAAATGAATGTTGTTGAGATGGGAATTCCCCAAGGTGATTTTGATACACGGCTCTATTAAGGGTAGGTAAGGAGGCCATGAGGCCAAGATTCCATGGGTCATGGTTGTGGTGGGGGAGAGTTTGGGTAGTTGTTCTACGCTGCCTCTTTACTACTTTCCTTATTTATGTTACATATATATATTGTTATATATGTGGGATGTACGTAACACCCCATGATTTTATGAAAAATATTCTTTTTAATTTCATTAATATCTTGTGTTGTACGCTACACCAAAAGGAGCTTGCACAACACGCATCCTTGACTTGCCTTGCATTACATGCAATCACGACCTTCATCGATAGCGTGTGTAGTACACAATACCGAGTTTCACTAAAGAACGATATGCTATTAAAATTTTATTAAAACTAGCTGTTATGAATAGTAATAACCACCTTTTAAAATTTTATAAATTTTATCTCTCAAAATGGACTTTATTTTTGGATTCGGAGTATCGAATTTAGCCTAAGGTGAAATTTTGGTACTTTTCGGATAAAGTTCATATTCTGATGAATAGTGAAAATTACTAAATTTTAATTAAAAACAAATTTTTAATCGAAATAATTAATAGTGATGAATTATTTATTTGAGTGGTTTTAAAGTATATTTAGAATATATTTTTACAATTTAATACAATGTTGGTCATTGGATGTAATTCTACATTTGAACCAGATATAAACAAGTGTCAATCTTTTGAAAGTTATTATCTCTTAAGAACACACTATTTGTTTTGACGACGGGAATTAATTTTTAAATTAATTAATGCAACTGCTATGTTTTGAATTTGGTAAAATAGACATCATTTTAGAGTTCATAATATCAAATATAGCTTAGGCCTAATTTTTGGTGTTTTTCTGAAAACTTTCATTTTTTGATGAATAGTGAAACCACTAAGTGGTAGTTTAAAAAATGAATTATTCATAAAACTTAATTTTACCACTTCTGTGAGTGGAATTTCAAAAATCCGAGAGACACAGTTGAAGTTAGTTAGTAAAATGTGGTTCAATGAGATGAAAATAATTTTTGGTGAATAGTAACTTTTTACTTTTTTTGCCACAGTTAAAATTAAATAGGGTAATTAAGGGTAAAAATGTTTTTATTATTACCCTAACACATGTTATAATTCTATTGGATAAGTTTAATTCAACCAAAAACAACCTTAGCAATAAAATATGATCATTTAGGACAACTTGGATTAGATTAGAACATTTATTATTAATTTATTTAAAGAAGGGTTAAAATAGTAAAAATTAAAGTTCAATAAGTAAATCATTTTTAATATAGGGTTATACATATGATAAATTCGAATATAAATACTCATTAGAAAGATAAATAGATTTCATACATAATGGTATTTTATTTATAATTTTTAGACATTAAATAATTTAATTTATTTATGACACAACGATGATGCAGTAATTATCTTATTAATAAAATATTGACATAATTGATGTTATAAATACCCAAATAAATGTAATTTGAGACTTTTTATGAATTACACTAATTCTGTAGGATAATATGACATGTTAGTATTGATTTAATTAACTTTGTTCGAACTAATCATTCTGTTATGATTTTCACAAAAAATCAATTACTAAATAGTGTCAAAATTGACATAAAATAGTTTTTAAAACAAATATTATATTATTAATTGTTATTTTATTCCTAAAAATCTAATGTTCGGCCACATTACTTAGATAAGGTTATATATATTAATAATAAACAACTTGGGGTTCGTTTGTCTTGTTATAGTAAGTTTACTAACCTTATAGTGTAAGAACACAAGAAGACGCGGTAAAAGTTAAATTATTTAACTTAATGTTAAATCTTAATGATAAAGTTAAAATAGGAACCTAAACTTGTCTAAATTCTATTTGATGAGAGAATTTCGACCCATACCCACTTTATCTTTTAAATAAATCAATTTGGAGCTATTTAAAACCGAATCTGGCTTTATAATAGTATAATATTTTTAGTTATTACAAAGGTACCCCTCTCCTCCCTTATAAAAGGGAACCTCCTCCCTCTCTTCCTCACACCACTTTGAGCCTTAAAGCTCGGCCAACCCCTGAAAAATTCCCTTATCCACTTCACTAGAAAAATCCTAGAGGATCTGGTATTCCTCAAAGACCAATTTTAGTGCCCTAAAAGGTGATCTCAAAGAGGCGCTTCAAAGAAGAGGTAATGTCCGTTACCGATTCTTTCATCTTTATTTCTTCTTCCAATTATTCTTATTCAGTTGTTTCATTATGAAGTAATAACATCATTATCACTCATATACTGATATGTTATTATAAGTATGAAACAACCCTATTTCACCATCTATCCATCCTACGGAAAAAGAAATCACCGCGCGTGTGTACGTACAGAATACCATCTCCACGCCGTGGTGAAATCTATTTTCCACCACCACCTTACTTGGATGGGTATAATGGTGTAAATAATAACTATATATGATTATTTTAAAGTGATATTGATTCTGAAATAGTATACATACACTCCAATACAGTCCCACGATCATGAGGATGATATCATCGCTCGTGCGTACGTATGGACTACCGTCTCCATGACGCGATGAGATTCATTCTCCACGTTAACCATTCATGAATGATTATAAAGTATATATAATAAGTAATCATGAAATATATGAAATAATAATGATATTGGATTTATTTTTATATATATAAGTCATCTACATATTTCCATTCAACTCAATAAGGAAACGAAAACAACGTTCATGCGTACGTACGGCCTACCGTCTCCATGAACGGTGTATTTATTTCCATTTAAAGATTTATTATATATATGTATATTCTGAATATATATTATATATAAATCATGTTTTATATTTGGTAATTAATTAATCATGATCTAAGTAATCATATGAATAATTACAAGTCAAAACACGGACGATAAATGAAACAATTTTACCCAAAACGCTCTTTAACATTGAATTTACAAAAGAACGGGTAATATAAAGTCATAAGTGAACCATATATGATATCATAACAATTAGTATGATTCTGGAATAAGTCAATGACATTATTTAAATCATTATAAAGGAGGTTCGGACACTTACGAAGCAAATCGGACCTAAGGTAAGGGAAATATCACAATCTCATTTTTATCCGAGATTGTTTATACTTTGGTATTTACTGGGGTGTATTTTATCATCCACATACATGTTTCCTCAATATGTAATATTTATATCCTTATAAAATATTTTATATCCAATTTTACCCTTCGTTGAGTTTTTAGGAATCTTTTGTCATTTTTCATACGAGGTACTTTTTGACTTTTCCGAAAAAAGTACGAGAAGAATGTTTTTTTTAACTTATACGGCATGAATGGATTTTTAAAACATTATTTCCAAGAAGCTTCCTTTACAAGTTTTCAAGTTTATTTTTAATCAACTTCTTTTAGTTTAGAATTGTATGACATATTAAGAAAGGAAAAGTGTTTTTGAAGTAGAAAGGATATTTTCCTCAAGAATGGAGTTCATGTGTTTTATCAAAATTATTTTCCATCTAAGATAATAAATGGTTCTGTTTCTATCCCTATTATTACATGGATTTTATTTTGTTGTGATGGAAGTATTTTTATGAATTCTTTTATCTTATATGAATTGTTTTATGATGTCACGATGTTTAAAGATTCCAATTTTTATTACATGGGTTATGCTATGATGTATGGTTTATGATTTTGTGGCACACATAAGAATGGAATCATTATGAGATGGGTGGGACCTATATCTCCCTCCAATGCATTGGGTAAAGATTTTATATCTCATGAAATAGACATGGCTGAAACGGTAGGTTATACCAGTTCAGTGAAATAGGACTGAAACGAGGAGTGAACTTGGTTCAGAAAAGGACTTTGTCCACTAAGATAGTCTTGGCAATTTGTCTTGACTAATAAGAAATGATTCTCTATGATTATGTTTGTATTCCACAAAGTTTCATGTTTTAAGTTATAATTATTGGGATTACATTTCACTACTATGATTTATCCCATGTTATGAAATTATGATATCTTTTGCAGGTTAAGATTTCGAAAATATATGTTCTTATGAATATGACGTGATTGATATTTCTTTTGTTTACCCTTACTGAGAATTTTAGCTCACCCTTTTATGTTTTCTTTTCCCCAGGATATAAAGAAAGGATTTAGGTTTAATAAAAAGAATATTTTTATGTGAGATGTTTAAGATCTTTCACCACGATTAGAAGATTATATTCCAAGTTTCCAAAGACACTAAACTATTACTGTCCTTGTGTGTCTGTTTTTGTTATGTATTAAGTATTCCGCAAAAGTAATGTAATGTCCATGTATGTTAAGCTTCGGGTCTCTACAGTTGGTATCAGAGGAAAAGGAGGTAGGAATGTATCCGATCCTTGGGAACTCTCAAATGTGAGCGTTGGAAGAAGCATGGCTCTTCGCCCAAGGGATTCATGAGGAAATGGATGCCACTGGGGATGGTGGTGTGTCCCGCCCGAGGGTGTAGCTGCCTATGGAGTGCCCTGATCGGTATCAATTATAGTCAACTAGAAGTAATTCCATACCGCTACAATTGGTATCAGAGGAAAGGTTTAGTCAACCTTTGGAAACTAGGATGCGAAAACGTTAGTGAGATCCCTAGAGATATTTCTAAGGTATGTCTAGGGATGTCCCTAAGGATAAGTATACGTATAGGATACAGTCCTAGAACTACGGTAACGATCATAGAATTTAACATAAGATGTTAGATATTGAGGATACTCCCCCTTTATTATGTTTTTTCCCTAGCATGATTTTTTCCTCTCACACTATTCTTTTTGGGTTTTAGACGATGGATGGAACCCGAGGGAACCATGTTGATCAATTTAATGTACAATGCAATGATTGTCTTCCTGAACAAATAAATGTTATGGGAGATGGAGTGAAAAATCTTATTTCTATACTTACACAAGCTATGAATCATTTTGGACTTCCAAATGAGCAGAGAAGGGAACAATATTATATTGAGTCCTTCATGAGGCAATGTCCACCTTCTTTATGTGGGTCTTCTAATCCACTTGTTGCTAAACAACGGATCAGTACCACTGAAAAGATAATTTCAGTTCTTCAATGTTCTAAACATGATAAAGTCATCTTAGTAGTATATCATTTGGAAGGTGAAGCTGATCAATGGTGGAATCTTATCAAGAATACGAGGCAAAAAGATGAAATTGAGTCCATGGAATGGGACGAGTTCAAGAACTTATCTTTTATTAAGTACTTCCCTCGTATTCTTCGAACAAATATGGAGAAGGAGTTTCTTGAACTAAAGCAAAAGGATGATGAATCTTTTGGTATATACGAAGCGAATTTTACAAGGTTTGCAAGGTATGCATCTGGATTTATCATCCAAACTGAAAGTAAAGTTGATCGATTCTTCAGTGGATTAAAACCAAATCTTCTAAGGGCATTAGCTATAAGAGACTTCAGTAGCTATGAAGAAATTGTGTGTTGTGCTATCAAGGTAGAAATGGAAGCTGGTGTTACTTATCCATCTCATAGTTTTGACAAGAAAAGAAAGATGGAGTTCAAGGAGAAGTCTCAGAATAATGGTGAAAAGAAGATGAATATTTCCTCATGCTCAAAGTGTGGAAAGAAGCATGGTGGAGATTGTCTTAAAGGGACAAGTAAATGTTTCAAATGTGGAAAGGATGGTCATCGGGCATTTCAATGCTGCAATGATGAGAAGAAGATGCCTAATGATGCAAACAAAGGGATACACAGAATGAACCTACTACACTTCAATGCTTCAAGTGCAAGGAAATGGGGCATTATGCTAATAAATACCCCAATCCAAGGATTAGTGATGATCGACATGAGCAACCACTTAAGGCAAAGGACAAAGGGAAGTCACATGCGATCACTATTGGTGATGTTGAATATGACAACGATGTGGTGGAATGATTAAGTGTTTATGTAATGGGATTCCAAAATAATGTTGTATATAGTATCATGGAATATTGGAATATTTATGTATTGTTCTATTGTGGTATTCAATAATTTTATGGTACCGGTAACCATGGAAAGTGATTGAGATATTTTTAGAAATAAGATGATATGAACATAATGAAGGGAAAACGAGAAAATGAAATGTTTGACAGTATTAATGAGCTCATGATTGATATAAGGACTAAGTGATATCATGGTTTGAGTATATAGAATTTTGAGGATTTTGGTATGTGGAAAGAGTTAACTTTTAACAGCACTCATGTTTTCAATAAGGTTCAATGGGTATTCAAGAGAGTACATGATTAAGGCCTTTGACTGTTTGGAATGTGACCAACAAGACATATCTTATGATATATGGGGATCAATGATGGTATTAAATCTTTGACAATAGTTATCACTATATTATGAGAGTGGACTGCAGTATTATGGATAAGACTAAAGATTGGAATGGATTATGTTGGACATAAGTTAGTATTGTTTGTTTTTTCGATATTATTGATGGGATGTTATAGTAATATAGTTTTAGAAAAAGGACAACCTGCAGGACGGGCAACAACCCATCGCGTCGGACAAGGCTGTGGGAATCGAACCCACAACCGAAGTGCGACTGGCCTTTATCACCTACCACTGGCCTACAGGAGGTCCCTGTTTAGTAGAAACTAGTTTTATTATATTAAATAGTATGATATATGAAGTATAAGTCCATTTTAGAAACCATATATGATTAATCTCACTATAGATGGACTTATGTATTTTTTGATAACTTTTCTAACCTTTTGTTTGAGACAGATGGAATGACCCATCATTCTATCACATGATCTGCTAACACATCATGAATGACAAATTCAACTTCATTTCTTTAAGAGATGAAGTGGAAATTGTCCAAAGAAAGACCAACGGTGATACTATACCGAAATCATGAAAGTATTTCATATAATTCCAATTTCATCAACTTTAGGGAAATGATCTTGAAAACCCAAAATGTTGTCCTAGTGCTCTTATATCTGATGAATCAGATGGTACCTTAGATTGTCACAAATTTATGGCTTTGTGATTGCTGGCTTTTCTACAGCCATGTTCTCTACCACTCTCCATCAGAACGTGATGGTTAGATTTCTCTTCCATATCCATATTTTCACCTATGTGGAAACCCAGTGATTAGTTCATTTGGGTAACCGTTACGTTTCATAATTTTGTTTTTAAAGGTTGGTTTTGGTATTCCTTTTTACGATGTGGGTTTCTATCAAAGAAACTTTCTAATAGTAAACCATTTATAACCCCGATGAATTTCGAGGGCGAAATTCATTTTAAGGGGGGTAGAATGTAACACCCCGAGATTTTATGAAAAATATATATTTTTCAATTTTATTAATGTCTTGTGTTGTACGCTACACCAAAAGGAGCTTGCACAACACACATCATTGACTTGCCTTGCATTACACGCAATCACGACCTTCATCGATAGCGTGTGTAGTATGCAATACCGAGTTTCACTAAACAATGATATGCTATTAAAATATTATTAAAACTAGCCGTTATGAATAGTAATAACCACCTTTTAAAATTTCATAAATTTTATCTCTCAAAATGGACTTCGATTTTGGATTCGGAGTATCAAATTTAGCCTAAGGTGAAATTTTGGTACTTTTCGGATAACTTTCATATTCTGATGAATAGTGAAAATTACTAAATTTTAATTAAAAGCAACTTTTTTAATCGAAATAATTAACAGTGATAAATTATTTATTTGAGTGTTTTTAAAGTATATTTAGAATATATTTCTACAATTTAATACAATGTTGGTCATTGGATGTAATTCTATATTTGAACCAGACATAAACAAGTGTCAATCTTTTGATAGTTATTATCTCTTAAGAACACACTATTTGTTTTGACGACGGGAATTTATTTTTAAATTAATTAATGCAAATGATATTTTTTGAATTTGGTAAAATAGAAATCATTTTTTACTTCATAATATCAAATATAGCTTAGGCCTAATTTTTTGTGTTTTTCTGGAAACATTCATTTTTTGATGAATAGTGAAACCACTAAGTGGTAGTTAAAAAAATGATTTTTTCATAAAACTTAATTTTACCGCTTCTGTGAGTGAATTTCAAAAATCCTAGGGACACGGTTGATGTTAGTTAGTAAAATGTGGTTCAATGAGATGAAAATAATTTTTGGTGAATAGTAACTTTTTACTTTTTTTTACCACGGTTAAAAGTAAATAGGGTAATTAAGGGTAAAAATGTTATTATTATTACCCTAACACATGTACTAATTCTATTGGATAAGTGTAATTCGGCCAAAAACAACCTTAGGAATAAAATATGATCATTTAGGCCCACTTGGATTAGATTAGGATATTTATTATTAATTTATTTAAAGAAGGGTTAAAATAGTTAAAATCAAAGATTAATAAGTAAATCATTTTTAATATAGGTTTATACATAAGATAAATTCTACTATAAATACTCATTATAAATCTAAAAAGATTTATACATAATGTTATTTTATTTATAATTTTTAGACATTAAATAATTTAATTTATTTATGACACAACGATGATGCAGTAATTATCTTATTAATGAAATATTGACATAATTGATGTTATAAATACCCAAATAAATGTAATTTGAGACTTTTAATTAATTACACTAATTTTATAGGTTAATATGACATGTTATTATTGATTTAATTAACGTTTTTCGAACTAATAAGTCTGTTATGATTTTCACAAAAAATCAATTACTAAATAGTGTCAAAATTGACATAAAATAGTTTTTAAAACAAATATTATATTATCAATTGTTATTTTCTTCCTAAAAATCTAAGGTTCGGCCAAATGACTTAGATAAGGTTATATATATTAATAATAAACAACTTGGGGTTCTTTTGGCTTGTTATAGTAAGTTTATTAACCTTATAGTGTAAGAGAACAAGAAGACACAGTAAAAGTAAAATTATTTAACTTAATGTTAAATCTAAATGATAAGGTTAAAATAGGAACCTAAACTTGTCTAAATTATATTGGATAAGATGATTTAGACCCATCCCCACCTTATCTTAGAAATAAATCAATTTAGATCTATTTAAAATCTAATTTGGCTTTATAATAATATAATATTTTTTGTTATTCCAAAGGTACCCCTCTCCTCCCTTATAAAAGGGCACATCCCCCCTCTCTTCCTCACACCACTCTGAGGATTCAAGCTCGGCCAACCCCTGCCAAATTCTCTTCTACAATTCCCTAGAAACATTATAGAGGTTCTGGTCTTCCTCAAAGGCCAATTTTAGTGCCCTAAAAGGAGATCTCAAAGAGGCGCTTCAAAGAAGAGGTAATATTCATTACCGATTCTTTCATCTTTATTTCTTCTTCCACTTCTTCTTATTTAGTTGTTTCATTATGATGTAATAACATAAGTATCACTCATATAATGATATGTCATTATAAGTATGAAACAACCCTATTTCCCCATCTATCCATCCTACGGAAAAAGAAATCACCGCGCGTGCGTACGTACAGAATACCGTCTCCACGCCGTGGTGAAATCTATCTTCCACCACCACCTTACTTGGATGGGTATAATGGTGTAAATAATAACTATATATGAATATTTTTAAGTGATATTGATTCTGAAATAGTATCAATACACTCCAATATAGTCCCACAATCATGAGATCAATATCATCGCTCGTGCGTACGTACGGACTACCGTCTCCACGACGCGATGAGATTCATTCTCCACGTTAGCCATTCATGAATGATTATAAAGTATATATAATAAGTAATCATGAAATATATGGCATAATAATGATACTGGATTTATGTGTATATATATATGTCATCTACTTAATTCCATTCAACTCATTAAGGAAACAAAAACAACGTTCATGCGTACGTATGGCCTACCGTCTCCATGAATAGTGTATTTCTTTCCATTTACTGATTTATTATATATATGTATATTCTAAATATATATTATATATAAATCATGTTTTATATTCTGTAATTAAGTAATCATGATCTAAGTAATCATATGAATAATTAGAAGTCAAAACACGGACGATAAATGAAACAATTTTACCCAAAACACTATTTAACATGGAATTTACAAAAGAACGGGTAATATAAAGTCATAAGTGAACCATAAATGATATCAGAACAATGAGTATGATTCTGGAATAAGTTAATGACATTATTTAAATCATTATACATGAGTTTCGGACACTTACGAAGCAAATCAGACCTAAGGTAAGGGAAATAAAACAATCTCATTTTTATCTGAGATTGTTTATACTTTGGTATTTACTAGGGTGTATTTTATCATACACATCCATGTTTCCTCAATATGTAATATTTATATCCTTATAAAATAGTTTATATCCAATTTTACCCTTTGTTGAGTTTTTTAGGAATCGTTTTTCATTTTTCATACGAGGTACTTTTTGACTTTTCCGACAAAAGTACGAGAGGAATGTTTTTTTAACTTATACAGCATGAATGGATATTTAAAACATTATTTCCAAGAAGATTCCTTTACAAGTTTTCAAGTTTATTTTTAATCAAATTCTATTAGTTTATAATTTTATTACATATTAAGAAAGGAAAAGTGTTTATGAAGTAGAAAGGATATTTTCCTCAAGAATGGAGTTCAAGTGTTTTATCAAAATTATTTTCCATCTAAGATAATAAAGGGTTCTGTTTCTATCCCTATTATTACATGGATTTTATTATGTTGTGATGGAAATATTTTTATGAATTCTTTTATCTTATATGAATTGTTTTATGATGTCACGATGTTTAAATATTCCCATTTTAATTACCTGGGTTATGCTATGATGTATGGTTTCTGATTTTGTGGCACTCATAATAATGGTATCATTATGAGATGGGTGGGACCAATATCTCACTCCAATGCATTGGGTAAAGATTTTATATCTCATGAGATAGACATGGCTGTAACAGTAGGTTATACCAGTTCAGTGAAACAGGACTGAAATGAGGAGTGAACTCAGTTCAGAAAGGGAATTTGTCCACTAAGATAGTCTTGGTAATGAGTCTTGACTAATAAGAAATGATTCTCTATGATTATGTGTGCATGCCAAAATGTTTCATGTTTTATGTTATGATTATTGGGATTACATTTCACTACTATGATTTATCCCATTTATGAAATTATGATCTCTTTTGCAGGTTAATATTTCCAAAATATATGTTCATATGAATATGACGAGATTGATATTTCTTTTGTTTACCCTTACTAAGCATTTAAGCTCACCATTTTATGTTTTCTATTCCCCAGGATATAAAGAAAGGATTTAGGTTTCAAAAAAAGAAGATCTTTATGGGAGATGTTGGAGATCTTTCACCATGATTAGAAGATTATATTCCGAGCTTCCAAAGTCACTAAACTATTGCGGTCCTTGTGTGTCTGTTTTTGTTATGTATTAAGTTTTCCACAAAAGTAATGTAATGTCCACTTACGTTAAGCTCCGGGTCTCTACAATGTATGACTATTTATTGTATTCATCAGGTTCCTCCTAGATGGATTGATGGAATGTTAGGTGGTTGATGGTACAATGCCACAGGAGAACGAACCAGTCAGTTGCCTAAGATACATGTAGAGCACGAGTCGTAGGTACATGCTCATGGATAGGATCAGGTTTTGGATCTAGTGTAGGTAGAGAAATAGCTAGGTTTGATAGAGTTTGGGCCATGGCTCGATGAGTAGATCTGATCTAGTGCAGTATGTATCTTTTAGGGGATTTAAAGAGGCACACATGGTATAATTACCTCTGTGGAATATCTAACGCGGGATTTCCATTCATAGTACTCGCCACTTATCTAGGGTGAGGGAGGTTCATAGGCGGATAAGAACTAGATAGAGAGCATGCAGAGGATCTCCAAGCAGCTATAGAGACCTCCAAGGTGGAGGGTCCATATGGTGATATACATGCTAAGAGGATTGGAAAAGAATAGGTAGGATGTCTAGGTTCAGGCTCATAGACATGATGGACTGGCATGGAAGGAATTCGAGGATAGGTTTTTCGAGAAATTTTCCCTGGAGACACTGAATGAAGAGAGATCACAAGAGTTGTTGAGCCTCTAGCAGGGTGACATGCCCGTCATGGACTACGCAGATTCCTTCACTGAGTTGTCCCTCTTTTCCCCAATTATGACATGTAAAGACATCTCGAGGGAGAGTCACTTCGAGGATGGATTACGACACACTGTTAAGGTGCATGTAAAAATATTCAGGTAGACCACGTACTTAGATGTGGTGAATCAGGTGCCCATCGTCGAGGGAAAATTGGTAGAAAAATCCAATTTGAGCTAATCAGTGGATTTAGGTGATGGTTTAGATAGCAGTAAACGAGGTTGGGATGAGTTCCAACTGGGCAGTCAGGCCAATGATTCAGTTGGACAACCTCAGGTAGTTCATCAGTGGTTTTCTTTCAGTGTGGGAAGACAGAGAATGTCAAAATTTAGTGTGATATACCTCCAAAGGAGTGTTGGGCATGTAAACAGGCCATACATCTGTAGAGGTTCTATAGGTAGCCCTCTAAGAGAGTAGGCAGGGACCAGGACAGACAGTGGCATCCGGGGTCGATTTACGATCGGTACCTGGTGAGGGTAGATTAGGCTCAACTACATGTAGAGGATGTGGTAGATATAGTGGGACCCAACTGAGGGGTCAATGATTAGGGACTGTAGAAACATCGCAGGGAGTTCACACATCAGTCCATTTTACTTCAGGCTAGGTGCACTCCATGGGGTTTCGAGAGCCTGAGTAGGGTGGTGAGCCGACGATGGTCAGAGGTATGCTTCAGACATGGCCATGATTTTTCTTGTATTCAGTTTGGTATGTCCTATTGATTCATGACTGTTTTGAGTGCATAAGATACAAAATACATATGTGGAATAAGCAGATGCGAGTCAGTGGGATTGAAACCATTTTGAGTGCGTGATATATATATATATATATGAGATGTCATGTGAATTAGGGCATCAATGATGAAAGTTTCTTGAGGTGTAAGGAACCATGTTTTGTTTGAGCATACATGGGATACATTACCAAATTAAGGTGGACACCGATGTAGTATGGGATATTTTTGGGTTTTGGGAATGACATGGGGCACCTGATTGGATGCAGGGGTGACGTTGTGTCTTGGGAGGGCCATGCATCCAGAAATAGGAAGATGTAGCTTTGATTTATTTGAGTGTTGGGCCAGATTTGTTCTGGAATTTTTGTTCTCCACACATAGAAGGGATATTTAGGGACGAATTTTTTAAGGGGGATATTTTAAGAACGCGGTTCTTACTTTAAGGTATGAGTTTTTTTTCATTCTGTTTTAAGCAATTCTTTGAGAAAACAGGGAAAACTGGGCAGTTTTGGAAATTTCCAGACTACACGCCATATACTCCCAAGTACACTTCATGTGTATATTAGGTTTGTACTAATAGAGTCTTGATATAGTACATGTTGTGTGGTGACCATATGAAAATAATCTACTACACGATGTGTAGTGTTCCATAACATGCTTTGTATTTTACCTTCTGAGTACCGGTAGAGTCATAGCCGTGTGTGAGCCATGTGACGTATCTAAGCCGTGTGATGACCAGCCAACCTATGTAAGTTGGAGCAAAAACTAGATTATACAAGGCTTGCAATGTTTAATACACAATGTGTACTTTTGTTTTTATTCATTTATATGGGAGATAATCATGTCTTGTTTCCGAAAATATATTCTTCTTCCCCCTATTCAGAATGATGTTGCTCCAGGATACCAAGAACATTTCTTATCCTAGATTCTACATTTAAAATATATCATTCGATCCATCGGTGGCTGTGGGATTGCATCAGGAAGGCTATACCCATGAAACCTATTCAATTATTATTATTTTTTCTCACATGCCACAGTTTCCATCTGAGAAGAATTTAGGGTATTGGATGGAAACATAGATCTATGAATATAGGCATAAAATTAGAGCTCGATATCAGACGTGCCTATATCTACGAGTCTGACCTAAGTGGTTCTTACCATGTTTTGTGTTTTCATGGTCATTTGGGGGTTGCATCTTTTTAGCTCAAAGTCGGGTATTGAGTGTGACCCATGTTTCGTATTTTGAATTGATTGTTTGCCTTATGGGATGATTTTGGGAATTTCATTACCTTGTTATACTTGGGAGAGGCCAGGTTAGAGTCCCTTGATAATTTGGAGCATTGTGGCCGAGGGTACCAAAATGGTTATAATTGAATGGTTTTGATTAAACAACTGAGTTAAAATTGTTAAAGCCAGATTAAGTTTATTAGAGGCTTTCCAGACCTCAATTCTGGTATGGGACATCTCATGCTTAGTGCAATTAAATTGTCTAAATTTTTTTTCCAGTTAAAGCAATTATTTTGGTTATATATATATATATATGTTTGTGTGTGTGTGTGTGATGCTTGATATTTCATATGTTGGAACCTTTGGGTTGTGTTGGGTGTGGCCTGGACACTCTTGAGTGATGTTGATCAAGAGTTTTTCTTGGCCCTAATTATTTGGGTGGTTTGACCACAGGGCTGGGTATCATAGACGTCTAATTGAGGCTATTTGACTATCAAGATGGCTATGGACCAGGTTACTTTGATTTCAAGGACATCAGATTCCAAGAGACATGGTCACCAGGTCATGAGGATCTAGAGAGGTTGTGTATTGGGTTCAATATTTGGTGATTACCACTCACCAGTGAGTTGGGTCGTCTGCACATAGATGACTCTATGATGAGGTGGTTTTGACTACTCGTGTGGGTAGAAGCCTCCGTAGTTGTGGTTAGGTGATTTGGTTTGGGGTGCTTTTCGTGGAAGCTGCATGGAAGGTGAGGAGCCTTATGATTGTTTGGGCGTGGATATAGGACATCAATACTAGAGAGACAAGGTGTAAGGAGGCACAAGGTGTCTGGTTACTACTCCTTGGTCATGCCTAAGGGACGTCGGTACTCAAGACACGAGGTGTCATGAGGCACATGGTGCTAAGTTACTATTATATTTGAGTGCCTTTGGGACATCGGTACTCAAGACACACAGTGTCAGGAAGAACATGGTGCTGGGTTACGTGACTGAGATTCCGGTGTTAGCCGAAGCAGGTGACACTCCATGGTGGCTCATGAGCACTAGTAGAAGTTGTGTTTACATTGTGCATGATACTGTTTTCTTTCCTTATTGATTTTGGCCTACTTAAACACATATACTAGGTACACACCATTGGTTGGTATCCTACTTCGATTCGTCTCACCCCATACATGGGCCCTTCAGGATGCGTGTAGACTTTATGGATTTATGTGTAGGAAAGAGATTAGCTTTAGAAGATGGATCATATTAGCTTTTGCATGGGGATTTGGAATGTACCCTAAGGTGATGCCTAGCTAGAGTTTACTTTGTTTTTGATTACCCTCTTATATCAACATGTTTACCTTATTTTGGAGCTATTGTTGGTTATCCATGGGCTCTATTATTTATTGAGATGTATGACCTATTTTGGGTGAATGTTTCAGTTATTTTAGTAGTTGTTACAAGTGGTGTTTAGATTGTTGTTATTTTTATCTTCCTTTTCTATTATTAATATATTTAGTTTTCTATTTATTTCATTTTTGGTGTGCTTTAGCTAAGTGGGTCTGGTTTGAGTATGTTGAGTCTTTATTACCGCTACAGGTATTATTTTTTATATTTGGACCAGTACCTTATTTTCCTCTATGAGGGTACAAAATCCCCAATATAAATGTTTACACCCTCACTGTTAGTCAATATAATTTGGAATTCTGGGAGGTGTTCCCAAGTTAGTAACACCCGACCCATTTAGTACTGTTCAGGTGACTATTCAGGTTTGGTAGACTACAATATGGGAACTTGAAGATGTGATAAGGCATATATATCTTAATTTTTTTATTGGAGTGATGAAATTTCAAGGGAGAAATTTATATGGTGGTGGGGGGATAATTTAACACCCCAATATGTTATGATATATTTATCATTAATAATTTTATTTGTTTGATATCTTTCATTACATGAAACAATGAGTTTAAAAGAACCACAATATACTATTAAAATATTTTTATTTAATTTGATCTTTATCACCTAGACATTGGATTAGTGGGTATGAATAATTATATTTTTTTTGAAAAATTAACATTCAAAAATTTGTAAAAATAATCCATTGGTTATCAACTGGTTATAAATGAAAATAAAATAACATAAAGGTAAGAAGGGATGTTTAAAAAAACTAGTTTTTATTGTAAAAGTTTGTTTTTATATTAATAACTAAAATTATTCTCTTTTGATGAATTATTTTAATGAATTATTTATATAATATACTCAATAATTTTTTTTATCATTCATATAATAGTTTTTATAGAAATTAATAAAGGTAAACAAAATTATATGATTAAAAATGTATATTTTCTAAAAATATTTTTCATTACATTTCACAAGTTTATTTTGAAATTAATTTATCCCAATTATGAAAATTGAATATTTTAAATGTAATTACATATTTTAATCGTCATAATTAATATAATTTAATATGTAAAACATTATTTTTACTCAAAATTAATTTTAAAAACAATAAAAATGCGGTATTGTGGTTAATGTTATAAAAGGATTACCAGGGGTATCCTTAGAAATACGATTTAAAATGACCCTAAAAACATTATTTGTATTGATTAGATTGTGGTATTTAGACCTTATCCTTCACGCCTTTTAATATATTTTCAACTTTGACCATCTTTACTTGGGTAAGACATTATTATATTTTAATCTTTTGATAAATTAGAAGTGTATCATCTTCCTCCATTAAAAAGGATACCACCAATACTCTCTTCCAAAAAAATAATGAGCATTCTAAATTTAACAATACCTACACCAATACATTTCTAAAATACCTCACCATGTCCTATTGTTACTTATTTATCATAATACAATCATTTCAAGGCTTATAGTGAATGAAAAAGTTGTTTTCCTAAAGAAGTGGCAAAATATTTAATCGAGAACTAATTTTTATTTAGTCATTAGAGTCCATAAATATGTGGTATTTATTATAAAATATTTAATTAAATATCATTAATATAATTAATTTTTATTATGTTGTTGGATCAATGATTTTTCACCTCCTTTCCATCAAATGGAATATGAATGTATCACTTGTGTGTACGTGTGAACTACCACTTCCACATAGCGATATGATTCATTTTACATCATCATATATAACAGTTATTTATTATTTTGGATTTAATGATAATATATGATACGCATGAAATAATTATTCTCATATAATTATATTATCTTATCCCCCTTATTATATTTCTATCTATTGGAAAATGATAACATTATTCAAGTGTATGTGTAGACTACCACCTCCACAAAGCGATGCAATTCATTCTTCATTACAACTTTAAGTGGATGGTAATAAGGTTAGATTTAATGAATATATATTATGTTAACAATATAATAATTTTTTTTGAAATATATTTAACCATTATAAGATGGGGATAAGAGAGGCTGCTCTCTCTCTCTCTAGAACCCACATGCTCTAGGGTTTCGACATCTCGTTCTTCTCCAAGATTCAGCTCTGGTTCGGCGGTACCCAGTGGATCTTGGCTTCGCATTTTCTTCTTCTCGGTTTGCTTCAGATTTCCGCGGCTTGCGTCCTCGGTGGTCCAGCACCAAAGCTGGAGGTCTCGGTGATTCGCCTCCAACGTCTTTTCTTCCTCAGCGTCTTGACTCCAAATTCGGAGGTCTCGGCATTTCGGAGTCGGGGTTCTTGGCGTTCGGCTTCCCTTGTTTTGCTGAGAGATCTACAAAAATTCTTCTTTCGCGGCGATTCTGTTCTGGATCTGCGCACGATCTTGGTTTTTCTCCCTTTATGGATTTTCCGCACTTTCTTGGTTTCAACCGGATCGATGAGAGGTGATCCATTGAAAGGGATGATTTCCGAGCACCAGTCCGGCTGTTTGGGGATGTGCAGGAGCAGGATTGTGCGGCTCCGCCTCTGACCAACGCTGCTCGGTCACGGACTGGTGCTATTCAAGGTCCTGCTCGGATGGATGTGGATGTGAAGAAGAAGGAAAGGGCGGCTAGCCCAATTGGTTCTCGACCTCGAGATACGGCTGAATCTAGGGTTTCAGTTGGAGATTCTTTGGGAGCATCGCGCGGGCAGCGATCCTTCGTGGATGTCATGAAGGCATCGGCACCTGTGTCTAAGAAAGAGGACCATAGGAGGATTCTTCTAAAGGGTTCTCTTGCCCCTGTGGAGGCTAACCCTGGTGTCATTGCAGAATGACTAGAACTAGGGGAGAACTCTTTGATTGCTCGTGTTGTCCTTCGTAAAGGTGTTTTTCCATGGAAATGTGAAGATTTATTCCAAAGGATTTCGACATTGTGGGGTTTTGACAACTGGAAATGTGTCTCTCTTGGTCGGGGATTCTTTCACTGTTTATTTCCATCGGATGATGTGAAGATGAAATCTTGGAGCTTTGGATCCATGTTCTTAAAGCCGGGTTGGATTCATCTGCATGAATGGTCATTGGATTTTAATGTATCAAGTGCTAAGAATGTCTTCGCCCAGGTATGGGTTCGTCTTCATGGGCTGAACTGGGTTCCTTGGCATCCAGAAATATTGCATGATATTGGAACGACAATCGGAACACCCATCTGTCTTGATAAGGAGACGACAGATGTCAGGTATGGGCACTTTGCCAGAATACTGGTGGAAGTTGACATCAGGTCCACTCTCATTGACACGGTTACGATTTCTATTCCCTCTGATCAAATTCTGATTAATGTTGAATATGAAAACAAACCCCTCTTCTGCACGAAATGCATGGCTGTGGGGCACTCTTTGGAGTCATGTCGTAAAAAAATTTCTTGTATAGAATTTGGACTGCGAGGGCACCCCTCCAATCAATGTTGCCGTAAAGTGAATCTAAAGGATCCGCCTTCACCAAAGCCTGACACTAGGGACAATGACCCTCTTTTGGAATCTGACACTCGTGAGCTGCCGCTTTATAGGAATGGGAAAGAGGTGATAACTGATGCTTCTCCGCCTCGATCTTCTGAACATATTGGAGCTCAAGAGCCTCCCTCTGAAAAGGCTCTAAGTACAGCCCCCGTTATGATGGTGATTGATCCTCCACATCAGAATGAACAACCCTCCTCCTCTGCGTCTGAGAAAGGAAGGGCGGAGGAATCCACTCCTGGAGTTGGGGACCTAACCCTCTACAAAGGGGGTGCCTCTCATTTTGAGACCAAGGGA
Source organism: Viscum album (assembly GCA_963277665.1). NCBI lineage: Eukaryota > Viridiplantae > Streptophyta > Magnoliopsida > Santalales > Viscaceae > Viscum > Viscum album. The sequence goes on from OY728128.1 coordinate 616,488,174, forward strand.
AGAGATATGGATACAAATATGATATCATATAGTGATATTGTCCAAGTAGAAAAGAAAAGAGGCTCTGACAATGAGGGTGTCAGATCTGCCCCTGTTTCAAGGAAACCAAGGAAGGACTACTCTGCAGTTCCGAGGACCGTGACCACTAGGGCATTGCCAAGAAGGAGATTGAGAAGCTATCGAAGGAGCAGCTGGACAAACGGAAGTTCTATAAGAAGTTTCTTAAACAATACGAGACCCAATCAGAATGGGAATCAGCTGATGCTGATGACACGATCGGGTATGGGGGTGGTGACTATGAATGTTTTGACTTGTAATCTCTGTCTCTTCCTTCTCCTGTTTCTGCACTTTTATTTTATTAATAAATTTTGTGGTCCAAGCTTGCTTGGATCGGACTTTCTGGCTATAATAATTTTTTAATGGTGAATTATAATTTACCATCATCTGGTTTCAATCACTGAAAAATGAAAACATCACCTGTGCATACGTACAGACTATCGTCAACATAATGTTATACAATTCATTTTTCACAACCACTATTTAGGAATGGTTATAAAAGTGTATTTATTGAATAAAAATAAAAATTATATCATTATTAAGATTCTTAAGATGAAAAAACCATTAAAAATTTTCATGTACCAGAACCATGAAACCAAAACATGAAAACAAATTGGACCAGTTTTCACGAGGATGTCCATTTTATGGAAGAATTATTAATAAAAGGATAATTATAAATTATAGAAGAACTATAAAAAGTATATTATTTATGATTATGGATTTGTAATATATTTATAATAAATATATATTTTTTTATAAAGGATATTCTATTTGCCGACTAATGGAGGAGAGACTTTTGGTAAGGGATTTATGTTTGAATTCCATTTAATCAGTATTGTTTGTGATTTAATTCCCATTGGAAAAAACTATATAGATAATTTTTATTAAAAAAATATATTTTCCTTTTACTTTTTTTTATGTGTATAATTTTTAAGTGGTATTACCATTTTATTGTCTTTTTTAATTAAATTATTGAGATTTTTTTTAAAGAAAAATCGACCTTATATTTTCTTTAGTAAAATAACTTTTTCTTCCATGTGAATACTCATAAAAATTGTTTTATGAAAATTATTACCAATAATTGATTTTTTTAAAAAGGCCATTTCACTACCTTTGTGTTTATATAATATGGTTTAAAATGGAATCTTTTAAAATAAACATTATTTTCCTAAGAATCACTTTTTTGAATTTTTACAAAGGCAAGAAAGGAATGTATCCTTTTAATGTATATGTTATGAATGGATTTTCCAATCATCTTGACTATTCAATTATTTGACTATTATATTGAAACATTCTTTTGTTTTTTTCAATGAAAAGTATTTTCTTAATATACTGGGGATTTTTGTTAAAATTTTATCATAAGAAAAGGATATTTTCACATGTTTTCAAGGAATGGTTCAAATGATCTTTTAAATGAATTTTTCATCAATATCAATATACTTTATGAATTTTTATGCTTCTTTAGTGATATTATATCACGAAACTATCCACTTTATTTCTCTTGATGAATTATAATGATGAAAATTTATGTATTATTCTATAAACACTGTCTGTTTTCTATAAGTTAATTATATTATGGTGATTTTTTTTTGAAATTTGTTTATTTTCCAAAGGTCATGATATGATGAAATGATGAAATTTCAATGAAATATTTTTCCTTTACATGACTTATGATATAACGACATGATGATAGTTTTATGATCTTTTGGAACATATATGTGTGGTTTTATTTCTGTAACAGATGGTCCAAGAATAATATATCTCTACAATTAGTTGGATAAAGATGTATATCTCCTCTGATAAAAAGGACTAGAATGGGGAGTGATATGAGTTCAGTAAGGGTCACTATACACTATGATAGTCTGGAGAGCGAACCTTGACTCAATAAATAACAGAATAAGGAGTGAACCTAATCCACTTTGATAGGCTTGGCAGTGATCCTTAACAAGGGAAATGATTTTATATGCTTATGTTTAATCCAAAAACAAATCTATTATACATATGATATGATATTATTGAAAATTATTGATTGTTGATGATTCCACAGACTTATAAACTATGAATTTTCTTTTGAAAAATTCTTATGAAATTATTTATGATTAATTATATTCTACTAATTGGGGACGAATTTTTTAAGTTATGACTATGTTATCATACCCTTATTATTAAATTATAATGACCTATAATCATTTATTTAAATATATCGTGGTTAAACTAATTGAACATATGATCTCAAACTTTGTAAAGTTTTATTTCCCTATTTTATGAAAAACATTTAGAGAATGTATAAGAATTATACAATGTGAGAAGATATTTTTGGGAGTTATTTATTATATTTAATGAAATTAGATGATTTATGTTTCTAGTTTCCAATGAATCTAAACCTTTATAGTTATAGGGTGTGTTTTTTATGATATTTATTGATTATTCATCTAAAATCAAGAAATATATATGTATGAAATGCTCAATTCACCTCACAGTGGATCTTGATGAGTGATTGGGATATTACTACACATTATTTTAAATTAAACAATTAAATATGATTAATTTTATTTATTTATTTATATTTTGTGATGTCAGACAGGAGTGGGAGTAGAGATATGAGTTTGGTTGAGGCATGGATGAGATTTCTAGACCTTGAAGGATATATAATGTAGTGAGTGAATAAGGGGGGAAACATCTTCAATCTATATTGGTGGTCATGGTACTTTCCCTATAGATTAATCTTTTGTTATAGTGTATGTAAATTTTTGGTCTCACCATAAAAGGATAAAAATCCAAAATTTATAATGTAATTTTTCAAATAAAATTAAATGGATAAAAATTTCATGTGTATTGTTAAAAACTACTAAAATTCCCAAGGATAAGTATAGATACATGGGTCATAATAGCCCCTTACAAACCATCTTCCACACCTTAGTAACTGGTGGCTAAGTCTGTGACTATTGTTGTGATTCCCTAGTACATTTGGATCCTTTAGGGGGGGGTGAATAGATTGAGAGTAGCTTAGTGGTCACCATTTAGGGTAAATGTATGAAATATAGGTATAGTTTAAATAAAATAGAAGAGTTTAGACTATGGAAATTGAATGACCCTGGTGATTCTGGTGATCACTTTGGCTCATTGAATTGAACCCGGTACAAGTGACACCCCTTTGAGATGCGACGACCAGTATGTGTAGATCTTAGGTATGTTTTGGATATAGTCAGGTTTTTGGAATAACTTTTCAAAACCCTATATTTTATGTGGGTTATGAGCTATATTTATAGACTCTTATTAGTGAGGTTTGATCAGTGAGTCAATGAGGGTAGGTTATGATTGTGGGGTTTCTGTGTAATGTGAAACCCATTGTGATTGGTATTTCTTATGGATTATGTATTGGAATAAGGAACCGAAGTGGGGTTCCTCTACTATTACATTATACTAGGTGATTGTAGTTGGTTACCCTATTATATTCCAACCTCAAGAGGGTGTGATTTTGTTGGGATAGTGGTTAAAATTATTAAAATTCATCCAAACCTTGTTTCCAATGTTTTATGAAAGAAATATAAAAATGAACTCAAAATGTTTTTTATATTTTTTATTATTTAAAACACCCATAAGGGTCTCCATAAAAATTTCCTTTGAAGAGGTTGTGAAAACTCCATATAAGGAACTCATGAAACAAAAAAAATTACCCCTTGTTGGGTGGTTGTGATACAATTGGTGGGGCTTCCATTGATTTAAAGATGAGATTACTGGTTATAGGAAGAGGAAAAAATTCCATCCATGTTATTACAGTTGAGGGAGTGTGGGGGTATTTGTTGGGTGTGGTTGAGAGTTCTAGGCTACTAGGGATGAACTTCCAGGAAGCATTTTATTTGAGGATAGATTGTTCCCCATATTGCGACATTAGGATGGATAAATCCCTAAGTCATTCTACTATATAACAATGTTAGTGTGCCCTTAAAATAATTATCACTTTATATTGGAGTGATGGAATATTGTGTCTTTATGATGGATGGAAAGGATACCACGATGTGATAAGAGACACTCTAACACTGGCTAATGCAGGTATGGTTGATCAGTGTCAAGGGCTTGAGGATCGAAAATGAATTTTATTTATTTATTTATTTATAGAAGTTTTTCTATCAATTAACAGAATATCAAATGAACATATCCCAACATTACATGTTTGTATGAGACCACATTGGTTGTAACCTAATGCTCTTTTAATCACAGCCTTCTCATGAATCCATTTCATTTTGGTACCCGAGTATGGCTAACTTGTTACAGTTCCATGATAAGACAAATCTTGACTTTTATTTATTGAGATGGGGTGGCTCATATGTTATCTATAGATTATGATTAATCAAGAATCATGGGTATTAGTGTAGCCTATATATTTTTATTTCAATCTCTATTAATTTTCTTTATTCTTATTTGTGTGTATGATCGGGATAGTGGTCAATCTATCCTATATGTTGGAATGACCGTTCAATTCATCACATAGAATTTCCATTATTATGGATTATTTTTGTTTATTTATTCTATGTACTATAATGGATGTGTATAAATGGTGTTTATTTATTTTATATTATGTTATACTCACCAATCTAGGGAGTATAGTCCGCCCAGAGAAGCACCCTAGAAACCTTCTTATTTTCAACAACCTTCTACTTACATAAATCTATGATTCTAGTTGACTAGCACCATCGATATAGTTATAGTTTAGAGTGAACTGGGATATTGTGTTATAAAGTGGTACGAGAGAATTTTTTTATATTAATATTTGGGTTATAGTAGGTAGGTTGTATGGGATTGTGATGGAGCTTGTGTGGTATCTTAGGCTAGTGCATCATGAACACCATTTCCACTAGGGAATACTGATTAGAAGTGGTGGGAATCATGTTCTTTGAGTATTCTATTATATTTATAAGATTTTCACATTGTATGATTAATGTGGTGTGGTATATGATGTTTCGCTAGGATTTTGACTTTTGGCCTATAGAAGCAATATATGTCTCATGCATCGTGATTATGCATGTAAGATTCACATGACTTACATGACTACCTATGTGTGATTTTTTCATTAATGATAGATGTTAAACTATTTTAAGAGTCAAAAATAGCTCATAATATTTTTCAATATAAATTCATAGTGGCATTATACTCACTAAGACCACATAGTTTAAATATTTATATTCTTTGATGGAAGGTTACATGGATCTACAGTGAGACACCCCTTGACGATGATGATGATGATGTGTTTTAATATGATCAATGGTGTGGTGAAACTAGTAGGGAATCCTAAGAATTATATTCCCTTGATATATACCCTCGGTTTGTAATTAATACATAGGATCATTTATTTAATGTTCCAGTAAAAACCTATATGGTGTTTTCACCTATAGATTGGAATGAAATTCTACTTAACTAAATAATGTGACTATGATTCTCTGGATATAGATCATCATAGGAGGATTTAAATTGTATGAGTACACCAATGAGATTCTATATGGTAAAGTCTTGTGTGAAGATTCTTGTGAGAGTTAGAGCCCTTATGGGTGGATGGGTTGGCTTGATATGACATTTTATGTATATGTGAGACCCATGAGTAGGTGTTTGGGAATGTTGTAGGATGTGGATTATTTAATATGGTACCATGGATGATGTGAAATAAGATGTGGTCAATTACAATACATGACATAGGGGCCTCGTGAGAGACCTTAGAGACCCCATGGTACGACCCAATATAGTGGTGACATAATGGTTTATGATGACTGAGGATGACGCACTAGAAGGGTTTGTCCATGTTTTTATGTTTTTATGTGGATATCTATGCATAGAGGATACCAAGTATGTAGAATAAACATATATATTATTAGGTATTATATGGAAGAACACATTGAGTGTGTAAGATATAGTTTGGGGTTGCTTTTGAAGGGAAAGATAATGAAGATAACTGATCTTGTTATTTGAGATTGGGGTTCAGAATCATAGTTCATGTGTGGGTAGATGATTTTGGTTTTATTATGGAACCAGATGGAGTATAACAATGTGGTTAAAATTTCAATTGGATCTAATAAAGAATTTTGAAATGTGTGTGAATAGAGATCCTTGATTATTGATATTGATATGTTTGAGGGCATGGTCAGTGGTTAAGAACTTGAGACTTATTCTGGTAAGGTATAGTGCATGGGAGTATGAGACAAGTTGTGAGGCTAGGTGGCATAAGAGAAATCACCCATTTTATTTAAGAGAGGATGAGGTAGCACATGCTTGAGGTGACCAACACTATTGAGTTTCAATAAATGAATTTCAATGTACAAACAGAGAATATATACTTTTGATGGATTTTTTAGGTATATATTTTCAAGTGGATGGACGAAACGAGTAGTTCCTTGTGGTGGAGGATTTTTTGGAAATGAATCGTGTGAAGTGTAACACCACGACCCAACCCATTAGGTCTAATATGAACTGACACATTAACTCATGCATGCCTTCCCATACATAATATGATTTCAACTAGTGATGGGGTCCTTCAAAATACATTAGAAAGACTATCACCTTAGTACTCGGTAAACATAATATTAAAATAATGTGGCGATAACAATATCTAAAAGAAAAAAATATATAAGTAACCATCATGGTAACAATGTAAACAATAAAAACAAGACATACTATAACAATATCGAATATTTTATACATGTAACCAAAAGTAATGATAGGATATGTATATGTGGTAAAAGTAGTGAATAATATAAGTAGTAAACATATGGCATAAACAAAATCCGGCAATGTATTCATCCTCAAGCTAATTTTCCAAACCTTCCACTATGGGGACCATTACTTTCACTAAAACCGAAGTCATAAATTCTACAAGTGAACTGAAATTCCATAGTATGGTGTAATTATAAATATTAGTGGGAAACCAATAAAATAGCTTCACATAGGTGCATGAGGTATATAGGTTCAGGAAATGAAAATAACCAAATCAGATAGAAGCATCATTTTATAACAGAAGAAAAAACATATGTTGAGTCCTCTGATACGAGCTCTACCTGGTTCCCCTAAATACCATGAAGAACATTAGTTATATAACTGAGACATCCCCCCATATGGGTTATCCTAGAAATGCATGTGACACATCCTTCCCATTGGTATATCCCAATTACATGGTGACCAATGTCTGAAACATCCCTCTCGAAGGACAGTCCAATAGGTTCAACCTATACAATCAAAAATAAAACATAGAAGAAAAACATATGATATAAGATAAAAAATATAGATCAATCATTAATTAAAATAATGTATGCATACAAACCATCATAATCCATATTCATGAAACATAAGCCCATGTCAATGATCATGTGATCAACACTCAAAATTGGTTTCAAGAGGTTACACACGCATGCATACAATCATTCTAAGAACCCATAAAAAACATGTGCCAATGTGAAGGGCTTCATGTATCATGGTTGTTGATAAAGAATTCTATGGTTAGTCAAGGAATCATCACACAAATCACATCCTCGTACTATTCAGTTAAAACCTTCACCAATGATTCCGAGAATTGATAAATAATGATTTATTTCAAAAATTAATAAAAAAACCACATGCGATAATAATTTCTCCAACCTAGATAATTTCCAAATCATCGATTTTACCACGTTCTAAACCATTTTTTTCTTAAATAATAATTATAATTTCACAGGTGATGATATTTTATCTCTCTATATTAATCTGGGATAATAATTATTATAATTCTGTGTCATAATTTGATAATTTTGAGTTATTTATAATGTTAAAAATCGTTATCCTTTTTTGAAATTGTTTTAAAAATATAAACATCCCAAATATCTCATGAAAAGGAAAGAAGGAATACATATTCCTATACAGAATTATCCTATTAACACTGCACCTAAAAAGTGGATTGGAAAATGAGGGATATAATATGCTTGGAAGCGGGATAAAGAATTCATATTCATCAAAGATTAATTAACCGATCATGGGATCTAGAATTATGGGCTAATTTGAGACATGAAGGGACCCAAAAAAGGCAGTAAGATTCACATATTTCTAAGAAGGAACCTGCGTACTGGTTTACAATAATAATAAATAGTAAATTAACAATTTAAATTTTATTATAATAGAATCAAGATTATTGAGTATTTAAAACCTTCAAAAACCTAAGATAAATTTTTTAACCATGTCAAATGAATCATTTCCCATGATTTTAGGCATTTAAAATTGTCAAAACATGTTTCAAGATTATTCAAGTGAAGAATAAGTGAAAATAAGGTTTCCATTATTTTCATTCCAAAGTGAGCACTACATAAGGGTAACTTGGAAACACCCTTATCATCCCTCTAGATACTGTGGTTTACCCTTACACAACCATGGATACCCTAATATGGCCTAAAAAAAGATAAAATTAAAAAATATATAAAAACTCCACCTCACCTCTATACAGTTCCATAGTTGAATTTACAAATCCCATGTAAATATGGCGCTACCCTTATTAAATGTAAATAAACTCTCACTTAAATTTATGTAATCATTAGGTCTTATATATAACCTTTATACAATTAATTTTCCTTTAACCTACTATTTAAAAATAGCTGGGTAAACTTTACATAAACTATATAACTTTCTAATTACATTAATGGAACTCATGAATTTAATTTACCCATATGTTTCAGCTATTGTACTTTAACTCAACTAAGTTAAAACAACTATACACTTATAAAGGGTGGTAAAACTCATATTACCCTTATATAACCATTGTAAATATAGGGTTAGCTTTACAAAACCAAAAAAACATATGTTCAAGAGAAATATGTATTTAAAAAAATCACATTATAAGACTTATAAAATATATTAAAAATATGGTTTATAAAAATAAGGATATTTCAATTCTCCCCCTATACTGAATTTTCATCATTGAAAATTATTTATAACAGACTTACTTAAAAAACTATGGCCATTGAGCATTAACATTAGAATCCCACTCAAATGTTCCCCATGGATCCATCAATGCTTCCATAATATTTGGACAAGCTCTACCATCTTCCCATTTAGGAATTTCACTCTCCGGTATACAATCTAAACAGGGAATTCAATAAAATATGCATCATAAGCCATATCAACATCCTTACAATCTTGCACATGTCAAGGACCGGGATTTGACATCGGAGGTAGAAATACATGGAATACATTGTGCATACCTTGATACCATGGAGTAAGATCCAACTGATAGGCCACCATCGCACTGTGTTCAACATTATAGAACAACCCCACATACTACAATACCTATAACCCCATCCTTATCAACTACATATGACCAAAATGATGGGACACCTATAAGAAGTCATTTTCTCCCATTGTGAACTCCTAGGTCCATATCCTTTAGTCAAATCCATAAATAGTCAATTATAATTCAACTACACTCACATTGAGTTCTCCTGTACCATACGCATCCTAAAAACTAAAGACTTAACTACATCATGCCATAATAGTACTGAGTGAAATAGACACCCCTATAAAGACACAAATGAATACATTAGAATCAACGTATGGAAGCTAGTGATATAGGTTAATAAAACTAGATCCATATTATCATCCAAGATATTCTAAAATCCAAAATATACACTCGAATCGTATACTCAAAAGATTGGATAGTTCATTACGAATATTTGTTGGTATTTGGATAAAAGGCCTTAATCAGATTCAAGTGATTACCCATTATCGTTTTTATGCCTTTCCAAAACTACAAGGTAAACCCATGGTATTTGTTAGATAAACTTCTTGAATGAAGTCTATGAAGATGCATGATTTGTCAAACATAGATATTTCCTCACTCTTCCACTGAGCTTATCTCTCAGATTGGCATAAAGTGATCCACCTTAGTCAACTGATCCACTATACACCAAATGGTGTCTCAACCCATTGGGACCATGGTAAACCCAATAAAAAATTCTATCTTCACCTCATATTACCTTCATATAGGCACAAAAATTGGTTTTAGTAACCCTCTAGGTATTTGACTCTCGACAATAATTCTATGAAGAAATAGAAAATATGAGATGAGTCCTACAATTACTCTTTTCATTCTAGTCCACTAAATCTATTTTATAACATCATGACAAATATTTTTAGACCTAGGAGACATAAACAACTTGATAACATGAGAGGCTATCGTCCTCACCTCTCTCATTGAATTTGGAACCATCACCGTGCAATGATCCTGCAACACTCTACATCAATCCAAATCCCAACCTAAAACTAAACAACTACCTTATAGCCTATCATGCATTGACCCATGATCTTGATAAATATATTAATTGTACATCACTCATTCAATCATTGAGTATGTGATCATTATGTGTGAACAAGAAAATTCCCCTTGATTCACAACTACACCCACTTATAAGTTTACCAACAATACCATGAGCTTCCACATTGTCTCTAAAATTCACTCCCCAACCACCTAAATTTTCCTACTGTAAATATCTACAAATAAATTTCCTTTATAATGAGTATATTACATCTCAAATTCTAACATCTAAAATTAAAACATCCAATAACTTTGATAATGATTTAGGTCACACTAGGAGAAGATATACCACTGAATATTGTGGTCATTATAAATGGAAAAAAATCATTGAACCGAGTATGACACGATCATCTCAATTCATAAAACACACCCAAAATCTAAGTGTTGAGTAGGATACCAACACAAATGGGGTCACAAATATCAAGTCCCATAAAAAACTAATTTATCACCCAACATCATAATATCTCTCAATCTAATGCCAAACAAGTCGTAATACACATCATAATTGACATTAGACTCTAGAAGAATCAATATTGGAGAAAATTACAACATATTCCTCTACTACAATAAGGATTCTTAACACTTTTTAGTCCATCGAAACTTGAACCAATTATTGGTTACTGTGACCATGTGCACTTCTAAGAGAGAAAAGTCGTAGATTAATTTTTTTAGTACCCAAACACCATAAGAAAACTCTATATATTGAAAAAATTCCTCTATCATTCCCAAGACATTATTGTATCAACCTTCTACGTATCAACTGATATTATTACTTAAGAAACTAGATTACCAAGGAATTGAACCTATTATATCCAAATGTGACACATTGTGTACATGGAGTAAAGCCGATGAAATTAAATATACTAAATATGATGACAATATTTCTATCATGTGATTATTATGTCCTGGAATATAAAAATATGTCATCAATGAACACAATGTTAAAAGAGTATAATTGGGGGTGAAATATATTGTTCACGAGATATATGGATAATAATAAATAATTTGTCACCATAAAAGGAATAATTAGACAATTATAAAACTCATATCAAATTCCAAATGGTGTCTTTAGTTCTACTTCCTCACTAAACCAATGTTAGTGTCTTCCCAAACATTGATAAATCCAAGAATACCTTTGGGATCCCCTCAATTGATCAAAAAAATAAACTATTTTTTGAAAAGTGTACTTTTTCTTAATAATGATATGATTTAACTTCCTATAGTCTAAAAAAATCTGAATACAACCACAAAAATTCGTGCATAACAACCCAGAAAAAACATAATGTTACATTGTCTGTCTGATGAATCCTATAGCCTTAATATCATTCATCTTTACCTTTATTTATTTCAGCTTATCCCCTACCATGAGGTATTGTGGAATAAATATGGGTCATGCTCCAAGCACATGTTCGATCTCAATCATGACTCCCCTGTGTAGAGGAAAATTTAGAAATCCGTTGAAAAAACATCTCAATTATGGTCTGCCACTGTAAGAGAGGAATATGGAGTCACTCTTTGATCCTATACAATTGTCATACCATCCACCTATTTTGAACATACTTCTATATGATGTGGATCTATACACACTCTTCCAACATGGATTTACCATTCACCATTCAACAAAACATTTCCCACCTTATGAGATTTAATGGTCACTCTTATAAAATAATAATCATTGTGTGCATGGATACTGATTTACCAATACATTGAAAGGATAAAATTAAAAACATTCTTCTATAGAATTGGGAATCTTCAAATATTCTCAAAAGCTAGAAACCAATATAAAAAACTATAGACAAATATGAATACAATACACTTTATTTCCCAAGGGTTTATCAATAGATAAAATATCATTAGAGAAATTAACTTGTAAATCCAGCACGAAAATAACTTGTGTTGATATAAAAAATTGAGATTCATATATATGAATCAAAGTAATTGATAATGTAGAAGAATTAATTACTGTATATCATGCTATGTAAGGTCCATCCCCACCATTTATTGGAGCCTGATCAATTTTGTAAGCCATTCCATACAACAATCCATGAAACCCTTGAGGATAATGTGTCACCCAATTTACCGACCCTTGTGGGGTCATCACATATTTTTGAGGTCATATGCTTGACCTTGCTGATTTAATCCTTAAAGATCTATCACAAAACCATTTCTGATTCTCTATCCTACTATACAAGTAAAAAGTATTGAAGTTTCCCTTCCTCCCATAGTTTTAACGCTGAGAAGAGTCTTCTCCCCTGGAGTGAGTTATAAAACATCTACACTGACTGCCAATCGCCACCCTAGTGTCCATCCACTAACTTCCACTTTTTATTACAAGAATAAAAAAGTGACTTTGCACTAGAGAAAGAACCAATACATCCACAGATAGTCAGGAAAATAACTATTGATGTTTCTTCTTAAATGACTGTCTGAATCATTTGTTCCAAATAAATAATTGTAGAATAGGTTGTTAGATCAAAGTTCTGGACCTACCATTTCATCTCTCAGTGAAGACCAATATTGAACTTTTTGTGTTACTATACCTCATTCTCTATCAGAATAGATGTAAAGAAAATCATCTATATAAGGCTCATGGAGTATGAGGACACAGTCAGGATCCTTTATTAGAGATATATGAACTCTTGCTCACAATACATATTCATTGAATCAGTTAAGATTTTCTTGAAGAATAAATCCTAAATGGTCACCCAAATCATCCATTCCCATCTACTAGTTTGTATTATGACATCCGAACATCATCCAACCATGAATTTAAGCATTAGTTTCACAAGATTAATCATCTGATACTATGGGTTCTCTTCCAAGTCCAAAACCCTCTCAATGATCCATATCATATCCTCCGCATATAAAGACCCTATAGTACCGTAGATAGATGGGGGATGCTGGTGCCGAAAGTCATGATCATAATTCACCATCGTTGGCTTGACTATGTAATTCTCCACCCTCAATATGAACTAGTCCATTGAGTCATGTATGGACTGGTTTTGTAACCTACTAGAGAAACTAAGCGATCATTTTTGGTTGTGCTCTTCTACATGTCAGGGAGTGTAATTAGTCACACAAGATATTTGGGAGGCATTATTTCATAAAAATTCCTGAAAAAACCATTGAAATATCCAACAGATTGAACAAGGAAATGAGAAACAACAAATAAACAAACAAGCGTTCACAAAAAAGTGTCAACCTAATTGGATACTCATAATATCAAGTCATAACACCCTCACCACTACCCATGAACCAATATTAACTATAGGTATGAAAATGTTAGTCAAAACCACATATCTACAATGAATCAAAGATTTAATAAATCTAAAATAAAAAACTACAGAAACGATGCATCAGTATATATATCAATTTTAAAAGACAATATGTTATTTGGGATCTATCTAATGTATGAAATTTCAACATGGAATGTGATCCCACATGCCTATAACGATCCCTAAACACATAATCAAACCCGTAAAATGGTATAAAAAAGTCACATGCATCACCAAAAGTGATTACAATTAATAGAAAAATTAACAAAAAAACATAAATTCCTACTTTCTTGGTAACTCATAGGTCCACTATACAGTTATGGCCAAGCATTGACATCGTTCACCTACCAGATTCACAACCATCCTAACTACCATCTATGCTATCCAAAGTCAATTATATGATAAGAAACAATTTTGTGAACCTACCACTATGATACCATTTTGTAACACCCTAACTCAAACCTCAATGTCTAATCCATAGTTACAGATAACCTCATGGGAAAATACTTGAACAGAATAGGTTTCAAAATAATGTTGAGGGCCTACATAACATCTTAGGGATACTATACCATTAGTACTAGGTAAACATAAAAGTACATTAAGTATGTGATAACAATAATCAAAAGATAAAAAATTAATAAATAATTATTAGAGTAAAAAGGTAACAAAAATGATACCCAATACAATAACAATATGTTGTCCCAGATACATAAAATAAGTGAAATGATATGATTTATTTATGAGTTAAATCCAGTAAATAAATATACCAGTAGACATTTTTCCTGAACTCAATCTAACTATGTGTGTGTCCTCAATTATACATGATCAACCATCAACCACATAGGGATTTCCCTTATCCAGATCCCTAGTCCTAAAATATAATAGAGCATTAAAATTATTGAGTAGGTTTTGAGTACATGTCTAAGTTATATACCACCAATGACCCTTAACATAAGTGAAAAATGTATATAAACGCATGATATGAAAATAACTGGAATATATACAGACAAAAATATATAACTCAATAAAAAACATATGAAGGGTTCATAAATACCAGCACTACCTGATTTGGATATATGCTGGAAGTAATTTCAGTCATCTTCATAAGACATCCCATATAGTAACTTGACTTTTTCTAACATGACTATTACATCTCTTTTAGGACAAATATCATTATAACTATTCAATCCATGATCCCAAGGTTTAATGTCTTTTGAAATTTATGCTCATACATCAATTATACATAATATAGCATAATTTTTCATAATTTGTTTTTTTATTTAACCTTCTAAATAGGTCATTTTATTCTTAGTACACGTATTTACCTGTGGATATACATCGAATAAATGGTTGAGCTAAAATACTAACAAGGAAAGGAATAAGGGACATAAATCAATAGTTCATTGGTTAGGAGAATCAACATCATCATATCGTAACCACATAATTATCATAAACATCATGATAGAAACATTTTATAACATCATGGAATGTGTAATATGAATAATAATTAAATATCATAACATAGTTTTCAAATGCCACACATAATTTTGGACAAGGCTAACATCTTTCTGACGTATAACACGTGTTCATAAATCATAAAATCCGCCATATGAACAAAGATAGCGTCATGTTTACTCATAATCAGCATAATATCATGAGATATATCAATTATAACTTGAATTTAATGGCAATATAATTCTTGTTATATCCATCACATAATTGAATTATCATTATTAAGTGTGCCACATGGAAGGATAACATTTTTAGTTATGAAATAAGACATTAAAAATAATGGGTTTTAAATTTTTTTTCACATATCATAATTAATGAAATGAATTTTTGGATTTCTAAATGAAAAATTATGCCCATAAATTTTCATTAAATATTATTTTTCATCTATTGAAAGAGAAATATCTCAAGAGAATTAAAGAAAAACTTTGGAAGTTAAAATCTTTTTGAAAAATAATTTTAAATGTCTTAGAAAACATTTTGGAAGGGTAGAAACATTTATATCCATAAAAAACGAGAAATAATATTTCAAGTTAATATTTTGGTTGCTATATGAACATTCATACTGAAAGAAATCAGAAATAGGAGGGATCCCAAATGAAAGTGCATGGGTTTGAGAATCCCCTTACCTTAAATCCTACTTTATTGCATCATTTCTCTACCTCCTAAATAATAAACATAGGTTTATTAAAATATTTAATTTAAATTAAATTATGTAAATTTATATAACTATTTATCAATTATAGTAATTTTAATATACTTTTCTTAATTATAATAATTAAATGGTAAATTTTTTATATCATGTTCTTCTTAAAAAATAATGTTTCAATTTGATTTTATTATTTTGTTGAAATTCATTTACACATAAGTTGTATGAATAAAAAATATATTAAAATAAATATATATATATATTTTTTTATATAATAAATAACTTATAACCATCTATAAGGTTTTTGATAATGAAAAGAATTAGCCACATCATCATTTGTAGTTAATTGACCGTTGATTGGGTATTGTCTGAAGAGGAGGTAAATGAATTATGAAATAAAATTACATAGTAGATATAATTATTTAATATAGATAAAATCATTAATATAATGTTAAAATTATATTTAATTAATCTTAAATGATATGAGTTTTTATGGGATAGAAGAAAAAGAGGTAGAAAACATGAAAACACGAAGATGAGTTGATGAAAACATATCCGACTCTCTCTGCTACATCTTTTGTATGACACTAAAATTAATTGTTTATTGGATTTTGATACACCATAACATCCACATGGTTTATAAAGGGATTTATATAGAGGATTTTTAGAGATATTTGGAATTTAAAAGTGGGAGTGATGTGGATTTACAGGGGAGGGAGATAGGTTATTTATACATGATGAGAGGGGTATATATACATCAAAATATTCAATAAAATACTATATTAAAGGTAAAAGTTGTAATAGTTATATTTTTGAAATAATGAATCATATATTAATAAAATAAAATTTATTTATGAATTAAAAACCCTTTAAAAACCTAATTAATTAATTTAATAAAAATAAAAGTAGAATAAATAATGAATTTTTATTTTATGGGAATAATTTTGGCTTTAGGATTTCGAAAATAAATTGGTTTGGAATTAAGTATATTAATTTTAAATTACTCATTTTTAAATTTTAATAGTATCTTGTCTGATCCAAATTTTTTACAATTTATTTTTTCATTATTACATCACTAATTATGTAATTTAAAATACATCGATTATGTAAAAACTATATTTTTTCTATTCACATAAAAATTGATGTATTTTATAAAATTACAAAAAAATAAACCTTGGTAAAATTTGATGCCATTATATCAAAAATTAAATTCATTCTATGAAAATAATTTTCTAGAATAGGTAAATTTAATTTTTAATTTAAAATTTATGATTTTTATTAAATACCATAAACTACAGTTTATTAGAAATTTTATTATATTTCATTCATGTTTTTATTAATGATATTTATTTTATTGAATTATAATATTTATATGTACATAAATGTATAATGATAAATATTATTCATATTATATTTTATAATTTTGAGGTTAAATTAATTTTCCAACTATTTGGTTATTAATCCCAGCGGCCAGATTACTATTCCCAATGGTCAGGTTAGCATTCTAATTGTCATATCAACTCATATAAATATAAATTCATTCCTTCATTAGAAAATCAATAAAATTACACTCAAGGTTCCATATTTTCATTTTCAAATATGTCGATTGGTTTACTGATACTTTGTTTCATTTCTATAGTGTTGGCTATATTAGAGATAATTTTAGTAGAATATAAGGATCTGAATTATAACATTATACTTTTCTTAATTTATTTATTTTCCCCATTGTAATTTTTGAAAATTTCATGGGTTTAGTTGTTGATTAATATAATCATCATTAATATGGAAATAAATTATTATCAATTTTTTATATGTTGTACGAGTATAAAACTATATATTATAATATCACACACATTTATATAAAATATCATTTATAAACTCTAGGTTGATATATTATTCCGCCCTTTTGAAATTTCTTCCCTGAAATTTCAACTCATATTCTTGGTGGAGAATTGTTGGGGTCGCAAATTTTTCATTATTCCCTCTAGTTCCTACATCACCTTCTCTTACTCGTGGTTCCACCATCGATCTTCGGAAATTTGAGTTGTCTTACTATGTAGAAACTCGTCTTTATGGTCCAATATCTTCACCACCTGCTCCCTATATGAGAGTTCATTCTCTAGATGTACCACCTTTAGTATCAGTACTTATGAGGGATTGGGTATATACTTCTTTTGGAGAGATACATGGAACTTCTCATGAACTTGATCTCTATTTACAGTATATACAAGCTGATATGACACTTCTATTTTGAAATCTAGGATCTCAAAGAGAACTAGTTAACTAGGTCTAAGATTTCATTTATTTCCATACCACATGACTATATTCTATTGTGATATTAAAAGGTAAAATTTGGATCCATCATTAAACTCCACATCCCTTTTATGGTTTTCAACAAAGCTTTTCTATCGACCCTAAAATTATTTTCTATGTTTTTTGGATGAATTGAACATTACCTATCATCTATTGCATAATATCATGTCCTTTTACCTTTCTTTTGTCAACATCATCCTAATAACTAGAAGTTGTACATCGATTCTCATATAGAGCTTTATATGGTTCCATTTGAATATGTGAATGAAATTTTTTGTTGTATAAGAGATAAAATAATGATATATATTGATCCCATACACCTTTATGTTTCATTAACCAAGATCTAAGCATTTTATTCTTTACCATAATGGGCCATTCAGAATGGGAATTATTTTGGGGTTGATAGGCCTTGATGAAATTCAATTCAATATTCAAATCATGTGGAAGACTTATTGAAAATATAAAAGTGAACTTTTGAACAAAATAAGAGACTATTTAATGTGGTTCCCCATGAATCATCACCACATCCATTATTTATATCATTTCATGTTTTTCAATGAATGTATCTTCCAAAATAATGACGGAGTGGGAAGTCTAGGAGGGTAGATCCACCATAACCCATGTCACATTGTTTCCATTATATTTCTTGGGAAGATCGGTGACAAAGTACATACTAATTTTCTACCATTTCCACATGGGTATAGGCAGTGGTTTCATCATCCCCTTTGACTTCATTCGTTCTGATTTATCTTAATGAATACCATACACTTTGTGGTGTATTTAGTGATATATTTTTTCATGTTTTCTCACCATAAGTTCTTTTAAAGATCATGATATATCTTTGTGATTATAAGATGGATTGGTAAAGGTAATTTACTAACATTATTCAATAGATACTTCTTTATTTAATGTGATTAAGGAAAATATACTCTTGATCAAAATTAAATCACCCTACATCCATTGATATGGAATTCCTAAAACTTCCCTTTACTGATTTTAACTTATTTTGAATAACCAAAGCATCTAATTGCACCTCCTCGATTCTATCATGGATTTGGGGGTGGGGAATATATTTGGAAAGGTAAAATGATATCCTTTCCATTATAATTTATAGTTCCACCATTTTTATATCCACTAAGATAATGTATTTCTCAATCCACATCTTGGATAGAGTAACATTTTATATTTTTTAGGACCATTAGATACCTTTTTCATTTTCTTGGATGGTAGAGAATAGAGTTATAATATCTCTAAATCATCTCTAACCATATTACCTGATTCATATTAATCTTATTCTATGTGAATATATACATTAGAATACCATGATCAGAATATATGTCACACTTTTTTTAATAGAGGTAGTACTACCAAATCTTTAGAGTGAAGATAAAAACTATTAACTCAATATCATGTATTAGGTAGTTTTAATCATGGATCTGAAGTTTTTGTGAGGTTTTGGAAATATCTTTTTAATTTTTCAAGTCTATACAACCAAAGACTTTCTTTTAATCAACCTTGTATATAAAAAACAAATTCTCCACTTGATGGTAGTGTGACTGCAAGTGCAAAGAATAACCTATTTTTATCTCCTTATATATTTCCTCACATTATTCCTTATAGAAATACTTTACATGTTTCTTTATTAACATAATTAGTGGGCTAAAAATCATGAAAAATATGTGAAAAAAAGTTATTATAAACCTACTATGCTATGAAAATTAGGCATTTCCAGGACACTACTGGGTTTGGGACATTCATCAATTAACTATATCTTTGAAGGGTCCACATAAATTATATCACTTGGGATCACGTGCCATATGAATGTGAATTATTGAATCCAAAAGTCACACTTGATTAACATATCTTATATTTTCCAAATTATTAACATATCCAACACAATCCTTAGATTATCTTCATGTTCCTCCTTACAATTGGTATAAATTAGAATATCATTGATTAAAACTACTAAAAATTTCTCAAGTATTTCAAGCCACTATTCATCAAATCCATGAACATTATAGGGGAATTAGTAACTTTGAAATTCATCACTATGAACTCATCATGTCCATACCATGTACAAAAGGATATTTTATGAATATCATACTTATTCACATTCAATAGATGATATCTAGAATGAATTCCCACCATTTAGAAGTACCATGCTCTTCATAGTTGATTAAACAAGCCACCAATGCTTCATAGGGGATACATTTCATTTATGGTGATCTTTCTGATCTCCCAGTAATCTATACATATCCACATTGATCCATCAATTTTATTTACAAAGAGAAATGGAACACCTTAATTTAATTAACTATGGTATATGAACCCTTTATACAAATGTTATTACAGATTCTTCTTTAGATCATCTTGATTGGTAGTGTCTATCCTATAGGTTCATTTGGATATCAGAGTTTCTTTTAGTATAATCTCTATTGAGAACTATACTTCATTATATAAGGGATGTATGGGTAACCCATTATTAAATACAATAGTATATTCCCTTACAATTAGAATTTCTCATGGTTGATACTTTTCTTTAACTCAACCATTTTGGAATGGTATGCTTCTTCACAGGGTATCAAAACCCACACCATTGAGTGTTTTTCCAAAATTGATTCATGATCTTCCTTGCATTTATATAAGAGAATTATATGGTTCAAAATATATAAATAGATTTACTTTTACTGATAGTAAATGTGTTCTCTATATAATATTATCCAATCCATGTCCAATATAGCATCAAATTCCACAAAGGAAAGTATTATGTGATTCACTGGATGAATCCTCTCATAGATGATAATAGGAGAAGAGTATAACCCTTGGGTTGAACTTATTAAAGCACGTGGTGTTTTTATAGATATATCTACTTCAAGGAATCAGGGATTTGATTCAATAGTTCTCTCAAACATGCAAGATATAATGGAATGAGTATAACTAGAATCAAATAAAACCTTCTCCATTATTTTGGGAATTAGAAGTGTACATTATAAAACCTCACTTTCACACTCCACATCAGTAGTAGTGATAGAATAAACTTTCCCTTGATCCTTTAGCATTGGTTATTGTTGACACAAATTACCCACAAGGACCCATTTCTTAGTAAAAAAACTTATATGGTTCCCTTACTTCATATGGATTAAGAATTGAACTGTGGTATGTGTGTTAGGATGTTCTTTCCTTTACTCCATCACATTTATAATAATATTCATGTCTCTTTGACATTAATGAGATCAGGGTCCTTCTATCCAATGCTTGATTCATTTCCATGCCCCATTTAGGAATTCACATGATGCTTCTTTCCACGTTATGATTTGTGGATAGTTTCATCTTCTTTCTTTATTTTTCATTTAAACCACCTGATTAAAACTATATTATTATCCTCTTATCCACTTAACCATAGGAACATTACCTAAACTCTATATCTCCTTTTATAGAACAAAAAAATTCATATTTTTAACTACCATATTAATGGATAGATAGAGGCTTTTGAAGGTTTTGTGTTAAATGGAAAAATAATCTATGAATTTTTCTATCATTATTGATGAATTTCTTTGAGGTGTATCTTACAAGACATGGTGTTTTTCCACATAATCCATGAGTAATTCACCCTCATTTTTTGTAAGATCTGGTAATTTTATCTCTACATTTGTTTGATTATTTCTATGGAAATACTTATTAAGAAATAATTTATTTTTTTCTTCTCACTTTATCTATTCCATTTTATACTTCTTGTTGGTTTACATTACCAAGGATTACAATTTGTAATTATCTCTATCTATATGATAGAAATCACGAGTAACCATATCCTTCTCAGAATAATGGAGAAAAAATAGATCTTATCCATTGATTTAACACTCTATTCCATAACATGTGGATCAAAAGACCCACTAAATATCATAGGTCATTTATGAATAAAATATTAGAGATCCAATTTCTCCATATTGGTAAATAGAGGAAGTTACTCATGATTCATGTTTTTATTCATATCCCGAGGAAACTAAGTAAGTATAAACATGAGGTTTTTAACTCCATCTACCATCACCTTAGGAATATAGTTCGGAAAATTATTTCATTTTCCCTAAAAAAGGTTGTTTTTTGTTTCTCCTTGCTCCCAAAATTTTATATAATAGAAATTTTTTTAAAAAATTGAAATTCATCAAATCACGAAGAAATAGTTTATTATTTTGAGTAAATTAAATCTAAAGGAAGATATTATGGGATCCCTTTATTTAGTATTTTTCTGAAATTGTTCGTTAAGGATGTTTAATGATACATGGACATATAATTATGGTATTCACTAATGTTTTCTAATTATAATTTACAAATTAAGTAAATAGTTCCCCAATACCAATTATAGTGACCCAATTATTTCTTACATGACTATTACATATATTATAAGATAAATAACATAGTAGAGACACAATATAGGATACAAAGGTTTAGTTTCTTGGGAAAATTAGGATCATACATTAATTTTTCATAATAAAACATAAACAATATTTAAATTTTTCATCCTTATTCTATTTAATCACTCATCATCTTCTTAGTACAAGTCATCATATGAGGATATACATCAAAAAGGGGTGAGATTAAAGCCTAATAGGGGAGGAATAAGGGACATGAATAAATAAAAAATGAGTAAGAATAATCAAAATCATCATATAATAAAAATAGGATTTTTATAAAAATAATGAGGGAAACATTTGATAAAGGAATGAAACATTCAAGATTCATGATATTGAAATATCGTAATTTATTTTTTAGACACCACACATCATTTTGAACCAAGATAACATCATGTTCACTCAAAAAATATATACATAAATCATAACATCATCATTAAAAACAATGATGTCATAATGTTCATGAATAATAGAAATAATCCAATCAGATATGTCACATTACCCAATGAATTGGATGGTTATATAATTCTAGTCCCACTGGGCACTTAATAAAATTATCGTAATCAAGCATTCCACATGGAAGGATAATAATAACACTCCTGAAGTATCATCTGGAAAATAATGGGTTTCATAAAATATTTTACTATTATATTTAATTAAATGAAAAATAGTATTACTAAATGAACAAACAATTCAAATTTTTTCTTAAAAGGTAATGTTATTATTTGAACGGATAAATGAATCAAAAGGATTCAAGAGATGTTTTTGATTTTGAAGGCTTTTTTAAAAAACCATTTTAATGTGTTAGAAAATATTTTGGAATGGTAGAAACATATATCTCCCAAATCATTAGAGAAATAATATTGAAATTATGTGTTTTGAATATTTTAGTAACATTAATCCTAAAATCAATGAGAAAAAGGATGTTACCAAAAATGAAATAGTGTGGGTTTAATAATCCCCTTACTGTAAATCAAACATTATTTTTTCATTTTTATACCTCCTAAATAATAAAAATAGTTTTAATAATTTTTTTTCCAAAATTAAATTCTGTTAATTATTTAAAATTTTTATCAATTTTATTTATTTTATTATATTTCTTAATTCCCATCATTAAAAAGGAACTATTTTGACACCATGTCTTCCTTAAAAATTCCTGCCTCAATTCGATTTTCCTATTTTGTTAATGTTTATTTATAAATAAGTGGAATAAAATACAGAAGATTAAAATTAATATATTTATACAATTATTTATAATATTAAGTTTTTAACCATCAATAAGGTTTGTGGGAATTGACAAAATTTGAAATATTCTCATTGGTAGTTAACTGGCCGTTGATGGGACATTTTTTTAAAGTGGAGGCACATTAATTTGGAAATATAATTTTATATTAGATAAAGTTATTTAACTAGGATAACATAAATAATATAATTTTTAAATAATACATAAATAATTTTATAAAATTTTAGTTTTTAATGGATAGGTAAAAAAGGAAGAGAAGAGGAAAACACAAAGCATAATTGATGAGTGTTTCTTCTCTTGTAGAGCTCTAAACTCCATTTATGATTAAAATTGGTAACTCAAAAACATAAATTAGGGTTATAATGTCATTTAAAGATATTATTTGGACATATAATTGTACTTTTCAGGTGTCCGTGAAGTGGTTTTCCAGGTGGAGGGAGAGCATTTATTTTTACTTGATGAGAGGGGTATTTTTTTGTTAAAATATTAAAATAAATAATTTATCAAAGGTAAACATTTTTATAATAATATTTTGATATTATAAATCATATATTAAAAAATTAAATGTATTTAGGACCTTAAACTAATTTATAAACTGAATTCACTAATTTATTTAAAAGGAGTGTAGAATAAATGAAAAAAATGTTATTTTAAGGGAACACTTTTAAATTTAATCTTTAGAAAATAATTTTTAGGTATGGAAATTAATTTTTCTTTTTATAAATGACTCAATTATCAAATATTATATTTTCTTCATAGATCACACTTTTATAATTTATTTGGTCATTATTTCATAATGAATGATGTAATTGAAAATACAATGGCTACAAAAAAACTGTATTTTTACTATGCGCTTAAGAATTGATTTATTTTCAAAAATTGACAAAAAATAATGCTTGTAAAATTTATACATTATGATTTAAAAAATTAAATTTATTTTACTTTATCAAATTGTAAACATATGCATTATTAATTTTTAATATAAAAATTATGATTTTTATAAAATACATTATAATAAAGTATATTCAAAATATGCCTATGTTTTCTTTGAGTTTTTAATCAGGATATTTATTTTGTATCATTATAATATGTAAAATTACATTACTGTTTTGAAGTGAAATTACAATTCCAATGGTCATGTGACATTTCCCAATATCTAGGTTACTATTCCCAACGGTCTATGTAACAACCTGGTCATTTATAAATAAAATTCCCCTTATGATTTAAATTTAATGTTTTATTTTTTATTATGGTTATAGAAAACAAATAATTTCTTTATTATATCCTTTCATATTTAAAAGAATATTAAGAATAATTATCATTTATTATATATATGTTGAATAGTGATCAAATGATTAGTATAAACATAGGGTTTTAAAAACTCCAATTGATGCAGGCAAAGGAAGTGATGCTCCAAACTAGTAGTATCATACCGTATGAGGCCCATTTCTTGGAGAAAACAAGGGTGGTAGAATCATAAAGCATTTACCTTGAACATGACTTGTTTTAGATCCAACCACTTAAGAATGAGAAAAAATGTTTATGGGAGAAGTTCAAGATCATCGAGATCACGACCCAATCCATGGATACTAAACCACCCCATTAAAGTCACACCATCACTCACCATACCCTCATGGAATTTTCTAGTTTATTAAAAAGATAGTTATGAAGACCATAATAACATGAATATTTATATTTTATTTCCAATATAATACTTTTTGTATTTTATTTTTATCACCACTTTATAAATGATTTTGTTTTTTGTAAAATAGAACACAAATTGTACGTTTAATCAGTAGTAAATTTCGATTAATTTTTTTAGTTTTATGATTTAATAGATATAATAAATTATGAATATATAAATAATTTTTGTTATAAATAATTTTTATTAAATATTAATGACCATATAATTCTTATTATTTAAAATTTAATTTTTATAAGGGTTCATAAACTATTATTTTCCAAAAACTCAGCATTTCTCAATAAATATTAATTATTATTTTAAAAGTAATAATAAACATTCTTTTAAAATTATTTAAAAAAAGAATATTATTTTTTGAATTAGAATACCAAAATTATCTGACCTTGAATTTTTTATATTTTTCTAAGATAGTTTGATATTTGGGTAAAAATTAAATACCGTAAAAAATATAGTCTGTATTATGACATCATAATGAACCAAAATTGAATTAATAAATACTATAAAGGGTAACCAGGAGAAAATATATGTATTAATTTTAAAATATTGATATTTTTATATTTACTTTAATAATTTTACCGTGCCTTTAAGAATCCTCTAAAACCATTAATATATTTTAAGGTTTTAAAATCATTTCCTAAAGAGTATGACTCAATTACACATCATCAAGGGTATTATTTTATTAAATAATGGTATTTTACTTATAAAATGATTAAATCCAATCCCCATTTTTCTAAAACAATATAATAAACCATGGGAAGGATTGTGGTTTTGGTTATTTTATTATATTGAGTCCAAACACTATGTTTGAGAAATGATAAATAATTCGCCAATAATTTCGTATATAAACCCACTGAATATCACCTTTTAATCTAGTAAAATACATGGATCAGGTCCTTAATCTAAAGTCAAATATCTATAGACCACCCAAGGTTCCACCAAGCTCTCAAGAATCACCTATAGAGCATCTAGGGCCACAATTTTTATGTAAGGGATTCTATCATTCTCCTAATTATTAATGTCTCTTTATTATCTTTTTCCATATATTTATAATTAAAAATGATGGTATATTTTTTCAATGTACCTATTACATTATATTTTATTTCAAATTAATGAGATACCCATTTCTCTCTCATCAACCAATTTTATGAAACTTTATGTAACCCCGTTATGCTGTCGAAATTTCACTCTGATTTTCCATGCCAAACAATTGTGTAGTGAATACCCATATCAATTCCCTATCAACAGTGTTCACCTTTAAGTAATTATACTTATTATTTGGGTAATTACATGTATTTATTAAACACTCAATGATCATGTAATAAAATATTCTGATAAATGAATCCATGTTGTATGATCTATGTGGGACACTTAAGAATGAGAATGAAATAAAAGTGATTAGGTAACCAAAATTTATATAGAGCTCCAATGCATTGGGTAATGTACTATTATAATGAGACATAATAAAGGGGATTAGGGAGTGAACCCAATCTATCATGGGAAATTTCCCATAATTATTTGTTTGTAGTTATCCTTTACCATTGTTTATGATAGAGTGTTTTAAATTTATCTACATTTCCCATGCTTCCTTTATGTTGTCATGAAATATCATTCCTTGTTTTTTATATTTATGATTACTATCCCTTTTATATTAAATTGATATACACATTTTCTAACATGTAATAATTTTTTCATGTTATTCCATGTTTGTTCTCTTTCTGGGGTTTATAACTCACCCCTTTATTATGCATGTCCCAAAGGTATCCCATTCAATGTTATGTAAGAATGAATAATAAGATAAGTTTAATAAAATTTTGAATAAAGATGATGTATTCAATATTTTAAGTAGTTTTTTTAAAGTACCTAATCTCCAAATACACATGAATTCTGGATTCTTTGGGGTGGTATTACGTTTAATCTTATATAAAAAATCATGAATTAATGTTTAATAAAGATAATAGTTAACATGGTTGGTATTAATGGAAATGTTTAGTTACTTTTGGGATTTTGATTATAAAATTGTTAAGAAATTATTAAGTATTAGAAATATATAAGAAAACATATCCAAAATTTGGAAAGTATAGAGTAAGTGGTTTATTATGGTTTTAAATTCATGTCTAGATACTATAAGTGGATGTAGCTATAGTACGGATGTACTTATGAGTAAACCCTTAAAACACTATGTCGACAAGACTCGACCGAGAATAGGTGCATGAAAATGTGCCTTGATGGACACCTATTTTATTACTCCCATGGGATATCATTTTGTAATTTCATAAGATCATCATGGACCATTCTTATGGGAGAAAAAATTACACATAAGAATATATGTTTGGAAGTAGATCATGGAAAACTTATATTAATGTCTATAAATTCATAAGAAAAGTAAATACATGTAATTTATAGGTAATATATTTAATTTTACTGGATTACTATTTATGTGTTTAATATTTTAAAAATACTCAACCCTAATTTTACCTTTATTCTAGAAAATGGAAAAAAATAAGGAGAATCAATTAACCAACCAATGTTATGGGAAATGTGATATTCCCCAACAGGACTCCCAACCTAATGGGAGTGGGAATCGAAAATTTAATGAAGATACTCTCTCTCAGTTGACATAGGATTTTAATATAATCCTAGAATAGGTTTATAATTGCAATCCTATAAATAAAGAACAAGATTAAATTTATTTCTTAATGTGTCAGAGGCATACAACTTTTAGTGGATCATATGACCCCTTAATCATTGAACAGCGGATCAACTCCAATGAGAAGATATTCTCCCCCTTCAATGTTCCATGAAAGGGAAGGTTCTACCGAATGTTTATCACACGGTGATAGAACATGATCAGTTGTAGAAATTGATCAGAAATATAAATCTTGGGGAAGATATCATAGTGATGGGGTGAAAGGAATTCAAGAATATTCCTTTTGAAAAATATTTTCCCCACACTCTCTCACTAATAATGGATAGAGATTTCTTTACCATCATGAAAAAGTATAATGAATCTATTAAAGTGTCTGTTAAAAAATTCACAACACTTGCATGGCACACCTCTGGAATTTTCATTACCCCTGAACACATGGTTAATTCCTTCTTTGCTTGGATAAAACCAAATATATGAAAATATGTGATAGTACAAGACTTTTGTAGCCCTGAATAAATTGTCTGATGTGCCCTTAATTTCAAAATGGATATTGGAAAATATAGGGTATCATGGGGATAAAAGGAAAAAAGTGGAGTTCATTTCTAGTGGTATGATGGGGAAATGTAATGGTTAAGAAATTTCAACATCCCACTTTTTGAAGGTGCAGAATGAAGAATTGCAAAAAAAATTTAAGGAGGACAAGGAAATGCTTTAGGGATGAGAATCAAGGGAATCTAGATAGAAATCTATAATCAGAGAAACCCCCTAAAGAGATGGATTGAATGAATGCTCGGGGTATCCCTATGTGAATTTTTAATTTCTTCTCCCGAAAATAACCATAGAATTTTCTTAGACAATTCAGAAAAACAATGTTTTTTGGAGACAACCAACATCCTCCAAGAATGCAAGGGTGATATTTTTCCATTAAAAAATCGTAATTTGATTCCACAAACAAAGTGGTGATAGGTACACTAGTTATTCATTAAATAATAGAGAACATACTTTTTGATTAATGGTATACACATTCCTTTATATCCAAAAATTTGTTAGAACTATTGAAACACCACCAAAAAGCATGGAATTAGTGCTACCATTGAAAATAATAAATGTGGAAATTGTGGTATCCCAAGTATATAACTCATACCCCATCAAATTTGTGGAATTAAATTCCTAGATAACCTTCTAATACTCCCTTTGGTGTAATTTGAGGGAATTTTGGGTATGGATTGGATTTACCTATATAGTGACATCAATAATTTCCATGAGAAATAGCTTACTCTCAAAATTATAAATCATCCACTGATTTTATAGAAGTTCAAGGAGGCAGATGCATCTTCTTTGGAAACTAAATCTCAAGAATGGATATTATTACACCATAAGAAAGGGTATCTAGCTAAAATGGTTCCTTTTAAGTAAGGGAACAATCTTTAAGACATTCCCATTGTTTGGGCATATACTAAAGTGTTTATAAAAGAATTACATGGTCTTTCCCCATTCGAGAGGTTTAATTTTCAATTGATCACATACCTAGGGCATTTCCATTATACAAGACATTATATTTAATGGTTTTTGGGTAACTTGAGGAGATAAAATAACAAATATAGGATAATATGGATAAAGGGTACATATGACCATGTTCTTCACCTTGGATTTCACTAGTCCTCTTCATAAAAAATATGGATCAGTCAATGCACTTTTTCATTGATTATCATGAGATAAAAAAGATCATGATAATGAATAACTATCCTCTTAAATATATTGATGAATTATTTAACCATATTTGTGGAGAAAAGTACTTATGTAAGGTGGATCCATGATCATGATATTTCCTTGTTATAATGAAGAAAGAGGATATCCCCAAGACAAATTGTTTTACAAGGTATTTCAACTATGAGTTCATAGTAATGCCATTAAAACTCAGTAATTCTCTTGAAATATTTATGGACTTGATGAATATTGTCTTTATAGATTATCTTGACAAATTTGTGGTAGTACTTATGAATGATATTATAATACACTCTAAAATCCTGGATGATCCTTAGGAGCATCTGATAATTATGAAAACACTTTATGAAAGGATAAGCTTCATGATAAGTACAAATAATATGAGTTCTATTTGAAGTTAGTCTCATTTTTTTGGTATATTATCATAACAATTTAGATATATTTGGACCATAGAAGAAATTAAATGATAGAATAGGACAATATTTATAACAATATCCATAGTTAAGTTTTATTAGATGGGTACTGTCATTGATTTTTGGGAAATTTCACAAGATCGTTAAACCCTATACCCGAGTTAACACATAAGGGAGTCATGTTTTCTTGGAAAGAAAAATGTGATGAGTTCAACATAGTGTTTAAAATAAGGATTATCACTTCACTAGTACTCACACATCCCACAATTGGAGAAAATTTCATGGTTTACAATGATTATTTGAAGAAGGTATTGGGATGTGTGTTGATGAAAAAAATAAAAAGTGATAGCCTATGCTTCAAGGATATTGAATGTTCACGAATAGAACATCCAGAAACATGATTTTGAGTTGTCCGTAGTGATCCTCACTTTGAAAATATGGTAGAATTATCTCTTTAGTGTGAATTTTGTAACATATAATGATCAAAAAAGCCTCAAGTATATATTCACATATTAAAAGATGAATATTGAAAAAAGAAGATTGTTAGAGATAATCAAGGAATATGACAGATCAATCCAATACCATCCTAGTAAAGAGAATAAAGCGGCATATACTCTAAAAAGAAAGGATCCAACTATTTTTTCATTTATGATAATTGAGAAGGATCTAATCTTCTAGTATTCAAGGTGATAAATATGAGAATCATAATGGAAGGAACATCATCAATCCTTTCATATATTATTTCTCAACCATCTCTTTTAAAAAGATAAAGGATTCTCAAATAGTTGATGTGGGAATTTAGATGAAAGTAGAAGCTATAAAAAAATGTAAATCTATGGAGTTCAATGTTAATGAAGAAGGTGTTGTGAAATTTTGGTCACAACTATGTGTACTATCAAATCTTGAGTTAACATAGGAGCAGTTGGATGATTCACAATTTTCAACATTCTCCATTCATCCAGGAATAAAAAAATAAGAAATGAGATCTCCAAGGGAACTAATGGTGGGACAATATAACGATGGATATCATATAGTACACATCAAGATGTATTGTATGTCAGAAAGTGAAAGTAGAAAGGCATAAATCTTGGGAGATAATGCAACCATTACCCACAAAAACAAGGAAATGTAAAAAGATAACCATTGACATTGTTACTGGTCATTTGAATATATCTAGTGGAAATAATTATATATGGGTTGTTTTGGATTGTCTTATAAAGACTGATAAATTCATTGAAATTTGAGAGGAATTATTTCTTAATAAACATCCATGGATATACATTAGAGTGGTAGTGAGGCTGTGTGGAAGTCCACTATCAATTGTTTTGGATCGATATATATGATTTACCTCTAATCTATGGAAGCATCTACAACAATTTCAAAATACTAATTTGAACTTCAACATGACTTATCATCCACAAAATGATGGACAATATGAATGGACTATCCAAAAAACTGAAGGAAAAGTTAAGAGAATGATCAATTTACTTTAAAGGAGGATGGGATCAACATCTTCCTCTAGTTGAGTTCTCATAAAATAATAATTTCATGTCATGAATATTATTGGCTCCCAATGAATCCCATTTCTAGAAGAGGTGTAGAACACCTACATGTTGAAATTATTTTGGGTAATGAAAACTTCTAGGTCCAAAAATGGTCATGGAAAGGATGGAAAAGGTCAATACCATTGTGTAGAACATAAAGGCTACTCAGAGTCAAAAAAATATTGATAATAAAAATCGTTGATGAGACCTATAGTTTGATTTTCGAAACATGGTATTCATCCACACACCTCTATGGAATAAAATAATGATATTTGGGAGGAAGGTAAGTATTAGTCTAAGAAATATCAACCCCTTTGCAATCCTTGATCACATCAGAGTTGTGTCTTATCAACTAATATTCCACCCAGCCTATCTCAAGTATAAGATGTATGCCATGTATCTCTCTTGAGGAATTACATACCATACCAGTCAAATATACTCAACCCAGATGGGGTACCATTGTAGAATAAATATTCTTATAAGTATTATCCAATGAAGATATTATATCGTAGATACAAAGTTTTACGAAGTAAGACAATGCACATGGTCAATGTGCTATAGAGAAACAATAAGTTTAAATATGCAACATTACCCCCATCTATTTTAGTGCAAGAAATTATAATTTTGAGGATGCAATTTCTAAAGTAGGAAGATTGTAATGACCTGAACATTTAAAAATAAAACCCCATTATGATTTAAATTAAATAAATTATTATGTTTCATGGTTATAAAAACACATAAACTTATTTTGTTTTATTATATCATAATATATTTAAAAGTATGTTAATCACCATTACCTTTGATAATATATTCATTAAACTATGATCATGTATTTAGTATAAATATAGGGTTTTTAGATATCCAATTGACATAGATAAATTAATTAACGACCTCAATGAGTAGGCTCATACCCTATGAATCCCAATTATTACATATTTAGAGGGAGATATCATCATTGGTATTTGGCCTTGATGAATCCCAAGTTGAGATCCAACAACTTAAGCATGTGTGAAATATTTTCGAGATAAGTTCATACTCATCGATATCACATACCATATCTTGTATGCCAAACCACCCCATGAATGTCTCATTATTACAGACCTTACTCTTAGGGTTTTTATGATGTATTAAAAGGATATGTGTAAATACCATTAAAATATGAATATTTATATTATATTTTCAAAATAATAATATTAATATTTTCTTCTAATCATTACTTTATAATTGATTTGGATTTTTATAATATAAAACATAATTTTAATTTTTAATTTGTATCCAATTTCAATTAAGACATTTATTTTGATGAAATAATGGTTTTTTAAATAAATAATAAATTAATAAAATATTATTATTAAGTAATTTTTATTAAATAAAAATAATAATATAATATTTATGAATTCAAATTTATTTATTATAATCGTTTAAAAACAATTATTTAAAAAACCCTGGAATTTATAAATAAATTTTGAATCTTATTTCAAAACTAAATATGAAAATATTTAGAAAAATATTTTGATAAGATTAATATTTTTTTGAATAAAAATCCAATAAATAAACAATGGTATTTTTTTGACAATTTCTATGAAAGTTAAATTTTCATGTAAAAATTAAATAAGGTATAAATATATGGTGTATATTATGGCATCATAATGACCCAAAAGTGATGTAATAAATACTTTAAAATATATAAAATTCTGGATCTATGTATTTCCATTAAAATAATGTGATTTTATGTTTATTTTATTAATTTTATTGTCCTTTATGAATCTTCTAACCCCATTAAAATATTTTATGATTTTAAAATCATTTATTTAAGAGTATGTATAACTTACACATCAATAAGTGTATAGTTTTATTAAATTCATACCTTGACCTTATAAAATTTGTAATTCTAATCCATTTTGGCAGAAACCATGGGAAAACACAAGATAAGGTTTGTGGTTTTGATTATTTTATTATATAGAATTAAAAACCTATGTTTGAGAAATGATAAAGAATTCCCCACTCATTTCCTATATAAGAACACAAAAACTCCCATTTATATTTAATTAAAATCCTTTGATAATGTCTTTACTCTACCCTACCCTCTATATATCCCTCTAAAGGTGCCCCGAGGTCTCAAGAAGAACCTCCCAATCATTTAGAGTCGCACTTTTAAGGTAAGGGATCCTCAACTTATTCTTTTTATTCAAGATTATTCATTATCTTATTCCTTCTATTTATTATTAATAATGTTGGTATATGTTCTTAAATGAATCTATTACTATCTATTTTAAGAAAAAATTATTATAAACCCATTTATCTCTCATCAACATAGTTTATGAACCTTTAAGTAACACTGTTATGCTGCTAAAATGTAACTTTGAATTTCCATGCCAAACAATTATGTAGTGAATACCCATACACATTTCCTATCAAGGGTGTTCAACTTTATGTACATATACCTCTTTATTGGGGTATTATATGCATATATTCTAACTCCATGATCATGGAGTAAAATTTTCTGATAAATGAATCCATTTTGTATTATCTATGTGACATACTTAAGAATGAGAATGAAATGATAGTGATGCGTGAACCCAAAATTATATAGTTCTCCAATGCATTGGGTAATGATTTAGTCTCATGAGACATAATTAAAGATATTAAGGAGTGATCCTAATTCATCACATGATTTTTTTTTCATCCTGACGCCTTTCCATTTATCTCTGTCCTATATTTATGATATAGTGTTTTAAGTTGTTTCCACATTTACCATTATTTATTTATGTTATCAAGCTATATCATGCATCATTGTTCATGTCTATGAATATCACCCATTTTATGTCTCATTTATATTCCGATTGTATAAGATGTATTAATTTCATCATGTGATTCCTTCTTTATTCACTTTTTGGGCTACATAGATCACCTTTTTTGAAGTGGTGTTTTGGTCAAATACCAAATCACTAAATTTATTAAAGAAAATAATTACATGAGTATTCAAGATGGACTTGTTTTACAATCCCTATCATAAAGAGAAATAAAATCAATAGGGAGTTCAATCAAACAGGTAATGTGAGGATTTACTACCATATTTACCAGGCCATCTTCAACCTTTTTTGCTTTATGAATGTTATGTGGGAAAATATATCTAATATACCTAAGAGAATGTAGACATCCCATACA
Source organism: Viscum album (assembly GCA_963277665.1). Taxonomy (NCBI): domain Eukaryota; kingdom Viridiplantae; phylum Streptophyta; class Magnoliopsida; order Santalales; family Viscaceae; genus Viscum; species Viscum album. Next base: position 616,523,143 of record OY728128.1, read on the forward strand.
ATGGGAAGTAACCATCCATTTAAGGTGCACTGTAGCATTCCAAAGAGCTAGCACAATTATCATCAAAACACTTTCAATCCTGATATTGTTCCAGCCATGTTTCTTCGTAAAAGTAATAGTGTAAATCACTCCTATCATTACAGATGGTAAGTATGATAAGACTCCACAGCTTCCATAAAATAACCTTAGAGCCCTCCTAGAGTGGTTTCAGTAGATTTCACGATAACTTGAGGGACCTAGGTTTCATATAGAAGCACCATAATCATTGAATTTAATCCATCGTGGGGGTGGAGCATTCCATAAAATATCAAGAGTGCGTCTAGGATGGGGATGGAAACCCTTCACCCCATGATGCCGTAGAATCCCAATGTTGCTAACTATGTTGTTGCAAAGACCCTTCTGAATCGAGGAAACTTCCCAAATGGAAATGAGGATTCTCATTATCCCTTTATTAAGAATAAATGTGTATTTTTCATGAATATGAGGATTTCTTTCATACCAGATCACATAGAGAAGCTCATCTATAGCATTTATGAAGAGATTATTGATTTTCTAAGAGGTTATTATATCCAAACAATGTTAGAGTTGAGATTTGATTGAGTCATGAAGTAACCATCTACAATCAAAAATATCAAAGTCATAATTCCAAAGAATAATGGCTATATCACAAGATAAAAATAGGTGGTTAATTTCTTCATGATTTTGATTTCAAATACAGAATTTAGTGAAATGATGGATCCCAAAATATTGAAGGTAAGTGTCAGCGGGAACCCTTTAGTGCACAATACTCCAAACACGCATGAATATTAAGGGATTTAACCCTAATTTACCAATTTTTTTTATCGAGCTGAAGTTATTTTTGGAATTATTAAGAATATGTTAACAATTTTTTTTTGAGTCAAGAATTCCATTATGAGAAGGTTCCCAAATTTAAAAATAGTCAGTGTTGTCAAAAGAATTTTTTTTCAATGACCTGTTTAATATTTTCAGGTAAGTTAAAGATTTTATAGATTAACATATCATTAATAGTATTATTGGGGTGCTCAAGTCATTGATTGTTGGAAACCATTGAAATGAGTGGATCACCCATCTAGTTGTCAAGATAGAAGTTCAAGGAGGATAATTTATTCAACATCTATCTAGAGTTAGATATGATGTTCGAAAAGGAATTATTAATAGAAGGATATATGGAACAACTCATTTAATTTAAGCTTCCTTTATTTAATTTATCAAGAAATCCGTTTTTAAGGAATTAAATGGAATTATAGTTATTATGCATAAGGTTCTAAGTGAGTTTTTCCTATAATGCATCATTAAAGAATTCTATATTTTTTATGTTGAGAATAATTTGACCCAAAGGATTGAAAAAGGTATGCTAGAGAACAATCACCAATTTCCTCTGAAGAGTGCTTCTACTCCAAACAGTTGTTTTGATGGAAACATTCATTTTTTTATAAGACCAAGAAGGCAGTTTTATACCATCATGAAGAAGACCATTTTAAAGGAAATCGTGGATTTGACAAGACAGATCCAACCAATGATAGAAAGGGATTTACCTTTCCTCAGTCTATTTGGGGGAAGATTTAGTCAAATGTAGTAAAAAAGTAACTATACTTGGGTCTACCCAAAATATGGGAACAATAAGATAAGTGAAGGGAGGATATCCTTCGTTAATGCTTAAAACATTGATTATATTATATTTTCCATTATAAGGAATCCTTTTCTTAAAAATGATGTAGGATTTGTTGCAACTGATGGTTTTTCAAGAAGAATCTTCATAGTGCGAAAGAGAACATTTTAGATTATTGATATTTCATTTATCACCTTGTAAAAAAAGTATTATGCGATTGGAATATAAGAGATGAAAATGAGATTTAGAATTCTTGGAAGCATGAATCAGTTTATGCTTATTTTGATCAATAAGATAAGTGAGTAATCTTCTTAAATAATCTTCAAAAATTGAGAAAATAATGGAACAGAGAGGGTCACCCTATCAGAAACCTATAGTGAATTTAAAGTACCCCTCTGAAAGACATTAACTAGGATTGAAATGCAGGCCGAATTGAAAAGTGTTTTAATTTTACTAATAAGAGCCATTAAACCCAAAATTATGCAAAACATTGAATAAAAACTCCAATCCAAGGTATCAAGAATGTTTTGAAGGTCATGTTTGATGGAAATATTTCCATTACTACTAGTATTATTTAACAAATTAATGTATTCTAAGGCAAGGAATATATAATCTTGGATGGATCTCCTTTAAAAAATAAATTTGTTCTAAGAGACAATTTTGTTGATGATAGAAAAATGTCTTTTGGCACGAAGCGTGGTGTTGATTTTATAAAGAGTATTAACTAAGGAAATGGGTATAAAGAGATGAATCTCTCAAGCATTATCCACTTTTGGGAGTTTATTAAATGAGGGATCAAAACCATAGAAAATGATGTCCTAACTAATCTCTAAACATCAGCTTGAATAACATCCCAAAATTGATGACAGAATCCATTTTTGAAAGCATCAGGTCCTCAAGCACTGTCAGGATTTAATGTAAATAAAGTGTCTCAAATCTTATGGTCATGGGTAATACTATTGATAAAGGATTTGTTATCTTCATTCACCACAACTTAAATGACATCAAGTAAAAGGACTTTATTAATGTTATCCCAAATGAAAATATTTTCAAGGTAAGAAATGATAGGATTGGAAATACCATCTTCAGTATCAATGAGGTTGTCTTTGTCTATAATGAAGGTTAGGGGTCTAAACGATTTCCTAGTTATTTTATGGGAATTATTGAATTTAGTATTTTTATCAACATCAATGAGATATTTAGTTTTGATTTTTTTTTGAATTTTATCCATAACAGTGAGAAAGGAAACATGGTTTGTACTAATAAGGATTTTTTTGTGGATCAGAAGAAAAATTTGTAGAAGTAGTGGTGTTCTAGAATGTGTTACACTCCTCTTCCAAAATAAGGATTTCATTCTCAATTTTCATATATTTGGATCGACAAAAATCATTAAGAACCTATTTTAATTTTTTTTAATTTTATAATACCTGAAAAATTATCCTTGTAATTGTACATGAAAGAGAACTAATTTTTTTATAATTTTTAACACATTCAGTATTTGGAGACAAATATTTGTTAAATATAAATGGTAAAAAAGGTTTAGTGTCATTGAAGAAGAAATTTAATGGGATATTATAGTGGGTAGAATTATTTTAGGAAGGGTGATGTTAGAGATTTTTTCCCATTCATCAAAGGATAAAACATTTGTGAAAGCTCTATCCATTTTTCAAGAAACCACTATATTGAAATGTTTTCTATACCATGTAAATTTGGCACAAGTGTGATTAATTTCAATCATATTTTTATCATAAATTGAGGCTTTGAATTCCATTGAGTAAATGGTGGTGTGTGATGGTCCCATTTTCTCACTCGAGGAAAGGATGGGATTAAAGTCAGCCACCACAAACCAAGGGTCCAGAATGTTATTTTTATGGTAGGAGAGAAAATTCTAATGGGGTATCCTATATTTGTATCTATTCTTAGTATAGATGAATGAATAGTAAATTTGCGAGTAATAAAAGATGAAATCACAAAGGTTTACTAATAAATAATAAAAAAATTGTCATTCTGTAAAGAAGAACGAGTAAATATCCAATCAGTTTCAATACATGAATAGTGTTTACACACTCAAAATAATTATAACTATATTGGCATAAATGAAAAAATTGAGAGAAAAACTGATTTTTGGTTGAGCAATTACAAAAAATTTATGATGATGTGTATTAATTAATATTTCTAAGACAATAAAGGTGTCCAAGCTTTTAATACCCTGAAAATTCCAAAAGCAAATATTCATTAAAACCTATTTTTGAGGTTGAATCCCCCTTTTCTCTTGTTTTTAGAGACAATCCTTCTAGCTGATCTTCTAGATGTTTTAGCCTTGTTCAGACTAATTTTTGTTTCCTGATTTCTCAGTGGAGAAACAAGGATAAATTTTGTATTACCTGCACTATTATCAGTAGATATTGGGTCAGATATTATTGTATTTGAAAGAGAAAATAGTTGACTTTTTTTAGTCACTAGTTTCTCATTTGGGATAGGCAGGTCAGTATTAGACATAGAAGCATCCGAAATTGAAATGCAGTGTGTGGCCTTTGTTATATCTACTGTAGAAACGAGGTGATTTTTTTTCTCAGTCAACGTCTTCTCATTCTAGTTAGGCAGGCCGGTATAAGACATATTAGCATCTAAGATTGAAAATCAGTGTGTGACCTTTGTGGAATCTATAGTAATAGCCAACTATATTCCATTCTCAGCCCACTATTGGACATTATCCCATGTAGTGTTGAGAATGAATGAATAATAGGATCTTGTTAAGGAAGTTTTCAGTAATGTTGATGTATTGCCTATTTTAAGTTCTTATGTAAGGAAAATAATTCCTAGAGACACTATAATTATCGATCATATTTGTTTCATTATGTGTAATTTTATGTAATAAATCATTAATTAAGGTGTAATAGAGAGAAGGTTTTTTATAGTCATGTTACTATTTTAATGGTCACATTACAATTCCTATTTCCAAATTACCTCAAATACGTATTGCATCATTCATTCATTTAAAATACACTCTAATTCATCCCAAGGTTCTATATTTTGATTTTATAAGTATTTTATAGGTTTATTAATTTTTTGAAGAATTTATGTAGTATTGTCCATAAGGGAGATTATTCTAGTATATTGAAAGGATCAATATTTTCCCATTATACTTTTCTTAATTTATCATTCATACCCCATTGTAATGTTTGGAATTTTCAGGGTTTTAGTTTCTAATAAATCTATCTATATTTATTAATAAAGAAAATTTTTGTTAGTTTATTTAGGATTTTCTTATGTGTAATAATATATAATCTAATATAACACACATTTATTTGAAATATAATTTATAAATTTTGGGTTACTATATCCCCTTTGATTGGTTATCCCAAAAAACACATGAGACACATCCCACAAATTTAGATATCCCAAGTACATTCCAATTAATTTTTTTAACATCCCTCTCAGGGGACAATCTAGGAGGCTTAAACTATATTATTAACCATCGAAGACATTATAACCTCCTATAAATTGAATTAATTTTAAAAATAAATGATAAAAATCACATCCAATGAATAAATTATTCTAACCATCACAATCATTAAGCAAGAAACACAACAATATGTCAAAAATCATGGGATAAATCATCAATATAGGTCTCATGGGGCTACACATGTAGAAAAAAATCATCAAAATAACCCATAAAAACCTTCATGAAATTCATTTTTTTCTACATCAATATTTTTGACGAATAAATCCAAGGTTTATCAAGGAATTATAACTTAAACCACATCCATGTATTCAATTGTTCAAACCACTCTCCAAGGATTCCAAGAACAAGTTATAAATATTTTATTTCAAAAATAAATCAAAAAACATGAGTTTACAATTTTTCTCTAGCAAAAAATTTCAATATCATAAATTTAAGCATATTCTTAATAGTTTCATTTTTATAGAATAATTATAATTTCCCAGATGATAATATTATTTCCCTGAAAATAATATGCAATAAGAATGATAACTATTCTATATTTTTTAATAGTAATTATTGTTTATTTATAATTTTATAAATATTTATCCTTTTAAATAATTTTTGGGAAAGATAAATATCAAAAATCAATCAATAAAATGAGAATATTAACACATATTCAAACCTCGAATTATCGTTTTTACACTCGACCTAAAACAAGGAGAGGTAAAAAAGGGTTCTTCCACGAGTGAAAAATAGACTAAGAAATTGTATTGATCAAAGAAGATTTCACTGATCCTAGGTTTAGTAATTCTTGACTATCTAGAGACAAGAATGGATTAACAAAAGAAGTTATTGAGGTATAAATTTATTTAATAAGGCACCCACATACTAGTATACAGTAATAAAAACCACAAATTAAACTAAACATTTAATTATCATTCTTTACAAATATTGATTCTGAAGCATTTAAAACCTTCCTTAATATAATATTTTACCATTAATGAAGTAAAAATAAATATTTCCCATGAATTTATGATTTTAAAATCATGATTTTTTTGGATTATACTGGAGAAGGATAAGTAAAAATTAGATTTTTAATTATTTCTCAATCCAATGTGAGAACTGTGTAATGGTAACATGTCCTTACCTTTATGCACCCTTTGAATCCTAGGGTTCACGCACACACCATGGGTTATCCTTACATGACCTTTAGATACCATGATCTACCTTTATGAATTTCATCAAAAAACTACCATACATCTACGCAGTGCTAGAGGTACCTTTACACATCAATTTTAAATTTGGAGCTACCCTTACATATCATATTAAAAATCTTGCTTACCATTACACAAGAAGTATTTTTTCTGAATAACCTTAAAATAGTTATTTTTCCTTCATCCAAACCTTACATATTGTATAGGTTTCACTTAATTAACCCTTATAATTTACTATTCATCATTATATAGTTCACGAATTTAAGCTGAACCAAATATTGTGGATATTTTACCTTTTCCAAATGGAGATAAAACTAGTATACCTTTACATTGGATCTTAACACTCATCTTACCCATATATAATCCATGAAATCTAGAGATACCTTTAAGAAACCTTAAAGGCATTGGTGTAAGGTTTATATTTATAGATAAAAATATTTTCAAATAAGTATACCTATAAATTATATTCAAAATAAGGTTTATAAAAACAAGGATATTATATATAGTTGAAAAGTGGATCTTAGAGATGGTTAATGGAAGGCGTCTAAAGGGATTTGTTATAAATGGATCCAGATGAGTGAAAACATCTAATTATTCTCTAGGACAATGATTTTGATCCATTTTAGAGTGTGGCCATCATTTTTTATGGGTTTTCAGTGTATTTTAAATGATATCATTTTGACGAACTGGGTTTTGGTAGTAAATTTACTTCCCTTATTTGTGCTCATTTATGAGATATCATGGCCATAATAGTTTTTTTTCAGTGATGGGTAGAGCCCTAGAAATGGATATTTGGGTATTGAACCAATGAATTAATAAAAAGGACGTACCTATAGTGTTGATAATCATATCTATCATGGTCGATATGAACCTTTTGCGGGTAAGATAATGTCTGAATGAGACCAGTTAGTTGACAATCCTAATGGAATTTGGGTGAAGATGAGTAAAAGGAGATGAATTCATATGGATCTCTTAAGGAATTGTAGATATGAATTTGGATATGATAGTTGATGAAGTTTGTGTTTGGGTGTTGGGATTAGGATAGTTTAAGGTGATACAAATGCGTTGGATCAAAAATATATTAGTTCTTTAGTGGGACATTAATAATAGTTTTTACTTGTTGGTATTTTTGTAAGGTAATTTGACTAATAATATGGTATAATATTTAGTTAACATGTCTAAGATGATCATGGGGTGTGTTGGGGTTTTGAGGCATCATGATCTTGTGTTTTTATAACATGTCATTGGTGAAAGGAAGTTGCTTTTGAGGAACAGAAGTTGGGGGATTCCCAACTATCATTATTATATATAATTGCATGTATCTACATTGAAACAATTTTGTGAAACATAATTTGAGATGTGGATGTAGTATTTTAGGATTAGACAAAATGTTTGAAAGAGATCAGCATATTATGGATTTGTCTTTGATGGAAGAGACACATTCATTCAGTTTGAAATGCGGAATAAGGAGTTGTACCAACATTTAACTATTTATTTTATTTATGTTATTATGTGAGTATTTGGCTCCATATACGGGTCATCATGATAATTCTAGAATTATTTGTAGAAAATAAATTTTGATGATAAAGGGTATTGTTTCTCAGAATTGGCCTCCTTTAGCTAAGCCATATCATTGTGATCACCATAAGATGAAAGATAAATTGGTTGATAACCCCATGATGTTTTTGGTTAGATGGGTGAAAGTGAGTGTTATTAGTTTTTCATTAAGTAATTTGACTGATTGATTCTGTTTTAGTGTTTTGATTAACTCAATTTATGGAATGAAATATAAGTGTATGCTTGGAATTTAAGGATAAAATTTTACTATTAGAATGTGATATAACAAATGATACATGTCAGGGTATATAGTTAGATTATTTCAGAGTCTTCACATGGATGAGAATAATTATACATGCAGCGTTTTAAGAACCTATTGTTATACTATTATGGAAATAATAAAGGGGAATTAAATTTTTCCTGTAGGATGATTGAATTTTAAATCATTATTCAGAATAGAATTACAAGGCTTGGAGAATCCCAAAAGAGGGGTTTTACTTGAAATCAGGTTTTTATGGGGTAAAATTTCTCGAGAGGGTTGGGGGAGAAAATGAGATTCTTATTAGACTAGTTGGGATAAATTATCTAGCCACTAGCAATATAGTGGGCTCTTAGTGGGTTTGACAGCTCTAGGTAGCCATCATTTTGTTGGTGTCCCAATACTGGCATGGTGATTAGCCGTATTAGTTGTAGAATTAAAATTTACCCCCTCACGTAATAGGGAGAAACTCTATAATCTCCTCTATTTATAGAAAATATTGACAAAGGTAGACCTTCACATTAATCCTTGTCTCCCCTTTCTCTGGGGTAGATTCAACACCATTGTTTGTAGATTTAAGGTATATATATTCCTTTAGTGAAATTATTAACTCATAATCTCCAAAACATTTTTATTTTCATTTTGATTTTTTTGGTTTGTGAATTTAACAAATATTTCACCAAATAATGATAAAATAAATAATTTTTAATGGGAATTCATGCAACCTAGTTGTTAGGCCTTGCGAGATACTTTCTACATACAATCATGTTCTATTTTGATGAGGTATGTCACCGAGGTGGTATTTATTATATTTTGGAAAAAATAAATAAATTTTGAGAATTAATGGTTCCACTGGTTGAACTTATTTGACATTTTTTATGGGGAGTGTTCTATTAATCCTCTCTGTGTGGTGGGATGAGGTTTCGGTGATGCAATTGTGCTCAATGGATGGTTCAATGGTTATTCCACATTGTTTTAAATTAACTAATTAATTATTAATTTTTATGGTTAATTATTGTTGATGTGTGGTATGAGTAAGATTATTTTTTGATGAATGTATGGTCTTTTTGTTCGTCAGTAGAAATGACAGGTAGTGGGTCAAGATGGGAGTAAGTTTCCTCAATTGAGGTAGTTGGTTTTGGTACTTTCCCTATGGATTTTTCTTTTGCTACAGTGAATGTAAGTGTTCAGTATCAACACTATGGGTGAGTTATCCACCTAAAAATATTTGATTCTTTCACTAAATTAAAATAGTCTATAATTTCATGTGAATAGTTAAAAACTTATGAATTACGTTGGACTAAGTAAAGTGACCAAGTCCATAATATACCCTCTAGAACTTGATTTCTTTCCTTGGTCACAGATACAAAATGATATGATTATTATTATGATTCTTTATGAGATATATAACCCCTTTTGGGGCATGAATATATTGTGTTTGACTTAGTGTACCCGATTTAAGAGACTCCTAAGACTTATGGGAAGATGTGTCTTGAAAGAGAAGAGTTCAGCCTGTGGGTCATACATGAACCTCATGATTCTGTGGATCCCATTGGCTGATTTATTTTACACTCTGGTGGGTGTCCACCACCCAGGAGTTATGGATACATCTGTTAGTAGATAATGAGTATGTTTCTGATATAGTGGGGTGTGTGGAATTACCTTGCATGGCCCTGGACTTAGAGGTCTATCATGAGAAATCTATCTAGATTGATGGCAGCGAGGCTTAACCTATGGGGACATGAGGTTGGGTTATGATGTGAAAACTACTGGGTAATATGAAACCCAATGTAGAGATAATTATACCAATGTTTATATACTGTAATGAGGACCCCATGTGGGGTACCACCAATCATGCATTATCATGGGGGACCCTAGATGGTTCCCCAGTTATGGAATTACACCAAGATAGTATGATGGGTATTTGATAATGATGATGGATTCTAGTTTTTGAACATATTTTCCTCCCTTATTTTTATAAAATTCAGGGAAGTCACCCTCATATTATTGATAATATTGTTTTTATTGGAAAAACATATAAAGGTGGTCACGAAAACTCTATTTGGGAAGATTTTGAAAACTCGCTTTTGGGTGGTTATGATACTAAAGAAAAAACCCCTTGTCGGGTGGTTGTCATACCCTTTGTGGGAATTCCATGGATTTTTTGATAATATTATTAATTAAGGGTATATTATTTTGATCCTACCACTTCATAGCTATTAAGGCCTTATGGGGGTCATTTGAGGGCATGGATGACCCTTCCATACTTTTGGGGATTAGTTATCATGATCCATTTTATTCAGGGACAAATCATTCCATAGGTTGTGATACTGAGATGGATCACACCCTATGTCACTATATTATATACCCGAGTGAGTGTAGTATTGGGGTTTTATTTCCATATACCATTGTAAAAGACATCACAGTCATTAGGATGATGGGAACGATCATCATGCAGTGATTAGGGAAACATTGAAACTAACTGAAGTAAGTATATTAGTTACTATTGTGGACCTAAGGATCAAAGTTTTTATATTTTTTTATAATTATTTTCCACAATTTATTTATTTTTTAGAGAATTTCACATGAATATATCACTATATTTCTGTTTTTTACATGGCTAAATTGGTGGTTCCTTATAGATTTTTTTACTCCCATAATGATTGGTAATCCATTTCAATTGGATAATGGGAAATCCTCACATGTTGCAGGTCTAGGTTAGGATGAAGCCCAATTTTTCTTCATAGAGCTAGAGAAGCCCAAATGAAATTTAGAGATCAAGATGATGTGAGTATCACAGATAGTAGTGGATCCACTGTATTATTTATTTTATTCTCTATTTATTTTGAATTATTTTAAATTTTTATATATGATTAGACTAATGGTTAATTTTTTTAAATAGTGACCATTCAATTATATAGGTTGAATTTTATTTATTATGGTTTTTTCTTGTTTCTTAATTCCTGATATTTTGATGAATTTTCATAGATGAATTGGTAATTTTATATATTATTATATTCTATGATATAAGAGATATATCCATCTCCCAGTATTGAACTAATCCACAACAAATAGTCAAAAACCTATAGTGTATAAGGAGGAACTCATGGGATAACGTAGCACCACTGGAATAGTTACTATTCATAGTATGCTAGATTGTGGTACTATAAAACTTTAGGGCATTAAATAAAAACACAAAAAATTCAACATAATCCTGCCGTATTATAGACTCCCCAAAACCCGATGAACACAAAAAAAGGATCAAAGAGGGCCCCATAATACATAATAGAGGGAAGTAAACTACCTATATGATCCACCAAAACATAAAAAAGTATAAGTAGGTAACATGGAATCATATAAATAGATTAAATGATACACTAGTCAGTAAATGTTGAATAATAACTATAAAATAAATTCAATAGCCTCTGAATCAATTAACACACCATGTTTCCATCTTCATGGCCTCCATGACCTGCTGACAGAACCTCAAGTCAAGATCTGAGAAATACATGTGTCCTTAAGAGGTAGAATAATGGTATACGAATATACAGCAAAACCCATGACATGTATGAAATAAGTGGTGAGTATAAGAAACCATTAGGTAACACGAATGCTTTAATAACGTTGAGTGTTTATGTGATCAATTTTATTGAATGAAAAAAAAATATATGATATAGTTATGTCCCTAAAACAAGACCATCTAGAAACATAACACACAGGGAACATGAAATCACACAAGTTTGGTCATTTTTTGTTTTCCAGGCCACTATGATAGCTAACTGTACCTGCTTCATCTCCATACCAAAAGGAATAAGTCTATGTGAGTCCCAAACTAACCTATAATAGACGACATAGGGTAAGGTTCCATTATGAATTTGATTTCATACCAATAATTTGACCATTCCTTCTCACTTGAGGGTGACCACAACAATAGATGGCCACTACATTCTAACTTAATATAGTGGAATAAAATATACAACTAGCTGCAAATGAATACACATACACCATCATACTCATGGTGGTCCCACCCTCCAATCTATCACTCCTGTCTAATAAAATCACTCATTAATGAACCGATATCCATTTATAAATCCACATATTCACACTTAAGGTGCAATTGAACAGGGAATATCAGTCTTGGCATGGGCCCTTCCATAAACAACAACCTAACACTCAAGGTATGTCATGAAATCATACACACATGGATCTCATCTCTCACATGGTGATCATATAGGCTACCCCACTCATATAATGTTTGGGCATTAAAATTCTCTCCCACACATCCATAAATACCCTATCATGGTTATGTAGTCATCACATGTAGGAGATATTAAACAAGTAACACATCAAACCTCATAGCTCACCCAATCACTACTAAGGTACAAATCCATTGGGACCTAGTCCCACATATCAACCACATCCAAACACTCATCTCAATCCTCTAAGGGTTTGGTCGCATCCCACTAGATCAACCCATCACATTTATACCACAAGAAGAATCCCCATAGAGCAATACACACCACATTAATCATCATAAAATAGGGCACACACATTGGAAAAGAACAACGTTGAATCATATTAGGCACACAAGATTTAGAAAATAGGGAACACAGACATGAGGTCCAGTTGACCAAAACATGTCAAACCAAGACCTTCCATCAATTCCTCTAAAAAAAGTCAAAATAAGACTTCAAAAACATGGAGAAAAAGATCCTATTTTTTATACTCATTCTTGATCCTTGGAAAAATCCTCATAGAATTATTAAGAAAATACCATTATAGATTGAAATACCAATTCAAAAAACATTTCACAAATCAAATTTATTCCCTTGTGAAAATTAATTTTCCCAAAACCTATTTATAAAATACAATTTCAGAAGTAATATAAGTTTCAATTTTGGAAATCTATCACATGTCTCCAAAAGATACTTTAAGAGGTCCATCGACACTCATTTTGCTAAGGCTCCAAATTTGAACTATTTAGAAGGATATATAGTTTATGATGGCTATTAGGTCGAAAAAGTCCCATACCACCCTTATGGAGAAAATCACATCAAAAAAGAACTATGAAACTGTATGATACTAATGATGCAAAAAAAACATAAAATTACCAAATAACCAAGAGGCTAAAATAAATCCAATTCCCCAGACCTCAAACGATGATCCATAAATCTATCACACACTCATTCTCAGATCTTTTTTGTAAAAAATCCCTTATGTCATTCATAAAAATCATCAAATTAATTAATTTAAAATTAAAATTTAATTCCAAAACTAGAATAATGGATATTAAACTCATTGGGATTTCCTACAATGCAACATAATGAGTAAATCAATGAAACAAGTTCATACAAAATACCCTACCTAGGAACTACAAATTACAAAATTATATCAACAATTCAATGATTAATTTCACCTAAAATTTTCTAAAACAATTAAATAAAACAATATTAAAACATGAATTCAATAAAATGATTAACAATGACTAGAATATTCCCTTCTGGAAGTGACATCCCATACCTAACCATATAATTACAACAAAACATAAGGAAAATACTTCAATACATAAATTCCCATTACCTTTTAGATTTAGAGTACTATATGATTAAGAAAAAATAATAACTATTAAAAAAATTTCTTTGTACCCAAATTACTTTTTTTCTACTATATATGAAACTACATAATCGATGATAATTATTAAATATCTCTCAAAAATTATCCATAAAAACTATCTTTTTTATATATCATGTGTAATATTTTTCGTTATAACATGGGAAAATAGAGACATAAGAAGTACTGATATAAAACACTCAGTATGGGTAAGCATAAAAGATAAAAAAAGTGATAATAAGTGGGAATATTATAAACATATAGGTATGAGAATTTAATTAAGTAACATGAACATAAATTATAAAATTACAACCCAATAAAGAATATGATCAATTATATAGAAACATTACATAAAGAAAGGATATCATAAGATCATGTAATCATGTAATATGTGGCAATATCATAAGACATAATATTATAAGAATAATTAAAATATCCCTACCCAGAATATCATAGCGAATTAAACCCCATGGTTTCCTGGGTTCACTCCCTATTCATATGAAGATAATGGTAAAATTCCCATAATAGATTAGTTTCCCTACCTAATCAAATATATAAATACTCAAGAGATTAAAAGCATTAAACTATTTATTGGAGGTATATAAAATTACAACAACACCATTAATATAATGAAAATTATATATGTTTCTAATAAATAAGAAAAATAAAAAATAAAAAAATAAAAAATGTAATCAAACCCATGGGAAGTAAATGTATTTCTTGATTCTGATTCATAGAATAACTAAAGACTAAATCATAAGGATTCCCAAAATAATGATGAATGAAGTTTTTTTTTGGGAATTTAGTAATTTCAAATGGTACATAGGTATTTATGATTTAATTTAAATATTGAAAATTCATGAGTGGGGTTTGGAGAAGAAATATTAAAAATGGTATACTGGATGGTGCTTTATGAAATATGTGATGGATATTTTAAGAAATTATATATCTCATTATGTAACTCAAAAATAGCATTGAACCAAGAATATTTTACATAAAATAACGAGTTTTTAAAAGTTATTAATGTTTTAAAAATATTTAATGGGGGTGATTTTTAGCATCAGACATAAAATATGAAAGATATCTTAAATATTGTTTACTTAAATGCTAGAATTTCAATGGGAACAAAAAATGTATAACCACAACAATGAATTAATAATTTTAAAAGGTTTATATGTGATGGATGTGTATATATATAATGAATATGTTCATGAAAATAGGATTTAATAAAAGGGGGGAAAATGAATGAGTGTGTGTAACTAATAATTAATGATTATGGTACAAAAAATCAAACAAATTATCATAGATGGGAAACCATTTTAATTTTTTAAAATCACCCTTTTTGAAATCCACCACCATAAAATAGTTGATAAAAAATTATTTTCAAAATATAAGTAGGTAAATATGATTGTCATATGAGATAACACACAATAAGGTTTGTAGTTAAAAAGGAGAACTCTAGAAGGAGGGGAAATGATGGACAAGGAGGGGAAACCATCGTTTGAGAATATGAATCATTTATAACATAGTTTAATTTTCAATAAGGAGGTGAAATCAGTTATAAATAATATTTAAATAAAAATTTATATCACAATAAATAAATAGGAAATTCCATTTTTAATAAAAGATGAAGCTCAATTATAACTGAAGAAATAAGATTTGGTTATGAAAAAACATATCTTTTATAGATGATAAAAATCATAACCCCCAATAATAAACAGAATGATTGGAAGTGAAGTTTCAAATTTTAAAAATAATTTATTAAATTATAATTCAATTGGTAATTAGTTACATCATAAAAATGAAGAATGATGCATAATATCAAAGAATGCTTCAATGAAGGGTTATTATGATTGAAGTCATTACTATTTATGTTGGTTTACCCAATAATATTCTATCCTAATTTATAAAATAAATTAATATATTAATTACTTATTTCATAAAACAACTCATAAATATTAACATTTATAATTATCATTTAAATTTTCATTTAAATATATATTTGTTAGTTTTTTTACCTATTTTAAATATTGGATGTGAGTAATCTTGATCATTTTGAACTTGTTTCATAATGTCAATGTAGATATTTATTCTGATCCCAATTTTTATCATTTAGAGAGCATTAAAGTAAATATATCTTATTAATTATAATTATTTTTAAATTCATAATTAAATTACATGGGAGATTTGACTATGATCCTTGAAGATGAAATTAGCAAGGAGCAAGTTTTTGTGACTTCTAATACATCAAAAAAGTATCTTAATTAATGATTTCAATATCAATATAAACATTATAAAAAAATATTTTCATTATTTAATGTTTTTTATCATAAATTTTATGTAGTAATGTTCTCATTGTCTTCTTATACATTATTCTATAGTATTGATTAACTGCGTAGTGAAACTGGTGTAAACAATAACATATAATAATTTAATGGATGGTTATGAAGTGGATAAGTAAAACTATAAATATAAAAGAAAAATAATGATATTAATTAGTGTTTATAAGAATTATTTATTAATATTTGAAAGAATAATGAGGATAATATGATTTATATAATTTAATTAGTTGGAATAAAAATATCGTTTTTTCATGGTGTGCATGTTTTGAGATGGTTAATTTAATAATGAATGTTTGTTGTTTATATTATTAATATGTCATTAATTTATTATTAAAAGAAGATTAATAATTAAATAAAAATAATTTTTATACTCTAAACCCATTCATAAATACAACCATGAAATAAGGTAATGGAAAATATAACTAACTGTTACACGGAGGAGGTAATCTACACTTACGCAAGGATAATGCTTTCATTTTCCTTAGAACCGGAGACTAGAGTAATGAGGTTCATCATTTAATAACATTAAATAAATAATATTTATCATAATAATTTATTAAATACAATTTTATAAATAAATAATATTAGGTGGGGAATAAAAAGGATCAGGATACTTCATGGATGTAATAGACCACATGTACACTCAATTCATGTTTTCCTCTTTCTTAATGGAAAATAGAAAGGTAATTATTACTTATAACATCCTTATATTAATATTAAAGTATAATAATAATACTTATATTCTCATTATAGTATGGTTTAATGGAATTTGAGGTTGAATAAGATCACATACAACAACATAAACGAGGATAGAGGTGTTAGATGTTTATACCTCACATCATGAAATGTCTCATTTACAAGGGGGTTAATCCCATGAGGGATAGTATTTTGAGAATAAAATGACCTCTTTATGGTGTATAGTAATGTTTTGGATATGTTTAGGATGATTTGGGTCCCAAATAAGGGTTGTTTTCTATAAGGATAAGTGAGATGTGGAGTACCCATTTAATAAGTTAATGGGGAAGAATTATTTTGTAAATACCCATCACATTTCAATAATGGATAGTCACTCTCTAGGTAAGTGGATAAAAAATTATGAAATAATAGATAAGGGAAGATACAAGGTTTATTCAGGGATAAACCACCCAATTATGAAAAATCTATAAGCATGTTATCAACATATTTCCATTAGATTTTTCAGTTTTACAATTTTATCTTTTTTTCCACGGGGACTAGTATTTACCTAAGGTAAATTATCCTTTATGAAAAAAATAATATGTTAATTGTAACATAATTTTGAAATATGGATTAATTTTTTTTAAATACATTCCACTTTTCTATTTTTATAAAATTAATAAAAATTAGTTTCAAAATAATGAATGTATATATACTAAAAACATGTTTTTAAAAAATATATCTTAATTTTTAAAATGTAAAATATGGGTTTTTTTAAATTAAAACTAAAATTAATTAAAATTAAAATATATATATAAAATATATATTTTGTCATTGAAGAAAGTTATAATGACTTACCCATTTATACTTATATAGTAATGATTTCGTAAAAGTCATGTTATTAATAAAACAGTGTTTTTCCCATTCACCTAAAAATTAATATTTTTTGAAAAAAAAAATTATAGTGAAATAGTATTTATATTATAAATCCAAATTAAATTAAATTTTTTATTCTCAATTTATATAATTATATATTTTTACATTTATTTAAAATAATAAAATACAATGGGAGACAGTTTTCATAGGAAAATAACCTTTTTAAAATTCTAATTTTTCTTATTCATAACTTCTATAAAACACTAATAAAGATAAAATAAATGAAAAAAAAGTTATATTTTTTTTTGGAAATAATCATTTATTAATAATATACTTTGTTTTATTTAAAAAGAATTATAGAACATAAAATGATAAATTCTTAAACTGAATAATGAATTAAATAAATTTGTATAAAATAACCATTATATGAATAAATTAATTTATTAATATATTTCATAATTTAGTCACTCCTATTCAATATAATAATTCATAAACAATGTTTTAAATTCCTAATAAAATCAACGTTATTTTAGTTTGGTGTTCTATGTGGACCAAGATATCAAATATATTTTACTAAATTATAGAATAAGATATATTAAACTCTAAAGATATTACATCTCCCCAAATAAAATAAATAGCATCGAATAAATTTTTAAACTCATATGATGAGAATAACTTCTATTTAGAGATATTAATTAACCATACATTGGCAGTTGATCATGGGTAAATTTAGTATATGAAGTGACTTTTCCATATTTGTAATTTGATATGAGAACTTTGTAAAAAGATATATTCCATTACTAAAATAATCATAACAACTAAAGAAGAGATAAAACTATAATAAGTAAATTTTATAAACCATGAATAAGATCCATATATTATTGATATAATTATTTTTCCACTAAAATATTATATTTATAATTCAAAATCTTATAGTTTTAAATTTACACAACCTAAGAGATAAGAAAATATATGGTGAATAATCACTTTCTACTTTAATAGAAGTATTTTCATAATATTATCCTTGTTCCTATGGACGAAGTAATTATTGGGGCCTAACTTCCTAATTATACATTAGATTAAGGATTTTTTTTCATTATTTCTAAATTCTATGATATTTAAGAAACAATTTTTTCTGACTTTTCTATTTCCATCAAACTTTTGAGTTTAATGGCCTTTATCTTATCAATTGTAGCATATACCTATCCCTTTTAAAAAAAATTCTCCTATTATTTTTTCAACATTTTGACATGTAGGGAATGTAATATTATTTCAACCATTTTCCTTGTCATATGAACTTCAATGAAGCTATATATTTATTTTATTTGGTATTTTTGGTATTTCCAATATGTTAACATTGGAAATATTATTTTTTATTCCTGGTTTGACATACTGACAATATTTCTCACTCTGTATCTCATTCGGATGGATTGTTCATTAAGGTAATATGTATATTTTCCCACTCACACATGATTCATTGTATTTCTAGCCATTTTAAATCTAAAAGTGGTTAACATGAGTGAAACAATTAAAATTATATGATTACAATGACATAGAGTATTAAAAAAAATGAACAAAATGATGACATACTTACAATATCGTCTTTTTAACCTAAAATTGTTTTAATTAAATACAACTAACTATTGGTTCCACCTATATCATTTTTTATTCCTATTATGTTACTTTATGTTGATTTTTATCATTATTATTAATAAAATACATTAATGTAACTTTGGAATAAATCCTTCGCAGCGTATTATAATGTACATATGATCATCCAATTCACTTCAATTAGGAGATCCAAATAAGGTGTCTATTTATCCATATCTTACAAGGACCAGATGATGATTGAGTTATTATCGAACCCCCCATTTGTGAGATAATTACCCCAAGGATTTTTTTAAGGACATAATCCACCTGTAGTATCTATACAACAAATTAATTTCTAGGAAACCAAAATTCTTAGAACCTTCCAATATTTTAGATGTTATCCTTTACATATACTGATCTATGTTGTTTTCACTATTGTTATATCATCTTAATCCATAAAATAATAAATATTACCCAAAACAAGTTTTAATTTAATCAATAAAATTGAAATTATGATCAATCATAGATTATCAATTCTTAAATTATCTTTAATTAGATTCCTTATCACAAAAGTTATCTAAACCCCACTATGATATCAACTCTGACAACCTAAACCTAACCATATGGTAATTACATGACATAATGAATATACTGCATTATATACATTCGGAAGACCTTTAGTATAATAGTATTAGAGTATTAGGAAAAAAATGACTAGGAAAACACATTTTATTTTTATCAAAATGATATCTTCCACTATTTGAGAAACAAGTTAATCCATAACCAGTCTTTAAACCCACCAAAAAAAAATTCTCCAAAACAAGCTATCCTTCTATACTTATGATGTCAAATTATTTTCTTCATAACTTGCGGATATGAAAAAAATAATGAGTGAGATAAAATTATCATTAAGGGTCAACATAAGGGGTAAAACTCAAAGATCATAAGTCTATATAAGATAAAAATATAGGTATGAGAATATAAGTAATAAACATGGACATAAAATATATATTACATACCTATTAAAGGGGATTATAATATCTATGGTAAGATGACATAATTAAATGATATCATAAGATATTTTATTAATGGAATATATAGAAACAAAATAATACAAGACATCATAATAATAATTCAAGGCTCACTAAGATGAATGTAATAGTGGATAGAGTCCCATAGTGGATTTGATTCACTCCCAATCTCTATAAACATAGTTGGAAATGTCCAATAGTAGATTATGTAAACTCCCTAATCTGATATATAAAATCCCACGAGATGTAAATCTTTACCCATTTCATTGTTGGAGAATATATTTTTGGACCAACCCATCACATAATCAAAATAATATATATTTATTCCAAATGAGTAAGGGAAACCACACATTAATTATAAGTACTATTAAACATATGATAAGTAAGTATGTTTTATAATTTTTATTCAAGGAATGACTATAAAAAATATTATATGGATTCCCAAAATAATGTGGAATTAAATCACTTTATAAATTCATATTTGAAAATAGTTCTTAACTATTGAACATAGAATTATAATTTATAAAATTCATGAGAAGTATTTGGATAAAAAATATTAAAAATTAAATACTCATGTGATTCTTTATGAAATAAGTAAACAATGTTTTTAAGGATGGAAGTATATAATTAATTTATAAAAACTGAATATTAAACAAAGAGTTTTATACCTAAAATAATGGTTTTTTATAGACATGATTCATTTTTAACAACATTATATGAGGATGATTCCTAGCTTGAGACAAAATATAACAATGTTCCCTTAAACTAGGTTTACTTAAAAGTGAGAATTTATAAGGGAACTAAAACATATATAACCCCAAAATAGAAACGATACTTAATGAGAAATATATATAAGATTAATATATAAAAAAATGATATTTTAATGTTAATAAGAGTGTTTAAAAGGGAATAATATAAAAAGAACTTGTATTCCACAAGTAATAAATGTGTAATGGAAGATCAAACAAATGATCATGGAAGAAAAACCATTTTAATATTTTTTAATAACGTTTTTTAAATAACATATAAAAAATAGGGTGGGAAAATTATTTTGAAAATATGATATGGGATATATTATGTTCACATTAGATAACACTTAATTAAGTCTCCAACTAAAATTGATAGCATGGACTGAATGGGAAATTATTGATAATGAAGAGAAAATTTCATTTTAGAGGATGAGAATTATTCTTAAACATTATTTAATTTTCAAGATTGAATATAAATCACTAGAAAGGAATATTTAATTCAAAATTTATCACTAAATATATAAATTAGTATACCATATGAATTGAAATACGAAGATCAAGGAGAACGTTTTTATCTCAACGAAGAAGATTGAGTTATGAAAAACCCTTATATTTTTGGGTAGATATAAAATATATCCCAAAACAAAGAACATAATGGATTGAAGTGAATATTCTATGTTAAAAATTAATTTATTATATTATAATTAAATGGGTTTTATTTTCAACATACAAATGAATATTGGTGAATTATATAAACGTATGCCTTAATAAATAGTGATTGAGAGAGACACCCTTACCCTTTATCTTTATTTCCTTGATCATGCTCTAAAATCCTATATAAGAAAAATAAATATCAAAATTACTAATTTTAGAAGCTTAATAAGAACTATTATCACTTATAAAACTCATTTATTTATTTTATTGTACATGTATATTAGTTTTTTTACATATTTTCAATATTTGGTGTGCACAATCTTGATCATTTTGAACTAGTTTCATAATAACAATGTTAGTTTTTATAATTTTACCAAATAACATATTTAATAGATAATTAAAGGCACTATAATTGATGATTTTTAATTATTTATATATTTATAATTTAATCCCATGGGAGTTTCTAGTATTATCCTTAAAGGTGAAATCAATGATGGGAAGGGTTTGTCGATTTTTAACAAATGAACCGGGGTATCATATTTAATGAGGTTAATATCAGTGATACCATTAGAAATCCAAAAAAAATCACTATTTATTAATTTTTATAAAATTTTCAATGTATTGGAGTTCTCATAGTAATCCATCGAATTATTTTATCATATTAATTAAGTTGGTGATCAAATCGACATAAACAAAAATACACCATAATTTAATGGATATTTATGAAGTTGTTAAGTTAAAATATCCTTCTAATAAAAGAATAATTATCTTAATTAGTGTTTATAAGTATTATATATCAAAATATTTATGATTTATAAGGATAATATAATTTTTATAAATCCATTAATCATAATAAAAGTTTGATTTCTTCTAAGTGTGATTATTTTATGATGTTTGATTTTATAAAGATTATTTCTATTCAAATATTTAAAAGGGAATTAAAATTTTAATTTCTAGAACCTTGATAATTACATAAAAATAATAATTATCCTTTAAAACCACTCATATATACATCCATGAAATATGGTAACAAAAATTGAACACACCATTCCAGGGAGGTGGTAATCCCTATATATGCAGGGATGGTTCATTTGTTTTACTTAGAAAGTGAGTAGGGAGTAATATGGTACATCTTTTAATAATATTAAATATATTATATCTATTATATTAATATATTAAATTCACCTTTAAAATAATCTATGTTAGGTTTCTAATGGAAATGAACACATTACTTCATTGAGGATATAGTAAGAAAATACACACTATTCACAAATTACTTTTTAGTTAAAGGAAAAGGGAATGATGGTTAATGATTTCAATGTTATTATGATAACATTATAGTTTAATCATTTTATTGATGTTATTTTTTTAAGAAGGTCTAATGTAATTTCATAAATAATAGATGAAAATAAAAAATTGAGGAAGGAGCATTAAGAAGTTCATACCGAACATCTTGGATTTTATCCTTTGTAAAGTGGTTAAACCCATAAAGGATGATATTTTGGAAATAACATATCCTATTGAGGGTGTATAGGAAAATAGGGGAGAAGGATAGTTTTCATTAAAAAAATGTAGGCTAGATTAGGCGGGTCAATCCACCATAACCCATTTCACATTTTTTCAATTATATTTCCTGGGAAGACCAGTGATAAAGCATATACTAATTTTCTACTATTTCCACATGGGTATATGAAGTGGTTTGATCATCCCCTTTGTCTTCTTTCATTCTGATTTATCTTAATGAATACCATACACTTTTGGTGTATTTAGTGATCTATTTCTTCATTTTTCTCACCATAAGTGCTTTTAAAGATCATGATATATCTTTGTGATTATTGGATGGATTAATGAAGGTAAGTTATGAACATTATTCAATAGATCCTTCTTTATCTCAAGTGATTAAGGAAAATATAATCTTGATCCAAATTTAATCACCCTACAACCATTGATATGGAATTCTTGATACTTCCCTTCCTTTACTAATTTTAACTTTTTTGAATAACCATATCATACGATTGCACCTCCTTCATTCAATCATGGATTAGAGGGTGTGGAATTTTATTGTATAGGTAAAATGAAATACATTCCATTATTATTTAGAGTTCCATCATTTTTGTAAGAACTAGAACCTTCTTTTTAGGTATGTTTTCCTTTTCTGGTCATTTGTGAGAAAAAGAGGAATTTCTGGAAATTTCCAAATTACACACCGTGTACTTTATGAGTACACGCCCTGTACTAGGTTACAAGGGGTAGTTGTTTTCTGGTCGTGTTGTTTCCACACACACGGCAGTGTAGGGGTGACTTGGAGGCCTCCTAAAGTGGACTGTGGAAACGGAATTTACACGACAAATACGTAAAAATTACATGATGTTTATTTTATTTATTTTTGTTAAACGCACTAGGGTCACACATAAATGGCAAGAAACACCTTCTTCTAGGTTTCGTTCGGCCGAGAGCTCCCGTACGACCATGATCTTCCTCCGAGCCTCCGACCAAGCATCCAAACTCCGATTCGACCACCGTCAATTGCATTGGGATCGCCTCAGTAATCTCTCTATCTTGCTTGAGCTTAGTTTTATAATTCATCCTCTTTTCCAAGTTATCCTCTGTTGAATGTTTTATAAATTTTTGTAGATCTACGTAGTAATAAGGTGATTCAAGGATCGAGATTGACGTATATCATTCCATCAACACCGAGGTAGGTGGTTTGTGTGTAACGCCCCGACCCCAGTTGCCCAGAGTCAGTGCATTAATTACATAACATTGGCATGATCACAAGAAAGATCAAATCCCGAAAGACCGATTGGTTTAGTAGCCTTGGAAACACTAGATATAATCATAAAGTTTTACATTACATTTCAAAGTGAAAAACTACTACAACAACAAAGTCTTCATATCCACACTATTAACCCCTCATAATATCCCTGCAAGTCATTCATAATTTACTTCTTCACTACCTGGGAAAAATAAAACATAGAAAAGGGGTGAGCTCAAATGCCCAGTAAGGATAACAATATAGCGGAACATTCATAATAAGCATAAACATTTAAGGCAATGAATTATTAAAACAAAAGCCTTTTAAAATTGAACTTCAACATAGTATGGCAAAAAAAAATGAAATAATGCCATTTACTTATTCACATGGATATTCTACTAATCGAATAATCACATGCAATATCAATAACCACTTTCATAATGTTGGAATGCATAATGCCAGACTATCATAACCACATAGCCAAGGCCTCGTGCCAAGACTACAAATAAGATTTTGTCAAGGCCTTGTGCCAAGACACCAGTTTGTCTCATGAGACCTACCGATGCATCGAGGAGCTATAGCGGGCTCCACCCGTCACTTATTAAGTCCAATGCATTCCCATATGAAAAGGTTTAAACATAACATAAACATTCGTATTAAAACTAGCATACGAAATGTCAATAATTTCACCATAAACTATGAATGGTATAAAAATAGCACATCCACAGTCAAACATATCACAAAACCTTCAATACAATATAGAAGTTTTGTATCATAATAAATCAACTTCAAATAATCTTAAAATCCATCAAAGGATGTTGACATAGATGAAATCAAAATTCTTTTTAAAGAAGTATCTCCTTTTATTTTGAAATCATTTAAGATCCATATAAAATAAAACATTTTCTTTGAAAATATTCTTATAAGCTTGTATGGAAAGCTTCGACGATTTTATAACGGCGGAAAATAACCGCACCCGCCGTATAAGTTAAAAAAAACATTCTTACCTCAATTCTGTCGAAAAGGTTAAAAAGGACCTTGTTTTGAAAACGACGGAAAGATTCCTTTATAAACCTCTTATAAAAAGTAAAACAAGGGTATAAATGACTTTAACCCATATTCCTGTAAATAGTAAAAATGTTTTGAAATACATTTTGAAGAAACATGGATGTGGATGATAACGAGATCCCAGTAGATTATTACGTATAAACAACCTCGGATAAAGAAGAGATTGTGAAATAACCCTTACCTTGTACTTTTCCTTGGTTGTGGTAGGTTAACCTCCTGTATAATGGTGAAATAATTGTTATTAAATTACACAAGAATCATATACATTAATATGATATCATATATTATCTTTTAATATTGATTTGATAATAATATCTTAGTATTATCGTTGTTTCGGGTGTTAACTTACTTGTTTTCTTTTGTATGTTTTGTTATGTAAGACATGTATGTAAAGGATAGGTTGTATATTATTCATATCCAGAATGATATCAAGTCCTTAAACATCATTTTTTAAATCATCAAATTATACTTGAATGGATACGATGGAGAATGAATCTCATCGCGTTCGTGGAGACGGTAGTCCGTACGTACGCACGAGCGACAACATCATTCTTTTGATATTAAAATAATATATAAATGGATGGTATATCATATATAAAGAATCATTAACATGTTAGATTTATTATTTACATGAGTTACACATCATTATTATACCCATCCAAATAATATTATATTGAATAACAATTACACCACGACGTGGAGACGGTAAGCCGTACGTACGCACGTATGGTGACATGTTATTCAAAGGGTGGATAGGATAATGAATATGGTTGTACCATATTTATAATAACATCACAGTATATGTGAGATACTGGAGTTATTATTTTAGAATGGTAAGAACAAAGGAAGAAGAAGTGGAAGAAGAAATGAACTTAGAAAAGGGTGGTGAAATCATTACCTCTTCTTCGGGTTCTTCCTTTTGATTTGATCAAAAGGGCTCCTTAGGTTGGCTTTCTGATCCAAATAAGGCCTCTAGGTTGTAGTGAGGGATGTTGGGAGAGTATTTGGGCAGAGTTTGGCCGAGCCAAGTGGCTTGAGAGGTGTGAGGAAAAGAGAAGGAGGAGTGCCCTTTTATAAGAGGGGTGAGGGGCACCTTTGGAAAAGCTAGAAATATTAATTTATAATAAATTCATATTCGGTTTCTAAAGGCTCCAAAGTTGACTATTCAAAGTATGAGGTGGGGATAGGTCGAAAACAACTCATCCAATAGAATTTAGACAGGTTTGGGTACTTATATTAACCTTATCTTTAAGTATTAACTCTAAGTTAATTAGTTTCACTTTTACAATGTCTCTTTGTATTTTTATATATTATGGTTAATAAACTTACTATATACATCCAAGCGACCCACAAGTGGTCCATTAATGATTAAACTATCATAATATAAGTCTCTTGGCCGAACCTTAGATTTTTAGGAATTTAATATCAATTAATAATATAATATTTGTTTTAAGAACTCTTTTATGTCAATTTTGACACTATTCAATAGTTGATTTTTGTGAAACTCATAACAGATTGATTACTTCGAACAAAGTCCATTAAATCAATCCTAATATATCATATTAGCCTAGAAAATTAGTTTAATTCATTAAAAGTTTCATATTATATTTATTTGGGTATTTATAATATCAATTATGTTAATTTTTTACTATTTTAGTAATTACTGCATCATCATTGTGTCATAAATAAAATAAATTATTTAATGTCTAAAAATTATAAATAAAATATCATTATGTAGGAAATCTTTTTATATTTATAATGAATATTTATAATCTAAAATCCAACATATATAACCCTATGTAAAAATTGTTGTTCTAAAAGATATATTCTTGTGTCATTTTTGTATTCATTTTAACTAAATTAAAATAAAGTGTCATTATCACTTACAAGTGGATCCATGGGGTCCCAAAATTGACACAAAGATGCCCATGGTCGACCATCTATCAACCAATAGGGTTAAGACACGTTTTTAGGGTAATTTAGTATTATTATAATATTATTTTTTTTAACCCTTATTTACCGGATTTACCCTTAACCATGGTAAATAAAATATTTACCGCAGTAATTATTCAAAATGTGTAAAAATAAAAGTTACCTATTTACAAAATTTGAACATCCTGATTCCAAATATGGAATCCATTTTCCTAAATTCAAAACACAGAAGTGGCAGAAATTAATTTAAAATTAATTCCCGCTGTCAAAACAAAAAGCGTGTTTTTAAGAGATAATAACTATCAAAAGATTGACACTTGTTTATGTTCGGTTTAATTGTAAAATTATGTCCAATGACCAACATTATATTAAATGGTAAAAATATATTCTAAATATACTTTAAAACCACTAAAATTCATAATTTATCACTATTAATTATTTTGATTAAAAAAGTTGTTTTTAATTAAAATTTAGTAATTTTCACTATTCATCAAAATATGAAAGTTATCCGAAATGTACCAAAATTTCACCTTAGGCTAAATTCGATATTCCGAATCCAAAAATGAAGTCCATTTTCAAATATAAAATATATATAATTTCAAAAATTAGGTATTACTATTCATAACGGCTAGTTTGATTAGTTGTGGTGTGTTAGAACTCGGTGTTGCGTACAACACACGCTATCACATTATTCAAAGAGAAGCGTACTGTAGAAGCTTGGGGTGTTACATTCTCCCCTCCTTCAAATAATTGTGTCCTCGCAATTTCTAGGGTATTACTGCATAAAAAGACTCGGGTGGTTCTTCATCATAAGTTCCTCGGGTTCCCACGTTTCCTCTTCCATCTTATGATTTCTCCACAAAACTTTTACCAGACGCGTCGTCCGGTTTCTCAGCACTTGTTCTCTCGTATCAAGAATCTTGATGGGCTCTTCGCAATAAGATAGATCGGGTTCCAGTTCTAAATCTTCATAGGTGAGTACATGCGTTGGGTCAGGCATGTATTTCCTCAACAGAGATACGTGGAACACATCGTGAACTTTGGAGAGACTTGGCGGCATTGCCAATCGGTAAGCTACAGCCCCAATTCGTTCTAGAATTTCGAAAGGTCCGATGTACCTGGGACTCAATTTACCTTTCTTACCAAAATGTATGACTCCCTTCCATGGAGATACCTTCAGGAAAACATGATCACCGACTTGAAATTCCAAATCCTTCCTTCGATTATCGGCATAGCTCTTCTGCCTACTTTGAGCTGCTTTGATGTGATTTTGGATTACTTTCACCTTTTCCACCGTTTCCTCCACCAGTTCTGGGCCTACAAGTTTTCTTTCACCAACGTCATCCCAACAGGTTTGTGTACGACATCTCTTTCCGTATAACGCTTCATATGGTGCCATCTGAATACTCGAATGGAAGCTATTGTTATAGGAAAATTCTACCAGTGGTAAATATTGATCCCACATACCCTGAAAGTCAAGTGAGCAAGATCTCAACATGTCTTCTAAGGTTTGAATAGTCTGTTCTGATTGTCCGTCTGTCTGAGGGTGGTAAGCAGTGCTCAAATGAAGTTCTGTATCCAGGGATTTCTGAAGACTTTTCCAGAATCTTGAAGTAAAACGGGGATCACGATCAGAAACAATCGATAGGGGTACTCCATGAAGTCTCACAACTTCATTAATGTATAGTCTTGCTAGACGTTCCAGGGGTAGATCTTCTCTTATAGCAAGAAAATGTGCTGACTTGGTAAGACGATCAACAATAACCCATATTGCATCGTTCCTTCTAGGAGTCTTCGGTAGCCCCATGACAAAGTCCATCGTAACATTGTCCCATTTCCACTCCGGTATGGGAAGAGGTTGCATGACTCCTCCAGGCTGTTGCCTTCCAGCTTTCACTTGTTGACAAACCATACATCTTGACACAAAATCAGCAATCTCCCTCTTCATGTTGTCCCACCAAAAATGTTCCTTCAAATCTCTATACATTTTGGTGCTCCCAGGGTGTATAGAGAAATTGGAACTATGAGCATCATCCAGCAATTCCCTTTTTAGATCAGGTATATTGGGAACACAAAGTCTCTTCCCGAATTTCAAAATTCCATCTTCATACACAAAGTCTCTCAATCTCCCATCATTCACAGCTTTAATCTTCTTTTGGAATTCTTCATCATCAGTCTGAGAACTCTTAATCCTTTCTAGTAAAGATGGTTTGGCAACCATTTGAAAAAGCATTGATGTTTCACCTTCCCTGGTTATTCCCATGTCCATCTTCACTAGCTCCATGAAAATTGGATCCCTTTCAATTCTCATATTGTTCAAAACTCCATGGTCTTTTCTACTCAAAGCATCTGCCACCTTGTTTGCCTTCCCTGGGTGGTAGTGTATCGTACAATCATAATCCTTGAGTAATTCAAGCCATCTCCTTTGCCTCATGTTGAGTTCTTTTTGTGAGAAAATATACTTCAAACTCTTGTGATCAGTATAAATCTCACATTTTTCACCATAGAGGTAGTGCCTCCATATTTTCAAAGCAAAGATCACTGCTGCTAACTCGAGATCATGAGTAGGATAGTTTTGTTCATGAATTTTCAGCTGTCGTGATGCATAGGCAATAACTCTATCATTCTGCATAAGGACACAGCCAAGTCCTTTCTTTGATGCATCACTATAAATAACGAACCCATCATTCCCCGATGGTAGAGTCAATATAGGAGCATTGAATAATCTTCTCTTCAGTTCTTAGAAACATTCTTCACACTCTTTTGTCCAAACAAATTTAACCCCTTTACGTGTGAGCTTCGTTAATGGGTTAGCCAATCGGGCAAAATTCTGGACGAAACGTCAATAATAACCTGCCAAACCAATAAAACTACGTACCTCAATTATACTCGTAGGTGCTGGCCATTCTTGGATTGCCTTGGTCTTAGAAGGATCAACAGAGATTCCATCTTTAGAGACAATATGTCCAAGAAAAGAAATCTCCTGAAGCCAGAATTCACACTTGCTAAACTTTCCATATAATTCATGCCTCCTCAGAGTCTTCAAGATAATGCGCAAGTGATTTTCATGATCTTTGTAGGTTTTGGAGTATACCAAGATATCATCAATAAATACCACCACAAATTCATCGAGATACTCCTTGAAAACTCTATTCATCAGATCCATGAATACAGAGGGTGCATTAGTCAATCCAAACGGCATTACAGTAAACTCGTAATGCCCGTACCTGGTTCGAAATGCTGTTTTCGGAATGTCTTCCTTCTTCACACACAACTGATGGTATCCAAATCGAAGGTCAATCTTTGAAAAGTATTGAGCTCCATGCAGTTGGTCAAATAAATCATCAATACGAGGTAGGGGATACTTGTTCTTTATCGTTATAGCATTGATCTCCCTGTAATCGATACATAACTTCATAGATCCATCTTTCTTTTTAACAAAAAGAACAGGGGCTCCCCATGGAGAAACACTAGGGCGAATAAATCCCTTATTACTCAATTCCTCTAGTTGTTTCTTTAGTTCGACTAACTCTACAGTGGCCATTCTATAAGGGGTCTTCGATATAGGCCTTGATCCAGGAATCAAATCAATAGAAAACTCAACTTCTCGTTCTGGAGGATGTCCAGGTAAATCTTCCGGAAATACATCTACAAATTCTTTCACAATAGGTACATCCTCTATTTGAACATTCCTTTCCTCACCGACAGTTATTTCATTCTCTTCCTCCCCAATAATTGAATTAAGTTGAGCTACTGGGGGTGGATCTAAATAAGAATTAGGTGGTGACGATTCTGCTCTAAAAATAAGGTGCTCCTTATCATTATCATCAAGAATCGTAACCTCTTTCTTCTTACAATAAATCTTCGCATCATAGTCCGAAAGCCAGTCCATACCGAGGATTATATCAAACTCAATCATAGGTATGACGATGAAATCAGCAGATAAAGAAAATTTATGTGCTCTAATGGGGACTGATTCACAAAACTTTGTTGCAACGATACTTCCCTTAGGAGTTTTAACTGACAACTACCTTATTAAATCAAATTGGAAATATCTAATTTTCTTAGCAAACTGGGAAGATATGAAACAATGCGATGATCCAGAATCAAATAATGCATTTGCTAAACTTGAGGAAACCATTAAATTACCTGCCACCACGTCTTTCGGAGCTTCTACCTCAGCAGTAGTGATAGCATAAGCCTGGCCTTGATCCCTTGGCCTTTTCTGAGGTAAGTTCTCCTGACGCTTAGGACATGCATTTGCATAATGCCCCATCTCCCTGCAATTGTAGCACTGAACGTTGGTAGCTTCCTTCTTCCCCTTGCAATCATGAGCTTGGTGGCCTTTTTCACCACACTTGTAACAGACTCCCATTCCCTTCAGGCAAGCACCGGGGTGTTTCTTCCCGCACTTACCACAAGATGGATATTCAACCTTTCCCTTCTTCCCCTTATTTC
The DNA here is from genome assembly GCA_963277665.1 of Viscum album. Classification (NCBI taxonomy): domain Eukaryota; kingdom Viridiplantae; phylum Streptophyta; class Magnoliopsida; order Santalales; family Viscaceae; genus Viscum; species Viscum album. Next base: position 616,554,988 of record OY728128.1, read on the forward strand.
CATTCCTAGATTGATCAGCAGGTCTCTTCTTCTCTTGCTTTGCTTTAAAGTCATAAGACTTAGAGAATTCCTTTTCGGTCTTGATAGCACATGAGACAATGTCTTCGTACGATGAAAAGGATTGTGAGACTAATGCTCGACGGAGAAATGGTTTTAACCCATCAAAGAAACGATCAATCTTACTTCTTGGGTTGCGAATATAATCACCAGCGTACCTCGCTAACCTTGTAAAGTTAGCCTCATACTTTGTGACATTATCATCCTCCTTTTGTCTCAGACTCAGAAATTGCCTTTCCATATCTTCTCGATGGTCGCGAGGAAAGTATTTTTCTAAAAACAGATCTTTGAACTCCCTCCATTCCATGTTTGATACTTCATCATCTTCCTTCATGTTTTGAATCAATGACCACCATTGATCAGCATCTCCAGTGAGGCGGTAAACTGCCATGGTAACTTTTTCCCTTTCACTACTCCCCAAAGCCTGAAATATTTTCTCTAGGGAAAATATCCATTGCTCAGCTACTAAGGGATTTGTACTCCCATTTAACGTTGGTGGTTGTTGTCTCATGAATCGATCTAACATTGATCCTCCACGCTGCGGATCAGGGTGCTCCATACGGGTAAGGTTATTATTCATAACCTGAGTAAGTTGTCCCAGTACGGTGATTAGCTGATCAGCACCAGTTGCATCACCAGCCCCACTATAATTATCTTGAGCAGGAGGGAAATCCTTACATGGAGTGCGTGCATTGATACGGTTTCCATTTCTTCCACTAGGCGCCATTTCTAAACAATGGCATAAACTAGATCAGTTTATGAATCAAAATACATAATCCCATACTTATAAAACACTTAACATAAATTGAACTATTTATGGATATAATCCATAATCATAAAAATGTTTTCTTTGAGGAAGTATATACTCATAAACCCTTCATAATGATTTGTAAAGAAAATGAGAGTTATCCTAAGCATATCCCCCGGGAGTGTCGTAACCAAGAGTGCAGCAAGGCCCGTTGTCGTGCACCAGTTCCCGTTCGAGTCTAGCTCAAAGCGGTGTTTTCGGGTTTTACCCCTAGGTACATCTGTGCCAGAGCCGCCTCTACCTGCTCGTATCCAGACAGGGATGTATTGCTCGGAAAACTCACAAAGTCTCTACAATACCAAAATTCTAGGAAGTTCTTCTATACTAATCCTCAAAGTTCATCTTAAGTCTACGTGCTCTAATCAGAGTTTATCTAAATCTAGCTTCCAAGGTTTGTACTAAACTTCCTCTGATATCAACTGTAACGCCCCGACCCCAGTTGCCCAGAGTCAGTGCATTAATTACATAACATTGGCATGATCACAAGAAAGATCAAATCCCGAAAGACCGATTGGTTTAGTAGCCTTGGAAACACTAGATATAATCATAAAGTATTACATTACATTTCAAAGTGAAAAACTACTACAACAACAAAGTCTTCATATCCACACTATTAACCCCTCATAATATCCCTGCAAGTCATTCATAATTTACTTCTTCACTACCTGGGAAAAATAAAACATAGAAAAGGGGTGAGCTCAAATGCCCAGTAAGGATAACAATATAGCGGAACATTCATAATAAGCACAAACATTTAAGGCAATGAATTACTAAAACAAAAGCCTTTTAAAATTGAACTTCAACATAGTATGGCAAAAAAAAATGAAATAATGCCATTTACTTATTCACATGGATATTCTACTAATCGAATAATCACATGCAATATCAATAACCACTTTCATAATGTTGGAATGCATAATGCCAGACTATCATAACCACATAGCCAAGGCCTCGTGCCAAGACTACAAATAAGATTTTGTCAAGGCCTTGTGCCAAGACACTAGTTTGTCTCATGAGACCTACCGATGCATCGAGGAGCTATAGCGGGCTCCACCCGTCACTTATTAAGTCCAATGCATTCCCATATGAAAAGGTTTAAACATAACATAAACATTCGTATTAAAACTAGCATACGAAATGTCAATAATTTCACCATAAACTATGAATGGTATAAAAATAGCACATCCACAGTCAAACATATCACAAAACCTTCAATACAATATAGAAGTTTTGTATCATAATAAATCAACTTCAAATAATCTTAAAATCCATCAAAGGATGTTGACATAGATGAAATCAAAATTCTTTTTAAAGAAGTATCTCCTTTTATTTTGAAATCATTTAAGATCCATATAAAATAAAACATTTTCTTTGAAAATATTCTTATAAGCTTGTATGGAAATCTTCGACAATTTTATAACGGCGGAAAATAACCGCACCCGCCGTATAAGTTAAAAAAACATTCTTACCTCAATTCTGTCGAAAAGGTTAAAAAGGACCTTGTTTTGAAAACGACGGAAAGATTCCTTTATAAACCTCTTATAAAAAGTCAAACAAGGGTATAAATGACTTTAAACCATATTCTTGTAAATAGTAAAAATGTTTTGAAATACATTTTGAAGAAACATGGATGTGGATGATAACGAGATCCCAGTAGATTATTACGTATAAACAACCTCGGATAAAGAAGAGATTGTGAAATAACCCTTACCTTGTACTTTTCCTTGGTTGTGGTAGGTTAACCTCCTGTATAATGGTGAAATAATTGTTATTAAATTATACAAGAATCATATACATTAATATGATATCATATATTATCTTTTAATATTGATTTGATAATAATATCTTAGTATTATCGTTGTTTCGGGTGTTAACTTACTTGTTTTCTTTTGTATGTTTTGTTACATAAGACATGTATGTAAAGGATAGGTTGTATATTATTCATATCCAGAATGATATCAAGTCCTTAAACATCATTTTTTAAATCATCAAATTATACTTGAATGGATACGATGGAGAATGAATCTCATCGCGTTCGTGGAGACGGTAGTCCGTACGTACGCACGAGCGACAACATCATTCTTTTGATATTAAAATAATATATAAATGGATGGTATATCATATATAAAGAATCATTAACATGTTAGATTTATTATTTACATGAGTTACACATCATTATTATACCCATCCAAATAATATTATATTGAATAACAATTACACCACGACGTGGAGACGGTAAGCCGTACGTACGCACGTATGGTGACATGTTATTCAAAGGGTGGATAGGATAATGAATATGGTTGTACCATATTTATAATAACATCACAGTATATGTGAGATACTGGAGTTATTATTTTAGAATGGTAAGAACAAAGGAAGAAGAAGTGGAAGAAGAAATGAACTTAGAAAAGGGTGGTGAAATCATTACCTCTTCTTCGGGTTCTTCCTTTTGATTTGATCAAAAGGGCTCCTTAGGTTGGCTTTCTGATCAAACTAAGGCCTCTAGGTTGTAGTGAGGGATGTTGGGAGAGTATTTGGGCAGAGTTTGGCCGAGCCAAGTGGCTTGAGAGGTGTGAGGAAAAGAGAAGGAGGAGTGCCCTTTTATAAGAGGGGTGAGGGGCACCTTTGGAAAAGCTAGAAATATTAATTTATAATAAATTCATATTCGGTTTCTAAAGGCTCCAAAGTTGACTATTCAAAGTATGAGGTGGGGATAGGTCGAAAAAAACTCATCCAATAGAATTTAGACAGGTTTGGGTACTTATATTAACCTTATCCTTATGTATTAACTCTAAGTTAATTAGTTTCACTTTTACAATGTCTCTTTGTATTTTTATATATTATGGTTAATAAACTTACTATATACATCCAAGCGACCCCCAAGTGGTCCATTAATGATTAACCTATCATAATATAAGTCTCTTGGCCGAACCATAGATTTTTAGGAATTTAATATCAATTAATAATATAATATTTGTTTTAAGAACTCTTTTATGTCAATTTTGACACTATTCAATAGTTGATTTTTGTGAAACTCATAACAGATTGATTACTTCGAACAAAGTCCATTAAATCAATCCTAATATATCATATTAGCCTAGAAAATTAGTTTAATTCATTAAAAGTTTCATATTATATTTATTTGGGTATTTATAATATCAATTATGTTAATTTTTTACTATTTTAGTAATTACTGCATCATCATTGTGTCATAAATAAAATAAATTATGTAATGTCTAAAAATTATAAATAAAATATCATTATGTAGGAAATCGTTTTAGCTTTCTAATGAATATTTATAATCTAAAATCCAACATATATAACCCTATGTAAAAATTGTTGTTCTAAAAGATATATTCTTGTGTCATTTTTGTATTCATTTTAACTAAATTAAAATAAAGTGTCATTATCACTTACAAGTGGATCCATGGGGTCCCAAAATTGACACAAAGATGCCCATGGTCGACCATCTATCAACCAATAGGGTTAAGACACGTTTTTAGGGTAATTTAGTATTATTATAATATTTTTTTTAACCCTTATTTACCGGATTTACCCTTAACCATGGTAAATAAAATATTTACCGCAGTAATTATTCAAAATGTCTAAAAATAAAAGTTACCTATTTACAAAATTTGAACATCCTGATTCCAAATATGGAATCCATTTTCCTAAATTCAAAACACAGAAGTGGCAGAAATTAATTTAAAATTAATTCCCGCTGTCAAAACAAAAAGCGTGTTTTTAAGAGATAATAACTATCAAAAGATTGACAATTGTTTATGTTCGGTTTAATTGTAAAATTATGTCCAATGACCAACATTATATTAAATGGTAAAAATATATTCTAAATATACTTTAAAACCACTAAAATTCATAATTTATCACTATTAATTATTTTGATTAAAAAAGTTGTTTTTAATTAAAATTTAGTAATTTTCACTATTCATCAAAATATGAAAGTTATCCGAAATGTACCAAAATTTCACCTTAGGCTAAATTCGATATTCCGAATCCAAAAATGAAGTCCATTTTCAAATATAAAATATATATAATTTCAAAAATTAGGTATTACTATTCATAACGGCTAGTTTGATTAGTTGTGGTGTGTTAGAACTCGGTGTTGCGTACAACACACGCTATCACATTATTCAAAGAGAAGCGTACCGTAGAAGCTTGGGGTGTTACATTGTGACTTTCTGTTGAAAGTATTTGAGTATTATGTGCAATTTTGTCTAATACCCATGAACATGGTATTGCGTGTTTACCGTTTTACCCTTGGTGATTTCCTGCCATGCATGTACGCCTGTGTAGAGGTTAATTGTGTAATTCCCCAACCCAAGAATCTAGGATCCAATGCATTATTTTAATACATTGGCATGATTATAGGGAATCAAGTCCCAAAGGACCGATTAGTTTAGTAGTCTTGTAAACAAGATACATTCATAAGTTCAACAATACAACTTGAAAAGAAAAACATCACTAATTTATTCCATTAGAAACATCAAAGCATCCAATATTATTTCTGCATGTCACTCATAACTAACTTCTTCATATCCTGGGAAAATGAAACATGAGAAAGGGGTGAGCTCAAACGCTCAGTAAGAGTAAGCAATACAGCCGAAGATAACATAAACATTAGGCATGACTAATAATTGAAAACACTTACCTTTACAAATAATTAACATGAACACTTTATGGCATAAATTTCAGGTGAGTAAATAATTCCATAATAAAACATAGTCATGTGTTTCCTACTAGTTGAATAACAACTTGAAATATCAATAACTAATCTCATAATGATGGAATGCATAATCCCGGACATCATAACCACATAGTCAAGGCCTCGTGCCAAGACTACAAATAAGATTTTGTCAAGGCCTTGTACCAAGACACCAGTTTGTCTCATGAGACCTACAGATGAATCAAGGAGCTATAGAGGGCTCCAACTATCACTTACTAAGTCCAATGCATTCATCATATGAAAAGGTTGAAATATAACATAAACATTCATATTAAAACTAGCTTACGAAATGTCCATACATTATCCACAAACCATGAATGGTATAAAAATTCACACATCCACAGTCAATCATAACACATTCAATACAATATGAAAGATTGTATTGTAATATATTGACCTCAATTGAAAATAATGAATGATTTTGACATAGATGAAAATAATCATCAAAACTATTTGAGTGAAATTTCCTCGTTTTTCTTGAAAACATTTAAAAGTCACAATATTTGTTAAGAATCCGTTTAAAAATAGATTTTTGAATAAAATTGTCCCATACCACATTGAATAATTTAAAAGTAATTTAATTTTAAAACATTAATTTACATAAAAATAAATCCTTAAAACCAATTTTAAAACATGGATATTAATGAGAAATATTTAGAATAATAAATATTTAAAACATTTAAAATGACATTTTAGATAGTGTTCCTAACAAAAAGAGAGACACTTGAATAAAAATATGTTAGAGAATGAAAACATTATAATATAATGAGAATAAAGAGATTCATGAAATACTTTGTCAATGTACATTATATAGCCATATAAAAGTTAATTGGTTTATAACAACAAAGAAGTCTGAATGGAATTTAAATTGAGATGAAATCACTTATAAAGATCGTATCCTTAGGTTAAGGATAAATCAAGGACATAATTATGTTTGAAAAATATAATTACACTCAATATGATTGGATATTCAGTGTAAATAAATCATAGGAAATTCACATATATTCTTTTAAAAACAACACAAATGAATTTGATTTTTAACTCAATAAATAGAGATTGAGTTAAAATTACTCTCTTCAAGTTCATATCAATGACATGATAATTTATCAGGGGAGATGTTATGTGTATCAAAAGTATATACATAGAAAGGGAAGTGGATATTACTACACAAATAATAAATAGTGATTCCACACATAATCATGGAGTAAAATAATCAATGAAGTATGTGTAAAGACCAAAGTGTGGAAATTGAAATGTGAAATTCTCTTACCGATTTGGTAACCTATGAAACGTACAACCAATGAAAGAAGTATCATACAATGAAGATTTAAATACAATTAAATTAAAATATATTACAATAATAATACAATCAGGGGCAGTACATACACCACACAAAATAATATAGTGGCTAATATAGCATGAATCTCACGGGAATAAAAGTGAGATGAAAAGCCCTTACATCGTAGTAATCAATAAAATCATATGAACAAAAGTTAATAACCACCAAATGAATCAGAAAATACAATAAATATAAATAAGATCATGATAATATATTTAAAATATATGTACACAATACACCACATGCAATAAATAAGTGACGAACAATGGAAATCTCACAGAATTAAAAGTGAGATAAGAAACCACTTACCTCAAGTCCGACTTGTCTTGTATGTTCCTTGTTCTTCCTTAATAATAAACATAATTTAATTTATACTTAATGAAGAAATTTTTTAAATTTTATTATTCCTTTTATATCTACTAATTACCTTGATATAAATATTAGTTTTTTTATTTTAGTACATATTGGATATATTATAAATGTTCGAAACTTGAGTAAAAAATGAACTTGTTATAATTACTATTTTTCTATGTGTTCAGAAGTCCATTATCTCCAGAATTATATATGTGATTTAAATATCATATTTATATTATATATCTAGTATATATATATATATATCTATTTATAATTGTACATAACATTTGGAGATAAGAAATTAAATGTACCATTCATGGAGACGGTAAGTTGTATGTATGCATGAACGCTACTTTCATTTCTATTTTGTATTTTAATGAAATTAAAACCTAATGACACATAGTTATATTATAATTCCTATATAATATCATATATAATATTATTAATTCCATCATTTATACTTCCCATATAAGGCATTAACGAGTCATATCATTTTGAGGGGGCGGTAGTCCGCACTTCCTCAAATGAAATTATCGCATTTTACCCATTATAGAAACCATAAAATAATGATATAAATGGAAAATAAAAACTGATAAAGAAAAAAATAACCATAATATATATAATATATAAATACAGTTCCATATTAATGTCCACCATGAGAGGAGGTAGGATATAATCAAACAATCACCGTTTCCTGAGGCGTTAGTATTCCATCTACAGAGACAATATGTACTTTATCGATTAGATAGAGGTTTGTGTAAGTTTAGTTAGAATAAATATCATAAAAACATCCTAGTATATTGATTATACTTGTATTTTTATAAAATAGAGTAATAAAAAGTGTTTAGGTGGTTGGAGAAGTAAAATAAAACAAAATAAAACAAAAGAATTTAAGATAAAGCATTACCTTTAATTTCAGTAAATTCTTTTGGATTGAAACAAAAGAACTTCTTGAAGTGCCTTCTGCCTAAGGTGAGGCATCTAGGAGGAAGAGGGGAATTTTGAGAGATTATTTTTTTAGGTGTTGGATGAGACAAGGGGCTTGAGAGGTGTGTGGAATGGGTTAGAAGTGGTGTCCTTTTATAAGGGGGAGGAGGGGCTCTTTAGAAAAGTGTGAAAATATTATTTTATTATATTATGATATTCAGTTTATAAAGGTAAAATTCTAATTAAAGTATAATATAACATGACTTATGGTCGAAATAAAATCATCCAATAAGAATTTGATAGGTTTTTTATATTATTGTAATATTAATAATCATATTTGTTTAAATCATTTATTAATGAGGTAAATACTACATCATTATTGTGTCATAAATTATTTAGTTTATTTGATGTCAAAATTTTTTATACAAATTACCATAATTTAGGAAAACTTTTTAGATTTAAAATTATTATTTATAGTCTAAAATCTTACCCTAACAACCCATGTGAAAATTGATATACTAAAAGATATTTGTTAATGTAATTTTTGTCTTTACTTTAAGTTAATTAAAATAAAGTGTCATTATCATTCTTAAGTGGCTCCATGGGGTCCCAAAATTGATCCAAGGATGTTCATGGTCGTCCATGACTCATCCAATATGGTTAGGACAAGTGTTAAGGTATTTTATTATAATTATAAGATTCCTTTTACCCTAAAATACCCTATTTATATTTAACCATGGTAAATAAAAGTCAAAAGTTACTATTAACCAAAAATTATGTTCATATTATTGAATCAGATTTTACTAAATAATAACAACCATGTATCTCAAATTTTCTATATTCAATTCATATAAGTGGTAAAATTTCATTTAAATGAAAAATTCGTATTTTTAACTACTAATTAGTGGTTTCACTATTCATCAAAAATTGAAGTTTTTCAGAAAAATATCAAAAATTTAGCATAATCTATATTTGATATTCCAAATTAAAAAATGATGCCTATTTTACCAAATTCGAAACGTAGAAGTTTTATTAATTAATTTAAAATTAATTCCCTTCGTCAAAACAAATACCGTGTTTTTAAGAAACAATAACTATTAAAAGATTGACACTTGTTTATGTGTAATTTTAAAGTAAAATTAATTATAATGACCAATATTGGATTAAAGGGTAAAAATATAATCTAATTACACTTCAAAACCAATTTAAAATATAATCCAACCATATAATTAAATTAGATTAAAGGCAGTTTTGAATTGAAATACATTATTTCTCACTATTCATAAAAATTAATATTATTAGAAAAATACAAAAAATTTACCCAAAGTGAATTTTGATGTCCCAAATCTAAAAAAAATTTGTTTTGTAAAATTGAACAAATAAAAGTGACCAAATCAACATTTAAAGAGGGTTCACCATTAAAAATCGGCAAATCAACCCATTAAAGTAAATTATGTTTAAAATTATATTCATTCACATTTTAACCCTCTAAATTTTATTGGATAAATGTAAAAAAATTTAACAAATATATATAATAATTTTTTAATTAGTTCTGTTCATTCCCACCATTACAATGTATAGGTGTTATCTACCATTTAAAATAATAATATTTTATTATTAGTGTGCAACGTAAGATTTCAAAGAAACTCATTGTTGTGTATCGGGTATACCATTGAACATAGTGTCCCCGTTAAAATAGAATTAATATTTAGTTCACAAATATTAATAAATATGAAAAATTTTGTGTTCTTTATTTACCAGAGATGTTACATCCTTCCCCCCTTTTGGAAATTGCGTCCTCACAATTTTAAAATTAGGCATGGAAACTTCATTGAAAGTCTCACATTAGAAAAGATTTAGTAAAACTATCACTTTAAAATAAAGAAAGAAAAGTACAAAGGTCACCCAAGATAACCGATACTAGTATTCCATGTAGGAAAATGTGGATATGGATGATAAACTAAGAGTCGTGTTCTTATGGAGAGGTATATAAAACATGATCAAGAGAAAGTTAACAATAAGAAAACCACAGACATGTGATTGGATAAACGGTCATTAGTTTCCTAGTAGGAATAGTAAATGAATAATGTTTTTTTATTTTAACTACCATTTCATAAATTTGAGGAATTTATTAATGAGATTGATAATGAACATAAAGAGATATACTTACTTTTTAAGTAGAGACTCATTCTTTAATAAAAATCTACCGCCAACTCATCTTTTTTTTTTCAAACAATGAGTATTCAAGATGACTTGGTCACACCGGAAGATCTAGAATCATCTTCTAGAAAATCACATGAACCACAAAGGATAAACAATTTATTTAACCTGTCTTTAGTGGTTAACCACCAAAATGGTTAGTATAAGATCAGATGAACCCCCAAAAGTATAATCCATTAGAGAAAGAAATATTAATCTTAATTTCTAAAATTAAACCAACAATACCACAAAGTTAAATAAATACCATTCAATAAACAATTTTCCTTAAAATCGTTCAATATAATCCAAACTAATACTGAAACCCAAAACATAGAATAATTTGGTTATGTAGTCTTCTACGTTAAATTGTATCTCCAAAAGACATCGACAACCCTTAAAGTCACAACTCAAATGTAATTAACCTAATCACATATTCTCTATGATAGGTTAATCATTTCCATAAATAACCCAAAATATAGATAAACATCCACCATTACTCCTCAAATTAAATCCCATAGTATTCTATTTTCCTCGGGTATATAGTGTTCCCAACATAGAGAACGTCTTCCAAAATTACATTTATCACTTAATCACCAAATCATTTTCCTATACAAAGGATATCAATTTGATTAGAGATAAGATCCAAAATCAACATATTTCTGATCAATAAAATCATTTAACTAAAACGAATTAGTCACACTAACTAGGGACATCACGTAGTCCAGTGGTAGGTGATAAATCCCAATCACACTATGATTTTCGGTTCGATTCCCAAAGCTTTTTCCGATGCGATGGGTTGTCACATGGTCTACGTGTTTTCCTTTTTCAAAAAGTATATAATTTTAAAATATTCCCAAAAATGAGACATATTCCTCAAAATAACTATAACATAATTTCATCACTAATGTTTTCTCATACCTCATATTTTCATTCCAAAATTTAATAACTTTTAATTTTATCAAACTCAATGATCATATAAAACCTAATGATTATTTATAACTATATCCACAAGAGAAAAGATAATTCTTCCTCAAATATCATTTTCACTTGAAAAACTATAGGGTTACATATACAAAAGAAAATTCATCCAATGTAATCCTATCAAGAAAGAGCACTAATACTTTTTAAAAATTTCTCCATCCATTTATTTCAATATTGATTCTTCCTTGACAAAGAGGATATCCTATAGAATATGGAATTCACTCAGGTAATGGAAAGGTTCCCTACATTTATGGAAAATGACTGTAAATAAATTATTAGGACCATTTTTATTTTCTTCTATAGTACTCTTCATTTTTCCTCGGAAATTATTTTCTTTATGTCCTTCATTCCCACACATAATGTATTTCTTTGTTCCATTAAGACACCTTCCTAGGTGTCTCCTTCCACATTTCTTGCATGATGGAAAATGAGATTTCTTTTCTCCATGGTCTTCACTACTGGAGCTCTTATGATTCACCACTTTTCTCTTCCTTGTTGAGTCCGGGAGTTGGTTAAAATATATGTTGTTGATCATATTTTTTGAAAACTTATTCGACATGAACACAATATCTTTTACAGCTGTCAAAATTCCATTTTGTTTCCCATTTCCACCACTGTTCAAACCTTGTACATTATGCTCAATGTTACTATGACCTCCATGGAATCTAGCCATTGACTAAAACTAGAAATCATTGTGTGAGTAATAATAGTCATAAAATCATTTATAGAATATCATGACACCTTATTTTCAATTTTAAACACCTTAGGATTAACCAAAGTCATTTATTCTCATATTATATTAAAGTCCTTCAAATAGTTTTGTAAAGAGAATTTAAATTATCCTAAGCATATCCCCAGGGAGTGTCGTAACCAAGAGTGCAGCAAGGCCCTTTTTCATGTACTAGGATACCCTGGGTCAAGCCTGAAACTCCTTGTCGGAGTTTTCACTCTTAGGTACATCTATGCTAGAGCCATCTCTACCTGCATGTATCTAGAAAAGGATGTATTTCGTGGAAAATACACAAAATATCTACATTACCAAAATTCTGGGAAGTTCTTCTATACTAATCATTAAGGTCTATATTAGGATAATGTGCTCGAATCATAGTTTATCTAAATCTAGTTTCCAAGTTTTGTACTAAACTTCCTCTGATACAAATTGTAACGTCGCGACCCCAGAATCCAGGAGCCGGTGCATTATTTTAATACATTGGCTTGATTACAAGGAATCATGTCTTGAAGGACCGATCAGTCTAGTAGTATTGGAAACAAGATACATACATAAGTTTAACACTACAACTTGAAAAGAAAAACAACACTAAATTATTCCATTAGAAACATCCAAGCTTCCAAGATTATTTTAGAAAGCCACTCAAAACTAACTTCATTATATACTGGGAAAATGAAACATGAGAAATGGGTGATCTCAAATGCTCCGTAAGAGTACGCAATACAACCGAAGATTACATAAACATTAGGCATGGTGAATAGTTGAAAACACATGCCTTTACAAATAATTAACATGAAAACATTATGGTAGGAATATGAACTGAGTAAATAATTCAATATAAAACATATTCATGGGTATTCTACTAGTCGAATAACCATAATAAATAGAAAGATCTAATCACATAATGATGGAATGCATAATGTCAGACATCATAGCCACATATTCAAGGCCTCGTGCCAAGAAAACAAATAAGATTTTGTCAAGGCCTTGTGCCAAGACATTAGTTTGTCTCATTATACCTTACAATTCATCGAGGAGATATAACGGGCTCCACCCGTAATTTACTAACTCCAATTCATTCCTCATATGAAAAGGTTGAAACATAACATAAACATTCGTATGAATACTATCATATGAAATGTCCATACTTTATCCACAAACCATTAATGGTATAAAAAATAGCACATCCACTGTCAAACATAACTCATTCAATACAATATGGAAGATTGTATTGTAATAGATTGACCTCATTCAAAAATAATGAAGTATGTTGACATAGATGAAAATAATCATCAAAACTATTGGAGAGAAATATCCAACTTTTTCTTGAAAACATTTAAAAATGACACTATTTTTCAAGAAGTCATTTAAAAATAGATTTTTGAATCAAAGTCTCCCATACCAATTTGAATCATTTAAAATGAATTTTAATTTTAAAACATTAATTACTATATAAATAAATCCTTAAAACCATTTTTATAACATGGACATTAATGAGAAATGTTTATAATAATAAATCTTTAAAAAATTTAAAATGATATTTTAGATAGAGTTCCTAACTGAAAGAGAGACACTTGAATACAAATAATTGAGGTAATAAAAACATTTTAATATCATGATAAAAAAAAACTCATGATATACTATGTCAGTGTACATTATATGCACAATATAAATGTGAATTGGTGTATAACAACAAAGAAGTCTCAATGGAATGTAAATTGAGATGAAATCTCTTATAAAGACCGTATCCTTATGTTTAGAAAAAATCAAGGAAATAATTATGTGTGAAAAATATATATACACTCAATATGATTGTATATTCAATGTAAATAAATCATAGGACATTCACAAAAATTCTTGTAAAAACAACACCAATGAATTTGATTTTTAACTCAATAAATGGAGATTGAGTTAAAATTACTCTTATCAAGTTCATATCGATGACTTGAGAATTTATCAATAGATGGATTATGTGTATCAAAATTATATCCATAAAATGGGGTGTGGAAATTACTACACAAATAATAAATAGTGATTCCACACATAATCATGGAGTAAAATAATAAATGAAGTATGTGTAAAGCCCAATGAGTGGAAATTGAAATTTGAAATTCCCTTACTGATTTGGTAACCAATGAAACATACACCCCATGAAAGAAGTGTCATACAATGACAATTTAAATACCCATAAATTATAGTATATTACAAAAAAAATACATTCATGGGAAGTACATACTCCACACAAAAGGAAATAGTGGCCAATATAGGAAGAATCTCACGGGAATAAAGTGAGATGAAGAACCCTTACTTCATTGTAATCAATCGAGTTGTATGGAAAAAAGTTAATAACCACCAAATGAATCACATAATAACATGAATATAATTTGAATCATGATATTATATATCTAATGTAAGTACAAAATACACCACATGCAATAAATAAGTGGCAAACAATGGAAATCTCACAGAGTTAAAAGTGAGAAAAGAAACCCCTTACCTCAAGTCCGACTTTCCTTGTATGTTCCTTTTTCTTCATGAATAATAAACATTAGTTAATTTATACTTGATTAATTTTTTTTTCAAGTTTATTATTCCATTTATATAACTTATTACCTTTCTATAACAATTATTTATTTATTTGAGTTCATATTTGATATTTTATCGATGTTCGAAACTTGAGTGAAAAATGAACTTGTTATAATTACGATTTTTCCATGTGGTCAAAAGTGCATTATCTACAGAATGAAATACATGATTTAGATGTACAATATATATTATATATCTAGTATATATATCTATTTATATAAGTACATAACATTTGGAGATAAGATATGAAATGTACCGTTCATGGAGACGGTAAGCCGTATGCACGCATGAACACTACTTTAATTTATATTTTGTATTTTAATGGAATTAAAAAATAATGATACATAGGGCTGTTATAATTCCAGTATAATATCATATATAATATCATTAATTCCATCCTTTATACATCCCACATATGGAATTAACGAGTCATATCATTTTGAGTGGGTGGTAGTCCGCACATCCTCAAATGAAATTATCGTGTTTTACCCATAACGGAAACCATAAAATAATGATATAAAAGGAAAATAAAGAAGCATAAAGAAAACATAAAAATAATATATATATCATATATAAATAAAGTTCCATCTTAAGGTCCACCATGAGAGGCGGTAGGAGATAATCAAATAATCATCATTTCGTGTGGCGTTAGTTTACCATCTACCAAAACTGTATGTTCTTTACCAATTAGTTGGATGTGTGTTTAAGTGAGGTTCTAATACATCTCATAAAACATCCTAGTATATTGAGGATACTGGCTTTGTTATAAAATAAAGTAATAAAAAGTGTTTAGGGGGTTGGAGAAGTAAAATAAAACAAATAAAACAATAGAATTTAAGAGAAAGCATTTCCTTTAATTTGGGTAACTTCATTTGGTTTGAACCAAAAGGACTTCATGAAGTGCCTTCTGCCTAAGGTGAGGATTCTAGGATAAATAGGGGGATATTTAGAGATTAATTTTTTATAGGTTGGACAAGACAACAGTTTTTAGAGGTGTGTGGAATGGGTTAGAAGTGGTGTCCATTTATAAGGGGGGAGGGCACTTTAGGAAAGTGTAAAAATATTGTTTTATTAAAGAGTGTTATTTAGTTTATAAAGGTCCAAAAATAATTAAAGTTTAATATAACATGACTAATGGTCGAAATATAATCATCCAATAAGAATTGGATAGGTTTTTTATATTACTGTAATATTAATAATCATATTTATTTAAATCATTTATTAATGAGGTAAATACTACATCATTATTGTGTCATATATAATTTAATTTATTTGATGTCTAAAAATTATAAAATAATTACCATAATGTAAAAAATATTTTCATCCTTCCAATTATTATTTATAGTTGATAGATGACTTATATAACCCAATGTAAAAATTGTTATACTAAAAGATATTGTTAATGTCATTTTTTTCTTTACTTCAAGTTAATTAAAATAAAGTGTCATTATCCGTTTTAAGTGGCTCCATGGGGTCCCAAAATTGACCCAAGGATTCTCATGGTCGGCCATGACTCATCAAATAAGGTTAGTACAAGTTTTAAGGTAATTTTGTATCATTATAATATTCCTTTTACCATGAATTACCCTATTTAACTTTAATAGCGGTAAATGAAATTCCAATGTTAGTTTTCAACAAAAATTATTTTCATCTTATTGAATCAAATTTTACATATTAATAAAAACCATGTACTTTATATTTTGTAAATTCAATTCATAGAAGTGGTAAAATTTCATGTAAATGAAAAATTCATATTTTTAACTACTACTTAGTGGTTTCACTATTCATAAAAAATTTATGTTTTTAAGAAAAATACAAAAAATTCAGCCTAAGAAATATTTTATATTCTGAATTCAAAAATGATCTCTATTTTACCAAATTCAAAATTTATATATTAGATTAATTAATTTAAAATTAATTATTGTTGTCAAAATGAATAGTGTTTTTATGAAACAATAACTATCAATAGAATGACACTTGTTTATGCATAATTTTAAAGTGAAATTAATTACAATGACCAAAATTGGATTAAAGGGTAAAAATATAATCTAATTACACTTAAAACCCAATTTAAAATATAATATAACCATATAAATAAATTAGATTAAAAGTCAGTTTTGTATTAAAATACAATATATCTCACTATTTATAAAAAAATGAATATTATTAGAAAAATACCAAAAATTTACCCAAAGTAAATTTTTATGTCTGAATTCTAATGAAGAATTTTATTTTTTTCAAATGGAACATATAAAAGTCACAAAAACTAGATTTAAAGAGAGTTCTCTATTAAAAAGTGGTAAATCATCCCTTTAAAGTAAATTATGTTTAATATTAGATTGATTCGCATTTTAAGCCTCAAACTTTTATTGGATAAATGTAAAAACATTTAACAAACATATATAATCATTTTTTTATTATTTATATTTATTCATGTTGTTACAATGACTAGGTGTTAACTACCATTTAAAATAATAATATTTTATTATTAGTGTGCAACGTAAGATTTCCAAGAAACCCATTGTTGCGTATCGGGTATACCATTGAACATAGTGTCCCATTTAAGGAAGAATTAATATTTAGTTCACAAATATTAATAAATATAAAAAATGATTTGTTCTTTATTTACCTGAGATGTTACAAATTGTACATGAATAGGGTTTTTTTGGTGGTTTATGCATGCTCTGTTTAGGACCGTTTTGTCCTATTTAGCATGTTAGGCTTCCTTGATGTTCTTACCATGCCTAGAATTATAGGATGGATTGATTATTTTTATCTAACATGATTGATATGTTGTAGACTGATTAGCCAAGTAGTCCTGTAGGTTTACTTTGGCCATATTTCTTTGCTATGTTCGTTTGATTTACATAGGGCTATGAGGACCTGGTTTAGTATACTATAAGGGGAATTGTGAGAGTGAGGTTTTTTAGAGAGTCTTTGAGCACTTTGGGATATAAGGGGAATTGACTGAGTGAGCTTCCATAGAGTGTCTTGAACCACTTTGGGATATAAGGGTAATTGACCATATGAGCTTCCTCAGAGATTCAATGACCACTTGGCGATATAAGGGGAATTTACAATGTGAGATTCCTCAAAGAGTCCTTGACTACTTTAGACTATAAGGGTATTTGACCGAGTGAGCTTCCTCAGAGAGTCTTGAACCACTTTAGACTATAAGGGGAATTGACCGAGTGAAATTTCTCAGAGTGTCCTGAACCACTTTGGGTTATAAGGGGTATTGACCATGTGATCTTCCTTAGAAGATTCTATAACCACTTGGGTCTCTAAGGGGAATTGACTATGTGATCTTCCACAGAGAGTCCTTGACTACTTTAGACTATAAGGGGAATTGACCATTTCAGCTTCCTCAGAGAGTCTTTAAATTAATTTTGACTATAAGGAAAATTGACTATTAGTGCTTCCTCAGATATTCATTATATATTCTTATGACTTAACCAGAGGGGATAGGCTTCGTGTACTTTCTAGAGGGTTACCTTGCTTGATTAGCTGCTTATTTGATATGTGGAACTGTTTATTGCTGAGTACTTTCTTGTTACTATATCATTGATTATTACCTGTCATATATATTCACTGACTATTAGGCACAGATCTTTGGGTGGTTGCCTTCTGGGATTTAGTCTCCCACCCTATTTGGGTCAAGATTTTGGGCCCAAACAGATTATATTGGTGTAGGTATAGATAAGGGAAATCACCCTTCTACATCAGGTTCTTGATTGACTGTGGAGCTGGAGAGCATGAGACCAAGCTATTGCTTGCGATGCTGAGGAGTTTTTTACTTGATTTATTTTGTATTTTGTTTAGTACTGTTGTATTCCAACATTTTGAATTATTTGACTTGTTACCTAGACATATGTATCTTGCATCATTCATATATATATGTGTCTGCTCCAGTTTATTATTTTCCAATCTTTCACTATTTAATTTTCTGTGGATTATGACTGCTTCATCTATTTCTTTTGTTTTTCATCTGCTATTTTACTCTTCCAATGAAGGGATAATTTCCCAACTATCACACCCAAGGACCTCACTCCTAGTCGGTAGCCTCTAGCGTTCGAGGAAATGCACTTGAGGCCATGTGACCAACTGGGTACGGGGAAACTCTAGGTGTTTTATGGAACCGGGATGTTACAATGTGGTATTAGAGGAGTTATTTTCTCATGAATTACTGTTTGGAGACATTATCCAGTTATTGGATGGAATAGGTACTTGGTAAGAAGCTGTGCCCGGGAGTAGCTAACCCGTGTATCGGGAAAAGCCATTCTATATCGTTTAATGCAATTTTTATGGTTTCTCAACTTTACGGTTAATTTTATTTTCACTGTTGGGTGACTCACATGTTTATTAATATTACTGTTCATGTTATTGAGGTTCTATTTATGTCAAAACCCAATGGTATGAGGGTATTCCATCTCATGAATCATAAATGATCTTGCTAGAAATATAATTTCAGGCATTCTTGCCATGCCATCTAGGGCGCATTTGCGATTGCATGTTGTTGTGATAGATTTTGTGTATAATATGCATTCTGTTGTGATAGATGCCGTGATAAAAATACCTGTTGTTTGATAGGGTATTGTTTGTGTAAGGTTTTTTTGAATGAACATGAGACATTGGTTCTTGAGGTGTTATGGGCCCTTATGGGCTGGAATTTTGTGGATCATTGCCTTTTTTTCCATGTTATAATATGTATAATATTCCAAACTTTTATTCGTGGGGAGTATGGCCCCTCACGGATTGGAATTTGGCACTTTCAATGTTCATTTCAGTGTTTTTCTGGGTCCCAGAGTAGTTTCTGAGGCTTACTATGTAACGCCTCGACCCTAGTTACCCAGAGTCGGTGCATTATTACATAACATTGGCATAATCAAAAAAGATCAAGTCTCGAAGGACCGATTAGTTTAGTAGTCTTAGAAACAATAGATATATTCATAAGCCTTATATTACATCATAAAGTAAAAAACTACAACAATATCTTGTCTTCATATCCCCTCATACTCTCCATGCAGGTCATTCATAAATTACTTCTTCACATCTTGGAAAAAATAAAACATTGAAAGGGGTGAGCTCAGATGATCAGTAAGGATAACAATATAGCGAAATAATTCATAAATAAACATAAATATTTTATGCAATGTATAACTGAAACAAAATCCTTTTAAACTTGAACTTTATCCTAATATGGAAAAGATAAAATGAAATAATTCAATTTACTTATTCACATGGCTATTCTACTAGTCGAATAACCACATGCAATATCAATAACCACTTTCCTAATGATGGAATGCATAATGCCATACTATCATAACCACATAGTAAAGGACTCATTCCAAGACTAAAAATAAGAATTTATCAAGGCCTTGTGCCCAGACACTAGTTTGTCTCATGAGACCTACCGATGCATCGAGGAGCTATAGCAGGCTCCACCCGTCCCTTACTAAGTCCAATGCATTCCTCATATGAAAAGTTTGAAACATAACATAAACATTCGTATTAAGACTAGCATACAAAATGTCAATACTTTAAACACAAACCATGAATGGTATAAAAATAGCACATCCACAGTCAAACATAACTCATTCAATACAATATGGAAGATTTTATTATATCAGATTAACCTCAATCGAGAATAATGAATGATATTAACAAAGAATAAAATAATCATCAAACTATTGAGAAAAATATCCCCCTTTTTCTTGAAAACATTTAAAAGTCACACTATTGGTCAAGAAGCCATTTAAAATAGATTTTTGAATCAAAGTTTCCCATACCACTTTGAATCTTTTAAAAGGAATTGTTATTTGAAAACTTTAATGGCTGTAAAAATAATTCTCAAAAACCCTTTTTAAAACATGGACATTAATGAGAAAGATTTAGAATAATAAATATTTAAAACATTTTAAAATGATATATTAGTTAGAGTTCCTAACCAAAAGAGAGTCACTTGAATAGAAATAATTGAGATAATAAAAACATTGTAATATCATGAGAGTAAAGGTATTACTGATATACTATGTCAAGGTATATTATATACACCATATAAAAGTTATTTGGTGTATAACAACAAAGGAGTCTCAATGGAATGTCAATTGAGATGAAATCTATCATAAAGGACGTATCCTTAGGTTAAGGATAAATCAATGAAAAAATTATGTTTGAAAAATATAAATACACTCAATATTATTGGATATTCAGTGTAAAAAAATCAAAGGACATTCACACATATTCTTGTAAAAACAACACTAATGAATTGGATGTTTAACTCAACCAATCAACATTGAGTAAAAATTACTCTTATCAAGTTCGTATTGATGACTTGAGAATTTATCAATGGAGTGATTATGTGTATCAAAATCATAACCATAAAAAAGGGAGTGGAAATTATGACATAATCAAATTAATAGTTATTCCACACATAATCTTGGAGAAAAATAATCAATGAAATATGCGTAAAGCCGAATGAGTGGAAATTGAAACTTCAAATTCCCGTATTGATTTGGTAACATATGAAACATACTCCCATGAAAGAAGGATAATACAATGATGATGTAATTATCCATAAATTAAAGTATATTACACAATCAATACAATCATGGTTAGTACACACACCACATGCAATAAATAAATGGCAAATAATGGAATTCTCACCGAATTAAAAGTGAGATAAGAATCCCCTTACCTTGTAATTTTTCCTTGGTCGAGGGTAGGTTAACCTCTTGTATAATGGTGAAATATTTTTTATTTAATTATACAAGAATCATATACATTAATATGATATCATATATTATCATTTAACATTGATTTGTTGATAATATCTTACTATTATCGTCATTTCCAGTGTTAACGAATTCATTTTACTTTATATTCATTGTTATGTGAGACATATTTGTTATGGAAGGGATGTATCTTATTCATATCCAGAATTATATAATGTCTCTAAAAATTATTTTTAATCATAAAGTGAAATTTAGTCTTGAATGGATATGATAGGGAATGAATCTCACCGCGTTCGGGGAGACGGTAATCCGTACGTACGCACGAGCAACAATATCATTCTTTTGATATTAAAATAATATATAATTGGGTGGTATATCATATATACAGACTCATTATCATGTTATATTTATATGTTAAATTAATTACACATAATTATTATACCCATCCATATAATAATATATTGTATAACAATTACAACACGACGTTGAGATGGTAGGCCGTACATACACACGTATGGTGACATGTCATTCAAAGGATGGATAGAATAATGAATATGGTTGTACCATATATATACTAACATCACAGTATATTGAATATACTGAATTTATTATTTTAGAATGGAAAAAACAAATAAAGAATATGTTGAAGAAGAAAGGAACTTGAAAGAGGGTGGTGAAAACATCACCTCTCCTTCAGGTTCTTCCTTTTGATTTGATCAAAAGGGCTCGTTAGGATGACTTTATGATCAAACTAATGCCAATAGGTTGAAGTTCGGGAAGTTGAGAGAATATTTGGGCAGGGGTTGGCCGAGCCAAAAGGCTTTGAAGGTGTGAATTAGAGAGAAGGGGGAGTGCCCATTTATAAGAGGTCTGAGGGGCACCTTTGGAAAAGATAGAAATATTATTTTATGATAAATTCATATTTTGTTAATAATTGATCCAAAGTGGATTATTTAGAGGTTAAGGTTGGGATGGGTAGAACTACTTTCAACCAATAGATTTTAGACAGGTTTGAGTCACTATATTAACCTTATCATTTATATTTAACTCTTAAATAGTTTGACATTTACCATGTCTCTTTGTATTTTTATATTATGTAGTTAATAAACGAACCATATTCTACCAAGAGACCCCCAAGTGGTCAATTAATGAAACAAATATCATTATATATGTCCTTTTTCTGAACCTTAGATTTTTAGGAATAGAATATTAATTAATAATATAATATTTGTTTTAAAAACTCTTTAATGTCAATTTTGACACTATTGGGTATTTTGTTTTTGATAATTTCATAACAGCATTATTACTTCAAAAATAATTTTTATAACCAATCCTAATATTTCATCTTAACATATAAAATCAGTGTAATAAATAAAAAGTCTCAAATAAAATTTATTTTGATATTTATAATATCAATTATTTTAATATTTCATTAATTAGGTAATTACTACACTAACATTGTGTCATAAATAAATTAAACTATTTAATTTCTAACAATTATAAATAAAAAAACAATTATGTAGGAAATAAATTTATGTTTCTAATTAATATTTATAATAAAATTTATCTTATGTATAACCCTATATTAAAAATGTTTTAGTTATTAAACATTGATTTTATCTCTTTTAACTCTTCTTTGATTTAAATAATAAATAAATATCCTAATCTAATCCAAGTGGACCTAAATGATAATATTTTAATCCTAAGGATGTTTTAGGTTGAGATAAACTTGTCCAATATAATTAGAAAAAGTTTTATGGTAATATTAATAACATTTTTACCCTTAATTACCCTATTTACTTTTAACCATGGTAAATAAAAGTAAAAAGTCACTATTCACCAAAAATTATTTTCATCTCATTGAACAATATTTTAATCCTTGATATTAACCATGTCTCTTGTATTTTTTAAATTCCACTCACAGAAGTGGTAAAATTAAGTTTTTTTGTGAATTTCCAAATTCTCCTAGGAGGAGGATAAAAGACGGGGAAAAGTTCAATAAAATTTTTATATATCTAAAATTATTCTAAAATAACTCCAATGAATTAAATTGAACTTATATAGGTATTATGTATATATTTTGACCTTAATTAAATTTAAATTAAATAAATAATTATTTAAATAAAAATTCAGTTTTAAACTATATCTTAGTTTTTTTTCACAATTCATCAAAAGTTGAATGTTTTCAGAAAAATACCAAAAATTCACCCTAAGCTAATTTCAATATTACGAATCCAAAAATGAAGTCCATTTTGAAAGATAAAATGTACAAAATTTCAAAAAGTTGGTATTACTATTCATAACAGCTAGTTTGATTGGTTGTGGTGTGTGTTAGAACTCGAAGTTGCGTACAACACACGCTACTATATTATTCAATGAGAAGCGTACCATGGAAGCTTGGTTTGTTACATTCTCCCCTCTTTCAAATAATTACATCCTCGAAATTTTTTAAATTGGGATTGGTAATATAATGGAAAGTCCCAAATTGGGAAAAGATTCAATAAAACTATCACCTTAAAAGAAAGAAAGAGGAATACAAACGTCACCAAAGATAACTCATACTAGGATTCCATATAGGAAAATATGGATATGGAAGATAAACTAAGTGTCACGTTCTGATTGAGAGGGATAGAAAACATGATCATGATAAATTTAACAACAAGAATGCCACAAAATTGTGATGGGACAAATGTTCATTAGTTTCCTAGTAGGAAAAGTATACAGACAACATTTTTTTTATGTTACATTACTTAAAGATGAGGAATTCATTTATGAGATTGACTAAGAAAATAAAGAGATATACATAATTTTTAAGTAATGATTAATTATTTAATAAATTTCCACCACTAACTCATTTTTTTAAATGATGAGTATTCAAGAAGACTTGGTCACACTGGAAGAGCGAGAATAAACTTCTATAGAATCACATGATCCATGAAAGATAAACTATATATTTACCTTGTATTTAGAGATAAATAAAAACCAAAACGGTTAGAAAAAGATCTGATGATCCCCCAAAAGGATATTCTATTAGGGAAAGAAACACTAATATTAATTTCTAAAATTAAACCAACAATACCCCAAAGTTAAATAAATACCATTAAATAAATAATTGTCCTTGAATCCTTCTATATAATCAAAACTATTATTGAAACCCAAAACTTTGAAGAATTTGGTTATCTAGTCTTCCACGTTAAGTTGATTCTCCAAATGGAATCAACTACTCTTAAAGTCACATACTAAAATGTAATTAACCTAATCAAATATTTTCTATTATAGGTTAATCATTTCCATAAATAACCCAAATCACTATAAATCCACAATAAAAACGTAGATAAAAATACACCATTACTCCTCAAATCAAATCCCATAGTATTCTAGTTTCCTTGGGCATATATTGTTCCCAACAAAGCGAACATCTTCCAAAATAAAATTTATCATTTAATCACCAAATAATTTTCCTATACCAAGGGTATTCATTTGATAAGACATATGAACCCAAATCAACTTATTATTGACCAATAAAATCATTTATCTAAAAACAATTAGTTACACTAACCAGGGACTTCACGTAGAGCAGTGGTAGGAGATAAATTCCAATTGCACTTTGGTTGTGGGTTAGATTCCCATAGCTTATTTCGACGCGATGGGTTGTCACATGGTCTACGTGTTGTCCTTTTTCAAAAACTATATTTTATAACATTACCAAAATGAGATAAATTCTTCAAAATAACCATAACATAATTTTAACTAGAAATGTTATCTCATACCTTGAATTTCCATCCCAAAATATAATAACTTGTAATTGCCTCAAACCCAATGATCATATAAAACCAAATGGTTATTTATAACTATATACACAAGGTTAAAGATAAGTCTTCCTCAAATATCATTCTCACATGGCAAACTGCGGGGTTACAAATACAAGAGAAAATTATTCCAAAGTAATCCCATCAACAAGGAGCACTAATACATTTAAAAATTTTTCCAACAATTTATTTCCACATAGCTTATTCTTTTACCATGAAAATATCCTATAGAATAGGTCATTCACTCAGGTAATGGCTAGGTCCCCTACATTTACGGAAAATGACTGTAAATGGATTTTGGGACCATTTTTATTTTCTTCCATAGTACTCTTCATTTTTTCTCGGCAATTCATCTCATTATGTCCTTCATTTCCGCACGTAAAACATTTCTTTGTTCTGTTGAGACTCATTCGTGGGTGTCTCCTTCCACATTTCCTGCATGATGGATATTTAGGATTCTTTTCTCCATGGTCTCCACTGCTGGAGCTCTTATAATTCATCACCTTTCTCTTCTTTGTTGAGTTTGGGAGTTATCTAATATATCTGTTATTGATCATATTATTGGAAAACTGATTTGGCATAAACACGATATCTTTTACGCCTATCAACATTCCATTTTTTTTCTCATTTCCACCACCTTTCCCACCTTGTACACCATTCCCAATGTTACTATGACTTCCTTGGAATCCAGCCATTGACTAAAACTAGAAAGCATTGTGTGAGTAACAGTAGATATAAAATCATTTAGAGAATATCATGACACCATATTCCCAATTTGAAACACATTAGGATTAACCAAGGTCATTTATTCTCATCTTATATTAAAATACTTCAAATTTGTTTGTAAAGAAAATTTAAATTATCATAAGCATATCCCCTAGGAGTGACCTAACCAAGAGTTCTACAAGGCCCGTTTTCATGCACCAGTTCCCGTTCGAGACTAGCTCAAAGTGGTGTTTTCGAGTTTTACCCCTAGGTACATCTGTGCCATAGCCACCTCTACCTGCTCATATCCATACATGGATGCATTTCTTGGAAAACTCACAACATATATACAAAACCAATATTCTAGGAAGTTCTTCTATACTAATCCTCAAAGTCTATCTTAGGGATACGTTCTCTAATTAGAGTTTATCTTAATCTAGTTTCCAAGGATTGTACTAAATGTCCTCTCATACCAACTATAATGCCCCAACCCTAGTTACCTAGAGTCGGTGCATTATTACATAGCATTAGCATGATAAAAAATGATCAAGTCTCTAAAGAATCATTAGTTTAGTATTCTTGGAAACACTAGATATATTCATAAGTCTTATATTACATCGTAAAGTAAAAAAAAACTACAACAACATCTTGTCTTCATATCCCCTCATAATATCCCTGTAGGTCATTAATAAATTACTTCTTCACATCCTGGGAAATATAAAACACTAAAATGGGTGAGCCCAGATGCTCAGTAAGGATAACAATATAGCAGAAACATTTATAAATAAGCATATTCATTTAAGGCAATGTATAACAAAAACAAAATCCTTTTAAACTTGAACATCAGCATAATATGGAAAAATGTAAAATGAAATAATTCCATTTACTTAATCACATGGACATTATACTAGTCTAATAACCACATGCAATATCAGTAACCACTTTCACAATGACGAAATGCATAATTCCAAACTATTATAACCACATAGTCAAGCCTCGTGCCAAGACTACAAATAAGATTTTGTCAAGGGCGTTGTGCCAAGACACTAGTTTGTCTCATGAGACCTACCAATGCATCGAGGATCTATAACGATCTCCACCCATCACTTACTAAGTCCAATGCATTCCTCATATGAAATGTTTGAAACATAACATATACATTCGTATTAAAACTATCATACGAAATGTCAATACGTTAACCACAAACCAAGAATGATATAAAAATAGCACATCCAAAGTCAAACATAACTCATTAGATACAATATAGAAGATTGTATTGTATCAGATTAAACTCAATGAAGAATAATGAAGGATATTGAAATAGATTAAAATAATCATCAAACTATTGAGAGAAATATTCCCCTTTTTCTTGAAAAATTTAAAAGTCACACTATTTGTCAAGAGTCCATTTAAAATAGGTTTTTGAATCAAAGTGTCCCATAACACTTTGAAACTTTTAAAAGGAATTTTGATTTGAAAACTTTAATTTTCAAAGGAATAAATCCTTAAAACCATTTTTAAAATATGGACATTAATGAGAAATATTTAGAATAATAAATATTTAAAACATTTTAAAATGACATTTTAGTTAGAGTTCCTAAAAAAAGAGAGACATTTGAATAAAAATAATTTAGTTAATAAAAGCTTTTTAATATCATGATAATAAAGGGATTCATGATATACTATTTCAATGTACATTATATACACCATATAAAAGTGATTTGGTGTATAACAACAAAAGAGTCTCAACAGAATGTAAATTGAGATGGAATCTCACATAAAGGCTGTATCCTTAGGTTAAGAATAAATCAACGACATAATTATGTGTGAATAATATAAATACACTCAATATGATTAGATATTAATTGTAAAACAATCAAAGGACATTCACACATATTCTTGTAAAAACAACACCAATGAATTGGATGTTTAACTCAACACATCAATATTGAGTAAAAATTACTCTTATCAAGTTCTTACCGATGACTTGAGAATTTATCAATTGAGTGATTATGTGTATCAAAAGTATATCCATAGAAAGGGGAGTGGAAATTACAACATAATCAAATGAATAGTTATTCCACACATAATCCTAGAGTAAAATAATCAATGAAGTATGCGTAAAGCCGAATGAGTGGAAATTTAAATTTCAAATTCCCTAATTGATTTGGAAAATTACAAAACATACACCCATGAAATAATTATAATACAATGATGATTTAAATATACATAAATTAATTTATATTACACAATGAATACAATCATGGACAGTACACACACCACATGCAATAAATAAGTGATGAACAATGGAATTATCACGGAATTAAAAGTGAGATAAGAAACCCTTTACTTTGTACTTTTTCCTTGGTGGATGGTAGGTTAAACTCCTTTATAATGGTGAAATAATTTCTATTGAATTATACAAGAATAATATACGTTAATATGATATCATATATGGTCTTTTAAAATTGATTTGTTGATAATATCTTAGTATTATCGTCGTTTCGGGTGTTAACGAATTCATTTTCCTTTATATTATTTGTTATGTGAACCATATTTGTTATGTATGGGATGTATCTTATTAATATATATAATTAAATCTTGTTTGTAAACATTATTTTTAATCACCAAGTGAAATTTACTCTTGAATGGATATGATATGGAATGAATCTCATCGCGTTCGTGGAGACTGTAATCCGTTCGTACGCTCAAGTGACAATATCATTCTTTTGATATTAAAATAATATATAATTGGATGGTATATCATATATAAATAATCATTATCATGTTATATTTATTATTTACAGGAATTACACATCATTATTATACCCATCCGAATAATAATATATTCAATAAAAATTACACCATGACGTGGAGACGATAGGCCGTACGTACGCACGTATGGTGACATGTCATTCAAAAGATTGATATAATACTGAATATGGTTGTACTATATTTATAATATCATAAATTTATATAGAATATTCTGGAGTTATTATTTTAGAATGTAAAAAACAAAGAAAGAAGAAGTTGAAGAAGAAAGGAACTTGAAAGAGGGTGGTGAAAACATTACCTCTCCTTCGGGTTCTTCCTTTTGATTTGATCAAAAGGGCTTCATAGGTTGGATTTCTGATCAAACTAAGGCCTCTAGGTTGAATTTAGGGATGTTTAGAGAATATTTTGGAAGGTTTTGGCCTAGCCAAAAGGCTTTGAAGGTGTCAATTTGAGAGAAGGGGGAGTGCCCTTTTATAAGAGGGGTGAGGGGAACCTTTGGAAAAGCTAGAAATATTATTTTATAATAAATTCATATTCGGTTTTTAATGGATCCAATGTGGATTATTTAAAGGTTAAGGTGGGGATGGGTCTAAATCCTTACAAACATTAGATTTTATATAGGTTTCGGTTACTATATTAACATTATCATTTATATTTAACTCTTAGTTAAATAGTTTGACATTTACCATGTCTCTTTGTATTTTTATATTATATAGTTAATAAACTTACCATATACCTCTAAGATACCCCATAGTGCTCCATCAATGATAAAAATATAATTATATAATTCCTTTGGACAATCCTTAGATTTTTAGGAATAGAATATCAATTAATAATATAATATTTGTTTTAAAAACGCTATTATGTCAATTTTGACACTATTTGGTATTCTGTTTTTGTTAATTTCATTACAGCATTATTACTTCGAAAAAAATTTATATAACCAATTATAATATGTCATATTAACCTATAAAATTTGTGTAATTCATAAAAAGTCACATATTACATTTATTTTTATATTTATAATATCAATTATTTTAATATTTCATTAATTTGGTAATTACTGTATTACCATTGTGTCATACATAAATTAAATAATTTAATGTCTAAAAATTATAAATAAAATACCATTATGTAAGAAATATTTTCATCTTTCTAATGAATATTTATAATCTAATTTATCTTATGTATAACCCTATATTAAAAATGTTTTAGTTATTAAACATTGATTTTATCTCTTTTAACTCTTCTTTGAATTAAATAATAATAAATGTCCTAATATCATCCAAGTGGACCTAATGATAATATTTTAATCCTAATGTTGTTTCTGGTCGAGATACACTTTTCCAATAGAATTACAACATGTGTTAGGGTAATATTAATATTATTTTTACCCTTAATTACACTATTTACTTTTAACCGTGGTAAATAAAAGTAAAAAGTTACTATTCACCAAAAATTATATTCATCTCATTGAACCACATTTTACTCCTTGATATTAACCGTGTCTCTCTGATTTTCTAAATTCCACTCATAGAAGTGTTAAAATTAAGTTTTATGTGAATTTCCAAATTCTCCTAGGAGGTGGGTAAAAGACTGTGAAAAGTTCAATAAATTTTTTATATATCTAAAAGTATTCTATAAAAATTCCAATGAATTACATTGAACTTATATAGGTATTATGTACCTATTTTGACCTTAATTAAATTTAAATAAAAAAATAATTATTTAAATGAAAATTTGGTTTTAAACTATAACTTAGTTTTTTATCACTATTCATCAAAAATTGAATGTTTTCAGAAAAATGCCAAAAATTCACCCTAAGATAATTTTGATATTCTGAATCCAAAAATTAAGTACATTTTGAAAGATAAAATATATAAAATTTCAAAAAGTGTGAATTACTATTCATAATGGCTAGTTTGATTGGTTGTGGTGTGTGTTAGAACTCGAAGTTGCGTACAACACACACTACTGTATTATTCAAAGAGAAGCATACCATGGAAGCTTGGGGTGTTACATACTATCCATAAAAACCAAGAATACATGACCTGTAATGTTAAGTACATTCAATGTTTTCTTCTGTTTGGGAAGAAAGTGTTTTTCTTAAGTACACGCTGTGTACATTATGTACATGTTGTGTGGTCTCTAACCATGTCATAGGATGTGTGGGCAGATACACTGGATATGGAATTTCTTGCGGGAACTCGTTGTTTACAAGTTGTACATGCTATGTGGTGTTGACCCTGTGTCTATCCATGTAACTAACAACACAGATAGACAAACCATAAGCTATACAATCCGTGTCAGAATCGAACATGCAGTGATGTCTAACCCAGGTACCCGGTCGTGTCACTAACAATACGGGTCAGTGTTATCCTTTCACGTACACGCCATTTCCATCTTCAAAAATTCCATGTAGTCTTTTATTAGGAGAGTTGTGTGGCTTAACCATGAAGAAGGACTGGGCAGGGGAAGAGGATTCAAGTACACTCCGTGTGTTAAGAAAACACGTCGTGTGTTTGGGGTGTTACATGACCAGTTTAGGCAGGAGTACACACCCATGTGAATGGATGAAGGGAACATGCCGTGTGGTCTTGTTTTGTAAAACATGAATGATTTATTTCTCTTATTCCCTTCCTAACCATCTAGTTTTCAATCCTCGATAATATTGTTATAAGGTGTGCACTTGACCTTGCAGAGTCAAGCCCCTAAGACTTCATCTGATTGTACACGAGTTTCCAGGTGGTGATGAGACACTAGACATGGATGATCAGGGAATTCCAACAGATCCTCCAGTTGTGCCAGCCATGACACCAATCGTTGTACCTAACATAGGTTCTGATGCCCAGTTCAGAGAGGGTTTCATGAGGATAATGCAGACCTTTCAGGGAGCGCCATCTCCTTCCCTCTCGATGGAAGAATTTACGCGGGTCTTTCAGCAGTAGCATCCTCCCACATTCTCACAGGATGAAGGACCCCAGGTTGCAGAGTCATGGCTAGAAGATATGGTGGAAATTTTCAAGCATTTGGAGATACCTCCAGATAAGAGGGTGAAGCTCGCTATGTACATGCTTCAAGACTCCTCCAAGAGGTGGTAGGATGTGGTCTCATAGGCGGGATGCTAGCAGAATATGGCTTGGGATGAGTTTCATCCCATCTTCTAAGATTATATCTATCTGGAGACCTTGAGGGACAATCGAGCCAGAGAGTTCATGAGTTTGGAGCAGGGTACTCTTTCTGTTAGGGTGTATTCCTCTTGCTTCACTAAGCTGCAACACTTTACAACCTTTATAAGGGGAGGTGAGTTGTTCCTTGTATGGAAGTTTGAGGAAAATCTTAGGTAGGATGTCCGATCCCAGGTGAAGATATTTAGGTTGACTTCGATATCCTCCATCGTCAACCAGGCGCTGATTACGAGGCATAATTTGAGGGAATCTGGAGCTCTGATTCAGGGTGGTTCGACATCCAGAGTTAGTATTCCTCATACTAATAGCTGGAAGCACTGCTTGGAGACTGCACATGGAGATAAGAGTAGGCGGGATGTATCTTCTGGTAGCCAGGTGGTGTGCTACAAGTGTGAAAAGAGTGGGAATATAAAGCCTCATTTCCCGAGAGACCCATTGGAGTGCCGATATCGTGGCAATATGGGTCACCTTAAATGTTTCTATCAGAACTTCTCACCAGCAACTGGTGACAGGGGTTCCTCGATGACTCCTCGTTCAGGAGCAGTGCCACTAGTTTCTCACCAGTCTGGGAACAAGAGTTCTTCTGGCTATTCAGGATGAGGTGGAGGTCGTGGCCATGGTTGTTGGTCACTGGAATTTCAGTGACAGAAGGGTTGATCAACTAAGAGTGGTCAGGCAGGGTCATAATCCCACGGTGCAGGCCAAACATTTGCAGTGGAGCCGAACCAGCAGGAGCAGGATCCCAGACCCTCTATAGTTCGAGGTACGATCTTAGTAGCCTCTATTTTAGCTTCTGATTTTTTCGATACAGGGGATTACCATAACTTTATATCTATTGCATTTGTGGAGAGCCTTGGTCTCTGTATCTTTTCATCTACTAATATCTTGATGCTATACACTCTGTTGGGGATGAAAAAGTCTTCTGTACGTCAGTGCAAGGAGTTCCCTCTAGAGGTTGGTGGGTGTCACTTTTTATGGGACCTCTATGTTCTAGAGATGAAAGGCTATGATGTAATTCTTGGATTGGACTAGTTTGTTCCTTTCTAGGTAGTCGTCGGCTGTTACCATCACAGAGTGAGTTTCACATCACTAAAGGGCGTATCGTTTCTTCATAGGGGCGAGTGGGATGTCCATGCGAGCAGAGTAGGACCCGAGCATCATCGGATGGGAGGAGTTACAACCCATATTGCAAGTCTATACCTGGATGACTAGGGAACTTCATAGTTATACTTTCCTCAAGTGGTGGATCATTTCAGGGACATCTTCCAAGAAGAATTTTCAGGTTTGCCTTCGAATTGTGAGGTAGAATTTTCTGTTGAGCTCATTCTAGGAGTGGCACCGGTATCCATTCCTCCTTATAGGATGGCTACACCAGTGTTGTAGGAACTCATGAAGCAGTTGGAGGAGTTGCGGGCAAATAGTTTTATCTGACCCAATAATTCTCTTTGGGGTTCTCATATCCTTTTTGCAAAGAAGGTAGACGACACCCTCAGGCTTTGTGTAGAATATCGGAAGTGGAAGCAGTTGATATTCAAGTACCGATATCCCTTTCCTAAGATTGATGATCTCTTTGATCACCTTTGAGGAGCCCGGGTGTTCTTGATGGTTGACCAGAGATCTGGTTACCATCAGTTGCATGTTAGACCATATGATATACCTCTCACAGCCTTCCGGAGTAGGTATGGTCTATACGAGTATATGGTTATACCGTTCAGTCTTACGAATGCACTAACAGTTTTCATGGAACTGATGAACCAAGTGCTCCATCTGTAATTGGATTCTTTCATGGTGGTCTTCATGGACAATATCTTGGTGTACTCTCACACTCGACACGACCATGCTACCCATATTCAGATTTTTTTGAGTACACTGAGAGAGCATCTTTTTTATGCTAAGCTCTCAAAATTCCACTTCTGGGAGGATCAGATTCACTTCATGTGTCATGTTATCTAAGAGACAGGAGTATATGTTGACGCAGAAATAGTGAGAGAAATATCTTCCTGGGAGTAGACAAATAACGTCATTGAGGTGTGGAGTTTTCTAGGGTGGGTTGGATACTACAGATACATCATAAAATACTTTTGACACATAGCAACACCACTCACAGGTTTTCCTAAGAACAGTGAAAAGTTCTTGTGGTCAGATTCTTGTGAGTCAGCCTTTCAGGAGTTGAAATGGAGATTGAATTTAGCACTGATACTAGTCTTGTAAGATCTATTAAAGAGTTATACTATTTAATGTGACGCATCCAGTACCGGGTTATGCATGATGTTTTTCACGTTTCTCAGCTCCGATGTTACTTTTCAGACCTGTCTCATGTCTTTCAACCTGAAGAGGTTGAGCTCGTAGTGGATGCATTGTTTGAGGAGCATCCTATTCATATTGTTTATCATAATATGAAGGTTCTCCATGGCCGGTCTGTTCCTTTGGTATGGGTGCTATGGAAAAACTGGCAAGTACAGGACGAGACTTGGGAGAGGGAGGCCAATGTACGAGAACAGTGGCCGAAGCTGTTCGGGGTTTCTTCTTCTATGCCGCGCTATGGAAATTTGGGGATGAATATATTTAAGGGGGGAAGTATGTAAGAAAACAGACCTTCTTTTCATGTATGTTTTCCTTTTCTGGTCATTTTTATGGAAAACATGAATTTTTGGAAATTTTCAATGTACACGCCATGTACTTTATGAGTACACGCCATGTACTAGGTTACCACAGGTAGCCGTGTGCTGGCCATGTAGTGGCCACACACACGTCCTTGTGAGGGTGACTTAGGGGATACCTAAAGAGGAGTACGGAAACAGAAAGTACACACCATGTACTTCAAAAGTACACACATTGTATTTTTTTTCATTAAATACATTGGGTTCATGTCTAATGGCCAGAAAAACGTTCTTCTTGGTTTTGTTCGGCCGAGAGCTCCTGTACGGCCACGACCTTCGTCCCAACCTCCAACTGAGCATCTAAACTCTGATTTGACCGCCTTTGATTGTGTTGCGATTGCATCAGTAAACTCTATCTTTTGATTGAGATTCGTTTCATAATTCCTCATTTTTCTCAAGTTATCCTCTGTTGAATGTTTTAGACGTATTTATATATCTTCAGCTTTCTAGGGTGATTAAAGCATCGAGGTTCACATATATCATTCGAAAAACACTAAGGTATGTGGTTTGTGCCTTTCTGTTGAAATTCTTTGAGTATTATGTGCAATTTATTCCAATACCCTTGAATGGGGTATTGTATGTTTATTGTTTTACCCCTATTGATTTCCTACCATGCATTTACTCTTGTGTATAGGTTAATTGGATAATGATAAGTTTTTTTCTTTGCTTTGGATGTATTTGCCCTTGACTATTCTGTTTACGACCATTTGGTCCCTTTTATCTTGTTAGGCTTCCTTGATGTTCTTCCCATGCCCAACACTATAGGATATATTGGTTATTTTTATCTGACATGCTTGATATATTGTACACTAATTAGCCAAGTAGTCTTATTGGTTTACTTTGGCCATATTTCTTTTCTAGGCTCGTTTGATTTATATATGGATGTGATAACCTGGTGTAGTAGACTATAAGGGGAATTGACCGAGGGAGCTTTCTGAGAGTGTCTTTGAGCACTTTGGTCTATAAGGGTATTTGACTGAGTGAGCTTCCTCAGAGAGTCTTGGACCACTTTTGGATACAAGGGGAATTGACCATGTGAGCCTTCTCAGAGATTCTATGACCACTTGGGGATATAAGGGGAATTGACTGTGTAATCTTACTCATAGATTCCTTGACTTCTTTAGACTATAATAGGAATTGACCGAGTGAGCTTCCTCAGAAAGTCTTGAACCACTTGAGACTATCAGGGGAATTGACCGAGTAAGCTTCTTTAGAGAGTCTTGAACCACTTTGGGATATAAGGGAAATTGACTATGTGAGATTCCTCAGAGAGTGTATAACAACTTGAGGATATAAGGGGAATTAACTGTGTGAGCTTCTTCAAAGAGTCCTTGACTGCTTTAGAATATAATAGGAATTGACCGTGTGAGCTTACATAGAGAGTCTTTAAATTAATATTGACTATAAGAGGAATTGATTTTGAGTGCTTCCTCAGAGAGTCTTTATATATTTTTATGACTGAACCGGATGGGATAAGCTGCTTGTACTTACCAAAGGGTTAACTTTCATGGTTAGCTATTTATTGGTATGTGGAACGGTTTATTGTTAAGTACTTTCTTGTTGCTATATCTTTGATTATTACCTGCCATATATATTAACTGACTATTAGGAAAAGATCTTTGGGTGGTTACCTACTTGGATTTAGTCTCACAACCTATTTGTGTCATGGTTTTTGGCCCAAAAAAATTATATTGTTGCAGGTATAGATAAGGGCATGCGCCCTTCAACATCAGGTTCTTGATTTACTGTGGAGTTTTAGAGCATGGGACCAAGCTATCGCTTGTGATGATGTGGTGTTGTTTACTTACATTCTTTTCTATTTGGCTTAGTACTATTGTATTCCAGCATTGTGAATTGTATGGATACATTCCTAGACATAGGTATCATGCATCATTCATATATATATGTGTGTGTGCTCCATTTTATTATTTTTTGGTCTTCTGCTTTTTAATTTTTTATGGATTATTACTACTTCTTCTATTGCTATTGTTTTTCTTCCGCTGTGTTACTCTATCAACGAGGGCATAGTTTCCCCACTATCGCACTCAATGTCCTCACTGCTAGTCAGTAGCCTCTGGCGCTCGGGGAAATATGCTTTAGGCCATGTGACCAACCAAGTATGGGGTACCTCTAGGTGGCATCCGGAAGTAGGATGTTACACTTTTCACATCCACAAAGATAAGGTATTTCGCGATCCACATCTTGGATAGAGTAACATGTCCTTTTTTTATAAGATCATTTGATACATTTTTTGATTTTCTTAGATGGTAGTAAATAGAGTAATAATTTTCCTTGATCATCTCTATTAATATTTTATGATTAATATTTATCTCCTTCTATGTTAATATATACATTAGACTCCCATGATCAGTATATATGTCACACTTCATTTAATAAAGGTTGTACTTCTGAATATGGAGAGTAAAGATCAAAACTACTAACTCAATATCATGTATCGGGTAGTTTTGATCACAGATCTTCAATTATTGTGAGGTTTTGGAAATCAATTTTTAATTTTTCAAGTCTAGGAAAGGAAATAAATGATTTTAATCAACCTTTTATATCAAAAAAACTTATCCACTTGATGGTAGTGTGAGTACAAGTGTAACAATTAACCTATTTTTATCTCTTTATATATTTCCTCACATCATTCCTTATAGACATAATTATTTGTTAACATAATGAGTGGCCTAAAAAATCATGAGAAAAATGTGAAAAAAAGTTAGTATTAACCAACTATGCTAAGAAAAGTACGCATTTCCATGAAAGTATTGGGTCTGGGCCATTCCTCAATTACCTATATCTTTGAAGGGTCCGCATAAATTATATCACTAGGGATCACATTCCATATTAATGTGAATTATTGAATCAAAAAGTCACGCTTGATTAACATATCTTATATTTTCCAAATTATTAATATATCCAACACAATCCTTACATTCTATTCATCTTCCTCTTTACTCTTTGTATAAATGAAAATATCATTGATGAACACTACCAAAAATTTCTCAAGTAAGTATTTCAAGACTCTATTCATCAAATAAATGAACATTATAGGGGAATTAAAAACATTGAAGGTCATCAATAGGAACTCATCATGTCCATACCATGTACAAGAGGCTGTTTTATGAATATCTTAGTTGTTCACATTTAGTAGGTGATATCTATAATTAATTCCAACCATTTAGAAGTACCATGCTCCTCCTAGTTGATTAAACATGCCATCAATGATTCACATGAGATACATTTAATTTTTGGTGATCTTTCTAATATCCCAGTAGTCTATACATATCCACATTGATCCATCCATTTTATTTACAAATAGAAATGGAACACCTTAATTTAATGAACTAGGGTATATTAACCCTTTATCTAAATGTTCTTACAACTTATTCATCATATCTTCTTTATTGATAGGGTTTATCCAATAGGTTCGTTTGGATATCAGTGTTGATTCTAGTATAAGATCTTTGGAAAACTCTACATCATGATTTTTGGGATGTATGGGTAACTCATCATTAAATAATAAAATATATTACCTAACAATGAGAAATTCCTCATGGTTGATAATTTTCTTCAACTCGACCATTTGGGAATGGTATGTCTCTTTAGAGGGTATCAAAACCCACTCCATTGAGTGATTTTCCAAAAAATTGATTCATGGTCTTACTTTCATTTGTATAGGAGAATTAGATGGTTCAGAATATATAAATAGATTTACTTTTACCGATAGTAAATGTGTGAACTATATAATAATATCCATTCCATTCCCAATATAGATTCAAATTCCCCAAATGAATGGATTATGTGCTTTACTGGATGAATCCCCACATAGATGATAATAGGAGAAGAGTCTAACCCTTGGGTTTAAATATATAAAGAACATAGTGCTTTTATAGATATATCTACTTCAAGGAATCAGGGATTTGATTCAATAGTTCACTCAAACTTGCAGGATATAATGGAATGAGTAGAACTAGAATCAAATAAAACTGTATCCATTCTTTTGGTGAATTAGTAGTGTACATTATACAACCTGATTTTCACACTCCACTTAAGTAGTAGTGATAGAATAATATTTCCCTTGATTCATTAGCTTTGGTTATTGATGACACAAATTACCCACAAGGACCCATTTCTAAGTGAACAAGCTTATATAGTTCCCTTGATTCTTATGGATTAATCATTTAACCATGGTATGTGAATTAGGATGTTCTTTCCTTTACTCTATCTTTTTTTTGGGAATCATCATGTCTCTTTGATATTAATGAGCTCAGGGTCCTTCTATCCAACACATGATTCATTTCCATGCCCCATTGAGGAATTCACATGATGCTTCTATCCACATTATGATATGTGGATAGTTTGATATTCTTTCCTTATTTTTCATTTAATCCACCAGACTGAAACTATATTCTTATCCTCTTATCCCCTTAACTATATAACTATTCCACAAACTCTATATCTCCTTTGATAGAACAAAAAAAAATCGTATTTTCAACTACTATATTCAAGAATAGATATAGGCTTTTGAAGGTGTTTTTTAAATAGAAAAGGAATCTATCAAATTTTCTATCGTTATTGATAAATTTCTTTGAGGTGTACCTTACAAGCCATTGGATTTTTCCTCATAATCCATGAGTAATTCACCCTCATTTTTCGTAAGCTCTTGTAATTATATCTCTATTTTTGTTTTATGATTTCTATGAAAATACTTTTTAAGAAATAATTCATTTTTTCTTCTCACTTTATCTCTTCCATTTTATCCTTCTTGTTGGTGTACATTACCAATGATTACCATTGTTCGTCCTCTCTATCTAAATTATAGAAATAATGAGTAACCATATCCTTCTCAAAATATTGGAGAAAAAAAGATCTTATCCATTGATTAAACACTATATTCCCTGACATGTGGATTAGAAGAACCACTAAATATCATTGGTCATTTTTGAATAAAATATTAGAGAGCCAATTTATCCATATTTTTCAATAGGGGAAGTTACTCATGATTCATGTTATTATACATATCCGGACACAACTTGGTAAGTATAACCATGAGGTTTTGAACTCCATCTCCAATCACATTAGTAATATAGTTCGAAAAATTGTAGAATTGTCCCTCAAAAAGGATGTTTGTTTGGTTTCTCCTTGTTCCCACCATTTTTATAAAATAGAAAATGTTTAATGATACATGGACATATACTTATGGTATTCACTAATGTTTTCTATTTAGGAATTACATATTATGTTAATATTTCCCCAATACCAATTATAGTGACCCAAAATTTTCTTACATGACTATTACATCAAATTTATGATAAATAACATAGTAGAGACACAATATAGAATCTGGTGGTTTTGTGTCTTGGGA
Source organism: Viscum album (assembly GCA_963277665.1). Lineage (NCBI taxonomy): Eukaryota > Viridiplantae > Streptophyta > Magnoliopsida > Santalales > Viscaceae > Viscum > Viscum album. Next base: position 616,594,955 of record OY728128.1, read on the forward strand.
AACTTAGAATCATAAATTAATTTTATATAATAAAACGTAAACAATATTTAAATTTTTCATCCTTATCCTTCTAAATCACTCATGATCTCTTTAGTACCTGTCATCATATGGAGATATACAATAAAAAATGGGTGATCTAAGAGCCTTATAACGGGTGGAATAAGGGACATAAATAAATAGAAAATGAGTGAGAATAATAAACATAATCATATAATAAAAATAGGGTTTTCATAAAAATAATGATGGAATCATTTGATTAAGGAATTTAACGTTCAAGATTCATAATATTGAAATATCATAATGTAGTGTTTTGATATCACACATCATTTTAAACAAAGATAACATCATGTTCACACAAATCATATATACATAAATCATAACATCATAATTTAAAACAAATATATCATAATGTTCACGAATAATATAAATAACCCAATTAGATATATCACATTACCTAAGGAATTGGATTGTTATATAATTCTAGTCCCATTGGGAACATAATAAAATTATCATTATCTAGCATTTCACATGGAAGAATAACAATAACACTCATGAAATAACCTATGGAAAATAATGGGTTTCATAAAATATTTTACTATCATATTTAATGAAATGAATAGTAATATTACTAAAAGAACAAACAATACCAAAACCTTTCATAAAAATAATGTTATTCTTTTAAACGATAAAGGACTCAAAAGGTTTCAAGAGATGTTCTCGAATTTGAATCCTTTCTAAAAAATAACTTTAATGTGTTAGAAAATATTTTGGAATGGTAGAAACATGTATGTCCCAAATTAAAAGAGAAATAATATGTAAATTACATATTTTGAATATTTGAGTAACATTAATAATAAAATCAATGAGAAAAAGGATGTTACCCAAAAAGAAAGAGTTTGGGTTTCAGAATCCCCTTACCTTAAATCACACTTAATTGTTTTCATTTTTATACCTCTTAAATAATAAATATAGTTTTATTAATTTTTTTACCAAAATTTAATTCTGTTAATTATTTAAACTATTTATCAATTTCAATAATTTTATTATATTTCTTAATTTCCATCGTTAAAAGTGAACTTTTCTAAGACCATGACTTCCTTAAAAATTCCTATTTCACTTCGATTTTGTTATTTTTTTTAAAGTTCATTTATTCGTAAGTGGAATAAAATACAAAATTAAAATTAATATATTTATACATTTATTTGTCATATTAATTTTTTAACTGTCAATAATATTTTTGGTAATTGAAAAATTGGTAATATTCTCATTAGAAGTTACCTAGCCATTAATGGGATATTTGTTTGAAGAGGAGGAACATGAATTAAGAAGTAAAATTATATATTAGATATATTTATTTAACTAGGGTAATATAATTAATATAATTTTTAAATAATAATTAATTAATATTATATTATTTTAGTTTTTAATGTATAGATTAAAAGGGAAGAGAAGAGGAAAATACAAAGAATATGTGATAAAAACAACCACTCTTCTCAGTGTTTTTTCTCTTGTAGGGCTCTAAACTCCATTTATGATTAGAATTCGTAACTACAGAACATCACATAGAGTTATAAGGTTTCTTATAGATATTATTTAGACATATAATTGTATTTTTCAGCTGGTTATGAAGTGGTTTTCTAGGTGGATGGAGAGGAGTTATTTTTACTTGATGAGAGGGGTATTTTTTAGTTAAAATATTGAAATAAATAATTTATCAAAGGTAAACCTTTTTATAGTAATATGTTAATATTATAAATAATATATTAAAAACATTATATGTATTTTGGAGTCTAAACCAATTTATAAACCGAATTCACAAATTTATTAAAAAGGAATGTAGAATAAATGATAAAATGTTATTTTAAGGAAACACTTTTAACTTTAAACTTTGGAAATTAATTTTTAGGTTTGGAATTTAATTTTGTTGAATATAGATGACTCAATTATCAAATATTATATTTTTTTATCGATCACACTTTTATTATAAATTTGGTTATTTTTACACAATGAATGATGTAATTGAAAATAAAATGGCTACACGAAACTGTATTTTTACTATTCTCTTAAGAATTGAATTATTTTAGAAAATTACCCAAAAATAACCCTTGTAAAATTTATACATGATTTTTTAAAAAATAAAATATATTTTATCAAAAAACAATTGCAAACATATGCATTATTATATTTTAATATAAAAATTATGTTTTTTATAAAATACATTATTTTAAATTATATTTAAAATATTCCTATGCTTTCATTTTGTTTTTAATCACGATATTTATTTTATATCATTATAATATGTGAAATCACTTTACTGTTTTGAGGTGAAATTACAATTTCAAAGGTCATGTGACTCTTCCCAATAGCTAGGATACTATTCCCAATGGTCTGTGTAACAACACCGTCATTTAGAAATAAAATTAACCTTCTGATTTAAATTTAATGTCTTATTTTTTATTATGGTTATAGAAAACAATTTTTTTATTTTATCCTATCAGATTTAAAAGACTATTAAGAATCATTATCATTGATAATATATATGTTGAAAAATGATCATATGATTAGTATAAAAAAAGGGTTTTAACAAATCCAATTAACATAGACAAAGGAAGTGATGCACTAAAACAGTAGTATCATACCGTATGAAGCCCATTTCATGGAGAAACCAAGGGAGTTAGAATCATCAGGCCTTTCCCATGACCAAGACAAGGTTGAGATCCAAAAACTTAAGAATGAGCAATACCATTTATAGGAGAAGTTCAAGCTCAGTGAGATCATGACCCAAACCATGGATACTAAACCACCCCATGAAAGTCACACCATCACTCAACTTGTGGGAAATATATTAGAGTGATAAAAACAATCAAGTGTAATTATAGTAATTTTTTTTTGAGATAAGTTAAAATAACATCAACCAATGGGATATTGTATAAAATAAGTTTTTGTATAAACATGATTTGATATATTAGTACTGATTGAGATGGAAATTTAAATGGTATAAAATAAATTTGTAGAGGAATATTTTTCTTTGGAAAATGTTGTGTGAGATGGAATAATAAGAAAAAATGTTTAGCAACATTGAGCATTGCACTCAAATGATTTGAATTATATTTCAGTTTGAATCATTGAGGGTGAATTCAGAAACACCAAAACCCTAGTAACCCAGAGTTGGTGGTTAAATTATCACATTTATTCTAAATTCAGAAAGTCAAATCCAAAAGGACTAATTGTTTATTTTTCTTTTTCAAACTAGATATATACAATAATCCCATATTATATTTGATAATATAAAATTCAACATTGTATTTTTATTAGAATATTATTTATTACCTATAGAATATCCACACATATTAATCATAAAACATTTCCTAACATCTTGGGGAAAGGAAACATAAAGAAAGGGGTGAGATCAAATTCTTAGTAATGGAATGAATATATCAAAAGCTCAATAAGGCCTGAATAATATGGCATGAATAAATGAAGACCAAATAAGTCTAAAAAAATAATCATATGAGTTTGAAACTAATCCATGGATATAAGGAATAAATATATATAAAATTATGGACAATAATAAATGATTTCATAAGGATGAAATTCATAATATTGGACATTTGAAACTAATCATTGTGCCCTTGTTCCCTAGCATCTAAAAATACCTTCAAGGCCTCATGCCAACACATCTATATGAACTTGAAGAGAATTTTCCAAATACCTATTCTAGTTTTTTATACTAGTCATACTGTTTATTCAAGGGATTATGAATTATTAGTCCCCATCCATCACTTATTAAATCCAATTAATTTATCATATTAATTAATAACATAATTTAATCAATATGCCATAAAAATCATAAAATGTCTCTATTAGAGAAACTATATTACGTAATATCATTACATTCCCTAGTTAATATGATCATAAAACATAATAATAAATATCAGGGATGATATAATAAGAGTGTTACCATAATAAATCATAATATTTAATAGCGAATAATTACATATATGAAAATACTTTCAAATTAATGAGTGGTTATGATGGTGGGAAGTTCTATTCATGCTGTATAATAGAAAAATGTTCCTCTAACAATTTCATAAAAAAGTAAAAAAGAAGATCATTCAAAAAAATAAAAAGAAGATAAATTTTAAAGCATTATTTTAAAAAATTAATATATTGGGAAAAATTTATTTAATAAATAACTTGATAATGTAAAAAAAATTTATAAATTATATGGGAAATATGGACATGGAAAAGATTGTTGCCAGACTGAGTAAAAAAAAGGCTAGTTTTCATTGAGAAAATTATTTCAGTATCATGAGTATATAAATAGAGGAAAATTTAAAAAAAAATCAATTTATAGAAAAAAGAGTCAATGAAAATATATTGGTTTTGAGAGATAATGATTATATAACTCCAATAATGGATACTTTAATATAAACAATCTTTAAAAGTGATGAGATTATGAAATAAACACTTACAACATGTTTAAATTCATTCATATGTGTGTGAACATCTTATATATTATATTTATATTTATTTTAAAAACTATTTCATAGCCACACTCATATATATAATACCATTTATTATTTACATTAATCTTTTATCACAATTTTATTAACAATTATTTATTAGAATATCTGTTCGAAGTAATAATTATGTTGTTTTTCAAATATGTTTTTGTTTGGCAGTTTTTGTCCTTTTAATTTTATCATTATTCCACCATATATATAATTTCATTCAAGATATAAATATCATATATATTCAACATATATTTATTTAGATTAATCAGGAAAATATGGATATATAAAAATGAATTACAATGTTCATGGAGATTATATGCCGTATGTACACATGATCGTGGTTTTTACTTTTAGATCGATGAAATAAAAGGGTTATAAATGAAAATTAAAAAATTATAGAATTATTATTAAATAATATAAACATTTTATATTAAATAAATATATCTATGATTCCATCAATGTGAAATGGAAATTAAAAACCAATAACATTAGTATATAGAGGTGGAAGTCCATATGTACGCATGAGCATCCTTATTATTTTCCAATAGATTGGAAGGTAATTAGGTAGATGCGATATTATAATACTTGAAGAATAATTATTTCATAAATATTATATACAATCATTAAATCTATCATAAAACCCACCTATTAAATATAGTTATGAAAAATGTATTGTTTTGCAATGTGGAGACTATATGCTATATATATGCATGAGTGATACTCTCACTTTCCATTTGATGGAAAAGTGGGTGGATAATTTTGATTTAATAATAATAATAATATTTCATCAAATTTGGGACAGTAGATTTTCTATTTTATTCCAAATTTGTCATATTTAATGGATTTAAAATAATAAATAAAATTTAAATAGGTCAGGTAAGATGATTACCTCTTCTTTGGGGGACCTGATTTGAATCCCTTAATATCTAGCATAGGGTTGGTATTTTGTGGATAAAATGACATATAGAATATACATAATGATTTTTAATATAAATTGGTATATATTGGTTATTATTGGTTTCATAATGTGGTTTAAATAAGAGAAAGAATATGTGTCCTTTTATAAGGGAGTGAAATGTCACACTTAAAATTACTTAAAATATTAAAATATAACTATGTCATTATGAAGAAAAATGATTCCAAATGACCATATATTAAAAAATTAGGTATTTTATTATTGAAATAGCAACTTTTTTTTGGAAGGTTTAAGTTATATTTTAAACCTTATTTTTCGGTTTAACGTCCTAGTTAAATTATTTGAACTTAACATCATTAATGTCTTTTTCGCACTTATGGGGTTATAATTTTACTTATAAGTTGAAAATTTGATCATAAATGAGAAATTGATAAAATTTTACACCACATCTTATTTCATATATTTTAATGAATTTTTAAATAATTTCAAAAGATATTATTTTCATAAAATATCATTATGGTTATTTTCTTCAAATTCATTTTATTTGAATTAAAATATATTGACAATAAGTTATAATTAGAATTTAAACATTTCAAATATCTATAATATTCAAGATTTAACTAAAAAATTAAAGGATCAAAACAAATCACCGAAATTGAATTACCTTTATTTTTTTTAAAATCATATATTTAATTTTTTAATTGATGAAATAAATATTGCGTCAACATTGAATGATAATTTAAGGTGATTATGCAATAACTATAAAATATAAGTAAATTATCATAATGAACTTGTTTTATTATAATAAGAATCAAAATAATTGTTCGTTCACTAAGTGATTCTATCCCAATGCCATCAAATTTTATATACTTAAAAGTAAGAGAGTGAAATTTTGTATTTTTTTATTTAAATATTATATAGATTATTTTCATGGACATGTTTTCCTTAAAAAATAAAATATTAATAATAAATGGTAAAAGTATAATTATATTCATACAATAGAAATTTGGATGAGAAATGATGAAATTAACTCTTACTTTAAAATGGGATCACATGATTAATCATTTACCATGGTGATAAATTTTACCATTATTACTATTCATATTTGAAATAAATAAAGGAAACTATTTTCAAATTTTGAATTGATTGACTACAGATATGGTATCTATTTTTAAAGATTTTATTTCTTTAAGTGGTAAAAATTAATTTTAAAATAAGGGTGAAAAATATGATGGAAATCATTTTTTTGGGAAAAATAAGGTTTTAGGCATAAAACTAGATTTTTTTAATCACATGCCTAAAAAATATTATATTAAATTATGTTTTTTTTGAGAAATTTACAATATATATATATATCTAGTTAAATTAATTCACCAATAGTAAAAAAATTAATTCATTAATATAAAAACAATTTACGAGCATATATATATTTTTTTAGAAAAAATATTATATTACTTTCAAATGAATGATATTTCCATTTATAACAAGTTTATTGATAATTAATTTATTTTATACATAATTTTTTATTCAGATTGTTATTTCAATATATACCTTATAATTTAATGGTCAGGTTATGACTGTTACATTAAATAGTATACCATAGTTCTCTTAAACTCGATGTTGCATATCATATATGCTATCAAACCTATTATTCTTTTAAAATCATAGTAAATTACATTATAACCCATTTAATATATTTTGGAATCAGAGTTTTATCTCTATATTCAATGGTTTAACCATATTTTGAAAACAGACATCATAAAGAGGGATAATAAAGCTTATTTAAAAAATAAAAAGTGAGAAATATAAATGTTACGTGGAATAGAACAGACATTGGATCTGAAATAGGGAGAGTATTAGTGGAATATAAAAACTTATACAAGTAATATTTGAATAATGTGCAATTAAAAATAACGAATTATATAGAACATGGATAAAAGAATGTTAACAAACACCAAACTCAAAATCATTGAAGGGTGAAGAGACCATCAATTAATCAAAAATGAAGGTAAATATATAAATTTTTTAATTCAAGATTCTTTTCCTATGGTTGATGGATTATTTTACTATAATTATAATGTACTATTGAATATATAATTTATTGATTAATTTACATTTATAGGAATAATTACATCTCAGGGTTGTGTTTTGATCAACTTCCCCTTCATCCTTTAATATATAAAATTTATACTTCAGATAAAATTTTAATTCATGATGCACTAAAATACACTTTTATTGATTAATAATATCCATAAAAATGAAAATTGATTCATCATATCTCTATATATTTTCCATAATTGTTATCATAAGTCATCTAATATTTCATTAAAAACTCAATCCTTAACAATAACACCCAAATTTCAATATATTTGATTCCAATAATGGTTAAGCTCAAGACCCTTCCAAAATATATCTGACAAATTAAAAAAATTTAAAATTTTTAAAAAGGGCCTCTAAAACACCATATAATTAATCCTCAAAATAATATAATGTATATCTTACATATCACATATGAGATATGTGAAATATTCTCCTAAAAAATGTGTATAACTCGAATTACCATAAAATCTCAAAAAAACATACATTATTCAAAAAATTAACTCTTAATAATTACTTTAATAAATTCAATTATTATAACATATATTGAATGAATATAAAAATGTTGAACCTCTACAAAAAGATAAAATATAATTCTTTTTCCTCAAATCACTAAGAACTTTTAAGATCACTAGTACTATAAAATTTACCTCATCAATGTAAATATTATCTTTATCCAAAATAAAAATTATTTACTCAAAATTAGTAACATATTTTGAGTTATCTTCCCCTTATTAATTTATTTTCCTAAAATATCACCTTATCTCTAAATCATTTTTCTTGGTTATCGTCACTATTTAACATATTCTTTCAGATCAAAAATGAAAAATTGATTTAGTATAATCCGTATACGTTTCTTTCTTCACATAACTAAAATATCATTAACAACAAATACATTAACAACACAATTATTGAATCTATATACAGAATAATGTTAATTATTTCACTTTAGATATATTAATAACATAAACACATCCCTTATTATTCAGAATCTTCAAAGGTATATCACATTGATGCTTGGGAAATTTGTTTGAATAGTTCCACCTCTATTTATAGTTGAAACAATAGTCTTTAAAGGTTTCATTATTACCATTTTATTCATTCACCGATTTACTTTATATCAAAACATGAAGAAAACTCCCATTAACTTCAAGTACATACTAGGTTGTTTCATTTCACAATTGTCACATGTGGAGAAATCCTTATTTTTCATATTCCTATTATAATTTTTACACCCTTCCTCTTATTATCTTTATTTCATTTAAAGATCGAAGACCTAGAAAATCATTTTTATATCTTAATAGAACATGATACTATATTCTCATATGATGATAATCTTTGGGACAATATTTACCTTGGAAGGCTTAGAATTAACCAATCAATGAAACAATCGATATTACTGTTTGGATTATGTACAGAAGTTGCATCATTCCTTAATAACCTTGTAAAATTACCCTTATACTTAGAAATATTTTGCAATTAATTTTTTCTTATAATAAATAATTATGTCTCCAAATACTCACATTTTTGCATGGAAAATATTTATCCAAGTAAATTTAATTAAAATACTTCCATTCAATGATTGATATTTCTTCATTATCCTTACTATTTTAAATAAAAGACCACCATTGATCTGAATCCCCTGAGAGATATTAAATATCCATGAAAACCACCTCCCTTTCCTTAAATCCCAAATTAGAAAATATATTATCTAAGGAAATTGTTATTTTCTCCTAAAAATTGATTTATAGTCTCATTGAGTAATGGAGGTTGCTGAGGCATGAAACAATTTGACATTGTTACACCTTGTTGTGGATTTGTAAGCTACTATATATGGGCAAGGTTATTTTTCATTACCTGAGTTATCTCCACAAATTTTGTTATAATTTGTTCAGATCTATATTTATATCTAGCTATATCATCATTATAATTACTTAGAGGTAAATCACTAAATATATTATGTTCATTGATACAGATTCCATTCCTTACAATAGGATCCATTTCTAAAAAGTGCAAAACACTAGATTAGATCATAACATAATGTAAACATTTTCAACTAGTTAAATACTTAACTAAAAATGATATTTTGTGCATAAATTATCATAGAATCATAAACATGGTTTATTTGGTAATATTCACAAATAATAAAAATAATTTTAAATATTTCATGATGATTTATAAATGAAATATGAATTAACTCATGAATATTACCTAGGAGTGTGAAACTAGGTTCACAATAAGTCCATTCTCATCATATATCCAAATGGTAGGTATTGAATACTCCACCAACTCTTTTAGAGGTCCTTACCCCTAGATGAATCTATTCCAAAACAACATAAACTTGTAGTATATTGACTATAATGACCCAAAAATCTCAGAAATAAATATCAATTATTAGAATAAAAATATTTAATATAAAACATAATGATCCACACTAGAGATTTTTTAGTTCATTTGGAAACATAGACATAAAAATAACTTGTCTATAAGTCAACTACATTGTCACCAACAATATTCTTCATAACTAGATCCCTTCTTAGAGATATCATATATAATACCCTTTTATCATAACCTAGGTAGAGGAAACATAATAAATGGTGATCTCAAAATACCAGTAAGGGTAAAAAAGTGAGATAACCTTAAATTATGAGCACACAGTTATGAGAACATGATAATAACATTTAAAAACTATACAAGGCATATAATAGCTAAAAAATGAGTCATGGAATAAATCATTGCAGTTCATAATATATGAATCAAAAGGAATTGAAAAAAAACCATGAAAACATAATATTGGCATAAGTTAAATATTTTTGGCATACCAATAAACATATACTACCATTTCCTTAGTAGTTCACGTCTCATTACTAAGAATGTCATAATGGAATCAGTTAACCCCTAAACAATCATAATAGTCAAGGTTCACTATAAGGCCCCAGCCTTAAACATCTGATAATATTGAATTAAATGAATAATTCACATTAAGGATCTTTTCAGGTTTAGATTTTTAGAGAATTAGAACATAACTACTACATCTCAGAAGATTACAAAGTAGACACTTCTACTAAGTTTCCATAGAATAAAAAAAACTCTCAAAAAACTTGGGTTGAGCATAAAGAGCTCAGTAAGGGATACACAAAGAATGAAAACTATTAGTTTATCTAAACAACAAGTAAACCATGTATACTTTATCAAAGTAATACTTTTCACCTTTATGAAGTAGTAAAAACTATTCAATGAATAAAATATCATTAATTACCCTTTTGTAACCAAAATATTACCATAAAACCCATAAAAAGAACACATAACATATAAAGGTAACTTGGGACATAAACATACTTAAGTGGAATAACCATACGGTCGACTTCCACACATATCACTTAATGGAATAGCCATACCGCCAACTTCCAGACATACTTAATGGAATATCAATACGGCCAACATCCATACCCAATGCATTGGAGGTTATAACGTAACCACCCATCCTGGTATTCACGGTACCACCCATCGTATGGTTTATCACGTAACCACCCGTCAAATGTCCAAGTACCATTCTAAAATCATAAGACATAAAACAATCATAATGGAAAGAAAACATTTCCAAACATTGATCACAATATATCACTAAAATATATTGACATAACAAATCCATTATAAAAAACATTTTCAATACCAAAATACATAAAAGATTATATGGTATTTATTTCATTTTAAAAACATCACGGCTTGTTGAGGAAGCCAATGACCAAATAATACTCGCGGCAGCGGAAAAGGTCGTTGTCACCACGTATGTTAAAAGAATCATTCCTTTTTGTCGTTTAGTAAAACGCTTCGTAGAAAAAGATTCCTTCTGTATAAAAGTAAAAGTAAAAGGGGTTTATACATCGTATAAAAGATAGTTGTGTATAAAACGAAATATGCCTCAATGAAAGGAGATTGAGACGAAATCCCATACCTCGGGTCCGACTTGACTCGATCGTTCTTTAACGTCCTAAATAATAAACTTGAGTTAATTTCTATTTGCTTAAGAACCTTTTTCAAGTTAATTATTCCTTTTATATCACTTATTGCCATGTTATAAACATTATGTTACCATTTAAGTTAATAATGTTTGTTTTGTCGATATTTGGTTCTTAAGTCGAAAGTGGACTTCTTACAATTACATGTTGTTCGTGTGGTCAAAGGTTCTTTATATCCAGAATGACATTCCTGATTTGGATATAATATATATAATATATATCCAGAATATACATGTATTAATAATATTACATAATCATTTAGAGGTAAGAAATGAAATGCACCATTCATGGAGACGGTAAGCCGTACGTACGCATGAACGCTACTTTCATTTCTATGTCATATTAATGGAATTAAAACTAAATGAGAGGTATGTATATTTTAATTCCAGAATTATATTAATCATTTAGATGTAACATACATCATATATATCCATTATATATACGTACTTATAATAGTACATTACATTTGGGGAAAAGAAATGAAATACACCATTCATGGAGACGGTAAGCCGTACGTACGCATGAATGCTACTTTCATTTCTATCTCATAATTTAATGGGAAGAAATAATAATGATATAGAGGTATATTATAATTCCAGTATAACATCATATATAATAATTTTAAATCCATCCTTTATACGTCCCACATATGGCATTAACGAATCAAATCACTTTGAGGGGGCGGTAGTCCGCACTTCCTAAAATGATATTATCGTGTTTACCCACAATGGAAACCATAAAGGTATACCACAAATGAAAAATATAGAAGCATAAGGGAAAAATAATCATAATATATATCATATATAAATAGGGTGACATCTTAATGGCACCATTAAATGTGTTTAAAAGAAGATTGAACAATCATCGTTTCGTGAGGCAGAAATTCGCCAACCACAGAAACTGTATGTTCTTTAACCATTAGATGTAGATTTCTGTAAGTGTAGCTCTAATGATTATTATAAACACATCCTAGTATATTTAATATACTGGAGTTGTTAGAAAATAAATTAATAAAAAGAGTTTAGGGGGGTTTGAGAAGAAAAATAAAACAAAATAACACAAGTGAACACATTACCTCAAAATCGGGTAACTCTCTTAGATTTGAGCTCGAAGGCTTCCTTGGGAAGACTTATGCTCAAATTGAGGCTTCAAGGAGTAAGATATGGATTTTCAGAGACAACATGGGCAGGGTTTGGCCGATACAAAGGCTTTTGAAGTGTGGGTAAGGAGGTAGAGGTGGGGGCCTTTTATAAGAGGAGAGGAGGGGCACTCTTGGAAAGTAAGGAAATGATACTTTATTTTAGAATGCGTTTCGGATTTTAATGGTCCCACATTGATGTGTTTAGAGGATAAGGTGATAAGGGTTCGAAATACACCCATACAATAGGTTTTTGACATGTGTATGTCTTATATTTTACATTATCTTACCATTTTATTTAAATCGTCAAATAATGAGGTAATCACTTTATCATCATGGTGTCATAAATAATTTAATTTATTTAATGTGTAAAAATTATAAAAAAAATACTATGATGTAGGAAATATTTTTACCTTTACAATGAATATTTATAGTCAAAATCTGATTTTTATAACCCAATTTAAAAAATGTTTTAGTAAAACAACTCATGTTTGTGTCATTTTTACTTTAACATTAAATAAAAAGTTATTTATGTCATTTCCAAACCAAAGTGGCTCCATGGGGTCCCCAAGTTGACCCATGGATTGTCTTGTTAGGCCATGACACATCCAATGAGGGTAGGACATGTTTCAAGCTCATCTCATTTTATTAAAACATTATTTTTACCTTAAACTACACTAATTACCTCTAATCGCGATTAAGAACTTAAAAGTTACTATTCACCAAAAAATTATTTTAATCTCATTGAACCACATTTTACTTCTTAATGAAAACCATGTATGTCGGATTTTTGAAAATCAAATCACAGAAGTGTAAAAGTTTAATTTAAATGAAAAATCAGTTTCTTTAACTACCACTTAGTGGTTTCACTATTCATCAAAAATTGAAGTTTTTCAGAAAAATACCAAAACTTAACCCTAAGATATATTTGATATTATGAATTAAAAAATGATTTCTATTTTACAAAATTCAAATCATATAAGTCACATTAATTAATTTAATAATTAATTCCCGCTGTCATGACAAATAGCGTGTTTTTATGAAACAATAAGTATCAAAAGATTGACACTATTTTAAGTCCAATTTCAAAGTGAAATTGATTCCAATGACCACCATTGGATTAAATGGTAAAAATATATTCTAATTTCAATTTAAAACCAATTCAAAACATAATCTAATAATATAAATAAATTAGATTAAAAAGAGGTTTTGAATTAAAATACAACATTATTTCACTATTCATTTAAAATTGAACTTTATCGGAAAAATACCAAAAATTCACACAAAGTAAATATTGATGTCCTGATCATAAGGAATAATTTTATTTTGACAAAAATAGCTTAGAAAATTGTTAAAATATAGATTTAAAAATGGTTTTCCATAAAAAGTCAGTAAAACAATCTTTTAAAAATATTAGTGTATTTCATGCTTAAGATTGGATTTATTTTTATTTTAAGCCTCTAAAACACTATCTAATTCATTAATAGGCATAGATAAAAATACCTATTATTCATTACTTACTTGGGATGTTACATTCACTCCTAAGTTTATCATTGTGGATAGAGTCCCTTACTGATCTGGTTTCACACCCCATTTTAATCGTATTTATCTCATGAGATATCAACATTTAATTAATTCATTATAGGGAGATATAGTCCCAACCTTTTATATAATGAAAATCATACATATGTGCTCCAGAAGATCGTAAAACATTCATCATATAATAACACATGAAAAATGGGTTTCATATAAATTTCATCATAACATTGACCATGGAAAGAAAATAGGTTTCATAATAATTTTATCATTTCACCAAAGAAAACCCTAAGTAATAATTAGTGGGTTTAAGAATAATTTTTTCATGATATAAATAGTCAAAAAAGAAGTGGATTTTATAATAATTTTATTATAGTATAACCTCTAGGAGAGAAACTGGTCTCATAAACATCACTATCATAAACATAAACCATTCAGAGAAAAAATAAACAAGGTATCATTGGATCATATCCCAATTAAAGATTATTTAAAATCAAAGTATGACATCATGGATGAAAAATCATTTTGAGTGATCACTGGTAAAATTTACTAAGGAAAATTTACCTTTCTATTTAAAAATAACTTTTTAAAACAAGAACTTTTTTATTTAAAAATTTATTTTCAAAAAAAAATGGAATATTAGATCAAAATAATGGTCATGATATTGGGAAAGTCTATTCATTTATTACAAGTTAAAACAAGGATTCCTTTCACATTTTTGGTAATATCCAAATATGCCTTGATTGGAGAAGGAAATGAAGATTCTATCCAAAAAAAATTGAAGCGTAAAACATGATTAATATTGTATTTAATAAGTCACTATTCAAACGTTAATTGTTTTTAAAACATTTATAGAAAACATTGTTTTGTAAGAAATAGTGTTTTCAACCGAAGAAGATAATTAAAGATGTTTTTTCATAGAAAATAATTTTGAACTCTTGAGTAAATAAAGAGAGAAAAATTAAGGTAAGACATTTATTATCATCAAATAACCATAGTATAGTAAAATTCATGTATTTATTTGTGATAGATCATAATATTTAATCATTTTAGGAAATATATTAAATAATCTAACTGAACGATGAAACTGTATCGTAAGACCACTAACACTTTCGTAACAATGAATTATAATCCACATTAAAGAAGTAAAATAAATTAAAATATTAATATCATTATAGCAAATAAATTCATTATATTACATGTGAAATGGGGTATATACACACCTTAGAAAATAATATAGGTGCATAACATAATATTTGTCCAAAAGAAGATAAATTCATACAAAATAACCTTACATTAATTATTGAATTCATTCATACACATTATAAATTTATGTATTGTAAATATATAATTTTTAAATATATTTTAGAACCATATTAATATTTATCATACCATATATGATTTACATATGAATTTTTATTTCCTATTTACTAACAATTATTTTCTAAAATCATATTTTGGGTAAAAAATGGTTTATTTTTCATGTATATTTTTTATTTCTCTTACTATGTAAATGGTTCCAAAACCCCATAATTTTATCCAGGATATCTGTATCCTATTTATTTATTAATTATTTATTTATATTAGTCCATATAATATAGATATAGGAAATGAAATACACTATTTTAGGGATATGGTAGGCTGTATGTAGACGTGAAAATTGTTCTTAATTTCTCAATGGATTTATAAAAATAAAAGTAAATAATATATTAAAAATATATAATTTTTTTATCAAATATTTCATATATATTCTTATAACCTTCATTATTACCTTCTTTGTAAAGGTTGAATGAATCAAATAACTATAGGAGGCAGTAGTCCTCCATACAGACAAGCGCTGTTATCATATTCTCATAGAATGAAATGTAAGAAGGTATATATTATATAATAATTAAAAAAATATAATAATATCATATATATAATATTTAAAAATCCAGTCTTATATTATATCCATCCCTGATAGGTCATGCGGGAAAATGAATAACATCGGTTCACGAGGTAGTAGTCCTCCGTACACATGAATGATAATTTCATATCCAATTTGATAGAGTTGGAAGTTGATATAGGTTATTACATTAAAGTAATAAATTATAATTATATTGGAGATATTGGAATTATTATATCATCATAATTGAAGAAAATTATATGGAGTTAGATAAAGAATTACAATAAAAAATCATAGTAAAAAACATTACGTATTCTATGGACAACTTTATTAAGTTTAACCTAAATCCTTTATAGATCGAATTTATGATCTCACAATGCACAATATGATGTGGTGATGTAATTATTAAAGGTATTTGAGTAGTTATTTGATGAAACAAATGATTTCCTATTTTTAAGGGTAAAGAAGAGGGGGTGGCGTTCAATAAGTTAGGTGACTGGGACACTTGTAATAATTTGAATGAAGATAGTGTACAAATGGTTTTACAATCTAAAAAGTTCAAAAAAATGAATAATTTTCAATAATTAGTCGTCATATTGTATAAATAAGAATATAAAATTTTATTTTGAAATTTGTATTGGTGATTTTACCCCATATAGGTTTATTTTAACCACATGTAAACATGTTTTAAACTTAACCATGGTAATTAATTTTTATTATTTTTCATATTTATTTTAACCAAAAATAAGTTAAATTTTTATATAAAATAAATTATTCTTATTCTAAATTTTTAATCTATTTTTATAAATAACATTCATATTAGTGGAAATTTTCAATTTAAAATTAAACCAGTAGATGCCATAAGAAATGTGATTTCTAAAGAAAAATGCTCATAATTTTAAATAGTTTTTATTTCAAAATTCAAAATGAAAATGAATCCAATAAACTAAATTAGATTAATAGATATATAATTAAACTAATTAATTTTTAAAATCTTTTTAAAACAAAAATGAACCTTATAAATTATCTAAATGAAAAATCTGTTTTGAAATAAAAACAAGTATTTTTCAGTATTCTTTGAAAAAATTATTTTTTTTCTTTAAAATAAAAAACAATTCACTATAATATAATTTTGAAATTTTTATTTTAAAAATTAATTTTATTTTATCAAATAAATTTTATAAAATGTGCGGAAAAATAATTTCATTTTTTTCACAAAATGAAATATTTGTTTTATGAAAATTTTATTTTCAAAACATATATGCAGACTTTTCCAAAAATCGAGAACCTTTTTATCAATATTTTTTATTTATATTTAACCATAATATTTTTTATTTAAAATTTTTAAATTCATATTAATTCCTACAGTGTTAATTTCCATTTAATAATGGTCATGTTTAAATAATAATATTGATAGTTAGTCATTGTTTGTTTAAACTTGGTGTTGCGTGCAATACAATCTACCAAAGAAATTAAATTTATAATAAATAAAATTATATTATAAATATATTAAAGAACCATATAAATATATATGACACCATATATTATTTAATTATGATTTTTATAACATTTTTATTAATAATTCCTTGTTAAAATCACATTTTGGGAAATAACTGCTTCTTTTTTCGTGTCTCTATTTATTTATCCTTTTTGCTCCTCAAAATTTGATCATGGTTACATAAAATCTATATTATTAACCATGATATAAATATAATATATATTATGTATATATTTATTTGAATTAATCCATAAAATTTTGAGATAGAAAATAAAATGAATCATTCATGGAGACATTGGGCCATACATACTCATGAACGATGCATCCATTTTATTAAATTATTAAAATAAATAAATATAAATAACATAATTCAATTCCATAATTATTCTTATTTTATCTATTTCACATATTTCAATTAATACCATATTTATAACCTTCTATGTACTACATGAATGAATCACATTTGTTCGCAATGATGTTGTCCGCCAAACACACAAGCAGTGATATCATATTCCCCTAGATTGGAAAGTAGGAATGTTTATGTGATATAATAAATACATAATTATAATAATATCATAAATATCATATATTAATATTTAATATCTATTTATATCTAGCAGTTAGTTGTGGTGACAGAAAATGACTAACATCGCTTCGCGAGGCGGTAATCCATTGTACACATGAATAATGATATCGTATCCCATATGATAAAGGATAAGATGGATTTAAGTTATTAATATAACATAATAAAATATTATTATTTATTATATATCAATATTATTACATGTAAATAGATTAATAACATTTTAGTGAGTTACAATAATAAGTAAAACAAAAATGAATATTTAAAAACATTACATCTTCTTTGGACAACCTCTTTTAGTTAAACATAATCATTCTTAGATTGGATTTATGATCCTAAAAAGAAATATAAAATTAGGGGAGTAAAATAATAATGAAATTTGGGTAGTTATTATCTTACCAAAATGGTTAGGATGTGTGAAGAGGATAGGAGATTGTGTGAACTTTTATTAGTGAGGTGAGTGGCACGCTTGTAATTTTTGGAATGAAAAACAAGTACACAAGTTTTTAAATTTTCACAACGATAAAAAATGTTTCCTAGTACATTAGTGGTTATAATATCTAAATATTTCCAAAAAAATATTTTTTTCTTATTTCTAGGTGATTTAACCCATATAATTTTAGTTTAACTCCAGGTAAACCAATTTTAACATTAACCTGTGTAATTAATTTTTTTCTATTTATATTATAAATTTGACAAAAAAATATGATAAATATATTATATAATATA
Source organism: Viscum album (assembly GCA_963277665.1). Taxonomy (NCBI): domain Eukaryota; kingdom Viridiplantae; phylum Streptophyta; class Magnoliopsida; order Santalales; family Viscaceae; genus Viscum; species Viscum album. The sequence continues at coordinate 616,613,873 of OY728128.1, forward strand.
TATTTTTATGATTTAAAGAATTTAAAACATTTTTCATAATTCCATAATACAAATGGAAAAAATTATTTAAAAATTAAACCAGGAAATGCAATGACAAAAATGTTTTCCAATGGGAAAAAATTCAAAATTTTAAAAGGTTTTAATAATAATATTTAGTATGAAAATGATTAAAATGAACTAAATTGGATTAATAAAAAAAAATAATTGAACAAGTTTTACTTATAATTACACATATTTTAGAAAATAACCTTATAAATTCTTTAAACCAAAATAAAACTTTCAATAAAAACAAGTATTTTTCACTATTCATTGAAAATTAATATTTCAGAAAAATAGCAAAAAAACTATAAGATAATTTTGGAATTATGATTTAAAAAATGAATATTACTTTAATAAATTATATTTATAAATTATTATAAATTAATTTTATTATTTTTTCATATAAATAAATTAAAAAATAATTTTTATTAATTTTTTTTGAAACAATAAAAACACTACCAAAAAATAAATACCATTTTATCAAGAGGTTTTATTTATATAAGTACAAAATAAATAATTTTTAAAATTTGTTTAATAATTTTCATTCCTCTATGTTTAACAATTAGGTGATAAAAATCATGTTTGAAAAATAATATTAATAATTTTTTAAGGTTCGTTAAAATATGGTATTCTATTTAACACAAGTTGACCAAGAAATAAACTTTATTCATAGATAATTTCATAAAATCAGGGAGTGATACATAGACATGTATTTATCTATAGTAAATCCATATTATATCTACCTAAACATTATGATGTTATCATATACTTATACTTATTCTTATGTCAGTCATAGGGTTATGTTTCCTAATATATATTTTCCAAAATATTTTTCCCAAGGATTCTAGAAAACATTCTTTGATACCAAATAAATCTTCCCCAACCCTCTATTCCCAAGACAATGGTAAATTATAACATTGTTACTAAATTTATGTAATCAGATCCCAATGGATTGAATATTTTAGCTATCATGGTAAATTATATATATACTTCAACCACACATTAAATTTGAAAACATAAAACATAATATATTTTTTTTCTACGGGGTTATATTTGTTACCTATAGCATATCCCTCAATCATAAATTTTTTTATAGAATCATAGGTAAAGGAAACATAATAAATGGGTGAGCTCAAATTCTCAATAAGGTAATGCGTGCAATAAAAGAAAAAAAAAACAATGGAAAATATGGGAGGAAGAAATGATAGTCCAATAATAAAACATAAATAATAAAAAAACATTGGAACATATACATGGATATAAAAAACTATTCAAATAAAATTATGAAAATTAGAAATTGATTTCATGAATATGGAATGAATAATTCTGCACATCTAAAACTTTTCATTGAGGCCTTTTTCTAAGATATATAAAAAAGACATCTAAAAATACAGTCAAGGCCTAATGACAATACATCTGGATAAATGGTTAAGGCCATAAAAAATAACCAATTTAGTTTATCTAATGTTCCCAACTGATTAATAAATAAGATATTTAATTTTAGGTTCTAATAATATCAATTTATTCTTTATTTGAATACAAAACGTAACTTAATCATTATGTCTCAAAAATAAATAATTGTACGTATTGGAAAAACTACTAAATGAAAACTTGAATAGTTTCCCTAGTGAATTTGATCATAAACTATCCAGATAAATATGATGGTTGTTATCATAATATTATAAACTTATAAACTCATAAGATTCAATAATTTATATTGTCATAGATGAAAATTGTTTAAAAATATCACTAGATAAATTCTTGAGGGAAATACCCATTTTCACATTGAAAACACTTAATTAAAATAAAAAAATATCAAATATTAAGAAAAAAAATTTATTTTAAAATAAAATTTTAAAATTTTAAATTATGATTTAATGTAATTAATAATCAGGATGTTGTAAAATTATTTTCATTCCATATAATTTAAAAAACATTCCTTTAACACTTTTGTAAAATGGTTAAAAAGTAACACATTTGGAAAATGAGAAAAAGATCATTTTCAAACCATTTTGTTAAAAGGAAAAACATGGGTAAAAAGGAATTTAGTAAATAATTTCATAATTTTAAAAACATAAATTTGATAGATTTAGGAAAATATGGACATCGTAGATAAATAATCCTTACCGAGTGAAAAAACAATTCCATTTTAACATAAAACGTTATTTTGGTATCTTGAGTACTTAAAGAGAGGAAAATTAAATTAAATTGTGTAATGTATATAATTTACCATAGGAGAATGAAATATATTGGTTTTATGATATAAAAATAAAATTACTCCACCATTAGATACTTAAATCTAGATAATCATGAATAATGATGAGATTGTGAAATAAACCTTTACCTCATGTCTTACATCCATCATAAGTTTTCGAACCTACTGTATAATAAATATTCATTTAATATAAATATATTAAAAAACCATTATCATATATATCATACCATATATTATTTATCAATAATATTTTTTACCCTTTTATCAAAAATTCATTATAAAATCACTATTTTGTGTAATAACAACTCATTTTTCATATATGTTTTGGATTGGTAGTTTTGATCCTTTTACTTTTATCAGCTATAAAGAATATATATAATTTTTACCATGATATAAATATAATATCTATTCAGTATAAAACTATTTATATTAATCTACAATATAAAAAATTAAAAAAATTATTACACATTTCATGGAGATGGTAGAGAGTACACATACAAGAATAGTGTTTTCACTTTTTGATGTTTGGGAAAAAAGAAAGATAAATAATAATTAAAATTTCGATAATAATTATTCTATAATATTAATCATTTATATTAATTTTTTTATCCTTATAACCAATTAAGTAAAATGGAAATGAAAAACATATCATAATTCTTCATGGGGGTGGTGGTCCACATCTACGCACATGAGACACTATTATTTTTCAAAGAATTAGATAAGAAGAAGTTTGATATTTTATTACAATTAAAATGTAATACTTATGACCTAAATATCATATATAAATATAAAAACAACTATAATACACATCTGTAGAAATATGGTGATGAAAATGAATTGTATCACTATTTGGAGATGGTAAGTCGTATGTTTGTATGAGTGATACTATCACATTCAATTTGATAGAAATGTTTGTGGATAAATTTGGTTTCATAATAATAATGAATATTATTATATTTATGGTTATTAATTTATTATTTTATTATAAATACCAATGATTTATACGATTCAAAAGAATAAATAATTTGAAAGAGGTTGGGTAAGATGACTCCCTCTTCACTGGGACACCTCCTTTAGAACATTTCTCATGAAACCAAGTGTTAGTATTATGAGTTGAGAAGAGACACTATAATGTATATGAGGATGTATTAAATTTAAATAGACATGTATTAGTCTATTTATTCTTCTCAATGTGTTTTAAAGAAGATAAGGAAGGGGTGTCCTTTTATAAGGGAGACAAAGTGCATACATGGAATTACAAAAAATATTAAAATATAGCTAAGTCATTCATAAGAGAAATTATCCCAAATGGATATATATTAGAAGATATGGTAGCATATGGCTTAAATTTCATTAAATTTTGATAGGGTTATATGGTATTTTAAAACTCATCATTTGGTTTATCCACTTAGATAACATATTTTTACATTAACAACGATGACACCTTTTCACTCTTAAGGGTTATATTTTACTAATAATTTGAAAATATGATAAAAAATAAAAAATATATGAAATTTATAACCATATATTATCCCTATTTTCATTTTTCATAATTTTAATGTTTTTTAAATAATTTTACAACATATTATTATCATAAAATTCCATTTTTTTAAATTTTGATGTTATTAATTTAATTAGACATCAAATACATGAGGAATTTTTTTAATTAAAATATAAACTTTTAGAATTTTACTAATATATTTTATTTATCAGTATAATTCCTGGATCACAATAACACATTCAAATTTTATATCTATTAATATTTTTAAAACCATTTATTTAACTTCTCCATTAATTAATGAAATAATATTCTAGAGTTTTGAAAGTATTAATAAAAATTAAACAAGGCCTAAAATTTATAAATAAATTAAAATCATGATAATAATTTTATTAATAAAAATTTAGTTATCTTGGATCATAGAACAAAATCATTTTTTCTTATATGAACAAATAAAATATATGTAAAAGCAAGAGTGTGAAATTTTCTATTTTTATTTTCTTTAAATATTATATAATTAATTTTCATGGAAAAGTATCCCATAAAAAATAAAATTTAAATATTAAGGTGGAAATAATTTAAATTAATTCATATAATAGGAATTTGGATGAAATGTGTTGATCTTAACATTTAGTTTTAACCCATGGTAAACTGATTTACCCTTAACCGTGGTGGTAAATTTTACCAGTTGGAATATTCATATTGAAAAAAATAAAAGTGAATTATTCTAAAAGTTTGAACATCCTAATTCTAAATGTATTATTCATTTTTCATGAATCAATTTCTATAGGAGGCATAAATTAATTCTACAATAAGTCTACAAAATTCATCTAAAAACATTTTTTTGGGAAAAATAGAGTTTTTAAGTATAAAACTATATTAATTATTATCCCATGAAAAAAATATATTTTATGAATATAATTTTTTTTATTAAATCTACAATATAGAAATTTAATTAATATAATTCACCAATAGTGCATATTTTAATTTATTGAGATATAATCACAATGCACACTTAATTTGTTTAAAGAAAAACCTTGATTTTACTTTCATATGTTTTTTATTTTCATTTGAATTCAATTTAAAATAAATGGATTTATTTAATAAACAAATTACTTATATGTTATTTATTATTATTCAAATATGTACATTTCTTTTCTAAGTTATAATAACATTATTACATTATATATCTTGGGTTTCATAAACTCATTGTTCCTTATCCTGTACATAGTCGAAAAAATTACTCTTATAAAATATAGATATTTTAAAAAGTGTTTGTAATTCATCATCATATTTTTATTTATTCAATACAAAAGAGTTTATGAATATAAAATAAAAAATAAAATGGAAAAAATAATGAAATCAAAATCAAATCCAGGGATTATGGTTTCCAAAAATAGTAGAGTCCAAGGGAATCCCCCCTCACTAAATTCTCCCCCTCGGTCTTCAATGAACTCAAGATTGTAAACCATGTAACACTAGATACTTATTTTTTCATTGATGAAACATGTATTTCAACATTTATTCCCTCGTTCTATGTTTGAATGACATACCTATGGCATGTGGGGAGGCTCCTAAAACATTTGACTACATAAGCAATCGATAGTGGTATCGTTCCAATGCCCTGTAGAGATCTTTGTAAAACAATAGAATTTTTGTCCCATGGATGTGAGTTAAATATTTCTTTTTTGGAAATATATGTTGACCAATGAGAATATACATGTAATTCTGATAAATATAATGAATTCATCCAATATAATATCTTAATGCAAGAGTAACTGATCCCCTGGAGTCCCAAACAACACCACCTTAACACATGAAAACCATGAAACATGATCAATCTATGTCTAGTTTACGACTCAAGGAATGTGGACACCATCAAACCTAGTGAACTTATAGATAATTTTGTTTTTATTTATTGGAATTTTTCTAAAACAATTCACTCTCAGTTAGGAGCATATTTTTTGTTACTAAACATAATAACCATGTTGAGTAGCAAACATCTTATTTTGATTATAAGAGAATTACCCGAGGCATATGCCTCCTTGTGGTATGACATATTTCTCTATTTTTATATGCACCATCATCAAAAGCTTATTACAATAGCCCAATATTTGTTTAGGACCCACGACACCTGAATTGTGAAACCAAATCTCCAAAAACAAATCCTTAGTAGGATACTGTCAGTGAAAACTTGAAAATTCAGCCAAAAGACCATATTTTCCATCCTAATTACATTTAAAGAATAAATGGTACAGACTCTCCTCCAAATAGTCCTTACAATATGAGAACCATGAAGAATTAAGGACACTATTTTTTCTAATATTTTCATCAGTTGGAACCACATTATTTATTATTCATAAGACAAGAAGATTATACTTTATGGGGATAATGTTCCACCACAAGTACGTGTTCCTATTATAAATCAAATCCTATGTGATTATTTATTTTTGAAAGTTTCTCATAGAAAAAAACATGACTTGGAGTTCATTAATATGAACCTATTTGGTTTAGTTTTCATTTCAATGGGGGTGATGGATTCTTGTTGATTCAAGTCCAAGAAAGTGATGATGAACATTTGATACAAAATATCATCGATGAAGGATATTATTGGAGATAGACATCCTAGAAAACCAATTTTAGAGCTAACCCAACTGATATGTAATAATATAATATTTCCATTTTCAACTATCCACTGATTAAAATTTTTATAGTCAAAATGAACAGATAAATCACATACCATAATAGAGAAGGGTCCCCCCCCACATACACCTCCCCTTTGAAATTAGTTTCCATTGTCCTACCCCCTTGGGTTCACCCATCTAATAAATCCCAATCCAGCTTTTCATGAATATATTGGAGAGTGTTAGATATATTCTTAACATTAATACCCCCTTTTATATTTTCCTTACAATCCTGACCTAGTAAACCCAATTCCCTTTACCAGTGAAAGACCATCCCAAAAACACCTAGCCAAAGACCTATAAATTTAAGATATAACACCCTTTGGGACCTTAACATCTACATGTTCATGGATAGGTATAACTAAAAGGATGTTGTTAACAAACACTATCTGACTTATGATGTATATGTAACATTTTTTCCAATTCAAAACATGAACTACGATCCTGGTAAAAGTATGATGAAAATGGTGAATACGCAGCCTACCTAATGAGACTGGGAAACCCAGGTACTCCATTTGAAATATCTATCTCTCTTCATGTCCATGTTGATACAAAAGAAGTTAACTCTTATTTATAGGAATTTAGTTGAGTTTTATTGACTAATCATCACTTAGTTAATTATTTTCCCACTCTAATAACAATACCCTTCCAGAACCATATTAATGGAAAAATAGCTATTTTTCTAGAATACATTATGATAATCGTGTTATCAGCAAATATGAGGTGGGAGAGGAAATGAGGAACAAACCTATTATGATAAGTAAATATATGTACTCTTAAAATGATCTTATTAATAAGGAGACTAATTAATTTCTATTTAATAATGAAGATAATTTGGGTCATAGGATCTCCTTGTCTCAACACATGAGTATCCATAAATATTCCATAGGTCCTCCCTATAAACGAAACTGCCAACCATGTGGAGTTATAACACCTGAAAATTAAATTAGTATTAAAAGAGTAAAATCCCATATAATCCAACATCTTGTTAATAACACTCCATTAAATTATATCATATGATTTATTCAGGTCATGTTTGATTACCATATTTGAATAGTGGTCTTTGAGATTGATATCAGTTAAAATCTCTTCAGAAAATGCTATTTCTCCTTGAATAGTAAACCCTTTCCCAAATTCATGATTCTCCTCAAAGATCCAATATGAACTGTGTTTGGATAGCCTTTTATTAATGATGTTATCCAAAACATTATATGGAGAATTCCACATTCTCATAATCCAATTGTGTTGGAGGGAAGATGTGTCCTTAATTTTAGGAATTACCACTAGGGTTTTGTGTTAGGAAACCCATAAAAGACTACCACATTTGATGAATTCTTGAATATCCATAACCATACCACTGAAAATAATATTCCAAGACTCCCATTAGAAGGATCTTGGGAAGATATATAGACCCATATTACTCTTGGGATTAAGGTCCCACATCACCTCATAGATTTATTTCTCATCAATAATTTCTTCAATGGGTGAATTTTCCTTATTGGGAACAATAATCAGATCTGCTTCTTTAAACTCATCATTCCCCTTAAAATAATCCTCAATCATACAAGTATTATTCCCTACAAGAAGAAATTTGAAATCCAACTCATAGTTCCCAACAACCATGTCCCTATCATTCAAGTGGGTACCATCCTACAATTATATATTAGGTCTGATGAGGAGCTATTTCTCCCAGATTCATGAATGAAAATAATATGTATTCTTATAAACATCCAAAAGAAACATTATTATCGATTTCACACTAACCGGACATTATTTTATCATGATTATATATGCCAAAATTTTCTTATTGTTACAGTGTTACTAAAATAAAATTTCATTTCAACACTCCTCTATGCTGAATTCTAGTCTGTCAATCTCCTTATATACTATTTCCATATTGATTAATTGAGGGGTTACTCACTGAACCACAATTAGAGGATATTTTATATGCCTCTCAATATGTTAAGTGTCTCGAACCATACATCTCCTTATATGGGAATATTTCATGAGTCATATACAACCTGATGATAACCTGGGTTATAGGTCTATAGAAGGGATTAGGGAAAACGTTCATAGATCCCCTCCCTGGAAGATAAAGAGACCAATAAAGGTGTGTGATTAGACAATTCTATGAAATTTTTTCATGTTATAAAATCATGCATATTGTCATGATAGAAGTCAATGTTGGTATAATTAGATATAGGAATATTATTTTTCCAAACAATTTTTTTTGGATAGTCATTTTTTAATTAGATGATGTTTTAAGACTTAGATTAAACAAATTTGATCAGAAAAAATTTTGTGTGTCATATTTTTTTCAACCATATGAAATTTTTTCAATCGTAATAACCCTTTTCCATCAAATGAACTTTTTTTGACGAAGTAAATTAAATGAAATTTTATCAATCTAATGAAATTTCATCCATTAGATGAATATTAAAAATGGACAGAGATCATAAAAAGTTCATATAGACTCAAAATTTGGAGGACTATATAATGGCGATGTTACAAAGTTTATTTTGAATATTTACATGGTGAATTTTAAAATCTGAAATTTGAAGGTATATAAGGATCATGTTGGATGAAGTAAAAAATTTATGTAAAAAAGTTTTATTAAAAATATGTACAATGTCCAAGTTAAAAAGTTGAAGTTTCTATCATATGTAGTTGATGAAAATAAAAATGGTTGAATTAATAGCATAATAAACATATAAATTTCACAATGGATGAATAATGAAATTAATATAGGATAGGAAAAAACTAATGAAATGTGAAAACAGACATTGAAAGTGAATAATTGATGAAATGTGAAAATTGATATAGATAGTAAAATATGTTTGAACTATTGAAAAAGTATAGAATTTGAAAAATATATATGAATAGTGAAAATGGACATAAAGAGTGTCAAATAGATGAATAGTGAGACAAATTTTTTTACAAAAAATGTATATTGAAATGGACATAGAAAGAGAATAATGGATGAATAATGAAAATTTACACAAAATGTTAGAAATAGACGAATATTGAAAATAATTTTTTATAGTGAAATACAAATAAATAGTAAAAAATATTGAAAATGGAAAATAGATTAATAGTTAAAAATGGATGTAGAAAGTGAGAAATAGATGAACAGTTAAAAAATACATAGAATGTGAAGAATTGATGAATAGTTAAAATGGATGTTGGAAGTTAAAAATGGATGAATAATAGAATTAGATATAAAAAGAGAAAAATAGATAAAGAGATATTTCACCCCATGGAATGAATAGTACATAGAAAAATTATTCTCCAAACAAAATTATTAGAAATATTGAAGATTCTTCTTAATGGAATTATTATGAGTGTTTTAATAATTTCCCCAAAAAATAATTTATGAAGGATTTAAAATGTTTCTTAATGTTTTGTTTATGGAAATTAAAATAAATATTGGTGACGTCAAATTTGTAATAATCTTCCCAAATATTATAGAGGGATGGAAAAGAATCCAATGGAATTGAGTTTAGCATGAGTGTTAAAATTTAAATTTCAGTGAGTGGGAAAATATATTTTGTTACCAACAATTTATTTTTCAAGTGATCACATATCAAGGGGATTCATGTACAACCATACAAAAAACAGTTCACTAACAAGATATAAAATAATAAAGAATTTTTTTTGAGAAATGATTTTCCAACATAAAACATTTTCTTTTAGGAGAGGATTTTTGAGATGGATATTTGGGTAAAATTACTAAACATATGTTTCAATCAAAATCATCAGATAGATGCAATGTTTAGATAATTACAAGAATAGTTTTTAATCATAAATACGAGTTTGAGTTTTCATTAAAAGTTAGAACATTGATTTCATTAATTGGATAGAATACATGATAGAAAATGGTGAAATATCATTGAGTAAAATAATATAAAAGTTCACTAGATAGAGAAAATTGGTTGGGCTTTCTAGATGAACATTATTAGAACAGTTTTAATTAGTAAAATGTTTCGTGTTGCCTTAGTTTTGTAATAAATTATATATAAACTGGTAGGATTCTATATAATCATACCTATCAATAGATAAGAGTATAACAAGAGTTGGATTAATTTTCTATTCTTTTACATATAATTGTGAAGTTATAGGGACCCATGAGATGAGCCATGGAAAAGATATTGTTTTTCACACTAAGGCTGAGCCTTTTAATCTTATATACATTTTATAGATTCTTATAGTTTCTTGCTTGTGATATTTTTTTAAAATTTGATAAGGAAAATAACTCTTATAATTTATATATGATTAAACTTATAAAGATTTAATTTTTAAAAAATACAACAACTGATTCAACCCCTCCTTCTTAGTGTTTCAAAAATCATAAGGAATATCAATGGTAATTACATTTGGTGTCATGAAAACACTATTTTTTTCCTTTATGAAAAATGAATTATGTTTTTTGAGTATACTTATTGATTTTATGGATTTCATTAAAAACATCCTTATGTATTCTGAGTCTATGAAAAATCACACATATCACCTATGTACTACTTTGATCTATTTTGGAACTTGTACAAGTGTTAGTCGAGGGAATATGAGGTGTATTTCTTTCAGAATGTTTCCTCTCATCGACAATTAGTGGTAGAACTTTAAAATAACAAGGGTGTTATTTCATGGTTATCCTGGAAAAATGTTGTATAGTTTGGGAGTTTCCTTGGACTCAAAAGTTATTATGGGATGCTCATGCTAGATTTCTCTAGGATTACCATTCTTGTGATATCCTTGAAAAGGAGGAATTATGTTATCATATTACCTAACTCACACAGGAAACCATTCCAATATTTTAATGAGAATTTGATCAATTAAAATATTTAATATTTTCTTGATGAATGATTTTTGTATGAGTTTTTTTGTAAAGCCTTAATACTTTTCTTGGTTTATGTTCTAAGGTTTCATGGAGTAATTATCTTCTATGGGTCTTGATTATTATGACCCCATTAACAAACCTATCACCCACATGATCTTGATCTTTACTTTTTCATGTTATCTTTGAGGTTATGGAAACACGATCCTATCAATGAGCACTTTTAAACAATTATAGGACACAATAATTTGAGATATTTATCTTCCCTAAATAATTTAAATGTTGGAATCTTTTTTTGGATAGAATGTTTATTGAATTATAACATTAACATTTTTTTACACCCTTGGAAAAGGTAATTACATTGAATTTGTGTTGATTTGGAAGTCATTTTACGATGTTATTCACAAGACAAGCAATGTTTGGAGTGAAGTGGAGGATATTAAAATAGTGAAAGTTTTTATAGAGGATGTTAATTGTAGAGGATGTCTCCATAAAATGAGAGTTTGGTTATATTTTTTATATCAATAAAAAGATTAATATATGGGATTTATAATAATATGTATATATGGATTATTTTATTTATAGATATGTCTCTAAGGTATGGTCTATGGATAATCATCATCGAGTATTTATTTGGGGAATATCTTTATTCCCTATGAGATGCATGAGGTGTAAATTTATGATTTCCATAGGTTTCCATTGGTATAAAATCCTTATGTGGAGAATAAGTATCATTCATCGAATTACAACTTTTAGTGAAGATGGATGAATAAATAAATTGTGGATTTCTTATCGAATTGTTTTTTCTACAAAATGGTGATGGTTTAACATCTTGTCTTAGACAGGTTGATCTAACCATAATATTTCCAATGATGGATTTTGGAGGTCATATTAATGGATTTCATAATAGTTTTTCCTAAAACTCAGTGTGAGGAACCAGTTTTAAACATTATATATTCTATTGAATTAAAACAGGAATCTACTTTCTTACATTCCAAATGATTTTTTTAGTTTAGAGGATTAGTGAATTTGGATATAAATCCTACATAAAAAAACCATATTTTATAAAGTTCATAGTTATGGTCAGTATTATTTTTTTCCTACGAAATAAACAATTTACAACTAGATTTATTTAAATATAAAATCTTCATGAATTTAGACTTGACTTCATTCATTACCATATCCATCCTTATACCCTGTGATGTTTTAAATTTGGGGTGAGGAAAAATCTCACTAAGTGATATATAATAAATAAATCAATTAATCTAATAAAAATTGTTAAAACCCCTTAAATAATTACTAGTATAATTTTAATCTTTGAGCTTATGAAATAAATCATTTCCACATAAAAAAATATACACTTATTTCTTAGAGTAATTTTTTTAATCCCATAGATAGAATAGAAATTTTTTTAGGAAACATGGTGTAATCATCATAGTTACAATTTAAATAACCATCATAGTTCTACCTACATTAACATAAACATTATATTTCCATAATCTCTTAATAAAAACCTAATTGGTTAACTCAATCGCATTACACAATGAATTTTAGATCTATAATGGGATCACATAAACGTGGTTTATAATGGAACCATCCATAACCATAAAAAATTCCCCCAAAGCATAACATAATCATAAGACACAAACTCGTTAAATATTCAAAATATTTTTTCCACCCATAAAAAAAAATTTAGATATTAAAATATAATTTCCCTTTAAAGTACCATTTTCATATTATAATTCTCCCAGAATAAGGTAAGGATGGTTTTTCATTAAATAAAACATGATATATTATAAGATAACCCATACATAAAATGATGTTTACTATGAGGTAAAAACCATCATCTCCATATACATTTGAATATTTCATTCCTATCATAACATTATTAATATGCGTCAAAAGAAATCGGTTTCCTGAAAATACCTTCTAAATTATAAAAATCCATCAAGAGAAAGAGTTACGATGGCGTGATTACAAAAATTCCGGTAGTTAAGTATATGTAACATTAAAGGTTGATTGCGTTAATTAGTGAAAATACCATTAAATGATCATTAATAACATTATTGAGGGAATATACTTTTTTCCTTTTGAAATAGCTTATTAAAAAAACTTGTTAATTAAAAAGGAAGCCATTTTATTTGATAATAACCTTGTAAAATTGAATAGTAATCATAAAATAAAATATTAGTTATGACTACGGGAAATTATGTTCATGTTGTATAATTTAAAAACATTCTTTCCATACTATTGAAATAAAATTTCAGAAAATTCCTCATTCTGAAAACAAAAAAAAATATTCCCGACAAAAAAGTTTGTGAAAAGAAAAAAATGTGTACAAATAACTTTAAACAATAAAAGGAGAATAGTAAAAAAATTATTTGAAATATTTTTAGAAAACAAGGATGTGGATGAAAAATATAGTTTTAAGGGAAACTTTAAATTCTTATATAATAAAGTCCCTTACCTTGAGTCTAACTCGTCCCATGTGTTCTTTATCTTCATATTCATTGAAAACTATCCTTTAATTAACACTGTATTTACTATAATGTTGGTATGATGCCTAAAAAAATACCTCAAGAATATTTTGAGGAAATTTGGACATACATTTGAGTAGTAATTGTCCAAACCAAATGGGGTCTGATGTGTTAAGAAAAGGGAATAAGATATTACTTTTCATAAGAGAGGGGAGGTGTACTAATGGAACGTAAAAAAATATTAAATTAAGATAAAAAAAATTTATATTTAAAATTTCTGAAAACTATTTTATTTAAAATATAGGATGAGTATCGATTGAAATAATAACATCAAATAAAAATAGACTAGTTATAATCACATTATTACCCTAATATATTTGTTTTAACAATACATTAGTTCCTTTCACACTTACCATGAAACAAATATTTTTACTCTTTATAGGACACAATATTAACTATAAATGGAAAATAATCCTATAAATTAACCTCAATTAATATTAAAAACCATTATATAATCACTTAGACAAATCTTTTATTTTTGGGAATTTTATATCGTGTAATGCAATATTATTTATTATAATATATCATTAATGTTAATTTTTATAACTATTCATTATATTGACTATAATAACATCAATAATATAAGTAAAATTAAAAATAATTATTTTAGTATATCCCTAAAATTTCATGATCATATATTAAATTAATTGATAACATTAATTATGTAAAATTATATATCTTTTAATAATTTTAATATCTTTTATTTAATTTTTCAATTAATTTAATTATTACTATGTTAGATTCATGTAATTATTGAAGATCATAATTTTTCTACTTAAAATTAAATATAAAATACCATGGGAAATATAAATACTTTAGATTTAAAATATATGTTTCTTCCTTAATTTTTAATCTAGTTTAATCTAGAAAAAATAAAATAGTTATTAAAAACAAGAATGTGCCATTATTGACTTTTCAATAAATAAAATAATATTTTGTTTATAATAAAACCCAAATGTCCAAAAATTAACATATAACCAAATCCTATATGATTATTAATGAAATTAACTCATAAAATAAACTTATGGAATGTGTTACAATGATTTTTAATTCATATCCATCTATTTCTAACTTTAATTATCCGGTAAAAATTTTCTAGCTGTAACATAAATTACTAAAGTTAGTATTAATATTTGTGAAAAATATAGGGGAATTAATTACCAAATTTTGATCCAATAATTTAAAATAGAGAGTAATTTTTCAAAAATTGAATATCAATAATAAATTTTAATTTAAAATTAAATTGGAAAACCTGATGAAAAACACGTTATTAAAAAATGAATTTTCAAATACAAATTTTTTAATACTAAATAAAATTTTAAAATCTCTATAAAAACCATAATTAGATTAATATAAATAATATAGACTAATTAAATTTTAAAAAATTTCAAAAATAATATTTTACTTTGTAAATAGCCAAAAATAAAATATACTTTTTAATAATAATTAGTATTTTCACTATTCATTATAGAATAAATATTTTTAGAATATTCTAAAAAATTCCTCTTAATATTATTTTAAAATTATGAGTTCAAAAAAGAAATAATTTTTTTCAAATCCATTTTCCAAAATTCATTAAAATATATTTATAATATTCACTCATAAAAAAAATGAAAAATAATTTTTGATGAAAAATTATTATTTTTTAATTAACTATAATAAAAATTTATTTCTTATTAAAAAATAATTAATTAATACATTAAAAATGGTTAAGACCATTAATAAATTTATAATGTTGTTAATAAAATTAATTTCCACCTATTTAATGACTATTTAATATCAATCACATTAATATTATAATAATAAAAATCTATTGTTTGTTTAGGATTGCTAATTCATATCTTTTTGGCCATTGATCACCGTATTTTTTTTAAAAAATATCAGGATATTATATTCTCACCACCTTTATGATATTTTATCATTTCAATTTGAAAATTATTTTTATAGAGACACGTTCTTTAAATACATTGATATCACTTTAGAATTGATGTATATTTACTACAACATAAAAGAAAACCATGAAAGGACCGTATAGGTATAGTGTCTTTAGAAACTGGGAATCATAAACAACTTATTCATAAATCGTCTAAATTGTCTCTCGTATATTTACATATATCTAGAATACTTTTTGTCATATCATACATAATACACTTTCTCATGTCCTAGGGGAACGGAAAACATATAAAAAGGTGAGATAAAATGCTCAATAAGGGTAAACAAATGAAATAAAAAGCATATCATATTAATAAGAACATAACATTTGAAAATATTTTCCTGTATATAAAATATCACAATATCATATCACGAGATAAAATATAAAAGTGAAGTGTAATCCCAATAGTCATAACATAAGATATTATATTTTGTGGCATACACACATAAGCATAAAAAATCATTTCATATTAGTCAAGGCACTTCTCCAAGACCATCATAGCAGACTAAGTCCATTAGGGAACCATGTTGTCTCCGCATTCCAGCCATGTATCACCAAATCATATTAACATGTTCATCTGTCAATGTCGATGTCATGAGAAGTAAATTTTTAACCAATGCATTTGAGGTTGATATAGGTCCCACCCATCTTATAAGAAAACCATTCTTATGTGTGCCAAAAAAACATAGAAACAATATCTATAGCATAACCCATGAAATCAAATGGGTTTCTTAAACATTATACCATCATAATTGATATAAAACTAATGGATTTCAAAAATAAAAGTCCATAATAAATACAATCAAATCATAGTAATTATAGGCATAGAAACATAAACCTATATAATATTTGATGGAAAATAATTTTGATAAAACCTTGATCTTTATTCCTGATGAAAATAACATTTCTTCTTTGAAAAAATTTTATATTCTCAAAATTTATTGAAATTTTAAAATAAAATAATTGAGTGGAAAATAAACTTTTAAACTAGTAGAGGAATCTTCATGGAAATAAAGAGTTATGAGGATGTAATAACTAGTTTATGCTGTTTAAGTTAAAGAAAAATTTTTCTTGTACTTTTTTTAGAAAAGTCAAATAGTAGCTCGTGTGGTAAACAAAAAAAATATTCCTTCCATACCATGTAATAATTTCCAAAATGGGTAAAAATGTATTTAAAAATACATATAATAGTATTTCACATTTTATGATAATATGTTTTCGAAAAAATTGATATAGATGATAAATATAATCCCATTAAATATTTAGGAATAAAAAATCCCAGAAGAAATGAGATTGGAAAAGTTATCCCTTACCTTTGGACCCATATGCTTCGTATGTATCTGAACCTCTAGTATAATGATTAAAATAATGTTACTGTTTTATTCCAGAATAATACTCATTTTTATGATAACATTTTTTATCATATTTTAATCTCTTTGATAGTAACATTTCACTGTTACTTGTTATTCAGGTATTAACTGATTTATGTTCTTATGTATGTGTTATCGAAAAAGATATTATTACTATTTTTAGGTTATAGTTAAAAAATTTAAATCATGGTATTATTATAATATATATCATATTTATTCACTCATTTTATTCATATAGTCATGGTTTAATGAAGATTATGTAGAGCGGATCAAATCACACCGTGGAGATGGTAAGTCGTACGTATTCATGAGAAACAAATAATTCCCATAATTATTTAATGGTTTTGAAGTGGATGGTGTACAATATCTCATAATTAGTATCATGTTATAATAATAATATATAGTTATTATTTCCACCATTATACCGATCCATGTAAGGTGGGGGTGAAAAACAGATTACACCACGGTGTGGAGATGGTAAGCCGTACGTACACAAGTGCGGTGATTTTGTTTTTTATAGGATGGATAGAAGGTGAAATAGGGTTGTCCCATATTTATAATAACATTTAATTATATTAGTGATACTTTTTTATTACATATAATGAAACAACTAAATAACAGGAAGTAGAAGAAGAAATCAATTTTAAAGAATTGGTAGAATAGAATACCTCTTCCTCGACTTGCCTCCATTAAATTTTATCTTAGGGAACTAGAGTTAGTTTTTTGAGAAGACCAGAACCTCTATAATGTAAGTATAAAAGTTTAGAAGAGAAATTTTTAGGGTTTGGCGAATCATGAAGGCTCAAAATGGAGTGAATATGAGATGAAGGAGGTTCCCTTTTATAAGAGAGTAGATGGCTACTATAGGAAACTATTAAAATATTAATTTATTATAAATTTAATTTCAACTAAAAATGATCCAAAAATTATTTAATTTGAATCTATATTATTTATTTTTGAATAAAAATCATCCAATAATTTTTAGGCAAGTTTTGAATATTTTTAATCCTTATCTTTTTGGTTTAACCCTCTTTTATGCTTTTTAATCTTACAATGATATCATGTTGTTTACACATTATGGGTTAGTGTAATTACCATATCATGTCAAATGACCCAAAAAAAGAGTTATTTATGAAATATTTGATATTATATTAACCATTTGGATGAAGCTTAGTTTTTTAATAATTTAATATCATTTACATAACTATTTGATGTTTTAAGTTATGAATTATGTCAATTTTGGACAGTATTCATACTTGACTTTTTTAAAATATTCATAACAATAATATTCCTTCTAAACTAAGGCATTAGCTCAAATATAATATGTAAATATCATCCGGAAAATTCCAGGATGACATCAAAATAACCATTTTTTTAATATTGATAAATTCATTTATTTGGATCTTTCATGAATGAGGTAATCACTATATCATAATTGTTTCATAAATAAATATATTTATCTAATGTCTAAAAATAATAAAAACAAAAACCATGATGAAAGAAATCTTTTTATATTTTTAATAACTATTTAATATATGTATATCAGTTATATAACCATATATTAAAATCGATTTAGTAAAAGATATGTGGTTAGGTTATAATTATCTTTACTTTAAATTATTTTTGATAAAATATCATTTTCAAATCCACATGAATACTTGGGGTCCCTCAATCGACCCATGGTTTCCAATGGTCAGAAATATCTCATCCATTAGGATTATGATACGTTTTAGGGTAGTTTTATATTATTAAATTATTATTTGTTTACCTTATTTACCAGATTTACCATTTATCCAAGGTAAATAAAATAATTACTGATGTTACTATTCATAATGTTGAAAAAGGTACCTATTCAAAAAACTTGGACATTATGATTCCAAATATGAAATAAATTTTTCAAAATTCAAATCACTGATGTTTATTAATTAATTTAAAATTATTCCCATTGTTGAAATGGGAAAAAATGGGTTTTAAAATTTAAAACATTGCAAAAGAATGAAATGTTTTTCCCTATGAATTGAATGTAACATTAATTATAAGGAAATACATTATTTTAAATCATAAAAATATATTCTATTTGTACATTAAAGCAATTTAATATTATAATTTAACCATATAAATTATCTATGTGAAAAAAGTTGTTTTTAATTAAAATTTAGCGTATTTTTACTAATTATTAAAAAAAAGAAATCCAAAAAATTTCATAAATTTATCCGAAGTAATTTTTTATTTCCCGATTAAAAATAACAGGTTTATGTTTTTATATATAAATTATCAATGTGGCAAAATCATAATTTAAAATGGGTTCTCCATTCAAAGGTGTAAAATTAACCTTAAAAATTAGGTTTTTATACATAAAATAGGGTTTTTTTCATACCCTGTGACTAAAATAACCATTGTATGAGTATCAAAAATATTTTATTAAGTATATAACACATATATATCATTAATTTAATTACCAAATTTAATTCACTCAAAAAATATCTAATTGATATATATTTTTCATAAATAATTAATAGCTAATGAATTCATAATGCATTTTCATAAGTGAATTATAATTATTCCCTCTAACCAAATAGCTAGGTTATAATTGTAATTTTACATTAAGGTCAAATCATGGTTTTTTTAAACTCATAATTTCATGCAATGAAAGCTATTAAAGAATAAAAATTATTTAAAGAAAATATTTCACAAAACATCTGGGTGTTACATTCTATCCCCCTTAAAATGAATTTCTCCCTCGAAATTCGTCACATAGAAATGAACAGGTGAGGATACCTCTCCCTAATGAAATCCTTATGTTCCCTTGAATCTTCTTATAATTGTTTGTTACTCCATAAAACTTTAAGTAATCAATTGGTTATATTTCATAGAACTTTTTTGCTATGATCCAGAATCTCTATCGGTTGTTCTTTTTAAGAATGATCTTTCTCTAGCGGTATGACTTCTGAGCTAAGTACATGTGAAGGATTGGGTATGTACTTTCTTAGGAGAGATTCATGGAACACATCATGAAGTTTCTAGAGATTTGGTGGAAGCACCAATCATTAATCTACATTCTCAACATGATCTAGTATTTCAAAATGACTGATATATATAGGGCTCTACATTTCCTTTTTCCCAAATCTGATTACCCTCTTCCAGGGAGATATTTGTAAGAAATACTTATCACCAGTTCAGACTCTAGGTCTTTTCTTTTGTTGTCATCATACCTTTTTTGTCGACTCTGAGCAACTCTTATGTGTTCTTGAATAGATCTGACCTTATCTGCCACTTCATCAACACGATAAGGTCCTAATAGATTTATTTCTGCAACTTCATCCCCAAAAGTTATAGTTCTAAACTTATTTCTATAGAGGGATTCATAAGGATCCATCTGAATACTGGAGTGAAAGCTATTATTTTAAGAAAATTCCACCAATGGTAGGTGTTTATCCCAAACACTATTGAAATCCATAGAGAAAGCTGTCAACATGTCTTCGAGAGTTTATATTTTCCACTCAGACTGACCATCTCTCTGAGGATCGTAAACAGTGTAGAAACATAACACTGTATCCTGAAAATGCTAAAGAATTTTCCAAAACATCAAGGTAAACCTCAGATCCTGATCAGACATAATGGAATGTGCTACTACATGCAATCTTACCACATCCATTAAATATATCTTATTATGATGATCAAGAATGAAATTCTCTCTAATAGTAATGAAGTGTGTCAACCTTGTAATATGATCAACTATAACCTAGATAGTATAATTTCCATTGAATGTTTTGGGAAGTCTAATGAAAAAGTAAATAGTGATGTTATCCCATTTCAATTAAGGTATGGGTAATGGTTGTAACATCCCCTTATAATTTTCTCTTTCAACCTTAACTTGCTAACAAACCAAGTATCAAGAGACATATTCAGTGGAATCTCTTTTCATGCCATCCCACAAGAAGTACTCTTTCATGTCCCTTTACATCATTGTGCATCTAGAGTGAATAGAGAATGAATAACAATGATCATCATCCAATAGACCCTTCTTTATTTTTGGTATGGGAGGAACACAAACCCAGTTCTTGAACCTTACTATTTCATCACAATAAAGGTTGAATTTTAGAACATTTGTCACCTTCTTTTGTAACTCTACATATTCATTATGTGCCTTTTTAATCTTCACTTGTATAGATGGTTGAATATGTATTTGAGAAAGATAATATTTCTCCCATTCCATTAAAATTTCAAGATCCATCCTTTTTAAGTACAAAAAAATCGGTTCTTTCATGATCCACATCATGGATAAGCTAACATAGTCTTTTCGACTAAAAGAGTCTTCCACCTTATTCACATTCCCTGGCTGGTAATGTATTGATCAGTCATAATCATTAATCAACTCCATCCATCTTCATTGGCACATATTCATCTCCTTTTGATTGAAAATATACTTTAAAAATTTATGATCTGTATTAATATCACACCTTTCACTATAAAGATAACACCACCATATTTTTAATGAAAGGATTATCGTAGATAACTCCAAAACATGAATTGAATAAATTTGATCATGGATTTTCGACTGTCATGAGGCATAAGCTATCACCATATCATTTTTCATGAGAACCCACTCATCCCCTTTTTGGATTCATCACTATAGACCACAAACCTTTCTCTACTAGAAGGCAGTGTGAAAATAGTTGCACTGTCTAACATTCCTTTTAGATCTTTGAAATTCTCTTCAAATTCTTCTATCCAAACTAACATAACTCCTTTCCGAGTCAACATGGTGAGTGAATTAGATAATAGTGGAAAATAATTCACAAAAGGTCGACAATATCCATCCAAACCAAGAAATCATTGAATCTCAGTTACTGTTGTTGGTATCGACCATTTTTCAATATAATTTGTTTTGATGGATCCATAGATATCCCATATCTGGAGATTCTGTGACCTAGAAATGAAACTTTTTGAATCCACAATTCACACTGGGTAAGTTTGGCATAAATATTCTCCTTTCCTAGGGTCTTCAGTACAATTATCAAGTGATATTAATGTTCTTACTTGCTCTTTGAATAGATAATAATTTCATCTATAAACACTACAACAAACTAGTCATGATATTCTTTAATGACTACATTGACAAGATCTATTAATATAGCAGGGGAATTAGTAAGACCAAAAAGAGTCACTATAAATTCATAGTGTCCAAACCATGTACGGATTGTCTTCTTTGGTATATCCTCAATTTTTACCCTTAATTGATGATACCCTGAAATAATATCAATCTTACAAAATTATTGAGCTCCACATAGTTAGTAAATAATTCATCAATGAACGGTGGGGGATATTTTTTTTTTGATAGTTATCTTGTTAAGTTCTCGATAATCAATGTTGAGTCTCATTGATCCATTTTTTTTCATAACTAACAGAACATGTGATCCACAAGGTGACACATTAAGGTATATGAATCCATTATCAATATTCTCCTAGACTTTCTTATTCACTTCTCATAACTCAATTGGGTCTATTCTATAAGGTGTATTTGAAATAGGCATATCACCCAATATGAGTTCTATTGAAAAATCAACTTCATTATTTGGTGGAAGACCATGAAATTCCACTAGAAATTAATCATAAAAATCCCGTACAATGGGTATATTCCTAATTGTGAGTTTCTACTCAACAATTTTAGATAAATAACTTTCATTTATGGGAATCAAGACCCATAAGACGGAAGAAATTTCTACTAGAAGGTTGTATTCATCCTTGCTTCAATAGATGATCATAGATAGATATGGAATATGAAATGTGACTTCCCTTCTTTGGAAATTGATATGAACTCCATATTATGAAATCCAATCCATGCCAAGAATAAAATTAAATGACACTATTGGAAGGATTACATGATTTATAGGAAGTACTTTCCAACAAAATTCCAATGGAGAATAATTGTAAACTTTTTATGTGACCGTTGTTCCCTTAGGAGTTGTCACAAGTGACTCAACATATAATTGTTGAGGTAATACAGTGATACCCTTAGAAAATTATTTATAAATATAGGATTGGGGGATATATAATTAAATAAAACATTTTCTACTTTATAGTGGATGGTAACGGTAACTTTTACCACATTATTATCCTACTCCAAATCACCGGTAATAATTGCATGTGAATTTCCATTTTCATTGGCCTGAAGTGTTTTTTGACGTCAATCGTCATCAATAACCCTTGGATTAGGGAATTTATTGGCATAATGCCTCATTTTCTTTCACTTGTAACATTAAAGTGTAGGTGGTGCATTTTATGTAGCCTTTTCTTTGTTCGCATCATTAGACATATTTTCCCATCACTTCATCACTCAATTGCATGATGACCTACTTTTTATCACTTAAAACATTTACTAGTCCCATCAAGATAATTACCTAAATGTTTCTTTCAACACTTTGATATTAAGGGAAATCTCACCTTCTTTTCAATGTGGTCTTTATATTTTCCTTTGATTACCATTTTTCTCTTCATATCAAACCCATATGATTGATGGGTTACTCCAATCTCCATCTCAACCCTGAGAGAACATCAAAAACTTTCCTCATATATATTCATTTCACTTATGGATAATTCCTTTTAGAGACTTGGTTTTAAGACACTAAAGAATCAATCAATCTTATACTCAGGTTGCATAATAATTCCATAAGATTACCTAGCAAGTCAAGAAAAAATTTCATTATAGTTACTAATGAATTCATCATCATTTTGTATGTTCAAGGAACTGCTCCTCCATATTTTATCGGAGAATAAAAGGAATGCACTTATTTATAAATAAGTTTTTTATCTCTTCCAATTATATAGACTCAATTTCATCTCTTTGACTCATATTCTTGATTAGATTACAACATTGATCACCTTCACCTGCCAAATAAAATACTGCTAAGATAACATTATCTTGTTCAGAACATTATAGAACTAAAAATTTCTTTTCAATGGAACTGATCCATTGTTTAGCCACTAATCGATCAGAATACCCACTGAATGAAGGTGGACACTACCTCATGAAGGATTTAATAGAATGTTTCTCCCACCTTTGTCATTTGGATGTCTGGAATTATTCATAACTTGATAATGATTTTTGAGCATGGCTTCAAGATTTTTCATTCCATCTCCCACACCATTTAGTTGCTATAGGGGGAAATCATTGCATTGTCCTTTGTATTCAGAATTAACACGTATCCTTTGGGTTCCTTCCATTGACTAAAAACAAGATGTATAGTGTGAGAAACACTAATCATAACCATAATACAACATATTAATGAATAAAATTTCTATTCTGGACACTTTAGGTTTTATAATTGGTTATCCATAGTCATTTTCTAAAACTCTATAATTGTATCTTATACTCAGAAATATCCTTAAGGCTTTGTCATCCTAGTTTCCAGTGGTTAACTATACCATTCCTCTAATAAAAACTATAAGGACACATTATTTACATACATTGATATAATTTTAGAATTTAAGTATATTTAAAACAACATATAAAAAAACCATGATAGGACCATATAGGTATAGTTTCTTTAGAAATTGGGAAACATAAACAACAGGTTCATAAAACATCTACATTGTCTCCCATTTATTTCATCATATATAGAATTATTTTTGGCATATTATACTTAATACCATTCTTTATGTCCTAGGTAAAATAATCATATAAAATGGTTTTCTCAAATGATTAGTAAGGGTAAAAAAATGAAAGAACAATCATATCATATTCATAAGAACATTACATTTGAAAATCTCATCCTGCATATAAAAGATCACAATATCATATCCTTGGATAAATCATTAAAGGCTAGTGTAATCCCAATATTCATAACACAAGACAAGAAATTTTGTGGCATACATGAAGAGTATATAAAATCATTTCATATTAGTCAAGGATCATTTCCAAGACCACCTTAGCGGACAAAGTCCATTACTGTACTGAGTTTTTTCCTCGTTCTAGCCCAATATCACTGAACTAGACCAACTTATGATTCCATCCATGTCTATATCATGAGATATATATCTTTACCCAATGCATTTGAGGGAGATATAGGTTCTACCCATCTCATAATCAATCAATTATTATGTGTGCCCAAAAACATAAAAACATTCACTATAACATAACCCATGAAATCAAATGGGTTTCTTAAACACCATTCCATCACAATTGATATAAAACAAATGTGTTTCCTAAATAAAATTCAATAATAAACACAATAAAATCATAGTAATAATCACAATAGAAACGTAAACTAATATAATCATAGATGGAAAATAATTTTTATAAAACACTTGAGCTTCATTCTGGAGGAAAATATCTTTTCTTATTTAGAAACATTTTTCTCTCAAAATGTCGTGAAATTTTAAAAGAAAATAATTGAGTTGAAAATATATTTGTAAACTTGTATAGAATTTTTCTTGGAAATATGACATTAAAAATACGTAAAAACTCACTCACTCTTTATAAGATAAAAAACACTATCCTCATACTTTTTTACAGAAAAGTCAAAAAGTACCTCATATGGTAAAAAGAAGAAAGCTTCTTTCTAAACCACGTAGTAAAAGTCAAAATGGGTAAAAATGACTTTAAAAATACATTGAATAATAGTACACGGTGTATATGAATAGTATATTTTTTTGAAGACATGGATATGGATGATAAATATATCTCTAATAAATACATACAAATAAACAATCTCAGATAAAACGAGATTGAAAAATTTATACCCTACCTTATTTTTGATATGATTCGTATTTATCCGAACCTCCAGTATAATAATTTAAATAATGTTACTAATTTATTAAAAAATAATAATAATTTTTATGATAACATTTATGATCATATTTTCATCTATTTGTTAGTATTATTTCATTGTTTCTGGTTATTCTGGTATTATCTGCTTTATGTTCTTATATATGTTTTTTCAGATAAGTTATTATTCCTATTTTTAAGTTATAATTATATAATTTACAGCATGGTTTTCATATAATATATATCATAATTATTAATTCAATTCATTTATATAATCATAGATTTATGATGATTATGTAGAACAAATCACATCATACCGTGGAGATGATAAGCCATACATATGCATGAGCGATGATATCATTCCAATAATTATGGAATGGTATTGAAGTGGATTGTTTATAGTATCTTATAATTAATATCATGTTATAATAAACATATAGAGTAATTATTTACACCATTATACCCATCCATGTAAGGTGGTAGTGAAAACAGATTACACCATGGCGTGGAGACTGTAATCCATATATCACGACCCCCTCCCCACAAAGTGTACCCCTCCAGGGCCGGAAAAGTGAGAAGAGAGAGAATGACCGTCTGAGTCCCTCCTCCAGTAGGCCCCGGGTTAGTGACTAGCACTGAGGGTATAATAAACACACAAATGGGAGGCATTACCCTCTAAGAGAACACATGAAGAAGAGAGAGATAGAATGGACTCCAATCAACTCCAACTCAGAACTGAAATATAAAAGAAATCCAAGTACATATATTAAATGTCATGCAAAAGTACTACAACTGAAAGGGGAAACTAAAAGTACCCCCAAAAAAGTAAAACGACAGTGACCACAAGCACAAACAGCTCCTCCTCCAACCACAAGCTAGTAGTAACCAGCTTGATCTCCAACCTCCTCCAAGTGACCTAAAAAACAGTTTTTATGTACATAGGGTGAGTATAACAGTATACTCAGTAGGATCCTCCCCAAGCCTCTTGTGCAAAAGTAAAGAATGCAAGCTAAAGCCCAGTGAACAACAAGTGAAACTAACTCGTCACCTAAACATTTATACTAAGTTCCCAACCTCACCATGACTACTATCACCAAGTAACGAATAAAAGAATATATCATATAATAAAGAATATAAAGGTTACCCCACTACTACGTCCCCACTGGTTTTCCGCTTTTCCCCAACTACATACGTCCTGTGCATCTCTCTCAAATGCTTTCCCACGGACACCTGGGCTAAGCTCGACAATCTGCACCTCGTGCACCACAAAGGCTTGCCTGCAGACACCTGGGCGAAGCACCACACCATCCTCTCAACCAAAATTAACCAAGTAAGTTCTGAGAGCCACCACAGCCTGCATAACGTGTATCATACATCGGGTATTATACCTCATGCCATTATAGCCCATACGCCGAGTATGGACCCTCAACCCATCACAACCTATACACGTTACACCTATAGTAGTCCATAGGATACTATATCTAGAATATATGTGTGTGAAATAACCACAATCCATTACATCCCTCTACACACATATATGGGGAAACTAACTGGTGTTCTTGTTGGCACATGTATCTACCAAGAGAAGAGACCAGGGCTAAAGGGGGTAGTCATCCATTCGACCTCCCATCAGAATATTGGGGAAAACACCCCCCAGGGCTCAGAATCCCTGGGGTGTCATTTGCCCTTACTGATAGGGTGGAGTAGCATATAGAAACACAAAAAGTACAGAATATATATATAACTCACATCCACACTATGGGCATTACCTAGTCTTAAGTACAACTGCAGCTAACGTCTCTCAGACTCCAGGCTGCTACTTCTAAGACTAGGTGTCCTATAAGCACACAAACATTTGAATAGATTCATTAGATTACTCCATTCTCATTTTATCAGTTCCACTGTACGTTAATTAATTCTTTAAACGTTAATTAACCATGAAAAATTCCATATTAAACTGAATTGTCATCACATTCAAAATCAACTACTCCTTTTAAGATTCACATCACCATTAAATTCCAGTATCTTCATCCCCGTGGATTATCACCATTTAATCAAACATTCATTTTAGAATTACTTTCCCATATTCCCAGTCATTCTAGAAAGGCATCATATGCTACTAAACCCAAAGGGGGCTCAACACGGTGAGTAGATATACTACCCATCGAGTATTGTCGCCTATAGCAAGAGAATAGACGCATTATCCCTCGAGAGGCTAAACATGGAAAGCACGTGGCATACCCCACATGTCTTCACCTCCATCGGAAGGAGGGTAAGAAATACCAGCTGCTTGAGAAGTGAAGAAAAGTAAAATAGATAAACAACCAAACAAAACCACCAACATCCATCCATCACATTCATCCCATACCATCATCCGGGGTGTCCTCCCCGACACCCACATGCATAAGCTGATGCATCTCGCCACCCTAGGTGTCATCTGCTGCCACAACCACAAGGCCGCCATGCCTCCACATATCTCAACACCCCTACAAGGTCACATCACAACACAAGAAGGAGGAAAACAACAATCACATCAATGGGATCTTGACCCTTTAACAATCAAGAGGGTAACTCAGAACCCTTTAAGAAATTCTCACACATTATGTTATTTAATCCATATTGAATTAGTAGATTTGTTATTCACAGGTTCCAATTACGGAATATCTAATCAGTAAGATATCACAATTAAATAATCATGCTTACTTCCCTAATTTTATTAACCTCAAATTAGAACAACTACAACAATGACAACGACCAGATTCATCTACATGCCTCTTTATCTTTAGCCAATTAGTTAACAATTAATTCTGGCTTTAAATTCATTATCAGTTTCCATCAACATCGAACAACTAATCAAAGAAAACATAGATATCACTATATCTAGCAAAACATGTGGAAAACTGTTATCACGGTACAAAGCAACAACATGCGATCAACCAATTCTTTTAATCCGGTTCAAGTATTTAATTAGGTCAATTTCATTGTGATCCAAAGGGATAAATCACGATAATTCTACAATTGCACATATACAATTAGAGAAGCCATGAATCTCCTACCTTGAAGAGTTATTAATGTTCTTTATCCACACAACGGGTCACAATCCTCCTCTCGTGACAACTGCATCCACCAGAGGATGCCACGGTACGACAGTACCAACCAACCCCAAGAAAAACCCATTAGAATCTTGGAAATTACATGGTATAATATGGAAGGGAGAAACAAGAGAAGATGATCCCCAAAAGAACGACGATAAAACATACCTTATTGGGAAGATTGACCGACACAACTTGGTTTCATACAAAACAGAACAGAACCAATCCTAGGAGTAAATATTGATTATGCAACTCCTACGGGAATGATTGAATGGTTCTCGCGTCTCTTAGCTGAGAACAAAGGGAAAGAATAAGGAAGAATGATATCTAATCCCTTTTTGAATATTTAATGGAGCGAGGGTTTAAGTTTCGGTTAATTCTCCATTAAAAACAGATCACATTAACCCACGCAGTTTGACAAAGTAAATACATTCCAAGCCTTAGGAATAATTAATATAGGATTTATGGCCTTTGAAACGACCTTAAGAGTCCTTAAAACAAGGCTTTAAATGTCTTTCACGTCAAAGGAAATGTCAAAAGGGGAAAAACTGTAGGAATCTGGAAACACTGTTCACCCACCGTTACAATACATGAAACCGATCTGTCAGACCGATCTGTGAAACCGATCTGTCAGACCGATCTGTGAAACCGATCTGTCAGACCGATCTGTGAGACCGGTCTGTCAGACCGATCTGTGAGACCGATCTGTCAGACCGATCGATGAGACCGATCTGTCAGACCGATCCGTGACACCGATCTATCAGACCGATCTGTGAAACCGATCTCTCAGACCAATATGTGAAACCGATCTGTCAGACTGAACTGTGAGACCGATCTCTCAGACCGATCTGTGAGACTGACCTGTCAGACCGATCTGTGACACTAATCTATCAGACCGATCTGTGAGACTGATCTGTGAGACCAATCTGTTGGTCCGATCTGTGAGACCGATCTGTCAGACCGATCTGAGAGACCGATCTGTCAGAACGATCTGTTAGACTGATCTGTGAGACCGATCTGTTACTGTTCATAAAACTGGAAACACTATTCACAGAACTGGAAATTAGCAAAGTGTTGGGGATAAGTCCCCTTGACCTCCCGGAACATCTCCAGCACCAAAATTCACAAAGTAATGGACCGAAGAGGTCTGTTACATTACATTAGATACCTCTAAAAACATTCTCGTCCTTGAGAATTTATAACCAACCTGAGGAAAATAGGGGTCCGAACAACCACCCCGTAAGATACCTCTCAGAGGAAAACCACCCTGAGTTGTTCGAAAGCTGGAACAAAACTACGACATCCGAGAGTATGGGAACAAACAATCCAAATAAAAAAAATTAAATCATAACATCACATCAAAGGTACATAAATTAAACATGAAAGGTCTAACCACAAAGGAAAAATCATTACATGAAAGGAGTTAAACAATAAACAACTCTGGGTACTGAGAACGTATCTGTGACTCGCGCTCCCATGTACTCTCCTCTATGCCACTGTGTCGCCACAAGACATGAACTAAGGGGATATAACACCCACGCAACACCTTCTCTTTGTGGTATTGGATCTCCACAGGTCTCTCCTCGAAGGTTTCATCATCATCAATATCGATCTCTCCCCAATCGATAACATGATATTCATCATGAAGATAATGACGGAGGTGTGATACATGGAAAACATCATGTATCCAACTCATCTGAGTGGGGAGAGATACTCGATACGCCACAGCTCCAACATGGGATAACACCTCGAAGGGCCCAACAAATCGAGGAGAAATCTTACTTCCATGACCAAACCATCGCTGCCCATGACGGGGAGTCACCTTTAGAAACACATTATCCCCAACATTAAACTCTAAGGGTATCCTTCATTGATCATCATATGATTTTTGATGATCTTGCGCTGTCTTCATCCTCTCACGAATCACCTGAACCATATCTGTTATATTCTGCACTAGTTCTGGTCCGAGAATTGCTAACTCTCCGACCCCAGTCCAGCACAATGGAGAACGGCATGGCTAGCCATACAAGGCTTCAAACGGGGCCATACCGATGGTAGAGTGAAAACTATTATTGTAAGTGAACTCTACCAAGGGTAAGTGCTTCATCCATGAACCTCCAAAATCAAGAACACAAGAGCACAACATGTCTTCAAGAGTCTGGATGGTTCACTATGTCTGATCATTCGTTTGAGGATGAAAAGTAGTTCTAAGGCACAGTTGAGAGCCAAAAGCATGCTGGAGACTTCTCCACACCCTAGAGGTAAAATGAAGATCACGATCAGAAATGATCGTCCTAGGTACTCCATGAAGTCTCACTACCTCCTCTAGATATTGCATCGACAAAACTTCCAATGAGCTCGACTCCTTGATCGCTATGAAGTGGGCCGATTTTGTTAAACGATCCACTACCACCCATATAGCATCATGTCCTCCCGGAGCTTGTGGTAAACCTGTAACAAAGTCCATTGAAATGTCCTCCCACTTCCACTAAGGAATCTCTAATTTCTGGAAAAGACCACCAGGAACACGATGTTCAGCCTTCTCCTTCTGGTAGACTAAACATTGAGACACACACTCTGAAACCGCATGCTTCAGCCCCGACCACCAAAAATGACTCCTCAAGGATCGGTACATCTTTGTCACACCAGGATGTACTGCCAAGGGCGAACTATGGAAATCTCGGAGAACCGTCTCGCGCATCGCCAAGGGAACAAAAACCCTGCCAAGATACAACACTCGGTGTTGTTCAACCTCCGACCAACCATCAGGGGCCTCACCACAAACAACTCCATCTCTCCAAACTTCCACCTCTAGATCACCCAACTGATACTCTTCCACCTTATGCATCAGGGATGACTTCACCGTCATCTGGAAAAGACAACCTCTACCCCCAACTTCTCCCATATCAAGATGCAAAGCAGATAGATCTTCCATCACTCTCCAGGAATCACCAGATTCACGGACAACATCATTACGTGACTTTCGGGTC
The DNA here is from genome assembly GCA_963277665.1 of Viscum album. Classification (NCBI taxonomy): domain Eukaryota; kingdom Viridiplantae; phylum Streptophyta; class Magnoliopsida; order Santalales; family Viscaceae; genus Viscum; species Viscum album. The sequence continues at coordinate 616,645,829 of OY728128.1, forward strand.
AGTGCATCAGCTACAACATTCCCTTTTCCAGGCTTATACAATATTTCAAAGTCATATTCCGGCAAGAACTCCATCCACCAACGCTGCCTCAAGTTCATGTCACGTTGGGAGAAAACATACCTCAAACTCTTATGATCGGTGAAAACCACAAAGTGCTCACTAATGAGGTAATGTCTCCACAACTTCAGAGAATACACCACGGATGCCAACTCAAGATCATGGGTGGAATAGTTGTGTTCATGGGGACACAACTGATGAGACCCATAAGAAACAACTGACCTCTTCTACATAAGAACACAGCCTAGCCCCAGATGGGAAGCATCACTAAAAACATCAAACTGGACTCCTTCTGCTGGAAGACAAAGGACTGGAGCACTTACCAACTTCTCTTTTAGATACTCCAAATCTCTCTGACACTGATCAGTCCATATGAACATTAGATTCTTCCTGGTCAATGCTGTCATAGGAGTCACAACTTGGGATAAATTGGCTACAAACCTCCTATAATAGCCTATGAGACCAAGGAAAATTCACAACTCTGACACGGTCTTGGGAGCTGCCCAAGACACCACTACTTCTATCTTTGACGAATCCACAACTACTCACTATTGGGACACAACATGCCCCATGAAACGAACTTCTCGAGCCCAGAACTCACACTTCGACAACTTCCCAAACAACTGATGTTGGCAAAGAACTCCGAAAACGGCTCGTAGATTCTCTACATGCTCCTCCTCAGATAGGGAGTATACAAGGATGTCATCGATGAAAACCACAACAAACTTGTCCAGGAATTCATGGAACACAACATTCATCAACCCCATGAAAACAGCTGGAGCATTCGTCATGCTGAATGGCATTACAACAAACTCATAATGCTCATGACGACAACGGAAAGCAGTCTTCGGGATATCCTCATCCTTTACACGCATCTGATGATATCCTGACCGCAAGTCGATCGTTGAAAACCAACTTGAACCCTTCAGTTGATTGAATAAGTCATCAATCTGTGTGAGAGGATAGTGGTTCTTTATTGTCACTTTGTTTAATCGACGATAATCGACGCCCAACCACAAAATGCCATCAGCCTTTTTCACAAACAAAACTGGTGCACCCCACGGTGATACACTTGGCTGAACAAAACTGCACTGCAACAGACCATCAAGCTGTATACGTAGCTCTCGTAACTCATAAGGGGCCATCCTATACGGAGACATAGAGATAGGAGATGCTCCTGGCTATAGCACGATCCAAAACTCGATCTCTCGTCAAGGGGGTAACGCTACAACCTCTTCTGGAAAGACATCAGGGTACTGCTCTATGACCCTAGGAAGCACCAACTGCTGAACCTCTGAAGAAATCAACATCATCTCATCCATCATGGATGATAAGGATTGTACTCGTCTATGACTCATCTGAGGATCTCGCTTACCCACAAACACCACTTTATCTCCATCTGCATCAAAGAAAACGACCTTCTTCTTGTATAAATCCACAATAGCCTGCACCGAATACAACCAATCCATGCTGAGGATGACATCATACGGCTGTATTCGTAAGCATAGGAAATCTCCCCAAGAGCGGTGTTTCCCCAACAAAAGCTCACAGTCTCTACATACTTCAAACAAGTTGGCTCGACCTCCAACTGGCGTAGTCAACGCCAAGGGCACTGGAAGCCTCTCTAAATCAGGTCCCAAAGCATGGACAAGGGTAGGTGATATGAAGGAGTGTGTTGCTCCTGATTCAAACAAGGCATACACCAAGGTAGAAAACAAGCAAAGGGTACCTCGAACAACATCTGGCTCGCCTGGGGCTGGAAACGCTAGAGAATGAAGCTGACCACGACCTCCTCCACGGCCTCTCTGACCCTGATGATGACCACCACCACGGCCGCACTCTTCTCTCTGAGGACGAGGAGCGTCATGGGGTTGTCCTCCGCCTACTCCATCTACCCTCCGGTGATCTAATGCTAGTGCAACTTGATGCTGCTTCCTCGGCTGGAACTGCCTCAATGAAGGAACCTAGAGCGGAGCTCCCGTTGCACGATGATTGCTCTGAAAAGTCGGGAACTCCCACTGGTGATGATAATGACCACCACAAGAAAAACAAGTGCCTGATCCCTTGGGATATGCATAAGAGTTGATTCCCCCAGAGAAATTAGACGGAAAGGGTTGGGACCTACCCACAGGTGAACGAAAACTCTTCTGCCCTGAAAACCGGGAACCCCGGACGACAGCTCTGCTTCATGAGGAATCATGAAGATTCCCCTCTCGTGACGATCCGGTCCTGGCCAAAGTCCTCTCAATAACCTCTGCCTTTGCCAGCACCTCGAGGTATGTCTTCAGCATAAATGGGGTGACCTGGAGCTGGATCTCTGGATGCAAAGCCTCCTCTAAATGCCTCGCCTTGGCCGCCTCAACTGGTAACAGGTCTGAAGCATATCGTAGAAGGTTCCTGAAACGGATTACAAACTCCCAAACACTGGAGGTCCCCTGTCGAAGGGTAAGATGCACCTGGCGACTGGACGCCTTCGAAGTTGATGAAAGAAACTCAACTCTAAACCAGTCTCGAAACTCCTCCAATGAGATCGCTGACTCCTCGCGATCCCCAAGGAACAAGAACCACCACTGCCTTGCTGCTCCATGCAGCATCGTCACAACCAAGGACACCCAGTGTTCCTTCCGAGAACGAATCGAACTGAAGCCTATCTCAACCTCCTCCAACTAGTCTTCTGTGACTACATCTAAAACAGAGCCTTCGTACTTCTATATACTCTGGCGCTAAAACTCTCAGAGTGTCTTCCTCCATGTGTCATCGTCGTCAACCCCTACTCGGTGACGATCTGATGGAACAACCTACTGGACATCTTCTGCGCAAACCTGACGAGGACGTCGACCTGGAGCCATACCTGTAAAATAAAAACTGTTAGAGCTCCTAAGCCTGGAATATGGAAGACTCAACATTAATGAATTAAATTTTTTCTTTTATTAATTTAAGGTTAACATATCCCAAGGTCTACCCATTCAAACACAACCGCAAAGAAGAATGATGCATGATCCTTTCCTAGGTCTCTACCCTGTAACCAGTATCACTTTGTTTAGTATCCATTGTAAACATAAAGTTTTTTGCAACAGATCATAGGGGGCCCTAAATGCCTATGTCTCTGCCAATCTCCAGTGTTTACCCGACTTTCTAAACATGAATGACACTATTTCCCTACCATCTCATGCATTCTCATCTGTGCCTAACTCCAAACTCCATCCTATCCCTCAACCATACCTTTGATACCAATCTATCACGACCCCTCCCCCACAAAGTGTACCCCTCCTAGGTCGGCAATGTGAGAAGAACGAGAATGACCCCCGAGTCCCGCCTCTAGTAGGCCCCGGGTTGGAGACTAGCACCGAGGGTATAATAAACACACAAATGGGAGGCATTACCCTCTAAGAGAAAACATGCAGAAGAGACAGATAGAATAGACTCCAATAAATTCCAACTCAGAACTGAAATATAAAACAAATCCAAGTACATATATGAAATATCATGAAAAATTACTACAACTGAAGGGGGAAACTAAAAGTACCCAATAGAAAGTAAAACGATAGCAACCACAGGCCCGAACAGCTCCTCCTCTAACCACAATCTAGTAGTAACCAGCTTGATCTCCAACCTGCTCCAAGTGTCCTGAAAAATAGTTTATATATACATAGGGTGAGTATAATAGTATACTCAGTAGGATCCTCCCCAATCCTCTCGTGCAAAAATAAAGAAAGCATGCTAAAGCCCAGTGAACAACAAGTGAAACTAACTCGTCACCTAAAAAGGTATACTAAGTTCCCAACCTCACCATGGATACTCTCACCAAGTAACGCATACAAGAATATATCATATAATAAATAATATCAAGGGTACTATGCTACTACTTCCCCACTGGTTTGCCACTTTTCCCCAACGACATACGTCCTCTGCATCTCTCTCCAATGCTTGGCCACAAACACCTGGGCTAAGCTCCACAATCTGCACCTCGTGCAACATAAAGGCTTTCCCGCAGACACTTGGGAGAAGCACCACACCATCCTCCCAACCAAAAGTATCTAGGTAAGTTCTGGGAGCCACCACAGCCTGCATAACGTGTATCATACATCGGGTATTATACCACAAGCCATTATAGCCCATACGCCGAGTATGGATCCTCAAGCCATCACAGCCTACACACGTTACACCTATAGTAGTCCATCAGATACTATTTCCAGAATATATGTGTGTCAAGTAACCACAAGCCATTACATCCATCTACACACATATATGGGGAAACTAACTAGTGTTCCTGTTGGCACATGTATCTACCAAGAGAAGAGAGTGGGGCCAAAGGGGGTAGTCAGCCATTCGACCTCCCATCAGAATGTTGGGGAAACCCCCCCCCCCCCCCCCCCAGGGCTCAGAATTCCCGGGGTGTCAGTTGCCCTTACCGACAGGGTGGAGTATCATATAGAAACACAAAAATTACTAAATATATATATAACTCACATCCACACTATGGGCATTACCTAGTCTTAGATACAACTGCAGCTAACGTCTCTCAGACTCCAAGTTGCTACTTCTAAGACTAGGTGTCCTATAAGCACACAAACATTTGAAGAGCTTTATTAGATTACTCTATTCTCATTTTATTAGTTCCACTGTATGTTAATTAATTCTTTAAACATTAATTATACATGAAAAATTCCACAGTAAAAAAAATTGGCATCACATTCAAAATCAACTGCTCCTTTTAAGATTCACATCACCATTAAATTCCAGTATCTCCATCCATGTGGATTATCACCATTTAATCAAGCATTCATTTCAGAATTACTTTCCCATATTCACAGGCATTCTAGAAAGGAATCATTTGATACTAAACCCAAAGGGGGCTCGACACGGTGAGTAGATATACCACCCGTCGAGTATTTCCGCCTATAACAAGAGCATAGACCCATTCTCCCTCGAGAGGCTAAACACAGAAAGCACATGGCATACCCTGCATGTCATCGCCTCCATCGGAAGGAGGGTATGCTAGACCAGCTACCTGAGTAGTGATGAAAAGTAAAACAGATAAACAACCAAACGAAACCACCAACATCCATCCATCACATTCATCCCATACCATCATCCTGGGTTCCTCCCTGACACCCACATGCATAAGCTAATGAATCTCGCCACCCTAGGCGTCATCTGCTACAACAACCACAAGGCCTCCATGCCTCCACATATCTCAACACCCCTCTAGGGTCACATCACAACACAAGCATCAGGAAAACAACAATCACATCAATGGGCTCTTGGCCCTTTAACAATCAAGAGGGTAACTCAGAACCCTTTAAGAAATTCTCACACAATCTGTTCTTTAATCCATATTGAATTAAAATATTTGTTATTCAAAGGTTCCAATTATAGAATATCTAATTAGTAAGCTATCACAATTAAATAACCATGCTTACTTCCCTAATTTTATTAATCTCAAATTAGAACAACTACAACAATGGCAATGACCAGATTCATTTACATGCCTCTTTATCTTTAGCCAATTAATTAACAATTAATTCTGGCTTTACGTTCATTATAAATTTCGATCAATAATGAACAATTAATCAAAGAAAACATAGATATCAATATATCTAGAAAAACATGAGGAAAACCATTATCACGGTACAAAGAAACAACATGCGCTCAACCAATTATTTTAATCCAGTTAAAGTATTTATTTAGGTCAATTTCATTGTGATCTAAACAGATAAATAATGCTAATTCTATGACTGCACATATACAATTAGAGAAGCCATGAATCCCCTACCTTGAAGAGTTATTAACGTTCTTTATCCACACAACGGGTCACAATCCTCCTCTCGTGACAACTGCATGCACTAGAGGATGCCACGGTACGACAATACCAACCAACCCTAAGAAAAACACATTAGAATATTGGAAATTACATGGTATAATATGGAAGGGAGAAATAAGAGAAGATGATCCCCAAAAGAATGATGATAAAACATACCTTATTGGGATGATTGACGGACAAAGCTCGGTTGCATCCAAAATAGAGCAGAACCAATCCTAGGAGTAAAGATTGATTGTGAAACTCCTACGGGAATGATTGAAAGGGTCTAGCGTCTCTTAGCTGAGAACAAAGGGAAAGAACAAGGTAGAATGATATCTCGTCCCTTTTTGAAGATTTAATGGGGAAACAGTTTAAGATTCGGTTAATTATCCATTAAAAATGGATCACATTAACCCACACGGTTTGACCAAGTAAATACATTCCAAGCCTTAGGAATAATTAATATAGGATTTATGGCCTGTGAAACTAACTTAAGAGCCCTTAAAACACGACTTTAAGTGTATTTTACTTCAAATGAAACGTCAAAAATGGGAAAAACTATAGGAATCTGGAAACACTGTTCACCCACCGTTACTGTACATGAAACCGATCTGTCAGACTGATCTTTGAAACCGATCTGTCAGACCGATCTGTGAAACCGATCTGTTAGACCGATCTGTGAAACCGATCTGTCAGACCGATCTGTGAGACCAATATGTCTGACTGATCTGTTATTGTTCATAAAAATAGAAACACTGTTCACAGAACTGGAAATTGGCAAAGTGTTGGGGAAAATTCCCCTTGACCTCCCAAAACACCTCCAACACCAGAATTCACAACGTAATGGACAGGAGAGGTCCGAGACATTACACCGTACGTACACACATGTAGTGATTTCATTGTTCGTAGGATGGATAGTAAGGGGAAATAAGTTTGTTTCATATTTATAATAACATATCAGTATATTAGTGATACTTATTATAATACATTAAAATGAAACAAAAAAATTATAATAAGTAGAAGAATAAATAAATTTGAATGAATTGTTTGAAGATATTACCTCTTCCTTGACGTTCCATTTTTAAATTTCCTTTAAGGGAACTAGTGTTGGTATTTTGGTAAGACCAGAACCTCAATAATGTTACTAGGAAAGTTGAGAAGAGAAATGGGTAGGGTTTGACTGAGCATGAATTCTCAAAATGTAGTGAAGATGAGAGGGATGAGGTTCCCTTTTATAAGAGAGGATAGGGGCACTTTTGGAAACTATCAAAATATTAATTTATTATAAATTAAATTTCAACTAAAAATGGTCAAAAACATATTTAATTGGAATATAATATGAATTTGGTTCGAATTACCATTATTCAATAATTTTTAGACATGTTTGGAATATTTTTTATCCTTATCTTTTGGGTTGGACCCTTATTTACATTTCTAATCTTACCGTGATATCATGTTATTTCACCTTGTGGGTTGGTGTAATTATGATATCTTGTAAAACAACGCAAAAGGAGTTGTTTATGAAATATTTGGACCTATATTAACCAATTAGAAAAATATTATATTTTTAGGAATTTAATATCATTTAATGAACTATTTTATGTTTTAAGTTAGGAATTATGTCAATTTTGGACACTTTTCATACTTGACTTTTTAAAAAATTCATCAAAACCTGATTTCTTAAAAAATTAGGAATTAAATCAGTGATAGTATTTAAATATCATCCAAAAAATTTATGGATAACATCAACATAAACAAATTACAATTTTTTAATATTTAAAAATTCATTTATTTGAATCTTTCGTTAATGAGGTAATCACTATATCATAATTGTGTCATAAATAAATATATTTATCTAACATATAAACATTATAAATAAAATTCCATGATATATGAAATATTTTTGTCTTTATAATCACTATTTATAGACATGGGGATCTGTTATATAACCCAATATTAAAATAGATTCAGTAAAAGATATGTGTTTAGGTTATAATTATCTTTACAATAAATTAATTCTTAAAGAATGTCATTTTCACATCCAAGTGAATCCATAGGGTCCCAAAATCAACCCAAGGATTCCCATGTTCAGAAATATCACATAAAATAGTATTATGACTCGTTTTTGGTAGATTTATATTATTAATTTATATTTTTTACCCTTATTTACAACATTTTCCCTTTAACCATGGTAATTAAAATAATTACTGAAGTTACAATTCATAATGTTGAAAAATAAAAGGTACCTATTCACAGAATTTTGACCTTATGATTATAAATATGGAATCCATTTTTCAAATTCGAAACATAGAATTTTCAGTAATTAATTTAAAATTATTTCTATATTTGAAATGTGAATACATGTTTTAATAGTTAACACATTGCAAAAGTGTGAAATGTTTTTACCTATGAATTCAATATAAAATTTATGATAAAGATATAAATTATATTAAATGGTAAAAATATATTCTATTTTTACTTTAAAACAATTAAATATTATAATTTAACTAGATAAACTATTTCGATGAAAAAAATTTGGTTTTCATGAAAATTTAGCATATTTTTACTATTCATCAAAACATGAATGTTATCAAAAAAATATTAGAAATTTATCCGAAGTAAATTTTTATATATTGATTTAAAATAACATGTTTATGTTTTCATATATAAGTTATTAATGTTCCAAAATCTTAATTTAAAATGGGTTATCCATTCAAAGGTGTATAATTTACTATTAAAAAAATATGTTCTTATACATAAAATAGGGTTTTATTCATATCCTATGACTGAAATATCCATTGGATGAATATAAAAAATATTTTATTTTGTATATAACACAGATATCTCATTAATTTAATTTCCTAATGTAACTCACTCAAATATACTAATATGAAATTGATTTATATTTTTCATAAATAATTAATAGGAAATGAATTCTTAATGCATTTTCATAAGTTAGTTATAATTATTCCCGCTAACCTAACAGCTAGGTTTTAATGGTAATTTTATATTAATGGAATCTTGTGGTTCCTTTAAATTCCCAATTTCATTCAAATCAAGCTACTGAATAATAAAAAGTATTTAAAGAAAATATTTCACAAAACATCAGGGTGTTATAATTTTGGACACCAGTGTTAGACTTTTTGAAATACATTTTTGAAAACCCACATCATTAAAAGGGTCAATAAATATTCCTCCTGAAATGAAATAAAGGGAAGAAAAACATAAATATAGAATAACACATAGTAGGTTTCTACGTAAGATAACATAATTTTGATGTGAAAACATGGATACAAAAATAATCCTAACTTTATAAGACTATTATAGAGTGATAGAGAACATGGTCTTGAGAATGGTAAAGGCAAAAAATCATAAATCTGTGATGGGAAAAAAGGTTATTGAATTCATGGTAAGAAAATTAAATGATTAAATTTTTATTTCAAGATACCTTTCAAATATGGAGGAAATAGTTTATCATATATACTAAAATCATAAAGAAATATACTTTATTTTGAATAATTATTTCATATATTAATCAATTTCCACAACAAACTCAATTTTTATTCTCCCAACTGAGAGTATTCAAGATGAATTGTTATTTTTTGAAGTATTATAATAATCTTAAAAAGGAAAAAATAATCCTAAAATTCTTAATAACCTATTCCACTTATCTTTATATATTAACCTAAATAAATCTTTTTAGGAAAATATAAGATAATTTCAAAAGTGAACAAACATTTATAGAAAGAAATGAATATATTATTTATAAAATTAAATTATTAACCAATGTTCAAAAAATCATTCCATAGATAAGTATCTATAAAACACCTTAGAATATTTTCGACTAATATTGAATCCAAAAAATCAAAATTATTTGTTCTCATAGTCTTCCGATATTAATTTAATATTTATATCCAAATAATATAAATCACTCATAATGCCTCATTAAATAAATTTATTTTCCCAAATTACATAATCTCCAGAATATGCTTGTTATTTCTATAGATAACCTAAATTTCCAAAATGTAATTATAAAATAATATATTATTCCAAAATATAATTTAAAACCCATTTCCCAAATTAAATCCCATAGTATTTTGTTTAACATAATCTTGTAATCCAAAAAAATTATCTGTGATCATATTCTAAAATAACATTAATCAATTATTCAATATGTTAATTTTCAATCCATTATTTATCTATATGAGGGAATATATGTTACTAAAATTAATATAAATGTTTTATTTTATATCATTTAATTAATGGAAATCAATTTCATAATCACCAATATATCATATATTACATTGGTTGGAGATTCACAATTTTCACCCTTTGATTGTGAGTCTAAGCCTCCTGACCATTCTAGATGTGATAGGTTGCTACCCGACCTACAAGTTGACCCTTTTATGAAAAAATAATCATTTTAAAATTTCTTTAAATGTGATAAAAATAATAAAAAATAACCTTAACATATTTAACATTAAATATATATTTTAACATTAATGGTTATCTCATACATTTAATTTTTCATCTAAAAAATTATATATCCCATAACTACCTCAAAATAAATGATCATATAAACCCTAAATGTTATCCATACATTGAAACTTATTTTAAAAAAATTAAAAGAGAATTATTCCCCAAAAAAATTCTACACGATAAAGTTAATTGTTACCAATGCCTAAAAAATATGTGGAAACATAACAAAAAGTCACCCAATGTACTTCCATCATAAAAAGAGTATTGATTATTTTGAACTTATGATCATCCTTAAATATACCATAACTCTTTAATACCTTACTTTTATACATATTAAACATTTATTATTCTTCATAGTCAATTAACCATTATTTTCAATCTTATTTATTAATAATTAATTGTTATAAAAAATATGAATCATGTATTATGATTAAAAAATGTAAAAATATAAGCCACAAAATAATACACACCATTAATATGTCATTTTTATTTTCCACATCTTAAAATATAAAAGAATGATGTTTTTAAATAATGATATTTATATGGTCTTTCTGACCCATTTCATGAGACACCCCCTAAGAAATCAATTTTTATAAAAACCATTCTACCCATATCTAAAATGTTTAATTGACACCTTAGGAATAACAGCTTTCCCCATTCATGGTGTTATCTGTACACTTCCTTTTTTCCTTAGTAGATTATTTCATTATGACCTACCATACCACATATAAATAATATTACATTTATTTTAAGACATTTTCTTGGATTCATATTTCCACATTTTGGACACATAGGTTGTTTAATATATTTAACCTTTTGATCATTATCAAAAGAAATTTCATGAGGATTAATTTATCTCATATTTGATGCATTTGGAAATTCACCAAGGTCTATGTAATTAATCCACAATATTGATTGTTTCTTAAGAATAACCACAAGGGTTCTCACTATGCCTTCTAATCCCTATAGCTTCTTATTTAGAAAACCACTACATTTTACTTCACATCCATGGTTAGTTTGGTTCATGTGGGATCCATCCAATTACTAGAACCAAAATTTTAATTGTGAGTATAATAATTAAATCATAATAAAATATATTATGATGAGGATAATGAATAATATATCCATATTCATGCTATCTAAAATTTTCTCGATTTATCCAAAATTACTATAATTATCTCTAATATACTAACCATTATGGTAATATAGTACTCTTAATTTTTCCCCAACAACTTCTTATCCACTAATGTTTTCTAAACCCTGATAAAAAACCAACATTAAGCTCCCAACCCTAAATATTACATATTATAATGACTTTAAACTAGAATTCACATTATTATACACAAAAAGATATTTTAGTCTTAGTGTTTTTGAGGATTAAGTCATAAATATTAAATAACAAAACCATATATTATATTGTGGAAGCTTGTGATTAGTAACAATTTTTTTTTATAATATAAAACCATTTTATCAAGATTTATTTTCGTGAAAAATATTTATGGATTTTAACATGGATTCTTCCTTTCCCTTACCCATGATTAAACCCTGTGAAATCAGTTTAAAATGTGGTATTATGAAAAAACCTCAATAAGGGAGATAAATGAAAGAAATATGTTAATAATCTGAAAAAATGAGAACCCATAGAAAAATTATGTTTTTCACATTAATCCTTCATTTTATGAAATAAATCATTTCAATATAAAAAACTATACACTTATTAATTAGAGTAAAATTTTAAAACCCATAAAAACTATAGATAAAATATGTTTGAAACTTGGGATATAATCTTCAAATGAATCTTACATATGAAGTATACCTCACGGTTATACATGGAATAACCATATAGTTATAGTTGGAGTAACTATCATAGTTAAACATGAAATCCCTATTATAGTTATACATGGATTAACCATAATTGTATATTTACACAATCTCATAGAATAAATACCCTTTTTAATTTTAAAATTAATTATATAAAAAATGAAAAATTTTGATTGAAAAATTTTTCATTAAAAATAAACATGTAAATTTTTAGGGGAAGTTTCAAATAAATGACTAGTCATGGTGGATGGAAATTCTATTCATGCTATATGTAAGAACCTAATTATTTATATGAGGTTGTTTTTTAGTTTTAATATTTATATATGGACTTATATGTATTAAATTTTAGGTCATGTAGATTTTGGGAGTGGTTGGGGCTTGTTTGGAGACCAATACCTAGTTTCATGGGTAAAAAATGTCTAGAGAATGGTTAGTTCAAACCATGTAGGGTATGCTAAATGGTCTGATAAAATGTGTGAGGTTTGATAATAGAGATGGTGCATGCCACATGGTTTGATAAAACCAGGTGATTTAGGACACATGAACATATAGTAACGTTTGTAATTTTAAAATAGGAGTTATTCATAATTTCTTAATGGTTAGTAAAACATTGTGAGGAAACCATGCATGTTACCCTTCCCCATAGCTAACCATGCACGGTTGGCTCGATGTTTGTCAAAATGTGAGCCTACATCATCCACCCTATTATTTTGGGTGAATTTTATAATTTTAAACTTATTTAGAATCTATTTTAATTTAAATCATCATTTATTAAATGGAAAGAAAGAATACCACTTCAAAGAATCTCTTAGTGACTATTCTTGGATTTGAGGTAATTCCACCATCATATCTCTGGTTCAAGCACTACTCATCTAATTAGATGTACATTAGTGAGTAATTGATTTATTTTTATCCGTTTCCCATTCTTCTGGATATTGGATGTGCTATTTAGACGAAATATAATTTTTCATACTTAAGGTTCTTCATCAGTTTTCCATTTTTCTCGTGATCTGAGTAGAATTTGGATTTAATACTAGATGACCACTTTACTACCAAGATACGGTAGGTAGTATATAAATTTCAAATTGGTTTTGGTGGTTTAATAGGATATCCTCCTTTTTTCATCCTTCCATACATTCAAGTGAAACCCCAAAATTGTAATGATTAATTGAAATAATTGAATTAGAACTGATTAGGGATTCCCTTTAGGCACCATGAGAATTTTTGGTCATTGTTTCCCTAACCAATTTCCACCAATGGGAATGATAATATCATATATATATATATAATGAATCAAATTGTTTTTTTTTGAGATTTGTATCCTCCCCTTTAGGCGATTCATGACTAAATGGTTTAAATTGAATTTGAATTACATAAATTGTTATGTTTGAAAATGTGAAATGAGTGAGTAAAATCACCTGATATGTTTAAATGCGAATTATGAACAATGAGTGCGTATACATATTGGATTCATTTGAATTTGAATTGTGATAAATTAGTGGGTATACACTTGAGAAAAATTTGAATGTGAACAGTTATATGAGTGGCTAAAATCAAATGGTGTGAATTTATTAATGGTACAAATGGGTGATTAGTTCCATAGAATCATTTTACAATAATCCTTGGAACTTGAAAACATTAGTGGATGCCTTGGATAGGATATACACCTTGGTTATTGATTCTGTGGGATTCCTTGGGTTTTCTACCCCTTGAATTTTTCTTGATTATACTCTCATTGGATAAGTTCTGTTGATGTGCTACTAGGACTCCAATGAGTGGCTAACCATGTTTCCATTAAGTTGCTCCTGGGGCTTTATGAGTATACATTGGTCATCTATAGCTTCTATTTGGCCCTTCATTGTTTGATAATTTTTTATATAGAATAAACAAGAGAAATATGATATTCTTGTTTGAACAGCTTGATCATGGTCACTCTAACACTTCACTCAACGACATGTATGTGGTTGAAATGATATTTATATATGTATGGTGAGGTCGGGATGGTCATTTATGTATTTATTACTGCTGACTTGTTACAGGATCTCGAAACTTGTCTTGTAGGGAGAATCTTGAGAGGCTATTTAGTATCAATTTCATAGTAGTGTATATTTTAGGAGAACATTACATTAATTTTCCTCTTTCATGTTTTAGTTTCACACCACTATCTTTTTATATTGCATAGTCTGGGATTGTATAGATCAGTGGGTTATTCACTATTGGATTTTTTCTTCCACTCTATTTTGGAAGTCATTTGGTACACAAATATTAATTTTGGATGAAGGTAGAGATATGTTCAAGCACCTATAAAATGAGGCTTGATTTTTCAGTCATGATTAAGAGTAGGGGAGTACGACACTGAACTGAGGCTTGTAATTCTAATGGAATGTATCACTTTTTTTTCTTTTTGTTATTTTCATATTTTGTGATATGTATTATACTATAATTATTTTTTCCTACTATTTACTCTTTCTAGAGATATTTCATGATCATAATTGTGTATGAGATACCTTATTATATTGTTAACTATTCCTATTACTCATCTATTATTAGTATGATTTGAAACTTGTTCTACTTGTATGATTAGTTTATTTTTGTTATGCAATACTTTGGGGATGAGGGTATAATCTACCATTATAAACACTTAACCCTTACTACATTTAAGAAGTCTCTATCATTTGGGGAGAAGCACCTGAGGACATGAGTCCAAATGGGATTGGGGAAATTTTGAGTGGCATTCAGGTCTGGGTTGTTACAATGTGGTATGATAGTGATTTGTTTTTTGGTTTTCATTACTTTTTAGTTCCAATAGAAATGGATTAAAAGAAATTGGAATTTTTAATGACCAGTGCCCAGATTTAGCTACCCTATGTATATGAGAAATCAAATTTACCTTGAATTAAATTTACTTTTTATGGACTTTGACTATTATAGTTGATTTGATTCCACCATTGGGTGATGCATGTGAATTGTGATGTTATTAATGATTTGATTTTAGGTTATTTTCTATTGATACCTGATGAGATGAGTCTATTCAATATTAGGAATCATTATTGAATACTTAATGTAATTAAATTCCATGAATTATGTAATACCATTTAGTATGGAATACTTATGTCATTTTGTTGTGATAGGTTATGTGGTAACTATGTAGACTTTTTTGATAGATTTTACCGAATTTTTTATAGTGTAAAATAGGTGGATTATATGCTTCAGTTCATGAAGAGTATGGGACCACATGGATCAGAATTTGGAAAAACATACAGTTTAACCTTTACTGTAAATTATGATCAAATAAAAATGATATTAAATGATATGGAAATGAAAAATTGATTTTGGGAATAAATAATTGAACTAAACACAGCTTTTGAGTTAGTAGGAGGTAGTGTCACTAGTGAATCTTTTTACCGATTCTTTTTACAACCTTGGATTTTAAAGTAGGAACTTTTTTTGAACTATTTTAGTAGTGGATTGAACTATCATGTTATTTTGGGATTACCATTCTGATATTGTTATTTTTGGAGGAGGGTGTTTAAAATTACAGAGGTAGGACACCACGAATACCTTTAGTCGTGTTGCAGGAGTGTGGAGATGACCATACTTCAGAGGCTATGGTCCATGGACTACTGGTGGATCTTTATTTAGTGATATTTATGAAACCAGTTGTTGTTCTAGACATAGGTGTAGAGGAAAAATTATGTGAGAGATTGTGTTGCATCATGAAAATTTTTTAGGGAGAACCCCAACTTACCTTATTTATGGATGAGCTGACACATGTGTTTTAGAAGAAAAATCCTCCCATGTTTTCATGGGATGGAGATCCATAGGCATCTAAGATTTGAGTCGAGATTATGCTTTCAATATTTCAGAATCTAGAGGAATCTTTTGAGAGAGGAGTGAAGCTCGTGACATATATGCTTCGTGGAGTCGAAAATCATTGTTAGGATGTTCTAAACTAGGCTGGGAGGCTAGAATATTTGGTTTGGTATGGTTTTCAAACTAGGTTATATGACTATCTTTATCCCGAGACTCTTCTGGAAGAGTGGGCTGGGGAGTTCATGTGTTTGGAGAAGGGAACTATAACGGTTATGGAGTACACAAAATTCATTACATATTTGTTATTTTCATCACATATGTACCTTAATAATAAGATATTGAGAGTGAAACGCTTTGAGGAAGGTCTCAAACATGCTATAATATCTTATTCAAATATGTTTAGATTGGACTATATTTCAGTATTGTGAATCAATAACTGATTATAGAGCATAAACTAATGGAAACTGGGGGTGTAGAGAAGAGTAGTATAGTCTCTCAACCTAGTGGTTCAACATCCAATGGTAGGAAGAGAAATTTAGAGGCTTCCTGTGAGATGAGTAATAGTCTGGTTGTGATTATTGGTAACATAGTATTCTATCATTAGTCTGGAAGAATGGGATACATGAAAAATTAGTACGATCATGACGTAGTCGAGTGTCATGCTTAGGGGCTGATGGTCCATGTGAAACATTTTAACAAGGCCTTCCCTCCATCAATTTTTGGAATGGGGAAGACTTTGAAACCAGGTTTAGGAGTGGGTTTCTTAGATCCACATCAGGAAGGGAGTTAGAGTAATGCTAATTGACCAAGCCGAGGAGGTGGTTGTGGTTGAGGCAGCCATGCACCAATTGCATTGTCACATCAAAGTGGTCCTACTCCTCATAGTGAGGTTGTGTCATGGGTCTGTTGTTCAGGCAAGATCTATTTGGTATATCCTACCCTTGAGTAGTAGTTATCCAGACCATCTACATTGTGATTTATGATCATAGTAGAATGTACTATTTTATATTCTCTTTTTGATATAAGTGCATCACATAGACTCATATATATGCCTATGGTAGAATGTTTAAGGCTTTTTATAGAGTTCTATGATGGTATTATGACACTCGAAAAACTATTGGGGATCATAATGGAGGTTGTAAGACATTGTAGGGAGTGAAAAATTGAGGTTTTTTGGTGTCACCTAGTCTCAAATCTCTATGTACATGAGATGAAAGAGTTTTCCACCATACTAAGCATGGAGTGGATAGTAACTTATTAATATTACATATACCTCAATCATTCGAGGGTGACTTTAAAATCACCAAAGGGTGATGTTTATAGTTATAATGGTGAATGGGATGTCTAGGTGAGCCAAACTGAATCACAACATCATGTGATAGGATATATGATATCCTAGATAGCCAGTTTGTATCTAGAAGATCATGGAGCACATAAAGTGTAATTTTCTCAATCGTTTGATTGTTTGGGGATGTTTTCCTAGATGACTTTTCTAGTTTATCTTCTAAGAGAGAGGTTGAGTTCTCCATCAAGCTAGTTTCAGGATCTATACTATTATCCATTCCTTCTTAAAGGATGGCTATGATGTAGTTACAGGAGATCAAGATGAACCTAGAGGAATCATAGGAAAAAGAGTTTATTCAAAACATTACTTATCTATGGGGTTTATTAGACCTTTTTGAGAAAAAGTTGGGATATAACATTAGGATATGTGTGGATTATTATAAATTGAACCTAATAATAGTTAAGAACTAATATCCATTGCCACAAATAGATGAAATGTTTGATTAGCTTCGAGGAGCTCAGGTGATCTCAAAAACCGACATGTGGTCAGGTTATCATAGGGTACATGTTCAACCTTTATACATGAATCATACATACTTTTGTAGTAGGAATGGTTTATAAAAGTATCTAGTTATGCTGTTTGGTATCACAAATATGACAAAAAATTTCATAGAGATATTTAAGTGAGTCTTCAATCCTTTTCTGGATTTGTTTGTGGTGGTTTTTTTGGACGATATATTGGTTTATTATCATAATTGGAACTACCATTGAAAAAATTGATATAATTTTGAATACACTAAGAGAGAATATGTCATATATCGGGCTCACAAAGTGCCACTTCTGGATGGATCAAGTTTACTTCCTAGGTCATATTATCTTAGGGGTAAGAGTATCAATGGACCCAGGGAAGGTGAGAGCTGTAGTTTATTGGATGTATCCTAAGAAAATATTTGAAATACTGAGTTTCTTAGGGATATTTGGATATTATAAGAATTTCATAAAGGATTTATTATGCGTAGTAGTGCCAATAATAGGCTTGACTAACAAGGGTGTGATGTTTGTATGGCGAGATACCCGTGGAAGATACTTTTCAGAGAAAAAAGGGAGATTGGATTCAACAACAGACTTGATACTTCTAGAGAAGGGTAAAAGTTACACTGTATATTGCAACACATTAGGTATCTTGCATGGAGTAGCGATGATGTGGTGGGATGTATTCATGGAATAAGGGTCTCGGTAGCTCATCCCACACTAGATGAATCACATGAAATATGATATCGGGTTAGCTAATGTTGTTCATGAATTTAATTACTAGATATATATCATACTTGAAAAAAAATTGTGTACAAAGACTAAAAGATCAACAATTACAGATTTACACAATAGGTTCTAAATATAAGGTAGTGAAGGTTTATGGAGTATATAAAATTCTTCAACTTTTAACTTTCATACATTGTGTGAAAAGGTAATGCAATGGATGAAGTAATGAGCATGGGACTCATATATAAAAATTTTAGTAGGCCAGTAATGGGTAGAAAATTATGGATTTTTTCTCAAACATACAATGAGGTGAATGATAGTCTGGGGAATAATTTCTATCATCTTGAGTTATGACCTCTACCATACTGGATAGAGAAAGGATGAGCCCATTATCAGACTCAAAAGGCCAAGTCCCATGGGGGAGTGTTGAAGGATAGGACCCTCCTACGAGTTGGACCATAAGAGAGGATGATATTTTTTATATCTATGGACTTGTTTGGATTCCAGTGGACATACATGAGGAGATTTTGGGTTGTATATCATAGAGTCACCAAGATGTATTGTGAGTTATGCCTCTAGTACTGGTGGTTGAGTTTGAAACGTGAGGTGGATAGTTGTGTTATGAAGTGTTCCACTTATCAGGTGGTGAAAATAGAACATCAATGACCAGCAAGAAATTTATAGAAGTTACATATTATTGAGTGAAAATAGGATGATGTCCCAATGGATTTCATGACTTGTTTACTATGGTCACATCAAGGTAATGATGTTGTATGGGTTTTTATTGATTGCATCACGAGGGTTTCTCATTTATAGGTGATCAATGCAACCATCAATGTGAATGATCATGGGAGGTTGTATATGTAGGAGATAGTTTGACTTCACAGGTTCCCACACACAGTCATTTTAGAGAGGGATTCACACTTTAAATCTCATTTCTTATAGAGTTTACAGAAGGTGTGGGGTACAGTAGTTCATTTAAGTATAGAATATCACCTGTAGACTGATGGCTAGTCAGAGTGTATGAAAATATTCTTGAGAAAATGGTAAGATCATTTATTATAGATTTAGGTGGCTATTGGGAGAAGTATATACCCCTATTTGATTTCATTACAATAATAGATACTAAGAGACTATATAGATTTAACCTTATGAGTATTTGTATATTAGGCCATGTTGATCACTGCAATGATGGTTAGAGGCATGCGTTGATGCTTTACTAGGACCTCGTCTCTTGTAGGAGAATTCTAAGAAGGTCTATTTGATTTTGAAGAAGACGACTAATGGGTAGTACTGATAGAAATATTATGATGATCATCGAATAATACCACTAGAGTTTGAGGTCCGGGATAGAGTCGTTTTACATGTTTTAACATGGAGAGGACATAGATGAATCATGATAGAGGGTAAGTATCCACCACGATATGTCAGGATATTCATGATTCTAGAGAGAGTCAGGCTGGTAGCCAATCGAGTGTAGTTACCACATAGGTACTGAGTCGTGCCTGAAATCTTACATGTATCTCAGTTGCTCCACTATATTCTAGTCCAATCTCATGCTTTTTAACATGATGAGGATTACTTATAGGTGGATGAATTCTTTTATGAGAATACAATTTGTATCCTTGACCTGGGAACAAAGGTTCTCTGCTGCCTATCATTTCATCTAGAATGGGTTCTATGGAAGAACAACAATTTATAGGACGTGAGTTAGGAGAAGGAGGCTGATGTATGTGATCAGTTACCATATATATTCTCAAATAAATCTTGAACACATTTGAGAGTTCTATTTAGGGATGAATTTCATTTTCTGGGGATGATTGTAAGAACTCAGATTTTGGAATGAGGTATATATCCCTTATTTTTCAGTTTGAAAGATTAAATATGGAGTTATGTGAATTCTCATTGAGGTTATGGAGATATCAAGGGTGTTTATGGCTTTTTTCAGATTTTAAAACCCAGTTTTTAGGATAAAAAATTCTAGGAAATGGTTTGTTAAAACTATGTTTGGTAGGACACATGATCAGATAAACCAAATGAGGCATGGGAAAAGAATAAGGGAATACCACATAGTTTGATAAAATTGTGCGATTTGGGATACATGACCATGAAACAACCTAATAAATTTTAACATATGACATTTTCATGGTTTCCCTTTGCTTAGTCACACCATACAAGGAACTCATGCAGGTGAACCTTCTTTATAGCTAACCGTTCATGGTGGGATCATATTTTTTCAAACATTACACCTAAAACCTGATAACCAATTTTTTTAGATAAATTTTATAATTTTACACATAATTAAAATCTATTTTAACCTAATTCCTAATTGCATCATGTGAAGAAAAGAAATCATGTACGGAGACCCTCTTGGTTACTATTTTTGAATTTTAGGTAACCCCTCCATCTGATCACTAATTCAAGCACTACTGAACTCATTGGATTCTCATAGGTGAGTACTAAAATACTTTTTCTCCATTATTCATTATTTTGGATGTTGACTATGCTATTTAGGTGGAAGGTAATTTTACCTAACTGTAGGTTCTTCTTCAATTTTAAATTTTTCTCTCGATATCTATAGAACTAAGAGTTGATAATGGAATAAAACTATACTACAAATCCATGGTAGGTGGTTTATACCTATCCTAATGGTTTTGGCGATTTAATAGGCTTGTCACTATTTTGTTACCCACTAGAATTTCCTTTGTGTCCCTGATATTGAAATTATTAATTGGATTAATTGGATTAGAACCTGTTATGGACTCACTTTAAATTCTATGATAGTTGATGGTTGTTTTTTCCCTAACCAAAGTCTAACCCTGGGGTGTGCCATGTATCCTCCATGTAATCTTCCTTTATTGAACCACACAAGGGGTGTGTTCTTGAGATTTAATAGGATGAGGAAGACAATATATATATATATATATGGGATGAATCAAATGGGGTTTTAGGATATTGTTCTCATCCCATTGCATGTAATACTTTATGAAATGGTATAAATTGAACATAAATTGCTTAAATGGTATATTTGGAAAATATGAAATTAGTGGCTAATGTCATTTGATATGTTCAAATGTGAATTGTAAAAAATTAGTGGGTATACTCATTGGTTGCCTTTTAAATTGAACATTGATTCATTAGTGGGTACAATCATGAGATGAATTTGAATGTGAATGGTTATACAAGTGGGTAGAATCATATGGAAGGAATTGATTAATGGTATGAAATGGTGATTGATTTCATTTATGCCTTTGATGATTCTCCTTGGATATTGAATGTTTTATTGGACACCATAGATAGTGTATGATCATTTGATATTGATTCCAAGGGATTTGTTGGGTTTCCACCCCATGGATCTGAATTTCATGGAATTACATAGTAAATGATTAATTGGCATGATCCAACAACTCCAACCAGTTCATAACTGAGTTTCCATTGAGATGATACTACAAATCAATGAAGGTGTCTTAGAATTCTACACCTTGAATCTAGTCCTTCGTGTCCTGACACCAAATTATATGGAATGATCATTTGAAATGTGATATTCTTCATTGAACAATATGGTCGTGGGGAGAGTGAAACTTCACTATATGACAATTCTGTGGTTGGCATGATAAGGATGGTTGTACGATGATGCCATTTTGGTTATTTATTTATTGATTATAGGTGAATTGTTATAGGATCTCAATGCTTGTTTTGAAGGGATCTTGTTGAGAAGATATGAAGTAAAAAATTCTTAATAGTAGATATACCATGGGCATAGTTAAATTATTTACTACATTCCTATTTTATTTGCAAACTACTAGGGTGCCATATTTCTCTGACTGAATTTATATTGATCATTGGGTGGTTACCTACAGGTATTGTATCTCAAACTATGTTTGGTCCATCTTTGGGTACTCAAATAGACTTTTTGGATGCATGTTGAGATATGGGAATGTTACTTTAGTATGCTTCTTCATTTTGAGTCATGCTTAGAAGAATGGGAGTAGGGGATTAAGAAAAGGATCATGAATCAATTTCGATATATCACATTTTTTAATTTTTGGGATATGGATTGTACTTCACTATAGTGTAACTATTTTGGAATATCTGTACAGATATTTCATGATAATCATTATGTATGAGATACCTAATTGTACTATTATATCTTCCTATTGTTCATATATTTGTTGTATGATTTACTACTTCTTCCACTTGTATGATCTAGTAATTTCTACTATGGTACATTCTGGTGATGAGAGCATAGTCTCCCCTTTGACACAGCTCGGGCCTCACTACTAGTCAATAACCACCAACATTTGGGGAGATGCATTTGAGTTCATGTGGACAATTAGGATTAGGGTACTGTTGAGTGGAATATGGGTCTCAGATGATACAATGTATTATATTTCAAAAAAATTCCTTTTATTATATTGAAATAGAAGATAAAAAATTACATCATTTAGAAAGGGACAAAGAGATTCCTTTCAAACCAATTTGTAAAAATTCAAACATGGGAAAAAATAAATTTAAAAAATCATAGTAGTATAGTAAAAGAATCTATTAATTATTTTGTAGAAAAAATTGATATAGGAGAGAAATCATTTTTAAGGGAAAATATAAAAATTGATTTAAAGGAATATCACTAACCATGATTCTAACTCATCATATATGTTCTGTATATTCACATTATTTGGAAATTTTCCTTTGATTAACAAGTTAAGACGTTAAAGGTTGGTATTATACTTATAAAAAGACCTATTAAATGATATTAAAGATTTAATAAATTAATTTGGATAGGGTTTGGATGATCCAAGAGGGGTATGAAGTGTGATGTAAAGGGAATTCAATATTCCCTTTTTGGAAGAGATGGGAGGGGAACTCTTTGAATTTCCCAAAATATTAGTTTTCATTAATTAATTTTCTGTTACAAATAGATCCGAACTAATTTTTTTATAATATAGGATGATTATGTATCATGATCCAGTCATACAATAATAATTAGTCAATTTTATATCTCATTTTTACTCTTATCTATTTATTTTAACCCTTCATTAACGTCTTTCATACATACCCTAAATACAAGTATTGCTACTATTTGAGGGCCACTATAGTTACTAAATGAAAAAACACCTATAAATGGACCATGGTTGAAATTTTCAACCATATTCTAACTAATTTTCTAAATATATTTTTTTTTGTAATTTTATATCATTTAATAAGATATTATTTAATATTATACAACATTAATGTCGATTTTTATTACTATCCATCACTTTGACTCCAATTACATTAATACATTAAGTAAAACTCGAATGAAATATATTATTCTATCCCTAAAATTTCATGTTCATTTATTAAATTCATTTATCACATTAATTATCCAATATTTTACTTTTTATAATATTTTTAATATCATTTATTTTAATTTTTCATTATTTAATAATTATTGCATCAGCGTTGTATAATAATTAAATGTAATTATTTCATCACTAAAAATTAAAAATAAGTTAACATGATAAAGATAAAACAATTACAATTAATATGAATATTTATATAATATAATATACTCTTCCTAACCCTATTATGAAAATATTATAGTTATTAATAAGAAGAGTGGCTCATTTTAGACATTTCTCTAATTAAAATATTATACAGTTTATAACCGTGCCCAAATGGTAGAAATACCTTAAAAATGAATATTAGATTTTTATGGGTAAAATTTATTCATATAATAAACATATGAAAGGTTTTACTACCATTTTATAATCATATTATTTTTTAACTATAATTATATGAGTTACCCTTTATTATGGTAGAAAAAATTACTAAGCTTACTATTCATATTGACAAAAAAATATCTATTAAAATTTAAAATATTTATACTCATTGATTCCAAATATGGAATATATTTTTCAAAATTAAAAACATATAAATTATAGAATTTAATTTAAAATATATGTAGGAAAACATGATAAAAAATGATTGTTTAAAAAAATTCACATTTTAAAATATAAAATGATTCTATACTAAATTCAACTATAAAATCAATTAAAAAACCCTAATTTGGTTATTTTAAATAAATATAAAATAAATAAAGTATAAAACTAATCCAAAATATAATTTTACTTTTTAAATACTTAAAAATAAAAAACACTTTTTAATAATGTTTTTTATATTTCACTTTTCATTGAAAAATAAATATTTGGAGAATATTTTAAAAAATTAATCCTAAGGTAAATTTGAAATATTGAATTAAAAAATGAGTTTCATTTTTAAAAATATAATTTCTAATGTTTCCAAAAATTAAATATAATGTAAACTCATCAAAATCATGAAAACCAATTGTTAAAGATTCCTATTTTTGAAAATAAAAACAATTTACAAAATATTGGTTACTTATTTACAAAAAAAATTAATTATTATATTATAAAGGTCTAATACCCTTATATATTTCGAAATGTCGTTAATTTTATTTTTTAACATGAAATTAAAATATTGGTTATAATAGTAACATTTAAATAACAATAATAATTCATTATTCGTTTAATCATGGTGTTTCATATCTTCTATGCAATCAAACTAAGTCATTATTTTAAAAAACAAAACCATAAGATATAAAACCTAGGGTGGATATGAATCTCTTAAGAGTATTTTGGATCATTTATTGAAGTCATATCAATTCCACCTAATTATAAAATTCAGTGAAGTGTACTTTCTATTGAGGTAATATTTAGTTAGGATTATATGGAAAAAATAGGTTTTTGAGGATGATTATATCATATAATGATCTACGCTTTACCTACTGAATATGAAGGAGTATCCATAAATATTTTGTATCTCTCTTTTTCTTCCATATATATTTTCATCGATATATTCATGAATAATTGGATTAGATTATCTGGACATTAGACGACATGTTTCACACATACATTCCTTATTTTTGAGGCTTGTAGAATAATCTATTACCTATTATTGAGTTTTATTATCGTAATAGCTATCACGATATCATTTTTATTCCATTTTATGTACTGTATGGTCAAACCTATAGATCATTATTGTTTTGGACTAAGGATGGGAGTCAATTATTCATGGACCAAAATTGGTTTAGGTCATGACAAAGAAGTTTTCAATGATTCGTGAGTGGATAAAAGTGCTTAAGATAAAAATATGCCATATGATGACTATAAGAGAAATACTATGGAGTTAGGCATAAGTTATCATGTATATATAAAATTATCTTCTCATTAAGGTAAGTATAATATTTTTCATAACAGTACATATTTTCCCATATTTTTTTAACAAAGGCATTGGAGTTTGTTAGAAAAGTGTTTAATTAATTTGATTCTTTTTCTTTATATGGATTGTATCCGTTATATTTTACATGTATCAAAATGTAATTAGTACGTCCATAAAGAATCCAAAAACATTTACTAGGGTGAGAAGCATTTTTTTTAATGATGAAATGTCCAGGTAATAATCTGTTGAGATTCAGGACCACTAGAAGAAATTTTTTTGTGGTAATGTTATTACTTAGGTTTGTGTCCAATATAAGAATCATGGGTTAGAAGAGTGTACTTAGTAAAGTTACCTGTTTGAAAACATTCAATATATTGAGTTTTTTAAGGAATAATTTATTTGATATGATAGGTATAACCTTGGATATATTTTTGAGATGATTGAGGATTATTTTTGATTTCATGTCACTGACTTATGATGATTTAGTTGTGTTATTATTATAATTTGATTCATATTTGGGATGAATATGACATAATTTTTGTAATATAATCTCATTTAAATAATCATTTAATGATTTATTTTGATTCTTGAGTATGATAATATTTTAATATGAATTTTATATAAGCGTTTGTATTTTTATAAAACCATTTAATTATTGATTAAGAGTGTTGAGGGAGGTTCGAGAATGCTTGGTTGTAGTCGTAGTGGTTTGGGGAAGTGAGGTGATTTATTAAGTTTTGATTTTAGCTGGATGTGGATAGTTATATTGTTTAGAGTTTTAGCACTTTTCTATTTATATTTTGAAATAACCATACTTATGAGTTTTTCTATCTAGAGGTAAAGGTAGACACCCTTATGTATTATCCTTAATGATCATTATATACAATGTTATCTATCTAGTTAAAAAGTCCAAGACCAATACACATCATCCTTCATGATCATTACATATTGAGTTATATCTCTAGTAGAAATTGTAAGCACCATAAAATATCATCTTTGATGTCATCTACATATCACTTTAGTTATAGGTAATTACTTTACATAACACCCTAGATGTCCCTTATATATTTCCTTTTATAACATAATAACCTTCATGTATTATCTCTGATGACTATTATATATTGTAATTTTCATGATAATAACCTTTATTTATCAGCCCTATATTTTTTATAATTACATTATCATATAATAAATTTAAATTATCACCCTTATGACCTTTACATGATCCATTTTTCATGGAAATACACCTATTATATCTCCTTATATTGAGGAAATTTTCCTTATATATCACAATTAAAACTATAATTTTCTTATTTTTAGTACATAATAGTAATTAAACACATATCCATAATATAAATTGACTACATATATAATATTATTTTCATATATGTGTAATATTAGTGTTAGTCATGTGTTATAGAAAAACCCAA
Organism: Viscum album; assembly: GCA_963277665.1. Lineage (NCBI taxonomy): Eukaryota > Viridiplantae > Streptophyta > Magnoliopsida > Santalales > Viscaceae > Viscum > Viscum album. The sequence goes on from OY728128.1 coordinate 616,672,997, forward strand.
AAAAATTCCATTTAGGGTGACTCGAATTTTATGATTCATAATAGGATTCTCAATCATAAAACTATGAAATTTTGGAATTTTATTTTTCAATAAAAATTACTTCAACCACACATTAAATGCTGGGATTTTGGATAATTAAAACTTCTATATGGTTAAAGTCATTACAATAATAATTTTTTTTATCCAACTAATATATCTGACTGATATCTATAAAGAGAGAAATTATTGGGAGAACCAAAACATGATTCATGAATCTATATTTTAAAATGTAGTGATACTTTTTAACTTTTTTCTAATTTTCAAATTTCTATCAAACCCTAAAGTAATTAGCTTATTTTCATGAAGATTTTTTGGTTTATTCAGTAATTATTGGACTACAAATTTAAATCATAAACCACCTATATATTCAAGGTTTTTATAGTTTTCCTCATGAGTTCTTATCATTGTGAACATATCCTCATCTCTATATTCTTATATAAGAAGTTTTCATTGAAAGGGATTCAAATGTTATCCTATTTATTAATATATAAATTTCGGACTATTTTTCATTGGTTTTGGACGATTAAATAGTTAAAAGTGAACTTAATATGTTAATAATATATAATTAATAAATCTAAGGGGCTTGTGGTTCTTCATAAAATGTGGTTATATCTATTGTTCATGTTATTTCCTCTTTAAATATCGTCTGTAGTGTGATAATTATATTACTGTTATTATTTAAACTTTCATGAATCACTAAAATGTGTAAAACTATAAAAATATATGAAGATAGTAAGTAAAGGGGAATTATGAACCATCCATTTATTGTAATTATTCATTAAAATTGTTTATTTGTATAAAAAATTTGTTGAGTTTATTATTTAGATGAATATTTGAATTATTCGATTCTCTTATATTTTATTTTCTATAAGGTTAAGACCTTCTCATTATTAATTGAATAATAAATATGGTAAATAAATTTTTGGACTTCTATAATTAATATTAGTGGTTGAATATTTCTGGAATTTTTTATAATTAGATTACATGAAATTATTGAAGCTCTATTAATTGAAAATAGATTTTTAATGATATAATTCTGATTTACTAGAAAAAATATATATATTGATTATTAAAACCCCCATTTAATATATATTAACACTCAATTTTATGTCATCAAGATGGTGAGAGTGGTTTTTTTGATGATTGTTATGGTTGTGACTTGATACAGTTCATGTGAGGATAATATGAGTGATGTGGGAAAGAGTTTGATTGATTTTAGGATTACTTTCTTTAGTTATGTTACTGGATTGGTTAAAATTTATCTTTTCATTTAATACCACTTAATTATTATATTTGGCTTATATCCTTCCTTGAAACTTAAATAGTAGTTTTTAGTGGCTAGAATTATGGATTTGAAAATAACATTTGAATTTATTAAAGGGGTATTGATATTATGAGAGAATAAGGTATGGAATTGAATGATGAAATTCAATAGAAGGAATGTGTAATAAAATTATTAAAGTGAATATTAACCCACAATAGAAAACAAATTTTTATTAATTGACTTATAATTGATTAATAATACATAAATATTGACATTATAAACCTTAATTCTTCTATTCAAATAAAATCATTAACTTTTTTGTCAACAGTATTGGATGGAGGGTTTTCTTGTAGGACGTTATATATAGTTTGAGTAATAGGTGGAGTAGTTTACCTATGAATGGATGTGTTATATATTATTAATTATGTTATCTTATTTCATATTTTACAGCACTTGAGTTATATGAGGTGACTAAAATCCATATTTATCATTTATATTATATGTTATTTCTTATATATTGGTCGTTGAAGACATAAATGGATGATTTTCCCCTTACTGAGCTCTCTCTTCAATAAGTAGTTTGTATGTCAAATTATATAGTATATGGTGGATTAAAATTATAAGATATGTTTTCATATAGGCTATAGTGGATATCAACTATGACATACATATATATTCTAGTAGGGGTAGCTTAAGGTTATATAGTGTAATTGTATCTAGGATATAAAGTCTTAAAGTTAATATATGTGTTCTTATGAATCCATCATAAGATTTAAAGGTGTCACATATGTATACATTGGTTGTAATGGAGCTTGGATAGACTATTTAATTATAGATACGCAACATATATTTTTATATAATTATATGAGTGTCTGTGTTTATGATGATTTTCATGGATTTTTATTGTGACTTATATAGGTTACTCAACCATGTCATTACTCATGATGCATTTTCCGAGCCACTTTTTTCAAGTGTGAATTGTTAGAATATCATTTCCAATAAGTATTATATTCTGCACAAATAAAATTGGAAACAATACTATTCTCCCACTAATATCATTTTAATCACAAACATTTTTTTGAAGAAACTGAAATCTTTGATCACATCATAAAGGTATATATTCTAACATTTAGATTTTTGGTTTAACCGAAAAATGTATAGTTACATCTTGAATAAAATATATTTCTCATTAGGAACATAAGAAATGTAACCTTTCGGATAAATGAAGAATATGACATTTTCATATTTATTAATATGTGTGAATTAAATATAAATTTTACTTTAAATGGGTTGTTATGTTTGATAGCGTACCTGATACGCAACAACGGGTTTCTTTGAAACCATACGTTGCATACTAATAATATAATATTATTATTTTAAATGGTAGTTAACCCCTAGCTGTTTTATTGGCGGGAATGAAAAAAACTAACTACAATATGATTAAACATGTTTGTTAAATGTATTTACATTTATCCAATAATAGTTATAGGCTTAAAATGTGAATGAATCTAATTTTAAGCATAATTTAAATTAAAAGGCCGATTTACCTCCTTTTAATGGTGAACCCTCATTAAATCTAATTTAGGTCACATTAATACATTATATTTTACCAAATAAAATCTTTCTATATAATGGTGACATCAAAATTTACTTTGTGTAAATTTTTGGAATTTTCCTGATAAAGTTCATTTTCTAATGAATAGTTGAAAATATAGTATTTTAATTCAAAACTGTGTTTTAATATAACTTATTTATATGGTTAGATTGTTTTTTTAATTGGTTTTAAAGTGTAATTAGAATATATTTTTACCATTTAATCCAATGTTGGTCATTGGAATTAATTTCACTTTGAAATTGGACAAAAACAAGTATCAATCTTTTGATAGTTATTGTTTCTTAAAAACACTCTATTTGTTTTGATAATAGGAATTAATTTTAAAATTAATTAATGACACTTCTATGTTTTGAATTTGAAAAAATAGACATCATTTTTTAATTCATAATATCAAATATATCTTAGTCAGAATTTTTGGTATTTTTCTGAAAAAATTCTATTTTTGATGAATAGTGAAAGCACTTAGTGGTAGTTAAAAAACTGACGTTTTCATTTAAATGAAATCTTACCACTTCTGTGAATTGAATTTAAAAAATACGATATACATGGTTGTTATCAAGAGGTAAAATGTGGTTCATTAAGATGAAAATAATTTTTGGTGAATAATAACTTTTGACTTTTCTTTACCGTGGTTAAAGGTAAATAAGTTAATTCAAGGTAAAAGGAATATTATAATAATTAAAAATTACCTTAACACATGTCCAAACCATATTGGTTGAGTCATTAACGACCATGATCATATTTGGGTCGATTTTGGGACCTCATTGAGTCACTTGGGTGTGATAATGACAATTTAAATTAATTAATTTAATGTAAAGACAAAATTGACATTAACAAAAAGTTATTAGTAATTAATTTTTATGTGGATTATATAAGTTATATTTTCGACTATAAATATTAATTTGAAATATAAAAAAATTTCATACATCATGGTATTTTTTTTATAATTTTTAGACAACAAGTAAATTAAATTATTTATGACATAATAATGATGCAGTATTTATCTCATTAATAAATCATTTAAATAAATATGATTATAATGATTAAAGAAAATATCCAAAACATGTAACATTATGATTAGATGATTTTACTTCGACCATGAGGCATATTATCCCCATCTTTAATGATTTTTGGACCATTATAAACCGAATATAATTATATAATAAAATAATAGTTTCACACTTTCCTAAAGAGCCTCTCCTCCCCCTTATAAAAGGATACCACTTCTAACCAACTCCTCACACCTCTAAAGCCATTTGGCTCATCCAAACTCTGCCCAATTAATCTCCCTACATCCCTATTCTCCCCCTAGAAGTCTTAACTTAGGCAGAAGGCAATTCAAGATGTCCTTTTGGTTCAAACCAAAGAAGTTACCCAAATTAAAGGTAACAATTTCTCTTAAATTGTTTTCTTTTATTTTACTTATCCAACCCCTAAAATATTTTTATTCCATTCTTTTTTAACAGAATCAGTATCCTAAATATACTAGGATGTTTTTATGTGACGGATTCTAGCTACAATTACACACACCTCTATTTAATGGATGATGAACATAATGTTTCTCTGGATGGAAAACTAACGCCTCACGAAACGATGATTGTTCAAATTTGTCCAACCGCATTTCAGGGTGGCCATTATGATGGAACTATATTTATATATGATATATATTAGTTTATGTTTTCTTTATGCTTCTGTATTTTCCATTTATGTCATGCCTTTATGGTTTCCATAGTGGGTAAATACGATAATCCCATTTGAGGAAGTGCAGACTACTGCCCCCTTAAAGAGATTTGATTCGTTAATTTCTTATGTGGGATATATAAAGGATGTAGTTAATGTTATTATATATGACATTATAAATTAATTATATTATACTTATTTATCATTATTTTTTATTTGCATTAAAATAAGAAATAGAAATGAAAGTAGCGTTCATGCGTACGTACGGCTTACCGCCTCCGTGAACGGTGCATTTCATTTCTAACCTTTAAATTTTATGTACTATTATAAATACAGGTATATACTGGATATATATGATATATATGATATCCAAATCATGAATATAATTCTGTATATAATGAACCATTTACCACATGAACAACATGTGATTATAAGAAGTCCATTTTTGACTCTAGTACCAAATATCGACAAAATGGACATTATTAACTTAAATAATTACATAATGTTTATAACATGGTAATAAGTGATAAAAAAGGAATAATAAACTTGAAAAGGTTCTTAACCAAGTATAAATTAAATTTATTTTATTATTCAGGAGTTTAAAAAACGATCGAGTCAAGTCAGACATGAGGTAAGGGGTCTGGCCTCTCTCTTTCTTTTCAAGTACTCCCTTTTATGTCATTTATTTTATGCTCCATGTTCTTATTTTAGAGGATGTTATTTTATATTAACCATACTATATTTTTTATTTTAATATGATGAGATACCCCCTATTACTCTCACCAATTCATTTTAAGAATTTTTAAGTGGTGTCGTTAGGCTGCCGCATTTTTATAAGGGATTTCTTATCTCACTTTTAATTCCGTGAGATTTCCATTATTCTCTAGTTATTTATTGAATGTGGTGTATTTTGTACTGAATTTTGATATATATTATCATTAATATCATCATATTCATGGTATTATGTGATTTATTTGGTGGTTATTAACATTGGGTCATATGACTCGATTGATTACAACGTAGTAAGGGGTTTTTCATCTCACTTTTTATCCCCGTGAGATTCATGTTATATTTGACACTACGTCCTTTGTGTGGTGTATGTACTACCCATGATTGTATTCTTTGTGTATGATATTTTAATTTATGGGTATTTACATCTTCATTGTATGATCCTTCTTTCATGTGGTGTATGTTTCGTAAGATACCAAATCGGTAAGGGAACCTTTCACCCTCCTCTCTTTTAAAAGGATTCTTTTTGTTATGTCTTTTAATTCACATATTTTTATGTTGGGATATGTTTTTATATATCCTTATTTTTGTATAGTTTATGTCCAAGTGATGGGATACCTTTTTTCTCTCACCAACTCAGTTTCTGAATTATAATGTGATGCCGTTAGGTTGTCGAATTTTTGCAAAGGAGCATCTTAACCCAATTTCAATTCTTTGGGTTCAACTTTTACTTATTGAATATGTCATCCTATGAATATGTGTGAATTACCTATGATTTTTTTACACTTAATATCCACTTATATTGGGTGTATTTATATTTTTATACATAATTATGAGATTGATTTATCCTTGATTTAAGGATACCATCTTTATAAGGGATTTCATCTCAATTTATATTTCCATTGAGACTTCATTTTTTTTATCCACCAAATCCACTATTATATGGTGTATATACTATCCTTTGACATTTTATATCATGAATCCCTTTATTATCATGATATTATAAAGTTCTGATTGAATTTTATTCCGTAATTATTTGTATTCAATAGTCTCTCATTTTGTTAAAAACACTTTAACAAAAATATCATTTTTAAATGTTTTAAAGATTTATCATTCTAAATATTTATCTTTAATGTCCATGTTTTAAAAATTGGTTTGATTATTTATTTATATGGAAATTAATGTTTTATAATTATGATTCCATTAAAATCTTCAAAGTGGTATGAGACACTTTGATTAAAAAATCATATTTTAAATGGTTTTTGGAAATGGATTGATTATTTCAATATCTCAAAATTACTTCATGTGATTGAAAATTAAATGTTATTGGTGAAATGTTTGTATTTAAAATATTTTATGTGTTATAATGGACTTGGACATTTGATGGGTGGTTACGTGATAAACCATATGATGGGTGGTGCCGTGAATACTAGGACGGGTGGTTACGTTATAACCTCCAATGCATTGGTTATAGAAGTCGGACGTATGGCTATTACATTTAGTGATATGTGTGGAAGTCGACCATATGGTTATTCCATTTTAGTATGTTTATGTCCCAAGTTACCTTTATAAGTTATGTGTTCTTTATATGGTTTTTATGGTAAAATTTTTGTTACAAAAGGGAAAGTAGTGATCTTTGATTTAGTGAAGAGTATTTACTACTTCATAAAGGTGAGAAAGTATTACTTATGTTAAAGTGTTCATGGTTTACTTGTTGTTTTGAAAAACTAACAGTTTTAGTGCTTTGTGTATCCCTTACTGAGCTTTTTATGCTCATCCCATGTTTTTGGAATGTTTTTCACAAGACATAATGTGCAATAGGGTCAAGGATGGGATCAAGGAAAAGTCATGTTATCTTAAACATGGAACTAGACATGTGTTTTTTTAGAGTTCATGTTTCGTAAAAAAAATGGAATCTTTATAGAAGTGTCTACTTTATATTCTTTTGTGATGTAATATTTATGTCCTAATTCTCTAAAACTCTAAACCCGAAAACATCCTCAATGTGAATTATTCATTTAATTAAAGATTATATAATGTTGTAAGGTTGGTTCCTTACAGTTGGTATCAGAGGTCGGTTTAGATAACTTTAGAGGTTAGGGTATTCTTTAAGCATAAGTGACATTACCATAATGTTTTGGATTTCAGAAATAGTCATTGTTTTTTAGATTACGTGAATGAGTTTAAGATAACATGAATATGTATATCTTAGTGTTTACCATCATAATAGGATATTTTATTATGATTTTACTAATATACTCACAATGACCTTTTTGGTTTTAGTAAATGGTTGGATCTAGCAGGCACCAATGTAACAGTGGATGTGAAGAAAATGGTGACAGTCTTCTGAACGAGAAATTGAATGAAATGAGAGATGCAATGAGAAATCTTGTGCATATTCTAAAGTAACTATCTAGAGTCATGATTGAAAACATGAAACATGGTGATTTTGATAAGGCATCGTATATTCGAGAAACAAATCCATATGGAATTTCAGGTAATAATCATAGCGGTAAGTCTGTTCAAAAACCTATGTGTCAAGGATGTGTAAAGAAACACCTTGGGAAATGCTTCAAAGGAATGGGAATATGATATAGATGTGGGAATGAAGTTCATAATTCAAGAACGTACCATGGAAAAAGGAAGCATCCAGTTGACTCTGGAAAAGGGAAAGTAGGTATTTCTGTGGGATCAATTGAATGTTTTAATTGTGGTGTGCATGGTCATTATACAAACAGGTGTCCTACGATGATGTTTCAGGAATGGGATCACCAGATCATACAAATATTTGTTTACCAATACCTAATTCCATTCCGATTGAGGATGAAGAAACTGACAACAACCAATGAAAGGTATGGATTATTTCTTAACATATATTTTTATATTATTAAATCTTAGGATATGATTTGTGATTCTGTTTGTAGGAAAGAATTATTTCAGAAAAAGATGAAAAGGAATGGTTAATGGATCATGAAGAATGTTGAATGTGTAAGAAGTCAACATATAAGGTACATAAGAGTTATGGTAGATTTTAGGATGTTGAAATGCTTATAAGTATTAAGGATCTTTTGATGATGGGAATTACATTAGATGACTTTTTATAGTATGTGTAACCCTAATGTTTAATAAATGAAAATTTTATTCAAGGAATAATTATCCCTTCTTTTGTGGATATATTTATAAAGAACCATTTCGGTTTATATGATCCTTGAATTTGAGGAAATTATAGGTTAATACATTTTTTGGGATGCAAAATTAAAGTTATTAGGTAACATTTGTGGTTAAAATATGTTATGGTTATTTTTGATGAATTTATCTTTTTTTGGGAATGTTATAAAATTATATAGTTTTTGAAAAGGGGAAACATGCAGACCGTGTAACAACCCATAACGTCGGATGAATCTGCGGGAATCGAACCCACAACCAAAGTGCGACAGGTATTTATCGCCTACCACTGGACTATATGAAGTCCCTGGTTAGTTTGAATAATTATTTTAAGTAAGATGATTTTATGAATTAAGAAATGTTGATCTTGGGTTATCTATGGGAATGATTAACCTATCATATAGGATATGTGATTAGGTTAATTACGTTTCAATATGAGACTTTAAGAATAGCTGATGTTACGTGGAGATAAATGTTAATATTTATCTTGGAAGACTATGTGGTTAAATCCTTCAGATATTTGGGTTCAAGTATTAGTTTGGATTAATTTTGAAGAATTTTAGGGACAATTGTTTATTGAATGGTCATTGTTGAACTTTGGGTTTTGTTAAGACAAATTTTGGAGATTAAGAGTAGTCTCTCTTTATGTAAAAGTTTATCATTTTTGGGGATTATCTGATCATGTACTAACAGTTTTGGTTTTAGTTAATATCTAAAGGCAAGGAAAATATATAGTTCATCTTTTGTGGATTATTTGATTCTCTCGAAGTTGATTATAGCACTTTTAATGTGAAAAAAGTCATTCTGAATACCCATTGTTTGGAGAAAATATGTTTTTGTGTTAGAAATCTAGTACTAGATGATTATCTACATGACAAGTAAGTATATTTCCTTATGTTTTTAGTTATGCTCATAAATAAATTCCTCAATGAAAAGTAACTTAAAACAAAAACCTTGTCTGTTAAATTTTCCTACTGGGGAATCAAATACTGTTTAACCCATCACATGTTTGTGAATTTCTGGTGGTTAACTTTCTCCTAAACATGTTTTCTACCACTCTCCATCAGAACATGAATGTTTTTTTCTCCTCCATATCCATGTTTTCATGGAATAATATTATCTGTTTCCTAGGGTAAACTTTTTACTTATCTTACTTTATTTTAAATTAATAGTTTTATTAATTCTTTTTTTCAATATGGGGCTTTCAATGAATTCCCAAGCCCAATTTTTAAATTGCGAGGACACAATTCCCAAAAGGGTGGAAGGATGTAACATCCCGGATAAATGAAGATTATGAAATTTTCATATTTATTAATATTTGTGAACTAAATATTAATTTTACTTTAAATTGGTTGCTATGTTCGATAGCGTACCTGATACGCAACAACGGGTTTTTTTTTAAATCTTACGTTGCACACTAATAATATAATATTATTATTTTAAATGGTAGTTAACTCTTAGATGTTTCATTAATTGGAATGAAAAAAAATACCTAAAATATGATTATACATGTTCGTTAAATTTATTTACATTTATCCAATAAAATTTATAGGCTTAAAATGTTAATGAATCTAATTTTAAGCATAATTTACATTGAAAGGCCGATTTAGCGCCTTTTAATGGAGAACCCTCATTGAATATAATTTTGGTACATTAATAAATTCTATTTGACCAAATAAAATCCTTATTTATAATGGGAACATCAAAATTTACTTTGTGTAAATATTTGGAATTTTCCTGATAATGGTCATTTTCTAATGAATAGTTAAAATATAGTATTTTAATTCAAAACTGTGTTTTAATAAAATTTATTTATATGGATAGATTATCTTTTTTAATTGGTTTTAAAGTGTAATTATAATATTTTTTTACCATTTAAACCAATTTTGGTCATTGGAATTAATTTCACTTTGAAATTGGACAAAAACAAGTATCAATCTTTTGATAGTTATTGTTTCTTAAAAACACGTTATTTGTTTTGATAATGAGAATTAATTTTAAAATTAAGTAATTACACTTCTATGTTTTGAATTTGGAAAAATAGACATCATTTTTGAATTTAGAATATCAAATATAGCTTAGGCTGAATTTTTGGTATTTTTATGAAAAACATCAATTTTTTATGAATAGTGAAACCACTTAGTGGTAGTTAAAAAAACTAACGTTTTCATTTGAATGAAATTTTACCACTTCTGTGAATTGAATTTCACCAATAATACATGAATGGTTGTTAACAATAAGTGAAATTTGGTTCATTAAGATGAATTTTTTTTTGGTTAATAGTACCTTTTGACTTTTATTTACTGCGGTTAAAGGTAAATAGGTTAATTCAAGGTATAAAGAATATTATAATAATTCAAAATTAACTTAAAACATGTCCAAACCTTATTGGCTGACTCACTAATGACCCAGATCATCTTTGGGTCGATTTTGGGACCCCATTGAGTCACTTGTGTGTGATAATGACAATTTAGATTAATTAATTTAATGTAAAGAAAAAATTGATATTAACCAAAATAATTTAGTAATTAATTTTTATATGGTGTTATATAAGTAATATTTTTGACTATAAATATTAATTGGAAATATAAAAATATTTCATACATCATGGTGTTTTTTTATAATTTTTAGACAACAAATAAAATAAATTATTTATGACCTAATAATGATGTAGTATTTACCTCATTAATAAATCATTTAAATAAATAAGATTATAATGATTAAAATAATATAAAAAACATGTCAAATTATGATTGGATGATTTTATTTATACCATGATACATCTTATCCTCATCTTTAATGATTTTTTGACCATTAGAATCCGAATATAATTATACAATAAAATAATAGTTTCACGCTTTCCTAAAGAGCCCCTCCTCCCCCTTATAAAAGGAGACCACTTTTAACCAATTACTCACACCTCTCAAGCCATTTGTCTCATCCAAACTCTGCCCAATTAAGCTCCCTACATCCCTAGCATCCCCCTAGAAGCCTTAACTTAGGAAGAAGGCACATCAAGAAGTCCTTTTGGTTCAAACCAAAGGAAGTTACCCATATTAAAGGTAACAGTTTCTCTTAAATTGTTTTCTTTTTTTACTTATCCAACCCCTAAATTATTTTTAATACTTTCTTTTGTAACAAATGAAGTATCGTAAATATACTAGGATGTTATTATGGTAATTTTTCTAGCTAAACTTACACACACCTCCATCTAATGGATGAAGAACATAATGTTTCTGTGGATGACAAACTAACGCCTCTCGAAACGATGATTGTTCAAATATCTCCAACCGCCTCTCATGGTGTCCATTATGATAGAACTATATTTATATATGATATATATTATGTTTATGTTTTCATTATTCTTCTATATGTTCCATTTATATAATGCCTTTATGGTTTCCATAGTCGGTAAATACGATAATCTCATTTGAGGAAGTGCAGACTACCGCCCCCTTAAAGTGATTTGATTAATAAATGCATTATGTGGGATGTATAAAGGATGGAGTTAATGATATTATATATGATATTATACTGGAATTATAATATACTTATGTATAATTATGTTTTATTTCCATTAAAATATAAATATAAATTAAAGTAGCATTCATGCGAACGTACAGCTTACCGTCTCCATGAACGGTGCATTTCATTTCTAACCTCTAAATGTTATGTACTACTATAAATACATGTATATACTGGATATATATGATATATATGATATCCAAATCATGAATATCATTCTGAATATAATGAACCATTGATCACAGGAACAACATGTGATTATAAGAAGTCTATTTTTGACTCTAGTACCAAATATCAACAAAATGGACGTTATTAACTTAAATGATTACATAATTGTTACATAATGGTAAAAAGTGATATAAAAGAAAAAATAAACTTGATAAAGGTTATTAAGAAAGTAGAAATTAACTTCATTTTATTATTCTAGTGATTAAAGAACTATCGAGTCAAGTTGGACACGAGGTAAGGGATCCGACCTCTCTCTTTCGTTTCAAGTACTCTCTTTTATGTCATTTATTTTATGCTCCATGTTCTTATGTTGGAGGATTTTATTTTATATTCACCATACTGTAATTTTTATTTTCATATGATGAGATACCCCCTCTTAATCTCATCAATTAATTTTATGAATTTTTAAGTGGCGTCGTTAGGATGCCGAATTTTTGTAAGGGATTTCTTATCTCACTTTTAATTCCATGAGACTTCCATTGTTCACCACTTATTTATTGCATGTGGTGTATTGTGTACTGCCTTTTGATTTATATTATCATTAATACCATCATATTCAAGGTATTATGTGATTCATTTGGTGGTTATTAACTTTGTCTCATATAACTTGATTGATTACAATGTGGTAAGGGGGTTTTCATCTCACTTTTTATCCCCGTGAGATTCATGTTATATTTTCCACTACTTCTTTTGTGTGGTGTATGTACTACCCATGATTGTATTATTTGTGTAAGAAACTTTAATTTATGGTTATTTACATCTTCATTGTATGATCCTTCTTTCATGTGGTGTATGTTTCATAACTTACCAAATCGGTAAGGGAAACTTTCACCCTCCCCTCTTTTAAAAGGCTTCTTTTTGTTATGTATTTTAATTCACATCTTCTTATGTTGGGATATGTTCTTCTATATCCTTATTTCTGTAAATTTTATGTTGAAGTGATGGGATACTATTTTCTCTCTCATTAACTTAGTTTCTTAATTGTAATGTGACACTGTTAGGTTGTCAAATTTTTGCAAGGGAGCTTCTTAACCCAATTTGAATTATTTGGGTTCAACTTGTACTTATTGAATATGTCATCCTATGAATATGTGTGATTGAAATCTGATTGTTTTACACTTAATATAAACTTATATTTGGTGTATTTATATTTTTCACATATAATTATGAGATTGATTTATTCCTAATTTAAGGATACCATATTTATAATGGATTTAATCTCAATTTACATTTCCATTGAGAATTCATTTTTGTTATGCACCAAATACACTATTATATGGTTTATATTCTATCCTTTTACATGTTATATCATGAATCCCTTTATTCTCATGATATTATAAAGTTCTTATTAAATGTTATTCCACAATTATTTGTATTCAATAGTATCTCATTTTGTTTAAAACTCTTTACAAAAATATCATTTTTAAATGTTTTAAAGATTTGTAATTCTAAATATTTATCATTAATGTCCATGTTTTAAAAATGGTTTTGAGTATTTATTTATATGGACATTAATGTTTTAAAATTATAATTCCATTAAAATATTCGAAGTGTTATGGGACACTTTGATTCAAAAATCCATTTTAAATGGTTTTTGAAAATGTATTGATTATTTAAATATCTCAAAATTAATTCTTGTGATTAAAAATGAAATGTTATTGGTAAAACGTTTATATTTGAAATATTTTATGTGTTATGATGGTACTTGGACATTTTACGGGTAGTTACGTGATAAACCATATGACAGGTGGTGCCGTGAATACCAGGATAGGTGGTTACGTTATAACCTCCAATGCATTGGGTATGGAATTCGGTCGTATGGCTATTCCATTTAGTGATATGTGTGGACGTCGACCGTATGGTTATTCAATTTAAGTATGTTTATGTCCCTAGTTACCTTTATAAGTTAGGTATTCTTTATATTGGTTTTATGGTAATATTTTGGTTAAAAAATGGTAAGTAGTGATCTTTTATTTAGTGAAGAGTATTTACTACTTCATAAAGGTGAAAAGTATTACTTATGTTAAAGTATTCATGGTTTACTTGTTGTTTTGAAAAACTAACAGTTTTACTCCTTTTTGTATCTCTTAATGAGATTTTTATGCTCATCCCACGTTTTTGAAATGTCTTTAACAGGACAAAATGTGGAATAGGGTCAAGGATGGGATCATGGAAATGTCATGTTGTCTTAAACATGAAACTTGACATGAGTTTTTTTAGAGTTCATGTTTTGTAAAAAATGGAAACTTTGTAGAAGTGCCTACTTTGTAATCTTTTGAGATGTAATAGTTATGTCCTAATTCTCTAAAACTCTAAACCTAAAAAGATCCTCAATGTGAATTATTCATTTAATTCAAGATTATGTAATGTTATAAGGATGGGTCCTTACAAGAAATTAGATTTTACTACACACAAATGCTTAAATAATTTCACATTAAGGAAATTTATTTTTATATCTATTTCATATATCAGAACAATCAAAATGAGTATTCACATTTTGAAAAATATGAATGGATTTTATAATTGGAATATGTTGATATATTTCTTCATGGAAAATATCTAGAATTTTATTATCAATTTTCCCCACTTTTTTAGTACATGTATTTACCATACCATCCATGTCTATTTTATTCAAGAAAACCCACATGAAACTTTTTAATCTCAACCCATTATGTGAATCCACCAAGTTCCAAACCTATATAGAGTATATGGATTCTATTTCAAATTCATGGCCTTTTAACCATTTCTCAAAACCAATATTCATGATGGCATCCTAGTATATGATAGGTTCGTCCTCAAAGAATATTACCTTATCATCATCCCCAGTGATAAATCTATATCTAATGATATATTGATTAATACTATCATTACATCAATGTTATTTTTTTTATCTTGAGTCAGTTATTCCTCTAAAACTCTAAGTGGGTCCAGCTCAACATCATCCCCATGAACAATTGATGTTTTTTGGTCTTTAACAAGCCTAATTTCAAATTTCCACCCACTAAATCCATGATCAATGTTTTATTTCTCTATAAAACTCTAAATTGAGGAAAAAAACTTTTTATCAACAAGGTGATTATAATAAAATACCATATTATTTTGGATAACCAATAAAAAATATATTTTCTATCTTGGGGAATAACTTGTGATAATCCAACCAATGTATAATTTCACATCAACCCTAGATCCCCATAGAAGACATTTTTATTTATTTTTCCATGTCCATATATCATATTATGTCTATATGACTACTTAAGATAAAAAAATATTATAAATTAATTAGTATCTATAGAATAATATAAAAATAAAATTTCATGATGAAAAAGATACATTATCAATCGAACCATTTTTAATAAGGTATATTTACTCCATTGGGACACAATATTATAATATTTTGTTTTATGTAGAGTGAGTTGAGAAATAATTATATAATAATTAAGGTGACTATCTAGTTATTTGCACAAATATTTACCATTCCAATATAATCAAATGATATTAATACTTCTTCCATGTTGATTTTATACATCACTTTGAATCTCTTTATACTTTTAAAAAATTTCATACTTCTATATTATAAAAAACCACCATACTAACTAATTTAATCATTAAAGATAACAAATTACCTAAAACAATCACATTCATTAGTATTTTTGGCTAATAATCATCACTATGTATGAGATCCAACATTACACTAGCCTTATCACCTTTTCCACTAAAATGTACATTGGTTATATGTACTAATAAAAATGATTCATAATTTTCAAATTATTCATGAAATAATGGTTTAAATAATTCATATTTATGGAGTATTTTGATTCACATTATAGTTCTATGACCAAGGATATAATGTTAAAGATAGGTGCGATTATATTTAACCCTTAACTTATTATTTTGAATGATTTAAACTAGATTATTCATATCCCGAATATATAAAGTATTTATCAATATTATAATTCCATAAAACATATCATTCATATAAATAGAAAAACTATAGATCTTAATAGTGAATGATAATCCCATAATATCCAATAGATATACATAAATAAAATTTCTATTTATGGTTGGAACATAATAATATTTCTTTAATTCTTATATTAATTCATTTCGTAAAATCAGATCATAGGTGTTGATATTTAGAGCTACAAATCATTCTATATTATAGACATGAAGATCTATATTTACCATTTTAAATTACCTAATATATTTGAGTCTATGTTTTTCATTAAAAATACCTGATTGACATATGGTATCTGATAGCCCAGAGTAAGAGTTAGTGAAATTTACCTATATAACATTCACAATCGGATACTCATAATTCATCACATTAAGGACACTTATCAACCATGAATTCAAATAATATATTATTCTATTTGTTATAACCATTAAGTATATAAATGTTATTATTTTGTAATAATATATAAGATAAAATAGATACCTGTCTAATTGTGAGTATCATGTATTATATCATTTACATTGTGATTTTTAATGAAAGTTTCCCTATTAAAAATCATGATTCTGTTAATATTATCTATTTAGAATTCCAAGATCAATATTTCACTATGACGTGAGTCTAATATAGTGTTAATTTCATCAAATAGTTATTTAGGTAAGAGATCATCCCAATCATAACAATTACATTCTTTTAAAGTTGAGTTGGAAAATCATTCCCTAAATCCATGAAATGGAAAAAATCAAATCTATTCCACTAGTAATCACGTGTTTCCTAGGTGATTTTCACTGAGACATCACATAATTCTTTCATTACCACATATTTAGGAATATATATTTATACAATTACATACAGAAGACAATCTAAAGGCACACCACTTTTCCAGAAAATACATAGTTGAGGGATCGAGGTCTTGACATGTTCTGCTTTATAAGGAAACACCTAGTTACCATTTTAATGGGTTTCTTCAAAATTATACACATTTAAAAATACATATCATGTGTATATCATGAAATAATTTTTATATTTTTTTATTCATTTTTTTGTGTGTTCCTATAATAATTTAGTTTTGGAATAATATTCTATCACATAAATAAATGTGCTCACACTAATGTAATGTGTTACTATTTAATAACCGTAAAATATATTTTATTCACCCAAACCAAAAATTAAAACATATTAATGAATATAATAAGGAATGTCATGCATTATGTACATTAAATATTCTTGTAATGTATTATATCATTGTGAGATTGGAAATTTTCACATGAGTAAGCCTGTAACGATAGATAAAAAATGCTATCCTTTCTAGAATAAGGAATGTGTTTCGAGTGAAGTGGGAAATTTTACCCCTTCTTCCTCTCAATGGAGAGAATTAATAAACTTATAATTGAACTCCTTATATCTATAAAATGTAATATGTGAAATATTTATTCAATAATTATTCTAAATCTTATAACTCTATAAAATAGACATTAATGTAGATGTTAACTGAATCTTATGGAGTTATTCCTCATAAGTAATTCGAGGATCTATCCTTTAGAAGCAATTAATATCATATATTAATGAATACATGTACTTAAATTTCAATATATAATTTATAAACATGAATATTATAAAATAATTGACTAATAAATAAAGTCATTATTTATTTTTCAAAAACATTGTGAATAAATATAAAATTATCATATTTTATTTAGACAGAAAAATATTATTTTATAATTTACAACAATTATAATTTATATAATATTTATAAACCATAAATAAAAAAACTAATTCTTTATTAATATTTTTAAACATGTCAATTTTGATAACAATATATCGGTCATAAAATATTACCATTATAAGAGAGTGATTATTCTTCCTATGAATTGTACTTTATGATATGAAACTCAATCATAAAATATGACACATATCCTTTGATATGAAATATTTTATCAGATAACATTATTTGTATTTAATGGTATAGAAAAATATCATAAATAAGTCATATACTTTTTTTATAAAATTCGACTTGAAAATGAATTTTGTGATATCTAATGTCATAAAATATGTTGTATTTCAAAACCTACATATTTTAACATTTTATTTGATCTAGTTGTACAATATGGGTCTAAAATGGATTTAATTTATTATAATATACAACTCCTGTAGAAACTAAATTATGATATAGTATTCTTCGAAAACCAGTAAAGTTTATAATATTTATTACTGAAGAAACATTATTTGATACCATTGATGGTTTTAAGGGACCATCACATGATCATTGGAAATGTGAAAAAACAAAAACAACATAATGATCTAGCTTAAAGAGATTAAACATACATCCTAATGAAGACATTAATACATGGAACACCTAAGTAGTAATCCCCATCTTTCACCATTGATAAAGTGTAGCTTTATGTGGTTAATTGAAGCAAAAAAAAATTAATTGAGTTCGTGTGGATTACACTAGCCAGTGTAATCCAATTTTGTAACATTAGAACCTTAAAACTATGATGTGTTGATAACACCTTAACCATAGTGAAAAAATAAGTAACTTTTGTAAGGTAGTTCATTAAAAATATCCATGAAGTGAGGGTTACATTCACACGAATTGATATAATTATTTTATATACATCCAAGATTCCATACCTTTAATTTACATTTTCATCTATCAAATATTATCTTATGCCACGAATGTCCTACCCATCGATGTATTCTTCATTTAACACTTCAATGAATGAGGTGAACAAGTTTATTAATCAACCCCATGGATTACACTTTGAATAAAACCAATAGGATTATTACATGTAAATCCGTCTCAATCTCCAAAACCATCTTGCCTATCATTATGATATCATACTATATGATATATATAAAACAATCTCTCTCATCCCCTTTACGATATTTCCAAATCTTATTCTATGATATACATACTATGGATATTGTATCCTATGATATAAGTTTTTTTTTTATAAATATAACATATACTTTTCTTTCTTATATATTAATTTTAACCAAACCATTAAGGCCTCATTCCAAGACATCATAAAAATTAACGTAGGCATGCATCAAATACATAAAACTAGTTTTTCTCATGAGACCTACTATTTTATTGTGGGGATATATAATTTTTGGCCACAAATTCTCATTATAAGTCCAATGTATACATAAAATCAATTATATTGTATAACATTACATATCATAATGTTTCAATGGAACCACATACATTAAAATTTATTATAAATTAATTTTTACTGATATATAAGTAATTATTATATTGATTTCCAATTTCATTTTGAATTACATGGATCTCTTGGTGAATATAAAATTGAAAACGACTGTCACTACTTCTAATGGTGGAAAAATCTTAAAATTTTAAATCTATAAAACTATTAGCAACCCAAAAATCATTGTATTGTATAGGTAGGAGGTTGATCCAATAATAATTCATTTGAATAGATTAATAATTAACCTATATAATGAATGGAAACCAAGACATTATCCAAGATCTCAATTTTAGGATAAATAAAACATGTGTGATAAATAGAGTGAAACAATACAATAAAATATGGAATACATTTCAACATAGTGGAAACTGAAATACATATAAACTTTTTTTGTGATGATCATTTATGTTTCAAAAGTAATACTAAAACATATACATGTATCCATGGGATAAAATAATACTTTTATGCCCAAAACTAGATTGTATCACCCCCATGACATGCACGCTTCTTGAGATAAAGGATGAAGATGATACCGTACAAGTGATTAAGGCGTATCGACCAAGAAATCAAAACTACTACGTTTCATCATATGGTCATATGGATTATTTTGCTCTAGAGGATGTTCATAGACCATTATTTATATCAAATCATGCAATTTATCACTTGAGATAATACATTTGTCTTTGAATACATCTTTTACATTTGATATCATATACAATTTATGACATAAAATACCATTTTAATGATAGCCTATGTGAGAGACTATTTGAACTCCCATAATCAATGGCTTACTCAATTTTGTATGACTCATTGATGTATACATGGAGGAAATACATTAATACAACATATGAAAATGTTGTATTAAAAATATTTTCATCAAATGTATTGAATTATATGTTTTTATGATTTCCATGTAATTGCATAATTTGATTAAAACCCTCTATAAAAAGCTCTTTGGAAGTACATAAAATGTATTGAAATCTTCCTGTATATCATACAATACTATATAAATTCTATTAAATATATATATATATAATTATATTAAAAATGGAATTAGGGAATATAACCTTCAATCTCCCATTTACAGTAATGCCTAAAAGGCTTTGTTTAATTACACCTTATATCATGTAATATATGATAATTTGTGGAATTATAACAAAAAATCCCTTTGATATCATCAAAAAATCCTTAATAATATTATCATTAACTTCAAAACATATAAAATAATTTTTAAAACCTTTTTAATACACATCCCAAATAATTTTGGATTAACTCTAAAACACTATTTATAGTATATCTTTGAGTGAACCAAAATCCTTATTTAGTTAACCTAAATTGAGACCCCAAAAAATTATCTTAGTATTGAAAATATATATTAATAACTAGATCTATTATTGTATGAAAATAGTGGAATCTAAAAAAGAATAAATGATACTCATGCTAAAAGTGATATGGCATGATCTCCATAAACCCCATGTATCTCTATACCCATTTAATCAGGTCTTAAATCATATTAAAGTTTGTATTCTCATTATTTACCATTATGTAACACTCCATGTGACCATATTTGACTTAGTATTCTAATATGATATTGTAAAATATTAAAATATAAATTATCTCGGAATAAAATGGCCTTGTAGATGAATGCATCACATGTCAGTCATCTTCATAAATGATCAAAAAACATGTCTCCCATCAAAGTAGATAAGAACATCATATGTACTATCTAGATGCAACCATACACTTCCATATCCATATCAATCAAGGGACCTAATATCTTAATCATAATAAGATAGAAAAAAATCTTATATTGGTTGAGATCCATTCGACAACATGATTAATAACATACCCAACAACACCCTGATTAGCTAATTAACTTTTTAATTTCATAATAATGTAATAAAAGTATAATGTTTCTAATTTTACGTATCATTCTAATATTTGGTAGTATAGATCTATATATGATCTAATAATCCATATAATAAATAATTCATTGTATATGACACTACATGTGATATACTTAATTAGTTATCCAAAACACAAAACACCTTTTGTGCCTCATAATAATACTCTGTATCCCTGTACAAGAATCAAATTCATGTTAATATTTTATCTCCAACATAACCTATAGTAGTTCACGTTGATAATTGGTCATAGATATATCAATACATTACATTTAATGGAAAATTATAATTCAACATCCTAAAGTATCTATATTTATATATAATTTATTTATGCTGTTGTGAAAGAATGGTAAAGTGAAGATTATATATTGTTTAATATTATAAATTTTTTATTCTTAAAATCTGTTTGGAATATATTACCAAGACATCAATAATTTCCAATCTAAAATTTCAAATATTAGTAAATTCCAAATAATCCTTATGTCAATAACACTATATAGATTTTTGATAACTCATTATCTATATATGTAATATATGCCATATATATGTGTCCATATGTAAAACCCACATTATAACTATTTATTGAGTAATTTAAATTAAGAAAAAATGTATGAATAATGGGAAAATGTTTGGAGTCATATTCTGAATTATCAACAACAAGAACATACTAAAACTCCTTAACATTGCACCATAAAATGTTTAATTTCAATTATTTTCATTTCAGAAAATATTTTTAAGTTTATCGAAATCATATTTAGCACCCTTTTATAATGATTTTATTTTAAATAAATATAAATTCATACATTGATACTAAATATATCATCCTTAACTCTTTTAGGATAAAGTTCTATTTAATTTTTTCAGTAACTAAATGTAACTATTTATATTTATCTTTCATTGGCATACCCTAAACACTATTAAGATATTAAATAATATTCAGGTTGAAAATATAAAAGTATATTTTTATTTGGAAATTTGAAATGTTTACATTCTAAATTCATCCTCTTAAAATTCTAATTATTATTACTTATCCCAAACCATTTAGGATAAGGAGTGAAATTGAGTTTAACATTATACTAGTTCAGTTGATAATTTAATAATGGGTGAATTTATCTGACATATAATATACTCCCACAAGACTATAAAACACTATATTCTTCTAATAATGTCCTTCTATGAATCCACACAAACCCTATTGTGTTATTAAACATTTTTTATTTTATTTTAGTGGGAATATATAAGAAGTAAATTTTTTTATCCATATTATATAAGGTATTCCATGTGTTTGAATCATTTTACTATTGGAAGGAATACATTAAATGATACACTGGTTAGTGGATGCCACACCCTCATTTATATTTGTATAAACAATTTAATCAAGGTATATTTTTTATCCCTTTCTACTTTGGTATAATGTTTTTGAATTTAGATGAATAATATGTGAATCAAAAATATTATCTCATTTAACTAAACACAAATTATTTCAGGATCTTCCTAAGGGAGAAAAATATATAACAAAATACATATCCAAAAAATTAATCCCAACATGAAATGTTTCTAGAATTAATGTATTTAATAAAGAAACCTATTTATTTATAACTTCAAGCATTAACATTCAATTTTTCATTTAATTTTGGACTCTTGTATATTATTATAGTGGAATCTCTACATGAATTATTATGATGGTTCAAGTAATTTGTTGAATTTCTTCTCCAATGGAGAATTGTTTATCCAATAAATAATCTGGACACAACTATAGTATTTTCCCTACAACTTCTTCTTCTTCTTCAATTTAACTGGAAGTATGGACTCTCTATAGACTATTTTTATTTTGAAAATATAAAAAATATTACCGTTAAATTTTTTCACCATCACCATTGAAATGGAGCTTATAAAACCAATATCTTACTTAGCTATCTTTGACATATTAAGTAGACCAGACATGGATTTATAGGAATAAATTCTATTTTAGTTAAGAAAATACAATTAAAACTTTTTTGAATGTTATTTCCAAATGAAACATAAAAAAATGTCATGTTTATGTTGTGAACCATACCTATTTAAAACATGGAAATAACTAATCATATTGGTCACCTATGTTGAGAATGAAGTTTCAGTCACTAATTTACATTGAAAAAGTGCCTTTATTACTTCATACATTTTATACATAGTGTATTATTTATATAGAATATTTATATTATTTATCATTTTGTAAGAATATATAGTCTTATGTTTCATTTTAACATAGACTCCATGGATACAATAATAACTATGGAGACTTATAGTGAATCATTTATATTATGTTTATATCCATCTAATTATATGTGATGAATTTTTTCATTAGTGGGTTTCATCGGAAGTTATTATTCCAACACATTTAATTTTATTTTTTTCATTAGAATAATTATCATGTTCTTATAACATTTTCGAATGTTATTTACCTTTTTATTTCATAAACTAGAATAGATATTACGGTAAAGCTTGATGATTATAATTTCATTATCAATAATAGAATATTTAATCTAATTAGTATCATATTTTATTATAGCCAATATAGTTTTTATTAAAACTTCCCCTCTAATATGATGAATTCATTTTAAATTAATCACATATATTAGTAGTCCAAGATCCATATTTTATCATTAAATGGCCCAATATTGGAATTCCTAAAACCACTTTGTGATATAGGTAGGGTATTATCACAATAATATTATATACGAATCCTAAATTTCAATAAAACAACTACTTATCGTATCTATCATTTGGATTAACCCAACTCCACTCTTTTAGTATCCATCACAAGTGTTTCCCAACTATGTCTATACCTAAATAAATTTATAGAATATGATAATAAAATACAATCAATGGGAACTATAATTGGGTAGAGCCAACCAATGTTTGATGCAATATCACCAATTACATTCCAACCACACAAAAGATAGTCTTGGGGATCCCAACTTGGGATGAACATACCATGTTGGTGGATTAAGGCCCTAAAAAGTTCAAATTTATTCAGAATCTAACACTTCTTTATTTGAGGGGATTTGATATCACTATATTATCAGATGTTTTTAAACTTTTTTAATCATGTTTCTAATCATACATTTTTAAATTCCCATTCTCTTAAAAAAAATCAACATGGGTAATATATATTGAAGTGAAACTCTGGACATGACCCATAAGTTTGAGTATCTCAAAAAAATTTAATATTAATAAACAATTATACATATAAAAATTCATCATATGATAATAGTACATGAATAATTCATGTAGTGGTTTATTTTTAAATAATATTGAAAATTTCTACATTATTATGTCTAGAGTAACAAATAGAAAACCCCTTACCTTTCTAAAACAGTTCATAATCCTTCAAGATGAAGGTTACTCCAACCCCAAGTCCCACTACATAGGGAGAGTTTAATCAAGATATATTTCACATCATTGTAATTTTAAACCATAAATACTCAGACCATGCTCAATAACCAAATCAAAGATAATAACCCAAATAATAATCTATGTATAGGGTAAAAAACTAAATATTATATCGATTTTTCATACAAGATTTAAATGGATTAAAAATTTCATAAGAATAATTTTAATCCTTTATAATAATGTATAAAAATATTAATAAAAATAAAATTATAAATATGAATAAAATATATAATAAAAATCTCAATAAACAACTAATATAAATATTTAAGTAGGAGACAACCATTTATGAGCTTTTAATAAATAAAATATAATTCTAAACATGTTTCAATTACTTTTTAATCATTATGAAAATTTTATACTAATGAATATTAAAAATTTACATTCAATTCATAATGTGACCACTTCACATAAAAATAAACATGGAACATGATTTCAAAGATATGATAATTTATGGATTATAAAAAATATTAAAATTCTTTTTAAATTATATAAAATTTATATATATATATATATATATATCTAATATCACATATTTAAACATTATTGAATTTTTTTTATAATTCAGAAGTAATTACCTATAATTTATGAAAAGGTATTTTAAATATTATCATTTTATATAATTTGTATTAGTTAAAAATCCCCAAATAGTTATTATCTATTTATAAATTTTGTATAAATAAATAATTTATAAAATATTTTTTATACTAATATATATTTCCAAAATATCCTTTATCATTATTTATAATTATTTTTATAAGTAACTAAATATATTATATAATATAAATAAAAATATAAATTGTTGTTTCTAATAATATTTTATGATTCATTCCCAATCGCATACGATGATTGGTATACTGCCTAATGTTAATAGTTTTCATGTCATCTATCATATTTTATGGTATATAATTATGTCATAAAATATTTTGTCTCCATTACTTAAGGAAACCCCCATATCTTACTTTAAAACCGATGAATATATTAAAAAGTAGGATTTTTCTTATGTATTAGGTATTTGGATGAATCATATTTAATGATATGAATGATATTATATTTATGATATTATTATATTTTTTTTCTTAAATAGGTACATGAAATAGTATTTTGTGAATGATGGGAATCATATTTCATGATATTTTTAAAATCATGAGTTATAATTTATATTGGAGATTAAAATATATTATATCCATATTTTATGAATATGTAGTGATATGTAATATGATTTAATTATTCGTGATTTCATGAATTAATCTATGATTTTAAAGACCAAGGCATATCTAATACCATTGTAATATTTATTTGGGATTCATTAATAATTTATATAATCAAATTAATTGAATTTAAACCTTAAATCTATTGTCTTATTATAAGGATAAAAAAATTTAATAAATAGAAATGAATAATATTGTAATCTATAACATACCATGAAACATATTGGCTTCTACAATACCTTTGAGTGTGTTTGATGATAATCACTTGAGTGGAAGATGCGTGTCTCCCACCCATGAAAGTAGGGTTTATATATATTCCTAGGATGATCCCTGGTTATTATGCATTCTAGCTCAAGTATTTTACCTCATGAATTAATACCTTGGTTAATGGATGTTCCACATTCACGTGATACATAATTTGTTTATCATATAAAATTATCTTTTAATGATAGCCTACATGGGAGTGCATTTTACAACATATAATGAGTGGCATACTCTGTGCTATATGGATCATCCATTTAAACCCAATGACTTATTTTATTATATAGGTCATACAATTATCAATCAAAAAACAAATTTTTATAAAATCTCATTTCATGAACTAGATTTCGTTATATATTTTAATATTTTCATTATAATCATATTATATGATTCAAACTATATAATAAAAACCATATTGAAAAATATAATTTATTATACTATTTATTTATATCATATAATATGTCATACCATATTTAATATATATTTGTATTTATTATCAGAGGCTTTCGATCCTATTCCATTCAGATCACATGAGGAACAAAGAATCCCAGTTACACCAATTTCAACCAATTGTTAGATCTTCATAAAGTTTTCAGTTATGTGAGTTGAAATATAAAATAATATGAACTCACATAGATTATTGAGTAAATTATTAAACTAATAACAATATGAACAAATAAAGGGGGATCAATTTCCAAGGAGTTTTTTTCTTTAATGAAAATTATTCCACTTAAGTAGTGATATTAATTATAATGATTAGTTATGAGACTCCTCGAGGGTAATTAATACCACATGGTTATTATTAATTAATAGTATATATTGTTTTGAAATATATAGTCATATTAATCTAATAATACTTAGATAAAATATGTTACATCTTAAAAAATGGTTAATCAAGGTTAGTGATCACAACCCCATCCTCTTCTACCACATTGTTTTTTGTCCCTCTCACTCCATTACGAACTTGAGGAAAATAGTAGGTAATAATTTGATCTATATCCACATGATAATAATTATTAGAATAATTATTGAGAGAAGAATAGTTTTAGAACATTATTTATGGATCCATATACGTTGATCCCACATTATTCTATGAATTTATATTTTCATTGTTGAATGTCCATCAATCATTAATAAACTAAACATCCAAAAATATTTAATATAGTTACAAAAAATTAATTTATTTAGAGACAATGGAATGACCACATGAATTAAGTATTACGCAATGAAATAATCCCACAATTACGTAAAGAAAATAAAATGAGAAAAAAACCACAACTAATAAGCACCTAGTTTTCGATCCACGATTATCACTCCCTAGGTCAATACCCCAATGGACAATCCATCTTTATTTAGTGTATTATTATATTTATGAGTTTTTTTATATTTTTTCCATGGATCTATTTAAATATTAAGTCAAAATCCATCAATTTGTATTTCATAAAATCTCTTAATGGTTGAAAAATTATGTTCTAGGAAATGTATTTGGGTTGATCATGTTTTGACATAACATCTTCTTTGTGATGTTACCATATTCTCATAAAATCAAGGAATCGTTTTCATCAAAATCAAACATCAATTTTGGTTGAATGCATTTTTTATTTAAAAATGTCTTTCTTCCCCAAAACTTAGTCCCAAAATTTTATTTTTTTTCATTATAAAAAATTATGGAAATAACAATAACCAACAATTATTGACATTATACATTATTGAAATCACAAATAATAAATCATCCTAAAAAGTTAGAATCTCCAAAGATCAAAATTTCATATTTAAGTTCATTATCTATGGATTGACTCTGAAAAGCATTCCTTTGATCAATTTTATGTTCAATATGTGTGTTTTGAAATTAACCAACTTGTATTAAATTTTTTAGATTCATCTATTTCATATCCCTCATTGTCATAGTGCTAAATTTTTTTACCACAATTTACACTCCATGGTATTTAGAAATAGATGGATTATGGTATACTTATCAATAAAATGATGAAATGAACCAATATCTTCAATATTTATTATTATTACATAGATATAACTACATCATAGGATTTGGGGTTATGGTACACACTAACTGGTTTAATATGATGTGACCATAAGGGATTTTGAGTTAAAATTATATGTCCAATTTTCATCCATACAAAATATTCTATTCATTCATTCATATCCAAGATTGTGGAATGTTCTAAAATTTCATGATACAGGGGTTGATCAGTAACATCACACTTGAGTGGTGTATATTACATAAACACAACATTATGCATATATTATCTTATATAACCATCATAAAATAAAACATAATCATTCATAGCTTCATTGAAATGTAGTTTCTTATTACATGACATAACACTCCTCTTGATAAATTCCAATTTAGTGATATTGTTATTAACTTTGGAATTTTTTTCATGTTCTGACATGATTTCATCATGATATCAATCTTTGAATTCCTATGGAAATAACCATGCATTGATCAAGAGAATTGTAACATGATGTATACTATTTTACAAAGTATTCCAAAATCTTCCAAATTAATAATTAACCTTAATCCTAAAATAATTTAAGAAAAACATTATGAATTAAAATGTATAATTATCATTAAAAACAAGATGAAAATATATTCATAAATTACATATATCAAATTCCCCCACTTTTATTTTTTTTGTTATTTTACGAAAAATATCAATATCAAAAAAATAATAATCTATACTCTAACAAAGGATTCATTTTATTTATCATATTCATAATCATATTTTAATAATTGTGAGTTTTAAAATTTTGAAATTCTTTCAAAAAAAGTTCATTCATCATGCCTTGATGATGATTCTAGTTCAAAACTCCAAACACTTTTTGTTCAACTTATTCAACATTTCAGTAATAGTTTTAAAACATTTACTCTACGTTGTGAAAAAATAAATTCACTCATCACACACAAACATTTAATTATATTTATACTCAATCTAAAATATATGGGCTCAAATCCATTTTTTTATATGAAATCTAAATATCCACATAGATATCAGATAAAAAAATCCAAAGGATATTCAATATGGTTATAATATCTTCGTGGATAATGCATGGAAGGTATTGATATGACATTTTTTCTAGGTTGAAAAAGAGTTTGGAATATTAATTAATGGTGAGTGATATTCAATTAATCTTAATTAATGATAATCCTCCTCTGCTAAAAGAATTTATCTACCTCTTACCTTTTCCCTTCATTATAAATATTTCATATATGGAATTTTAAATAAATGGTAAATTCTACAACATTTCCCTTGAAAAAATATATCATGTCGTTTTTTAATGGAATTCATGGAAGATCATATCTCACAATCTTAGAAGTCAAAACCAGAAAGTACCTTAATCACCACCATCAATTTTTGTTACCAAAACTATTTTTAATAGTTTGTATAAAAAGAGGGAGGGTGGTAATTCAATCATAAATCCAAGTTATCCCATTTTATTAATTCATATATATATATATATGTATCTTTCATTTTTTGACTTAAAAATGTACATTAATCAATGTAATCATCATCACAAAAAGTGTGTGGTCCAAAATTTAGGAAAATTAAGAGATCAAACATAGTTTTTTTCATATCACTATAAAATTATAGTAACACCATTAAATCATATCAACACTGTCTTAATGATAAAAAAACCCTACAATTATAAATAATAATTATAGTTGGAAGGATAAATATAATTGTATTGTCTATTCATATAAATAAATTCATGATCTCTATGACTGGTGGGAAGTGAAAATATAGGGTGGGTCTCATTGTTATATGGGATAAAAATATTAATTTGATATCCTTAACGATTTTAATGTTGTTCAAAATTATTATGATTTAGAAAACTAACAATAATGTTTTAGTTTTCATGCATATTGTAATAATATTTCCATAAATATTGTACAAGAGCGAATATTTTAATAACTATTAGAGTACCTCTTCGAGAATGGGTATAAAAATATTGCTCAATCAGGTCATGGAATGTACAAAAAACAATATTATAGAAAAAATATATCAATTAATTAGAATCAATAATCAGAATTATATCGTCAATAATTTTATGAAAAAATTAAATTTTAATGAGGATGAAACGTTAAATAATTTTCACATTTAAATATATTATTTAATTTTATAAATAATCAAGAGTTTCTAATATATAAAATTATTTATTATAATTAATGATATATCATAAATCAATCACGGTGGAAAAATCCAAAATTGTTGTCTAATGAAACCCATAAATTAATTAAATTTTATTCCCAATTTTCACTACATATGAGAGATATTTATGAGAAATGGTGAATAAAAATGTTGAAATTTAATGGCTAAAAAATATGATGAATTAAAAAAACCCTATGTGATTCCATAATTTGGAGTCATTGTTTGAGAGGGAATACCACTTGGACTTATACTTGACTCCATATAACCAAGATTCTATTGACTAGTTGTTAGGTACTAGTCCACATAGTGGGAATACTATTCCCTTGAATCAGATTCTTACAATAATATAAAATACACAAAACATCCTATATATAATTAGAGTACAAAAGAATAAATAAACATAGTGTTATAATAAATTCCATGTAGTAACCATATAGTCATACATCAACTATTCTCCAACTAGACTTATCAAATATACTAAATAAATGAAATAGTAGAAATTAAACACACACACAGTAGCCCTAATGCCATCCTAGGGTCACAACACATCTTTATCTCCATAAAACCTCAGGCTACTCCAAACATATATCTTCCATGTCCCTTACTGATCTTTAAAATAAACATATGGTCCACTCATACTCTACGGTGTCCCTCCATGTTGTGAGAAATACATCTCAATATAGTATCACCATGTTCCCCTAGTATATACCATCAATGATTTGGATGTTGGAGAAATTAAATATCATTTCACACAAGTTTGTGGATATTGTATGAAAAATATTAAACTATGAATCACTATACACCTGGTAACTATCAGCTTACTATGATATCACATTACCTAATCATACATTTTCCATTCCATGATATAATCAACACATCTCCACCATGTGGGTAATTTTTTGGTTATCTTGTTCTTTCCAAGTCACCTAGATTCCCATCCCAACTAGATTTTGAATAATCAATAATCTAATCATCATCCCATATCATTAAAATATACCCAATTTCTATCACATACTAAAATACTTAGTGAAAGGTACTATCCAATCAAGAAAACACTAACAAAAGGGACATGGTGAAGTTATGTGTAAACATATTGGACCACTTATTTTTAACATTTGGAATGGTCTATCAATTTTATCTCATATCACATCCTAACCCAATCCCTCACACGAGGTTCATTGTAATGACCTAATCCTTCTTACTCAATGAATAGTCTGTATCTATCAATCTAACCTTGACTCTATATTTAATATGAGTTTAAGAAGACCATATCATCAAAGGGAAAACCCCTTCAATAAACACTATATAATAACTCAGGGTGTGGCCCATATTTTATGCACAATTAGACGCTATCACATGAATTATAGTCTTACCAACACCATATCTCTGAAATATATATTGGGACCCAGGAACCCGTCCACTTATAGAATCCATCACCTATCCAAATCATCCAAACACGAGTATGGAAAGTAACCCATCACATGAATCACCATCTCATCACCCTATAAACAATTAGATTTACCTCACCCATCTTTTAAAGCACATATCATATTTCCCTTGAGGGTGTTCACTAGGTCCTTAGACCCACCACTGTCTCCACTTATCAATATAAATCATCGCTTATCAGCCCTCAGTGACACTAGAGATTGATGGATCATCCTCACCTAGAACTCAAGGCCCATTCCACCTCATCAAGTACCTCAATTTTCTTATTCACACTACCTAGAGACCATACCATGACATCCCAATCTATTCCCATTGGTAACACAATTCATAGTCAAGAAAATAACACTATAACCTACAACTTGGTCTTATATCACCTAAACTAATAGAGATCTCTAAAAACTCTACCCAAATAAAATCCCTATGTTGAAAACATTCTTCCATCCCAATGGACCCATCCCACTCACGGCACTCTCCAAGCCAAAAACATCCATTTATAGGGTGTTTCTCATTAGGAATGAGACGTATGATCAGATCATTAATATTCACTAGAAAAAAGGATTTCACCCCCATATAACTATCCATATGGAAACTACTATAAGGATATGTTTGTCTCATATCATTTCATAAGAACACCCAAGGAATATATTGAGCTAAAATCCCACCTTTAACCCTTAGAAACATAGTCACAGGGTGCTCCTAAACACTCAAAGTGCTAAAGAGAATTTATCATAAGAATATGAGGTTGAATGCTAGACTATACATCTAGAAAAATTCCCTATGGGTCCCTAATATCTCAAACTGAATCCATGTATCATCCATGAGTAAAAAATCACACATAAATATGCATATGATCTATTACTAAAGTGAATATCAACCTTAAAAAAGGAGTTTCGACCTAATCCATTTTCAGCTCGGCCTTGGTCAATCCTTTCCACGCATCATCCATGTTTTTTACATCCACCCGATATCTAGTTTCATAATATAGGTCATAAATAATAAATTATAAGAAATAATAATTACTTATTTTATTTAAAGAAAATCATCTTAATTAAAAGAAACTCATTTGGAATCATCGTTACACCAAAACCATTACCAACCACCCATAGAAGGTCTGTGGAAAAGCCCTAGCACCATAGCGACCAAAATCACTATCACAAGACACGTGGTTAACTAAAAATTTCATATAATTTATAAATTTAACCAAAATAAATAAAACAGTTAAAATAAAATAATTTAAATTGTGATAAATGACGTGAAAAAATCATCTTGGGTCACTGTCAAGCATTAATGCACAAAAACCCCATTATCCTTTTTTATTTTGGTAAGATCTCCTAGAATAAATTCCAAAATTCTTTCCAATAATATTACCAAATTAGATATCTAGATAAATGCAACCAAGAATGTAATTTTAATAGACTAACATAGACTATATTACCATTTAAATACTCCCAAGTCCATCACTTCACAAAAGGGTTTGAAGGAAAAGAAGGCAGGGGGAGGAGTCAGCCAAATGGTTCTATTTGATCACCAATTTTCCCTTAAAATTCAATGTTGGATGATCAAAAAATAATTTTCTACACCTAATAAAAAAATTACAAATGGGATTATACATGGAATGAATTAGGATGGTCATGGTGAAAACCACCATTTTTTCCAACATTCTCACCGCATGACAAAAGGTCACGATGTGGATTCCTATGAGGTAGAAATACCTTTTCATGGCCTATAAAACATCATAGATAAAATTTTTACCCATAGTGGAACTCATTTCATGAACATCATAATGTGAAGGGGAAACAAACATGGATATTGTCATTTATAGTTTGACCTATATTGGTGATGGAGTGAAACACTATAAGCTACTGAAATTTTGCATCCAACTACCCATCCTTTCTCCTATGATTCCTCTAAATCCCAAAAAAGAAACAAATAATTATTCCACATCAAAAATTATATGTTAGGGATGTTATAATTCTTCTATAACTTATCTAAATCCAAATTATTATAATGAACCAAACTCCAGAACCAAAAATTGAAACTTACTACAAAACATAATGAATTATGAAGATACATGTCATTACATATTCCCCACTAAATTATTATAATCCCAAAAATATTCTTCATATTACATGAATATAGAAACCTAGGATTAACATACTTTTACATCACATCATTTTATATGAATATTAATTACATTACAAAATTACATACTTTAAGACCATAATAGTTTAGTTTATTTGAAACACAGAATAATATCTTCTAAAATGTATAAATATATTCAATATTTACCATAAAGATCATATCCATAATTAAATGTTTTTAAAAACATTTCTTAATAACCTAGGGAATGGATACCTAAGAATGGGGACAACTCAAATTATCAATAAGGGAAAATAGTGGATGCATGTAAGCATAACAAGAATATAACGGTATGAGAATCTTAGCATATTATTTACGTTTCATATCCTACGTATCAATGATCATAATCACTAGTCATGAAATATATATTAGGAGTTAATAATACATGAATAATAATTCAATAAGAAACATAATTCATAAAATAATAACATATAAATAAGACATGGAACTTGTGGAATACACATAATCAAATAAAATTCTCTGTTAAGACTACCCACCAAGACCTTCATAACATGTTAGTTTTGGGATAATAACTCATGTAAAGTTTTCCATATTGGGATGGCCTCCAATGTACCATCTTGTTTTGGGATTTGGACACCCTCGGCGTAACGTCTAGATTTATGTTTGGGATGCCCTCTCATGCACCCTATTGTTCTAGGACTAAGATTCCAACATTTTTCATGATTGGGATTCCCCCTTGTGAACCCTATTGTTTTGGATTGGGTTATCATAATTTTTTATTCTTGGGATTCCATCCCATCCCCCCTCGTATTTTGGTCTTGGGAAGAACTCGCATGTACCATCTTGTTTGGGGCTTACGATTCCCTTATGCTTTAGGCTAGGGATTCCCTCCTTTGTACCCTCTTGAGATCATAAAACATTTAACATTACCTAATGCATTATAGGGAGATTTAGGCACCCCATCATATAATAAACTCATACATACCTGTTCTATGTGATAATTATACTTGATTTATATCATGAAAAAAACAATGAGATCAATTAATATCCCATGAAATGAAGTGTGTATTATTAAAATTTCATTGTATAATAACCAATTGAAAATATAAATGTTTTATAATCATTTAATACTGGAATAACTAGTTAAAGGAAGTGGGTTTCAGAAGCATTTATCAAGGAATAACCCAATGAGGAGAAATAGGTTTCATAAGTATATACCATATGGTAGAGGAATATGTCTCATAAATATATAACATGTGTTGGAGAAATGAATTTCATAGGCATGTAATCTGTGATAGAGAAATAGGTTTTCAAGAAAATAATTCCAACAAAACATAAACAATTCATAGAAATAATATGAATGTATGCTTTTGATAATTTCCCATAAAGAAATAAGTAACATAAATAGATGTCTTATTTTATAGAAAATAATTTTGAGATATCATTGGAAAAACTTTCTTGAAGAAAATAATCTATGTTATTTGAAAAATGAATTTTTAAAAGATTAAACATTTTGAAATCCATTTTATTTGAAAATACATTCAAAATATAAACTAAGGGGTTTAAAGCAATTATAAAACCCCTATCCTTAAAAACTTATGAAATAATTTTGAAAAAATATTGAATAAAAATTTACATGAAAACATATTGAAGAATATTGAATTCTTTTTTGATTTTTTCCCTTGAAAACTTAAAAAAAAGATTGAAAACCTGTTGGAAACCTTATTCCTTAAAAATATTTAAAAGAAGATTCAGAACAATTTATAATATATTTTCATGGAAAACAGCTGATAACATATAAGTTAATCCTAAAAACCTTATAAAACTCATTTATTTGAAAATATTTGGAAAATTAAAAATCAATCTTAAAAATATTTTGAAAACTATTTATTTTAAAATACTTCAAAAACAAATAAATTATTACAAAAATCAATTTAGAAACCATTTTATAAACCATGGGTTTTTATGAATATAGATTTCCGACTGAAGTGAGAGGTAAAGTCATAATTTCTAACAAAAAATTTCTTAGTAATATTATATACTAGAGAGTGGAAAAATGGAACCCAAAAATGAATATGTCATGAATAAATAGTGGATAATTGACATATGGACCATAATATTTCATCAATAGAATCATAATCATAAATAATCTCTGTAAATGATGGGATTATTTCAGTAAACTCTTACCACTTAGTAACATTGAATTACATTCACCATGTAAGAAAATGAAATTAAATGAGACATAAAATATTCATAATAGATGTAGATTCATGGTATAAAATGTCTATGGTATTTTATACACCTTATTTAAAACTATAGGTGCATAACATGTCATGTGTCTCAAAGAAGGAAAATTGAGCCGTAATTACTTTAACAATTTTGTATCTTTTAAAACCTAAAACCAATAAAATAAATATCATAAAATGATATTTAAATACTAATAAATGTATGTATATTATCATATAATACAATCATGGATATTATTCACCCCACATATAAGAAATAATAGGTGAACATGGAATGTATCTCACAGAAATAAAAAGTGAGATGAAAATACCATACCTTATGTCTTGAATATCTGCATACTCATACAAACCTCATATATAATAAATATTTTTTTTAATAAATCTTTTAAATAACCATATTATTATTTCTAATACCATATATTATTTTATTATGACTTTATATTTCACTTTTATTAAGGATTAGAAGTTACAATTTTGCTTCAAGTAATATCTTATTTGTTTATCACATATGTGTTAATTTGTTATATTTTTGGACCTCATACTACTATCATGATTTAAATAATGTTATACCGGATATAAATCTAATTATTAATCAATATATATGTACTTTAAATTATCTATAGTATATAGAAATATGAAATGTAATACATTGTTGATAGAGAAGGTAGGCCATACATAAGCATGAACATTGTTTCTATTTTTATTTGAAATATTGAAAGAAAGTATTAGAAATATATTTATGTATGTAACATAATTTCAATAAAATTATTATGTCATATATGTTCACTAAACCAATCGCTAATATGTTCTATGTAGTGTGTGAAATAATCACATCAATTTGAAAAGGTCATAGTCCACACTTTCCCAAATGAAATTATCATATTTGTGAAAAATGGAATCCCAGAATGTATGATTTATATAAATACTAAAATTGTATAAATACATCATAAATATCATTAAAATAATATTAAAACATATTTTCAAAAATAATTAATAACCATGTGAAGTGTTAAGGGTAAAATAAACAACATCGTTTCGTGAGGTGGTAGTTTTCCATACACAAGAACACTAGTGCAGAAAACGTTTTTTACGTCACCATTTTTTACGTCGGTTATATAAAACCGACGTCATAATATGTAAAACGAGGTTTTTTACGTCGGTTATTTCTTAACCGACGTAAAAACCTGTGTTCGGTACACATTTAACGTCGGTTATTTTTATAACCGACGTTATTAATCGCGCGGCTTCGTTTTTTACGTCGGTTATTTTTATAACCGACGTAACAAACGCGGTTTTCGAAGGCCCTTTGACGTCGGTTATTGAATAACCGACGTAACAAACGCGGTTTTTGAAGGCTTTTTTACGTCGGTTATAAAATAACCGACGTAAAAAAAGAATCCGCAGATGTTTTTGACGTCGGTTATTCCATAACCGACGTAAAAAAACGCGGATTTTGAGCCATTTGTTACGTCGGTTATATAATAACCGACGTAAAAAATGAATCGGAGGAAGGTTTTTACGTCGGTTATTGAAATAACCGACGTTATAAATGTTTTTAAAACAATTATCACGTCGGTTATTGAATAACCGACGTGATAACTCATTTAAAAATTTACCCAGACCCGTGGATTGTAATTCGCGAGTTTACCTTCGACAGTCGCGACTCGTCTCTCTCGCGCGTAAACCCGAATCGGCTCGTCCATTTCGTTGGTTTAGATTCGTTTTGCGATCATCGTTTCTCATATTTAATCTCCTCGGATCAATCATCTAAACTCGCAGCACTCAGGTAATCCTCCCACTCGTTCGTTTTTTTTTCGCGGATAGTAAATATATATGTGTTGTGATTTTTTTGTTGAAACTAGCTAAGATTCTTCGATTGCGAACCCTTTTAACTCGTTTTGGCACCATAATCTTATTTATCATCCCTAGATCTATTTGTTCGACTTGCAATATTGAGTAATTTTATGATTTCACTAATTTTTCATCGTTTTCTATAAATCCCCGAGAGGGTTGGGGCGTGTCCATTTGGATGGGTTGCCCTTTTACAGTTGTTACTACTTTATTCACACACAACCATGGCATAGGTGCATGGATTTGGGGTCGGGGGTGTCCAGGGGGGTTTACAAGGGGGTGGGTGGGTGTGGGGGGCTGTCCAAGGGTGTGGGTGGGTGTTGGGGGGTGTCCAGGGGGGTGTCCAAGGGGGTAGGGGGTGGGGGGTGGTGTCCAGGATGGGTGGGGGGGCTGTCCAGAGGGTTGGGGGGTGTCCAGGGGGGTGTCCAAGCAGGTCGGGGGTGGGGGGTTGTGTCCAGGAGGGGTGGGGGTGCTTTCTAGAGGGGTCGGGGGCTGTCCAGAGGGGTCGGGGGGTGTCCAGGGTGGTGTCCAAGGGGATGGGTGGGTGTGGGGGGCTGTCCAAGGGGGTGGCGGCCTGTCCAGAGGGGTCGGTGGGGTGTCCAGGGGGGTGTCCAAGGGGGTGGATGGGTGTGGGGGGCTGTCCACGTGGGTGGCGGCCTCTCCAGAGGGTATTTGGGGTTGTCCGGGTGGGTGGGGGGGCTGTCCAGAGGGTTGGGGGATGTCCAGGGGGGTGTCCAAGGGGGTAGGGGGTGGGGGGTGGTGTCCAGGAGGGGCGGGGGGCTTTCCAGAGGGGTCGGGGGTGTCCAGGGGGGTTTACAAGGGGGTGGGTGGGTGTGGGGGGCTGTCCAAGGGCGTGGGTGGGTGTTGGGGGGTGTCCAGGGGGGTGTCCAAGGGGGTAGGGGGTGGGTGGTGGTGTTTAGGAGGGGTGGGGGGGCTGTCCAGAGGGTTGGGGGGTGTCCAGGGGGGTGTCCAAGCAGGTCAGGGGTGGGGGGTTGTGTCCAGGAGGGGTGGGGGGCTGTCCAGAGGGGTCGGGGGTGTCCAGGGGGGTTTACACATCGATTTGTTTTATATTTCAAAATTTTTATATTCAAATTATGATTTTTTTCATATAAACATATATTTGTCTTATCTAAAAAATATATATATTTTTTCTATTTGTTATAGGTAATAATGAGTCGAATTTGGATTACGGCACATCGAATGAGCAATGAATATGAGGAAGGTGTTGATGCCTTTTTGGAATTTGCTAAACGGAATGTTCCAAGTAGTGACATTTTTTTCTGTCCATGCCTGAAATGTCTGAATATGAAGAAGTTGAAAAGTAGAGAGATAAAAGATCATCTGATTTGTCATGGTTTCAATCCGAGTTACAACCCTTGGATTTGGCATGGCGAAACTGGACAGAATGACACTGATGATAATGAATCGCAAGATGGTAACTCCGATGGAATTGAAGAAATGATTCGCGATATTGTAGCAGAACAAATTGAGATAGAACCGAGAGTTGCACGTCTATATGGTGATGCCGAAAAACCATTATATCCTGGTTGTACAGATTTTACGGTTTTGTCGGCGGTGTTAAGATTGATTAACCTGAAGGCGAAACATGGATGGAGTGACAGAAGTTTTACAGAGCTGCTACAATTGATGAAAGAAATTCTTCCAAAAGATAACGATCTTCCAGATTCACATTATAAGGCCAAAAAAATATTATGCCCGATGGGATTGGGATACAGGAAAATACATGCATGTCCGAATGACTGCATTATATATAGGAAGGAATATGAATTTCTGAAAGAGTGTCCCAAATGTGGGACATCACGGTATAAGGTGAAAGAAAAATCACAAGCTGATGTAGAGATTACAAAGCTCCCTTCAAAGGTATTTTGGTATCTTTCTATAATTCCTCGTTTCAAACGTTTATTTGCTAATTCACATGATGCAAAAAGGTTAAGATGGCATGCTGATGAGCGGGTATGTGATGGAAAAATACGTCATCCAGCTGATTGTCCACAATGGAAGAAAATTGATGCCCAGTACCCTACATTTGGAAATGAAATTAGAAATCCGAGACTAGGCTTGTGCACAGATGGAATGAATCCATACCGAACCCTCAGTAGCACACATAGTTCATGGCCTGTTTTATTGGTAATTTACAACCTCTCTCCTGAAGTTTGTATGAAGCGCAAATATGTCATGTTGAGTATCATGATCTCTGGTCCAAAGCAACCCGGCAATGATATTGATGTATACTTGTCACCGCTGATTGATGATTTGAAACTTTTATGGGCTGATGGTATTAGGGTGTATGATTCTTATAAAATGGAATATTTTCAACTGCATGCAGTGCTTCTATTCACTATAAATGACTTCCCAGCATATGGAAATTTGTCTGGATACAGTGTTAAAGGGCATAAAGCATGTCCAATTTGCGAACAACAGACGTCATATTGTCAATTGCATCATGGGAGGAAAACAGTGTACATGGGTCATCGAAAGTTTTTGCCTATGGATCACCCTTATAGAAGACTAAAAAAGGCATTCAATGGCTCACAAGAATTTGATACTGCTCCTCAACCTTTATCCCCAGAATTGTATTTTGAGAGGGTGAAAAACCTTGATGTGACATTGGGAAAGACATAGAAATCTGGTAATGATAGACATATTTGGAAGAAAAGGTCAATATTTTTTGAGCTACCATATTGGAGGTATCATGAAGTCAAACATAATATTGATGTCATGTACGTGGAGAAGAATATCTGTGATTCTTTGATCGGAACATTGCTAGATATTAAAGGAAAGACAAAAGATGGGTTGAATGCAAGGTTAGACCTACTGTCAATGGGAATACGTTTGGAGTTAGCTCCCACTCCTAAAGGAAGACGAACATTTCTTCCCCCGGCTTGTCATACATTATCGAAGAGGGAGAAAAGTAGCTTCTGTCAGTGTCTTCATGATATCAAAGTGCCTCAAGGTTATTCTTCAAATGTAAAAAATTTTGTCTCAATGAAAGACTTGAAGTTGATAGGTATGAAATCACATGATTGTCATGTCATGATGCAACAAATTCTACCAGTTGCACTGCGTGGAATATTGCCCATCCGTGTCAGAAAGACTATAATGAGGTTGTGTTATTTTTTCAATTCAATTTGCAACAAGGCGATTGATGTGAATGCTTTGAACATTTTGGAAAAGGATGCAATTATTATACTTTGTCATTTGGAAATGTATTTTCCTCCAACTTTTTTTGATATGATGGTGCATTTACTGATTCATCTGGTTCGAGAAATAAGGCTTTGTGGACCTGTATATCTTCGTTGGATGTATCCTTTTGAAAGGTATATGAAAATATTAAAGGGATATGTTAAAAATCCATATCGACCTGAAGCCTCCATTATTTAAAAGTATATTTCTGAGGAGGTAGCAGAGTTTTGTACGAGTTACTTGGCTACGGCGCAACATATAGGTTTGCCTCCATCTCGCCATGAACAGGTTAATAATGAGGGAAAGGGGATTCGTGGCTTGAAAGTCAAATCACTGTCAGCTGAACATATGAAGAAGTTAGAATCATACATCTTGAATAACATAGCTGATGTTCAACCGTATATCACATTGCATATTAATGAGTTGAAACAATGTCATCCAAAGAAGAAAGAAATGTGGATTTTGAATGAGCACAACAAAACTTTTTTGCCATGGTTTAAAAAGACCTTGCTTGGTAGATCAGATGTATCAGAGACATTAAAATGGATAGTGGGTGGTCCATCTTTAAATGTGATAACATGGTCCGCTTATGACATTAATGGCTATACATTTCATACGAAAGCTCAGGACAACAGAAGTGCAGTTCAGAATAGTGGTGTATTGGTGTTTGCAGAAGCAATGCATTTTTCGAGTGCTAAGGACAGAAACCCAATTTCGGCATCAAGTGCATATTATGGAGTGATTGAAGACATATGGGAGGCAGATTACTTTAAAATTAAAGTTCCCGTTTTTAACTGTAAATGGTTTATCGGTAACAACAGTGTCAGACACGATGAATTTGGAATGACACTTGTTAATCTGAATAGATTGGAAGACACAACTGATTCTTTTATAATGGCAACACATGCCAAACAAATTTTCTATGTAGTAGATCAATCAGATATGCAGTGGGCTGTTGTTTTACAAGGGAAAAACCAATATGTTGGTGAGGATGAATTTGATGAAGATGCTGATTTATGTGAGATCCCTACTTCCATGGAAAGATTAACAGAACATAATGATGAGTATGTTGAAGACATGGTTTGTGCCATAAGGAACGATCACGACGAAGGAATTTGGGAAAACAATCCAACTGTACATTCCTAAAATTACAGGTAACACAAGTTTATTTCTTGTTTACATTTAGTTTTTTCATATAATGTTAGATACTGTAAATTTTTTACTTATTAAAATATGTATCAAACCAAAACGATAAAACAATAAAAACCATAAAGAAGAGAAGTCCTGGGCGCATCGGCAACCGGTCCTCTCTGTCTGAACCACCGGCCGGCCGCTGGCTCACCACCGGCCGGCCGGTGGACCAGACAGAGCCTTCCTCTCTGTCTGGATCACCAGCGGCCGGCCGGTGTTGAGCCAGCGGCCGGCCGGTGGTTCAGAGAGAGAGGAAGGCTCTCTGTCTGGTCCACCGGCCGGCCGGTGGTCCAGACAGAGACCGAGCCTCTCTGTCTGGAGCACCAGAGGCCGGCCGGTGTTGAGCCAGCGGCCGGCCGGTGGTTCAGACAGAGAGGAAGGCTCTCTGTCTGGTCCACCGGCCGGCCGCTGGATCACCACCGGCCGCCCGGTGGACCAGACAGAGAGCCTTCCTCTCTGTCTGGATCACCAGCGGCCGGCCGGTGGTTGAGACAGAGAGGAAGGCTCTCTGTCTGGTCCACCGGCCGGCCGGTGGTGATCCAGCGGCCGGCCGGTGGCATCAGTGATTCCACTTTTCAGCTTTCTTATGCCAACTCCTTGGCAACATTTTGCCTGTGTTTACCATGTTTATCATTGTTTAACATGCTTACCATATTACCGATGTTTACTATTATGTAATTTAGTACACTTTTCTATTTGTGAACTAATGTTTGTTTTTTTGATTTGAAGGAAAATGACAGATCAATCAGTTGATCAGCCACATGATTCTGGAGATGAGCATATTGGTCATACATCTGGGGAGGAACATTCACATGCTCCTATTACGAAAAAGAGTTCAAAGGTTGGTAAGCGTGGGTGCACACGTTTACCAAAATTATCACTTGCCCGTACGAAGGAGGAGAGGATAGTCGTGGAGTTTGATGAGGATGATCTTCCTAGAGGTCCAAATGCTAAAGATTTTAAGGGTTTTGTAGCAACTCAGGCTAAGAGCAAAGTAAGCATTCTCTATGATGATTGGAGAAGTGTGGATAAGGCGATAATTTCTCAGCTGTGGGAGACCATCTTGGTAAGATCTTTTGCTATTGTTTGACTGTTCTTTAAATGTTTCTAGTATATATAATATTTTTAACCTCTTTTTTATCAGATGACATTTGATATTCCTGACACTGGAGGAGTCAGGAAGAAATGCTTATCGTTGGCTGCTAGGAGATGGAGGGATTTCAAATCTACCCTCTCATCTGATTTCATTTATGGTCATAGGAGTCGTGAGAATCCATGTCGTATATATCCTTTTATAGATGAAGACACATGG
This sequence comes from Viscum album, assembly GCA_963277665.1. Lineage (NCBI taxonomy): Eukaryota > Viridiplantae > Streptophyta > Magnoliopsida > Santalales > Viscaceae > Viscum > Viscum album. The sequence continues at coordinate 616,716,730 of OY728128.1, forward strand.
AGAGAATTTTTTGAAAGTAGAAGAAAAGAATCATTTTTGGTAAGGGCAATGTAAACTTTTATAAGCTTTCTTATATAAATGATCTTATTATTGTTTTGTTAATGATTACTTATTCTTAATTTACAGCAAACAAGGAAAGCTCATCAAGAGATCCAATCTAAAAATGTATACCCTCATAGTTTATCTCGGGGAGGGTATGCATTATTGGAAGAACAAATGATGGCAGAAAAATTTCAACAACTAAGAGCTGAGTCTTCAAGCTCTGGAGAGGTGGCCCCTCCATCCCCTCCATCTAGACATGAGAAATGGAAAAGAGCTCGGAAGGGCAAAAAAGGACAATATCTTTCGGAAGAATCGAGACTCGTAGTTGAGAGGATTGTAAGATATCTATTTTATTTATTTAAGTTTACTATTTTCGTCATATATTTCCAATCATTATAGAAAAGTTCAATTACTTATTACAGGACTCTCTTGAGGAGCAGAGTTCACAGGGGACATTTACACCATCTGGGAGGGAAGATATTTTATCTGTGGCATTGGGAAAGCCCGAACATCCTGGCCGTGTAAGAGGATATCCGGCAGGTGTATCGGTAAGAAAAGTGTTGCCACGTTCCTCAACTTCTAACGTTGAAGGAGTTTATAAAAAAAAATAGAATCGTTGGAGGCTGAAGTCCATAATATTAATGCGACAATGGAGGACAAGATTAGAGCATCGGTGCAGTTGATGTTTGCAGACTTGCAAAGACAATTTCAGGGTGCAGCTCCCACTCCACCTCTCCCAGTAGCTCCCACTCCCCCACCTCAGCCTGCGGACCCCATTTTTGATCCTCCTCCTCCGCCGCAGATACCTACTTATTGTGAGTTGTATGTTGATGATCCTCAACATCATATAGTTGCATATGGGATGGTATATTGTATAGGAGATACAGTTCATCATCAACAGTTAGAGGTAGAGAATCAGAGGGTCACTGTACAGGATATTATAGATAGATCAGCTCGGATACCATTACCTACAGATGAGGTGACGACAGTTGGACATAGTATCGGCCATTTTTTACTTTGGCCATCCAGACTTCTTCGACTCATTACCATAGAGGTATGGATGTTATATCTTTTATTTTATATTTTTATTAATGTTTTATCATTTGAAAACTAATATATTTTTCAATTTATTTTTACAGGAATACTTCAAAGGTAAAGAAATATTGTATAGACAACAACAAAGACAGATAGCTATGACATCAGATGCAGATACTAGCAGTCTTGACAAATTGTCAAGATATTCAAATTTGTTGGCGGATCATTATGACTTTACAATGGAAGCTCATGTCTGTGGACGTGAACTATGTGTGGGGATTATGAAAACTGATATCATGGAGTTTGTCACTGGAGATAAGTTGGGCATCAACGTGCTGCAAATTTTTATCATGTAAGTCTTAACTCCTTTTCCTTGCGTTATATTTATTAAAAATGTATACTTATGTCTGCTTTGTATTAGGTATATGTATAAAATTTGTGAGAGGAATGAGCTGACAGATGTATATGGATTCGTGGACCCACAATTGATTTCCCCTGAAGCATGTGCATTGGATGAGGAACAAAGAATGCTTTATATTGCTGATAGATTTGAAAAGAATGTAATCACACAGTGTTGGATGATGCCTTTTTGTGAGAGGTATGAAACACATCCCTCTCAAAGAGTTAATTATCTTTTAACATAAAAAACCACTAACGTTAAATTTCCTTTTCTCAGGGATCATTGGATGTTAGGGGTTTTTTTCCCTAGGGAGAAAACACTTTTTTGGATATGCTCTCTCCATGATGATGTGCGAGAAAGTTTTAAGAATATATTGGAAACGTAAGTTTCAATTTCACAATAGTTTTATATATTATAATGAATTTTAAATTTACCCCATTCGTATTATTTTCTAACAGGGCATGGGTCCACTTTCGAAAAAGCGCAAAGAAAAGGAATTACAAGATCAAATATGTACATGCGAAGGTAAATATCCATTTATAATTTGTACATTTTGATTTATTACATAAAAATAATATATTGAATTTACACTCATTCAAACAGAAATGTCATGAGCAACAAGGCATCATCGAATGCGGATATTACATGTTAAGATTTATGTATGAAATAATAACAACTGGGACAGTTCTGAGTTTTGACCTGGTAAGATTTCCTTTTTCTAATAATATTTCAATTTGATTTATTCATTATACACGTTGACTACTATCCTTTTCCTTTGTAGCTTTTTGATGACCCTCAACCCTTTACTGCTGAAGATATCAAACACTTACAAGTGGAGTGGTCAAATTATTTTACAGGTTTGATTGACTTTTAGTTGTTTGTAATGTAAAATGTAATTTTGAATATTGTCAATGTAATTGTGTATTTCGTAGTCGTTTAGGTTGGATTTAGTTTTTTTTGAAGTTGACATTGTAAGTTTTGAATGTTATATAAGTGAATGTTTAATTTTTCTCTACTTCTTGTTTTGGTCTACTGTTGATGGTTTTTCTGGTCTGGATTTTGGTATGGGGGGAGAGGTTCCAAGGGGGTGGGTGGGTGTTTGGGGGGTGTCCAAGGGATATGGGAGGGGTGTCCAAGGTGTGTTTGGGGCTGTCCTAGGGGTCGGGGGGGGGGTGTAAATGAGGGTGGGGGGTGTCCAAGGGGCGGGGGGTGTCCAAGGGATATGGGAGGGGTGTCCAAGGTGTGTTTGGGGCTGTCCAAGGAGTCGGTTGGGTGTAAATGAGGGTGGGGGGGGGGGGCTGTCCAAGGGGTGGGGGGGTGTCCAAGTGGTGGGGGGTGTCCAAGGGATATAGGAGGGGTGTCCAAGGGGTGTTTGGGGCTGTCCAAGGGGATGGGGGGGTTTCCAAGGGGTAGGGGGGGTTTCCAAGGGGTCGGGGGGGGTGTCCAGGGGGTGGGGGGCTGTCCAAGGGGTGGGGGGTGTCCAAGGGGTGGGGGGGGGGGGGTGTCCAAGCGATATGGGAGGGGTGTCCAAGGGGTGTTTGGGGCTGTCCTAGTGTTCGGGGGGTGTAAATGAGGGTGGGGGGGCTGTCGAAGGGGTGGGGGGGTGTCCAAGGGGCAGGTTGGGTGTAAATGAGGGGGGGTGTCCAAGGGGTCTGGGAGGGCTGTCAAGGTGTGGGGGGGTGTCCAATGGGTGTTTGAGGCTGTACTAGGGGTCTTGGGGGTGTAAATGAGGGTGGGGGGGTGTCCAAGGGGTGGAGGTTGTCCAAGGGATATGGGAGGGGTGTCCAAGGGTTGTGGTGGGGGAGGGCTGGCCAGGTTGTTAGGTGGGTATAGATGAGGGTGGGGTTCAGTTGGGGCTTGGGGGAGGGATGGCATGGCTATTTTTGTTTGGTTTCTGGTTGCTTTTTGGTGAGAGCAGTGCAATTATTTAAAAAAATAATAATTTCTTTCACGTCGGTTATTGTATAACCGACGTGGTAAATAAATCGGTAGGGGTTTATCACGTCGGTTTTTTCTAGAACCGACGTGATAAACCGTTCCCGGGGATTTTATCACGTCGGTTCTTAATATAACCGACGTGATAAAAGGCCTGGGAATCGATTTACCACGTCGGTTATTCAATAACCGACGTGCTAAAACGTTTCCCAGGCCTTTTTATCACGTCGGTTTCCTAAATAACCGACGTTATAATAGGCCAGGGGAAGGGTTTATCACGTCGGTTATGTCATAACCGACGTGATAAACGATATCCCAGGCGTTTTATCACGTCGGTTTAGGTAATAACCGACGTGATAAAGCCCCCCGCGCATATTTATCACGTCGGTTATTATATGAACTGACGTGATAACCACCGTGATGTTAGGGATATTACGTCGGTTTTAAATAACTGACGTAAAAAACGTTATTTATAACGTCGTCCGTATTAACGTCGCCTAAAAACCGACGTAAATAATAAAAAATAACCGACGTAAAAAACGTTTTCTGCACTAGTGAATGGTAAGTGCCTTACCCAAAAAGTGGAAGTGTTTGTATGTGAAGGTAGATACCTCAGAATAAAGAAATATTAGTTTATTTAGCATATGATTGTTTTTATATGATCATGTAAAAATAATAATTTATGTGGTGGGAAAGAAAATTATAAAACGAGGCCCGAGTAAGGATGTTACCCCTTCTTTGGGTAAATCCATTTGATTTACACATAAGGAATTTCTTGGTTGTCTTTGTTCCCAAAGTGTGTCTTCAAGGAGAAATGGATGGATGATGGGTAGTGTATTAGGTAGATCTTGGTCAAACCTAATGGGTTTTAGAGGTGTGAAAAAGGATTATATGTGGTGTAATCTTATAGGGTATGGGGGATACACATGGCATTTTTGAAAACAAGTTAGGTTTACCCATATTTTTACCTAAAAACATCATAAAAATCCAACCAATCTCAATAAAACAAGGTTTATGGATGAAATATTTCCATCCAATGGGTTTTGACCAAATATCCAGGTCATTTGTGCCATTATTTTTAAGGTTTAGTCCCTTATTAAAAATAATTTTACCATAATCACTGTAATTAATTTTAATCACTTTAACTTATATTTTTTGTCAAATTTTTTTTTAATATTATCAGACTGGAAATATTATACAGATAACAACTATGTATTTCCAATTGTATTTGTTCCACAGGTCAATCTTATAGGTACTTTATGATAACTTGTATTCATAGTTTTTAATATTAACAAAATTCTTATCACATCATGATTGTTCTTCTAAATAATATAGTACGTGATAATGTCCCTAGAGTAGCTATCACACTAAAATCTCATTGAAATTCCCTGCTATGATAAGAAATCGGATGTGCCATGACACTATTCATAAATATATGTTCCATATCTATGTGATATAATTTGATGGAAACAAATGATACATGATATTAGGGGTGGAGACTCATAGGACTTTGATGAAACTTCTCATGGCGTACACCATTGGTAATATCTAGTAGGATATTATGAGAACGAGACCCTCATGTAGTAAATCAAGGTTTATATGTGTCATTACGTGTTCTTATCTATGGATGAGTGTATTGGTCCTTAGAATTTAAGATTTTTATTAATGTGTATTATGAGCCAAACACTTTGATGTACTAATGAAGACCTCGATGACTGATATTCATAGAAAGGTAGGATATGTTGGATGTGTTAAGAGTTATATTCTATTAATGAATAATGATAGAAAATATTTATCCCTTATGTTCTTTAATGGTAGTTAAAATATCAGGCCATTTGATATAAATGATTGATCCAAAACAGTTCCTTGGACATGGTGTTCTATAGGAAGGTTCTATTTATAGAAGTTCAATGAACAATACATCATTAACATTGGTTACTGAACCGACATGCAACCTTCTTTATTTGATATATTGGGATAAAGGGATTATAATACACAATAAGAATTTATATGAGGTATTAGGTCATGGAGGAATCAACTTCATCTTCTACGGGTAACTTGGTGGTTTTCCATATGCTGGCCTTGGAATTTAAGAAACTTTACTTTATGTCAGTGAGATAGTGGCTAGAGGGTCAATAACTAAGTGCATTCAAAATCTATGTTAAATAATATATTAGTATTTATTAATTAACTAGTAGAATAAATATAATTCTCACACGTGGTTTAAAAATTATTTATGATTTATTTATCGAATTTATTCTGTCACCAGTTATTTGAGATAATATAATGTGAGTGAAATTATTGATTAATATTTATTTTCTATTTAGTTAATATAATATTTATTTATTTATTGGTGAATAATTTAGTGATATTTATTTAATAAATAAATCAACATTATTCAATATCTGATAAATATTTTGGAGGAATGACTAACTAGGACAATAGGTCCTGTGAGAAAATAATAAATATTTAATATTATTTGATTAAATAATATTTTATTACAATTATCATGTTATGTGAATGTCAAGAAAAAATAATAATAATATGATTATTTGAAATGGGATTTTACCTAGGATTAAACAAATAATTAAGGCCACTTGTCCAATATTGTTATTTTAAACCTAGAGATATATAAACCCAATTATGTTATTTTCTCAACAGATAAAACATTTTTTTTGGTTTGTGGAAATTGGAATTAAAGAATTATCACAAGACCTTGAGATCACTATTCTCAAAGATCACTCCCAAGAATAGAGAGTAGTCTTCTTCCACCAGATCAAGGGAAATTCTCTGGAAGAAATTCTCATACCCATAAATGGAATACAAGGCAGACATAAGGATCTATTGTGATTGAACCCGGAGATTTATTCAGTGAGGTCTAGAGATTTGTGTATCACATAAGGATCATTGATAGAGGGAATCAACACTTTATTCTTAAAACACAATGATGGTTCATTAGAAATATGTTTTAAGATCAATAAATGAAGAAATAATTTCATCAAGGTAAATATTATTTAATTTAATTAATTATAAATAATATGTGATGATCCTCTATCTATGTTTCTGATGTGATTCATGTTGTGTATCTTCATGGATTCAATTCCATTGGACCTGGAATTTATCATTGTTTAGATCTAGAATATATTATTTTAAAAGAAAAAAGAAATGTTGGGTGCCTCCCATTTCATTCTTATGATGTTCTTGGAACATAAAAGTGTTTTATGATAAGTTAAATAATTATTAATAATTAATTAAATAATATCAGTGATTTAAAAATTTTAATTTAGTTTTTAAATTCAACATTAATATTTCTATTAATCATAATCCTGATATCTGCTTCTTCCTCCTTCATTTCTTATATATATAATAGAGATGATTAATTTTATGAATAAAATAAAATCGAAGAAGTCATCCAGAGGTGCCCTGGATTTTAATTGTATAACATAATAGTACATAATGTGTAATCATAATTACATGTAGTGTACCTGTGGTCAATGAATTAGGAATTAATTTGAAAATTGATACAAATAATGTTCATTTATTAGATATCGTTCATTAAATACCTTAAAGCACGTGTTGACCGGACCATGGGGGTGCACATCCATCTAGAGTACACATTGTTTATCCCACATAGACGATGTATAGTCCTTTTGAGTCACATATAAGCTAGGTATTACTATACACGACCTACCTGACTATTGACTATGTAATTAGGATATCACATAGTGTGTAGTTCATTAGACACACTATGTACTTCATTTTTCCAAGGAACAATTTACACACTGAGTCCCTAGCCATCTAACTCAGATAGGTGGTGCGAGTCATACATGCCATGTTCTTAGATGTACATGCCATGTACTTATAACAAATTACCTATATTTAAAATTTATTTATTATATTATGTATATTATGAGACATGTGTTTTTTGTTAGTCATTAAGTTTATTAGAAACGCGATGTTATGGGTTTTAAATTTATTATATATAAATATTTAGTTAATATATGAGTAATGTTCACATCTTCATATCATGTATTAGTCTCATTATAGTCATTATACTTTGTGCATTGAAGACTAAAATGTTATAAAAAAATCATGTAATTCATATAATCATACATGTCATCAGAGTATGTGATAAGTCATGTATTCCATATTTCACAAAAGTAAAACAATATACGTGCATAATACATGTTTTCTAGATTCAAATTGGTATTCACTATGTTTCCTCCAAGGTTTATTTATGTACAGAGATAATTTTAAATGATTTGTTTTCTAAATTTACAATGGATGAGAATCTCATGGACATTTAGATAAGAATTATGATTGAAGAATTGTCTAATTAAAGATAATAATTAATTGATTCTTGGGTGATTTATCTTAAATAAAAAAAATTTAAAATTTATTGATAGGTTTTATTAATTGCATAATTCATTGCCTATATATGGATTAGCTTGAAATAGACCAGACCATTGTATGTGATTGGTTTCATTTAATTTATTATTAAATAACATTGTTGTTATGTCTTCCTTCTCTCCTATTATGTATGGCATGTATTCCCATGGTTTCTTTTATGTAAACCCCTTTTCCCCTAACTTTCAAGTGAGTACCCTAGCTTTCAAGTGAGTAAAAGGCATATTTAAATGATGGAGCTCCCATGATAGTTGATATGGATCAAGTTAAGAGTTGAGGGAAAACCAATCTAAGGAGATACATATGTGGATATGTGAAAAGTTGTAACACACACCTTAATGGGTTTAAGGCGTTTTCCCATAGGTTAGTGGTTAGTTTATCAACCGCTGGATAAACTAATCAGTAGTATAAACTCATAAACATACCAATTTATTATTTTATTTCTATAAAGTATCATGGTGATTTCATTATGGATGTTTTTTTAGTGGTTTCATAAATAATGAATTATAGAACATTGAATATAGAACTAAAATAAATTGGCTTATGTTTAAATATTATCTAAGATATGGTTAATAACATAAGTAAATATGATTAATATTAAGAGCAATGTAATAAATATAATAAATATAAATTTATGCATAAATGATAAAATCACCTAATTATTTATATTATGGCAGTATAGACTTCTACTACTTCAGTTCAAATCAAACCGAAGTTCAAAATGCTTGAACATCCAATGTTGGGGGGCTTTCAATTATCAAGGAATTCTAGCATGAAATTCTAGTGTTGGATTAACTTAGTTCACATCATGGAATTACTACTAAAGCAGTACAAGTTGTAATTGATAAGAAAAGGTTGAGGAAATCCAATTTAATTATTTTAGGATTGGGGAGTATAAATAGTGGATCAAGGAACTTTGAGTTAATATAGTTGGAATTTGGAATACCAACTTAAAACCATTCAAGTTGCTTAACGAACAAAATTTTGGGTAATTAGAAGGTGAATATATATCCTTTCTACTAGAATTCTCATGATACATGACATTCCAAATCAAATGGTGAGTAATATTGGGTTTTAATAAAATAGTGGGAGACTAATAATTTTAATATTTATTTATATATAAAAATTTTATCAAATAAAGTACTAAAATTCATCGCATGTTATTTGTAAAAACTACACTATAAATAACTTCAAATATATTGCTATGATCCATAACTGAGAAGGATAACCTTCTTACTAGCAGAAATTTCCAAGAGTGTTAAAGGTAATTACGTGTTATACACTACGGGGAAAAGGGCTTTTTGCGACGGTAATAAAGCTCGTCACAAAAGGTCCGTCAAAGAGGCTATTTGCGATGGAGGTAATGACCCGTCACAAATAACCAACTATTTGAGACGGGATTTCGTCTCCCATCGCAAATAGTTTGGCGTGGATAGCATGCCAAACCGCGTGAATGTTATTTGCGACGGGGCCCGTCGTAAATAACTAGCGGTAGTTTATAGCTTTTTGCGACGGGATGTCGTCCTGTTGCAAAAGGTGTGTCGGCAGAGAATATTTGTGACGGGTCCCGTCGAAAATAACTTTATAACCGCTGGTAGTAATTAATGCAGGCGTAAGTATTTGCGACGAGTATCCCGTTGCAAATAATCTAACCTATATATACCTCCATCCATTTTTCTCTCATTCCACTCAAAATTTAGACCATGTTTCTCTCTAAACTCGGATTTTAGAGAGAGAATTTTTCTAAGTTAATTTTTTTGTTCACGAAGATGTTGTGAAGCCATCTGCATCAATAGAAAATCATTCTCAAAGGTATTTATGTTTTTTAATTTATTATTTATTTTGTTTGGTTATGATACTTTTTTTATTGTTGATTAGTTGTAATTAAATTAAATTAAAATTGTTTTGTCATTAGTATCTATTTGTACTAATAAATTGCAATTTTTTGTATTAATTTTTAACAATTAATAGTAATTATTAATTATTAATGATAATTTGTAATGTATATAATTAATTTTTGGTAATTAATAATAATTGGTAATAAATATCCATAAATAGTAATAAATAGGAATAATTAGTAATAACTAGGAATAATTAGTAATAATTAGGAATAATTAAGAATAAATATTAATAATTAGTAATAATTAGTAATAATTAGGAATAATTAGCAACAATTAGAAATAATTAAGAAATAATTAGTAATAAATAGAAATAATTAGAAATAATTAGAAATAATTAGCAATAAATTGTAATAATTAGTAATAAATTGTAATAATTAGTAATAAATTGTAATAATTATTAATAAATACTAATAATTACTCATAATTACTAATAATTAGAAATAAATACTAATAATTAAAAATAAATAGCAATAATTAATAATAAATACTAATAATTAGAAATAAATAGCTATAAATAGCAATAATTGGCAATAATTATCAATAATTAGCAATAAATAGAAATAATTAGGAATAATTAACAATAATTAGTAATAATTGGAAATAATTGGTAATAATTAGCAATAATTAGTAATAGTTAGCAATAAATAGCAATAATTAGCATGAAATAGCAACAAATAGTAAAAAATAGAAATAATTAGTAATAAATAGGAATGATTAGTAATAATTAAGAATAATTAATAATAATTAGGAATAATTAATAAAAATTAGTAATAAATTGTAATAGTTCGTAATAAATTGCAATAATTAGTAATAAATTGTAATAATTAGTAATAAATACTAATAACTACAAATAATGACTAATAAATACTAATAATTAGAAATAGTTAGCAATAATTATGAATAATTAGAAATAATTAGCAATAAATAGAAATAAATAGCAATAATTAGCAATAATTAGGAATAATTAGGAATAATTAGTAATAATAAGAAATAATTAGCAATAATTAGTAATAAATACCAATAATTAGTAATAAATAGGACCAAATATTAATAAATAGGAATAATTTGTAATAATTTTGAATAATTAGAAATAATTAGGAATAACTACGAATAATTAGGAATAAATACTTATAATTAGTAATAATTACTAATAAATAGTAATAATTAGCAATAATTAGTAAAAATTAGCAATAATTAGGAATAATTAGCAATAATTAGAATTAATTCACAATAATTATAATAATTATAAATAATTATCAATTACTAATTATAAATTGTAATAAATTGTAATAATTAGTAATAAATTGTAATAATTAGTAATAAATACAAATAATTTGTAATAACTACTAATAAATACTAACAATTAGCAATAAATACTAATAAATAGAAATAATTAAGAATAATTAGAAATAATTAGCTGTAATTAAAAATAAATAGTAATAATTAGCAATAATTAGTAATAATTAACAATAATAAGCTATAATTAGCAATAATTAGAAATAATTAGAAATAATTAGCAATAATTAGCAATAATTAAAAATAATTAGAAATAATTAGAAATAAATAGCAATAAATAGAAATAATTAGCAATAATTAGCAATAATTAGCAATAAATAGGAATAAATTGTAATAATTAGGAATAATTAGAACTCATTAGAAATAATTAGAAATAAATATAAATAATTAGCAATAATTAGGAATAATTTGAAATAATTATGAATAATTAGGAATAATTAGGAATAATTAGTAAGAAATGGGAAGAAATTGTAATAATTAGTAATAAATTGTAATAATTAGTAATAATTAGAAATAAACAGTAATAAACAGTAATAAATAGTAATAAATATTAATAAATATTAATACCTAGTAATAAATAGTTATAGTTAGTAATAAATAGTAATAGTCAGTATTAAATATAAATAATTAGTTATAAATTAGAATATTTGGTAATAAATAATAAAAATTATTAATTATTACGAATAATTAGCAATAAATTGTAATAAATAGTAATAATTACTAATAAATAGTAATAAGTAGTTAGGAATAGTTAGAAAGAACTTTTAGAAAATTTTAATAAATACTAAGAACCTGGAACAATTTCTAGTAGATTGACGGCACCCCTTTTTCTCGATGACTTTTCTCCTTTCAAATCTCACCGACTCAAAACAATATGAAAAATGTGTTGCTACATAGGCATATTCAATCTTGTATATACGAGATTGGATATGCATTCATAGGATAATATTTTTTATAATTTTTTTTGGCGGTGACTGTTGGAAGAAGATGATTCATCGACTAAAAGGGGGCTCTTTTGTCCTACTACTCTTTTACTTGCATCTTTATCACAGTGAAATCACAATAGAGAATCTAGTCCGAGTTACGTATATTCATTCTCATGCATACGAGAATGAATATGTGTACCTCTGACAAGATTCTTCATTGTGATTTGAGTGTGAGAAAGATTCATGTAAATGAGACGTCGGAAAAAAGAGTAGTCATCAATCCACTAAAAATTGTGTCACCTTTAATTAATGGAAATTATTAAGAAGTAGTAGTAATTATTTTTCTTCTTTTTTAGTTAGTATTTTTATAATTTTAAATTATTAAAAAAAGTGGTGATTTTATATTTTGTAGAAAAATATGGAACAAGGAAGTCGACATCAATAATTATTAGATGATCACGTTTGGATAAATCAGCACAGAAATCCAAATGGTTCTGGTTTAAATCCTGTATATATTGAGGGTGTTGAAGCATTCTTATCATTTACATCATCAAACCCATAATATGTTTCATAAGGAAAAATTAAGTGTCCCTCCAAGAATGTTTGACACATTTGACACATTTGACAAGGTTGGGGGACATCTCTTGCGGTTCGGTTTTCAACTAGATTATGTTTTTTGGTATCAACATGGTGAACGCAGTACCAGAGAAGATACTAATAACCTGATTCTGGATCCATCACAGTTCCAAAATTTAGTACAAGATGTTGCAGGTCCATCTGTTCAACAGACTAAAACTCACGATGATATTGATTTAACTCTTGAGTTCGCACCAACTGAATTTTATGAGTTGTTGAGGTCTGATGAGGATGAATTATATCCTGGTTATAAGATAAGATAATTAGAAGTGGTTGAAATATTTATGGCTATTAAATCAGATAATGCAATGTCAAAAAACTATTTTTATCAGATATTTTATTTGGTTAAAACAATGTTACCTTAATGAAATATGTTCCCTGTAAATTACTATGAGAGAAAGAATTTGGTTTATAATCTAGGCCTTAGTTATCATAAGATTCATCCATGTCAAATGATTTCATCTTATATACTGGTGAAAATGAGTCATTGGATAGTTGTCCAACATGTGGACAATCGACATATAAATAATCTCAATCGGGGAAGTCTAGATCGATTCTTGTAAAATAGTTGAGATATTTCCCCTTACACCCAGGCTGCAACATTGATTTATCTCTCACAACACAACGTCAATGATTTCATGGCACAAAACCAATATTTCAACTTGTACAATCTTGAATCATCCATCTGATGGTGATTCCTGGAAACATTTTGATCTTCTATATCTGTCATTTACTTTAGAAGCCCGAAATGTGCGATTGGGTCTTCCTACTGACGGTTTATGCCAATTTGGTTCTTAAGGTAGTCATTATTCATGTTGGCATATCTTTATAACACCGTATAATCTACCTCCATGGATTTTGATAAAGGATCCCTATATCTTTTTGACCTTATTAATCCCAGGACATCCGAAAAAGAAATTGATGTTTATTTGAAACCATTGATTGTTGAGTTAAATTCATTGTGGAGTAATGGTGTTAGTACATATGATGTTGCTACAAAAAAAAATTCACATTAAAATATGCATGGATGTGGAAGATGAGTGAATTTCCGGCATATGGAATGTTATCTGGCTGGAGTACACATGGTCTGAAATCATGTCCTAACTGTATGAAAGACAACAAAGATTTTATGATTGTCAATGGAAAAAACCTTTCTATTTTGACTGTCATTGTAGATTTCTTCCAACAGATCATCCTTTTCGAAGGAAGTAATCTCATTTCAGAAAAGGCACAATTGAAAGGGATGAAACTCCAAAAATGTTATCAGGTACAGAGTTAAAATTAGTTTTATTTTAATTACCTCCCATCACATTTGGGCCAATAGTAAACCAAAAGAAAATTCATGGCTTTGGTAAAGAACATAATCAGATAAAATGAAGCATTTGTTGGGATCTCCCATATTGGTCTGATTTGTTGGTCCACCACATTTTGGATGTCATGCACATTGAGAAGAACTGTTTTGATAATTTATTTAAAACAGTTTTGGATACACCAGGTATGACCAAAGATACTGTAAAAGCATGATTAGATCTTGCCCAAATTTGTAGGCAACCAGAACTTGAACTATTTGAAAATTTAAGATCATAGTGGTTAATGAAGCGAAAATCATCTTCTACACTATCCAAAGAGAGTCATTTATTATTTTGTCAGTGGATTGCAGATTTGAGACTTCCAGATGGCTATGCTTCCAATTTGGGCAGAAGTGTTAGTAATGGTCATATTACCGAATTAAAAAGTCATGATTTTCATGATATAATAGAAACACTTATGCTTATTGGATTCATAAGATTAGTGAATTCTATGATTTTGGATTCGATAATAGAAATATCATATTTTATTCGAGACATTTGTGCAGCGACAACTGACTACGATGCGCTATGTAAACAGCAAGAAGATGTTGCTGTAATTATATGTAAACCCAAAAAAAATCTTTCCACTTGATTTCTTTAACTCAATGGAACATCTGATATTACATTTTCCACATGAAGCTCAAAGTGGAGGTCTAGTACAGTTTCGATGGATATACCCGTTCGAGAGATGCATGTAGAAATTGAGGAAAAATGTACTTAAAAAAGCATCAGTTGAAGGCTCAATTGCGGAAGCTTATTTTCAAGATTAAATTTATTTTTTTCAGCTCTTTATAATTTTAATCACAATTTCCCTCAAAACAAAATCACTTGGTATGTAACGAGGGAAATGTTAATGATGAAATGGAAAATCATTTATCAGTTTTTAATCAGCCAAATCTTTGTTTCGAGGGAGTTCAAGAGGTTTCAGTGGAGTTCAAGAATGATGGATTTCAAATGATGAATATCACGTAGCTCATACATATGTTCAGCTCAACTATGAAGAAATGACAGCATTTGTACTATGAGTGATTCTATCACTTATTCTATAATTTCTGTTACAGTATGTAAAATTATTTATTTTTAGGTTATATGATAATCATATCAAGGAACAAGTACCACAAATTATAGTAGCTGCTCTTGAAGAACGCAGAGAAAAAAAAATTTCTCAGTGGTTTCAAAAGCTGGTAACATAAATTATTGATGGTTTAACATCAATTTAGTTTACTATTTAACATATTGATAATTGTTTTACAAATTTTCAGGTGTCTCAACATGCTGATAAAATTGATAAGCGACTGTTCATATTGTGTAACCCACCATCCAAAATGGTTAAATCTTATAATTCATATGCGGTGAATGGTTTTTGATTTCATACATGTGCATTTGGGGAATAAAAAAACAGTTAAAAGTGGAGTTTATTTCAGATCATCACATCACAGAGAAACTAAAGTTGACTTTTACGGCATTCTGGATGAAATCATTGAGCTATGTTATCTTGGACAAAATTACATAACTGTGTTTAAATATCCAATTCTGGATACTGAGAGAGTCTTGCATGTTCATCCTACTCATGGAATCATTGATATTAAATATAAAAGTCTTCTGGTAGTAAATTAACCATTTTTACTGGCTTAACATGCACATAAAATTTATTAGGCAAATTACTATGCTACTTAAAGTGACCTGGGTAATTGGTGGAGCATAATAAAAATGAAATCTTGGGAAAATCAATTTACTCAAACTTAATGTGGATTTGCAGAAGTAGAAGAAATTGAAATTTTTCAAGAGACTACTCAAAATCCATCTTTTTCACAACGAAATGTGAATATTGGTGAGGACACCCCACAATTAAGAGTCCATGGTGAAGAAGATGTTAATGATGTTAAAAATTAAATTGAAATGACAATGGATGAATAAACTGAAACTCATATAGATATTGATGATGCTGATGAGGAATATGAAGACAATGACATCGTTAGATATGAAGATGATGATGAAGGTGAATATTGGCAGAGTTAAATTTTAGTTATGATAATAAATAATATATATATATATATAATATTTATTTATAACAATCCTCTAACAACAATCATTTTGTGTTTTAGATGGACTCTGATCTATTGCGTGAGTTAGAGGAGGCTGAGCTACCTTTGGATTAGGGGGATGTGGGATCATCTAACCCTCAGTGTACTTGTGGTTTAGAAGGTACGCAGAGGGGGAGAGGTCTTACATGACTGATGATTCCTAACCCTATCCCCGAGAAACGTCCACGTCTTGGATTCAATCCACACACACTAAGGTTTGGTAACCTGTATATGTTAGTTAGGATTCATTAATTTATTTATATATATACTAGTTTTTTTATTATTTATTATTTTTTCACAGTTTTGTGCATGTAACTATTGGACATGGGAGCGCTATCTTGCGCAATTATTTTTCTCAGCCATGGACCACATGGGAACAGATTCTCGTTGATGTGCAGGTCGACATGTAAAATCATTGGCTGGTACATAAATAAATAATATTTATTTTTAAATTTATTTTATTAATAAATTGATATTATAAATAATTTGTAGGGTTTATGGTATCCCATCGATGATAGAATGTGTGACGATATCTATGCAACATGGGAGGTGGCTATGTGTGAGCGTTTGCATCAGTTTTTGCACTATTTGAGAAAAACGGTCATTAAGAAAGTAGGAGCGAAAATATTTGATGAGTCGTGTAGAGCCCCCCCCACCAGAGTACATTTCATCTCAGGTTTGGGATGGATTATGTGAACAATAGTTGGGTGGTGGATTTCAGAGAAGGTATTCATTGGGTTGGCTGAACTGGGGGAGACAGGAGGTGATGCATCGAGCTAGTAGCAGTACATTCAGTACACATAAAGGGTATCTGGTAAGTATTTATAAAATATTTTATATAACTTCAAATATAAATAGTTTATTTTATATTCATATAGGCAATGGAGCATCCTGATATTACAGAGTATGATGTTTATCGGAGGATGTACAGTGATCCATCCACCGGAGAGATTAGAGGTGATCGCCAACGTCAGATTGTGGGTAGTCTTACTTTTTTTCAGTTTGACAATTAAATGCTTATAATATTTTCACAATTTCAATTTCAGATTGGAAATGAAGAAGTCATATGAGGCTGTAACTTCTCAGACACAGGCTTTGGGTCAAGACAAGGCGACTGATTAGAATAGTTCCCACCATTTCGACAAGGCGACATGGATTCAAGCGACTCAGTATGGCTTTGAGAAGGGCCGGGTAGTTGGTATCAGCTCTCATTTGACTCCTGGTACTTATTATGGTACTCCTTTGATGTCAGTTTCTAACTCGAGAGGAGCTTGTGGAGAGGCATCATCTTCTAGCTCACAGTCTCAGGAGCAGTTCCGATCTCAGAATGACCTTATAGAGAGTTTGCATGAGCAGCAAAAAGAGATGTGTCACCAGCTGCAGTAGTAGTAGCACGATGAGGAGATGCATCGATGGCAGAAGAATCAACAATATAATGAGGATATGCGTCGATGGTAGGAGCGGCATCACGAGCAAATGGAGTACATGCTCTGTTTGACTCGTAGTTTAGGGATGGAGTTTCCTCCACCAGTTCCTTCAGCTCCTCCACCTCATCTAGAAGATGACCCCCTTGTGATTTTTGAATGTCAAAAACATTTGAATTTAAATTTTTTGTAATATGAACTGTTTACACTTTCTGTCTTTTATATCAGTGCTATTATTACATAATTTAATTTTTAATATTTTATGATTTGTTTTTGTGAATATTGAGAATTAAAATAAATTTTTTTATTATTTTAATAATATTATTATTATTTTTTCATTAATCATAACTTTATTAAATATATTTTTTTAGTATTATATTTTTTAATATTTGTTTATTTTACTAATAATAATAATAATAATAATAATAATAATAATAATTTATTATTTCTTTTATATATTTTTTTCTGAATATTAAGAATTTTAATATTTTTTTTATTTTAATAATATTAAAATTAATTTTTCATTATTCATAATAATATTTTATGATTTTTTAGTTTTTCTTACTGAATATTGATAATTTTAATATTACATAATTTTTTATTATTTTAATAATATTAAAATTAATTATTCAATAATCATAATTTGTTTAATTTTTTTTAAATTTTTTTTAATATTTGTGACGGGATCTGTTGCGACGAGATCCCATCACAAATAGTCTAAATAATTTTTTTCTTAAAAAAGGTATTTGCGATGGGATTACAGGCTCGTCGCAAAAATTATTTGTTATAGGCCCATCACAAATAGTTTTTCAAAAAGCATTTGTGATGGGATTAAGGGCCCGTCGCAAAAAAATTATTTGTGACGGGTCCGTCGCAAAAGAACTTATATATATATAAAGTATATAATCAGAGACTTATTTGCGATGGTGAAGTTTCTTGTCACAAATAATATTTTTGCGACGATGCTTTCTACAACGGGCTATTTGCAATGGGGCCCCGTCGCTAAAGTTTATTTGCGACAGGATCCCATCACAAATAACTTGAATTCTAGTAGTGATACTTTGCTGTGGAAGGAAATTGTATGTGCTGGATGAACCATTTTCAGGTTTTCCTATAATGAGGAAAGTGATGTAGAGACATATCTATATGATAATCATATGAATTATTCATCATTTGTTCAGTGTTTCGTGCTATCTTTGATTTCCAATGATCTTTTTAAGAAACATCTATACATGGATACATGTAGCATGATGTATCATCTTTAGGATCTCTATCAATAGAATGTGAGATAAGATGGTAAGATATCATAAATGATTTTTTATAACTAATCTTGGAGGGTATGCACCATCAATGACTCATTTAGTCAAGCTTATTATATATATTGAATTCTTGGACATCATAGTGGTTAAATTATGAGATGATTTGTGTACAAATATCATACTCTCATCACTTTTGAACCCCCAATACATTTTCATAGTTAATGAAAATTTGATAAATAATGGGAATAATATTTTAGGAATTATTACTTTGATTCTACTAGTGGATATGGACATGGGGTTTGATAAACCTGCAGTACTCATGGTGAGTCAGAAAAAGAAGAATAGGGAAAAGGGGCCCTAGAATTATATGTAGTCTAAAAATCATGATCACTATCATTCAAAGAAGATGGAGATCCAGAGGCAGGTCAAGGAAAAGGAGGTAGTATGTTATTCATGTTCAAGCCAGGACAATAGAAGAGGAACAACACCCAGAATTAAGCGAATGATAAAGGGGAGTTCTTTATGTAGTGTAATCTTTCAATATATATGAATTTGGTATTAGATATAGATTTTGGTGCTCATATATTTATCCAAATGTAGGAACCAATTAGATTTCAAAATATTTATAGAGGGGTGGATGTTAGTGCTACTAATGGTGCTTGGATGGCTACCCATGCCATTGAGGACTACAACCAATCCTTTCCAACAAGAATGACTTTGGTTTTAAAAGATTTTTACAACGTACATATGGTTACCAAGAACATAATTTCTATATTATGACAAGATACAAATGGTTATTTTTCATGTTTGGAAAAATGTTTTTTTTCTTTAATAAAAACAACATTTATTATGGAATAGAATATTAAAATATTGATCTTCATTTATTAAATTAAGATATAATGTGTTGGGAATTGATAATGAATGGAGTTCACACAACTCATATAACACCCACCTTTAGCATCCCCATCTTGGTCATGTAAATAAGAAATGTTTGAAAAATATCTATCAAGATGGTTACTTGGACTCTTCTATGATAAAACCACTTGAAAGATCTCATGAATGTTTATAAGGAAAAATGGACAAACCAAAATTTTATGGATAGGCTGAAAGGGCCACAGATCATCTTGGATTGGTACACACAGATGCCCATGGACCATTTCCTATAGAAACTATAGGTGGATATTCATACATAATAACTGTTATTTATGCATTGAGTAGATATGGAAATATATACTTGGTGATGTATAATTCCAATTACTTTGATAAATTCAAGTAATTATATATTTAATTATTGATTAAGATTTTTATAAAGATAAAGAAGCATCGATCGGATTGAGGGTGTGAATATCTTAACTAATAGATTATCAACTTTATATGAGAGTTTGGGATTCTATCTCAACTCACGTCACCTTATATAGCACTGTGGAATAATGTTAGTGAAAGGAGGAACCATAAAATATTATACATGATAAGGTCGATGATGTGTCATGATGATATTCTATTATCCTTTTGGGGATATGTATTAAAACTATGGAATACTCATTAAATTGAGTTCCTACTAAAGCGGAAAACAAAATTCCCTTCGATTTAACAAGTGGAATGAAACATGTTTGTCACATACACATGTATGGGGTTGAGAGGCATTTTATAATGCATTAAAAAGATATAAACTTTCACCTCGGAAAAAAACAGTTTCTTTATAGGGTATCCCATAGAAACAAAGGGATACTACATATACAACCTCTTAGACAAGTAAGTGAATGTTGCCAGAAAAGGCATATTTATTAAGAGGGATCACATTCTTAAAAAGTATAGCTGGAGAAAGATTGAATTTGAGGATGTTGATACTCAAGATACACAATATATAGAGAAGGAACAAATTCTATAGGTCCCCATGGAAAAAAATCATTCCTAAAACACAACTACCATGTTGGAGTATAAGAGGGGTAAGACAACCACAGACATATTTTTTTCTAGTCACTGATGATGGTGACACATTATTGGTTGAGAATGACAAACTTATCTCTTACAAGGAGGCCATAGAGAGACCAGAATACGAAATATGGAAATAATTCATTAATTTGGAAATGGCTTCCATGTATTAGAATCGATTTTGGCTTCTCGTCTATGTGCTATCTTATGTAATGATTGTTGGGTGAAATGGGTATTCAAGGAGAAACTGGACATGGAAGGTAATACAAATACCTATAAATCAAGTCATGTGGCTAAAGAGTTTAAACAACCTCAAGGAATAGGTTATGATGAATAGATTTTAGCAGCTGGTAGGTTTAAATCTATATATATTCTTCTTACTATAATAACATTCCATGAAAATGATATTTTACAGATATATGTTAAAACAAAATAACACAATAGGAACCTTTTAAAAGATATCTATATGACACAACTAGAAGGGTTTGTGACTCTAGGTGATTCCAAAAGTCTTTAAAGTTACAGAGATCCATTTATGGATTGAATCAACAGTTTAGGTCTGGAAATATTGATTTAATTAGTCCATAAAATAATTTGTTATCATTAAGAATAAATGTGAGTCATGTGTTTACAAGTGGTTCAGTAAAAAATAGTTCCTTATCCTAGAAGTATATTTTGGTGACATATTAATTATTCAAAATGACATACCAATATTGCAGTCTATTAAGAACTAGTTTAAAAATTGTCTCCCCATGAACGAATTATGTGAAGTAGACTATATACAAGGGATCAAGATCATTCATGATAGATCCACAGGGCTTCTTGGACTATGTCAACATACATATATTTAGCACATACTAATGATATTTAGTATTGAACTATAAAATTGGGTATTGGTTCCATTGTCACGTGGTTAACATATTTCTAAGAAAATGTTTTATAAGAAAGAACATGAGAAATAGATAATGAGTAAGATACCATACACTTAAGTGATATGATTAATCGTGAATTCCATGATACGTACAAAAATTTATATTTCCAATTCATTGATCTTGGTAGGAATATAACAAGAAGATCTAGGAGAACAATGTTGGACTATTGTTAAGTATATCCTTATGTATTTGAGAAGAACAATGCATATGTTCTTGGTGTGTGAAGGAGATGAGGAGCGAGTCATCAGGGGTTATAATGATGCTAGTTTTTAGATAGATCAACATTGTCTAAAGTCATATTTAGGATATGTTTTCTATCTCAATAGAGGAGTTGTGATATGGAAGAGTTCATAGTAGTTAGTTGTCATTGATTCTACATTAGAGTCTGAGTATATAGTGTATTTTTATGTAGCTATAGATTCTATTCATATTCATAACATTTACCAACATCATTATGTGGTAAATAGTAGTAAGGATCCTATCATGTTGTATTGTGATAATACTATAGTGGTAGATCTTGAAAAATAACAATGGTCACAGCAACAGAAAAAACACATACTCTTGAAGTATCACCTCTTGATGGATTCTTATCAATGGGGTGAAGTTGGAGTGAGAGGAGTACCCACAGAATAGAGCATGGAATATCATTTTACTAAAGGCCTATCTTATTAGATGAATGAATATCATGTGAGGGATAATATACTGATGGTTTTTAATAGATATCTCTAGTGAAAGTGAGAGTTTAATGGAATTGGATACCTAGAACAAACTTTTGTGATAAATTATTTTCACAGTTTTGAATATTAATAAGATTATTATCACATAAATATTGTTCTTATTCATAAAATATTATATGATAATTTCCATAGAATATCTATCACACAAAAATTTAACAGCATTTCCCCACTGTGATGAGAACACAAATGTGCTACAACACTATTCTTAAATATATATTCTATAGTTGGATGATATCATTTTAGGGATAAAATGATACCAGATATCTATGGTGGAGACTCAAAGGACATTGAGGCACCCTCTCATGATGTACTCCCTCGGTAATATACATTAAGATTTTATGAGAATGAGTCCCACCATTAAGAAATCTAAAATTATATGTGTCATTATTTGTTTCTATCTGCAAACTTGTGTATTGATCATTTGACATTATGATTATTACTAATGAGTATCATGAGATGCATATAATGATGTATTGATCAAAATAGTGTTGAAAGATGTTTGTGGTGAGGTAGGATAAATTGGTTGTGTCATGAGTAATATTGCATTAATGAATAATGCAAGAATGTATTTAACCCTTATGTTCTTTAATGGTAGTTTATATCTCATGTCCTTTGATGAAAATTATATAGCCTAAATAAATCCACGTCCATGGTGTTCTATAAACACATTCTATTTTGAAAAATTGAAAGAAAGTTACCTTAAGCACATAGGTTGATGGAAATGGAACGCAACTCACTTGATTTAAGATACTGTGATTATGGGATTACATTTTAAAGTAAGAAACCATAAGAGGTATTATGTCATTATGACATCGAAAACATTCTCTATGGGTGCCTTTTCATGTTTCTAGATGCTAACCTTGGACTTTAGGCCGCTTCACATAATACCACTGATAAAGAGTCCTAGAGGGTCACACATAAACTGTTTCTAGAATCTCAGTTAAATAATATATTATTATTTATTATTTACCAAGTTGAATAAATTTTATTCCCCCATGTGGTTTAATAATTATTCATCTTTTCTAGATCACATTTATTCTATCACCAGTTATTTGATAGAATATAATTTGACCAATATATTTAATAAATACTTGTTTTCAATTTAATGAATATATTATTTATTTATTTTATGTGGAATAATGTAGTGATATTTATTTAATAAATATATCTAAATTATTCATGGTCTAATAAATATTATGGAGGAATGATAGACCAAGATTTTAGGTCCAGTGATAGAATAATAAATAATGAATATTAATTGAGTAAATAATATTTAATTATAATTTACAGGTTAAGATAATGCTGAGAAATAATAATAAAAAAAATATCATGATTTTATATGGGGTTTTCACAAGGTTTAAATAAATAATTAATAGAACTTGTAAAATTATTTTATTTCAACACAAGTGATATATAAACCTAGTTATATAATTTTCTTTAATATAAAATTTCATTTATTGGGGTTGTGAAAAATAAAATTGTGAAATTCTCTTAAGCCCTTGATAACTCTCTTCTCAAAGATCTCTTCGAAAAACCGAGAGAAATATTCCTCAACCAGAACAAGGATAATGATTTTGGAATAAATTATTGTACCGATCAAAGGGATATAATAAATGTAAATGGATTGGTTGTTCTAGAACATTGAGATTCCTTCGGTGACATCTAAGGATTTTTGGAACATATACAGATCACCTCTAGAGGGAATCATCACTTGATTCTTACAATGTGGTTATGGTGCATCATAGATATATTACCAAATCCATCAACAAAGACAGAATTCCATCATAACAATTCTTATTTAATTAGACTAATTATAAATAATAAGTGATGATCCTCTATCTCTCTCTCTTGTTCTGATGGGAATCATGTTTTCTTTGTCTTTTCACTCAATTCTATTGAACACAACATTTATCATCGTGTATGTCTCAGATTCATCATTTAACAATGAAAAAAATTAAATTTGGGTACTTCCTATCATGTGATTCAACTTCTACCAAAAACTACATGTTTGTTCTTTGAAATTAAATTCACTAAAGCAGAAAAATTATGTTTAATTTAAATCCTACAATTGTGGAGAGAAAGTGAGTTCGTAAAGTGATAATGTTCAAAAGTTAATTTTGATCCGATATATAAATTAAATATAATTTTTTTCAAATATCATAAATTTTATTAATATATATATACATAATTTACCTATTTTTACTTTGAAACAAATTTTAAATATAATGTAAATTTATAAATAAATTAGACAATAAGGATATTTGAATTAAAATTCAATATTTTCCATTGTTCATCCAAAAATGAAGTTTCTTTGAAAAATAAAAAAAAATCACCCAAAGATAATTTGGGCATTCTAAATTAAAAACTGTTTTTATTTTATAAACATTTTTCTCATATACTGTCTAAAATTAATTTTATTATCATTCATAGAAGGAAATAAAAAGTATCCCATTTGGTAAAATACTTTTTTCAAACATATAATGACTTTACAGATATTTCATTTTTTATCAATATTTTTTATTTATTAAAAAACATTATATCTATTTTTTAAAATATTTTAATTCTATTAATATTTTATGTTTAATGTATTTTATATTACAATATCATTTTAATAATTCTATCAACAAAATGATATTATTTTGAAACATGGTATTGCGCATAATGCAAGGAAAGTCATTATTTCATGTAGTAAAAGGTAATCTATGTCTTATGTATAGTGTATCCAAATCAAACATAGTAATTTGAAATAAAACAAATACTATATTAAGTGTTGTGTAAAATTAAAAATATCAAAAATATTAAATTAATTTTTTAAAAAATATTTCATAAAACATTGGGGTGTTATATTACCCCCCCCCCCCCCTTTAAAATTAATTTTCCCTCGAAATTATCCTAGGTTATTTAAGGATTAAAAATTAAATGTTCAATTCATATAAACTCATATTGTAAAAAAGAATTCTAAAACATTCTTTAAAATAGGAAATATAAAAATGTAATGGTTACCCAAAGAAACATATAACTTTCTTTTAACATAGGAGAAAATAGGAGGGAAGTGAAAACATGGATATCGAAGAGAAATATAAATATCAAGTGATGATGGAGAGTGATAGAGAACATGTTTTATAGATATGTAACAATAAAAAATATATAAATCAGTGATGATTTAAGGGTACATTTGAATAATTAGAAACCAAGATATTGTCAAAACATTTTTTGGTTTCAATATCCATTTTCCAAAAGATGAATAATTTTAATGAAAAGATATGATTATTGGATAACCTTACACTTCATTTTACCTTTATAAAATTCCACATCATATCTCATTCTAATAAATGAATGTGAATTTTTCATTCCAAATGAATTAATATATCATGATATCCTTGATTAGTCATCCCAATTTTCTTCTTCTTCCATCAATGAAAAGTTTTTAGAACATTCAATAAAATATACATGAATCGTTACGTGGTGGGATAATAATTTAATATCACAAAATACATCTAAACATTAACTATTAATTTCGATACAATATTAGTCTTAAAACCCATACAAAATATAAAAATCCAAATTTATAAAAATATGGTCACATAATTCTCTTAACATTGATCACCCATATATCAAAAACCAGTCCCTAGTTTTAAAATTCCATACATGTGAATACCCTCACTGTATATTATCAGGAAACATGGAAATAAAAAGAATTACCAGAATCTATTTGGAAAATATGAATGCTTCTTTATTCCAAATATTAATGGATATATTCCTTAATGAAGTGAAGTTTCTAGATTCATCCATGATGACATATACCAATTTTTCAAATAAACAAATACTGTTTCAAGGGTGATCGATAATATTGAATTTACTTCATCCAAAATAATTAAATAATTATCCAAGATAAACAAAATTTTATATATATCTTGAACACATTAAGGGTTACCTTCCCTTAATCTATATATCACCCATCCATTAAATCATTTTTCTATGTATTTATAACCATTGAACATATCCCCAATTAAGACTTATAATGTAAATAATAATATATTTCATGATTTATATAACCAAATCATGGAATTAAAAAACACAAATACTTCATTCATCCAACATTATTCTTTAACCATTAATTAGGATTCATCAACGTATTTATTAATACCTCATTCCTAGAATATAAAATATTGAAAATTTCTTAAGGCTAATCAACCTAAATCTATTCATGCTTATAGTGTTTAATTAAAACAATACTCAAAGAACATTCCACACCTTTTACATGTCATTTGGGGTATCGTTATCTTTAAAAGTATATTCAATACTCTTACCACCATCCCAATTCTAAATCACGCTGTTTCCACTTAGGGCATGGATTTGTATAATTCACATAATTTTCAAATCTAAAACATTCACTGTTAAACATATTCCTTCTAGTTCCCACCATTAACTAAAAACAAGAAATCATAGTGTGAGAAAAAATTATCATAATGGAAAACCACACAATCATGAAACTAATCACTTATAGTGTGTTTAAATTAAGAAACCATCTTTAATATATGACACCTTAGGAATATCTTAAGTTATATTTAAATCATTCATGATGTTTCAGGAAGATTTTGATAATTCCGAGTGAAAATCCCTTGAGATTTTCAAACCCGGTGTGCTGTAAAGCGCATTGTCATGTACCAGGTTATCCTTGAGTTAAGCCTAACACACATTTTCAGAGTTGTTACTCTTAGGTACATATGTGTGCAAGAATCATGTCCACTTGTAGTATCCATAAAAATATTTATTTCATGGAATCCACCCACTGAATCCTTTACCAAAATTCCTGTACATTTTTCTATATATTAAATCATCATTGTACTAATTCTTAGAGACATCCCTAGACATATACTTAGAAATATTCATAGGTATTTCACTAAAATTTTTCTTATCATAGTTTTTAATGGTTGACTGAACCTTTCCTTTGAATCCAAATATAGAAACTCATGATTAACATACATGGATATCACATCTGTTTAGATGAATATTATTCATATTAAAATAGTATATTCTAGTGTACCGTAATAGTTTAGTGTCTTTGGATACTTGAAAAAAGTTTTCTACAAGGTGAAAGATCTTTAATGTTTTCCAGAATGATCTTCCCCTTTAGTAATTATACTTAAAATGAATTCTTCATAACCTGGGGAAATGAAACAGAATAAATGGATGAGCTCAAATGATTTATAAGTTTAAATAAGGGATGAACGTAAGCATAACATGAATATAAGTTTATGAGAACGTGAGAATATTATTTTCAGATCATACCCTTCATATCAAATATCATAATCACAAGCCATGGAATAAATATTGTATTTTAATAATACAAAAATTATAAGGGAATTAAAAACTAAATACATAAAATAATAACATAGGAATAATACATAGAACTTGTGGAATAAAAATATTCATTGAATTCCAATGTCAAGGATTCCAACCACAAACTTAATAACATGTTTTTCATGGGATAACAACCCATGTACCAGTACATGGTTTGGTATTCCCTCCCATATACCCTCTTGTATGGGGCCTTGGATCCCCTCCAATGTACGCTCTTCTTTTGTGCTTGGGATGACCTCACATATACCCACACGTTTTGGGGCTAAGATTACATCTTGTCTCAGGCTTGGGATTACCTCCAGTGCATCCTTTTGTTTCAGGCTTGGGATGACAACACGTTTTAGGCTTGGGACTCCCTCCCATGTACTATCCTATTTCCAGCATAGGATTCCCTCCTGTGTACGCTCATGTTTCCAGCATATGATTCCCTTGTTTTCTAGTCATGGGATTCCATATAGTGCACCCCCTTGTGCTCATAAAACATTTATCATTACCCAATGCATTGGAAGGATATATAGGACCCACCCTTTTAAAAAATAACTCACAGACATAGGTTCCATAATATAACTATGCTTACATTATATCATGACCCAAAAATAGATCACATCATAACCCATGAAATTAAATGGGTATCATTAATATTATATCCTATCATAACCTATGGTAAATATATTGTTTTAATAATAATTTCATCGTAGAATAAACTATTAACAGATGATTGTTTCATAAGAATTTATCATGGTATAACCCATTGAAGAGAAACATGTTTCGTAAGAATTTAACTTATGAAAGAGGAAAATTTTTCCTAAACATATTACCTATAGATGATGAATGTATTTCATAGACATATAACAATTTAAAGGAAAATTAGTTTTCATAAACATTATGCCACAAAAAATAAAACATTAAAACAAAGACATTGAATTGAACCTTTGGATAATTTACCATAAAGTCATGAGTAAAATCAACATATGACTTTGTTGGTGGTAAATAATTTATAGATATCATTCAAAATCAATTCTTGAGTAAAATTTAATTTATTCATTGAAAAATGGATTTTTAAAATTAAATAATTTTTAAATTAATTTTATTTAAAAATACATGGAAATATTAGAATGGAGGATTGAAATAATACTGAAAACTATTTCCTTTAAAAACAAATAAATTAATCTTGAAAATATATTGAAAACCATTTTCCATAAAAAACATTTAAAATAAACATGAAAATATTTTGAAACTTATTTTTCTAGAAAACTAATATAGTATGTTTTAAAACCCTTTTGAATCCATTTTTATTAAAAACTTTTAAAATAAGAATTAAAATATTTTAGAAACTTTTTTCAATGAAAACACGTTGAAAACTGGTAAATAAATCTTGGAAACATTTTGAAAACCATTTATTTTAAAGTACATTCAATACGTATAAATAAATAATGAAATAATTTTTATAACATTTTCATTGAAAATAATTTTAAAAATTATTAATAATTCCTAAAAACATTTTGAGGACCATTTTAGAAAACATGTTTTTATGGACACAGATTTCTTACTGAAGAGAGATGTAAAGTCAGCTTTTCTAAATAATTATTTATTAATCATATAATGTAAAAAAGAGTGAAAATTTGTATCCATAATTGAATATATCATTAATAAATTAAGGATAATAGAATTCATGAGTTCTCTTGAGATTTGTCTCACAATATTTCATCAATTTAAGAAAAATCATATACAATCTCGATAAATAATGAGATTGTTTCAATAAAATCATACCACTTGGTAACAATCAATTATTCTAAAAATGTAAGAAAATAAAATAAAATTAAACTTAAAATTTCATGAATAGAATTATATTAATTTTTTTAACATGTAAAAGGTAGTATATACACTTCATAAAAAAATATAGGTTCATAACATTACATGTGTCTCAAAGAAGGAAAATTGAGAAAAAACTATATTACCATTTTGGTTACTTTTGAAACCTAAAATCTATGAAATAAATATCTTAAAATGTATTTTTAAAAACCCATAAATTTATTTATAATAATCATATAATACATATTTGGGAAGTATAAAAACCACTTATAATAAATACAAGGTGAACATGTCATATATCTAAGAGAAATAGAAAGTGAGATGAAATTCCCTTACCTTATGTCTTCAAACGATTCATAATCATAAAAAAACTCATGTACAATAAATAAATTTTTATTTTAAATATTTAGTAGAAACATATTTTTTGTATAATACCATATATTATTTGATTATGACTTTATATTAACTGCTTATTAACAATTTCGAGTTTTTGCTTTTTTTTCAGGTAATATCTAGTTTATTTTTAACATGTGTCTTAATTTGTTATAATTTTTGTCTTAATTTTTATATAATTATTTCAAAAATGTAAAACATGGTATAAATATAAAATTTATTCATTATATTTTAATTTTTAATGAACTATAGTATATAAATATATGAAATAGAATACACGGTTCATGGAGACTGTAGGTCGTACTTACGTATGATCATTGTTTCCATTTTTCTTTATAATATTGAAAGAATGAATGTAAATGAAATATAAATATATATTTATATAATATCATTATAGTATAAATTTTTTTTTTCATATATATCATATAATTTCACTAAATCCATTATTAATACATTCCATATAGTATGTGAATTAATCACATTGATTTGGGGAGGCTGTAGTCAGCACTTTCCCAAAAAAATTATTGTATTTAAAAAAAATTGAAAGCATGATTTCATGAATTGTATAATGACTAAAGAAGTATAAATACATCATAAATATAATATATTTCTAATAAAATATATTTTCTATCATAATTCAAATCCATGAGATGTGGTAATGGTAAAGCGAAAAACAACGTTTCGTGAGGCGGTTGTTCATCATACACCAGAATGGAAAGTTCACTACCCATTTGATGGAAGTGTGTATAAGTGAATGGAAAAACCCTTAAAATAAATACATGTAATAACATTTAGGATTTTTCTTTTATTATTTTATCTTTTAAAATAAATGTTTTTTTGTGGTGGAGGAAGAAAATAAAAGAAAAGAGATCGAAGAAAGATGTTACCTCTTCATTGGGTACTTCTTTTTATTTACACAAACATGATTCCTTGGTTACATATCTTCTCCAAAGTAGAATTCATAGTGAAATTTAGGTATTTTGGGATGTATATTTGGTATATCACGGATGTAAATTAGTGGTTTTAGAGGTTTGAATAAGGGGGAGAGTTGGTGGCCTTTTATATTGGTGGGAGGGGAAACAATTGGAATTTTCAAAACAGGTTAGGTGTACCCACATATTTACCTAAATAAAATCTCCAAAAACCTAAAAAAATAAATAATTAATGGTTTATGGGATTAATATGTCCATACAATTGGTTTTGGACACGTTTATAAGAAATTTGGGCCCTTAAATCCAATTTTTAGTCCGTTATAAAGTTTAATTTTACATTAATCACATTATTAGTTTTAATCACATGCACTATTTATTTGATAAAAAACAGAGTTAATAATAATATAATATAAATATTATATTTTTTTAAAACCATTTATGACCATTTTTAAAAATTCATTTCATAGAATTATAATAATTAAGCTTAACTCCTTTCCCATAGTCGTGGCGAGAAAGTGAGTTTTTAAAGGGAGAATGTTCACAAGTTTATAAAAATTTTACATCTAAATTAAATATTAAAATAATAAAATTAAACTTAATTGGATTAATAGATACCTAATTGTTCTATTTTTAATTTAAAAACAATTTTAAATAAAATTTAACTATAATAATAAATTATAAAAGTAATCAGTTCTCAATTAAAAAAATAGTATTTTTCACTATTCATCCACAAAATAAAGATTCATAGAAATATCCAAAAAATTAACCCTAAATAACTTGTACATTATGAATTAAAAAATTAGGATTTTTTTTATAAAATTAAATCTCTCTGAGTGGTTAAAAGGAATTTTATTATCATTCCCAAAAGAAAAAAACATTTCATTTTAGGAAATAGTATTTTCAATCAAATAAAGACATTACCAATATTACATGTTTTATTATATATATGTTTTATTTATTTAAAACCATTATATGTAATATTTGAAAATTAGTTGTTTTTATTAATATATTTATGTTTAATGAATAGGTTATAAATATCTCATTTAAATAATTCAAACTATAAATGGATGTTTCGTAAATACTAAGTGTTGCATGTAATTCACAGGATGTTACTGTTTCATGTGGAAAATGATAATATAAATCTTATGAGTAGTGTATGAAAACCAAAAATAGTGATTTAATATAAAAATATATATTCATTGTTGGATGAAATGGAAAATATCAAGAATATAAAAATAATTTGAAAAAAAATCACAAAATCTCTTCGTGTTACATTGAACCACATCCCCTAACATCCCTTTGAAATTAATTTATAAAGAATTCAAAATTTAATACTCCAATAAACCAATTTTATTCCACTACATAACTATCAATTCAAAAACACAATTTACTATGTGATGAGAAATCTTCTTTCCACTAACCCCAATGTTGTGATTATTCTCAATACACATATCCCTCCACACACAGATTAGTGTATTCCCTTAATTAAGAGTTAATATTAATGTGTTTCCCATGATATGGTTCCACTAAAAACGTTAATTCTATGTTATGATTTTCCCAAACACATGAACTATATAGAAAATTATTTTTCTTTGGTCTTTCAACCCAACAATAGTATCCCAAACAATGATCCCAATGTATTTTCTACATCAATACATAAAACTACCTAGAAAATCACATGCCAAACATCCTCTAATATACTATTCCAAAAAAATTAGGGTTTCAACAATCAAAACACAATCAAATTATTCAATCCAAATTTAATAACTCCCAAAGGAAATATATGATCCTTAAGGACAAACATGAAACTGTGTACCTAAATCTTTGTGTAATTCCAACGTTTTATTATCAACCACTGAAGTATACTCTATGCTCTCACCCCAATTATTGTATTACCCCTAATATAACTAACACTTAGATCATAATAAATCCATACTAAGCCCTATTACAGTGAACTTAATCCAACTAACATTATAATAAAACATAAAATATGGTATTACCCAAAGAACCTGATCAACTTTGTTCTTCAAAAGATAATGTAATTTGGGTGTTTTTCCAATAGTCTTTTGACCATTCTCTCTGAAACGATGGCCCTTCTAACATGATTGTAATTTACCACAATGGATTTGATACTCCCTACTATGGGTGTGTCATTATTGATTATTAATGAACTAAAATTCAAATATCAATAGAACATGATATATTTATACAAATAGATAATGATTACATGTGTCAAAAGCACTCATACCCAAAATACCAAAACAAAACACCAGTACCACCTATTATTGAATGACTTGTAACATATCCATCAACCCCACCAAAATCCATATGAAATGAGGGTTACACACTCCATCAACCAATGGAATGGTCCCTACTATATGTATTTCGTTATAATACACTTTTAGAACTGATCATAATTATCCATGTTATCATACCTAACTAAAAGTTCATACCATACTGCACACAAGGGTCAATCATACCATGGTTCCCCAATCTATCATTTTTAACACTTATTCACCCCAAGGAACATCCCATGACACCCCATGCCACCATTATCTTGAGGGCGTCACCTAAATACTTGTGGAATATTATCACAAAGGTCTATCCACAACATAAATAATTCACAATAGAACCAAAAAACACTTTTTTAATGATCTATAACTTAACATAATGTAATAAATTCTTAGTGCACATCATCACTCACACACTGAGACTTTTCCTTAAAAATAAATGCCAATTCTTACTCTCCAACACTAAAGAAGAGTGATCCACTAATAACCCTCTCAATTGTTGTAACCATACATTTTTCTTAGTATTATCCAATCTCAAAGTGTTCATACTTCTGTATGACATAATTCCATAAATAGACTCATACTCACATGAGTCACATCCCATTGAACTTTGTCTCATATATCTATCCCACCCACCATGCCCCACTACATTTTAGGATAACATATCTGAAGAATCATGTGATACTTCACTTCCCACTAGACCAGGTAATCACACTCTTTCCATTTCCAAAAACATGATCACCCCCCACATGTGCTTGTTACCAAAGTTGAAAAAATATTAACACACTCCCATAGTCTCACTTAAAATCACATCCCAAGAACCACATGGCTTGATATCCAACATCACTTACCATCTAACCCAAACTCAATAATTTTTTAGAGTGTTTCATATCCTGATGGCCCAAGGAATTCACGTGACATTTCATAACAACTGACTTTGTTTATGTAGAATTCCAGAAAGAAGATATTTGGGAAAACACTATATAAGTTACTATTGACACTTTTTTGTAACTGAATATTAACCCGAAGAAAACTCATTCAAATCCTTAGATCACTCATTAGACATCCAATGAATTTGATAAACCACTAAGGGTCCTTATAACCCCATGCACAAGGGGTTCATACAAATACCATTGGAGAATTCATTGAACCAGGATCAACTGGATCTGTCATATAAGAAAATAATGTGGTTTAGATAATTGGAATTATGATAAAATGTAATATAGAGAACACCATTAATTTTTTCATTAAATATTTAAAAATATAAAATATCTCATTGAACAATCAATTAAAAAAAATATGTGTAATATGAGTCCTCTTCTTCAAATAGGATTCATGTACATAAGTTGATTTCCACTTATCCATGTGAAAAAACTGTAAATATTAACCTCCAATAAAAAAAGAATATTCAATAAACACCTCATAAATAATATAAAAAATTAATACAATAACCCCATCAATTTGGTAACTAAGGATGCCCTCCAAGAAGGTTCTCATGACTCACTAATCAAAGGTCCATTGTATGATCAGACATATTCTTAAAGAACTTGTCCACTACCTTTCCAAATAGTACGATAAAAAAATTTGGATACAAATTTGTGAGACCTCAACATGAAACCCCAATCCAAGATATATTTCTATGTGGCCTCAATCAGAACTCCTCATATTCTAGAGGCTTCCGACTAGTGGTTAAGGTCTAATAAATATTGTTAATAATCTATTCCCATGATTTGTAGTCATAAAAATTTGAAAGATAAAATTCAAAACCATAACATAAATCTTAATATGAAAAAATAAATTGAAATAATTCAGTAATATATACTATGTGGATTTCATGATTTTATACATTCAATGATCTTTCTTTATGGGAATAACATATATGAAAAAAAGAATAAAATACAACAAACCTACACTAGTCCAAACAATTTCCATGGGCCTCAAATCAAACTTGTCACCAATAACCATCAAGCTGATCCAACACAATCCACTATTCAAAAAATAATAAGCATAAAAATGAAACTAATATATTCACAAAAACTAAGGATCCCATACAAGGTTTGAGAAATAAATCTCTATAGGGTTTCACCATGTTCCCCTAGTAAATTCCATATGGTAAATGTATATATGAGGAATAAAATAACCTGTCACATAGGAATGTGGAAATCATTTGATAACCAAGACACCATGAATCCATGTGCCTTAGGTTATACTGTGATAAAATAACAACAATTACAATTGATCATACCCTCTTTGGTTCTATTATTAAATCCACACATCTCCATGATACATGGAATAATTGGGTTCTTATATTCTAGCGATGACACATTGATTCCCAACCCTACCTGCTTCAGTTGAATCTATAACCCCATAATCATCTCATCTCCTCACACTATACCAAATTCACACTCATTTATGAAGACTCATTGTTGGGTGTTGTTTAAATCTTGACCTACTTCCCAAAGGGACATAAAACTATCATGCATCAATATCAATACCTTCAAGCTTATCACTCAAGGTAGGGTCCATTGTTTTGATATCACATCATATCATTAAACATACCTATATAGGTGGTCTAATACTATAACCAAAAGCTTCATTATTATGGGGTTTTCATCATTTTTTTTAAAAACCATATATTCTAGCTCGAGATATAACCAATCAAGTATTCTCACTCAAGGAATGACCCCTTCTACAACCAAAACATTACCACTCAAGGCATATACCAAGTCCCTTGTATACTAGGACTACATACCACACATGGAAATCCTACGAACATGATATAAATAATGATAAGGATAAGACTCAAATTCAAATACCCTATTAGACTATGTTTCCTATCAGAGGGACCCAAACATTGGCAAGGCCCATGACACATCACATAATTCAACAACTCATCAATATGGAATTACCCACATGGAACATTACCCTCACCTCAAGGAATATCTCCTAACACCCTTAAAAAAATCTATTGGGTCATTTATACCCAACAAAACATTTTCTCCCTGATACCAATCATTTTTTATCACCCCTTAGTGAAACCACAACCTGAAGACTCATCCTAAACTAGGACTCAAGGTTTGGTGCGCCTTTTCAAGTTTCTAAATACTCTTAGTCCAACTACCTCAAGAAAATCATTTGATATCCCACACAATTCTACTATATAAATACTTTCCAAGTCTTTAACAAACCCATGGAACCAAAAATCAGTCTCCTTTCACCTCTCCTAAATAATATCTCTCAAATCGCTACCCATAGAAATCCTTTCTCCATAAAACCTCAAACTATATTGAAGGACCTATCTAGTGTACCAAAAAATCTAAGACATAATCTTCCCTATATAGTGTTTAAATCATTAAGCATGATATGTATGAACATATCACCCATTATCACTTTTTCTAAGCCTCAAATTTACCAAAACTACCCATAGGGAAAATCATCACTACTAAAAATATATCTTTTAAAATTTATATTAAATGGAATTTATCTACTGTATAGAAGATAATGTATTCAATGAGAAGGTTTTTATTTAACTATTATTGTAAAAAGATAATATAAGTAAAACCTTTAATATCACTAAAAAATAACTAATAAATGGGGCCTTTATGATAACTTTTTTACACTAATAAAGGGGGGAATTATCGTCGTAATTTAAGCACTAATAATGGCCCCACTAATAAAGGGGGTAATTTTTATTGTTCACTACCCCCCTTTATCATTGCTTCCCATCCCCCTTAATAGCACTTCCTTGACCTGTTTATCAGTGTTTTATATAATCCCACAGTCACAGGTTTCGAAACTGAGACCTCCATCTTATAAACCAGAAATTTTCCACACTCTTATATTGTTCTGTTTTATATTTTACGATATATCTATATATTTATATATATTTCATTATGTTTTTATCCACACACACACACATATATATATATAGTAAATACATATATAAAATATTTTTTTGTCTGAGTGTGTATCTGTGTGTATGTGTGTGTTTAAAAATATATATATATTCATACATATATCATATATATATATACATGCATATATAAATATAATTATAAATTTTTAAGTTTATTTTCATATATTAAATTTTAATATTTATATTCATATATTTTATTATATATATAGATTTATATATTTGTTCTTCAGTACAGACAAATATATATATATATATGTGTAATATTAATTTTATAGCTATATAAATACTCATACATTTTTATTTTAAATAAAATTGATATTGGATTTTATTTATATAGGGTTTATATATTAATAAATACATTTTATATTGAAATATGGTTAATTAATGATTTATAAAATTAATATTTTACATCTAAATTTATACAAAATATGTATTTATTGTTATATATTTGATTATAAATTTTAGTAAATTAATAAAAAATTATTAAATTTGGAAATCACAATATCAATATAAATTTAATACCTAGGAATAAATTCAATTCCCACTTAAATAGAGATAAAATAACCCCTTAAATGATGCAGAAAATCCATCAAATGTGATGAAATTTAGGTACCCCAACTTCCAACTTAGTTTTGGAGGACTTCAGGGCTTTTTTGGCCTCGAATCAGTATTGATTGTGGTTTTACCATATCAACATAGTGTTGAGACCATCATAGTATTCAATTTGATCTATGGTACAACCCAAACAGACTCTGAGATCAATAGTTATGCCTATTTTAAGTTCGAGTTACATTTTCATCTTATTTTAGATGTTTTATTATTATTATTTTTAATTTTTTATCTTCAAATTTTTATAAAATGACTATTAGTCAGTAATAATTGTAAAATTACAAATTAACATTAATTTTTTAATTATTTTATAATCCTTTTTCACCAAATATATTATATATTTTGTGTAAATGCCTGTCTATACATACCTAAAACATATTAAAAAATATATTTTATTTTAATATCAAAATAACTATATTTATATAATAATATATAATTTTTAATGAAATATTTTTTTAAATATACCCTTCATCAGTGTTTTTTATAAGTACTCAAAAATATCCACATTTATTAGTCCATTTTTAGAAGCACTGTTTTGGAACCATTTTATCAATGTTTTTTACAAGAACATATAAAGAGCCCCCCTTTAATAGTGCTTCACAAATCATTATTAAGGACCCCTTTTTACAATACTTTTTATTGTGCTAATAAAGGGGTTTCAAGAGTACTTTCAGCAAGACCTGTTAAATCCCTAGTGCTAGATAAACCTAGTTTTGTAGTAATGCCTCCTATGATACCCAATTATCATATCACACCATGAGACCACTCATGGTCTCTTATATGATCAACCAACACCTTATCCATATTTAGTTGTATTCACAAGGAAATCCAAAACAATCAACATTATCAATAGAACTTATACCAAGCATAAGAGGTCAAGGAATAATCTATCTCTCCTAGAAAAGAACAATTGGTCAATACAAATTCTTCCTAATCCCATGTAACATGAATTTAGTAGGAAATATTTTGGGAAAAAATACCTCAATGTGTAATTTTAGTGTTTTTGTATTTTTTTTGAAGAAGACAGTTCACAACATTCAATCATGGTTACTATAAAAGTAAATGTTTATAATGTTGTGCAGAATTCAATTGTTTTCCCAATATTTGGGTTTCAAATTTTATATTTGTTTAATGTAAATGTAAGGATTTTTTCAGTGAGTTTTTGGTGCACTATAATATATCTAAAGGATCTCACAAAGCACATATCATCTAAATGATTTCGCTGTTATATGGGGTTC
This sequence comes from Viscum album, assembly GCA_963277665.1. Lineage (NCBI taxonomy): Eukaryota > Viridiplantae > Streptophyta > Magnoliopsida > Santalales > Viscaceae > Viscum > Viscum album. The sequence goes on from OY728128.1 coordinate 616,755,580, forward strand.
TTATCAGTTTCTCAATGAGAATTACATATATTGTTTGCAGAACCATGAAGGAGGAACATCATTTATAGAAGGAAGATATTTCTGGGGAACTAGAAAGGTATTATTGTTTTAGAAAAAGGAGGAGAACTAAAGATGCCAAAAACGTTTATGAGTGACACAAACCACATTTCAAGATCAATTAACGTGATTCTTGTCATTCTCAGTCGAAGATGGTGAGTTTATTGTCACCAAAAAGAGATTTTAGTTTGTAGATAAAAATGATGAATTTAAGGTGCCGTACCAAAATTAATGCGTTATGTGTACTATATAATAGGGTCAACATATGGTGATGGATAATACGTATAAGAGTAAATGTTAAACATGATTAAAAAGATTCCAGGGATTTCATTTCTAATATAATGAACCCTAATCAGAGCATTATTAGAGACAAAATTTCATTATATAAAATCTGTTCTTGAAGAATTTAGTTAAGTATGATGTGGTTCACAAAGGAGGAATTCTAAGAAGTTTGATATTTGAAAAAATAGTGATTCATGAAGTAGACCATGGAGGGTCTATTTTTGAATGATGTAGTTCATGAGGATAATTTTTAGATGGGGTTTTTAAGTAATTGTAGCTCAGAAAGGAGGTGGGGTCACAAAGAGTCATCCATCTGCAAGGTGAATAATAATCCTAAAGCAAGGTGATCTATGAAGCACCCATGACACATGATCATGACCCGCATTCTTCAAGATGAGGGATGGGATATCATGATATTGATACATTCCATACTCAAGATGAATGAGTGATAATGACCCCCCTGAGTCCCATCTCCAATATGCCTTGGTGTGGTGAACAACACCAAGGGTATAAAAAATATCTCAAAAATGGGAGGAATTACCCTGTTATAGTAACTAAGATTAGAAGATTAGATGTATCAAACTCAAATAACTTCAAGATAGATATATATAATGAAATCAAAATCCATCTGACATGAATGTTTAAAGTAAAAATGATATAGATTCAATGAAAACTAAAAATTAAGTTCCAAAATAAAACTATATAGCGACACAACAACCACCCCCAATGTCTGAGGTTGTAAGGAATAAAATGGTCCATCTAATCTCAATTTATAATTAATTTTTTATATATATGTATGGTGTGCATACAAGTATACTCTATAGGTAAAAACATAAGTCACCCATGCACAAGTGGGAGAAGCATAGTAATACCCATATGATAAAACAAAAGAAACTCAAAACAACCTAACAAGGTACACTATCCACCCCAACCTCAATAAGGAAAACTCACCAAATAACACAAGTAATGTAATATAATGTAGTAATCACATCGATATTTGGGTACCCCACAACACTTTCCACTGGTTGACTACTCATCCCTAACGGAGAATGTCCTGATGCTACCAAACTCTTCCAAAATCCTCACTATCACAACATGCCAGCATAATCCAAAGCCACACACCTCATCACATCTTTCCCACAAACACCTGAGCCACAACCACCACATGTCTCACCTGAAAACAATTGGACCTCATCCCGAAGACACATGGGAAACAAAAAACCTCTCATACAACCAATACAATAAGTATGGAATTCAACCTCAAGCCATTATAGCCAACCTGAAGTGTCTTCGATGATCAATTAATATAATGGGGAACATGGTAAAGTCAATAACCAAATATCCATCCTCCCATTAGGACGTTGGGAAAGAAACCCTCCCCCATAACAATGAGGATGTTCATCACATAGTGTTTAACATGAGTGTGGTACATATAGAAAACATAAGGAACTAAATGTTTAGAAATATAGGTAACAAACACTCATCCCATCATACGGAGTTCCATAAATACAACCATCCCACTGAAAACCACATTTGTTGCTACCCCTACATAGACATACCACTACGAATGATGGTCACCTGAACATTGTTTCACAAGAAGCCCCAACTCAAAATATACCACCATCAAAATTCATTTAACCAACTATAATTATACATTATCAAATAATTTATTTATTTATTTCCATACATACCCATAAAACTAAAGAATAATATAAAATTTACATGGTGAAGCAACCATACCAATCAATGCCAAGTCAAACAGAGAATGAAATTTACAACAACCTTCTTCGACATTATCCCACCTAATTAATCCTATCAAAACCATAACTTAATTCCCACTATATAACAAAACCACACTTAGCACACCCATGATCTTAAAATAATTACCCAACCCCATCCTACAGTCTCACTACCCAACAACTACCCAAATGCAATCCCATAACATAACAAGTCCATCCATTCCACAATCAATCAAACTCTCAACCTGAGAAACCATCACAAAACCTATACCGCCCCATAGAAATAGTCACACCCACATCCACAACACCACACTACCAATATAGGCCCACGTTAGAACATAACCACACACATCACTCTAACACACCAATAAGAAAATGTTTATTAAGATTTAGTATCACTCATTCTTTAACTGCACATGTTAAAACAGGGGTAACACATAACAGATTCGATCTTGGGGCATCCATTTATTTAACCAAATATAAGTTATTAACCATTTTCCAATTCTTACTGTAGTGATTCCAAAATCATATTGTTGCACCAATAGAGACCATCAAGGACCATGATTTTCAAAATAACACAACCCACCTGATTGCTGACATGGATCAATGATAACATATATAGCGAATCAATCTTCCTTATCTTCCCAGACCCTCATTTATTACTTATTATTATCTTTGTAAAATTTAAAGTCAACATTTATCACTAAGAGGTATCATTATTCCCCCTGCATGATACATAATTAAAAGAGATGTGAAGGAAATATTTACCTAGAACAACATGCGACCAAAAATCAACTTTACACCAAAACATGGGGTAATGTGAGAAAAATACTACAAGGAATAGTGAATAGGGTGGCTACAACACAGGTGTATAGATATTATGAGAATAAAAGTTCTTCATTCACCAAGAGAAAATAGAAGAGAGGACCTCATCTTTAGAAAAAGATAGATCCAATATCAATAGAAGGAAATAGTTCCAAGGCCATTAAAGTCAATCATGGATAGTACCACATGGTTCAACTATTTTAAATTCCCTAGAGCATTATGATAATAATTATATAATTAATATCATTGGAAATGCCTTTATAAATGTGAAAATAAGGCATTAAACTCTATTTTGATCAAATAAAACATTACAGGGGAAAACTGGAAAAATTGGAAATCGGTCGTCAATGGGTGAGTCACTGATAACCAGCCCCCACCTATGATCCACTGACAAGGAGTCACTAACACTGAGCTACTGAAACTAGGCCATATACATTGTGCCACAAATGTTACCTACTAATTCCTAACTCACTGATGCCCTAACACACTAACTCCATAACTCACTGAAGCCCTAACTCATCGACACCATGACTAACCAATGCCATGACTCACTGATGTCCTCGACCTACCGATTCCTCAACCTACCGACGAAACAAACTACCGAAAACAAAATTTTATATTGGAAAAACTCTGGAAATAATCTACCATTTCCTCCCAAAACATACTAAATAGTGGATTTTGAAAAGGTAATGAACCAATGATTCCCATCCCATTACATCAGATACTTATCAAACTATTCTCTCCCTTGATAATTCAAAACCAAATCCGAAAGAAAGAGGGGTTCGAACAACCACCCCATAATCTACCTCTCAAGGATAACGAACCTCATTGGAGTGAAACCCCAACATCCATGAAAACCTCCTCTGATATTTTCTTTCCTAAAACTACATGCATACCACCAAAGCACTAAATGTATAATCTCCCAACAAATTAATCAGATAACCCCCCCCCCCCCCCCCGATGTTAATATATTATCCTCTTTGGTCATCATTGACTCGCCCACATGAGTTTAATCATATACACGTTAATGTGTCTTAATTATGGATCAGGTCCCCCTCTTCATATGTCAGTACTTTATCATTTGTTAGCTAATAAAAAATCATCTCATCTCATATAAAACAAGGGTAAAGAATTACATAACAATGAAAACACTAGAGAAAAACTCAAAACAACTCCAGGTTCTGGGCACATATCCGGGTCTCTCTATCCCATGTACTATCCTCCATGACACCATACCCCCACAATTCATATTTTAAGGGATTATTCCTTCCACACAACACCTTTTCTCGATGATCCAGGGTCTCCACTGGTCATTCTATGAATGTTGCATCATCCTCGATATCCAAGTCTCCCGAGTCAATGACATGTGAGAAATCATAAAGATACAGACGAATATGGGATACTTGAAATACATCATGGATCCTCCCCCACTACGGTGGAAACACTTGATGACATGGAACCTATCATACTAATCCAAACATCATGAATGTTCTACTAAACTTGGGAGAAATATTACTCCCTCTACCGATCCTCCGCTTCCCATGTTGAGGGGAAACCTTCCAGAATATGTGTTCCCCAACATTGAACTCCAAATGCCTTCTACTGTGATTGAAATACAAATTCATCCACTCCTATTCTACCATAATCCTTAAATGAAAAAGATGAACCTTATTGGTTGTAATCTGCACCACATTTGCGCAAAGAACAACTACCTCCCTAACTTTCATCCAACATAAGAGTGAACGTCACTAACTCCCATATAGAGAATCGAAAAGAGCCATACCAATGGGAGAGTGATATATATTATTGTAATGAAACAATACTAATGGAAAATGTCACACCCAAAACCCACTAATGTCCAGAACACATGGTCGTAATATGTCTTCAAACTTATGGATGGTCCTATCTATCTTTCCATTTGTTTGAGGGTGTAAAGCAGTGTTGAGGCATAAATGGGTTCTAAAGGAATAAGGAAATCCCCTCTAGAATCATGATGTAAAATGTGTATCCTGATCCGAGATTATTTATTTTGGATCTCCCTGAAGCTGCACCACCTCATCCACATACCTCCATGTTCATAAATCCACTCCGCTCGGCTCCTTGATCACTATGAAGTGAGAACATTTCATCAAACGATCCACTACTACCCAAATGACATCACATCATCATGGATCACTGGGTAATATTGTGATGAAATCCATCAATAATTCATCCAACTGACACTCCGGGACATCTAGGGGATGTGACAAACAACTAGGAACATGGTACTGAACATTAACATACTAGCACACTAATAACATTCCCAAAAAATCCGCCACGAAACTCTTCATCCTGGGCCACAAGAAATATTCCCTCAAACCTTGTTATATCTTGAAACTTTTGGGTGTACTACTAGGGGTGATATATTAAACACAAAGAGCGCATACTTTCACATTTTCAATCAAAAAATAGCTACCAATAGAACAACATCTGATTCTGACCGTCCTCCGACCATCCCCTTGAAGCAATACCCAAGTCAAGGAGTTCACACATAACATCCCCTACTGAGTCTCCCCATTTAGACTCCTCTGCATTCTATCTTAGTGATGACTATAACATCATCTGAAACAAATGGGGTATTTTTGCATCCAATCCTCTATATAAGTAAAATGCAAAAAACTCCTCCATCACACACTATAAATTTACTAATTCCCAAACAACCTCCTTCGATGACTTCCAACTCAAAGTCGTAGCCACAAAATTCCCATTTACTAAGGTGTAGTAGATATAAAAATAGTAATCATAGAGAAACTCTATCCACCTCCACAGCTACATGTTCAAATCTCGAGGGGAAAATATGTACCTCTAACTACTGTGAACCATAAAGACCAAAAAGTGCAACTAAATGAGGTAATTCCAAAAAAATTAGTGAAAAAACAACTAAATCTAGTTCCAAACAATGGGGGGAATAGTCATGTTCATCAGTATGTAACAATCTTGAGACATAAAAGATCACTACATGCTATATACAAAATATTGGACTTTCTGGTCATATCCATCAATGGAGCCACTACCTGGGAGAAATCTGGTACGAATATTCACCAATAGCCATCCAGACTAAGAAACATCGAACCTTTGCACATTCTTCAGTGTTGCCCAAGAAATGACTGCCTAAACCTTTGAAGGGTCAACTTTTACACCCTATTGTGTGACCAAATGTCCATTTAAGTGGACCTCCCAGGTCCAAAAAATGAACTTGGAAAACATTTCTTAGAGTTGGTGGTGCTGAAATACCTCTAGAAGAGGCCCAAGATGATCTGTATGATCCTCCTTTGACTTCGAGTATATTAGGATGTGATTGATGAATAAAATGAAAAACCAATCTAGGAACTCATGAATGATAGAGTTCATGATCCCCATGAACATGTATGGTGTGTTTTTAACACCGAACAACATATGTACAAACTCAAAGTGCCCATACCTTCACCTGAAAGAAGTATTCGGGATGTCACTTTCACTTACCCTCAATTGGTGATATCCCAACCACAATTTCATCATAGAAAACTAGATATCTCCCATAAACTATAAAAAAAAGATCATCTATCCTTGGGAGAGGGTAACATTTCTTGACTATTACCTAATTCAATCTCTGGTTGTCTATAAACAACCTTAGACCACCATCTACCTTTTTTGCAAATAAGACCGGAGCACCCCACAATGACACATTGGGTTGGATGAAACCCATCTTCATCAGATCCAAAATCTGAATCTGCAACTCCCATAACTCTGAAGGATCTATCCGATATATAGCCATCGAGATCAGACGAGCACCGGGTTGTATGTCTATACCAAACTCAACATCATGTCAATTGGGTAGAGTCACAACATCCTTGGGAAAAACATAAGGAAAATCGAAAAATCGCAGAACGTCCAACATATCAGCATTCATAGACCCCCCTGATAGCTCGACTAATAAGGAAAAAAGAGGCTCTATGCAATGAGTTCCCATCTGATAGCTCCGTTTACAAACAAAAGCAACACACTGGCATTTTGTGTCGTAAAAAATACCTCTTATCTAGAAGCAGTCTATAATAGATAGCATGGATAATAGCTCGTTGATGATAAGGATAACTCTGTATGGCTTCATCAATAGTAGATAGAGATCCCTGTTGGACTGATGTGACCCCAACACCAGTTTATATCCCTTGAAAACATCAAACAACATGGTCTAACCTCGGACTGGTGTACTCAACATGAGGTCCACCCAAATTCACTCTATGTAAAACCCAAGATATTGGGCCAGACCAGGTGAATGGAGTGTGAAGATCATGAATCAAATATGGAGAATGAAAGCATACTAACCAAACTAGTTATACCTTGAACGTTCTCCAGCACTGTTTGAATAGATGCCTTTGTGGCATGCAACATCCCATACCCAGATCCTCTTCCCATAATATATCATTAACCTCCCCATCCATGCATTGGTCGAGGTCCCTTAGGAGAACCTTGAGGATGGCCTCCTCCGGAATCGTCCGCCCTTGTTGTAGTAGCGTCCTTTTTTCTCTACTGTTGGAATGGCCTGGATAGAAATTGCTGTTTAGGAAAGCATAGAACTTATACACCTCCACCATACTGATCTCAAGTCAGGCACTATCCCCAGAGGTTCCCGCATCCGGTACAATAAAAACACCAGTGATCTAGGACATTGGAAATAAGGGTGTGGACCAGAGCATCTGAAGTAAAATTGCTAGGGTTGGAACCCTACTGGCTGAAACTGGGAAGGCCTGGATGTCAAAGACATTATATTGATGGACTTCCCCCTTAAAGATCTAGGGTGAATTCCCTCCCATGGTAGAACTCCTTGAGAGTACATCCTTTACAATACCTCATTATTCTTTTGAACCTCTATCTATGTTGGTAGGGAGATGTGAGTAACCCCATACTGAAGAGAAGGATATAGTTCCTCGTCTGAGCACCTCGCCTGAGACTCCTCATCCGTATATATATCCAAAGAAAAATGTATGAGATCCTTGAACTTGATCCCCAATTCCCTCATCGAAAAACTACCATACTTGAGGGGGATTAGCTCGTTCCTTTTCCAATTTTTCATCATGGGAGAAAGAAATTTTTCACAAAACACCTTCTTAGTGTCAACCCACAAAACATCAGTCTCCTACCTCTACACGAGGTAATGCATATACCACTGACACACTGCTCCCCTTATCTATATCAAAGATAGAGGAACCCAGTACAATATCAGAGACTATATAAAGTTGAATGTGAAAACCACTCCTCAATCCTTCTCTATGTCTCAATGTCTGAAACAATTCTCTCATACTTTCCCAAAGTCTTTCGCAAGAAACAGGAAGATTCATCTACTTATGATCATACTCCTCCGCTAGGTTGACCCTGAACTAGTCAAACAGGTCAGTATGATGACCCTCCCCTTATCATACCACACACAGGTGATATCCGGGAGCCATAACTAAATGAAAAATAAAGAAATCATAAGCCATAAAAATATGGAATTTTCTATTATGATTCATTTTACCTGTTTATTCATTTTATTTTTTCAAAAACAAAAAAAAACAATAACATAAGTCATCATTAGGCATGTACGTTTCCTAGGGTCTCTCTCTCGCAAATGGAGTAGTCTCACTTTGTCATTTGGTATGATCAGATTCCTTACATCGAATCATGGGGGCCCTAAAATCTCGTGTCCTTGCTGGTCATCCTTGGCATATGTCACACACCCAGATCACCTAACACACTTTTCATACTCACCGATGAAATATCCACCATGTCTAACTCCAAACTCCATACTACCTCTCAACCATCACCTCTGATAATATTCCTTCATGACCCACGTTCTTCAATATGAGGGAAGGGATAACAAGATGCCGATACATTCCTTTCTCAAGTTAAAGGAGATATAATGACCCCCGAGTCCAGCCCCGAATAGGCCCCGGGATGGCGAATTCCACCAAGGGTATAGAAATAAAACAAAAAAGGGACGAATTACCCTTTTTATAGTAACCCAGGCCGGTAGATATGACTTATTAACCTAAAAAAACTCCATGAAAATTATATATAAAGAAACCAAAATCCATCCCACATGCATGTTTAAAGTAAAACTACTAGATATAAAAAGAAAAATCCAAAGTAAATACCAAAATAAAACTAATCAATTATACCATACCCAACATCTAATCTTGTAAGGTCCACCACGGTCCACATAACCTCCCTAGAAACCTGAAAACTATTTTATATATGTAGGTTGAGAAATCATGTATACCCATTAAGGAAAAACCAATGACACAAATTAAAAAGTGAGAGAAGCATAAAAATTACCCTATGAGAAAACAATAGAAACTCCCAATATCCTAAAAATGTATACTATCTTTCCCAACCTCACTAATGCACACTCACCAAATAATGCATGTAAAGTGATGTAAAGTAGTAAGAACATCAATATTTGGGTATCCTATACCACTTTCCACTAGTTAACGACTCATACATAATGGGGAACTTCCTGATGCTACCATTATTTTCAAAAAATACCCACTCTCACAACCTACCTACATACACATGATCTACACACCCCATCATATCCTTCGCATAGAAACCTGGGCTTCAACCACCACAAGTCTCTCCCGAAAACACCTGAGCCTTATCCTAAAGACACCAGGGAAACAAACCACCTCTCACATAGCCAATAAAATAAGTATGATATTAATCCTCATGCAATTAAAACCTACTGAAGTGTCTTGGGTAATCAATGTCTAGAAGTGAGAGAAAGGAAAATTCTACAACCTTCGATCCATTCTCTAAACAAAATTTTTGGAATGACACCCTCCCCCATAAAAATGGCAGTGTTCAACACATAGTGCTCAACACGGGTGGGGTGCATACAGAAAACATATGGAAATACATGTATATATATATTTTGGTAACAAACACTCACCCCATCCTATGGGATTATAAACATACAACCAACCAACTCAAAACCACGTTTCCTACTACCCAACATGCATGTATCACCACGAATTATGGTCACTTGAACACCGCTTCACTACATACACCAAATCGAAACAGACCCCCATACAAATTCATTTATCATTATGAATTATAAAACCAATCATTTATTAATTTACATCCTTACCCGGCCAAATACCAAACACGAAAAACATTATAAGATGAAGTAACCATACCAACCACTTCTAAGTCAAATAAATAATGAAATTTCCAACAACCTTTTTCAAAGTTATCCCACCCAATTTATCCTCTCATAATAAAACTAGGTATCACTAGTGCAAAACATCACCACACCCAATACACCCAAAAAAATGAAATCATGACCAATCCTTTTCATGTAGTCTTATTTCCCAACCATTGCACAAATGAAATTCCAATGCATTAAAAGTCCATTCATTCCACAATCAATCAAAATCTCACCCTGCATTACTATGACACCACCCATTCCTCCACATACACAAAATGAAACCCCCATACATAGTAAAACACTACCAAAAAAATTCCAGGCCAAAAATTACCACACACAGCACACAAAAACACCAAAATGGCAATGTTCATTCACATTTAAACTCACTCGTTCATGAGTTCCCCTTGAAAAAACATCGGTGATCATAGTGTTAATTAGATCATGAGGCATCCATTTATTTAACTGAATATATGTGATAAAACAAATTCCAATTCTTAATGTAGTGATTCATAAACTATATAGGTATTCCTATAGAGACCACGAACGACATCAACTTTTAGAAAAACCCAGACCTCATAATTCACAACATGGATCAAGGATAACATATAAAAAAAGTGATCAACATCATATTACCAGAACCTTATTTATTAATTCTTATTTTATTCAATATATTTTGATTCAGAGATTCTCAAAAAGAGGAATCATTATTCCCACCCTAAAAGATACATAATTTATAGAGAGATGAAGTAAATCCCTTCCCAGAACAACAGGTGACCAAAAATCCTCTACGCCAAAATGGGAGGGGGGGTGGTGCGAGTAAGGAAATTCATGAAAAAATAAACATGGGAAGATAAAATATAGGTCTACAGATCATATGGGAAGAAAATTTCTCCATTCACTAAGAGAAAATAGAAAAGAGGACACCAACTTTAGAAAAATCCAGATCATATATCAAAAAAAGGAAACAATTCCAAAGCCATTAAAGTCGGATCATGGCCAAGACCACACAGTTTGACTATTTCAATACCCCAATGTATTATGATATTAATAATACAATTAATATCCATTGAAAATACTTCAAAAACACCCAAACAAGGCTTTAAACTCAATTTACTACAAATAAAATGTAATAGGGGAGAAACTGAAAAAAGTGGGAAAATTCGAAATGAGTCACCAATGGGTGAGTCCCCAACATCAAGCCAACGACATCGAGCCACCAATAGAAAGTCACTGACAATGGGCTACCAAAATTAGGCCTCATTTTCTGATCCACCAACACAACCTACCGATTCCAGACTGAACAAATCCCTAACTCACCGAAGCCTTGACTCACCGACACCCTCGACCTATCGATGCCTCGACCTACCCACTGCTCGACCAACTAACACCTCAACCTAATGACACGTCTTCCAGTAAATGCTATAACTCACCAATTCTCGAACTCAATGATACCCTGACTTAACAATGCCCCGAATCACAGATGCCCTCGACCTCTAGCCGTGAAAACTGGAAATTTAGAAAAATCATGAAATGATCTACAATTTCCTCCCATAACACCCCAAACACATGATTTTGACCAATAAATGGACCACAGAGGTCTGAGAAATTACACACATGGTGAAAAACAGCTCATGAAGTGATTGAGGTAGTTCATAAGGGGAATAAAAATTTGTTTTGAATGAAAATTATTTAAACTAGTAGTACAAAAAAATGGATTTCACCAATAATGTGATGTTATGGATTCATGGAACACTCATGTGGGAAAATATTCTGAGGAGTTTCAAAACAACATGATATTCCTCTAAAGGAGTAGTGAGAAAAATTAAGTAGAGGAAATGGTTAGATTTCAAATTGGGATTGGTAGGGAACTAGGAGGGACAATGAGTCCTCTCTAAACATTGTATTAGAAGTGATCTTTGGTGTATTTTGTATATAGCCACAGTGCCTTTGTATTCTCCTTGGACAAGGCCTAGTGAGGGTGATCCGAAAAAATATTTTGTCCTATTTATGTTTTAATTATCATATTTTTATCTACCACGAGAAGGATATAGAAAATTGTTTTTTAATAATGAATTAGGATCCCAAAGGATAATTGTTTTAATCTTTCATAACTTGATTCATCCACTCTCATGGTATTTAATATTTTTGGGATTTAAATTGGTATGAGATCCAAATGTTAATTTTTTTGTTTCTACATAATGGGATTCAAATGAGTCCTTCAATCATAATGAGATTCTGATGTTTGATGGAAACAATTTTCAATTATAGAAGAATCATATGTACCACTACTTTCTTCCATTAGGTATAGATGTATTTAAAGCATCAATTCAAGGTATTTCAAGTAGTATATAAAGTGATTTTTTATTAGAAGATAAAAATGGGAATTTGAGGATAAAGACATAAGAAAAAATTCATTAGGGATAAAATTTAACAATAAAATCTACCTGATATTGACTTCATAAAATTTATTGCATTCCATGAGGTAAAAACTGTAAAGTATCAATAAAGGTGATTTTGATGTCTCAAAAGAGATGTTTTTTTTCTTTCGATCAAATATGAATATATATGGATAAACCCTAGTGAGTTTTTAGATGAATTCTTTGATCCAATGATTGTTTTTATGGAAGACAAGAATTATCTTTGAGAAAATATTGAAGATATAAATATCATTATGTTCATCTTCAAAATACCACCACCTTGGTTAAATTTGAATATATATGTACTGAAAGATAAAGATATAAATGATATGAAACTAGATTTATTGCAAAGTAATCATATCACATACGAGATAAAAAATTAAGATAATGAGTCTATGAAAAAATGGAATTCCAAAGAGGCTTCATTCATGGACATGAAGAAGCTCACCATTAAAGAGGTCCAGGATGGAGAATAGATAGATGAGGTCATGTCATTCCTCTCCTTAAATCTATCGTTAGGAAAAGGAATGTTCAAAGGGAAACTCTCACTTTCTTTCTTTCGATGTGGAATGTTTTTATATCTTTTATAAAGGTTTTCTAAGAAGTGACAAGATAAGGAGGAGGATGAAGTTGAAATTCTTATAAATAAATCTTCGACCTATGTGAAATGTATGAAAAATTTTAGGAGGTATTTATTAAGTAAAAAGATAGTCCATTAAGAAGAAAATTATATATTATGAGAATATAAGGTTGAATATAAGGGGAAATGTATGGAAAATGGGGAAGATTATATGGTGGATGTTATAGGAAAGGCCATGAAAATGGAGGGAAAAAGACAATGTTGAAGATGAATTTGAAGGATTAGTTACTCTCAAGGATGAATTAGAGTCCACTCTTAAAGAAATATATGTTTGATGATCCAAAATGAAGAATGATAATAGAGTGCTTTGAGATGGAAAACGGTACATGAAATAGTAGGAAAGAAGATAAGTATTAGCTAATAAAAAACTGAAAATTTCACGTATTTAATTCTAGAGAACTCTAAAAATATTATAGAGTACAATATCAAATTTAATGAATAGAAAAGAGTGATATATGGTCAAAATAAAATTTAAAATGATAAAATCAAACATATCTTAGATGGAGAAGAGGTAGTTATTGAACCATGAAGAGAATTCTAATACTATGAGAGAATATTGTCTCTCAATATGACAACAGGAAAATAGATTACTCAGGTTATTGAAAAGATGGAAGTGGAGCTTAGTGGTATAGTAATACAAAATAAGCAGTCATATAAAGATGAAAATGATGGTATAAGTCTTGATCAAAAATTGAATTATGTGATGAATTATGTTAGATAGAAAACACCCACTCTGAAAATGAAAATTTATTTTGGTACAAATGGAAATCAAAGAATCATATAACCCTTGAAAGAATTATCCTTACAATAATGTACAAAATTACACCTTATATCAACTTTTTTTGTTGGATAATGATGAAACATTATCTAAATTTATATTCCATAAAAAAACTACATGAGGGAATAAGAGAAATAAAGGAAGCCACATATTGATCAATATTATAGGAATTATTTCTATGGTAAATATTTTTTTGGAGTATTTAGAAATATGGCTAGATATTTATTACAAAGAATGTAGAAAAATGTGATGAAGACGAATGAAAGTGGTCTTAAGAAGAAGCTCAATGTATAATAAAATGTATTTAAAAACTAAAAATTTATTTACATCTCTATAAGATGAAGATGGTCCATCACGATCTGTGAAATTTCATAATCATCATTCCACATTAGGTATAATGTTAGTGACATGGATCAAAAAGAAAATATCTAAGTAGGCAATTATTACAGAGATTGACCTTAAAGAATCGGATCATACTGGTGAATGGATCATTAATAGTGGATGTAAATCCCATCTAGTGGGAAATAAGGATCTTGTGAGTGGAATCAAATATAAAATGGTAGTTGTTGTTAAATTTATAATTAATGAATACTTGAATATTATTGGCTCAAAAAAATAAAAATTTTATTGAAAAGAAATGAGATGTGATGATGTCGTGGTTATCGAAGGTCTCAGTCACAACCTGCTAATTGTGAGTCAACTATGTGACTTGAGTCATTTTATAAGATTTTACCAGAAATTGTGTAATGTCAAGGGAAATTATGGTATAGTTTTGTTATAGTGAACGAACACAAATGGGAATATATACCTTCTTAGTGGAGACATGTTATTTCTTTTAGGAGAAGAAAACATAGCTAAGTGAATAAATACCTTGGATATCTATTCCATCAATCACTATAAGATCTAGTAAAATGTGATGCAACTCTAGAACTACCCAATATATCACATGAAAATTCTCATACATGTGATTCTTTTCAACAAGGTAAGATTTTTAAAATGATGTACAAGGAAGAAGAATAGAATTAAACTAGTGTTCTTGGATTAGTTCATGTATATGTGTGTGATACTTTCCCAACATGATTTGTTTATAGAAAGTGGTATTATGTAATTTTCATTAATGATTTCAGTAAGAAGGCATGGGTGTTTTTATATTCCTACAAGATTGATTTGTCTAGTTATATAAAACTTGTTAAAGTGAATCTAAAAGGATAATTAGACATAATATTCTGAGGTATCATACTTATAATGGTATGAAATCCACAAACATGAAAGTTGAATACTATCTTGAGAAACATGGGATAAAGAATCGGGTTTTGGTAATGATAACTCCACATCTAATTGTAGTGGTTAAGAGTAGAAATCATATCACAAAAAATATGGACAACATAATTCGTATTAAAAAGGGCCTACAAGATAAATTCTAGAAGATAGAATTTTGGAAATCAGTCTACATATCTATCACGGATCTATTATGTCTAATAGAAAACAATACTCTATATGACATGTGGCAAGGGAAGAATAAAACATTTAAATACTTTTTAATCTTAGGAAGTTAGTGTTTTATTCTCAATAATGAAAAACATATGAATTTTTTTCATTGGGAGATTAAGGGATATTCCATGGAAATTCATGAAAAAGAAAAGGATATAAATGATATAACAAGAGTCTAGGAAAAGTTGGTGACTGAAATGATGTCACTATAGTAGTGAACTAACATAATCTTTAACAAAAATATAATGTGTTCCATAATGAAAGTGACGAGGAGGTTAGAAACTGAGGGTGGTAGAAGTGGTAAATGCTAGTTTAGAAGAAGATATCGATGATGATCATGATGAAGTAAAATCTTATCTGCACAGAAGTTGAAGATTCAAGATGAGATTGTTAGGAAAAATATCATTGGTGTTTGTCAATTCATGTTCAAACACAGAGAATGAAGTCTGCACATCAGGAATATTCCATATCATAGGTACAACCAAAGTGTTAGGGAAACAATATAGAGATGAAAACTACGTCTAGGATAACAATGAAAAGCATGATGAAATTGAGAAGAATTATGCATACAAGATTTTATTGAGAGAAGAAGATAAAAATTCCATTAGGACTATGTTTGTATCTCAGAATAAACTAGATGAATATGGAATAGGGATTATAAATAATTCAAATATAATGTTCAAAGGGTAATCCCAAATAGAGGGTACTGATGCAGATGAAACATTTTCACATGTTAAAATTGAAGATATAATAATATTATTCTAGGCCATAACAGTTCATGGAAGGTTAAAAGAATTATAGATGAAGTCAAGTCAGCATTTACAAATGGGGTTTTGGATGAATATGTTTATATCATGGTGTGAGATTATTTTATAATTCATAAAGGTGAGAACAATGTTTTTCATCATAGAAGGCCTAATATGGGTTTAAAATGCCTTATGATCATGGTATTCAAAGGTAATTCTGTTATTTAAAGATCAGTTTCCAATGTGGTAGAATTGATTACAATATATATGTAAACAATTGTAGTAATCAAAAGATGAAGGTCCTACAGTGTGTCCATGAAATAATATTTAGTGGATCAAATGAAGAACAATGAAAAAAATTCCCAAAATTAATGAAATGAGGGTTCTAAATGTCAATGATCAATGAAATGACCTTTTTCCTCAATTTACAGGTGACACATGGAAGGAATAAAACATTTATTTCTAAATAAAAATACACCAAGGAGGTTTTGAGAATATTTGGAATGGATAATTCCAAGGAGATGAAGACTTTGTTGGCTATATAGATGAAAATATTATGATATGGTAAAAAAAATATCGTTAATTTCATAGAATAGAGGAAAATCATTGAGATTGTACTGTACTTAATAGTGAAACAACCAAATATTTTTTCAACATTCCATGTAGCATGGTATGAAAGCAATCCAAAATAAATCCATTTATGTTGTGTAGGAAAAGAATACTTTTTTATATCGAGGTAATAGTGGATTTTGGTTTGTGGTATAATTAATGATATTTTCAAGATTTTCTGGGATAAAAATATGAATATTAGACTGGATTAGAAGATAATATAAAATCAACATCAGGTTGTGCATTTTATCTTAGTATATTGTGTATATCTTGGATAAGAAAGAAAAAATATTTCATTACATTGAGAACCATAAGATATTAATATATTACAACAACTAAAGCATTCAGATAATTTTTATGGATAATGAAATAGCTTGATGATATGGGATTTGAAGTGAAGTCTCTGATCGAAATCCATTTTGATAATTATAGTTCCATAAATATTTGAGAAAAATTTCCATTAGTCACAGATAAAGAACATTGTAATAAAGTATGATTTTATCAAGGAGAAGGTGGTGCATGGGCTTGTGAAGTGGGAGTATGTTCCTATAGAAATATATGTTGGTGACATTATGAAAAAGCCATACCTAATGTTTCATTTGAGAGGAATCGACAGAATCTTTGAGTTTATTTGAATCCCCACACATGAAACTGTCTGAATGTGGGAACACTTATCCCTATGGTATGGTGTGTGTTTACCTTATGTGATAATATATATTCTTTAAAAGGTTATATGTATAAAGGAGTGACTATTGGGTTCATTTAAAATGGTGTTTAAAATATATTGATAATGATAGGGGGACGTTTAAAGGGGGAGTAGTGAAGTAAGGGTAGTTTTAAATCCGTTGATGATAATGAAGTTCAATCAACGGTTATATATCAGGAAGATTGGGTTAATGATGAAATTAGTTGATTGGTAATGGAATGAAGTATTTTATTGATTAAATTTTTATGGTACTCTTATTTCTCATACCAATCATGACTCATGTGGTGTTAGAGTGTGTGTTACATAAATCATTGATTACTATATAGAATTGAGAGGTACAAATTTGGTAAAACTATTAAAGTAAATTGGAGTGTTTTTAAAAACCCAATGGGGATATTTTTGGAATAAAATACCTCACTATGTCATTTTTGTATTTTTGGGTAGGATGTGTTTATTGACAAATACAGTTGAAAATATTCCAACATTAATGATGTAAAAGAAGTTTTTTTAATGGAGGTGCAGTTACGATGTGTTTGTAAATTTTTTGGAACACAAAACCAGGATTTGTTTTATGGAAAAAGAAGAATTTATGTAGTTATTTTTAAGGAAAAAATAATTTAAAGGTGTTTTTGATCTTCATAGTGAGTAATGAAGTTTTTTGTTATATAGAATGAAAAGAAAATGTGCTATATGAACAGAATAAGAAGATTCCAAAACCACAAATGAGTTGCGTTGTTTGCAGAATTTAGTAATTTAAGGGTATCTGTGAATATATATTTGATTGCGGATAAAAGAAGTTAATTGAGGCCACCTAAATGGGTTATACAATCTGAGGAAATAAAAGAACTATTTTTTTATTAGAGACTCGTTTTTATGGTCAATTATTGTGAGTTTATAGCCACCGTGAAAAGATTTTCATTTGTCGATGAGGATGATGAATTAAGTGAACCCCAAAATAATGAATGTGCTTTGAGGACCACCTAACATGTTCTTTATGTGGTGATATATAATATACAAATAATTTAATGGTAATTATAATTAAAGGGATGTTTGGAATTTCATTTCTTATATAACGGTACATAATCACATCATTACAAAAGAGAAACTTCTTCAGAGATGATAATCAGTATAATAATTTTGTTTTGTTTGATGTAGTTTGTGAAGGATTCATTCTAAGATGGAAATGATTCGTGAATGTGGTGATTTTTGACATAGTATGTGAAGATTTATTTCATGATGTAAATATTTATCAAAGATAGTTTGTAGAAGGTGTTTTCTTGGAATTGTTACTCACAATGGAAAAGGGTTCGTGGAGATTCATCCATCAGAACATAGAAGGTTGTCCACGAAGAATGAAAATCAATGAATCACTAGAACCACATGATTAATGGATGTTCAAGAAGTGATTATGGTAGTTTATGAAGGGACTAAAAACAGATCACAAAATCAATTTCTGCTTACCATAAGTACACATAAAAGTGGATCTCACCTATTAGGGGAATCCATGGCTTCATAGAAGACTAAAATGTGATAATTGTTTGAGGTGATTCATGATAACATATTTTTTATCTAAATAATTTTTTATAATAATATATTGGAAAGAGAAGTGATATTTCAAATTGTGATTATAAGTGAACTAGGAGGGATAGTGAAGATACCTGAAGCTTGACGTACATGGAAATCACATTACTTTTATATAATAATTAATACATAACAAAAACCAACACTCAAGGACCGTAACAGTTTAGGGTCTTTGGAAACTCGGAACATAATCTTCTAATCGTGGTGAAAGATCTTCAACATCTCCCATAAAGATCTTCACCCTTTTTTTCTTACCTAAAACCATTATTTATATCCTGGGGAAAATAAAACATAAAAAGGGTGAGCTCAAATGCTCAGTAAGGGTAAATATAGATAACATAAAACAATCCATAAACATTTGGAAGAAAAAACAAGAACATGAATTTCAAACATCAAAATCTTGAGCAGAGACATAAATCTTGGAAGTACGTAAGGCATATATCATAAAGGAACATAAATCGTGATAAAATAGAATTGGAATAAATAATGTAATTGTGGAAACCATTCAGCACTTGTTATGATTTCCATAGTAGCCAAGGCATTGCTGCCAAGACAATCTTAGTGGACAGAGTCCCTTTCTGAATCAAGTTCACTCCACGTTCCAGTCCTGTATCACTAAATCAGATTAACATACTGTTCCAGCCATGTCTATCTCATGAGATATAAATCTTTACCCAATGAATTGTAGGGAGATATAGGTCCCACTCGTCTCATAATGAAATCATTCTTACTTGTGCCACAAAATAAACTTAAAACATTCATCATAACCCAAAGAATAAAATGGGTTTCGTAAACATCATCCCATCATCTCATAATACATATAAAAACAAATGGACATTTCATCATAAGAAAAATGAAACCATTTAAATGATAGATACATTAAAATTGAAACATACACATATGAAATAATTTCATCTTAGATGGAAAATGCTTTTGATAAAACATTTGAAATGAATTCTTGAGGAAAATATCCTTTCTTCTTCAAAAACATTTTATTTTCAAAAAATGCCATGCAATTTTAAAATAAAAGTATTTTGTTGAAAATAGTAATAAAATCTTGTAGAGTAAGCTTCATGAAAATGAGGCATTATGAAACTGTAAAAATCTGTTCACGCCGTATACGTTAAAAATAACATTTTTCTCGTACTTTTGTCGAAAAAGTCAAAAAGTACCTCGTATGGTAAACAAAATAATTACTTACATACAATGTAGTAAAAGTAAAAAATCGGTAAAAAGGACATTAAACATACATGAAACAATTTTTAGAAAATAGGGACATGGATGATTGATATAACCCCAGTGAATACTTATGAATAAACAATCTCAGATAAAAATGAGATTGGGAAAGTTATCCCTTACCTTAGGTCTGATATGATTTGTACGTATCCGAACCTCTGGTATAATGATTTAAATAATTTCATTGACTTATTACATAATCATATTCATTGTTATGATATCATATATGTTTCACTTATGACTTTATATTACCCGTTCTTTTGTAAATTCCATGTTAAAGCAGCGTTTTGGGTAAAATCATTTCATTTATCGTATGTGTTTCAACTTGCAGTTCATGATATTATTACTTATATCCTGATTTAAATAATTCTAGAATGTAAAACATGATTTATATATAATTTATATTCATCATATACATATATATATTTTAGATCGATAAAAGGAATGAAATGCACCGTTCATGGAGACGGTAGGCCGAACGTACGCATGAACGCTATTTTCGTTTCCTTATTGAATTGAATGGAATTAAGTTGATGACATACATATATATACATAAATACAGTATCATTATTATGTCATATATTTCATTATTACTTATTATATATACTTTATAATCATTCATGAATGGTTAACATGGAAAATGAATCTCATCGCGTTCGTGGAGATGGTAGTCCGTACGTACGCACGAGTGATGATATCATTCCCATGATCATGGAATTGTATTAAAGTGTATGTATAATATTATATAATCAATATAAATTTACAAAAATCATATATATTCATTACTTTCACCATTATACCCATCCAAGTAAGGTGGTGGTGGAAAATAGATTACACCATGGCGTGGAGACGGTATTCCGTACGTACGCACGCGCGGTGATTTCATTTTCCATAGGATGGATAGATGATGAAATATGGTTGTTTCATACTTATAATAAAATATCAGTATATGAGTGATATTGATGTTATTACTTCATAATGAAACAACTAAATAAGAATAAGTGGAAGAATAAATAATGTTGAAAGAATTGGTAAGGGACATTACCTATTCTTTGAAGCCCCTCTTTGAGACCTCGTCTTAGGGAACTAAAATTGGTCTTTTAAGAAGACCAGGACCTCTAGGATGTTTCTATGGAAGTGGATAAGAGAATTTTTCAGGTTTTTTTCAAGATTGAAGGCTCAAAGTGGTTTGAGGAAGAGAGGGAGGAGGTGCCCTTTTATAAGGGAGGAGAGGGGCACCTTTGGAAAAACTAAAAATATTATTTTATTATAAAGTCATATTCGGTTTTTAATAGCTCAAAATTGATTTATTTAGAAACTAATGTGGGTATGGGTATAAATACTCTCATACAATAGAATTTAGACAAGTTTAGGTTTCTATTTTAACATTATCATTTATATTTAACCTTAAGTTAAATAATTTTACTTTTACCATGTCTTCTTGTTTTCTTACACTATAAGGTTAATAAACTTATTATAACAAGAAAAAAGAACGTCAAGTCATTTATTATTAATATATATAACCTTATCTAAGTCATTTTTCCGATCCTTAGATTTTTAGGAATAAAATAACAATTAATAAAACAATATTTGTTTTACAAACTATTTTATGTCAATTTTGACACTATTTGGAAATTGATTTTTTTGAAAATCATAACAGAATTATTAGTTCGAAAAGAGTTAAGTAAATCAATACTAACATGTCATATTAACATATAAAATTAGTGGAATTCATAAAAAGTCCCAAATTACATTTATTTGTGTATTTATAACATCAATTATGTCAATATTTCATTAATGAGATAATTACTGCATCATCATTATGTCATAAATAAATTAAATTATTTAATCTCTAAAAATTATAAATAAAATAAAATTAGGTATGAAATATTTTTAGCTTTCTAATTAATATTTACAGTCTAATTTATCTTATGTATAACCCTATATTAAAAATGAATTAGTTATTAAACTTTGATTTTAACTATTTTAACCCTTCTTTAAATAAATTAATAATAAATGTCCTAATCTAATCCAAGTGGACCTAAATGGTCATATTTTATTCCTAAGGTTTTATTTGATCGAATTATACTTATCCAATAGAATTAGGACATGTGTTAGGGTAATATTAATATCATTTTCACCCTTAATTACCCTATTTACTTTTAATCGTGGTAAAAAAGTTAAAAGATACTATTCACCAAAAATTATTTCCATCTCATTGAACCACATTTTAGTCCTTAATATTAACCGTATCTCTCAGATTTTTGAAATTCAATTCACCGAAGTGGTAAAATTTAATTTAAATTAGAAAAAGTCAGTTTTTTAACTACCACTAAGTGGTTTCACTATTAATCGAAAATTGATGTTTTTCAGAAAAATACCAAAAAATCAGCCTAAGAATTATTTGATATTATGAATTCTAAATTCATGTATATTTTTACAAATTCATAACATATAATTGGCATTAATTAATTTTAAATTTAATTCCCGTTATCAAAATAAATAGCGTGTTTTTAAGAAACAAAAACAATCAAAAGATTGATACTTGTTTATATCCAATTTCAAAGTAAAATCAATTCCAATGAACAACATTGGATTAAATGGTAAAAATATATTCTAATTACACTTTAAACCCAATTAAAAAGATAATCTAACCATATAAATTATTGCGATGAAATTTTTTTTAATTAAAATATAGCGTGTTTTTACTATTCATTAAAATATTAATATTATCATAATAATATGAAAAATTTATCCAAAGTAAATTTTTATATCCTGATTCCAAATAAGAATTTTATTTTCTCAAATTGAACTTATAGACATGTCAAAAACAATATTTAAAGTGGGTGCACCATCAAAAGGCGGCAAAATTACATTTTTGAAAAAATACATATTTTACTCAAAAAATTGATTTTGTTCCCAGACCATGTTCTAGAAAATTTGTAAGATGAATAATATTGTTATAAAATTCAAAATGTTGTTGATACTATTCATAAAGGCTAGTCCATAATAATATTATAACCATATATCATTGTTTAGTGAAACTTGGTATTGCGTACAAGACACACTATCGAGGAAGGTCGTGATTGCGTGTAATGCAAGCCAAGTCAGGGTTGCGTGTTGTGAAAGACTCCTCTATTGTTTCATATAACAGAATTCAACCATATTTCATTTATACATTGAATATATATATTTATATATATACACTCAATGTTTCGTAGAATAACTACTATCAAAATTGTGTGTAACATGATCCACAAATAGTGTTGTGTATACTGTAAGCTCATAAGGTGTTGCGTATAGCGCAATGTAATCTTGTTGTATCTTACAACACAAGACATCAATGAAATTAAAAGAATATTTTTCATAAAATCTCGGGGTGTTACATTCTACCCCCCTTAAAATGAATTTCTCCCTCGAAATTCGTCGGGGTTATAAATCGTTTACTATTTATAGAAACCCACATTGTAAAAAGGATTACTAAAACATAATTTTAAAAACAAAAGTATGAAATGTAATGATTACCCAAAGAAACTCATCACTGGGATTCCATATAAGAGAACATAGGTTAAAATATGGATATGGAAGAAAAATATAACCATCAAGTTCTGATGAAGAGTGGTAGAGAACATGGCTATGAAAAATCCATCAATAGAAAAGCCATAAATTTGTGATGATCTAAAGTACCATCTGATTCATCAGATATAAGAGCACTAGGACAACATTTTTGGTTTTCAATATCATTTCCCTAAAGTTGGAAATTTTGAATTAGAAGAAATACTTACTTGATTTTGGTACAATCTCACCGTTGTTCGTGCATTGAACAATTTCCACTTCATCTCATAATGAATTGAAGTTTAATTTGTTATTCGTGAAGTGTTAACAGATCATGTGATAGAATGATGGGTCATTCCATTTGTTTCAAAAAAAAAAGGTTAGCAAAAATTATCAAATATACATAAGTCCATCTATGGTGAGGTTAATCATATACGATTCCAAAAATGAACTTATACTTCATCTATAATGCCGCTTAATAAAATAAAACTAGTTTCTACTAACCACATACTTCCTGTAGGCCATTGGTATGCGATAAAGGCCAGTCACACTTTAGTTGTGGGTTTGATTCCCACAACCTTGTCCGACGTGATGGGTTTTCTCCCATCCTTCAGGTGGTCCTTTTTCTAAAACTACAATACTATCACATCCCATCAATAATATCGAAAAAAGTTATATCCTTAAACAAAACTAACTTATGTCCAACATAATCCATTCCAATCTTTAGGCCTATCTAAAATACTTTGGTCTGAGCTCATAGTATAAAGATAACAATTACTAGAAAGGCTATCTACCAAGAATGTGAATACAAGCATTTATCCCACATATATCATAAGATATATCTTGTTGGTTATATTCCAAACACATGAATACCTTAGTCATATATTCTCTTGAAACATAAATTACCATAGAACCATAGTGAAAACCTGAATACTGTCAAAAGGTAACTCTTTCCACATACCAAAATCCCAAAAAATATATATAATCAAACCATAAGATCACTTAGTCCTTATATCAGTCATGAGATCATGAATACAATCAAACATCTCATTATATTCTTACCCCTTCATTATACGCATATTATCTGCTTTCCAAAAATATCTGAACAACCTTCCATGGTTATCGGTTCCATTAAACATATACTTTCAAATACTTTAGGAAAAACAATAGTGTAACAATCCTTAGATGATTCTTTATTCCATAGTACCATACATTATTCTTTATAAACATACAATCATTCCACTAACTTCTTAAACCACTGTCTGAGCTTCATCATTTCTTTCATGTCATAATTCATTTGTAGCCTCTTTATCATCATCCACATAAATACTACTCATATGACCATGCTGATTCTCTTCATGAGATTTTCCCTTAGGTCAATGGTTTGCATAATGCCCATACATTCAACATTTAAAACATTTAATCATTGTTGATGTCGTAGCAATACCATTATCCTTGTCCATGGTGTTAAATGATCCTTTTCCTTTTCACTTACTAGCATTGTGTCCTTATTTTCCACACCAAAGCATCTTCCAGTTCCTTTGAAACAATCTCCCCGATGCATCTTCCCACATGATTTACATGAGGGAAATTGAACTTTCTTTCCTCTATGATCATCATGGAACTCTATCGTTCTCTTATTATCTGAGTTGGGAAACATACCAAAGTTGAGATTATTGATCATATTATGAGATTTCTGATTAGGCATAATAACTATGTTTGGACTTCCAAATCCCATTTCATTTGGTTGCTCAGGAAGAATATCATTCCATTGTCCATCATATCCTCCATTATCGTTAATCTTCCTTTTTCCATCCATTTCCTAAAACTCAAAAAGAATAGTGTGAGAGGCAAAAATCCTGCTTGGGAAAACAACATAGTAAAGGGGGAGTACCCTAAATATCTAATATCTTAGGTTAAATTCTATGATCTTTACCGTAGTTCTAGGACTATATCCTTTACGTATACTTATCCTTAGCGACATCCCTAGACATACCTTAGTAATATCTCTAGGGATCTCACTAACGTTTTCACATCCTAGTTTCCAAAGTTTGACTAAACCTTTCCTGTAATACCAACTATAGAGACCCGAAGCTTGATGTACATGGAAATTACATTACTTTTGCAGAATAATTAATACATAACAAAACAAACACTCAAGGACCGTAATAGTTTTGTGTATTAGGAAACTCGGAACATAATCTTCTAATCGTGGTGAAAGATCTTCAACATCTCCCATAAAGATCTTCCCCCTTTTTTTCTTACCCAAAACCTTTCTTTATATCCTGGGGAAAATAAAACATAAAAAGGGTGAGCTGAAATGCTCAGTAAGGGTAAACATAGATAACATAAAACAATCTATAAACATTTGGAAGCAAAAAACTTGAACATTAAATTCAAACATCAAAATCATGAGAAAAGACATAAATCTTAGAAGTACATAAGGCATATATCATAATGGAACATCAATATTGATATAATAGCATGGGAATAAATGATGTAATTTTGGAAACCATTCATCACTTGTTATGATTTCTATAGTAGCCAAGGCATTGCTGCCAAGACAATCTTAGTGGACAAAGTCCCTTTTTGAATCGAGTTCACTCCTCGTTCCAGTCCTATATCACTAAACCGGATTAACATACCATTCCAGCCATGTCTATCTCATGAGATATAAATCTTTACCCAATGAATTGGAGGTAGATATAGGTCCCACCCATCTCATAATGAAATCATTCTTACTTGTGCCACAAAATAAACTTAAAACATTCATCATAACCCATAGAATAAAATGGGTTTCATAAACATAATCCCATCATCTCATAATAAATATAAATCAAATGGAAATTTCTTCATAAGAAAAATGAAACCATGTAAATAATAAGGACATTAAAAATGAAACATACACATATGAAATATTGTCATCTTAGATGGAAAATGGTTTTGATAAATCATTTGAATTGAATTCTTGAGGAAAATATCCTTTGTTCTTCAAAATCATTTTCTTTTCACAAAATTCCATGCACTTTTAAAATAAAATTATTTTGTTGAAAATAGTCATAAAGTCTTGTAGAGTAAGCTTCATGAAAATGAGGCGTTATGAAACCATAAAAATCCATTCACGCCATATACGTTAAAAATAACATTTTTCTCGTACTATTGTCGGAAAAATAAAAGAGTATTTTGTATGGTAAACAAAAAAATTCATTACATAACATGTAGTAAAAGTAAAAAATCGGTAAAAATGACTTTAAACATACATGAAACCATTTTTAGAAAATAGGGACATGGATGATGGATATAACCCCAGTGAAAACTTACGAATAAACAATCTCGGATAAAAATGAGATTAGAAAAGTTATCCCTTACCTTAGGTCCGATATGCTTCGTACGTTTCCAAACCTCCTGTATAATGATTTCAATAATTTCATTGACTTATTAAAGAATAATATTCATTGTTATGATATCATATATGTTTCACTTATGACTTTATATTACCCGTTCTTTTGTAAATTCCATGTTAAAGCAGCGTTTTTGGGTAAAATCATTTCATTTATCGTATGTGTTTTGATTTGTTGTTCTTGATATTATTACTTATATCCTGATTTAAATAATTCCAGAATGTAAAAAATGATTTATATATAATATATATTCATCATATACATATATATATTATAGATCGATAAAAGTAATGAAATACACCGTTCATGGAGACGGTAGGTCGTACGTACGCATGAACGCTATTTTCGTTTCCTTATTGAATTGAATGGAATTAAGTTGATGACATACATATATATATATATACATAAAAAATACAGTATCATTATTATGTCATATATTTCATGATTACTTATTATATATACTTTATAATCATTCATGAATGGTTAACATGGAAAATGACTCTCATCGCGTTTGTGGAGACGGTAGTCCGTACGTACGCACGAGCGATGATATCATTCCCATGGTCGTGGAATTGTATTAAAGTGTATGTATAATTTTACAGAATCAATATCACTATACAATAATCATATATATTCATTACTTTCACAATTATACCCATCCAAGTACGGTGGTGGTGGAAAATAGATTACACCACGGCGTGGAGACAGTATTCCGTATGTATGCACGCGCGGTGATTTCGTTTTCCATAGGATGGATAGATGGTGAAATATGGTTGTTTCATAATTATAATAACATATCAGTATATTAGTAATACTGATGTTATTACTTCATAATGAAACAACTAAATAAGAAGAAGTGGAATAAGAAATAAAGTTGAAATAATCGGTAACGGACATTACCTCTTCTTTGAAGCGCCTTTGTGAGACCTCCTCTTAGGGCACTAAAATTGGTCTTTGAAGAATACCAGGACCTCTAAGATGTTTCTATGGAAGTGGAGAAGAGAATTTGGCAGGGTTTTTCCAAGATTGAAGTCTCAAAGTGGTGTGAGGAAGAGAGGTAGGAGGTGCCCTTTCATAAGGGAGGAGAGGCGCACCTTTAGAAAAACTAAAAATATTATTTTATTATAAGGACATATTCGGTTTTTAATAGCTCCAAATTGATTTAATTCGAAGATAATGTTGGGATGGGTCGAAATAATCTCATCCAATAGAATTTTGACAAGTTTAGGTTTCTATTTTCACCAAAAATTAATTTCATCTCATTGAACCACATTTTAGACCATGATATTAACTGTGTGTCTCGGATTTTTGAAATTCAATTCAAAGAAGTGGTACAATTTTATTTAAATTAAAAAAAGTCAGTTTTTTAACTACCAATAAGTGGTTTCACTATTCATCGAAAATTGATGTTTTTCAGAAAAATATCAAAAATTCAGCCTAAGAATTATTTGATATTCCAAATTACAAATTGATGTAGATTTTTCTGAATTCGTAACATATAAGTGGCATTAATTAATTTTAAATTTAATTCCCATTATCAAAACAAATAGCGTGTTTTTAAGAAACAAAAACAATCAAAAGATTGATACTTGTTTATATCCAATTTCAAAGTGAAATTAATTCTAATGAACAACATTGGATTAAATGGTAAAAATATATTATAATTACACATTAATCCAAATTAAAAAGATAATTTAACCATATAAATTATTGCGATGAAAAAAGTTGTTTTTAATTAAAATATAGCGTGTTTTTAATATTCATTAAAATATGAATGTTATCAGAATAATATGAAATAATTATCCAAAGTAAATTTTTATATCCTGTTTCCAAAGTAGAATTTTATTTTGTCAAATTGAACTTATAGACATGTCAAAAACAATATTTAATGTGGGTGCACCATCAAAAGGCGTCAAAACTACAATTTTTTAAAAAATAATTATTTTACCCAAAAAATTGATTTTGTTCCCATACCATGTTCTAGAAAATGTGTAAGATGAATAATAATGTTATAAAATTAAAAATGTAGTTGATACTATTCATAACAGCTAGTCCATAATAATACTATAACCATATATCGTTTTTTAGAGAAACATGGTATTGCATACAACACATGCTATCGACGAAGGTCGCGATTGCATGTAATGCAAGCCAAGTCAGGGTTGCGTCTTGTGTAAGACTCTTCCATTGTTTCGTATAATATAATACAACCATATTTCATTTATACATTGAATATATATATATTTATATATATACACTCAATGTTTCGTAGAATAACTACTATCAAAATTGTGTTTAACATGATCCAAGAATAGTGTTCTGTATACTGCCAGCTCATACGGTGTTGCGTATAATGCAAGGTAATCTTGTTGCAGATTAAAACACAAGACATCAATAGAATTAAAAGAATATTTTTCATAAAATCTCAGGGTGTTACAGATAGTGAGTTAAATCTGTTCTTTCTATTGACACTTACCATTAATATATTTCCTATATAGGGAAATTTCCTATATATTATCCCTAGATGTAACCCAGTGAGGGTTAAACATGAAACATCATTGTTTCCGGTGAATTTTTTAATAATCATATTATAGGAAATATTTTTAATGATGAAACATAATCAAAATAGATATTTTTTTAATCTGCCACACCATGATTCTTCTCACTCACAGGGTATTTGACCAAGTTTGGACTAAAAATAATTGGATAAAAATTCATATAAGCATGTATTAAAAGGACCTTTAACCTCCATAAAGGAGTTATCACACATTCCAAGTTCCACTCACTATCATCCAAGATTATCCATGCCTTGTCCAAGATCTCTACACTACGCAAGTTCACAACTCACACAATACAACATAAATTATTAACTATAACCAATTATAAATAATTATTTAATTTTAAAAAATAGAAATATTCAAATTAATAATCATCAGTAATTCTCATCACACTAAAACATTGACCAACCACCCGCAAAAGGTCAGTGGAACACCCTAAACACCATATCAACTAAATTTCCAATCATAAAAAAATTGGTTAACCATCAATTTAGTCCAATGAAGGGATGAACAATAAATAAATTCATAGGGCAGCATACATTAAATGTAACTACAATCACCAATGTAAAAAAATCATATCAGGTCCTCTTCTAGACACTTCACATAAAAGCATCATCATCCCCAATAGATTCTAAAATGATTTTTCAGAATCGACTTAGAAACAAAGCTAAAAATAGAACTAAACTAGAAGAAGAAAAATAAGGGACTAAGACAAAAATAAATAGAAAAAATCTCCATTTAACAAAATTTGAATTCACTATGGGCCATCCCTTCTAAAGGGGGATCAATGTGGAGGATGGAAGGTGGAGGCATTGGCTGAATGACCCTCATCCACCCCCCATTTTCCACTAAAATGTGGATAGCGATGACCCTAAATAGATTGGTCTTACCTTATTAAAAAAACACACTCCGGACTCATTCATGGTATAAATTAGGATGTTTAAATCATGAACCTATGTTTTGACTGATATTCTCATGGTGTGATAAGGGGTTATGACCTAAGATTCTCGAAGGAGGAAACAACTTATAAGGTCCTATATCCATTAATTGAATGAATTGTCACTCTCAATTCAGTTTGTGGAATGAAGAATATCTGGATGAGAGGAACCACCATTGACCAGCCTTTTTTGTAACATGACCTACCTATGTCAAGGAATTAACTACATTAGCCTATAGAAATTTTGTAGTTGACCACCAAAGCCTTTCTGTGATGATTCCTCAAGCACCAAATATATTTACCATGGTTCATTACTTATATATAATTATCTCTTAGGGATGTTAATTTTCTTTTCTTCTTGTTCTGAATAGCAATTTTTGGAATTAATTGTGCTCCAAAACAAGAAATTATCCTTCCTCCAAAACAGAACAACACAAAAATGAATTGATGTATTTTATTTTTTTCATCTCATGATATAATGGGTTTTTATGATTTTCATCATGAATATACCATCTTTTAAATGTAAAAAAATAAATAAACAAGTAAAGTGCCTGTTCTAATTCTATTATGATGAAAAAATATAATGGAGTTAGCTTTGACCACTAAAAAGAATAATGAATTGCTAAAACTAATTTCTAATATGGAAATAAGATTTCAGGTTCCCTTGAATATATTTGTAAAATAATTTGAGATAAAAATTAACATCTTTTTATGTAATATGAGTATATAAAAAAGTTACCTAGTTTGGATTTAAAATATATTTTTATTTATTGTCATTTAGAAAATTAGTTCTCTTAATATTCCTTAATAGTATCTTTCCACATTGTTGAAAGGTGAACCAAGAGTTAGAAAATCATAAAGATATAAAAATTAACTTATGGGCTTACCAAAACTCATAACAGTCCTCTTTCATCACTTATTCCAACTACAATTTTTCGAAATCTATCATTGTGTCAACTCAACCCAGTATATTTAAGTCCCTCTTCAACATTTTCAACAAATTTTATTCTCCTATAATTTAATCTTCATAAATTGTATGAGGTTATTTTTTATTTCAAATTATTGTAAATTCCATGAAATTTATTTCATCATTATTTTTCACATAAATAAACATTACCTACTTCAAAATATGTTTTTTTCTTCATATAATTTATTAAAAACATAAAATAAAATGAAAGTTTGTGTGAAAAAATAAGTCTATATTGTTACATGATTAAATGATTATTTCAACCATATATTTATATTCATGCAAGTCTGTTATTTTTCTTTTAGATTCCCCTCATTAATTTTAGTTCACTTTATGTGTTAATAAAAATATAACATGGTAATTTTTATCATTTTTTCTTTTGAAATCCATGATTTTTTAGATTATGTATGTTTTCAAATTTCGGTTCCACGTCATAAGGATGAATATATTATTCAATTTGTTTATATAATTACTCTGACCAATGTTTAGAATTTTGTGTTACTAGTAATTAGCTTCCTCTAAATATCATGAGAAATTGAATGGTGTCACATAAAATGCATTCAATAGGTAACCTATCACAGATATATAACATGAAAAAAGTGGATAAAAAGGAAATATATTTTCCTAAACTAAAATTAGAAAATTGAAATATGGTAATAAATGTTTTTGATCAAATTAATTATATTTATAATCATTACTAGTTTCCTTATTCATAATTAATGGTGAATAAAATTGAGCAGTCACAATTGTTGTTACCTCTCTTGGAGGATAATATTTATAAATTTGTAAACAATTAAAGTGATATTAACCTTAAACTATAGAATATTATATTTATAAAGACAATCTAATGAGTAAATTGGAATCCTTGTTATGACATAGAAAATAGGTTTTTATATCTTCACAATTTCATTCAGAAATTTTATTAAAATCTAAACAAACATAAATAAATTAAATTAATGTTTTTTTTATTAAAATAAAAATTTGATGAATAAATTGAAGGAAATCAACATACAATTACAGATTTTTTTTACTAAGAATGATTCACATTGACTCAAGAGTGTAATGAAATTAATTAGTTATGAGAGTACTTATGGATAATTAATCCTTAATGGTTATTATTTATTTGTAATACCTAAATTCATTCTACATTCATGGTGAAATTAATAAAATAATTCCAATATGAATTATATATTTTCTTAATGGAAGGGGATAATAAATGTTCAGTATCATGGCCTTGAGTTCTTTCAGGACATTGTGGTATTCCCTTAATCACAATGACTCTCACTAGAAAAATAATGTATAATATGACGATTAAAATAACTATTATAATAATTAATATTTACAATTCATGATCCATGAATAATTTTAAAACTATAAATATGGATACACTTCAATCAATCCAATTCTATTTTATGAATTTATCTACTTATAATTTAATTTTCATCAACCACGCATGATGTAGACATGATGAGATAGTAAGTATAACTACCAGAAGAAAAAATTTATTCAACTATAATAGAAACAATACCTTAATTTTGAATCATGTAAATTAATAATTCCATACATATATATTGGAAATCCAAAGAAAGATATAAAATATAACAATGAATATATTAGTGTTTAATCATTATTTTTTACTCCCTATGTCAATCCCATAGTGTTTAAATTATCTATATATACCATGATCCTTCTATTAAAATATCTATTATATTATTTATATATTTTTCCAAGAATTTTGAGTAAAACAAATTAAATTTAAAAATATTAAAATATCTAAATGATGGGAAAATTGAATTTGGGGAAATCTTCTTGACATGAGAATGTTTCAGCATGTAATCCTCATTATTACATGGCACTCTTCTTCTCCAAAAAACTATGGAATCAATTATATAGAAATTTTATTGTTATTTTGGTTTGATAAAATTCGTTTTGGAATAATTTACTTCACCACAAATTTTCATGTATTGTGATCCTAAATATTCGTCCATGTGAAAATAATGGGAAATACCTTTGACCAAACCTCATCAACATAATACAATTTTCATAGTGTAAGAAATTTTATATATGAAAATAATAGAATCTCCAAAATATTTCGGTTCACTATTTAGTTTTATCATCCATAGTTTGAATCTAAAATACATTTTGTTGATCATATCAAAACACAATTTTAAATATACAACATGAAAATTATTTGGATTACATATTAATATTATTTAATTTCATAACCCACCATGCAATGGTGTTTGTCTTGCAGTGA
The DNA here is from genome assembly GCA_963277665.1 of Viscum album. Lineage (NCBI taxonomy): Eukaryota > Viridiplantae > Streptophyta > Magnoliopsida > Santalales > Viscaceae > Viscum > Viscum album. The sequence continues at coordinate 616,789,563 of OY728128.1, forward strand.
AATATCATCCCTATGTTGATCTATATTGATCCACACTAAGACATGGGGATCAAGTACATTATGAAAAACCCCAAATATTCAATAGTAATTTTTACTACATAGATAAAACTATAGAACATGTATTTTATGTCATGGTATAAAATCGATAAATTAATCATGATGTCAAAATAATGGATTTGGAATTAATCCATCATGAATAATTTTCATCCGTAAACAAGATTCAACTCACTATTCTATTACCTAGATTGTGGGATAGTATCTACCTTCATGTCATAAGGGTTGGCACTCAACATCACGATTTTGTGAAATTTATTATCCAAACACAACTATTCTCACTACATATCTTATGTAATAAACATAAAATCATACTTAATATTTCTTATCCTTAATGAAGGGAATTTTTTTACATCATGGTAAAACCCTATTCCTCTATACTTATATGTTATTCATAGGAAAGTGAATTGAAATTTAATATCCTGATATGCGTTGTGGTTTCTTTTATATCTCTATATTTTAATACTTATTCATAATTCTTATTTATAGAAAATATGAGAGAAACATTACACATAACAGTTTTTTCTTGGAGTTGAATTAGATGATGGGTGATATTTATAGAAAATGAGCTGTAATTATTTATTAATTAATAAAAACAAAAATATTTATTTTGGTTATGGAAAAGTTATAAAATTATTAGATTTCCAATTATCTTTGAAATGAACCTCATGTATCATTATAATTCTTTGAGAGGGGTGAATTAGTGAATTTACTCCATTTTCCATTTCTATGTAAAAAACCATAAAAAACTATTAAATTATAAAATGAAATTATTTTATAAAATTTATTAAAACTATTATTTACAAACAAAGTTTCAACCACATATTTATATATGGGTCATAACTCAAAAATATATAGTAATATCCCTTACATTATCTAGTAAAAACTACGATCACACATTCCAAAAGAATCACCATGATAATTTTAAATGACTGGGAATTATCCTTGAATTTATGATATAGAATTTTTCTCCCAACCTGTGTAATTTTTACCCCACAAAAATGATATAGAATTAGAATTTCAATAACAAGAGAGTATTAAATTTAGTTAAACTTCCATAATGTTATCATTGTGATTCTTCCTCTTCTTACTCATATTCTTCTAACTGCTCTTATACTTTCATAGGAGAAAACACTATTCTCTACATTAATTTTTCAAAATTTATTCTTCTATTAGTTTTATTTTTCATTTTTATAAACTAAAATAACAATAAATTTTTATTTTTAATGTCAAATTAAAAATAAAAAATAAAACATCCTATAAATAGTCTCCATATACTTTTATTTCATCTTAAGATGTTGAATCTATCCAAGACTTTTTTCTATATATTGATATAATTAAAATTTTTATTATTTGATTGGAATAATACTATAAATAACTAAATGATCCACATAATAAATATATATAATTTTGGATTCTATCATAAATCACAATATGAATTCATATATTATAGTGTGATGAACATGGTTTCCTTGAATTGTTTCTAAAAATTATTTCTCATTATATAGAATGATGAAATTATTTATGGAATAATGTGTATCTTCATCTCCCAAAGTAATCTTATTTATGGTTTTATTTCATATGTTTTGGAACAATCTATCTATTCACCTAAAAATAACATAAAGCGCAACTAATATAGATTCTCATCATGGTGAAATGTCATATTTTAAGACACACTTCAATCTATACTATGAAATAAGATAAATATATATAGTGTGACTCCATAGAACAACCTTAAATAGTGAACAAATGAAAACTCTCAATACTAATTTTTTTAGTTTCGATGTCATGAAGGAAAAGTTTATGAAATATAAGATTCAATTGTTGAACCATGGGAAGAACCTTAAGGTTGTGGTGTGATTAACTATTCCAATAGAAGATTTACTCATTGTGGAAAACTAATATATTAGTAACTCACCCTTACATAGATACCATTAAAATGTGATAATAATACTCACAACATGACCACTAACATTCTATCCTAATACAAAGATAATCTTACGAGCTTGAACCTTACATATATCTCATTATTTAAAAATTTAACCACATGTAAACTTCAACATGAAATAATTACACATATTGTAACATGAATTAGTTGTATGTTCTAGAACCACCTCCAAACATCAACACAATAATACCAAACATCTTCTATTCATCTTAAAAAAATAAAATATACATGAGTTAAAAAATATTTTTCATTGTTTTTTAATTATGATTTATCTATTAAATAAACCCATCAAATAAATACACATCAATTTAATTTCCCCTCTAATTTAGTATACCACTGAAAGAATTCATAGTGTTATGGAATTTTGTTTCAACTTGTGATCTTTGAAAACTCCCAATGGGTTATAAGAGTCTACTCAAGTTCCCCAAAACACTATATCATGACATCTTCACTATTATTTATATAAAGAAACCCCCATTCTGTGTTTTTGGAAACCTCTAAACATAAATCAATTTTTAAACTCCTAAAATATATAAATGAAAAATCATTCAATAATTTTCAGACCATGTTATCAAACTAATTATACGAAATAATAACATTAAATTATAATTTCATGTTATCTATTAATCTAACATAAATTCACTTTATCACAACCCCATTTCCTATGAACTATTATTTTACATTCAAAAATAATTTATCTTAACATTAAAACAACCACATATTGTCAAAATATCAACAAAAAAGTCACAAAATTTCAAATTCCTCAAACACATTAAAAAAAATTGAATTGTTATATTATCATGTTAAAAACCCCATAAATGTTCACCCCCTCTAAAAGAATTTTAATTTATCTGAATTTATGTTATTATTTTCTCCTACTAACAATAAATAGATCCAAATAAGAGATGGGAAATAATTACGATATATAAGCCATTAAATTGTTGAGGTTGACTTCTGAATAATAACATCTTTTTTGTAAACGATACCTTTGATAAACGTTTAGTGAAAACCGAATTAATTTTCTCCATTATCATAAAATAATACATAATCAAAGATTCTTACCCCACAAGATCCCTGATGATGGGATAGTTTATAAAATTTTCATTAATAAATAATATTGAACTATATTCCTTGATAGATTTATAAAAAATGATTATCAAATTCTATGAGTAGTGGAGACATCACATTCTCCCAAAGATACTTTCATTGGGACTTTATCCACACCAATTGGGCTATCTCTTGATTTGATGAAACACAAATTACATTAAAATTGATCAAACTCCACGAACGTTTATTTATTCTATTTTATGGCACATACATTCATTTGAAAAAGATATCTCCACCTAATTTAGATCTTACATCAACAATATTTAAAGCCTAATTACTATTATTATACCCAAATTGGTCATATTTTATATTTATTTTATATTTCATTCCATAATTATGCACAACTTTGATATATCTATGTATCCACTTTATAGTGACAATATATGATTCATTTTGCGAACTTTTAAGTTTTTCATAATGTGTAACAACACTGTTAATATTTGGTTAAGAGTATTTTAAGAAGAGTAGTATCTTAAACAATTTTCTAAACACACATGAAACAACAATGTTTAATTCCTTGTATTTTAATATCTTGGTTCCCTTTGAAATTAGGATGGAAACCTACATTAAATACTCCATTATGAAAGCCTTCATATGTTATTAATCATACATCTCTTCATATATAAAATAAGCTCATTTTGTTGATAAATCTTAAAACCCATGAAATATATCATATCTCTGAGAATAGAGATATCAATCAAATTATTTATCTCAAAAGAAATTTCCTTATATTAACCTTCATAATTTTATGTTAAAATTATATCATCTATATAGAAAATAATAATCCATGATACCACTTTATCTTCATTAATGTAGATAATGTTTTTCAATCTTTTTTTCTTGAACAAAAATTTCTTCAATAATGGATCAAGCCCTGAATACCATACTACCAAGGATTGTTTTATGTTATATATCTCCTAATTCAACATAGAAACATATAATTTATCTTCTATAAAAAATAATCCATCATGTTAGAAAATTTATACTTACAATTTCTATTATCCTCTGAGGATGGTTGGCTTGATATAAATTTGTGGGATCTTTTAATTAATCTACGAAATAATAACATTAAAAACTATACTTTTCATATACATAGAGACTTGTATGAAATTATCATAAAAATATATTCTTTTTTTATGTGAAGAACCATTTTATAGGAGTAATATATGGTTTCTCATCACCTCTCATTTCACATTAAACTTGTAATAGAACACCCACTTTGTTCCAATGAAATTCATTTTTATTGTATTGGGTTCCATATTACGAGGGAAACTATAATATCTATGTTTTAACTCTTTTTTAATATCATAAAAACATTCTTTATACTCTAAATATTCTTTTCATTCAATTTTTTATCATGAGAAAAAACGTGGTTTGAGTTTTCAGCCTAAAAGTTATCATAGTTTGAATAAGAAATAATGGATCTTCAATACTATTTTTAACTCCACCTTATATTTTTCCATTTTATAAGTTAATAAATGATTCTATTATTCTTTAATAATGGATGGGACATCATTTTAAACATTCTAATATAATTAATTTATTTCTATTTATTAAACTCACATTTCTTTCCAAAAAACATGATTCGACATCTTTAATTTTGAAGCATTTATCGTCATATATAAATTCATTATTTTATGGGATAGTAAACCATCACAATATAAATGTAATAAATATCTCTTATATCCTTATTATATTATTTATATACACTTTAATTTTGATGATAACTATGGAATATAATTTCAACTCCACTTTATTCAATCATCCTAAAATTTATACCTTTTACTATGTTATTCCAGAGGATTACAAATACTATAAAGTATATAAATTTTGGGTTATTCTTATAACACGTCTAATTCATTGCCAATTATGAATTGGGTGAATATAAATAATGTTTTTGAAAATAAATCACTACAAATATTGTGTTAATCTAGAAAAAATAAACATGTATTAAGATCTGGAAATATGGTCTTTACAGTCTACAATAAAAATTTGGTATTCCTTTTAGACACACAATTTTATGAGGGATTATTTATTGAATTAAATTTTCAAAAATTAGTTTATTTTTTCTTAAGGATTTATTTTAACTATTTTCTAAAGTATTTAGAACTAATATATACTTTTTACTTATTCATAGAGAATCCACACTCCTTTTTTGTATTTTTAAAAAACAATTATACATATTCAAGACCTGTGAATTTTAATTCATAAAAATTATACAAAAAATTTGAGTGAATACATTAATAATAAGAGAATAAAATACCTTTATACATTTTTGGAAGGTTTCCTCATTGGTCAAAAAGCATCTGAATAAATGATCTCTAATGGGAGATATGTTCGAATGTTTAATTTTTTATGTGAAGAATTAACAATCTCTTCTTTTTGTAATATATGAAGAAAATTCAATTTATAATTATTTTTAGAATATTAACATCACTAAAATTATTTTATTCAGTAATATTACTAGTATTTATTTATCTAATGTTTCCATGTTTTCAATACCAAAATTGATTATCTTTATTAAATCTAATTTAACATGAATTTTTAGCATTACCAAGTTGAAAACAATTCCATGTGTTCAATGGCCTGCCATCATGATACACCAATTTTAATAGTTTGCATGAAAATTTTATATTATTAAAATATCACTTTATATTCTTCATAAAATTATTCAGATGAACTCAAACAATTATGTTTCAAATCATTTAAAAATATAGTATTCCTCAACATTATCTTTTCTTCTCCATGGGCTGTTGAACAAAATCCCTTTATATTGAGTGAACCATCATTTCAAAATGACTCATATCATTATATTAACTTTTTAGTATCATTCTAAAGATTCAAATATCCAATAACATTTGAATAAAAATCACAATCCAATATGAATGGATTATTTCATTAAAGGTAATTCTAGTGGAACATAACCAAACAATTCCTTCTCATTTTCATTTTCCACTGTATTTTGTGGGTTTTTAGGTTTTATAGTAACAATAATTTTAGTAGTAAGTACAGTGATAGGATATATATTAAAATAAAATAGTTGGACACAACTTCTATAAACATATATAAATGATTACAATTTATGTTCAATAATCAGTTTTAATTTTTATAATTATTATTTTTACATTTAATATGCTAACTCTCCCTCAATACATTATATAAATATCCCCAAGGATCATATAAATATTGATAAATAAATAAAAAAATGACTTAAAATTTAAAAAATCCTTTAAAGTTATAATATTAAAAATAAAAAATATAATTTCTTTTGTATAATGATTGTTATATTATTAAAGATTCACATTGTTATTTTACTATTTGATCAATAAATTTTGATCTATTATCCAACCAAAATTATGGTAGAATAAGTAAAATTATTTAATTATTTTAAACCATTTTCTTACATTTTATAATCACAATTTTTAGAATATTTAATTTTGAAATGAGTTTTCATGTAATTTTTAACTTTTAGAGACATGGTTTTCTTTTCCACTAATTAAATATTATTCACTTGTATATTGAAATAAAAAATTTCCCTAAATTTATTCCTCAGGATTTATCTATATTATATAATTTAATTTTGAATGTTTATTTTCAATTTTCTATCTCTATTTATAGTTTTAATAATTTATATTAAACAAATTCAATCTCTTTCACTTTTTCTTTGACTTTTATTTCCATTCCAATATTCATTTTATCCTTTTCAGCAAGTAACATCCTATATTTGTTAAGATTATTTTTTAAATTGGATATTTTTTATTATATATGTTTTCATTTTTGATAGATAAAAAATAATACTTCTATAAAATATTTTTATCCATTTCCAATTGAGAGACAATCAAGAGAAACTCCTTGAGTTACCATTTCAGAAAGAACAAAATATGTGTTTTTTCATCCCAGGCATAATTACACCTCTTATCCGATGTAGTTTATTCATCATTCAACAAATCTATTTATATATTTTTCTCAAAAACATAACTAGTATTATCTAGTTATTTGTCATTATATATACTATTAATATATTTATTTTTTATAGTAAATTTATCCATTTGAATTTATCAATGTTCTTAGCATTACCCTTTATAGAATGATTTGATATTTGGAATCATAAAAATTTATCATATAAGTAACTTCTAACTTATCATTTTTAACTACACATTATTCCTCATATTTTACCATTAGTTAGATGGATAAGAAAATTCATATAACTCAAAAATTAAAAATAATTATGGTTATCTTTACATAAAATGTTTCACTTACTCTACTTACACTTCTTGAAATGAATGGAACAAGGTTGTAATATTTCATTTATATATTCTATTGTTCATAATAATGTTATTCTTAAAAACTATCATATATTTTTCTATTTTATTTCTCCATAGAATCAAATTATATTCAACCACTACTACTACACTATTCAAGGAAATAAATCCATTTTCTAATTTCATAATAAATTCAGATGATATGAAAATAACTCAAAAAAACTAGGTTGGGGTCACAGAATTTAGGTGCTGTGAAATTTTCATGAAAATATAGAAAAAAAATTATCTTCTTGAGAACTATAAAATTCCTCAAACATATCACCAATACATTAGATGGTTCTCACCACTTTTTTAACATTATTGAATAATTCATTCAAATTTTACAATCATTCATCTTCACATATTGATATTTCATTCAATAAATTTGAATAATATCTTTCCATAATTTCACATTAACTTATTAGATAATCACCAATATATCCAAAATGACCCTTTCAATTTTTATACCATTTTCTTTGGGAAAATCATTTTAAGAAATATATGATAAAATGAAAATTTTACCATTATCATCATTATCTAAATTCATTTTATCTACTTTTATCATCACAAATACTTCAACACATAAAAAAACCTTCAATGGTATCGACTAATAAATCCAAACAATTTCACATATGATATGGTTTAATCTAATATTTCTAAATATATTAATTATTCCACTTGAAAGTGGGGACCCCTTATTGTTCATTGAATTAATTTTTCCATGATCAAAATATAAAGTCCAATAGAAAATATTCAAACATATAGGATCAAATTATATTAAAACCCTAAATAGATGATCATATTTGATTGAAATCAAGATTGTAAAACACAAGTATAAATTCATTGGTCTCACAAAGATGATGAGAGTAAAAATTATGGGGTGATTTATCTATCAACAAAAATATCATCATATGATATATACTATTTAATACATCAGATAATGTGTAAAATAATTTGAACATAAAATATATGAAAAGTGTGGGATAAGAGTTGTCTATACAAAAAATAAGACTATGAAATTTTATAGTATATAAAAAAGGATCATAAATCCACTATTCACTTCACTCTACTAAGAAGGAGTAATAGAGCACACTATAAAATTTTCATATACAAAGGGTGTATACCAAACACAACATATTATAAAGGGGAAGAGTAATCCATGGGTTCTAATAGGTATAGATATAACCCAAACTTTTACAAGGAGAATACTTAACCTAAAGTCTATTAGGAGGATTCCTAACATATACCATTTAAAAAATTCAAGCACAACTTGTTAATTTTCAATTTGGTCATGTGGGAATAACCAATACCTTTTTATTCGTGGAATAACCATGTGTGAATGCACAATTAAAAAATTTAAATACAATTAAATATATTAAATAATTGAAACCATATTAAGAGTTACATAAGATATTTCTAATTAATAATAGTGATGATTTTCCCTTGATAGAAGCTGCAGAATAATTAGATTTTGTTGATCCAGTAATGATTGAGAAATTCAACCATAATTGTATAATTCAAATTCTTACCCTTTTAATACATTAGTAATTAAATCATATTTAATCTATTTTTTAGTTCGTTTTCTTTTATTTAATAAGTATGGGGAATTCGTTTATGATAATATTCATGATATTTTATTCACATGGGTGGTTCCTAAATTCTTTTATCAAAATATAATAATTATAATAGTGTAATAATATGGAAATATATCTATTACATTTACAAATATACCATGAAAATTAAATGAAAATAATTCCAAAAGACTCATATCAAATTTTTTTTTCATATTGAAATGTGACGCTGAAACCATATTATCACCTATAATACGTACTCTCTTAATGATAACATGAAAACTATTGGGAAAGTAAAAATATAAAAAAATCAATATTTTTTTAAATTGGATTCTCATAAACACCCACATATATTTTAATAATAGAGTTAAAATATGTGAATTTTAGGATGATAATAATTAGAATAACTATTTTGTTATGAATTATTTTTTAGTCTTTAAGCCCATGGAAATTTATTCAATTTATTAAAGTATTAGTATTTTGGAGGTTTTCATAAGTACTGTTCTAACACTATTTATACCCTACATTTTACGTATAATTTATTTTGTACATATAATAAATTTGGAATTAATGTATGGAACATGAACCCGACTTTTAGAAGCCATAATATGTTTATGGGACAAACATATGGTTTATCATCCCAAAATTTATGATCAACCATATGTTGTCTACTGTACTTTTGAATTTTATCATTACACGGATAAAATCTATGTTGGAATTTATCAATATTGGAATTTTGAATTATGAATTATTCCTTAATTTTATGAAATAATATTGAAAAAATAAGAATCTCTTCAAATTTTCCTATTTTTTAATTCCAATACTCATATTAAAAAGATTTAAATTTTTTATTTTGATGGAACGATATTAATTTATTTTAATGTTTTAAATTCTAATACTTGTGATTTGTGATGATAAATTTCTGGATCTATTTTACCTAATTCATTTTGACCACCACGATAAATACTTAGAGGCACTTATTCTAATGAAAATCTTATGCATTTGAAAATAAGGGGTGTCATGAACTCTAGAGATTATCTTTAGAGACACACTGGTTGTTTATTCATATATTATTGATCGTATAAACTGTTTCTGTTGCTTTATTTCTTTATTAATAATTTTTTATAGTTATACAGTGTACTTTTCACATCAACAATTTAGATACATATATGTTTGATCATCTTTTGGGTGTTTTATCTGCATATGTTTAATGAAATATTGTTTGTATTTGATGAATTTTATTCTATGGTGCTTTATTAAAGATCATTCACATCTGTTAGTTTTTACCAAAACTATGAGTTGGACCCATATTAAACATATTTATGTTAATATTCTTATTATTAACTTTTCAACTACTCATACTTGTTCATAGTTGTGATCTATATTACCATACTATGATGTGGATCTTGACTATGTTATTCTAATTATTTTATGTTTCTCACTAATCATTAAATGGTAAGGATAAAATCACTTCATTTTAAGAGGAATGCTTTGAATTTATTATGATCTTGAAGGAACGCAATTCACCCTTCTCTTTTGACATCATCAATTCCATTAAAACACAATAATTTTTATAAAAAATTAGTCTTTAGTGGTTATAATTAATTTCAATCCTAAAATTCGTTGTTAAGGATCTAGAAAAAGATAAATCTCTATTGCTGATCCTGTAGAGGACATGTCGATGATCCATGCACATTATTTTTGCTGTGTTAATTATATATCCATCAATGAAAGCATGATTATTTATATAAAAAATCTATTATTTAGAGTTTATTTAATTGTAGTCAAGACATATGAAATTCCCATGGAAGATCTGAAAAAATGGAATGAGGATCAAGGTAAATAATATTATCATATTTTTAAATATGTGAATTCTATGGTCTTTGTATTATGAACTAATGAATTTAATCGAATATATTTTTGAGCTAACGCATATGAGACATAGAAGACCATATCTGTTACCTATAAAAGAACTAATAATGTTAGAAAACAAATGTAAATCACTATTTTTTTTAATTTTATACATTTAAGAAGCGTGAATATGAAATCATTACTTAGATGAATGAAATAATGATAAAACATTTCAATGATATTTCTACCATGGGATATCCAATCAAGCAACTAGAACAATATTTCTGAGTAATAAAATTTTTAACATCTATGTGTAATGTATTATATTATATTATTAATTAATCCACACAAATTAAAGAATTGAAGATAAAAGAGCTGATTATCACATTAATGATGAATGAAGCTCAGATACAAGGCAAAGATGAAATTCATATCTCTATAAAAAAGAATGATTCTTCACTTAAAACTACGATGGATGAACCATCCATTTAATGTTATCTTTATTAAAGTAATAACATATTATATCTACAAAAAATATTTATAAAACATTACAAAAATAAAAATATTTTTTAAAAGAAGATAGATTCTATGAATGCATGAAAAGATGTCACACAAATTAAAACTTCCATGTGATTATTGATCAAAGTAAACATAATTATAAATGAAAATGCGAGAAAGTCATAAATTCTATTCAGGGTGATATTTACGATTCAATTAAATAATAAGATACAAACTATGAATTTGAGAATGAAAATATAATCATAAATCTATATCTTTTTACGCATGAAGATGAGGTACAATATTTTTACTCTAAAAATTATAGTTCAAAAAATTATTGATATAATGAACATAATAAATAATATTTTATGATTGAAGAAATAATTTGAATCTTTAAATAATGATCATGGAAAATTTTAAAATTTTATGTTGTTATTTATATGGATATTGAATATTTATCAAAATATATAATATATTTAATATTTAATTATTCTAACATATAGTGTGCTCTATATGAAAATAAAATTAAGGAACCATTGGATGAAGTTATTAATTTAAAACTATCCTCTAGAATTATTATTAAATGTGGAAACTATATGCATAAAAGTATTGGTAAAAAGAACACTAATAATATAGTTAAACATGAGATTGAATATAATTGAGAAATAAATTATATATAAATTATTTTCTTATTGGTTTATAAATTAAGTGTATATCTACTATTAAAATTTTTCTTTATGGAATAAATATACATTATTCTCATCTATAACACTATATAAAACCACATTTTTTGGTATAAAAAATTTTCATTATTATAAATCACTATATAGCATCAGTTATTAGGTCTCTTCTCAATGAAAATAGGTTTTCTTACCTATTTATTTATTTGTTAACACTACCAATCCCAAATTAATATTAGTACCAAACGGAACTTGTATTTGATACCTTATTGGTGTATGCACCATTTTAATTCCTTATTATTTCATTAATTGGATTCTTTAAAATTATGGAAATTTATTTTAGTTCTCTATTTTATTATTTTAAATAAAAACCAAATTAGATTTAGAGATATTAATCAATGAATTATTTATTTTGTATTTTAATATTTTATTTTAATATAATAATTATTATATATAAGGGTGTATAATTTTTTAAATTTTCATTTTTTCCTATACATTTAATTATCATTATATTTTAACTGTTATATTTTTTTATCACTCTATTATTTTTATTTGATGAATCAACCTGAAAAAATATTTGGATTAAATCATGATTAATTCTTAAATATCATTTAATTTCATATTATTTTATTAAAAAAACTTCATAAATTATTATAATATGATAATTTTTTTTAATATTATATTTTTTTTCTATAAACATTGTTTTCTAAATCTGTATAAGACTATTTTTTTAGGATAAGTGATAATTCATTGGGTGTGTTTTGTTATTTTCTATTTTAATTTAAATATGATGAATAATAATAAGTTTATTTATAGAAAAAAGTGTGTTATTAATTAATTTCTTATTTTAGAAAACTTTTTTTGAAAATTTATTTTTCCACGAAATTTTAATCAAATATGATAAATTATTCATTAAAAACTATTTTCTTTCATAAAACAATCTTATGATCTAGAAAATTTGAAAGTATTACTCTTTATATTTACATGAGAATATGAATCATATATTGAGAAATTTCTGAATGAAACCTTTGTTATTATAGTTTCAAACCCTGACTTCTTTTATAACCCTCTAAAACATTTTGTCTTCCATATTTGAAATCCCTAACTCAAAGCCTTCTAATGTTTCTAGTTTGAGTGGCATCATGGTACCTAGGAATTAAATCTTATTGAATTATTATTCTCAAAGGACAAGCATTCAAATTTTTTATCATTTTATTCATTTTTTTTGAAAATGAGTTAAAATAATTCTATATGAAAGGTAAAAAATACTTAATTTTGAAGAACCATAGGTTCAATATTCTCAAACTGATAAAGATGGAATGATATATATACAGTCTATTCCCATGTTTAATCTTATGGATTAATAATTAGTGATGTTTTCTAAAAATATAAAATTTTATATAGAATATAACGATGAAATGGAAAAATAATGTTCTTCAAATATATTTTTTGTTAAAATTAAAATGATTTTTTAATGTTTTTATGAAATATATATTTCTAAAATATTTTTTTTGAATTTATAGTAGAGATTATATGTTAAATAGAGAAAATTTTATTTGAATTTATTATTAAGTAAGATCTTAATGAGCTAAAAGAGTGGTTAGATTAACGGTTCTTATATTTTTTAGTTGATCAAATATTTAGAAATATGAAAATGAGAATAGAAATGCTATCAAGATTTATAGATGTTGTGAGTAAAAGTGATTTTTTGAGAGAGAAGATGAACTGTTTAACATTTACAAAAGTATTGATTTTTTTCTAATTCCATGTCCTATCCAAAATCAATGATAAAATATAATTTATTGTAGAATTGGAATTTTTAGATTTTTTTAAATTTATTGTTGCTCTAAGTGTATGCATAATTTTTTATTCTCCATTTTCTCAATTAAAATTTACAATAATGTGTTACTTAATATATTTTTATGTCAAAAAAGGGGAAAATGTGTGGGGAGATATGTTAAAATAGGAAAAATTTGAAGAATCAATATGAAAAATATATAGAAATAAATATGTAAAAAAATATAAAATATATATAGGAGAAATTTATTTGTATTTTTTATTTATAAGTTAGTATTTTGGTTGATGTTTATTTATTAATATTCATAAAATTTGAGTTATTATTCATGTTAATGTTAATTTTTTTTCTATAGGTTTTGTGATCATCAAAAATGGGGAGATTGTTTGGAATGGGTTTATCAAACAATTTCTTTATTTTTTTTGATTTTGATGCCTAAAAACACCCATATAAATGTTCCTAATGATGTTTCATTAGGTTTATTTTACGATAATAATATTTTTAATAATTATTTTAATATATAAGTATTTTATTAGTCATTAATCCTTGGTAAGGAAATTCGGTTACTGAAATTGTTAGTATTTTGGATGTGCTTATAAGAATTCTGGAAATAGACTTTTATACCCAAAATTTTACGAAGAAAAAATATTTTGTGTACCATATATTTGGAAATAATGTATTGATCATGAAAAATAATTTTTTAATAAACCCTACATTTTATGAAAAAGTATATGTTTCATCATCCCTACTTTTATAATCATCCATACATTATCAATCATACTTTTGAAGTTTATCGCTATATAAGATAACTCTACGATTGACTTAATCATTTAAAAAGTATTGAATTGTGGATAATTTATGGGATTTCTAAAACTACCTCATTGGAATGAAGTAACCACTTAAATACATTTAAATAGAAATTCAAAGGGTCATATTATATATGTTAAATAATTTTAATTAATAGTAGATTGTATCACATTATTTGATGATTTTAAACATACATATTTGTGATTTTTCATGTCATATTTGTTGAGATATTTTACCCTCATGATAAATATTGAGTGTCTCTTCTTATAATGAAAAATATGTGTGTTAGAATCTAATGGTTTTTTTTCACCTATAGAACTACACTTTAGTGATGTAAATATTTTTATTCTGATTAGTTAGATAAAATTTTATGCTACTATTGCTATATTTTTTTGGTAATATTTTTATAAATTTCAATAAGAACATATCACAAATTCACTTTTGAGACATTCATGTTTTATAATATTCATAGTATATTCTCTATTAATATTAAAAAAATATTTTTTTATGTTGAAGAATTATTCATTGTAATGATTTACAAAACACTGTTTACATCTATCAGTTTCTACTGTAATGATGTACTGAACAAGTATTCATCCAATTAATATTAATCTATTTACTATTTATGTGGTGGATTCTGGTACTCAATCATTTTATAATTCATCCTCTCATATTACCATTTGGATTTCAGGTTGTTGTAAAATAACTATATGGAATTGTAAAATCCATGTTTTAAAGGTCTCAACTGCCAACACTCAGTTATAGAGGTATCTAGATAAGGTGACCTAGTAGTAAAAATCACAAAGCTCAGGGATATAGTGGTCATGGAGTGGACTAGGGTATTCCTATTCCCCAAACCACTATTCCAGTATCTTTTCCGATTTCCTTTAGTGTCATAATTCCCATTACCGTTTTTCTTCCTAGAATTTTTTTATTTATATAAAATTTCTTGACCCTTCTACCCATGTGAGATATATCCTTCTAACAATTAAAATATGATTCACTTTCAATCAAAATTTCTGCATATATCATTTACATTTCATTTTTAGATGTATTAGTCTTAAAGGTTTCATATTTTTTCTTTGTCTCTTAATCATATTTTCGGTTGACCATTAACACATCTTCATAAATCAATAGTTTACCAATTGACACTTTGATAGCTAGGTTGTTGTTATCTCATAACACTATAATGGGAACATATTTCCCTCTCCATCTTTTAGAAAAATATCTATGTAGTCGCTTGAGCTATTCCTTTTGGGAATCAAGATTCCCTAATGATCTCATTGGGTTCACAATATCAGTAAATATGAAGAACATGCAAAAAATCATTTCATTAGTTTTGATCTAAAAGTTATAATACTAAAAAATATATGTGTTATGTTTCATAACCTTATCATTAGTTATTCTATCATGTGAAATAGATAAAGTCTCCAACATTTCATATAGGGTTTTTGCCGAAATATATTCTATTAAAATCTTCATATCCAAAATCACTATAAAGGGGATTTATATTTTATAATTATTATTGTTTGAAATATTTGTACCATCATCCCAATATGTTCTAGCTCTATTAGGGATAACATATTTATTAACAATATAGGTCCAAATTTTGAAACTAACACTCTCTCAATATGAATTTTAATTTATGTTATTAATGGAGCATAATTGTTACCATTGAAAAAGGATGGTATTTTGGTAAAAAACCTTCCTGTCAAGAATCCATTCAAATAATTAAATTTATAAATAATAGAAATATAATATTGTTGAATCTTATCAAAAATTATTGTTGGAAATGTTTTCAAAACATCAGTATCAATGCTCAAAAAAATTGATACAAAATGTTTTTTGTAGTGTGTAACTCAAGAGTTGGATGAATTAATTACCCAATAAAAAATTCTTGTTAAAACATATTAAAATAGATTCCCTTATTTTTTTTAAACCAAACTAGTTGATCAAAATGATAGATCATTATAAAATTCAATCATAAAAATATTTCTCAAAATATTTATTTGGTATTGGTTAAATAATATACAATAATAATTATTCCGTTGAAATAAATTTATTTGATTCAAATATAAAAAAACATTAATTATGGTTAAATATAAAAGTATTTTTTTAGGGTTTAGAAAAATTTTCAACTTTTAATAATATATTCAAAAGAAAACAAAATAAAACATGTAGTGGAAATTTGAATACAATATGTTCAGTCTCAAGATGAAAATTAGTTCTACCACTTGGTTGTCACCCTCCACTATGAAGTTTATATGAATATATAGTTTGATACACATCTTAGGTCAAGTTTTACAACAATATGCATCTGTCCAGACTACATAAGGCCTCTTCCTCTATTATTTGTGCAAGTAGAAAATATAACTGACTGTAAATGACCTCTTCCATAGTTTCCATGGGAGTACATGTGTAAAAATAGTTAAGAAGGTATCCATATAATTTCCAGTTATATCGAGAGAAAATGTGTTGTGAAATAAATAGATCAACACACACACTAATTGTAATTTAAAATACAATAAGAAAAAAAAGCAATTAAAAGTGTAAAGGGATATTTATGCTAGGTTTATTATGCAAGGATGATCATGAATATTTATTATGATTTTCATTTTAGGTTGAGTTGGGAACTCATGAAACTATTATTTGAATGAGTTTCATAGAGAAATTGTTCCTAACTACAGGAAAACACTAGATATGTGATGGGAATAATCATTCTAATTCAGATGTAGTCATGTAAGTTCTTGAAATGATCTACAAATCGCATATCATGTAACATTTTTTAGGTTGTCAATCATTGAAATTGTCATATTTTTGTGAATCACATGGAAAAAATAGTCTTCTTCCCTTTTAATCAGAAACTTACATATGTATCCATGTGAGCATCCATAAATTCTTCATCCACCTACTGCGGGATGACACATTATTTAATGCATTCTCTCAATCAATTAAGAAATAGTCACTAAAATAACAGTTGTAATTAAATTCAATACACAACATATTAGAAAAGTTTAATTTAAATATGATATGTATACAAAACATTGATGCTGATTTATGAAAAATGACTTATAGTTTTGTGATGTGTCTTTGTAATGGTTTGTCTTTGTAGGGTTGTATGATTCTGGTGGTGAGACTTTGGAATGGTGTCACAATGTTGATGGTGGTTTGTACAATTGATGTCGAATTTTATACTAAACAAAAATTCGACACTAGTGGTGTATTAGATGATGGAGATTAATCCTTATAAAAGTGACTTCGTAGATGGTAGGCCAGGGGAGAGATATCTCAAAATTCTGAAAAATTCAGTTATGATTGTATGGCATCTTAGTGAGGAGACATTTCATTCATTTCTGAATTTCTGATTCATCATTTTGACACACCTGATAATGAGTTAAAGATGATGGTAAGACATTTCTGGTGGCATATCAAAATTTAGGACCTCAAATTATAATATGCTTTTAAATAAAATTAATCTCATTTATATTATAAAACTCATGATTTTGTTATCATGAAAACAATATGGTCAACAAACTCCACTATTTTTAATTTACTTCACTTTCATTATTCTTCAATGAAATTTCATATTGATGCAATGATCCAATAATCTTATCCATAGTATATTTAGAGAAATCTGAGATTTAAAAATAAATGAATTATTGGAATTCCATTTCATAAGTAGTTCTCTAAGTATTATTTCGATCAATACATTATTAATCTTGGTCATTCCAAAATTATCCATCTTATTCAATATCACTACTAGAAAATGGACTTATCCCCACGATTTTCCCCAATACCATGGGGATAGGTTCCCCAATACCCACAGTTTCTGAAAACCGTGGGCATAGGTCAATTTTCAAGACCTATACCCACAGTTTTCCAAAACCGTGGGTATGGGGCGGGGGTCTATCCTCACGGTTTTCCAAAACCATGGGGATAGGTCCTAAAAAGTCACCTATACCGATGGTTTTGTAAAACCTTGGGTATAGGGGTACCTATCCCCATGGTTTCCCACAAAACCATGGGGATAGGTACGGGCTAAAATATCTATACCCACGGTTATGAAAAACCGTGGGTACAGGTATCCTGTGTGTGCGCGGGGAAAAAAATTTCCCTCCGGAAGGAACATTTTTTGGCGGGAGTCCTATACCCACGATTCTTCCCTCTATACCCATAGTTTATATAACTATATTTAACTACATATAAATATAATTACACATAGGTGATGTTAGTTTAGTGGTTAGATGCCGTGTTTGTAGCGAAGAGGTTATGGGATCGAAACCCGCCGCCTGCATTATCTTAGGATTTATACCCACGGTTTTGAAACCCTGGGTAAAAGCCTTTGACACTGTGGAAATTGGGTATGTTTCGTTGACACGGTGGAAGAACACATATACCCACGGTTTTGGAAAACCATGGGTATAGGCTGGGGACCTATACCGACGCTATTCTAGTCCACGGTTCCCAAAACCGTGGGTATAGGCCTTTTTTCAGTAGTGTATCACTATAAATATATTATATATCTCATTAATACAATCATATTCAAATATCATCAACACTTAATATTGTTTCCTATGTATACCTATCATGGTTCATTATTATTTATTTGTTCTTAGATGAATTAATTTTAAGGTTCAATTAATGTCAAGAGATGTTTTAAAGCAAAAAATTGTTATTTTCATATTATAGTAATTGGTGGAGGGTTTAATTTAACTATTATAAACACAATGAAAAAAATTAAACATAAATTCCAAATTAAAATTATTAATAATGAATAATTATTGAAATTTATTGAAATATAGTTGATAAATTTTATTTTAGTTTATAATTATAATATAAAATTATTTAAATTCCCAAATGATTCATTCAAATTTATTATGTATAATAATTTTTGTAAAATGATTAAATTTAGAAAATAAAATATAGGAAAAACATTTATTGTAAATTATATATACTAAGGCTTTATGAGAGCCACTATATCACATCCCATAAACTCAAGAGGTCTATATTATAAATCCCTTAAAATTGGTAGTGATAAAGAAACCCACCCCTCGCAGATGTGTATTGTGATCACCCACTTAAGCTCAAATGGTATCTATGGAACTGATCCCACACCTTTATTGTGTGATACCTTTTGGTAAAATGGTTTTCATTAAAGATATGTCTTATCAAGAAAAATCCACTAGAAATATTTTTAGAAAAATATTTAGAGGGAATATTAAAATGGAGGATGAAATATTTTAGAGGATAGTTTAGAGACATGAGAAATGTGTATCATTGGAATTATATTTGAGGGGATTTAGACTTCAATAAATTCTATATCGATTCAGATCCAAAGAGTTATTGGAAAGAAATCTGTTAGGTTATGTGATGATTAAAATTTTCTATGTATTGTTTTTGGATATTGTATGGATTATTTTCTAAACCAGACACTATTACAACATGCGATTATAAGGCCCAATGTTCCTAGAATAAATATTATAAATGGATTAAATATATTAAATAGAACACAAGAACATTTTTTCTAAAAATTTGTAAGAACATCTAAACATGTTCTCGGATCACAATTCCTAGGGAACTACTGAGTTCAGGACATGGGGTTTACCCTAGGTGAAACAAAACTCTTGTATATGCATAGAGGTATTGAAAAAGTCCTTATGGGAAATAAATTAATAAAATAGTAAAAGAAATTATTTATTTTTATTTCATTGACACAAAAACTCTGGAGTTTGTAATATATTGTTGTTAATAAATTATAGTGTTAGTCACATTGCCATGGAGCTATTGTATAACCATTCGATAAATCTTTCAAGGATCTCTCTCAGACGAATGGTAGTGGGATCAAATATTAGTTATCAAAAGGAAATGATATTTGGGATCTCTCTTATGATAATGATGCATACTCATTTTCATTAGTTATCGATCTATATCAATGTATGATTTTTTAAATATTTTTTGTTTCCCCATTCCTAATTCATATAATGAATGGAAATCAATAAACTAAAAGATTGATCCTTGGTCTAGACAACTTGTGGGATGTGTTTTTTTGTATGGATTTACTAGGATATATTTTTTTTTTATTTATTCTTTGATTGTCATTGTAATGTAGATAGATTTAGGGACACATGTATAAAGGATGAAGTTCATTCATCATGTCTGTGGTTGTGAATTTCTCCCCATTTTATTCTCCCTTCATTGGAATTCTTCGTTTGGTCCATTATTTGACTTTTACTAAAATATAGATCTTTTCACACCTATTTCTTAGTTAAATGGTATGATATCATAGATCTATGTTTAGAAAAAAATGATGGTGGTTCGACAATAGAATCCAGAGTGGATCATACACTTTTGGATAACCGATTTAGTGTTCTTTGGGGTGCAATTGTGAACAATGTACATATCTAGTTTCCCAAAAAATTCAGGGTTTGAATCTTGGTTTTCTATGTTGGAAAGGTTCAAGTGACAATGTCTATCGATTCTGGAGAAAGGTGAGGCTAGAATCGTGGCTAGCAGAGTGGTGCAATGATGTAGAAACTAGATCTAGAAATCTGGAAAATTCTTTACTACACAGTGTGTAACATAGTGCCACATGCCATGTAGGCTCCTCTCAATGGAAGATAGGGTTTTGATGAGGATATTAGTATCACACGATGTGTGATCATGTAAGATGATGGATGCTCATATCGCACGGTCTTTTCTCCTATTACAAGGTGTGTGGTCCCCTTTCATGAACTCGGAGTGTATCTTAGAGGCTACAAAGACATGGGTTAGAGAACACGGGCACAAGAACACCATATAATTACACACAAACACAAACAAATATATTCCAAGAATACATGGGTAATGTCATGTTATAGGATATGGGGTGAGGTAGACATGTAGCAGCACACCATGCACTTTCACACAGACGCATACATGGTCTACAAGACATGGTACTTGTCACGAACCAGTCCGAGTCGATCTGGAACCGGTCACCCAGGCTAGCCCGCAACAACTCCTGAGAGGCGTTACCAATCCTCTAGGGATGGTGAAAAGCACCAAGGGAATCAATATAGTACACAAGGGAACGATTTCTCCCATATATGAAAAATAAAACAAACAGCGGAAAGAAATGGATAGTCCAAAATACATTTATATAAAAATTGAACTGAACATTATTTGTACAAGAAAATGAAAGTAAAACTAAGCCAACAAATCAACTGACGAGACCTTATTTCCAACTAACTCCATGTGACCCCACTGGTCACTCCCCAACAAAATGATCACACATCACCAACGGCGATTGAACTCAAGCTGAAGCCTGCACAAGGGTTAAAAATAGAAGATGACTATAGGTGTGAGTATTCAAACTCAGTAGGTTATCCTGGTATTCTATTCCCAATGAACATCCTTTAAAATAATAGAAACATCAATTTATAGTTTTAAATAAAAGATATAAAATTATATTTTTCAAATGAGGTTCCATGGTATAATAATTATCAGAAAAAAACATGCATGTTTAATAAACAACAATGCAAGTAATAAATTTTCAAAGTGGTGAAACATCAAAATGAAAATAGTTTTCAAGAGGGATGCTTCAAAGAATGTAAAATTTTAAATAAATAACACACAATACTTAATTTTCCAACCAATCACGCCTTATGATGATGGTGAGTACAAAATAGCCAATGAGCACTAGTCACGGGAACACCCCTAGTACCCGTTAGTTGTGAGCTTCAGGTACCTCGTATCTCGGTGAAAGTAACCACAATAAATATACATTCTCATGCACACAAGACATTATTAGGGAGCACACCCATAACCTAGTGTTCCCCCAACATCACCATCATCATAGTTTAGTTAGTGTTTCCATCGTCATACTTGCTACGTGAAACAGGGGCCAAACCCCACATGATCACTAGCATACTAGTACACGTCTGCCCACCTAGATACCCAAGATTCCCTTTAGTGCTCAATCAAGTTACACATATTATCAAATACACATTTCACATAAAAATTCTATTCCAAAACCATAAACACACAAACAGCCCCCAAACGTTCTTCACATTTATTTTACGAATCAACAAACCACAAAATATTTTCGTAAAACAATTTCAATGAGTGTATTGAGGCTTTGCACATAAAACTCATTCAAAAACACTATTTCAATTAAAAAACACATAAAAACCATACCAGACCATATTTTTATGCCCTAAAAACATTTTATAAAATCATTTCATGGACTATAATACAATCCCCATTGACACATCTTGGTATATACAAGTGAAGCACTAATTCTTCATTTTCTAGGAAAGGCCAAATGAGACTTTAAACATTTTCTCAAAACTAACATTTGACAATGTTATGAATTTTAATATTACTAAGGAGGTGTGTACACACTATTTAACTTATAAAAACACATTCATAAATCCCTTAAAACACTCAGGTGACATATTCAAAACACAACCATTTTTATAAGAATGTGAAACGAGCCATTTTCTAGCAACTCGGGCCAAAACATGTTGTAAATTAAAAAAGCATTTGATTGTAAAAGAAAATCAAAATTTTAAATCCATAAAAGATCCAAAAATAAATTTCATAAATTCTTCCAGTATATTTATAAATCCAAACAAATTATTTTAAATTACCGTAGACACATAAAAGCCAATAGGGGGATTTATCGAACAGATGGTATGCACTCTTTAAAAAAACAACTTGTGTTAAGCACTTAAAAATGGATTATACACCATTTTCATACCATAATGTTATTCAATCTACTTAGAAATATTCAAAATACCATAAACCAAGTGAAAAAGTTCATGGAATAATTTATCAAATAAGTGGAGTGGACATTTATAATAAAACAACTATATTTTTAACAAAATAAGTCACAAAACATAATTTGCACACGAAACCTTTAGAACAAAAGTTTCACAGCTGAAAATATCATATATATAATTTTAGAAAATAATTAAAATGATGAAACTAAAATCATATAGGTTTGTGCAAGTTATATCCTACCTCAAATCCTTGACATAATGAAAACGCACACCCGAAATCACCTGTCGCGGGTTAATAAACCCGAAAACTATGAAGAACAGACCTAAATGAATATAAAATCCATCAAAAATCATGGGATAAAAGATACCTAGGTCTATCATGACTATGGGAGATTATGAAACCAAGAAATAATGAAAGGAGGAGGAAGAGGGAGGATAAAGGAGAAGGAGTCTCACTGTTTCCACCAGAAACACTTCGTATTACATTAGATCTGCAACCCTAAAAAAGGGAATGGGATGAAACTTCTTGGAGAGGTTCCTAGGGTATGGAAAACAATATATAGAAGATTTGTGGGAAAAATATCCTGAATTTAATGAGTTCTGTATAAAATGATTTACCTTATCAATTCTGAGTGATTTGAGGTATCCTCAGAACATTCACCCTAATACGTGACCCATATGAGCACCAAAGAGGGTAAATCGATTTTGGGGGTGAAGATAGGGTTATTGGATTCGATGGGTAGGTGGAATTACCAAAAAATTTTAAATATTTAATTAGATATAAAATAATAATATTTTTTAAACAGGAAATGGGCCCATGGGCTAGCCCAATACCTAAATAAGTAACCCAATTTCACCATGATTATGAATTTATATGGGATAAAAAAATGTTATAAAAGTTTTAAAGTATCAGTAGATTCCATGTGGGAAGTGTAATGGGTGAAAAAGGTTCAAAAACAAATGAGTTATAAAAGAAACAAATTCTGTTTTTAAAACTGGAAATGGGCTCACGGTTGGCCCAAATCATGAAGTAACCACTCATTCTTCAAAAAATCTTAAACAAGTAACGGGGATCCAAAATTAGGGTGGTTAGACATATATGAAAATTAAAAACTCAATATTCATCTCACCAAGTACCCATGAAAAGGATTGGGATTTCCAATGGACCGGATCAATAAAAATTCAAAAAAACCGGGAGTGATAATTTTCCCACCATTAAAGCTTTCCGCCCCCAGAAAGCCATAACACATTCCTGCTGAAAAAAATCAAAACCTAAGAATTACCTATAAACATGATCCAGAATATCAATAAAATTAAATATCATCAACCATAAATGGATTTTAATCCTCTAGCTCAAAAAAACGCACTACTCACAACCACTTCCGGAAAATCATTGTAAAAATCAAGCCACCACCTCCACAACCAAGTCAATAACCCGATTCTTTGGCCTTCTCCCAATGAATCCAACCATCACCCAAACCAAAGAGCATTCACAAAAAAAAATATTACTGGGGATTCCAGAATTTGATCCCCACCATTATGAAACAACTAGAACTATAAAAGTGCTTAGGATGAAAATCTATGAGACCCATGGTGGGTCTCCCCACCATTAGAAACCAACTAGCAATGAACATACAAGTATTCAATATGAGCTAGAATAGGTCCTCACTCACACAATCCCAAACAAACACTCCTAAAAAACCAAAAATACCAAGTTATTAGGGTTACAACATGAATATATAGACCACCCACTCCCGAACAGAGGGGACAAGAACATGGCCAACACATTCAACATAGATCTGGACCCCACCACTCAGGGGATGAGAGGGAAGGGGAACCAATAATTTGGCCACTGAAACCACAAAAGAAACAATGAAACAACCCAAAACACTCCACCTAAAAATAGGTAATTCTAGGAATGCACATTATTTTCAAAGTCGGTCCACACAGGGACATTGATTGAAAACCCACATCCATGAAGGCATAACCATAGACACTGTGTGAGGGGTAAGTCCACCATGCTTGTTGCGACAAAGGGAAATTCAAAAAAAATGAGGAACCTAAACATTGACATAGAAACTAACTTACCAAAACATAGGAGTCAGGATCCTAATTGAGCACTCCACACCTCTGTCGATTTACTGACTGCGTGAATAGCTTCACTCTGAGGCCTATGGCTAGAGCCCTGATTCTTGAAGCATCTACTGCACCACAGTCAGGTGTTTAGGATGACACTACTAAAAAAACTCACTTGCTCACTAAAAAGAACATTCATCTAAATAGGAACTCATATACACATATCAAAATTCTATCTCACTCCAAATGAGGGGCAGAATGGACAACAAATATGGTGAAACACATCAACATCACGGAACACAACTCATATGCCCAATAGAATTATCACGACCTAGAAGCACTTTTAATCGATCCCAAAAAACTCTCAATTCCAACAAATAGGTTGAGGCATCATCCAAATAGGTGGATTTCACATTTGAAACGAATACTTAGGTTGATCAGCAGGAAATATTTCCAACAGAAAAATATACATGGCCACATCACAACATCAAACACATCTTTAAGAACACAATGAACATTACACAAAAACCAAGCCACCAAAAAGATCTCATCTCAAGATACATAAAGAGTGAGACTTCTATATCACAAGGATGGATACTGAATAAAAAACTATTCTAAGACATAGAAAAATCAAGCCACATAACCATTGGTTTTAAAAAAGGCCACAATTTTTCAGCTCAAAACACTTTTTAAAAACAAACTAACTTAGTGGGTTTCCACATTCACCAATGGTGTTTCATCAGGTGTCACCCATATGCACATTTCCATGACACCCCAGGAAACCAAACACCATGCCATATAGGCCATCCTTCCAGATATAAATAAAACCATGCATGTGAGCTCCCATGAAAACACCAAAGGCTAAAACAGAACAACATCATTCCAAAAAAAAAATTACCATTAAAAGGAACACCAACCACCAAGTCAAAAACCATTTTCATATTTCACAAAAAAAACCACAAGTTATTAAAAACGATTTTCATAAAAACCTACCCCTTTTAATTTTTAACAACTTTTAAAATAACCAAGGCACTCCAACAACCCCTTCCCATTTTTTAAAATTCAGAAAGGTATATTTTCATAATCTGAGGTCTATTGAGACCAATACCATTTATAGGTAAACACCAATCGATCAAAACCAATTTCCAAAACTAAATTATCCAATTCAAAAAAAAATTACCATACCAAAATACCCCATTTAAAACAATGATCCAAAATCACATTAAAATAATTCACAATTTCAAAACATTTTATTCCAAAAAACCACAAGTTTAGATTATGGATAATCCAATCCTGTTAAATCATTTCAACTTCCCTCCATTTTTTTCACAAAACAAAACCTTCCAAAACAATTCATTTATTTAATTTTTGAAAACCCCCTTTTTCAATTTTAAAAATATATTACTTACTTTAAAACCCTTTTCCACAATTCTCACATAAGGATTTTTTTTAAAAAAAATTAGAATTCAAGAAAGGTTCAA
This sequence comes from Viscum album, assembly GCA_963277665.1. Classification (NCBI taxonomy): domain Eukaryota; kingdom Viridiplantae; phylum Streptophyta; class Magnoliopsida; order Santalales; family Viscaceae; genus Viscum; species Viscum album. The sequence continues at coordinate 616,816,491 of OY728128.1, forward strand.
GAGACCCAAAAAAGGGAACTAGTGTCGGTGGGTGACTTGACCATATGGTTGGCGGCCATATGACAAACACAACACCAACACCGAGAGACTTATTAAGACCATTCCCCAGCTCCAACTAGATTACCAGGCCCTACGAGCTCACAGAGTCCATTAGTCAGACTCCCCTTGTCATATCCCAACACCAAACAATCAACAAAAACAAAGGAAACTAATAAATCTGGACTTCCCATGGAAACCCGAGGATTAGAACGAGAAAGAGTTTGTGAATTTATTCTTACACCTACCCTTACTGTCCCAAAAATACAAATACATCAACCTTTAAATCCCCAAAATAACAAGGGCTCTCTAAAAAGAATGGTCTACTAAGAGTCGACCTCTGATGAAATTTTGTCACAAACCGGTCTTAGTCGACCCTGAACCGGTCACCCAGGCCATCCCGCATCAAGTCCCGAGAGGCATTCCCGATCCTCCTGGGATGTTGAAAAGAACCAAGGGAATAAATAGAGTACACAAGGGAACAATTTTCCCATATATGAAAAATCAAACAAACATCAGAAAGAAATGGATAACCAAAAATACATTTATATAAAAATTGAACTGAACATTATTTGTACAATAAAGTGAAAGTACAACTAAGCCAACAACTCAATTGAACAAACCTGATATCCAACAAACTCCATGTGGCCCTGCTGGTCACTACCCAACAAAATGATCACAAATCACTCAAGGTGATCAAACTCAAGCTGAAACCTGCACAAGGGCTGAAAACAGAAGAAGACTATAGGCGTGAGTATTAAAACTCATTAGGGTAGCCTGATATTCTATTCCCAATGCACATCCTTTAGAATAAACGAAACACTAATTTATAGTTTTATATAAAATATATAAAAGTATGTTTTTCAAATAAGGTCCAATGCAATAATAATAATCAGACAAAAACATGCATGTTTAATAAACAACAATGCAACTAACAATTTATCAAATATGTGCAACTTCAAAATGAAAATAGTTTTCAAGAGGGATGCTTAAAAGAATGTAAACTTTTAAATAAATAAAACACACTACTGGATTTACAAACCAAACACACTGTATGCCGATTGTGAGTACAAAGTATCCAATAAGCACTAGTCAAGGGAACACCCCTAGGTACTAGTTAGTTGTGAGCCCCAGTTACCTCGTATCTCGGTGAAAGTAAACATAATAAATATCCATTCTGGTGCACACAACCCAATAATATAGAAAATAATCATAACCTAGTTTTCCCCCAACATTATCATCATCATAGTTTATTTAGGGGTTTCATCATAAAACATTCTACATGAAACAGGGGCCAAAACCCACAGGATCACTCGCATACTAGTACACGTCCGTCCACCTAGATACCCGAGATTCCATTTAGTGCTCAATAAAGTTACACATATTATAAAATAAACATTTAAAATTGAAATTCCATTCCCAAACCATAAACACACAAGCATCCCACAAAATTTCTTCACATTTCTTTCATGAATGAACAAACGACTAAATATTTTTGTAAAACAATTTCAAAGAGTGTATTGAGGCTTTGCACATATAACTCATTCAAAAACACTATTTCAATTTTAAAAACACATCAAAACCATACCAAAGCGTATTTGGGAGACCTAAAACATTTTATAAAATCTTTTCATGGAACATAATAAAATCCCCATTGACACAACATGGTATATACAAGTAAAACAGTCATTCTTCATTTTTAGGAAAAGCCAAACGGGCCTTTAAACATTTTCTCAAAACTAACATTTGACAATGTTATGAATTTCAATATTATTAAGGAGGTGTGTACACACCACTTAAAGAATAAAACTACATTCATAAATCCCTTAAAACACTCAGGTGACATATTCAAAACACAACCATTTTTATAAGAATGTGAAATATGCCATTTTCTGACAACTCGGGCCAAAACATGTTGTAAACAAAAAAACCATTTGTTTGTAAAAGAAAATTCAAATTTGAAATCCATTAAGTATCCCAAATTTTTTTTCTTACACGCTTCAAATATATTTATAAATCCAAACAAATTATTTTAAATTGTAGTAGACACATAAAATACAACTGGGTAATTTACCGAACACATGACATGCACTCTTTAAAAAAAACTTGTGTTAAGCACTTAAAAAGGGATTATACACCATTTTCATGACATAAATTTATTAAAGATATTGAGACATATTCAAAATACCATAAACCAAGTGTGAAAGCTCATATAATAATTTATCAAATAAGAGGAGTACACATTTATACCAAAACAACTATATTTTTAACAAAATAAGTCACAAAACATAATTTTCACACGAAAACATTAGAAACAAAGTTTCAAAGAATCACATATCATATAAATAAGGTTATAAAAGAATTAAAATGAAGAATCTTAAATGATAAAGGTTTTTTCACGGGATATTGTACCTCAAATCCTCGGCGTAATGGAAACGCACACCCGAAATCACCCGTCGCGGGTTTATAAACCCTAAAAATATGAATACCAGACCTAAATAAATATAAACTCCATAAAAACCATGGGATAACAGAACCATAAGTCGATCATGACTAGGATAGATTATAAAACCAAGAAATAATGGACGGAGGAAGAAGAGGGAGGATAAAGGAGATGAAATCTCACTGTTTCCACGAGAAACAATTCGTATTCCATTAGATCTGCAACCCTATAGAAACGGGAATGAGATGAAACTTCTTGGAGAGTCTCCTATGGTCTAGAATAACTAGGTAAATAAGATTTGTTGGAAAAAGTTTACAAATTTAATGATTTATTTTTAAAACTATATACCTTATCAATTCTGGGCGATTTGAGGTATTCTCAGAACATTCTCCCTAATCCGCATCCCATATGAGAACAAAAGAGGGTAAATATATTTTTGGGGTGAATATAGGGTTATTTTATTATAGGAGAGGTGTAATCACCGAAAAATATTAAATATTTAATTAGATATCAAATAATAAAATTATTTTTTTTAAACTGGAAATGAGCCCATGGGCTGGCCCAATGCCTAAAAAAGTAACCCAATTTCACCATGATTATGAATTTATATTGGGTCCAAAAAGGTTATGAAAGTTTTAAATTGTCATTAAATTCCAAGTGACAAGTTAAATGGGTGAAAATGGTTGAAAAATAGATTTATAAAAGAAACAGATTTGGTTTTTAAAACTGGAAATGGGATCACGGTTGGCCCAAATCATGTAGTAACCACTCTTTCTTAAAAAAATCATAAACAAGAAATGGGGATCCCAAATTAGGGTGGTTATACATATATAAAACATTAAAAATCAATATTAATCTCACAAAATACCCTTGAAAAGGATTGGGATTTCCAATGGACCGGATTAATACAAAGACAAAAAAACTGGGTGTGACAGTCCATTTACCTGGACAGGACCTGAAGTCCAATTGACACACTGTGTAAACATACTACACGTAGTATACTCCTTAAATATTTTTATGGAGAATTTTTCCTATTTATCTTGGACAAGATTCATTAATTTTCATTCCCTATATCAATTCCCTATGGGTTATTATGGAATCAACTCCCACACATAGGAAGACAACCACTTTTTCATGACTTATTAGATTGAGCTATTAGAATCCCTCTATGGGGTCCAAATTGATATCCTCTATTCATCTTTGTCCACTAGGTGGAGTCCTTGGTATCATAATGGGGAAAACTATATGACCTCCATTCCTTAACTTAGCATGTTAGTACAGATTTATTTTTCGGTATACATCAAGACCTTGGGTGTGATACTCATATATGTATCATATTTTTTTAGACTTTCATCATGTACTTATAATGATATGAACCGATGAGCTTTCCCTCTCTAACGGATTCCATAAGTTTTATTAAAATCAGGGGTGTGTCTTATCAGACAAGTGCTTTGTAGAAACTTTGAATAACAATACAAGAATTCCATTCCATTTGGGACTTTACCTATAGACATTGTGACTTTGTTGAGTATACCTAGATATTTTAATTATATGTACCATTGAAAAATACCTATGTAGGGAATATTTTATTATTTTTTTGTATGCATTATGATTTTAGGGTCCCTTAATTTTTATTTTTATACTCACACATGCATGGTTTTTTTCCAAAATGTTTCATGTCATGTGCAGACAATTGACCTTTTGGAAGAGTCTGAGATGGTATGAGATCAGATTGTGCTTAGTTAGACCAGACAGAATGAGGTGTGTTCATGTGGTATAATGATAGTAGTCCCCAATATTACATTTTCGGCTTAAATGTTTGTTGGAATCATTGTGGTGGGATTGTATTTGGACTTAATTACATTCATTAACTTCCCGTCATACTCCTTTTTATGATATTTATATGTATGCATGTATTTTTTTCAATAGTTTTTACATTTCATCATTATATGGGATTTGAGATGTGTGTGTTTGAAAATGTACTTATGGTATGGCCTCCCATGTTAGTGATATTCTTACTTTGCATTAATTTAAATCACTCTACCTATTGGAGGTAGGATAAGGGAGTCAATACATGGGACCCTTTCAGACTGTTCGTGAAAGGGTGGTATTAGAGCAGTTCGTTTCACATTTGGATTGATGTATTTGATATTAGTTTGGGTAATTGTGTTAAGTGTTTATAGTATGGATTTCATTCCAAGGACACCAGTATTGGTAGGTGGTTGATGTATCCATACACTAGGACTCCAATCACCTTTATTTTTACTAGATACATGATAACCCTGGTTGTCTAGAAAATAATGGTTCGTGAATCAAATTGGAATGATTTATGGTTTCCACATCTTTATTAAATCATCTTTCAAGATATACTAATTGATCATGGTATATATTTTTTACATCAAGATATATATGTGATTTCTGCCATATAAGTTTTAAAATTAGGATCATGAGGATGATTCCATTAGTGATGAGGAGTTGTGTAACATCCCACCCCTACTCATTGGATTGAGAAGGATGAGGGAAATTACTTTTCCATAATTGAAATCCCCATGATGAAAAATGCTGGTAATAAATTCCAAGGGCTTCATTAATAGTTGGAGGATGATTTTCTAATTCAAAATAAAAAACCAAGAAAAAATTCCATAAGCAATTAAAACACTACATGATGAATGATATAAATGAATGAAAACTCAAAGTAATACCACTTATTTCAAAGAAAAATCCCAAAAGAGTAACATAGTAGAAGACTAAAAAATTTCAAGGTAAATAGGATAATACATAACCAAAAAGACACAAACACTCTAAATAAAACTCCTAATCAACGATATCACTATGCTCCAACTCAAAACAACTACCCAAGTGTCACTAAGCACAATAACAAAAATGTCATACTTTAACTTTTCCCTTGACTCAGTAAATGATATTTACTAGATCACTAATGTCTTGATGAATTGGAGAGAAAATAAATCTAGTAGGATTTTCCAAAATGAATTCCCTACTAAGGATTGTAGGATAGAAGAAGTGAGCACATTTATATAAACCCCGTTATATAAAAACAATTTAAAATACTTCAAAAATATATCCCAATGAAAAAAAAATTCCGACCAAATAAATATTCTAAAACAATTCAATTTCTAAGGAAAATACCAATTATATCCTTCTAACCATTTCATTAATTTAAATGAAATTACCCATTCCCTATCACAAAGACACACATTCATACACACACCCACACAAATTTTTTTGGAAATGTTATGGTGGATGTTTTCATTTATAACCCGTAACCATGGATGGTGGTACTTCACAACTTATATCCATCCATTCCACACACAATATTATCCATTAAATCCTTATAAAATTCCAATAAAAACATTTCCACACAATTCAATCAATTTAACAAACAATAATTTTTTTTAAAACCATAACCACAAGAAATTCAACAATACCACTCTTCTATTATAACCCATTGTTCAAAAAAACTGTTTCCATAAAACTTATATTTTTTTTTCAAACATTCAAACCAAATAACCTTTTTAATATAATTACTTTAAAATCATGTTACCAAATTTATATTTTTCCAAAACAACCATTTTTTCATAGTACAACAAACCATCAAAAAATATGGCTTCCCGCAATCATTGCCCTAAAATTTCATAATCAATTTCAACAAAAAACTAATTTGAAATCAATTATTCTAGTTCAAAAGAGATGACTTGGGAGTGAAGCCACCTTTCTTAAAAAAGATGGTGACGATGGAAAACGACATGAAAACAACCATGAAAATAAGTCGAATCTTTTAACAATAGAATTATATCTCCTCCCCTAACATAAAAAAAATCCATATATCATCATATTTTTCATCAAATACAATAGATATATCCATAATTAAAGTAGATATTAGAATCCAATAGAGAAAGAAAGAGATGTTTATCTAAGGAATACAAAGGAAAACACTATGAATGATGACTTTCTCGAAGAAATTGGCTTCAATGCACCAAGGGAAATGTTCATATCGCCTCTAGATCGATGAGAGAATCCTACATATCCATTAAGATGAAATATATCATGTTAGTGTAAGTTTGGGGGAAAATGTGTGGTTAATACATAATACTAATCTAGTTCCGAATTTTGTGGACCTTGTTTTTAATCCTTAGATGGGTATTCACACGGTTAGAAAAATCATTTTCTAACCATGAAAAAATACTTTTTCAAGAAGGAACCTCATATGGTTGGATCACATGGTTTACAAAATATTAAAAAACCATGAAAATTCCCAATATACCATGATGCACCATTTCTCCATGGAGGCAACACAGTTTGGAGAAAACATTTATCTTCTCCTTAGCCTCTATCTCATTGTGAATTATTTTTTGAATGTTTTGAATGGTTTCTAAATAACATGAAGTAACCGTGAAACCATAGAAGAGCCCCCAAAACACTCAAAACCAATTCCAAACTCTCAAAAAAATCACCCAAACACTTTAAATACATAAAAATCATATTTCATGGGTACAATACATGAATCTGGGAGTGATTTATTTTACCCCGATTGACATTTCAGTCCTCATAAAGTAGAAAATCATCACTGTACCAAAATAGTTCATTCCAATTCTCGGTCATATCATTCTCTCGTTCCTATGTATCTTTATTAATCTAAAAATTCTTCAAAAAACCCCACACTTGACGAATGTTTTTTCTCGCAAAACCTTTTATTCCCTATCTATATTCCAATCTAGAAAGCACACCAATGAAGTATCAATCTCTAGGTCAATTTTACCTCATCGAATCAGAAGTTTAGGATCAGACTCATTTTTTTAAACTGAGATACATGGAACCAATTATACACATTAGTAAACTGTGGTGGAAATTCCATATGATATTTCACCTCACCAACCCATAAAATTATCTCAAAAAAGACTATGTATTTATGAGATAAATTTCTATGTTTCTGAAAAATAATATTTCAAAGATATGGATAGATCAAAAATAACACAGATTCAGTCATCTCAAATGAAAACACTCATCAATGATGATCTGGATAAGATTTTTGATGACTCCAATCTATTTCCTTCCATTTTTTGATCAACTGAATCTTCTCCAATTTTTATAGGCAAGACTCAATCCAACTAGTAATGTCTCACATGTTTCCACCTTACAAAGTGGAGAAAGACAAGGACACCCTTATAATGAATCAAAATGTTCCTTATGTATCAAGGCCTGATAAATTATGTTATATGAGAACTACACTAATGGAAAATTCTCTTCCTATGATTCACAATAATCCATTACACAATACTGATACATGTATTTCAATGTTTGTATCATCCTTCCATATTTCATATCCATCCCATGATGATATTCCATTATCATAGTTCATAGTTTACAAATGGAAATCTATAAGGATTTACAGAAATGAGATGTAAAACTCATATCTCTATCTGATATATTAGACATCATAATGCCACTCCACATTACCACTTATGATATATATATATTTTTATTAGTTCCAAAACCATATGAGATTCTCAAATATAAATGAAATGAGCCAAATATGTGAGCTTATCCAATATTACTCATATAGAATTGTGTTTCAGAATCATTCTTGGGATACCTATTACTAGATCCATATCTATCTACTCAGATTTACAAACTAAAATTGGTAATGATTGTAACATAAATTTTGGTCACTGATGATCTCCCTAACCAGCTGACAAGTCACACATTTTGAAACAAACTCACCCACCATTCTTTTCATACCATCCCACCAAACTGTTCTTTAAACACCTTATACATCATATGTATTCCAAAATTAATTTCACAAATAGAATGGTGGAAAGAATTAAGACGTTGTTGTTGAAAATCCATAGGTATGGATATCTTACTTCTAAACCACAAAACAAAATTCGTATTCATCTTCTATCCATCAATGGTCTCACCACCATTGATTTTTGACCTAAAAGCCACAAATTTTTCATCAGATTCCTATGCCTCATTAACTATTTCAACAAAATTATGATCAAACAAAACTGGAAATAAGTTCAGACCTTCAACTTAGTCTTTACATTCTATGTGAATATTGGAGAGGTCCGACAAAAATTACCACTCATATTAAGTGTATTTTTCTAACTAAGCCTACAAATTAATTCTTAATGCTTATCCCACTGTATTTTAATTTCTCGGTGCATAATTCAGGTCAAATTAAATCATTTATAGATACTACATCCATTTTATATTTCTTAGGTTCTACCCCATTTACGAGAAAATATTTTTCAAGATCCTATGATCTGTAAACATTGTAAATTTCTCACTAAAGGGGTAATAATGACATGTATTCAATGATTGTAGCATGAAAACTAACTCTAAATCATTTTTTGGGTAGTTGATGTCATGAATCCTTAACTATATTGACCAATAAGCAACAACATGGTATCCTTTCATTAGAACACATCCCAAACCTAATCCCAAAGCATCTAAATACACCATGTACCCTTGTCCTGATTTTGAAAAAATCATGATTGGTGATGATATATGGATAATCATAATCTCTTAAAAAGACATCTAAAATTTATTTTTCTATTGGAATTGGTCATTATTACTTATAAAAGTTTTCATTTCTTAAGATAGTCAAGAAAAATACTCAACAATTCATCGATGATAACTAGATAGACCAAAGAAACTCTATATCTTGAAGACATTCTTTGGAAGGTTCTATGAGGTGATAACCATTATCATTTTTGGATCCGTATAAAAAACTCTTTCAAAACATACATGGCCTAGAATGTGCACTTCCTGTATTCAAAAAATAGAGTTTGATAATTTGGCATACATAAAATGATCCCTCAAGATTCTAAAAACTATCACCATGTGTTTCACATGATCATCCCTTGTCCATAAATACACGAATATGTCACCGAAAAACACCACTAAAAAAGAATCCTGATATCACTGAAATATCTGATTCATCAATTCAATAAATTCTTTTGGCACATTTATAAGACTAAAATGCCTTACCAAATATTCATAATGTCAATATCTACTAATAAAATATTTCATTTAAATATCCTCTTTCCAAACTCGTAATTGGTGATATGATGACCATAAATTTTTTTGGAGAACCACTGGGCTCCCCTAAATTGATCGAATAGGCCATCAATTCATTGAAGTGGATATAAATTATTTTTGTTAACTTGGTTAAGATTACAATAATCCACACATATCCAAAAATTTCTACCTGGATTTTTGAAAAACAAGACTAGAGATGCCCATGAATACATGATTAGCCGAATAAACACTATTCTTATAGATATTTAAAATGAAATTTCAGATCCTTTAATTCTTTTGGTTCCATTCTATATGATAATAGTGAAAAGGGACAGGTCCCTAGAAGGATATCAATCGTAAACTCAATTTCTCTCATAGTTGGAAACCATAATAAATTTTTGGGAAACACATCTTTAAACTGATCAACCAATACTAGAAAACCTTTAGTTTCAATATAATCTATTAATGAAAAAGTCAATGCCACCAACTAGTATGAGATAACTCCAAATTTTGGTTAAAAGAGGCCCATTTCAGATGCCTATACATTCTTTTCAACTCAAAATAGATTCTCAATTCCATCTTTAGTCATAAAAATGAACTTTTTTGTAAAATAATAAATGAAATCCTTGATTGTTGTCAACAAATCATTACCCAGGATTATATAATGTTTCATCCTTTTCAATCATAGAGATGTTCTATATCTTATTAGCTCCATAAAAATTTATAGATCATGATCTACATACATTGGATTTAAAATCTTACTGACCAAGAATATTTTTTAGTTTTAACATAGAAAAAATCATCTCAAAACTCAAACATAGAAAATAAGAAGCACAATAATCAATATGGGAGTATGATGCACCCATATAAAAAAATTCTTAAGGGTATAATTTAAATGGATCATTACTCCCATAGTTGAAGTTCTGGAGTGATAATCTATTATAACTTGTTCAAATCTATATATATTCTTGATCTCAGCTCTTGGTTTATTATTTTATTATTGATATACCACAATCTAGGGGGTCATGGTATTCTTAGAATAACCATGTATTTCCATATTCTATGGAATTGATTGATTCTCATTTCCTCTTCTCGTTAATGCATATGATTCCTACGACACCTGAGAAGTGTCCCAAACACCCAACCTCAGACTACTATGACTATACCAATAAATATTCCAAATACTATTTTAATTTTGGAATAATCTATTTTTTTACGTAGAGTATTTCTTCCGGTGGGTAAGATAACCACATTGGAAACATCCTAGCATGCTCTTGGGGATTGGAAGAAGATTTACTAATCTAGCTGTCTGATTTTGATTCACGTTCCCTCCTAGGAAATAGGGTTCCCTCTTCCTATTGCACAAAACAATAGTGTTCCCATCATTTACCATGACTATAAACATGTTTCCTCCTCCCATAACTCCTCATATGTTCCTCTCTAGTACTATCTCTCTATTGAACATCTCTGTATAATCAATTAACCAAAACACATCATTCTTCGATAAAATAGCCTATCTCGACCCTGATTCAAATTTTTTTCCTTCAATGATTATTTAGTAGAAAACTCAAGAGAAAATCACACTTTATTCATAAATTTAGAAACATACACTATGATAGACAGAATTTACTACTTCAATTAGGATAATTTCATCATTATCTAAATTATGAATGTGTAAGAATAGGATTATTTGTTAAAAAATAATTCAAAATCATCCCATGAAAGTCCTCAGTACAATTTACATTGAACTACTAAATTCCCCTACTAGAATGAAAGATCCTCTAACATATAAGTCACTAACTTGACATTTTAATCCACTAGTTTGGCAAGAAATTCCAATGTTCGATTCAGCCTTTTCATCCATGCCTCAACTCTTTCTGGTTTAGAATCACCCAGAATGATTTGTGTATTCTGCATTTGGAATTTGATGGATTGATCCGATTTCCTTGGTTTAACCCTTTGGTTCCTTGTTTCCATATCATAATATTATTCGACAATAGTATGGTAACGACCTGAACTATTTAATTATATTTGTTTCCTAAATTTGTGTGTTATTTTATTTTATACATAATAAAACTACATCCTTTAATTAATGAATTGGGTATAATTAAAATATGACCGTTGGGTTTCGACTGTTATATGACCATTGGTCAATATGACCGTTGGAAAATACAATCTTAACATTGTGTTTTTATAAATACAGTTATCATGGTTAAATAATATAGAATGAAGATTGAATGGCCTCATCCATTAGACTCAGGCTATATAAATCCCATCTGTCAGAGCTTGGGAAGGAGGTAGAATCATTGGTCTTTGCTCTAAACCAAGTTCAATCTGAACTTCAACATATGAAGCATGAACGGAATTGCCTAAGGGAGAAGTTCAAGATGATAGAAATCACCACTCAGGAAATGTTGTCTGATCCACCTCAAGATTCTATCACCATATCACACCTTACACTTAGGTCTTATGATGGTGTTATAAGGGGATATGTAATTAGAGCTTAGCTGCTTTGTGTAATCCATTTATATATATATAATTTTTATTTCTTATTAAGGAAAATTTTGGGAATTTAAAATATCTAGAAAAATATAGGATGAGTATTATTGATGAATTTAGGAAAAAATAGTATCTTAAAACATTTTTGTATTCTTTAAATAATTAATAATATGAAATTATTTTCAAAAAATGGTATTCTATAGTTTTGATTAGTGAGAAATTTAGAGTCTAATAAGATCAACTTGGTTTTTAGTGAATAATAATGTTTGAATAGTAACATACCCATATGAATAGTAATTAATAGTAATTAATTGTAAATTGACCAAAAAAATTGAAACATCAACCATGAATATATAAATACATTTTTGACATCTTAATATTGAAAAAACGATCATAGTTTTTGTTTTGGTATTTTTGTATATCATAAATATTTTATTTACAATTTTATAATTAAATAAATAATTTAAAATGGAAATTAATTTTCATGAAATTCAATCAAAAATTGGTACTTTATTGTCTTATGGTTATATGATAATTTAATGGGACCTTGATTACTTTGTTATGGTGTTACAATATGAGTTATAGTTTTAAAGTTGTATTTTTGGAATAAATAATTATTTTATTTAAAAATTAAATTAAAAATATTTATAAAAATATTTTCATAAAATGGAGTAAATTTTTGAATTCAGATCATCGATATTAGGTTAGGGTGAATTTTTGGGATTTTTCTGGAAGAGATGAATTTTCAATGAATAGTAAAAATACAGTTTTGAGTTTCAGGTGTTTAATGACATCATTAATGATTTAATAATGATGTAAGACTTTTTGTGTACTTATTAATAGTGAGATATTATATTAAGTGTCCCAAGTGTCCAATACCATGGTCTAATACCATGGGAAAGCCCATGGTTTTGTAAATACCACCGATGAGGTGTCCCTTAGAAATTAATAATTTATTCCCTCAATTTTCCTATAAATACCAAGCCATTTACCTCAATAATTTCGTTCCCAAATCCCCCTCAATGATGTTCTCATCTCTTTATCTCCAAAGGAGTCCTCCCAAGGTTCCATCACGCCTCCAGTGGTCCTGACCATCATGATTTTAAAGTTATACTTCAAGGTAAGGGAACCTTTTACCCTCCTCTTTTAAATCATAACTTCCTTTATGTTATGTCTTATAGTTCCATTTTATTATGATAGGTATTGTTCTTATATATCCTTAAATATGTAAATTTCAAGTCCAAATTATGAGAGATCCTTTCCACTCTCATCAATTTATTTTCTAAATTTTTATGGGATGTCGTTAGGCTGCCGAATTTTTCGTAAAAGGAATCGTATATTCTCTTTTCTTTCAAGTTTTTTTTCTTGTGGTATGTCATTAAAATATCCATACCATGTTCTTATGTCATTATCTATTTATATTGTAATATTAGTTATTTATTTGTGGTTTACCCTTGTACCCTATCTTTTTATTATTTTCTAAAACCATGTTATATATACATTATGCTGCAGAAATTTCGTCAAAAAATTTCTCTCTCTTTCTCTCAAGAAACACTCTTGTTTTGTTTATGTGAATACCCAGACCAATTTCGTTTCTATGGGTGTTAATAAATAAAAAATATGTATATTTGATTCTGGAATTTACATACATATAACCCTCACTCCCTTTCCATGGGTTATAAATGACATAATGATCTTATTTTTATGTACTTTTTAAAACATCATGGTTTTGAAATGAAACCCATTTCATTTATTCTCTACGGGTTATTTATGATTTTTTTATTATGATCAATGTGGCTAAACTGAACTTAAATACATACTAAGGGTGAACCCTGATAGTTATCCAATGCATTTTTTAAAGAAATTAATTTATAGAGATGACAAGTTTCACGATACCTTGGTGAATAACCATGGTAATTTTTATGACACCTCGGGGATAAACCATGGTGATATGTTCATGAATTTCTAAATAAAATGTTTTAGCCACATATTAAAGTTATGATTAATGTTATTTTTATTGTGATATTCATATTATTATATTTATCATTCCTTTATGTCTTTTAAGATGTTCTTATTAATGTTACTCAATATCACATGTCAATTGTTTCACTTGTTTTCTTTACTGAGCCTTCAGCTCATCCTTTCTTTTGATGTATGTCTCCAGGATATGAGATGCCATAATTTTATATAGAGTGAACATATGATGAAGACTTGTGATAGGTTTATAAGAATGTTTTATGTTTTTTTCAAGTCTTATGTTCCCGAATTCCAAGACACTAGACATTAAAGATCCTCTGTTTGTAAAATGTAATGAAAAGTTATGTAATAAAACAGGCAGGATGCCATCGTTGGTATGAAATTATAGTGTAGTTAATTATAGAAATTCAGATATGAAAATTTTTGGAATAATACTATATTAAAGTTTAAATATAAGAAAACATCCTGGTATTTTTGTGAGTATTGAGTAAGTTGTTTATCAAGAAAATACATCCCTGTCTGGATACGAGTAGGTAGAGGTAGCTCTGGCATAGAGGTACCTAGGAGTGAAAAATCTGAAAAGGAGTTTGGGGCTTGACTCAGGGTGTCTTGGTACACAACAACATACTTTGCTGCACTCTTGGTTATTACACTCCCGGGGGATATGTTTTGTTAATCATAAGATTTTTATGAATCATTATGAATGAATTATAGAGAAATGTAATTATTTAAGCACGATGTTTTACGACATAAAATCTTTTATAGTTAAAAGATTCATAAATGAAATAAGTTTCTCACTAAGGTTTTATTCTTTTAGAAATAGTGGGAAATATGTGGAACTGTGCAAATGGTGACAACAATAGACCATGCGCTGACGCCCGTATGATGGAATTCAAAATGGAAACATTCATATGAATGATGAACCAACTAACTAAAGTATGGGAAATAACTTGAATCAATCTGAGAGACTGATATCACTATGAAGGGAACAATATTATGTTGAGTCCTTTATGATTCAATGACCACCAACCATCAGTGGATCAACCGTCCCATTGAATTCTGAATAGTGGATTAGCTCTATAGAAAAGATCTTTTATATGATCCACTATTCAGAGCAAGAGTAGGTCGCCCTGGCTATCTATCTCTTAGAGGGAGAAGATGATCAGTAGTGGGAACTGATTAAAAACACGAGCAAAAGAGTGTAGATTGAAGGTATGGGGTGGGAAGAGTTCATAGGGATCTTATTTAGTAAGTATTTCCCTCACTCCATTATAACAAGAATGGAGAAGAAGTTTCTCGAGCTGAAGTAGAAGGAGAATGAATCTGTGGGAAGCTATAAGATGAAAATCACAAGGCTTTCACGTTGCACCTCTATCTTTGTCATGGATCCAAATGGTATGGATGATAGATTCTTTGGTGGACTGAGACCTCATCTACAGAAGAATATATCAAACCAAGGTAATGATAGCTATGATGAGATCGTGCGAAGTGCGATGAATGTCGAACTGAAGTTCAGTGTGATGCAGTGGTCTCATAAATCAAATGACACAAGGAGATCGATGGAGCCCGGAATAAGGAGGATATTTGATCAGGGAAGAAAAGGCAAGAATGTTCAACATCCCACATGTAATAAATATGGGAAGAAGCATTTGGGGAACTGCCGGCTCAGGAGTGGGAACTGATAAAAGTGGGGAAGAGATGGCCATATTTCGTGGAATTGTTGTAGTGAGGTTAAACCTCAACTTCCAAACACTAACGACAAGGGGAAGATGGTGCAGGACCTACCTGATGTCCAGTGCTTTATGTGTGGACAACTTGGGCACTTTTCCAATCATTGTACAAATCTGAGGGCAGTGGAGGGGAACCACCATTAGCCTCAACAAAGGCCAAGGGATCATGGTTGTTCTTCTTTGATCACGAGAGCTGAAGTTGATGCTCCAAATGATGTGGTAGCAGGTACTCCTATTGTTATCTCAATGCTAGAAAGTACTTTGTTTGATTCTGGTTCGATGCATTCCTTTATTTCCTCCAGGTTTGCAAAGAATTTAGAATCAACTCCCAATTTTCTAAAAGTAGAGTTATCAGTCCAGACACTTGATGGGATTATCCATGAATAGTCAAGGTTTAGAAACTCTAGTATTTACTTTGGTGAGCACAATCGTATCACAAATCTAGTAGTCATTCCCATGCTGGAATTTAACATCATACTAGGGATAGACTGTCTCTCAATGTATATTTCTATGATCAAATGCAAAAGTAAGGAAATATTAGTAGTCATGAATGGAAAACCTACAATTATCTTCCAAGGAGAGATATCTCAACCTTATATTTTTCTATAATAACCTCCTATATCCTTCTTTATGGAATTTATCGGTGAAAAGAAGAAGGAAATGAGAGTTTGAGGATAGAAAATGTCCCCATTGTCTAGGAATACATTGATTTATTTCCTAAGAAGTTGGATAGACCTCCCCTAGGAAGAGAGGTAGAGTTCCCCATTGAACTTGTACATGGATCTCATCCGATATCAAAGACGCCATATAGGATGGAAAATGTGGAGCTGGTGGAATCAGAGAATATACACAAAGATATTTTGGAGAAGGGGTTTATCTAAACAAGTGTGTCTCCTTGGGGAGAACATGTTCTATTTGTGAAGAATAAGGATGGATTGATGCTGCTATGCATTGCTTATAGAGAACTGAATGGGATCACAATAAATAACAAATACCATCATCCAAGAATTGATGACTTATTTGACCAACTTCTTGGGGCTCAATTCATATTTAAGATTGATGTTCGATCTGGTTATCATCAATTGATAGTGATGAAAGAATGAATTCCAAAAAAACACCTTCCGATCAAGATATGGGCATTATGGGTTTGTTGTTATTCCTTTTGGACTAACTAATGCACAATCTAGTTTTATAGATTTGATGAATAGAGTCTTTAAGGACTACCTTGATAAATTTTTGGTATTTTTTATTGATGATATTCTGATATATTCTAAAATTTGCGAGGAACATGAGGATAATATAAGGGATATTTTTCAAACACAGTGGATGGAGAGGATTTTTTGAAATTTCAGTAAATGTAAATTCTGGTTACAACAAGGTACTTTCTTGGGACACATTGTTACCAATGAAGGAATCACAGTTGACCCTACAAAGACAAAAGTTGTGGAGGAGTGGCCTATTCCTACAACAATAACTGATATTTGAAGTTTCCTTGGATTATCAAGATATTATAGGTGGGTTGTGAAAAACTTTTCATTTAATCCAATAACCAATTTAACTCGAAATGGGGTCATGTTCATCTGGACTAAGGATTATGATGAATGTTTCCAAGAGTTGAAGAAGATAATGGTTACTGCACCCGTGTAAACGCTACCCTCAAGTAGAGAAGGATTTGTTATTGTTATATATTCATCTCTCAAATGGCATGGGTGCGTCCTCATGAAAAATGACAACTTCATTGCTTATAAATCTCGATAATTGAAGAATAATGATCAGAAATTTCCTACACATGATCTGGAGCTGGTTGCGGTCATTTTTGATCTGAAGATATGAAGGGACTATCTTTGTGGGGAGAAATGTGATATATACACAGACCACCACAGTTTGATATATATTTTCACACAAAAGGAATTGAACATGAGACAAAAGAGATGGTTGTATATTCTTAAAGACTTTTATTTTTCAATTCATTATCATCCCAGAAGAGGAAAAAAAGTTGCTAATGCATTAAGTAGGAAAGACCCTGTTGTTCATTCCGTGATGAGAATTCAAAGAGATCCACTGATCAATGACCTAGTAATTTTGGACATGGTAATTATAGAAGAAGTGACCTCATAAAACCTAACCCAAATGATTTCCCAACCGTCATTACTAGAGAAGATCAAGAAAGCTCATAAAAAAGATCCTACGTTGCAGGAGAAGATTGAGGCTGTGAAAGATGGGAAGTTTCCTGAGTTCAATATTGATAAAAAAGGTGTACTAAAATTTTGTAAAAGACTATGTGTTCCATAAATTTCAGAAATAAATAAGGAGATCATGAATGAAGCTCATAGATCTACTTTTTCTATACATTCTGGTAGCAAAAAAATGTATATGGACCTTCACGATCATTGTTGGTGGGATAATATGAAATGGGAGATTGTTAACTACACATCATTGTTCCTGGTATGTCAGAAAGTGAAGGCAGAGTGACAACTTCCTAAAGGGATATTTCAACCACTACCATACCAACATGGAAGTGGGACAATATCACTATGGACTTTATCACTGCTCTGCTGAGAACTTCCAATGGAAACAATGCGATATGGGTTATTTTTGACCGTCTCACCAAGACTTCCCATTTTATCTCCATTTGTGAATATTTCACTCTTGATCAACATGCCAGGATTTACGTGAAGGATGTGGTAAGGCTCCATGGAGTTCCACTTTCTATCATATCTGAATTTCATCCAAGGTTCACATGAAAATTACAGAGAATTATTCAACAAGATCTGTGCACTGAATTTAATTTCCATATGGCCTGTCACCCCAAAACTAATGGCCAATCTGAAATGACTATTCAAACACCCGAGGACATGCTGAGAACGTGCTCAATGGAATATAATGGTGGATGGTATCAACATATCTCTTTATTTGGGATCTCTTACAACAAAAACATCCACTCGTGCATTAAAATGGAAACCTTTGAAGCTCTATATGGTAAGAAATGTAGAACTCCTACTTGTTGGGATGAAGCTGGTGAGAGAAATCTTTGTGGGCCTGATCATGTTCAAAAGATGACAGAAAAGGTCCATTCCATTGAGCAACACATTAAGGCTGCTCAGAGTCGGTAAAAGAGATATGCTGACAACCATCGAAGGGACTTGAAGATTGATGTTGGTGACCCAATATTTCTGCAGATTTTACCTAGGAAGAGAGTCATGAGGTTTGTGAAGAAAGGGAAGCTCATCCCTAGGTACACTGGCCCTTATGAAATCCTTGATCGTGTGGGAGAAGTGACCTATAATCTTGCACTTCCTCCAAATCTAGCACAAGTTCATGATATCTTCCGTGTATCCCTCTTTTGGAATTACATACATAACACTTCACATGTTTTAAATCCAGAGGTGGAACAACTGGAACATGACCTCTCTTATGGGGAGCAACTGGTGGAGATCTTGGATCGTAGAGGCAAGTATCAATTCAATAAGACTACTTACCTTTTTTTAGGTGTTATGGAGGACCCACCAATGTGAAGAAGCCACGTGGGAACTCGAGGAGTCTATGAGATAGAAGTACCCACACCTTTTTCCATCAGAGGGTACGAGATACAATTTACAGGATGAAATTTCTTAAGGGGGGAAGAATGTAACAACCCAAACTTTTTAATTATATTTGTTTCATAAATTTGTGAGTTATTTTATTTTACACTCAACAAAACTATATCCTTTAATTAATTAAGTGAGTATAATTAAAATATGACCATTAGGTTTCGAATGTTATATGCCCATTGGTCTATATGACCGTTGGTCAATATGACTGTTGGAAACTATAATCTCAATGTTGTGTTATTATTATTATAGTTATCTTGGTTAATTAATACAGAAAGAAGATTTAATGGCCTCATATAGTAGACTAGGGCCATATGAAGCCCATTTGTTGGAGCTTGGGAAGGAGGTAGCATCACCAAGTTTTGCTCTAGACCAAGCCCATGCTGAACTTCAACATATGAAGTTTGAATTGAATCGCCTAAGAGAGAAGTTCAAGCTGAGAGAAATCACCACTCATGCAACGTTGTCTGAGCCACCTCAAGATTCTATCACCAAAGCCCACCTTACACTTAGGTCTTAAGCTGGTGTTATATTTAAAGACATAGAAATTTAATGGAAAGGTTTTTCTTAAATACATTGGAATTCTATGAATCTGTGGTTTTTGACGGCACCTGATTCTGAGGCCCGGTGTGCCCAGAATCAATTTATGAAGTTTTTCTAGGTATGTTCAGTAAACGTACGTGTGGGTTTTTCTATCTTTTGAACTGGTGCTTAGAATTGAAATCTGAGGACTCCAATGAACTCACATCGCCAGTATTCTCTTATGGTAACCTTTACCACAGTTGTGTTTTATGTGGGTTGAGAGTTAATATTTGGGAATTTAGAATAAAATAAATAAAATTGCTGGAACACACTTTTATTTATGGAAGTTGGTTAATCACTCTGAAGGGGAGTTAGAGGTGGGGACCACACCCACAAAACCTCCAATGAGAGGATATTTGTGAGGTGGGGCTCACACGATCCAAACCTTTTCATATCCCCATAAATCCCTAAAACCCCTTGTTTAATTCTGACAACCCCCCTATTTAATTGTTAAACATACCACCTTCCACGTGGTCATTAATAGGAAAACACCATGAATTAATTATTTTGAACTCCACAAATTCATTAATTACTTTGGGAGGATTACAATTCAACTTTAAACACATGGAATGTTTATTAAAATATGGGGAGCCTTAATATAATATTTGTTTGAAAAATATTTTTTGGTGGAACCTTTGGAGGATTAGAAAAGAAAAGTGTTCTTCTCCTGACGAAGAACAGCTTTGATGAAGAACAAATTTATTCCTTGATGAAGAACGCTCTACGATTTGAAGAAAGTGATGTAACCAACAATGATTCTTCTTTGCATGCACATCGACGTCAACGGAATCGACACCATTCTTCCGCGACACCCGACTACTGCTACATTCTTCTTGCGTAGCTCGATGATGTGCGGCGTCTTTTCGATGTAGGGGAAATATGTTCAATTTTAATTGATTAAAATTGTTCTTGTTCTTTGTTGAGAAATATGGTTTGACGTCGGCCAATTGTTACCGCCTAATGCAGAGGGCACGGGCCAAACACACATGGACCGATGACCCTCTGTAGACTCTTTATTTTACGATTGAGGCACATTGGAAGAGGCAGTGATGGGAGAAGGTGGTGGCCGCATGTAGAAGAACCGCGACCCGCAACTGTAGGCCGCTCGGCCGAAGGAGAACCGGCCGGCCGAAGCCGGCCACCCGAATGATAACTGTGGCGCCACAGGGGGTGCCACACTGCAGAGGATCGCGGCCCGCATTCTGCGGGCCTCTTGGTGGACAAACCGGCCGGGTAGCCGGCCGACCATGCAAGGAAGACTCACTACGCCAGGAGGTCATCATGCTGGAGAAACCACGGCCCGCCCGTGTGGGCCGCTTGCGCCAAGAAGGCTGGTCGGCTTCGTTCGAACCGTTTGGAGGTCGGCACCACCGGTTCGGGGAAGCGGGGGGGCCGCCTTCAACACCCCCGGACCATGTGGCCAGCTGGCGGAGCCAGCCGGGCCAGGCTGCGCCCCACCGGGCCGTGCCCCGTTGATCCTGGCCACACCATACATCATGTCGGTCCGACCCTCTTCCGGGTCAGACCCACCAAAACTAGGTTGACTCGACCCGCCATCCCATTGGGTTTGACAGTCCGGGCCTGTTTTCTGTTAAACGTAAATAACTTAAACACCGCGCATCCGATCGACGTGATGTCTGCGACATTGATACCCTCACGACGAAGAGATACTTTTTTAATACTCTATGTGAGTTTTGGACGACTTTGAATAATGACCGGGTTTCAATGAGAATATTTCCAATCAGGCCCCTGGAATAGAAAAGCCAATAACTCTCAGAACGAGCATCTGATTGACGCATCGTCTATCACGTTGGGTTCCTTTTGACGAGACGAAACTTCGGGATACATCATCTCTGGAATTCGTGAATATTTATGTATCGAACCCCTTTTGACTTGAGTAGCCGACCCTTCCAGAATAGAGCCTGTTTTGTGAAGGAACCTTAGCGATGGCTGCGACTGCAATGACAGCTGTACTCGAATCCTCCATGGGTTCGACAGTGACGACAACTGTACAAGAATCGTCCATGGGTTCGGCAGTGATGAAAACTGTACGGGAATCCTCCTTGGGTTTTGCAGTGATGACAACTGTACCAGAATCCATCGTGGGTTGGGCAGTGACACAAATTGTACTAGAATCATCGGCGGGTTCGGTAGTGACGACAAATGTACTCGAATCATCCATGGGTTTGGCAGTGACGACAACTGTACTCGAATCTTTCGTGGGTTTGGTAGTGAAGACAACTGTACTAGAATCCTCCATGGGTTCCGCAGTGATAACAACTGTAATAGAATCCTCTATTGGTTAGGCAGTGACGACAACTATACTCGAATCCTCCGTGGTTTTGGCAGTGATGATGAATCAGTGACTACATCTGATCATATCTTTCTCTATACGAAAGATGTTTATATGTGTGAGATGAGTCTTGAATTTCAATCTTTTTCATCGACGTGATTGACTTGATTTATTGTGTGGACTGGGTTTTTCTTGGGCTCAAGAGTGGAGCTGAACTGTGAATGATAACTTAGGTATATGTAAGGGCATATACCTAAGTAGAGTTGGTTGATACTTTGTAATTGTATCTATCCTTTTTGGTTTATCCTTCATGGTTTCTGGGAGACCATCAGGGGTCTCGGAGTCCCTACAGAGTATCGTATTCTCACCCCTGAATTGGATACACTTGCACTACGTTGTGTTGGATGCAGAAAACTGAAAAAACTGATCGAGGTGGAGTTTTGTGGAGCTGGACGGTACCCGGAGGTAGACCACGTGGCGCGATGTTCTCGGAGTGGACAGATGGACCTGAGGTGCAGAGGAGGCCATCTATACGAACCCTTTAGGTGGTATTCCCATAGGATGACTCAGTGGTTGCTGATTTACTTTACTGTAGTTTTACTAGCTTTTCAGTAGTACTGTTTTTAAAGTTGGGTTTGTATACATGCCCATTTACATTTCATCACTTACTTGTGTACTCAGTTTTACTTAGTGCTTACTTCAGTTTCATACTCTGTCGTGTTTTTTTACATTCATAAAGGAAATTACTTCCTTTTTTGTCAGGATTTACGCCTTCGGTGGTAGTCTCCAGCCCCTGGCCTATGGAAGGGGAGCTTGGGGTAGTCACGGTAGGGGCCCCAAGGATCGGTTGTGAAAAATTGGTATCAGAGGATTCGGTTCTACCGTAGAACATAGGACTCTGATCATTTATTTCTGTTAAGAAATAGTGTTAAGAGTATTAAGTGTGGTTTTCAATCCAGGGAGTCCCATGTTGGTGTGGCGGCTGAGGTATCCATACACCAGGACGCGGACCTCTGAATTCCGATTTAGTACACGAAAACACTGATTGCGTGTTTGTTTCCTTTGAAAAGTTTTCTTCGTGATTACTTTGTGTCAGTTCACCAGGTATACTGTTTAAACTATGGCACACCTGTTCCTGTTTAGGATGGCCCCATGAAGTCATCTAGCTATGGTTCTGAGTTACGTCTGAGATGATAGCCCACCGAGCGACGAGGCCTCAGTTGAGGGCCCCATCATAGCGGAGGCACCAGCGGAACCACAACCCGCTGGGCCACAGATACCACCAGCTCCAGCAGTAGAGAGTGTACGCCGCCTGAGTGTGTTTCCAAAGTTCCAGCGATAGAGGCCGCCTAGGTTCTGGGAGAGACGGACCCCCAGATAGCTGAGGATTGGCTGGAGGCTATCGTTAGGGTTTTTATATTGGTAGGGACACCAGTAAACCTCATGGTGATCCTAATCACGAGTCTCCTGCATGCAGTGGCTGGAAAATGGTGGAGTCTGATCCACCAGGTGCATGATGAAGCATCACTACTCTGGACAGACTTCGAGAGTCTCTTCTGCTCGGAGTTTTTTCCAGCCACCCTTCGTGCGGTGCGAATTCATGAGTTACTTAATCTATGGTGGGTAGCATGACATTAGCTCAGTACTCAGTGAGGTTCACTAACCTCTCGTGAAACTCCACAGATATGGTGTGGGATCTATTCTTCAGGGCCCGAACATTCAAGTAGGGACTCATGAATGAGATTAGGGGGTCAATGATCTCCCTCAACATCCCGACGCAGGCGAGGGTACTAGAGAGAGCACTTCTAGTGGAGTGTTTCCTTGCTGAGCAGTCACCAGCAGTGAGACCCTCCGCAGGACGATACGTAGCGGAGTCTTCTGCAGCTTACAGTAGAAAATTGTCATAGAAGTCCAAGCAGACTAGGCCAATAGGTGGGAGAACTCAAGATACAGGTTCAGTTATACAAGGCACATGAAATAGAGCCAGCTATTCGAGGAGCAGGCACTGCTATGCATGCGGCGAGCAAGGTCACCTGGCTCTAGACTACCCAACCCATCCTACAAATGAGCAGCAGATAGTAGAGGGACCTTCTAGGAAGAGGTAGAGGTTCGACCATGGAGGTCTGCCGTGAGCAGGAAGACATGGTAGAGGAGCGGGTAAAGCTGCAAGTGGACAAGATCAGGACTAGATCTAGACTTGGAGGCCTTTGTTTAAGATGTTTCTAGCATTTTTTATGTCATTGTTTTTGGATTATTTATGTCTTTATACTTTGAGATACTATAATAAAAGACACTTGTTCTTGTGACGTTTACTTCTTTGTCCTTTTTTGTGGTTGATACTGAGAGGTTCCGGTTAAAACCATTGACTTGACCCTCACTTTAGAGATTCTTACAAGAGTAGACCCAGTGACCACACACTGCTACCAACAATGTGACTCGAACCTTGGAGGCGAGAGTAATAGTTTGATCTCTTGGTAGTAGCATCGAGGACTTACGACATCATCCATGGCATGAAATAGTACCATTCACATCAGGATTGAATGTATTAGGAAAATAACGTGGTTCATCTAGGGGATGAGACTAGATTTGTCTTTTCCGCAAAGGAGAAATCTTAGCAGCTCTTGAAGGACATCAACGAAAAATGGTGTAGTCGAGTTCTTTACAAATGGATAGTCACACACATTGTTCATTGAGCGAACTGTTTACATTTTACTCTAAACTCAAAAATTTGAGGTGTGTCTTCTCATAGAAGGACCTGGTCCTGAGACAGTGACGTTGGCTTGAGTTCCTCTGACACTATGACTTTGAGATAGTCTATACTCCTAGGAAGGGAACACTGTAGTAGAGTTCATTTCACGATGCCTCACTTGTCAGCAAGTGAAGGCGGAGCACCAGGTACCAGCAGGCTTGGTACAACCCGTAGAGGTCCCAAAGTGGAAGTGTGATGTGATATCCATAGATTTCATGACGGGGCTTCAACATACATCTAGAGGACCATTCAGACTCTCGAGGACATGCTCTGTGCATGTGTCCTTGACTTTGGTCATAGCTGGGAGGATCACATACCCTTGGTGGAGTTTGCGTACAACAACAGCTACCACTCCACCTTCGGGATGGCACCTTACGAGGCACTATACGGTCGACCATGCCGATCAACTCTATGCTAGACTAACCCTGGGGAGTCAGCACTTGTAGGACCAAAGATGGTTCAGGCTATGACAGAGAAGGTGAAAATCATCCAGGAGTGGATGAAGACTACACAAAGCAGACAGAATTCATATGCTGATAAGAGACGGAGACCACTAGAGTTAGTGGATGTCGACCACATTTTCCTACGGGTCTCACCTCGACGAGGTCTATGGAGATTTGGCTAGGGTGGCATGTTATCTCCATGATTCATCATAACATTCTAGGTCCTTAGTAGAGTATGCGAGGTGGCATACCACATGACCCTTCCACCTCAGTTGCACCAGGTGTGTGACATCTTCCACGTATCTCATTTGAGGAGATATGTGCACGACCCAACCCACATCATTGATCACGGGGAGCTGGTCATCGAGGAAGGGTTGACATTCACTGATGTTCTGGTAGAGATTGAGGATTAAAAGGAGTGGGTCTTATGTGGATGGTCGATTCCTCTTGTGCACATTCACTGGCAGCACGAGAACCTCTAGGAGAGCACTTGGGACCGGGAGGTTTAGATGCGTGTACAATACCCCCATTTGTTTCCCTAGTGCGTGTTGTGGCTTTATGGGGACGAAAATCCTGGAGGTGGGAGTAATTTAAAGACCCAGAAATTTCAAGGAAATTTTTTTCTTAAATACTTTGTAATTTTACGAGTCTTCGGTTTCTGACGGCACCTAATTCCGAGGCCCGGTGTGCCCAGAATCAATTTCTGAAGTTTTGTTCGAGTACGTTCAGTAAATGTACGAGCAGGTTTTTTTATCTTTTGAACTAGTGCTCAGAATTGAAATCTAAGGACACTGATGAACTCACAAAACCGATATTCTTTAAAGGGGACCTTCACTGCAGTTGCGTTTTATGTGGGTTGAGAGTTAATATTTGGGAATTTAGAATAAAATTAATAAAATTTGGGGAACATAATTTTATTTAATGAAGTTGGTTAATCCCTCTCAAGGGGAGTTAGAGGTGGGGACCACACCCACATAACCTCCCATGAGAGGATATTTGTGAGGTGGGGCCCAAACGAGCCTAACATTTTTATCTCCCCATAACTCCATTAAACCCCTTATTTAATTCTTGCCAACCCCCCTATTTAATTGATAAACTCTCCACCTTACACTTGGTCATTAATATGACAACACCATGAATTAATTATTTTGAACTCCACAAATTAATTAATTAATTTGGTAGGATTCAAATCATTTTGAAATGCGTGGAAGGTTTATTAAAATAGGGGAAACCTTAATATAATATTTGTATGACAAATATTTGGGGGTGGAACCTTTGGAGGATTAGAAAAGAAAAGTGTTCTTCTCCCGGTGAATAACACCTCTGATGAAGAATGACTTTCTTCCTCCATGAATAACGCTCTATGATTCAATGAATGATAAGTCACCAAATATTCTACATCTTCATGTGCGCATCGACGTCAACAGAATCGACACCATTCTTCTGCGATGCCCGACTTCTGTGACATTCATCTTCTGGGGCTCGACGATGTGCAACGTCTTTTCGAGGTAGGGGGAATATGTTCAATTTTAATTGATTAAAATGGTTCTTGTTCTTTGTTGAGAAATATTGTTTGACTTCGGCCAATTTCTACTGCCTAACACGGAGGGCACGAGCCGAATGCACATGGACCAAAGACCATATATAGACTCTTTATTTTGTGATTGAGGCACGTTGGAAGAGGCGGTGATGGGGAAAGGCGGCGGCTGCACACTAGCCACATGCGAAAGAACCGCAGGCCGCAACCACGGGCCGCTTAGCAGAAGGAAATCCGGCTGGCCAATGTCGACCGGGCCGAAGGAAAACCATGGTGCCGTGCTATAGAGGACCGTGGCCCACATTCCATGGGCCTCTTGGCAAACAAACGAGATGGCCAGGCGGGGAAGACCCGTGGTTCCAGGAGGGTGGCACGCTGGAGAAATCAGGGCCCGACCATGTGGTCCGCTTGTGCCAGGAAGGACGATAGGCTTCGGCGGGCTGGTTGGGAGGGCGGCGCCGCCAGTTCGAGAAAGCGCCCCCCCCAGACTGCACGTTCACTTGGGCCGCACCGCTCAACCAGCTGGTGGAGCGGGTCGGTCCGCGCCCCACAGGGCCAGGCCTGGCTGTGCCCTTGCGTGGGCGGGGCAGCTTGCCGCAGTTGGGCCAGGCGATACATCGGGCCGGTCCAACCCTTTGCTGGGTCGGACCCGCCAAAACAAGGATGACTCGACCCGCCATCCCACTGGGCTTAGAGGGTCGGACCCTTTTCACTTAAACACAAAAAACTTAAAGACTGCGCATCTAAATGACGCGCCGTCTACGGCATTAGGACCCTCACGACAAAGCGATCCTTTTGAAATACTCTAATTGAGTTTTGGACGACTTTAGATAACGGCTGGGTTTGGAATGAGCATATTTCCAACTGGGCCCATAGAACTGTAATGCCAATAACTCACAAACTAGGTGTCCGATTGACGCACCATCTGTCACGTCAGGTTCCTTTGGACGAGATGGAAAATCGGGATACATCAACTCTGGACTTCGTAAAAGTTGATGTATCGACACCCTTCTGACTCGAGGAGCAGACCCTCCCGGAATCGAGCGTGCTGTGTGCGGGAACACTAGAGCTGGCTATGACTGCGACGAAAACTGTACTGTAATCCTCCATGGGTTCGGTAGTGATGAAAAATATACTGGAATCCTCCATTGGTTTGGGAGTGACGACAACGGTACTGGAATCCTCCGTGGGTTCGGTAGTGACGACAACAGTAATGGAATCCTCCGTGGGTTCGGTAGTGACGAAAACTGTACTAGAATCCTCTATGGGTTCAGCAGTGAACACAACTGTACTGGAATCATCTGTGGGTTCGACCGTGACGACAACTATACTCGAATCCTCCGTGGGTTCGGTAGTGACATCATCTATACTGGAATCCTCCGTGGGTTCGGAAGAGATGACAACTGTACTGGAATCCTCTGTGGGTTCGGCTGTGATGACAACTGTACTCGAATCCTCCATGGGTTCAGCAGTGACGACAACTGTACTAGAATCATCCGTGGGTTCGGCAGTGATCAAAAATTTACTAGAATCCTCTGTGGGTTCAGCAGCGATAATGAATCAGTGACTACATCTGATCATCTCTATCTCTATACGAAAGATGTATACCTATGTGAGCTGAGTCTTGAATTTCAATCATTATCATCAATGTGATTGACTTTCTTTCCTGTGTGGACTGGGTTGTGCTTGGGATCGAGAGTGGATCCGAAGTGTGAATGATAACTTATTTATATGTATGGGCATATACCTAAGTAGATTTGGTTGATACTTTGTGATTATATCTATCCTTTGTGGTTTATCCTTCGTGGATCTTGGGAGACTTTCGGGGGTCTCGGGTTCCCTACTGAGTATCGTATACTCACCCCTTCATGGGATATGCCCACACTACGTTGTGTTGGATGAAGACGACCGACAACATTGATCAAGGTGGAGGCTTGTGAAGCTAGATGGTACCAGGAGGTAGACCACTTGGTGAGACGTACTCGGAGCGGACGGACGAACCTGAGGTGTAGAGAAGGCCATCTGTACACACCCTTCAGGTGGGATTCCTGGAGGATGACTCAGTGGTTGCTGATTTACTTTACTACAGTTGTAATAGATTTTCAGTTGTACTATTCTTACAGTTGGGTTTGTATACTGGCCCATTTACTTTTCAGCACTTTCTTTTGTACTTAGTTTTAATTAGTGCTTACTTCAATTACATACTCTGTTGTGTTTTTTTACTTTCGTAAAGGAAATGTCTTCCCTTTTTATCGGGTTTTATGCCTTTAGTGCCAGTCTCCAGCCCCTGGCCTATGGAAGGCGGGCTTGGGGTAGTCATGACACGGGCCCCGAGGATGGGTCATGATATTTTAAGGGGCTATGTAATGATAACTTAGCTACATTGTGTAATCCTTTTAAATAAATAAAATTTTTATTTATTATTATGGAAATTTTTGTGAATTTGAAATGTCCATATAAATATAGGATGTGTATTATGGACGAATTTAGGAAACAAAGAGTATTTAAATCTATTTTTTATTCATTAAATAATTAATAATTTGAAATTATTTTCAAAAAATGTTCTTCTACAGTTTTGATCACTGAGAAATTTAGAGTCTAATAGGATCAACTTGGTTTTTGGTAAACCGTAATGTATGAATAGTAACATACCCGTATGAATAGTAATGAACTGTAAATTGACCAATAAAATAGAAACTTCACCCATGAATGTATAAATACATTTTATACATCTTAAAAGTGAAAAAACGATCATAGATTATGTTTTGGTATTTTTATATGTTATAAATATTTTATTTACAATTTTATAATTAATTTAATAATTTAAAATGGAATTTTTTTTTAAAAAAATTGTATCATAAATTGTAACATTATTTTATTATGGTTATACGATAATTTTATGGGACCGTGATTACTTTTTTAAGGTGTTACAAAATGAGTTATAGTTTTAAAAGATATATTTTTGGAATAAATAATGATTTTATTTAAAAATTAATTTTAAAATATTTAAAAAATAATTTTATTAAAATGGATTTTATTTTTGGATTCAAAGCGTCGATATTAATTTAGGGTGAATTTTTGGGATTTTTTTGAAATAGTTGAATTTTCGGTGAATAGTAAAAATACAGTTTTGATTTTTGCGTGTTTAATGACATCACTAATGATGTAATAATTATGTAAAATTTCTGGTAGACTTATGAATAGTGATATATGATATGAGGTTTTCCATGGGTCTAATACCATGTGAAAATAACATGGGCAAGCCCATGGTCTTGCAAATACCATCGATGAGGTGTCACTTGGAAATTAATAATTCATTGCCTAACTTTTCCTATAAATACCAAGCCATTTACCTCATTCATTTCAATAAAAAATCCACATCAACAATTTTCAAGTCTCCTTACTTCCCAAGGAGTCCTGAGAAGGTGCTATCAAGCTTCCCAAGGTCCCAACCATTAGGCTTTCGATGTTACTATTCAAGGTAAGAGAACCTTTCACCCTCCTCTTTTATGTCATGACTTCCTTTATGTTATGTCATATAGTTATATTTTATTATGGGGGGGCTTGTTATTATATATCCTTACTACTGTCCATTTCATTTCCAAATGATGAGAGACTCTCTCTGCTCTCATCAATTTATTTTCTAAATTTTTATGTGACTCCATTAGGCTGCCGAATTTTTCATAAAGGGAATCACATCTTCTATTTTCTTTCAAGTTTCATTTTCTTGTGGTATGTTATTCAAATATACATACCATGTTATTATGTTATTATATGTTTATATTTTAATATGAGTTATTTATGATTGGGTTTCCCTTGCAGCCTCTCTTTTTATTATTTTCTAAAACCATGCTATAAAGTTGTTATGCTGTAGAAATTTCGTATCAAAATTTCTCTATCTTTATCTGAAGAAATTATTTTGTTTTATTTATATGAACACACAGACCTATTTCCATTATATGGGTGTTAGAAAATAAAAAAACAAAGATATATTTGATTAAGGAATTTACATACATATAACCATCATTCCCATTCCATGGGTTATAAATGACATAATGATCTTATTTTACGTACTTTTCAAAACGTCATGATTTTGAAATGAAACCCATTTCTTTTATTCTATATGGGTTATTTATGAAATGAATGATTATTATATATGTGGATAACATGAAATTAAATACATATTAAGGGTTCTACCTGATAGCGCTCTAATTCATTGGGTAAAGAAAATAATCTCTAGAGATGATGAGTTTCACGATACCTTGCTGAATTACCATGTCAATTTTTATGACACCCCAGGGATAAACCTCAGTGATATGTTCATGAATGTCTAAATGAAATGTTTTAGACACATATTCATGTAATTATTCATGTTATTTTTGTTATTATATTCATATTCTTCCATTTCTCATGTCTTTATGACTTTTAACATGTTCTTCTTAATATTTCTCAATATCACATGTCAACTGTTTCACTTATTTAACTTACTGAGCCTTATGCTCACCCTTTCCTTTGATGTATGTCCACAGGATAAGAGATGAAAAAATTGTACATTTGATGAACCTATTATTAAGCCTTATGAGTGGTTTAGATGAATGTTTTATGTTGTTTTAATGTATTATGTTCCTAATTTCAAAGAAACTAGACTTTAAAGATCCTCTGTTTGTAAAATGTAATGAAAAGTTATGTAATAAAAAAGGTGAGATTCCATAACTGTGAACCAGCTATTGGTTGACTAGTGGATCATGTGAAACCACATTCTCATCAGATTCTTCCAGTTGGTTTCTAAAACAATTACCAGGTGGCATTTTCCCTACATAAAACAAATTCCAAAAATCTCACTCTCAATCAACTTATGACCTAACAATTTTAAATTCTATAACATCATAATACCAAAAAATTAATTTTTAATAATAATCATTTACCAAGTTCAACCATTTTTTATAATTTTTAATGTGGTTTTGAAAATCAAACCATTTTCAAAATACTAAAACGATGCTTTTTTTTCATAATCATTCATTTGAAAACTATGTCATCATTTTTATGAAAATCATAAAATTTAATCAAAGAATTACTCAAATTGAGATATAAATTACATGTGAGAAGTCATTTCTATAATTAATTTCTTTCTCATCTCATTGGAAAAAAAACCATGAAAATTATATTCCAAAATATACTGGTGTCTCTAAAAACTTATGTACCCAACTCCTTGGTAATGTGAAATTCATCCGAAAATGGTTAGCTATGTCATTTTATGCACAAAATTTCAATTCCTAACAATCCCACTCATTTCTACCAAAACAACATGAGGAATAGCATAAAATTATTATCAACTTCAAGACCAAGTGAACTGAGGACCACCTGTAAGGTAGGAAATGAACATGGTGATACCACTTGTAATATCCCTCCCTTCCTAATTAGATTATGATGGTGAAAGGATATTACATAGACTTATGATACATCCCAAAGAAGCTAAATGATGGAAATAATTTCCCACTAAATCATTATGAATTGGGGGAGGATTCTCCCTTTCAAAATAAAACAACCAACTAAGTATTTCATAACTTGTTAAAACACTACATGATGCATGATATAAATGAAATAAAACTCAAAGAAATACCATTTATATCAAATCCTATCTTTTAAAGAGTACCATTGTAGAAGACTAAAAAAAGGAAAGTTAAAAATAGGAAGATAAGACAATAAAAACAAAAAGAATCTAAATAGAACTCCCAAGCATTGACAACATGATGCTCTGACTCCAAAAAATAACCCATTTATCACTGAGCAATCCAAGAGAAATGTACTACTTTACCATTATGCATCTCTTGGAAAATGATATATTCCAAATAACTACAATGAAAAAGTCGGGGTGAAAAATAAAACCCATTAGGATTTTGCCAAATGACTTCCCTACTCAATTCACTCGGATAGAACCATTTCGTACATTAATTTAAAACAATTTATATAAAACACATTTGAAATAATTCAACAATTCATACCAAAGACAAACAATTTAAAAAAAACTGGTTTTCTGAATCAAATCAATTACCAAAAAAACCAAAAAATTACCATTCTAAAAATTTAATTAATTTAATTTTCATTACACATTCCATATCACATAGCCACACAGACATTCACACACCAACACACAAGATTGGTGTTACCACTATGGTGGATCATCATGAACATAACCCATACCCATTGATGGTGGTACTTCATCAATGATATCCCTTCATTCCACACACACTTATATCCATTTAATCCATATCACTTAGAAATACAACCATTTCCACACAATTTAATCAATTCAATAAACCACACATTTCATGGAAACCATAACCACAAAAAAATTCAATAAAACCATCAATTTTTTGAAAACCATTGTTCCAACAAATATTTTAAATAAAAAATCATTTATTCAAAACCATTTCTATGCTTCAAAACCAAATAAATTTTTTGAGGTCATATTACCAAATTCACATTTTCCAAAACACCCAATTTTACACAATACCACCATCAATCTACAAATAAAGCATCCACCAATTTTTTTACAACAATTTCACAATCAGTATCACAAAAAACTACTAATTTGAAATCAATAATTGAAGTTATAATTAGTGGATTTAATATTTTATCCACCTACCTTACAAAATTTGGAAAAAATAATAAATGACAAGAAAACATCCATCAAAACATGTCCAAACATAGAAAACACAACTTAGTTCTCATCCACTAACATCAAAAGAGAAAAATATTATAGTAATTGGAAAAAAACATAGATATATAGAAAATAATAAATAATAAATAGAGAGATAGGAAGATGTATATATAAGTAAAACCAAGGAAACCCATCAATAATGATGAATTACTATGACAATCTAACATCATCATACCAAGAGATACGATAGGATCACCTATGAATTTATTGGAGAAGCCACTTTATACTTTGAGAGGAAGAAATACTATGTTAAGTTCATTTTTTGAAACAATGAGTGGTTAAGACATAATACCAACACAGATAAACTTTTTATGGCCCTTATTTTTAAAGAGTGCATTGTTAGTTGCATGGTTAGGAAAACCATGCCCAAATCGTATGCTAACTACTGCCTCAAGAAGGCACCTCACATGGTTTGATCAGGCAGTTTCCAACCCATGATCCAATCATTCCAAATACCATTGTTACATGATGCACAATTTCTCTTATGTGGCATCATAGTTTGGAAATGTTGTGCGCCTGCATGTGCGCCTTTTCCATAGACCCGATCTCATTGTGCACTTTTTTCTACAAGTGTTTCAGTATTTCCAAAAACTTTGATCTAACTGTGGACCCTTAGAAAAAACCCCCAAAACATTCCATAACTCTTCCAAACTCTCCCAAACATCACCCAAACACATTATATTCCTATAAATAATAATTAAAGGGTTACAAACTTGAATTAGTGGGTGATACTAGTTGATACAAGGACCTGTTACAGAGGTGCTTCATCCTAGAGGGGAACCATATATACCACCAACCTTGGAGCATCTGATGGTACATGCAACACCAGTGGAAGAGGTGAGTAGGATGAGGGAACTTCATGAGTTATAGTGACAAAGACCCCTCAGGGTCTGATGTGAGCCTGATCCACATGAGGATGATGAATTGCATGAGGTGGTGAACATATACTTCCAACTAGTTAGGACACCAAAATATCAAATGGGGGTCCTAGAGGTGAGGTTTATCCCACGCTTAGCAGGACGATAGTGTAGTTTTGAGACCCAAGATTATTATGAGGTGAATCTACCATGATCATAGTTTGATCTCCTTTTTAGAGAGATGTTATCACAAGATACAGTAATGATTTGTGTATGAAAGAGGTTTTTCAGCTCCATAAGAGAAGTAGGATGGTAGCTGAGTATTCATTGAGGTTTACTAATATATTCGTGTACTCGATGGATATGATTTATGACTAGTTCTTCTGAGCTCAGACCTTGGATTGAGGGATTCATAATGAAATATCATCTATTATAACACCTATTTTCATTCCTATATATGACGTGGTTGTATAAAATGCATTGTGGGATGATAGTTTCATCGATGAGTAAACACATCCAGTGGTTTTGGTAGTGGGAAATCAGAAGAAGAAACCTTTATAGTAGAGATCTTACCTAACTCACTAGGACATGGACAAGTGATGTATTTCAAGATGAGTTCGATGGATAGATGGTATATAGTTCATGTCTCTTATAATTTATCTATTCGTCCAAGAGAGATGCAGTTGTACTCATGTGATGAAAAAATACATCTTCCTATACATTATCTAACTTTTTATATAGATAATGGTGAAACCATGAATGAGTTACTGAGGTAGAGGAATAAGTAGGAAAAATAGGTTCATAGGGAATAAGATGTGGAAGAGGAGCTAAGGGTGAATCTGGAGGTGGTATGTGCATCAACTTTTCAGAACCACCACCCTTAGCTGGTCCACTACTGGATTAGGGAGATAGGGGACATTAGCGGGTATAGCTACAGGCTGTCCAAACATACATCCCATAGGTTATAGGAATGATTTTAGTAATGATCTATGTCTTTTCTACCTAAGATGTCATACTAATAGACACAAGTTCCAATAATTCCTCCATTTCCATGTTTGTTTTTTTTGAAGACATGGAGATTCAGTTCAATCCATTGAATCAATCCTTACACTTGGAGACTCCTACTAGAGATGAATCAAAAATCACACACTTGTTCCGATAGTGTGACTTGAATCTTGGAGGGAAGAGTTTATTTTGGGATCTCATCAAATCAAGGGAGATGCCTTAAAAATTCAGGTTATAAATTTACTAGCTATCTATATTTACAAACCATATTTAATATTATTTGTGGATGATGAAGTGTGTCAACAATTATGAGACTAGGTTATCCATAGTTTGTGAAAAGGAAACCCAAGTTGGTTTGGATGGACATAGGTGTAGGATGGTGGAGATCATTACTCACTAGTGGGATAGCATGACCCATTGTGTAGTGTATGTTATTAGTTTCTAGTTTCTTGGAGTGGTGGTAGATTATGAAGATGCATTACCTAATTATGTTCTAGGATTACTTACCCACCATGAGATAGAATTATACATTGATCTACACCTCGGGATGACACTAATATCTGTGAAAGCATATTAGATGGCTTACACTGAGCATCATGGGATAAGGGTTCAATTTGAGGACTAGAAAATAAATATTATTGTCAGACCAACTATTTTAGCATCAGTATCCTTAGTTTTACTTCTTAATAGGGTGGATGTAAGATTGAGATAATTTTTGTACTATATACACTTGAACTGGGAAACTGTGAAGGAAATGTATCTACTTCCGAGGATAAATGACTTCTATGATCAGTTGTGAGGGACACAATGATTCTTGAAGGATGAACTCAAGTTTTTATATCACCATTTGTGAGTATGGGAATAGTATATACTTAATATGACATTCATATATCGCTACAGTCTATGTGAATACTTGTTGATGTTATTTGGAAAGACTAACCCCCAAAAATGTTCATGGGGCTTGTGAACTGGATCTTTCATGATTTTTTTGATATATTCATTGTTGTTTTCCTTAATTATATCCTTGTTACTTAGTGTATAAGGATTTTGTCACAAGACACATGAAGATGGTTCTATATTTATTCTATGTTATCCAGATTTATGAGAAGGTCTCAACGTGAGAATTCTAGATATGGGTGGATGACTTTTAGGGACAGGTTATCTCAGCCGATGGAGTAGTAGTGGACCTATCCAAGGTCAAGGAAGTGTAAACACGGGATCCACCATAGATAATGATAGAGGTTCAGAGATTCCATGGTTTGGTAGGCTATTTTCATAAATTCATGCTAGATTTTTTGAAGTTGTCATTTAGGATGATATATTTGACCCAAAAGGGGTATCATTTTGTGTAGAATGATATGTTATAGAAAACATTTATACTTTTGAGGCAGATCTTGATGATTGATCACAAATTTTTATTACCAGAGTTGGGTGTTGAGTATGTAGTGCTATATGATGCATCTAGAACCTGGTTTGGTTGTGTTTTGATGCATTGGTAGGCGATGATTTTTATGGTTTACGTCAGTTGAGACTACATTTGAAGAAATAAAGAACCCATGATCTTGGGTTTGTAGTATCATTATTCGCTCAAAATATTTGGTGGCACTACCTAAATCTCTGGTAGTTTATCTTATATTATGATCACAAGAGGCTCAAGTATATTTTCATTATGAAGGATGTGACATTTAGGAAGAGTTGAGGTCTAGAGTTACTCAAGGATTATATCATCATGGATGTATATACTTTTGGGTAGGGGAATTTTGTAGATAATTCTTCTGGTTGGAGATATTTTTTTGTAGTTTCTAACAAACGAAATAGAATAGTTGGCCTCATTATACATATTCTATATGGATGAAGATAATGAATATTACCTCAAGTTGAATGTTGTTCCACCTCCTCTCTTATTGTTAGTTTGGGTTGAATATATTGGGGATTCCAACTATGAGATCCTACGTACTCGGATATAATCTAGTCTTGGTTCTAGAGGATTTTATGATGGAGGAGAGCATTTCATTTTTTCATAGAACACACGATAGTTCTATTGACCTTATCGGAGGAGGATCAGATAGGGTGTAATATATATCCACTGGTTTTATATCTACGTGTGGAAAAGATGCACCAAGACCATTGACGTCAATATTTATGCCTTGGGATGAATAATAGAGTTTCAGATCTTGTCTCTTAATGCCATCTTTGTTAGAAATTAAACCCCAAACACAATGTTCTAGTGGGTTTAGCAAAAACCCTTGAAGTGAATGATTGGAAGTGGGATGGGTGATCCATGGACTTAATGAAAATATTAACATGTACATCCTAGTGAAATGATACCATTTGGGTGATCATATAAAGACTCACCATGTTATCCCAATTATTTTCTATCCATCATAATATTTTAGTGATGATATTGGGATAATTATATGTATATGAGATATTCTAAGTCCATAGAGTCCCATCAACAATCATTTATGACCATGATCCTTGCTTCACATACCATATGTGGAACGGATTTCATGAGGTTTTCAAGAGTCATTTATACATGATCATTGTGTCTATCCCCTAAAATGATGGTCGGGTCGAGTAGACCATTCAGGTTCCAAAGACCATTCCAAGATATTTCATGCTCGATTTTGGCCATTGTTGGGAGGATCACCCACCACTTGGGGTTTTTTCATACAAAAACAACCAAAATTCCACCAATTGTAAGACACTATTCAAGGATTTGTACAGGAGACCCTATAGGTCACCACTTTTCTAGTCTGACCTAGAAGATTCGTCACTCATGGGACCAAAGTTGGTGTCATCCACTACTGAGAACCTGCAGATCATCATGGAGTGATTGAAGACTGTACAAATCCATCATATGTCATATGTGTATAGATGATGCTGGCCTTTGGATTTCATGGAGGGAGGCCACATTTTCCAATAGGGTTTTCATCGATGTTAATTACTGATATTTGGCTAGATAGATAATCTATCCCAGGGATTTATTAGACCTTTATATGTACAACATAGATTAAGTGAGGTGGCATACTGCTAATCTCCACCACTA
The DNA here is from genome assembly GCA_963277665.1 of Viscum album. Classification (NCBI taxonomy): domain Eukaryota; kingdom Viridiplantae; phylum Streptophyta; class Magnoliopsida; order Santalales; family Viscaceae; genus Viscum; species Viscum album. The sequence continues at coordinate 616,855,043 of OY728128.1, forward strand.
CAATTAGACCAGGTACACGACGTCTTGCACATGTTACGACTAAGGAGGTACATGTAGGACCAATAACACATTAGCGACTCGTGAAAGCTAGAAAATTAATATGGATCCACCACTTCTATATACCTATTAGTGACCAAGAATCATAAAGAGATGATTCTTGGGGGGATATCAATTACTTTAGTAAATATCTGGTGGAACCATTAGAATATTCATGATAGCACTTGAGTGTGGGTGGTTCATATTCATTATTAGTACATTAATCTCTTTGTGTATCCCTTGTTATGGATTTTCCGGATTTAAAGTGACATTTTGGGGTAGGGGGAATGTAATGAAGCATATTTTCCATGTATTATTTTCAAATATTTTATTTATTAATTGTGAGATATTTTGTTGATACGAAATTTGATTCCAAGGGTAGGTTATACTAGAATAAATGTTCAAAATATATTAAATATTTTAAATAAATAGGAATTCAGTTTTCTTACAAAAGTGGAATATCATCTAAAAGGGGCCCTGAATTAGAAATATGGGGGGCATCATTGAGTTCCGAATAGGGGGTTTACCCTAGAAAAAAATCAATATTTTTTGGCGTGGGGTGTTTGTGGAAAATCCATTATGGGAATGATGTGAATAAAATAACAACATAAACTATTTTATTTTATTTTCATTAATAAACTGACTATTGCATCATTAAATGGAATTTTAGGAAGAAATTGTTGGGTTAGAGGCATAACCCTAGAGTTGTTGGTGAATATTTAGAGAGACTATTTTTGGATCTCTCTTAGATGAATGATAACTAGATTGTTGATCAATTATCAACATGCAACGAGATTCAAGATCATTCCAATAAAGTTGTCACAGGTCATTCTTCATTAGAGATTAATCGATATCAAGGTAAGATATTTGTTTGATTTGGTTTCATTCCCCATTCTTAATTTCTACGATGAAAATGAATCAATCAACTCACATATTTATCTTTATTTTAGTTGTCTTTTAGTATGAATTTATTTATATGGATTTATTGGAAGAATTTATTTTTGATTTTTGATTACTTTATTCTCATTATAAATTTGATGGATCGATGCCAAACCGAAAATTTTCTGAGGTTAATACGTCAGGTTTGTGGATATATGTTTCCCCCTTTTTCATTGTCCATCTCATGAAATTTTGGTTTTTACTATTGATTGATACTTACTAGAAAATCAATCCATTCATAATTGTTTCATGGTACAGTGATCTGATATTTTAAATATCGGTTCAACACACAATGATGGTTGTGCGATGATGGAATCAATAGCAGATCAAATATTTTGGAGACCTGATTTAATGTTCACCAATGTGGAAGGAAGAACAATGTACAAATCCATTTTTTGAATGGATTGAAGGGTTCAATAGTGATGTTTGAAATCCCTTAGGTATAAAATACGACCTCCCTTAATTCCAGTGAAGGGATAGGCAAAAATATTGGTATGAGGAGCAGTAGGTGATGCAGAAACCAGATCTAGATGTTTGGAAAATTCAATAATACACAACATGTAAGATAGATCCACATGACTTGTTGTCCCATCTTAGTTATAGATTGGGTTTGGGGAAGGATATGAATATAAAATGGTGTGAAGACCCCATTTATGAGCTCATAATGTACCTTAGAGGTTAGATGGACATGGGATAGAGTACACAAACATGATCATGCCATTTACTCACTCACAGACATGGATTGACAAGGGATACAAGAGATAAGCTATATAATAGGATACAAGTTGATGTAAATAGGATTCCATAGGGCATGTACTTTTACATGGACACAAACATGGGACACGAAACACATACCCTTCGGAAGGGCATGGCATGGGGTCATAGGGACACGATGTGTAACCCTACTATGTGATGTGTAGTCCTTAAATGTTAGATTTGATACCCTATCCTCTATATTATTGACATGTTTTGTTAGAGTGAGTTACCTATATCCATTCCATGGGGGTTAGTATGAAATCACATCCTACATAGAGGATAGATATCCCTTCAGTAGGAATTCATGGATAAAGTTGTTGGAATCCCTCCACGAGGCCTGAAGTGAGAGCCTATATTCATCTTCATACAATAGGTGGAGTTATTGTTATCACCATAAAAAACACTACATCGGAGCCTATTATCTAATTAGATGGTTAATCTAGATTGATTTGTTTTTATACCCAATTTCTTAGGGTGTGATACCCATCCATGTATAGTATTTCTTCAGACATTCAACATGTACATTAAATGGTGAGACTCGATAAGAATTACCTATCAAAAGAACATGATCAATGCTATCAATTATAAGAGTGTTTTCACCCAGAAGAGTTCTATGTGGAACCTCCAAGTTAGAATAATAGTAAGGAATTACATTTTTGAATTTATATAGGGACTTTTTGTCTTTTGGAGTGTATCTATATATTATTATAAAATGTGTTGTAGAAATATATTGTTAAATTTGTTTTAATATTGTATGTATCTGATAAAAAAATATCATTTTCTCATGTCATAAATATAATACTAAAATCATAACGTGACACTAGTAAAATATGATCACAAATACTACTTGTTACTACAAAAAATAATTTGATATTACTCCAAATAACAACCTTATAATTTATGTATAATTTAAAAACTAATAAACATATAGAATAAAACACAATAAATTGATGCAAGAGTAAATATAAAACTCAGTGTTAAGTACAGTGTCAAATCATAAGGTGGGAACTAATGCTGTTGTAAAATATGAAGATGGATTTCAGATTTTGTTACTATTTAATAATAATTTCTATAATTTCAAATAATTACATCATATTTAGGTATGCTTTGTGTTTAGTTTGACATTTCCTTGTTTCCCCTAATTTAATATTTTGTAAAAATTAAATATCCAAGGGAACATAATTTTCTATGTGAAAGAAACATGCTTAAAATTGATATCACAATAAGAAGTTGAACAAGAACTATCATCTTCCCAAGGTGGGAGAATTAGTTTTGTTGGTTATAGGGTTTTAATATGTATTAATGTTTCTTTTACAAAAATTGAATATTCAATAAGATATCATTTGTGGAGATAATGATACATGTTATATATAAAGCCCAAAAACATAAAATCAAACATAATACATGTTGAAATAATCCTAAAATTAAATATATATATATATATATAATGATGTTTCATCTATAAGAAGATGATTTGGTTACATTACAAGTCGAACTTGAAAAAATATCAAAATGTAATATTTTTAAATCTGTCTTCTTGTATAGATAAAATATTATAATTTACTATAAAATTGAAACTTAATTTGTTTTAAATATAAAATAATCCAAATTTAATGTCTTATTCAATACCAAATTATCACTAGACTTCAAATGTATGAAGAATTATAGAAATTCTATATAAGAAGTATTATATGATTAGGAATAGAACTAAAAAGGATAAAAAATATATATATATCCAAAAATATATATATTATAATTATAAAAAAAAATTATAACAATTAACAATGAATAATAAGAATAAATTTTCTTAGGAAAATTATAATTATCAAAACACATATAAAGGAAATTTATATGGAACAACTCAAATAGAGTGGGTCTTCAAAGATATTGAGAATTATCCAAGAGGGAGGGGAGGTGGAATTCATGAAGTCACTCCTTTTTTTGTTTATTCATCAAAATAACATTAAAAAACAATTAATGAAAATAGTGAAATAGTTACATATAAGAAAAACATACTCTAAAACACAAATTTTGGGTTAATATTTTTTTACATGGATAACTAATAAAAATTAGGATATACATATTTTTTAAGATCTATTAAAACATATGACCACACATTACTGATGAATCATAATATAGTTTTAAAAGGAAAGGGACATTCCATGAAATCTTGATTAACAATATATATACCAACATGTGAAAACTTATCTCACATAAAAAATGATATAAATTCAAAAATAATAAAATAATGGAGTCTTCAATTAAGTTGTACTTCCATCCATTTATCATTATATGCCTTACCATACATTTCCTTATTATCATAGTTCGTTATCTACTTGAACAATAATATGAAATCTTCCATGTTTCATCATTTTAACTTCTTCCACCTCTACATATTATAATTTTTATTTTACTTAGACAAAAAATATATATCTCATATTTTTATGAATTTAAACATTAAATTCGAAGACAAAAAGTTCCATCCACTAGTTCTAAAATTATCTCACGTGTTCTTTAATATTTCATCGGGTCCTAGACATTCATCTGTAATTGGATATAATTTCAATACTAAATTAATATAGTTATATTATCCCATTTAGAACAAAAAAAACACATAATTGATATATGGAATTCTATAATCTATAATAAATCATGGATTGTCATAAGAAATTGTAGTGTGATCTACCAGTTTTACACTAACTGCTTATATAATAACATTTCCCATTGTTTCATGATCATATTCATTATTATGAAAAGTTTTCTTATACCTTTATCTATAAGATATTATGAAATATATTCAAATGTTTTTTTGAAAAATATATCTCTATATATTAAAATAGAATAGTTCTTAACTATCATGGCTACTAATTGAAATTCAACACCCTACCAAGATCTATATTTTATCTTATGTTATGGAATGGGTTACAACAGCATGTCATGACTCTATTGATCCTCTAAAAATTGTGAAAACTTGAATAATAATAGTTTTACATCATAGAAGTGTTTTATGTTTTTCAAGGATAATATATAACATCTTATCGATTATATATTAAATTCCAATGTTATCCATTAGGCTGTGAATTAATTTAGTCTTTTGTATGAAAAATTAATCCTTACCTAAGATTCATCTCTATATAAGTCAATCTTATGTAGATCCCACTAATGATGGAATTGAACACATTTTATGTCACTAGAATTACCCTCTATATTTGAAAAGTACGTCATAGTAGTGTTAAACATATATAGAGTTCACTCTCATATTAATTGACCGCATGTAGAATTTATCACATTAGGATTACACATATTGAGACAAGATTTACTATTATTATATAGAACCAATTATAATCTTCATGAATTCCCTTAAAAGCTCATTCTATCCATCTCCAGACTTCCAATCATACTTCACGTCACATGAAAATCACTATAATGTGTGTTTGAACATGATTTATGGATTAGAAAAAAATCTGACACAAATTTTGTATCCATATAATGTCTTCTTTAATTAATATTCCATTTAAAACCAATCAGAGTGATATAGAATTATTCATTATATGTTAATCACAGTAAACAGACCCTTATCATAGAAATATATCCAAGGATACAACATTATAAAATATTAAAATCTTCTCTATTCTCTATGTTAATCGTATTAATCCATGGAATATTATTTTCAGTAGTTGGTTTATCAGTTTTAGAAGATTAATAACTACAATCCATAAAAATAATTTTGGGGCATGAAAATATATTAATTCATAAATATTTGTTTTTAAAATCAAAAAATAGATTTTAGGCTTCAAAAAAATCTATATAGGATTTAAAAAATACTTCCATTACATTAAAATACATTATTTTTAAAACATATTATTTTTTCAACTAACCCCTTATTTTAGTTATTACATCACTTTTATATAACAATGATAACATACTTTATACCATAAAGTCATTATATATGTTACCATGTATGAAAAAATTTAGTTATCTATGAAAGTAATGAATATTTTAAAATTGGATTATTTTTGTGTGATTTTCAAAAATTGGATGTCATTTTATGAAAATAATGTTCTATAAATTAGAAATTAAATAATTACATAAAGATACATCTATAATTACAAATAATTCATATAGAACCTATTATTTAAAACTCATTTGTAAGTCATTTTTATATTTCTATGCTGTTATTTATTTTATTATTTACAATATTAATAATCTATATTTATTTGGATGAAGGAATTAAAATCTACAGGAAATCCCACACCCAGGGTAAAACCGTGGGTCAAATCTCATCGTGGTCTAGTCGGATTTGAATGTAGCCAAAAAGGAAAATATATTTACAAGAACAAAAGGCCATATAATATTTGAGTAGACTATGTCCCCAAATGATATATCCATGAAGTTACAACATAAATTTGTTTAAAAAACTAGAACACATGCTCATCATATTTTTGGACCACCCCTATAAGAAGAACCCTTTTCCCAAAAAATAGTACTCCCACATTTATTCTAGTGATCACTAATCATAAAAGATTTAAGGTATTTAATTAGATAATTTTATATATAATAGTTACATCACTATCATAATGGTTTTAGTTTGAAGATAATATTCTATTCTTCTAAAACCAAATATTAATATTTAAATGAACAAAGTAACTATACAATAGTCGAAGTACACCTCATATATACACTTCCTTATAACATCTAAACTAATTTATATCTTTATCAATGTTCCTATTACATGTATATTCCATATATTCTTATTTGTATCATAATATAAATGTACCTAACATATATCATTCCTTATTTTAAGATTCGGTCCTACATATTTATGATTGTAGTAGTTGCCTATATTTTTTGGATTTCTGTATCAGTAGTTGGAGGTGTTATCATTAATATTTTTTATTTTCTACTATACAATGATGTAATAATAAATGGGTTTATGTTGTGTAATATATTTCAATAATAGTTTTTTATTATAAAATATATCATGTATAAAATTTGATATTTTTCTCTTGTTTTTATATGTCCTTAAAAACATGGATGAAGAAATAAAAGGAGGATATTTCTTCATAATGATATTCAATTTTATATTTGTATATTTTTTTAAATATTCATATACAATTTTCTCTCTAAAAAACAATTAATCTGACATATGTATTTCTATAGACATTTTTTCTATTTCCATATTAATATTTGATTCCATAGCTATACTTTAGAGGACATTGAACTACAATGAGTTTATCTATATTTTTCATTACCACCATAAATATATAAAAATATTAGTTTTACCACTAACATCTCACTCTAGTTTTATACTCTATCTTGATTTCCATAGTGTGATTTTATATAGTATTTCATTTAGAATGTTACATTATCTTTTTAAGATGTTGAATCTTAATTGAAAGGGACTAATGTAACTGAAACATTAAAAATAAAAAATTTATATCTTATTATATGAGTACTCATTATATATCATCACAATCCATTCCATAAAATAAAGTTTTATTGTATTTCGAAACAAGAATACATAAATAAATTCTACATAAATGATCGACATCATCCCCCACTATGCTATTCCCAACTAGAACATTTTTTAGAAATACCATACATAAATACAATCTTCATATATTTGAGAAAAGGAAACATAATAAATGTTGAGATTAGAGAAATAGAAATGGTAAAAATGGAGATATCAATAAATGATCATTTTCATCATAACATGATGATAAGGGTATGAGAACATGAGATTTACTATATAAAATAATACATAGTAATTCATAGATCATAATCACGAGTCTTGATATTAAGCATGGTAGTTCATATGAGTTGAATAACAATATAATAAAAGAAAACATGTCATCGAAGAATAATGTTGGGATAATATTATTTCAAAAAATAGTGGAATAATGTTTTTTATAATCATAATCATAGAGATATTATTGTTGGACTCATCATGTATTAAATCATGTTTTAAGGATCACAAATCTCATTATTATTTACCAATCTTAATAATAATCACAAATCTCTTTACTGTTTACAAATCTCCCATCTGTTTACAAATCTTATTACTGATCAAAGATCTCACATATCCTATTACTCATGAGTATTTATGTTTCTAGTTATATTATAATTTATAATGGTTAAGATCAATCCATTTTATGCATATTATTGTTTAATTCTAATAGAATTATTTGTCTTAGTACAAGACACCATGAAGCTTGACACAGTAAGTCAGACATTTTGTGCAAGAAATAGACATTGTGAGCAGAAACACTGAATCAGACACCGTGAATCCTATGTCTCAGACAACATGACCAATGAGACACCGTGACATAGTCATCCATACATAATGAGTCACATACCATGGACAAGACACCGTGAGCGACACAACATGAAGGACACACCGTGAGCAAGACACCGTGAGCAACACACCGTGAAGGACACACCGTGATCAAGACACCGTGAGAAATACACCGTGAAGGATATACCGTGAATGACATACTGTTAAAGACATACCATGAAGGAAATACCGTAAAATTTACACCGTGAAAGAGACACCGTTTTCCTAACTACTGTGACACCGTTTCTTAACATTTTTATCAATATTATTTAAATATTGCTAATGGTCATATTTGATATTTTTAATGTAATTAATGATATTTAATGATATTTGTTGGTTTTTCAGGAAACCATACCTCGTTCCTATGAAAAGATAATCATTCCTATTGCCAGTGCTCATGGAATATAAGGAAGATTGAGTTGTAGTAGAGAAGCATGTTCCAGAAGAACATACGTACACGAGCAAGAAACATGAGTGCACTGTACTGAAAAAAACACCAATCCTAAGCTCGACTATGAAGAAGAGATTGCATGATATTTAAAGAAATCATTGTCTCATACATGAAATATTATACTACTGAAGAACACACGAAATACAGAACATCTCCACTTCTGAAGAACACCAAGCTGAACCACGACACTCTGTTTTTTAACAGAAAAAAAAGAGAAGGACTCATGCACATTTCTGCCAAATCCATGGAGTCCAGAGTTGCACTGCTAATCACTAGAGAATTATAAACTCTTATCTACTCTCTAAGTGATTCATTATTTACTATTCAAGAAGGGTGTGTACCCTGTTTATTTTACACACACACTGTCTCCTGTGCTGAACTTGAGGATTTATAAATCCTCACTCACATCAGTTTTATCTATTGTGTTTCCCACTGTGGATAGTTGTAGAGGTCATGTGGGACCTAAACAGCCTGTGTGATGTGGAGTTCTTTTCCCAAGAATAATTGTGGTAGAGGTCTGAGTACATGGATAGTTTGTAAACTATTGTTCACCCAGATCCATGGTGTAGATAAAAATTATATATATATTTGAGAGGAATAAGTATTGGCTTGATACTGAACCTATTGGTTATATCCGCTGTGCATTTTTATTTTATGTTTAAAGAATACAATAACGAATTTATATTCTGCTCCTGTTACTTTGAAATACACAACTATTTTAAGTGTTCTTTGATAGTAAATCTAGAAAGTTTTTGTATGATTTCTAAACTATTAGGTTAACTTCCAAAGTTATTTAATCTTCAAGAATAGATTAACTAAGAACTAATAAATATTTGAGAACCTAACTAACCCTTTACTTTAATCAAAATTAACTACAGATTATCTTGTTATTCAATTTGTGGGATTTTGATAAAAATATTTTTAACAGAAATTTTTATTGGAACCCAATTCACCCCCTCTTGAGTGTCCACCTTAACCAACATTTGGTATCAAAGGCTTGTTTTTGTTTTTTAATGTTTTCAAAGTACTATGTTTTTTCAACTGTGACATTAGTTTCATCCTTAAAGATCATAAATATCTGATAAATCTAAATTTTATCTCTTTAAATTTATTTTCTAAAATCTATATATGGATAATATACCATAAGGTGATGCTACCAACATGCCACCTTTCATTAATGGTAAAAATTATGCCCAGTTGAATCCTAAAAAGAAAATTCATTTGGATTGTATGGGTTTTGATATCTAGAATGCTATAGAGACTCAATATAATATTCCAGAAACTGAAATAACTATTTGGGATGAACCTAATAAAGTAGCTTACAATAATAATGGTAAATCTATGAATGACCTGTATTGTGCTCTAGGAGATGAAGAGATTAATAGAATACCTTCTTTTAAAACTTCTTATGAAATTTGGGACACCTTGGGTGTTTCTCATTAAGGAACAACCAATGTTAAAGAAATGAGATTGAACACTTATACTATTAAATATGTTAATTTTAAAATCAAGACTGATGAACCTATCTCTGAAATGTATCTCAGGTTTAATGATATTTTCAACACTATGAGGTCACTTGGAAAGGTGGTTCTAGCAAAGGGACAAATCATGAGAATATTTAGATGCCTACAGGACTAATAGAGAGGCACTTTGGTTTCAATAAGAGAGTCATGTGACATTGGTGATTTTCCTGTCAAAGAGTTAATTGGTAAGCTTATGATGTATGAAAAATAAATTGAGGTGAATAAAGAAGAAGAAGATGAACCTAAAAGGAAGTCAGTGGAATTTATTTCTACTGCCTCAAGGATTGAGGACAAGGAGAAAACTCACATACCTAATAAAAGCTCAAAAAGTGAAATTTCAGAATCTGATAGTGATGCAGAAATGGCTCAGATGGCCAGAAGAATTAAGAAATTCTATAGGAATAATAAATTCTTCAAAAAATCAAACAAAAAATGTAAATATAACAAAAAAGGACACTGGAAGAAATATTGGAAGATAGATGATAAGTTTGATGAAGTTATCTACTATGAATGCAAGAGAAAAGCTCACAATAAAGGAGACTGCCCAAAATTGAAGTTCAAGAAGAAACATGACTACACGGACAGCATGTATAACAATGAAATGAGATCAAATTGGAGTGCTGCATAAGAAACTTCACGTGATTCTTATTCTTCTAATGATTAATATCCTCATAATAAAAACATGTGTTTTATGAAAAACACCTATGAGGTAACACTGGTCCCTCTTGATTTAAATTCATACTAATCTGGAGTTGACTCTGATTCTGAATCGGAATCTGAAAACATTTCTAGTGAGGAAATGTTTTAATATTGTAATATGCTAGAAGAAACATGTAATTAACTTAAGGACAAGTACAAAACTTTAAAGAAACAACACGATTTATCTAGTACTGTTAAATCTGCATTTGATAAAGAAAAGGAAAAGAATGCTCAACTTTTCAAGGAAAATACTGATATAAAAATGTCTAATGAGAAACTTAGAAACAACATATAAAATTTCACAAAGGGAAAAGATAAACTTACTAAAATTTTAGGTAAATAAGTGGAACCAAAGTATACTACTGGTTTTGGATACCAACCTGGACAGAGACAGATCACTAAAACTTGATTTATTCCTAAATCTGGACAAAATTCGGCTAGTTCTAGTTCTGGAAATTCATATTCTTCAACTAGTTACTCACATTGTTATAGATAAAATAGAGTTTACCATTCAAAATATGTTAAATCTATTGATTATATGAGACCCATAAGACAGATTTGGGTACCTAAAGCTTTGATTACAAACCTGTCTAGTCCCAAGAAGATTTGGGTACCAAAATCATTCTCTATTTAAAACTATTTTGTAGGAAACCTGTTTGGAGAGATCCCATAAGAAGATATGGTACATGGATAGTGGATGTTAAAGGAATATTTCTGGGGATTATTCATGCTTCAAGAGATTAATAAAGGTTGATGGAGGCTATGTCACCTTTGGTGATAAATCTAAAGGAAAGATCATCGGCCTAGGCCAAATTGGTAACACTAACTCAGTTTTAATCTCTAAAGCTTTATTTGTTGATGGACATAAATATAATCTGTGAAGTATTTCTTAGTTATGTGATGATGGATTTAATGTTTTGTTTGAAAATGATTCTTGTAATGTTTTTAATTCTATGAATGTTTTAGTATTTTCTACAATGAGAAATGAAAATGTGTATGTAGTTGATTTGAATTCTTTAGCTTTACAAAACATTACTTGTTTAAATACTTTTCATAAAGAATATTAGCTTTTGAATAGAATATTAGGACACTGTAATATACATTTACTTAGAAAACTAAATTGGAAGAACTTATTTAGAGACTTAGCCAAACATGACTTCCCAAATGATAAAGTTTGTAATCCCTATCAAAAGGGAAAGCAACACAAAATCTCTTTCAAACCAAAGAAAGAAGTGTCAACTTCTCAACCTCTCAAGTTGGTTCACATGGAAATTTTTGGACCTTCTATAGTTTCTAGTTTAAATGGGAAGAACTATGTCTAAGTCTTAGTAGATGAATTTTCTATATATACATGGGTATACTTCTTAGCTCACAAAAATGAAGCTTGTTCTTACATTATTAAATACTCCAAGCATGTAGATAACCTTTATGGACTTAAGATTAAGACTTTGAGAAGTGATTGTGGCCATGAGTTTGAAAATCAAGAGATTGAATCTTATTGCTCACACAATGGCTATAGTCATAACATTTCTTCCCCTAGGACACCTCAACAAAATGGTGTAGTAGAAAGAAGAAATAAAACCCTGCAAGAAATTTCTAGAAGTGTCCTCAATGAGTATGAAATACCTATTTAATTTTAGGCTGAAGATGTAAATACAGTTTGTTATATCATCAATAGAGTATTAGTCAGATCTATTCTCAAAAAGACCCATTATGAATTGTGGAAAAATAGGAAACCTAATGTTAGCTACTTTAAAGACTTTGGTTGCAAAGTCTTTAATATTAATACCAAGGATAATATGGACAAGTTTTATTCTAAGAGTGATGAAGGAATCTTTTTAGGATATTCTATAACTAGAAAATCCTATAGAGTTTTCAATAAAATAACCAAGTGTGTGGAAGAATCAGTTCACATGAAATTTGATGAAACTGATCCACATGAACCTAAGACTTCTCTTAAAAATATTGAAGAAGATTTGTTTGTTCTGAACCTTATTGACAAATTCAATGAACCTGTTGTAAAGACAACTAGTACTGGAAATATTTCAGAATATTCTTCTAATGAACCTGAACATAGAGAAGAACCGTAAATTTTTAGTCCTACCTTTACTAGATCAACTAGGTTTCTAAATAATCATCCTTTTGATGCTATTATAGGAAATCTGGATAGAGGGACATGGACTAGAGCTTATCTTAGAAATTAGGTTGAACATCAAGCCTTCTTGTCATAACTTTAACCTAAAAACATTGATGATGCTATTAATGATGAATGTTGGGTAATTTCTATGAATGAAGAACATAATTAGTTTGAAAGAAATAATTTATGGTAACTAGTAGAAATTCCCAAGGACACTTTTGTCATAGGCACTAAATGGGTGTTTTGAAATAAAGTAGATGAATCTTGAAACATAGTTATAAACAACGATAGGTTAGTTTCATAAGGCTATATTCAAGATGAAGGAATTGACTATGGGGATACATTTTCTCCAGTAGCTAGACTTGAAGCCATTAGAATTCTACTTCCTTAGGCTGCACATCTGATTTTTAAACTATATCAAATGGATGTCAAGAGTGTATTCTCAAATGGGTATATAACTGATGATGTTTTTTTGAACAACCCCTTGTTTTTAGAAACCCTCATTTTCCAAATCATATGGTCAAATTATCAAAAGATTTATATGGTTTAAATCAAGCTCCAAGAGCTTGGTATGATAGATTAAGTACTTTTCTAATTTCCAAATGTTTTACAAAAGGAATAGTTGAACCTAATATCTTTATAAAAATAATTTATAATGATTTTTTAGTTGTTCAAATCTATGTAGATGATATTATTTTTGGATCTTCAAAAAATCATTATGTACTTATTTTTTTAAAATGATTCAAAAAAAATTTGAAATGAGTTTAATGGGTGAACTAAATTTATTTCATGGATTTCAAAATTTTCAAAATAATGATGGGATTATTTTAACTCAATGTAAATACACTAGAGAAATTTTAAAATGTTTCGGATTGGATAGCACTAAATGTAGTGACACTCCCATGAGAACCACATGTAAGATAGATCTTGATGAAGATGGTAAATATGTTGATCAAACCACTTATAGAGGAATGAATGGATGTCTACTCTACTTAACTGCTAGCCATCCTGATATAATGTTTAGTGTGTGTATGTGTTCTCGTTTTCAAGAATACCCTAAAGAATCACATTTAAATATTGTAAAGATAATTTTCAAATACATTGTAGGACTATTATATCGAAAAGGACAATCATTTGAACTAATTATTTACTCTCATAATAATTTTGCTAGATGTAAGCTAGATAGAAAAAGCACCTCTAGAACATGTCACCTTTCAGGCAATTTAGTAGTATCATGGTGTAGTAAGAAACAAAATTTTGTTGCATTATCTACAGCAGATGCTGAATACATAGTTACTGAAGCTATTGTGCACAAATTTTGTGGATGAAACACACATTACTAGACTATGGAAATCAATTCAGACATGTCCCAATAAATTGTGACAACATAAGTGCTATTAGCATTTCATAAAATAATGTTTCACATTCTAGGACAAAACATATTGATGTAAGACATCACTTTTTGAGGGATCATTATCATAAAGGTGATATCACTTTGGAATTCATTGGTACTGAATATCAACTTGATAATATATTAACTAAAACATTAAATTTTGAGAGATTAGACTACATCATACATGATCTTGGCATGATCAATAACAAATAAATATCTTACTGGTCTTACTGTTTAATATTGTGCTATAAATTACTTTACTATTTCATGCTCACTGTTTCTGGGTTACTGTCTCATGTTTACGATCTCACAGTTAACACTCTGTGTTTGCGGTCTGTTACTATCTCACCGTGACTAAATAGTCTACTCATTTTCTCACTGTGACTAAACTGAACACTCACTATCTCACCATGACGACTACGGACTGTCTCACCGTGACGACCTCTTGTCCTCGCACCGTAACGAATACTCATTGTCTCATCGTGAAGATTATTTATGCATTTATTTTAACCCGGATCACGGTAATTTTTATTTCACCACTATTTCCTTTCCTGCGTCTTTATTTTCGTGACGTTTTACATTCCCAAATGATAAAACATAAGGGTTTCACCCGATTCCTCCCTCGATCTCTCTCCGGAACATTCTCAACCTTGAAAACCTTATCTTCTTTTATCTTTCTCGAATCTTCAGTGGATTCCAGGTATGAAGCATCCATCCTTACCCTAATTTGAGAAGCGCCACTCTAAGAAATTGAAGAGGACACCGAATATTACACCCGAAGGACCCCTAAATCCAAACCTAGTAAGCTGTATTGTTGCTCATGAGAAAAAAATCTGCCTTGGGTGGCATTTGTACAGAAAGTCTTTGGTCCTGAAAGTATTAAGAGAACAAGGATGGATCAAATGGTTCTCGAGGAAAGATAGACCTATTTACCAATGGTTAATATCTCTGTTCTATCAGTATGTATTTTTTTCCTTCGATGCTGGATAATGTTTTATGTTAAAAAGATGGAGCAATGGACAAAAATGCTCATTATCTTCGAGGCTATGGGCTGCATGCCTAAGGATTCCTCATGAAGGGATTTGTGATGATTAACAAAGAGACCGACCTCCTACAACCAACATCTTTGACCTAGAGAATTCCTTGGAAATTCTAACTGGAAATGGCTCCAAGAGAAGGGCCATAGCAGCTAAATTTGATGGGGAGACTAGGCTGCTGTTTATATTTCTTCAAAATTTGATCTGCCCAAGGAAGGGAGACTTTTCTCTTTGGAAGTATCAGGACGTCTTTATGATTCATCTGATGAAGAATTGCTATAAGATAAATCTATGAAAATATATCCTTCACCACATGTGTGAATTGATTAAGGTCACTTCCAAATCCACTTCCCTGTTTTACTAAAGGATGATTTTGGATATGTTAGTTTCCAAGGGAGTAGTTGGACCAAATGAAGAAAATCTTGTGGATATTTAGTACTGTTTATACAAGCCTACCATCATAAGGATGAAGATAAAAGGGAACACCTGAAAGAAGCAGTGGGATGAAGATAATGACAAGGTTTATGAAATGTTTAATCCTGTGGATTATCCTACAAGGCCTGAAAACATTACTGATCCTGGTTTGGAACCAGATGAGGTGGCTGAGTATCCAGAAGAGGATAAAGAATAATAAGAATAAGCTAGAGTACCTCACAGAGAAGAGGCTGAAATACCTCATGAGGAAGTCGCTCCTGTTGAGAAATAAAGGACTGTTGTTCCTGCTTATGTTTCAAGAGAAGAATATGTTCTTGAAAAATAATGGACTACTGGTCCTTCTATTGTTCATGAAGAATAAGTACCTCCTACCCATGTTAATCAAGAAACCCAATATAATGCTTCAAGAGAGTTAGTTTTTTCTGAATCTGACCAGCAATCCTTGGAAGAGACAAATCCTGTTATAGAATAACTCCCTACAATTAAAAAATAAAATCTAGAAGAACTTCCTGCTAAAAATTAAGCAAGTATGCAAGCTCTACTTGAGGAAAAATCTGCTCCTCAGTACATACCCTCTGCTGAATAGAGGATGGAAATTTCTTTTCAGTTGGAAAGGCAAGAAACGGCTGGGGAGATTCAAGATGATCCTTTGAATCTTAACCAAGTTCCTGAGCCTCATGTATCTGAAATGGAAGAACATTTTGATGGGGAGGAACCTCAAAATCTTGATATTGATAAAGCTGAGCCAGGTAATGCATCTCCACCAACTAAGTCATACTCTTTCTATACTCGATATGAATTCCCTATTTTTTATGATGTGAGTGAATCACAGCAAATGAATACACCTGGAATTGACCTTTCTTCTTTATTTTGATTGAAGTCAGTCCCACACCCTAAACCTCAACCTGATCTTGAATCAGAATCTGAAATTGAAATAGACTCTGAACCGCAACCAGACCCTGAACCTGCCCATGAGCCACTTTCTTCACCTGAATCCTTACCCGATCAGAAATCTTTTGTAAATAAAGAAGATTTGAAAGTCTATGGATAGACTATCTTAGCTTGATTGGAGAATATTATATCCTCTCAACCTCGTCTTGTGACTCAACTAAGGCAGGAAGATGCCTCGATTATTTTGGAAAATATTATTCTGCATATTCAACCCACGATGATCCATGAAATTCAAGATGTAATAGATGAACACAAATTGAATAGTGACGATGTTGAAACTTTGAAAAGTATGGTAGCAGACATATAGAAAGAACTGTCTTCAAGATCAGAACCTGATCCTTCTATTGCACTTGTTGTTGTTTCTCAAGAACCTACTATTTCCAATATTTCTCGAGACATTGTGTCCCAAATGAATCACTATCTGTTATCTTTTAATGAAAATATTTGCTAAAGTCATACAAAGATGTTGCAACTCATGAGAGAGAAAGTGGAGAACTTGAATAAGGTGACAGATGAATACACTGGCTGTCCTCAAAAGGTATTGAAACTTCTCAAAGCTTTAACCGATCTATCAAGGCTTCTCCTTCCTCTGGTCAGATCTCCACACCTTCTTTGGATGATTCTCTGATCAGATCCTTAATCAAGGAAGAAATTCGGAATGCCTTCAGTGGTTTTGATTTATCTCTTTTATCTGAAGTTGCAAAGAACAGTGATAGAGCACTTGACCAGATTCGAATTCATTCCAAGATTTCCAGTGATGCTCAACAGGAGATCACTAAGATGATATATTTCTATCTCACCCAGATTTTCGCCCAATCTGATATGAAAAATCACATTAAGTATCTTTTAGAAAATTTGATGATACCTATAGTGACTCATGCTTTCAAAACTCAAGTTCATAAGCTCAATGAGTTCACCAGATTGTTGGAAAAATTCATGGAGAATAACGATGATTTTGAAAAGGCTATGCAATATGGAAGAGAAATTGTCACAGACATTGTGAAACTTCTGAAGCCCTATCTCCATGTCCAAAGTACTGCAATATTTGTTCCAGCGGCTTCCCCTCTTAGACCTGGACTACCTGCTTTAGCCTCAACTTCCATGTCTATTAGCCAAGCTCTAACTCAGATCAGGGCAGTCGTTCTTGATCATCCACAGAATCGATCTTCTACAGCTCTATTTTTGGCTCCCACTATCTTTGAAGGTCTACCTTTACCTTCATTTTCTACCACTTCTATGCCTTCTTCCACATCAACAACTGATAAAGGCAAAGATAAGGCCAATCCCTAAAGAATCCCAGTAACTACTTTCTATTTTATGGTGATGTATTTGATTGTTTATTGATTGTATTTCTACTGTATGGTGTATTATGAACATTTTTAATGCAATATGCACTATTACCCCTCTCTTTGTTTAACTTTTTGATAATCCCAAAAGGGGGTGAAAAATTATTCTAGACTATGTTATTCTATATGTCACTTTCTCTGCAATTGCATTTAATTTACACTTTACCTATACATGATTTGTGATCATTAAAAAGGGGGATATTATTGGACTCATCATGTATTAAATCATGTTTTAATGATCACAAATCTCATTGTTATTTACCAATCTTAATAATAATCACAAATCTCTTTACTGTTTACAATTTTCCTTTATATTTAAAAATCTTATTACTGATCACAAATCTCACGTATCTTATTACTAATGTGTATTTATGTTTCATGTTATCTTATATTTTATAATGGTTAAGCTCAATCCATTTTATTCATATTAATATTTATGTCTAATACAGTTATTTGTCTATGTAAAAGACACTGTGAAGCATGACATAGTAAGTCAGACACTGTGAGCAAGAAACATACACCATGAGCCGAAACATTGAGGCATACACCATGAAGCCTATGTCTCAGCCACTGTGACCAATGAGACACGGTGACACAGTTATCCAGACAGAGTGAGTCACTCACCATGAGCAAGACACCGTGAGCGACACACCGTGAGAAAGACACTGTGAGTGACACACTATGAAGGACACACCGTGAGCAAGACACCGTGAGCAACACAACGTGATGGATATACCGTGAAATATATACCATGAAATAAATACTATAAAGGACATACCGTGAAGGAAACACCGTTTTCATAACTATTGTGACACAATTTAATAACCTTTTTTTCAATATTATTTAAATATTGCTAACGGTCATATTTGATGTTTTTTATGCAATTAATGATATTTAATGATAGTTATTGGTCTGTCATAAAACCATACCTTGTAACTATGAAAAGTTAATCATTCCTATTTCAGGTGCTTGTGGAATATAAGTAAGATTGAGATGTAGTAGAGAAGCATGTGCCAGAAGAACATACTTACGCGAGCAAGGAACACGAGTGCACTGTACTGAAAAGAACACCAATCCTATGCTTGACCACAAAGAAGAGATTGAAGGATCTTCAAAGAAATCATTGTATCATACATGAAATCTAACACTACAGAAGAACACAAGAAATAAAAGACATCTCCACTTGTGAAGAACAATAAGCTAAACCATGAAACTTTGTTTTTTAACAGAAAAACCAGAGAAGGACTCAGACACATTTCTGTTGAATCCAAGGAGTCCAGAGCTACACTGAAAATCACTAGAGCATTATAAACTCTTACATACTCTCTAAGTGATTCATTATTTACTTTTAGAGTAGTGTGTGTACACTGTTTATTTTACACACACACTATCTCCTATGTTGAACTGGAGGATTTATAAATCCTCACTCACATCTGTTTTATCTCTTGTTTTTTCCACTGTGGATAGTGGTAGAGGTAAAGTGAGACTTGGACAGCCTGTGTGTTGTACAGATGTTTTCCCACAAATAACTGTGGTAGAGGTTTGAGTTCATGGACAGTTTGTAAACTGTTGTTAACCACGATCCATGGTGTGGATAAAATTTATATAAATATTTGAGAGGACTAAGTGTCGGCTTGAGACTAATCCTCTTGGTTATATCTGCTGTGCATTTTTAGATTAAGTTTTAACTATACAATATCTAATTTATATTCTGCTACTGTTACTTTGAAATACACAACTATTTTAAAGTTACATTCATAGTTAATCTAGTAAGTGATTGTATGTTTTGTAAAGTATTAGGTTATCTTCAAAAGTTAATTAATCATTAAGATTAGATTAACTGAGAACTAATAAATCTTTGAGAACTAAACTGACCCTTTACATTAATACAAATTCACTATAGATTATCTTCTTATTCAATTTGGGGGATTTTAATAGAAATATTTTTAACAGAAATTTTTATTGGAACTCAATTCACCCCCCTCTTGACTGTCCACTCTGACCAAAAATTATTTTATGAATGCCATCATAAAATTCAACACACGTTAATCATTGTATAATCACTACTATATCTACTTAGGTATCAGGATAAAATACTGTGTATACTCTTTTAAGATTTAGATACCATCCGGTATACCCTTTAATAAGATAAAACATTAATATTTACACATTTCATCAGAGGGATACAATGGACTCAAAAATAAATGAACTATAATCCATTCATATATAGGCCAGAAGAGTATGGAAACATGTATCATTTCATTATATCTTAAAATGTGAAAAAATTGGGTTCGTTGATATTATAACATCATAATCATAAATAATTCATTAAATGAATAACAATGATATCATAGAATAATATCCCCATGGAATAATAAAAAAAACAAATGGATGTTATGCAAAATGGAAAATGACTTTAAAATATCAAAGTGAAATTTTATAAGGAAAACACAATTTTTATTATGAAATCAATTATTTAAAATCTAAAATATTCAATAATATTAATAAAATAATGTTCATCTTAAATGAACCAGGTAATAATTTAAAGGAATCTTCAAAATAAATATTATTCACAAAGAAAGGAAAAAACATTCATTTCATGATGTAAAAATTAAAATTTTGAATTCATGAACACCTTTAGTAAAAAGGTAAATTTACCTTATTCAGAAAATGAAATTAATATTTAGTTATAAATATTTATATAAAAGTTCAGAAAATAGTCAAAATGTATTTAAAAAATTATTAAATAATGGAGAAAACATTATTTAAATAAGTTTAAATAAAATATATATTTGGACGAAAGGACTTCTAATCAAAGAGATAAATAATATCAGTTCAACTTAAAAAATAATTTCACTCTCTTGAGTACTGAAAGATGGTAAAATAAAAAAATAAATATATATTAAAAAAAATAAAATAAAATAAATATTATTTTTATTATATAGATAATATAATTTTCTAATCATAAATTTAATCATAAAAAATATTTGTTAAATGTTTTATTGTCCAAAAATACACTTACATCAAGTTTGACATGCTTTGTAGGTGATATAACCTCCGATATAATTAATTTAATTTTAATAAAATTATATAAAAGAATATTATACATACTTATATTTTCATATATGAAAAAATTATAACTTTTCAATACTCATTTATTAATAACCCATTAATGAAATAGTCTATTCTAGTTTTTAACATTTGTTATGATTGTTTTCATTCAGCAGATCAGAAAATTACACATTGATCATGGTTCTAGAGTATATATAATTTTTAAAATTATATAAATATAATATATATTAATTATATATATATTTATAATAATACATTAAATTTGTAGATATAATAACTAATTACATCCTTGATAGAGATAGTAGTTCATATGTACACATGAATGTTGATTTCATTTTCTATATAAAATAATTATAGAATGATAGAAAATATTTTTTCATTATAGAATCATAATTACTTATTAAATATCTTTTTTTATTTGATCCTTTATTATATACATCAATTTGGGGCCCCAGTGTAAAATTAATCTAGTCGCTACATATAGGCGGTAGTCCATATGTACAGACGAGTGATACCTTCATTTCCAATTTGATGGAAATAGGAGGAAAAATGTAGTTCCATCATCTTAGAAAATAATATAATATTTAGGTTATTATAATTATAGGTTTGTGATAGAAAATATATGTTAAGATAATTTGTAATAATAAAAAATATTGAAATTTCTCGATTAAGGTTTATAAAACATTTTTGAGAGGCCTCTATTGGATCACACCATAATACTTGAAAGATTATTATAATGAGAAGAGAATGGAATACAAGATGAAGGGTAGTAATATTTTACAGTATTAGGGTTGGTATTTTCATAGATGTAGGTATCAAAATAAAATAAAATGGTGGAGAGAAGGTGCAATTTTATAAGTGATTTGGAGGAAACACATGGAATTAATTAAACGATTTATATATTATAACATCATTTTCTTTTTTAATTAGAAAAAATAGAAAAAAACGGAATATAGGATAATTATGGCCCAAAATATATTAACAAATTATTAATTATAAAAGCTTTTGTGGAAATATAACCCTTATCAGTTAGTTTAGCTACATGGTAACCCAGTTTAAACAAATATTATAGTAACAAATGTTTATTATTTTTACTGTTCATTATGAAAAAATGAAATTGAAATCATCAAAAAATTTAGAAATTATGATTCCAAATATATAATAAATTTTATAATATTCATTTTATAAATAACCTAAAAATTAATTTTTATGTGATCATTCAAAATTCAAAAGAAACTGTATTTTTAAAAAATAAACTTTTAATCAAAAAACAGAATATAATTTCATTGTGTTCCTTGTAAAAATAATAAAATGAATGTGAAAATATTTTTTTTAATATATAATATATATATTTCATTTCAAATTTTAACCAATGATACATTATATAATTTATTATGATATACACACATTGGTCTTATAAAATGAGTTTTATGAAAAATTAATTCTTTTACCTTTAAATGATATTATCATCATTTTTAACCATTAGATAAATAATATGAACATATGTATTGTAAATTATAAAATAAATTTTATTATAATTAATTTTAATAGTGATTAATATATATATTTTTTATAATAATTAATAAAAAGTATAAATATACATTTCATTAAAATATAGGAATTTTAATCAATACATGGTTTTATTAAAAATTTAATGATTATTTATTCGGAATTAATTGATAAATACACATTTAGAAACAAATTTATATATATATACAATAAATTGGATAATCTAATTCATACCCATTAATCTAATTTCTATTTTATAACGGTATCGTATATCATGTATTAATTTATACATGAGGTTTTTCATAAAGAATACTAGAAAATTATTCATTTTTATTTCATAGGAAACTCATATAGAATATTGTTTTGTTACATTATACCCCCATTAAAATGAATTTCACGCTCAAAATTTTGTTACTCAAATAAAAACATGAGAATATCTCGGCTCCATCCCATCCTTGGGTTCCCATATAGCTTCCCTGGGATTCTGATTGCTCTTGAAAACTTTAACCATGTGAAGAGTCTTATTTTATATAACTTTATCGCTATAATCAAATAGTTCTATAGGTTTTTATTCATAGGAATGATCATGATCTATTGGTATAACTTTTTATTTCTATACATGTGAAGGATCAACTCTGTAATTCTTTAAAATAGATAAATCAAACAAAACGGGTACTTGAGAGACTTTTGTTGGATATTCCAAATGATACGAAACAATACTAATAAGATCAAGAATATCAAAAGGACCAATATATCTTGGTTATAGATTTCAATTATTTCTATATATAATATCCTTTTATAAATGGATAAATTCCCAGGAATACCTTCACACCAACCTCAAAAATCTATTCTCACTAATGATTGTCAGTATAACTTTTCTATTGACTATGATGTAACATGATGTTTTAATGAATGACTATGAATTTATCTATAGTTTCTTAATCTAGCCCAGTTCTATATTTCTTTCATTCTAAAAATCAATCCCATAATGATGGAGGAATCTACTTCATTCCAAAGATGGCTTTATTTGGAGACATCATAATACTCTAGTGAAAACACTTTTTGCAATGAAATTTAATAATAGGAAGTTTTTGACCACAATAACCTATTAGATCATGAGAATATGACCTTAGAATATACTCTATGGGATGTGTGGTTCTCTAAGACTGACTATCTATTTGCGGATGGTTAGAAGTAAAGAAACACAACACCATATATAGATCTTGATTAAGTGATACAACATAGTAAATCCTAGAAACAAAAAAAATTATGATTTATTTTTATTAATTTTATGGATTAATATTCATCTTATTTTTATATATACTTTTTTAAATGTTTTCAGTCCCAAAATTAATAGTTATATTCAATTAAATTTTAATTTCATTAATTATGCAGTTACTTTTTGAATGATAAATTCCATTATTTAATAAATAGAATTTGATAAAAAGGAATTTTTTAGTCATAATATATACTATAACATATATTTAATTTTTTATATTTTTGTAAAATGATTGACTTTTTAGTGAATAGTAAAAAATGATGATTTCTTCAATTAATCTATTTATTTTCCTCAAATGATGTCATTTAAAATAAAAATTTAATTTCGGTATGGATATAAATTAAAATAATATATTTTTAAAATAAATAATTAAAATAATTTTACATGAATTAAAATCATATTTTGTTTTTTTGTTTCTTCTTTTTTATGCTTGAAATTTTAATTGTATAAAAACAATTTTTCATTTCATTTTTCACACTTTTATAAAATATAATTTCTTCCAAAAATATAAATATAATATTAAAAAATGGATTAAATATATTGAATCATTATTTTCATGTTTATTAATGAGATCATCATCATTTTTTGTCATTATGATTAGTAACCAAGGAAGAAATTTGTTACCATATTAAATGGGTAAATCAGGTTAATTAATGTAAAAACTAGATGGTAAGTCAAAAAATATTTTATTAGTTATAAATTTATGGTCGTCTTTATATAATAATAACGTTACCTAATAAATTGTATAGTTTTGGATCAACATTCCTTGGATTTAGACAATATAGTTTTTAAATGTTTAGAAAAATTAAAAGTGTGCCACTCTCCCCACTTATAAATGGAAACCACCTATCCTCCCATCCTCACAAATTTTATGAAATATATCCAAGAAAACACCTACCCACAAACCACCCCAACATTTCAACCAATGTATTGTAATTATTTCACTTCCAAAAGACCTACCCATATTGGATTTAGGTGTGTGATAAATGGAGATATATGGGAATAAGGTATTAGTAAAAACCATACTATCTCAAGTTTATTACTTATTATACATCCTTAAAACATTATTGAAACATGATAAAATAATAATCATAAATAAATTAAATCTTATTATTTTTTGGTAAAATCTTCTTCCATCTCTATTTTTATATTTTGAGATCTAGAAGCATCGCTCTTGTGTACATCTTGACTACCACCAGTACAATGTAATGTTTTTCATTTTCGATCACCAGATCATATAAATGGTAATAATGAATGAAAAAATGAATATATATGAAATTTATTATATAATTTTTTCTATTTAGAAATAATTTTTTACTTATTTCTATTTCCAACCATTTGAAATTTATAATGTCGCTCGGGGGTACATGTAGAATACCACATCCACAAAGCGATTTGATTCAATTTTAATTTACATTACATAAGGATTTTAATAAGGATATTACTAAAAAATAAATATTTAATTTATAAAATATTTTTTATCATAGAAAATTGAAACATAATATACTTTATTTATTTACTTATAGTTAGAAAAAAAAATAAAACCATTCATCTATGTGTACAGACTACCATATCCAAAAAAATGATGCAGTTTATCTTCCATAACTATTGATACCCAACATTATCATATATAAATATTATATTTTAATTGATTTATGTTCATTACATTACCAAAACACATTCCTGAGGATAATAGTGGTATAATTATTTTGGAATCATGGAACACAATCCATTTATTTCCTGAAAGATATTCAAAATAAACAATAAATATCTCCCCACATAGTATTTTACTTGGAAATATCATAAATAAAACCATTTTTCATATCCACAGAACGTAAACATAATAATGGGTGAGATCAGTTTCTCATTAATGGAAAATGAGGGAGATATCAAATATCCTGAGCATATGGGTATGAGAACATGATAATATCATCTAAAAAACAAACCCTCCATGTCAAATATCATAAACACGAGTCCTAGCATTAATCGTGGAAGATAATAAGACATGAATAATTATGGAATGAAAGAACAATATCCTTTAGAAAACAACATTTTAATGTGATATAGATTTCAGCAACAGCCATATGAAAATAAAATAATTTCCTTAGTAGCAAAGACCCTTTTCCAAAAACTATCACAGTGAAATGGGTTCACTCCCCAAACCATCATAGAATTCAAGGTTTACTCCAAATACTATAATAGTTGACGAAGTCCCTTACTAAACTCGATTAAATCCACATTAAATCTCTTCTTGTCTAATTAGATATGAATATTTGAAAAATTCATTTAAGGAAGATATAGGTCCTACCCATCACATAATGAAAATCATATATACGTGTTCCACAATATCATAAAACAATAATCAAACAATATAATACATGTGATTCAAAAAAATTTCATCATATAATTATTATTGAAAATAAATAGTTTTCAAAATATTTTTAGCATGGTATAACACATTGAAAAATAAGTGGGTTTCATAAACATCTTGCCATCATAAATATAAAAAATTAATAAAAATAATAAGACAGGTATCCTTGGATCATATACCCAATAAACAATAAATAGAATCAAAACATATTGTATTAGATAAAGTATTATTTTGTAAGATATCATGGAAATTTTCATTAGGTAAATATTGTTTCCAATTCGGAAAAACAATTTAACACAAAAAACAAATTTTAAATAATTTTCAACAAAAGTAACCATTAAAACCTATAATAGAATATTTAAAAATCATTATATCATTTAATGAAGTAAATATAATTTAAAATTTGAATGTTTTTAAAACATTTATAAAATTAAATATAATTTTATTTTATATTAAATAATTACAGTTATAATGGAATAATTAAATCCTTGATAGGTCATGACGATGGGAAATTTTATATATGTTAAAACAAATATTCATTTCAAATTTTAGTACAAGATAAACATGCCTTGTTTTAAATAAGACATGAGGAATAATTTTAATTTTTTTAAAAAAATTATAAAATTGGTAAAAATTAATTATAAAATTAATTTATTAATTATAAAACATTTTTATACAATTTATGTATGTCATTGATATAAAATAAAATTATTATTTGATTAAAATGAAAAATAATTTTGGTTTTCTTATGAAATATTATTTTGAAATATTTTGAATATAAAGAGAGAAAAATGACGGTTAAACATTTATTTTAATTTTAGGATCATAGGAGAATAATAATAAAAATTTTATTTATATATTAATCTTAATAATTCATCATCCAAAAGCAAAACATAAATAATCCCACTAAATGATGAGATTTTGTCATAAAACCATTACAACATTGGATACATTAAATATTAAGACCCATGAGAAAATAAATTATAATTAAACATATTATTTCATTAATAAAAGCATAATTATGATATAACATTTCTAAGCGGTAGTATATACACCTCACAAAATAATATTGGTGCATAACACAACATATTCCTCTAAAAATTTAAATTGAGACAAAAACCTCTTACCATTTTGTTAACTATTAATCTATAAATCCCATGAATTTGAGACACTAAAAATTACATTTAAATACCCATAATTTTAAGGATAATAATCAAAAAAAAATCATGCGATGTATATACACAAATATAAGAAAAAAGTGGCGAATCTGGAATGTGTCTCATTAAAGAATGTTTTTAAAAAAAAATCCCTTACCTAAACTACTAACATCATTTGTACATGTTCCAAACTCAATTATAATAAATATAATATCATTATATTTTTATTAAATAACATTATAAGTATCATAAAATATATTATTTACTTAGAACTTTTCATTACACATTTATTAACAATTCCTTGTTTAAATTTCATTTCAGGTAACAATTAAATTGTTTTTCTTGTATGTTTTTTTGTATGTTATTCCATATTACCTTAATCATTGTTAAATAGTCCAAAACAATTAACAATGATATAAATATTATATATTATCCTTATATATTTAGTCATATTAGTCATTAAATTTTTGAAATTAAAAATGGAATAAAACATTCAAGGAGACGACAGGTCGTATATACGCATGAACATTGTTTCTATTTTCTTGACGAATGAAATGAATAGAAGTTAAATAATTTATTACCACAATAGAAATTTTTTATCTGATATATGTAAAATATATTTATATGATTTACCATTATTAAAATCTATGAATGTTTTTATTGGATAAATAATGAGATTAGTTTGCGAGACATTATTCTATCGTACACATTAACAACGTTATCGTACAGTGCACAAAATGGAATGTTTGGAGGTGTATGTGATATAATAAATATAAAATTATAATTAGTTTTCAAATATAATATATATTTATTTAAAATAACCTTAATACCATTCATCTAAAATAGAAATAAAAAACACATCACATCGGTTTGTGAGGCGGTTGTCCGCCATAGACATGAGCAATATCATTATTTTACAAAATATTGGGAGGTAAGAAGGTAGATGTAGAATTATATATATATATATATAGATATAATAATATCATAAATATAATTTATAAACATTAAATACATCATAATATCTAGTTGTGAGAGGTGGTTATGGAAAATGAATATCATCGGTTCCTGAGGCAGTTGTCTATGGTAGACACAAAGGATAACTTAATATCCTATTTGATGGATGTGAAGATGTTTTTAGGTAATCAAATTAATAGAAAAAACATATAATTATATTTTATAATATTAGTTTATTATATATTTATGGTTAACCAAGAATTTAAGGAGGAAGCGGACGAAATTAAAAAAAAATGCTCAACTAGGAACACTACCTCTTCTTTGGAAAACATATTTGTTTGCACAAAAATTATTACTAGGTTGAATTCTTGACCAAAATAAGTATTATAAGATTATAGTACGGAATTAATGAAGTAATTTATGCATGTATTCTCAAAACCAATGGTTTTTGGAATTTTGAAGAGGAGAGGATAGGGGGTGGCCTTTTACAAGCGAGGTGAGTGACACACTTGTAATGTTTGAAAATAAAAACATGTAAAAATGTTTTTCACATGAAAAATGCTTTAAAATGGACTATAATAGAACCTATTTGGTGATAGATTTTTATTTTGTCTATAAAATGGTGTTTGAACACGTTTTTACGTCATTTTCTCTATATCTATTTATTTTAAACCCCCATAATACCATTTTTCAACTTAATCATGATAAATAATTAATTACAATTTTTTATTTTGAGGATGATAAAAACTTTAGTTGAAAATATTAGATAATATATATTGTTATTATTAAAAATATGGAATCAATTTATCCAAATTCCATTCATTCAATTGAATAAGTATTATTTAAATTTAAACCTACAGACACAATGAGGAAATAGTTTTCCAAATGGAAATTCTCAAATTTTTCAAAAGTTTTTACATCAAAATTAAATGATAAATTTAAAAATTTGACATAAATTTGATTAGTATATATATAATTTAACTAATATTAATTTTAAAAAAATTAATATAATTTTGAAATTATTCAATATAAATGTCAATTCTTAAGAAAAAAAATATTTTTACTACTCATTGAGAGCTTTTCCATTTATAAAAAAATTATAAAAATCACTAAAAGGTAATTTAAACTAGAATATTTGAAAAGTGATGTTTATTTTTTAATATAAAATTTCTATATGATTGAAATTTTTAATTTAAAATAATTGTGGAAAAGGACCAAAACAATTATTTTTAAAAAATTATAGTTTTTAAGAATAAGAATGGATTTATTCATATCCCTTATCTAGAAATCATATAATATATATGTTAAAATATTATTTAATATATAATATATATTTTTAATTTAATCATTCAACAAATATGATTGAATTTATTGAGATAAGATATGTTGTATAGATTAAAGTAGTTTTCAATAAAATGTATTTGTTTTTTTAAAGTGGTATTTATTTTCATTTTTAATTAATTGGAAACTAGAGAATTAATTTAATATACATGCGTATACCATATATTTTATTAATTTAGTTAATACTATAAAAACTATTCATTCATGTGGGAAAGAGGTGACAATCATATTAAATAATATTTCAATTTTATCACACATTTCATTCAAAATCAATGTTGTATGTAACCCATGATAAAATTATAATTTCATGTAATTAAAGATAAAATCATTGTTCCATGAAAAACAAGATAAAATATTAGTTTCTAGTGACAAAAAATATTTAAACTAAATTTTATTGAAAAAAAATTATTTCACAAAATAAAAGGGTATTAAATTCATCCCCAAATTAAAATAATTCCACCATTCAAATATATCATTCTGGTACCATAAAATAAGGATACTTATATATATTTATAACCATAGTTTCCCACATATCTTCCTAAATATGGTGATTTTTTAGAAATATTTGACTAGGTGAGAGGTCATGTTTCATAGAAAAGAAACTATACAATCCAAAATATCTATAAATGTTTCCTCATAAGAAAGATCATGCTCGAGTTGTATGACCATTGTGTTTAGTAAATGTGGTACATCATAAATTTATGACCATAAATAGTGCTACATGGAACAAATGAAGAACTTGATAGAGTTTTGGAGGATACATTAAATGATAATCTACTATCCCGATATGAAAAGGAATTTCAAAGGGACCAATATAGCTAAGACATAGTTTACCCTGGGTTCTTACAAAGATAAATTTGTAGAAACACCATCTCACTGTCCTAAAATTAAAAAGAACAAATGATTTTTATCATAACATTTCTATTGAATTTGTGCTTCCATTATTTTTTGTTCAGTGGCTATAGCCTTATATATCAATTCAGGAGCTAGATCAGGTACATACACAATTATTTCTACAAATTTATTCTATTAATTTAGAGTTATGCACTCTTTTCATAGGTTTTCATAAGTAACCATTTGAATTCCCTAGTGGAATATATTTGTTATGAAAATTAAACTAGAGTATGCTGATAATACTAATAAACATCAAAATTTATAGACCAAGTTCTTAGAGTATCCACTAGGCTTGGAATTGTTCTGTGAAACTGACCATATGGCCTAGGGATGATACGTAGTTCTGAAACGTAGCTCTATATATTGGGTTTTCAGAATAATTATACATAACGTTAAGGTAAACCTCATATACCAAAAATATATAATTTAATTTTCTACTTCATGAAACCATAAAAATTACTATGTACCCTATTTTTTCGAGGATAAATCCTCTCTGATATATATAATGTTTTCTGACATCAAAAGGAAATAGAAAAAACCATGTAGAGATATGACCATTAACTGTTTTTGGGAGTTTTATGACAAAACATGGGGAGATTTCTTCCAATTTCCTTTCAGGTAAGACTAATGGATGTAGCATGCTTTTAAACATTTATATTTTATCCTTGAGTTTCTTACATAATATTTATCAAGATACATACTCAAATGTATTTATATTTACTAATAATGAATAATATTAAATGTAGTCTAGTAGTAGAATATATACCTTTATCTCTCTTCATTTATGGGTTAAATCCTTGAGGCATTGTCAGATACAAGAGGTTTTAATCTGGATGGTAGTGTGTCTTTTTTCCTAAACTTTATTAAGTATTTTTTGAAATTTTAATAACCCATAAATAACATAATATAAAGAAAAAGGAAAATATTAAGGGATAACAATAACATTAATCGTATTTCTATAAAAAGGAATTCCTTCTCAAATAACTTTACCTCTAAAGCATATAAAAACCCAAAGGGGTGTATGGACAAAAAATTCCCTAAAAATTCATAAATCTTAATAAAATATGATCACATAAAACCAAAAAAGGGGTTTATAGGGCATTGAACATATGCTCATCCTAAAACTCATAAACCCAGGATGGTATCCATAACTCTTATGTAAATATTTCATTAAGACAAACATTCTCTAAAATTAATGCAATCTATATATGTTTACATATTCATATATCCAAAATACCATTGTGAAAAACATCCACAAAATAATTTATGAATATAAAAACATTTAGACCTCAACAATTTCACTACATTAGTGGGAATGACATATGTTGTTATATTATCTAGGGGATAAACCATAGTTTATTGCATTGAATCATATAATTCTCAGGTTCCCTAAATTGAATACATTGAATTATATTGAAAATCATTTCATTGTGACCTTTATTTCCAAATAAAAAAGTTCTTTCCCTCAATTTGATATTTTCTTCAATTTTATTATTTGAACCATATTGATTATTAGAATGAAGAATATTATTTCTTATTTGTTTTTTACAACACAATATTTCAAAAAATTAAATTTTCCTTTTATTTATAGCATTATGAATGCCATCAAACTTTACATTGTTAGTAAAATATCTTGATAACTGATTAAGAATAATAAAAATATAATTTTATCTAGTCATAATCAAATTTATATTCTCATAATCATAAAATATTACATCACATTAATTTTTATCAGGATTCCTCCTCACTATGAAAATTGACTATAACAACAAATCATAGTGGAAACCCCATAACTGGGAATTTGTTTTTGATGAATTTCTGAATAGTGACAACATCTTTTAAATCTATAAAACCTTAGGCCTAGCCTAGATCATTCAAGGGAATTCTTCAAATATTTTATAATGTTTCATAAAGAGTTTCTGTATTAATAATGTGTATCACTATGGAGTGTTAAACATAGTTTTTATAAAGGACTGTACATTTTCACATGGCAATAATCATGTACTACTCAATGTACCATTTTTAGATTTGTCACAATGTGATACGTCTATTCCAGTACCCCTTCTGTAACACCCCGAAATTTTATGAAAAATATTCTTTTTAATTTCATTAATGTCCTGTGTTGTACGCTACACCAAAAGAAGCTTTCACAACACGCATCCTTGACTTGCCTTCCATTACAAACAATTGCGACCTTCCTCGATAGCGTGTGTAGTACGCAATACCGAGTTTCACTAAACAACGATATGCTATTAAAATATTAATAAAACTATCTGTTATGAATAGTAATAACCATTTTTTAAAATTTTGTAAATTTTATTTTTCAAAATGGACTTTATCTTTGGATTCATAATATCGAAATTAGCTAAGGGTGAAATTTTGGTACTTTTCGGATAACTTTAATTTTCTGATGAATAGTGAAAATTACTAAATTTTAATTAAAAACAACTTTTTTTAATCAAAATAATTAATAGTGATAAATTATTAATTTGAGTGGTTTTAAAGTATATTTAGAATATATTTTTACAATTCAATACAATGTTGGTCATTGGATGTAATTTCACATTTACACCAGTTATAAACAAGTGTTAATATTTTGATAGTTATTATCTCTTAAAAACACGCTATTTGTTGTGACAGCGGAAATTAATTATAAAATTAATTAATGCAACTTATATGTTGGGAATTTTTTAAAATAGAAATCATTTTTGAATTCGGAATATCAATTATAGCTTAGGGTGAAATTTTGGCATTTTTCTGAAAAACTGCAATTTTTGATGAATAGTGAAACTACTAAGTGGAAGTTAAAAAAATTATTTTTTTTCATAAATCATAATTTTACCACTTCTGTGAATGGAATTTCAAAAATCCGAGAGACACAGTTGATTTCAGTAAGTAAAATGTGGTTCAATGAAATGAAAATAATTTTTGGTGAATAGTAACTTTTTACTTTTATTTACCACGGTTAAAAGTAAATAGGGTAATTAAGGGTAAAAATGATATTAATATTACCCTAACAGATGTCCTAATCCTATTGGACAAGTGTATCTCGACCAAAAACAACCTTAAGTGTAAAATATTATCATTTAGTCCCACTTGGATTAGATTAGGACATTTATTATTATTTAATTCAAAGAAGAGTTAAAAGAGTTAAAATCAATGTTTATTTACTAAAACATTTTTAATATAGGGTTATACATAAGATAAATTAGATTGTAAATATTCATTAGAAAGATAAAACTATTTCCTACATAATGGAATTTTATTTATAATTTTTAGACATTAAATAATTTAATTTATTTATGACACAATGATGATGCAGTAATTATATTATTAATGAAATATTGACAGAATTGATGTTATAAACACCAAATTAAATGTAATTTGAGACTTTTTATGAATTACAATAATTTTATAGATTACTATGATATATTAGTGTTGATTTAATCAACTTGGTTTGAACATATAATTCTTTTATGACTTTCAAAAAAATCATATATCAAAAAGTGTCAAAATTGACACAAAATAGTTTGTAAATAAAATATTATATTATTAATTGTTATTTTATTCCTAAAAATCTAAGGTTCTGCCAAATGACTTAGATAAGGATATATATATTAATAATAAACAATTTGGGGTTCGTTTGGCATGTTATAGTAAGTGTATTAACCATATAGTGTAAGAAAACAAAAAACGACACGGTAAAAGTTAAATTATTTAACTTAGAGTTAAATCTAATTGATAAGGTTAAAATAATAACCTAAACTTGTCTAAATCCTATTGGTTGATAGGATTTAGACCCATCCCAACTTTAGCTTCGAAATAAGACCCTTTGGAACCATTATAAAACTATTTTGACTTTAATATAAAATAATAGATTGAGATATTCCTAAGGTGCCCCTCTCCTCCCTTATAAAAGGGCACCTCCTCCCCCTCCTCCTCACACCAATTTGAGCACTCAAGCTCGGCCAACCCCTGACATTTTCTCCTCTCCACTTCCCTAGAATAATCCTAGAGGTCCTGGTTTCTTGAAAGACCAATCTTAGTTCCCTAAGTGGAGGATTCAAAGAGGCGTTCCAAAGAAGAGGTAATATCCATTACCGATCTTTTCAATTTCTTTCTTCTTCAACTTCTTCTTATTTAGTTGTTTCATGATAAAGTAATAACATCAGTATTACTTACAATCTGATATGTTATTATAAATATGAAACAACCCTAATTCACCTTCTATCCATCCTACGGAAAAATGAAATCACCGCGCGTGCGTACGTACGGAATACCGTCTCCACGCCGTGGTGTAATCTATTTTCCACCACCACCTTACAAGGATGGGTATAATGGTGTAATGAGTAAATATTTATGATTATTATAATGTAATATTGATACTGAAATAATATATATATACTCCAATACAATTCCACGATCATAGGAATGATATCATCACTCGTGCGTACGTACAGAATACCGTCTCCACGATGTGATGCGACTCGTTCTACATAATCATCATTACATAGTAATTATACAAATGAATTGAATGAATAAATATGATATATGTTACTCTAATACCATTATGGATATAAGGTATCTATAACCTTAATAGAAGAATAAGAATTTATTCGGCAAAACACGCATAAGAACAAAAGGCAATAATGACCCAAGTAACAAGTAACAATGAAATATTACTAACAAGAAGCTAGGAATATGACCATATATGATATAATATCAATATGTATGATTCTGGAATAATTCAATAACATTATTTAAACCATTATACAGGAGCTTCGGACACGTACAAAGCAAATCGGACCTAAGGTAAGGGAAATATCACAATCTCATTTTTATCCGAGATTGTTTATTCGTAAGTATTTACTGGGGTGTATTTTATCATCCACAACCATGTTTCATCAATATGTAATATTATTTCCATCCACCTACTATTGTTTAAATCCATTTTTACCCTTCGGTGAGTTTTTAGTAATATGTATGAAAGGAATATTTTTTCGTTTTTTGTATGAGGTACTTTTTGACTTTTCCGACAAAAGTACGAAAAATGTTTTTTTAAATTATACGGCATGAATGGATTTTTAAAACACTATTTCCAAGAATCTTCCTTTACAAGTTTTCAATTTTATTTTTAATCAACTTCTTTTAGTTTATAATTTTATGACATGTTACGAAAAGAAAATTGTTTTTGAAGAAGAAATGATATTTTCCTCAAGAATGGAGTTCAAGTGTTTTATCAAAATTATTTTCCATCTAAGATAATAAAGGGTTATGTTTTTATCCCTATTATTACATTGATTTGATTATGTTGTGAGGGAATTATTTTTATGAAGTCATTTACCTTATATGATTTGTTTTATGATGTCATGATGTTTCAAGAATCCCATTTTTGTTTCATGTGTTATGAGATGATGTATGATTTATGATTATGTGGAAGACATAAGAAAGGATTCATTATAAGATGGGTGGGACCTATATCTCCATCCAATGCATTGGATAAAGATTTTATATCTCATGAGATATACATGGCTGTAATGGTAGGTTATACCGGTTCAGTGAAATAGGACTGAAACGAGGGTGACTCGATTTAGAAAGGGACTTTGTCCACTAAGATAGTCTTGGCAATGAGTCATGACTAACAGGAAATGATTCTCTATGATTATGTGTGTATGCCACAATGTTTCATGTTTTAAGTTATGTTTATTGGGATTTCATTTCACTACTATGATTTATCCCATGTTATGAAATTATGCTCTCTTTTGTAGGTTAAGATTTCAAAAAGTTATGTTCTTAAGAATATGATGTGATTGATTTTTCTTTTGTTTACCCTTACTGAGCATTTGATCTCACCCTTTTATGTTTTCTTTTCCCCAGGATATAAAGAAGGGTTTTACGTAAAAAAAGGGAAGATCTTTATGGGAGATATTGAAGATCTTTCACCATGATTAGAAGATTACGTTCCGAGTTTCCAAAGACACTAAACTATTACGATCCTTGTGTGTGTGTTTTTGTTATGTACCAAGAATTCCGCAAAAGTAATGTAATGTCCACGTACGTCAAGCATCGGGTCTTTACAGTTGGTATCAGAGTAAAGGTTTAGTCAACCTTTGTAAACTAAGACGCGAAAACGTTAGTGAGATCCCTAGAGATATTTCTACGGTATGTCTAGGGATGTCCCTAAGGATAAGTATACATATAGGATATAGTCCTAGAACTATGGTAACGATATTAGATTAAACCAAAGAAGTTAGATATTGAAGTTACTTCCCCTTTTATTATGATTTTTTCCTCTCACACTATTCTTTTTGGGTTTTAGAAAATGGCTGGAAACAAGATGATTCACGATAATGGAGGATATGATGGGAAATGGAATGATAATCTTCATGAGAAACCAAATGAAATGGGATTTGGAGGTCCAAACATCATTATTATGCCGAATCAGCAATCTCATAATATGATCAATAAATTAAAATTTGGTAAGTTTCCTGACTCGGCTAATAAGAGAAAGATGGAGTTTCATGATGATCATAGAGGAAAGAAAGTTCAATTTCCCCTATGTAAATCATGTGGGAAGAGGAATCAAGGAGAATGTTTCAAAGGAACTAGAAGATGTTTTGGGTGTGGAAAAGAAGGACACAAAGCCAGTAAGTGAAAAGGAAAAGGTTCAGTTAACACCGTGGATGAGGATAATGGTATTGCTACGACATCAACAATGGTTAAATGTTTTAAATGTTGAATGTACAGGCATTATGCTAACCAATTCCCTAAGGGAAAGTACCATGAAGAGAATCAGTACAGCTGTATGGGTAGTATTTATGTTGATGGTAATGAAGAGACTACAAATGATATGTGAGATGAAAGAATTGTTGAAGCTCGGTCAATGGTTTAAGAAGGTAGTGGAATGATTACATGTTTATCAAGTGTAATGTTGTATAAATAATCTCATGGTACTAAGGAATAAAGAGACATCTAAGGATTGTTACATTGTTGTCTTTCCTTGAGTTTTGAAAGTGTGTGATTAATGCTACCAGTATCCATGAAAGGTTATTCAGATATTTCTGGAATGAAGATGATATGTGCATAATGAAGGGATAAGGAGAAAATTAAATGTTTGATAGTATTCATGAGCTCATGACTGATATAAGGAGAAGGTTATATCATGGTTTGAGTATATAGAATTTTTTGATTTTGGTATGTGGTAAGAGTTCACTTTTGAAAACATTCATGTTTTCACTAAGGTTCAATGGGTATTTAAGAGAGTACATGATTAAGGACTTTGAATGTTTGGAATGTGATCAACAAAACATATCTTATGATATATGGGGATCCACGATGGTATTAAATCTATGGTAATCGTTTTCACTATGTTATGGATAAGCCTAAAGATTAGAATGGATTATGTTGGACATAAGTTAGTATTGTTTAAGGATAGAAGATTTTTCGATATTATTGATGGGATGTTATAGTAATATAGTTTTAGAAAAAGGACAACCTGTAGGACGGGCGATAGCCCATCACGTCGGACAAGGATGTGGAAATCGAACCCACAACTGAAGTGCGACTGGCCTTTATCACCTACCACTGGCCTACAGGAAGTCCCTGTTTAGTAGAAACTAGTTTTATTATAATAAGCTGTATGATATATGATGTATAAGTCCATTTTAGGAACCATATATGATTAATCTCACTATATATCAGCTTATGTATATAATTTTGGCTAACCTTTTGTTTGAGACAGATGGAATGACCCGTCATTCTATCACATGATCTGCTAACACTTCACGAATAACAAATTCAACATCATTTATTTAAGAGATGAAGTGGAAATTGTTCAAGGCACGAACAACAGTGAGATTGTACCAAAATAAAGTAAGTATTTATTCTAATTCAAATTTTCAACTTTAGGGAAATGATCTTGAAAACCAAAAATGTTGTCCTAGTGATCTTATACCTGATGAATCAGATGGTACCTTAGATCGTCACAAATTTATGGATTTTTGATTACTGGCTTTTCCATAGCCATGTTCTCTACCACTCTCCATCAGAACATGATGGTTAGATTTCTCTTCCATATCCATATTTTCACCTATGTGGAAACCCAGTGATTAGTTTATTTGGGTAACCATTACGTTTCATACTTTTTTTTAATGATTGGTTATGGTATTCCTTTTCCCGATGTGGGTTCCTATTAAAGAAACTTTCGAATAGTAAACCATTTATAACCCCGACGAATTTCGAGGGCGAAATTCATTTTAAGTGGGGTAGAATGTAACACCCCGAAATTTTATGAAAAATATTCTTTTTAATTTCATTAATGTATTGTGTTGTACACTACACTAAAAGAAGATTTCACAACACGCATCCTTGACTTGCCTTCCATTACACACAACCGTGACCTTCCTCGATAGCGTGTGTAGTACGCAATACCAAGTTTCACTAAACAACGATATGCTATTAAAATATTATTAAAACTAGCCGTTATGAATAGTAATAACCACTTTTTAAAATTTTGTAAATTTTATTTTCCAAAATGGACTTTATCTTTGGATTCATAATATCGAAATTAGCTAAGGGTGAAATTGTGGTACTTTTTTGGATAACTTTAATTTTCTGATGAATAGTGAAAATTACTAAATTTTAATTAAAAACAACTTTTTTTAATCGAAATAATTAATAGTGATAAATTATTAATTTGAGTGGTTTTAAAGTGTATTTAGAATAAATTTTTACAATTCAATACAATGTTGTTCATTGGATGTAATTTCACATTTACACCAGACATAAACAAGTGTTAATATTTTGATAGTTATTATCTCTTAAAAATACGCTATTTGTTGTGATAGCGGAAATAAATTATAAAATTAATTAATGCAACTTATATGTTGGGAATTTTGTAAAATAGAAATCATTTTTGAATTCAGAATATGAATTATAGCTTAGGGTGAAATTTTGGCATTTTTCTGAAAAACTTCAATTTTTGATGAATAGTGAAACTACTAAGTGGAAGTTAAAAAAAATTATTTTTTTCATAAATCGTAATTTTACTGCTTCTGTGAATGGAATTTCAAAAATCCGAGAGACACGGTTGATTTCTGTAAGTAAAATGTGGTTCAATGAGATGAAAATAATTTTTGGTGAATAGTAACTTTTTACTTTTATTTACCACGGTTAAAAGTAAATAGGGTAATTAAGGGTAAAAATGATATTAATATTACCCTAACAGATGTCCTAATCCTATTGGACAAGTGTATCTCGACCAAAAACAACCTTAAGTGTAAAATATTATCATTTAGGCCCACTTGGATTAGATTAGGACATTTATTATTATTTAATTCAAAGAAGAGTTAAAAGAGTTAAAATCATTGTTTATTTACTAAAACATTTTTCATGTAGGGTTATACATATGATAAATTCGACTGTAAATATTCATTAGAAAGATAAAAAGATTTCCTACATAATGGTATTTTATTTATAATTTTTAGATATTAAATAATTTAATTTATTTATGACACAATTATGATGCAGTAATTATCTTATTAATGAAATATTGACAGAATTGATGTTATAAACACCAAATTAAATGTAATTTGAGACTTTTTATGAATTCCACTAATTTTATAGGTTACAATGATATATTAGTGTTGATTTAATCAACTTGGTTCGAACATATAATTCTGTTATGACTTTCACAAAACTCATATATCAAATAGTGTCAAAATTGACACAAAATAGTTTTTAAATCAAATATTATATTATTAATTTTTATTTTATTCCTAAAAATCTAAGGTTCGGCCAAATGACTTAGATAAGGATATATATATTAATAATAAACAATTTGGGGTTCTTTTGGCATGTTATAGTAAGTGTATTAACCATATAGTGTAAGAAAACAAAAAAAAGACACGGTAAAAGTAAAATTATTTAACTTAGAGTTAAATCTAATTGATAAGGTTAACATAATAAACTAAACTTGTCTAAATCCTATTGGTGGATATTATTTTGACCCATCCCCACTTTAGATTAGAAATAAGACCCTTTGTAACCATTATAAACTGATTTTGACTTTAATATAAAATAATAGTTTGAGATATTCCTAAGGTGCCCCACTCCTCCCTTATAAAAGGGAACCTCCTCCCCGTCCTCCTCACACCAATTTAAGCACTCAAGCTCGGCCAACCCCTGCCATTTTCTCCTCTACACATCCCAAGAATAATCCTAGAGGTCCTGGTCTTCTTCAAAGACCAATAATAGTTCCTTAAGTGGAGGATTCAACGAGGCGTTCCAAAGAATAGGTAATATCCATTACCGATCTATTCAATTTCTTTCTTCTTCAACTTCTTCTTCTTTATTTGTTTCATGATAAAGTAATAACATCAGTATTACTTACATACTTATATGTTATTATAAATATGAAACACCCCTAATTCACCTTCTATCCATCCTACGGAAAAATGAAATCACCGCGCGTGCATACGTACGGAATACCGTCTCCACGCCGTGGTGTAATCTATTTTCCACCACCACCTTACAAGGATGGGTAAAATGTTGTAATGAGTAACTATTTCTGATTATTATAAAGTAATATTGATACTGAAATAATATATATATACTCCAATACAATTCCACGATCATAGGAACGATATCATCACTCGTGCGTACGTATGGAATACCGTCTCCACGATGTGATGCGACTCATTCAACATAATCATCATTACATAGTAATTATATAAATGAATTTAATGAATAAATATGATATATGTTACACTAATACAATTCTGGATATAAGGTATCTATAACATTAAATGAATAATATGAATTTATTCGGCAAAACATGCATAAGAACAAAAGGCAATAAAGACCCGAGTAACAAGTAACAATGAAATATTACTAACAAGAAGCTAAGAATATGACCATATATGATATCATATCTATATGTATGATTATGGAATAAGTCAATAACATTATTTAAACCATTATACAGGAGCTTCAGACACGTACAAAGCAAATCGGACCTAAGGTAAGGGAAATATCACAATCTCATTTTTATCCGAGATTGTTTATTCGAAATTATTTAATGGGGTCTATTTTATCATCCACATACATGTTTCATCAATATGTAATATTATTTCCATCCACCAACAATTGTTTAAATCCATTTTTACCCTTCGGTGAGTTTTTAGTAATATGTATGAAAGGAAT
This sequence comes from Viscum album, assembly GCA_963277665.1. NCBI lineage: Eukaryota > Viridiplantae > Streptophyta > Magnoliopsida > Santalales > Viscaceae > Viscum > Viscum album. The sequence goes on from OY728128.1 coordinate 616,896,859, forward strand.
CTTTTGTCGTTTTTCGTACGAGGTACTTTTTGACTTTTCTGAAAAAAGTACGAAGAATGTTTTTTTAAACATATACGGCATGAATGGATTTTTAAAACATTATTTCCAAGAATATTCCTTTACAAGTTTTCAATTTTATTTTTAATCAACTTCTTTTAGTTTATAATTGTATGACATGTTAAGAAAAGAAAAGAGTTTTTGAAGAAGAAAGGATATTTTCCTCAAGAATGGAGTTCAAGTGTTTTATCAAAAAAAATTTCCATCTAAGATAATAAAGGGTTCCATTTTTATCCCTATTATTACATTGATTTGATTATTTTGTGAGGGAATTATTTTTATGAAGTCATTTACCTTATATGATTTGTTTTATGGTGTTATGATGTTTCAAGAATCCCATTTTTGTTTCATGTGTTATGAGATGATGTATGATTTATGATTATGTGGAACACATAAGAAAGGATTCATTATAAGATGGGTGGGACCTATATCTCCCTCCAATGCATTGGGTAAAGATTTTATATCTCATGAGATAGACATGGCTGGAATGGTAGGTTATACCGGTTCAGTGAAACAGGACTGAAACGAGGGTGACTCGATTCAGAAAGGGACTTTGTCCACTAAGATTGTCTTGGCAATGAGTCATGACTAACAAGAAATGATTCTCTATTATTATGTGTGTATGTCACAAAGTTTCATGTTTTAAGTTATTCTTATTGAGATTTCATTTCACAACTATGATTTATCCCATGTTATGAAATTATGCTCTCTTTTTCAGGTTAAGATTTCCAAAAGTTATGTTGTTATGAATATGATGTGATTGATTTTTCTTTTGTTTACCCTTACTGAGCATTTGAGATCACCCTTTTATGTTTTCTTTTCCCCAGGATATAAAGAAGGGTTTTAGGTAAAAAAAGGGAAGATCTTTGTGGGAGATATTGAAGATCTTTCACCACGATTAGAAGATTACGTTCCGAGTTTCCAAAGACACTAGACTATTACGATCCTTGTGTGTGTGTTTTTGTTATGTACCAAGTATTCCGCAAAAGTAATGTAATTTACATGTACGTCAAGCTTCGGGTCTTTACACCTTCCACATGTAGTATCTTGAGAGGGACTTAATTTCATGGAATCCATTTGATATTTATTTTATTGAAATTATAGGATATTTTAGTGTACTGTGATTCATCCTAAAAATTATCCTTATACATATCCTTTTAGATCTTATAATGGTTTTATCATCCTATTTTCAATGGTTAACTATACATATCCTTTAAATCCAACTATAGTGACCCAGTATTCTAATAAATATATATAACTTCTTAACAGATGAATATTCATTAAATTTGTAACATCCCAAGTAATTAATGAATAATATATATTCTTATCTATGTCTATTTATGAATTAGATAGTGTTTTAGAGGCTTGAAATGATAATAAATCCAATCTTAAGTATGAAATACACTAATATTTTTAAAAGATTGCTTTACCGCCTTTTGATGGAGAACCATTTTTAAATCAATGTTTTGACAATTATATAATCTCTATTTGTCAAAATAAACCTATTATTTTTGATTGGGACATTGCAATTTACATTGGATAATTTTTTGGTATTTTTCTGACAATGTTCATTTTTTAATGAATAGTGAAAAATACTGCATTTTACATCAAAACTGCTTTTTTCTTATAATTTAACAATATGGTTATATAATTTTTTTAATTTGTTTTAAAGTGTAAATAGAATATATTTTTTACATTTAATCCAATATTGGTCATTAGAATTAATTTCACTTTGGAATTGGGCATAAACTAATGCAAAACTTTTCATATAAATGGTTTAAAAAACCCCGCTATTTGTTTTCACAATGGGAATTATTTTTCAATTAATTATTTCAATTTCTGTGTTTGTAATTTGGTAAAATTTATTCCATATTTGCAATCATAAGGTCCAAATTATGTAATTAAGACTCTTTTTTTTGGACTTTGTGAATAGTAATGCCGGTAATTATCGTTAATTATCATGATTAATTAGTAATCGGGTAGTTAAGGATAATAAAATAATATCATAATAATAAAATAATGACACCAAAATGTGTCCTAATACTACTTTTTGTGTCATGGACGTCCATTGGATGCCTTTTTACACACTTGGGGACCCCATGGAATCACTTTAGTGTGATAATGACTTTTTATCTTTTTATTTTTTTTAAAGAAAGTAAATATAACAGAGAATGTATCACCTGAGTAAAACATTTTTAATTTTGTCTATATAAATGATCTATAGGACTATAAATATTCATTATAAAGATAAAATAATTTACTACATCATTTAATTTTCTTATAATTTTTATACATTATATAAATTAAATTATATATGAGACCATGATGATGTAGCAATTACCTCATTATTTAACGATTTAAATAAAATGAAAAGATAATGTAAAATCTAAGACTTACACATGTCAAAAACTTATTGTATGGATTATTTAGAACCCTTATCACCATATCCTAGATATAAATCAATGTGGGGCCTTTAAAATCCGAAACTCATTTGAAAATAAAGTAACATTTTATACCTTTCCAAGAGTGCCCCTCCTCTCCTCTTATAAAAGGCCCCCACCTCTACCTCATTACCCGCACTTCTCAAGCCATTGGCTCGGCCAAGATCTGATTATTTTATCTCTCCAAAACCCTCTCCGCATCCTAGAATCCTTAACTTAGGTTGAAATCTCTTCAAGAAACCGTTTTGGTTCAAACCAAAGGGAGTTACTCGATTTTAAGGTAATGTCTTCACTTCTGTTCTTTTGTTTTATTTTGCTTCTCCAACCCCTTAAAGTATTTTTATTCATTTATTTTGTAACAAAACCAATATCTTAAATATACTAGTATGTTTTTATAAGAATTATTCGAGATACACTTACACACACCTACATCTAATGGTTAAAGAACATATTATTTGTGTGGATGGTGAATTTCTGCCTCATGAAACGATGATTGTTCAACAGTCATATAGCACCTTCAAAGGTGGCCATTAACATGTCACTATATTTATATATGATATATAATATTTTTATGTTTTCCTTAAGCATCTCTATTTTTCATTTATGGCATACCTTTATGGCTTCCGTTATTGGTATACGCAATATCTTCATTTTTGGAAGTGCAGACTACCACCCTCTCAAAGTGATTTGATTCATTAATACCATATGTGGTACGTATAAAGGATAGATTTAATGATATAATATATGATACCATACTAGAATTATAATAATACTATGTATCAGTATGTTTTAATTCCATTAAATATGACATAGAAATGAAAGTAGCGTTCAGGCGTACGTACGGCTTACCATCTCCATGAGCGGTGCATTTCATTTTTAACCTCTAAATGTTATGTAATATTGTAAATGCATGTATATACAAGATATATATAACATATATGATATATAAATCATTAATATAATTTTGGATATAATGGATATTTTACCACATGATCAACTTGTAATTATAAAGAGTTTCTTTTTGACTCAAGTACCACTGATTGACAAAACGACCATTATTAACTTAAATAATTACATAGCGTTCATAACATGTTAATAAGTGAAATAAAATGAATAATGAACTTGAAAAAGGTTCTTAAGAAAGTAGTAATTAACTCAAGTTTATTATTCAGGACGTCAAAGAACGATCGAGTCAAGTCGGACCCAAGGTATGGGACTTCATATCAATCTCCTTTCATTGAGGCATATTTTGTTTTATACCCAACCTTATTTTATATGGGGTATAAACCCCTTTGACTTTTACATTTATACAAAATGAATCTTTTTTATATGAAGTGTTTTAATAAATGAAAAAGGGAATGTTTTTGTCGTGCGTATGCGGTGACAACGACTTCTCCGCCGCTGTAACCATTATTTGAGTTTCGCAGTCCTCTAAAAGCCATACCTTTTTTTAAATGAAAAATAAATACCATGTTTTACTTTTCTTTTATTTTGTTATTGAAAATGGTTTTCATAATGTTTTTATATAAATGTGTTGTATTGATATATTGTGTTGAAAAGTGGAAATGTTATGTTTCCTTTATGCATGTTTTACGTGATACGATTATGTTATGGTTCTTGGGAATTATTATGAAGACGGGTGGTTCTATGATAAACTAAGGGCGGGTGAGCCTGATATAGATCTCTAATGCATTGGGTAATGTGAAGGAGTTAAACATTAATGTTTGTCTGAAGATATTTTGGGAATATACTGTTATGGTTATTCCAAAATATAACCAAGAGGGTTACTCCCTACGCAAGAATGTTATGAATGCCTCATGTTAACTTAATGTCTTATGATTTCCATGATTTATTCATGATTTGATGAGGTATGTTAATGTGCTTATGTTTTATGAGTAAAGTATGATTTCATTGATTCTTTTGTATACATGTACTCATGATTCCTTTCCAGATTTTTATATCCCTTACTGAGATTTTTATGCTCATCCCAGGTTTTGGAAATGTTTTTCTCAGGTCAAGGGAAAGGTACATGATATGATGATAGTGTCAAGGAAGTGTCAAGAAAGAATCCATTTTTTTTAAATATGTTTTGATTGATGGAAAAAATGAATACTATCTTTTATTGTAACCACTTTGTTTAAATGTGGAATGTAATGCATGTTTTCTGATCTAATTCTCTAAAACTCTAAACCTGAAAATATCATCAATGTGTATTCACGAAATATCTTAAGATTATGTAATGTTTAAGGCTAGGGCCTTATAGTTGGTATCAATGGTCGGTTTAGATAACTTTAGTAGTTAGAATTCTATTAAATGATTATAAAAAAAATTTATGGTCAAATTGAAAATGATATAGAATTTGAAGATTACCATGTTGATTCATCTAAGACATGATTGTTCAGAATGGTTTTCCATAGAGGAAATAGGGAAGTAATTCCAGGAAGGCATACAGAAGGAAATGAACTTCTGAATCAACATCCGGAGATGGTCCGAAATGGAACTGAACTGTTTGTTGCAGTAATGGCGTAGTTGACTCAAGCGATAAATGGTGGTGGTATCCATGCACGAGATCAGCCAGATCAACCACAGAGGATCATGTTAGTGGTGGAACATTTCATGAGGCAACATCCCCCATCATTCAGAGGATCATCTGACCCTGTGCTAGCTGAAGTGTGGATTAAAGCACTGGAGAATATTTTTGAGGTCATGGGGTGTTCAGACAATCAGAAGGTTAGTCATTCTATATACCGTTTGGAGGGTGAAGCAGATCAGTGGTGATTTATGGATAAAAATAGCAGGGACACTGATGAGATTAATTCTCTCGACTGGGATGAATTCAAAGGTATGTTTCTGGAGAAATATTTTCCTAAGGCTGTTCGACTTAGGATAGATAAACAATTCTTGTAATTGAGGCAAGAGGAAGACTCAGTGGCTGCTTATGAAGAAAGGTTCACTCGTTTGGCACGGTATGCTCCAAATTTTATTTGAGACCTCGATAATAAAATCAATCATTTTTACTCAAGATTAAAGACAAAATTTCGATGGGCTTTAGCTTCTCATGAGTTCAAGAGTTATGAAAAGCTTGTTAGATGTGTTGAGAAGGTGGAAATGGAGTTTTACGATGATCAATTGTTCTATAACAACCAGAAGAATAAGAGACCGAGGTGGCTGGAGAAACGAAAGAATTCTTCAAAAAGGTCTGACAGTAAGAAATCTAAGTTTCTAGTTTGTGATAAATGTGGTAAAAGGCATGCTGGGGAATGTCTTCTGAATTATGGAAAGTGCTATCGATGTGGTCATATGGGACAGAAGGGTCGTGATTGCACTTAAAAAGATCAGGGTGATGGTAAGACCAAATTTGATTTACAGTTAGTGAAATGGTTTAAGTGCAATGAGATGGGTCACTATGCAAATGAGTGTCCGAAAAAGAGCTCAAGTGATGGGAAGCAGTTATCCAAAAATCGGAAAGGGGTGTTGAAATCCTTTGCAACTACTTCAGCATATTTCAGGCCATCAAATAAAGTTGTATCTGGTACTTTGTTTGTTTTTTCAGATAATTCCAGTGTGTTGTTTGATTCGGGGTCTACACATTCTTTTACCTCTGAAAACTTTTCTTGTAAAATGGGAATACCATCTCAAGAAATAACTCATGATATTTTGGTAAAAACACCTGGGGGAAATGTTAAGGAAAAAAGAATTTATAAGAATCTTCCAATCCTTATCTGTGGAAAGAACTTACTTCCAAACCTTATTGTTTTACCTCTAGTAGAGTTTGATGTTATCTTGGGTATGGATTGGCTCTCTATATAACATGCTAAGATTGATTTTAGAGCTAAAGAAGTTTCTTTTCAGAAATACTTTCAGTTTTTTTAAAAGAATGAACCCTTACTGTTGACAACATATCAAGAGGCTAAGAAACTTGAAAAAGATTGAAATGAATGTTACCTTTCACATATTGTTGAAAACAAGGGAACTATTCAGATTAATGATGTGCAAGTGGTAAATGATTATCCTGATGTTTTTCCTGATGAGTTGCCTGGAATAATACCAGATTGGGAAGTTGAGTTTACTATTGACTTAGTTCCTGATGCTAAGACAATTTAAAACCCCCTTATCGAATGGCTCAAATTGAACTTTTATAGTTGCAGGAGAAACTGCAAGATTTACTAGATAAAGGTTACATTCGACCTATCACATCACCATGAGGTGATCCAATTTTATTTGTCAAAAATAAATATAGTTCTATGAGACTTTGCATTGATTATAGAGCCTTGAAGAACATCACTGTTAAGAACAAATATCCTTTGCCTCATATCGATGATTTGTTTGATCAGCTCCAGGGAGCTCAGTATTTTTCAAGGATTCACTTGAGATCGGGGTACCATCAGTTGAAGGTAAAGGAAGCAGATATTCTGAAGACCGAGTTTCGTACAAGATATGGCCATTATAAATTTGCAGTAATACCTTTTGGGATAACCAATGTACCTGTTGTATTCATGGACATAATGAATATAATTTTCCATGAGTTCTTGGATAAGTTTGTGGTTGTATTCATTGATGATATTTTGGTATTTTATAAAAGTTAAGAGGAGAATTAAAGTCATTTAAGGGTTATTTTGAAAACCTTAAAAGAAAATAAATTATATGGGAAATTCAGAAAGTGTGAGTTTTGGTTGAAAAAAATTTCTTTCCTTGGTCATATTGTTTCTAAAGATGGGATAACTATTGATCCTGCAGAAACAAAGGTTCTGGAAGAATCGCCAAGACCTACAAATGTAATCGAGATTCGTAGTTTTCCTGGTTTGGCAGGATATTACTGAAGGTTTGTTAGAAATTATTCACACTTATCTAGTCCAATGACTAAGCTAACTAGGAAGTCTGTTATGTTTATCTGGACAAAAGAATGTGATGATTGTTTTTAGGAACTGAAAAGAAGATTGGTGAAAGATCCAGTTTTTGCACTACCTTCCAGGAATGGTGAGTTTGTTATCTACAGTGATGCTTCATTGAAAGGAATTGGTTGCATCCTAATGTAGAATGATCAGATAATTGCTTATGTTTCACGTCAGTTGAAAACTCATGAGGTAAATTACCCTACACATGCTTTGGAATTAGCTGCTGTTGTTTTCCCTTTAAAAATTTAGAGGCATCATTTGTATGGAGTAAAGTGTGAAATATATACCGATCACAAAAGTTTAAAGTATATATTCACTCAGAAATAATTGAACATGAGAGAGAGGATATGGCTAGAATTAATCAAGGATTATGATTGTACAATTAATTACCATCCGGGAAATGAAAATAAAGTGGCTGATGCATTGAGTCGAAAATGTAATGCTTCATTAACAATGTTGCGTTTGGAACATGATTTTTTGGTTAAGGATTTGATGAACTTTGGAATATAAGTTTTTGGTACATGATGTCCTTATGTTTTGTTTCAAGTATCAGGGAAATCATCTCTATCAGACAGAATTAAGCAAGCATAGAAGCAAGACAGTGAGTTGCAGAAAAAGGTAGAGCTAGTTTAGAAGTGTAAGTTGCCCGAATTCAACATTGATAATGATTGTGTTTTGAGATTTGGGAAGAGATTGTGTGTTCCATGTGATTCATAGTTGAAGAGAGAGTTGTTATGTGAAGCTCATAGTTCTCCATTTTCAGTTCATCCAGGAAGTACTATGATGTATAGAGATCTTCGAGAGTATTACTAGTGGGACAGAATGAAAATGGATATTGTTGATTTTACTGTGAAGTGATTGACTTGTCAATAGGTTAAAGTAGAGTGGCAGTTACCGAAAGGGATGTTTCATCCTTTACCAGTACCAGAGTGGAAATGGGGGAATATATCCATGGTCTTCGTTGTGGGATTGCCGAAGACAAATCGAGGTAATAATGCAATCTGGGTTATTGTTGATCGATTGACTAAATCTGCTCATTTCCTTGCTATACGAGATACTATTTCCCAAGATAAACTTTATTTTTTGTATCTTAAAGAGATAGTCAGGTTACATGGAGTTCCCCTCTCCATTGTATCTGATCGTGATCTCAGGTTCACTTCTAACTTTTGGAAAGGACTTCAGAAGTGGTTGGGTAATGAATTAAATATTAAAACATCATTTCATCCTCAATCAGATGGGCAGTCATAATGAAAAATTCATACTTTGGAAGATATGCTGCGTGATTGTTCGATGGATTATCCGGGAAGTTGGGACCAACATATTTCTTTGGTTGAGTTTTCTTATAATAATAGTTTTCATTCCAGTATACAGATGGCACCATTTGAGGCATTATATGGGAAGCGGTGTCGCACTCCAGATTTTTGGGATGAAGTGGGTGAAAGGAAGTTGATGGGACTAGAATTGGTAGAAGAGATGGAAGAAAAAGTTCAGTTGATTCAGAAACACATGAGAACAGCTCAGAGAAGATAGAAAAGTTATGCGGATAATAGGAGGAAGGATCTCTCTTTTGAGGAAGGTGATCATGTTTTTCTCAAAGTATCTCCATGGAAAAGTGTTATGTGATTTGTTAAGAATGGAATGCTGAGTCCAAGGTTCATTAGAACATATTAAATTATGGCGATATTTGGATCAGTTGCATACCGAGTGGCTTTACCTCCGAGCTTATCTCAGGTACACAATGTTTTTCATGTTTCAATGTTAAAGAAGTACATGCCAGATCCATCTCATTTTTTGAGTCTAGAGGTAGTTAAACTGCAAGAGAATCTATCTTATGAGGAACAACCGATCTAGATTTTTCCCACATGGAGCATGTGTTGCGGAATAAGGTTATTCATCATGTAATGGTTTTGTGGAAGAACAACATGAGTGAAGAGGCAACATGGGAATCTGAAAATGCAATGAGGGATAAATACCCCCACTTATTCGATAAGTAAATAAATTACGGGGATGAAATTTTCTTAAGGGGGGAAGGATGTAACATCCCAAGTAAGAAATGAATAAAATATATTCTTATCTATGTCTATTTATTAATTAGATAGTGTTTTAGAGGCTTAAAATGAGAAAAAAATCCAATCTTAAGCATGGAATACACTAATATTTTTATAAGATTGCTTTACCGCCTTTTAATGGAGAACCATTTTTTAATAAATATTTTGACAATTTTATAATATCTATTTGTCAAAATAAACTTATTCTTTATTATTGGGAAATTGAAATTTACATTGGATAATTTTTTGGTATTTTTCTGACAATGTTCATTTTTTAATGAATAGTGAAAAATACTGCATTTTACATCAGAACTGCTTTTTCATATAATTTAACTATATGGTTAGATTTTTTTAATTGGGTTTAAAGTAAAAATAGAATATTTTTTTACCATTTAATACAATAGTGTTTATTAGACTTAATTTCACTTTGTAATTGGGCATAAACTAATGCCAAACTTTTTATAGATATCGTTTAAAAAAACCAGCTATTTGTTTTGACAACGAGAATTATTTTTAAATTAATTATTTCAATTTTTGTGTTTGGAATTTAGTAAAATGGATTTCATATTTGGAATCAGAAGGTCCAAATTATGTAATTAATACTCTTTTGTTTTTGGACATTGTGAATAGTAACGACTGTAATTATCGTTAACTATCGTGATTAATTAGTAATCGAGTAGTTAAGGATAATAAAATAAGATCATAATAATATAACATGACACCAACATGTGCCAAAATACTACTTGATGTGTCATGACCGACAATGGTATGCCTTGTGCCAAACTTGGTGACCCCACAGAATCACTTTTGTGTGATAATGACTTTTTATCTTTTTATTTTTTAAAGAAAGTAAATATAACAAAAAATGTATCACCTGAGTAAAAAACTTTTACTTTTGTCTAAATAAATGAAATCTAGGACTATAAATATTCATTGGAAATATAACAATATTTCCTACATCATAGTATTTTTTTTATAATTTTTAGACCATAAATAAATTAAATTATATATGAGACCATGATGATACAACGATTACCTCACTGTTTAACGATTTAAATAAAATGATACGATGATGTAAAATATAAGACCTAAACATGTCAAAAACCTATTGTATGGGTAGATTTAGAACCCTTATCACCTTATCCTAGAAATAAATAAATTTAGGACCTCTAAAATCTGAAACTCATATGAAAATAATGTAACTTTTTATACCTTTCCTAGAGTGCCCCTCCTCTCCTCTTATAAAAGGCCCCCACCTCTACCTCCTTACCCACACTTCTCAAGCCAGTGGCTCAGACAAGATATGCTCATTTTATCTCTCCAAATCCCTCTCCTAATCATATAATCCTTACCATAGTCATGATGTTCTTCAAGAAATCCTTTTGGTTCAAACCAAAGGGAGTTACCCGATTTTAAGGTAATGTCTTCACTTGTGTTCTTTTGTTTTATTTTGCTTCTCCAACCCCCTAAACTATTTTTATTCATTTATTTTGTAACAACACCAGTATAGTAAATATACTAGGCTTTTTTTATAATAAGTATTCTAGCTACACTTACACACACCTACATGTAATGGTTAAAGAACATACTGCTTCTGTGGATGGTGAATTTCTGCCTCACAAAACGATGATTGTTCAATACTCATATTACACATTCAAAGGTGGCCATTAAGATGTATCTATATTTATATATGATATATAATATGTTTATGTTTTACTTATGCTTCTGTATTTTTCATTTATGGTATACCTTTATGGATTCCATTATGGGTATACGTGGTATCTTCATTTTAGAAAGTGCGGACTACCGCCCCCTCAAAGTGATTCGATTCATTAACACCATTTGTGGTATGTATAAAGGATAGATTGAATGATATCATATATGATAACATAATGTAATTATAATTATATTATGAATCATTATGTTTTAATTACATTAAATATGAAATAGAAATGAATGTAGCGTTCATGTGTACGTACGGCTTGCCGTCTCCATGAACGGTGCATTTCATTTCATACCTATAAATGTTATGTAATATTGTAAATGCATGTATATAATGGATATATATGAAATATATGATATCTACATCATGAATATAATTCTGGATATAATGGATATTTTACAACATGAACAAATTCTAATTATAAAGAGTTTATTTTTTACTCAAGTACCAATGATCGACAAAATGACCATTATTAACTTAAAGAATTACATAGTTTTCATAACATGGTAATAAGTGATATAAAAGGAATAATGAACTTGAAAAAAGTTCTTAAGCATGTAGAAATTAAGTCATGTTTATTATTTTGGACATTAAAGAATGATCGAGTCAAGTCGGACCTGTGGTATAGGACTTCATCTCAATCTCCCTTCATTGAGGCATATTTTTTTTATACACAACCTTCTTATATATGGTGTATAAACTCCTTTGACTTTTACGTTTATCAAAAAGGAATATTTTTTATACGATGATTTTTACTAAATGACAAAAGGGAATGTTTTTGTCATACATATGCGGCGACAACGACTTCTCCGCCGCCGTGACCATTATTTGAGTTTCGGCTTCCACTACAAGCCATACCATTTTTTTAAATGAAAAATAAATACCATGTTTTACTTTTATTTTATTTTTGTATTGAAAATGGTTTTCATAATGTTTATATATCAATTTTTTGTATTGATATCTTGAGATTGAAAAGTAGAAATGTTATGTTTCCTTTATGCATGTTTTATGGGATACAATTATGTTATAGTTCTTGGGCATTATTATGAAGATGAGTGGTTCAGTGATAAACTAATGGCAGGTGAGCGCGATATAGCTCTCCAATGCATTGGGTAATGTGAATGAGTTAAAAATTAAGGTTTCTCTAAAGATATTTAGGGAATATACTGTGATGGGTGTTCCAAATGTAACAAAGAGGGTTACTCCCTACGTAAGAATATTATGAATGCCTAAAGTTACCTTTATGACTTATGATTTCTATGATTTATTCATGATATGATAAGGTATGTTAACGTGATTATGTTTTATGAGTAAAGTATGATTTCATTGATTCTTTTGTATACATGTACTCATGTTTCCTTTCCATATTTTTATATACCTTACTGAGCTTTTTATGCTCGTCCCAAGTTTTTGAAATGTTTATCACAGGTTAAGGGAAAGGTACATGATATGATGATAGTGTCAAGGAAGTGACAAGAAAGAATCCATGTTTTATTTTAAATATGTTTCCATTGATGGGAAAAATGAATACTATATTTTACTGTAACCACTTTGTTTAAATGTGGGATGTAATGAATGTTTTATGATATAATTCTGTAAAACTCTAATCCTGAAAAGATCAGCAATGTGTATTCTTTAAATATCTCAAGATTAAGTAATGTTTAAGGCGGGGGCCTTATAAAATTACACAAAAATAGGCCAAATGATTTTAAAGGTATAATTACTTTGGAAACATGGAACAAAATTTTCTTATTTAATGAATGAACTTCAACATATCCCATAAATACCTCCACAGATAGTTTTATTCTTATAAAATATCTACATAAAAACATTCTTCATAACCAATGAAAAAGAATCGTAAGAAAGGATGAGATCAAATTATCAGTAATAGTAAATAAGGGATGCATAAAAATATCTCAGGAATATGGGTATGATAACATGATAATATCATTTAAAAGCCATACACCATATATCATAAATAATAAACATGAATCAATGAATAAATCATTCCTGTTATGAAGAAGTCAATCAAAATTGAATCAAGAACATGGTCAATGAGAACATAACATTGGAACAATACATTTATATTTTATATACAAATTATAATATAAAATAATTTCAATATTAGTTAAGGATATTTACCAAAACTACCATTATAGAATGGCTTCACTCCCCAAACCATCACAGTAGTCAAGGATCAATCCCAAGACCATCATAGGGGACAATATCCCTTACTGAACTTGGTTTACTCCACATTCTAGTCTTATTTATATTGTGTGATATCAATATTTAACCAATGCATTGAAGGGATGTGTAATTACCACCCGTCACCTAATAAAAATTATATATATATATGTGGAATAAGATCATAAAACATTCATAATATTAGAACCCATTAAATAAAATGGGGTTCATAAATTTTTTATCATATCATAACTTGTGGAAAAGAAATGGATTTCATAATCATTTTATCATGGTATAACCGATGGAAAAATAATCAGGTTTCCTAAACATCTATTCAGCCTATAAATAATATATTAATAGAAATAATAAAAATGGTATCCTATGATCATATACTTGGTAAATCATAAGTAACATCAAAGGATGTATTTATAGAATGAATGTTATTTTGAAAGATCACTCTAATCATTTATGGAGGAAAATATTCTTACTACTTTGGAAATTAATTTAAAAAATAAAACTTTTTTGAAATCATTTTATAGGATAATAACAATTAAAACTGATAAATTAATATCTAAAGTCATTTAAAACATTTATTGATGAAAATATACTATACACTTCGAATTTTATTAATCATAAAAATTAAAAAAATTCACTTATTTGAAAATAAACATTTATGATTTCAATTTTTTATTTAAAACATTTAATGGACATGACTATAGTAAATTACATACTCGTTAAAACAATGATTACTTTCACAGTTTTTGCAAAATACATTTTGGGATTGTTTTGAAAATGACATGAATATTATTTTTAAAATATTTTGTAAAAATTCAATTGTGGGTTGAAATTATTTAATAAATACTTTTATTAATTTTATTACATTTTCAAAAACATTTTTAGAAATCACAGATATGGAAGAAATTGTGTTTCTGACTAATAGGATAAATAAAGACATTTTTTATTTCTTTATGATTATATTTATATACAGTATGGAAAATGTTTGGTAGACATCTATTTTACTATCATAAACAATGGATAAGAAAATTCCAATGTTTACTGAGACATTGATCATAATATTCCATCAATGTAAGAATAAACATAAACAATCATGATAAATGATGAGATTGTATCATAAATCAATTACCTCTTTGCTTACACAGAATCGTAAGACCCATGTAATAATAAAATGGACTAAAAAATAAAATATCATTAATAAATTAGGTTTATTATATAAAATGTAAAAGATGCAGTATATAAAAATTATAAAATCAAATTGGTGTATAACTCAACATATATCTCATAGAGGGAAAAGTGAGGCAAAAATCACATACCACTTTGGTAATATTGAAACCATAAACTCCATGAAAGAGAGATACTCATACAGATTTTTTTAAATTACCATAATTTATTGTATGAGAATCATAAAATAAATTCCGGAGAATAACACACACCTCATAAAGAAATATGTGGTGAATATGTAATGTGTCTCACATAAGTACAAAGTGAGCTGAAATCCTTTACATTGAGTCTTGAATTTGATTATACAAATTCAAGCATCATATATAATACATATTTTTTTAATAGTCCTTTCCTTGTTTCTTACATAACAAATATAAGAGGTAATAGGTATTTAATAAATTTTATAGGTGTTTTCAATGGATATTGGAGGTGTGGAAGAGATGCTATAGGAAATACATGTCGTGTGTTGTTTAATTGATGTGTATTGGTCACTCACATCTTGTGTAGACAAGAGGTTCAAGGAATTCAAATCCATTAAGTTGCATCCCATGTAACAAGTACACATAAGCTTAGTGGTATTAATTATGAGTAATAAATAAGTGTTGAGGAAATTTAATTTTCATCAAATTGTGTGAATTTTGGAAAATAAAAAGATTACACCTCATATAAATTTTTTGCAATTTGAGACCAGTGGGATTTTATGGTTTATTTTATTTTTATCGTCTAAATTTTATACCTTAGAACACACTTCATTTCATTTCATTTTAGATGATCCCTCAGTTTTTAGAGGAGACCATCTATCCATATCTTCTATTTATTTATCCATTGGTTACAATGGTTGTTTATGTGAGATAATTACTGAGTTCTTCTCCCTTTCTTGTTGGGTTTATCTTTTTCATCTACCATGGATTCACATTGGCAAGGTTTTATTGTTTTGGTGTGTAATTTGGGCTATGTTTTCATATCTCTTTGATATGATGTATGTTTATTCATGAATTCTTACATAGAGGCTGTGTTGTTTGGGAGTTTCCTCATTGTCCTATGTTCTAAAACAAGTTGAGAACAATTATTTGAGTTTGGGAATCCATCATTTCCCTCTATTATATCTAATGCATGGGAGTTTTTACTTTCTAATCTTTGTTATATGGTTTCTCTAGCTTAATCCAAGATAAATAAATGCATAATGGAAATTGAAAGGGGAAAGAGGAATGATTTTCATACTTTCACAAATTTGATAATATTATGATATGATGGATTGTATGAGATTGACGAACCATTTAAAATGGTAACTATTGAGGGTATTTTACATTGAATGAAATAGTTTGATAACTAAGTCAGTTGTGATTGTTGTGATGTCACCATAAAATGCTAAATTGTCTAACCACTTAAATTTGGATATTGAAATGGTTTCCTATAGAATTATGGTTTGTGTGATAACACCCAAAAAGTAAAATGTGTCAAAATCCCCTTTTCTAAATATATAAAATGTTGTTAGATGTTTGATGGTGTTTGAACATTATTATGGGTGGAAATGTGTATTTTCAGTGTGATATGGAGATTATGGGTTATATGTAGATTCACTTTGTGGGTAGAAAAGTGTTATTATTTTGTTTTTATTTTGGGGAGTTGAAGTGGTGGTTGTTTGGCCATACTTTTGGGGTGGCAAGGTAGTGTTTGTCGGACCTTGATTTTGTAGTGTAAAAGTGGTGGTTGTTTGGTCATGATTTTTGGGAGGCGAGGTAGTGATTGTTTATAAATTATTTTACGGTGGAGAGGTGATGTTACGATAGAGATGATGATATTATTATGATGTGTTACTTAATTTTGATAGATTCCTAGGTATATATAGAATAAATAATATTATATAAATGATTATAATAGATAGGGTTTGGTTTAGAAAATATGATCGAAATGGCCAATGGATATGTAAATGATGGGTGGTGAGGTTTTATGTGGTTGATGTTTAATAATGAAAAAAATTGAATTAATAACAGTTTTGGTTGGTGGTGTGAGTTTTCGCTCATGGTTTATGTGGTTCCATGCATTTAGAGGTGGCAATGAAAGAGGTAATTTTTTTAGTTAGTTATAATTTTGTTGAGAACCCATATGTTGGTCTTGTGGATAGATATATGCATATGCTCCCATATTCCTTATTATTTATATATTCACGCCACCCACATCAAGCACTATTTTCTGAAACCTTTATATTCACTTGGGGGGGGGGTATTTTTATGGCATTTAGTGAGGAGGATAGATGGAAAAGTACCTAATATTTTTTGAACCATATTTTAGATGACATAGGTATTTCATAGTTTGTGATGTTTGGCGATTTTTTAGTGCCCAAGATAGTGGTTTTTATAGCCCATGTTTCTTCAGTCGAGTTGTGATGTTTCCATGAGTGGGGGGAGATGAGCCCAAGTGTATTTAGGAAATATTTGGTGTATAAAATGTGTCTATAAGTGGGATGAGATGGATTATGGTGGGGCTCATGCATGGTAGGGGGATGGAATGAGGTTGATGTACTTCATTTTCACAATACCATACTAATCTGGTTATGCTGCTCCTAATAGAGTAGGTGTATTCAGTAAGTATTTGATGTACCTATTTTTTTTTTAAAAAAAATACTAGGTTTCTACAAGAGTGTTCTGTTGTGACCATTCAAATGGGGTGGTGTTGTATTCAGAAGAGATGGAAGCACTAGTATGAATGATGATGGGTTGTGAGAGTGACATATGAGTGGGAAATTGGTGTGGGGTAACCTTATTGATATACTTTTTAATATGTTACTATATATAGATTCTGTTATTCGGTGAGCATGAATTAACATGATTGGGATAGATAGTTGATCTGTTTAGTGTTTTTTTCTACAATTTTCTAATTGGTTCGTTATTTTTATTGACTCACACATGCATGAGAGAATTTTATTTTCCGATAGAGTATACATGTATGGTCACCCAATGAAAATAAACTAGTTTTTGGGTTTCCAGGATGACTACATGGACTGTACTTGATATCAATAGATCCGACCATTGGATAGTTTTTTATAACTCATTTATATTTTCATTTGGGTATTTATATAGGTACCTTATATGTGAATTAGTTATATTTATTCAAGAATTTTTTAGATGGTTTTTATTTATTTTATATTATTCTATGAATCTGTTTGTGTATGATTCATCTTATATTTTGATCCTATTTTATTATAGAGGGTAATTCCTCCCACATAATGAGATTTTTTTACCATTGGTGTTATTACCCAACAAGGGGCCTACTAGATGTGGAAATCTAGGTTCACTAACTCTCTCCCCTAATTGTGGTATCTTTTGAGGGAGGGGGTCATGATAGAGTTCTATCATTGGTGAAAATGGAGATATAGGATGGAGTTCGGTGTTAGGTGTAGTACGGATTTTATGGGATGGTGTATAAGTAGTGCATGTTGACCTTCTCAAATGACATAGTCTAGGTAGGCCATCATTGATATTAGATTTCCGTTCCCCATATGATCCATTACACAAACATTTTTATTATTGAATGACGACATGAGGTGATCCTTTTTTTATGGAAGATCCATAACATATATACATGCATCATGATGACTTCTGTTCCTATTTAAATATTGGTTTTCTGTTAATGTCAAAATGAAATTTAATTTTAAAATGAATCTAAACAAATACATACTTCCCATATTAGGATTTTCTACTTATTTTTAGGAATGAATCAAGTCCATGTTTCTCATTTGATTTAGGATGTTGAGGAATAGCAGGCTAAATCTACTAATCGCCAAAGGGTTGATATGGATTTGAAGGATGATTATTAGAAGAGGATGTTTTCGAAATTCCATTGGTAGGAGTTGATGATAAAATATGGTAGTGTTTCAGATTTAGTGAATGTGTACATGATGAAGGAGTTTGAGATCACTATCTGTTTGATTAGGGCCCCGGTCAGATAATGTACCCTTGGGTGGTCCGTAATATATATAGAGTTTCACGTTAATGGTTTTCATTATATCTATGAGAGTAGAAAGAGGAAGATGATTTATTATTCTGTATTCAAAATATGTTATAAGAAGAGTTCCTTTTGTTTACCATGAAGTTAGGGAAGAGGAATGAGATAATTTCAATTCAGAAGGGGAGTTTTTCAGTGTAGGAGTTGGGAATCATGTTCAACGACCTTATATGGTTTTGCAGATATTTTTTCAGATGAGGAGTCTCTTGGGAGATTTCTTGAGGAGTAATTCTTTCCTTTTTATCCAGTATTAATTCATTCCTTTTAGTATTCCAAATTGTCTGGAGGTTTAGATGAAGTATAAGTAGATCGAGTGGATGTCCTCATGTAGAGGTGTATCATGAGAGGGGAACCAACATGGTTTATTGAGGTGTAGGGTTGTTAGTGGTATGTCTCAGGTGCCAGGGACATTGAAATTTCAACCAATGGGGTGTCGACCAAATTAGTTTCCCATCTATCCTTCTAGGTCTAGTGGTTTTCATGTTTTTGTTGGAGGATTTATACATGTTTTTCTTCTATATAGTGTTCGGGTCCTTCAACACAACTGGTAATTAGTTTCCTTTTGAGCTCAATTTGATAGACATGGATAGGTTCAATGCCATTATTTAGTTCTATTTCTAGTAAGACCATTTCTATAGCATTATAAGAGGACTTATTCTTTATTGAGTGGAGTTGGATCTAGTAGAGGTCGACCTCATGATTTCCTAATGTCTAGGTATCTTGAAATGGTCTTTGTTACGAAGGTGGTTGTCAGTAGATAGGTAGTGGAGTTGGGCGTGGTCATTTTCACGCAGTTGAGGTAGTAGTGTAATAGGGGTCTGAGATCTTCAAAGGTATTATCACTTTATTTAGTAACGTTGTTTGTGACTTTTTTTGGTCCAGAAGCATCACACTCCTTTTTACAATCACAATAGTCTATGGATTGGGACTATATGTTAGGAGGACGTCTGGCCCCCTAGTGTGGACTACGATAATTAGGGGCTAGACCATCTTGTTTGATGAGCGTCGTGGGTGTAGATTTATTAGGAGGCCACATTAGTCCTACATGGATATTTTCTTAATAAATATATAGATATAAAAATATATCCTCATCAACAACAAGCTGTATTCTATGAATGTTGTTATATACATATTCCAATGTCGAATAATTTTCAATGATGTGGTGGTCCAGTGTATAGTTTTCATTGGAGAGTGGGGTGTTTAGAAGGACAATCAGTGTGTAAATCCTATTCCTTCTCTATTGGAGTATGGTTTTTATAGAATATTCATATCCTGGGACAGTGGAAGTCTCGAGGTTCACTGGGGAGTTTCTAGATATTTCCATGAGGTTGTTATAATTCTACACCCTCTAAAAAATGATGATTTTGGAATATACTTGTAGCTTATATATTTTATTATTTTTATGGATCCTTATTGGATTAAAACATATGAGTTGAAATATTTGAGTATTAAAATAAATTAACATATGTGAAAGGGTTTGATCTGGACTAATGTGTCACTGTGGGGTGCTCCAATGTTGTTTTCTAAGAAGGAGGATTGTAGTTTGATGTTGTGTATAGTCTATAGGACGATTAATTAGGTGAAATTCATGATCCATTACCATCTAATACAGATAATAAATATTTTCTGCCAGCTCTGAGGGATGAAAAGGTTTTTAAAAATCGATTTGTGGTTAGGATATCACCAGTTGGGGGTAAAAGAGGGAAATATTATAAAGACATCCTTTAGATACAAGAATGTGAAATTTGAGTCTGTAGTCATATCGTTAAGTGTTATTAAAACACCAACCATGTTCATGGGGCTTTTGAACATTGTATCCCATGAGATTCTGTACCAATTCTTCATCATTTTAATCGATGATATCTTGGACAACATGAGGTCAGAGGAGGGGGATGCTGAATACCTCATAGTTTTTTATAGGTCCTTAAAAACCACCATATTTATGGAATGTTGTCCATGTGTGACTTATATATGTGAGTGGATCATTTCCTTGTATATTTGGTGTCTTAATAGGGTGTGTCAGCAGACTTGAAAAAGATCCCAGCATTTGTTTCTTTGGAAGAACCTTGGAAAATTAAATATTTTCACATTATCATTTTCTTACAAGCCATTATCCGAAGTTCGTTCCCAATTTCTATCGATTTGAATCCCCATTTTTGTAATTTACTAGGGGTAAAATAGTATTATTATATACAAAAATGTTCCATGAATAATTCGACTATAGTAGGGGGAATTTTTTTAGTTCCCTTGTGATTTGATTTCTTATAGTTGGGGTGATGACTGATGATTTTTATCACACTTCCAACATGGGATTAGGATGTATTTTGATGTATTATAGGGAAGTGATATCTAAAAATCCAAGGATTTTATAAACCCATGGACGTAAGTATGCCACCTAGAAATTGGAGTTTCCAGTAGTGGAATTTTTACTGATTTTATGGCGTTATTACCTCACGAGCGATTGATTTTTGGTCTTCACGGATCACAAAAGATTGAGGTAGATCTTTTCTATATGTCTTCTGAATAAGAGGTAGTGGTTGTGGATAGAGTTTTTTCTGGGTTATGATTTTTATTTCATATACACATTAGTAAAAGAAAATATTCTAGAATACATTAGACTTGAAATTTTGGGTAGGAATTGTTTTGGTGTTTGTGGATTCATGGAGAGTAATGGAGGATGTTTCATTATTGTAGTAAAAATAAAGGTTTGTTAACAGTAGAGACTATTTTTTAGATGTTGGTGTAGTCTTATATAATAAATAAGGGGGAGGATTATCAGTGGGGATATTCATAGGCATAGATGATTCATGATTATTTTGACCATGGTGTTGCTCTAGGGCTATAGTCTATGGATGGTAGGAACTGGATGTTTTTTAGTGGGAGGATTCATGTACTAGATGTTATGCATGAGGGGATCTTTCATGAGTTTCACATAAAAACTTTTATGATAAAACTAAGAGTATCCAAGATGTACCATATATTGAGGATATATTTTGGGGGCTTGTGAGGAAATATGTGGTGACAATGTTGACAAATGTCGATTGGTTTTCTCATAGGTTGAGATCTGGTATCATGTTTATGGTGGATTTTTACATCCTTTGGATGTTCCCTAGTAGAAATGTGGTGAATTCTTGATGAATTTTATCACAATTTTACCCAGATATTAGATAGGTAATGATATTAACTTAGTGATCACAAATAACATGGTGAAATGGAACTACTTCTTAACAATTAGTGAGCCCATTCTAGGGGATTCTTTGGCCTAGAGGTATGTGGATGAGTTATTATAGTTTCATGTAGTTCTGAGTTCCATTATCTCATATCTGGATTCATGTTTTACCTCAATAGTCTAGAGGTGATTTAGACATTCATTTGGAACGTATAAACACATTAGAACTTCTTTCCACCCTTATACTGATGGGTAGATGGAGAGAACTATCCACATTCTAGACGATATGTTATGGGAATGCATCTTGGAATATATTGGATATTGGTTATGAAATATTAATTTGGTTTAGTTTTCATACAACAATAGATATCACTCATCCATTGGAATAACACTGTTTGAGGCATTGTGTGGATGACCATTTCATTCTACATTGTGTGGGATGGGGGTTGGGGAGGAAACAATTTTTGTCCTGACGTGGTGTAGAGAATTAGAGGGAAGGTTTAGTTATTTTGAGAATGTTTGAAATTAGCCCATGACTGATAGAAGTATTATGTAGATTGAATGAGGATTCCCTTGGAATATGAGTTTAGGGAAAATATATTCTTGACGGCTTCCCCTATATGTGAGTAGAAATTGTTTTTTAGAGGGAGTAATATTTTCCATGTTTTTTGGGCCCATAGAGGCGTTTAGGTGAGTTGGTGAGGTGGATTACATGTTGTGATTTAGAGCATGTACGGAGGTGATAAAAAACATCTTTCACATGTCTTGTATTTAATCCCTCTTTATTATGACTATCTTTACCCAATATGAGGAGATTTGGATATCATGTTTGATGAAACATTAATGGATCAACCAACAGAGATCCATGATCTCAAATAGAGGGCTCTATGTGGATGAACCATTACATTGGTTTTTGTGTTGTGGAGGCATGGTTTCCTAGAGGAAAGTGCATGGGAGTGAGTTTCCCTGATGAATTCATAGTACCTAGAGTCATTTTAAGTTTTAATTTTTTTATTTGTGATGTGGGGTTTGGATATTTTTATTTTATGAGATGTGATATTTTCCTTGTAGTATGTTGTGCGATAAAGTTATTACATATGAAAAGGAGAGGACCTGAATCCTAATCGAGATGCATTTTACTGTTATTCTATTAAACCCATGATGGTAAGTCAGTACCACCCAATGTAGATACTATATAGGCATAGATGATGTAATTCAATAATTTGAATGTTTTGGGTAGTGTGGTTTATTGGTTTCAATGGTTGTTGGTTTAGACTTTATAGAAAATGGATTGTTAGTGTGATGAGTTTTTGTAGTGATGAGGTTCCACACATTAATTTTTTTGTAATTTTTTAAGTTTTTTTTGTAAATGAATACTATTTTAGGTATGGGGAGATGATTGATAAGGAAATAGGGAGGTGTTTTTTCATACCACATTTCTAATGGGTTTGGTTTTGGTCTCTTGAGGTTGAGAATCATTTGGAATGTATCTGATGTGATGATCTATGCCTTCCAGATATATTATTTTCCCAATTTTAGAGGTTTTTGGTTTTGGGGGGAGGTTCCATGAGTTTTCTATGGATGATGGAGGTGAAGAAGAGTTAATACTTGAAATACATGCTATGTATTATCTACATGATGTGTAAAGGTGTTACATGTATTGTGTATATAGATGGTTTATAGATTGAAAATCAGATAAGGGGTAGACTATGAAATGAGTACACATCGTGTAAATGAGATTTAACGGAATTTAAAAAATAACTAATGAGGTTCCTTAATTTTCAACCAAATGCGTTACTTTTGGGAAACATGAAGAATATAGACCGTGTAAAATATAAATGTTGTGAAACCTGAAGGATTTGAGGTTTTATGATATTTTTATCATTATAATCTTATTTATTCTGTTATACCAACATATCTCTCATTTTGTAAAAGATGTAGGATCTTAGAGGAGAACATATAACCCTATTCTCCCATATTCAGTCTCTTGGTTGCAATAGTTGTTCAATAGTGATTGGTCTTGTGTTATTATCCCTTTCATGGTGGTTTTCTCCTATTTTCCTCCAGGGGATTCACTAAAATTATTTTTTTGGTTTGGGGTGTGAGTTGGGATGCATTTTGAAAACTCATTGATGAAAAAATGTTTATCCATGGGGTTTCATGGGGTGGTTGTGTTTTATGGGCATATGTTCTTTATCTTGTGGTGTGTAATGTGTTAGACCAGCTTCATTGTGGTATAGAATCCCTTATTTCTATTAATTGTGTATCTCATGGGAGGAAATAACATTTTTTATCTATGGGAAGTGGTTGTGACAGATAAATAAAAGATAAATAATTACATAATTGAAATTGAATTCATAATGGTGATTTATTCACATTATTTTACACCTTTTATATTATTTTGATATGATGGATTGTACAATATTGAATCCCCACTAAAAATTATTGTCATTTTATGATTTGTTTGCATTGGATGATTTGTTTTGAATGTTTTATTTTTTGTTATTTTAGTGATACCACCTTAAAATATAAAATTAACAAAACCACAAATATTTTCATAATGAGATGGTTTCCAATGTTTTTATGGATTATATGATAATGCCCCTAAAATGAATCTAAAAATTTATAAAATCCCCTTTGTAAAAATTTTAAAATCACATTCGATATGTTGTGATGTTTTTTCAGGCATGTGGGGAATCGATGTGTGCTTGCAATGTGATGTGGGGTTGATGGGTGGTATGTGGAAGTTCCATTTGAGAGGTGAGGAGTGATTATTTGATAATTATTTTGTGGCGATGAAGTGGTGGTTGTTTGGCCGTGATTTTATGATAGTGAGGTGGTGGTTGTTGGCCATGATTTTGGGGTGGTCAAGTTGTGATTATGTTTCCGTGGTTTTAGGTAATATAGGATGTTGTATTTTGGCTAGGCTACTGTGGAGGTGAGAAAATTATATTATGAGGATGACAAGGTTCTTGTGATTTGTGGGTGCATTGTGCTAGGTGCCTCGGTAGTTATGGAATGGATAATTGTTTAGTAATGATTGAAATAGATGTGGATGAGTTTCATTAATGAGGTGTAAATGACTAATAGATAATTAAATTATGGACTATGTGGTTTAATGTGGTTTATGTTTAATAATGAATCGAATGGTATGTGTAACATATTTGGTTGGAGGTGTGAGTTTTTATCGATGTCTTAGGTGGTGTTATGCATTTAGAGGTGGGAGTGAAAGTGGTGATTTTGGGAGTGGGTTAGTGTTTTTTATGAACCTATTAGTTGGTAATGTGTGTGGATATATGTATATACATGTATTTATATTTTTTTATTTCTATACACACCCCACCCACATGGAAAATTATGTGCCAAAACCCTTATAGACATGAAGGGGGTATATCAGGACATCCAGTGGGGAGGATGAATGATTGGGTACCTACTATTTTCAATTCTCTATTCTAGATGAGGATGGTATTGAACAAACTATAATGTTCAGAGTTATTTTATTTCCCATGATTATAGTGTCCCATTATTTACATACATTGATATTACATCAGAATTGAAGTATATTTATTACAATATATAACCAAACCATGATAGGACGTATGGGTATAGTGTCTTTAGAAACTCGGAAACACAAACAATAGGTTCATAAAACATTTACATTGTCTCCTAGTTATTTTATCATATATAGACTCATTTTAGGCATATCATACTTAATGATCTTCTTCATGTCTTGCGACAATGAAACATATAAAAGGGTGAGCTCAAATGCTCAGTAAGGGTAAAAAATGAAATTACCATCATACTATATTCATAAGAACATAACATTTGATAATCATATTAAGCATATAAAAGATCACAATATCATATCATTGGATAAATCATAAAAGTGCATTGTAATCCCAATAGTTAGAACATAAGACATGATATTTTGTGGCATAAACAGATAAGTGTATAAAACAATTTCATATTAGTCAAAGATCTTATCCCAGACTATCATAGCATATAATGTCCATTACTAAAATGAGTTCTCTCCTCATTCTAGCTCTGTATCAGTAAACTAGATTAGATTTTTTTTCTATTCATGTCTATCTCATGAGATATAAATTTTTACCCAATTCATTGGAGGCAGATATAGGTCCCACCAATCCCATAATGAAATCATTCTTATATGTGCGACAAAAACATAGAAACATTCACCATAACATAACCCATGAAATCAAATGGGTTTCTTAAACAACATTCAATCATAATTGATACAAAACAAATGGAATTCCTAAATAAAATACCCTTAAATAGAATAAAATAATATTAATAATTGGTATAGAAACATAAACCTACGAAATCGCAGATGGATTTTTTTTATAAAACACTTGAGCTTCATTCTTGAATAAAATATCATTTCTTTCTAAAAATGTTTTCTTTTCTCAAAATCCCTTGAAATTTTAAAAAAAATGACTTGAAAATACAATTTTAAACTTTTATAGGAAGCTTAATGGAAACAAGTCATTATAAATATTAAAAACTCCTTCATGTTATATAATTAAAAAACATATTCTCTTTGTACTTTTTCCGGAAAAGTTAAAAAGTACCTCATTTGGTGAACAAAAAAAATATTCCTTCCAAACCATGTAATAAATGTTAAAATGGGTAAAAATGAATTTAAGCATACATAGAAGAATAAAACACATTCTTTGAGGATTTTTTTTTAAAACATGCATATGGATGATAAATATAACCCCATTAAATTCATATAAATAAACACACTCCGATAAAATGAGATTGGAAAATTTATCATTTACCTTAGGTATGATATGCTTCATATGTATACAAACCTCAATTATAATGATTTATATAATGTTAATAATTTATTCCAGAATCATAATCATTTTTATGATAACATTTATGAACATATATTCATCCGTTTGTTTCTAACATGTCATTGTTACTCGTTATTCTGGTATTAACTAATTTATGTTTTTATGTATATTTTGTCAGATAATTTCTTTTTTATATTTTTAGATTATAGTTATATAATTTATAGAAATGTATTAGTATAATATATATCATATTTATTAATTTAATTCATTTATGTAATCATAGTGTAATTAATATTATGTAGAACAAATCAAATCTCACCATGGAGACTGCAATCTATACATACGCACGAGCAATGATATCGTTCCAATAATTATTGAATAGTATTTAAGTGATGGTGTATAGTATCTCAGAATCAGTATCATGTTATAATAATCATATATATTTATTATTTCTACCATTATATCCTTCCAAGTATGATGGTGGTGAAAAAAATAATTACACCATGGCATGGATACGGTAAGTCGTATGTACACGCGCGCAAAGATTTAGTTTTTCATAGGATGTATAGAAGGCTAAATTGGGTTGTTTCACATTTAAAATAACATATCAGTAAATTAGTGATACTTATTTTGTTACTTTATAATGGAAAAAATAAATATGAGTTAGTATACGAAGAAATAAATTTGAAAAAATCGGTAGATGAGATTACCTCTTCCTCAACATGCCTCCTTTGAATTTCTTCTTGGGGAACTAGAGTTGGATTTTTGACAAGACCAGAACCTATAGAATGTTACTAGGGATGTTGTGAAGTGAGATTGATAGGTTTTAGATGATATTTATGTATCAAATTGGAGTGAAGATGAGAGAGAGGAGGTAGCCTATTATAAGAGAGGAGAGGGGAAATTTAGGAAACTATCAAAATATTAATTTATTATAAATTAAATTTCCGACTAAAAATGATCCAAAACTTATTTAATTTGAATATAAGATGATTCTGGTTCGAATAACCATTGTACCAAAAATTTTATACATAGTTTTAATATTTTGTTATTCTTATCTTTTTGGTTTAACCGCTATTTTACCCTTTTTAATCATACCATGATATCATGTTATTTACAACTTTTGGGTTAGTGTAATTAAAATATCATGTAAAAAGAACCAAAAAGAGTTATTTTTGACTTATTTGGACTTATATTGACAATTTTTATGAATCTATATTTTTTAGTAAATTAATATCATTTAATAAATTATATTATGTTATAAGTTATGAATTTTGTCAATTTTGGAAGCTATTCATACATGGGTTTTTTTTAAAAATTCGAAACAACCTCATTCATTCAAAAAAGGAATTAAATTAAAGATAATATGTCAGTATTATCCACAAAATGTGTGTATGGAATCAAAATAACCAAATTACCTTTGTTTTAATATTAATAAATTCATTTATTTGAATCTTTTATTAACAAGGTAATCACTATATCATAATTACGTCAAAAATAAATATATTTATCTACCATATAATATTATAAATAAAATAACATGATGTAGGAATTTTTTATATAATTATAATTACTATTAATAGACTAGGATATTAGTTATATAACCCTATATAAATTTTTTTTTAAATATATGTGTTTATGTTATAATTATCTTTTCATTAAATAAATTATTATAAAATGTCATTTTCACATCCATGTGAATCCATGGGGTTAAAAAAACAGATCCAAGGATCCCCATGTTCATAAATTCATATAAAATATTATTAGGACATGTTTTAAGGAATTTTTATATTATTAAATTATTTTTTATTTACCCTTATTTACAAGCTTTACCCTTTAACCATGGTAAATAAAATTATTACTGAAGTTACTATTCATAATGTCCAAAAAATAGAAGGATCATATCCACACAATTTGGACTATCTAATTATAAATTTGGAATGAATTTTTCCAAATTTTAAACCGAAAAGGTTCATTAATTAATTTAAAATTATTCCTGTTGTTGAAATGAGAAAATGAGTTTTAAAAGTTAAAACATTGGAAATGATTAAAATGTTTTTATGTATGAATTCAACGTAAAATTAATTATAATGAAAATAATTATTTTAAATGGTAAAAATATATACATTTTTTACATTCAAGGAATTCAATATTATAATTTAAACATATAAATTATCTCAATGAAAAATATTGTTTTTAATTAATATTTACCGTATTTAAACTATTTATCAAAACATTAAATTTATCAAAAATTTATCAAAAATTTATCCATAGAAAATTTTTATATCCCGCTTTAAAATAACATGTTTATGTTTTCATATATAAATTATTAATGTGCCAAAATATTAATTTTAAATGGGTTCCCCATTCAAAGGTTTTAAATTAACTTTTAAAAAAATACGTTCTTATACAAAAAATAGGGGTTAATTCATACCTATGACTAAAATATAAATTGTAAGAAGAATTTTTTTTATTAATTTTATAACCCATATATCTCATTAATTTTATTTCCAAATGTAATTTACTAAAAAAATACAAATATCTAATTGACTTATATTTTTCATAAATAATTAATAGCCAATGAATTCATAATCCATTTTCATATGTTAGTTATTATTATTACCGATAACCTAATGACTAGGTTATAATGGTAATTTTATATTAATTTAATATCTCAGTTTCTTTAGAAACATGACTGCGTGCAAATAAAGATACTGAAGAATAAAAAATACAAAAAAAATATTTCATACAATCATCTGGGTGTTACATTCTACCCCCCCCCCCCCCTTAAAATTAATTTCTCCCTCGAAATTTGTTAGATGGAAATAAACAAGTGAGGATACTTCTCCGTCATCATATCCTCAAGTTCCTATGTTTCTTATTATAATTGGCGGTTCCTCTATAAAACATTAACCATGTGAGTGGTATTGTTTTGTAAAGCATTTTCACTACAATACAAATTCTCTATCGGCTGTTCTTCATATGAAATATCTTTCTCTAGTTGTACAAATTCTGAGCATAGTTCATGTGAAGGATCAGGTATGTACTTTCTCATGAGATATACATGGAACACATCATGAACTTGAGAGATATTTGGTGGAATCCCCAATCAATAAGCTACCTTCCCCACACAATCTAGTATTTCAAAAGGCAGATATACCTAGGGATCAACATTCCCATCTTTCCAAATCTCAATACTCTATTCCAAGGAGATATTCATAAGAACATTTATCCCTCACTTCAAACACTAGGTATTTTCTTTGGTTGTTAGCATACCTTTTTTGTCATCTCTAAGATACACTTATGTGTTGTTGAAAATATATGACTTTTTCTTCCATTTCAACATCAAGATCATGTCCTAATAGATTTCTTCCACCATCTATATCCCAGCAAGTTGGAGTTATGCACTTTATTCTATGAAGGGATTCATAATGATCTATATGAACACTGGTGTGAAAGCTATTATTGTAAGAAAATTCTACCAATGGTAGGTATTGATCCCAACAACCTTTTAAATCCATAAAGCAAGCTCTCAACAAGTCTTTCATAATGTGAATAGTACAATTACACTGACCATCTATTTGAAGATGATAGGTTGTGCTCAATCCTAACTCTATATGTAGAGCATGCTGATGACATTTCAGAACATCAAGGTAAACCTCAAATCCCAATCAGATATAATAAAATGTTAAAATCCATGAAATATTACTACTCCTATTACAAATATCATGGAAAAATAATCAAGAGAGAAATACTCTCTATTAGAAATGATGTGTGCTGACTTCATAAAGTGATCAACTATATCCCCGATAGCATAATTTCCTTTGGATGTTTTGGGATGTCTGATGACAAAGTCCATAGTGTTTTTTCCCATTTCCATTCTAGTATGGTTAATGCCTTAAACATCCCCTTACACTTCTATCTCTCATCCTTAACTAGATGAAAAATCAAGCATTGAGAGACATATTCGACGACATCTCTTTTCATGACATTCCAAAAAATGTAGTCTTTCAGGTCCATGTACATCATTATGCTTCTAGGGTGAATATATAATGATGAACTATGAGCCTCATACAATAGCTCCTTTTTTATCTATGGGGTGGGAGGAACACAAACTCGGTTCCCAAACCTTATTATTTCATCACTATCATGGTTGAATTCAGGAATGTTTCTCACCTTCATTTGTAACCATACAATTTCCTTCTATTCCTATTTAATCTTCACTTGTGTATATGATTGAACATTTATTTTATAAAGATAACATTTCTCCTCTTCCATTTATATTTCAAAATCCATCCTCTATAAATCATTAAATATTCTATCATTCAGGATCTTTATCATAGATAAGCTAGCATGGTCTTCTCATCTAAAAGCATATACCTCCTTGTTCATTTTCGAAGGTGGTAACATATTGAGTAGTTGTAATATTTAATCAATTCCAACCACCTTATTTTGTTCATATTAATTTCATTTTGTGTGAAAATATACTTTAAACATTTATGATAAGTATAGATATCGCACCTTTCACTATAATGATAATCCCACCATATTTTAAATGAAAATATTACTATATCTAACTCCAAATCATGAGTTGGATAATTTTTCTCATGTATTTTCAACTGTCGTGAGGCATAAACTATCACCATATCATTTTTCATAAGAACACGCCCCATCCCATTTTCGGATGCATAACTGTAGATCACAAACCATTCTCCACATTAGGGAAGTGTGGGAATCAGTTTAGTGGCTAACATTCTTTTTATCCCTTTGAAATTCTATTCACATTCTTCCATCAAAACAAAATTAACTCAATTTTAAGTCAACATGGTGAGTGGGTTAGATAATCATGATAAATCATTCAAAAAACATCGATAATATCTGGACAAATTAAGAAAACAGCAGATCTCAGTTATTGTAGTTGGTTTCGACCATATTTCAATAACCTCTAATTTTTATGGATCCTCAGATATCCCATCTCTTGATATTATATAACCTGAAAATGAAACTTTTTGAATCCAAAATTCAATATTGGAAAATTTGGCATAATGCTTCTCCTTTCTCAGGGTCTTCATTACAATTCTCAAATAATCTTCATGTACTTCCATTCTCTTCGAATAAACAAGAATATCATCTATAAAGATTATCATAAAATGATCATGATAGTCTCTAAAAAATCTATTCTTTATATCCCTGAAAATATATGGGGAATTGGTAAGACCAAAAAGCATCATTATAAATTTTTAGTGTCCATAACTTGTATAGAATTCCATATTTGGTATATCATCCCTTTTGACTATTAATTTATGATACCCTAAATGAAGATAAATCATAGAAAAGTGTTTATCTCCACGTAGTTGTTCAAATAATTCATAAATGCATGGGATATGATATTTTTTCCTGATAGTGATCTTGTTAAGTTCTCGATAATCAATATAGAGTCTCACTGATCCATCTTTCTTCATAAAAATCAGAATAAGTGTAACCCAAGGTGAGGCACTAGGGCATATGAAGCCATTTTCAATATTATCTTGGAGTTGCTTCTTTAATTCTTGAAACTCAATTGGGGTAATTCTAGAATTTGTCTATGAAAATGGCAAAGCACCCCGTATGTGTTCTATTGAATAAATAACTTCACGATTAAGTGGAATACGTTAAAATTCCTCCAGAAAGACATCATGAAACTTTTCTTCAATGGGAGTAATCTTAATCGTGAGTTTCTCCCCAGCCATTTGAGATAAATAACATTCATTTGTTGGAATCAATAACCATTAGATAGAGGAAATTTTTATTGGAATGTTTTATTCATACTTGCATAGATAGATGATCATAAATTAATTGTGAATATTAAATGTTACTTCCCTGATTTGGAAATTGATATGATATTTATATAAATAAAGTTAATCCAGGCCAAGAATAAAATCAAATTCTACTATTGGAGGATCATAAGACTTGTAGGAAGTACATTCCCAGAATCATCAATTGGAGAAGAATTGTGACCTTTTAATGTGACTGTTTTTTCATTAAGAGTTTCCACAAATAACTCAACATATAATTCTTGAGGTAATACAATTATAACATTAGGAAATTCATTATATATAAAAATATTAGTTGGATCCAGAATCAAATAAATCATTTTCTACATTCAAGTGTATGGTAAGTGTACCTTTGACCACTTCATTAACGTAATCCATGTCACCAATAGAAATTACATGTGACATTCCTTTTTCTTTGGAATTAAGAGTTTATTGATGTCAATCATCATAAATAACCCATGGATTTGGGAATTTATTCTCATAATTCCTCATTTCGTTGAACTTTTGACATTGAAGAGTAGGAGGTACATTCTATGTAGCCTTTTCTCTATTCATATCCGTAGATATTTTTTTCCCATAACATCAATATTATTTTCTTGATAAACTTATTTTTTACACTTAAAACACTTACTAGTCCATTTATGATAATTCCCTCTATGTTTATTTCAACTCTTTGAGTATAATGGATAAATCATCTTCCTTTAAATGTGGTCTTTAGATTTTCCTTTGAATTCCATTTTTCTCTTCTTATCAAACCCATATGACTGATGGGTTACTCAAATATCCATATCAACCATGAGAGAAATCGAAAAATTTCCTCATAGCTATAGAATTCACATATGTTTATTTCCCTTCATGGACAAGGTTTTATGCCACTAAAGAATCCATCAATATTACTCTCGGGTGGGATTATAATTCCAGAAGTTCAACTTGAAAGTCTTCTAAAAAAATTTTAGTAGGTACCAACATTTTCATCATCCTTTTTCTTAAGTTCAAGTAACTAATAGTCCATCTTTGTACAGAGAATATGAGGAAAGTACTTATTGAAAAATACGTTCTTGAACTTGTCATATCCCATTTACTCAATTTCATCTCTTTGCCTCCTATTATTGATAATATTCAATCATTGATAAGCTTCACCTTACAAATGATATACTGCTAAGATGAATTTATCAGGTTTAGAAAATTTTATAACTGAAAATATATTTTTGTTGGTACTAATCCATTGTTCAGACACTAATGGATCACTAGACCCGCTGAATGAATGTGGACGCTGCCTGATGAAGGATTCAACAGAAGGTTTCTCCCTAATTTTTTATTATGGAAGTTATTCATGATTCATAGCTTGAGAAAGTTGTTTAAGTATGGCTAAAAGATTTTTCATTCCATCTCCCATAACATTTGGTTAATGAGGGGGAAAATAATAGAATTGTCCGCAACATTTAGCATTAACACGGTTCCTTTGGTTTCCATCCATTGACTAAAACCAAGAAGCCTAGTGTGAGAAACACTAATCATAATAGATAAAACACTCAATAAAGAATAAAATTTCAATTTAGGAAACTTTAGGTTTTATCCTAGGTTATTCACAGTCATTTCTAAAACACTATAATTGAATCTTATACATAGGCATATCATAATGGATTTATCATTATAGTTTCCAACTGTTAAATATACCATTCACATTATACCAACACTAGAAACCTGTTTTTTACATACATTGATATCACTTTAGAATTGAATTATATTTATTACAACCTATAACAAAACCATGATAGGACTATATAGGTAAGGTTTCATTTGAAACCGGGAAACATAAACAACTGGTTCATAAAATATCTACATTGTTTCACATTTATTTCATCATATCTAGACTCTTTTCTGGTATATAATACTCAATACCCTCACTCATGTCTTGGGGAAAAGAAAAAATATAAATGGGTGAGCTCAAACGATCAGTAAGGGTAAAAAATTAAATATCAATTATATCATATTCATAAGAACTTAACATTTGAAAAACATATCTTGCAGATAAAATATCACAATATCATATCATGGTATAAAACATAAAATTGTAGTTTAATACCAATATTAATAACATAAGACATGAATTTTTTGGTATACACACATATTACTAGAAAATAATTTTATATTAGTTATGGATTTTAGCCAATACCATCATAGTAGACAAAGTCCATTACTGAACTAAGTTCTCTCCTCATTCCAGCCTAGTATCACTGAACCAGAATAACATTCCATTACAAACATGTCTATCTAATGAGATATAAATCTTTAACCATTGAATTGGAGGTTAATATAGGTCCCACACATCTCATAATTAAACCATTAATATATGTTCCTCACAAACATAGAATCATTCACCATAGCATAACACATTAAATCAAATAGGTTTCCTAAAAATCATTCGATCATAATTGATATAAAAAAGTGGATTTCCTAAATAACATAACATTATAAACACAATAAAATCATAGTAATAACATGGATATAAATATAAATCTACATAATCAAAGATGGAAAATAATTTTGATAAAATATTTGAGCTTCATTCCTAAGTAAAATATCCTTTCTTCTTCAAAAACGTTTTATTTTATCAAAATGTCATGAAATTTTAAAAGAAAATAATCTAATTGAAAATAAACATTTAAAATTTTAGAGGTAGTTTATGGGAATAAGGATTTTTTATAATTTAAAAACTCATTCATTCCATATAAATATAAATAAATTAACCTCATACTTTTTTAGGAAAATTCCAAAAGTACCTTGTATGGTAAACAAAAGAATGATTCCATAAAAACCATGTAATAAAATATGAAATGAGTAAAAATGAAATTAAATAGAAATAGAAAAATAGTAAACCTTTTATGAGAACTTATTTTTGAATACATGGACATGGTTGATAAATATAACCCTAGTAAATACATACGTATAAATAATCTCAGATATAATGATATTGTAAAACTTATCTCTTACCTTTGGTTTGATATGCTCTTTATGTATCCAAACCTCATGTATAACAATTTAAATAATGTTACTGATTTATTATATAATCATAATCATTTTTATGATAACATTTATGATCATATTTTGATCTATTTTTAGTAACGTTTCATTGTTTCTCGCTATTTGGGAATTATTTTCTTCATGGTCTTATATATGTTTTTCCAGATAAGTTCTTATTTATATTTTTTCGGTTATATATATATAATTTAAATAATTTTATTTCAATAAAATATATTATATTTATTCATTAAATTCATTTATATAATAATGGTTTAATAAATATTATGTAGAATGAATCACGTTACACCAAGGAGAAGGTAAGCCGTACAAACACATGAGCGACAATATCGGTCCTATAATTATTGAATGGTATTGATGTGTATGGTTTATAGAATATAATAACTAGTATTAGGTTATAATAATAATATATATTTATTATTTATAGAATTATACACATCCATGTATGGTGCCGGTTAAAAACAGGTTACACCACGACGTGGAGACAATATGCCTTACGTATGCAGGCGTGCTGATTTCATTTTTCACAGGATGGTTAGAAGGTGAAATATAGTTTTTTAATATTTACAATAAGATATAAGTATATTAGTGATAATTATGTTATAAATTTATAATTAAACAACTAAATAGAAGGAAGTAGTATAAGAAATAAATTTTAATGAATCAGTAGAAGAAATTACCTATTGCTCGATGTGCCTCCATTAAATTCTCTCTAATGGAGCCAGAGTTTGTCTTTTGAGAACACTAAAACCTATATAATGTCACTAGGGATTTTTAGAAGAGAAATGGGTAGGATTGGTTCAATATTTAAGGATAAAAATGGAGTACATATGAGATGGAGGATGTTCCCTTTTATAAGAGATGGGAGGGGTATTTTTGGAAATTATCAAATTATTAATTTATTATAAATTAAATTTCATCTAAAAATGGTCCAAAACATATTTAATTTTATGATAATATGTTTTTGGTTCGAATAACCATCATACAATAATTCTTAAACACGTTTTGAATATATTTTTTATACTTATCTTTTTGGATTAACCCTTATTGTTCCCTTTTTAATCGTATCGTGATATCATGTTATTTAAAATTTGTGGGTTAGTGTAATTAGCATATAATTTCCAACAAAAAAAGAGAGTTATTTATGAAATATTTGGACTTATATTAACTATTTTATTAAAAATTTAATGGAATTTAATATCATTTAATAAAATATTTTCTGTTTTAAGTTATGAATTATGTCAATTTGAGACACTATTCAAACATGATTTTTTAAAGAAATTCTTTAAAACCTGATTTCTTCAAAAAATTCGGAAAAAAATCAATGATAATACATTAATAGAATCCATAAATTTTTAATATGACATCAAAATAACCAAATTATATTTTTGTAATATTTATAACCTCATTTATTTGAATCATTTATTAATGAATAAATCCCTACATCGTCATTGTGTCATAAATAAATATATTTATCTAATGAAAAATCATTATAAATAAATATGATGATGTAAAAAATATTTTTTATTTCTAATTAATATTTATTGACAAAGATATCGGTTATATAACTCTATATTAAAATCAATTAAGTAAAATATATGTGTTTAGGTTATAATTTTCTTTACTTTATATTAATTATTATAAAATGCCATTTTCCCATCCATGTGAATCCTTGGGGTCCTAAAATCGATATAAGGATGAGCATGGTCATAAATATTTAATCCAATTGGATTAGGGCACGTTTTAGGGTAGTTTTATATTATTAATGAATTATTATTTTACCATTATTTACAAGATTTCCCCTTTAAACATGGTGAATAAAATAAATACTAAGTTTCTATTCATAATGTCCATAAATAAAATGTACCTATTCAAAAAAATTGGACCTTTTAATTCTAATAAAGAATACATTTTTACCTATAAAAAACACATAATATTTAGTAATTAATTTGAAATTATTCCCGTCGTTTTATTGAGAAAACAAGTTAAAAATGATAAAACATTGCAAATGATTGAAATGTTTTTTACTACGAATTAAATGTAAAATTAACTATAATGACAATCATTTAATTAACTGGAAAATATATATTCTATTTTAACTTTCAAAACATTCAATATTATAATTTATCCATATATATTATCTCGAAGAAAATATTTTTTATCTTAAATTTATCGTATTTTTACTATTAATCAAAACATCAAAGTTATCAGAAAAACATCATACATTTACCCAAAGTAAGTTTTTATATCCCAAATTAAAATAATAAGTCTATGTTGTCATATAGAAATTATTAATATGCCAAAATCAAAATTTAAATTGGGTTCTCCACTCAAAGGTGTAAAATTAACAATAAATAATAGCTTCTTATACATAATATTGGGGTTTATTCATACCCTATGACTAAATTAACCATTTGATGAATATAAAAAATATTTTATTAAGTATATAAAACATATATCTTATTAATTTAATTACTAAATCTAATTCACTAAAAAATAAAAATATCTATTTTATTTTTATTTTTCATAAATAATTAATAGCCAATGAATTTATAATGCATTTTCATAAGTTAGTTATAATTATTTCCACTAACCTAATGGATATTTTATAATGGTAATTTTATATTAATTTAATCTCTCATTTTTTTAATCTCATGGTTGCATACAAATCAAGCTACTGAAGAAAACAATATTTGAAGTAAATATTTCATTAAAACATATAGGTGTTACAAAGTTAATTGTTGTGATAGCCGATGTATCATTGGATGAGATGTGATATAGTCATTATTGTGAGGTGTTGAGATAAAATATCTTTATAAAATATGTCATTTATCCCATGTTTCTAAAAATGGGATGATATGGGATGAAGTGGGTTATGATTGGGGGTTTTATGGTAGGAGGATGAAACAAGGTTGACGAACTTTCTATTTATTATTCCTTACTGAAATGGTTATGGTATTTTTGATAGACCATATGTCTTTATTATGGATGTGATATATTTGTGGTTGTGGGGAGATGATTGTAGGTGTCTCTAGGTGAGATGTCTAGTGACTAGGCATGTGGGGTGGTGTGGTATTCAGAAGAGATCGAAGTACCATGACATATGATGTTGGTTCATGAGAGTGGAATACGAGTAGTAATGGGTTACTCCATATCAATATACGTCTTATTATGTAACTATACTCATCTTGTGTTATTTTTTAGAACACCTTGTTGAGATTGGAATGGATAGTTTAACTATTTTTGTGCTATTAGTTATGTGGTTTTCTAATGGGTGCATAAGTATGATTATTTCACAAGTGCACAAGAGACAATAATTTTTTTACTCAACACACACGTATGATCACCAAACCTATATATACTATTATTTTGTTATAAAATAGGAGTACTAAGAATTTAATGGAAATTATTAGCTTATTCATTTTGATAGTTTCTTTATTTCTTATTTAGCTTCTCTTTTGGGTAATTAATTTGCTGACTTGCATCTCTATAAGTTTTATTTACACATGAATTTTTGGGATTGTATTGATTTCTTTTATATTACAGTGTTTTCTAGGTGATTTATCTTATCTCTATATCCGATTATATTATAGAGTGTAATTCCTTCCATATCCTGAGATTTTTATACTCTCAGTGTTTTTCACCAACCTGATGCCTTCTTGAGGTGGGACTCACATGGTCACCATCTCTCTCCCCTCATTGAATTGTATATGGAGAGATAGGGTCATTTATGTTTTTTATAAATATATTATAGAAATATTATCATATATTTCATACCATATTTGTTTTAATTTTGAATTTTCATTAACTGTTTATTAATAATTCCTTGTTAATATTGTGTTTTGGGTAAAAACTACATTATTTTACGGTATATTATGATTTTTTATTTTTAGATCACATAGTTTCATTGTGATTAAATAATTTCTAGAATAATAACCATGATTTAATTATCATAAATATTTATTATATATTTATTTATATTATTCCATAAAAATTATGGATATAAAATTAAATAATCGTTCATATAGATATGAATGGACATAGTTTCGATTTTCATGATGGATAAAAATAGATAAAGAAAAATAATATATTATAATTTATTAAAAAATTTTATGTTATATATATCACTTATATTCATTAAATTTACACTAAAAACCATCCATTGAAATCATTAGTTAATAACAAATCAAATTGCTTTGTGAGGCATTCGTCCACTGCACACATGAATAACGTTATGATATCACCCACGAAATAGAAAGTATGGAGGTGTATCTGATATCAGAATTCCAGAATTATAATAATTTAACAAATATAATTTATATTAATTTACTATATCTATATTTAAATCCAT
Source organism: Viscum album (assembly GCA_963277665.1). NCBI lineage: Eukaryota > Viridiplantae > Streptophyta > Magnoliopsida > Santalales > Viscaceae > Viscum > Viscum album. The sequence goes on from OY728128.1 coordinate 616,936,643, forward strand.
GAAAATGGAAATGAAAAACACAACACATCAGTTCGTGAGGCAGTTGTTCATTGTACACATGAGCAATGCTATCATTTTCCAATGGGTTAGAAAGTAAGAAGGTAAATCTAGTATTATAATTCCATAGGTATAATTATTTTGTAAATATCATATATAAACATCAAATCCATTACTATATCCATCAATAAGATGTGGTGATTTAAAACAAATAAATCAGTTCTAGAGGCTGTAATACTCAATACACACAAATGATGATTTTATATCCCATTTGTTTAAAGTGTAGAAAACTAATATTTATTAAAAAAACATAACAAAATATAATTATATTTAATATAATTAGGTAATTATATAATACTTGTTTAATAATAATTGAAGAAGGTGGAGGGAAAATCAAAATAAAACACTGTATTAAGGACTTTACATCTTCATCGAAAAACATCATTTGGTTTTCACCAAAATCCTTCCGAGGATTAATTTATGACCAAAATAAGCGTTATAATATGAGATTGGTTAATTAATTAAGTTTTTTTGGTATTTGGAGAAAAATTTGATATGGATGTGTGAATAGGGGAGGAGTGGGGGTAGCCTTTTATTAGTGTGGTGAGTAAAAAACTTGTAATTTTTTAATATAAAAATATATTCAAACATATTATGTATGAAAAAAGGTTAAAAATGTTCTTTTATAAAAATTTTATGGTGATAATGTTGAAGTATTTTTAGAATATTTGTTTTCTACAAGTTTTAATGTTATATTACTTCTTATCATGTTATTTTAACCCATGTTAAACCCATTCTAACCATATCCACATTAATTAATTTTTAATATTTTTAAAATTCATTATGGTAAAAGTTTATGTTTAAATTATTAGGTAATATAAACTGATCTTATTAAAAATATGAACTCCATTTTTTTCAATTTTCATTCACAGAATAGGAAATTTTTAATTTAAAATTAAACCCATAGATGGGATTAGAAATCATTTTTCCAAAGAGAAAATGCTCAAAAGATCAAAAAAATTCATATAAAAATTCTATAATAATTTGATTCAAATGTAGTAATTTTTTTAATAGATATTTATTTGCCAAATTTTTGTTTTCAATGTAACATAATAAATTAGGGTGTTTGTAAAGGATTAAAAAGAAATGTAAATTCTTAATAAAATACAATATTTTTCACCATTCATCAAAAAAATTATCCTTTCAAAAAATTATAAATAGTTAAGTCCATGATAATTCAGAATTTATTTTTACAAAAATTACTATCTTTTTTCTAAAATTATATTTATAAAAGTCGAAAAGTTTATTTTAAAATAAACGTGAAAATGGTGAAAAAACATTTTTTCGAAAAATAAAATTTTTATACATAAAATTGGATTAATTATTTTTATTTTTCTAGAAAAAAAGAAGAATATAAAATTTTTTATAGAATATTTTATATATAAATTTCATTAATTTCATTCAACAAAAAATATTTATTCTATTTAATGAGATAAAACATGTTTGGGCATATAAAAATAGTATTTTTGAAAAGGATTTTATTTTTTCCAAAGGTATTTATTTTCATTTAAAAATAATTAGCCACTAAATAATTAATTTTAAATACATGTGTAGATCATATAGTTTAAATATTAAAAAATATTATTCTTACCCACCATTGCAATTTCAATTCAATAATTAGAATATTAAATAATATTTTTTATGTATATGCAATTTTTAGTTGATATTCAATATATTATGTAATGAAATATAAAAACTATGTTGCATGTAACCCAATTGAAACTTAGTGTTTCATGTTACATAATAAAAATAGATTATTTTGTACAATACAATTTATTGAATAAATTAAATTTATATGAAAAAAAATATTTCACAAACTCGATGAGTCTTACTATAGTTGTCTAAAATGGTTGGTTTTAAAATTATTTATAATGTCTAACTTGTATAGTTATAATATGATTAATATTTTTTAGGTAATGAATCCATAACCCTTTTGACCATATTCAATGAACTAGGGTGACTTTAAGGTGATAAATCAGATGACCCCACAACATCAAATGTGAAAATAATAATTTTAAGAATTAACTTAAATATAGTAATAAAATAAATAATATTAATATTAATATTAAAATTAATATGATAAATATTATTAAAAGTGCGAAAAAATAAAACAAATTTATTATTTAGGACTAAGAGAAAATATGAATCTAGATTCGAATTACGGTAACCGAATTTTATTTTAAAACATTATTTTAAAGTATTCCACTAAAATATTTCTCATCCATTTACATAATAATAAAAACATTTAATTAAGGGTATTTTTCATACATAAAATGTTTTTAAATTTCATTTTCTAAAAAATATTAAGTATTTTTAATATTTTTAAAAGAAATATTTTAATCATTTACTAAACATGTCATTTTTATGATCTTCACCATCGTGAAAAAATATTTATTTCTATAGTATATTTTTTAAGGAATTTTTTCAACAATCATATCATTTATGAATTTTAAGATTCCTTTAAAAATTTTAATGATTAATTTTGAAGAAAATCTTTCTCTTTAAATATTGTAACAGTTTTTATATGGAAAGAAAATAATTTATCATCATGATAAAGTAACTAAAGGTGTATTAACTATGGCCTTCAATGAATATTCAATTGGGTTTCCGAATAAAGTTGTAAATATATGTTTTTTTATTAAATTTAGGGTTTGGGTTGTTTTCCATTATTAATGGGTGATCCCAATATATATTTCATGAAGGGTGAGCCCAATATAACAATCCAATTAGTTTTTTGAGGTGAAAAATCATACTTGTTATTGGTAACTTCTAAGGGATATAAGAATTATTTTATTTAGTTATTTCATTTTAATGTTTATTTTAGGTTTTAATGTAAGGATAATGTCTGGATTTATCAAAATTACATTATTTTAATGGGATATAATGAAAAATATTTAATTCCAAAAGGAAATAAATTGCGATTTTGTTTTTAAAAAAAATTATTACCATTATCTATAAAGATGAAATCATATATTTTCAAAGGTATTCATGATTACTCACGCTTTATAGGAAACCATTATTGTTATTATGTTTCCTTCTTAATTACACATAAAATGTTTCATTAATGTTATTATGAAATTATGATATTTTTATATAAAATAAAATAGAGATCTGAGACCCACATTTTATCATGAAAAGGAAAAACTGAATTATATATATCTCCTATTTACAAATACACTAATGGGTTTCACAACTTTTATTTTCTTTAATGAGTTTTTTTCTCATTTTATGTTTCATAATTATTTTTAAAAGTGAATAATAATGGGTTAAAAAGATAATAATTTAAGTGTTTCTGATATGGGAGGCACCTTGAATGAAGAAAGTATGTATTTATAAATATGTTTTTTGGTGAAAGAGTTGATATTATAGGGAAATGTCCAATTTTTTATGTAATTTTCTACCTAATTTAGGAAAACTCTAAATTTAATAGAACATTGAAATTTTTTAAAGAGAAACTATTGTTATAAATCATATAAATATGGGTTTTTTTAAGCTATGATGTGTCACAATTTGAATTGGAGAAAAAAATTAGGTAAAATTTGTTTCTATAAAAATGATTAAATAAAAATTAAACATACTTTAATTTATGGATATATTATCTAGATATATATTTTGAATTTAACATATTCCCAATGTAATCCATGACCGTTTAGAATTCTTTTACATGGAGTATATTAAGAATATAATACAAAATGTTATTTAAATGATAATATCCTTCTAAACTAGATACATGGAATGGTTGGAATTAGAATAGAGTATATTATAGTTGTGTTAACAAAGTTGATGCATGATATCAATTGTGGAACTAATATAAGAAAGAGGCTAAATTCTCCAAGAAGTGATCTATTTTATTTTTCATAACCAAATTACATGGATTATATATAGAATTATTTTTAATTATATTATATGATTTTTATGATTTAATCATAATTATGTAATGATAACAAAACACTTACCTTGTTTCTACCATTTTCTTATGAAAAATGGAATCATTACTCATATATTTGTATAACCAAACCTCTCTTTATTTTTAATAAAAAAATTTTGTTAACTATATTTAATTTTATGTTTCAAAATTATAAATAATTTATAAAACTGATAATTATTAACTAATTATTATTTTGGATATTATTTAATCATCACTGATCTATCCATAGTTAACCTACCAAATGAGATTTGGATACATGATCCAAATATAATCAAAACATATCACATGAACATAATTGGTTACGTTATTATATATAACATGGTTATAAAAAAATAAAAGAAAAAGTAAAAATGAAACTTTTTCGTGATAAATAAAATAACTAAAAAAATTATTTATCATGAAGATTAAGAATGTAGGTGATTAGTCGGACAAGAGGTTAAGGACAGATTACTTTAAAACCTATTTTTTAATTATTTCAAATATTTAGTTTTTAAATGTATTTTTTCATGTCTATATTCAAAAAAATTATTTTATAAATGTAATTATAATGAAATAAATGAATTAGAAAATAAATTATATGTCCCTTCTGGATTTACATGAAATGATTTTCAAAACTAATATTTTACACAATTTATACACAATGTTATAAATTTCTTTATAAAAGGGAGATGAATTATTTTACTTTTATAGATATGGGGTCAACATATTTTCCCATCCCCAAGAACATTTTTTGATGCCTGGTTTCCTTTCAAATTTTACATATTTTCTTCAGATAAATACCCACATTCCCTTTTTTATGTGTATTTAATTTTTAAAAATTTTCATTTTAAATAAAAATAATATATTAATATTCAAAAATATTTTTATTATCAATGATAGTGGATTTGTTTTTATGTTGAAAATAGAAATACTATATTTTATGTATTTTATACATGTTATGGTACATAACATGTTATGGTACATAACATGGTTTATGGTCAGTTGAGCCTAATATAGCTCTAAATTGCATTGAGTATTGTTGTTTTTTTTATATTTTGGTTTTATGTTAATCATATTAGTTATTATATATATAATGGTTCTTGTAGTGGTTTAATGTGTTATATGTCCTAACACACCTATATGATATATTTTTATTTTTAATGAGTTTTAAATTATTTTATTTTAAAACATAAGCTAGTGAACTACTTTTAAAAGAAGTATTATTCCCTTTATATGGTAAAAGGATTTTTTTAAAAACAATTTTCATCAGAAATCATGTATTATTAGAAACCCTCATGATTATGAATTATATTTTTTGTTGTCTTATAATGATATTTGTCAAAAAAATTGGGAAGTAAAGCCAATTACATGTACAATTGAATTATTATTTGATCTCAAGGTTTATTAAGTTAAATGAAAACTCACGTTTCTTATCAAATTGTTTTAAAATGGATTGACAGGTTTTTATTTATTTTTTTAATTATATCCCATATAATTTTAATCGATTCCCATGTTTTAAAATGTTTTTAATATATTTTAAGAATTATTATCAACAGATAAGAATTAATGTTTAATTTCATGAATATTTTTCATGAATGGAATTAATTTTTATTTTTAAATGTTTTATATTGTTGGAAAATTGATATTGAATATATGTTTCTTATTTGAAATATATAGGAATGTTTTGTAAGAGTTATTACAAAATTCTATAAAACTCATATTCATAAAGATCCATGAAATGTAAAAAATTAAATTATTGACCAAAACTCCTGATTATTTATTGTTTTAATTCAGGGTCCTCTTATATAACATGAGATAATATTTTCATATTGAATCCATTCAAATAATTAGTTTCATATTCAAAAAAATAGAATTTTTTAAGAACATTATCATAAAATTGGGTAGTTTCACACTAATATTAGGTTCCTTTGGGTTGTATTTTTTTCTTTTTTAAATTCTCATTGAGTTACACTTATATTGGAAACCCTACGTATTATGATACCAAATGAATATTTTTAGGTTTATCTGTATAATGGATGGAAAAAATAGTTTTTCACTAGACTATCTAAGATTAATATATCATATTATTGTTGTGAATCCCTACATAAATAACTAATTTTATTGGTTTTATAGCACAGTAGGGTCATTTCATTATGAAATATGGATCTTAGACCCCTACTATGTATAATTAATATTTAAAGAGGTCATCATTTTAATGGGATCCCAGATAGAAAAATTACTTATCAAATGGTTTACATAACATGATACTCCTTTTATAAAATCATATACCATATGTTAATAACATTATCATCATCATAATAAATATATAGATTAAATTTTGGAAATAGGATCTTGTTGTAAGCAATCCTAAAGACTGGTAAATTAATTAAACTTTTTAAGAAATATTGGTGATTTTATGAAGGTAAATAATGAAAATAATACATGTTTGAATAATTCCTTCCTAAGTAAACAAGTGATAAAATTTTATGACAGGGAATTCTAGATGCCTATGGAGAAAATAAAATAAAATTAAGGATTCAAAATCATTAAATGGAAAATTATTCAAAACAATTTATTATTATATACAAAATATTACTATTTACGAAAAATGATATTCAATATGATCGAATATTTTAATTATTTAGTGAGAAAAATGTTTTATATAATGATTACTTTAACTAAGATATGATATGAAAAATATGTCTTACAATATTATTAAATAAACTCGAGGCCACACGATTTGAAATATTTTCTTTGGACATTGATGGTTTCTTTTAAGTAAAAGAGGATATGATTTGGAACATTGATAGATGAGATGTTTCATTCTTGGATTACTATATCATAAGATTTGTATTTACTCATATATTTATATATAAAAAAGTTTGTAAACAATTTTTCTAAATCAAATTAGATTGGCATTTTTAATAAAAATTTTCTATGATTTTTTCAATCCTATAACATTATTTAAGGGAGAATAAATATATTATTATGGATAAATAATTGATCAATTTTTTTTTAACATAAATGTTCTAAAAATATTAATGAATTCAATAAAATTTTACTAGATGATCTTAATGTCTTGAGAATTGATGAACTATCCATATGGTGACCTAATTCAACACTTCATTAATAATAATAATGATTATAATTTCAAACCAAAAGAAGAAAAATTATTTGAAAAGTTTAAAAATGTTACTTTAAGGAGATGGTCATGATAATTTTATTTTATGGTTTCTAAGAAGGAGTAGTTATAATTCCACATAATCGTATTATTTGAAAAACACGAAGGGATTTGGGAAACTACATAGAGTTTTCTTGTGAGGTATCAGGGTTATCTGAATTAATTATTTAGTTTTATGGTCATGTGATTATGGATGTTTGTTTTATAAGATATTTAAAATTTATAGGATTTCAAAATAAAATGTGTTAATTGGTAGAGCGTTTTGATTTTATTCAGGTGATTACATCAACAATTTTAATGTAATAGAAATTATAAGGCTAATGAATTCAGGCAAATGATTTGTATCTTAATCATTTTCTTTTATATAATAACAAAAATTATTATCTCACAAAAAAATTTATGAATAAAATTAAATTAATTATTGAATTTAGATGGATAGTTATTCATTAGATTATATAACACGATTTAAGAAGAAGATACGGTAAAATATGGTTATCTAGGATGAAGTTTTTATCCAAATGATTTTTAAAATATAAGGAAATATTTTCCCTCCAGCCATAGTGAAATATTTTTATAATTTAATCTTTTAATATGAATATTCAATAAGCACATATAATTTATTATAAGATATGGAACAACACAATATTTGATTAATATTTTAGCTAAGAATAAAATTATGTTATTTACAAACACAAAATGTTTGAATTGTTTTTTAGAAAGTATGTATGAAAACAATATAATATCTATGAAACTAGATGGAGTATATTTGAATATAGGTTCATTCAAACCTAATAGAGAAAGGATTAAACCATTCAAAATTTTAAATTATTTCCACAGAATATCCTAAAGTGTTTAGAATATGTTACAATAAGGAAAATTATAAAGAGCTAAATCAATTACCACAATAGTGTAAATGTATCTTTATCATAAATGATTTTGAAAGTTATGATACTAAAATAATGTATGTAGATAAATTATTTGACCAAAGTATTTGAATTAAAATTTTATTTAAAGGATTCCAAGGATTATAAAGATTAAATTATAAAAAATTCTATGTATTGAAAAGATGATGAAATTGTGACATTTGATGTTATAATGGTTAGGTGTTTTAATATGTATGAAGAGTTTAATGGTTAGAAATTAGATTTGTAAATATCAATAATATTCAAATTTTCTTACTTAATATATGTTACTCACTAATGATTTAGAGTGAGGGTGTTATTATATGGTCCCATATAGGTGTTATAGGAATTACATATAAAATTATGTGTTAACAAAAACCCTGAAAGTGTACTATTTATAAGAGTAATTTAGTATCTTATTATAAATGATATATTAATCTTGTTGTTATGTTTGAATTTTTAAATACTAAAAATGGTATTAATATTAAAAAATAGATAATATTAGATAAATAGTAATATCTATTATTTAATCATTTCACATTGGATGCTTAAATGTATAAATAGATATACATTTTATGAAAAGTAATGACAATTAAACTATAAAGTAAAACATTATGTTATCCCAAATATATTATAATCATGGAATATTATAGGTTAGGATGACATGTTAATGTTATAATTTATATGATTATTTTATTGAAATACAAAATATAGTCATGAGGCATAAAGAATGTTTATGTTTGGTGATGGCCTACAATGTATGCCACATGTAGTGCTATAAAAAATATATTTAGGATACTTGGGATAAATGAATTATATTTGGGTCTCCACTACCTGTGGTTGATGAGATAATTATCAGGAAAACCATTTTACTTTTACACCCAAATGAAGTAAGTATATATGTTGACTTTTGGAATAAGGGAGTGGTTTGATATGTTTCTGAACAAGTTGTTGTTTTGAGATTAACCAATATGGTATTTACCCTTTCATATGATGAGTATGACATATGGGTCCTCCATTGGGATAGAATACAAAGTGTAAACCCAATTCTAGACAACACATATGTTGTTATTATTTATTTTGATGAGTAACGTATGTTGTGTTCATCCATGTAGGTAAATTAAATCTTATGTATTTATCAATAAGGTTCGTCTATACATGGTGAACTAAGAATTGTTGAGTTGTGAAATGGTAAATATTTGAGAATTATGTTTTTCATATGATGTAGTTTGGAGAAAAGAATTATAGATATACTTGTGTTTGATAGAGATAATTTTAGATTCATTCATAACTGGATAGGCATTAGGTCATTGAAAGTGGTATATATTATCTTAATGTTATAAATCTAAGTATTTATATTTGTTTTCAATGATTTAAATTTACATAAATATACACTCTATGGTTGACTAAATGGGGATCACGATTAACTTGAAGAGAATACAAAAAAGTTTTTTAGAGTTAATCCAAAAGTTTTTTGGATAGGTATAAAAATGGTGTCACAGATGATTTGATTGAACTTGGATTTAATGATATATTTATAAAAGTTTTTTGGATTTTATTTAAATAGAGTTCTAGATATGGTTTCAAAAGTTATTTTTTACGATGAAATATAAATTGGATGACCCAAAGAAATTTAGGATTTATTACATATGAGATATTATTTGATACATTATTTAATTACTTTTATATATGTGTGTGTGATATATATAAGTTATGTGTTGAATTATATTATAATTATGATTTTCATGGAGGAAATATTACTAATTATTTATGTAAACATATCCCTTGATCCATTATGAAACTAATCTATAATTTATCAAATCATGTCATGAGATCAAATGTTTATGGAGAGAAAAGTTTATTCTAGTGATACTTGAGTTGGACATGACAATAAATGAAGTTATATAATGTGTGATATGATGTTTAAGAAATAATAGAACATCCTCAATAGGCTATATAATATTTCCACATGATGGATTTCAGTGTGGGTTTTTCATTAGTCATGTCCAAACATCCCAACACAAGATACTCTATTCACTCATTTCTTTTGAGTTTGAGGTAGTCTCCTGCCTTGGAAATAAAGTGGGTTCTATATGAACATCATATGATTAAACTAAACCCAATGACACACTATATAGAGAGGATTTTTTTATGGTTCCATCAGTGATCTTCATCAGTCCATATATTGATGATGGGGTAGTTTTAAATGGTCTTTCATTTATGATACAAAAATATTTTAGAACATTTTATTTATTTTAGTTTCTACACATAATACATATTTCTAGAATGAGATATAATTAGATTGTGATTAAATCATTTTAGTTGTTTCTAATAAATTTTATTATCCAAATTTAATTCCCTACATAATATTTATTTATATATAAACATTTTGAGTTATATATTCTCTCGGTATAATTTGAATCTATGGCAACAATGATGGTTATAGTGTATTTAGGAATTCAATTTTTAGTCATCTTAAACCCAATGTATGGGTAATTTTAATGTAGATTTCATGAATCATAAGACTCAAGTACAAAATGAATCCGATGATTTGTTGTTGCTGATGGGATTTATGGAATATTAATACACATAATCTGATGAAACATGAAGTAGGAAGGTGTTACATAAATTCAATGCCACTAATAAAATTTTATATTGAATATAGTAGGAAAAAATTATTACATAAAAATTTAATTGAATTAAGGATTCCATATATGGTGGGGAGATTAGATAAGGATTGTATATTACTGCTGCCTTGATTATTTATCTCTATGACATAGTATTGGTTATGTTGGATCTGATGAATAATGTTATCTATACCTTCCATAACAACAGTTGGGTAGTATATCATTGATAAATAAATATGTATCATTACATTAAATGATAATATCTATGGTAATGAATAAATGAATATGTATTTGACTATGAATATCAGTTCTTAACATGTCAATAGGTGATGGAAGACCATCTATATCCTATGGGAATTTTACAATTATTCCCTATGATACTTTGTAATGAGAGGATAATATAATTTATTTCAAAATTGGTAAACATAAATCTTTATATAAGAATTTTTTCATGGTGGTTTATATTATATGGAGTCATGAATTTATCCTACTTATTTTTATTTGGGAAATATTATTTTTAAAGGACACCAAAATAAAAACATGTTAAGGTATTTATTAGTATTCCAGGAGTTATTTAGTCTATTATGTTAGATATAGATTTTAGTTATACAAAAATAATTTATTGTGGTTTTAATAAAAAAAATATTTAATTAGGTAAATAGGACCAAGAAATATCATGACCATATAGACCTATAGCTGGAATGTACTATCGTGAACATGAAGAAATTATTTGGTTTTGTGTGTTAAATTATTATAGATCTCCGGAGTATCATATTTATTTAGGGGAGTTGTAAAAAAAATAATAATAATAAATTATCGAAAAAATTTCTCTTTTTGATATTTTTTAAGAAACGCTATGTCGATCACCATTGTGTTTGTTTTTATTTGGAGAGAGATAACATTAGATACCTTGTTTATTATAGTAAATAACATATTGATTTTATTAGTTATAGAAGAAACTAATGGTAACTCAAACTGTACTGATGTCATATAAAAACCATCAATGACTACCATTGGGCATAAAAATTTAATATCTCAGATTCTTCTTAGTTTCTATCTAGCAAGGACATGGATGGATGAAGATGTAATGGAAGTTGGCACAATAATTTTTTTGTCTATTCAGGATTAAAAAATATATAGTTTCAATATTTAATTAAATATTCATAAATGTATTATATAGTATGACACCACATGATTTTAGTTTATGAATAATATCAAAAACATATTTTTGATACATACTACACAAATATTAATCAATCCATAATACATTATAAAAATATTATTATTTAAATAAAATAGTTTATAATCTAGTAATTAGATTAATAGGTATGAATATATGAAACCGCATTATGACATATATGTATAAAAGTTTTCAAAATAAAAATATGCTTATTAGTTAAATTTTAATAATTACTCAATTTATAATCATAAGAATGAAATCATATATGATTAAAAATATTTAATGTCTAATAGGGTCATTTTCTATAAAATATATATTTCAATTTATTTTATATTTTCCAATAAAAGATATATTGAAAAAAAATAAAAATTTAATTTGATATAAAAATTATTTCATTTCTTGTTTTAATATATCAAAATATTCTTAGTGGAATTTTGTTTTGTATTTTTAAAAATCATTTGATTTTTTAGTGAATAGTAGAAAATACAGATTTAAAAATATAAAAACTTGATGAAAATACAAGTATATAAGAATGGTTTAAAAGTTTATGAATATATAGATATTTTCTAAATATATATTTAATTGGAAATATAATGTATTTAATACTATAATGTTAAATTTAGAAATCTATGTTAGACATTTTGGATATCAAATCATTGTTTTAATTCAAAGAAGAACAATTTTTTATTATTCTCTTATAATCATGTTTCCAAATGTATTTTTTTAGTTTTGTATTGGATAAAATATAAAATAATTCTAATATGATTTAAATTAATCAAAATAATTCATTGGGAATCAACACTATAACAAATTTTGGTGAAAAATAATTTTCATATTTAGAATTGATAATTTTCCAAAAATGATTTTCATTGAATTATGACCAAGTTTATTGAATTTAATTTTCAATGAATCACGAAAATGAATCATGTAAAATTTATTAAATATTTTATATTATAATATTATAATTTCTAACTATTTTAGTTTCATTTTTGTTCAAAATTAATATCAATAATCTAAAGTAGTTATCACCATTGTTAAGGGTAAAATCGGTTAAATGGATTAAACTAAAGTGATAAGGATTCAAGATAAAAAAATATTAATTAATTTAAATAGGTTGGTTTTATATTTAAATTAATATTATCATTTAAATAATTAGAAAATTTTTTATCCACATGAATTTAGTAAGACATATATTATATAGTAAAGTTTCATGTATTACATGTTTGACACACACATCACTTATAAAAGGGATCATCTTATACTCTCATATTCACTTACATTGAGAACTATAATATAACCAATAACTACAAAAATATATCGCTAGATTATTTCCCCAAATTATGGAGGTCATAGTCTGACTAAATGACCATCCAATTAAGGCTTATTATGTAATCCAAATGATGTTTTCGAAAGAAAATGTATTATTATTAGCTAAGTTAATTCATGTTTATTTATTATAATACCCCCATTACACCTATCAAAAACATTATTATATAAAAAATTAGTATCTCTAATATAAATTAATGTTATTACAACCCTCCTCTTCTCCTTTTATATCTATTTATAAATAAATGAATTGTTCATGCATACATGTAGACTACTATCTATTTGAAGAAATGTGTACTATTTTCCCACTATATATCATGTTTATGATGATTTATTTGATGAATGTATATCATTTTTATGAAATAAATCTATTTTTTAAATATTAATAATTATATAAATTATTTCCCTCTTATCTATTTTAAAATGGAAACATTTCTTATGATAACATTTGGACTACCATCTCCATAATGGTATGTTTTTTTTTCATTTCACATTTAAATTTATGATCATAAGGATATATTTAATGATTATATATTATACTATTATATAAATTTTTCACTTTTAATATTAATCATTATACACTTTATTTTTTTTAGTCATTTGGAAAATAAAAACATCACCATACCTATGTGAAAACTACTTTCACCATTTAAGACATATTTTGTAATTCTTATTACCACATTGAATGTCTATTTGTAAAATTTTATACATTGAATAAAATTAAAATTAATTAAATTATTAAAAATTAAGAGATGATTTAATAATTTTATAACAACCTTGACCCAGTTTAACATACTATGTTAATTTGGGAGAAGTTGACCATAAAACAATAAGTGTTTGACATAAGAAAAAACTATATAATGAATCTATGTCAAATGATTATAAAAATATCTTAAAATTAAATACAGATGAAATTTTTTTAAAAAAATTATTTCATAAAGATTAGATGAGAATTTAGGTGTAGATAATTGGTTCTACTATAAAGGAATAAAATTTAATGGTTGTTGATATAAATTATACTCAATATAGACATATGTTTTTCATGACCACAAAATTCATCTTTATTCAAGGTAATTAATGGTGAAATTTATGTTTTTTGTTTCATGGGTTTTCTATTGAAATTTAATAATTTAATAATTTATTATTTTTCAATTACAATGTTATTTAATATTTTCATGTTGAATTTTTCATTATATTAATTACATTCCCTTTCTCATATTAGAACAAATTTACATTTCTTCTCTTATAGTTTTTTATAGGGATTTTATGTTTTGTATTGAAGATTTATTTCATTATTTATTCAATTTATGAAGGAATTTTTTTAATAAAAAATATCTTTATTTCATCTTGTATGTTGATAATATTTTTTAACTATATACATATTTTCTATATTTTTTTGGTTGCTTAATATATTTTTAAATAATAGATAAATGTATTTTACTACTACCATTAAAATTTATTATAATGTTTAAAAATGAAAAATTATATATTTTTTGATTAATTTGGTTTGTATTTTTTAAAAATGTGATAAAGTAATTATTTCTTAAACATATAGGGCATGATTAGCTTTTCTTGCCTCTATGAATATTATTCACTTTTTAGATTTCACTAAAAGCATCAATCAATATTCATATAAAATTATTTTCCATTATTATGTGAAATTGTGATTTTAGTATTAATATAAAATGAAATTATGTTCTAAAATTATGAAAATAATTTCTAATTTTTTTTTAAAAAATAATTTGGTTTTATAAATAAATTTAAAAAACATAATGGGTATTATTTGAAAAAATCTCACTTAAATTTCAAAATCTAATTCTAAAAATAATTTCATTTACAAAAAAATTTCATTTATGAAGGATTTACAGTCTCCTTTTATCGATTACTGATTTCTGGTTTATATACCATTTGAAAGATAAAGAGTAATCTCAGTTACATGGACATATGTTCTCTATAATTATTTATATCAATGTTGACTAAAATACATACTAATTTTAATATATATCTGAATTAAATATAGTTTAGGAATAATGTTTTTCATGATATGTTTTATTTATCCAAAGTAATAAGGAAATCATGTATATATCTACTCTCCCAAAAATACTAAGGTAATTAAAATTCCATGTTTTGATTCCATGTATCTTCTAAAATTATTGGAATGTAACCATTGGATCTGGGTTAAGGGAGTGAGGGATATTACTGTTAGAATCAATGGAATTTTTTGGAACCATTTGGAACTCTATAGCATAAGTATTAATATAAACCCATAAAATTTTCAATAAATTATAGCTATTTTAATGTCATGAATTAATATTTATGATGATTTGAGTTTATTATTTATGTTTCATTATATTGATATGGATCATAGTAGAAGGATGAAAAATAATATTAACACCCATGATAAATTTCAATTTTCCCATAATATAAACTCAATATAGATCGTGTTTTTTGAATAGATTATGAAAAATTATTTGTATTTCTATCATTTTATCACCTATAGATTTCGAATATAGTGAAAAATATTGATTATCAATATTGGGAAATAATCTTGGTCATATTCATGCTACCTAAATGTACATACATTAATTGAACTACTAATCAATGGGTTGTTGAAAAATGAATCAATTCCATTAAAAATATATTTTCATCACTAGGATGTAATAAAAATAAAAATTGTAATTTCAGAAGTATATTTTTTGAAGGAGATACATATCATTAGGGGTCATTGATTTTAAATATTAATGAATATGAGGAGATTTAATGTAAAGAAAAAAGTAATGTTTTAATATTTGGGAAATATTTTACACAAGGGAAACTGACATAAAAAGAGAGAAATATCCTCAACATAGTCATAAGTAATAGGAATGTGTTGATGAATAAGAGGCGTAATTTACAATATTTAGAAAAACAAATTTGGGATAAAACTTATTTCTAAGTCATGATATGTTCAAAATAAATTCAAATTGAGACGATGAAATTTTTATAATGAATAGATAACCTTACATCCCATGAATGTTTTTACGAATACTATGAACAATGGTTTGTGATATAAACAACACCACGATTAAATGAATCGTGATATAATATAAATCAAATTAATTAAATATGACAGTTATAATCGTATCGATGGATTGACATATATGATTAGGTGTTACGTAATTATAATATATAGATATAAAAAATTCTTGAATACAAATAGAATTATAAATTCATATTAAATAATTACTCAATTGTGAATGATGATAATAAAATGAAAGAAGGTTAAGAATGTATATTTTTCAGTTTATTTTAAAATATAAATGTTTAAATTTTAGAATTTTAATTTGATAAACAAATATTTCATTTTGGTTTTACCATCTAAAAATTAACTTAGGAAACCTTATAAGTTAAATAGTAAAAATATATATTTTACAAATATTTTCAGTTTTATGAAACTATCGAAATATAATGATCTGTTAAAAGTGTAGGTTTTTCATTATATTAAAAATATATATTTTTTAAGGAATATAATTCATTAAAATATATAATTATGAGAATGAATATCTATGTTTGAAATTTTGGAAATTAAACTAATGTTTTTGTAGAAAGAAAAACATTTTTTTTATATTTTAATCAAGTATTCACACGGTTAAATTATTATTTTTTATATGAATTTAAAATAAGAGTACTTTTATTTAAAATAATAAAATTAATTCCATCGTAATCAATTTTATATTTTAAATTTAGGTAAAATTATTTTTATTGTAAAATATTTAATTTTACTAAAAACGGGTTTCCATTAGTTTTTTGAAATTATGTTATATGATTTTTTCACCACTTAAATAAATTGAGTCACAGAAAATGGATTTCAATTTATGGATCATCATAATATTTTTTTCTTATTAGGATAATTTAATTTTTGGTCATAATGAATAATAACCACAATACAAATTTACCATCACGATTATGGGTTAAAAGTGTTATAATAAACAGATAAGGCATAAAGATAAAATAGAAAACATTCTTAAATGATGCTGTATTTTTTGTGATAAAATAATAAAATTAAAACAATTTAAATTTGAAGCCAATTTACTTGTGGAATATTTATATTATATAACATTGTTTTATGTATTTATATGTTTTCTACCTAGCTCACTTATAAAAGTAAACCTCCTCAACACAGATATTCATAAACATTTGGAATTATGTCTCCAAAAATACCTTCTCAAATACATTCATAACATCCTTCAACACTTATTATAGGTCTCAGTGTCATTAAAATACCATCCTATGAAGGATAAAGGTGTAAAAATATGTAGGTTTGTCAAAGAAGAGGTATAAGTATTAATTGAGTTCTTTCATGTTGATTTATTATTCATCCTCCCTTAAAAATATTATTAACATTATCATATAAAAACATAAATATATCCAATATAATGAAATTTTATAATATTCATTTTCATCTCATATTCCATCCAATAAAAAATGAAGTCATTTCTCATGTGTACATACAGACTGCCATCACCTTGAAGCGATGCATATCAATTTTCTTCTCCAGCCTACATGGATAGTTATATTAATGGATTTAATTATGAAATAATTTTTTTATGGCATAATTAGGATTATATAAAGATTAAATATTACCTAAATTCCATAAAATCTCATATATTGGAAAATAATAACATTACATATGGATATATGTGGGCTACCACCTCCACGAAGTGATGTTTTTCATATTTTATTTTCGCTTTACATGGATGATGATCTAGACAGATTTAATGAATATATATATATATATGAGAGTATGATATGAATATGTATTTCGAAATATTATTCCTTATATAGTGACTCTAAACCCCGAAGCCTGGAGCTAGAGGTTACATTATTACATCGACACTACATATAAGAAATCACATCTCAAAGGACCAAATAGATTTGTCATAATAATTAACTAGATACATACTTGAAATTCAAATTAAATTTGAAAAAATAAACTACAAATACAATTTTATGTGAGATTTAAATTATTCTCTTTAGTTTATCCTTGCTCATCTATTAAAAAACACATTATAGTATCTTGGAAAAAACATAGCATAAGAATGTAATGAACTCAGATGCTCATGAAGGATATGAGTAAAATGAAATATATTAATAATTAGGTAATAATAAATATAGAATTGTAAATAATAGAAACAAAATCCATTTAATAAATATCTTGAGAATAATATGGATTTAATAAATGATAACCAAATAACGTTATAAAAATAATCCCAGAAGTTGGAAATTTTACCATGAATATAATAACAAATTGAATTATCACATGTAATATCAATAAATTAATTATTAATTATGATATCTATAATTTGTGGAATATTAAAAATATATCCATGGCCTCATTTCATGCATTCTTACCAAAGAGGTCTCATTCAAAGAGTTCCTAAATAAATGGGAGAGGCCTTAGAAAAATAACCAAGATAATTTGTCTCATGCGACCTAATGATGCATCGAGGGGATATGCAATTTCAGGCCCTACCAATTGTTTAATAAATAAAATTAATTTATTTTTAAAGGCAAGAAACATAAACAACAAAAACATACATATTGAATGACAGGATTATGAAATGTTAATACATTACCCAATAAATAAATAAAAGAATTATCCATCTAGTGCAATAATTTAAATGGTAAGAAAATTATACATCACCAATCAATTAAATCAAAAACCATACATATAAATAAAGTGGATAATATAAATAAAACATACCAATATGGATTATAACTAAAATAAATGGTTTATTTCTCTATAGAATATAAATACCATAAAATATCATAAAATCATTTTTGAGTAAAACTAATTTTTCACATTGAATATATTTATAAATGAAACAATACAGAAATATTTTGAAAATTAATTTAATAGAATGTAATAATTAAAAAATTGAAAAATATTTTTAAAAAAACATAGTGCTCGTGATGGAATTTATTTTTGGTTTTTTCAATACTAGTCAAAACAAATATTCCTTTTACATTTAAGGTAAAATCCCAACATGCCTTTTTTTTTAAAATGATATGAATAATCTTTTAAAATAATTTTTTAATTATTCAAAATTATCAAAATTGTCTTTCATAAATCATTTATAATGCATTAATAAATTTTAAACAATAGTATTTATTTATAAAAAGTATTTTTGAGCAATGATAGAAATAAAGTCCAGTTTTATTAAAAACATTATTAATCATTTTCATTACTAAATTTTTGAAATTTGGTAATATTACTTGATAAATATCATGACTAAACAAAGGATAATAATATATATTAATTTTTAAATAGAAAAGAAAATAATTCACCCTCTTTATACTTATAAAAAACAATACCCAATCGCGTTGAGATTGTGATTTAAACCCTCACCACTTTGGTAACTTTTGAAAAATAAAACCCATGAAATAAATAAACATCAAATTATACAATAAATAACCTTAAGAGTGATTTATTAATGATATAAAATATCTAATGTGGAATTATTTATTCCAAAAATAGGAAAATTGTTGAATATGGTGTACATCTCATTAAAGTAAAAGTGGGATATGAAACCATTACCACTTGTTCTAATTCCTTAATAAGTTTTGAAAACCCAAATATAATAAATATAGGCTTATTAAACATCCATTTTAGAACAATAATAACATATGAAATACCATATTTTATTTAATTATAGTATTTATTACTAGTTTATTAACAATTCATTGTTAAAATCAATATGTTTTAATGTAATTGCTTCATTTTTCATGTATGTTTTTGTTTTGTAATTTTGGTAATTTTTAATTGATAATGTTAAAATAATATCCAATATATTTTCCATGATAAAAATATAAAATATAAAATATTATTATTAATATTAATCACTGAATTTTAATGATAGAAAATGGATTACACAGTTCATGGAGACGGTATACCATAGAAACGCATGTAAGTTGTTTCTATTTTTTGTTGATAGATTGAATAAAAGGAAAAAAAATTAATTAAAATTTAAATAATTATTAAGCTATATTTTTCATGAATATTAATAAAACATTTCCTTATTACCATCAATGTTAAAACAAAAACATTTCACATCACTACGTGAATGCGGTAGTCCACACCTACACACAAGAGATATTATTGTTTTCTAATGGATTAAATGTAATAATTTATTAGTCATATTATATTTCATTAAGTATTATTAATAATAAATATCACATATATACATTAAATTTTATCTTTAACACCTTCTATGAAAATCATAAGTGGGAAACAAATCACATCCCTTCCCAAGGCCGTAGTCTGATGTACACATGAGAGATGTTATCCTATCCCTCACAAAATGGAAGGTAACAAGGTATATTCGTTATGATAAAAAAATAATTATAATTTTATCATAAATATCATATAAATATGATAAATCCATCATTACATCCATATTTCAATGGTGGTGATGGGAAACGAACTACATCGTTTTGTGAGGCGATAGTCTGTCAAACATATGATGAACCATTTAATTTTCCATTTGATTAATGTGAAGATTGATATATATACATAAATTAAAAGAAAAAATATTAGTATATATGATATAATTTTTTTCTTATTTTTATAAATTTTTAAAATATTATATTTATTTAGAATGAAACATGTCCTAAAAATGCATATTAAAAGATATTTTCTCTTTTTCGAAAAAACATATTTGGATTTACCTTTAGCCTTAAATGATTTAATTTATGGTCAAAAAAGTTATTATGTATGTGGATATGGATTTAATGAAGATATATGGTCTATTTTGGGAAAACCAAAGGTCTTTGGGTTTGTGGAAAGGGGTGGATAGGGGTGGTCTTTTATAAGTGGGGGAGAGGACACACATGGTATTATTGAAAGAATCAATCGAAATCAATTTTTTATTATGAAAAAACCCTCTGAAATGTGTAATTCTCTGACCTTATTGATTATTAGGTATATATATTATAAAAAATTGGATTTGGAAATGTTTGTATGTCATTTTAACCTATATAATTTTAGTTTAACTCCATAGTAAATACATTTTTACCTTAATTACAGTAATTAATTTTTTCCATTTTTAATAATCATTATTGTGAAAAATTAAGGTGAAAATTATATATTATAAAATTTATTATTATTTTAAATTTTGAATCCATTATTTAAAAATTAAAATAAAAAATGGGACATGATCCAATTCTAAATTATACGCAACAATGTAATGAAAAAGTAGGTTTCAAAAGAGAAAATTCACATAAGTATATATTATTTTAATTTAAAAATTCAAAATGAAATTAACTAAAATTACTAAAATTAAATAAATTATATTATAATTGAAGTAATACTACTTTAAAAAAAATTGAAATATAATTTATCTATATAAATAATTCAAATAAATAGGGATTATTAAATTAAAATTTAGTACTTCTCATTATTTGAAAAATAATAATCTTTTCAGAAAATTCCACAAAATTCACCCAAAGATATTTTTGAAATGAGTATTTAAAATATGAATTTTATTTTCTCAAATATGTTTTCTAAAATTTGAAAAAATTAAATTTCAATTATGTGTGGAATGTTTGACTAAAGCTCTACTCAGAAATGTACGATTTTTTCCAAAAAATATTTATTTATCCTTCAAAAGGATATTATATTTTTATAACGAATATATATCCATTAAATTTAATATATACATTTTAAACCATATTATTTCCAAAATTTAGTTATTTGTTGTCATACCCACCTAAATAACATCTATCTTATAATGATCACGACTTAAGAATAAAAGTTTAGTAGAGTGTTGCATTTCATTTAAACTCGGTGTTGCATGCATCTCTAGCATTCAAAGAGATTTAGTGTATTTAAAATGATATATATTATAATGTCTCAGGGTGTTATATTTTCATTTAATATTGATGTTATTTTTCATTTACATTATAAATTTTTTTTTATTGTTTTAAAATCACGGTTTGTTCCACAAAACATAATTTTTTCCTATTTGACTATTAGGGAAATAAAAACCATCATCATTAGTACATTAAAACTACATCATCAATGAATGTTAGATTTCATTATTATATTATATTTATGCTTGGATAGTTAAAAAGCTGTATAAAATTAATAAAAATCATATTTATAAATTTTTTATCATTTTGGATTTAATGGAACCATTTCACAACACATTGGACCCATATCAATATAGAAATGATGTTTTGGGGAAATTGACCAAACAACCTTAATATTTTTATATAAGAAAGAACTATAAAATGAATGGATGTAAATGATTTCAAAAGGAACTAAAACATTATTATAGACTGAATTTTTTTAATGAAGTATTTAATAAAATTAAATGGATTATTCAATAGATAACATATAACAACATAATCCTTATATATATAAATATTACATCTAATCAGATAAATGTACATTTGATATCATCGTGATCTAATATTAAACTGTAAATGTTTTTCCTATTTATAAAAAATAAACATAATATACTAAGTATATTAAATAATTTTTAAATCCTCCTTTTATATCTTATCACATAGAACGTTTTTTGAAAAAACTCTACATAAAACCATTAATCATAACCTGGAGAAAGGATAAATAATAAAATGTGATCTAATATCCACATTAATTGTAAACATACAATATTTCCATCGATGATCATAAATGAGAATAATATAATCATAATGGTGTGATATGGTGATCATCACATACAATAATTATACCCAACATTTCAATGATCAGAAATCTAAAATCATGACATATATATTTGTCATAACAAAATAAATAAGTTATATGTGTGTGAAATCATTAATATCGAATCATGATCCATGAGTAAATATCCATATCATATGTCATATATTATTGAAATAAAAATAAAAATTGAATATAATTTCATTTGGAAAGGATCATTAATTAGACAATGATAGTGTGTTGGGTTCACTCCTCATTTCATCACATCCTTAGTCAATCTTCACTACAATGATTATCAATGTGGTTAGAGTCCATTACTATATTATATTCACTTTAATTTCAAGTTCATACTTTGTCATGATATATGCATATTTTAAAAATAAATTTGTGGGATATTTAATTATGGCACCATATATAATATAATGAAAATCATACATATTTGTGCTAATAGATCATAAAAAATTCATTGCATCATCTAATCATATCCCATTGAAAGAAAATTGGTTTCATTGATATTAATCATTTAATTATATCATCAAATATATAAAATAATCAAGATTTAGAAAAATATTATCATTATAATCATAATTCATTGAGATGAATAATAAATATGGTATTATTTGATCTTATCTAAAATAATGAATTATTAATAGGAGAGGATTTTATTAATGAAGAGATTTTTCCTTAAAATCATGGCGAGATAATTCTTTTTTGAAACACCATTTTCAATTTGAAATAAATTTTTTAAAATACTTTTCATCTAAATACTTTGGAATATTTTTTGTTTTGAAAATAAAAATTAATACTTATAAGTGAATATTTAAATCATGTATAGGTCCAAATGTTTGGATAATATATTCATGCCATAATTTCTAAAAGAAACATTTAGTTTATAGCTTTGGTAAAAAGTACATTGTTTTTAATATGGAATGAATATTTATTAAAACATTTTTATAAAGGTAAAATATTCTATAAAAATAAATAAATGAATTATTTAAAAATAAAATTAACATTATTGATTTTTTAAATCATGATTTTGGAAGATAAAGGATTTTTTACTGAAAGAAGATAAATAAGGACTTATTTACAAACAAATAATTTAACAACCATTATGAGTACCAATTATGGAAAGACGAAACTAAAAATCCAAAATTTTTGAAATAAAAATAGGATATGAAAAATGAAATTGGTTTTTCAAATAAGTATCACATAATTTCATTAATAGAAATTCAAGAATAAATAGTTTTGGTTAAAATGGGAACAAAAAATATATCCATTACCCCAATTCTTATTATTCCTTGTGTATTTTGAAAGGAAATATATAGTAAATATTAATTTATTATAAAATCATCAATGAAAAAAATATTATATATCAAAACATATATGATCTTCTTATAAAATTTTACCACATCTTTATTAATAGTTATTTACATTAATCATTGTTTTGGGTGATAACTGCTTCATTTTTTATGTGTGTATCAGTTAGGATGTCATTTACCTTATACTATTATCATGGTTCTATAATATTTATAATTTTAATCATTTAATTAGATAAATATGTAAAAAATATATACAATTTTAAAAACTATTTAGATAAATTGGTAATTGACAATAAATTACATTACTTCATAAAGATGACAATATATATGTAATAATGAGTGTTGTTCCAATTATCAATTGATGGAATGAAATAAAACTAAAAAAAATCATATTTAAATGATAATAATAAAATAATAAATATATATTCATTAAAATCAATAAAATATACATAAATTTGAAATTGTGATGAAAAAGGAATCACATTTGTTCATGGAGGTGGTACTCCACACATATACAGAAACTATTTTTTCTTTTACTATAGGATGGAAATGAGGTAGATATTGGTTTTTCCATAATCATAATAAAAATTATGTATATTTAATATTATGAAATAATTAATTTAAAATATTCAATATATTTAAAGGAGGTAGAAGAATAAATAAAATTTATTGTACTTATATATAATTTATACATATTTATTGAGAAACCCGTTTTTTATAACACTATAATATTTGAATGTATGGTATTTTGGAAAGACCATATTATGCAATGAACATGGAATGAATATGCGATGGTATTTTGGAAGGTTCTTTCTATGGTTTGGGTATTCTGATGTGTGTAGAAAAGAGGATATGTTGTATCCTTCTATAAGGGAGGGAAAGGATGAACATGGAATTCCATTGAATAATATATATATGTATATCATAATAAATTCATGTGGAACCATTTCAAACCATATTTATGGATAAGATGTTATTGGTCTAAAATAAACTCAACAATTCAAATTTAGAAATGTTTAGGACACATTTTAATCCTTATCTTCTCATTAATGAACTTTAAACCCATTTTTATCTTAATCATGATTACCTCACTTTTTAGAATGATATAATAAATATATGATAAAAATTAAATGGGAATTAAAAGTAATTAGAAAATTTAATTAAAAATTAGGAATTCATTTTATCATATAAAATTTCATCAGTTGATGAAATTTTATTTATAATAATAACGAGAAAAACATAAAAACAATTTTTAATAAAATACATGATTTAAAATTAAAAAAAATTGTTTTTGAAATCATGTAATATATTATTTGCAATTTTTTTTGTTAAATAATAAAAATCAAGGTCTTTATAAATTTAGATGACAGAAAAAATGAATATAATCATCCCCCCATTTTATTAAATTCAATATCCCAGAATAGTTTTGAATTAAAATAAAATATAACTTATTTTATTAACCACGTCCCCACTGAGATAATGAATTAAGGGGATGGAGATAATGACTTCCTGAGTCCCTCCGCTCTTAGGTCCTGGGTTGGTAACTAGAATTGAGTTTATAATAAACATTCACATGGGATTCATTACCCTATACTAGAAACCTGTGGAGGAGATATATATTATGGATGCAACAACCAAAACCTATTTTGACACACAGACACACACTAATAATGAAAAACCCAAGTGAAGACATGAAATTTCATATAGTAATAAAAAATGAAAAGAAAACTATATGTACAAAAATGGTAAAGATGAAAACGACCACAAAGCCCAAAAATCTCATATTACACAATGAGCTAGTAATATCCTACTTGATCAAAATATCGCATGGATATCCTAAAAAAAATTATATACACATTGGATGACCATAATAGTATTCTCAGTAGGATCCTACCTAGTTCTACTCAGAGAAAAGATAAACAAATCATTCTAATGAACAATTAATAACCATGAATCCAAATAATCACCTCAATAATAATACTAAGTTCCCAATCCCACCAAGGATATATCTCATCAGATATCAAATAAAAGAGAGAATATAATATAATAATAACCATCAAGTGTTTCCCACTCCCACTTCCCCAATAGGTTTTTGCTATTCACCAAAGTCTCAAATCTTGAGCCATCACTTTAAAAACATTTATCCAACAACAAAACACCTATGAAAGGCATAAAAACATGCACCACATACATCCCAAAACAATATCATAACATCCAAAAATTCTTATATATGAATATATATACGAACTAATAAGTTTTTGGGTGTCACCATATTCTGCATGACATAAATCAATCCTCAGATATTATATCTCATGCCATTACCACCCATACACCGAGTAAGTACCTCAAGACATGGCAACCTAAGCCTATCATACTTATAATAATATATTGTATACTATATCTTTTAATACATATATGTGAAATAACAAAAAAAACACAACCCTCTACACACATCTATGGGAATAAGAACCACCACACATATCAACATATGTAACTACTATGGGAAGATAGTGGGGCCAAATGGGATATTATTCCATCCATTATCCAACAAATATGTTGGGGAAAACCATCATAGTGTTTACTATGTGTTAGTTTCCTGAAAAAAATGGGTGGGGTAACATATGGAATTAAAAAAAATATCGTATGATATTGATCACAACCAAACTATGGTAATAACCATGTATTTGACTAAACTAAATCGAACGTTAATTAGACTCATGACTTCCACTTCTATAACCAGATATCCTTTAAGAACACAAGCATATAAAAGATTGAAATTAATTTCATAATTTATTTTAATAATTTAATTACATGAATTTATTCATTTAACATTAATTAACCATTAACATTATTCCATATTTCATTTCATTTAATTAATTACAGTCAGACTAACGTCCATTCCATATATGAATAATCTAATGTATGGACTTTTCATATCACGATTAACATATTTTATCATTTTCATTCCACCATCAACCAAACCCATGTGGTATGAATTATTAAATTTTATATTAGAATCATTACATTTCAATGTACTATATTAAAATCATCCTATGATACCACCAAGTGGAATCATGATACCAATCATCTCGAGATACCATAATTTCTATGGAAAAGAATGAAAATAAAATATGCAACTCAAACATCATCCATTCAAAATATTCAAAATCTAGCATACCATCTCATAGTATATCATCAATGGGTAAACCAAAATTTATATTATTACATCACTTATGGTGTCATCAATGATACCTAAATGAATATACCAATCCATATTGCCATAATAGGAATCATCTGATGCCACGTCATCTGGGACTCCCTACCCAGATATCATTACAGACATCCCAGGATTATCCATCCTAGGCTCACATCACATTTGGCCCTCCAGAATCCATAAAACACATAATCCATCTAGGTTCACCCATATATTCCTCATGACACAAGTCATGTATCTAAATAAAATCATAAAGGAGAAGGAAACAAACAATAATTAAGAAAACCATATACTTTATAACATGTTTATTTATGATTTATTTAATAAGTTTTGAATTAATACAACCCAAAAGACTGAATGTTATAGTATATTTGGGAATTTGGTACATTAAATAACAACATATATCATAGAATACATCTAGATTATTGAAATCCTCTTTGTAATTCTCAAATTATTCCAACATACATAAAGCTACGTGGGTTAGCCCAGGGATATACATAACAAAGGGGTGAGTTATAAACCCCAGTATGTAAATTAATATGTAATAACATAAATAAATTATTATATACTAGAAAATTGAAATATAAATGAGATATAAATCAGGTTATAATAATTAACATGAACAATGAGGGATGATTTATCATGACAACATAAAGAAACACGAGAAATGTGGTAATGCCATTAAATATGGAATCATTAACTTAGGTCAAGGATAACCACCAAATAATAATTGGATAAAAAGCCTCATGATGGATTAAATTAACATACTAATCCCATTAATTAATTTTCATGAGAATAAAATATTATCAAAGTCACTAGACAACTATATAATTCTTAGCACACCTGTCACATTCATTTTATTCAAATTCATAAGTTTTACAGATAGATAATACAATATAGAATCATTTATCATTAAAAAAATTTATCATTATAAAGGAGTGTGGAATAAATAAATTTAAGTACCCAATAATATATTAATATGTTAAACAAAGTACAACAATATTGATTGAAAATTTTAATGGTTATTCACTACAAACTTTTTATATGTGGAAACCTGTGGTGAAGTATTGCTTGCATAATGACGGTGTAAAGATTCTCATGTGAGGGATTATTTAGAGTGAAAGGGTCTCTAATAATTTATCAATAATAGAGGATGTAAGGGGGATTTTGGAGAAAATATCCCAAAAATAATAAATTCATATAAAAGGAATAAGATAATGAGGATTCTTGAATAAAAGAGAGAAGAAGATGGTCATTTACTAAATTTATGCATGGAAACCACTGTATATAATGGTTCATGGGAGTAATTACTGACTATGAAAGGGTTCTATAATCATGTGGAAAAATAAATAGATGTACATGGGATGTTTTAACAAATACCAAAACAAGAACAAAATTGTAATGAATATGAACAATATTAAATAGTTTCTTGAAAAAATGGATATAGGGAGATCCCAAACAAAAATTTTGGAAATGTAACAGGTCTATTTAAAGGTTTGATAGAGGTACTAATGATAGTAAAAGGGTTATATAATATCATTTATATAATAATGGATTTAATTTGTAAGTTAAAATACACCCCAAACAAGAAAAATGTAAATTAATAAGCATAACATAAAAGTGGTTCATGAATAAAAAGGAAAGTGGGAGATACCTAACATTGATAGGGTAAATCCGAAAGTATGGGAGCGGATTATTGAGAGATTGGGATCATATTTGGAGGAATACATAAAGGTTATCGTATATTAACAATCTTCTACAAGAAATTAGAGTAAAGAAGAATGAGATATTGGGTGGGTTTATATATGAAAAAGATGGGGTTATTTATTATTTATAAAAAATAGGTTTTGGACTCTCTATAATAACATAATTAAATACAAAAACTATCCCATGGTTTGTTTCAAATAGGATAGCTTTTATTATTTTATAATTTCAAGTGGATAACTTATTTAAATATTTCCATTGTTATCATCGAAATCATTTATGTTTATAAACAAAGGATTTTAAAACATTAAAATATCATATATGTTTTATAGGATTCATTAAGGCTTTATAAAATTAACTAAATAATATAAAAATAACATTATTTTAAAGGGGAAACATATGTTTTTTCTTTTATACCCTTTATATAATTTATTGTGTCATTCTGACATAGTATATTTATATATTATTTATTTTTTACATGAAAAGTCGATTGTCTCATAAAATTATGAAAATCTAAGCATTTGATAATTTTGAAATTATGAATCAAAAAATAATATTTATTTTTCAAAAATATTTCTTTAAATATGAGAAATTAAACATTTAAATTAAAACCCCTTTTATTGAAAAATACTGGTATTTGAATATAACTGTTTTCTAACTATAATAAAATTACACATTCCATAAACAAAATTATATATCCATTTATATTTAATATATAATATTTAATAATACTATTATGTTAAAATAAAAATAAATTTAAAATTATTTAATTAAATAAAAAATGTTTTTCTTCATTATAACTACATTTTACCCCAAATATAATATATTTTTTAATGTGTGAAAATTAAACTTTGCTAGTGGTCATGAAGCTGGGTTGAAAGAAAATTCTGGGGTGGGAAAGGAGTGCTCTAATAGAGGGAAGGAGAACTAGAGTACCCCTGAAGGGCGTTCATTTAGAGAATTGTTCAGGATGGGAATCAGAAGGGGTCTATAGGTGTTAGAACGTTATTTGCAACCTCAACAAGGAGGCCAAGGAAAGATTACTCATATCTCCTGAGTCCAATGCAGACATGGTCTGCTTCCAAAAGTAATATCCAGGTGATCCATGCTGTCAAAAATGGTAGTGGGGTTAAGAAGGCAGAATTAGTTGTGACTAATCTGGACCTGCTTAGCAATCGGGTTCAAAGTGCTAATTTTTGGAGGAATCCGAAATTCGAATCAGCTACCAGAGAAGACGAATCCTGTATGGGATACAGGGATCAATATAGTTATTAAGATGTTTAAATTTGTGTTGTTTTTAATTGTTTGTTGTTTTGGTGCTTTTGAACATGTTTTGCATTGTATGTTCGGCACCAGACACCCTTAAACCGGCTTTTATCAAATTAAAAAATGATTGGCGCGGATATTGAAATGAAAAATATATAATTTCAAACTATAGGGATTGAATTTTTTCATTATCATTGATAAATTATTTCTACACTTAACTTAACTATTTACCAATAATAGGGGATGTAAACGGTATTTTTGATAACATATCCCAACAATAATAAATTGATATAAAAGGCATAAGATCATGAAGATTCTTGAATAAAAGAGAGAAGAAGATGATCATTTACTAAATTTCAGCAAAGTAGACGGTGTATATATAGGTTTATGGGGGTGATTAATGAATATGAAAGGGTGTTATCATCACATGGAAATAGAAATTGATGTAATAGGGATGTTTTAAAGCATACCCAAACAAGAACTAATTGGAATGAATAGGAAAATATTAAAGAGTTTCTTTAAAAGATGATACAGGGAGATCACATACAAATTTTTTTCAGGGTAAAAGTTGTATCAAAAGGTTTGATGGAGGTATTAGTGATAGTTAATGAGTTATCTAAAATCATTTAAATAATAGTGGAATTAATTTGAATATTTAAAATATACCCCAAACAAGAAAAATGGAAATTAATATGCATAATATAAAATTGTTTCTTGAATAGAAAGGAGAATGGGAGATCCCTTACCTTGATAGGGTAATTACAAAAGCATGGGAGGGGATTCTTGAGAGATTGGGATAACATTTGGAGGACTATAGAGATGGTAACATATATTAACTATCTTATACAATTATTTTGAGTGAATATGAATGAGATATTCAATGGGTTTATATAGGAAAAGAGAGGACGTTATTTATTATTTCTGAAATATAAGTTTTGGAATCTATCTAATAACGCAATGAAAACCAAAAATCATCCCATGGGTTTATCCCATAGTGTGTTCTATATCGGATTTTGTTTATTATTTTATAAAGCCAAGGGTATAAATTATTAAAATATTTCCCTTGTTGTCGTGGAAATCATTCATGTTTATAAACAAATGGTTTCAAAACATTTAGATATCATATAGATTTTATAGGACTCATAAAGGGTTTATAAAAATAATTAAATAATATAAAAAACATTATTTTAAAGGGGAAACATATATTTGTCTTTTATACACTTTATATAATTTATTATGTCACTCTTGGGTCGTTATGATGTCATAATACACAACAGACTATCTAATAAAATTATAAAAAAATTAAGCATTGGATACTTTTGACAGTATGAATCCAAAAATAATATTTATTTTTAAAAAATAATTCATTAAATATCATAAATTAAACATTTAAATTAAAACCCCTTTAATTGAAAAATACTAGTTTTTGACAATAATAGTATTCTAACAATAATAAAATTACACTTTCCTTCTATTAAATAATACTGCCATTTATATTAAATATATAATATTTAATAATACTATTATTTTAATATTATAATGAATTTTAAATTATTGAATTAAATATAAAAAACTGTATCTTTATTAAAACTATATTTTACCCCAAATATAATTTATGTTTTAATGAATAAAAATTAATTTTTTCTCGCGAAACATTATTTAATCATTTTTAAAGAAACAATAAAATTTTAATTTTAATATTAAAATGAAAAAATAGATATTTTAAAAATAATGGGGTTACATTTTTTTATAGTCATTGATAAATTATTTCTACACTTAATTTTACTATTTTCCTCTTACTATGATGAATAAAATTTACTAAGGATACCATTTATATTGTACACAAATTAAAATTACCCTATATTCAAATATTAATGAGGATTATTCCAATAATGGATTTAATTTAAAAATAATAATTAATATAGGTTTACGAATTTCATTAAAAATAAAACCCATGAGTATGACGGAATTTGAGATTTCAGAAGAATACATTTTTGAAGAAAAATTGGATTTTACATTAACTATATTATTTGTAATATTAGTTATTAGAATTTTAATTTATAACTATAGATATCCGATAAATATAATTTAAATAATTCCCCATTAGGGGATATTTTAATTAAATTAAAATTGTGATGTATTGTGTATTTTAAAATAGTTTTCAAATAAATTCAATTTTAAGTCTTACAATAAACTTATACAAAGATCTGATATAAAGTAGATTTAAAGAAAATTAACTGAATTAAATATGAATAAATAATAAATATATAACTTCTAAATCAAATTAATATAATAATTTGAATTTGAAAATAATTAACTTATTGAAAGAAATGACAATTTTACATAAGAATAGTATTTTCACTATTCACATAAAAATCTATTTTTTAGAAAAAATCCAAAATTCACACCTTAAGTTAATTTATTCATGCTAATATCAAAAATTGTGTTCGATTTATCAAATACATTTTCTAAATGATCTAAAAAATACGTATAATTTTTTTTCAAAAAAATAAATACAAATTATTTTTGACGAAAATATATTTTAAAGAACTCAAAGACATTACCTCAAATTGATTGATTATTTAAAAAAAATTTATCAATATATTTAGGAAACATATATGTATTTCAAAAAGTAGTTAATCCAAAAAATATCCACAAATTTAATTTAAATTTAAAAACAATCATATTTAAATAATAAATTTTTTGTTTCTGTTCAGTGTTTCGTATAAAATATGCTATCGAACATAGTTTTATATTAAAAGAACTCGAGGCGTTACAAGCATATCCAAATGGGAAACTACGTCTCAAAACATAGAATTAATCCATCAATTAAAAAATATCTCTCATGGATCCAATATAAGACACTCATATTTCTCTAAAAAAAATAAGAGACTTAAGACCCAACAAATTATCTTTATCACAAAACTAGTTCTTATTCCATCTTGAATTATCCAATTTATTTATTAACATGTTTCTACTACGGGAAACCTAAGGCATTAATCTATAACATTATATCATGGACACATATGCCCTTAGAATATATTCTGGTTTCAACAAATCTATAGAAATATTATTTTCTATTAACATGATATTTAAATTAGTAACATCAAGCATAGACATACTTCAAATTACATATCAATTCCAATAATTGCATGTATGACCTTGTTAAATTACACATGCAGACTAGTATTAACTTGACTAAATGCAGATTATAACCACCAAGTTATAGATATGCCACTTATTTAATTTCATAAGAAAATTATTTATCAATCAATTCTAGATTTACATTTTTTCCAAATTCAACATGATACTACAAGTTTAACAACATGATTATAGTATATGTTGAGTAGATACAACACTATCTTGAAAAACTAGGGACACTAGTAGATAGTTTGGTATTTGTGACTCCACATTTGTGATGAACATTCATCGAAAAATGTCATTTACAAGGAGGGCATGTCACAAATGTGCAGTTGGAAAGAACAACATTAAAAATGAATGTATCTGGGATAGAGCTTGGAAAATAATAATTAATTTCATGGATCTTTGCAAAAAATAATTAATTATGATAGATAAATCAACTATCATAAATGAATTTCCTTTTGTCTAAAAAATTCTAATGGGGTAGTCCGTCACAATTTACATTATTTGCAATGAGAAGTCGATCCGTCACAAATAATTTTATTATTTAAAAAATATTACAAAAAATAAAAAATAATAAAAAATACTAAAAAACCATAAAAAATAATTTTAAAAAATCTCATATAATTTAAAATATATATTTAAAAATAACAAAAAATAATAAAAAAATAAAATGAATAACAAAATTAAATATAATTAAAAACAATAATTTTTTTACAAATAATAAATCTAGTTACAAATAATTAAAAAATTTAAAATAAATTCATACCATTAATAATATTTTAAAAATGGAAAATAATTAAAGAAATTATATTTTAATATAAATAATAAAAAATACAATTTTTCTGAGTTAATTAATTAATTTTTATTAATTTATAAATATATAGCAATTTAGTTTTATTTAGTTTATATTTTTTACCAATTCATTGCTATTATAATATTCTTTTGTAGTTAATAAATATAAGTATAAATAAATATAATATAACAAAATATAATAAAAATTACTTAAAAGGTATATGTCCTAGAATTTTGAATCTTCAGGCCATCAAAAATACCCCATTTGTATCAATAGTGTCCAAATGACTATTGAATTTTTCATTTATCATGACCAATAAATTAACGAACTATTTCATTTTCAATTTTCCAACAATTTATAATAATTTTTACATATATATAAATAAATATAAAAAATTAAAATAATTTATAAAACCGAATAGAACATTAAATAATTAAAAATAATTAAAAAATAACATATAATTTAATATATATATATATATTTAAAAATATAAAAATATTGTAAAAAATAAAAATTTTAATATAATTAAAAATGTTAAAAAAAAATAAAAATTAATAAAAAAGTCATCATAAATATAAAAAAATTCACAAATGATTAAAAAAATTACAAACCATTAATTTTTTTTAAAAATAGAAATAGATAAAAAATTTATATAGGATTTTAAAATCAATAAAAATCACAAATATTTAGGATTTATGATTATTAAGGTAACTTTTTATTAATATATTATTTATTGTACAATTTATAATAACGTTTTTCAAAATCACCATTAATCAGTGTAAATTATAGTTATTTTTATAAATAAATAATAATTAGTAAAATTTAATATTTAGTAATAAAATATATTAAAAACTACTAAACAGTTGAAAATCGTTGAATTTCCATTATTATGGTCATTATTAATAACATATTTTTGTGTACCATGCCTAAATAAGAATCATATTTGTTGTTGATTTTGACATGAAAATTGATGACCTATTTAATTTTCCTATTTCTTATAAATTATAAAAATTTTTATATGTACAAACACATAAAAATATAAAAATTAAATAAGGAAGGACAAACAAGGTGAATCAAAGCCAGGATCAGATAAAAATTTAAAACTAGGGTTTTCACACAAAAACATATATCAAATAAGAAATATATTAATTTCTATATATACAAAAAAAATTAAAAATATAAAATAAGGGACAATAAATTTATAGTAATCCTAATTACCATATAATTTATGAAAATTCGATAAAATTCTCATGATAGGGTCTTCCAAAAATAAACCATTTAATAAGGTGAATAAAAGAGAAAAAAAATGAAAACATAGTGATGATGAATATGTACCATGGAAATTCAATAATGGATCTATAAAATATCGCTCGAAAAAAATTACATTTGAGTTGCATTGATCTAGGAGGCTGGGTGTTGCATATCATTGTGGTTTAGGAGAGGGAGAATGAGAGGATATGAAAATTAGGGGGGCTCTTAAATTGATATGTTTTTTTCAACAGAATTAATTCTATCACAAATAGTTATTCCTTAAAAACTATTTATTACAAGAAATAATGCCAATCAAAAATAGTCTTGAGTGGATGGGAATTTCCTGGTGAAGTAAAATTCTTAATCGAATTCTTATCTTGAATATATTTCATTCAGGGTGGTGGGAAATCCTAACAAACTTAAATGTGGCAGATGAAATATTCCATAAAAAAATAATTACTATTTGGAATAGAATAATATATTCTTTACAAATAATTCATGTATGATGAATACATGAAATGGGGTGTTTACCCATCACAAATGTACCTTCACAAAAAGTTTATGTTCTAGTAGTGTGGTAATCATCTATCATGATATAAAACAACAATATCCCCAACATGTGATCAGTACCCAATTTATAAAATCATATTCAATATTTTTAGGTCTCTTTTATTTCCACACAAATGGATAAACCATGATCAATTTAAAATTTCAGACAAACTAAATAAGGGGAGAATGAATCCCTTACCTCAAAAGACATCAACATTATTCCCAAGAGAAATTATCAACATTATAGAGTTCTGGTAGCCTCTCCCATAATAACTAGTTCTTGTTGAAGACCCCATGGCTTAACTAGGCCCACAACAACCAAGAAAACCCTATCAGAAATATGGGAGACGATCCTCTATTGCAAGTAAAGAGGAAAATAAAGAAAACGAGACCAAATAAAGGATAAAACACAATAAATAATTATATTACTCACCTTGGATCAACTCAGGTTACCACTAATTGTATTAAATAGCCAACCAATTGATTCACATGGAAGGGATGTTATAATGATATGGAAGGGATCCAATGGCCACCTAGAAAATTAGAGAGTGTCCTAAATATTTACATGTTTTGGAGAAAACATAAGAGTCTGATACATTTAATGATGTGTAGTATCGGGTATTTACATAACGTGTAATAGTTTTTCATGCTGTGTAATAATTATGGTTATGTTTAAACAAAAAAATGTATCAGTTTTGGTAATTTTACATCATAAATTTGCATGTCATGAACCATCCCCAGATTGGTTATAAACTACACAAATATACCGTGAAGGCTTTATATATAGGGTATTTACCTCTTTCCAAAATTTCATAGCCGAACCCATATAGGCCAATTCGAATCATCCTCCGAGCTCCACACACCTCATAAACACACAAAGGGTTAGTGTACATGGATCCGGTCCCTTACACTTTTTTCAAAGAAGTAAATAAGGGGTTCTCATTTTCCAAATAATGGTTTAAAATAACCTATTTTACTCCATAAACATATCATTGTTCAAAAACCACTCTTAAAATAGAAAAAAGGCAGATGTTAGAGTGGTTTAAAAATATTAACCTAAAGTTTTAACCATATTTTACTAGTTTTTCCAAGGTGAAAATTATTTACCGTTATTACTATTCATAATAACCAATAATTATCATAACCTATTTCTGTGTATTAATTATAGATTACTCGAAATATAGAATTATTTTTACAATAATCAAGTTACATATTGGTATGAAAATCATTTTAATACAAATTATTAAAACCCAATGGAGAACTATTTTTAGAATAAAAAAATCTGGGACCAAAAAGAACTAAAACCAAAATCTAGTATAAAGATGGTTCCAATATAAATAATTCTATTAGTTTTAATTAAATAATAATAATTTTAATTAAGGGTAAAATTAACATCATTATGGTTGTTTTTCAATGAACATAAATGGAAGTTAGAAAAATATTACTTTTCACTATTTAATAAAAAATCTATTGTTTCAGAAAAATACCCAAATTCCCATCAATGATAAATTCGATTTGATTATTTATAAAGTTATTTCATATTTATAAAATAAAATTTCTATAAGTGCTATAAAGTAATTCTAGTATTCTATCAATGAAACCGAATTTTTTTATTAAATTAAATGTATTTTGCAAGCATGAAATTACATTACTAAAAGATGTGTAATTTTTTAAAAAAATAAAAAATTATTTTGAATTATATATATAACCTTTATATATAATTTTATTAATTTATTTTTTAAAATTCATACCATTATTCATAACTCTTGTTTTTAATGGCCAGGTTAAAATAATAATATTCATCTCACAATTCATTTATAATTGATTTTATGTGCAAAAAATATATTAATGAAATAATAATTTCTTAAGATAAATATATCATAAACTATAGGGGTAATAAATTATAACCCACTTATAGAAATTTTCTGCTTAAAATTCAATCACTTCGATACAAAAAATATGGATACATCTAACTCATCACATCCTCATGTTCTAACGTAGATTCCTATCATTTAGAGTTTTACAATATAACCTTGACCATGACAGTGGTATCATTTCATAGAACATTCTCTCTACGATCCTTAATATCGACTAGTATTTTCCCATAAGAGTGATCATTATCAACAATCATACCATTTGAGTTTAGTACATGTGAATGATTAGGTTTATACCCCTTTGAATATATTCATGGAATGCACTATGATTATAAGAGAGATTCATAGAAAGTTCAAAATTATATTATACAATCCTGATATGAAAAATATTTTTCTAGAGAACAATACATTTAAGGACCAACATTTCATTATTCCTAAATCTCATAAAGACGTTCTAAGTACATCTTCATTAGAATAACATTCCCCCAACATGATAATAAATACCACACCGATGATTGTTTGTATACATTTTTTATAAACACTATTATGGAATTGTGTATTGATGAATGAATCCAACCTTATCTACTATCTCTAGAGCTAGATGATATCCCAATATATTTAATCTATAAATCCATCAACAAGTTTCATAATTTTTCACTTCCATCGATTAATAGGTTCAAAATAAGAAACATGAATGATCATGTGAATGTTATTGTTATAATGAAGTTATACTAAAAGAAGGTATTGACACCAACCACATTTCAAATCAAAAGATTATGCTCTCAATATTTTTTCTATATTCTGAATGATCCTCTTAAACTGGCCATCTACATGATGATAATAAGGAGTACTGAATCTCATCTTTGTTTCTAAGTATTATTGAAAAATTCTTCAGAACTACATGGTAAACATCATATCCTTATCTAATAAAATTGAATTATGTAGTCTTTATATAATTAAAAATTTATTAATTTAGATAAAGGAAATATGATCTAGAAAAAATATTCTCTAATTGAAAAGAATTATGATGACATTATTTGAAGATTGACTACTACCCGAATAACAATACAGATTCTAGATGTTTTGGGGAGGCTGATAATGAAATCAATAGTAGTGTCATAGCACATCAAATCTATTATGGGTAATGGTGATAAGAAAACCTTAGACTATATTCTCTTAAAATTAACTTTCAAATGTACCATGCACCAATATACATAGTCTAAAATACCTTTATCCAAGTTTTTAAAACTAAAATCCACATTTATATCCCTATAAATCCTTGTTCGTCTAGTACGAACAGAGAATGATGAACCATGTGTTTTATTCAATGAGTACATATTCATATATTATATTTGTGGGACACAAATTCACTCTCTGAACTTTGAAATTTTTCAGAATCATGGTTTATCTTAGGAATATTTATCACTTTCATCATCATTTCCAAATCCTCTTTTTTGTACCTCTTTAATTCACACATAGATTGATGGTTGAAAATTAATCTACTAAATAAATGAGATAACCCTGATATAATATTTCATGACCCATCTTATGTATGTCCACAATTATTATATCTCTTTCAATCCTCATCATGGAAAAAATAAAATTGTCGTTCTAGATCATAACATCATCCTCCTTGTTAACTTTCCCAAGTTGGTAATGTGTTGATCCATCTTAACTATTAATCAACTACAATTATTTACCTTAGTGTGTATTCAAATGATTCTTCATGAATATATAATTGAAGATTGTATGATCGATATATATAAAATTTTTCACTCTGAGGAAAATTCCTCTAAGTTTTAAATGAAAAAATTACTGATTACAACTATTAATTTTCAGTCGGGTAATTTTACTTGTGAATTCAAGATTGGTACAAGGATTAAGATATCAACATATAATTCTTCCTGAGGATGTATCCCAGTAACTTATTTGATAAATCACTAAATATTCCCAACTCTTATCCATACTAGGGTAGTGAAAGTATAGTTTCAATGACCGAACATCACTTAACCTATGAAATTTTAAATACATTAATATTTCCAAAGGAACTTGGATACCTTCTAGGTCAACTTTTTATTTGACTATATATCCATGAATAAATGTCTCAAAAATTATTGGTGATACACTTCTAACCTAAGAAATATTTTTATCTCAGTTCCTATGTTTGTTCTCACCTATTATTGAGTAACTTTCTTCATTGAAGTATCCACTTATATACCCCCATATAAGATTGTATGACCGTTTAATGTGATTCTATATAGATAAAAGTTACACTTGGTAATTTTATCATACAACTTATCCTACCATAGGGTATTCTTATAAATCCAAAAAAAAATTTCCTGACCTCCCTCTCCCATAGAATATATAAGAATATCATCTTTAAATACTATTAAAAAGTG
This sequence comes from Viscum album, assembly GCA_963277665.1. Taxonomy (NCBI): domain Eukaryota; kingdom Viridiplantae; phylum Streptophyta; class Magnoliopsida; order Santalales; family Viscaceae; genus Viscum; species Viscum album. Next base: position 616,977,039 of record OY728128.1, read on the forward strand.
ATTAGGGTAATATCTAAATTCATTAATTATTAAATATTAAAGCATAAAAAAATAATTTGTAATCCCAAATTTAATTAACATAAATTAATAATGAAATTAAATTTTATTTAGGGTTATTATTGGTATATCCCTATTTTGGATTCTTAATTATTGATAGCCAAATCAATGATCAACATAAAACATATTTACCTCCTCATAATTGATCAAATAGTTCTGTGGAATGGGGTAGTATTTACAATTCATTAAACTAATCTTGTTACATTCAAAATAATAAAAGTAGAGACATTGTGACTAATATTTATTTTTAACAAAAACAATCGGTACACCCCATGGTGATTCACTAGCGTGAATGAATCCCTTATCATGGTTATCTTGGTGTTTTGTCTTCAAATAAAATAACATAATCAAGGCCATTCTATATGAGGGTTTTAAATTAGGTTTAGAAATAAATATGTGTTCTATTGAAAACTCAACTTCTTAATTTTGGTAAACAATAGGCACATGTTTAAAAAATACAACTGTATAATCATAAAAATGAGGCATATCATAATTTTCTGTTTCTCCCAAACATCTGGAGATAAATATCCCCCATGAATAAGATGTAATACCCACATTTTTATGTAACATAAATTTTATGATCATATTAATCCTCCCACCAAAATATGATCACGATATAATGACCAAAATATAATAATTACACATTATAGTGTAATAAAATTAGAACTAAATTTTATACACTCCTGATGATCATTTACGTTTATGTATTTAGAGAGTTAGGTCATAACTCTTACATAATTATTATATTTATTTATATATGGGAAACATATAATATATATCCATTTTTCTAAAGTATAAAACATATAAAATGAAAGATGTTTTATTATCAAGAATACATTTCATGAATTTCAAATTGAATTCTTCATTTCCCTTACCCATTCATCAACCCGATGGAAAAAATTGTAATAATGATATGATTAAGAAAATAGCATAAGGGACATAAAAAATAATTAATTTGACTGTTATTCCCTAAAGAATTATAAAGTATTCATTTTTAAAAATTAAAACTTGGATTAAAATTAATATATTTATACAAAATACATCACCTTACATACCCAAATAATTCTATAAAATAATTATAATAAATATTATTGTTAAAATAAAAATAAGATATTTTCTTTGAAAACCTAAAAATCTACAGATAATTTTTTTACAAATTTATAATTTTCATCCTTATGCCATTTCTAATATTTTTCATTGTGAAATCATAGTATTTAATTAAAAACGCATATAATGAATAGAAAAATCATAAGGGTATCCTATTGAATCATTTTAATAATAATTTTACTTTTGTAACAACTCTTAGACTTACATGTGGTATATCTAAAATAGATATACGTAGAGAAAACATCACATTTATACTTAAAATAACCATAATAATCATACTTTTAATAACTATCATAGTATATTCACATAATATCTTAGGAGAATCCATTTTAATTTATTTTATACCATTACCAAAGGCATTGAAAATTCATAATAGGACCTCTGACCCTATGTTTGTAACAAAAACACTCATCTCTATAAATAAATCCCAATGACCATAACATTATCGTAATATATAAAAGAATACATGATTAAAATAATCTTTTCACCCATAAAATCATTTTTAGGTATTGATATATCATTTTCCTTCTAACCCATTTTTGTAAATAAATAGAATATTGTGAATGAGCAATTTTATTTCATGAAAAATTAATACTGTTAAAGGAAGAAAAAAATGGAATAATGGTTATGGAAATTATAACAATCATTGTCTCTATATACATTAAAAAAGAATGACCCTTATCTCTTTTATAAAGAAAATAAAAACCTTCTATAAAAAGGTCCTGTTTGAAAAGTTGAAATAAATTAAAATGAAACATTAAATTATCTTTTTAATTCCCGTATTAAAATATAAAGAAATACATAAATTAATTTTAAAAACAAGGGCATAGATGAATAATAGAGTTTAAGGGAAATATTAATGTACTATTTTTTAAAAAAGTCCCTTACCTTAGGTCAGACTCATCACACACATTCATTATCATTTGGAATAATAAAAATATATTTATTATTTACATTACTTTGAAAACTTTTCATGTCTATTATTATTTTTATATATTTTATTACCATGCTATTCAAAATCAATTAATCATTTACGTTCATGTGTGATGTTTTGATGATATTCAATACAGAAGTCTAAAATATCTTATGTAGGTTTACTATGGACAAAAAGTTAAGTATTTCATCATCATAAAAATAATAATCATGTCATAATAATTATTTTATTTAAATAAACTATAAATTAAAATCCACCTATTAAATAAGGCTTTGAAAAATTCATAATTTTACTATCATGGAGATGTTAGGTCATATGAATAGACGAGTAACATTTACATTTCATAGATGGTTACAAAAAGATGGTAAGTGTTATTTTAAATTTAAAGAATGAAAATAATGTCTTAAATTAAATATTTATTTTTAAAATATACCAATATATATCATTGATGGGTGGTGGCGAGGAATAATGAATCACATTACTTTGTGGAGGTGGTACTCCACATATACACATGAACATCGTTATCATTTTTTAGAAAATGTAAATTTAATAAAATTGAGTATTCACTTCTTATATATAATGATAAATATGTCATTAAAAACGTATATAAATATTAATTCAATCATTATAATGCATTCAAAAGTGATGGTGATAGATAATGAATTATATTAGTTCGCAAGGTGGTTGTTCTTCATACACACGAATGATGTTTTAATTTCCTATTTTATGGTAGAGGCAATGAATATAGATAATTCCATTAACAAATCAAAATATCAATACATAGGGTTAAATTTTTGTATAATTTTATCATGGATTAAGAATACTATTAGATGATCTAAAACTAAAACATGAGGTTAAAAACTATACCTCCCCTCTTGAATAATTCATTTAATTAACACCATAATTCCACCAAGGATGGTATTATGCTTAAAACCAGACATATAGAATATGGGGAGGGATTGTAGGATGTGATTCCATATTGTATTGGATGATCCTTTTTGTTTTTTATGTGCGAACAAATGGTAAGAATTGTTTCCCTTATAAAAGAGAAGGGAGGGAGGTTTTTTTAATTCAAAAAATATTAAATTGATATAAAATTGATTTTGATTTTAAATGGATAAAAATCGATAATATTAAATGATTATAATTTAATGAGTATATATAATATAAAAAACTAAAATGTTGGAATGTTTGGATTATATTCGTACCCATATCCTTTTTAACAATTTTTATCCATTTTGAAAATTATGAAATATAAATAATTTTTACACCTTAATTGTTAATAATGTTAATATAAAATAAAAAGGATGATATAAATGAACCATATATTATGCAATTAACCAAATAACCTTAATTTAAAAGAATATATGATTTTTACGAATTTTATATCATTTAATGAATTATTATTTTCATAAAATATCAACAATGATAATTTTAAAACTACTCATTTTCATTGATTGATACAATAACAGGAAAATAATGAAATTATAATCAATTCAAATATTATTATCTTATAATGTGATATTTTTCTATTTATTCTGAATCACATTATTTTTCTCTAATTAAATTTAAATTTGTATGTATATTTTATTTCATCTCTACATTAATTGAATATTTATAACAACATTATTATGTATGTGTTTAAGGAAATTATTTATTCACTAAAAAAATTGATATTAAATTACCAAAATTAAGAAAAATGATAAATATTATAAATGAATATTTATAATAGAACTTATCATATGTTAATAACAATGTTAAAAATATAATATTTTTTGAGAATAAGCCCCTAAAAATTATAATTTACTTTAAATAATTGTTTAAGGGTTATAACTATATAAAAATGGAAAAATTACATATAACCAAATAATGGAAGGTTATTGATGAAATTAGATCTTTCAATAAAATTAAGTCACGTGTTTGGGTAATTTTTTAGTTTTTATCATATTATTTTCAACTTTAATAAAATAATTTACCCATTACTATGGTAACAAAATTACTAATGTTACAATTCACATTTTCCATAAATAAAGGGGGAAAACTTATTAAATTTGAGGAATATATATTAAAAATATAGAATCCATTTTTCATATCTAATGAATATAATTGGTATAATTAAATTTAAAATTAAATTGGCATAACATAATGAAAAATAGTTTGTCTAAAAAAATCCCTTCTAAGAATAAATAGTTTATTACTAAATTCAATAAAAAATCATTAAAAACTGTATTAATAATTTTTTTTAAATCAAAAGAATGTAATTATATTATAAATATATATAAATTTTTATAACATTATAATTACTTTAAAATAAAATATAGATTTCAACTAAAATAAGTTTTATCATTATTCAATGAAAAATCAAACTATTCCAAAAATTTATAACAAGTCATTTGAAGATAATTTTTATGTACTAGATTTAGAAGTGGAATTTATTTTTTCATGTTAAAATGTTATAAATTTAAAATTTATATTTTAATTAAATATATATAATGTTTCAAAATTCAGTTTGGTTAGAATAAAACTTTTTTCATTTTGAATAAAAAATTTCCAAATATATTTATAGTTAATGTAACTCTATAAGATATTCTAATGATTATATGAAAATTTTTTATATAAAAAATCAGTTTTCTATTATATTCTCCCCACTTTAGGAAATATGCCTTCTTAATTTTATTCACTAGTAAAAAATGTATTGATAACATTTTCTCATTGCATTTTTATACTCCCATGTTTCTTATTCATCCATATGGTTTTTTAAAAAAGTAGTAAACTAATCAATTAACATATTTCAAAATACTATTTCTCTATGGTTAATAATGAAAAAAATTTATTCCCCATAAGAAATATTCTCTTTCAAAGGAACAACCTTTGGGATTAATACATGAGAAGAATCCGGAAAATATATTCTAAATATAAAACAAGAAAAGAATTATGTACCTATGATACACATGGATGCCATGACACATGGTAGGAAACTGATCCAAATATATCAATGATATCATAGAGTCCAATAAACAATGGACCTAACACCCCCTTGTTACCAAAATTCATAACCATTTCATATGGATATACTTAAGTGAACATGATCATATGCCCCCCAAAAAGTTCTTTTCTTGTTATCCTCTTAAATTTTTATCCTAATATGAGATATCCACTTACATTGAGTAATTACATTCAAAATATGAACCATTTACTTTACCAATTCTAGTCCCATCAATTTCTTTTCACCAATTTCATCACAAATGGTTTGATTTTGTCCTCTTTTTCTGTATAATCTGTCAAAATATTTCATTAATATATAGAAATGAAAACTAATATTATAAATAAATAACCTAATTAAAGATGAAAATTACAACTTAAATAAAAATACGTTCAATAATAAACAGCATTTATTCCATGATTTGAATCATTCTTTTGGGATATACATTAAATTATGGAAGAAAACATTATTGAATTTTAATTCAGTACCCAAAGACTTATTATGTATTTTCCATGAATTTATAGTGAACATGAGATAAAAACCATATATAATTGTGAAAGGAACTCTATTTCATCTAAATATGTCTATAAACAATTAAAATTAATGATTATATAAATTCATAGTGTCTGGAATGGGAAGGAAATATTCAAATTTAATCAATTGATTAATAATAATGTGGACTAAATTACTCCCTTGAGATGTATTAGGAAATACCATTATAAAATCAATAGATATATTTCTTTATTTCCACACTGGCATAGATATAGTGTTAGTTATCCACTTTTAAAACTGAATTTCTAATTTAAAATGTTGAAAATATAAACATTTCATGGTAAAATTAGAAGCCTCGTTTTTCATTATATCCCATCAAGAATAATAATAAATGTCTCTTTACATATTATTAGTTCCAAAGATGGACTGGATACAAGTAACTTAGAGGTTCACTCATAAATTCAATCTTCACATAGGAATTACAGGGCAAACATAATAACATTGTATATATATATAAAAATAATACTTATCAATGTTAAATAAAGGAAATTTACACTTCTTAACCAATTCTAACTTTTCTTGTATCTCATAGTCATCTATCCGAGCTTGTCTATGTAAAGACCCGGAAATCCTGTGGAATGTTTATTAATACATGGGAATTTTCCAAGTCCATGAATTTTGACGGTGCATGATTCTGGGGCCCAGTGTGCCCGTAATAAATTTATGTTGTTTTGTATGGGTACGTTCAGTAAACATACATGTGAGATTTTATAACTATTGAACTCGTGCTCAAAATTGAAATCCCAGGGAACCTTTGAACCTGCAGTGCCAGTATTCTATTAAAGATACATTCACCTCATTGGCAGTTAGTCGAGAATAAAATCTAGTTTTTGGGTTTCCATAAAAATAATAATAAAATAATGTGAGATAAACTTTATTTTATTTGAGCCGCCATGTGGGTGACTAGTAGTTGAAACTGACCCTTAGAAGTTGGATGTGGGACCACCAGACCATAACCTCCCATGAGAGGTTATGTTGGTGGGGCCCACCCAAACATAACCTCCCACATGAGGTTACGACATGGGGACCACCAGAACATAACCTCCCGTGAGAGGTTACGTCGTGGGGACAACATGAGGGCTTAACCTTCTATTGATGGAAGAGTGTTAAACCTCTCAACTCTACCTCACTAATGAGGGAGAGACTCATGAACTTCTTTTAATTTAGTTGTTCCAATCTCCCCTAATTAATTTGTGCCAAATATTATAAATTAATTAGGGGGAGCCAATTAATTTAATTCTTCTTTTTGAAATTATGTGCCAACGAAATATTAGATAACATAATCTAATATTATTTCACTTGGCATTTGGGTGGAAGTTGGGAAATAGGAGAGCTTGGGAGGATTAGAATTCTCTTAATGACGAACTAAGAACACGTTCCCCCAACGAAGAACATCGACAATGACCCTTCTTCAACTTCTTCCCTATGAACCTACTGACGTGGAGTGTCATCCACAGCTGACACGTCTAGGGTTTGGAAGTGTGTGGCAGATGTGATGAATGACTATTCTCTTCATCAACTTTCTGTGACTCTGTCAACAAATGAAGAACGAAAAATAAAGGGATGGGGTTTTCATTGAGTAATATTCCTTTTCTATTTCTCATCTTCATTTGAAAGGAATCGATGAGAAGTATTGAAAATAATTGATGTTCATCGTACTCCTTTGATGAACCAATTGCTAACACCACTAAACGCCGAGGGTGAAGACCAAACTAACATGGCATGACTCCCTCCACCGATCTCTTTGTGATGTTTCTTCATCATGGCGATGAGGCGACGAAACGACGAAGGAGGTGACGAAAAAGGTCGCGCTACCAGCAACCTCCATGAACTGCGCCGCCCCCGTGACGCTCCAGGGCTTCGGGCCGAACTGAGGCCCTCCAACCGAGCCGCCTTGGTCGTGAAGTCTGCCGGAAAACCGGCTAAGCGACCCTATCCCACACCACTGCCGGCTTCCCCGACCAAACCCCGGGCCTCCCGCACATGCCGTCCTACCCCGCCGCCCACCTGGCCGCTCCCGAATCGGCCACCCAGTCGGCCGCCTGGCTGTACCCCGCCTGGCCCGCCCCACCTCGCCATGCCCCGCTAGGCAGCGTTCCTCCTGGCTGTGCCCCGCCTGGCCGCATTCCACCTGGTCACATCCCACCTGGCAGAGCCGCTAACCGGCTTCCATGTCGGCCTTCGTGTGCGCCACCCCGAACTGGAAACCTGTCGGCCTCCACGTGGGCCCCGCCCTCCTCCGGTGAACCATCTCCCTTGAGGCCTCTCAGAAGCGACGAAATCCCAGCCCCACTCATGGCATCCTGGCCAAACTGGCCCGGCCATGCCCTCTGGGCCGAGCCGCACCGGCCTGCGCCCTCACGACGCTCCGGGCTAAACTGCCCTCGCATCCCGTTGGGATGGTCCCAGCAGGCCGGGCCAAACCCAACAGGATTGCCCTCCCAATGTGCTAGGCCCGACCCAACAAGTTTGATCGGGTCGACCCAGACTAGGGCGGCCCAGACTCGGTCTGTCCTGGTCGGTCCTACCAGGTTGGATTGGACCCGGGCCCACTGCTGATCTTTTACTTCATTGGTCATATCTTTGGCATCAGACGACTGTTTGACGAACCGTCAGCGGTGCTGGTTTTCTAAGAGCACGATGGTCCCTTGAGTATACCACACTAGAGTTCAAGTTAATGTTAAGATACAGTTGGGTTGGATTGTACATGAATCCAACTGGGACCCTGGGACTAAAAACTTATAACTCACAGACTGAGTGTCCGTTTGACGCACCGTCTATTGCGTTGAGACCCCTATGATGAGGTGGATCATTAAGATACTTCTACATGGGACTTCGTGATAGTTAGAGTATCGACCTATAACTCGTGGATTGGACCCTTAGTAGTGAAGAGCGAGTGGAGTATGAAGACCTAGTAGCTGGCTGAGACATGACGACTGCTGACTGATTCGACTTGGGGTGATTCGACTAGCCCAATGGGGAGTGCCTGGATGTGGCGGAAGACCCATGAAGGAGGAGTTCCTGGTTGTAGTGGCAGACCCGTGGTACTCAAAAAGAGGAGTACCTCTGTTGGCTATTAGGGGGAGCATCTGGTTGTGGTAGCAGACCCATAAAGGGGGGCACCTTGGTGACACAACATACCCAGGGTACTCGACAGGAGGAGTACTTCAGTAGTCCATGGTTAGTGGGAAGCCCCTTGGTGCCACGACAGACACACAATACTCGACAGAGGAGGAGTTCTCCAGAAAAAGTGGTTTCGATATTGTAACACCCCAAGATTCCATGGTACGCTTCTCTTTGAATAATACAGTAGAGTGTGTTATACGCAACTTCGAGTTCAAACACACACCACAACCAATCAAACTAGCTGTTATGAACAGTAATACCCACTTTTTGAAATTTTATGCATTTTATCGTTAAAAATGGACTTAATTTTTGTATTTGGAATATAAAAATTAGCTAAGGGTGAATTTTTGGTACTTTTCTGATAACTTTCTTATTTTGATGAATAGTGAAAATTAATAAATTTTAATTAAAAACAACTTTTTTAATTGAAATAATTAATAGTGATAAATTATGAATTTGAGTGGTTTTAAATTATATTTAAAATATATTTTTACAAATTAATCCAATGTTTGTCATTGGACATAATTTCACATTTAAACCGGACGTAAACAAGTGTCAATCTTTTGAAAGTTATTGTTTCTTAAAAACACGCTATTTGTTTTGACAGCGGGAATTAATTTTAAATTAAAAAATGAAACTTATATGTTTTGAATTTGGTAAAATTGACTTCATTATTGAATTCTTAATATCAAAATTATCTTAGGATAAATTTTTGTTATTTTTATGAAAACTTTTAATTTTTGATGAATAGTGAAAAACCCTGAGTTATAGTTTAAAACCAAATTTTTATTTAAATAATTATTTACTTTATTTATATTATTTAATGTAAAAATAGATACATAATACCTATATAAGTTCAATTTAATTCATTGGAGTCGGTTTATAATAATTTTAGATACATAAAAAATTTATTGAACTTTTCACGGTCTTTTACCCACCTCCGAGGAGCGTTTGAAAATTTAGATAAAACTTAATTTTACCGCTTTTGTGAGCTTAATTTTGAAAATATGTTATACATGGTTAATATCAAGGAGTAAAATGTTGTTTAATGAGATGAAAATAATTTTTGGTGAATTGTAACTGTTTACTTTTATTTAACACAGTTAAAAGTAAATAGGGTAATTAAGGGTTAAAATGATATTAATATTACCCACAGAAATTTCCAAATTCTATTGGACAAGTTTATTTCGACCAAAAACAACCTTAGGAATAAAATATTATCATTTAGGTCCACTTGGATTAGATTAGTACATTCATTATTATTTAATTCAAAGAAGAGTTAAAAGAGTTAAAATCAATGTTTAATAACTAATACATTTTTAATATAGGGTTTTTCATAAGATAAATTCAATTATAAATATAAATTATAAAGATAAATATATTTCATACATCATTTAATTTTATTTATAAATTTTAGACAATATATAAATAAATTTATTTATGAAAAAATGATGATGCAGTAATTACCTTATTCATGAATGAATCAAATAAATGGTATTATAAATATTAACATAAATATAATTTCAATGTTTTTATGAAATCCACGAATTTTATAGGTGAATATGACATGTTAGGATTGATTCAATTCATAATTTTTTTAAGTAATCATGTTTTTATTATTTTAACAAAAAACAAATACCAAATAGTTTCAAAATTGACATAAAATAGTTTTTAAAATAAATATTATATTATTAATTGATATAATTGTTTTAAAAAACTAAGGATCCTCCAAAAGACTTATATAATAATATATATGACATTAATGAACCAATTGGGGTTCTATTGACAGTATATAATATGTTTATTATCCATATAGTTTAAGAATACAAGAAGACACGGTAAAAGTTAAATTATTTAACTTAGAGTTAAATCTAAATGATAAGGATAAAATGGTAACCTAAACATGTCTAAAACCTATTGGTTGAGTTGTTTTAGACCTATACCAACCTTATATTTTAAATAATAAACTTTTTAGCCATTATAAACTTAATATGAATTTATTATAAAATAATATTTTATGTTTTTCATAAGGTGCCCCTCACCCCTCTTATAAAAGGGCACTCCCACTTCTCTTTAAGTCACACCTTCAAAGCCATTTCTCTCAGAAAAACCCTGAAAAAATACCCTATAAAATATCCTCCCTTAATTATAGAGGCCTTATTTTGATCATAAATCCAACCTAAGGATCCCTTTTGATCAAATCGAAAGGAAGAACCCGAAGAAGAGGTAATGATTTCACCACCCTCTTTCGAGTTCCATTCTTCTTCCACTTCCTTTTTATTTGTTGTTTCCATTATAATATAATAACACCAGTATATTATATATACTGTAATGTTATTATAATTATGGTACAACCAAATTCATTATTCTATCTACCCTTTGAATGAAATTTCACCATAGATGCGTACATACAGCTTACCATCTCCACGTCGCGGTGTAATTGTTATTCAATAAATTATTATTTGGATGGGTATAATAATGATGTATATTTGATGTAAATAATAAATATAACATGATAATTGTTTTTTATATATTATATAACATCCAATTATATATTATATTAATATCAAAAGAATGATATTTTCGCTCGTGTGTACGTACAGATTACCGTTTCCACAACGCGATGAGATTCATTTCCAAGTTCACCATTCATCGATGATTATAAAAATATATATTACTAATAAGTATGTAATATATGACATAATAATTCTACTAGAGATATATATATTTATATATATAATTATTTATGTACTTACATATATCTTATTCACTTACTTTCGTTCAATATTATATGAAAACGGAAACAACGTTTATGCGTACGTATGACCAACCGTCTCCATAAATGGTGTTTTCCATTTCATATATACGTCTATTATAAATTATTTATATTCTAAATATATATGATAAATAAATCATGTTTTATATTCTGAAATTATTTATATCATGATCTATGTGATACAATCAAGAGTAACAAGTAAAAACATGTACGATAAAGAAAGCGATTATTTCCCAAAATATTAATATAACATGGAAATTATGATTAAATGGTTAGTATAAATTCATAAATGAATAATTTATGATATCATAAATATTAATATGGTTCTGGTTTAATTTAATAACATACTATATTCTTCATACAGGAGGCTAAACGTACGCTCGACTAAAGGAAAGTGCAAGGTAAGGGGTTTTCATCTCACTCCTTATTCCTGTGAGATTAATGCCATACTACCACTATTACCTTTTTTGTGGTGTATGTAATGCCCATAATTGTATCCTTTATGTAATACACTTTAATTTATGTGTATTTACATATTCATTGTGTGATACCTCATTCATGGGGTGTACGTTTCGTTAGTTACCAAATTGGTAAGGGTTAATTTCACAATATCCTTATTATCTGAGGTTGTTTTTACGTAAGTATACACTATGACATATTTATTATCCATGTCCATATTTTCTGAAAGAGTTTTCAAAGGGATTATTTTAAGGTAATTTTTAGTAAATCATCATTTCAAATGTTTTAAATATTTATTCTTCTAAATCTTTCTCATTAATGTCCATGTCTTCAAAAATACAATTAAGATTTATTTATATGGAATTGAATGTTTTTAAAATGATAATTCCTTTCAAAATATTCAAAGTTGTATGAGACACTATGATTCAAAAATGTCTTCAAATGACTTCTTTTCTAAATTGTGTGACTTTTAAATGTTTTCATAAAAGAGGTGTATTTCACTCAAAGAGTTTTACAAATCATTTTCATCCATGTCAAGATCATTTAATAGATTTTAAACTTGTTTTGAAGTTGATTTATCCAGAAACAAATATTCCATATTGTGTTGAAGGTTTTGTGATATGTTTGATTATGGATGTGTTATTCTTATACCATTCATAGTTTATGGGTAAATTATTGATATTTCGTATGCTATTTTTAATACGAATGTTTATGTTATATTTATCCTCTTATTAAGATGAATGTGTTGGACTAATATGTTTCAGGTTGGGGTTCGGTTACAGCAGACCCTTCGGGTTGGTCTTCGGTTATTAGAGGAACTCCGGGTTGGTGTCCGGTTTTTTGAGTCACTCCAGGTTGGTGTTCGGTTATTAGAGGCACTCCAAGATGGTGTCCGGTTATTAGAGGCACTCCGGGTTGGTGTCTCGTTATTAGAGGCACTCCGGGTTGGGCTCCGGTTACAGTTAGACCCTAGGTCTTGGCACGAGGCCTTGACAACGAAATTAAAGGTCATCATTATGAATTCCATAATTATGAAAGTGGTTAGTGATATTTCATGTGATTATTCAACTAGTAGAATGTCCACGTGAATAAGTAAATGGAATTATTTCATTTTATTTCTGCCATATTATGCTGAAGTTCCAGTTTAAAAGGATTTTGATTTAGTTATACATTGCCTTAAATGTTTATGCTTATTTATGAATGTTTATGATGTATTATTATCCTTACTAAGCATCTAAGCTCAACCCTTTCTGTGTTTTATTTTTCCCAGGATTCCAAGAAGTGTATTGTGATTGATATGCACGTTAAGACAAGGGAATAATGGCGTTCATAATGGATTATTTATGTTGTTTTGTATGTTATGAAGTGTAATGTAACATTCATGTGTGTAATCTATTTTCCTAGACAGCTAAACTGATCAGTCCTTCAGGACTTGATTCCTTGTAATCATTCCAATGTATTAAAATAATGCACCGACTCTGGGTAGCTATGGTCGGGGTATTAAAGTTAGTATCAGAGGAAGTTTATAAATATTATTGGAAACTAGATATAGTTAAACTCTGATTAGAGCACATTAAACAAAGATAGACTTTGAGGATTATTATAGAATTACTTCGTAGAATTTTGGTATTGCAGAGATTTTGTGAGTTTTCCGAGCAATACATTCTGTCTGGATACGAGCAGGTAGAGGCAGTTCTGGAACAGATGTACCTAGGGGTAAAACCCGAAAACATCTCTTTGGGCTAGACTCAAACGGGAACTGGTGTATTACAATGGGACTTTCGGAACTCTTGGTTATGACACTCCCGGGGGATATGCTTTAGATAATTCTCATTTTCATTACAACCCGCTATGAAGGGTTTATGAGTATATACATCCTCCAAGAAAACATTTTTGTGATTAAAGATTATATTCATTAACTATTCAATTTATGTTAGGTATTTTAAATGTTTGGAATTATGAATTGCAAATCATAAACTGAACTAGTGTATGCCATTGTTTAGAAATGGTGCCCAATAGAAGGAATGAGAAATACATCAATACACACGATCAAAAGAGTAAGAAGGATCATACCTTTCATGGTGCTAAGACATAATTTAGAAGGGAAATAGTCTCCCATGTATTATCATCATATGAAGAAATTCTATCATGTGTTGATAAGATAAGTAATGAATTCTCGGAGTCCTATGGCTTTGAAGGGAATCCAGAGAAGAAAATGATGGCAGAGAGAAGGACAGATAAAGGGAAGAAGGTAAATAAGGATTTTCCCATATGTTATAACTGTGGAAAGAATCACCTTGGAAAACTCTTGAAGGGAATGAGAGTATTTTATAAATGTGCAGAAAAAGGACACCAAGTACGTGACTACATGTGTAAGAAAAAGGTTTCAAATGTACAATGCTTAATCTGCAATGAGTTTGGACACTATGTGAACCAATGTCCCAGTCATCAAACTATGCAGCAAATGATGATATTGGATAATAATCAAGTTATGAAACTACCACAAATGAATAGGAATGACTAGTGTTCTTATGTTGTTATTTTGGAATTATTTCATTTTAGTGTTGTATCAATGATGTTCTAGAAATAATTAAGGATTGTACTGTAGTACTATTTCATTGAGGATTTGATATTTTATGGTACTAAGAAAAGTGACTCTACAACGAGTTAAAATTTTTGAAAATTACATGGTTGAAGGATAGATAAACCTTAATATGGTCCTAATATTGAGGTATTAGTTTTGGAATAAGATATGGTTGATTTGGGTAAATTATATTGGATATTCTTGAATACCTTGAAACTGATTAATGATTTTTCATCGTTGGAGTTTAAAATTTTTTTGGATATAAGGAATATATCTAATATTATATAATGAATAAGGGAGAATTAATGTAATCAATAATGTATTATGGTAATTAAGGGTGTTACCATATTTTAAAATAATACATGGTGAAGGTGTTCACATGTTATTACATGGAAAAAAGGATATTCATTGTGTTTAACATCCTTATAAATTTTGGAGTTACTGTGGATGTGTTATTCTTATACCATTCATGGTTTATGGGTAAATTATTAACATTTCATATGCTAGTTTTAATACGAATGTTTAGGTTATATTTCATCCTATTCTTAAGATGAATGTGCTGGAATAGTATGTTGTGGGTTGGTGTCCGGTTATTAAAGGCACTCTTGGTTGGTGTCTAGTTATTAGAGGCACTCCGGGTTGGTTTTCGTTTATTAGAGGCACTCTGGGTTGGTGTCCAGTTATTAGAGTCACTCCGGGATGGGTTGTGGTTACAATTATCCCCTAGGACTTGGCACGAGGCCTTGAAAAAGAAATTAATGTTCATCATTATGCATTCCATCATTATGAATGTTGTTAGTGATATTGCATGTGATTATTCTACTATTAGAATGTCCATGTGAATAAGTAAATGTCATTATTTCATTTTATTTCTGCCATATTATGTTGAAGTTCATGTTTAAAAGGATTTTGTTTTAGTTATACATTGCCTTAAATGTTTATGCTTATTTATGAAAGTTTCGGCTGTATTATTATCCTTACTGAGCATCTGAGCTCACCCCTTTCTATGTTTTATTTTTACCAGGATTCCAAGAAGTGTATTGTGCTTAATATGCAGGGTTAAGACAAAGGAATAATTGCGTTCATAAAGGATTATTTATTTTGTTTTGTATGTAATTAAGTGTAATGTAACATTCATTATGTAATCTATTTTCCAAGACTGCTAAACTGATTGGTCCTTCAGGACTTGATTCCTTGTAATCATGCCAATGTATTAAGATAATGTACCGACTCTGGGTAACTGGGGTCGGGGTGTTACGGATATTCTGAATAAAAATCATGGATGATCTGATTTAGTAACTTTTGTGTTTACCTCATGATTGAGATGGATTACTTGGTAACTTAGGTATATGTATGGGCATATATTTAAGTGAGGTTATCTGTTGATTTCAAACATTTTGGTTTATCCTTGTTGGATTTTGTGAGGCCTTGAGGGCCTCGGGGTCCCTACTGAGTATCGTTATGCTCACCCCTTCATGGGCTATGCCTTCACCTCGTTGTGTTGGTTTCAGATGACAGAAAATGATGATTGAGGATCAGTGTAGTAGGACAAGACATTACCCAGAGGTGGGCCATGTGACAAGTCGGTACACGGAGGAGACTGACAGACTTGGAGTGCAATGAAAGCTATCTATACTTACCTTTCAGGTAGGAATCCCAAGAGGATGACCCAATAGCCGCTTTACCTTTTCATTAGTTGTATTTGTTTTTTAGTTGTACTTGTACTTTCCAGTTGGGCTTGTATTTCTGGGCCTTTTTACTTTTCAGCACTACTTTGTATATATTTTTGCTTAGTGTTTTACTTCCAACTCGTACTCTATCATGTAATTTTACACACTATAAATGAAATTCCTTCCTAGTTTTATGTATTTACACCTTTGGTGATAGTCTCCACCCCTAGACTTTAGAAGTTGGGCTTGGGGTTGTCACGACATGGGCCCCAGGGGACGAGTCGTGACAAATTGGTATCACAGGAGTTGGTTCTACCGCATAACTTTGGACTATGATATTTATTTTATGTGAAGTAATAGTGTTAAGGGAACAGAGTGTGGTTTTCAGTTCAGGGAGTCCAGTGTTGGTGCGGCGGCTGACATATCCATACACCGGGACCCTGACTATCTATTTCTGACTCTGTTCATGAAAAAAATGATTGCATGTGTGTTTTCAAAAGTTTTTCGTCATGTCAGATCAACCAGGTCAGCTCACCATGTATAATCTTTTGAACGTGTCACATCTGTTTCTTTTAGGATGCCTCCCCGCAGAATACCAGTGAGAGTCCCAAGAGTTGTAAGCACAGATAGCTCACAGAGTGACGAGGCCTCGGTGCAGTGCTCTTTTCCAGCGGAGGAACCAGCGGTACCACTCCATGTTGGTCCACCAATGCCACTAGCTCCAGCAGCAGATGATGCACACTTCATGAGAACATTGCACTAGTTCTAGCGCCAATGGACACCTAGGTTCAGGGGAGAGATGAACCCACAAGCAGTTGTGGATTGGTAGGAGGCTGTGGTGAGAGTCTTCTGACTGGTAGGGACACTACCAGACTTTATGGTGATTCTTACTGCCACCCTTTTACAGGCAGCCGTAGGTAGATGGTGGAGCATGATGCTTCAGGTTCAAAACGAGATGAAACAACTCTAGATAGACATCAAGACCCTATATTGAGCAGAGTTTGTCCCAGACACTTTTCGTGCTGTATGTATACTGGAGCTACTTCACTTGTAGTAGGGCAGCATGACTGTAGCTCAGTACTCAGCGAGGTTCACAGACCTCTCGCGCAACTCCATTGATATGGTACAAAACCCATTCTTCAGGGCCCAGACCATCAAGCAGGTACTCAGGTGAGAGATCAGGGATTCAATGATCTCTCTCAGTATCCCAACACTTGAAGGGGTGTTAGAGCGAGACATATTAGTGGAGAGATTTCTTACTGAGCACTCTCCAGCAGCAAGACCCACCACTTGTTGACATGAGGTGGATTATTTTTCATCTAGCGGTAGACAGATGTTTTAGAGGACCAAGAACACCAGACCTATAGGTGGATGACTACATTACTCAGGATCGATTGTGCGGGGCACCCGGAGTGGAGATAGAGCCAGACATACCAGGACCGGGTAGTGTTACAAATGCAGCGGGTAGGGTCACATGGCTCATGACTGTCAGATCCTCCATTCGGATGATCGATAGATGGTAAAAGGACCCACATGTAGAGACAGAGATTTGATCGAGGTGGTCCACAGGTAGCAGGTGGACATGGCAGAGGAGCTGGTCGTGCAGCTGGCAGTGGGCGACATTTCGAGGTGTTACCTCCACCACCACTAGGAGATCCACCCTGACCATAGGGAGCAGGTGGAAATCAGAGAGGTTAGCTACAGGAAGATGATGTTTATAATCACGGCTCTCCAGAGATGATTCGAGGTACGATCAGTATCTACTCCACCTTAGTTTCAGTTCATATAGACATAGGTTCCAGTCACTCTTTCATTGCCACTACCCTCTTTCAGAGCTCAGAGATTCTGACAGAGCTGTTGGATCGATACTTATGGTTAAAGACTTCTACGGGAGTGGACTCGATGATTATGCACTGGTTCCAGAAGTGTGAGCTTACTCTAGGTGGCGAGAGAATCGAATGAGATATCCTAGAGGTGACTTTGAGTCCATACAACATCATCTTGGGTATGGATTGGTTATCTACAATCCGTGGTCAAATTGACTGTATTAGGTGCACAGTGCAGTGTGTCCACATGGATGGTACTAGGTTCACCTTCACTGGTGATAAGGGAGCCTTTGCAGCACATGACAGACTTACTCGGAGAAGGTTGTAGTCGATCACTCATTAGTAGGACTTCCTTACCTTTAGAGCAGTTGATGTGCAGAGTCAGAGCTGTCCTATAGTGGTGGACTAGTACACGTATTTTTTCCCTGATGATATTCCAGTAATACCTCCTCACAAAGAGGTGGAATTCTACATTGACATGTACCCCGAGACAACACCGATATCTACACCAGCGTAACAGATGGCTCCCACCGAGCTTCGTGATCTGCGGGTACAACTAGAGGACTTACAGGGGAAGGGATTCATCTAGCCTAGTGTTTCTCGCTGGGAAGCCCCGATTCTGTTCTCCAAGAAGGTGGTTGGAATCTTGAGGCTTTGTGTCAACTACCGTCGCCTGAACCAGGTCATCGTGAAGAACAGGTACCCACTCTCGAGGATTGACGACCTCTTTGATCAGGTGGAGGGTGCACGATGGTTCTTGAAGATAGACCTCAGACATGACTATCACCAGCTCAGAGTTCAAGATGTGGACGTGCAGAAGACAACTTTCAGGTGTCGGTATGGCCATTATGAGTTCTTTGTTATTCCTTTCGGTATAACCAATATTCCCGCAGTGTTCATGGGACTCATGAACATGATCATCTAGCCATAAATCGATTGGTTTGTTGTAGTCTTCATCGACGACATTCTGATCTACTCGACTAATGAGGAGGAACATGCCCACCATTTGCGGGTAGTACTAGACACACTCCAAGAGCACTGGCTTTATGGTAAGCTCTCGATGTGCCAGTTCTGGATTCGAGAGGATCACTTTCTGGGTCATGTCATCTCAGAGGCTAGAGTTGTAGTGGATCTAGTGACGATTGAGGTGGTACATTTTTGGGAGCCACCCAAGAGTGTGACAGAGGTACGATGTTTCTTGGGTTTGGCTGGTTACTATTAGAGGTTCATCCTAGATTTCTCTAGAGTTGCAAAACCACAATCAGCCTTGACAAAGAAGGGGAAACCATTCGTGTGGTTTGAGATATGTGAAGAGAGATTTTGAGAGCTGAGGCAGAGGCTGACTAGTGCCCCCATCTTGAGGCTTCTAGAGGTCGGTGTAGGGTATGTAGTTTATTGTGACGCATCAGGGACCAGACCTGGGTGTGTCCGGATGCAGAAGTAATAAATGATCAGATATGGTTCTCTGTAGCTGAGATAGTATGAGAAGAACTATTATACCCATGGCCAAGAGATAGCATCATTGGTGTTCGCCTTGAATTTGTGGAGACACTATCTGATGGTAAAGCATTTTATCTTGTACTCTGATCACAAGAGTCTCAGGTATATCTTCTCTTAGAAAAACCTGAACCTGAGACAACGACATTGGATTGAGTTCCTCTAGGACTATGACTTCGAGATAGTCTATAATCCTGGGAAGGGGAATGTTGTTTCATATGCACTCAGCAGAAGAACTTGTATACAGCTGCAAGGCGAAGCAACGAAGCAGCTGGCCGCTTTGTAGATATACTTTGTGGATAGATATGGAAAATCCTTTCTACAGTCTCTTACAGTCACTTCCCCACTTCTTCAGCGAGTTAGGGAGGCACAACATCGGGACACTGACTGTGAGACACGATGTGATCAGATATCCACAGGAAATGCACCTGATGGATTTTCTGAAGGTGGGGAGTATTTCATCCTCTTCAAAGGAAATAAAATGGTACCAATGTCTCTTCAGGAGGAAGTGTTGAGGGAGTTTCACACATCCCCACTAGTTGTATGTCTATGAGTGATGACGATGTACCAAGACCTTAGACGACATCACTGGTGGATGGGAATGAAGAAGGCAGTCGTAGAGTTTGTCTCTCGGTGCCTCACTTTTCAAAAAGTGAAGGTAGAGCATCTGGTACCAGTATCCATGGTACAACCTTTAGAGCTCCCAAAGTGAAAGTGGGATGGAATATCCACGTACTTCGTTATGGGTCTTCCACGTTTATCCATGGGTCATAACTCGATTTTGGTGATCGTTGAATGACTCACCAAGCAGGCCCACATCCTACCAATCAATGATTATGGTTCAGTAGAGAGATTGGGACGCTTATCTGTGTAGGAGATTATGGGGCTACACAGATTACCTTCTTCTATTGTCTCTATCGCGACACATGTTTTACTACCCAGCTATGGAAGGGGTTGCAGGAGGCTTTCAGGACGCAGCTTTGTCTGAGCACCACCTTCCACCCTTAGACAGATGGTCAGACTGAGCGTAACATTCATACCTTTGAGGACATGTTGCGTCCTTGTGTCCTTAACTTCAGTCGCAGCTTGGAGGACCACTTACCTTTGGTGGAGTCTTCCTAGAACAACAGCTATCACTCCACCATCGGGATGAAACCTTTCGAGGCGTTATATGGGCGACCTTGCAGATCACCCTTGTGAGGGAATAACCCTAGGGACTCAGCACTTGTGGGATCAAATATTGTACGAGCTACAATGGAGAAGGTTCAGATCATCCAGGAGTTGATGATGACTACACAGATTATGTAGATGTCGTATGCTGACAAGAGACGGGGACCTCTAGATTTTGAGGCTGGTGACCATGTCTTTCTACGAGTTTCACCTCGATGAGGTCTATGGAGATTTGGATGAGGTGGTAAGTTATCTTCGAGATTCATCGGGCCTTTCCAAGTCCTCTCCAGAGCTGGCAAGGTGGATTACTACTTTTCTCTTCCACCTCATTTGTACTGGGTGCACGACATCTTCCATGTATCTCAGCTGAGGAGATACATGCATGACCCTTCTCACATCATTGACCACAAAGTGTTGGACATCATCGATGGGGCGAATTTTACGAAGGCTACAGTGGAGATTGAGGATCAACCGGAGTGTGTCCTATGTGGATGGTCGATACCTCTGGTACGCATTTGTTTCTAGCACGGGAACCTCCAAGAGAGTACATCGGAGCGGGAGGCTCTGGTGCGTGCTTAGTATCCCCACTTATTCACTTTGTTCGAGTTGTATCTTATGGGGACGTAAATCCATGAGGTGTGGAGAATGTAAAGACCCAGAAATCCAGTGGAATTTTTTTAATATATGGGAATTTTTTGTGTCCATGAATTTTAACAGCTCATGATTCTGAGTCCTGGTGTGCCCGAAATCAATTTCTGATGTTTTGTACGAGTACACTCAGTAAACGTACGAGCGAGATTTTATAACATTCGAACCAGTGCTCAAAATTGAAATTAGATGGCACTGTTAAACTCGCAGTGCTAGTATTCACTTAATTAGACATTTACCTCGATGGAAGTTGGTCGAGAATAAAAGTTAGTTTTTGGGTTTTCATAAAAATAATAATAAAATAAAGTGAGCTAAACATTATTTTATTTGAGCCACCATGTTGGTGATTGATAGTTGAAACCTCCTATTGGAAGTTGGAGGTAGGACCACCAGCCCATAACCTTCCATGAGGGGTTATGGTGGTGGGTCCCACCCGAACATAACCTCCCACGAGAGGTTATGACGTGGGGACCACCCAAATGTAACCTATCACAAGAGGTTACATCGTAGGGACCTCACGAGGGCTTAACCCCCTATTGATGGAAGATAGTTAAACCTCTCAACTCTTCCTCATTAATGAGGGAGAGCCTCATTACCTTCCTTTAATTCAATTGTGCCAATATCCCATAATTACTTCATTCCATCTCTCGTGAATTAATTATGGGGAACCAATTAATTTAATTATTATAATATAATTTTTGTGCCAATGAAATATTAGATAACTCATTCTAATATTATTTCACTTGGAATTTGGGTGGATGTTGGGAAAGAGGAGAGCTTGGGAGGATTATAATTCTACCAATGAAGAATGAAGAAAACGTTCTTCCAACAAAAAGCACCGGCAAAGATCCTTCTTTAACTTATTCTGTGGACACCTACCGATGTGGAGCATCTTCCATAGCCGACACAACTCGGGTTTAGAAGCGTGCGACAGACATGAAGAACGAAGATTCTCTTTGTCTACTTTCTATAACTCCATCAAAAACGACGAATGGAAAATAGTGGTAGGGAGTTTACTTTGAGTAATATTAATTTTCTTTTTATCAACTTCATTTGAAAGGAATCTATGTGATGTATTGAAAATAATTTATGTTCATCGTACTCCATTGATAAACCAATTGCTAGCACCCCAAAATGTGGAGGCTGTGGGCCAAACTAAGATGTCCCAACTCCCTCTGCCGATCTCTATGTGATGTTTCCTCAGCATGGTGATGAGGTGACAAAACAACGAAGGCGGCGATGAAAAAGGCCGTTCTACCCACGGCCCCCATGAATCGCGCCACCCCCACGATGCTCCGTTACTCCAGGCCGAACCACGGTTCTCCAGACGAGCCACCCTGGAAATGCCGTCTACCGGCGAACCAGATGAGCTAACCCGGCCCGCACCGCCGACAGCTTCCCCGGCCGAACCCCAGACCTCCCGTCCCCCTCGTCCTACCCGATCACCCACCTGGCCATGCCTAAACTGGTTTCCTGCCTTGATGTACTCTGCATGGCCACGCCCCTCATGGCCTTTCCGCACACCACCTGGTCGGGCCCCTCCTGTCCACACCCCACAGGGTAGCACCCCACCATCCCTAGCGGCTCCCCACTGCCCTACCAGCCTCCGCGCGCGCCACCCTGAACCGGTCGGATACCAGACTCCATGCGTGCCCCACACACCTATGGAAAACTGGCTCCCTTATAGCTTCCAGGCCGAGCAGGCGTCCTGGCCCCCCTCTTGGTGCCCTGGCCGAACTGGCCCGACCACGCCCTCCGTGCCTAACCGCACCAGGCCACGCCCTCGCAACTCTCCGTGGAGAACCGACCTCGTGCCCAGGAAGAACAGCCCTTGGGGCTAGTTGGGCTAGGCCTAGGGGGCCAGGCCAGAACCAATAGGTCCGACCAGGTCGGACCAGACCCAGGACCACTACTGACCCTTTACATCTTTGGCCATATCTTTGGCACCAGACGACGGTTTGACGAACCATTAGTGGCACTGGTTTCCAAGGAGCACGATGGTCCCTTCAGTATACCCCAATGGAGTTTGGGGTAATGTTAAGATACATTCAGGTTGGATCATATAAGAATCCAATCGGGCCCTTGGGGCTAACAATATTATAACTCACAGACCGGGCGTCTGTTTGACAAGACGTCTGTGCGTTGAGACCCCTATGAAGAGGCGGACCTTTGAGATACATCTATGTGGGACTTAGTGACAGTTGGAGTATTGACCTGTAGCTCATCGATTGGACCCTCACGGAGATGAGAAGGCAGAGTATGGAGACCTAGTAGCTGGATGAGACCTGACGACTGCTGACCGATTTGACTCATATTGTTTCGACTAGCCCAGTGGGGAGCATCTGGTTGTGGCGGCAGACCCACGGTGGAGGAGCACCTCGTTGTGGCGGCAGACATGCAGTACTCAATAGGAGGTGTACCTCTATAGGATATTAGGGGGAGCTACTGGTTGTGGCGGAAGACCCACAGAGGGGAGCTCCTTGGTGGCACAACAGAAAAACATTACTCGACATGAATAGACCTCATCAGTCCAAGGTTAGTGAGAAGTTCCTTGGTGTCGCAGTAGGCCCATTGTACTTGATAGAGGAGGAGTTCTCCAACAACTGTGGTTTTGATATTATGAATTAAAATCCTGGTTGAGCTGAGTTAGTATCTTTTGTTTTTACCTCATGATTGAGATTGATTACTTGGTAACTTAGGTATGTTTATCGGCATATACCTAAGTGAGTTTATCTGTTGATTTCATTCATTGTGGTTTATCTGTGTTGGATTTTGGGTGACCTTGAGGGTCTCGCAGTCCCTACTGAGTGTCTTTATACATATCCCAGCATGAGCTATGCCCACACCTCATTGTGTATTTTTTAGATGACGAACAATGCTGACTGACGATCAGAGTAGCAGGACAGGACGGTACCCGGAGGTGGACCATATGACATGTCAGTACACGGAGGAGACTAATAGACATGGAGTGTAGAGGGGGCTATCTGTACCTACCCTTCAGGTAGGAATCCTCGTAGGATGACCTAGTATCTGCTTTACATTTTCTTCAGTTGTACATGTTTTTTAGTTGTACTAGTACTTTTCTGTTGGGCTTGTATTTCCAACCCATTTTACTTTTCAACACTCATTTGTATACAGTTTTTCTTAGTGTTTTACTTCTAGATCGTACTCTTTTGTGTGTGTTTACACTTTATAAAGGAAATGCACTCCCAGTTTTAGGGATTTATGCCTTTGGTGCTAGTTTCCAACCCCTGGCCTTTGGAAGATGGGCTTGGGGTTGTCACGACACCGGCCCTAGAGGATGTGTTGTGACAGTCTAATTCTTTCAGATAGATATGATTTTAGTGAAACATGATTCATAATAGATGATGTTCATACATCCCTGAATTATAAGAAAAAATTCATCAAAACATTAACAAACGTTTCATGTTATAAAGATAACTTGGTCAATGAAACACAATTTTTTCTACTCAAAGAATCAACTACATTGGTTTCTTTTCAAGGATGATATTGAATATTTCACTCATAATCAATTATCAATTACCACCATCTCCTATATCTCATGATACACTCATTATGAGTGAATATAGATTTTAATAAAATATAGTTAATATAAATTTCATACTTTCCCCCATATAAAGGATGCATCCATGTTTTTAAATAAAATAGAACTACATCTCTTTCACATTCATAGGTTGTTTAATTTGATTCAATATATTTTAGTTGAAGTGAAACATAAGAAATTACCTGATCATTCTACATCATGACACAACTATGACCATAAAAAAAGTACTATTTTATAATAAATATTCCCCATTTTGAGAGGGAATGGATAACATTAGTGTACTCAAATATATTCCTTTTAGTTCTTAAAAATTTTCATCACATTATTTTCATTATATTAATATAAGTACATTTTGTGTTAAATTATTAAGTGATATAGTTAACTCGTAAAATATTTCAAGATACAATAAGAAATATTTGGCTAACCCAAGAAAATTATGAATCTCAAAAACATTTATTGGTCATGGAAACTCATCAGCCACATTAGTTTTATATGTATAAACTAATAATGCACACTTATTTATGATGTTCCCATGTAATGTATTTTTTTGTAACCAATAATCAAATTTTTAACAATTTCTATATAACTTATTTTATTTTATAGTTCAACGAATAATCTTTGTATGTGTTTTTGGATTTTTTATAACTTTTTGACTAAATTAGGGTATCATAAATAAAAAAACAAATAGTTATCTATATATTCAAATACGACTCTATTAACAAGACATGTAAATACATATGGTGTATTCGTTATCCTAAAAGGAATAAAAAACTAATATAGACCCTAAGTCGACTGAAATTTTATTTCTAGAATTTGATCCTCCTTCACTCTCACCTGATTGCAACAAGACCTAAATATAATAAGTGAAAAATATGGATCTCTTTAGATCTAGTAAACCAAATCATCAATATGTTGAAAAATATAGTTTTTTAACAGTTATGTTGTTCAAATATCTATAATAAATTAAATTCATAATGGAACCATATTTATTTTTTTATAAAAAAATGAGACCACCCATTTTTAATATTGTTAAATGAATGAATCATTTTTCTTGAAACTCTTAAAACTATATTTTCAATTATAGGTGTTCTACTTGAGCAATTAAATACTGGTGTTTCTGAATTTTAATAACATCAGTAACTAAGTCAATAGTAAATGAAAATTCCTTATCCAGTAAATCATCTGAAAACACTTGTTAAAAAATAGAGGTATTTTTTACTACTAACACAAAATTAATCTAAACAATTACTTTATTTTAAATAATATGTGAATGAAAAAAATTCATTTATATATTTTAATACATTTTCACCTTCTTAATATGCTATCAATGGTTTGGGTTTATTCTTGTATAAAATCATTATATCATTCTAAAAAAACAAATTAGCTTTACTTTCTATATTATCATAGTAAACTAAGATGGAATCCATACCCATAAAAACAAAAAAATCCATAATAGAAATGAAAATATGATTTTCGGGTTAATTATTTCCACAAATAGTGATAATTGAATTCATATAATTTCTTTTTTCCTTAATAGTTCTTACCACGAGTTTTTACCATATGGTTTGGATTTATTTATTGAGGTGTAATTTTTAAATTAGTAATAAAATTCTCCAAAATGAAAGAATGTGTTGACCTTTAATCAAACCAAAAATTAGAATAATGTAAATAAATATTTATTACACGAGATACCAATTGGATGGAAATGTCAAAATATAGTAATGTTTAAGAAACATATTTCACAAAAAATTTATACTTATACACCGGATACTAAAAATCATTCGTGTTTATATTAGAATACATTTTTGAATAACAACCCAACTGAATAAATTTAAATCATTTTCCCACATATTCATTAGAATTGGTATTACCACTACTGTGATCATTTTTGTGGAAATATAAACAATATTACAACATCATAAAAAATAATATATATTAGAATAAATTCACAAATGTTATTTATACCACAATTATCACAAGATAAACATAAAATTATAAATAATAGATTATTTTGATCCATAATCCCTTTCTCCTGCCACCTGAACCACTTTTTTGCAGGTTATCCAAGCATATTTGATTATTAGAAAACTCAATTTTCTCCATCTCTACACATAAAAAAATATTCCTTTAACTTCTAAATTTTATGGAAGATAGTGCATTTCAATATTTTTTCATCAATATAGATTAAAACTGATTAATATTTCCGACATTAAGAAAAATAAAATTTGGGTCGTAAATTTTGAATTGGGGGAATTTTTCATCACACATGTCAACTTAATATTCATCAATTTCTTTCAATTCCAATAATTTCATTTCTATCCTATGTAGAATAACCTTAGGAACACATTTCACAAGGAAAGTATTGTTAAATTAATCCCATTTCAAGGCCTCAATTTCCTCTATTTAGATGATATTTTTTATTTTTAAAAACAAATAATTTTTATCAATTTCAAAATCATAAATAGAAAGACTTACCTATGGTTGATCTAAACATCCCAAGTCATAGAATATATTTCTATGGGATTTTATGGATTTTTTAGCCTAAACTAGGTCATAATATCCACAAAATTTATGAGGGTGTTTCCTCATAAAATCTTCCAATATCAAAATGTTCCTTTTGTGGTATATCTGGATAATAACAACACTATTTTTATCCAATTTCAAATTATCCAACATAATAATAAACTACTATGTTCCAATTACCACCATTCTAGGTTATTAACTTGGAAGGATATCATCCCATTGGTGATTTCCTACTCAGACTTGCATTCTTTCTAAATGAATATCGATTTTGAATTGAAATAGTTTAGATAATGCAATATGGTAGTCATCAAATTCTATATCTTTTCAATATAATCATTATATAATATATTTCATGTTAACTCTATTAAAATATTCGTATTGTTAAAATTTAGTTAAACCTTTATCTATTTCCATCTATAAAGAAAACATTAAACAATACATATTCTAGTGAATTTGTAATATTCCATGATGTTGTGAATTTTTTTCAAATAATTTAAATATTTTTTGATATATTATTTTACATTAATCATGATGTTTGGATTTCATTACACAAAAAATGAGTTTATCTTGTGTTACATGAATAATAGTGTTTAAAAACATGAGATACTATTAAAATGTTATTTTGTATTAATATAGATATCACATTGGCATTGAGATGGATAATGTGAATAAGTTTAAATAAATAATGAAAATATATGGTTTAAATATATTTAAATATATATATATATAATTAAGTCATTCTTAGTTAATTTTAAATGAAAATAGAAAAAATTTAAAAATAATTAAAATCATTTTTTGAAAAACTATATTATGAACACAAACACATTTTATCAAAATAAATTAAATAAATAATTTTTAGGGAATTATTTTATTGATAATTTTATATTATATATTCAATAATACATTTTATATTTCAACATAGGATTTTTCTAGTAATAGGATACGACTAAATCCAATTTTATGCATAAAACTATATTTTTATAAAAATCATTTTCATTTTATATTGCGCACAAATTTTGTTTAAAATTAATTTTTCCAAATTTTATTAATTTTTTCAAAAAATGAAATTAATTTTTTAAATAATATTTTCAAAATTATCTTTGGATGAATTTTTGTGATTTTTTATGATGTTAAATTTCCCGATAAATAAAGAATACAACTGGGTTTTATTAATATGATTCATTTAATTTAAAGAATTTATGAACATAATATTTTTGTCATATATTATTAAAAGTAAAAATAAAAAAATTAAAAATTTAATAATCCAATTTAATCAATTGGAACCAATTTCATATTGAATTGGGACATTAATTTTGTATCCAATTTTATAAATTTTCTCTCTAAAACCCCTCATTCTTATCTAATTTACTAGTTTAGTTTAAAATTAAATTATCCGATTTATTTGAGATTAAAATGTTAAAATGGATTATTTTTTTTCAATAAATATAATTAATATTATATTATAATGTAAAAATTATTTTTTACCATAATGAATTCAATAAAAAGTAGAAATTAATAACCATTGTAAGTGTTAAATTCAGCTTACCAGGGGTTAAACTAAAATGATAAGGGGTAAAATGAATTAGAAACCAATCCAAAACTGGTTTAAGATACCTATTTATTACTTATCACCAATAAAGATTTATATATACCCATTTTGAGACTTTTTCCATTTAAAAAAATTGGTACACATCATTCTTTTCAAGAAATACAAGTACCCCACCCACATCACTTACAAAAGGAAACCATGTCTCCTTTACTTTTCATATATAAAAAACAAAATTATCACATAATACCTAATAATATACATTACAAACGACAATAATTTCATAATATAATTATATTTTTTTGTTTAAAATAACTATCAATGGATGAATTTAGTTGAAACCCCAAGGAGGGTACTGGATGAATATATAATGTTCCTTAATGAGTATTTTTATTTTATTTCATCCACCTAATTCTTTAAATATTTGAAAATATTATAATATTAAAACCATAGTATATTAATTATACTTATATGTTATTATATAATATGAATTATAAAAACAACTTCTGTTCTATCAAAGGGGAAACAATAACATTTCTCGTGTGTACGACAAACTACTAGGTCGTGAACTGATACAATGCATTTTACTTAATTGATTCTCACAGTTTGGTATGATAATGGATATAATTTAGATATTCTAGATTTTTAATATAAATACATCTTTTAATCATGACATAAAATAAATATTCTTACTTTACATTCTCTGAGGGATACAATAACGTCAACCGTGTGTATGGCGAACTATCACCTCACAAAGTGATATGATTTGTTTGTCAGCAACAATTTGTAAGGAAGTTATCTTGGGTAAATATAATGAATTTATGTGAAAGTAAGGAAATAAAAATTATTTATTAAATAAAATATATTATTTACCTCTATTTTTCTTCATCCATCGAGAAAATGGAAATAACAATCATGCGTACGTATGACCCACCGTATCCATGAATGATGTTTTTCATTTTATACCTATAACAACCATTGATTACAATAAATACATATAAAAGGAATATATATTATATTTATATCATGGTTAACATTCTGTGGATGATGTAACCATAATTTTAGTAATATTACAAAAATATCAAATCAAAACCTACATGAATAGTGTACTTGTTACCAGAAACAAGACATTTACCTGTAATTATAAATAAATTGGTAATAAGAAGTCTTAACTATATAATATATGGTATGTATGGTTATATAATATATTTATAATATTCTTTTTTTATTATATATGTGTTTAAAACATGTATGAAGGTAGTCGATACTTAAGGTAATGGATTTTTGCTTAAATTTTCCTTTTATATGACATAAGATATGTTATGAACCTATATTATTCTATGATGTGTATATACTTCCCCTTTGAAATAATGTTTTATAAATAGACTTATTTTAATTATATTAAAAATTATTTTTTAATTTATTATTTAATAGTTTCTATTATTCAAATGATATCAATGTGGTAAACACATGATTTATAATCTTATTTTTTATTGAAATTTTTATGTATATGATTTTGATGATGAAATTTTACTATCCATATCTCAAAAAAATCATCAGTTTTTTCCTATAGGTTTATCTTGAGAATAAAATTACCCCTTAATTTTCCTCCCTTTATGCACTCAATAGTTTAAACTAATGTTTTTAAGAATTTTTTTTATTTTTCTCCTCAGTCAAAAATGATTTTTCTTCCAAATCCATGTTTTAAAACAAAATTGAATATTTTTTACAAATATAATAGTATTGACTAATCAAATATATATTCTTTTTTTAATTTTAACACAATTTTTTAAAATGAATCAACCTATCATTTTCTAAATGAGTTGATTTCTAATTTTAAAGAAAAGTTTGAATGAATATTGGTTTTAAAGTATACGACATGAACTAAATTCTCCCCCATCACCACCACTCAATTTTTTTATGGATTACCTTATATATTTCAATGTTCATTCTGAAGGAAAATTATTTCCAAATTTATTATGTTTTTTTTGAAATTAGTAAAATGGAAAGGACATTTATTCTAAAAAAAATAAATTATTTTTAAAGATTACATTATATATTTCCATAATTATTTTTTAAAAATAATTTTGAAAACATTTTATGTTTTAAAAATGGGGTTTTAAATTGGGGAATGATATTTTCTCAATTAATTTACACAGTCATACTTCTAAATATATTTACATCTAAGATGTTATCCTTTGATATTACTTATGATTTACCATGGATTGGATTGAATGATACACTCATTATTCATTCTATAGAGATTAATTTTAATATCGATGAAGTTTTTATGAATTTAAATTATTTTTCATGGGTTATCAAATGGTGAATTAATTAATTTTATGTGAAACCGATTTTATTTACATAGGTTATGATGTGATGGTGTGATGAATGGTTTATGATATTGAGGGAAAAACTAGAATTGTTTCCATTATGAGATTTGTGGGGCCAATATCAACCTAAAATGAATTGGGTAAACCTTATATCTAATGAGATAATAATGGGAAATAATTGGATATGCATCATATTCTATGGGAAGTAGATGTGTCTAGATCTTGTATGGGAAACCGACGTGTCCCATTACACTGTAGAAAACATGTCCGTCCAGATCCATAATAGGAAATATGTTATATATCTCGATCCACTATGCTGATGTACTTGGTAATTAACATTAAAATAAGAAATGGATTTATATATTTATGATGGTGCTCAATTTTTATGACATTATTATGTTGTTAATGATTTATTTATGTTGATTTATCACTCTTATGCCCCATGTTTTCAAAAATCCTAATGTTTTTCATTTACTCATGTTTATGATTTATTAACGGTTGATTATAAACATTTTAAGTTTTGTTTATGATGAAGTTTAATTATTTTAATACTATTAATTCATATGATCAAATATTTAAATCTCATATGTATTCCTTTTCTAAGAATTAGAGTGTTTACATTCTTATGTTTACTTCCACAGGTTAGGAAGAGTGGTTTTGGTAGTGTATGCCTAAGAGGACTAGTTTTTGAGAATATATTTCTGGGTTCTATTGAATTTATTTCCTAAAATAAGAGGATGGAGTTTCCAATCTCCATAGAAACTAAAATATTGAATTCTATGTCCTTGTGTTTATAAATAATAGTTAATATTCATATAAATGATATCATATTTATGTGTGAAAAGTCTGGGTTCTTAAATATGGTATCTGAGGAAATGTTTTGTTAACATTTCTATAAATAGGGTAAGAAAAGTTTAGTGACATAACTTGGGATATTTATATGGATTATTACTAGTATATATATAAGGATAATTCTATGGATGATTCCAATTATAAGAAAAATGTCAGGGTATTTCGCTAAAGGATAGAAGGAGTGGATTCAAATAAATTACATCCTTGTATGGATAATGATGTTGTATTTAGATATAGAAAAAATATACCTAGGGGTAAAAAAATCTAAAATGGGTGCATTGAGATCGACATGATCATTACCAGCTGCATGACAAAGATCCTTGTTAAACACCAGGTTTGACACTCCTATGTGATATGTTTTGGAAATTTAAAAATCCTTTTTAACCCTAATTTCATATTTGAATAATGATCATAAATTAACTTGCTAAGGGCTAATATTTCGTAATTTTAAATGATCGTGTCAGGATATAGTACCCTATGCAATATTTTTCATTATTATGTTGTTTAACAACCATGCTAATCATTTTTCCCGATTTTTTGGTTTTATTCAATGGGGGGAACCCGAATGAACTGGGTTAATATTGAATGTGATATACAATTTGTTGATGTGAAACCAAATAGTAATATGATTTGAGTAAAAGATTTTATGATTATGAATAATTAGTTATCATGATATATGATTAACAATATGAACCTTAAAAAGTCTCAAACTCACCAATGAATATAATTATAGAGTTCATTGTCTCTTGGGGTGGTGGATACCATATAAGAAAGATCATTTAGTTCCCTATATGTCAAAAAATGCAGAATAAGAACACAAGGGATGGTCTGAAATCAAAGGGATGATGCTTTATTTGTGGAGAAGAAGGACACATAGTTAGCAATTACTGAGGAAAAATGAGAAGTTGAGTTAACAACATGTGTGAGAATAATGGTTTTCCTAAGGAATCATTAATGGTTTAATGAAATAAATGTAAAAAGTATGGTATTTATAGAATTTTATGGCCTGTGGGGAAGGAAGAAAACATGATTCACAAGGTGGTACAATTAATGTTTTTTTTCAATGAATAAGGGACTACAAAAGAGATATGCACATAAAAAGGTATTAAGGAACATGATGATAAATCATAGGAATGATGTATAATTACTCAAGTGTATTTGTATTGGAATTAATGAATTTTTTAACACCCCGACCCCATTTATCCATAGTCGGTGCATTATTACATAACATTGGCCCGATCACAAAATATCAAGTATCAAAAGACCGATTAGTTTAGTAGTCTTGGAAACACTAGATATATTCATAAGTCTTACATTACATCATAAAGTAAAAAAAACTATAACAACATCTTATATTCATTCCCCTAATAATATTCATGCAGTTCATTCATAAATTACATCTTCACATCCTGGAAAAAATAATTCATTGAAAGGGGTGAGCTGGGATCCTCAGTAAGGATAACAATATAGCAGAAACTTTCATAAATAAGCATAATCATTTAAGGAAATGTATAACTAAAACAAATGCCTTTTAAACATGAACTTCAGCATAATATGGAAAAGATAAAATGTAATAATGTCGTTTACTTATTCACATGGATATTCTACTAGTCGAATACTCATATGAAATATCAATAACCACCTTCATAATGATGGAATGCATAATGCCAGACTATCATAACCATGTAGCCAAGGCCTCGTGCCGAGACTAAAAATAAGATTTTGTCAAGGCCTCATGCCAAGACACTAGTTTGTCTCATAAGACCTACTGATGCATTGAGGAGCTAGAGCGGGATCCACTAGTCACTTATTATTTTCAATGCGTTCCTCATATGAATAGGTTTAAACATAACATAAACATTACTATTAAAACTTTTATAGAAAATGTAAATACTTTCTCCATAAACCATGAATGGTATAAAAATAACACATCCACAATCAAACATATCAAAAAACCTTCAATACAATATGGATGTTTTGTATCATAATAAATCATCCTTAAATAAGCTTAAAATCCATCAAAGGATGTTGACATAGATGAAATCAAAACTATTTGAGAGAAATATCTCTTTTTTGAAATCATTTAAAAGAAACATAATTATAAAATAAAAAATTTATTATGAAAATATTCTTATAAGCTTTTAAGGTATGCTTAGAAGATTGTAAAACGGTGGGAAATAGCCGCACCCTCCGTATAAGTAAAAAAAAGACATTTTTACCTTAATTTTGTCGAAATGATTAAAAAAGAACCTTGTTTGGAAAACGATGGAAAGATTACTTTATAAAAATCTAATGAAAAGTCAAACAAGGGTATAAATGAATTTAACCCATATTATTTAAAACAGTAATAATTTTTTGAAATACATTTTTATGAAACATGGATGTGGATGATAAAGAGATCCTAGTAGATAATTACGAATAAACAACCCCAGATAATGAAGAGATTGTTAAATAAACCCTTACCTTGTACTTTTCCTTGGTCAAGGGTAGTTTAACCTCTTGTATAATAGTTAAATAATTTTTATTAAATTATACAAGAATCATATACATTAATATGATATCATATATGATCTTTTAACATTTCTTTGTTAATAATATCTTAGTATTATTGTCGTTTCGGGTGTTAACTTACTCGTTTTCTTTTATATGTTTTGTTACATAAGCCATGTTTGTTATGGATAGGATGTATATAATTCATATCAAAAAGGATATAAAGTCCTTAAACATTAATTTTAATCATCAAATAAGAATTA
Organism: Viscum album; assembly: GCA_963277665.1. NCBI lineage: Eukaryota > Viridiplantae > Streptophyta > Magnoliopsida > Santalales > Viscaceae > Viscum > Viscum album. The sequence goes on from OY728128.1 coordinate 617,012,000, forward strand.
GTCTTGAATGGATATGATGGGGAAATGAATCTCATGGCGTTCATGGAGATGGTAATCTGTACGCACGCACGAACGCTACTTCCATTTCATTTTTAATTTTAAAAGGAATCAAAACCAAATGATAAATAGGTATATTATTATTCTATTATAATATAATATCTTATATATGTTACTTATGTTCATTAACACCATCCATTATACGTTCCATGTATGGTATGAATGAGTCATATCACTTTGAGGGGGCGATAGTCCGCACTTCCTCAAATGAAATTATCGTATATATATAAAACATGAAACTAATAATGTTATGATATAAAATGAAATTAAAGAAGATTATATATAAAATAAATATCATTAATATCATATTTAGTTATATTTCTATCATAATGGCCACCATGAGAGGTGGTAGGAGATAATTGAACAATCATCGTTTCATGAGGCGTTTGGTTTCTATTCACAGAAACATTATGTTGTCCACCCATTAGATGGAGGTGTGTGTAAGTGTAGTTTGAATAATTCTCATAAAAATATCCTAGTATATTTTGGATACTTTTTTTGTTACAAAAAAAAATATTAAGAAGAGTTTAGGGGTTGGAGAAGTAAAATAAATGAAAAGAAGCTAAGAGAAATCGTTACCTATAATTTGGGTAACTCCCTTTCGTTTGAACTAATAAAGACTCTTGAAGTGCCTCCTGCTTAAGGTAAGGCTTCTAGGACGAGGAGAGGGATGTAGGGAGATTAATTAGGCAGAGTTTGGACGATCCAAAAGGCATGATAAGTGTGAGTAATTGGATATAAGTAGTGTCCTTTTATAAGGGGGAGGAGGGACTCTATAGGAAAAACATTAATTATTAATTTATAATAAATTCATATTCGGTGTCTAATTGATAAAAAGTCTATTATTCAATGTCTTAGGTGTGTATGGGTCGAAAACCACTCAATCAACAGATTTTAGGTAGGTTTGGGTCACTATACTAACCTTATCTTTTAGATTTAACTCTTAGTTAAATTGTTTGACATTTACCATGTCTCTTTGATTTTTTATATTATATAGTTAATAAACATACTATATACTTCCAATAGACCCCAAAGAGGTCCATTAATGATAAAAATATCATTATATAAGTACTTTGAGTGAACCATATAATTTTAGCAATATAATATCAATTAATAATATAATATTTGTTTTAAAAACTCTTTTATGTCAATTTGACACTATTGGGTATTTTGTGTTTGATAAATTAATAAATTCATTATTACTTCAAATAAAATTCATATAACCAATAATAGTATGTCATATTAACCACGAAAATCATCGTAATTGATAAACAGTCTCAAATTAAATTTATTTGGATACTTATAATATCAATTATTTTAATATTTCATTAATTTGATAATTAATGTATCACCATTGTGTCATAAATAAATTAAATTATTTAACGTCTAAAAATTATAAATAAAATACAATTATGTAGTAAATAGTTTTATCTTTCTAATGAATATTTACAATCTAATTTATATTATGTATAACCCTATATTAAAAATGTTTTATTAATTAAACGTTTAATTTAACTCTTTTAACTCTTCTTTGAATTAAATAATAATAAATGTCCTAATATAATCCAAGTGGACCTAAATGATAATATTTAATTCCTATGGTTGTTTTTCGTCAAGATACACTTGTCCAATAGAATTAGTACATGTTTTAGGGTAATATAAATATCATGTTTACCCTTAATTACCCTATTTACTTTTAACCGTGGTAAATAAAAGTAAAAAGAAACTATTCAAAAAATATTATTTTTATCTTCTTGAACCACATTTTGCTCCTTGATATTAACCATGTATCTCGGATTTTAGAAATTCCACTCACAGAAGTGGTAAAATTATATTTTATATGAATTTCTAAATTCTCCTAGGAGGTGGGTAAAAGACGGTGAAAAGTTTCCCAAAATTTTTATATATCTAAAATTATTCAAAACTAACTCCAATAAATTACATTGAACTTATATAGGTATTATGTATCTATTTTGAGCATAATTAAATTTAAAAAAATAAATAATTATTTAAATAAAAATTTGTTTTTAAACTATAACTCGGTGTTTCTTTCACTATTCATAAAAAATTGAATGTTTTCAGAAAAATACCAAAAATTCACCCTAAGTTAATTTTGATATTCCAAATCCAAAAATGAAGTCCATTTTGAAAGTTGAAAATTTAAAATTTCAAACAGTGGTTAATACTATTCATAATGGCTAGTTTGATTGGCTGTGGTGTGTGTTAGAACTCGAAGTTTCGTACAACACACACTACAATATTATTCAAAGAGAAGTGTACCATCGAAGATTTGGGTGTTATATTCTCCCCTCCTTCAAATAATTTTTTCCTAGAAATTTTTAAAATTAGATTTGGGAAAATAATGGAATGTCCCACATCGGAAAAAGAGTCAATGAAACTTTCACCTTAAAAGAAAGAAAGAGAAGTACAATGGTCACCCAAGATAACTCATACTAGGATTCCGTGTAAGAAAACATTGATATGGAAGATAAAATAAGTGTCAAGTTCTGATGAAGAGGGATAGAAAACATGATCAAGAGAATGTTAACAACAAGAAAGCCACACACATATGATGGGACAAATGGTCATTATTTTCACAATAGGAAAAGTATACGGACAAAATTTTTTTAAGTTACATTACATAATGATGAGGAATTCATTTATGATATTGACTATGAAAATAAAGAGATAAGTTTACTTTTTATGTAGAGTTTCATTCTTTAATAAATTTCCACCACTAACCCATCATTTTTAAACGATGAGTATTTCAGAAGACTTGGTCACACTAGAAGAGCTAGAATAAACTTATATAGAATCACATGATCCACGTTAAATTGTATCTCCAAATGACATCAACTACTCTTAAAGTCATATACTTAAAAGTAACCATACTAATCACATATTTTATATTATAGGTTAATCATATCCATTAATAACCCAAATCACTGTAAATCCACAATTAAAACATAGCTAAAAATCCACCATTACTCCTCAAATGAAATCCCATAGTATTCTAGTTTCCTTGGGCATACAGTGTTCCCAACAAAGCAAACATCTTCCAAAATAACATTTATCACTTAATCACCAAATAATTTTCCAATACTAAAGGTATTCATTTGATAAGACATAAGAACAAAAATTAACTTATTATTGATCAATAAAATCATTTAACTAAAAATAATTATTCACACTAACCAGGGACTTCACATAGTCTAGTGGTAGGCGATAAATCCCAATCGCACTTTGGTTGTTGGTTCGATTCCCACAGCTTTATCCGACGTGACAGGTTGTCACATGGTCTGCGTGTTGTCCTTTTTCAAAAACAATATTTTATTACATTACCAAAATGAGAAAAATTCCTCAAAATCATAATAACATAATTTTAACCAGAAATGTTATCTCATTCCTTGAATTTTCATCCCAAAATATAATAACTTGTAATTTCTCAAACCCAAAGATCATATAAAACCAAATGGTTATTTATTACTATATCCATAAGGGAAAAGATATGTCTTCCTTAAATATCATTCTCACATGGAAAACTGCGGGGTTACAAATACAAGAGAAAATTATTCCAATGTAATCCCATCAACAAGGAGCACTAATACTTTTAAACATTTCTATAACCATTTATATCCACATAGAAACTTTTTTGACCATGAAAATATCCTATAGAATATGACATTCACTCGGGTAATGGCTAGGTCCCCTACATTTACGAAAAATGGCACAAATAGATTCTTAGGACCATTTTTACTTTCTTCTATAGTACTCTTCATTTTTTCGATAATTCTTCACTTTATGTCCTTCTTTCCCACACATAAATAATTTCTTGGTTCTATTAAGAAACATTCTTAGGTGTCTCCATCCACATTTTCTGCATGATGGAAATTGAGGATTCTTCTCTCCATGGACTCCACTGCTAGAGCTCTTATCATTCGTCACCTCTCTCTTCTTTGTTGAGTCTCAGAGTTGGTTAATATATATGTTGTTGATTATATTTTTGGAAAACTGATTTTGCATGAACATGATTTCTTTTACGCCAATCTACATTCCATTTTTTTTCACATTTGCACCTCCATTCCCACCTTGTACATCATTCTCAAAGTTACTATGACTTTCTTGGAGTCCAGCCATTGACTAAAACCAGAAAACATCGTGTGATTAACAGTAGTCATAAAATAATTTAGATAATATCATGACACCATATTCTTAATTTGAAACACCTTGGGATTAACCAAGTTCATTTATTCCCTTATTATATTAAAATGAATCAAATTGGTTTGTAATGAAAATGTAAATTGTCCTAAGAATATCCCCCGGGAGTGTCGTAACCAAGAGTGTAGCAAGGCCCGTTGTCGTGCACCAGTTCCCGTTCGATTCTAGCTCAAAGAGGGGTTTTCAAGATTTAACCCTAGGTACATCTGTGCCAGATCCGCCTCTACCTGATCGTATCCAAACAGGTATGTACTGCTTGAAAATTTCACAAAATCTCTACAATACCAAAATTCTAGGAAGTTCTTTTATAATAATACTCAAATTCTATATTAGGGCTATGTGCTCTAATCAGAGTTTATCTAATTCTAGATTCCAAGGTTTGTACTAAACATCCTCTGATACCAAATGTAATGCCTCTAGCCCAGTTACCTAGAGTCGGTGTATTATTACATAACATTGTCCCGATCACAAAAGATCAAGTCTCGAAAGACCAATTAGTTTAATAGTCTTGGAGACACTAGATATATTCATAAGTCTTACATTACATCATAAAGTAAAAATACTACAACAACATATTTTCTTAAAATCCCCTCATACTATTCCTGTAGGTCATTCATAAATTACTACTTCACATCCTGGGAAAAATAAAACATTGAAATGGGTGAGCTTAGATGCTCAGTAAGGATAACAATAGAGTGGAAACTTTCATAAATAAGCACAAACATTTAAGGCAATGTATAACTAAAATAAAATCCTTTTAAACTTAAACTTTAGCATAATATGGAAAAGATAAAATGAAATAATTCCATATACTTATTCAAATGGATAATATACTAGTCGATTAATCACATGAAATATCAATAACCACATTCATAATGATGGAATGCATAATGCCAGACTATCTTAACCACGAAGCCGAGGCCTCCTTCCAACACTACAAATAAGATTTTTTCAAGGCATCATACCAAGACACTAGTTTGTCTCAGGAGACCTACCAATGCATCGAGGATCTATAGCGGGATCCACCCATCACTTACTAAGTCCAATGCATTCCTCATATGAATAGGTTTAAACATAACATAAACATTCCTATTAAAACTAGCATACGAAATGTAAATACATTCTCCATAAAACATGAATGGTATAAAAATTACACATACACAGTCAAACATATCACCAAACCTTCAATACAATATGGATGTTTTGTATCATAATAAATCAACTTTAAATAAGCTTAAAATCCATCAAACGATGTTGACATAGATGAAATGAAAACTATTTGAGAGAAATATCTATTTTTTGGAAATCATTTAAAAGTAACATAATTATAAAATAAAACATTTACATTGAAAATATTTATATAAGGTTTAAAGGGAATATTCTAAGATTTTAAAATGGTGGAAAATAGTCCCACCCACCGTATAAGTTCAAAAAAGACATTTTTACCTTGTTTTTGTCAAAAAGGTTAAAAAGGACCTTGTTTGGAAAACGAATGAAAGATTCCTTTATAAACATCTTATGAATTGTAAATCAAGGGTATAAATGAATTTAACCCATATTCTGTAAAATAGTAAGAATGTTATGAAATACATTTATAAGAAACATGGATGTGGATGATAAAGAGGTCCCAGTATATAATTACATATAAACAACCTCAGATAATGAAGAGATTGTGAAATAAACCCTTACCTTTTAATTTTCCTTGGTTGAGGGTAGCTTAACCTATTGTGTAATAGTTAAATCATTTTTATTAAATTATACAAGTATCATATACATTAATATGATATCATATATGATCTTTTATCATTTCTGTGTTAATAATATCTTAGTATTATCGTCGTTTCAGGTGTTAACTTACTCGTTTTCTTTTAAATGTTTTGTTACATAAGCCGTGTTTGTTATGGAAAGGTTGTATATTATTAATATCCAGAATGATATCAAGGCCTTAAAAATTAATTTTAATCATTTATCAAGAATTAGTCTTGATTGGATATGATGGGGAAATGAATCTCATCGTGTTCGTGGAGACGGTAATCCGTACGTACGCACGAACACTACTTCCATTTCATTTTACATTTTAAAAGGAATAAAAAACAAATTATGAAATGGTATATTATTATTATATTATAATATAATATCTTATATGTGTTCCTTAAGTTCATTAACACCATCCTTTATGCGTTCCATGTATGGTACGAACGAGTCATATCACTTTGAGGGGGCAGTAGTCATCACTTCTTCAATGAAATTATCGTATATATATAAAACATGAAACAAATAATTGTATGATACGAAATGGTATTAAAGAAGAATATATATATAATAAATATAATAAATATCATATTTAATTATAGTTCCATCATAATGGCCACCATGAGAGGTGGTAGGAGATAATTGAATAGTCATCGTTTCGTGAGGCGTTTGGCTGCCATCCACAGAAACATTTTGTTTTCCACCCATTAGATGGAGATGTGTGTAAGTGTAGTTATAATACTTCTAATAAAAATATCCTAGTATGTTTAGGATACTGGTTTTGTTACAAAATAATACAATAAGAAGATTTTAGGGGTTGGAGAAGTAAAATAAAAGAAATGAAGCTATAAGAAATCGTTACCTTTTAATTGGGTAACTCCCTTTGGTTTGAACCTAAAAGGAATCTTGAAGTGCCTTCTGGCTAAGGTAAGGTTTCTAGGATTAGAAGATTTAGGGAGCTTAATAGGGTCGAGATGATATGATCCAAAAGGCTTGAGAGGTTTGAAAAATTGCTTAGAAGTGGTGTCCTTTTATAAGGGGGAGGAGGTGCTCTTTAGGAAAAACATAAAGTATTAATTTATAAAAAATTCATATTTGGGTTCTAATGACTCCAAAGTGGATTATTCAAAGTATAATGTGGGGATGGGGCGAAAAACACTCATGCAATAGACTTTAGACAGGTTTGGGTCACTATAGTAACCTTATCTTTTAGATTTAACTCTTAGTTAAATAGTTTGACATTTACCATGTCTCTTTGCATTTTTATATTATATAGTTAATAAACATACTATATACTTCCAAGAGACCCCCTAGTGGTCCATTAATGATACACTTATCACTATATAAGTCCTTGGGATGACCCTTATATTTTTATGAATATAATATCAATTAATAATATAATATTTGTTTTAAAAACTCTTTTATGTCAATTTTGACACTATTGGGTATATTTTTTTTGATAAATTCATTAAAGAATTATTAATTTAAATAAAATTAATTTAATCAATAATAATATGTCATATAAATCTATAAAATTATTTTAATTCATAAAAAGTCTCAAATTACATTTATTTGGATATTTATAATATCAATTATTTTAATATTTCATTAATTTGATAATTACTGCATCACCATTGTGTCATATATAAATTAAATTATTTAATGTTTAAAAACTATATATAAAATAATATTATGTAGGAAATATATTTTTTTCTTTCTAATTAATATTTACAATCTAATTTATCTTATGTATAACCCTATATTAAAAATGATTTAGTAATTAAACATTGATTTTAACTCTTTTAACTCTTCTTTGAATTAAATAATAATAAATGTCCAAATGTAATCCAAGTGGACCTAAATGATAATATTTTATTCCTAATGTTGTTTTGGGTCTAGATACACTTGTCCAATAGAATTAGGACATGTGTTAGGGTAATATTAATATCATTTTTAACCTTAATTACTCTATTTACTTTTAACCATGGTAAATAAAAGTAAAAAGTTACTATTCACCAAAAATTATTTTTATCCTATTGAACCAAATTTTACCCCTTGATATTAACTGTGTCTCTCGGATTTTCAAAATTCCACTCACAGAAGAAGTAGAATTATGTTTTATATGAATTTGAAAATTCTCCTAGGAGGTGGGTAAAAGACGGTGAAAAGTTCCATAAAATTTTCATATATCTAAAATTATTCTATAGTAACTCCACTGAATTACATTGAAATTATATAGATATTATGTATCTATTTTGACCTAATTAAATTTAAATAAAATAAATAATTATTTAAATAAAAATTCATTTTAAACTATAACTCAATGTTTTTTTCAGTATTCATCAAAAATTGAAAGCTTTCATAAAAATACCAAAAATTCATCCTAAGAAAATTTCAATATTCTGAATCCAAAAATGATGTCCATTTTGAATGATAAGATTAATAAAATTTCAAAAAGTGGTTTTTACTATTCAAAATGGCTAGTTTGATTGGTTATGGTGTGTGCTAGAACTTGAAGTTGCGTACAACACACACTACTATATTATTCAAAGAGAAGCGTACCGTGGAAGCTTGAGGTGTTACAATTTTTGAGTTATATATTGAATTTTTTGTCGAATTTTTTCATTAATGATGTCAAATAATAAGTTAAATAGTACAGGAGAGATAGAAAAGTGATATAATTTAATGGTGATATTTTATGGAAAACGTAAGATGTAACATCCCAATATAGAAGCCATGCAACAATGCCTCAAGTCGATCGATCACATGTCCTCAGGCATCGCTTTCCATATGCTAGAGGATACTGACTAGAAGCGCAGGCATGTTAGGTCATTCATGGGGAGACTATACCATAATTTATCACAGTAAGACTACATAATAAATAAATAAGAAATAGAGGAAGCATATATAAACAGAACAATACACATGTCTCTAGATAACCAAATAAGAAATAAATTACTCAACTGAAATGGGAAACATCCTATTTCAATATAAGTGTTAGGTGTATATATTTCAAATGAAAATATGGATACTACAACTCCCCCAAGAGGGTTCCAAACCATGTATGGTTCCCTCCTCCATGATCCATACCCAGTCAACCACCTATCCTAGGGAATTTTACTTTATCCATTCATGAAACCATAAAATCTATTTTGGTACCAATGATTCATCTTGAACAGGGTGTTAGTTGAACTCAGTTGGCCACCATAAATGTTTTCTAAAACAAGTATAGTCAAAAGATAGTGTGTATAGTTATATAAGGAAATAAGTACAATGCAATAATAAATGGTTTATCACATTTTAATTTATACTTATTTAAGTACATAAGCTCTAGGGTTCCCACGGATACCCATACCACAATACTAACATCATATCATATCAAAGCCCGAACTGTTCCCTATGTAATACCATATCTTAATACCTGCTTCTAGCCAAAACATGATGTATTAAAAGGAGATATGATATCTCAATACCAGATTTGAGTCCTGTAGGAGTTGAATATTCTCGTGAGAGGATATAATTACGAGTTCTATTATTTCCATTATTTAATTACAAATTTAAATATTTCATTTTCAAAGTTACCAATATAAAAAATGCAAGTAAGATGGCCATGTTACCGTGATTGCTCTTCAATAGAATGACCATGTTCCCATTCTCTTTACACATAAGCATAATGACCACGTTACCATGTATATTTCACATTATAATGACCATGCTACCATTTTATTACTCTCATGTATGATGACCATGTTACCATTTTTACTTCTCAATTTAGAATGACCATTTTTCATTATTTATCACATAATTAATTATCCACCACAATTCCATTAATAATTAAAAAATTAGTTAACCCATCAATTACATTAGTCAACATAACCATTAACCATGTCCATCAAACCAATAATTAACTTATCTGTTAATTAACTAACAGAACAATTCATAATCCAAAATAAATTTTACAGAATAAATTGTCTCATTCTAAATATAAACTCTTGTTAATTAATCCGACATTTAATTATATAGATCATAATATCAAAGAACATAATTAATTCACAATTAATTATCTCATTATAGCTAATTCGATATCTCATAATTAATTTCTGAGTTATAAAACTAGATTACCACCTATATCTCTTATAACCAATTTCCGAAATATAATTATTTAATATAAAATCCCCTTTGTCTCATGATTGTTTCCCCAATTAATCACCTATTTGAAAAAAACATCAATAACTCAAAAGTGAATCTAATTAACCTAATTCAATGAAATCAATTGCTAATGGACTCTATAAATTCTATAATATTCTATATAAATACCAAATCTTGTACTATGTGAATTTGATTTAGACTAACCATATTATCTCAATGTTGGATGTTTTCCCCAGAGAAATTCCCATATTCCATGTAGCACAACAAAATAGATATGAGATTCAAGATCTAAATCCATAAATCAAGATATGAAAATATCAATATCTAATCAATATAGATGTATTTGTAAAATCACATATCTATATCTCAAAAAATTGATCAATATATTAGGTCAGAAAGGATAAACTCCCCCAAAATGACAAGAGAATAAGAAGGGAAGATCAAGATAAGGACTAGGATGAAATCTACATTCTGAGAGAAGATTTGATAATCAATTCGGGAATTGAATCGTATATAACAGAAGTCAAATGACTATTGAATCCATTTGGAATATTTTGGTTTCGTGAAAAATACATGAAGTCCAATCCTTGGTCGAGATGGGGGTGTTTTGGGGGTTCCTGGAATTACAGAATGAATTTTTAGATGATATAAAACAACGTGCATGGTTTTCCCTGGAAAAGGCACACAGTTAGAGAAATGGTGTCCTAACTAGGAAGACCTCACTATCTAGGATCACATGTTTACCGGGGTTTAGGAACATGGGTTTTTAAACCTTTTTCAAATCGTTCACAAACCCATATCCTTAATCTTTTTAAAAACCCCTCCCAAACACACCCCAATACATAAATCCAATCAAAGGTACTTAAATAAAAAAATTACATGAAAACATTCCCAAGTTGACTGTATATAAGGATGGGATCTTACAATCTCCCCACATTATAATATCTCTTCCATTAGAAGAGCTTCCAATTCCATCTAAGTTTTCTAGCCAAAAGATCCGGCCATTGAGCCCTTTTATCTACTTCCCTTTCCGATGGTTCCTCTTTTACATGTCCATTTTTTCATAACACATGAAATATCATCACACGCATTTGTCACTCCACTTTCTAAATGTGATCCAACATAGGTATCAGATGCTTTAAAAAGTATTCATTTATCTCAAGGTCAAAATCATCCACATCAATCCTATTAGAAGGGTCAGGGTGATACCGTCAAAGTTGTGATATATGGAAAACATCATGCATAGCATTGTAACTCTATAGAATAGCCAATCACTATGCCATCAGCCTGATCCTATCCACTATCTCCAAAGTTCCAACCATGATTGACACCAACTTTCCCTACATCCATATCCTATAGTGACCCATCCTATGTGAAACCCAAACGAATACATGATCCCCCTCCATAAACTCTTGGTGTTTTCTCTATCTATCTGCAATTGCCTTATGTCTACTCTAAGTGCTATACTTACATTTTCAAATCACCTATACTCGCTCTGATGTCTCTGACATGAGATTCAATCCCACAAACTCTAACTCACCTGCCTCCATCAATCATATTGGTGATCTACATGGCCTTTCCTAGGGTTCCCCAAATGGATCCATCTGTATAGTTCACTGATAACATTGGTTATAGTCAAACTCCAATAAATCCAAGTGTTTTTCACAATATCCAGCAAAGTCAAGAACCCATGCCCGCAAAATATCCTCAACCAACTATATAGTACTTCTCGACTGCCCATCTGTCTGTGGGTGGAATGTCGTACTCAATAATACATGTGTGCCAACCTCTTTCTATATTCCCTTACAAAAGCATGTAGTAATGCATGAATAATTATATGAAACTATACTCTGTCTCACACCATGAAGACATACTATCTCGAAAACATACATTTCTCCCAACTATTCTACTATAAAGGTTTCTCTTATAGGAAAGAAATAGGCTACCTATATCAGTTAATGCACAATGACCCGAATAGTGTCATTCTTCCAATGTGGCATTGGAAGAACCACCAAAATGTCAATGGTCATGTTGTCCCACTTCCACTATAGAATAGGAAACCGTTGTAGCAATCCTATCGGTCATTTATGCTCCTCCTTCACTTACTGACTGGTGAATAATCTTTTTTTAAAACCCTACTATGTCATTTTTTATTCCTGGCAACCAAAACCGTCGTCGTAGGACACATAACATTTTTGTTACACCTGGATGCACCACCCACATTGAGGCATGAATTTATTACATTAGATCCTCTTGTATGCTCATTGGTGCCACAACAAAATTAATAATATAGATGATCTCATCCTCATCTACCAAACATTACAAAGATGTATACCCACCTTAAATGATTTCTCTCAAGGATAAGCACCACGGATCCTCATACTATTTGTCCCTGATCTATCTCAAAAGTTTAGACCCCAATATAACTGAAACCAGAGACATATACCCTTCGCTCCCTTGAACCACCACATTTATTTCACCTAGCACGATCTTCATATTCCACTCAACACTCGACTCATGAACCATATGAGTTTTATTTATCTATCTCAAAGAATCAGCAACCCTATTTCACTTCACAGGCATATAATCCAGATCAAAATAAATGATATGTATATACTATACCCATCTCTTCTGGAAAAGATTCAAATAATGTAGTAAAAATATATTCTTCAAGCTCTTGTGATATGTTTAGACTGTAATTTTATCTCCCTAAATATAGTGTCGCCAATACTTAAGAGAATAAACTACTACTACCAAATTGTGGTCATGCATAAGGAATTTCCATTCACGAGGCCTCACATGAAAAGACCCATATACTACCAATCAATCTCCATGAATCAGCCCAAATCATAGTCGAATCCCATAAGCGCGAAAATAAACCATGTACTCCTCACCTGACATAGGTAAAATAAATATTTGTGTCGATGTCAAGTGCTACTTAAACTCCTAAAAATATCTCTCAGAAGCCTTTGTATAGCATCCCGTCTTTTTATAACATAACTTTTCATTCCATTACATGGAACTGAGGATCTTTAAGGTTTAGTGTCTTGGAAACAAGGAACATAAAACATGAAAAAAAACATTCTTCTTAAACACTTGAAAGGCTTCTCCTCATGTTCACCCTAGGCTCATTACTGCATCCCATAACCTGGGGACATACATCAAAAAGAAGGGTGAGCAGAAGGGCCAGCAAGGGAAACAAGTGAAACATTTTACATATGAACTTGAGATACGAAAATAAAGTCATGAAAAGAACTTTAAGGCATGAAAATGAAATCATGAGGCATATCATTATAAAAATAAAACTTTTTCATAACTTGAAGATGTTGCTACATAATTTAACATAGACACTCATGAACATATCACCAAGGTCCATCCCCAAGGTTTCATTTTAAAATTACCAAGGTTATTCACCAAGGTATCGTGAAAATTGTAATCTCTAGTGGTTACATCATTACCCAATGCATTGGAGCGCTATCAGGGAGCACCCTTAAAGTTTCCTTTATTATCATGTGAGCCACATATATCATCATCAAACATTTCATAAATAACCCACATAGCATAAAATAAATGGGTTTCATTTCATAATCATAACGTTTTAAAAACTGCTTTAAAGACATGATCTTTACGTCACTTTAAACCCACGGAAAGGGAAAGCGGGTCTCGTGTATGTAAATCCCAGAATTTAAAATGGAACATTTTGATATATATGTGAGTACCCTTGTATAAATAAGAGCTTTGAGTATTCACTTTATAACATAAAATAATTTTTGAGAAAAGAGAGAGGCATTTTGAGGGGAAAATTCTGCAGCATAACGGCTAAGTTTCGGGGTTTTAGAAAACATTGAAATGAGAGGGGACATGGGTCACCCTCTCATAAATGATCCATAAAACAGTAGGGTGAAAGAATAAGAAGGACATATGGACATGGTAATGAAATTTTAGGGACATACCATTTGTAATTAAAAACATGGAAGGAAAAAAAAATTAGATTTCTCTTATGAAAATTCGGCAGCCTTACGGCGTCACTTAACTTCAAAAGAAAATGATTTGACAAGATCAAACAGGTTCCCTCATAATATGATCATAAGAGATCAGCATTATAGATATAGAGATAATTCCCCAACATAAAAAAAGGAACTTGAATGAATTGACATGAAAGTAGAACTTCAAAACGAGAAGGGTGAAGAACCACTTAAAAATTCGACAGCCTAACGGCGCCACTTAAAACATCAAAATACTGAATTGAAGAGATAAAATGGGGTCTCTCATCATATGAACATAAGAGTACAGTATGATATATATAGAGATCATACCCCAATATAACAAAAAGGAACTTGAAATAATTGACATGAAAGTAGAACTTCAAAACGAGAAGGGTGAAGAACCACTTAAAAATTCGGCAGCCTAACGGCGCCACTTAAAACATCCAAATACTGAATTGAAGCGATCAAATGGGGTCTCTCATCATATGATCATAAAAGATCATTATGATAATTTAGAGATCATACCCCAACATAATAAAAAGGAACATGAAAGACTTGAATGAAAATAGAACTTGAAAACGAGGAAGGTGAAAGAATCCCTTAAAAATTCGGCAGCCTAACGGCGCCACTTAAACATTCTTAAAACGAATTGATGAGAGAAAGGGAGGGGGGTCTCTCATCATATGAACATGAAATTGGCAGTAGGATGAATATAAAAGAACATCCTCCAACATAAGAACATGGAGTATAAAAGAAATGACATAAAAGAGATTACTTGAAAAGAAAGAGAGGGGTCGGACCCCTTACCTTAAAATGTAACTCTTAAACCTCAAAGGTTGGGACCTTGAGGGCTTGGGGGCACATTGGGAGGACTCCTTGGGAGGTAATGAGACCATAAATTCGTTGGGAATGAGTGGGGAGTCGAATGGATGAGAGGAGGGCTTGGTATTTATAGGGAAAGTGAGGGGACAAGGCATTAATGGCCAAGGGACACCTCACATGTGCTTTTCTCAAACCCATGTGCTCTCCCTTGTCATTTATCATGGAGTTAGGCCACATGGGCCCCCCAAAACAATAATTCATCACCCTTGGATGGCCAACCCTCAAAATATCTCATGACATCATCATGACACCGTTATGATGTCATTAAACATACCGAAACCCTAAAACTGTATTTTTACTATTCACTGAAAATTCATCTTTCTCAGAAAAATCCTAAAATTTCACATTAACCAAATATCAATGCTCTGATTTCAAAAATGAAATCCATTTTATAAAAATAATTCTATAAATATTTTTAATTTAATTTTTAAATAAAACACTATTCATCGAAAATTCATTTTTTCAGAAAAAACCCCAAAAATTACCATAACATAATATCGATGCTCTGAGTTCCAAAATAAAGTCATTTTTATAAAAAAAATTCTAATTATTTTTAATTAAATTTTTAATTAAAAAACACTATTCACACGAAAAAACTAATACTTGAATAATAATTAATGAAACCGTTATTTAACTATTTCATTGAATCACATTACTTAATCAAGGTGTCTAGATTATTTTAAAACTTTATTTAAGTGAGATTACTAATCCATTTGGTCATATTACTAATCCTAATCATAAAATCACTATTCATAATTTACTATTCATCAAAAATCAAGTTGATCTTATTAGACTCTAAATTTAGTACTGAACATAATTGCAGAAGACCATTTTTTGAAAATCATTACACATTTTTAATTATTTTGGGTTTACATAAACATGTTTAAAATATCCTTTTTCTAAAATTCATCAAAAATATGCATACTATATTTATCCGGTCATTTCAAAATTCATAAACTTCATCATAAGAATAAATGCCAATTTTTATTTAAAACAAGGATTACACAAGGTAGTTATGGTCTCGTTACATAACCCCTTATAATACCACCATAGGACCTAAGAGTAAGGTGTGCTAGGGTGATAGAAGCTTGGGGCGGCTCAGTCAACATTGCCCGAGTAGTAATTTCTATCAGTTTGAACTTCTCACGAAGGCGATTCCGTTCCAGCTTCACATGATGAAGTTCGGCTTGGATTTGATCCAGAGCAAAGCCCAGTGGTGCTACCTCCTTCCCAAGCTCTGTTAAATGGGCTTCGATCGGTCCAAGACTACAAGGTGAGGCCATCGAATCTTCTTTCTATAATAATTAACCAAGATTACTTATATCAAAACATTTTGTTCACAGCGGTCATATTAACCGATGGTTATATAATAGTCAAAACCCACTGATCTCATTTTAATTATAATCATGTTTATAAAATAAAATGTTTTTGTTGAGTATAACAATAACACATAAAATTGGGAAACAAAATTTATTTAATAAATTTCGGGTCGTTACAATCTTCCCCCCTTAAGAAAGTGCGTCCTCGCAATTTTAAAATTGGGTTTTTAAATTTCATTGAAAGTCCCACATCGGAAAAGGAGTCAGTAAAACTATTACTTTAAAATAATGAAAGGGAAGTACAAAGGTCACCCGAGTTAACCCACACTAGGGTTCCATGTAGGAAAACATGGACATGGAGGAGAAAACAAAGGGTCAAGTTCTGAGGGAGAGTGATAGAGAACATGATTAGGAGAAAGTTAACCATGAGAAAATCCCGAACTTATGATGTGTGTAAACGGTCTTTGATTACCTAGTAGGAAACGTAAACCAACAACATTTTTGTTTTACATTTCTTTTCATAATTTTGAGGATTTCATTTACTACATAGAACAAAAACATAAGAAAATATACCTTCCTTCAAGTAGAGTTTCATCCTTTAACAAGTCCCTACCAACACTAATCTTTTCTCCAAATGATGAGAATTCAAAAACACTTGGTCTCATAAAAGCACAAGAATCATCTTCTATAGAATCACATAATCTACAAAAGATTAACTATCTATTTCTTCTATCTTTAAACATTATCCCAAAAACAGAAAGGTTAAGGTAAAACAACTCTTCAAAAAGAAAGAATCCCATAGGAATGGAAACTACTTTTAAATCATCAAAGTTCCATGGTACTACCCAAATTTCATCATAGACCATTCCCTAAATAACGGTCCTTAAAATTCCTCAAAACAAACCAAACTAAGATTGAAACCCAAATACAATAAGGATTTGATAACATAGTCTTCCAAAACAACTTCATTGTTCATCTCCAGACAACATCAACCACTCCTAACATCTTATAAAAAAAGTATCTAACCTAACATATTTTACCCAAGATAGGTTAGTCATTCCCATAAGTAACCTAAATTACTATAATTTCACCTTAAATTCATCGATTCTTCAAAATATAAGTCAACCTTACTCCTCAATGAAAATATCATAGTAATCTATTTACCTCGATCAAATATGGGTCCCGAAATAATGAACGTCTTCCAAAATAATAATCACATTTTAATCCCCTAATCATCCCTGTCATATTAATACGAAAATCGTCGCATTTCCTATCACATTGGTTGTCGGAACATGTTCTTCCATTTTCCACCATTAACTAAGAAGAGAAAGCATAATTAGGGGCTTATGTACTTAGCTAATAATCATGAAAAGGAACTGAAAGCATATAAGGATAACTTGTATATGAAAGTTATACCCTAACTTGTGATCTCCTAGGTTCCCATATAGGTTATGAATGATCATATATTCTTATGTGAACCTTTATTTTATTTTATCTTTGTTCCTTTAACAATGGTTCATACCAAGCTTATGAATTAACCAAAGCATATCCCCCGGGAGTGTCGTAACCAAGAGTGCAGCAAGGCCCGTTGTCGTGTACCAGTTCCCGTTCGAGTCTAGCTCAAAGCGGTGTTTTCGGGTTTTACCCATATGTACATCTGTGCCAGAGCCACCTCTACCTGCTCGTATCCAGATAGGGATGTATTTTCTTGGCAACCCCTTACTCAATACTCACCAAAATACCAGGAAGATTTCCTATATTAAACTTTTCTATAGGGTTCCTCCTAGAGTTTTCATATCCTAATTTCCACAAATAACTAAACCATCCTTTGATACCAACTATAGCATCCCGTCTTTTTATAACATAACTTTTCATTCCATTACACGAAACTGAGGATCTTTAAGGTTTAGTGTCTTGGAAACAAGGAACATAAAACATGAAAAAAAACATTCTTCTTAAACACTTGAAAGGCTTCTCCTCATGTTCACCCTAGGATCATTACTGCATCCCATAACCTGGGGACATACATCAAAAGGAAGGGTGAGCAGAAGGCCCAGCAAGGGAAACAAGTGAAAAATTTTACATATGAACTTGAGATACATCAATAAAGTCATGAAAAGAACTTTAAGGCATGAAAATGAAATCATGAGGCATATCATAATAAAAATAAAACTTTTTCATAACTTGAAGATGTGGCTACATCATTTAACATAGACAATCATGAACATATCACCAAGGTCCATCCCCAAGGTGTCATTTTAAAATTACCAAGGTTATTCACCAAGGTATCGTGAAAATTGTAATCTCTAGTGGTTACATCATTACCCAATGCATTGGAGCGCTATCAGGGAGCACCTTTAAATTTGCCTTTATTATCATGTGAGCCACATATATCATCATCCAACATTTCATAAATAACCCACATAGCATAAAATAAATGGGTTTCATTTCATAATCATAACGTTTTAAAAACTGCTTTAAAGACATGATCTTTACGTCACTTTAAACCCACGGAAAGGGAAAGCGGGTCTCATGTATGTAACTAACAGAATTTAAAATGGAACATTTTGATATATATGTGAATACCCTTGTAGAAATATGAGCTTTGAGTATTCACTTTATAACATAAAATAATTTTTGAGAAAATAGAGAGGCATTTTGAGGGGAAAATTCTGCAGCATAACGGCTAAGTTTCGGGGTTTTAGAAAAAATTGAAATGAGAGGGGACATGGGTCACCCTCTCATAAATGATCCATAAAACAGTAGGGTGAAAGAATAAGAAGGACATATGGAAATGGTAATGAAATTTTAGGGACATACCATTTGAAATGAAAAACATGGAAGGAAAAAAAATTAGATTTCTCTTATGAAAATTCGGCAGCCTTACGACGTCACTTACCTTCGAAAGAAAATGATTTGACAAGATCAAATAGGTTCCCTCATCATATGATCATAAGAGATCAGTATGATAGATATAGAGATAATTCCCCAACATAAAAAAAAGTAACTTGAAAGAATTGACATGAAAGTAGAACTTCAAAACGAGAAGGGTGAAGAACCACTTAAAAATTCGGCAGCCTAACGGCGCCACTTAAAACATCAAAATACTGAATTGAAGAGATCAAATGGGGTCTCTCATCATATTAAAATAAGAGTACAGTATGATATATATATAGATCATTCCCCAATATAACAAAAAGGAACTTGAAATAATTGACATGAAAGTAGAACTTCAAAACGAGAAGGGTGAAGAACCACTTAAAAATTCGGCAGCCTAACGTTGCCACTTAAAACATCCAAATACTGAATTGAAGCGATCAAATGGGGTCTCTCATCATATGATCATAAAAGATCATTATGATAATTTAGAGATCATACCCCAACATAATAAAAAGGAACATGAAAGACTTGAATGAAAATAGAACTTGAAAACGAGGAAGGTGAAAGAATCCCTTAAAAATTCGGCAGCCTAACGGCGCCACTTAAACATTCTAAAAACGAATTGATGAGAGAAAGGAAGGGGGGTCTCTCATCATATGAACATGAAATAGGCAGTATGATGAATATAAAAGAACATCCTCCAACATAAGAACATGGAGTATAAAAGAAATGACATAAAAGAGATTACTTGAAAAGAAAGAGAGGGGTCGGATCCCTTACCTTAAAATGTAACTCTTAAACCTCAAAGGTTGGGACCTTGAGGGCTTGGGGGCACATTGGGAGGACTCCTTGGGAGGTAATGAGACCAGAAATTCGTTGGGAATGAGTGGGGAGTCGAATGGATGAGAGGAGGGCATGGTATTTATAGGGAAAGTGAGGGGACAAGGCATTAATGTCCAAGGGACACCTCGCATGTGCTTTTCTCAAACCCATGTGCTCTCCCTTGTCATTTATCATGGAGTTAGGCCACATGGGGCCCCCAAAACAATAATTCATCACCCTTGGATGGCCAACCCTCAAAAGATCTCATGAAATCATCATGACACCGTTATGATGTCATTAAACATACCGAAACCCTAAAACTGTATTTTTACTATTCCCTGAAAATTCTACTTTCTCAGAAAAATCCTAAAATTTCACATTAACCAAATATCAATGCTCTGATTTCAAAAATGAAATCCATTTTATAAAAATAATTCTCTAAATATTTTTAATTTAATTTTTAAATAAAAACACTATTCATCGAAAATTCATTTTTTCAGAAAAAACCCCAAAAATTACCATAACAAAATATCGATGCTCTGAGTTCAAAAATAAAGTCATTTTTATAAAAAAAATTCTAATTATTTTTAATTAAATTTTTAATTAAAAAACACTATTCACACGGAAAAACTAATACATGAATAATAATTAATGAAACCGTTATTTAACTATTTTATTGAATTACATTACTTAATCAAGGTGCCTAGATTATTTTAAAACTTTATTTAAGTGAGATTACTAATACATTTGGTCATATTACTAATCCTAATCATAAAATCACTATTCATAATTTACTATTCCTCAAAAATCAAGTTGAACTTATTAGACTCTAAATTTAGTACTGAACATAATTGCAGAAGACCATTTTTTGAAAATCATTACACATTTTTAATTATTTAGGGTTTACATAAACATATTTAAAATATCATTTTTCTAAAATTCATCAAAAATATGCATACTATATTTATCCGGTCATTTCAAAATTCATAAACTTCATCATAAGAAGAAATCCCAATTTTTATTTAAAACAAGGATTACACAAGGTAGTTACGGTCTCGTTACATAACCCCTTATAATACCAGAATATGACCTAAGAGTAAGGTGTGCTAGGGTGATAGAAGCTTGGGGCGGCTCAGTCAACATTGCCCGAGTAGTAATTTCTATCTGTTTGAACTTCTCACGAAGGCGATTCCGTTCCAGCTTCACATGATGAAGTTCGGCTTGGATTTGATCCAGAGCAAAGCCCAGTGGTGCTACCTCCTTCCCAAGCTCTGTTAGATGGGCTTCGATCGGTCCAAGACTACTAGGTGAGGCCATCGAATCTTCTTTCTATAATAATTAACCAAGATTACTTATATCAAAACATTTTGTTCACAGCGGTCATATTGACCGATGGTTATATAATAGTCAAAACCCACTGATCTCATTTTAATTATAATCATGTTTATCAAATAAAACGTTTTTGTTGAGTATAACAATAACACATAAAATTGGGAAAAAAATTTATTTAAACAATTTCGGGTCGTTACACTCTGACCATCCATACATGACTCCAATTTTTGTTAGGCCCGAAATTGGTTTCGCTAAACAGGAAATGTCAGGGTTGAACCTCCTGTAATATCCATTTAATCTCAGTAAGATTCAGATATCAAAAAAATTCTTGGGATTCTCCCAATAGACCCCTACCCAAAGATTATTTGGATCTAATAAAACAACATCCTACGAGATTATGTGTCTTAAGAAGGGTACATGGTCAATCCAAAACTGACACTTATGTATCTTGGTGTATAAATGATTTTGTCATAGTGCACTCAAGACGATGTCATGATTATTGGCATGATTTTCATGAGTCTTGGAGTACACCAAGATGTATTTCACAAACACCACTGTGAACTGATCCAAATACGGATGGAAGGTCCTATTCGTCCAAGCCATAAACACATACGGTGCATTTTTCAACCCAAACAACATTATGAAAAACTAATAACGACCATACCTATTTTTTAAAGGAGTACTTGGTATAACATATGTCCATAATCTCAACTGATGATACCCTGATATCAAATCGACCTTTTAGAACACACAATCTCCCTTCAATTAGTCAAATAGATCCTCGATATATGGAATAGGATATCGGTTCTTCATATTAATTTTTTCTAACTTTCTCTAGTCGACACAAAAACATAAACTCATGTTAGCGTTCTTTGAAAACCAAACAGGTGACCCCAAAGGTGATGTACTTGGATGGATCAATCTATTATCATAAAACTCTTCCAACTGAGTCTTGACATCCTGAATCTTAGTCAGTGCCATTCTTTAGGGTGGAATAGATACTCGATCCACCCTCGGTATAAGATCAATAGTTAATTCCACATCTCTATAAGGTGGTAGTCTTGATATTTATCCGGGAAATACTTCATAAAATAGTTTCATTTATGGTGGTAGGATATCTTTCCTAAAACCCCCATCATCCAAAAATAGACTAGAAACATGGGCTATGAGCTCTCCCAATTACTGAGTAATTGGACCTACTCCACCTTCATAGAAATCCCACTCTCCACAATGAATATATGGGTCACCCTTAAGAGACACAAAGTTCAATCTTATATGGTATCAATCTATGTGGGCGTAGAATGTGACTAACCAGTCCATTCCTATAATCAGGTTGAATCCATTCATATTAAGAACATACTGATCCCATAGAAAATGATATTCACTATTCTCTAGTGAACAACCATTTTAATGATAGATGTTTCTAGAACGTACTCCCAATGTTGTATCTATTTTCATTACCCCACTCGTTAACTCCCACACTTGGCTAAAACCATTAACATGTTTTGCAGATATAAATTAATTACAGGAATGGGTATCAAAAAATGTATTAGAAAAAGTAGAAGCTACTAGAACAGTACATCTTACTGTCGATGGTCCCACCATATTACCCACCAGTTTAGGTTTTACTACATGTAACAATATAGCCCCTCTTCCTTGCGATGCTACGAGACTCCCCTTAGTAGAACCCCTTTTCTAATGTGGGTTCTCCTAGCTAGAAGTGCCATGGCCACTACCTCTACCACCTCAGCCAGTAGATGTCTAACGGCCAGCACGATATGGTGCTGAATATCATCTTCCCAAACATTGACTTTACCTAGATACTCCTTCAATAATAGTCTGTTGTTCGACCTATAGGATTTATGTAGATGTCCCATATTTACATAAGATTGACACTCTACTGGTGGTCTGGAACATTGTCGACGATAGTGTCTTGACCCACCACACTAATGACAGATCACACCTATATAGTCAAATCTAATTGATCCTCATGTCTACGTACTCGGATTCCCACTACCAGGGATAATGTTGTCAAAAGGGTGATTCCTATACTTGGAAGTCACACCTACTAATATTTTAGTAACAAATATCTCTCTTGCATTGGAATCCTCATTTAGGGTTACATCAACTATTAGATCCTGAACAACCTCTTTCGTAAAATTCTTCATCTTGAGGATATTCACATGGGACTTAATCTCAAAATTAGGTCTATCATGAAAACATTTCACTATAGATGCATCATCTCAGACTAAAGATGGGAAAAATCATTGCATATATCTGTAGAACCAAACATAGTCCATGTCTGACATGCTCCCGATTGTCAGATGCATGAACTTATCAAATTACTCTTATCTCAACATCTCTAGATAAATGTGTTCCAAGAACCTCTCCAAGAATTCCATCAACAAAATACCATCAAGCTGTCCAGTTCAGACCTAAATTTCCCACCAATGCTTCACTTATCTCCATATTATATAGGCATCCAAATTTTACCACCTCTCAGCTAGAGTGTCCAAATGGTCATGTGTTGTCTCTATGGACTCAACCCAAAATTCAACTCCTTTAGTTGTACCCAATCCTGTAAATGAAAGAGGGTGATGTAAATGAAACTCTCTCATCAACTCATACATACTTTTCACAACCCACAGTGGATCTATTTACAAGGTCTCCATGATGAAAACGGTGTTCTCTTGGAACTTCTCCCCTTCATCTTCATCAAGCATGATCGGTGCATCAAGTTCCTAAACTGGAAAAACATTCCTTCGAATGCCCCTCGGTCATCCTCTTAACAAGCGTTGGGGTGGAATACTCTCTAAATAACCAAACACATGTCTTAGATATCATAAAACAACCTTATAACATTTAGATATGATTAAATAATAACAACAATCCTTTTACCCACCTCCAAACACATTCAAAATCGAGGTGCTAGAACTACCCTTAACCATCCTACTCTTAGGTTTTGGTCAATAGGGGTAATCAAACTATCATAATTAAAAATTCGCATTTAGAAAGACATTTATTCTTACTTTTTATCATTTTAAAATCTTTCTCAATACATGTTAGGCACCATTTTTCATTATAATATAACAAGAAGGAAGAGAGTTCAAGTTCAACAACATACCAATAACTCATTTTCCCTTGCATGCCTAAAATAATGCATGTCACAAAAACCATGAGTGACTAGAATGATGCATGTAGACTCAACTCTCGTTCCATTATTCTCCATGAATAAACACAAATTTGTTTTCCTAGAACAACAATCAAATCAAACCATAAGTGTTTCACCCAAGGTGATATAACATTCAACTGTAACAACAAATAGAAATAAAAATAGTCACACACTGGGTAATTTGGTTACCCCCACTCATGGGCTTGAAACTTCAATGCATGATATTATTACTAATCCCAAACTCTTCTTAATGTCCTTTATACCTTTCCCAATATAATAAGACAAAATATGAAGAATGAAAACTGGATATTTGTTACCAGTTTGTAACATCCCAACCTGGGAGCCACGTGATAGTGCCCAGATCCGGTCGGTCACATGACCTAAAACGTGCCTCCACATATTTTGGAGGCAGACACCTAGAAGACTGGGTCTGGTAAGACATTATTTGAGACATTAAACTCTCATTTTTTCAGGTAACATTCCTGCAGAAATATATAAGCAATAATAGAAGCATGTAAAACCAGAACAATAACCATGTCACAAGATAACCAAAAAGGAAATACATTTCTCAACTGAAAGGGAAAATTTGATATTCTAATATAAGTTTAATGCGTCTATACTGAATTAGAAAATAAGGACACTATGACTCCCCAAGTGGGTTCCGAACCATATCTGGTTCCCTCCTCCGAGCTCCATCCCCATTCAGCCACACATCCTAGGGCATTTTCCCATATCCAGTCTAGAAACCAAATAATATTTTTGGGTACCAATCAGGTACCCCAAATAGTGTGTGAGTACAAATAATTAGGCCACCAAAAATTGTTCCTAAAACAATTCTAGTCAATGATTGTTCACACAGTTCTATAAAGAAAAAAAGTATAATGAAATTATAAACATTTTATCACATTTACATTTCTTCTTATCTAACAACATTACCTTCCGGGTTCCCATGGATACCCATACATCAATAATAACTTAATCTCATGTTAAATGCCAAAGTTTTACCTAGGTAATAATATAACATAATACATGTTCTAGCCGGAGCATGATGTTTTCAAATGCGTTATGATATCTCAATACCTGATTCAACTTATTCAGAGTCAAGTATTCTCATGAGAGGCCATAACTCGGATGGATATTATTTCCATTATTCAATTATAAATTTAAAAGTCATATTTTCAAAGTTACGAATATCAAAAACATAACTAAAATGACCATTTAACCATGCTTACTCCAAAATAGAATGATCTTCTTCCCATTGCCTTTACTCATAAGAATAATGGCCATTTACCATGTATACATCACATTTGAATGACTGTGTTCCCATTCTCTTATTCATAAGTATGATGACCATGTTACCATTTGTAATTATAAATTTAGATTTACAATGTTTCAATTCATTATCACATTACTAATTTACCAATTAATTATCCACCGCATTCCCATTATTAATTCAACAATTAGTTAACACATCAATTACATTAGTCAACTTAACAACTAACAAAGTGCATCAAACAATAAATTACTTTATAAATTAATTAACCAACATCACAATTCATATTACATAAATAATTTAACAAAATTTATTATATCAGTTTAAATTTCAACTCTTCATAATTAATCCCACAATTAATTATCTAGATCATAATCTCAAGGCACATAATTATTTAAAAATTAATTATCTCAATATATCCAATTTGATTTATAATAATTAATTTCCCAATTAAATACCTATATTAGACCACAAATACATTATAAAAAATATTCCCAAATTAATGATTTAGTTGGACAACCTGTTATCCTCATGATTAATTCCCCATTCACACAACCATTTCATCAAAGCATCAATGAATAAATTGGTCAATCTAAATAACCCATTTTGAGGAAAAAAGTATCTTAAAGATGCTATAATTTATATTTTCTTTCAAATAAAAGTCATATAAATGACAATGAGAATTATATATAGACCAACCACCTTGGTTCTTTGATGGATTTTTTCTCAATGGAAATCCCCAAAATCTGAGTAGCAGAACGATGTAGAACTATGATTCCAAATCTACGTCCCTAAATAATGATATCAAAACATCGAGATATAATCAATCTATATCTTTATCTATAGTCCAAGATCTAGATCTATCCAAATTGATTTATATCTGAAGAATCATATAATAAACTCCATAACAGGTCAAGAAAATGATAAGTTAAGATTCAAATAGGGATTAGGATGAAATAAACTTATCAGGAGAAGAGAAGATCCACGATTTAGGGATTGAATCAAGAAGAACAGAGGTAAATTGACTTTATAACCCCTTTGGAATGCTCTCGGATCATCCAGAATACAACAACCCCGACCCAGTGTCAAAATGGCGGTGTTTCGAGGGTTTGAGAGATTTTTTGATTAATTTCTGGAATAAATAAAATCGCACGTATGATTTTCACTTAGAGTGGTGCATGGTTAGTAATACTATGTGATAACCATGTGAACCTGACTATCTAGGGTTACACTATTACTTGGATTTAGGGTCACATCTTGTAAAACCATGGATTAACCATGCACAACCCCCTGTCATTAAAATATCTCAAAACCCCTCAAAACAGCACCATAATACATTACTTCAAACAAAGGTTCGTAAAAAACCAAATGTACCTGAAAAAATTCTTGATATGACTCCAATGTGGTTGGTGTCATAAATATGATTAAGGAATAACGACACATAATATTCTATTTCTGTTGAGAAAATTGTGTTTACTCTCGATAAGGAGATGATTGATATAGATAAAATAGATTCTCTAGTATTGATTACCTTGTAAATGAAAATTATTTGATAAATTTTTTTATTTTGTTATAGATAGAGTTTATAAATGTTTTAGATTTTTGGATTATATTCAATAATATATGAATTTTTACAAAATATTTTATTTTTTAGAGAATTCAAGTTTTCATTAATGTTAAATCATAATTCTAGTTATTACCCTGCATTAGGAGAATATGTGACAAAGGATTTGAAATATTTGGTATGTGACCATTAAGATATAATTAATTATATTTGGGTGTTAATGATATATCGATTTTGGTAAATATAGTTACATTAATTATTAATTTTTAGTTTTGAAAGGGTCATAATGATAACCATTTATGGAAATGATTAAGTTATACATTGGATTTTTTTAGAGATTAATTTATTACATCACTACATTATGATTTATTTAAATTGAATAAATATTGAAAACATTTTTTTATGATAACTAGATATTGATGTAATAACTAATCATTACCCCGATGTTCTTATTTCCCATCAATGCTTTAGGCATCATAAATTCATCTCCTAGAGTAATAAATGAAGTGTATTGTTGATCGAATCCAAAATAAATGATGATAATGTTCTGATAAAATGAAAATAAATCAAAAAAGTATCTACTCTCATGTATATTATCCAACATTAGGAAAGTAAATTGAAATGTAATGTCTTAAATTTACCTCCATTTGTAAGGATTGGATGGTATTTTTAACTATCATGGAATTATTGATGTGTGGTCATTAAATTTCTATTTTCAAGGTTCCCTAACACTATTTATGAGTATTTATGTGTTAGATTACCCTTCCATGTATATGTTTTCACTTCCCATCAATGTTCTCCAATATTAAAATTTTAATTCTATGTTATTCATGATGACCTTCACACATCAATTTCTCTATTTTCAAGAGGAATATTTGTTTACCCTTTTTACAAAGTGGTTTCCCTAGAATGGTATTTTCAAATTTTAAACCCTTGATTATTGAGAACATGTTTAATTTTCAATGATTGATTTTTTGAAAGTAGGAGAATGTAACAGCAATATATTTTTTGAATTATTATTTTTAAATTTTTCAATTATCTTGAATTACTCACAACATTAATTTTATAATTAATTAAATGAAACACTAATTTTATATAGTGTTATACATATAAGATCAAAACCATTCTGTAAAAAAATGGAAAATTTATTCTAGTACTATTTCACTCTTTTTTTAATATAGCATGGTTAGGTTTCAATATGGGGTTCTTTTAGGGGATATTAGAGAAATTTTTAATCCCATGGGGTTGTGTGGGATTGGTGCATAGTAAAGAAAAAAATGTGGTATTTCATAGGAAATCGTGCAATCCTTCTGGGAGGAACAAGTGTTGGTTTATGGTTATAGGATGGTTTAGGACAATATTGAGGACTCCCTCCCCGAACCATTCACCATAAAACATAGGGTATTCGAATGGTGTGTGCACCATTTTTTCAAAGCATTCACCACATTGGAGATACCATCCAATATATAAGTAGAGGTTCATCGTTATGGCACACTGTTTGTAAAACCATTGGCATTAGCCCCAAAAACCATGAGAATGGGTTTTTAACCCCCTATGAATTTATTCAAAATTATTGAACCCCTTGGTTATTTATCCTTAATCTCCCTACATCAGTTCAAAACATTTTCATTTGATTTTGGAATCTCTTGGTATTATTCTAAGGCTCATCAAACCCCATTCATAGTGAATCTGTGATCCGGTTTGAGGATAGATTACTCATTGGTATGTAATTTGTTCCTTGTTTGATTTCCTATGTATTTTGTCTCCTTTCCAAATTAATAGGTGTTGTTTTAAGTCTGTTATCAAGGGTTTATATATAAATTATAATGGATGATTTTCATTTAATATTTGTTCAAGATTTTGATCCATGATCTCTTCCTTCATTATGATATTGACCATTCAAAATCAAATTGGGGATTTTGATTTGGTGAGAATCCCCCAACAATATTGAGGTAGATTTTTTATATGTCAACTAGAACAATATTTATTTAATTTTTGGTTATGTAACTATTAAATTTCAATTTCCATATAAATAAATTTCATTCTAAATTTCATTAATTTATTTAGAACCATTTAATTGTGTTACCCTTTACAGATCCCATTTGACCCTTTAATGATTTTGATAATAGACTTGATGGAAACCCAGGGGGTGTGCTTATATAATTTCAATTATTAGTTATTATTTATGAATAATTGATAAATGGGATTTGAATATATTTTATAAATAAATTTCTGAAATTGGTTGAAAATTATTTACGGAAATGATTGATATTTGGGTTATGAATGTGGAACCATGACATGTAATATTTATGATAGAGTTATGGGATATGAACTACTATTCCAAAAAACAATGGGGTGAAGGAATTATGCATTAGTCCCCCAAGATATATATGTATTTCATGGGACCCTTGAGTTGTGGGATAAAAACTACGGCTCTAAATACCCACAAGGTACCGAAATTCTTTTTTAGACCTCGATTATTTGAATGTGAATTTATTATTAAATGATAAATGAAAACCCATGATAACATGAATTATGAAATCCATTTGGTGGATGGTTAAGACTCCAAAAGTTTCCTATTTTAGTATTATTGATTTCAGTTTCACCCTTAAAATGAAAATTAGGTGGTTAATTAAATAATAACATAACATGAGAGCTATTTTCTTTATCATTTGTATTTTATTTTTTATGAAACATCATATATTGTTGTGGAATAGATATTGTTTAAAATATCAATGGTGGTGGCCAACTAAGTTGTACTAAATCCATACTCAGCTTTGAAATTAGTATCCAAATATTCTTCTTCTTTGTAGGTCAGTATAAGTGAATGATCCATATGATAGGTGGCTATGTTGAGATTCAGGAAGGGGCATAGATGAGAGAACCTCACATGATTTCAGGACCCACATGGGATATGTTAGTGTTTTTTATATAAGGTTTTTATTGTAATCATGGAACTCATTATGACATGAAATTTCTAATAATATGGTTTTGGTCATTTATCCATGTTTTGGGATTATTATGTGAGGTTCTTATTTATTGATTATGGCATTTTACCTGTTATTTTTTTATTATCATTTGGATAATTTTAATTTATTTCTCCTTCTATGATGCATTTATAAAGAGTGTATAGTCTCCCCAAAATACATATTATACAATTTCATCAAGTCAACATATTCTAGATTACCGAGAATCGAACCTCAGGTTATGTAACTTAATTATCTTAGGGAACCGAAATGTGGCGCCCATACCAAGAAATTAGAAGTTGTATAGGATGAGTATTATTTTCATTATATTGTATTAATATTTTTGAATGGTGGACATGATACAGGGATGAATTTGACCTTGGTAATGACATCATGCATACGAGTAGCTGACCCATGTATACGGGAAAACCTAAGTGCCTTGAGTGACATTGTGGATCCTGTTGTTTTCTATTATGATTGAACGTCATGTCACATTTATTGATGCACATTTTTGGTGACATTATTGTTTTCAAACATTTTTTCATCATGGAATGGTATTGAATAAGGGTTTTTATACATGCATCTTCCTAAGAAATCAGGATTTGTTGTTACATGAATCATTTTCAAAAAACATTTAAAATAAGGTTTTGGGTGTGTTTTTGGAATTAAAATTTATTTATATATTTGAGTAATTTTAATATAAATGGTGACTAATGATGAATTAAATGGAAAAATGATTCTAATTGTGCTAATATGAAATGGTTAAAATTGAGGTCTAATAAGAATCCCTGAAATAAGAAATTTTATTCCCTGGGTTTCCGATGACCCAAGTGAAGGATTGTTGAGGGTTGAGAGAGTTCTTCGATTTTTCCCATGTAGCTAAATTTGGGGGATGCCTTGTCGATGAATTATTTGAATCCATTTTATATAAATATTATATAGTTTTGTTATGTTTCCTAATATGTGTGTTTTAAATGATAAAGAAATTCATATAGGATGATGTTTTTTGACATAATTACTAGAGTATATAACTAGAAATGATCATAAAATAGTTGAAATAGAGTCTCCAATAGTTCTGGGTGAATGTGATGGAGGGTTGTCCTATGATAATATATCCCAATTTATGTACTATAAGTATTGAGAATCTAGATGGGATGTGCAAAATAGGTCTAACATGACATGATAATTATCATTACAAAACCCTTCAACTTTTACAATGGAGGGTGGCCCTGAGGGAACTGTGTTCTGGATTGATTCTATGCAGGTGAGCCTCATCCATTTATACACTCCTTCTATGAAACAATCACGTTGGATTATTATATGTTACGTTGTCAAGTGAAACGATGGTTGGATATTATGATTTAGGATTATCAGCTTGATGGAATGGTATGGAAGTACCTCCAAGATAATTTCTTGGAGAACCATTCCCTGAGATGTTGAGGTAGACGAGGGTGGTTGAGTTTATGTGGTTGATCCAAGGGAGTATGCCTATTCTAGACTATGTTGATTTTTATTGATTTTCAGTGATTTGGTCTACCATTAGATGGAGATGAGGAAACTATGGTGAAATGTTTTTAGAATGGTCTTAAATGTGATATTATGCCCCGGGTAAATAAATATTCATTGAAGAAGGTTTCTAAGGTTGTGAATTAGGCTCTAATTTCTATTGGGAACCTAAACAAGGTTTGAAGTAAAATGAAGGTGATTTATATTAGGTATCTAGTACGTACATCTTTTGAGATTATAAAGCATTTCTATGATAATTCTAACTAGGGAAATGGAAAAGAGTGTATCCATTGAGAAGGATCAATTACACAGGGCAGTAACCAGGAACACTAAAACCAGTGTGGTTGGTTGGGTCCATTTTGTAGAAAGTATCCCACATAATCAATAAAGTGACACTACTGTTATAGGATGGGGTATCTATAATTGTTCTGTAAAATCCCTCAATCGATGGGTAATGATAGAGGAGTCAGAAAGAATCATAGTAGTGGTAGGGGATCTTTTTCCCCATACATGTTTGGCAGTTTGAGATCTTCTTGATATTGAAGTGGAGGTAGTGTAAATTGTACATATAGTTAATAGAACTTGTATCTATAGAGTAGTGCATCTTAGGGGACCTAGAATATATCATAAAGAGGAGATAAAGTATATTTTCCTGAAGTTCCACATTCACAAGTATATAGATGGGCTGGGACATCGATATTCAGAGGTACTGTTCTGGAAGATACTATGTTTTCCAATGAATTATTAAATACAAGAGCCTCCAATTAACTTAAAATTACAAATCTTGGGAATGGTTTGAGTCATATGGTGGACTTTATGCATGTGGTTTTTACGATCGAAAAACCATTGGGAGTATAATAGAGGGACATCTGTTTGTACAAGAGGTGTTTTCTTGATGTTGTTGAGTTTTATTTCCTTTGGGATCTATGAATTTTAGAAAATTTCGGTTTTTAATTGATCGTCAGTATAGACTTTATAGTATCATACCGAAACCAAATCATTTGTTACCAATGGAGAGGGACCATTAAATTTCTCGAGGGAATTATTTTTTTAATCATGTAGAATGGGATATCTATGTAGGCCATGTAGGGCTAGTTCATTAGAAATTGGTGGATCTCACCCCCCATGTTGTATGTATTTTTCTAGATGAAATGGGTGTGATTCATGGTGTCTTTCCACCCATTGTAGAATAGTACTATGGAATTTTTGTTGAAGACATCTTAGGGATGCCACATTAGAGGGATGTTGAGTTTATAGTTGAGGACATTCATAGAGTAGAACTAATATCTATTTCACCTTATTGAGTGTGAGAAATAGTTATTTAATAATATAAAACTCATCTTTATGATCTGATCTGTAATTTATTTATCTATCTGAGTACATCACCATGGGGTTCCCTATTTTTTTTTTCTTCGAAGGATGATGAAGCTTTGTGCTTATGTGTTTATTAAGAGAAGTTGAACCAGATGATAGTGAAGATCCAGAATCATATTCTGTATATTTAAGATCATGTTGACCTGTTGAGAGGAGACACTATTAAAAATTTTCCCTTTAACATTACTAGTAAAAGGTATTTATCATATCTATGAAAAAATTTATAATATGAGCGATGTAAAAGTGTTTTCATCATCATTACATGAAAAAGGCGCTGATAAAAGGGACCTTTATCAGCATTTTTAGCAATGTTAATGGGGGCCTTAGTCAGTGATTTTTTAGTGCTATTAAACAAACCCTTTATTAGAGATAAAAAGTGCTGATAAAGAGCCCCTTTTTCACTGCTTTTTTTAACCATTGATATTGGGGGATAATAATATTTTTGTTAGGACCTCTTCCATATTGAAATTTTATCAGTTCCTCCCTCCCACTTCAGAAGCGCTTCCCACTCTCTTTCTCTCATCCCCACCTTGACCCATGATTTATATTTTTGTAGACTCATGTGCACACCCCTTCCCCTGGTTATTCTAGAAGCTGAGACCTCCCCATCGTAAGCCCAAACATTTTCCACTTCCCTATTTTGTTTTTTTCTGTATTTTATGATATATCTATATATTTATATACATTTAGTTACATTTTTTATCCATATATTTATATGTATAAAAATTTATTATATATATATATGAATTTATATTTAAATAAATATTTAAAATATATGTTTTTTGTTTGTGTGTCTATGTGTGTTTATAATTTTAAACATGGACACACACGTAGACCAATATATATATGTATATATATATATATATATTTCTGCGTGTGTGTGTGTGCTTATATAAATATTATTACACATATTGATATTTACTTACATATTTTATATATTAATTATATACATAAATTAGAAAATATTGATAAATATATATCTGTTTGTCAATACACAGAAAAATATAAATATATACAAATATATATATTATACATACCTTAAATATATATTTTTTGTACACATATATAAATATTCATAGATTTTTAATTTAAATAAAATTGATATTATTTTTTAAATATGGTATATTCATTTATATATTTATTATATATGTAAATATGTTTATATATTTTTTTAAAGTAATTTTTATGTGAGAATATAAAAAAATATCAATATATTATTATATAATTCATTTAAATTAAACAAAACATTGAATAATGATAAAAAATAAAATCCAAAATATCTATATGATTGTAAACACTTGGAATAAGTTCATTGCCCACAATAAAAACACAATAGGACACCATTATATGAGGTTGAAATTAAATCCAATTTTAAAAAATAGGGATACTCCGTCTAAAAACACAATTTTAGAGGAATTTTGGGCCTTTTGGTCTCTATAAGGAAAAAAGGGTTCACATGGGTCACTATGTCTTAGATCTCATTGCTAGATTCTATTATATTTTGTAGATCCTAAACGGACACCATGATCAGAAAATATTTATTTCCATGTTTGATTCACATTTTCAACATATTTTAGAGTGTTTATCGCGTTTTTTTCTATATTCAATAATTTATTAAATGACTATTAATTAGTAATAATTAGAGAATTATTAATAAATATAATTTATTTAATTATTTTATAATCCTTATTTTAATAATCATCTTATATACTAAGTGTAAATACATATTTATTATTATATACGTCCCATTTACTAATGTATTATTTATAAAGATATCAATTTAAATATATATTTATGATAATATGTTATTTTTAATGAAATATATTTTAATGAAACTTTCGCTTTATTAGAGTTATTAAAAAACACTGATAAACAATTGTACTCTTTGAACGCATTTTTACATGTGCTGATAAAGGGTCCCCTTAACAAAAATAAAAGCACAATTAAAGTCTCCATTTTAAAACACTTTTTCTTGCACTAAAATAGGGGGTCATTAATTGTTCTTTACACAATTTCATTTAAATATATAACATTGGATAAACTCAGTTTTCTAGTAGAGTTCATGGGATTTCTCCAAAACTGGCTTCAAATTGTGGTCGCATCACTTTGTATTGATACCTTTTGATATACCAAAAACTAATTTTATAAGTATTTATGGCCTATACTAGTTCATTGTGATGTTTTTCAGGATGATATATGCTCCTACTTGGTTTATGGACCCGATGAACCATATCATCCACCAATACCAAGACTAGTTTGTAGTTGTTTTGTGAATGATGTTTTGTGTACTCCAATAGTCATAACAATCATTACTATCTTCATATCATTATATTCGGTATAATGAGAGATAATATGATATTATAAAAGTTATCATTGTGATAATTCTAGATGGAAATGGTACATTTCATGTGTCACATCATCTTATAGGAAGGTGTTTTAGGCGAACCATAGAATGTGAAGGTAGTGGTTTCTTCGAACCATCCCAAGAATGTATTTGATATCTAAATATATATGGGTTTGGAAGGTTATTATATGATTTTCATCAAATAATTCTTCCACATTGAAGAACCCATTTCATGCTTGAGCATCAATGGGATCAAGTTTTAATGTTCTAGAGAACTTGAATTTTTTTCCCAGAGTTGAATAAGTGTTTCACTACCACTCTGATCATGACCCAACTCATGTTTGGTGTGGAGTATACCTTATGTTGTGATGTTTCTAGAAACAAATTTGGAGTATCATTGATTCAAGGATTTTGATTTGTGGCATATGGGTCAAGATAGTGGAGGACACATCAGTAGAATTACAGTACACATGATCTTGCGTAGGTTCTAGTGGTAGGGTGAAATGTTTGTTGTGTATACTGATCACAAGACCAAAAAGAACATATTTTCACAATTCTATTTGAATATATGGATGTAGATATGGGTTGAATGTATATAGTATTTTTATTTTATGATGGAATATATTACTGAGAAGGGAAATGGTGTTGCTGACATTTTTGATAAGGAAGAAAGAGATTCGTGGAGTTCAAGAGTCTAGTTCTAAGTGGAAGATGATGACCATCATAGATGAGATGCATATTGATGTTTTGGATGAACAATAATATATGATAATTTAATCCTTATCTATTGATTATACACTACTATGACTGATTCAGGAAATGTATTATGGGGATTTGGAGTGTTTACCCATTAGGGAAAGCAATTAAGGTATGGATAAACCTTCTGATGGGACTATATATGGGGATGAGATAATCTGTGTTCCAAACCTTGTTTTTGTTATTACAGGTATGCATGTGGAGATAATTCATGAGTTTCATGCCTTGAGGTGGGAGGTGAATCCTAGTTTATGGTTCCAGGTGCAGCGAAAGCATGGTTGGGATGGGACACAATTTGATTTTTACCATGATCAATGATTATTCTGGGATCAATACGACGATGAATGCCAATCTCTATGGAATAAAATCAAAGATTTATATAAAGAATAAATATTCCTAAAACATATAAAATGGATCTTGCACATAATGTTTATAATTAATTTAATTAATTTCATAAAGAAAAATAATACCTCGATCATTGGTATTTTTCCTTGTTGATAATGTTGATCATCTCGAATGACCCTTACAGATTATCTCATTGTGCTTATAAGGATCCAAACTATAATTCCTCTAGCAGTGATCCACATGTGCTCTGATGGCCTCTGATCGACACCACTCGTTCTTCGGGTGCAAGCTCGGCGAATCGTGTGTCTTGTGTTGGTCCTTCTTTATCGCATGTTCTTCGGCTTTGAAGATCATCTCACATTCTTCAGAGGGGAGAGAAGATGAATCATGAGAGAAATTGTTTGCATCTACAATTCTCAATTCACCAGGCGTGTGGTCTGGTGTATAGAACAATTCTTGTAATTTTATATTTATATATAAGGAATTTAAGTTTCAATATTTAGTTGCATAGAAACAGTTAAATACATTCATGAACATAGAGGAAACCCATGTATTTAATAATAATACTGCATCATTATTTATGGTGCACCAACTTTTGTAAAATGAAATTATAAATAAAATTCCGTGTCACAAAATAATAGCAGTGTTATTTTAATTTGTGCCAGCTAGGTAAATAATTATTTACCACCTTGCAAATAATTATTTTACTATTGGACCGACCTTGGTCTTCTTGAACTCCACTTCCATTTATAGAACATACAAATAAATATATAAATAATTTATTCTCTTAAATAAATATTTTATTTAAAAACTAGTAAATTAATATTTATTAAATGTTCAATAAAATATATTTATATATTTTAGTTAATTTATTTGATCATTTTAACATGAATAAAATTTTTCCATGGTCTTGAGAATAATATTTAGTTCATTAATTAAATTCAAATAGAATTTAACCGAGACCACCAAAAACACATAGTGTGTGACCCTCTAGGATTCTTTGTAATTTGCATTAAGAGGGCCTACCTAAAGTCCAAAAATATTTTCTAGAAACGGGTCAAGGTACCCAAGAGAAAGAACACAAAGTCTTAACAAAGACATCCACCTACGAATGCTAACTGTGTCATATAATCCCTTTGTCACAATATCTCATCAAGCGGGTTTCATGATTGTGTCATCAATTATTATGATTGATACGTCGTAATTTGACTACATGAAATAAATTGGTCGTTACACCATGTCCATGGGATTTC
Organism: Viscum album; assembly: GCA_963277665.1. NCBI lineage: Eukaryota > Viridiplantae > Streptophyta > Magnoliopsida > Santalales > Viscaceae > Viscum > Viscum album. The sequence goes on from OY728128.1 coordinate 617,049,950, forward strand.
ACACGACAATTCAGTTTTAATCAATAGACTAAGATATCAACTTCCATAAATAAAAGGGACAAATCCTTCCTTCACTTATCCATTAATTATATGAAACTCGTGAGGCACCCAACATAATATACATTAGACCAACTATCTGTATAATATCTTTTTGACAATAAATAAAAGAGTGCAAGTCCTGACATGTATTAATGATATTATTAAAGTATAAGGATCATTACACATGCTCGTAGATAGAAATATCTGATGACACCAAAACAGGCAGAAATCCTACTAGCGGGTCTGTTTACATAATCTCATATCATAGAGATTATCAAGTTTAAACTTCATGCAAGGAAGTCTCATCCTCTTAAATGTACTCTCACATGGATGTCATCATGTTATGTGTTCCATCATTGCATGTCATCCAACCGCAGAACTATATTTAAGAATATTGGTATAGCATTTCAAGGTTCTCATCATAGCGAGGAACTGCCATGACCATGTCAATGCAACAAATATTCTAGGACATTATTACAACATAATCATGCAAAAAAATGAGTAATATGTAATAATACATTAAATATCAATTTAATCAAAGTAAAACCATTTGGTTCTAGGACACCAACTCTTAAAAACTCACACTAGGACTAGAGCCAACTGCCTACGTCTTTGAGTTTGCAAGACCTCACATGATGATCAGGTGTAACACCCAAGAAAGACAAAGGGTTAAATGATTAAATGATATGACTCATATCACTAAGATGCACCTTCATTTTCGGGAGCCTGTCTAATTAGAACTCCACAGTTAAGCATGCTTGGCCTAGAGTAGTGATCAGGATGGGTGAACTCCTGGGAAGTGTCTCATGGTGTGTTTGTGTGAGGAAAAAACACATTGGAAAGGATATCTGTTGGCCTGTGGGGACTGTCATTAGTCAGATAACCCGTTCAAGCACATGGGTGGGGCCCACGTATCTGTGGGACAACTCGTGGGCAGGGCCCAGTAGTCACATTTGGTATCAGAGGTGGTACCCAACCTTATGTGTGGTGCACTGCCTGGGTTAAGATGTAGGGCCCACAATGAGGACATTGTGCTCTAAAGGGGGGGGGGGTGATTGTAACACCATAGAAAGATAACGGGTTAAATGACTAAATTATATGAATCATGTCAACAAGGTGCACCTTCCTTTTTGGGAGCCTGTCTAATTAGAACTTTGTAGTTAAGAATGCTTGGCATGGAGTAGTGATCAGGATGGCTGACTTCCTGGGAAGTGTCTCAGGGTGTCTGTGAGTGGGGACAAAATCACACAGGAAAGGACATGTGTTGGCTTGGGGGGACTGCAATTAGTCAGATAACACGTTCAGGCAAGTGGGTGGGGCCCACGTGTCTGCAGGACAACTGGTTGGCGGGGCCCAGTTGTCACGTCAGGTTTCTACTGAGTCAAGGCTTTAGTCATGGGGCCTGCCATGTTTTCATCCATGGAAATATTGATTACTAAAAAATCAACTCTATGGGGAAAATCCCCAAGAGATGATACTTACGAGGTATGTACGTTGTCCGCTAATGTGACCTTGGCTCTTTTGTGAGAGCCACCACTACGGCATTATCACAGTACAGTGTGATGGGATCTTTTCTACTAGGTAACACATCTTGCTCATGGATGAAGCTTCACATCCTAATTGCATCATTAGCTACCTCAGAAGCTGCGATATACTCAGACCCTACTATATAATCTACAACCACACTCTACTTTGAGCTCTTCCAACTCACTGCACCTCCATTCAATGTGAAGATGTATCTCATTTGAAACTTCATGTCATATTGATCAGTCTGGAGCTAGAATCTACATATCCTCTGATGACATGTTTCCTGTCTCTTCTATAAACCAGGAACATATCCTTAGTACACCTAAAATACATTTGGATAGTCTTGACTGCCCTCCAATGGTGTTCACCTAGGTCAAGTTGATATATGCCTACCACACTCAATTCATAGGCGTCATCTAGCATAGTACATAGCATAACATACATGACTGAACAAATCGATGATGCATATGGAGTCCATTCCATTATCGTTCATTCCAAATTTTTCTGAGGACAAATTTTTTTTTGGAATGATGAATGAAATGTGACGATGGAAACAATCCCCTCTTTTGTTATTCTATACCGAATATCATCAGTATCTTATCATTGTATGTACATTGAGATAGGCCCAGAAAAATCTTGGATCTATCGTGATGTATCTTGATCCGAAGAATATACGCTACCACACCCAATTATTTCATGGAGAAGCATTGATTAGACTATTCGTTAACAGATTTTAAGACTGGTATCTCATTTTCAGTAAGTAATATGTCATCAACATAGACTATTAGGAAAATGACTACACTCCCACTAAACTATTTTTAAATACCAAGCTCACATTCATTCTTGATAAAACCAAATTATTTTATTGCTTCATCAAAATGAATGTTCCAAGACCTGGATGCTTTATTTAATACATAAATGGATTTATGCAACTTACATAACTTATTGGCATCCTTTGGAGCCACAAACCCTTCAGGTTATGACATGTAGAAATATTTTTGAAGGTTCCCTTTAAGAAATTTAATTTTTACATCCATTTTTTAAATCTCATAGTCCTGGTAATCCGTAATGGAAGGTATATTTAGGATTGATTTCAGCAATGAAATTGGTGAAAAGGTTTCATCGTAGCCAATTCCTTGATGTTGTTTAAAACCTTTTGCAACTGTTCATGCCTTATAGGTACTGAATTTTCATTCCATGTCCAGATTCTTCCTGAATACCCATTTGCAACCAACAGGCTTTACATCAACTGGAGGATATACCAACATCTAGACTTGGTTTTGGTAAATGTAATCCATTTCAGAATTCATGGATTCCTACCACTTGGAAACATCTAAGCCACCCACTGCTTCCTTATTGGTTAGATGATCATTATGATCAACTAAAAAAGAGTCACCATCCTTGGTAACTAGAAAAATATAACTTTCTAGTTCTCTACCCTATCTTGTACTCCTACATAGTAATTGTGTCTATGGAACAGATTCTTCTTCAATAGGGCTGTGTGGAATCTATTCTTGTACATACTCTGGTGTACCTTGACCCTCCACTTCATTGAAGACAATATTGCTCCCACTACATCTTTTGGAGATGTGTTCCCTCTCAAATAATATGGAATGTCATGCCACTATAACCTTTTTCTCGTAGGGGTTGCATAGGTAATATCCCTTGGATTCCATGGCATATCCTATAAAGGTACACTATGTTCCTTGGGGTGTAAGTTTGTTAACAGAAGAGGCCTTAACAAACACTTCTCTACCCCACACATGTAAATTCGATAACATGGATTTTCATCCACTCTAGAGCTCATATAGAATACCATTTATCGATTTACATGGTACTTGGTTTAGTATGTATACTGTTTTTTTAACGCATATCCCCAAAAGGATAATGGAAGACTCTCAAGTCTCATAATTGATCTCACCATATTCAAAAGGGTGTGGTTTCTCCTTTCTCTCACACCATTCCATTGGGGCGTGTTTGGAGGAGTGAGTTGGTATAGTATCCCAAACACCCGTAAGTAATCAATGATGTATTGACTAAGATATTCTCCTCCTCGGTCTGAGTAAAGCTTCTTAATCTTCTTACCATGTTGCTTCTCAACTTCATTCATATATTCTTTGAACATATCAAAAGAATCTGACTAATACCACATTATGTAGATTTATCCATATCTACAAAAACCATCAGTAAAAGTTATGAGGTATGAGTACCCTACCCTTGAATCAATATGAAATGGTCCACACACATAGTTATGAACCAATTCAAGAAGTTCTTCAGCCCTTTCAACTTTCCCACTAAATGGGGATTTTTTCACTTTTCCTTGTAAACATTCATGACTTACACTAAGTGGTTTTAGTTCGAAAGAATCTAAATATCCATCTTGATGTAACTTTGTCAAGTGTTTCTAATTCACATGACCTAACTGGTGATGCCTAAGTTGGGTGTGGTGTGAGTCATGTGATGTGTCTCAGTTATCAATTTCCATTACTTGGTTTGTGTAATCCAACACGTAATGTTCGTTGTATAAATGTGCCCAAACATAAAAAATTCTATATTTGTAAATGAAGAAACATTCATTTCCAAACATGAAATAAATCCATCTATATCTAATTTTTATATAGAAATAATGTTTTTAGTAACATAAGGCACATAATAACAACCCTTTAATACCATGATTATCCTAGTAGGAAATGTGTGGTGGTAGTCCTCAACAGCTACAACAACAACTCAGGATCTGCTGGCTACTCATAGATCTACCTCTCCCTGATCAAGCTTCTTGAAACCACATGGTTCCTATATTGGGATACAGACGAGATCACCACAAGCTGTATCTAATCCCCAATTTTTTTGAAATCGATAGATCGCATTCTGTAACAAACACACCTAAAGCTTCCACTTGATTCTTAGGCTGGCTGCAGTTCTTCTTCCATGGCCCCCCCTTTCCACATGCGAATCAAACATCCTCTTGTTCCCTTGCCACCAGTTTGATCTTCCTTTTTTGGATGACCATGAAGATGCTTTGGCATTAAATCTCTTCGCCTTCTATTTCCTCTTCTACATCATAAGGATCGATATAAGGATTTTCACACTTAAAATCTCAATCCACTTGGCGAATTAGGATAATAAGATCCAATAAAGACTTGTCAATGATGTTCATGTTGATATAGACAAAAATGTTAGAGAAGATCTGAGGGAGTGATATGAGAATGAGATCGGTGCCCAATTATTTGGGGAGTTTAAACCCTGTAACATCCAGTCGCTCAATGTAGCCAATGATATTAAATACATGAGGCCCAGCTGGGAAACTTCTACAAGATTACTCTGAAAGAGTGCCATCGAGATCTCAAACCATTCTTGTATTTCTCTCTCTGAGTAAAGACCACGGAGGTACTTGAGAATTCTATAAGAATCCATGTTTTCGTGAGAATTCATGAGATCAGTAGAAACTGATGATAATATCAAATGTTGAATGTCGACCACATCGTTCATATGTTTCTCATGGACCATGAAATCCTCATAACTTGCCTCATTGGAAGGCGGATCAGGTGATGCTAACTCCAGCCCGTAAGACATCTGTTCATGGGGTAGGATAACACAAAGGTATCTAAAACATTCCAAGAAGTTAATTCCAGTGAGGATGTTGTATTTATCCAAAATTGATTGTAGGGATAGTTTGGTTGACGAGTTTGTGATTTTTATTCTACAATTAAAAGAAAAAATCATTAGTACTTTCATGGTTTCATTTTATAAGAAATAATAAATTTTATGAAGTCTCCAACTATTTGATCAGGTCCCAATATCGCTCACCATTGAACTCGAAATTTCTAGATTCCAAGACATTCTAGTGGAACTGATCCATATTCTCCTCCATATAACATCAATAAGGGTTTTTCATGATATTAGGAGGTATTTAGTTAGGTAGGTGTTTATCAACTGTAGGCTTGTACCTCCTTGATATGTTGAGTGGACTACCCATTCCTGAAATCATGAATTTAGATTTCCTCAACTCTTGCCTGCAATATTAAACGATGTCTAGCAATGGATAATCCTATTGATGTAATATGGTTATGTATACCCGAAACCATTCATTAGAGAATCCTTTATAAATGTAAGTGTCACAACAAGTGTTGGTCAAACACGTAGTTTTATTGGGTATTTCCCTTAATCGTGTAATGTAAGGATTGTTCTAATATAATATATTATTTGAGGGGTTTTTATATATTATTCATCAATTTATTATTAACATTGTCACACACATTTTAATATTAAGTGGAACTTACATAATTGATTAACAATATGTTGATAATATTTACCCATAAGTCTAGTTTATTTTAGTTCCATCATTCTTGCTTGTTTAATTCATTAATTATTTGATTGTGATAACAAATCCATAATAATAAACCATGCAACTGCTAGAAATAAAATAATGTAAATGGCATGATCATGATCTTTTCTAATGGTTAGTTTATGTTGTTTTTGATAAACTAACACTAACATAGGGGAGAAACACCTTGAACCTTTCATGTTCATGTTTACAGCTTCCACTTGTCCACCTCTGTATCTCCTGGGATTGGTTTCATCTCAAATCTTGCTTGAACTGCCTCTACTAGATTGGGAGTTCCATCCATTACATATGCCTGTTTTTATATCACATTTAGGTGAGGGGTAAAAAGGGGTTTTACCTAAAAGAAAACTTCGGCATGCAAGCCCTACATATTAATGATGAAAAGATTGGCAGGCCACCAAATTTTATTAAAATAAATAAATTATAAGAAACCATCCACATACAAAGGTCTTGGTCTAGCTCATTATCATCCATACATGAAACAATATTTACCCATAAATTAAACTAGAAATAAATTATTTAATCGTTAATATTTATGATAAATCATGCTCGAATTAATTATTTATCATCTTAATTTAATCAATCTTTTTATCCTAATCCCTTTTAAGAATTTCCATGAGATTATCATCCACAAAAATTTTAAACAAATAAAATCATTTTAAATTTTCATAGTACGTAACATGTACCTTGGAGCCAATACAGTGAATTCCTAATCATTACTACGCAATGAGTAGGAATGAACATTACAGAGATGTTAAATTAAACATATATATATAAAAAACCTATCATGTGTTTTTCCACAGCTTTATTCTTGCACAACAGTACATGTATCAAGGGTTTTAATAATATAATAATAAATATTAACAAATCTGCATAATTTGGTTGAGTACATGATGTGTAGTTCCAACTACACGACCTGTATTATTTTTCACTGTCTATATAATGTACACGCCCAAAGAAACAATGTGTGAGTATACTTCAGAAATCATCAGAGTACACGGCCTATCCAGTAAGCCACACGCTGTGTAGTTGCTCATTACACAAGCTCTAGCCGGGCAAGCCATATACGGGGTACACAGTCCAACCCAAACTGGAATGGAATGCACGCCATGTCCATTGGGCCACATAGTTTTTAATCCATAAACTACATGCCACATATTTCTAGTCAACACACATAGTCATTTAAGACTGATAAAGACTCCAACACATGGCTTGGTTTGGCGGACCGGTCTGATGAATTGGATCTGGACTAAATGGTGTGTACGCCCAAATAAAATCTGTGTATTCAAGTGATGTACCACTAGAAATATTTGAATCCTTTGGAAGAGATCCTCTATTTTATTTTAAAATAAATTAAAAAAAATGACCATTTCTATAAGGTGAACGTGAAACATGATTCAGATTTGCAGAATGATTAACATGAATTGAAATAATAAAATTATTAAATGTGTAATTAATTAGTGAAATATTTAAGTAATTTTAAATTATGATGTAACCCCTCTGATACCACATGAAGGTTTTGTGCATAGCAGAAGCATGGTTGGGATGGGACCAAAATTTATTTTTACCATGATCAATTATTATTCCGGAATCAATATGATGATGACTGCTAGTCTCCACAGAATATAATCAAATATTTAGATAATGAAGAATGAGGCCTAAAACCTATACAGTGAATCTTACACATCATGTTTATATTTTGTTAAATAAATTTCATAATGAAAAATAATACCTGGATCTTTGGTATTTTTCTTTGTTGAGGATATTGATCATCGGGAATGACCCTTCTAAATTATCTCGTTGAACTTTTAATGATCCAAACTAGAATATCTCTGGAAGTGATCCACATGTGTTCTGATGGCCTCTGATAGACACCGCTCGTTCTCCAGGTGCCAGCACGCCAAATCATGTGTCTTTTGTTTATTGTTCTTAATCTCCTATTCTTCGACCTTGAAGAATGTCTCATGTTCTTTAGAAGAGAGAGAAGAGGATTAGAGAGAGAAATTGTTTGTCTCAACAATTCTCAATTCACCAGGCCTCTGGTGTGGTGAATGGAACTATAGGCATATTTCCTATTTATATACAAGGAATTTTAGTTACAATATTTAATTTCATAGCAACAATTAAATAAATTCATGAACTTAGAGAAAACCCATGATTTTAATAATAATACCACGTCTTTATTTACTGTGCTCCAACTTGTGAAAAACTAAATTATAAATAAAATTCGACATCAAAAAACAATATCAGTGTTATTTTAATTTGTGCCAAATAGTTAAATAATTATTTATTGTCTTGCGAATATTTATTTTACCACTGGACTGACCATGGTCCGCTCAAACTCCACTTCCTTTTGTTGAACACCAGAATAAATAAATATATAAATTATTCTCTTAAATAAATATATTATTTAATAACTAGTAACTAAATATTCATTAAATTCTTAATAAAATAAATAAATATTTTTTATTTAATTTAGGTGATAATTTTATCTTGAATAAAAATTTTCCACAGTCTTGAGAATAATATTTATTTCATTAATTAAATTCAAATAGAATTTATCCAAGAACACTAAAAACACTTAGTGTGTGACCCTCTAAGATTCATAATCGATGGAATTAGTTGGTCTTGCCTAATGTACAAGAGTACTTTGTTGAAATGGGTAAAGTCACAAAGAGAATGAACGTAATGTCGCAACAATGACATCCACATACAAATGCTCAATGTGTAATATAATCCCTTTGTCACGAAATCTAATCAAGCAAGTTTCATGACTTATCGTCAACTTTTATGCTTGATATTTCATTCTTTGACTACCTGAAATAAAGATGTTGTTACACCATGGCCATGGAATTTCACCTGACGATTCTATTTCAATCAAAGGGTTAAGATATCATCTTCCATAAATTGAAGGGAAAAATCTTTTCTTGACTCTTCTAGTAATTATATTACACTCATGATGCACCCAATATACCTACATCCCACCAACATTCTGCATGATGGTTTTAGTCTGTAAATAAACATGTGTAAGTCTTGACATGTATTAATGATAATCTTAATGTCTAAGGATCATTAAACATGCTCGTATATTGAAACATCAGATGACACAAAACTTGCGGAATTCTTACATGCGGGTCTGTTCTCATTATGTCATATATTAGAGATTACCAAGTACAAAATTCATGATAGGGAGTCTCATCTGCTTACTAGTACTCGCACCTGACGGTCTTCATGCTTTGTGTCCCATCATAGCAAGTCATTGAACTGTAGAACTATATTTAGAAATATTGTTTTAGAATTTCATTGTTCTCATTATATCGGGGAACTTCAGTGACCTTATCAGTGAAAAAAATACTCTAGGAAATTATAACATCATAATCATTAAGAACAATGAACAATATGTAATAATTCATTAAATATCCATGTAATCAAAGTAAAACCAGTTGGATGTAGGACTCCAAATCTTACACCTGTTGGACTCAAATGTAATGAAATCTTCAAAGATAGTATTTTTGGATGGGAATGAATGGAGAGATTTCTTGTTTTGTGACATAATTCATTACTTTTCAGTAGGATATGGTCGAGCATCAATGAATTGGTGGTTTTCTACATCAATCTCACAGTCCACAATGTTTGTTGGATAATGTTACAGTGAACATTGTGGTGACTATTCTAAGGATACCTAATAATTTTGATGTTAAATGGATCATTTTAGACAACTTTATTAATGATTACCATTTCATGAATTTCTAGGAGACTTCCATAAAGGATTAGTTAGAGGACATGTACGTTTGAGAGATAGTCTAAATTTATGGGGTCCCATAGAGTATTCTTTTTGAATGTTAATCACAATTTACGTCATGCTTCTGGAATATCATACAAAAGGGGTTTGCTACCATGATATTTCTGAATGTGGTTTTCAACATGCAGATAGATTACAAATCTAAGTGTACTATAATGGTGCTATAGGACATGCTAAGGGCATGAGTTCATGATTTCTGGGTGTTTGGAACTAATCATATAGGACTCGTTGAGTTCACTTATAACAATATTTATCTAGAGACTATTTATATGGAACCATATGAGTTACTTTATGGTAGGCCATTCAGATCACCTAAATCTTTTATGGAGGAAGGTGTGTTTGAGTTTTTGGGACCAAGTCTAATACAAGATACATTAGACTAGGTCCAGTTGACTCAGAAATATAAAGATATGACATAGAGTAGGTAGATATTGTATAATTATTGATGTCGTTAACCACTTTTGTTTATACTGGGTGATCGCGTATTCTTTCAACTATCACCTATAAAGGGGTATTATAGTATTTAGAGGAAAGTCCATTTGTCACCAAGGTTTTTTTAGATCTTCTGAGATTATGGAGACAATCTGGCCAAGGGAATACCGATTAGCTCTTCCACAATGGTACATTATTATGCCTGAAGTATTTCTTGTGATAAATATTCGTAAATATAAATTCAAACCTTAGCTTGTGGTAGTTATTGATGATGTTCATATGGATGGAAAAGAATAATTTTAGGAGAATCTGATTCATGTTATGGATCAGAGTGAAAATGTGTTTTTCGGAAAGATCGTGCTTATAGTCTGTGTATTATGGAAACATGGATCTGTTAATGAGAAATCATGGGATAGAGAACTAGGTATGAAAGCTCATTTGCCCAATATTTTTACCTTAGAATCACAGAGATGGTTGGGGGTGAAATTCATGGTCATAATGTTAGAGGTTTTGGAGATATTAAGATCCCAACCATTATAGAGATTCTTCGTTCTTGCTTTCAAGTACTATTTTATACTTTTTTTTGCTATACCATGGTTTTATTTTTATTTTTTGTTGTTTTGAGTAAAAATATTGGAAATTAGAAGCACTTGGAGATATAAAATGTGGACACATGGTTAGGGAAAACATTTAGTTTTCCCCAAGAAACTGGGTGCTTATATTTGTCGACAAATGAGGTGGTGCATGGTTAACCCATGGTTTTCCCAAACCATGCGGCCTTCTTACCAAAACAATAAACCCTGAAATTGAGGGTATTTTCATGGTGGATATATATTTTTTCTAATCATGTGATACTTAAGAGAAAATATTAACCTCCTGTGTATAATATAAATTTTAAGGTGCACATTTTGGAAAATTGTGCACATCATCCACAGAAACAGTTTGTGCGGGTATTATACACCCCCAAAACTGTATTAAAATTTATGGACCACCCAATTTTGACTCCTAATAATCCTGGATTATTAGTAAACATTTTAATAAGATTTTTTAAGCTCACTAAAAAATTATAAGGATCCTTGAACTCCTTTTTAAAGAATTAAATATCTGATTGAAGGATAGAGTCCTCGTTGGAAATTAACTTCATGATCACACTCTCTCTCATCTCACTTTCATGATGAAGAGGGTTGATTTTACCTCTATTGTAAATGTTTTAGATCTAGGCTATGATGGTTGTTTTTCATTGGATCTTGGTCTTGGGTTTTGTCCTAGATATCTTTCCTCATTGTGACATTGGCAATTAAATATAAAATTTGGGGATTTTTTATTTGGTTAGTATACACTAATGATCATTAGGTAGATTGTATATTTATCAATTACCATAGTATTTATTTTTATTGTGTTAATGTAATTATGTAATTGAAAATAAGAATTTGGGATATTTAATTCCAATTTTAATTAATTAACATAATTCTTATGAGATTGTGAAACACTTCACAGAACCCATTAGACTAGTTGATGACTTTGAGACCAGACATGATGGGAACCAAAGGGGTGTGTCGATAAAAATGAAATGATGATTTATGAATTATTCATGACTTGTAAATGGGTTTTGAATATGGTTTATAAATACATTTATGAAATTGGAAGAATAATGAATTTTTGAAATGGGTGATATATGGGTTTTTTAATGTGGAATAAAAAGATATGATATTTGTGGCGGAGTTGTGGGATAGTGATGGCCACACCAAATTACCATCGATGTTCTAGACCAGAAATATAGGTCCCTGATATATTTTTTTATTTCATGGCATCACTGAGTTTGGGGACATGTTCTGCATCTCTAAATATCTATAGGGTAATTTACTACTGCTCTGGACCCTGATTTAAGGAATGTTTATTCAATATTAAATGGTTAATGAAAACTCATGATAACATGAAATGTGGTACCCTTTATCCAATGGTTCAGAATCCAGTATGGGATGAAACAAAAATTATTGCTTCAAGTGTCACAAAGTACCTAATAATTATGTGGTGAATTGAACAATAATTTAATGTGAGAAAAGTTTTCTTTACCATTGGTATTTTATTATTTACACAAATACATACATTTTTATTAACTAGAAATTGTTTTAAATGTCATTGGTGGTGGTCTATAGAGATGTAATAACACCCTAATCAAGATGGATTATATGTACCCAAATACAATTCTTGTTTCCTGACATGATAAGGGAAAGTTCCCAATGTTTGGTGGATGAACTGAGACCCTAGATGGGGCATGGATGAGAGTACAAGATGTGATGTCATGACATGGTTGTGGTATCTCAGTGTATCTTTATTTTTGTATTTCATTAAACACATGACCCTCAACACGAAATAAAATATTTATTGCTTTGTTTTTTTGTAATTTTTCTATTTATGGGAATTGTTATGTGATTTTTTTCTAAATTGATTATGGTATTATCTTGTTTACTAATAATTTAATTATTTTTTTATATAATTTATTTTGCTTCATTGGTGATGTGTGTATTATCTCCCAAAATTACATATTAGAGCCTAGATTATAGTAAATAGCCTCTAGAAAATGGGGAGGTGCATTAGAGGTCACAATACTGAACCAGATCAGGGAATCTATATGTGGCACTTATGCTGAGATCTTACAACACACAATGCTGAGTTTAAATTAAACATGATATACTATTGTAATATTATTATTTAATATTATAGTTATATCCTAGCCATTGAAAGGGTTGGTATGAATAGGAATAATTGAATTATGAAATTATATGGTTTAGAAATATATATAAAATAAATTCTATAGTTGAAAAATATTTAGAAATGAAAATAAAAATCATCTGAAAATAAACAAAACCATCTTCTGAAAAACTAATTTTATAAAGACAAACACATTTTATCTTAATAAAATAAATCTAGAACTATATTGAAGGATTTTAAAAACTATTCTGTATTATATATTCTATAAAACGTTTGAAAATTCGTCATAGATGTTCTCTAGGCATTATATAACCATAAATCCAATTTAATTCTTTAAAAATATTTTGTTCAAAAAATATTTATAGAAATTTTCCCAGTAATTTTTATTGAGATTAATTTTTCTTAATTTTAGAAAATTTTATTGTAAAATGATATTTATTTTAGAATTAATAACTTCAAAATTATATTAGTGTTAAATTTAGATATATTTAAAAATGTTAAATTTTGTGAATGATAGTGAAAAATCATATTTTTAATAAGAATTTTCATTTATTTAAATTTATTTATTAAAATAAAAAATGATTTTAGATGGGTTTGAAATTATAAAATTTATATTATATTTTTATTTTTCAATTTATGTTCATTTTAATAATATCCATTTTTGATTTTTCTATTAACTCTTTCTTGACTTATGAAAATTTTCTCTTTGAAAAACCTCAATCTCAGGGCATCTATAGGTGTAGATTTCAAATAAATTCAATCAATTATATGAATTTAATTTCAAAAAAATGGATTCAAATATTTAGAATAAATATTATTTATATTATATAATATTGTTAATATTTTTTTACAATAATTAATACTAAAAATAGAAAAAATATATAATCGTTGTTACGGTTAAAATGTGTTTACTTGGTGGGTAAGATAAAAAGATAAGAGGTGAAATTACCTAGAATCATTTTGAAAAAAAAATTATATAAAGATAAATAGGACATATAAACTCTTAGTATCTATAAATTCACATTTGAGATCCTTTTTTCATTTTTGAAACGCGGTGATACATTATTTTAGAAAACTACAAGTGTTCCACTCACCTCACTTATAAAATGTCACCCCACCTCCTCTCATATCCATACATTTAAATCATTTGGTCTAGAAAATTAGTTTCCAAATACCTTAAATAATTAAAAATTATCATCTTACTATACCTATTTTGATCAAAAACCCATCCTAGGAATTATTTTGGTAAAAACCTATGAAGGTAACCTGAAGAAGATGCAATGTTCTTCAAAGAGCATTTTTATTTTAATGCTTCCCACAAATCTATGAAATATTATTAAATTGTGAAAATATTATAACATTAGTATATTAAATATAATAATTTTTTATTATTATATTGTAATGAACTAAACACATCTCCCCATCAATCAAATTAGAAACTATAACATTGGTTGTGGGTTTAAAAAACTAGAGGCTCACAAATCGATGTGACACGTTTTCCATCAACACATATCACCCATGATAATGATGATATATATAATTTATTTATTTGATTTTGTTAAATTAAATATACTTTTTTAGTTATTATATCATATATAAATATCATCCCTTCCATTTTATGTGGGATACGATAATGACATTCGTGTCTATAAAGGACTACATCCTTATGAATCGATGCAATTAGGTTTTAAATATTGATTTTGATGAAAGGGAATTGGGGTAAAACTAATGAATATATGTGTTGTAAATGATAATAAAGAGTTTTTAATGGTAATATATTTTATACCATTCTGTTTTAATCCATCTAGAAAAAGGAAACAATGTTCAAGTGTATGTACGACCTATCATCTCCATGAATAGGGTATTTAATTTTGCACCTATAAATGTCATAAATTACTCAAAATAAATATTTTATGAATATATAAGATATTTATGATGTGGTAAATTTTTTTTAAATCATGTAATCATGCTCAATGTAATAGTTCCAAAAATACCAAATCAAAATATACCTAAAAAACAAATCTGTTATTACCCAAAATATGTATTTGTGATGGAATTACTAATAAATTGCTAAAAAATTGTCATAAGTAGATAATAAATCATACACATTTTTCATTAAATTTTTTTTAGTAAACATATCTTTATTATGTTAGAGGCTTAAATGTGTAGGAAAAAAAATCCTGAATTAAGATATGGGAATTTATATCAATTTTAATTATTTAGGACATAAGATATGTTATACACTGATGAATGTCATTATTTTAATCGTAATATATGTTTCATTTGATTTTATTCTTTAATGGGGCTTATGACTCAAAAACAAAAAGATGTTAAAGGATTGATATAATAATATCATTTTTTCAAGAATATTTATATTTATTACTTCAATGATGAAATATTATGGTCTATCTATCAAGAAACTCATAATTTTTCATATCATATGGCAATATCATGAGAATAAATGTTTTTAATTAATTTTATTACCTTTATGTACTCATTATTTTAAAAAATTGGTATTAGTAAAATCAATTTTTTTATATCATCATCTTAAAATGATTTTTTTTTCATATCAATGACTATAAGAATGTTTTAATGATGCTTTTACAAATATTCTAAATTTTTTTAATTAATTTTTACCATTATTTGGATTTTCACAATTTCAATTAAAAGGAATCTTATTTTAAATTTCCAAATGATGTTATATTGACTTTTACTAAAAATTTAAAAGGAATCATTGTTAAAACGTGAGTGACAAAAATGATGTTTTCTCCATCAAGGCCAATGATTTTTTTAAATAAACAATTATAATTTCAAAACATTATTTTCAATAAAATTGATTTCCAAAAAAGTTTATGAATTTTTAGTGATTATTAAAATGGATTGGATATTTTCCTCCAAAAAATATTAAATTATTTTTAACTATTCTGTTATAAGGATCCAAGGTTATTTTTAAGGAAAATAATTTTAAAAATATATTAGGTTTTAAAAATCTTTTTAACATGGAAAGGGTATTGTCCTTAATAAACTCTCCAAATGTTATTACAAAATCATTTTCTAACTAAGATGACATCCTTTTATGGTACTAATGATTTATTGGTGATAAAATTGAATTATAAAAACCTAAATATTTCTCTAAATGGTTAATGTATATATTTAGTAATTTTTTATGAAACCCATGTATTTTTCATAGGTTATGAAAAGTATAATTGGTCAAATGTTTATGAAACCCGTTTCAATTACATGGGTTACGATGTTATGGAATTATAAATGATTTATGATATTATCTAACTTATAAGATTGGTTATCAATTAAAGTTTGTTGAGAACTGTAACTCTCTCCAATGCATTGGGCATATTTTGATATCTCATGTGATAATAGTGGAAAAACTGTCAATGGATTTATACAATGGGGAAATAATTTTGAATTGATTTACTATTTTAACTATGTGTGTCTCTTGATTCATTATTAGAAATAGGAGAGTGCTGATACCCAATAGGAAACATTTTATTAGTCCAGGTCCACAATTTTTCTTATCTTAATAGTTATCCTTAAGATATGATATGGATTATAATATTAATAATGGTTACAATATTTTATGACATGATCTTATCATTCATGATTTATTTTTGATGATTTTTCATTCTTATATCCAATTTTTCCTAAAATGAAAAATTCTTAGTCTGTGACTTATATTGGTAATATATGAATTATTGTGTTTGAACGTGATAACTTATGTTCATGATAATAATGAATTATGGTTATCTTATTATCTCATATGATATAATATTGATATATCCTATGTTTACACTTATTGATCATCTGAGATCACCTTTCCTTATATTTCCTTACCTTCGATATAATGAATGGATTATGTAGGTTATCTATATGAATGTTAATTTGAGATATTTTATTGATATTTTTAAGATCTATCATGAAATAAGAATATTTTTTTGTCACCAAATTCATCCAAAATAATACATTCATTGGATTTGTGTTTAAAAAATGTATTTAATATTGATATAAAAGGATATAAAATTTATTCATGAAAAGTCTTTCTATTTTCAAAAGTAAACTAGAATTCAATTTATTACATTCCCAAAGATATTTTAATTTTATATTTTTATAGGTCTAGGTCATAAGAATTATATAATTCCCCCATATTTATATTAAATGTGGTCACATATATTCAAGTTTCATTTTTTCATAATGTAAAATGTTAAAAATTAAGCATGTTTTCATTTCCTGAAAATTTTAATGACATTCAACGTGACTTATTAATTTCACTAACCAACCATTAATCATTGTAAACAACATTTTCAAATGTTTTATGAGAAAAACAATATCAATAAGAAATATAAAAACAATAAAACAAACCTTTAGTCGATGAATTATTATAAAATAATTTTTTTTCAAAATATTGGACTCCAAATTATCATTTTCTTAACATAGAAATCAAAATCTCTACAAAGATATGTTTAAAAAATGCCAAAACAATCATAAAATAAATAATAAAAGTCATTTGGTTCCATATAAATCCTGAAAAAACATAATGTTTTTATAAAAGGTATAAATTTATACCATAGAAAGTATAATATACCTTCCATAACCTTTTTAAATCATAAGATTTTCATAAAACCCGTATAACATCTCGATAAATTAAATTCTAAACATGGAGAATAATTTTCATATTAGTCACACATATGTAGTAACCCTCATAGTTATTCATGGAATGACCCACATTGTTATATTAAGAGTATCCAAAAATAGTTACACATAAAAAAACACTCACACTTATACCTCGAATATCAATCTCATTATATTCCCATAAAATCTTAAGAGAAACCTAATTGGATAAATATATCAATTTACACAATACATTGGAGATATATAATGGTATCACACACCTTTTATTTATAATTGAACCAACTATACATATAAACAAATAAACATGACCATAATTGAATCAAACTTTATGAATGAATGTACTCTTAAAATTTTCTTTTCTCCCATAATAATACATTTTTAGATATTAATATATCATTTAATATTAATTTTTTTATAAAAACATAATATATGTAAGGATGTTTTTTATTTCTTGAAACGAGTATATCTTATAATGGAATCCAAAATATAATAAGGGTTATTGTTTCGTTGTCTCCATATATGTTTAAATAAAAGATTGTTTTCGTCTTGTGTAAAGAATGACAAAACAATAAATAAAAAGATATGTTTTAAAAACAAGATAGTTAAATTTGAAAGGAGAAATAAAATTACATTTAAAATTGAAATATTTAAATATAAATAAATCCATTATATAATGTTAATAATATTCACTTGGAGGATAAATATAGTTTCATGGGAAACTCTAGAAATGTATTTTTAAAAAGAATGTCCCTTACCTTGAGTTTGAATCGTTAGATACATTATTTATCTTCTTAAAAAACAAAAGTATTTTAATTATTAACATTATTAGTAACCTCTATCATGTTTATTATTCTTTAAATATCCCTTTATTAGCAGTTTAGACACAATTACATAATCATTTAAATTCATGTATGAGATTTTGAAGACATTTGATACAGAAGCCCAATATGACTTCGGTAGGATTACTATGGTCCAATTGGTCATTATTGGATCATATTAAAATTATAATAATCAAATAATTATATTTTTTATACATTAATTATACCTTTTAATCCATGAAGTTAAAAATACTATTTTAAAATCATTAACATTATAACCATGGAGCCTTTAGGTCCAATGTATACATGAGTAACACAACCATTTTTGCAATGATCACTATAGAAAGATGGAAAATATTATTTCTTACTTTAAATAAGATACATAATATCATAAATATAATAATAAATCTTAAAATATGCATATATAAATCATCTATGTGTTGTGGTGATGAAAACCTATCATATCGCTTTGTGAATGTAGTAGTCTACACATACATATGAACACAATTATAATATTTATACTGAATGGAATGTTATGAAAGTAAATAACATATTATTTTGAATAATTACCAATATTTACTTAATATAATATGTAAATATTAATTCCAACATTATTACCTAGTCATGAGATTCAGAGATGGAAATCAAATTACTTATGTTTTCCAGGTGGTTTTCTTTCATATACGGGAAAGATGGTTTCATTACCCATTAGATAGAAGAATAAATGGATATAGGTCATGAAATTAACAAAATGACATATAATTATGTTTCTTATTCTTTTGTTATTATTTTACCATGGTCAAATAATATTTTATTGAAGTTGAGGAAGAAATAAAAATAAAACAAGTTGTTAAAAACTATACCTCTTCTTTGGATTGTCTCATTTTATTAATACCTGAAGCACCATAAGGTTTATATTTTTCCATAAAATACCTATAAAATTATGTCATATATTAAATAAGATTATTTTAGTAGTCATTTAATGAAAATGGGTTTTTATGTGAGAATAAATGTGGTTCCCATTTATAATATATGATAGGGGGACTTTTGGAATTCTAAAAATATTTAATTAATATAAATTATTTTTGATTTAGAAGTGGATAAAAATTTACAATATTAAAATATAATATAATTATGATTCAAAAAAATCTCATAAAATAATATTTGGAAATGTTTGGATAAAATTTGTACCTTTTTATTTTTTTGCAATCCCTTTGTAAACTCATTATAGAATGACCAAAATATTAAAATTTTATACATGTTTGGGGTTAATAATGTTAATATAAAATGACCAACAAAAAATAAATTGGCCACAGTTGATTTCATTCAATTTATCCCTTTAATTTTATCAAATCTATGATTTTTAAAAACCTTAAATTATTTAATATATTATTAATTTCCTATAATATCCATTATATCAATTTTATAACTACTCATATACTATGATTATAAATATATCATGGAAACCTCAGAATTAAAATATTTTAATTTAACATATACCTACAATGTTATATTTAAATAAAAAGAATCATGAATTAAATTAATTAGTTTAAATTATATTACTTTTAATATTATTAACATCAATTATTAATTTTTTTAATAATCGAATAATCACTCCCACAACATTTTTTAATTATTTCATGAAATATATTATTACTAATAAATTAAAAAATTACCATGATGTAGGAAAATCATTTATATTTCAAATTACTATTTATGAATCAATACCCCTTTTGTTTATTCCATTGTATAAAAAACATATTCATTAAAAAGAAGATTGTGACATTTTTGACTTTAGGTTAAATAAAATATTATGAATATTTTAATCACATAAAAATGTAAAAAAGAATATATGTCAGAATATTAGAGGTTTTTTGTCAGGACCCATCCTCAGGGCCCATGTCGTTACTACCCTTTGCCCGCCTTCCATAGGCCAGGGGCTGGCGACTAGAAAAAAAGGTGTAAATCCCTAAACTGGGAAGGCACTGCCTTTAAAACTTGTAAATGCACACAACATGTAAAAATAACATACCTTTTATTGTCTTTCGTCGACGTTGAAGTAGCGAGAAGAAGACGAAGGAGTTCATCATTCGCTGCGTCCACCACACACTTCCAATCCCAAGTTGTGTCGGCTCGTTGATGACGATATAGACATCAGTCATCGAAGACGTCTCATGACTGTTGATGTTTTGAGGAAGATGTCGAAGAAGGTGGGCGTTTTCGTTCTTCTTTGAGAGATGGGGTTTTTCATTGGGAGTTTCTCCCAAATCCTCCTCTCAAAGCTACCACCAAAATGAATACGTTAACAAAATAATAGATTGTAATATCCTATTAATTTTAAGGTGTAATATTCAAATTGGTCTAATTAATTAGGTAGGATCCCCTTAATTAATTCAAGGGGTTGGAACAAGGAATAAATTTGGGGAGGTGAAGATGCTCTCCCTCATTAATGAGGGAGAGTAGAGAGGTTTTCCTCTCCTCCCATTAATAGGGGAGTTTAGCCCTGTGTGGTCCCCACATTATAACCCCCTGTGGTACGTTAGGTTTGGGTGGGCCCCTCCACCATAACCTTCCATGGGAGGTTATGGTGTGGTTGTCCCACCTCCAAATTCCATGAGGATATTTTAACCGTCAAATAAAAATAAAGCCACAAACATTATTTTTATTTAATTCAAACTCTAAAAACCCAAAAAAACTATATTTTATTATCGACTCACTACCATCAAAGTGAAGGTCTCCTTAAGTGAATACCGTCACAACGAGTTAAACGGTTCCCTCATATTAATATTCCAAGCACCGGTTCGAAAGTTACAAAATTGCACTCGAACATTTACTGAACGTACCTGAAAAAAAGTTCGGAAAATTATTATCAGTCACCCTCGACCAGCGCCGATCGAGGTTAGGCTCTTCCTAGGTGAAACACACCCCATGGAACAAAAAGTTACTCTCAGATTTGTAATTTGAGTTACCATTTAGAAGTTAAGAATTTTACTATAAAATAATTGTCACTTAATTATTTAATTTGCAGCAAAAAACTAACTTTTTATAGTAGCCCGTGCTAGCCAATGTTAGTATCTTATTAAATAATGCATGCCTTCATGAGTTCAGTAGTGGTATCAGATGTTTTATCTGAGTTACATTTTTTGAGTTATAAGCATTTGAAAAATAAAATAATTTATTTAATTATTTTATTTATGATTATGCCATTTTTGAGTTTTCTCACAGGAGGCATGTGCTGACTAATCTTAATTCACGCCTATGGTAAACCTACCATAATAAGTGAAATGGTGCCCTCAGATTTCTAATCCGAGTATCCTTTTAAGAGTTATTACACATTGTCAGGAAAACTGCTTACGCGTGTTAACTTAAGTTTAACAAAACATCGACAGATCATTCCGGGCACTCCGGGCTTTGGAATCACACGCCGTCAGATTTAGCAGTCTCGTAAA
The DNA here is from genome assembly GCA_963277665.1 of Viscum album. Taxonomy (NCBI): domain Eukaryota; kingdom Viridiplantae; phylum Streptophyta; class Magnoliopsida; order Santalales; family Viscaceae; genus Viscum; species Viscum album. The sequence goes on from OY728128.1 coordinate 617,071,718, forward strand.
ATTCCCATATATTTAAAAAAAATTCATAAAAATTATGTGTCTTTACCATCTCCCCACCTCAGGGATATATTTCCCCATAAGACACCACTGAAACTAAGGAAACAAATGGGGGTATTGTGAACGCATCTGAGCCTCCCGCTCCGATGTGCTCTCTTGGAGGTTTCCGTGCTGTCAACGAATAAGCACCAGAGGTATTGACTATCTACGAAGGACCTGATTCTGTTGATCTTCAATCTCTACTGGAAGCTCCGTAAAAGTCATCCCATCATTGAGGTCTAGCTCTCCTTGGTTGATGATATGAGAGGGGTTGTGCACCTATCTCATCAGTTGTGATATGTGGAAGACATCGTGCACCTGGTGAAAATGAGGTGGAAGATCTAAGCGATATGCAACCTCTTCAACTCTGTTTAAGACCTGGAATGTTCTGATGAACCACATAGATAACTTTTCATGTCGGCCAAATCTCTGCAAACCTCATCAGGGTGAGACCCATAGAAAGACGTGGTCACCATCCTCGAACTATAGAGGTCTCCATATAATACCAGCATAAGACTTCTGCCTACTCTATGCTGTCTTCATCTACTCCTAGATGATCTGCACTTTCTCTATGGTGGCCCATAACATCTCTAGTCCCATGAGTGCTGACTCCCCTGGGTCAGTCCAGTATAAAGGTAATCTGGAAGGTCGCCCATACATTGCCTCGAAAGGTTCAATACCGATGGTGGAGTGATAAATATTGTTGTATAAAAACTCCATCAATGGTAAGTGATCCTCCCAGCTATGACTTAATTGGAGGACACAATCACGCAACATGTCCTCGAGAGTTTGAATGGTCTGCTCATTCTGAACATCTGTCTGAGGATGAAAGGTGGTGCTCAAATGAAGTTGCATCCCAAAATCCTCCTTCAACCCCTTACATAGTCTATAAGTAAAATGCGCATCATGACTAGATACAATCGTCGAATTTACTCCTTGTAGCCTCACAACATCTTGAACAAAGAGGTGTCCCATGACCTCTACTAAACCCTGCTCTCTGATCGGTAGGAAGTGGGATGACTTGGTGAGTCAGTCGACGATCATCCAAATTGAGTCATGTCCTCTGGATGTCTGTGGAAGTCCTTTCAAGAAGTCTACATATATCCCATCCCACTTCCACTCTGGGAACTCTAAAAGCTGAACTATGCCTGTGGTACCAGATGTTCTGCCTTCACTTGCTGAAAAATGAGGTACCGAGAGACAAACTCTGCAACTGCTTTCATCATTTGTGGCCACCAGTGCTGTTGTCGTAGGTCCTGGTACATCTTCGATACTCCGGGATGTACCGACAGAAGGGATGTGTGTAAATCCCTCAACAGCTCCTCTTGAAGTAACACTAGTACCATAGTATGTCCTCTAAAGAGGATGATGTGCTCCCCACCTTCAGAAAAACCCTTAGGTGCCTACCATGTAGATATATGAACCCGTCATGTCTCGTAGTCAGAGTACCCAGGTTTTGCCTCACTGAATCGCTGAAGAAGTGGGGGAGTGATTGTAAGATACAAAAGAAGTCTCCTCCATCTCAAACCACAAAGTATATCTATAAAGAAGCTAGCTGCTCTGTCACCTCACTCAGAAGATGCAGGCAAGACCTCCTGATGAGTGATTCTGCTACCATGTTCCCCTTTCCAGGAGTATAGTCTATCTCAACGAAAACTACTACTGCGATGAGGGTGAGGATGAACGACAGAAGATTGATTGGTTGCACCCTCCTATGCATTAGTTTATCATATGCTTCATGAGTTTCCTTTTTCGTTGACCAAGGAAAACCCCATCCCAACACTGTAGATAAACCACAACCTCTTTTCCTAATACATTTAATCTGAGTGTGAACTTTGGATGTCAATTCCAAATCCAAACAAATGTCGTAAGGCCTCGACGCTGCCACCAAGAAGTTCCAATTGAAACTCTAATCTCAAGGGTCATATCAAACTTTCGGTGTAAGTGTGATTATCGAGTCTCCTCCGAATGGTTTATCCCGACGTGAGGGTCAAGTCAATGATTAAACAAGAAATACAATGTCCTAGAGAAGATTCCAAGAAGGAAGGAATGATTGGTACCTATGTCTATTGAAACGGGAGATAGTAGTAGACATAGACCATACCTCGAATCATTTATAGATCCCTTGGGTCACATTCTTGGACCACATGCAACAATGCTCTTCCCCTATCCTCCACCTCACTGAGATTGGTGGGGTCCACAAAACGGGGTGGTTGTAACATGTCGAAATGTACACCACCACATGCTGCTCTCATAGCTCTGGTTCCATGTCTGCTACCCTGTAGATTCATCTTTCCCTAACACATTTTACATGCCCAAGTCTCTAAGACCGGCACCCGTTCTCAGCTTTCCCACTGCTAAAATTCACTGGCTATATTAGTTCAAAACAAAGAACATTCAACCACAAATGTTATCTCTAGCACCCTAGAATAAGTAGGAATGAATATATGAATAGTGTTGGTTAGAATGTCCATTAAACACAACTTTGACAGATGTTTGAGACTTGAAGAACTGATCGTATCGTATTCATCGAGTACAAGGAAAGATCAGTATGCCTGGATGAATACTCAGCTACCGACATGCCATCCTGCAGAAGCTGTAGAAGTTCTAGGGAACTCTCAGCCACCTCCTCAAGCCAGTCCTCAGCAGCCTATGTGTTGGGCTCACCTTAGATCCTGAGGGGTATCTGATGCTGAAACACTTGTAAGGAAATAACCCTACATGTGTCCTCTACCGGTACCACCAGTTGTAATTGATGACCAATGGGTAGTGATATACCTTGCACACTACTCGAAGGTAGTATCTTGGGAAAAGTTCCATGTACCGAAGCCTCATCACTAAGTGAACCATCCTCATGGTCTCTCAATGAAAAGTCTAGTAGCTAAGATCACAGTCTTCTCTACTGGTGTCTCAACTAGGTAGGAAAATATAGAAAATGCCTGCAGCCAGCCATCAGCTACGTGAGAATCTGTCTCACCTAGAAACCTCCGAGGCATCTACTGCTGGAACTCATTCATTGAGCTCAGTCAGCGTGGACCGTCTGCCAGTGTGGCTGGTGGTATCTGCTTCCCATTGTGTGGTGGTGCTACTGGTACACCACCCGAAGGTGCCAACATAGTAAGAGGGCCCTGCACTGGAGCCTCGTCGCTCGGTGGTTTATCGGTGTGAACTAATATCGGAACTCTAACTGGCTGTCTACCTGGAGACATCATAAAAAAAGAAGTGAAACGGTCAAAGATAACACATGATGAGCTGACCTAGTTGAGATGACATAAAGAAAACTTTTCAAAACAAACATGAAATCAGTGTTTTCATGTGTTGAGTCGAAAATCAGTAGTCATGGTCTGGGTGTATGGATACGTTGGCCACCGCGTCAACACTAGACTCCTTGAACTGAAAACCACAATCAGTACCCATAAAACAATTGCATCACAGAAAAGAATGATCAGAGTCCTAAGTTCTGCAGTAGAACTGACTCCTCTAAAACTAATTTTTCATGACTCGTCCCCTAGGGCCCGTGTTGTGACTACCCCAAGCCCGACTTCCATAGGCCAGGGGCTTGATACTTGCACCAAAGATGTAAATCCCAAAACTGGGGAGGCATTACCTTTAAAACTTGAAAATGCACTCAACAAGTAGAAACCCCCTACCACTGAATATCGGTCATCGATGTTGATGACGCCGGAAGAAGACGAAAGAGTTTGTCATTCTTCACATCCACCACGTACTTCAAATCCCAAGCTACGATGGCTTGTTGATGATGATGTCGAAGTCGGTCAAGGAAGACGTCTCATGACGGTTGAAGCTTTGAGGAAGAAGTCAAAGAAGGTCGACATTCGTTGTTCTTTGTTCTTCGTTGAGAGATGAGGTTTTTTGTTGGGAGAATTCTCCCAAATCCTCCTCTCAATGCTGCCACCAAAATGAATATACCAACAAAATAATAGATTGTAATATCCAATTAATTTGTCGGCACAATATTCAAATTTCACAAATTAATTAGGTAGGCTCCCTCTAAATAATTCAAGGGTTTGGTACAAGGAAATAATTAGGGGAGGTGAAGAGGCTCTCCCTCATTAATGAGGTAGAGCTGAGAGGTTTTACACTCCTCCCATTAATAGGGGAGTTTATCCCCATGTGGTCCCCACATCATAACCCCTTGCGGGAGGTTTAGTTCAGGTCGGCCCCACCATCATAACCTCTCATGGGAGGTTAAGGTGTGGTGGTCCCACCTCCAACTTTTATGACTAGATTTTAACCATCAAATAAAAATAAAGCCACACGCTTTATTTTTATTTAATTCAAGCTCTAAAAACCCCAAAAACTATCTTTTATCCTCAACTCACTACCATCAATGTGATGGTCTCCTTTAAGGAATACCGGTGCTGTGAGTTCAACGGTGCCCATAGATTTTAATTCCGAGCACCGATTCAAATGTTACAAGACGCCACTTGTGCATTTACTGAAAGTACCCGAAAAAAAGTTCAGAAAATTATTATCAGTCACCATTGACCCGCACCAGTCGAGGTTAGGCTCTAGTTAGGTGAAACACACCCCAATTAACACAACCGTACTCTTAGATTTTTAATCCGAGTTCAGTTTAGAAATTATGAAATTTACAATAAAATATTTTTCACTTAATTATTTTATTTGTGGCCAAATACTAACTTTTTCTAGTGGCCCGTGTCGGCCAAAGTTAGTATCTACTTAAATAAAGAAACCACTCAGGAGTTTAGTGGTTTTCGCTAATTTTAATACGAGTTACCATTTTTGAGTTATAATCAGTTTAAAAATAAAATAATTTATTCAATTATTTTATTTAAGATTATGCCATTTTTGGATTTTCTCACAAGAGGCCCGCACCGAATATACTTAAGTCAAACCTAGGTTAAACCCTCCATCTTGAGCACAATAGTTCCCTCGTATTTCTGATGTGAGTAAAAATTTAAGAGTTATTTCACTTTTTCAGGAAAAACTTTTACGCGCATTAACTTATGCTTAACAAAAGTTTGATAGATCATTCCAGACACTCCGGTCCTCTAAATCACCTGCCGTCAGAATTCAAAGACTCGTCAAATTCCCATTTATTTAAAAAAAATGACCTAGAAATTCTGGGTCATTACATTTATGTGTGAAATTTAATCATCCAATAAAATAAATCAGTGTTTTAAGGGACGTTGATATTCCTTATCATTTTTATTTTAACATTAATTTGCTGACATACCCTTTACCGTGCCAAAAAAATTACTAAGATCACTATTTATATTGGAAAAATTAAAGGGTCATATTTCCTAAATTTTTACCCCATGATTCCAAATATATAATCTATTCTCCCTATTAAAAATAAATAAGGTAAATAAGTTAATTTTAAATTAAACAAGAAAAAATAAATAAAAAATAGATTTTTTGAAAAATTCCCCTTCTACTTAGAAAATGTTTTAATACTAAATTCAAGAATAAAATTTATTTAAAACCCCATAAATAGATTATTTTTAATCATGTTGAAGTTATTATATTATAAAAATAATAATTCTACCTTATAAACACATTAAAAGATAATTAAATTTTCAATAAAAATCATAATTTATCATTATTTATTAAAAAATAAAACATTTTAGAAAATTATAAAATATAATAATATAACAATAATTTTTTCATACTGGATTTATAAATGAAATTAAAATTTCCAAATTAAAATTCTACAATTTGAAAATCACGATTTTTAATTAAACTATATAATGTGTAGACAAAAATTTTGTTTGAACAATGCCTTTTCATTTGCACTGAAAAATTGTCTTATTTTCTTATAATTAATATAAATATATAAAATATAACTAATTAATATATGAAAGGGTATTATATAAAAATTACATAAATAGTGACACATGGAATCATTCATAATGTAAAATATTTCTTACCTTTATAACCAAATAATATTGATACTATATTGTGTGATCCAATAAATGGCCAAAATCATATGATATTCAACTATAGTGGGAATGAAAATTTTTATTGGATGTAAATTGTAAAAAATGATTATTGAAGGGGATATGTATAATTCATAACAAATCAACATACCATTAGGATTTTTAAATTTATTCGTTAACATATAGTCATTATGTTATTGAATGAACATACCCAATTATTTTTCATGATATAAAGGAATTTATAAGTCTGTTCTCAAATAAGATACTTCAATTTTATAATGTGCCTATAACCACCTCAACATAATCATTCTATTTTCATTACCTCACTAAACCCATAATGTTTATAAATACCATTATATGTCATTGTGACAAATCATATAATCACAAAATAACATTCATACAATATTTAATCACGAAACATTTTTTTTCAATCTATGAAACCTTTTGTTTAAATTAGGTAATGAATATTTATAATATATTTAAAATTATCATAATGGTTTGAATGGAAAGTGTGAGTTAACCCATGAATATCACTCATCAACATCTCTTCAAAAACTACTTCCACTTGTATCACTCAGACCTGTATGCATTGCATGTAAAGACACATAATATCTTACTTAAAAAATATTACGATATTATACTATAATTATAGTTATCCATAGGGTTTCCAAAAAAATTATACAATCCTTATTTAAAAATATTAATGAAAACATTACTATGATGAAACTATAGAGATCCAAAATATTTATAGATAAATATTTTATATTATTAGATGAATATCCATTGCATAACATCACAATAAATACCAAAACAATAGTTCTTTAGTGTCTTTGTAGAATATATAGGTAACAATATTATTAAATACATTACATTCAATGTATCCCACAAATATATTCTCTAATATAAAATTTAGTAGACACACCATACATAAAAACATCCTTCATATCTCGGGGAATGGTAAAATAGGAAACTATGAACTCATATTATCAGAATGGGTAAACATAAGATATATCAATTTATGATCATAAGTGTGTTTAAGATATGTAATAAGGAATAATAAAAACACCAATGCGTATAATAATAAAAATAAATAAAAAATATCATTAATCATAAATCTTGGAATAAAATGTCGGAATAAAAACACATAACTCATATGTTTGAGGAATCATTAATAATTAATTATTAGACACAAGAATATATCATATTAATAAGAAATAATATTTCTCCAAACACAATATCCTACAAACTCATTCCCATATTCAAGGATAAATAACCAGACTATCATGGTTGATTAGGTTCCCCACATATTAAATAATACCCATATTCATGGTTTACTCCCATGACTATAATAGTTGAAAGAGTTCCTAACATAACTAGTTTCAATCCCCATTCCAGTTATTAAAATCTCATTAGATTTCAATATTGTTTCTATAAATCAGAGGAATATGTTATTCTAGTACCACCCTTCACATAATGAAAATCAGAAATATGTGTATCATAATATCTTAAACATCCATTATTGCATCATATCATAACACATGGAATGTAAATTATTTTCTAAAATATTTAAACATTTCATCATAGCATGACCTATGTAAAAGAAATAGGCTTCATAAAATTAACATCATCAGAATAATAAACATCATGATAATGAATAAGGATAATATAATTGTACCATATCTCTAGTAAATCATAATTAACATAAAATGTTTTATTAATTATTTAAAAATTACATTTAAAGATCATTGTAATATTTTGGAGGAAAATAGATTTTTTATTTTAAAATAAGTTATTTAAAATAAAAATATTTAAAAAATATTAATTAAAACATTTTAGATGAAAATAAAAATGAAAAATTAGAAATTAAGCTTCAAACACTTGACTAGTCATGATGGTGAAAAATTTTATTGTTGTCAAATTCAATAAAGTGATAATTCTATTCACTATATCTATAATAACTACCTTGTTCTCACAATAATAATAATATTATTTTTAATTTTTTTTAAAAACATATTGATGGTAAAATTTGAGTATAAAAACATACTAAATAATATATAGAAACATTAATTAGAATCATTTTATAAAACATGGATTTTATAAAAAAGGTTCTCAGACTGAATGTTAAGAAATAAATTCCTCTTTTCTTAAATACCTAATCAAATCCAAATTGAGAAGAAAATTTAAAAATGATCATAAATATTAAATATCAAAAAAAAATTAAACAAAAGTAAAGAAACATTAATGGGCTGTATCGAATTTATATCCTAAAAAATCCTTCATTAAAATTCAATGATAAATAATCCTGATTAAAATGGAATTGAATCATAAATTTCTTCTCTCAAGTCTCATATTTATTTGTACAAGTTCAAACCAAATGTCTAATAAATATTGATTTATTTTTAATAATTTCCAAAAAATACACATAAATATCATAATATATATGATATAATAATAATATTCTATCAATACATTTTTAATCTGGTTTTATTAAAATAATAATTTTGTGTGATAACTACTTCATTCATTCATGAATTTTTCTTTTTAGTATTCTGTGAATTTGTTCATCGAACATGTTTAAATAAACTCCTAAATTATATGTATGAAATTATAATAATATTTAAGAACTATATTCACATTCATAACTATTCATTCACAGATAGAATGAAAATAGAACTACATTACTTTATGGTGATGATTTTCTGTATGTTTGAATGAGTGATGTTTCTACATTTTAATGCATTGAATAAATGAAGAATAAATAATAATTTAAAATTTAATAACTATAATAAAATAAAAAATATCAAATTATTCATTAAATACATCATTATAAGCATAAATGTGAAATGATGATAAAAAATGCTTCACTTCATGGATGTGGTAGTCCACACATACACACATGTAATGCTTTCTCTACCTAGAGGAGGGAATAGAGGTTAATAACAGTTTTCCACAAAAATAATAACAATTATGAAGATTAAATATATTTATTTAATTATTTTATAGTTTATACAATATATTTAGTGGAGGTATTTAAAGAAATAAAATAGAAATCACTCAGTTGAGAGTTATACATCATTATAGAGAAACGTTTTGTTTTCTTACCCGTTATGACATGAAAGGATTGTATTATTAAAAAAACACTAGAATATGGGGAAGGATGATATAAATATATAATGATATTAATTTTACAAGCTATAAGGATCATGAATCAAGGAGACAAGAGTTCATTTGGCTTCCATTTATATGGGAGGAAATGAGTCTATGGAAATTACATAAAATAATAAATAATATATATATATATATATATCATGATCATGTAAATTGGAATAAATTAACCCCATATTAAAATATAATATGTGATATTGTTTAAATATACTCAACCAATCACATGTAGGCATGTGTTGGAAATATTGTCATCTTTAACTCCTAGTTATAGCACATTAATCCAACTTTAACCACAACCATGATAACTTCCTTTTTAACATGATAATAAAATTATATGAAAAAAAAGGAAGTTAAAAAATGTGCTTTGTATGATTCAAAGTTTTTAACCCATTATATCAAATTCAATTTTCATAATTGGTATAAATTCGTTGTAATATAAGAACACAAAATGAATAAAAGAACTATAAAAAATATGTAATTTAAGAGTAAAAATAATCTTACCATAATTCAATGTAATAAGTTTGTTTCCATGTTTTTTTGTTTAATAATAAAAAATTTATGGTTTTTATACATTTATCGATATCCGTACACAAATAGAATCCAAAAAAAAATCAATTAATTTGAAAGTTATATTTTTTTTAAATTTGAATAAAATATAATGTATCATTACAAATGTCGTGATTCTATTCCATATTTAAATATAATGTTTGAAAATATATTATTTAACTAAAGAATTTAATGAAAAATAATGAAATAGAATAAAATAAAAATTTATAGGGATTTTAATGCATTTACACATGGTTCTTTCCCAGTTTTACCTATTTTAATGAGAAGAAAAATCTTTACCATCTCTATAATTCATAATGACCAAATATTTTATTGAACCTATTAAATTATGTTAATTATGAAGATTTAAATTACAGAATCATAATTAATAGTCATTATTTCTATATGGGGTAGAAATTAATTTTAAGATAAATTTTTAAAACACATTGGGAAACAATATTTAGAAATAAAAATTTAATTTAAAAAATGAACTTATACAAAAATAAAGTATTATAAAAATTATTATATAATTAATTTTATTATTTACAACTAAATGAGTGTTATTTTAATTTAACATCATATTCAATTCATTAATGTACATTTTTTTCATTAAATCTAATGATAGTTTTTAAACAATGAGTATTTTATACTATTCCCTAAAAAATTATCCATTCAGAAAAATTAAATGCTTTCACCCAATGACAATTTTGATATGATGATTTAAATAATTATATAATTTTTTATAAAAAAAATATTTTTTAAATGTGATTTATTTTAATTATAATATTTTCTCGTAGAAAGTAAGAAATCTAATTTTCGATGAAAATGATTTTTACAAGAAAAAAATTACATAACTAAAAATTAAATATTTATTTATTATGAATTAATATATAAATTTTAATTTTATAAAAAAATTCATAGTTATTATTTAGAATTTTGTAATTTATATTCTTATGAAAAAAATTATTGATTGGTTATAATGATCACATTTAAATAATATTTTTTTTATTGTGGTTTGTTTTAACTCAGTGTTGTGTGTAATGCATAAAATCTAATAAAAAATATATTTTTAAATAGAAATATAACAGAAAATATAATGGTATTACCATATAATTATTATAACTAAGCCATAATCTAATCTAAGGGGTTCTCTTCTCAATTATACTCATTTCAGGCCTTTTTAATATTATTCATCTTATTTATTTTTATTATGTATATTACACCCCTTTCCCATAAAATATCATGAATTACTATTTTTCAATGTATTTTGGGCTTTAATTAATGTCTCATAATTTGATGTGATTTGATTCAAATGTTATTAAAGTCCGAATGGTTTATTTAACAATCAGAGTCTTATTTAGGATTTTTTATTTATAAATTTACATCGGAATTATTCTACTCTCAATATATTCAAAAAATCAATCTATTTTATTCCCCCATGGTTATTTTTTGGGGATTTATGGTTATTCATTAAAATATTCCTCAATTTGGTAAAAACGAAATAGGAATATTTTTATTAAAATCTTACCTTATTTCCACTTTTAGGTTGGAAATGTTTTCTTTCCATATCAATATTTTACAAAAAATTTCACAATAAATTTTATCTAATTTTGAATAATTGAAAAAATGTATTGTTCTACTACATTTTTATTTCATTACAACCATCTAAAATGAATATTTTAAAAGCATTATAGAATCTTTATTTTTTTTTATGAAATTGTGACAGGAAATTTCATTATAACGTATTCTATATGAACAGATTTCCCAAAAATAGTGAAATTTATTATCTATTAAACATCCTCTACTTGTTTCTATGGGGTATTCAAAGAAAATCGTTTTGCATTATTATTTTAATGTTTTCATATTATAATTAAAGGAAATTATTTTCATAAATGTATAATAGAATTTGGATATGATTTATTACATCATTTTTTTAAAATGCAAAAAATATTATTAGAATGTTCTTTTTTAATATTTCTTTTAATTATTAATCTCTAATTTTCAAAATACATTCCTTGAATTTTAATTTGTCACTTTTGATGAATTATTTGTCTTCATTTATTAATTACTATTTTACATGTTATACCTTATCTTTTAAAAAGGAATAATATTTGTTCCTTTAATACATGTTCACTATTTTTTGTCATTTAAATGTTGACTAAAACATACACACATTATTATATATATTTTTAATCATAGAAAGTTAACTAAGGATGTTTTCAATGCTATGTTTTATTCTTCCACTATATTATAGAAACAATATATGTATATAGTCTCCCCATATTGATAAAATGAACGGGCCTTATTGTCATGGTTCATTGTATTGTGTAACAATGTAATAATGTAATCAATGATTATAGGTTACTGCAGTTGGGGTTGTTATGTATACAACATGATTTATTCTGTGTTTCTTATAGGAGGAAGTGTATCAACATACATCGTGACTATTTATTTTAACATAGAGAATACCAAATTTGAAATTACCAAAATTTAGGTGCATTTATAACATTTTTTAGATTCCTTGATAAACATTTTAATTGTTATTTAATGGGCGAGGGTACACTGGTGACCAATAAAATGGGGTTTGAAGGTGGATGGATCCTGATAGTTATAAGAGGAACCAGAAAGATATTCTGTGGAAATAAATAGGAAATAAAATATCCTAGGTAGTTTTTTAGATCAATATCACCTACCCAATAAAGGATTGTGGTTATAAACCAATCTCCCAATGTGACAAAATATTTTTTATGGGATTATATGAGATGTTTGCTAGAAATCACAGTAGTTTATTTTAAGTTAGCCAATTTCGATATTTTAGCATTTGTAAAAAAGAATCATGTTTGTTGATCATTAAATTTGATGCATGATCAAAATGATAGTGCTACTCCATTAAATATCCACCTCCACCCTTATTTATTGGTGATCATAAATGGTTTGGGAGATTGTTTTAGTGATTCGGGGTTGATTCCTTCCCTCTTACATATCCTTCTCATTTTCATATATTATTATGAAATATTAAATGACTGTAACAAGGAATTTATTGATTATTTCAGAATAACATGGTGAAATAATCCCGAATCATTAGACTTCTAGATTAAATAGAGATTGTTTTTAGAGGTGTTATAATCACATTCCATTACTCATTTTTTAGTGGGATAAGAATCTATAGTAAAATATCTATGGTTTTCGTAAATTGGAATGCAATTAAATATAGTTATAGAGTCTTGCCATTGATATTTTGGTTATAGTAGTTCCATAGTTATGTAATTAAAACCCAAAAAACAAGAATAGAAATTTTATATGATTTTGAAATTTAAAACAATCAATTATTGCTTAATTTTAGTGCTTGAATTATTATATAAACTATTAAATTAAGGAAATATAAATAATATGTGAATCATTGAATTAATTTTAAAGATTTCACATTGCTACTTGACTCCTTTAGTTTGGTTTTCAATAGAGAAGTTTTTAAATTTTAAGACCAGAACAAATAATGGTGCAAAATTATTCATCATTCCATAGTATTAACATTGAATAACTCTAAAAAAGTGAAACAATATGATGTGGTGGTACCAGATTTTTTCAAGAAATTAAAATTCAAAAAATAATCAATACATAAGAGGATGATCTTTTTTGATACCACTATTAAACATGTTGAACCTATTTGTTCCACATGAAAATGTGAATAATTTAATGAGATGAAGGAAAAAATATTCCATATACTGATCCTTTTTTACACCCAAACACACACTAATTATATAACCATTCACAATAGTTATCCATGTATAATGGTCTCATTACACTAGATAATGACAATAATATTAGTGAAAGGAAGTGAATTGGTTTAATTAGAGTGGGAGAAAATGGCTATGGAACTGGTTGACACTATACGAGAACCAAAAATGGATGACAGAGAATACATGATCATATATAAAATAATATTTTAGTTAAATTATCACGTGGGATAGAAACATGACAACAACATGTAGTAGCTTGTTCAATCCCTACTACAAGATAAAGAGACGCCAAAAAAGGGTTTTAAGTAGCTGATACTAGATCTTTTAGGTAACTTAATGTGATGCATAAGGTTGTGAAATGTGTTTACTTAAGAATACTGATTATGTAGCTGGGGTGGTGTTAGACATTAGTTCTAGGAAGCATTTTTTAGTTTCTATATGATAAAATAACTTTTATAAGAGAATAAAACAACATATTAGGGACATTTAATCACAATTTGGAGATTTTTAAAAGTGATGAACATAAAGATTTCCATAAATTTGTTTACTTAATAATAAATATATAATGCCATGAAATTTTGAAGTTATATTTTTAAGATATTCAAAGAAATGTTAATGTTTTTGGAGGTAACATCACATTAACAAGGATACATGATAATTTGAATAGTGATTGTGGGGACTTATTCCCTGATATTGATCCTTATATCATGATATTTGTTAATTTAAGAGAAAAATACACAATTATAATAAATAAAACCACACTCCTTGGGACAAGAATTGATAGTTTTAATTCATTTAAATAATTATTTTATTCATGTGTTTGATAAGATACAATAGGGTGGTGGATAAAATATTGACATATAGGTTTCCTATAATCTATCTAGAGAATACATTAATTGGTGTAATTGTGCTTAAAATCAAAGAATTAGATATTCAAATACTAATTTAGTGTTTATATTATCTGTATATGAATGTTTCAATTCTTCCATCTATATGTTCTTTTCTACAATAACTAAATAAAAATCACTCCCATGTAGTAGATGAACACTTGAATAGGTGTCAATTTTTTCTTATGGGACGGTGGATGTAGAGTAGGGGGATTATAAAAGGATTTAATTTACTATTACTATAAATTTTTAAAATTAAATTATTATCACAATGATCATAAACCTTTATATTAACCCATACTTCCTATTATGATAATGGAATGTATTGATCGATCCCCAATGGTGGTAGGGTAATGATAGGATTGTGAGGGATATATTTAATTATTATTTTTCTTATGAAAATATTAAATAATTAACATTTGATTAAATTTTCTTCTTTGACCCTATGGGATTGAAAACCGTGGATATTTAATTGATACTCAAAATATGGTTTAATTTACATTCCTATAGTCTTAATACTATAAAATATTGATATTTTACAAGGAAATAATGTTATAATTATTTGATAATTCATCCTCTAAAATTGACCGACCATCTCTATTTTTTGATAAAATTTTTCATTGTGAAAAATTATGTTTTTTTCTCCCCATTCTCAAATAAGTTTCTAATTTTTTTGAAAATAAATTATTTAAACAAACAATGAATAAAATTGTACTAAAATAAGATTTACATTACACACTATTTGATTGAACCTTTTGTTTTCCAATAAAATACTACACATTATAATTTTACTTAAAATTTTTCATTCTTATAAATTATATCCTAAAATTTAAAGCCTTTGTAGGCAATGTATCCTGAGGACATGAAACGTTTTTCTATTTATTTCATGGTATATTATACAGATCTAAATGAATAGTTAAGTAATTTTTTAACGGTTTATTTTAATATTTAATTTGTTGTTTTTATTTTTTCACTCTTTCACTAGATTAACATATTTTGTTTCTGTCAACCCATGTTATACCTATCTTATATTCCGACTATTAATTAGAATATAACTTTGGTATTGATAGATTCCTTATAACTAAGTATAGATCCATGATTGTGAAGTGAATACCACAAATGGTAAATGAGGAGATGAAAAAAATAATTAGATGATAACCTAAAAAAGGATATGAGCCAAATGTTTTATGGGTTTTCAGCCTTAATTACAGAGAGTCATTAAAAATATATTCCAAAAATATTGGATTATAATTGTTTGTTAAATCTATCTAATTTATATATTATTCTAATCAACGGTCAATTAGGGAGATTATTTACTAACAATCATAAACATCACCTTCAAAATTGATCAGAGATTTTTGATAAATTAAAATATTTTGGGGCAACTAATGATGTCATCTAAATGAGAGACTTCCTATATTAATTTATTTTCTATTTGAAATAATTATTGATGCCTCCACAACTAGGTTATATAAACACATGGGTTTATCTTGAATGGATATTAATAAAGTAGTATTTCCCACTAGTATTAATCTTATATATAATTATTGAGACTAAAAATTTTTCTGAGAATGATTTGAAATAATATTTTCAATCATTGGAGTGATTAATGTTACTATAATAATGATTCCCATTTAAAAAATTCATTATAGATCTATTGGAAAATAAGCTACATTAGATTTAAAAAATTTTCTAACTTTTTAATGATTAAGAAGCCAGAGTAGTAATGCTATGGTAGGAACCCATATTGTTATGAGAAATAATAGATGAAATTAAATATAAGATTCTTTAATGCGAAGGATAATGTGGCACAAAATGTGAGGAGTACATAAAATAGAGAGAGAAACCAAGAAGGTTACTCAAATCAAGGTGATATAGATGAAGATGAATAATCAAATTTCAATCCATAATCACAGAGATCCATTAAATACAAAATTCTTACTATGTGGGAAATAAGGAGGAATTAATCTCTTCCAAGATATCTAGGTACGTAGTATGGAAATTCATATTGGTGAGGAATGTTTTTTATTTAAAACCCGCCATAATCATATGTTCAAAATAAATCCATAGAAACGATGAGGTTAATATTTCAAAACATAGGATGGTGTTTGGGAGATGATCATAAAAAGACATATCAAGGGTTTTATAAGTTATCGTGAAGTAAATAATGTTCTTGGATTCATTAATAAATAGTTAAAATTTATCAGATATCCACATATGAAACAACCAAAACAAAACATTTTTATGCATGCCTAAAAATAATAAACCTATTTTGAAGAGTTTAGGAAGGAAAATTACTTGAAGAATGACCAATATCTCCATCATGTAGAAAAAAAAATTTAAAAAATAGAAATTAGAGGGAAAATTATTCTATCCCAGACCCGTACACCCAGAACCGATGCTAAAATAATAATCCTTACATACTATGATTGATATGAATTGAAGTGAAACAATTTTAATGGGCCATAATTACAACACCAATGAAATTATTGTTTCACTATTTATTCCCACCAAATGATAATTGAAAAATATTTAACTGAATAAATACCCAAATAATCGGTACTATTTTCTATTAAAAACAATAGATGGGAAAGATGTAGGATCATGAAGATCATGTAACCTTCCTATGGGAACATGATCACATGAATTTTATAGGGTCATGCAGATAGATAATGAAATTCCATTGTTGTTATGATGACCATAGGAATCAATTTTTAAAAGAACTAATTTTATTATAATGTCACAAGGAAAAGAACTCATGGTCATGTGAAGCCTTATAGATGAGATCTTCTGACCGTTTGAATTTTCAATCAATGGTTACTTGAAAATCATCCAAATATGCTTACAAAATATGTCAGGTGAAATGAAAAATCCCCATGAAAAGAAGATCTATATTTATCCTCATGTGATGTGAAATTGATATTCACAATACCCTATGGATCACCTGTAGGAATTCTCACCATGTCAGGGGTGAGAATGTTGGCTTGTCCCATTCACCCTAAATAGTACCTCAGTCACATCCCCTAAAGATTATGATTCACCTGAAATGTACCTCAGTCACATCCCATATAGTCTCATGTTAGACCCCATTCAAGTCTTCTTTGATCACATGAGATCCTTTCCATGGTCATCCAAACATCATGAAGGATATTGGAAATGTTGTATCAATGGTACATAAATTATTTTTTTGACATCATTGGTATAAGAAATACCCTTGCTGAGTTGGGGTCTAATAAAATACTCAATGAAGGAAAATTCTTGGGATAACTGTTATCATGTGACACCTTTGATGACCTATAACTGGATCATATTAACTTCATGATGAAAAAATTCCTCCACATAGTAAAACATATATTTTTAGATATTCACCATGAAATGGGACGTTTAACATAAGGAGAGAGTATTATAAAATCCTCCCCTCACTACTAAGACACCCGTTGATGAGGGAAACTACAACTTGAAAGTGCATGAATAGACTTCTAATTGTGGAATTTCTCACGATCACAAGTGTCTTATTCCATGTGAAATCACTAGATTAGGATAAGGAGTCACCAAACATGAATATTTTCTTCATGTGATCATTTTATAGATCATGATTTGGACTCATGGAATTTCATTAGGATTATGTGATGGAGTTTCTTCATGCAGAGTTGGTCATGTGAATCCTAAAAAATATAATTCATGAAAAAGATGAGGAACATTTTCAATTGATTAAAAAGATGAAAGACTCTATGTTGAAAGATATTCTATTCTTCTAGATATTTTCACAAATTAGCCATATCATATGAAAAAACTAGTACATGTCTTCAAAGTCATGTGACACACTCTTAAAATGTCAACCAAGTATTGTGAACTCCTCTTGACATGTCAACTTTGTCTTGAGAAGTCATCCAAACATAGAACCTAGGTCATGTATAGTCTTATAAACATGTCAAACATGTTTATAATGTGCCCACAAACATATCACCCATGTCTGGAGACCCCATCCAAACATGTTCATACAAGTCATCCGATACCCTTCGGACATGTCATCCAGGTCTTGTGATGCCCTTCCAACATGTCTCCCAAGTCTTACAAGGTCCGTCAAAGAAGATATTTGAATAATAATTTTCCATTGGAAATATCAAATTGGTCATGAGACACCCTTATGGATTGACATCTAAGTCATCTAATGTCCTCTATATGTCATATCCATGATCAAGATACATCTTGTAGGAATTTTGTCCAGATTAAATGATGTCATTTGTACTTGTAAATTTCATTATTCAAGTTTTTTTAGAAAACTGTGATGGGAAACAAGTAAATGACCTTGTATTATTAGAAAGTTCAGGAAGACACCATAGACATGTTAAGAAGACAACTAGGAGATGTTAGGAAATAAATTTGGAAATGACCAAACAATAGTAGACATGAATGGTAGTAACATCACACCTATAAGGAAGATAGTCATGACAAGTTAGGAAGATAATAAGTATATGTCAGGTGTATACCCCATAATATTATAAACCTTCACAGTATAAGTATTTGCACATACCCTAAACTGATGTATGAAAACATTAAATCCTTCCAAAACCGGGATACATAGGAATCCCTTATAAGTACCAAGTTCTAAATATCATCCACCTCAGTGTGTGTTCCTCCATATCTCCAATATTCATTCCTATGGGGCCCAATATATCCCATGGGTATATCATTATTCTTCATATATTCGTGTAATGTGAATCCAACTAAATTATGATAAATATTATTCCATATATAATTAGGATACATGGTATTCCTTCCTTATTCTTAATCTCTGACGAGCATCTACCTCGATGTGTGTCCCTCCATATCTCATAAATTATAACCATAGGGACCTAATCTCACCCATTGAGTTATCATTATACCTTATCCAATAGCCGGTTGTTAATACAATATAACTATGAGAAAATGGAATCCTACCACAACTAGGATATTTAGGACACCTTCTAATGTCCCAAGACCCAACAAGCATCCACCTCGGTCTAAGTAACTTCATATAATAGACAATCCAACCATTGATACCAAATATCTCCCACTGGGTTGTTAGTATTCTTCATCTATCAGTTGATTGAGAAGTTGAAATGATCTACGAGAAATCAAATTCATTCTATAAAAAGAATCCACATGACAAAATCCTAAGGACCAAGCATTATTTTAAACGCCCATAAGGGTCTCCTTAGTGACTAAGTCTAGAATCCATATGATGTGAGATCAATTACTTTCTATCCCTTGATTCCCACAATGATAATGTATCATGTTGGTTTAGGGGATTAAAATGATAATATTATTTTTATCATGATCCTCCCCATGATTATAGATACCTTACATTAAAAGCCCCATTCCATGGTGTAACATGAATACTCTGATACATGGGAATCTACAGCAGGGAAAGTCCTAAGGGTGTGATAAAACTATGATGAATCAGATTTATAATATAAATAAGATATTTAGGGTTACTTACTATGGTTTTCACTCTATATCTGGAAGATAAGATCTTTCAATGTGACTTATACAAACTATGTTAAACTGAATGAAAAATGAAATATTTGGTTTTTTTTCATTTTATATAAAGAATATATTAGATGGATTAAAATGACTCAAACCCATTCTTGATATATAAATTGACCCCTGGATGGAAGTAAAATCTAGTGTGCCTAGCTATGTGGATTTTGAATATATAATGATATTCTCTACAAAGTAATAATAGTGTATGTCTAAAGGACCTCATATATGTACGTAAGAACTCATTACTGGAAACCCTTTTTGAAAAAAATTATTCTATACATGATCATTTTTCTATGTTTAGTGGTTATATATCAGGATTAAGAAGTGAATAATTATCATATAATAAATCTTTAAGATATTTTCAGAGTAGGAAATAAACCCCCAAAAGGGGTATGAAGAGACAAACCTCCCATCCTCTCGACTAATCTGAGTTCCTATGTGTAGTTGGTTTTGAAACCCCAGATGACCATGTAACATTAGGAAAAATTCCAATAACTAGTTTTGGATTTTGGAAACAATGGGAGTTTCTATCATATAGGGAAATTGAGAACCTGATTTGAATTCATTTAATAGTTCCACCACATTCATGTGTTAAAAAATGATAAACTACATAGTTTTTGTCAGACTATTTCATTCCCACCATTCATTATAATTCTTTAGAAACAAAAATGGTGAACCCAACCAGAATTTATAATATAATAAAAATTATTAGTTGATAATAGATTGTGAAATTATATTTTCCATCTTCTATGAAAACAATGTTGGTAAACGAATTATAAAATCCAACATATCCAAGGTTCCCATAAAATAAAACAATTCACACTATGATAATTCTGTGGCTGAAAAATGGACAAACAAGGAATAAGGAATTACAATTGTGTTACATGTGCAAATTTATTATTGTTCATTCATGCGATAATTCATTTATTAGTAACCATGTCAATTTTTTTAATTTTTTTTAAAAAAAATCATTAATTAACATTAGTGTGAGATCTTATCTTCGTCTATAGATTTTTTTGGAACCGAAACAATATTTTTTTACCTCTACTAGTAATAAAACGACCTCACCCACATGACACCTAATGATTTTGGTAGAAAATAATTATTTTTGTAATTTAATATGATATGGTATGATCCCAACCTATATGGATGTATGGAAGGCTCTCTAGATTCCGAGGTCGATGAGTTCGCTTCATCCAATAATAGATACATTGAAACCGTTGAAACTTATTTTCATAACCAACAGATTTAAATTATTATCACTACCATGTGAGGGTTCCAACTTCTATATATAAGGATGATGGAATAAGGAGTTGACTATGGCTCCATCTCAGTTCAAGGGCCACTGAGAATGGATCCTAAAAAATTCCTTCAATTGAGAAATCCTCCAAGTGCCCCTTAATCACCATCTAATGGAACCACAAAAAACTCTCCATCCTTGAAAACTGATGCATATGTACCATGTATGTAACGTTGTTCATGAAAAGAACTGGAAAAATGGGGTTGGTCACATAACATCAATTCATAGGATGAAACTTGCTGGTATATTCTTGTGAAAGCAAGTGGGAATGATCATTTCCTTGCCCTCTCAGAGCAAATCTTCAGGCATATTCCTACAGATATAATGAGGAAGGAACATATCCCTACCCCGTGAATGATGTACATATGAGAATGAATATGGAACAAGGATTACCATACTGAACATATATCCTTACTTCAATCGTATATGGATTCCAATACATATTGGAGATAGAAAATGTGCTGGTCTACATTCATGTGCACTCATTTGCTAAAGTTTCACTACACTCTATGAATTGATGAAGAACTCCCTAGTAATATTATGACACTAGTATAGGTACATGTGTAATAACGTATTCCTATAACCACATCTAGAGTAGAACAATACTATGTTCTATATGAACAAGTGGCTACCCTAGAGAAAGCACGCATTCTTGCTCCCTTCTAGGAGGATTATTAGAATATTTTGGTAAAAGATAAGGAACAATATTGATCCCATATTATGAATATAATTAAGGCTCACCATGTGAGAGACACACGTTTTTTAGGATATGAACGTATTCTTGTTCATAAAGATAGAATACATACTCCAAAGGGAACAAAATGAGCTCATATTCCAATTACAACCAGGGATCACCAAGGTAGAGCAGAGAATTCCTAGGGATAGCCTCATTTTCATATCATGTATTAAATGTGAGGTTCAATAAATGGAAAATATTATGCTCATATATTCATTCCATATAAGGATTACAATGTGAGAGTGGATCATGCCTTGGGGAAGACACATATTTTTACTAATGAAGACACATGGAATATTGATACAGCTCTTAGATTCCATACTCATATCATTATATATGACAATGTACAAATGAAACTGAATTCTTTAGATGTTACACATGAGAAGGATCATATATAATTTCACATTCTAGAGGTCTATCAGCATATACCGTTATGTAATTCATATTTGAATCGTGCTCATATTCATGATTCGTCTTGGGTTGACCATCACATTCTAGAAACCATCAATATAATGACTCATATTATTTAAAAAAATATTTAATACCATAAATTATCTCAATAATATTTTCAGTAGTGGGATCATATTCCTACTACACAGGATAGTTATGAGCATATTTCAGAAACCACTATACAACATGATTATATCCCCATACAACTCCAAATAGAAGGTCGAAATATTTCAAAAATGATAGTGAATGAGTATGATATCCCTCATCTAACCAATTACTGCATCCTTGTGGATTTTAGATTCATATAAACTTCACCTAAAGTGTCTTTTCACTCATCAGTAGGAGTATAAGTGTATCATTACCTCAATTTTCATCCTCAAGGTAATGCATGGACAAATCACATGGATACTATTATTAACATCCTACATTGTAAACTTCGTCTTGGAAATATTTATAATACATGAAAATTCCACCCATTATTAAGAACATCCATATATAGATGTTCAAATAAAATATGAAAAATTCATTTATAGAGGTTTTAAATGCATCAGGGAAAATAATATATTGTACCCCATCATCTATTTGAAAACATTCACCACAATTAGTAGTTGAACCATATAATCATCCTCAACTGTCAGACCAATTGGGGGTATATAAGCCAAACAAAAAAGGATTCCTATGTGGATATATATAGAGAGTTAGTCATGAGAAACCTCCCTATCCTTTTATACCCTTCAGTATATCAAAATAAAATATTCCAAATGATCTAGATAAAGTTTGCATTCATTACCTATGCCAAATTACATGAGAAAATAATTAGCAATTGAATGTTAAAACCCTCTATTATCTTGGATAAGAGAGTCACCTTCAGAATATAAACTTATTATTTTTTCAATTGGACCTAGATACAATATCCTTGTTCGATGTCCTAAAATTTGAAAATCACAACATAAATATACAACATACTTGTGACATTTCACAAAAACTCTTCAGAAACTGATTGTTGGAGCCCCATCGGGTATCCATATCAATTGATTGGGAAAGTATGAAGTAGTTCACATAACTGATCACCTAGAATATCATAACTCCCCAGGTATAATGTACTTTGAAAACATAGCTCTTTGTGATATTTGTGGACTAGGTAATACACATGCGAGTTGGTCAATACAAAAAACACAACCTACATAAATATTTATAATATGTCACAAATACGGGGAGATGCCATCGGTAAACTATTATATTGGACCACACTTATCAATAAATTGAATCCATCCCATTCCAAGGTATAGTTGTACTAAATCCAATAGATCACAACAACATCAGCCATAGTTTCCATATAGGATTAAACACATTACATTATGATGTGGAATATTTACCACCACCTATACCCCTCATGACATCAATCCCCAATAGAATCTTTGAAATATCGATGAAAACTACAAACCAACATATCCCATAGGCATGGTGGTATTTTAATATCAATCTCCATCACCATGTTTATTACACCCTGGTAGGGTCTCGGACAAATCATTGGTAGTTATAGATCAACCCCCTCCAATAGGGATGAGGGAATTAATATGTCAGTTCCAATCCAAACAGTTATTAGGTCCTTGATTAGAATAATTACATCCTTAACAAAATGATTATAAAACTCTAACTTCGTCCTCAAATGTTATTTTTCCCACAAAGATGGTGAATTTTTATAATTATCATAAACATGGAGAGAATCACTCTTTTCTATGTTGGGTGGTAAATATCAATGGTCAACATCCCATATGTTAGTCCTCCTATAAGATTATCCATTTCTATTCAGGGCTCGTTCATCAAACATGACCAAAATAACCATCAAGTTCCCCATCCGTAGACTGATACCGGGGGAACATATGTCAAACTATGTCAAATTATACAAGGATCATAATCTAATATTGTCCAATATGGACATGGTCCAATGAAATGACCCTAATGAAAGTTGTGTAAAATCACTCTACGATTTTGATATAAATGGGGACACTAACATTTCATGATACACCCTAGTGATTATGATCACAATTAACACAAAAGATAATACAGACCAAAATGAAAATTCAGAGGGATGTAATAAAAGAAAATATAACTCAATTTGAGGGTGATCTTGATTCTCCAACTAAGGCTATACATACGTAGAATCGGAGGATGTTACGAAGCCTAGAACTACCAAATAATGAGTTTCCACCTCTATGGTGGAACACCATTAAGGATAAAAAAAGAGTGGATAAATTGCACATTCTTCCAATACAATCTGAAATTCCTACCGCATAATATATGTTGGAAAATTTGGAAAATGAGATCCAAAATCATAGAAAACTCAATGAAAGGATACTTAGGGGAAAAATTCCCACTATGTGTCATCATCAGACATAGATAATCATCCATCCTTTCACAAAATAATAATGTGCGGATCTACATAAAGGAGTGTCATCTGAGGATTAGGAAGTTTCCATATCTTGGACGGAATTCTATATAAATGATGATGTAAAATTTGATCATTAAATTAATACATTAAAGAAACAATGTATCCCCATTAATGGAGATCATCAAGTCTTAGAAAAGATCCAGAACTAGTAGGATATGAAAATAAGACCACATTATAAATACTTTCCTGCCTCTAATACATGGGAGGTGACCCAAACAACCATACCTCCAAAACATCTCAATTCTATTTAATACACGGATGCTCAAATGAAATTCATTAAATAGAAACATACATATATGTATCCCATTAAGAATCTGCATCATTAATGTGTGGATGATACTCCCCACACCCAAATTTCATCAGTCCATCCTTCATAAAACATTATGGTTTGGGAGATACAAAAAAATCATCTCACACAATTAATTTTCTGATGTGGTAGAACTGTGGGATCTCAAGATTAGAAGGAGATGATCATGCTGACATTCATTGTATAAACACTGATAGATATAGACTTAATTTGGTATATCCTCCTTTATTTTGGATCTAATTCCATATGGGAAGTCCTTTTTCATTATTTTCATTTTTAGTTCTTCCCTACATTATATAAAACTAAAATTTTCTATCTAAAAAACTGCATGAAATGTGAAAATGAGAGGGTTTCTAACATCCAAACTAGATAGAAAGTGTTAATATATTTACTCAACATCCCTCTCTTATAGGTGTTACTTCTGTAACTCTATGTTGAAAATATTAGGGTTGATATTTAGACACCTCTGATTCTGATGAAATATCTAGGTGGATTTTGTGAGTTTGAAATAATGGAACAACATTATGAATAAACCATTCAGTGAACCCGGTTAAAATTTCATCCAATTTCTTTAACATAGGGAAAATGTATTGCAAGGAATATTCTACTACTATTACTGTCAAACAAATTACAATTCCTCTCCAAGAACATAGTAGTCCCTGAATCATCTTGTACCTCTTATCTTGTAGTAGAACCATAGAAAACTCCCTTTACATGATGAAAAAAGGATATTAGGTTCATTTGGGGTTTCATGAGTGGATAAATAAAGAATAATTCTTCTAAAAATAATATGTCACATGTTATTTCATTACAACCATCAATAATAATAGACACAAGGTGCCATATCACAAGATACCCAATGATGTCAACCTCACTAATCATCCAAACTACCACACTTTCCATAGGACATTGGGTCATGCCATCCATAATTTATCATCTTAAAATATTTATTCAAAATAATTATTTATTGTTGATAGGCGTTGTTGGAAAATTCCATTGAAAAAGTGCCTTGTGTACCCATCACATATCCATAAGAAGTGGATGATTGTAATGATGTTTTTTCTAGATAAAGACAGAAGCTTGATAATGTGATGAATTGAATAAAATTATACAAATATCACTCTATGTTGAAGTAATAGATTTGATAAAAAATAGCAACCCCATCATTGAAGTAGGTAACATCTAATATTTATCATAGGAGTTGAAATAATCTCTATAGATAGGGAGATATACATGAGGAAGATTCATACTCAGATCTTATTCAATATCTATCTTCTTAGAGAATCCATTCCCACAACATCAAGAGAACATGAACCCCCACACCAAACAAATCCCTCATCCAATGAATAAATAATATTTGGTCATATAAATGTATTTCATTTGTTATACCATTTATATAATGATGAATATGAATTTGAGTATGAGTTACATGTACCTGATGGGGGAGTTAGGGATTAAAGGCACAAAAGTCTAGGTTACACACAAGTGAGGTCGAACCCAATATTTCGATCAAATCACTTCAAATAACAAATATACAACTGAGAAATGTGATCAAGAACTCTCGTAATCCCAATATATTTGTATATGAGCCCCATATGCCTTCAATGGTAATCCGGGCTCAGTCATCTTACACGAATTAGAGGAATATGTGTGATTGTCTTATCAGTATGGGTAAAGGGGAAGGTCGGTGTGACCTATGCCAGTGGAAGAAGATGTTCCATCAACTTGTGCACGTGAATTATTCCCATCCACCTCAAATACCACTTATTAAGGACTATAAAGTAACAAAAAACCCCATATTTTGCCTTTCTTTCCATTGGTACAGATGTATGCCATTCTAAAATAGTTGGTAGTGGTTCTATCCTAAAATTCAATGGTAGATTCAAAGCATCAATTAAAATGAAATTGAGAGGAACTTATATAATACATATAGATCAAACAATTATTTGAGATAGAAAACAATACATATGAGGTTTCTATAGTGGCGACTATGCCATCTGAATTCCATGTCACCATTTTATTCAAAGAGTTCGATCAGAAAAATATAATACATGGACATATCAAACTCCAATTTGTTTTTTTTAAACATGTTGATGTTGAAATCTAAAGGTTTCTTATTGAAAATGTTTCTATTAAAAACATTATCCTAGTTTATATCCTTAAACATTTGGGATCTAAATAGGGGGATTTATTTCCTAAAATGATAACATTTGAAGTGTAAAATAAGCGAATCAAAATTCATATCCAGTAGTTGAAGATCATGGTTTTTTGGTATCTCACATATAATTAAAATTAAATAGTTAACCTACAAGGCAAAAGATAAAATGACTCTATCAAAAGTCATTTCCTTCATAGCGAAATGGTGGTAACCTCGACATTTCATTATTATTTTTCATACTCAATCGATGTAAAAGTTGTAATAATAAATGGTAATATATTCCCTTCAAATATTCTAAATATATTTATTTTAATGCGGGATTTTATAAATTGGTGTCATGGAAACCATTGGTGGATTACAGTATAAATTTTGTGGCTTCCAATGGATTAGGGACTACCCATGAAAATCCATGGATTAAGCTTGATTGTAATCAGGTGTTAATCAAAAACCTAATTGAGACTATAGAATTAAGCCTTGATTTGATGTAAACTCCTTTCCTTAGTTTAACTATAATATAAAACAATCAAATCTTGTGTCTCTCTTATATAACCATAGTTGTTCAGGATGAAAATGTCTCCTTATATAGAATCTATCACCTCGATAATGATAGATAACTCGATGATTACCAACCATCCCAAAAAAATGTTTCTATAGAATCAGAGGTTCTTGAAGAAGAGTATGTCCTCATGAACACCCCTCACACATTTTTAGAAGGGTCACCACCAACATCGATGAAATCAAGTTGGTCAATATATAAATGGATGGAAACTCACACCCCACATCGATTGTTACCACCATTCCTATTAAGGAGTATGAGACGTATATTTCATTTCGAAATCAACATCAATACGTGTTCTCTTGCGATTATATGTAAATTCCTGGACTAAACCCCATTGTGACTATGAAACCTCAAGGCTTACCCAATGACCATCAAGGATTCAAGAAGAAGGTTAGGAGGATAAACCACTCCCATGATACAAATTTATAATCTGATGTTGAAAATTTAATAAAATCCCAAATTATCATGGTAGAGAAATTCCAAATATAGATCACCAGCCTTATACATATAAAAAACAATAATGAGTAGAGTATGATCTATTTTCATTTTAAATTATATAATTGACCATACCCAAAGGCTGATTTCCCAATTTCAATCGTAGAACCCATGATTGATGAAACTGATGGCTTAAAAGTCATTTTATTTATGAATGTATATTTAGAGTACAATCTAATAAATATGTCCCCCACAGATGAGGATGACACCACCTTCATAGCACCCATGGTGATATTTTTCTATCTGGTCATGTCTTTCAGATTAAAGAATATAGGAAATACTTATGAATTCCATGAATAAAATCATTAAACCCTTCTAGGGATTAATTTTATATTGTTATATTGATGACCTAGTGTTCAAATATCTATATTGATGTGACCACTTCACAGTTCATCAAGTGGTTTTATATATTTTTTGGAATCATTATTTGAAGATGAATATTATGAAGTGTGATTTTGGGGTAATGTCTAGAAAATTCATTGGCATTATGGTATCCACCATGGAATCATGGATTAATAAGAAAAGACTAGTAAAATCCTAGAAATATCACCCCCTTTGAATCCCAAAAAACCTAGGGGTCTCAAATGGAGCCTAATTTACATTATGGGTTTCATTTTTAATCATGGTAGAAACTTATACCCTTCACCATGTTATTTATGAAGGGAATCTCCTAAAAATGGGATGATTCATGGAAGGAATCCCTTTAGAGTATCATGTAGTACATTCTACAAAGACCAATCATGATTCCACTAGTGGAAGGACATAAAATCATCAAATATGCGACCACTATGGAATGAAAAATGGGTTCTCTCTATATATAGAAAAATTTTACAGACAATGGAAACAATGTCTATTACCTATGTCAAATGATGATATATACCATGACACATTATTCAATTTTCAAGAATAACTACCTCACACTCATATTTTTAGTGGAAAATATTTTTCATTACTTGTAGAACTGTGAATTTAACTTGGTCTTTCCTATTGACCCACCCAAGTACATTTTTATCTATCCTATGTCAACTGAGTGTTTGTCCAAATGGGAAGTTATTCTTGAAAAATAAGAAATCTAGTTCATTTCACAGAAGGTCATGAAGGGGAATGATATAGCTGACTTCCATGTAGTATATCCCTCCCTAGAAAGTACTGAAGTGGACACAGAACTTCTAGATGAAGAATTAATCTATTATAATGACACCCCCAAACATAAGATAAGTGTTTTGAGGGTGTCTCCCAAAGCCCTATCAGCAATAGGATATAAAATATAACGCCCAACCATGCTAGTCTAGGGATTATATTTGTTTTCCAGACTATGAAATTTTCACTTATATTTCTAACTTTCTGAAGGATTTATTAAAAATGAGGTTGAATAAAATGCCCGCATTGAATGATTAGAGCTAAGACCTATAGTTGTATATATCCTACCTAAACATAAATTAGTATTTACAGCTAGTGATAACGTATATCTACAATGATTATTCCTTAAAAAAGAATGAATTTTCCCCTCACACGGGTTATGATAGTGAATATATGGCATAGTTCCATTCCTCAATCAAAAAATTGTTGTTCTAATGCCGCAACTAACGCATGCACAATCAAGGTTTAACATAATCAGATGGATTTGAATTTTTTACATGATGAACTAAAGGACAGTCTCATCGGTCATCATATTCATCATAATAGAAATCAATCAGAACAACACCTCTCGAGCGTGTGATTAATAGATTTCAACCTCTAGATGGATAGAGACTGTACATGATTATATTCAAAAAGGGATTCTCCCTGTAAAATGAGCCATAATGTAATAGATTCATCACTGAGAAAATAATATTACCCTTAAGGATGGAAAAAATGAGAAAAATATATCAACAAATGATCCTTTGAAAAAATCCTCCTCAGATGTGAGTAGAAAGAGATATTTACACCATAATTGATGATTTCCATTGAAGATCTTGCGACCTTCATCAGTCTCGGTCCTTGAACATCTATCAAAATTGGACAATGTTTCTATATAAAAACAATAAGACACCTCTTTTTGTAATTAACATGGTAATAACATGAATTCCAGATTCATGAAAAGTGTATCCATGGACTCCAAGAATTTCTACATATAGCTAAATACTCCATGAAATTTTTCAAATGAGGAATGGATGTTGTGGGGCCATATCCAAAATTCATGGATAAGTAATTTATGTACATCCTTACTACTATCATATTATTATCCAAATCGGATGGGTTAATAAGTCTCATGAAATATATCTTGAATAATATCCTTAAATTTATAAATCCCAAAATCATTAATTGATTCAGAATTTCTCACATAATATTGACGGCAAATGACTCCCACTTATATTCCACTAATTTGAAAAAATTATACCTAGATTAGAACATCATATCTAACCATTCATCACACTATCATGAAACTGAAAATGTTAAATACATGTTTTTAATATGACTCTATCAAATATACTCTACATAATGGTAGACAATGAAAATTATTCTTATCCATATGTGCTCCTTCATTATTTATGGCACTATCATACTAGCTCACACACCATAGCACATGTAACCCTATATTTATTAATGTAAATATATGAGGCATTGATTCCCATTTAAATATAATTTTCCCAAATTTCCATAGCTATTTGCAGACAACTCTCAAATGATGATCAGTCAAAAAGGATTCTAGATGAGTCTGAATAAATAGATTAGAAAATGTTGTATACAATTCATATCTTTGAATTCCATAAAAATCAAATTGAATGATCCTTCCACAAAAAGGTTCACCTATTCTAGTTTCTACAAGTAAAGCTATTATTGGATCTCAGAACCCCAATAATACTTGGAAATATACCTCGAAAATTGGAACACAAATTGGAAGGGCCTTTTATCATACAAAAGTTATATCCCAATATATATTATTAATTATGAACAATGGATATGTAATATGTAATCCCCCCATCATGGTGAGATTTTATAAGAAGTACTTTAATAAATTATCTTCAAGTATATAAATCTATTGACCACCTTACATTAAACTATATGGAAAATGTACTACTACATAATGATAAACTACTTGGAATTCATCTTACTTACATAATTAAAAACTGCATGAGTTTTCCTTGTCAAATGACTTAAAAATAAAATAATCTATTCACCCTTACCACATGATATTAAACATTATGAAAAAATACTGCATAGATGACCCACTACACATGTGCTATATCTATGTAAAGTGAAGTGAAGTTCCCCAACCACAATGTGTGAACTAGGTACGCATAGAGAATACCCAATTCAATAACTTTGTGTGGAATTATTCCTACAATTATAGTATTACTAGGAACACCTAGATCACAAATATTGATCCTAACTACAATATTTTTTCTTTTTCACATCGAAACCCATACTTCCTTAATGCATGACACTAAAATGCATGGCTGAAATCCATACTTCATGAAGTTAAATATCATATATGAAAGCATTTTCTCATGATACAAAAGTGCCTGGTTTCGAAGAACTACAAACATCTTGATTCCCTACTCCAATTAGATAAATAGAGATGACCAAATCCAATATATTTGACTAGCCTCTATTTGGTAAAAACTGCCACAATCGTTCCTTTTAATAACATCTTTGGGGTTAAAAAACCCATATATGTTCCTTTTTTCTCACACCATGAATAGACCACATGGGGTATGGTATTTTGGTAAAGGAAACCCTACATGATGAAGACATATCATTTCAAGATGGGGTAATCATGGTCCTAGATAGAAGACTATAAAAGTAACACCATGAGTCCTTTCTGCAAGAAAATAAACATCATGGTTGATGTCACTTTCTTAGAATAAAACAATACATCACTTTTTAACTCAATCAAGTGGACCAATATCTTTCTCATTGGTCTCCTATTACACCTATATTGTAGAATATTGTGTTTTTTGATTCATTTCATCATAGGATATGTCTGGAAACCCAGTTCTCCAATCCATATTCCAAATGCAACAATCAATGGGAACAATGCCCCTATTTGTGTATGGGTCAGACTTTTGTGTTGAGTGTCATATAATAGAACCAAATTTGGAATCATTCTTATCGTTACATGACAAGTAGTAATTCCCACAACTCCAATCCTTGGATCTAATACCACAATAAATGGGAATAATTCACCCTATGCGTATGGGCCAACCCTTCATGGAGAGTTTCCCATTAAGGAACAACATGTTTCTAGGTTCCATTCATAATAGGATACATAGTGATTCCCAGATCTCCCATCCCTGGTCTGGCAATAAAAATCAATGGGAAAAATTCCCCCCTCTTAGTTTGGGTCAATATTTCCTAGAGTGTATCCCATTCAAAAACTATAAGTATTTTGATTGTTGTGATCATAATAGAAATAGTGATGTTAGAATCTTCAATCCTAGACCCCACAACAATAATCAAAATGAATAGTTACCACCTATATGTTTAGTTCTAACGCACATTGAAAGTTTCTAGAAGAAAAACTACATGTTTCTTGATTCCTCTCATCATAGGATAAATAGTAATTCTTAGTTCACCAATCCTGGGTCTAGCTACAACAATAAATGAGAACAATTCCCGACTCTGTGTATAGTTAAGAACATTATAGAGAGTTTCCCAATTATGAATTATATGTGGAATGATTACTATCATCATAATATATGTTGTGATTCATGTATCTCTTATCATAGGTCGAACTCCAATAACCAATGGGAAAAAATCTTTCACAATCATATGTGTCAGACATGCATTGGTAGATTCCATTAAAGAACTAGATGTGGATTGATTCCTATCATCAGAAGATACGTAGTGAAACAGGTATCTTCAATAATATTCTTATCCAAAACATATAAAATGATATATAGGTCACCCTTAACTCTATAGGTATTGTACCTATGAAGAATAACATCTCAGGCCCACTCTAACATAGCTCATTCAACTTCACTATAGTCCCTTGTTTCTCACAATTAACATGGATCATGTGAGCTTGGGGAATATAGAACATCACATTGACTAATGGGACTAGTACACACCTTATATTGGTAACCACATCCATGTTTCATGATGTTATAATACAGGAAAAAAGTTCTTCATAATGAATTAATTATCTCCTTGGATGGGTTTGTATTAAAAAATTACATGTTTTGTTCATTCTCCTTGAAATTTTTTCAATACATGTGGGCATTGCCTTTAGAGTGACTTATCAATTCATGAATATTATGTTTCTATGAACTGAATTTATAACATCAATGTTTTAGTCCACCCAACTTGTTCATTGAGCTGATACACATATCTTGGATCCCTATGGTCTTTTGGATTCCTTGCTCTTGGATCTTCTCTATAAAAACTAATTACAGGAAATGGCGTAGATAAAATACCCATAGATTATCGGAATTCCACCCATAAATCAAGGAGTTATTGTTTGGACTGTGTGGAAAATAATAGGCACCTAACATAATAAACTATAGTCATTTTCCCA
This sequence comes from Viscum album, assembly GCA_963277665.1. Lineage (NCBI taxonomy): Eukaryota > Viridiplantae > Streptophyta > Magnoliopsida > Santalales > Viscaceae > Viscum > Viscum album. Next base: position 617,105,496 of record OY728128.1, read on the forward strand.
TTCGTTGAGACCTACAATTAACTTAGATATTCGTGGATTATGATTTAAATATTCCCCAATCCAACTATTATTGTTTATTCAGTTTCCATTAATGTTCCAAATCTATACATAATGCCCACTATAAAATAATGATTAAAACATTTAATACTTGAAAACCATTGATTCATTATATGTATATTCTGTCAAGACCCATTTGATCTGATATAGTCACCCCTATCTCTTAGATTTGAATCATGCATTCATAGTGGGTTATCATTAAAGGTTATAATTATGAAGTGATTCATGCCCATAAAAAAAGCATAGGGAAATCCTAGAAAACCCAGCTACAAAAGTACCATATTTCACTATATAATGAGGTCGATGAAATTCAAGCTTTATCTACCTATGTGCCTATTAGATCTGTGTACAAATCAATTTCACATGATTTAAAACTATGAAAAAAGTTCTCTATTATATGGATACCTATCAATCATCTAGTCAATGAATAAAAGATATTATCTACATATAAATTCCCCTCACTAGTGACATTTTCCAGGTATATATATTTCACAATTTTATATTAGTTCCCACATATTTACCACATAACATTAAATTAATTTTTAAAATCTTTACCAGATGATGTTAAACATCCAGGAAAACTACCATACCACATGGAATTAAACTGAAAGGGAAGCACCCTGGTCAAATATTTATGAACTTAAACTATATCCTTTGATGGTATAAATCGGAAGACTATAAAATTATAGTAAAAGGGACATAAAAAATAGGATGAATATCTACTAAGCATTATCAGATAAAAATTACAGTCATCACTCTCTTAACTCAAAATATTAATAGTTTAGGGAAGGTTAGATCAAAACTAAATGAGACAAAAAGCTTATAGGGTCCACTTTGTGTCTATAGTATATGTCGATCCATACTTGCTAGACCCCCTGGTCCAAGAATCTGTTAATTTAATGAATTTTTACATCCCCCCCCATGATTACATGTTCATTTAGATGTGAAAAACGTTTAGGGTTCATGAAATATTCTTTAATATTAGATTTTTTTAGACCACCTTCGTTCCATAGATGTATGAGCTGAAAAAACTCGTTCCTTGAGTGGATATCTGTCTGTTGGTACACTATAGACTGTTGGATTCATTGCAATCTGATCTTCCCCATATAATACTTGTAATAGGGAACATGTTTTTTTGAATGGACCCTTGGATAACAGGAAGTACACCCCTTAAATACAAGAGTAAATTTTCTAAACACATGGAACATTATAGGATCCATCCATTCTCGATGGTGGACATGTACCCACTAGTTACCACCTCCAGTTAACTCTGATATACATAGACCATGATTTACAATCCCCATAACCACACTCTTCTAGCATATTCAAAATATTTTTTGTTATGTCATTTTGTATTGTAACCCTTCTCAAAGTAGTAATAATAGACACCATTCCCATATATTATGATATACTATTCCATATTACTCAAAACAATATGGTGAAGGGCATGATCCTCCCAACCAAAATCCAAAATTCCATAAAGATCCAGAACCATTCTGTGATAGTCATTTTCCCTATACCCCACTTCATCATCTAGAAATTTGGGTCATAAAAAATAATTATTGGAAATCTTAAAAGAGTGGTTATCCCATTTACTTGACCATTCATGTAATACCTATATGCTAATTTATAAGGGCTTCTATCCTACCCACTAGAGGAATCTCTTCCTTGTTTGTAATGAATTCCCCATTCAAAATTCATTTATTCAATATTTTGTTTTATGGATTACACCACACATACATTAACTATCCATATGGACTCAACATCTGTAATATATTACCATCCCCTAATACCATCTCAAAAAATTAATCATAGACCTTGGAAAAGGGAGTGGAATCCTTCGTTTGACTATTCTATCAATGTATATATGATTTAACCAACCAACTAGAGGAATATAGTATTTATGAAAAGAAACATCAAAACTCATGACAACAGGAAAAACCATGGAATAACTCAGCACCTTAGAGTGTTTTGGGTTATATGTGTAATATCTAAACCATTGTACAAATATAAAAAAATCAAGTCCTTATAGTTAGACGTTAACATACATAACAAATATACATCCATAACACATAACATTAAACTACAGGAAAGACATCCTTTCTATATGATGTTAAACATCATAGAATCTATCCTTTCCCCAGGTAATTAAATAAAATAGAGAACACTGCTTTATGCTTGATATATTTTCAACAACATAATTCCTGAACTAAAATACCCAAAACTAAAACAAAAAAAAATTGTCTAGTTTTCAAGACCGTAAAATAGCCAACAAAAAGAGAAATAATACTCACCAGGTTGAAAAACCAAATAGGGAATCAGGTGAAATAGTATAGTCTCTAAAAAATGGGCATTCACTTTTCACTCTCAAAGATATATTGGGAACAATTTAAATTGAAAAGGCATAAAAACAAATAGGTAGAAATCCTGTAAGAGGGATTTCCCTGGAAATTATTTGTTCATACCAACTATACCTTACCCAATAAGAATATTTGGAAAAATTTTGGTTAATATAAAATATAGACTTAAAAAACATTTAGGAATTATCATTCATCCCTAGAAAAAATAAATCCACACATACTCAGTCTAATGAATATATAAAAAAATAGAGTAATCTCCGTCTAAGACATATATTTTACCAATATAATACATTAAATCTTATGATATCAGGTTAAATGTAGTAGGTATATCAATGAAGAATCTCATGTTAGTGGGAAATCAAGATAATTTAACATTTAAAATATATCATTATTTAAATATTGAAATCAAGTAATTTTTGTTTACCTTATATTTTATTAAGGATGGGTAACGTTGATAATCTATGAATCATCATACCAATGAAATGAAATTAAAAAAATGAATAAAATAAAACAAAATAGAAATATATAGAATTTGAATGATCTATTCATTTATTGAATACATAAGGAGGAATATCAAAATTTCATAACCTTTTCTAGGATTCCATAATTGGTTTGATTAGAATATAATAATATATGATCGAATAAATTTTCAAAATCATGTAGAATGTAGATAGAACTAAAAAGTTATTAATGACGTGCTTCCTGCCACACTAATATGTTGGAGCTCTAGGATGAGGAGTCCCGATGAAATAAGGAAAATACTCTAGTCCATTATTAGTATACTATAATAATAATGATGAAAAAAATATAAAACTATATGAAAGATAATATATTCTTCTATTTCATTTTCCCCATGGCAACGTCATCCATCTGGTTAGGAAACTAAGATATTTTCTATTTTCTATTTTTATAACCACTGAAGATTTCCTCATAAATAGGGCAAGAGAAACTTCATCATAAAAACTATGGATACCCCCTCACTATTAGACAACTGGTTATAATTTAGTTAATTTTTCACATGAATTCATATAATAGTTTTGGGTTAAATCGATCTACCTCTATATCATGAAGGACCTAGAAAATAAATTCTTCTTCCTCAAAAAAACATTACTAGGGGAGTCTCACGGATCAATGTGTGAATCTAGAAACATATTTTCATTAATTGTCATTTTTCATCTATAACTAATCGGGGTGTATAAATATTACGGTGGAATGATTGGTTAATATGGTTAATAATATAGGGAATAAATTCCATAGACAATTCTCTTATATGATTCATTATCCATTTATCATATTGATGGTCCAAATCCTTTAGAAAATTCACCCCACTAAATGGATAGTTGTCTCTGGGATGAGGAAACTTCCTCAAAGGCATGACTGATACAAGAATCAACTTCTTTTTTTCTAATTATAAGGTGGTATCTGAAGCCAATTTTTTATCCACCAAACAAATAAACATATCCATAATACCATATAATAGCCCTGGACCCACACTCTAGGCTCATGTGTTGAAATACATAACATTACATTTTGGGAAATGATGCTGATAATTTTGACCAATTTATTTTTCATCAAATCATACACCATTAAATGGTAAACATGGATCAATTAAATTATAGAGGTCCATTTAAGAATATATTTTTAATGAATTAGGTGGAAATTATATATAAATAATTCAAATCAACTTAGTCACGTAAAAAACAAGTTTATAAATTTTGACATCATATCATATTATACTAATATTGTCTTATTTAACATTAGGACATAAAAATAACCCCGGTGAAACACTTTACAGACATAAATCATGAACCATCATTATTTAAACTCTATGGAAATAGATAAATATGAATGGTGAACTAAAATACTCTATAAGGGAAAGAAAAATTATTAAAAAATGATTTTCATCAGTAAACATAAGAAGAGCATAAGGTTATGACAACATAATAAAAATACAAGAGTAGAACATATGAATATTCACAAAAATAAATACATGGATCAAGAAACAATAAAAATGGAAAAGGAAAGAGTCATTATAAACAATAATCACAACCCATGTGATATCATTCTTTATCATTATAAAAATTATAAACACATCGATTGCATATGGAAACATATTAGTATCTTGGAATATCATCTCATTGAACCCTAATGGAACACATATAGTTTCATTAAAAATAGGATAACAAATATGATCAAATTAAATATATGGAGTTCCCAATGCTTCTGATTTCAATCTAGGATAACCCATCGTTTATAATTTTGAATAACTAAATATATTGAGAATTCATCAAAACTCATTAAATCAACCTATAGTATTTTTAGAGCATGATTAACATGTGTAAAGGAAAAATTTTCCACTATAATATCTTTGGAAAATGATTAAACCATTTAAATGAAATGGGTTTGAAAAGAAAATATCTGAAACATTATTAAACCTTATAAAATAATATTGTTAAATAAAACTCCCATTAGTTTATAATCAACATGTTGAAACGAAAAGGGCTTTATAAAAATATATTTTAAAATAATAATCCATCGAAAGAATGAATGAGGATGGTATAAAAAAACCACTTGTAGTGGAGTATATGTAAAAAATGGGATGTTTATTTTTATTAATGTAAATAACAATAAAATATCATAAAAAACATTCTTGAGGAAAATATCCTTAAACATTCCAAAGAATCCCATACTACATTGAAGCATTTAAACTAATAACCTAATGTAAAGAGTAATGATAAATGAAAATCATGATATCTTGATAATGATGATATTACTAATATATTATGTCAAATAGAAGTTCACACGCACTATAAAATATTATAGGTGTGTAACATAAAAAACACTTCCATGAAAGAAAATTGTAACAGAACCCATTACTCCTTTAGTAACATTTAAACTGAAGACCCCATAAATGTTTGATAATAAAAAGGATATATCAAATAAAATAAAATAGAGGATAATAATCATTAGATTAATTCATGGTAAGTATATTCATTACACAACAAATGTAATTAGTGAATATGGAATATATTGTAAAGACGTAAAAGTGAGATGAGAAAAACCATTTCAAAGAGTGTATCATTGGAGTGATAATAAATCAATTAAATGATTTAGTATAAAAAAATTTAAAGATAAAAGTTATAATTCTTAATTATTAATAACATTATTTGAGTTCATTTGAAACATATTATTGGCATAAAATAACCATGGATATATAATTTTAACCTAATGAATAGAAATTGAGTTATGAAATCCATTACAGCTTGAGTAATAATTGAATTACGAGATTCTTGAAATAAAAAAATCAATTGAATTAGTTAATATCACGAATTTAATGAAATAGAAGATATATTAATATTTATGTCAGTATATATGGAATATAAAAATAACTAGCTTCATAATAACATACAAGCCTCAATGGATTGTAAATAGAGATTATACCCATTATTACTTGAGTAACTTATGAATCATAATCCCTATGAAATATAAAAATTAAAGTGAAATATTATATAAACATAAGATAAATTTATTAAAGAAATAAATAATTATGTTCATTATATACCCAACCCAATATTAGAATTTGGGGAATTTGGAATATACCAAAAAAAGGTAAAAGTGAGACCATAATCCCTTACCTTGAATCTAATCTCTAATGATTGTTCTCTATGTGTCTTAATAATAAGATTATGCTGATCTTTTTTACTTTCTTCATAAAATATTCTAGGTTTATTATTAATTTTATTTCACATATAAACATGTTACATAAAATTAATGTATTAATAATGTGCAAGACATATATTTTTCCAATATTCTGCTTTTGTGTCAAAAGTGTCTTCGATAGGTAGACGATGGTCAATGAGGATACTATTTAAACATATCAATAATAATAACCATGAAATAATTATCAAATTTTTACATTAGTTTTACATTTAATGTCAAACAAGAATGATGGTTATGAAAAATGATCCAACGTTAAAATCATGGAGACTGTATGCCATACACACACATGAGTGTCATTCTAATTTTTCATTAATCATTACCGGAAGAAGGTAAATAAATATTACATTTCTAGAATTAAATTTTAATCATAAATACCTTGTTATTTAATTATATATACATATATAAACCATTCATGTTAATTGGTAATGAGAATTGAAGAATCACATTTCTTTGAGGTGGAGGTATTCCACACATCCACGAACAACGTTATCACTTTTTAAGTGTGTGAAATGGAAAGAAGAAAATAATATGTTATATAAATAGATAGATAATTTTGTGATTAATATCATATATAGTTAATTATTATCATATGTTTTTATTAAAAAAATAATTACTATATTCCATGCAAACTGTGATCTTATGACATCGCTTTGAGGTGGTAGTACACCCCACATCCACAAATGATGTCATCATATTCCCAAAAAATGGAAACCACGATGGGATGGGTTATATAATAATTCCATAAGTATTAATACAAAATAAATAAAATAAATAACATATTAAAATAATAATTAAATCTTTATTCCCATCATTTAATTGTGGAAATGGAAGAACTAATGGCATATGGGTGTGAGGTGGTGGTCCTCCAAAAATCGAAATGATGAATATATATCCTATTTGATTGATGTGGTTGAATTGTAGGTTTCAACATTAAAATTAAAAATAATCAGTATATTAAGATTAATTAGGTTATTATATAGTCAAAAAATAACCACAAATGAAGTGGTTGGATAATGAAATAATATAATAGTGATCAATGATGAATATTACCTATTTTTCAGGAAACTCTATTTTATTACACCAAATAACCTTATTTCTTTTATTTTTTCCAAAAATGGGGCTTCTAGGATGAGATTAGTTACTTTTGAAATTTTAATTGGTTAGGATTATGAAATTGAAAATGGTTTTTATATGTTTAACAAAAGGTGGAGGGTGAGTGTCTTTTTATAGTGGAGAGGGAGTGACATTCTTGTAAATATACAAAGGTAAACACTATTGGGAGGAATGATTTACATAATGTTCAAAAAATAATTATTCTAAATTGAGAAAATTTGGGATATTTTAGAATAATTTCCAAAAAAATTATTTTTGAAATGTTTTTAAGTCATTTGGCCCCTTTAGATTTCTGTTTAACAACAAAGTAATTTTATTTTTACCTTAATTCCCATAATTAATTTTAATTGATTTCAATAATTATTTTGTTCAAAATCTACGTTGAACATATTTTAAATTTATAATTATTCTACATAAAAATTTAGAATCAATTTTTTCAAATTCCTATAACAAAAGTGGCAAAAAATAATATATATTAATCCTTTAGACAGAATGAAAAATTAATGATTTAATGTGAATATATTTAAATGTTTTCTATGTTTTTATATCTATATTCACTGTAAAAACGATTCTAGAAATAAAAACACAGTTATTGGATATAATATTTATATAAATATACTTTTAAATACATTAAAAATATAATTTAACACTAAAAATTATTTATCTGATGTGCAGTTTTAAATTAAAAATCATTGTTATTCACAATTCGTTAAAAAAAGAATGTTCTGATAAAAAATCCAAAAAATCAACCAAATTAAAATTTTATATTCAGATGTAAAAAATGAATATTATTTTTTAAATTGAGTAATATAAAAATGACATTTTTTTGTTTATAATATTAAAATTTGGTAAAAATCCCTTTAAAAAATATACTTCTTGTAATACATAAAAATTGGAAATATTTGTATCTTAACCCTATCTAAATATTTTGATGAAATTAAAAATATTTGATTATATTTATAAGATATAAATTTAATTAATATATATAAATAATAATTATTAATATAATTATCATTTATAAAATTACGTTCTGTTCAAAGAATGTTATTTCAGAATAACTTATCCTTTATTTTGAATTTGTTTTTATTTTAATTTATAATTAAATGGCCACAATAGGATCAATTATATAAACAAATATAAACCATATAATCTGAATATAGTTAATATTAATCCTTACCGAAATTCAAATTTCTTGGTTATAACTATTATATTAAATAAACTCAATTAATTATATATCGTCTTACGGTAAGACTTAGCCTTTTGTGTAACAAAAGTTATCGAAGAAACACATTTGTTTATAAAAAAAATGATATAATTTGTGTTCATAAAACTCAAGATAAACTATGTAGTTCATCTAACACAATATATTATATTATTTAGATTATTTTTAATAAAATATTTGTCAAAATATGGGGGTGTTACATTTTTCACCCCTTAAAATAAATTTCATTCCCAAAATTTGTCTTGGTAATCAAAGGATTAATATTTTTAGAATTAATTTTTTTAAAGGAACATAATATTATTTCATAATGAATAAAATATTTACATTTGAATGTGGGATACATAAAAATTACCAGATGTTAGGTATAACATGTATTCAACATAGGGTGATATTTGGTGGAAAATTAAAAAATTGACCTGAATGTGAAAACTAATTCTGATGAACTAGTATAGAGTGCTAGTGAGAGTGGTGAAGATTAATTATAGGGTGGAAAAACAAAAAACCAAATATTTTTGTAAAATTTAATTGACATCAATAGAAAATATGGAATTAGGATAACAGTTTCTTTCATAATCTTTTTCATAATGTTGAAGTATTCTGCTACTATTTATACTAAGAGCATAAGGAAATATACCCATATGAAAATTAAATTTAATAGTTTAATAGATTGTAATACTTTTTATCCACACAAGGAGTATTGGAGATGATTTATTTTTTCAAAACTAAATCACTAAATTCAAAATTTAAAAACCAAAAATCCTAAAAGTGATAACAAGCTATTCCTCCTACATTAAAACAATGAAAAACCCCCAAATGGTTTCTATAAGGTATGATAATTATAAAAATGTGTATTCTATTGAATGCTATACTAATATTAAAAATTAAATACTAACACCAAATGTTAATATTAAATTATTCCTTAAATAACTATACTAACAATTCTTCAAAAATTTCATCACTATGATTGAAACAAAATGATTTGAAGGATTTGAACATATATTCTTCCATGCTAAATATACCGTTATTCTTCAAATAAAATACCTTGTGTTTATAAAAAAATATTTACCTTTAAGTAATTTCATACTTATAAGGAAACAATGTTGGATAGTTTTATTGTATGAAACCCATATCATCCTTCAGTAGTGGGTTCAAGCCCCAGTTCCTTGATGGGTAAGATAGTTATTCACCAAGAATACATGTTTAACTTTTTTTCATTAAACATGAAATATAATTCCTCCTTAAAAACAATTCATCTAGATCCTTGGTGTAAAAAATACATCATTTAAAAAAATATCCATAAATGACATTAATATATCATCACTTATAACATGAACGTGGCATCTAATATTTTGGACATATGATCATCCTCAAAATTATACACGTATGAAGGTATCCATAAATATATAGATAAAAGTAGATAAATAAATACTAATATCTGATGACATCAAACCTGACGTTAGATAACAACTATAATAGCATAATACCTTAACTACATGATCCCATGATGAAATATATAACATCTCATTTCAGGATATGATGCCGATGATTGTTACCCTTTTTTTTCACAAAACCGTAAAACCTAAAAAGTAAAAAAAATATCACTTAAATTATGGATGATGTTTTAGGTTTATAGTTTTAAAAATAAAAAAAATATTCTACATAGACAATTCACATCAACATGGATTCTAAAAAAACGGGTTTATAATGTTGAAAATCATGTCTCATTATACACAATTTTTTATATATCACTCTTGGTCATCAAAAACATCTTGGTGAAATCGTTTATAGACATAAATCATTAAACATAATTCATTAAAAACATGGTAAAAGAAAACATAATAAGGTTAATATTAGATTCCCAATAAGGGAAAATATATTAATTAAAAATGGATTTCATTAGTGAATATAAGATGACCATAATGTTTTGATGATATTATCAGAATACATTTGTAGAACATATGAATATTCATAACCACTAATACTTGGATCATTAAACCTGAAAATATGGAATATAAAAGATTCATTAAAATCAACAACAATGGGCCATGTGATATCATACTCGACCATTAGAAACATTAAAAATAGATAGAAATAATAAGGAAAAATATTTCTATCTTAGAACATCATCCCATTAAATCCTTACAAAACCATTACGGGACCCTTAAAATAGAATAACTAATGTGTTCAACTTCCATCTACATAGTAACCAATGAAATCAAGAAATATCTAGGCACACCAATCATATTATCTTTAACGGGATGACCCGGTGCTATCTAGGAACACTCATATTTTATAATATCCAAGAAGGGAATACATGTAGAATTTATCAAAACTCATATAAACAACCTTTATTATTTTTAGAGCATGATTAAATTTTTTAATGAAATTAGGATCCACTACAATCAAATTAAAAAATGAATAAACCTGAGAAAATAAATTAGTTTCAAAATTATATATTTCGAATATTATTAACATATTAAAAATAGGTATGTTCAATAAAAATCTCTTTAGTACATAATCATCCTATGGAAAAGAAATTGGTCCCATAAAATTCTATTTGAAAAAACATAATACATAAAAAATAATTCATGGATATTTTATCAATTAAATATTTACTTTTTTGAGGATAACTAACAATATGTTTTGTTTATTTTTATGAATGAAAGTATCTTTCAAAGATCATTAAAAAAATTCTCATGAAATATAATCTCTAAACATTCCAAATCATCCTATACCAGTTTGAAACATTTGAATAACTAACCCTTTGAATGGAATATTATTAAATGAAAATAGAATTCAGGATAATAAATATATTCATAGTATATCATATAAAATAATAAGTATATAATCCTCATAAAATAATATGCGGATAACATATAAAGTTTCTCAAAGAATGGAAATTGGGACAAAAATCCATTAATGATTTGGTAACATTAAAACCATAAACCCTATGAAATATATGTCATAAAAAATATATAAAAACTAATAAATATAAGGATTAGAATCATCAAATGCATTCATTTTTAGTATATACACCACATAAGAAAAATAAGAGGAGAATATGGAAAATATCTCATAGATATACTAATGATTTGAGAAAATGCCCTACAAATATTTTATCATTAGAGTGTGTATAAATCAGTGAAATGAAAAATTTAAATCCAAAAAATTAAAATTAAAATTCAGAATGATATGTTTATAGGACATTTCAAACAAATTCTTGGAATAACATAACCAATGACATAGATGTTTTACCCAATGAATGGAAATGGAGTTAAGAAATCCCTTACTTCTTGAGTAACCTTTGCATCACGAGATCTGTTAATGAATAAAATCAATTGAAACATTTAATATCATTAAAATAATGAAACTCATGATATTAAAAGTCATATAGTAGTAGATAAACCATATGAAAATAACCCGATGCATAAAAAAGTTAAGTCTTCTTGGAATGTAAATTTAGATAAACCCCTTGCTACTTGAGTAACTTTTGGATCATAAACCCAATGAAATAAATAACCTCAAATAATACATCAAATACTAATAAAAAAATTATTTATGAATTGAAATAAAATAGGGGATATATATACACCACCCAAATGAAATAAGTGGGGAATACTGCATATGCTCCATGACAGTAAATGTGAGACAAGAATCCCATTCCTTGAGTTTGGATTGTCAAGAATGTGATCTATATTTATGGATAATAAACTTATATTAATTATTTACAATCTTTATTACCTTTAACAAGTTTATTCTTACTTTTATTTAACATACTATAAAGTCATATATAGTTACAAATCAATAATGTTTAAGTCAGATATGTGGACCATATTCAGCTTTTATGTCAAAATTGTGTTTGATAGGTAGATTATGGTCAATAAGGTTATTATTTGAAACTATGAAGAATAATAATAATGAAATAATTATAACATATATCATCCGTTAAACATTTGTAATAAAAAAATAATGATGATTATGAAAAATGAAGTAGTGTTGTGATCATGGAGTTGGTAGGCCGTACGTACACATGAGTTACGTTACCATTCTTCATTGATCATTATGAAAAGATTGTATGTATCATTTATCTTCATAGATTTACCATTATTATATAAATAAATTATTATTTAACTATATATACTTATATTTATCATTATCATGGTTTGGGGATTAAAAATATAGAATCAAATTGCTTTGAGGAGACAGTAGTCCACACATACAGAAATCACATTATAACATTTACAATGTGTGAAAATGAAAAAAATGATATTATATCTGAAAATATTAATAATTATTTCATTAATATCATAGATATTTCATTTATATCATATGTATTTATTAAATAAATCCTTAATACATTCCATGTAATCTGTGAATATATCACATCGCTTTAAGTAGGCGGTAGTCCACATGTCCACAAACAGTGTTATCATATTCCAAAAAATGGAAATCATTATTATATATGTAATATAATAATTTAAAAAATATTAATAGGTAATAAATATCATATATATCATATTAAAATTTATTCCACTCATTACTTTTATCTTTAATGGGTTGGAATGTAAGAACAAACGACAGATGTTTGTGAGGTGGTGGTCCTTTGTACACATGAACGATGATTGCGTATCCCATTTGATGGAAGTGTGTGAAGGTGCATATATAAACCTCAAAATAAAAACATATAATATTATTTATAAGACCCAGGTGACTATATAATTATGTAATTATCATAATAGATGTGTTTTGAGAAATAATGAAAATAATAGTGATCATTGAAGAATATTACCTATTCTCTAGGTAACATCATTTGGTTTACAACAAATAACATCCTTTTATTGACTTTTTTCAAAATTTTAGGCTTTTATGATATGATTTGGGATTTTGGGAAATTATTTTTGTAGATTTTGGATGTGAATGAGATCAGGAGGTGTGAATAGAGGGATAATGAGAGTGTCTTTTTATAGTGGAGAGGGATTGACATTATTGTAAATATAAAAATGTAAACACTATTGTGTAGTATATGTTACATTATGTACCCAAAATAATGAATAAAATTCATTTCATGTGGTTAGATGGTCTAATAATACCTATAAAGTGTTTTTGGAAATTTTTCTCGGTCATTTTTCCCTTAAGATTAATGTTTAACCATATAGTAAACTCATTTTTTCTTAATGGATGTAATTAATTTTAATTTAATTAACAAATAATTATGCTGAAAAACTATGTTGAAATTATTATAAATTATGAATTATTATTATTATTAAAAATATAGAATTAATTTTTCAAAATCCCAATCATAGATGCGGTAGATTTTAATTAAAAACAAATCCTATAGTCGGGATGACAAAGCATAGTTTTATAATGCGTATGTTCAAAATATTACTTGAATTTTATATCTAAATTCAACGTAAAATTTATTCTAGTGACATAAATTGTTTTAAATGATATAAAATTGATCTAATTATATTTTTAAATAAATTAAAAATATAATTTATAACTATAATAATTTTGATGAAAAAGGTGTTTTGAATTAAAATTCTATGTCATTCACAATTCATCAAATTATGAATGTTCTTAGAAAAAAATAACTCAATGTAAATTTTTATTTTAGGATTTGAAAAAAAATTACATTGTCAAAAAATGTCTCAAAATTTATATTTCAGATATGGGATCTATTAATAGGTGGTAAAACATTCTTCTAAAAACATATTGTTTTAGGCGTAATATTGTATTTATTATTATATTGACCCTATCAAAGTCATTGGATGAAATTAAAAACATTTTGTTAAATATATAATATATAATATTCACTAATATCTTAACTAATAATGATTAATTTAATATATTAGTATTCTAATCTATTCTGGTCATGAAAATAATATTTGCTAAAACACATCTTTTATATTCAATTGTTTTTTATTTTCATTTATAATTTAATGGTGACCAAAAGATTAATTATATAAACATTTGTCAACCATATATTCATAATATAGTTAATATTGTTCATTCCTTCCATTCCAATGGATGGGTGATATTATGTAAAATAAATAATATTAACAACATAGTGTTGTCCAATAAGACTCGGTCACACATGTAACAGAATTCATTAAAGAAAATAAATGTAATGTGGAAGGGAAGATAAACATGGTGTTTCATATAATGAATGATAATTTATTCATTATTTATAACACATGATATCAATTAATTTAAATTATTTATAAATAATAAATTTCTTAAAATTTCATAATGTTAAACAACACCTAACCATTCTTCCTCAAAAGAATGAGAATAATAATTCCATAATAAGATAGGGGAACCAATATATTGGGGGATAATTTTAGAATTAGTGTATTCACATACCAACATGAGGAAAATTGTTATATAATCCCATGATTTTATTCTACAAATAAAATAACTAAATACAGTGGAGAAATCATTTGGATGCAACCGATTAAGAAAAAAAAAGATAATGGGAATATGGATTGAAAATAATCTGATCATCTATAAGGGATGAAAGAAACCCATCCCGTAGAGATATTTTCTATGACTATTCAATGATATCGAAACTTCCATTATAATTTTTTTTATATTTTGCTTCCAGATAAGGAATAAAGATAATGTGATTAGACTGGCTCACATGTCAACGATCTAATAATGAATTAGTTTAATTTTCTTAACCCCAAAAATATTTATTAGTCTAGGAAAAAACAAAGGTCGTGTGGTATAAATAGTGTTATTATATTTTTAATTGATTAAATGATCTCATATCCATTCAAATAATAATTGGAGGGTGATTCCAATCCTACAACGTACATTTCCTTATTGGATAATTACTATTAATTGGTAATGGAAATAAATGGTTGGTGTACAAATTTTAAGATACATCCCCTATTCTAAACAAGTTCCCATCACTAGTGCGCCCACACAAAACCAATACTGTGCATTCCTACCAGAGGAAATGCATCTATTTAGAATTTTGGTTAAAAATCCCTCCAACCAAATAGTTGGGGATACATCTGGTGTCACTTAGTAGAACCATGTTGTAAACTTTCTATCCTAAAATACATTCCAATATGATCATGTGTCGCCACAGACACATTGGAAGGGGAAGTGATTCGGGCATATAGTAGTTGGATAAATTCATATACAACTCTAAAATATATTGATTCATTTCTTATTGGTAATGAGGTGGAATATTTTTAGATAATTACTTATATTTTCTTTAATAATTCTTATTATGTCCCATTCCATTGTTATAGTTTGTCTGTGTTCTTCATAAGCATACATGGTAGGAAGAGAATCATCAAACATCTCCCAAAGTAGATATATCCAACCCTATTAGTAAATATCCTTGAGAATGACCCATACCGCACCACGGGATAGATGAAGGAAATTATTGATAGGGAACCAATGGATAATTAATTATTTAATTAGTTTATATGGATGATAGATGATGAACTGAGAAATCCACTCTACCTCATAAAAGTAAATAACATGTTTTTGGTTAGAAAATTCTGAAAATATCTGTCTACCAAAGAATTGATATTCACATTTATCATAAAAATTAACAAAGATTTTTAATTATGACTATGATATCCAAACACTTCTAGAGTTTTTGAAGGAGTAGATAACTAGGATCTAGTATCATTGACCAATTAGTTAGTGGGTGAATTAAAAACCTTATAGACATGTGGGGGAGATTATCAACATATAAGAAAACCCATAATAAAATACCAAAACCAACTAAATGCCATTGGAAATCATAATTTTATCAAAATCAAGGGAATGTGACAACTAGTGAGATGGAAGATTCTAAATAGTTGAGTAAATGAAAATATCATTCCGCAGAACAAATTATGAAAAAGGAAGCTGATGTGACAGTGGATAGATCAAACATTCAAAGAGAAAAATCCTATTCAAAACCACAATATTGGATAACATGTGATTCCAAGGGAAATAATTTCAATTCCTTTAATTCATATCCCTTTAGCAATCCACAATGGAAGATGTATTGGAACTCGAATATATTTTTACAAAAAAATAAAAACCCATTAGATGAGTGAGAAATAATACCAAAAGAGTTTCACAAATCTAACATCATCAGGAATGTCGCATGAACCATAAAGGATGTCATGATCAGCAGACTACATATGGGTCTCTCTATTTACCAGACCCACAGATATTATAAGAGTCACATGTAACATGGAATTTCCAAAAACTTTATAATCTATTATATGAATTCTAATCATGTGATCCTATGGTGTTCATGAGAACCGCATAATGATCCAATAATTACAAGGCCGGGAAAATATATTATGAGAAACCTAAAATATAGATATTATCCCAAGGGTATGAGTTAAGGATCAAAAAAATTATATATAATTGTTTTATTCATTCATTTGAAAAATTAATTGGAAAGTAAGAGCTTGTGATAAGATCCCATGAATAGACCACGTGAAACAGTACTCACAAAACAATATTATTTAAACGTTCATTTGATTGGTTCTGTTGGGGATTCATGTGAATGGGATCTTACAACAAGGTCTTATTATGTGATCATGTGATGAAATCAATTGAAAGTGTTTTGGTTGACAGAGTCACAGGCAGATTCAACCGCCAATTTTACCTTATTTATATAGTTCTCCATAGACTACCAATGGTCCCATGGATGACAAAACGTCATATGAGACACTGATATGTGATATCCCCAAGGAATCAGGCACCCTTTTAAATTCCTCAGAATCAATTACTTATCACTACATATGTCTCTCTAGAGGGGGGGGGGTTGTTGATTCCCACCAATTATGGTTTAGAAAATCTGGAATGTATGAAAAACCAAAAGCATGAGTATTATTTTTTTAAAAGAATGGAAGGTGTCCCAATCATGAAAATTTCATAAAATTCAGAAGGGAAAGATATCAAATTAATATTGTAAGATCATGCCTACAAATTAAACATTTCACATGATCTTATCATGACCACATGATTCCAATTTAATAGGACCTTCTATTCTTATGAAGTCTTCTGGAAAAGTGAAAATGATCATGTGATGGATGAATGATAAGGTATTCTAATAATGCGACATTACAATCAAAAGATGCATAAAAATCATAAAAATATATATATAAAACAAATGATGTAAAATACAGAAGAATCATATTATGGTTAATTATATTGATCTACATGTGATATTATTATATGATTTAAAATTCCATTTAGATCCACTAGTATCATGTTCATATTAGCACTGTATATAATGTTGGTGCGTGACCTTCATGATACAATTGACCTTAAACATTTCAATTCTTGTTAATTTTGTCTCTGTGACACAAAATATACGTGGAGATATTATCTTAGGAAGTGGACATTCATCATTGTGACATCCATCTTTGATAACATGATGCATTATATAAAATAAAATTGATTTTCCCTGACAACACTCACATAATTTCATGATATCAATTGCCCTTGTAAATTGAGTAATGAAATGATGTAGGAAAAGGGGGAAGCAACTTGTGATGCGAAGATGCATTGATTTTCTTGAAATGGTGTTACGTATCTCATGTGATCACCATCAGTCACAGTAATACCCTTCTGAAATGCTAGAATGATATCAAAATCCCCTAAACAAGCCATATTGATCTCATGAAAGGCCTCTAAAAAATCATCCAATTCTCAAAAAGTACCCTAGAAAAGTCACATTTGATAATTTGATAACATATACTAGGGATTAATGATCTAACGATTTCTATTTAAAAAGAAATATCATTGGTGAAAATAATGATTCATATGTCAACATAGTTATATGAAATACTTTTGATAGGAAAAGGTATAATAAACATAGAATTGATAGAACATGCTTGTAGTCACCATTATCACGTGGAACCATGGATGACCTGCAATAGGATAATGTTTAGATCATGATGAAAAAATCCTCCCACTAACACCATCACATATTTGTGAGATACCTGTTGCCTAAGGTAATTTATTACAATGTTCGATAGGCATATAAATTAATCTACCTAACTACCAGCACACATAGAAACGATGAAAAATACTACATAGAAGCACAAGAGTGTGATTTTTGGAGTGTATGGTACATGATTGCAAGAGTCTCATTCTGTGTATAATATGTCGAATGAGGAAAGGGGTCACATAGAATGAATATCTGCTTCGTATGATCATCCTATAGATAGTGAAAAGGACACATGATGTGTCATCCAAATTATACGAAATAGAATGCACATGTAAAATGGGTAACATGAACCCTATATTTGATAATTTGTGGAGAAACATGAGTCACATATGAAATAAAGAATAAATGATAGAATACCTTTGTGATGACATATATGATAATATTCTTGTGATTCTCATGACATACCTTGATCATGTGACTCTTCCAAGAAAAGAATCCCAAGCCATGTAATATCTTCCATATATGAGAACCAAGTCTTTTGGTGTCCTCTTGAAATGTCAAAAAAATCATAATAATTCATATTTACATGACTCTAATGTATTTACATGCCATCCAAAAATATTATCCATGTATTTGTGAATCCCTCCATAATTTTCATCCAAGTCTTTCAAACCCTTATATTCATGTGTTCTGAATTTTCTAACACCCTTTGGACACATCAACCGGGTCATCTAATTCTCTTATGATATGAATCATAGTTCTTTTAAAGTCCTCTATAATTACATTTAGACCATATGATATTTTTGGAATTGTTTATTGGGACATGGAATAATCACATGTATTTCCAGCCGAGTCAAGAGATGTCCTCAAGACATGTCAGCCTTGATCAAGTGATATCTTCCACACATGCCATCAAGATCCTGAGATGAACTCTAGAAATGTAAATTGGATCATTCTATTGACTTTTGACATGTTTTCTGGGAAAATTAGAACATATATGGACATAAAAATAAATGGTAGGAATACACCACAGTCATCTCAAGAAGATAAGAAGGATAAGATAGGAAGGAAATGATAACATGACCGTCCATCATCATACATGTCATTAAGGAATCCTAAACACGTTAGGAAGATAATAAGTACATGTTAGGAAACAAATTTGGATATTTCATGTTGACACCCTGACACATGATATCTTTTACCCATATACATCTTCAACCATACACCCAACTAAACCATGAGACAACAGATTCCTATAATGACTAACATATGTAGGATGACTTCATAATTCCCAAGATCCAATATGAATCCTTGTAGGTGTTTTTCCTTCTATATCTCACACATTTTAAACCTTGGAACCCAAACACTCCCATGTTATTATCATTCTTCCTCATGCACCAATGGAATGTGAATCCAAATGAACCACAACAAATCTACACCCCACCATATCCAGGATATGTAGGATGATTTACTATGGCATGATATATAACAATCATCCAATATGGTGTAATTATATATATATATATATATATATCCAAATTTATAACCCTTGGGACCCAATCTATCCCATGTAGTTATCATTTTTACTCATCCATATATTGAATGGGAAGCCAACTAATCCATGAGAACTACAATTCATGTAATAATAACGATACATATGACTCCTTCATAATACACGAGCTCTAACTGACAAACACTTTTTTGTCATCCCCTCAATATCGTAGATATTCTATCCTTTGGGACCCATTCTCTCACATGGGGTAATCATTATTCCTCATCAATCGGTGGATTGGGAAGCCTAATTAACTACAAGAACTATAATTCATACAACAAAAATGATATAAATGATTCCTTCCTAAGGATGAGATCTATATTAAACACCTCAAAGGATATTCCACGACACATAAGTCCTAAATTTATATGTAGTGATATATATAACTAGATATTCCATACATACCACACTGAGAATGGTTCATGTTTTAATATGGATTATCAATGATAATATCATTCTAATCATGAGCCCCCCCCCCTAATCAGGGAAACCTCAATGCATAGGCCCAATTTAACAGCTCAATATGACTACTCCCATAGAAGTGAATCCACCTTAGGGTGATTTGTAAGGGAATAATTTAACTATGAGGACACAAAATCCTACTATAAATATGATATTTAAGAGGCTTTCTTAATGATCATTCTCTATACCTGGTGTGTATGTGCCCATATATATTCCCATTAACGAATGTTTTTAAACTATGTGGATGAAATGAACTACATGGGTTTTTAATCATATTATAAAAATGATACATAATTGCTTTTATTGTTCAATACCATCTTTAAAATAGATATCACCTACTTAGATTGTAGTAATATCCAGAGTTATTGGTTATATGGATTAAAAATATAAAAATCCACTCATTTCAATGAAATAATTGTAAAATATGATGGAACCCATATACATAGAGATGAAATCAGTAATGGAACCCACTTTATGCATAAATGGGTTAGACTCCTGATCATTTTTCTAGGGTTACTAGTTTGGAATTGGTATTGGGAGGAGATTCATGAAAATTTATTTAATATGAAAGAGATTTTAAGAGTATAAAATAATCATCCTTATAGTGTGTGATTTTCCCGACCCCCCATCTCTTAACAAATTTGTGTTCCCGATCACTGTTGGGTTTGAAGAACCTAATGAATTCCCACAATTGAAAGCTAATTTGGACCCATTTTCGGATGTGGGATCCAATAGAAGTTTCTTTTAATGTTAAAAATGGAGAAATCTATATGAATTCAGTAAACTATTCCACATATTCTTCACATAAAAATGATATATTTCTTAGTTTCCATCAGAGAATACCATTTCAACCATTCATCATCATATTTAGAATCATTCGCAATTGTACCAAATTTTATTTTAGGATTATTGATTTAGTGAATTAATAAAATATTTAATTAAGAAAACCCATTTTTTCACATAATTGACATTTTACCACTACAATTAGATTTATTATTCTTTAATAAGCCATCAACATCACTAAAAAAATTCTCAAAAGACAATACCCTTCTAAATTTATCATATTTATTAAACTTATTAACAACCTAGAGAAATGGAATCATAAAAATGGTGTGATGAAACAATCATTGAGTGAATATATACATGAAAATATATCATGAATATATAATACAAACACTATATGGAACAACCGATAATCAATACATATGAAATTTAATTAAATTCACGAGCATAAAATTCATCCACGAATAATATCAAGTCATAATCATATAGAAAATAATAACTGACATCTTAATGAAGGATGAAAAATGTGGATAACATAGTCGTTCTATAGAGGCCTAATTCTAAGATAGCATGCATTGATAGGTAAGGCATATTCCAAATGCACATTCAAGTTTGTCTAATTAGTCCTACCAATTCATTGAAGGGATATCCAATAACTACCCCACACATAACATACTCTACAAATCATTCATCATATGTATGAAATTAATTATAATTCTATAAATAATAATAATTCTTTAGTAATAAAAATTCATATTTAAAAATTAGACTAATAATTCTACGTTTTTATTGGATACTCAACCCACCTTAGTAGTCAATTGCCATATATTTAGAAAAGATAATTATATATGTTTTAATTGTTTCTCTATTCAATATATTACATTTATTTCATTGTAAATTACTCAAAGAATATTTATATTGAATGGGGTGTTTACACTATAAAGAGTAATCTAGATAATTATAATCAATATTTGAAATGATATAGAATATACCCATGATAAAAAAAATATTGTCATAATGCATGCCATAAATTCATCAAAAATTGAATGTACATTAATAAATACAGCTCCTTAGGGAAATAGATAGAAAAATAGAAGAAATTTTTTTAATAATAATTAATCATAATGGATTGGTAACATTTTATCTTATTGATGTTAAAAATCATTTCCATAAATATATTCACTATATCCCTATAATATTTTTATAACATTTGTTTAATTTATAATAATTTAATTATTAAAATTAACTATACATAATAGTGATCAGGTGTGGTGGAAGATAAAATATACCAATGTGGAGTTAAATAACATTTTATAATCCTCATGAAGAAAATGAACATTTACATTAAAAAATTCATATAATAATGGGAATATACAATACATTGAAAAAATAAAAAATTTGGAAATAAAAATAATCATGATGAAAGTTCCTAATAGCTTGAATATATTTTCATGTTGAAAATATTTAAATATAGATTTTCTCAAAAACTTTGTAAACATAGTCAACAAATTTATTGTTTAAATTTTTTTAAAAGATTCCTTTTATAATTTATTAGAAAAATAATATTTTATATGATGTGGTCGTTATAATTAATGGATGTATAGATAAAAAATTATTAAAAAGACAAATAATATGATAATGGATGGAAATTTTTCCCAGAAAAAAATTTAAATATGTTTAAATTTTACTAAAAACATTACTTAGGTAGTGTTGATTACCAAATAGATGAATAATGGAAATTTTAATTTTACACCACAAAAATAATGAGAGGAGAATAAAATATATGGGGATTATGAGTTAAAGATATTATAACTAGAAATTAATTTTTTGTTAACATAAAAACACTTATAATGGTTGAGGGGGAACCCAACATGAAATTTAATACATGAAGTCAATATTTCTTCCCGAATTGTCCAAAATCCCATGGTCATAAACAACCCAGTTCCTATCTAAAAAGAAAATCCCATCCCCAAAATCAAAAATATTTTGTCCATATACAACATTCCCATAGATGCTTGGCTAGATATCCCATGTAGAGATGCACGATCCCGGTACCGATGGGAATTTACATACCCTCTCAGACATCAAAATTCAGATAGCAATGGGTTGGTGAAAACTCTCTACTCGAAATCTCATTTTGATTAGTTCCTTATAGTAGGCCAGGTTTCATATTCCCTTGATCTATGGACTAAAAATTCCATATAGTATATTCACACCACCATGAAATCCATTCCATGAGTTAATGAACTCATTTCCACCACACGTATAGCAAAACATTACTATCGTTGTAAGCATCCTGGTCACTAGAACCGTCCCTAGACGAAAACCCCACCACAAACTATTAGACTCTCTCCCACACCAAATACAAAAAATGATTAACCTAAAGAGTAAGATGCTCCATCATGCGTGAAGATGAGACAACTCAACCCAGGGCTGGATGACACAACTGCCCCACCAATGGAGTATCATTGATGAGGGGGTTATAGTTGATCTGAACATGAACGACCACTCTGGGCATTAAATATGGAAGAAAGAGAATGTGAAATGTAAATTTATTTACCATGGCCAAAAAGATGATCAGGTTTTAAAAATTCAATGTTCCATTATATATATATTGTAATGTATTATAGTGCATAATTCGAAACATATCTCAAATATAGAAGTTTGAGATGAGAAACAATTACCTTGGATCCTCGCTTGGTTGGACACATCCCAAAATGCATTATAATAAATATATTTTTCTTATTACTATATAAAAGAAAAATATAAATATATATTATTATAGTTATAATTCAATAATATTTTTTCTTACCTATTTACACTTAATTATTTCATAAAATAAATTATTTAAATGTCAACATCACTATTTCTCATAAATGTATATTTTTCATTGCTCAAGTCATCAAAACATTTTGAATGTATCATCACTTAAATATTCTTAGCAATTACATGTTTGTAATATTTATATATTTAATACACATTAATAGCCATCCATGGAAGATAATTATGAAAAAATAATTACATCCCTTCATGGAGGCAATAGATTTTTCGAATGGACAAACAAGATTTCCATTTTTCAATGGATTATAGGGTATGAATTTAGATAATATATTATCATTATATATTAAATATCATATTTATTTATTAATTAAATATTTAAAACTTTATAGTTTAGGAAGTGATAAATAATTAAATACATTCCTTTATAGAGATGATAGTCTGTAGGCACACATGAGTGATGTATTTTCCCATTAGATACGAAGGAGGTAGAAAAAATAAATTCCATAAAAATAATTAATTTTCACCATAATAAACAAATACATATAATTTTATATCATTATTAAAATAATTTTTATTGTTTTATAATAAGAAATTACAATTAATGAATTTAAGTCTTATACCTCTCCATTGGATATCATTCTTTATCTTAAACTTAATCCTTTTATGATGGGTATTGTGGGAAAAATAAAACCACTTTGTCAGGTATATAGGTGTGTGGATGGTATTTTTTCAGATATTGGTTAAATTAATGGTGATTTTTGTGTGTGTATATGTTAGTATAGCTGGAGTCCTATTATATGTTATGGGAGTGGATTCTTTTTAAATAATAAGTACATTAATATATAATAAATGTATCTCGAATTAAAATATTCACAATTTTCATAAAATTTTAATGATATTATATATTAATTCATTAATACACTAAATAATTAAAATTTAGACGTTTTTAAGAGTTATTTGATGCCTTGTATCCTAGTTGAATGGCATTATTAACCAATTTAGTATTTAGCGTCGTTGAAAAACAATCATGGTGACTTTTCATCATAAATAATTTTCAAATTTAAATAATTAAAAAATATATCACTTTGGTACTATATATGTAATACATTTTAAATGATTAAATTTATTAATGTGGTAAAAAAATAATTTAATATTAGTTCATAATACTCAATGTAATTCGTTTTTATAAAAAATACATTTTTAGGGTGAAAATAATACTATTCCATGATCATGTATAATTATCAATACCATGAAAATAACAAGATTATGTTAAATAAAATGGGAATTATTTGAAATTAAAATGAAATAAAAACCAAAATAATCCTTTGGAATACTCTATAAGAAGTGATGTTTAAAAAATATTTTATAATTGTACATAAACACTACAGAGATTTCAATAACTTCAAACATAGATTTATAAGTTCAGCATTATATTTCTAAATTAATTATATCTATAATTAAATATATATTTATTCTACAAAAATATATTATAAACAATCAATCCAAATATGAATCAAGAAAATTTCATTAAAATGAAAATATTTTTAAATTAGTATTTTTTTACTATTCACAAAAAACCAATTATTTGAGTAAAATATCAAACTATTAGATAATGTCGTTTTTTATATATTTTTTCCAAAAATTATATTAATTTAATAAAATTGAATTTATAACCTTCCTAAATTTTCTTGTTAAATAAATTTAAAAATATAATAAAAAAGTTCTTTTATAGAAAATTTTTCTTTTAACACTTCTAGTGATTATAATAATATTTCATATTAATATAGAAATTAATAAGTGTTAATTTCTTAGTTAATAAATATAATTAGATTAAATTCTAAAAATTTATTTAAATAAATAGAATCTGGAAAATAATTATTTGAAAATAAACCTTTTTATCAATGAATTATTTCAATAATATCACAATAATCATTTAATTTTTAGTAATTAAATTTCATCAGCTAAAATTATATAATTTATAAATCATACATAATTATTATATTTGTTTTTAATTAATTTTTATTGTAATATTTGATTTCACACAAGTGTTAACTTTTTATTATAACTTATGAAATTGGACACAATATTATTTAAATGATAACTATATTTTAAAATATTAGTTTGACACATTCTCATCCAAAATAAATAAATTGGTTCTTTGGAATTATAAATTTTTATTACAATTTTTTTATCATGACATAGGAATAATCTCACATGTTGATAAGTAATTTCAAGTATATATCAATGCAAAAAATATTTAATAATTAAATGCTTATGAAATAATTTATTTACATTATTAAGACTCGTACTCACATTCAAAAAAATATATTTTATAGTTAATATCTATTTTCACATAATAAATGATAGATAAGAAAATAATGATATATAAATAAATCAATTCCTTCCATTAAAGAAAAAAATTATCTTATTTTTGTAGTGATTCACGAATTTTTCCAAATGTACATCATCTCATATTCGAAATGATAAAAATCATATTTACATTTTCATTTCTATATCACTGCACTTATTTTTTAATGGAATATAAGTTGAATAAAGGGATGAAATGTTAATCCTCACATATATATCAATTCAAAAAATTAACAAAAAATGGTCATATAGAGTATAGATAATGTTGAAATAAAATAAAAATATTCCATGATATGATGAAATACAACATTACCTTCTAATGTATCAAAACTAAAACTTTAATTTCATGTTAATTTTATCCAGAAAACTCATCAAAATATTTATAACCATGATCAAAACCCAAAAATATAAAAGTTTTCAACACAAATTCTTTTAAAATAAGAAGAACATTTATATTTAAACTATTTTAATAAATTATAAAGTCACAATCATGAAAATTCAAATAACTCAATCTTATTGTCATTTACCCATATTAATATTTTACCAAAATAAATCCAATCACTATAATGACTAAAAAATCAAATATACATCCATAACATTACTCAATATTTATTCTCCAATAGATATTAACCACTTTGACATAAAATACTATATTATATATTGATGTTCAATTAACATTAATACCTATAATTCTCCCAAAAACATAATGATATTATATAAAATAAATTTAACCATTTATTTAACAAATAACTATTTAATCCCACGGTTATCTATATAATAAAACATGTGTTCCTAAAAATTAGTAACCTTTTATCCTGATGAACAATAATTACCTTAGGATTGTAGACCATTTTAATCCAATTGATTATCAGTACTTTAATCACTGAATTTTCCTACAGAGAAATAGAAATATGAGAATTTATATTTAATCACATTTAATGAAATCAAAAAATACCTTAGATGTGTATCTATAATTATTTACGTATTATCATACTTAATGATTATCAAAACATATATAAAACTCCACTACATCATAACTCTTAAAACCTTATATGTTTTCTCATCAATCATTAAACTTCTTTTATAATCCCCTAAACATGATTTTTTATTGTTACTTGATACGTTAATAATATAATTAAACATATGAATCATTTCATTATATTAATCAATATCAATATAATCAATTTTATTAATTTAAACATAAGCAATACTGATCAAATAATTCATATCTTCTATATTTTATTAATATTTTCTTGATTTTATGTATATATACATGGAAAAAAGTTATTTATATTATCTTGTTAATCCCATTCATGGTCTTTACACTCTATAAATTTATTTTTATAGTTCCAAAACTACCCATATTTAAATAATCAAAATGAATTATTTGGGTAAACTTTATTCCGCAATATTATGTGAAACACACTCTTCATTATTCCATCATTATTTTATTACTTCATTGTAACAACCAAAACCGTTACGAATAATATTCACGTTCTTTTAATGTCTCATTAATATATAAAACATATGAACTCATTTTTTATTATTTCCAAATTGATTTAAATTATCATTAAGTATACTTATTGTTCCGAATATATCCTACGAATAGCGATCACATTACTAGTATAAAAAATGATTTTAACAAATCATTTTGACAGAGATTATGGATGTGATATTCTCATCAGAAGGATAATAACCTATGAAGCCCATTTTTTAGTTCTTTGGAGGGAGATAGAATTTATGGTATTTTCCTGAGACCAATCTCAAGATGAGATCAAATAACATTAGAATGAGAAAACATGTTTATGGGAGAAGATCAATCTCATCGATATCACGACCCAAACCTTGTTCACCGACCGACCGCATGAAATCCCCACCACCATAAACCTTACTCTTAGGGCATATTATGGTGAAATAAAAGGATATTTAATAAGACCATAAAACTATGATTATGTGAATTATTTTAGTATAGAATAATGAATATACATTCATTCTATTATTATCACTTTATAAATGATTTTTAAAGAACAAATAGTATTTTTGATTAATATTAAATTTTTTTTAAGAAATATATTTTGATGAACTATTGGATTTTTGAATTAAATAATATTATAATAATATGTTTTTATTAAATTAATTTTACTAAATATAAATGATCATATAATAATTATGAAGTCTATTTCAATTATTATTATTTTTTGAAAACTATTTTAGTAGAAACCCTTCAATTTTAAATTAATGTCATTCTTTTATATTAAGTGTGAAAAAGAAACTATATAGAAAATTATATAAAAATAATTTTATTATCTTTGTAATCAAGAAGTCCAAATTATCCAACAGTGGATTCTTCACAATTTTCTGAGACAATCAGTTTTTTTGGTAAAAATTAAATACAGTATAAATATATAATGAGTTTTATGACATAATAAATTACCCAATAGTGATGTAATAAATTAAAATAAAGTGATTCTTTGGAAAAATATATTTTTCCTTTAAAATAATATAATTTAACATCTACCTAATTTTTTTATAAATCCTTATTGAATCCTCCAAGATAAAATAATTATTTTATGATTTTAAAATATTGTTCTTGAATGTGTGACCGACTTCCACATAAGGTAGTGAAATTTTTTTATATATTAGTACATTAACCTTTTAAAATACTATATATCACTAAAGTTTTATAGAAACCCTATGGAAAGAAGCATGGTATGGTGTTTGGTTTCGAATATATTAGTGTGTAGGGTCCAAAACCAGAATATTAAAGAATTCCCCCACTTTTCCTATATAAACCAACTAAAGCACCCATTTATTTTTACTCAAGATATTTTAAGATTTAACACCCTATTACCCTACCATATAGAGTCCTACCAAGGATTCCATATGCTCCAACGAGGCCTCTCCCAATACTTTAGGATCACATATCCCATTATGGGACCCTCTTCTCTGTCTTTTCCTTCAATTCAAGAACCTTGTTTGAATTTTGTTATTTTAATTTCAATTGGTCATATTTTAATCCTTCTATAATATTTAACTATTATAAATTTGATGTTATTTCAATGAGGTACCATTTATCCCTCCCCATTTAGAGCCCTACCTAGGCTGTTACTATGCTGAAATACCGTAAGGGATTTCTCTCTTCTCATTTCCATTTCAAACACATAATTTATATTATTCATCTTAATTTCCATTTAATATGTTGGGATATTATTTTACATGATACCTTCACTGTATATTTATTGTATAAATTATGAGAGACCCCTTTCTCTTTCATCTACCCATTTTATCAATTTTTATATGACGTCATTATGCTGTTGAAATTATACCATGATTTTATATGCCAAAATCATCGTGTAGTGAATACCATACCCATTAATCTATTGAGGGTATTCACAATTACAGACATATACTTACTTATTTGGGACATATATGTAATTATTACACATTATATAATCATTGAATAAATGATAATTTTGACTAAATCCATGTCCTTCGATCTATGTTACACACTTAATCATGAGATTAAAATGATCATGAAGGGTGTTCCCTAATAGTGTTCTAATGCATTGGGTAATATTTAGTATCATGATAAATCGTTTAGGGAATTTTTTTACCTAGTTCATTTATAGGAATTTTGTCCACCATGTTTGGATATGGGTTTACCCAATTCCATTATGTTAATGAGGCGGTGTTTTATGTTGTTTCCATACATCCATGTTATAATAAACATGCTATATCATGAATTTATGTTCATGTATTTCTTATGCTCCATTGATATTCCTATTTGCTAATATGTATTGTATTATTCATTTCATTACATGTTTACTCCCTTATTTAGATTTATATCTCACACTTTTATTATGCATATCATCAGGTTATCCCATGCAATGATATGTATTAAGGAATATTGTGGACATGTAAATGATGTTTTAAATATAGATGTTTATTTCATGTTTTAAGTTGTTATGTAATGTTACTAATCCCCAAAGACACTATAAATCTTGATATTATGGTGTTTATTAACTGAATTTCTATTTAATAAATCATGTTTAAGTGTTTAATAACGACTTAGGTCGTTATAGTTGATAAATGGGATGAGTATATTTAGTTTTGGGAATAGGATTAGAAAACTCTAGTGAAATACTTAGGGATAAGAATATGTATTTGAAAAGAATCCCTAAATCACGGTGAGTACATAATATATGGGTTTTCAAGAAAAATAAACCCTTTTAGGATATGATCATATAGAGGTGGCTCTGGAAAAAATAAATCTTGTTGTAAAACCTGAAAACACCACATTGAGCTACACTCAAATGGGAATAGGTGCACGACAAAGGGACTTTCTTCTCTCTTGGTTTGACACTCCTGAGAGATATGATTCAGTAAATTCATAAGCATAGTAAAAAGAATTATTAATGGGAGAAAATTCCCCTACAATTATATGTTTGGATTTAAATCATGGGTAACTAAGATCAAATCATAGAAATTCATAAGTTAAAGAGATAAATGTCATTTAAAAATTATCCCCTCCAGGTCATTGGATTAAATTTTATGTGATTAGTATTGAAAAGTACCCATCCCTATGCATATATTAGATAATGATGAAGTAGAATATCGAAGTTAATGGAAGGGTTGTCATTCATAGTTTTATGAAATCATTTATACCCTAAATGATTGTTAAAACAATCCAAACTTCCGAATAATTAATGGAATTATTGATGTCATTGAAAACAGAGAATGGGGAAATAATAGAATTTCATGAATATAACTCCTCCACTATTAGAATTTGTGGATTGAAATTCCTAGAAAACCACATCATACTTCCATTTATGGAATTTGATACAATTTTTGGCAGGTATTGGATTTCCCTATATAGTGCCTTGTTAAATTTTTATGAGAGGGTAATCACTCTACATAGGGAGAATTGACCTCCAACTCTATATAGGTAAAAAAGGGATGATGAATCATTATTAGAACCATCATCTCAAACATGGATATTATATCCCTATTATCACACATATCTTTCTAATATGGGAGAGTCTAATAAAGGAAACATCCTTGAAGACATGCCTATTGTGAGGGTATTCCATGATGTTTTTCCCTAGGAATTTCATTGTCTTCCTCCTATAGTAGATCATGAATTCTTGATTGGTATTATACCTGGGGTGTTACCAATATCGATGACGCCATATAGAATATATGTTTTTGAGCATGAGGAGATAAAGACAATTACACGAGAATCTGGATAAAGGGCTTATATGCCCATGTGCTTCCTCCTAGGGTGCACCAGTCCTATTTGTCTAAAAGATGGATGGGTCAATGTGACTTTGCATTGATAATCCTGACATTGATAAAATCACAATAAATAACAAGTATCATTTTTGATGAATTGATGGGTTGTTCGATCAACTATGTGGTGCACAATACTTTTCCAAGGTGGATCTACAATTATGATATTACCAAGTAAGGGGAAAGAAGGTGGATATCCCCAAGACTACATTTAGTACAAGGTGTGAGCACTTTTAATTCATAGTAATGACTTTTGGACCCACTAATGATCTATAAATCTTTATAGAAATTTTTAATAGAGTATTTAGATATTATCTAGACAAATATATGTTAGTCTTTATAGGTGATGTTCTAATATACTCTAAAACCAAGGAACACCATGATGGATATCTTATCGCTATTCTGGAGACATTGTGAAATGAGAAGTTCCATGAATGGTCGATCAAGTGTGACTTATAGTTTAAGGATGTCCCATTCGTAGGACATATCATCGAAATAAAATAGATATTTTTGGATCCTTCAAAAACAAAATCAATTCAGGGATGGTCGAGGCCAATATCTATGATGGATATCCATATATTACTAGGGTTAACTGTGTATTATCACTGATTTGTGAGAAATTTATCATGATTTTCAAAACCTCATTCCAAGGTAACATTGATGGGATTCAATGCTTTTGGAATGATTAATGGGAATAATTATTCATCGAGTTGTAAAAGAGGCTTATTATTTCCCCTATTCTCATACTACACATAACTAGGGATATTTTATTAATCTTCAGTGATTCATTGAAGAAGTTATAGAGTTGTGTGTTGTTGTAGAATTAAAAATTCATTACTGATGCCTCAAGGTAGTTTAATGTTCATGGAAAAAACTATACTACTTATGATCTAGAGTTGGCAGCAGTGATCTTTTTATTGAAAATATGGAGGAATTATCTCTTTGCGGATAAGTGTGAAATATATATAGATCAAAAAGTTTCATATATATATATATATATATATATTCACAAAAAAGGGATGAATATCCACGAACGAATATGGTTAGATCCGATCAAGGATTACAACTACTAAATCCATTACTACCCTAGAAATGCGAACATGGTAAGAGATTTTCTAAGTAGAAAGGGCCCTCAAATTATATCATTTATTGGAATTTTAAAGGATATAATGTTGTTATATTTGATAATGATAGAAAATGGAATAATAAAGAAGAGAACATCATAAATAATTTCAAAAATTATTCCTATACAGTCTCTTTTGTAAAGGTTAAATAATGATAAAAAATATGATATAACATTCTCAGGCTCTCAAAGGTGCTTCCTTCCTGGACAGGTGGTTCTATGGCACTAGTGATGCAGGGCTTGAACAACATTCTTAGGAGGTTGTCCTTAACACTAGCATATGGTGTATTTGGGATGCCAAAAAAAAGGTTTTCCAGGAGGAAATCAGGTCTTCCATCCAATCCCTCATTTCCCACACTAAGAGCATGCTTATTGACATGGTAAGACTAGTGAAAAAATAGTGTGATACTCCCACCATCAGACCTCTCCCAACAAGCAGTACTTCTATTCAGGCACTCCGTTACCCCCCTCGAGCCTCCTATATCCGCTGGTTCCCTCATCTGTCAGGACTAAAACTCAATACAGATGGTTCCTATTTCCAAGGCACCATGACGGGAAGGGGGTAGTGTGTGATCCCAAAGGCTCTATCATTTTAGCCTTCTCATCTCACTTCGGATGAAGATAGTCACTTCATTCTTTGGACATGGAAATTAGCACTAGTTTAATCTGATGCTATAAGTGGAATTTTTTTTCTTGAGGTGGAAACAAACTCCAATATTCTGCATCATTATATCCTCAACACTGGAACCACTCATTGATCAATCTCCTACTTTATTAGAAGATGTAAATTCTTGCACAACATCTGAATGCTCCATACTCTGTGTGTGGGGAACAAGGTGGTAAACCATATTTCTTCTTTGAATACCCTTGTTATAGGTTCCATTTTATTTTCTCATACAAACCCTTTTGGAAGTGAGGGGGAGAATGTTATTTGAAGTTATTCCCTCAGTTTTCTCTATTTTCGGCCCCTTATACCAAACCTCTTATCTTCATCATTGTTATTTATTTTTTG
This sequence comes from Viscum album, assembly GCA_963277665.1. Classification (NCBI taxonomy): domain Eukaryota; kingdom Viridiplantae; phylum Streptophyta; class Magnoliopsida; order Santalales; family Viscaceae; genus Viscum; species Viscum album. The sequence continues at coordinate 617,139,256 of OY728128.1, forward strand.
TACTCTTTCTTCCCTATGCAATAAATAAACAATAATTATTAGTAGTTAAATATTATGTAGGAATGTAGAAGAAATTAGAAACTATCATAAAAATGGAAATCCAAAGAGTTCAATGTTAGTGAAGAAGGAATTGTGAGATTTGGGTAAAGAATATGTGTTCCATAAAATCAAGAGTTAAAGAAATAAATTTTAGTTGGTGAAAATAGTTAAAAATTATCCACTCACCCTAGGAAAATGAAAATGTATTGATATTTCTAGAAGAAAAATTGGTGGGATAAAATGAATAAGGATATCATAAAATATAAATCAACGACCCTGGTATGTCAGCAGGTGAAGGCTGTGAGGTAGAAGACTAAGGGTATTTTGCAACCATTACCCATACAAAAAATGGAATTGGTGGAACATCACCATGAAATTTGGAATGAAACTTCTCAATACATATAAAGAAAAAAATGATATCTGGGTTGTTGTAGATCGTCATAAAAATAATTCACACTTCATTGAAATTAAAGAGGATTTCTCAATGAATCAACTAGCACAGATATACATCAGACAAGTGGTAAGGCTACACGGAGTACCACTATAAATTATGCATGACCTATATCCAAGATTCACCTCTATGTTCTGGAAGAATCTCAAATATTTTATTGATTTTGGGTTGAACATCATCATGACTTATCACCCTCAAACTGATGGGCAATCTATGCATACTATTGAAAAATTTGAATACGTGTTGAGAGCTTTATCAATGGAGTTCAAAGGTGTTTGGGACTAACATCTTCCTTTGGTAGAGTTATAATAAAATAATAGTTTCAAATTAATCATCCAAATAGATTCTTAATAATCCATTTATGGGAATAGGTTTAGAACCCCAACATGTTTGGATGACGTTGGTGAATAAAAACTTATATGCCAGGAAATGGTTGAAGAAATGGTGGAGAAGGTTAAAACCATATAGTATCACATCAATATTACTCAGAGTCGACAAAAGATTTATGCTAATAGTAATTAATGAGGCCTAGAGTTGGATGTTGAATATGTGGTATTCCTATGCATATCTTCAACGAAGATTGTAATGAAATTTTGGAAGAAGGTAAAGCGTTGTCCAAGGTACATTAGCTCTTTTGAGATCCTTGATCACATCGAAGCAGTGGACTGTTGACTAGTACTCAAACTAAATCGGTCTCAAGTACATGAAGTATTCCATGTATCACTCTTAAGGATATACATACCAAACCCATCACATGTACAAAATACATTGGTGGTACCATTGGAGAATGACTTCTCTTTTTAGGAGAGTCCAAAGATGATCTTAGATCATAGAGAAAATGTTCTATGAAATCAGAGAATTACCCTTGTCAAAGTGTTTTAGAGAAACCAAATGTTTGAAGAAGTGATGAGGGAACCATAGGAAGTGATGAAGAAGAGTTTCCATCATCTATTTTAGTTTTTGAATACGAAATTTTTATGGAGAAATTTTATAAGGGGGGAATGTTGTAACTTCTCGAGCTATTATGAATAAAATTAAATTTCATTTAATGTTTTATGGATATAGAAAACACATTAACTCCTTTTTATTATTATATTATGTTATATTAAAATGACCATTATTATTCTATATTGTTCATTATATATCCATTTAATAGTGATCACATGACTTTTATACATAGAGGGTTTTAATAAATCCTTTTGACACAGACAAATGATGTGATGGACTTAACCCATAGGATCATACCTTATAAATCCCACTTATAGAATAATGAATATACATTCATTCTATTATTCATTATTTGTAATATATTTTTATAGAACAAATAGAATTTTTGGATAATATTTAAATTTAAATAAAAAATAAATTTTGATCAATTAATGGATTTTTGAATTAAATATTATTTTAAGAAAATATTATTATTAAATTAATTTTATTAAATATAAATGATCATATAATTTTTATGACCTCAATTTTAATATTTATTAGAATTTGGAAGTATTATTTGAAAAAAACCATTGATTTTCAATAAATATTGGTTTTTATTTTAAAAGAGAAAATATATATATTTAGAAAATTATTTAAATAAAATGGACATTATTTTTGGAATTAGGACTTCAAAACTAACCTGAAGTCCAAATAAATATTATTATATAATGTGTTTTATGACATTTTAAATTACACAATAGTGATCTAATATAATAATATAATGTGTATCATTGGATAAATACATGTTTTCCTTTTAAATAATTTAATTTTAAGTTTATCAGATTTATTTTAGAAAGCCTTAGTGAATCCCACAAGACATATTAAATTTTTTTTGATTTTAAAATCATTTCATTGAAAGTGTGACTCACCTATACATAAGTATGGAAAATATTTGAATATCTCTATACCTTATACATTTAAAATAAGGAATACCACTCCCCACTTCCAAAAACCATTGGAAAATCCAATGGGATGGTTTTTGGTTTTAAATATATTTGTGTATAGCGTCCAAGACCAAAATAATAAAGAATTACCCCAATTTTACTATATGAACCCACCTTTTATCCCATTCCAATACACTAAATCTCTTAGATGCTTGACCACAGTCTACCCCCTACTCTCTAGAGTCCTACCAGGGTTCCCTTGATCTCCCACGAATCCTCTCCCAATTTTTATGGATTACAAATCTAAGTAAGGGATCTTCACCTTTCTCCCTTTCATTAATTTCATGAACCTTTTTTGAAATTAGTCATTTAAATTTTAATTGGTTATATTTTCATCCTTTAATAATAATTTCCCTACTATCTATTTTTTGTTATTTCAATGAGGGAGCATTTATCCACACCAATTTAGACCCCTACCTATGCTGTTACTATGCAAAAATTTGGTATGGTATTTCACCCTTCTCATTTCAATTTGACCAAATTAATTTATTTTATACTTCTAAAATTACATTTCATAAGTTGGGATATTATGTTCCACGATCCCTTCACTGTCCATTTCGTGTGTAAATGATGAGAGACCCCTTTTTTTCTCATCTACCCATTTTATGAATTTCCAAATTATGTTGTTATGTGGCTGAAATTGCACCATGATTTTCCATACCAAAATCATTGTGTAGTGAATACCATACACATTCATTCATCAAGTATATTCACCTTTATGATCATATACTTAATGATTGGGGACTTACATGTATTTATTCCACATTATTTTATCATTGAATAAGTGATGATGTTGAATGAATCCATGCTTTTTGATTTATGTGTCACACTTAAGCATGAGATTGAAATGATTATGAATGGTGCACCCTGATTGCACTCAAATGCACTAGGAAAAGGTTAGTAACTTCATAAATTTCGTTTTGATATGGTTTTACCTGATTACTTTATAGAAATTTTTTCCACCATGTTTGGACTATGGTATACCAGATTACTTTATTTTAATGATGTTTTTTTATATATGTGTAAAATTTATATGTTTTGATAATGATGATATATTAATCATTTATGTTCATGTTTATCTAATGATACATTTATATAACTATTTCCTAACATGTATATTATTCTTCTTGTTATGCGTTTTTGTCTATTTATAAGTATTTATATCTAACCCCTTTCTTATGTATATACCGAGTTTATCCAATGCAATCCAATGTATGAAGCAATGTTATGGTCATGTAAAAGAAGTTTACAATAAATATTGATTCTTTCATGATTAATGTTATTATGTCTTGTAACTAATCTCCAAATACACTATACCTCTTGATCTTTTGGGTTATATTATGTGATTTTTTTGTAATAAATCTTATTTACGTGTGTAATAAAGATGAGGTTCATTATATTTATTCACACTTTTACCAAAAATAAAAAGTATTCTGGTTGGTTGATGAAATTTTCCATGGTTCTTCTTACAACATTCTTAACATGAACTATTTTTAATCATATAACCTTCCTGATCATTATTACATGAAATTTTATGGAAAAAAAATTTCCGCATATTTTATATTTTAGGAACCCCACCTTCATTTTGGTTTTTTTCTATAACTTAAGATAGATGAATATAAATGAGTATAATTTTTTCCAATCAAAATTCCATATTTTTTGTTTTCTCATATAGACAACCACCACATTTTTCTTCACATCCATTTCTAACATTATTCCTAGTGGTTCCAAAACATTTACTGAATCATAAAATTGTTGGAGAAATATGATAAAAAAATTATACCAAACCATCCTATTAAAATTATAAATATAAATATATCTTTAACCATGTCATCTCTTATTCATCTATTTCAATTCTACAAAAAAAACAATCACATTTCCGAATATTATATTAACCTTTTATTGTTATAGAATAAATTCAACATATAATCCAAAACCATAATATTAACCTGTGATATTTTATAAACATTTTGAAATATTTTCACCTAATTAAATACTAAAATCTATATTTATGTAAACCATACACAAATTCGAGATTTATATTCTCAAACCTGTAGACCTAGATTTGGTGTTAAACCATTATATTCAAATACTATACCTAATTATAACTCAGGTTACCTAATTTTTACCATCTAAAATTATAATGACAATGAAATGATTGAATAAGTGATATTATAAATAAAATTTTCAGTTTATATCTTTTGAGAATTATTAAAAAATTTACTAATAAAACCCTTGTATATATCACCCAGTAAATATTTATCTAAATGAACCAATATTTTATTATTGCATAATAATCCATCAATATCTCTAATAAGATTTTACACACATGATACCTTTCTAAATATATCATTCTTAAAACATATATTAATAACTTCGATAAATGGAAACATAATAAAGGTTAATCTAAAATTCTCATTAAAGGAAAGCGTACACTAGAATATAACATCAATACATATTTTTTATAAATTATGGATGAGTGGATAATAAATTCATATTAAAATTAATATAAAATTTGAGTATGAAGTTTAATCCATTGATAATATCTATTTATTAATCCCATGAATAATAATAATAAATTTACTAATTATAAGATGCATAATGTTAGACATCAAAATATTACGATTATGTTGTTATGATAACACATTATACAAAAATAGGTAACAAATGTGCCCAATATCTCTCTAGTTTGTCCTATAAGACCAAATGATTCATTGAGGGTATATCTAATATTTTTCCAAATATATTTATTAAAAACTAAAATTCATTCATCGTATAAAATAAATTAATAAAAATATAATTCAAAATCAACACACATTATTAGTTAAAATTAATATTGAAAAACTCTCAGACGAAATGCCAATATTAACCCAGTACATATTCAACCTCCCATAGTATTCAAAATATATATTTATAGAACAAAAAAATACATTTATCTTCATTATTTCCTAAATTCATAAATGAGATATCATTCATGAGAACCCCCACCAATATGATTTATATAAAATGTGGTGTTTAAATCAAATAAATTAATGGTAATAATTTGATTTTTATATTTGACATTGTGCAGAATAAATTAATAATAATAAATAACTTGAACATTATTACTGTCATAAATTCATCCAAAATGAACGCATTTTGTTAAAGATAAATCCATTGGAAAATGGGGAGGAAAATGTAATGGGGACCATTGAAAATAATTTCCTTTTATGATTTTGTAAAATTTTTCAAGAAATTAACTAATTAATCACTTCAAAGATCGTTTTCATGAGGTGTATATAATAATTTCGAAAAATACATCTTAAATAGTTTATAATAAAATTTTATTTAAAAAAACAATAAACGAGTCATAAAATGTGGAGTAAAAGACAATAATATATTTAATGGTAATGAAATACAATTTCAATTATTTTATGAATGTAATAAAATTTTTATTTAATAAATAATTGAATTATGGGAATATATATTTATTTGGATAAATATAAATTTATAAATTTATCCAAATCATGAAAATGATTTAATATGATTGGAAAATCATTCTAGGATGAAAATTGTTATAAAGATATTCTTTTTCAACTTCTGTAATGAAATTTAAAAATGAATTATTCCAAAAATATAGGAAATAATTATATTAATACATCGAAAAGAATGTTGAAGAAAAAAAATTTAATTTATAAAAAATTTTAATATATAAAATAACATTCTTAAAAACTAAATAAATAATATAGATATGATGGAAAAATATTTTCGACTATATTGAGAAATGAGCTATTGTTTTTTTAAAGGTATTCTGTCTATGGGTTTGAGTAAGAAAAGATTAAAAAATATATAATATTTTTAAGGCCATGAAATTGCTATAACATTATATAATCGATGGTTTTAAGGGAAAAATTTCATATAATTCCCCCAAATTAGATTCATTCATAATCAATCCTCATTAATAGTTAGATCAAAACATATACCCGTATAGCTTTAGTAATATTCAAATCAAAGGTCATAAAATGATAGGAAATTTTATGGTTATATAGTTCACATAAATTACATTGAATATTATGTAAAAATATATTCATGGTATATTACACACACCGTATAAAAAAATATTGTACAATACAAATCATCTATCAAGGATTGAAAATTGAGACCATGAATCCTTACAGATTTTATAAAACATGAATTAGAACAGATTCAAGGATAGATAGTAAAATGGGTCTAGAATTAAAATGATAAAAAATTTAACCATGATATAATATTCCAAATATTTAGTATATACACCTTTTAATGGAAATTGTTTTATAGTTTAAAGCACGTCACAAATATTGAAGTTTGAGATGTGAAATTCTTAACTTGACTTCCCATTTCATTGAATGAATTAAGACCTATTTAATAATAAGTTTATTTTCATTTCTAATTTATATGAGAAATATATTTATATATATCTAATGGTATATCATTAATTTAAATATTTTTTTCATCCATTTACTCATGTTCATTGTCAAATGAAATATCTTAAATGTTAAAAATTCAAATTTTCATGTTTTTTTATTCAATGGTTTAAATTCAAACACGATTTTCATATTTCAATAACATATAAAATTATAATAATTCTATATATATCATATTATACATTAAATATTATTTTAAAACCATCCATGAAAATATTTTTTAATAAAATAAAAAAATATCGTTTCATTGGGGTGGTTTTCTATACATACTCAAAAGTGATATTTTGATTTTCCATTTGATGAAAAAGAGGCTAAAAATAGTTATTTCATTAAAATAATGACATTTAATTATATAAAATATATTAAATTGATTATATACTATTTTTTGGAATGCATTTTAAGGATGTATAAGAATAAATAAAATTGAGATATTTTGATTAAGACTTATACCTTCTCCAGTAATATATCCCATCAACAGACACCTAAATAATTACAGGATGTGTCTGTTGGAAAAAAACCTCTATGTAAATTATATGGGTTTTTTAGGGGGGGGGGTTAGTAGATTTTAGTCATTATAAGTAATATTTGGGTGTGAGAATAAGTGAAGAGAGGATAAGTTATTTTATTAGAGAGGGGAGTGGAAACATTATAAATCTTAAGATCATTAAAATATAATAATTATTTTTTTAGGAAAAATGTCTCCGATTTAGTGTATGATAAAACATTGTGTAGTTTATTGTAAATATAATCTCATGAAATCACTTCAATACAAATATAATAGATACTATAATCCTTATCTCTATGTGTAATACACTCATAAACCTTTTTAACATTTACCTTTGTGGTGATTTTTTCCTCTCTATGTATTCATTATAAATAAAAATGATGATGAACATATTATTTAAATAAATAAATTATGATCCCAAATATTTTATTTATTTTCTAAAAATAAATTTCTTGATTTTGGAAATTTTTATTTGAAAATAAGTTTTAAATAAACAATGTAAGTAGTTTTTAGAAGAACTCCCTTTTGAGCATAAGAATAATTTTATAACAAAATCATGTAAATTATTGATTAACAATGATGTAATTATATTATTATTACTAAAAATGGTCATACATGAATTTCAAAAAAACTAAGACAAAAAATAACATTTTTAAAACATGATTGAAATGGATGAATAAAAACATGTTTTTATTTAGAAAAAACTCCACATAGATTTCTAAAATATCAAACATATATTATAAAGCTAAAAAATATATTTTTAATTTAATTATATAAATTATAAAATATATCATTGGTATATGAAAAAGTACCCATAAACATTAATAGGATTATTTTATCATGATAATGTCATTAAAATCATAATATTTGTAAAATTTCAATATTTTTACTATTATCAAAAATAGATTATTATATAAAAATCCATAAATATTACCCTATGATAAAATTTTATATTATAATTAAATTTTTTTCATTAAATTTAATTCATTTTATGAAATTGGAAAATTTATCATTTATAAGAAAATACTAAATGTAATGGGAAATTGAATTTATAGAAAAATAAAATTTCAAATTTAAAGTTATGATAAAATTATTTCATATAAAATTAAAATTATTAGAGTGTTAAATTATTAGAACATACACAAATTATTTTTAAAATATATTAATTTATTGAAAAACACTAAAAATGAAAAATAATGTTTGAAAAATTTACATTTTTATAATTGAAGAATTTTAAACACGCCACTCTAATTTTTTATTTGATAGTGGTAAAATATTATCACTAAAAATAAAACAATTTATTTATCATAAATGATTACATCATTCTTTTATCTACTTTTTTTTATAATATTTAATGAGTCGGTATAATTTTTTTAACTTGTAAAGTAATTCATCGAATATATATCTATTTATAGATAAATTACATTTTTAAATAATGGGGTGTAGCCTAAATAATAAAATATCAAATTGCACACTTACTATTAATTGAAATAGATTTAGGGAAATGTTTATTTGAAAACAGTCAATGTTTTACAGGGAAATATTGTAGTTACATTTGAAAAATAAATGGATGGATTGAATTAATAGAATCATAGATGAATGAAATGGGATATCCAGAAGGAATGAAATAAAAAAATAGGTATTCTAGAGATGAGTAGAAAAAATGGAGAAAACTATAAAAAGATCCGAGTGGAGTAAAATTTTATACAATAAGGATGGAGAAAGGAACCCTAATGAATCTTGGGATAAACCTATGCCAAATAAATTTTCTATTTTTTGAGAGGATGTAAAATATATGATAATGGATAAATACTAGATATCCTTGGAGGTATATAATCATATCCACATCAATATCAAAGTCATCAATGAAATTTTAAAATTCCATCATATGAAAAATTCCTCAGTAAAATCCTCTAAAATAAAAATAATTTATAAGGAATAATAATGATTTATCTATGAGTGGGATGTTTAGTGGTTGTTAAATAGAAAAACCAATAAAAATATTAACATATGTTTAGTTTTTCTATTCAATACACTATTATTTTTCTGCCTTCAGGATGACACATCAGATCTATGGAATAGTATCAACATTGATTTCAATAATTTTCATAGAAACAAGAGGTTATGAAGTCTTCATACCATAAGATAAAATCTCCAATATCTTGATAGATACATAAGGTATCCAATTTATATTCTTGAAAATATGTTAGCCAATGTTGGGAAATCCATATCCATGATATTTTATTTAATTTTGGAGATGACACAATATGTATAGGTCCCAATTATTTTCATTCCTTCTAACCTAGTCATGGGGAACGATGTAATCAATTTAAAAAAAATATTTGAATTTTTTTAATTATATTTAAGATGATTTAATTTTATATCCTCATAGAATTGAGGAATAAGGAAAAACCTAATGAATTTTATGTAATTAATTCTACATAATAAAGACATTAAAAGAAAGAGATATAATTTGATGGATTATAATCTAGGATGGTGCTTATTTTGAAGAAATTGAAATGAATAAAAAGGATATCACTGAAGAGTAATAAATTTAGGAAGGATTAATTGAAATAAAAAACATTTATGATATTTTTATGAATTATTACTCCCAATTATAAAATCACCAAACTATTATCTAGAAAATACAATGAATCTTTTAGATATTTTTGAGAAGGAGAAGTACTAATAGTGAATGTAATTACAACACATTAGAGGAATATGGAAATATGTTGATAGAAGTGTTGTAAAAATTGATTAATAAAAATTTATTATATAATTTCTAATATAAAGTGAATAATACCTTCCATTAATGAATACAATGATTTTTCTTGGAGATGAGATAAATCATATAAGATAGATATAATCAAGGTTGTGTCATATTATTAATTTTGTTATGAAGAAGGAGATATTGGTGATTTTATATTGTTGAATAATTTACACCTTCTCGATAAATCAATTGGTTGTCCATCTATATTATATACAAAATAATAATGGAATGAATAAGTAACGATGGGAAATTAAATTATTTCATCACATACACATAAGTGATTAATATTTTATTTTCTATAATCATAATATTAATAATTTAAAAATGAAGGATTATTCCACTCATCGATTCATTGATCAAATATTTGAATAAATATAATATAATGGGTATAATTTAATAATGTATAGATATTTTTGGTATTAATCAATTCAAGTGGGATGGATGAATTAAAATATATATTACATTTACATAAATCTTTGAGAACATCACCACCGACAAAAACATGATAACAAGTATAACACATCCCTTAGTTTTATGTGGTTGATGATAGATGGGTTATAAGGTATTGTGTTGAGATTCTCAAATATTAATGGAAAATTTCTTGATCAATTTGATATTTTTTGAGGTATTATACAATAATTAATAGATTTCATTGGAAATATGTGAGAAAACATGCCTTTCACTCCATTGAGTGAAGTGTCACAATATGATTATCATATCTGTCACAACCCGTCCTTCAGGCCTGTACTGTGACTAATTGGCATCAGAGGGCACCACCGTTTCAGAAAAATGTGGGGTTCGTACCCCCCTCTTCACTTGGCCAGCTGGCCAGGCCGCCTGCCGCACGGGTCGGGCTTCCCTCGCGTGGGCCGAGCTTCTTTCGTGCTGGCCAGGCCACCCTCGAACGGTCCGGGCCACCCTCGCACGGGTTGGGATGCCCTATTGCGGGCCAGGCCACAACACTGGGCTGGGATGCGCCCCACCAGGCAGGGCTGACCCCCCAGCTGGGTCGGACCCATCGAACTGGGTCAAGCCGACCCGCCAGCCCACTGTGCTTAATAGGCCGGGCCAATTTCGCTTAAACCTAAATATCTTCTAGACCATGCATCTGATCAATGCACCTTCTGTTGTACTGAGATCCTCGTGGTGAGACGGCCCTCTTTAGATACTCTATGTGAGTTTTGGAGAACTTTGGAAAATGGATGGGTTTGGAATGAGCATAATTCCAACCGGGCCCCTGGAACGGAAAATCCAATAACTCTCAGACCGGGCGTCCGATTGATGCGTCGTCTATCGCGTTGGGTAATTTTTGATGAGACGGAACTTCGGGATACATGAACTCTAGACATCACGATAGTTGATGTATCGAACCATTTGCTCGAGAAGAAGACCCTCCCGGAATCGAGCGTGCTGTGTGTGGGAACCATAGAGCTGGATATGATTGCAACGTCTACCGTACTGTAATCCTCCGCAGGTTCGATGATGACTACTACTATATTGGGATCCTCCATGGGTTCGACCTCGACGACTACTATACTGGGATCCTCCGTGGGTTCGACAACGAAGACTATTGTTCTTGTATCCTATGTGGCTCAGACAGTTTGACCTCTGTACATTTATCCTGTGTGGGTTCGACAACATAGATGAATCATTGACTACATCTTATCATCTCTATCTCAATATGAAAGATGTATACCTATGTGAGATGAGTCTTGACTTTCAATCATTATCATCAATGTGATTGACTTTACTTCATGTGTGGACTGCGTTGTGTTTAGGCTCGAGAGTTGGAGCTGAACTGAGATTGATAACTTAGGTATATGTATAAGCATATACATAAGTAGGGTTGGTTGATACTTCATGGTTCTATCTTTATTCTGTGGTTATCCATTATGGATTCCGGGACACCTTAGGGGGTCTCGGGGTCTCTATTGAGTATCATTATACTCACCCCTGCATGGGCTATGCCTGCACCTCGTTGTGTTGGATGCAGATGACGGACAACGTTGACAGAGGCTGAGAGCGAGCTAGGACCAGACGGTACCCGGAGGTGGACCACTGGGCGAGACGGTACACAGAGCAGACCGTAAGATGTGGAGTGTTGAGGTTGACATATGTACCGACCCTTCAGGTAGGATACTCAGCAGACAATCCATGAGCTTCCCTTTTTAGTTGTTGTCCCCTTTTTAGTTGTACTTGCTTTCTGTTGTACCTGTACTTTACTGTTGGGCTTGTATTTCCGACCCCTTTACTTTCAGCACTACTTTTTGTATACAGTATTCTCATAGTGTTTACTTCCTGTTTCATAATCTGTTGTGTTTTTTACTTTCATAAAGGCAATGTCTTTCCATCTTAGGGATTTACGCCTTTGGTGCTAGCTGCCTGCCCCTGGCCTTTGGAAGGGGGGCGTGGGGTAGTCATGACACGGGCCCCGAGGACGGGTCATGATAGTCTCCATTGTATTGGGCCAAATTATTTAAAAATATGGGATATTAGTTGATCATTAATATATAAAAATTATATTTTGGAGACTAGTAATAATAGTAATTAATTTTTATGCTCCCCAAAACGTTCTTGTCATTATTGTCTTTTTTGAATTTATTCTAACTAGTTTATAGGGCCTATATCCATATTTTGTAAGAGTTTATGGAGTTAAATTTTGATGAAATTTTAATATTGGTTTTGTTGGAGTATAATATAAAGCTGATTAATAGACACATTAGACATAAACATAATCATTACGATAGATTCGAGTTGATATGTGATACATGAAACTATATGGTGTTGGTAGTTATTGGAAAATTTCATGACATATTTTTCAGACTAATATACTATACTAGCATGACCCAAAATAAATCATAATTCAATAAAAACATGATAGAGAAGGAATTATTATGAGGGATATTTATGGAATTATTTTGACCATATTACCTGATATCTAATGGGTGTGTTAAAAAACATGTTGTGAAAAAGAAATCACTGATGAATTAAGATACTAATCCCTTCTTTATTCAGTGTATTCATTATATTTAGTATTACTGTAAATAAATATATGGAAATAAGGAATGAAAAAAATATTTTTTGTATAACATCATTCAATAATGTATATTATATTTTTTTTAAAGAACAATATGTTGATATTTGAATGCATTTCTAAATAAATACACGTTTTTTGTAGTGATTATATCTACAATGTGTTTTATAGACATTTGAAATTTCTAGGTAAATGAGAAAATATACCAATAACACAATACACAATATAATAATTGGTTCATAAATAATTCTTTTCAGTACATTTGTGAATACCCTCTTCTATTTATGTAGTATAGAGGTGGTTTGATCCATCAGTGTCTATTTGAGAGTGAAGGTGAAATACATATTAATATATCACGCTCTATGTTAATAGGACAAAACCTAGGACTATATTTTAAAATAGACAAGATTCATAAATTTTGAATATATTATAAAATAATTCTTAGTTATTTTTTGATATTTTTCATATGTTTTGATAAATATAAAAAACAAATATAACACTAAAATAGATATGAGATTCCCCAACATGAAATCATGGAGGGTAAATTATGTGATGTTTATGAAATAATATAAATCAGTAATTTACCACCAAATTTTTCCCTATTATAAATTTTGATGTGTATTGATAAAATTTAAAATTTAAACAACTAAAAATACTATCCATCAAACATAGTAATGTTGGACACTAAATCATGAATGAATATTATCATTTATATGGGTTGAATTCCTATGATTTGGATTATGGACCAGGATATACATTTTTATATTGACATATTTTGATAATTTTTATAAACTTTTATTGTTCATTACAATATAATTACATTAAATCACCCCAAACAAGTTGATAGGTGGATTATTTCAAGAAATTTTTTTTGGAAATTATAAATAAATCCATCAATCAATGAAAGTCAAGAAGGTTTATAAAGTTGATAATGTTTTGTGGGATTATAATTTATTATATTGGATAACCTTTAGAAAAAACCCAATCTAGTTTATATATGGGAAGATATTCTAAAAACTATTGAAAATAAACCATAAATCTTATTAGTATGATTTAGATGACAACTGGACGGACAATGAGGTTAGTGGAAAGAAACTATGAGAATTAGATTAGATAAATAAAACAAATGGAATGACTACTCTAATAATATAATAAATAAATAAATGGTATGACCAACCCATTCAAGAGTTAGAACTATACCTTGGAGACATGGTATTTTTGTTTCACTCATGTTTTTGAATAATTATAAGTAAACTGAGTTCATGATTGACGGGCCCTCTCATAATTAAAATTATATTCCAACATATAGTTATAGTGATTTAAAATAATAATGAAAAACCCTATAATGTGAAAATAAGTCACATTAATACATACATTTACTACTCTCAACTATTGTGTTCCCTCTCATGTATATTTCTAAATGTGTTTCAAGAATCACTTCGAGTGGATTTATTCTTCCTCATTTTCATTCCACAACCTCTTGTTCTATATTCAATCATCCAAAATTCATGGTAATAGTGGAAAATTCTAAAATAGAAAAAAGAAAAATTTATGGAGTACTCTTCACTATGTAAAGGGGAAAACCAATTTAAAATCTACGAGTCATGTTGTCCTCAAAAAAACTATAGTTGTGGTAGAAAATCCATCCAATGATGGAGCATTGTGGTTGAGGTAGAAATGTAAACCATGAAAAGAGTTTTTTAGGATAGGATGAAAAGGAAAACAAAGAAAATCTTTATGAAATTGCAGATTATCATGCTCTAAAAAGAGAACACAAATCCTAGAAATTTTAGGATTTGAGTGGTGGCAGACATTTAAAAAATGTACTTTAATGAGCGAAGTCATGTTGAATGAAAATTTCAAAGAAGATACAAGATGGTTCAGGGTTTTGAGTGTTTAACACACATTTCGTTTCTTGTTAAAAATTATTATTTCATGCTTGATTATTGTATGATCGTGTTGTTCAGTTATGCATAATTTTTTAATTGATCTACTTGCTGAATGAGATAGTGGTGTAGGAAATAAACTATAAATGATAAATTAAATGGGATAATAAAGAAGGGAAGTTTTTTAACCATGGGAAAGATGAAGAAAAAAAATAATTACCACATTAAAATGATTTCATATCATAATTTATATATGGTTTAATATAGTGTAAAAAATATACCACTTAATAGAAAATATTTTGGATAAAAGTTATAATGTTGGTAGTTTAGTAGAATGTTTTACCACTATAGTGAAGATCATTATCCACATCATAATATTTAGAACAATATATAATTTTCTAATAGTGTTAATGGAATAATTATATAAATAATATGAAAATATTTTCTATCGACATAATAATGAAACTTCACCTTTTTGGATATTATTAATATGAAACACTTCCTAAATCTTTTGTATCCTCTTTTGTTCATAGAACTAAACTTCATAAGGATTTTGGTCATTAGTATTTTAAAGAGAAAAATTGAACTACTAATTTAATCAAATGGATTAGAGGTATTATCATACCATAGAGGGACTTATTTTCTCTTCTTAGAATCTATTAACCATTTATATTTATTCATGAAAAATTTAGTTTTTACAATTAGATTACCCTTGTCATGAATGTGACTAGTTTTTTACATTATATTTATGATGATATGTATATATTATAGGATTCTTATTTTTATGTATGAGAGGTTCTCTATCTCTGCCCTCATTTCTTAGTAATGATCTGATTAAATTTATAAAATATGGAACTTTATAATTTTTCACTATTTAATGAGGTGATATGTAGTGTGGTTTTTGGATTTAATCTATGAGAAGGAATACCAATGTATTCTAATGAATAAAATAAAAACCCATATATTTCCATTCCTTTTAATGAGGAATATTATTATTTTTAGTGTCTTATAGTATAGAATACAATGGAACATTTTATGGTCATAAAACCCTAAAATATAAGGTTACTTTTATGTTAATTCATCACAAACTACAAAGACTCATAAATTTCAAAGAAATTTTTTTCTTAATTTTTTTTGGAATTTTACAAGAATGCAGTTTCTGAAGGCACCTGATTCTGAGGCCCGGTGTGCCCGGAATCATTTTCCGAAGTTTGGCTCAGGTATGTTCAGTGAACGAATGAGTGGGGTTTTCTAACTTTTGAACCAGTGCTCAGAATCGAATTCCGAGGGCACCGATGGAATCGCAGCGTCGGTATTTTCTTAGAAACTCCTCTTCTGGAGTTGCGTTTGCTCGGGTGTGGTTTTTAAATTTTTTGGGTTTAAGTTAAGAAATAAAATAAAGTGCTGCGACAACTTTATTTTTATTTCACATAAAGCCACTTAAAAGCCACTTAAAAGATGCTTAAGCTGAGTTGAAGCGGATAGGGTGAAATTCAAAATATCATACCCTCTTGGTAGGATATTTGTGAGGTGGGGCCCGCACGAGCCCCACCGTTTCTTTTCCTCTAAGTAATGCACCCGCGAAAACACCTCATTAATGAAAGTCAACTGGGGCATTTTCTAAAACTCTTAAACGATCTTATTAATTAGGCTATTAATTTCTTTGCAATTAAGTCTATGAATTAATTTGTTCATTTCTTATCTTTGTTTTTAAAATTCATTAGTTGATAATAAAATAAGATGAAGACTTATTTTATTATCTGGTTGTTGTGTTAATCCTTTGGAGAATCTCTAAAGATCTTCATCCTCCTTTGCGAAGAATGCGATGAACACGAAGAAAGCGAAGAACGCGAAGAAAGCGAAGAACACCGGCCTTCAACGAAGGGCGACGAAGAATATCGAGCCCTCGGAGATCGACGATGCGACGCCGAGTATCACGACGTCGACGCTTCATCCGCGACGATCCATCCCCACGACAGTCTTCGATCTGCATCTTGAGGTAGGGGATTGCGGTCCTTTTAATTCTTTGTGGATTATAACATCAACATGGATTTAATTGTTATAATTAAATCTGTATGTTCTTGATCTTCAGAGTTTCTATACGCGACGCCGAGTACCGCGCGATAGCGACGCCCTTCCGCGATGCGACGATCCTTTTCATCCACGACGGTCAATTCTGTGACGAGCTCGCGTCTGACGACAACGTTGAGGTAGGGGTCATTTTGAAAATGATAATACCCATGTTGTTTTCCTCCAAGGCAAGAACGCGGACCATCCAATTAACAAGTTGGTCCGCAGATTATTATTGCGGGTTGAGGTTTATCAATTGCTGGGAATTATGGTGTTGTTTCATACCGCTAACGCGGTGGGTACAGACCAATGAACAAGTCTGAACCCACCTCCCTTTTGTTCCAGGTGTTCGGAACGGCGGACGAGGTCAAAATGGGCCGCAGAGACGATTTTTTGATTCCACAGTGAAGAAAAGGACCTGGGATGAGCTATGGCGCAGACGGAAATGAAATCGGACCACCGGAGCAACTCCGGTGGCCCGCGGACTCCACCGGCGTTGCGGGCGTCCGGAGGTGGCGGCGCAGGTGGGCGGAGGCGGCGGCGCCCCGGCACGCCGCCGGACGGAACTTTCGCGGCTGAAGTTGCGGTGGCGGGGTGCAGTTCCGCGGCCACACGAAACCGAAGCCAGGGACACGGCTTAAGCCGTGTCCGGTGACACTGAGTGGCCCCACGCGTGGGCCGCGACTCTCTTTCACGCGAGGGGGGGGGGCAGCTCACCCGCGCCGCTCGGCCGACCCAGGGGGGGTTGGGCCGGGTCAGTCCGGGCCCAGACCCCCCGTTTTCGGACTATTTTTGGTCTTTTTCCCATAACTTGGGCTACAGAGCTCAGAACGACGCGCCGTTAGCGGCGATGCGATCCATGGATCGAGACGGTCGTTTAGATATACTACACCGAAGGTTTCGGAATAATTTGGGTTTGGCCGGGTTGGTTCGTACACGAGACCAACTGGGCCCTCAGAGCGGAAACACTCATATCTTGAGCTTCGGACGTCCGATTGACGTGCCGTCGACTTTGTTGTTTTACTCTTAGTGAGACGGATATTTTGGATTACTCTTCACGAGGTTTGGACATAGGTGGAGTACGGTCGGGTTGGTTTTTTCTTAAAAATCAACCGGGCCCCTGGGACGAAAAAACCAGTAACTCTCAGACCGGGCGTCCGATTGACGCGCCGTCTGCGACGTTGAGTTCCTATTGACGATACAGAACTTTTGGATACATCAACTCTAGACTATGTGTCAGTTGATTTATCATCCTCTCGGCTCGTGGATCAGACCCTCCCGAACGAGCCTGCTATGTGTGGGAACCCTAGAGCTGGCTGCGACTGCTACTGTGACGACGACGACTATACAGAGATCCTCAGTGTATTCGACGACGACGACTATAGCACTCAGCGATCCTTTGTGGGTCAGTGCTACCAATCTTGTGTGGGTCCGATCCTGTGTGGGTCAGTGCTCAGCGGTCCTGTGTGGGCTAGCGCCTACAGATCCTATGAGGGTCTTTGCCGGGGTTAGTAACCTATCGATCCATTGTGGGTCATTGAGGGGGTTAGTACCTATCGATCGTTTGTGGATCCGACGACTTAGATGGATCAGTGATCATCTCTATCGTCATTCGAATAAGTATACCAGTGTGAGCAGTATCATGTTTTGCTTTCCTTTGTGGATTATGTTGTGCTATCCTATGTGGATTTACGTTTTTCTTTCCTGTGTGGACTTGGTTGTACTTGAGATCGGATGTTGGAGCTGAGCGAGAATTGATGACTTAGTTATATGTATGGGCATATACCTAAGAAGTGTCGGATGTTACTTCGTTATTGTATCTTTCCTTTGTGGATTATCCTTTGTGGATTCTGGGAGACCTTCGGGGGTCTCGGGGTCCCTACTGGGTAGCTTATACTCACCCCTGCACGGGCTATGCCCGCACTACATTGTGTTGGTTGCAGATGACGAACAACGCTGATCGTGGTCGAGGTTGGCAGAGCAGGACGATACCTGGAGGTGGACCACTGGGCGGGGTGTGCTCGGAGCGGACGGCTGGACCGAGGAGCTGTGGAGGCTATCTGTACCCACCCTTCATGTGGGACTTCCAGAGGATGACTCGACGCTACGGATTTTTCTTTCAGTTGCTGTTTTTCCCTTTTCAGTTTTACTTTACAGTTTGGCTTGTATTTTCGGCCCCCTTTACTTTTCCGCACTTACTGTTGTACTCAGCTTTTACATAGTGTTTACTTCTTCCTGCATTCTCTATGGTGTTTGTTTTTTTTACTTTACCAAGGCAATGCCTTCCCTTTTTCCGGGATTTATGCCTTGGTGCTCGTCGCCAGCCCCTGGCCTATGGAAGGCGGGTTTGGGGTAGTCACGACACGGCCCCTGAGGTCAGGTCATGACAAATTGGTATCAGAGCAGTTCGGTTCTACCATAGAACTTGTGATTCTGATCTTTTTCTATGTGAAGCAATAGTGTTTAGCATATTGGGTGTGGTTATCAGTCCAGGGAGTCAAGTGTTGGTGCGGCGGCCGACGTATCCGTACACCAGGACCCTGACTTCTGATTTCCGACTTAATGCACGAAAACATTGATTGCATGTGTGTTACAAGTTTTCATTGTGATTAATGTGTATCAGCTCACCAGGTAGACTGTTCTGACCGTGGCGCACCTGTTACATTTTCAGGATGGCCCCACGACGGCAGCCAGCTAGGGTTCTGAGAGTTGAGCATGATGACAGCCTGCCGAGTGACGAGGCCTCGGTACAGGTCCCTTTGACAGCTGAGGCACCGACGATACCTTTACCCTCCGAGCCCCCGATGCTTCCAGCCCCAGCCGCTAACGATGCACGTCGCCTTGGAGCTCTTCACGAGTTTCCGTGCTAGTGACCGCCTCGGTCCAGTGGGGACACGGGCCCCCAGGCAGTCGAGGACTGGCTGGAGTTAGTTGTGCGAGTTTTTCAGTTAGTGAGGACACCAGCAGACCTCATGGTGATCCTCGCAGCGAGCCTACTGCACGCAGCAGCGGGTCGATGGTGGAGCTTGATGCTCCAGGTGCACGATGAGACATCTCTCCTCTAGACAGACGTTGAGGGCCTCTTCCGCTCAGAGTTTATCCCAGCCACCCTCTGTGTGGTGCGCATCCAGAAACTTCTTCAACTACGGCAGGGCGGCTTGATGGTCGCCCAGTACTCGGCGAGATTTACCGATCTCTCTCACTACTCGACCGACATGATATGAGACCCATTATTCCGGGCCTGGACCTTTGAGCAGGGATTGAGACATGAGATCAAGGCATCATTGATCTCCCTCATCATTCTGACCCAGGTAGGAGTACTGGAGTGAGCCCTTCTGATCGAGAGCTTCCTTGCTAAGACTTCATCAGCAATGAGACCTACCGTGGGGAGCACGTAGTAGAGTCTTCTGCGGTAGGCAGTCGATGGATGACTTAGGGGTCCAGGCAGACCAGACCCTCTCGCAGACGACCTCAGGAGCTAGCTCAACAGAGCGGGGCACGCAGCGTGGAGCCAGTCTTTTGAGAGGCAGACAGTGCTACACATGCGGTGGGCAGGGCCACATGGCTCATGACTGCCCGACCCACCGTGCCGAGGAGCAGTAGACGGTTGAGGGGCCACCCATGCAGAGGTAGATGGTCGACCATGGCGGTCCGCCGAGAGGAGGCGGATGATGCAGAGGAGCTGGCCGAGAAGCAGGTGGTGGGAGACACTTTGAGGCTCTTCCACCACTACCACCAGGAGGTCCACCCCGACCACTGGGAGCTGGCGGGCAGAGACAGGCACAACTCCAGGCAGTGGAGTCCTACGACCATGGCGCGCCCGAGATGATTCGAGGTATTATCTTTATTTATTCCACCCTTGCTGTAGTTCTTATAGACACAGGAGCGAGTCACTCTTTTATAGCCGCTGCCCTTGTTTGGAGCTCGGAGATCCCGTCAGAGCCGTTGGCTCGATCCTTATGGCTATAGACTTCTACAGGAGCGGGCTCGATGATCACGCACTACTGCCGGTAGTATGAGCTTACTCTAGGAGGCGAGAGCTTCGGCTGGGATCTTCTTGTAGCGACGTCGTGGCCTTACGACGTCATTTTGGGTCTGGATTGGTTATCTACAGTCCATGCACAGATTGACTGTATTAGGCACATGGTGTGATTTGTACGCACCGACGGGAGCAGGTCCACCTTCACCGGCGAGAAGGGAGCCTCTGCAGCACAGGATGGACTTCCATAGAGGAGAGGACATCCCATCACTCATCATTTGGCTAGCCTCATCCTAGGAGTAGTTGACGTGTGGAGTCTTAGTATTCATGCAGTGGTGTATCAGTACGCGGACCTCTATCCCGACGATGTTCCAGGGATACCTCCTCACAGAGAGGTAGACTTTCATATTGACCAATACGTCGGGACAGTCCTGATATCAACTCCAGCATATCGGATGGCCCCAACTGAGCTTCGAGAGCTACGGGTACAATTGGAGGACTTGCAAGGAAAGGGTTTCATTTGGCCCAGTGTTTCACCCTGGGCTTCCCCGATATTGTTCACCAAGAAGGCGGACAGGAGATTGCAACATTGTGTTGACTATCTTCGCCTAAACCCGATGACAGTGAGGAACAAGTATCCTCTACTGAGGATTGATGACCTCTTCGATCAGCTCAAGGGAGCACGGTGGTTCTCAAAGATATACCTCAAGTTAGGCTATCATCAGCTCAGAGTTCTGGACGAGGATGTGCAGATGACATCCTTCAGATGTCGGTATGGCCACTATGAGTTCTTGGTTATGCCTTTCGGCGTAACCAATGCTCCAACAATGTTCATGGGCTTCACGAACAGGATATTTCAGCCATAACTTGATCAATTTTCCGTAGTCTTCATCGACGACATTTTGATATTCTCGACGACTGAGGAGGAGCACGCCTACCACTTACGGGTTGTACTGGACACACTCCGAGAGCACAAACTTTATGGAATGCTCTCGAAGAGTCAGTTCTGGATACGTGAGGCCCACTTCTTGGGACACGTCATCTCTGAGGTGGGAGTTGTAGTGGATCCTGCGAAGATCGAGGCAGTGCTACCTTGGGAGCTACCCAAGAGCATGAAGGAGGTGCGATGATTCTTGGGACTAGATGGATACTATTGGAGATTTGTGCCAGACTTCTCCAGAGTTGTGGCACCACTATCTACTCTTACAAAGAAGGGGAAACCCTTTGTGTGGTCAGACAGATGTCAGCAGAGCTTTCAGGAGCTGAGACAGAGATTGACCAGCACCCCTATCTTAAGGTTGCCTGAGGAGGGAGTAGGGTACGTAGTCTACTACAATGCATCAGGGACCGGGCTCAGATGTGTCCTGATGTAGGAGCGGGCGGTGATCACCTATGGATCACGTCAGTTGAGGTCGCATGAGTAGAACTACACTTCCCATGACCTGGAGTTAGTAATAGTGGTCTTCGCTCTGAAGACATGGTGACACTATCTGATGGGAGAGCGCTTTATAGTCTTTTTTGACCATCAGAGACTTAGGTACATCTTCTCTCAGAAGGACCTGAACCTGAGATAGCGGCGATGGCTCGAGTTCCTCCAAGACTATGACTTTGAGATAGTCTATACTCCTAAGAAGGGGAACGTGGTATCCGATTCTCTCAGTAGGAAGATGGGTATTCAGCTACTTGAGGAGGTGACAGAGCAGCTAGTCGCTTTGCAGATATCCTTTGTGGATAGAGATGGAGCAGCCTTACTTCAGTCTATCACAGTCACCCCTCCACTACTAAAACGGGCCAGAGAGGTACAACATGGGGACACTAACTGTGAGACGCGGCGTGCACAGATATCCTCAGGACAGGCACCTGATGGCTTCTCCTTTAGGGCAGAGCACGACATCCTTTTCAGAGGACGTACCTTGGTACCAGTTTCGTTACGAGAGGAGGTGCTGAGAGAGTTTCACACTTCTCCATTAGCGGTACATCCTGGAGTGGCGAAGATGTACCAGGACCTCAGATGACAGCACTGGTGGCTGGCCATGAGGAAGGTCGTGGCAGAGTTCGTTTCTCGATGCCTCACCTACTAGCAGGTGAAGGAAGAGCATCGGGTACCAGCAGGCTTGGTACAGCCCTTGGAGGTCCCGATGTTGAAGTGGGACAGGATATATATGGACTTTGTGACTGGACTTCCATGCACTTCCAGATGTCATGACTCCATTTGGGTGATTGTCGACCGACTCACCAAGTCGGCTCACTTCTTACCCATTAGAGAGCAGGGCTCAGTGGAGAGATTGGGGTGTCTCTACGTTCAAGAGATTGTATGGGTTCACGGTGTGCCATCATCTATCATCTCCGATCGAGATTATCTCTTTACTTCCCAGCTTTGGAAGGGGTTACAGGAGGCGTTCGGGATGCAGCTACGTCTGAGCACCGCCTTTCACCCTCAGACGGATGGTCAGGCAGAGAGGACCATTCAGACACTCGAGGACATGCTCCGCGCATGTCTCCTGGACCTTGGTCGTAGCTGGGAGGACCACCTGCCCTTGGTGGAGTTTGCGTACAACAACAGCTACCACTCCACCATCCGGATGGGACCATATGAGGCATTGTACGATAGACCTTGCAGATCTCCTTTGTGCTGGACAGACCCTGGGGAGTCAGAACATGTGGGACTAGAGATGGTCTGGGCCACGATAGAGAAGTTCCAGGTCATTCAGGAGCGGATGAGGACAGCTCATAGCCGGAAAAAGTCTTATGATGATAGGAGGCAGAGGCCACTAGAGTTCGAGGATGGCGACCACGTCTTTTTTCTTGTCTCTCTTCGATGTGGATTACAAGGATTTGGCCGAGGCGGCAAGATGTCTCCATGCTTCATCAGACCATTCCAGGTCCTCAGCAGGACCTGTGAGGTGGCTTATCGCCTGGCTCGACCACTTCAGTTGCACTGGGATCATGATGTCCTCCACGTATCTCAGCTTAGGAGATACGTTCATGACCCGACACATATCATTGACTATGGGGAGCTGGAGGTTGATGATGGGGTGACTTTTGCGGAGGTCCCGGTGGAGATCGAGGATCGACAGGAGCGGGTCCTACGTGGACGGTCAATTCCTCTAGTGCACATCAGATGGCAGCACGGGAACCTCCAGGAGAGAACTTGGGAGCGGGAGGCTCAGATGCGTGCTCAGTACCCACATTTGTTTCCCTAGCTTCTGATGTATCATTACGGGGACGTAAAGCCCGAAGGTGGGAGTGTTGTAAAGACCCGTAAATTTAATGTAAATATTTTTCTTAATTTTCTTTGGAATTTTACAACAATGCAGTTTCTAACAGCACCTGATTCCGAGGCCCGGTGTTCCCGGAATCAATTTCTAAAGTTTGGCTTGGGTACGTTTTGTGAACGAACGAGCGGGTTTTTCTAACATTTGAACTGGTGCTCGGAATCGAATTTAGAGGACACCGATGGAATCGCAACGCTGGTATTTGCTTAGAAATGCCTCTTCCAGAGTTGAATTTCCTCGGGTGTGGTTTTTAAATTTTTTGGGTTTAAGTTATGAAATAAAATAAAGTGGTCCGACAACTTTATTTTTGTTTCACTTAAAGCCACTTAAAATCCACTTAAAAGCTCCTTAAGCTGAGTTGAAGCAGATATGGTGCAATTAAGAATATCATACCCTCTTGGTAGGATATTTGTGATGTGGGGGCTGCACGAGCCCCACCGTTTCTATTTCTCTAAGTAACGCACCCGCGAAAACTCCTCATTAATGGAAGTCAACTAGGGAATTTTCTAAAACTCTTAAATGCTCCTATTAATAGGGCGGTTAATTTCGTTGCAATTAACATAATGAATTAATTTGTTTGTTTCTTATCTGTGTTTTTCAAATTCTTTAGTTGATAATAAAATAAGATGAGGATACATTTTATTATCTGGTTGTTGTGTTAAACCTTTGGAGAATCTCTAAAGATCTTCATCCTCCATCGTGAAGATTGCGAAGAATGCGAAGAACGCAAAGAACGTGAAGATTTGGAAGAACACGAAGAACACGAAGAATGCCGGCTTCTAACAAAGGGCGACGAAGAACACCAACCCCTCGGTGATCGACGACGCGACGCCGAGTACCGCGACACCGATGCTTCTTCTGCGATGATCCATCCCCGCGACAGTCATCGATCGGCATATTGAGGTAGGGGATTACGGTCCTTTTAATTCTCTGTGTATTATAACATCAACATGGATTTAATTGTTATAATTAAATTTGTATGTTCATGATACTTGGAGTTTTTCTATGCGATGCTGATTACCACGCAACATCGACGTCCTTCCGCGACGTGACGATCCTTTTCTTCCGCGACGGTCAATTCCGAGACGAGCTCGCGTCCGACGATGACGTTGAGGTAGGGGTCGTTTTAAAAATGATAATACCCATGTTGTTTTCCTCTAAGGAAAGAACACGGACCAACAAATTAACATGTTGGTCCACGGATTATTATTGCGGGTCGAGGATTATCAATTGCTGGGAATTATGGTGTTGTTTCAAACCGCTAACGCGGTTGGTGCGGACCAACGAACAAGTCCGAACCCACCACCCTTTTGTTCTTGGTGTGAGGAACAGAGGACGACGACAAAACGGGCCTCATAGACGATTTCTTGATTCCACAGTGATGAACGGGACCCGGGATGAGCTACGGCATAGACAGAAATGAAATCGGACCACCAGAGCAACTCTGGTGGCCTGCGGACTCCACCGGCGGCCGGAGGCGGCAGCGCCCCGGGGTGCCGCCGGACGGAGCGAGCGCGGCTGAAGCCACGGTGGCAGGGGGAGGTTCCACGACTGCATAGAATTGAAGGCAGGGACGCGGCTTAAGTCATGTCTGGTGACACTGAGCAGCCCCACGTGGGGGCCGTGGCTCTCCTTCACGCCGGGGGGGGGGGGGGGGCACCTCACTCGCGCCGCTCGGCCGTAACCGGCCGAGCCGAACCTGGCGGCCGGGCCGCGCCCAAACCGGCCAGGCCGGGTCACGCCCTGGCCGGGTCGCACTGCGCCGGCCGGGTCGGACCTGGTTCGGGCCGACCCAGGGGGGTTGTGCCGGGTCGGTCCGGGCCCAGACCCCCCGTTTTCGGACCATTTTCGGTCTTTTGCCCATATCGTGGGCTACAGACCTCCGAATGACGCGCCGTCAGCGGCGATAAGATCCTTGGATCGAGACAGTCGTTTCGGTATTCTAAACTCAAGGTTTCGGAATACTTTGGGTTCAGCCAGTTTGGTTTGTACATGAGACCAACCGGGCCCTTGGAGCAGAAACACTCATATCATGAGCTTCAGACATCTGATTGGCGTGCGGTCGACTTTGTTGTTTTCTTCTATGTGAGAGGGATCTTTTGGCTTACTACGCCTGAGGTTTGGAAGTAGGTGGAGTACGGTCAGGTTGGTTTTTCCTTAAAAACCAACTAGGCCCCTGAGACGAAAAAGCCAATAACTCTCAGACCGGGCGTCCGATTGACGCGCTGCCTGCAACGTTGAGTTCCTATTGACGATACAGAACTTTTGGATACATCAAATCTGGACTATGTGTCAGTTGATGTATAATCCTCTCGGTTTGTGGAGAGGACCCTCCCGAACCAGCTTACTGTGTGCTGGAACCCTAGAGCTGGCTGCGACTGGTACTGTGACGACGATGACTGTACAGAGATCCTCAGTGGATTCGACGGCGATGACTACAACACTCAGCGATCCTTTGTGGGTCAGTGCAACCGATCCTGTGTGGGTCTAATCCTGTGTGGGTCAGTGCTCAGTGGTCATGTGTGGGCCAGCGCCTACAGATCCTGTGTGGGTCCGATCTTGTGTGGGTCTTTGCGGGTGTTAGTTACCTACCGATCCTTTGTGGGTCCAACGACTTATATGGATCAGTGATTATCTCTATCGTCATTCTAAGAGGTATACTAGTGTGAGCTGTATCCTGTTTTTCTTTCCATTGTGGATTGTGTTGTGCTATCCTGTGTGGATTTATGTTTTGCTTTCCTGTGTGGACTGGGTTGTACTTGAGCTCGGATGTTGGAGTCGAGCGAGAATTGATGACTTAGGTATATGTATGGGCATATACCTAAGCAGTGTAAGATGTTACTTTGTGATTGTATATTTCCTTTGTGGATTATCCTTTGTGGATTTTTGGAGACCTTAGGGGGTCTTGAGGACCCTACTGAGTAGCTTATACTGACCCCTACACAGGCTATGCCTGCACTACGTTGTGTTGTTTGCATACGACGAACAGCGCTGATCGTGGTCGAGGTTGGCGGAGCAGGACGTTACCTAGAGGTGGACGACTGGGAGGGGTGAACTCGGAGCAGACGGCTGGACCGAGGAGATGTGGAGGCTATCTGTACCCACCCTTCAGGTAGGACTTCCAGAGGATGGCTCGATGCTGCGGCTTTTTCTTTCAGTTGTTGTTTTCCCCTTTTAGTTGTACATTACAGTTGGGCTTGTATTTCCGGACGCCTTTACTTTTCCGGACTTACTGTTATACTGAACTTTTATATAGTGTTTTCTTCTGTCTGCTTGCTCTGTGGTGTTTTTTGTTTACTTTACAAAGGCAATGCCTTCCATTTTTATGGGATTTACGCCTTGGTGTTAGTCGACAGCCCCTGGCCTATGGAAGGCGGGCTTGGGGTAGTCACGGCACGGGCTCTGAGGTCGGGTCGTGACACAAACCATGGTGTACCATTTAGGAAGTGAATACAAAACTAATAAAGATCCTGTTATGGTTCTACACCGAGGGTCATTATGTCTGGTAGTTTAAGTTTGTGTATATTGGTCCAATTTTGTGTTGCTTAAAGTCATGTGGAGTGGAATAAAAGTTTTTAGTTTTTTAAATTGGGTTATATGGTGTTTACACATGAGGAAATATTTTTGGTTTAGCAGGATAGATAACTAGACTGAATGTTTGTTTATGACTTTTTCCATGTTAGATGATAATTTAGGTTTTATCCTTTACATTGGTAACTAAGCAAGGAAGGATGACTTGAAACATGGGTGATGTGATCTAAAAATTAAAATTGGTGCATAGAAATAACCTAAGTCCTTGGTAATCATTTTTCATAGTGAATGGATGAAAATATATTGACGGGATACATATGTGGTAGGAGGATCATTATGGAGTAGCTGGACGAGTGTCTTCGGATAAGTATGTTTTCAATATTTTTTTAAGGATATAGACTATTGTTGTGATGGGAATAAATTTTTAACTTGTTCTATAAATTCTATCACATTTAAAGGATATATATGAGGTTCAAATTTCTTAGATATTACTTTATTGTAGTTAATATATTAAATTAAATAGTGAGGAGATCATGTGAATTAGGTTCATTCATAGGAGGCTATGAGTGCGTATATTTTTAATGGGTATGACATAAAAAAAGGTATTCTTGCTTAATCATTGGAACTTTTATGGATAAATGATTGAGTTTTTTCAAATTTATAAGTATATTATTAATATGATTTCTAGGAAAACATACTACAAGAATAATTACATATATCAAAGAGGCTATAACAATAATTTTTCAACAGAAAATTTTATAGGATTATTATAACAATAGTCTTAGAAAAACATTTACACACCATTATCTTTTAGAAATTGTGTGTTAAATATTTCGGAAAAATTATTTTTCTCGAATTTTTTTATCAATACTTGGGTGAAAATTTATTATTTTTAATGGGCTGTTAAAATTTTATATACAGTATTCCAGAAAAAACATTTTTAAAAAACATTTTTTTTATAATATGCATGTAAAAACATATAATACCGCTCTATTCCTAGGATCAATTTCTCACTAATATATTGAATTTTTCCCCTTTATATTTGATCCACTAATTTTTTTCTTGTATTTTTATCATCATAAATCACATTTTGGTTAAAATCATTAAAGTATGTTGTTCCCCTAGACATTATCTATTATCTCATTCTCTTTATTTTTAATTTTTAATCCCTACATTTCAATGGTGGGATAATTTTTAATGCGGCCTTAATTTCATTGATTTTTTTTAATTATTCTAATTTCATAATCATCATTAAAGGACTATTATTGAATCTCTTTCTAGAAAAACTCTACAGATCATCATACTTTACATTTATGATTGGTCATTCTTCATACCTATTTTGTATTACATAACTATGACCACATGCATTAGATTGATTAAAAATTTCATGCATATTAAATTGTCTTTAATATTTTTAATGAAATAGTGATATTAATATATTGAAATTTATTGAGTTATAATATGATAAGAAATGTTTTAAAATTATAGAGAACACAATGTGTTTCCTTAAATTTAATTTTCCTATGAAATAATTAATATTGTTGCTAAGAATTATTTATGTGGTTTATTAAAGAATAAATTTTAGGGTTTTGATGGATTATTAAAAATATCATGAATTCTTATAATTAATATCTTTATAGTAGTTTTTTCTTGATATAAATACTTTTTATTTTTATTAATTAATATCAATATATTAGGGAGTTATATATAATTTATTTTAGTATAATATCAATGTAACATGGTGTTGATACAAAATTATATGAAATATATATAGGGTTTTATTAATATTTATTTTTTTGAATAATATGATGATGTGTTTCAATTTATTTCCAAAATTATTTTATAGGGCTTGTATTAATTTTATTTAAATATTGAATTTTTTTATATGTCAAAAATGGGAACTATTTTAATGATGGAAAAAAATGAGCATTTGAGGAATATTCATATATAAGAGAACAAAATTACGCATTAATAAATTATTCCCATGAAAAATCCATAACTAAGATTGGTCTTGTTAATTATTTTTCATAGTTGGTGGTTTCAAACAACTAAATATTATTATAATTACAATGATGACCTATATGGTTCTATTCACTTTAACCCTCACAACCAATATCTATTTTTCAACTCTTACTTTAATTCACCTCTGTAATCCAATTAAAGCCTATATATTAATAATATATTTGGCCTTTTACTTCCACTACATTGGAATTATTTTTGGTTCAAAATTGTATTGAAAAGATTCATTAAAAATATGAATTTTATGATTAAATTATGAAATACTGATTTGAATAATAATTGTTTTGTACTTGAGTAATGTTAAATGTGTAATACATATCATATATATATTGAGTTCAAAATAAGATATATTTTTATAGATTATTCAATTGATAATGAATCAAATGGATGATTTATATACATCATTATTTATAATTATGTTGGATGACCTTGGATAATTTTGGATAATATGAGTGACCATATAAATAGTGTTGCTTAAAAAACTAACTACTATGTTTTTTTTACATAATTTATAATAAAATAAAGCCCAAAATATTTATGATTGATATGAAAGGATTTGAATGAAGAATTTTATATTTGAATAGTTTAAGTTAACTAATTACAATGAGAGAGAAATTATTCCAATATAACAGCGAAATATTATTAATGTAACTAATGTAACTTATGAAAATGATATTTATTAGAAAGTAAAAAAATTTATTGATGTTTCAATGACTCAGGTATGTTGAAAATTGGTAAAAATATAAAGTTAGATCTTTTAGTACAATAATATAATATAAAATCAGTACATAAAATTTAAAAAATTGTAATTCATTATATTATTACATTATCAAATGAAACACTTCACATTGATGTTGATGTTATTAAAAAATTATTTAGTGGAATGTAATGTAATTTGTAAGCATGGTTCTCAATTAATAAAATTATTTTCTTCTTTAATGGTTAAAGTCTTTCAAAAAATAAATAGTAGACCGAATGACTATAATGTATGTTTTAAATCATGATGTAAATAATATGTAGATGGAATACCATCTCATGTTCCATAAAATGTAATATGTATCATTTTGTAGGTTCCTAGGATCCAAAATCTATTATTGTTTGATTAAATGTCAACAGACATGGGATATCATGATGATGAGAGAATTTAGGAAAATGATAAGTTGGGTTATCATGAATTTGGATTGTCATTTAAATCGTTTAATAAAAGATATTTTAATAATTTAGTTATGTATTTTTAATTCTAGGTTTATTCTTTAATATAATGAATTTAATATGTTTGGTTATAATCATACTTCTGACAGCATGTCGATAATTTTTAATCATGCTTATAGCCTACCTCCATGGATGCATATGAAAAATAAATTTAATTTATTGAGTTTAAATTTATTTATACCTTCTTATCCTTGTAAATATATACAAATGAACTTTAAACCTTTATTAAAAAAGATGAATCGTGTTTTAAATTTGAGAGTGTGAATATAGTATGCTTCTTAAAAGACTCAATTTAAATGTGTATTTTTTATCATACCGATGATTTATGACCTTCCTACATATGGAATGATGTATGATTGGTTCATTAAGGGTAACATATCATGTTCTTTATTTACGATGATTAAAAATTTACTGATAATTAATTTTTTTGATAGTTTTCGTCTCGTGGTTCATAAATGATTCTCTCCATTACATACAACATATATTAAAATTCATCTATAATTTTTTTGGAAATTATACTAACAAAGAAATATATTTTTATTTAAAAAAATGTACTCAACATCAAGGGTACAAATTTATCAAGAAAATAATAACTATTGATAGAATATAATAAAGAATAAATAATTTTATAATGATGTAGATGTAATGTGACTCATATTCTCTAATGAACATTAAAAAAATAAAAAATAAAATAAAAAATATACCTAATAAATTCCATAGAAATCAAATATTTAATATAATTAAAATTGAGAAGTATTATTTTGGATTTTGTTTTAATGGATTTAGAGGTATTATATATAAACATTTTATTAATTTTTGGAATTATTACCATTAGGAATAATAACTACTGGGCATAATATATACTGGGAATTATAACCTTTGTTAATATAGAAATTATTAATTAAATTCTAAAATTATTGTATATTATGAGTAATGATGATAGATAATTAATGTTTAATGGAGAATACATGTCCTAAAATTCTAGTAACATACATTATAATGTCCATTTATCTATGTTAAGAAAATATGTAGCATCACTTGGGTTATCCCTTGACCAAGAACAAAAATAATATAAACAATCAAGGTTCAAGTGGAATCATCAATGAATGAATTTTAGGTGAGTTCAAATCAATACTAGATCAAGGTTGTGAAAACCAAAACATGAAAGTACCACTATATGACACCTTACCCTTAGACTAATGAACTTCTGATTAAGGGTTATGTATTTAGGTGTCAGCTAATATTAAATTCTAAATTGTTTTAGAAATTATATATAGTTTTCTCTGATATAAAATTCTATCAAATGGTTCACCCATCAGTAAAATTTAGTAAATTCAAAATTATATGTTTAGTTTAATAAAATGGATTTAATAATTTTAATTAGGTCAAAAAAATTATTTATTGCGTGAAATTATATATTTTCATAAAATTAGTAATTTTTTTTAAAAATATGTTGAAATGTGGTGAAAATTGAAAATTGAAAATTATATATATATATATATATATATATGTCTATCTGCATGTGATGATGAATAAAATCTTGTAAGGTAGTTCTACATACTAAATATTTTCACTAACCATTATATTGGAGAATTATAGGAGTTAATTGGACACAATTTGGGTGGGGGGGGGTAGAAAAGCACTACATATAATGTAAGTAGTATGATAATTGCTATTTTATTTCAGGAAATTCTACTCAGAACACTAGAATATAAGAGAACTATTTTCTAATTTATTCAATAGAAAAATTAATGTTTTCTATTTACAACATATTCAATGATAATTTCTCAAACTCTCATATAAATATTAATGAAATTTTCTAGTTCTTTGGGACACCAATAAGATAAAAATTGAAGAGATTTAAGGGTTCCTATTTCAACCCCTTTATTTCATATATCAATTTTCCAATTATATTATTTATATTCCCACCTAATAAAACTATATTATTAAAAATCCCTATTATTATCTCCAATTTAAACTGTTTTAATGTTAAATAACCCAAATCCCTCTTATATTACCCTTTCATTAAACTATACCATGCTAAATAGTCCATTTCACTCACTTTTGAATTCCTTTTTAAATTTCCATTTTTTGGCCATTTCCATTTAAAATTTGTTATTCTAATATTTTCACGATAACACGCTAAATACAATACATAATGTATTAATTCCATGTGATTAACCATTTCACATACATAAAACTTAATTAATAATTTGTCATTATTCTTAAACATGAAAGTATCCACAAATTCCATTATCAAAATTCCAATACATACCACAGATTTTTATAATCATATTTTTTTATAGTTGATGATACTTATATAAATAATGAATATGATGTTTTATTCGGTGTAATTTTTATGTCTGATGTGTATTAATGTCAAATTTGGATGAATTTCACCATTATCATCAGTCTATAATAATATGGTGGTCTTTGAAAAAAAATTACACCCCGAATACATATCGAATATGTGTGCCTACAAAAAATTATTTTTTATAGATGATATATGAAAAAATTCATTAGTATAATATATTTTTTATTATATTTATTCAACTACTCATACTCATGGATAATCAGAATGTTTATTTGTGCTCAGTAACAACAAATCCATATACTATAAATTATATATCTATTTATTTAAACATTTTATATCCTTAATTATTCCTTATATCGATCAAGGGAATCCACCAAGATGTCACTATTAATTAAATTTGTAGTTAAATATATTCAAATTTTATATAACCCTTCTTTAAATAAAGGAATCTCTTATAAGATTTGTTTCCTTGATAAATAATGCTACGAATTTATATATTTTTCTTAATGAAAATTATGTCATTTATTTCCAATGAATTCTTCATATAAGATCTAATTAATTTTAATTTCTTTTTGAAAAGTGGGTCTAGAATTATATATCCCTTGAGTACACTGGTATGTATCATGTGGAAACTAATAAAGGATAATCAGAGTGCCCCTACCCTTTATGTATGATTCAATGGAAGAAGGCCTAGTAAATATATTCTTCATATAAGACATTAGGTATTCACATATTTTTTCTCAGTATGTGAACATTTAATTTATACAGGTCATTATTTAACTCAATTTTAAGCCATGGGTTATGTAAATATTCAATTATTTTCCATCGTTTTATTCACTATTTTTATTATAGAGCTTATTTAACTATTATGTCTCGTCAGCTTATGTTTCACACTATCCTTTACCGATTGTTTAAGATTACACTTCACTTTTTTCCCTATAATGAAGTGGAATATGATTTATGATTATTTATAGGGTTGTAATTAAGGAATAATGACGTTCACTAAAAATATATAATATTTAATTTGCAAATGTAATTTTTATGTATATAGTGTTGTAAGGATTATTGAATCCTGGTTGTGATAATATAATCTCATTTAATTATATTACCATGTAATAAGTATCCATTACACTATTTGTGATTTTTTAAAGTATCACATCTATATAGGATTAAAAATACCATGGATATAGGTATGAAACCTCCGTATTTTTCTTGAACTAGTGTATGTAAATATAACTCTTTTTCACTCATGAATGGTAAAATGAAAACTATAAAGTCTAATAATGTTTCCACTAAATACATTTATAAATATAGGAAGAATGTATTTTCCTTGATATTTCTTAATTGGATAACTAATTTGTTGCATTATTATTTAGATATAATTAATTTTGAGAAAATAAATATTAAAATTTTCATTCCATCCTAATAAATGTAATGGTGAAAACCAGTGATGATTTATGATCTCAACATGACATTATAAATTAATGTATCAAACCAAAACTTCATGTTTTGTCTATTAGTAAAAATAGATGGAATGTTCTCTATGATTATTTTACTAGAATTTTTTTGTAGAACTGATGTTATAATTACAAGATAGTATGAAATATATTGATGGTTATTAAAGAAACATGTGAATTGGGGCCATTATAATAAGTATAAAACGAAAATCAAGGTAAATTATGGCCTATCACATCTTTATTCATAGATTAATTTGATCATCAGTTCATCATTTATGGTTTAATAATGTAAGGATAAAGATTATTTTAATGTGAAAATTTTATATACATCTTTATTTCTTATGGTTTTCAAGTTCTTCAAAAAAAAATTGGATGCACCACTGTTAAATTTTCTATGTTAGTAAAATTTCTCCCTCTAATTTTTTTTAACTTATATACTACATGTATGTATACATCTTCCAACTAAAATAGTTCAGGGTGGACTATTAATTTTGGATTGATGTATCTAACTGAATGAATTATATAACTGATGATGTATTATTTCAGGAATATAAATCATAATGAATGTTATATTCAAATTTAATTTCATATAAACAATGTATGGATTTTTAATAAATATATTTGGATAATGTGATCACAAGATGTAACAAGAAAATTAATAAATGATGATGGTTATTATGATGAAATAGATCATTATTTTTCATCAATAACCCAAATATGCATATCATTGATTCATTTAAATTGTGATTATAGATCCATGAACAATGGGAGATAGTATTAAACATGATATTATTTAACATTCTTTATTTGAATGACTGTATAATATAAATAAATTAAAAATCAATTATTTAGATCTTCATATATAAATGTACGTATAATTTAAATGATTACTATATTCTTATATAATCATCCAAAATAAATTATACATACCATTAATCATTTGATAACATTGAGGTGGATAGATACATTTCAATTAAAATAATTTCGTTGTTGGTTTTAATCAAAGGTAACAAAATAAATGTTATAAAATAAATAATAAATAATAATTTTTTTAAAATTTCAATACACATATATATGTTAGGTATTGAGTTTACAATTTGACATTTTCACTTAATTAATATGGTAATTGGATTTTGTTCCCATTAACGTTGTTCTTGAATGAAAAACAATGGCATTCAATGTCTATAAGTTCATTATAACTAGCTGAGTATGGAGCATGAGAAACAAGAGATGGTGTTGTGTTAAATGTATGGATAACCTTCTATTATTGTGTATTTGATATTCGATCTCAATATAAAAACATGTATTATAATGGATTTTTTTTGAAAATACTAATATTGTATTTTTAATCCAATGAATGATTTTATATAGTGAAATTGATGTGGTTTCATTCAATGATGTGACTTGGAACAATTATTATTTCAAATATATTTAGAGTTTATGAAAGGAGTCTTTTTCTGATAATAAATGACCTGTATATTCATGGAATCTGTAACAAAACAGTGTTTCATTTTTATGACCCTCTAATGATAGAATTGGGTTTCATTACTAAATTTATCCCAAGTCATATATTTTATAATTGTATAGATGAAACCAAAACCATTCCTACCCTATTAGTGTGGAAAAACATCATTTATATTAACTTATATAAATAAATTGTATGAGTTGACTATAACCTAATATACTGGTGGGTAATTTATTGAAATGATAACGTGTGGTCACAAACCTCAATTTTCCTTTAAAACATTTAATTTAGTAAATTAAAATATGTAATCTCATACACTATATATAGATGCTGATGAATTTATATAACAGTTTTTATGTTTAAAATATAATAAATATAACCAAATCCCTACATATGTAACAAAATATATCAATAAATTCATGAATTTAGCCAAAATGAAAAATTATACTTTTATCCCAATAGTTACAAGGAGTTTGGGTCAATTTTTTGATATATAAAAATTTAAAACACATAACAGTGTAGTATAATGAATATTATATATTTCCATATTATTCAAAAATTCTTATGGATGACTCTTTTTTTCATCTAAAACTATATATATTATTGAAATTCCATTGTAAAACAAATTTGACAAGTATCGATTTGACCAAACACTTGTAGTGACGCTGGGTCAGTTTTTTATTATAGAAATTAATAAATATTTTTTTGGAAGAGAATACCGAATTATATATATTTATATTAATATTTAATATAAACATGTTATGTTTCACATAAATCATATGAATGTTACCACATAAATCAACATAACTAAAATGAACAAATATAAAAAACAATAGCCTTAACCCTTCAATATTTTTAATCTGGGTGAATATTTTTATATATAAATAGATAAAAATGTGTTCTCATAGTATAATTATGTTTATATATATTTTATCATTATTTTGTGATAATAAGAAATAAATTATTTTATCTATAACTACATATATCCCAAAAATCATAAATAAAATAAAATGGAAAGTAGTAGTTTGGACCAATCATTACATTATGTTTCTGTAAATTTTTGGATATGTAAATGGTTAAAAAATCCAATGGTGAAGTTTAATATTTTTTTAAATATTTTAAATATATTTATAGATTATTTATTATTACTCAATTCAGTGTGATTTTATTATAGATTAAAAAGACATGAAGTAAAGCAAAATGGTAAACTATAGTTTTTTCCCAATAGTTACAGTGAGTTTAGAAAATATTTTCATATGTAATGGATAAAAAAAATTATTTTTTGTTGAAAAAATTGAATATATTTTTTCATATATTAAAAATTATAATTATAACTCAATTCATCAATTTATGAGAATATATATCATCATATTATTGAAATAATGAAAATATAAATCAACCATTGGGGAAAAAT
The DNA here is from genome assembly GCA_963277665.1 of Viscum album. Lineage (NCBI taxonomy): Eukaryota > Viridiplantae > Streptophyta > Magnoliopsida > Santalales > Viscaceae > Viscum > Viscum album. The sequence goes on from OY728128.1 coordinate 617,177,050, forward strand.
AGTTGTTGTGTTTTAAGGAATCTTTTTTGAGATGTGAATGCTTAATAAAAGTTTTTTGTGTAGTTATTAATTTTCATATATTTTCTATATATTTATAAATAAATAAGAATATATAAGTATAAGTTGATATAACTATGGATATCATCATATCCCGTGAGTAAAAAAATGAAAATTAGTTTTTCTAACCCTATAATTTCAATGAGTTAAGGTTAATTTTTTATATGTCAATGGTAAAAATTGGATTTAGTGTAGAGTTATTTATATATAAATTTTTATTTGGAAAATTATCATTTCCAACAATTTTTTTCATCTATACCAATTTATATCATCAAAAAAAATTTGTAAACTGAATTATAAAATTACTTATTTGGACCAACAGTTGTTGTGATTTAAAATCAAATTTTTAATGAATAAATGTTTAAAGATGGGTTTGGTGTATTTGAATGCGTTATATATTTATATATGTATATTATTTACAATGTTAAAAGGGAAACATAAATATATTACATTTTTCTAAATTCATCATCATAGAATAGAAGTAATACAAAATTGAAAACCATAGTTTGACTTAATATCCATATCGAGTTCAATTATCATTTTTGAAAAAAAATGGCGAAAACAGGTTTGGCTATAATTTTATAAATTTATACATTTTCAATAAATTTATAAAAATAAATTAATATCTCAATTACACCAGCTATAACCATTGATATAACTAAAAAAATCAGTAAATCAATAGTGGAAAATTACAACATCAACCCAAAAATAGTAGAGAGTTCATGTCAAATTGTTTATATATAAAGGGTTGAAATATGATTATATTAAGTATAGTATATTGATATTTATGTTATGATTACTAGGAGAACATAATAACAGAATATCTTCATATAAGTCTGTAAATATATATAAAAAAAGATAACTGAAATCTAAATTTAATGGAAAAAACTAGAATGATTGAAAATATTTTTGGTATTTCACATTGTATTATAATAAATATCTAAATAATAAAAGTTAACTATATATTGATGTGTCATAATGTTTTCAATTAATTCTATTAATATAATTTAATACTGACTAATGTTATAGAAAAATTAAAATCAACCAAATATTTTCATTATATCAATACTATATATAAATCTTTTGATAAATGCCTTTATAAGAATATAGTATTGAAAATGAACTACAAATTTTTCATATACTAATTATAAAAAAAATTTCTTCATTATTTTATGTTAAATATTATGAAATATTTTCATGTTAATTTTTATTCCTTGATTTCTTATGTGGTACATAATTATTTTTTTCCCTTGCCAATTAGTATTTTTTGTTACGGGTTTTCACCACATTTTCATTGTTTTGTTTGATAATTAGTTTTCATTAATTATTTAGAATGCACACTATTGCATATTAATTATGCCCCTCAGTTGTGAAATTTGAATAAAATACTTCTTTTACTCTGATGAACATCATGATAATTAATGAAAAAATAATTAGGGTGATATTTTCCAATTATGGAAAACAAATAATAGACATGTGGGAGCATCCTCTAGTTCCCATTAAGAGTATAGTAAATCTAATATATACCACATAAAACAAATTTTATTTTACTATTGGTATTAAAATTTATTTAAGAAAAATCATATAATAGATAATTTTTCTCCAATAATAATATTAATAGTGCTGAGTACCATGAATAATATTGTGGGGGATATATTGGAGCTTCTCAAGGCACCCACCATGCATGATTGAACCAATAATCTCTATCATATATCCCATCAACCAAACATTAAGATTCCATTATTCAACTTGAAGAACCATGTATATTACAACCTATAATATTAATGTTAGTTATGATAGAATGTACTTGTTATATTCCTTTTTTATATCTAATGATAGATCATTATATCATTATATATCCAATGATGAATCCAACATTAACACGACTCCCCTAATTTATAATGGATCCCCTATATGATCCATGCTCATGATTTTCATTTAAACTAATAGACACTGGAAAATATTTTTTCTTCTTTAAATGTAATATTAAATATAAATTTTCTATAAATATATAGTGAATAAAAAATATATTTAGAACAATTATAATAACTATATTAACAAATTAAACTAATGTAACAGATTTAGTACCATTGTAGTTTTCCATTTAAATGATACAATTTCCTTTGTAATTTACTCTTTCAATCCCCTATATAGACTACAAATGCACCTCCTTTATAGAGAAATTTACATCGTGAGATATCTATTATGACTAATGTTCTAATATTTTAATATTGTGGATTTAAATGTTCGTTTGGTATTTTAAGTGATCGAGAACAATAACATTACTCAAATATAAAGAGGTTTGTGTTGGAGTGAATTAAGATGATCTCATAAAAAATACTCCTTAGGGTTATGATACAGAATCCATCTCTTTCAAATTACCGTCATTATTATTGTAAAAAACATGGGAAATATTATCACTTTGTGAGGCTGATGATGTTTGTGAGGGATTTGTAACCCATGCTTATTTAATTTTTTCTTATAAATAGAATAATTTTTAACAAAATATATATATCTATACATGTTAATTTTAATTCAGATTGTCCCCCGATGTTTGGTGTAGCATCATTTAATTATATTATATTGACCTTCTCATGCAAATAAAACCCTAACATAGTTCTACCAAACTCAGGAAAAAGTAATTTTACCTATATAATCAATGAAAAAATAATTTTTTTTTATCAAATTACATAATTTTAAAAAATAGTATTTTTTAAATATCCAAAATATTGTAACAAATTAAAATTTCATACCTGTTTCCATTGAAATGGAAAAGAATAATTTGATATATTTATTTACAAGAAACACTATATTTAAAGGAACCATGATAAACTATTAAATTATGATTACTTAAATGTTATCATTATAAAATGGATATTAAATAGAATTTTAGAATATTAATAAACAAATTATAATAATATGTATAAGGTATTTTATAATGAAAATATATTTAATAACGTGTAAAAATGAATTACATAATTTTAAATATAGTGATTTTATGCTTCAATAAAGAAATTTTGTCAAAAACATTGGTTTCATTGAATTTGATGAGGGTTATTAGAAATAATTTATTCTAATTTAGGGAATATTATTTTATAAAAATGATATCATTTTTTTAAATATCATATCACAACTATTTTAATGTTAAATGTATATATTTTTATAAAAAAATTATATTTAGTTTATTGAGAAAAAATAATGATTTTATTGAAAAATTACTTTTCTATTGATAAAACTGCAATTCAAATTTTATGTTAAATTTATATTAAAATTTAATTAGTTAATTTTTTAAATAATCCAATTAAATTCCTTGTAACAGAAATTATAGTAATTCTTTTCAAAAAAAAAATTTATAAATAAAAATAAACTTTTTTGGAAAACCATTTTTCATAACAATTTGCAAGATATTTTGAAAATGAATTTCAATAACATATAGAAATTTACTATTATAAAATGGAATCCACATTTATAATCATAATAATTAATTTCTTTAATAACTTCATCATAACATTTCCTCATGATGAATTGTAAAATAGAAAAAGTCTCTCAATACATAAAAAGTTTAATTCATGTTCACCATTGGTCAAAACTAATTGATAAGGCCCCATGTTTTCATCTTAATTATAATTGGATGACTTTTTTTAAACCATTATAAATTTTGTCACCGAGATTAATTTTATTCAGACACATTTCAATGATCATGACTCAATAATATTTAAATCCTTTAAAATATTGAAGGTAAGTCCCTACCCTCACATATAATTGGAAAACTCTTTATCTCTTTTCATTACACCTTATTAATCCGCCTACCTCTAAAAAACTAGAAATCTTCTCCTATAAAGATACATATATACAAAATAGAATTTATTTTTTTCTTATAATACCATTCCATGGGTCCTTATTAAGTGATCTAAAAGAGTTATATGAATGAATATGTAATCATATTATTCGATGTCATTCAATTTATATCATCTACTACATTCATTGACTAAGTGATATTTATCAGAAAATAATAAACTCAATATAAAAAATACAATGAAATATTATTATGACTATGTAATCATCATTATCCACCCACATTTCTGACAAATTATAAATGAATGTATCGCTCATGGGTATGTGTCAGCCATTTCATCAACGTAGTGATAAAATACCTTCTCAATAAAAATCTGTAACATCCCAAGATTTTAAGATATATATTCCTCCAATTTAATTTAAATTCATTGAGATATAATGTTAAACTCAATTCAAAGTTTATGTTTTATTATACAGGACACCAAATTTATCATGAGTTTCATGTAACATATAGTTTTTTCAATAACTTGTGTTACACACAAGGATGAGTCATACTATTAAAAAATATAATTAATTTTATTTATTTAACATAATAATTATAACCTATCCATTGAAATGGTGGAAATGAAATAATTTAACTATATTATGAACATATGGTCTAAATATTTTTATAGAATGAACCATTCGGTGACCATTTAATAACAAATGAAAATAAAACCCCTTTGAATATTGAGGATGATTTTTTATGAATACTATTTTTTTACCAAAATGTAATTTTATTTTAACAAATTAAAATAATATTAATTATAAATAGATATTAATGAAATTTATATCATATTTTTTAATGAATATTTTTAAAATCATCCAATTATATTAATAGGTTTAGGATAAGAATAATTCGAATTTAAGCATACAAAGTTGTATATTTTTTAAATGTAGTTTTACTACCTTTTAATGGCATAACTATTTGAAATACAATTTTTTATAATTTTATAATTTTTACATAAAAATATGACATTCAATTTTGAAATCTTAGTATAAAAATTTACTTTGGGTTATTTTCTAATAATTTTTGGAGAACATTCAAATATAGATGAATAGTGATTGACTCCAAATTTTATTTGAAAACAGATTTTTTGTGTACATAATTTATATCGAAAAATTATATTTTTTATTATATTTAAATTATAACTATAGATATTTAATATAATTTAAACCAATTTACCTCACTATAATAATATTCCAATTTAATGTATATATATATATATATAACAACTGAACATTTTTACATTAAAACACACTTTGTTGTCCCTTCTTCGGGAATAATTTAAAATTAATTCAACCACTTATGGGATTCGAATTTTGTAATTTTAATTTAATATTAGGAATAAGAATAATTTATACTCTTTAATAAGTTTATATAATTATTTTAAAAAAATTTCTGTGAATTTAATTAATGTTAATTAAAACTATTAATGTTAGAATTAGTTTACATAGTGGTTAAACATTAATCAAAATGGTCCAAATGACCTAGAAACATTACCAAAAAACATTTTATATATTTTAATCAACCACATAACCAATTTTATATAATTTGTTTCATTATTTGGGGAATATGATGTAATTTATACCTCATAACAGTGTTCACCTTTTTGTAATTACAATAATGACAGTCCCTCGCCAATATAAAAAGACACTCACCCAACCCCTCTCTTCACACATCTGAATCCATTTTTGATAATAAAAAAACTATAAATATAATCTAAAAATTTACTACTCTAATAAAAAAATCCTCACTTTGGGAATAATTTAATCTAATGAAGTCCTTTGGTGTAAAGAAAAAGGAGTAACCCGAAAAATTGGTAACATTAATTGACTATCGCTTTGGTTTTCATACTTTCTCTAAAAGATTAAATTATTATTATTCCACGATTATATAGGAACCTAGTTTTCTTAAATATACAATTTTTTATATTATGGTTTCTATATAAAACTTCACATATTTCCTTTAAATGGAATATGAAATCACTGTTTGTGTCTACGGTGGACTACCGCCTCACGAACCAAAGTCATCTGTTCTTCAATAGCCACACCTCATGGTTGGTAACAAAGGACATAATTTTGATATATGAAATGTCAGATATTAAATATGACTAAATAATTTTTTAACTATTATATAATGCATAACATCGTGCTTTCCAGTTTTTTTGAACATAATAACATCATTTGTGGACATTTGGACTATAACCTCTTTAACACTGTGTGATATGTTCACATTTTAAATGGAATGTATTATGGATGAATTTAATGAAAGTATATTCTAAAAATTAAAAATTTATCATATTAAATAAATAATTATCAATATATTAAAATAAAATATCATTTTCGTATTACCTTTTCTCAGAGTGAAAAAGTTAAAACATTGTTCATGGACATGTGGACTACCACATCCTAAAAGCTTTGTGATTCTTCCATTTTCAACAAAAAATCACAATAATGAAATATATATGATTATATAAATAAATAATATTTTATTTATTATAAAATTTTCATTCTGTAAATATAGTCATTACATACCTTATTTTATTAATTATAAATGAAAAATAGGAATGATACTAATGTGTATATACAACCTATCATCTTCAAGATCATAACATTGGTTCATTTTTCATAACCATAGTTCATGTTCTATTTTAAAATTATAATTGATGTAAAAATTAATTTATTAATTATGGGATATAATTCATGATAAGTTTAAATAATAACCTCACTAACCATAGTCGACCCATCAATGTCAATTTTGACACATTAGCTAAATATTTTCAAAACATCCAACTTATGAATTACTGATTATGTAATTGATTATAACTTTTTTGTAAGTGAAATAAAATTAATAATATTATTTTAAAATGTTATTAATAATTTATATACTAAAAATTTGATTAATGTTTCATAAATATATAGAACAGGAATGAAAAATCAAACTAAGGGTGAGGGATTCTTGTTTCATATTTACTTTTGTGAGGAATACACAATATTCATCACTTCGTTATTTTTTGTTGGGTATATAATTACCCTTTTGTATTTTAGATCATAAATACATTTATATTCATGGTATTGAATGTTTTATTTTACGTTATTTCCATTAATGGGATTATGATTCAAAAGCCTCTCAAGTAGAACGGGGTTTGGTCTCAATTTACATTCTATTAAGTATTATTTGCTTTTATGCACATAATTACTTTTTTATGGTGTTTCAACAAAACTATTACTTTTTGTATCTTTATTTTCATTTATTTACTAATATTCAATTTATTTATTTGATTTTATTCTTTCATTTATATGTTGATTCATAATTTACTCATACAACAAGTTATTTCTTAACTCAATTTCTATACATTAGATAAACATATATACAATTGGTTATGTTAATACAATTATATGTTTGAAATGATATATGATCATATTATTCATAATATCATTTATTATTTAGTAGATTTAATTTTTTCACACATAATTTTTTCATTCATTTATTCTCAGTCCAAATATACGATATTTATAGTGATTTTCTCAGATCATATGTTTTTGCAAGATATACACCATATTCACCACCTATTTTGGTTTTGTGGTGTATATACATAACGTGACTATATTTTTATTTATTATTCATCAATATATTGGTTTTAACATATAATTTTTATGATATCTCATTCATAGGGTTTTACAATTTTGATGTTATGATAGTAACAATGGACTTTTGTTATTTTTTGTATGTTTTTTATGTTTTAAACCTAAATTATTTTATGAGGTGTATATAATTATCCTTTTACCAGATATATCATGAATATTTTTTTCTCATGATATTCTAGATTTCATTTTACAATATTCCATTCATTGTGTTAATGATTCAAATGATTCAACGTGGTATGAGAGTCTTTGAAGTGCATAAATTCTATTATCCCCAAGAATGTTTTAAGGTATTTTTTTTCAAAAATGTCAAATCCCTTTTCATTACATATAATCCATTTGTAATATTTTTCATTTATTCCATCCCCTCTCATTTTTTAGATTGATTATGGTTTTCTCAAAGATATTGTTATGGAACCAATTTCTTTCAATAGGTTAATTATTTACTAAAGATACTATTATGGAACATACTTCTTTTCTATGTGTAAATCCTTATTAAAAAAGATTATTTTGTAAAATATTTATTTTTCATGGTTTAATCATGCTTGATTGTTATTATAGTGGATCATGTTTCCTTTTCAGGGGTTCATCATGTTCTGAAAATAATAATAATTTTTTCAAAGTCATTTGGATGAATTATCTACATATTTGGTTCTTGTAGACTATAAAGGATGGGTGCACCCATACATTTCTAACTGAGCCCATTATAACATATACGATAGGTTTTCCCAGATATCACTCTGATGAATTGGGTACTCTTGAGACGGAACAAGATCTTTTTTTACCATTTGTAAAATTTTAATGGTTTTGAAGGGGTTAAATGAGAAGATGTTCCAAGATAAAAATATTTTTCGCATATGTTTTCTATGTCTTACAAATTATTCCAAGGATCATGATTGATATCACATGTCTGGAGATTATTGATTTTAATGAATCTTTCATTTTCCATGTTTTCATGTTTTATAGTCCATGTATTGATTTGTATGAATATTAAAATGTTATACTAATTTATTTTTATTATTTTATCATACCATTATTCTCTTCTTATGTTTTCTGATGATACATATTTGTTAATGCTTAAATTTTCCTCTATGGGTATATTATCTCACACATATTATTGTAGGATCTAAATAATGATGTAGATGCTCAATATATAAGAGGGGGGGGGGGGTGAATTGTATACTTTAAAAATTCCTTTGGAACCTTTTAAAGATAGTTATGAATAACAATGTTTTCCTTAAGCAAAGGAAAGGGTATGTTTAACAAATTTAAACTTAAGAAAATTCACAACACCTCTAACACCAAATGAAAACTTGGAAAGAGATTCCGAAATTAGGTTCCGGAAATATGGTTCTGGAAATTGAAACATAATAAAAGATTACAAAATGATATTCTACCTTAAAGCATATAGAATCTAAATGAAACAGAGTACAAGTAAGGAAGTATAACAAAGTTATACTTTCCTTACAATACAATATGCAGCGGAAAATAAACAAGTAGTAGAACTACAAGGAACAAGATATAAGTCTTTTAACCCAAAGAGAAGGGTATCCAACAACCTTGGATTAAGGTCTCTTGATTTATACTTTCAAGCATGTCTGGGTTACCCACACTAGGGTAAGCCCTCGATACGAAGATCAGAGTCTCTGTCTTGCTATCCCTGCAAGCCCTCAACTTCATGGTAGTTGGAAACCTATGTCTTCCTCAGTAAGGAAGCCCTCGAACTTCAAGGTAGTCGACACCTCTATCTTCCTACCCCCAGAAGTCCTCGAATGTAATCACCAACATTCGGAGTCGCACGATGCTTTGAGAGTTAATAAGATCCTCTCTCTCTAGAAATCACTTAAAACATGTAATCACATGAGTCGAAGATCAGTCAGCATTTCAGCAGCCTTTTTTCAGTATTGAGCTCTTTCAAATGAGCTCCTATTTATAGGTAAGGTCGGCCTCCTTTCCAACGGTCATAGTTTCCTTAAACATATGAGGGACCTGTACACGTGTAACGTAACCAACGGTTAGTTTATAAAAGAATAGACAACATCATTTTATAACAAAACATGTGTAACAGAATGTACGACACCGTTTAAAATCTAACTCAAAAGTTCAGAGTGATGATTCAGAGTGAATGTTCGGAGTGAAAAAATATTAAAGAGTAGTCATATTATAACAACGTAAGAAAGATGAAAGTTCGGAGTCTAACCAAAAATAATTTTCAAAGTCTAGAAAAATTCGGAGTGTATAAAACAATGATGATCATATTCTGTTTAATAGGTGAATTCAGAATGAGAATTCAGAATGATAATTCGTCATCAGAATTCGTAATAAGAATTATTTATCAGAAATCGTAATGAGAATTCGTCATCAGAATTCATAATGAGAATTCTTTATCAGAATTCGTAATGAGAATTCATTGTCTAACTTCATAAGGATTCGTATCCTGAATCTGGAGTAAAACTGTATCCAGAATTCGGAATGAAACATTATCACAGTTCTCATTCTGGATTTCGGAGTGAAACATTATCACACTTCTTATCCAGAATTCGGATCCTAAAACAGAATACTTAATATCAAAGTTTCATGAAATTCCGAGAAAATAAAAATGAATCTGAATCTTATACTTAAGAAAAATATGGATGAAAATATGATAAGGATAATTTTGCTTACAAAAGCGATATTCCTTAAAAAACAAGTTTCACTTATAAAAGCAATTTTCTTAAAGATAAGGTGTTTTTTATTTTCAAAACAAGAAGGAATAGAAAAGTCATAAGGAAAACCTTATTGACTCAAAAATCTTCCCCTTTTTGGAAATCACAAACATCCTTACGAAAAAGAAATTCTAAGAAGAAAGAAAAACATTAAGGCTTATCTCCCTTTGCTTTAAGGATATTGATGAATACGACTAACTCCCCCTTAGGCTGTGAAACTCTAAGGATAGTATTCTAGATGTCCGGAATGACATTTGATTACGAATAAGAGAGTCTTATTTAATGAGAAACTCCCCCTTAGATAAACTCTTATTATAATTCTTTTTCCTTAAGGATGTTTTCCTTCTCCCCTTTAGATAAACTCTTATTAGAGTTCTTTTTCCTTCAGGATCTTTTCCTTCTCCCACATTGTGATTTTCAAAAATAATTCTAGGGAATGGAAAATATAACAAAGTACCTGAAACATTAGTAGAAACAACAAAAGAAACGACAAGCACAAATTTCATTAAGTTTGAAATCTCGGCAACCAAACAATTCAACAAAAGATCAGATCTGTCTATTTGGGATCTATTTCCTTCACCATGAGACCCTTAAGAATAGTCTTTATTTTCTTCAAGTCTTTGTGGTCTTCTTCGGCTTGCATGTCTAAGACAACTATTCTTTCACTTTGAGCTTTAATCTTTTCTTCCTGGGCTTGAAGCTTTTATTCCTGAGCTATAATCTTTTCTTCCTGAGCCTTCAATTTATCTTCAAACTCAATCCGATGGTCCCTTTCAAATTTCCAATTCTAAGAAACAGAATTCAGCTTCCCATTCATATCTCTGACATGATGAATCTGGATGTTCTTTTCATCTGTCAGCTTCTCTTCAAAGGAAGAAGTAAGCTCATTTATCTTTCTCTCTTCTGTCTCAAAGGCATCCATCACATTTTCTTGGAATTCATCAAAGAGCCTCATCTCTTCTATAGTCTTCCTCGACCAGTTTTTCATCCTCTTTCATGATCTTTTATGGGCTTCGTAGCCAACAAAAAAGGTTTTGAACTGAGCCTCTATTTCAACACACTTTTCCATAACCATAGATACAGAGTCTGATTTCTGATTCAAAGCATGTTGGAGCATCTGGTATCTTGAATCAATGCTTTAGAAGGTCGGAATAGAACCTACCAACTTCTTTAAAGATTGAACAACAAAGTCATGCCCCAAAAAAGATGACTCCGAATCTGATACTCTGCTTGCAGAATTTTCTTCTTCAACCTGGTCAAGATTTCTCTTTGAAGAACTACCGACTTCCTTTCTCTTCACCACTACTGAGCTCAGAGTATCAGCAACAATTTGTTTTCCCTTTTCATTTATCGGAATGGAGTCATGATCCGGAGTTCTGTTCTCACTATCAGAAACATGGACAACATTGTCTTCCTCATCAGCAACTTCCTGAGCACCAACCTCTACATTCTCCATTAGAGCAATATCTTGTAGAAGTTTTTCTTCCTCTGCATGGTAAGATAATTATTCTTCTCCTTTATCTTCTTCCATTACTGGAGTAACTAGCTTTGAAGATTCAGCTTTTGAGGTTAGGAGCGATAAGTGTTCCGAAAGTGTCCCCTTATAATCATCTACTTTCTTCAACACATCTCTGGTTTCACCACTTCCTTCAGCAACATCTTCTTCTTCTTCCACTTGCTCAATGTGCTCACCTTGTTCAACAGGCCTGGCTACTACCTCTTCCGGAGAAAGAAAGTCTCTTCCTGGAGTCTCAGGTAGATATTCCCATGAAAAAGATCTCAGAACAGGAATGTTCGCAGAAACCATCTCATTAAACATTAACAAAGCCTAAGCTACCTCAACCTCAGACATCTTCTTCTTGAGCTTCTTTTCTTTCGATTTCTTTTCTATCTCATCCGCGGTTCTTTTCTTCAAGGCCTTAGCCTCCATAAGATCCAAGCCAAACTGAGGCTCCCCATGCACTCTCTTCACATTCATCTCCCTCCATTTAGCAACAACCTCATCTGGGTAAGCTTTCTTCTTCATTGGTTTTGGAGGTTCAGAATGAACTTCCTTAGACTTAGGATTCTCTATTTCTACTTCAACTTATTTCAAATTTCTCTTCCTTACTGGCTTAGAGGATTCCAGATCAGCAACTTTCAGAACTATTTCTCCTTGAGCAGGTAGATCAATAAACTATCCAGACTCCTTGTCAAAGGCTACATCCATCCTTTTGAGTGTAACATCACTCACCAGCATAATTTTGCAAACTCTGGGCTAAGACTTGCACGCATCCTTGAAAGACTCTAGGCACCGAACTATCATCTTGGAGAGGATTGCTAGATAAATTATAATCTGAGCTCTCAGATTCCCTTTCTTAACATTCCCAAGAGTAATGAGAATGTGCTTCATCAGGTTAAACATCCTCAGATTTATCAGAAAATCTAGGATGTAGATCTCACTCTTCTTTATGCTATCTTTTTCACCCTTTCTCGGTACGATAAGGCCTTGTACCCATAACTCAAGAATCCGGAAATTCATAGATAAACTAGCAATCTTCGGAGCCTTGTCGTCTTCCAGTCCGAGAGTTTATAAAGTTTTTTCCTTGTTGAAGCTACCCTCAGAATCCGGCAACACATGAGATATGAATTCAGCTTCACCTTCATTATTCATCCCTACCAAGTTGGCTTCCTTGGCATATGAATGTTTATAGTTCTTACCATAATACATAAAAGACAACTTCTCCCTTCCGTATTCCTTAAGAAAAGAAACTGTTTCATAGAACTCTATAAGAAAATATGAATACACTTCATCTTGATTCCCAGGTTTTGACACCGCGACATCTTCCCAACCATTAAGGTTGATATTCTTGGAAATAAGATAATAGTACATGTTGAAGAAATCCAGATGAACCAACCTCTCTCTATATACTATCCACTTCAAAATAGGCTTAGAGGAAGACATGTCTTGAGAAGCTACTTCCACAGACATTCGGATCTGAAGACCTCTGAGAAGTTCAGAATGGAAAAAACTGAGGTTCGGAACGGTCTTAAAACAGAGAGGCAAAGCTTCGAGATGTGAGAGCTTGAAAACCAATGTGGGATAACTATTTGGGTCCCCTTTATATAGGCAATGAGATGACAGTTCAACTTCCTTGGTTGATCGAACGGTTGTGATAAGCTGAGATCAGATCTGACGGTCGAAAACCAATTCTCAAGAAAACTTGAATCTGATATTTTGAGGTTTTTATTAAAACAATGAATTATGAAAATTACCATCCGAAAACAAAATATAAGAATATTCCAGTAAGTAATGTATGACTACGAAAACGTGAGTAAGGAAATCATACCTTTCGGATTGACTTAGGAGGATTTTTTGTAATGGATAATATAAAAAATGACTATGAAAAATCTTTATTATGAAAAGACATAGTTCACAGAACTCACTACGAAAAACTAACTCAGTACGAAAAACTCAGAACGAAAATTTTATTTACAAAATTCGAAAACGAAAAACTCTTTATGAAAGATTCAGTACGAAAATCCCGTTATGAAAATACTAGTATGAAATATTCCATTCCAGATGTTTTCAATACGAACAGTTCCATTCCAGAATTATTCTATACAAAAATATCCATTTAGGAAAATTTTAGATTCGGAAATTCCATTCAGGAATTGTAGTTCCGAAATGTTTGAAAACAAATTTTGAAAAAAATTTGTTATTCTAACAATCATATGTACTCCCCCTATGAAAAAGAGTTTATTTCTATAAGGAGTCCTTTTCAACAGAAAGTTAATTAAGTAGGATTGCCTTACAGTTATCATTCCTAACTTCTGTTTAATGTATTCAAATCTATCAGATGGCAAAGATTTTGTGAAAATATCAGCATGTTGATCTTGTGTTCTGATAAATTGAAGAATAATATCTCCTTTAAGTGTGTGATCCCTAAGAAAGTGATGCCTAATATCTATGTGTTTTGCATGGGAGTGATGTGCAGGGTTCTTATTGAGGGAAATGGAACATGTGTTATCACACAAAATTTGAGTTTTAGTAAAACTCAAGCTATAGTCTGTGAGTGTGTGTTGCATCCATAACACTTGAGCACAACAACTTCTAGCTACTACATATTCAGCTTCAGCAGTGGAAAGTGCTACAAAATGTTTCTTCTTGTAGGACCAAGAAACTAATGAATCTCCTATGAAATGAAAGGCCCCAGATGTACTCTTTATATACATTCTACATCCACCAAAGTCAGCATTACAAAATCTTTTTAGAACAAAATCATTTCCAGAAGTATAAAATATTCCTAGATCCATGGTTCCCTTAAGGTAGAGAATTTTTTTTTTACTGCCTTTAAGTGAGATTCCTTAGGATTGTATTGATATCTTGAACATAAGCATACTAAGAACATTAAGTCTGGTCGACTAGCTATCAAGTAAAGTAAACTTACTATCATACCTCTAAAGGATGTTTGATCTACTGGTTTCCCAGCTTCATCAAGATCTAAAGAGTTTGAGGTACCAATAGGAGTACTTATACACTTTGTGTTGTAATAACCATACTTTTTGAGAAGATCATTAATATACTTATGTTGAGATATGAAGGTTCCTTCTGGTTTTTTAGAAATTTTAAAACCAAGGGAAAAAGTTAACTCACCCATCATACTCATTTCAAACTCAAATTTCATTAGACTCGCAAAAGAGTCGGTCAGAGATTGCTGAGTTGAACCAAATATGATGTCATCAACATAAATTTGAACAATCAAAACATTTTTCTAATCTTTCTTTATGAAAATGGTTGGATCTTCATTTCCCATAACATAGTTATTTTGAAGAAAAAATCCAGTGAGTCTATCATACCAGGCTCGTGGGGCTTGTTTAAGACCATACAAAGCTTTGGTAAGTCTAAAAACATGATCAGGATGTTTTGTATCTTTAAAGCAAGGAGGTTGTTCAACAAAAACTTCCTCTTGAACATAACCATTACGAAAAGCACATTTTACATCCATTTGAAATAGTTTGAAATTAAAGAATGCTGCGAAGTCAAGTAGAATACGGATAGATTCAAGTCCAGCTACTGGAGCATAGGTTTCTTCATAGTCTATTCCCTCTTGCTAATTATAGCCTTTAGCAACAAGTCTAGATTTATTTCTCAATATGACTCCATTTTCATCACATTTTGTTCTTAAAACCCATTTTACTCCAATAACAGAAGTCTCCTTAGGTCTTTCAACCAAGGTCTAGTCTTTATTCCTTTCGAATTCATTTAGATCATCTTGCATGGCTTTGATCCAATCATCATCACCTAAAGCTTCATCAGTGCTTTTAGGTTCTAATTCGGAAAGAAATGATAGATGTTCTACTTCATTTCTTAAGGAACTTCTAGTCCTTATAGGTTGATTTACATCACCAATGTTACTATCACTTGTATGATTCTTAAGAAACACCTGATTTGGGTTTTGTAAAACTTGTTCATCAACATAGGGTAGAAAGTCTTCTGGGGTAAATGATTCAGAAGTATCTTATTGAAAAATTTACTTATCATAAGGTTCTTCTATCAAAGGCTGATAATCATTTTTTGAAAACACATCCGAGGATGTAGGTTGAGGTGGTTTAAGAGCGAAAGGATCTGACTCATCAAATTTTACATGTACTATTTCTTCAACAGTACAAGTGTTTTTATTAAAAACACTATAAGCCTTAGAAGTTGTGGAATAACCTATGAAAATTCCTTCATCATATTTTGGTGTGAATTTATGTAAGTTATCTTTAGTATTTAGAATAAATACTTTGAAACCAAAAACCTTGAAGTAGGATAGTCTTTGTTTTCTACCATTACATAACTCATAAGGAGTTTTATTAAGAAAAGGTCTAATCAAAACTCGATTTATAGTATAACAAGTAGTACTTACAGCTTCAGCCCAGAAATTTCTAGCAATAGACTATTCACTCTACATGGTTCTAGTTATTTCTTGAAGAATTCTATTTCTTCTTTCAACTACACCATTTTGTTGAGGAGTTCTATGTTCTGAAAAATTGTGAGTAATACCTTTTTTACTACAAAACGTTTCAAAATCAGAATTTTGAAATTCTCCACCATGATCACTATGAATATTTTTCAATGGAATGGTTTTCTCATTTTTAACTTGAGCTCTAAAACTTTTGAAATAGGAAAAAGATTCAGTCTTCTTTGCTAGAAAATAGACCCAAGTAAATCTAGTGTAATCGTCAACTAAAACAAACACATAGTATTTGCCTCCAATACTTCCAGTTTGTGTTGGGCCAAAAAGATCCATGTGCACTAACTGCAATGCATCAGTTGTTGAGACTTCACCGATTGATTTTAAACTAGATTTATGTTGCTTTCCATATTTACAAGGATCACAAACTTTAGAAGAATCAAATCTAAGCGACGGTAGATCCTTAACTAGTTTATTCTTAGAGAGTTTTCATAGGTTCCTAAGATTATAGTGACCTAGTCTTCTATGCCATAACCAGGAATGATCTTCTATTGCACTTAGACAAGGTAAATCATGGCTTGTAAGGTCTTCTAGGTTCAATGTGTAAACATTCTCTTTCCTATTGGCTGAGAGAATAAATTCTTCCTTGGAATTGTGAACTAAGCACTTGTCATTCCTAAAATTCACAGGGTAACCTTCATCACATAACTGACTTATGCTAATGAGGTTGTGCTTAAGACCCTTATCAAAAAGAACATTTGAAATCGAGGTTTTACCAAGAAAAAAAATATTACCGATACCAACAATCTCTCCCTTAGCATTATCTCTGAAAGATACCTTTCCTCATTTCATTTTGATAATCCTTTCAAAATAGCTTTTGTTACCAGTCATGTGCCGGGAACATCCACTATCAATGTACCATGTATTGTTGCTGGTACTCTCTTTATTTTCTTGAAATCATGAAGAGAATTAGACTTTCGTAATCTAAACATTTTTGGATCCAAGATTTCCAGATAATAAAATTTTAGGAACCCACATCTTCTTAGAAAAGTAAGCTTTGTGAAATCCTAAAGATTGGGTTTTGTTTAAGGAACAATTCATTACCCAGTGACCACCTCATTGACACTTGGTACAAAATGGGGCACTCTGAGGAACAAAATAATTGTTACTAAAAAATGATTTTGCATGGGTATAACCAAATCCAGATTTATTTCTTAAAGGTCTTATTTGGGAATACATTTTATCAAAATTTTCTGTTCCATGGTTAAAGTTTGATAAACACTTATTTAAGGAAAAAATTTCAGACTTGAGTTTTATAACCAAGTTTTTATCGTTAAAATCATTAGTTTTAGAACTAGAGCTAGGCTCGAAAACATTTTTCTTAGAAATTACTTTTACTAATTCTTTAGAAAGTTTATTCTTCTCAGAAATTACTTCCTCAAGATTTTTGAAATACTTTCGAAATCATCATTTTTCCTATCAAGATATTTAGAAAGATCTGATATCTCTTTCATAAGAATAGAATTCCTAGAGTTTGCCTTATCACATTTTTTATTGAGTTTGGAATTCTCAATCTCAAGAAGTTCAGAAAACCTAGAGACTTCTTCATAAGTAGGTAAAGTATTTTCGTCATCAGAAGAGGATTCTTCATCAAAAGAGTTATAATACTTTCTATCATTAGAATTTAAAGAAACATTGGTCAATGATTCAACATTTCGTACCATATCCACAAAACAATGATTTTCAAAAGGTAATCTGGCTATAAGACCAAGATTCTTATGTCCTGAAGATTCATAATCAAAAGATTCATCTGAAGAGTCACCACCACTGGCACTCTAGGTGTCATCAGCTTTCAGAACATTCTTATCGTTGGATTTATAATA
This sequence comes from Viscum album, assembly GCA_963277665.1. Lineage (NCBI taxonomy): Eukaryota > Viridiplantae > Streptophyta > Magnoliopsida > Santalales > Viscaceae > Viscum > Viscum album. The sequence goes on from OY728128.1 coordinate 617,195,116, forward strand.
CTTATTTTTGTTCCTGTCTGAATGCCTTTCTTTCCTTTCTTTCTTTTTGAGCAAAGGGTAATCTGGTCTAATATTCCAGCTCTCTTGCATTCATAAGAAGTGACTTCTCCGTCTTTTCTATCTTTCTGTTCCTTTTTCTTATTCTTAGATTGGAAATTTCTCTGTCGAGCTATCTTGTTCATCCTATGAGCAAGATTTTCTAACTCATTTTCAGAGACTTCACTCTTACTAGATTCGGATTGGAAAAATAACTTTCTTAGACTTGGATCTGGTTACTCTCTCAGGAGTATTAGCTTTCATCTGATTTGATGTGGTTGTAAAAGCAATAGTACCATTTCTATTCTTCTTCTTGATGTTGTCAGCATCTCTCTTCATTCTGGTTTCATGTTTTAGAAGAGTTCAAATAACTCATCAAGAGAAATTTGAGTGACCTTCCTGTTCTAATCTATAGCTGTTCTTTTGGATTCCCACTCATTGGGCATAATATCATTTATTTTATCCACAAGAGATTCATAATCTAATCCTTTCTCTCCCATAGATTGTAGGCTCTTGACGATAGTCATAAATCTTTGTTGAACTTTACAGATTGGTTAACCATAAGGAATGTTGAAGCCATGATATTCAACTCTAAGCATAGCTCTCCTAGTCTCAATCACTTTAGAAGTCCCAAAGTGTGTAACCTCTAACATTTTCTAGATAAAATTAGATGCTTCACAAGAAGAAATTTGGCTATATATATTTCTAGTCATTGAACATAGTAAAGTATTGCGTACCTTATAGTTGAGTTGATATTCTTGCTTTTCCTGGTTAGTAAAAGTTCTAACTTCCATGTCAAGAATTTTATAATCACCAGTAAGCATAACAAAGTTGTCCACTCCAGTATTGATAACAAAAGTCTTCATTCGATCTCTCCAGTACTCATAATCATTACCATCAATGATTGGTGGTCTTGTAGGATTTATATTATCAATTGAACCAACATTTACTCCTTCTATACTTAAAATAACTTTTGGCACACAAACTTGTTAGTAGAAAAAAGTTCGTAATAATAAAGTTCGGAATGGGAAAGTTCGGAATGAGAAGATTCAGAAAGGGAATGTTCGGAATGGTTAAATGAGCAAGAAAAACTTATTCATGAGTATAAATATTTCAGAGACCTCCTCTGATACCAATTGTAGGATTGGTATAGAGTATGAGTATTCTAACCTTTGATACCAATTGTAGGATCAAAATAATGATGTAGATGCTCAATATACAAGAGGGGGGTGAATTGTATGCTTTAAAAATTCCTCTGGAACCTTTTAAAGTTAGTTATGAATAACTATGTTTTCCTTAAGAAAAGGAAAGGGCTATGTTTAACAAAGTTAAACTTAAGAAAATTCACAACACCTCTAACACCGAATGCAAACTTGGAAAGAGATTCCGAAATTAGGTTCCAGAAATATGGTTCCGAAATTGAAACTTAACAAAATATTAAAAAATGAGATTCTAACTTAAAGAGTATAGAATCTAAATGAAACAGAGTACAAGTAAGGAAGTATAATAATGTTATACTTTTTTTACAATACAATATGAAACGGAAAATAAACAAGTAGTAGAACTACAAGTAACAAGATACAAGTCTTCTAACCTAAAGAGAAGGGTATCCAACAACCTTGGATAAAGGTCCCTTGATTTATACTTTAAAGAAAGTCTGTCTTACCCACACCAGGGTAAGCCCTCGATACGAAGATCGGAGTCTCTGTCTTGCTATGCCCACAAGCCCTCAACTTCAAGGTAGTTGGAAACCTCTGTCTTCCTCAGCAAGGAAGCCCTCGAACTTCAAGGTAGTCGGCACCACTGTCTTCCTATCCCCGGAAGTCCTCGAATGTAATCACCAACATTCGGAGTCGCACAAATATTTGAGAGTTAATAAGAGCCTCTCTCTCTCTCTAGAAATCACTTCAAGCATGTAATCACATGAGTCGATGATCAGTCAGCATTTCAGCAGCCTTTTTTCAGCATTGAGCTCTTTCAAATGAGCACCTATTTATAGGTAAGGTCGACCTCCTTTATAATAGTCATATTTTCCTTAAAAATCGTAGGGAACTATACACGGGTAACTTAAACAACGGTTAGTTTATAACAGAATAGACGACATCGTTTTATAACAAAATAAGTGTAACAGAATGTACGACACTGTTTAAAATCTTATTCAAAAGTTCGGAGTAATGATTCGGAGTGAATGTTCGGAATGAAAAAATATTGAATAGTAGTCAGATTATAACAACGTAAGCAAGATGAAAGTTTTGAGTCTCACCAAAAATAATTTTTGAAGTCTAAATAAATTCAGAGTGTAGAAAACAAAGACGATCATATTCAATTTAATAGGTGAATTCGGAATGAGAATTCGGAATGAGAATTCGTCATCAAAATTCGTAATGAGAATTCTTTATCAGAAATCTTAATGAGAATTCATCATCAGAATTCATATTGAGAATTCGTCATCAGAATTCTTAATGAGAATTTGTTATCGAGATTCATAAGGATTCATATCCTGAATCTGGAGTAAAACTGTATCCAGAATTTGGAATGAAACATTATCACAGTTCTCATTCTGGATTTCGTAGTGAAACTTTATCACACTTCTTATCCAGAATTCGGATCCAAAAATAGAATACTTCATATCAATGTTTCCAGAAATTCCTAGAAAATAGAAATGAATCTGAATCTTATACTTAAGAAAAATATGGATGAAAATATGATAAGGATAATTGTTCTTACAAAAGTGATTTTCCTTATAAAAGCAATTTTCCTTATAAAAGAAATTTTCATAAAGATAAGGTGTTTGTGATTTTCAAAACAAGAAGGAATGGAAAAGTCATAAGGAAAACCATATTGACTCAACAATTATGTTTTTGGTTGCCTAATTTTTAAATAATGATTTTGAAATATTTATTTCGATAAATCATTTCACAAAGATGATTTTGACGATTTAATGTGAAAGAATAAAACCTAGGTATAATGGGATATGATGTTCAACTTCCTGAACCAATTGTTTATGAGTCCAAGTTGATGTGAATTATATATAGAGGAGTTGTTACTAATCCTATAGAACAATAAAACTAAAGGTCTTCTAAAATGTAATTGCTCTATGTTTTCCTTTTGGATGTTGTGAGGGTTAATGGAAAAAATTGGGTCATAATTATTGCTATTATAGACCAAAATGTAATGTGATGGATTTCAGCACATGATCTTGGAGTGTAGATCCTCAGCTGTAATATTATCATATATTATTGGCTATTATAATGAATTTATAAAATATATATAAAATTAATGACTTAATTTTTTATGGAATGATCACATATTATTTATCTTTTATCAATTTATTTTTCTTAGATGATTAAAATTTCAATTATTTGTATGTATATTCTACATTTTCCTTAAACAGCATAATTCAATTTTTCAATCTCTAAATTATATAAGGGAATATAAATATGAATATTTTTATTATTAATGATATTAATATCATGATTAAAATTGTAGATATTATGCAACTATGATCAATGTATATGGATTAGACCTTCTAAAGTAAAACATTCTTGAAATATAATGCAATTAACACATAAAAACATTGACTATACTAAAAAAATTTAATTAAATGTGTATTAAAATGTTATTGGTAGAATATAAATGATATTATAACCATTTGAATCATTAATTTATAGAAGTATAAATTTTTTAATTTACTAAATATGAAGTTAGTGAACTTATTATGTAATTCTTACTTGAGGTAAGGGTTTCTCATATATCTTTTGTTTTTGTAAGACATATTCCATATTCAATAATAATTTATTTCAAGGGATGCATATACTACATATTTCATATGTTATGTAAAATGTATATTAATTTTCATTTTATTTAACATTTTAATTGAATTTACTTCTTTCACAGGGGTTATGATTTAAAATGTACCATGGTTATAAGGTTTTTACATTACAATTTCATTTTCAGTATGATTGTTTAGGATTAAATTTATAATTAGAAAATTATATGATCTATCCCTCAAAAAAATGCCCAGATTATTATACATTTGTTATTTCTTGAGTGTAAGAACCTAGTTTTTATTTCTTTTATGGATCCATTTTTTTCAGTATAATATTTAATATTAGACCTAACATGAATGCCTATTGCATTATTGAAGGCCATAGGGTTGTTCATGGATTTTTTTGATGTTGGGAATGCATCTTTTTAATGAAACTGGAAAAGTGTAATGGTTGGAATACTGTTGGTTCATGTTTTTCCTAACCTTGCAAAGGATGTTTCTAGAGATAGAGCCGCCTCGTATGGTTGTTCCATGTCCATGCGAACAAACCCAACAAGTTCCCTTTATTCATAGGTAACTGTGCAGGGATTGTGCATGATTTTTTTTCAAACCATGTGGTCAAACCATGGACATGATATTTTTTTGTGTAAAATGTCAAATTTTCCCTTAATGATCTTTTTTGATCACTCCTTCTTACGTAATATGACATGATTCATGATTTACCTCAATGGATCTCAAATTGGGGGTTTTGAAAAAAAAAATATGGGGTTTGAAATAACTCTATCATTTGTGATCTGAAGGAGCTTCCATTCATCACATTGTGTCATGACCCATCCCACGGGGCCCATGTCGTGACTACCCCAAGCCCGCCTTCTATCGGCCAGGGGATGGAGGCTAGCACCGAATAAATATTCCCAAAAACTGGGAAGGCATTACCTATATAACCTGTAATCACACGCAACCAAGCACATATCAAGATACGAACAAAAGAAATCTGAATAGTAAACAGAGTGAGTACATTAAGTAAAAAGGGCCATAATACATGCCTAACTAGATAGTACAAGTACAACTGGAATACAATACATTTGATGAAAGAGAAAGATAGCTGCTAGGTCATCCTCCTAGGTTCCATCCGGAAGGGTAGGTACAGATCACCTCCTCAGTACCCCATGTCCACCCATCTCCACTACATACTGACACTCCATATGGTCCACCTACAAGCATCGTCCAGTCCTTGCACTCTCAGCCTTTATCAGCATTTTTCGTTGTCTTCACCAAACACAACAAGGTGCAGACATAGCCCATGCAAGAGTGAGTATAACGATAGTCAGTAGGGACCCCGAGACCCTCAAAGTCTCAAAAATCCACAAATGATAAATCGCAGGCATGAAATCAACCCTCAACCATACTTAGGTATATGGCCATACATATAACTAATTTATCAAGCAAACCCATCTCAATCATGAGGAAGACAAAGTGTCCACACCAAAATCCCAAAGCACAACTGTTCCACAAATAAAGAAAAATAACAAAGGAAAGTACCTCATAGGTACGCCACAGAGAATAATACCACCATGGTATTACCATGAAGTAAAGTACCACATAGGTATGAACTCATCTCATTATAGGTATAACTTAAGTACGGTAGTGGAGATGATTAGTTATATCTACTAAATAATCTTACTCCATTAAGAGGCTCTACTGCTGACCCACACAGAATCTATAAGATCTGATCCACAAAGGATCTCTAGGAGATGAACCACACATGATCAATAGGAGCTAACCAACACATGATCACTCAGAGCTGACCCACAAATGATCGCTAGGAGCTGACCCACACAAGATCAGTAGGAGCTGACCCACAGAGGATCGCTAGGAGCTAGCCCACACAAGATCGCTAAGAGCTGACACACACATGATCGCTGGGAGATAACCCACACATTATCGCTAGGATCTGACCCGCACCAGATCTCTTGGAGCTGACCCACACATGATTGCTAGGAGCTAACCCACACAGGATCGCTAGGAGCTGATCCACTCAGGATTGCTAGTCTGTCGTCTCATCACAGCTAGCTACTGGGTTCCCACACTATGCTTGCAAGTCTCTGGGAGGATCCTCTCCATAAGTCACTAGTTGATAATCCAAAATCCATGAAGTATAATGGAGATGTATCTCAATATACTGCCACGTCATAGAGGTCTCAACACAAAAGATGGCATGTCAATCGGACACACGGTTTGTGAGATATTTTCCTTTTAGTCCCGGGGGACCGTTTAGATTCGTGATCCATTAAACCCGACCATACCCTATCATAATCCAAATCTCCAGTGGGGTATAATCTAAGGGACTGACTCAATCCAAGGTCACCAGCGCCGCTAACGGTTGGTCAAATGAACATTTGCTGCCAATGTTAGGGCCCAATTAAAGTATAGGGTCGTATCTCGTCCGGTTCCGTTCTGAATCGGTTGGACCGAGCCGAACTGATTAGGCCTGAGTCGACCCAGTTCGGGTCAGCCTGGCCCATGGTTTGGCCTAGCCCGCTGCGCGACATGGCTAGCTGGATGGTTCGGCAGGCCACGAGGGCTTCAAATGTCGCGGGTGCCGCGGGGCGGCGGAGGCCATGGGTCGTCTCGGCCATGGATGGCAGCTTGGCTGCGGGGGTGCCGTGAGGGTGCAGGGAAACTCGGCCTGGCCCATGGCCACTTGGCTGGGAGGGAGGAGGCACCGGGGTGGCCTGACCGGGGGGGGGGGGTGCCTCTAGGGCACGAGGTTTCTTGGCCCGGCCTAGGGCGGCTCGACCAGGAGGGCGGAGGCCATGGGGCGGCTCGGCGAGGCTGCAGGCAGCACGACGGGGTCATGGATAACAGAGCCATGGGGAGGCACAGCAGGGCTGTGGAGGCAGCAACGGTTCAGGTAGCGAGGCCGCGGGCGGCGGCTCGGGGGCTGGGGTCGTGGACGGTAGCTCGGCCGCAGACGGGGAAGGCGGCACAGGGGGTTAGGCCTTGGGCATCAGCTCGGTCGTGGATGGCGGTAGTGGCCGTGTGCCTTCACCGACAGCTGGTTTAGCCAGCCTCTGTCTTCATTCGTTGTCGTGGTGTAATCCATCTTCTTCCATCACGAAGAACACAATAAGGTAGAACGAAAGAGGGGTCGGGCCATGTTTGTTTGGACCACCCCCTCCGTGTTAGAGTGGTAGAAAGTGGTTCACCATTTTTGAAACAAGAATGTGTAAAAGAGAAGAATTTCAAACAACCACCCTACACCGTCCTTCAAATAATCATAAAAAAATAAACCCCTACCTCATTTTATTTCTTTTTAACATCCAATAGAAGGAAATAACAAACATCAGTTGAAGACATCCCACGTTGGAGGATGTCCTGAGGAAGTAGTTGTGTGTCAGTGTTATTCATTGGAGAGCATTCTCCCAAGTCTCCAAGGTTCTCCCCTTTACCACTCCTTTTCCCTCAATACCACCAAAATGAAAGGTATCCCAAAAATATTAGATTATGTTATCTATTATTTAGTTTTTAGGAACAAAATTCAAATTCGCTATATTAAATAACTAGGTTGGCATAATAAATTTATAGGGGTGGGACCATTTAAATGTGGAAGTTTAAGAGGATCCACCACACATATGACAGAGTTCAAGGGGTTTTAAAACTTAGGTGGTCCCCACCAACCAAACCTCTCATAGGAGGTTAGGCTTGGTGGTCCACACATCTATAACCTCTCATAGGAGGTTTTAGTTCATGTGGTCCCCATCAGTGAAATATCCAAATGGGTGGTTTCAAAATGAAATAAAAATAAAATGTTACTCCATTTTATTTTATTTTATTCCTTCATGAAAAATCCAAAATCTATCCTTCCGTCTCGACCCACTATGGTTGAGGTGATGGCCTATGTATGTGAAAACCGGCACTGTGTGTTCAACGATGTCCTTAGATTTCAATTCCGAGCACTGGTTTAAAATTTATAGAAACCAACTTGTACGTTTACTAAATGTACTTGAAAAAAAGTTCAGAAGTACATTCCGGGCACTCCAGGCCTCAGAATCACGCACCATCAATTTTCACAGACTTGTAAAATTCCCATATATTTAATGAAAATTATATGGAAATTCTAGATCTTTAAATTATCCCAACCTCAAGGCTCTACATCCCCGTAAGCCACATCTCAATCTATGTTAGGAAGTGAAGGTACTGAGCACGCATCTGAGCCTCATACTCCCATGTGCTCTCTTAGAGGTTCTCGTGCTGCCAGCGAACATGCACCAGAGGTATCGACGGTCTATGAATGAACTTCTCCTAGAGATCCACAATCTCTTCTGGAACCTTCATAAAAGTCATCCCATCACTGATGTTTAGATCGCCATGGTCGATGATGTGAGAAGTGTCATGCACATATCTCCTCACATGGGATACAAGGAAGATGTCGTGCACCCGCTGTAACTGAGGTGGAAGAGCTAAGTGCTATGCCACCTATCCAACTCTATTGAGGACCTGAAAATGATTAATAAACCTCAGATATAACCTTCCACCTCGGCCAAATCCTTGTAAACCTCATCGGGGTGAGACTCGTAGAAAGATGTGGTCTCCATACTCAACCTCCAGAGGTCTCCATCTCTTGTCAACATATGACTTATTCCTGCTATGTGTGGTCTTCAACCACTCCTAGATGATATGATCCTTCCCTGCGGTAGTCTGAACCATCTCTGGTCTCACTAGTGCTGACTACCCCAGGTCAGTCCAGCACAAAGGTGATCTGCAAGGCCACCCATACAACGTCTCAAAAGGTGCCATCCCAATGAGGTAGTGATAGTTGTTGTTGTATGAAACTCCACCAAAGGAAAGTGACCCTCTCAGCTATGACCGGAGTCAAGGACACAAGCATGCAGCATGTCCTTGAGGTTTTGAATGGTCTGTTCAGTCTGGCCATCCGTATGAGGATGGAAGGCGGTGCTCAAATGAAGCAACTTCTCGAAAGCCACCTACAACCCCTTCCATAGCTGGGTAGTAAAACACACATCATGATCAGAGACAATCATCGAGGGTACTCCATGTAGCCTCATAATATCCTACACATAGAGGCGTCCCATTCTCTCTATTGAACCCTGCTCTCTGATTTTTTGTAAGTGGACAGACTTGGTGAGTCGGTCGATGATCACCCAAATCGAGTCATGACACCTGGATGTATGTGGAAGTTGTAACACCCCGATATTTTAAGAGAAGTATTATTTTTAATTTATTGGATGTCTTGTGTTGTATTCTCACCATGATTAGCTTTAACTATATGCAACACCGTATTAGCCTGTAGTAAACGCAACACTATTATTGGCTTGTGTTACACACAATTTCAAGTTTGTTTTATAGAAATTATTCTACACAACATTGAGTATAGATTTTGTGCAATGTATAAATGAACTGTGTTCTGATTATGTTATACGCAACACCAAAGGAAGCTTGCAGTACCAGCAACCCTAAAATGGCTTGCATTACACGCAATCATGAACTTCTTCGATTGCGTGTGTAGTACGTAATACCAGGTTTCACTAAACAACGATATATTGTTATAATATTATTATGAACTAGAAGTTGTGAATTGTATTAACTAAATTTTTAATTTTATAACAACATTATTCATTTTACACATTTTCTAGAACATGGTATGAGAATAAAATAAATTTTTTTGGGTAAAATATGAATTTTTAATAAAATGCAGTTTTGCCACCTTTTGATGGAACAACCACTTTAAATCTAGTTTTTGATATGTTTAAAAGTTAAATTTGATAAAATAAAATTCTTTTTTTGAATTAGGATATAAAAATTTACTTTGGATAAAATTTTGATATTATTTTGATAACTTTTATATTTTAATGAATATTAAAAACACGCTATATTTTAATTAAAAACAACTTTTTTCATTGTAATAATTTATATCGTTAAATTATAATATTGAGTGTTTTTAAATAATAAATAGAATATATTTTTACTATTTAATATATTTTATGTCATTAGAAGTTATTTTACATTGAATTCATAGGTAAAATCATTTCAATCTTTTGCAATGTTTTAGCTTTTAAAACTCATTTTCTTAACAACAGGATTAATTTTAAATTATTTTCTGCAACTTCTGTGATTTGAATTTGGAAAAATGGATTCCATATTTGTAATCAGTATGTCCAAATTATGTGAATAGGCTAATTTTTTTGGGCACTATGAATAGTAACTACGGTAAATTTTATTTACCATAGTTAAAGGTAAATCAGGTAATTAAGGGTAAATATAATATTATAAAATTACCCTAAAACTTGTCTTAATATAATTGTACGATTATATTTCGTCCTATGGCATATTTGGGTCTAAATGGATTCCATTGGAACCCACTTGGATGTGATTAAGACCTTTAGTTTATTTTATTTAAAGGAAAGTGATATATGTAACACTCAAACATTAATAATTAATGTATTTTTAATATAAGGTTATACAGAATATAAATTCATTTATAAATACTCATTTGAAAGATAAAATGTTTTTATTTATCATGGTAATTTATTTGAAATTTTTAAGTAATATATAATTACCTTAATATTTTATACATTAATGATACAAAAATTATTTATTTAGTGAAAAAACGATAATACAGTTTTTATTAGTATAATAATACATATACAAAGGACTATAAACTTTACCAAAAATTATTGGTCGAGTATATCTACACCATAATCATCCATGTGTATACTTTTCAACCATTTGGATCCTTATAAAACAAATTATGACATTAATATTATTTTATTTTAAATGATTTCAAAGTTGTCACCTTCATAATTTTATAAATATAACAATTTAACTGTTTTGATTATAAGATAATTATTTCGATTAAAAGTTTTATTATGAGATTTATTAGATTTATATTCATTATAGGATTTTATTTTTAAATTTTTTTTGCGACAAATAAGTACATTATATAATTATACTAAAATGTTGTGGTAATTATTTTATTGATTGAAATATCAAAAGAATGGTATTAACAATATTAAAATAAATATTATATGAATTAATTAATGTTCTCCACAAATTTTCTAGAAAAATATGATATGTTAGGAACCTATTAAATAAATTTTTTCAAATATATTTTCTTTTTGTATTTTATTTAAATACAAATAAAATAATACTATCAAAATTGACACTATTGTTATTATATAAAAATAACATATTATAAAGTTGTTTAAAAATCACAAAAATATTTAAAAATTATGAATTAAAATTTATATTTTCTAAAATGTCATAAAGTATTCAATTAAAGGTAATTAAAAACAAATAAGTAATTATTTATAACAATTTAAAATTTAGAATATTATTACCACATATAAAATTAAATAGATTCAATAAAGATAAATAAAGTTGATAAGGTGTGAAATAAATTTACTACATGTCTACATTTTATTGAATGATGAGATTAAAAACCTATCTCATCTAATATTCGAATATGAGTCAATTTTTGGAGGTTTTTAAGTGGGGTTTTATTTATTATAAATTAATATTTTTGTGGTTTGCAAAGATGCCCCTCTCCTCCCTTATAAAAGGGAACCTCCTCCCTCTTGTCTTCACACCCATTTGAGCCTTCAATCTCATCCAAACCCTGACAATTCATCTTTGAAACCTCTATAGTTATATCATGGAGGTTCTGGTCTTCTCAAAATCCCAACTCTAGTGACCTAAGAAGACGTTTAAAAGAGGCACGTCGAGGAAGAGGTAATCTCTTCTACCGATTATTTCAAGTTTCCTTCTTCTTATACTTCCTCTTATTTAGTTGTTTCATTATAATGTAATAACATAAGTATTACCAATATACTTATATATTATTATAAATATGAGGTAAACCTATTTCGCCTCCTATCCATCCTATGGAAAATGAAATCACCACGCGTGCGTACATACAGAATATCGTCTCCACGCCGTGGTTTAATATGTTTTTCCACCACCACCTTACATGGATGGGTATAAGGGTGTAAAGGATAAATATATATGATTATTATAACATGATACTAATTCTGATATATTCTATCATCCACTCCAATTCCATTCAATAATTATGGGAACAATATCATCGCTCGTGCGTACGTACAGATTACCTTCTCCACGATGCGATAACATTCATTCTCGCTGTTAACCATTAAAGAATGATTATAAAGTATATATAATGTATAATAATGTGATATATGACATAATAATGATAATTAATTTATTTATATATTATTTACGGACATCCATTCCATTTAATAAGTAATGGAAAATAGCGTTCATGCATACGTACGGTCTACCGTCTCCATGAACGGTGTATTTCTTTCCATTTATCGATCTATTAAATATATTTATATTCTGAATATATATTATATATAAGTCAGGTTATACATTCTAGAAGTAATTAATCAAGATATATGTAACCATTTGAATAATTATAATTCAAAACAAGCATGACAAATGAAATGATTTTACCCAAAACGATGCATTAACATGGAATTAACAAATGAACGGGTAATATAAAGTCGTAATTGAATCATATATGATATCATAAATATTATTATGGTTATGTTACAAGTTAATAATATGTTTAAAACCAATCTACAGGTGTGTCGGACAGATATGGAAAAAATTTGACATAAGATAAGGGATAATTATTCTAATCTTGTTCTTATCTGGGATTTTTTATTTGTAAGTATTTACTGAGATTATTCTTATCAACCATGTCCTTGTTTTCTAAAAATGTTTTCATTTATGTTTAGAGTCCTTTTTTACCATATTTGACTTTTACTACATGGTATGTAAGTAATCTTTCTTTTTTTACCATATGAGGTACTTTTTGACTTTTCTGACAAAGTACGAGGATAATGTTTTTTTACTTATACGACATGAACAGATTTTTATGGTATCATAACACCTTATTTTCATGAAGCTTCCTCTACAATATTTCATTAATATTTTTAATAAAATCCATTTCTTTTAAAATTTCATGGAATTTTGTGAAAAGAAAAGGATTTTGAATTAGAAAGGATATTATCCTCAAGAATTCATTTCAAGTGTTTTATCAAAACAATTTTCCATCTAAGATGAAATTATTCAGTATGTTTATGTTTCAAGTATAATGCCTCTATTATTTAAACGGTTTTATTTTTCGTATGATGAAATGATATCCATTTGTTTTATATGGATTATGTTATGATGGAAGGATGTTTATGAAACCCATTTTATACTTTGGGTTATGATGAATGATTTGGGATTTTTTTTGTGGCACACATAAGAATGAATTCAATATGAGATGGGTGGGACCTATATCTCCCTCCAATGTTATGTGTAAGATTTATATCTCATGAGATAGACATAGCTAGAATGAAAAGTAAATCTGGTTCAGTAATACAGGGTTGCAATGACAAGTAAACCCAGTTCAGTAATGGACTTTGTCCACTATGATGGTCTTGGAAACAATGACTTGGAAACTATAGAAATAATACCACGTTATTAATGGTATTCCACGATTCCATTTTTTATTCCAATTCCATTTTATCATGATTAATGTTCATTTATGATTTTCGCCTTACGTATATCCATGATTTATTTCATGACTCAAGATTTTGAGGTTTTATGTTCATGTTTTTTCATTAAAATGTTTATGGATTGTTTTATGTTCTCCATGATTACCCTTACTGGGAATTTGAGATCACCCTTTTTATGTTTTCTTTTCCCTGGGATATAAGGAAATTTTTTAGTTAAGAAAACAAAAGGGGAAGATATTTATGAGAGATGTTGAAGATCTTTCACCATGATTAGAAGATTATGTTCCACATTTCCAAAGACACTAAACTAATACGGCCATTGGGTATCTGTTTGTGTCATGGATTATGTTTTCCACAAAAGTAATGTAAATTCCATGTACGTCAAGCTTTGGGTCGTTATAGTTGTTATCAGAGTGAAGGTTTAGTGAAACATTGGAAACTAGGATGCGAAAACTTTAGTGAGATCCATATAGATATTTCTAAGGGATGTCTAGGGATGTCCCTAAGGTTAAGTATATGTATAGGTTATAGTCCTAGGATTACAGTAACAATCATATAATTAAACCTAAGATGTTATATATTTAAATCAATCCCCTTGATTATGCTGTTTTCCTAGTACAATTTTTTCCTATCATACTATTCTTTTTGGGTTTTAAGAAATGGAAAGAAACATGAGGATTCATGTTAATGGATAATATGATGGACAATGTAATGATATTCATCATAAGGAACCAAATGAAATGGGATTTGTAATTCCAAACATCAATTTTATGCCTAATCCGCAATCTCATAATATGATCAATAATCATACCATTGGTAAGTTTCATGACATAGATAATAAGAGAAAGATGGATTTTCCAGATGATCATAGAGGAAAGAAAGTTTAATTTCCCTCATGTAAATCATGTTGGAAGGGGAATCAAGGGGAAAGTTTCAAAGGAACTGGAAGATGATTTGGGTGTGGAAGAGAAGGACACAAATCCATTAATTGAAAAGAAAAGGGATTAGTTAACGCAATGGAAAAGGATAAGGGTATTTCTATAACATAAAGAATGGTTAAATGTTTTAAATGTGGATTGTACGGGCATAATTCAAATATATTCCCTAAAGGAAAATCTCATGAAGAGATTTAGCATAGTTATATGGGTACTATTTATGTTGATGACGATGAGGAGACTACAAATGATATATGAGATAAAAGAAGTGTTGAGGAATAAAATGACGAAGCTCAGTCAATGGTTTATGAAGGTAGTGTAATGATTGCATGTTTATCAAGAATAATGTATGGTATTATGGAATAAATAAACATCTTTGGATTGTTACACTATATTTTTAACTAAAGTATTTGAAAGTATATGTTGAATGATACTGGTAACCATGAAAAGTTATTAAAATATTTTTGGAAAGTAATGAAATGTGAATAATGAAGGGATAAGGAGAAAATAATATGTATGATAGTATTAATGATATCATTACTAATATAAGGAAAAAGTGCTATCATGGTTTGACTATATCAAAATTTTGGTATTTTGGTATGTAGAAAGAGTTAACTTTTGACAGCATTCATGTTTTCACTAAGGTTATATGATAATTCATGTTTCAATAGAATACATGATTAAGGTATTCACATGTTTGTAATGTGTCCAACAAGATATATCTTATGATATATGGGGATAAAAGATGGTATTCACGTACATATTACATGACCATTCTAGTAATAGTTCTCTTTATACTATGAGTTTGAAAAGAACTATTTTGTATATGTATTAAGGTTAGAATAGATTATGTTGGACATCAAATAGCATTGCTGAAGGCTAGAACGTTTTTTGATATTATTTCTGTAATGTAATAATAGTGTAGTTTTAGAAAAAGGATTTCCCGTAAGACGGGCGACAACCCGTCGCGTCGGACAAGGATGTGCGAATCTAACCCACAACTGAACTGTGACAGGCCTTTATCGCTTACCACTAGCCTACATGAAGTCCCTGGTTAGTAGAAATTAGTTTTATTTTATTAAGCAGTATGATAGATGAAGTATAAGTCCATATTTGGAACCATATATGATTAATCTCACCATAGATGGAATTATGTATTTAACATTTTCTAACCTTATGTTTGAGAAAAATAGAATGACCTATCATTCTATCGCATGATTTGCTAACACTTCACAAATGAAAAATTCAACTTCATTTCTTTAAGAGATGAAGTGGAAATTGGTCAAGGCATGAGAAACGGTTAGATTGTACCAATATCATGTAATTATTTCTTTTAATTAAAAAATTCTTGAACATTAGGGAAATGATCTTGAAAACCAAAAATTTTGTCCAAGTTCCCTCATATCTAATGAATTAGATGGTACCTTAGATCATCACAAATTAATGGCTTGGTGATTGTTGGCTTTTTCATAGCCATGTCCTCTACCACTCTTCATCATAAATTGATGGTTATATTTTTCTTCCATATCTATATTTTCACCTATGTTTCATATGTGGAAACCTAGTGATGAGTTAATTTGAGTAACCATTATGTTTTATACATCACTTTTTAAAATTATGTTTTATTATTCCTTTTTACGATGTGGGTTTCTATGAAAGAAAATTTCAAGTAGTAACTATTTATAACCCCAACAAATTTTGAGGGAGAAATTCATTTTAAGAGGGGTAGAATATAACACCCCGATATTTTATGAGAAGTATTATTTTTAATTTATTTGATGTCTTGTGTTGTATGCTACAACAAGATTATCTTGTACTATACGCAACACCGTATTATCTTGACATATACGCAACACTATTCTAGGCTCGTGTTACACACAATTTCATGTTCATTTTGTAGAAATTATTCTACACAACATTGAGTATAGATTTTGTTCAATGTAAAAATGAACTTTGTTTTGATTATGTCATACACAACTCCAAAGGAAGATTTCACTACACGCAACCCTAACGTGGCTTGCATTACACTCAATCACAACCTTCCTCGATAGCGTGTCTAGTACGTAATACCGGGTTTCATGAAACAATGATAAATTGTTATAATATTATTATGAACTAGACGTTATGAATAGTATTAACTACATTTTAAATTTTACAGCATTATTATTCATCTTACACATTTTCTAGAACATGGTATGAGAACAAAATAAATTTTTTCAGGTTAAATAAGTATTTTTTTAAAAATGCAGTTTTTACACCTTTTGATGTACCACCCACCTTAAATCTAGTTTTTGATATCTTTATATGTTCAATTTGATAAAAAAAATTCTTATATTGAATAAGGATATATTAATTTACTTTGGGAAAATTTTTCATATTATTCTGATAACTTTCATATTTTAATGAATAGTAAAAACACGCTATATTTTAATTAAAAATCACTTTTTTCATCATAATAATTTATATTGTTAAATTATAATATTTAATGGTTTAAAAGTATAAATATAATATATTTTTACCATTTAATATAATTTATGTCATTATCCTTGATTTCACATTGAATTCATAGGTAAAATCATTTCAATCCTTTGCAATGTTTTAACTTTTAAAACTCAATTTCTTAACAATGAGATTAATTTTAAATTATTTTCTACAACTTATGTGTTTTGAATTTGGAAAAATTGATTTCCTATTTGTAATCAGTAGGTTCAAATTATGTTAATAGGCTTATTTTTATTTTTGGGCACAATGAATTGTAACTACAGTAAATTTTATTTACTATAGTTAAAGGTAAATAGGGTATTTAAGGGTAAATATAATATTATAAAATTACACTAAAACTTTTATTAATATATTTGAATGATTATATTTCTTCCTATGACATATTTTGGTCGAAATGGAATCCATTGAAACCCACTTGGATGTGATTAGGACCATTAGTTTATTTTATTTAAAAAAAAGTGAAATATGTCTCACTCAATCTTCAATAATTAAAGTTTTTTTAATATAAGGTTATTTAAAATATAAATTCGGTTATAAATGCTCATTTTAAATATAAAATGTTTTTCTTTATCATGTATATTTATTTTAAATTTTTAAAAAATATATATTTACCTTAATAGCATATACATTAATAATGCAGAAATTATTTATTTAGTGAAAAATCAATAATGTTGTTTTTATTAATATAATAATACCTAACCAAAGGACCATAAACATGAAAAAAACTTATTGGTAGAGTATATATAGATCATAATAATCGAAGTGTAGAATTGTGGCCTATTTGGAGTCTTATAAAATATATTATGACATTAATATTATTTTATTTTAAATGATGTCAAAGTTGTCACCTTCATAATTTTATAAATATAACAATTTAAATGTTGTGGTTTTCAGATGACAAATTCGATTAAAATTATTATTATGAAATATAATAGATATATATTTATCATATAATTTTATCTTCAATTTTTATGCATCAAATAAATATATTGAATAATTATACGAAAATGTTGTAGTAATTATTTTATTGCTTGAAAGATCAAAAGAATGGTATCAAAAATATTAGAATAAATATTAAATGAACTAATTAATCTTCTAAAAATATTTTATAAATAAATATGACATGTTATGAATATATTAAATATTCTTTTTTTAATATATTCTCTTTTTGGATTTTATTTAAATACAAATAAATTAATACTGCCAAAATTGACACTATTGTTATTTAATAAAAATAAAATATTATAAAATGGTTTAAAAATTGCAAAAATGTTTTAAAATTATAAATTGAAATTTATATGGTCTAAAATTTCATAAATTATCCAATTAGGGATATTTCAAAACAATTAGTAATTATTTATAACAATTTAAAATTTACCATATTATTACCACAAATAAAATTAAATAGATTCAAAAAGGATAAATCAAGTTGATAAGGTTCAAAATAAATTTACAACATGTCTAAATTTTAATGGATGTGGAGATTAAAACCCTATATCATATAAATTTATAATATGAGTCATTTTTGGAGGTTTTTAAGTGGGGTTTAATTTATTATAAATTAATATTTTTGAGGTTTCTAAAGGTGCCCCTCTCCACCCTTATAAAAGGGAACGTCCTCCCTCTTCTCTTCACAGCTTTTTGAGCCTTAAATCTCGGCCAACCCCTGAAAATTACCCTTCTCAACCTCTCTAGTTATATCATAGAGGATATTGTCTTCTAAAAAGCCCAACTCTAGTGCCCTAGGAGGAAGTTTAAAAGATGCACGTCGAGGAAGAGATAATCTCTTCTACCGATTCATTCAAGTTTCTTTTTTCTTCTACATCCTCTTATTTAATTGTTTCATTATAAAGTAATAACATAAGTATTACATATATACTGATATGTTATTATAAATATTAAACAATCCTTTTTAACCTCCTATCCGTCCTACGGAAAATGAAATCACCGCGTGTGCATACATACAAAATACCATCTCCACCCCGTGGTGTAATCTGTTTTTCCACCACCACCATACTTGGATGGGTATAAGGGTGTAAAGGATAACCATATATGATTATTATAACATGATAATAATTATGATATATTCTATCATCCACTCCAATTCCATTCAATAATTATGGAAATAATGTCATCACTCGTGCGTACGTATGGATTATCGTCTTCACGATGCGGTGACATTCATTCTCCATTTTAACCATTAAAGAATGATTATAAAGTATATATAATGAATAATAATGAGATATATGACATAATAATGATAATGTATTTATGTATATGTTATTTACTAACATCCATCCAATTTAATAAGTAAATTAAATCAGCGTTCATGCGTACGTATGGTATACCGTCTCCATGAATGGTGTATTTCGTTCCATTTATCGATCTATTATATATATTTTTATTCTGAATATATATAATATATAAATCATGTTTTACATTCTGGAAGTAATTAATCATGATCTATGTAATCATATGAATAATTATAAGTCAAAACACGTATGAAAAATGAAATGATTTTACCCAAAACGATGCATTAACATGGAATTGACCAATGAACGGGTAATATAAAGTCGTAAGTGAATCATATATGATATAATAAATATTATTATGGTTCTATTACAAGTTAATAATATTTTTAAACCCACTATACAGGATTCTCAGAAACATATGGAAGAAATTGGACATAAGGTAAGGGATAATTATTCCAATCTCGTTCTTATCCGAGATTGTTTATTCGTCTGTATTTTCTTGGGCTATTGTTATCATCCATGTCCATGTTTTATTAAATTTGTTTCACATATGTTTAAATTCCCTTTCAACCATATTTGACATTGACTACATGGTATGTATGTAATCTTTATTTTTTACCATACGAGGATCTTTTTGACTTTTCCGACAAAGTACGAGGAGAATTTTTTTTAACTTATACGACATGAACATATTTTTATGGTTTCATGAAGCCTGATTTTCATGTATCTTCCTCTACATGTTTTCATTATTATTTTCAATAAAATCCTTTTCTTTTAAAATTTCAGGTAATTTTGTGAAAAGAAAATGATGTTGAAGAAGAAAGGATATTTTCCTCAAAAATTCATTTCAAGTGTTTTATCAAAACTATTTTCTATCTGAGATGAAATTATTCTGTATGTTTATGATTCAAGTATAATGTCTGTAATATTTACATGGTTTGATTTTTCTCATGATGAAATGTTATCCATTTGTTTTATAAGGATTATGTTATGATGGAATGACGTTTATGAAACCCATTTTATTCTTTCGGTTATGATGAATGATTTATGATTTTTTATGGAACACGTATGAATGATTGAAATATGTGATGGGTGGGACCTATATCTCCCTCCAATGAATTTGATAAAGATTTATATCTCATGAGATAGACATGGCTGGAATGGCAAGTAAATCTAATTTTGTAGTATTGGGCTGGAATGACAAGTAAACCCAGTTCAGTAATGGACATTGTCCACTATGATGGTCTTGGAAGAAATTCCTTGGATACTATGGAAATAATATCATGTGATTAATGGTTTTCCACAATTCCATGTTTTATTCCCATGCCATTTTATCATTATTAATGTTCTTTTATGATCTATTCCTTACAAAATGCAATGATTTATTTCACAACTCAAGATTTTGATGTTTTATGTTCATGTTTTTACGTTCAAATGTTTATGGATTGTTTTGTGTTCTCCATGATTACCCTTATAGAGCATTTGAGCTCACCCTTTTTATATATTCTTTTCCCCAGGATATAAATAATTTTTTTAGATAAGAATACAAAAGGGGAAGATCTTTATGGGGGATGTTTAAGATCATTCACCATGATTAGAAGATTATGTTCCGAGTTTCCAAAGACACTAAACTAATACATTCATTAGGCGTATGCTTGTGTCATGTATTAAGTTTTCCGCACAAGTAATGTAAAGTCCATGTATATCAAGCTTTGGGCCGTTATAGAAGTCATGTAATGATGTCCATGGATATCCTATCCCACTTCCACTATGGGGCCTCTAAAGGGTGAACCAAGCCTGATGGTGCGTGATGCATCGCATTCACTTACTGACAAGTGAGGCATCGAGAGACAAACTCTACTATTTAATTCTTCATTCCCGACCACTAGTGCTGTCGTTGGAGATTCTGGTACATCTTCGCCACTACTGGATGTTCTGTTAGAGGGGATGTGTGGAACTCCCTCAACACTTCATCCCGAAGAGACACTAGTACCATGGTACTTCCTCTGAAGACGATGACGTGCTCCTGACCATCAAAAAATTCATCAGAAGACTACCCTTTGGATATCTAAGCACGTCGTGTCTCATAGTCAGCACCCCCACACTGTGCCTCCCTGAATCACTGACTAAGTAGGGGAGTGACTGTAAGAGACTAAAGAAAAGATTCTCCCAATCTATCCAGAAAGGTTATCTGCAGAGTGGCTAGATACACTGTCACCTCGCCTAACGACTGTATACTAGTCCTCCTACTGATTGAATCTCCTACAATGTTCCCCTTCCCAAGAGTATATACTATCTCAAAGACAAAGTTCCTGAGGAATTCTATCCAACATCTCTTTCATAGGTTCAGGTCCTTCTAAGAGAAGACATAGCTGAGACTCCTGTGATCAGAGTACACTATAAAGTGTTCGCCCATCAGATATTGTCGCCACATCTTCAAGGCGAAGACCAATGATGCTAACTCCAGGTCATGGGTAGCGTAGTTTTCTCATGTTATCTCAGATATCGAGATCCATATGCAATCACTTCTCACTCTTGAATCAGGACACATCTATGCCCGGTCCCTAATGCGTCGTAGTAGGCTACATACCCTACACCCTCCTCTAGAAGCCTCAAGATGGGGCACCAGTCAGCCTCAGCCTCCGCTCTAGAGAACTCTGCTTTCATCTCTCTAACCACATGATGGGTTGGCCCTTCTTCATCAAGGAAGATAGTGGTGCTATAACTCTAGATAAATCTGGTATAATCCTCTGGTAGTAACCAACAAAACCCAGGAAACTCCATACCTCTGTCACACTTCTGGGTGGCTCCCAGGAAAGTACCACCTCAATCATTGTTGGATCAACTATAAATCCAGCCTCTGATAAGACATGTCCCATAAAGTGAGTCTCTTTTATCAAAAAATGGCACTTCGAGATCTTAAATTAATGTTGGTGCTCTTGGAGTGTGTCCAGTACTACCAGAAAATGATATGCATTCTCCTCCTCAGTAGCCCAGTAGATCAGAATGTTGTCGATGAAGACTACTACAAAGCGATCAAGGTATGGATGAAAGATCTTGTTCATGAGTCCCACGAACACTGATGGAGAATTTGTTACACCGAATGACATAACCAAGAACCCTTAATGACCATACCGACGTCTGAAAGCCATCTTTTTCACATCCTCATCTTGTACTCTAAGCAGTTGATTGCCTGGTCTGAGGTCCATCTTCAAGAACCGTCGTGCTCCCTTCAGCAGATCAGATAAGTCATCAATCATCAAAGTGAGTACATTCTCTTTACGGTCACATGGTTCAGGTGCAGATAGTCAACAAAAATCCTCAACCTCCCATCGACCTTCTTGGCGAACTAAATCGGGGCTGCCCAAGGTGAAACACTGGGACAAATGAATCCCTTCCCCTGCAAGTCCTCTAGCTATAGCCGCAGCTCCTGAAGCTCCACAGGATCCATCTGATATGCTGGTGTGGATATCTATGATGTCCCAGGGTACAATTTAATGTAAAATTCCATCTCTCTGTGAGGAGGTAGACTCAGAACATCATTAGGGAAGACATCCGCGTACTGGTCCATCACTACAGGATAAATCGTACTCTCCACATCAACCGCTCCTACTTTAAGGCTAGCCAACTTATGAGTGATTGACTAAAATCTCCTCTAGGTAAGTCCATTCAGTGCTGAAAAGTCTCCCTTCATGCTGGTTATGGTAAAACAATCCCAATCTGTGCGGACACACAACACTTTTCACCTAATATAGTCATTTTGTGCATGGAATCTAGATAACTAGTCGATACACAAGAGGATGTTATAAGGCTTCGACGCCACTACTAAGAGATCTCACCTGAAGCTCTTGCCTCCTAGAGTAAGCACACACTACTTGAGCCAGTGCGCAATCATTGAATCTACTCTCATAGGAGTCTCTAGCCGTAAGGATCAAGCCAACGACTCCGTCGGAATCTATGTGCTCTGTACAAGGGCAGTGGAAATAAAAGAATGGATGACACCTGTGTCAATAAGTACTAAAGCTAAGGTGGAGTAGACACAGATCGTACCTCATACCATCTCTAGAGTTATGTGATCGTATGCCTCAGTTGCATGGAGCTGAGCTCACCACTGTCCACCTTCTCCCTATGATCGGGGTGGTCCTCCAGGTGGTGGTGGCGGTAACATCTCGAATCGTCGCCCACCACCAACTACACGACCAGATCCTCTTAAACGTTCTCCTGCACCCCATGGACCTCCATAGTTGAGCTTTTGTCTCTGCCTAGGCGGTCATTCGACTATCTACTGATCATCCATACAGCATGTCGAACAGTCACGATCCATGTGACCCTACCTGCGGCATGCATAACATTGTCTGCTCCAAACATGACCGTCTCTACCTCGGTTTCCACATACAACTGACCCTGAATCAGTCAGTCATCCACCTATAGGTCTGGTCCTTTTGGACCTCTACGTCATCTGACTATTGCCAGCAGCATAAGACTCCGCTACGTGACAACTGTTGGTGGGTCTCACTGCTGGTGACTGCTCAGGTATAAAACTATTCACTAAGAGGGCTCGCTCTAACATCCCCACATACGTTGGGATGCTGAGTGAGGTCATCGAAGCCCTGATCTCCCACCTGAGTCACTGCTCGAAGGTTCATGCCTTGATGAATGGGTCGGATAGCATATCTGTGGAGTAGCGTGAGAGGTCGGTGAACCTCACCGAGTATTGATCCACGTTTATGCTACCACGCTTCAGATGATGTATCTCGTGTATGCACATTATGTGAAGTGTCTCCTAGAACAAACTCTACCTGAAATAGGCTCTCACAGTCTGCCCTGAGATGCATTGCCTCGTCATTAACCTGGAGCATCAATCTCCACCAATTTCATGATTCGGCCTATAGAAGGCTGGCCGCAAGGATCACCATGAGATCAGTTGGTGTCCCTACCAGTCGTAAGACTCTCACCACAACCTCCATCAAATCCTCATCTCTATGTGGGTACATCCATCCCTTGAACCTGGGTGACCTATATCTCTAAAATGTGTGGAATGTGCTCAAGCAGCATACACCATCTACTATTGGGTATGGTGACATCGGTGTCCCAATGGGCAATGGTACCACTGGTGCCTCTACGGGTGCCTCTACTGAAACGGGGCCCTACACCGAGGCCTCGTCGCTCAGTGGGATATCAGTGCGTACAACTCTCGGAACCCTATCTGTATGTCTGCGTGGAGGCCTCCTAAAAAGAAACAAGTGAGCAATGACCAGTAAGTTATACATGGTGAGCTGACTCAAGAGATCACAATGAAAACTCTTAGAAACACACACACAATCAGCATTTTCGTGAACTCAGTCAGAAGTCATAAGTAAAGGTCATAGTGTATGGATATGTTGGCCGCCACACCAACACTAGATTCCTTAAACTGATAACCACACTCACTACATTTAACACTATTTTTTTTAAAAGAATGATCATAGTCATGTGTTATATGGTAGAAACAACTCCTCTCATACCAATTTATTGTGACCTGTCCCCCAGGAACTGTGTTGTGACTACCCCAAGCCCACCTTCCAATGGCTAGGGGCTGGCGACTAGCACCGAATGTGTATTCCCAAAAACGGGGAAGTCATTGCCTTTATAACCTATAATCACACGCAACCAAGCACACATCAATATATGAACAAAATTAAACTGAATAGTAAACAGCGTGAGTACAGTAAGTAAAAAGGGCCAGAATACAGCCCCAATTGGAAGGTACAAGTACAACGAAAATAAAAAACAACTGATGAAAGATAATGATAGCTACTAGGTCATCCTCCATGGTTCCAACATTAAGGTTAGGTACATATTGCCTTCTCAACACTCCACATCCACCCGTCTCCTCTGCATACTGACACGCCGTATGGTCCACCTCTGAGTACCATCTAGTCCTAGTACTCTCAGCCTCGATCTGTGTTTTCCTCATCTGCATTAGACACAAAGAGGTGAAGGTATAGCCCATGCAGGGGTGAGTATAATGATACTCAGTAGGGACCCCGAGACCCTCAAGGTCTCACAAATCCACAAATGAGAAACCACAAGAACGAAAACAACCGTCAACCCTACTTAGGTATATGCCTAGACATATACCAAAGTTATCAAGATATCCCATATCAATCATGAGGGGAACGTAAATTCCATCCCAAAAGCCCAAATATCAACTGTTCTACAAATAAAGGAAAAACAGAAAGGCAAGTAACTCATAGGTACGCCACACCGAAGAATACCACCATGGTATTACCATGAAGTAAATTACCACACAAGTACGAACTCATCTCATTATAGGTATAACATAGGTACGGTATTAGAGATTATTAGTTATAGCTAATAAATTATCTTACTCTATAAAGAGGATCTGCTTTTGACCCACATAGAATCTCTAGGATCTGACCCACACAGGATCGCTAGGAGATGACCCACACAAGATCTGTAGGAGCAGACCCACATAGGATCTTTAGTAGCTGAACCACATAGGATTCCTTGGAGCAGACCCACATAGGATTTCTGCGAGCTGACCTACATAGGATCCCTAGGAGCTGTCACACACAGGAACACTATGAGCTGACCCACACAGGATCGCTAGGATCTGAGCCACACACGATCGCTAGGAGATGAGCCGCATAGGATCACTAGGAGCAGACCCCCATAGTATCCCTAGGAGCTGACCCGCACAGAATCTAAAGGAGATAACCCACACAGGATTTCTAGAAGATGACCCACACATGATCTCTAGGAGATGATCCACACAGGATCGCTATTCAGTCCTCTCGTCACACCAAACAACTGGGTTCCCGCACTATGCTTGCTCGTCTCTGGGAGGATCCACCCCACAAGTCACTGGTCAATACTCCAACATCCACTAAGTCTCACAGATATGTATCTCAATGGACCTCCACGTCATAGGGGTCTCAACACAATAGACGGCGTGTCAATCGAATGCCTAGTTTGTGAGTTATTATCCTTTTAGTACCGGTGGCCCTGTTGGATTAGTGCTCGATCCATCATGACCATACCCGCACCATAAACCAAACCCATAGTGGGGTATACTCAAAGGGACAATATCGCTTCATGGTTCCCAATTCCACTGATGGTTCATCAAATAGACTTATGATGCCAAAGTTATGGCCCAATTAAAGTATTGGGTCATAACTAGTCTGGGTTTGGTTTGACTCGGTCAGACCGACCTGACCCCACCTGGCCTGGGTCAACCCAGTTCGGGTTGACCCGACCCATGGTGCGGCCCAGCCCGATGGATGGTACGGTAGGCCATGAGGGATGCATGGCACCGCAGAGGCCACCAATACCACATGGGTGTAGAGGCCACAGGTTGGATCGGCTGCGAACGACGGCTTGGCTGTGGGGGTGTCGTGAGGGCGTGGAGTGCCTAAGACCGGCCCATGGTGGCTCGCCTGAGAGGGCAGTGGACATGGGCCGGCATGGGCTGGGAGTGCCGCGAGGGCACGAGGATTCTCGTCCTAGCTCGGGGCGGCTCGACAGGGAGGGCGGAGGCTGCGGGGCAGCTCGACGAGGCCGGGGGTGGCGCGGTGGGGCCGCGGACGGCAGAGCCGCAGGGTGGTGTCGACGGAATCAGTGGCTTAGGGTCAAGCCCGCAGGCGGGTCGGTGAGGCCCCAAGCAGTTTGACGACACCACGGGGAGGAGCTGTGGTGCCTCGTATGACGACGGCAACTCGAGGGGCAAGGTCGCGAGCGACATCTCGACCACGGACGGTGGCGGAGGCGGTGAGCCTTCGCCGACTGCTGGTTTAGCCGGCCTCTCTCTTTGTTCATCATCCTGTTGAAAGCCACCTTCTGCCATCATGAAGAACATAATAAGGATTAACAATGCTGGGGTCGGGCCATATTTGTTTTGACCTCCCCCTCCGCGTTAGAGCAGTAGAAAGTGGTTCACCATTTTTGAAACAAGAACGTGTAAGAGAAGTATTTCAAACAACCACCCTACAACTTCTCTCAAACAATAATACATAAATAAACTCCTATATCATTTTATTTCTTGTTGACATCCAAGAGTAGGAAAGAAAAAACATCGGTTGAAGACGTCCCACATTGGAGGATGTCCCAAGGAAGTAGTTGTGCATCAGTGTTCTTCATTGGAGAGCATTCTCCCAATTTTCCAATTCTCTCCCCTTTGCCAAGCCTTTTCCCTCAATTCACCTAAAATGTAAGGTATCCCTAATATAATAGATTAATTTACGTATTATTTTGTTTTTTGGCACAAAATTCAAATCAAATAAATTAATTTACTAGAATGGCATAATAAATTTAAGGTGGTGGAACCATTTATGAGGGGAAGTTTAAGAGGCTTTCCCACACTTATGAGGGAGTTAAAGGGTTTTTAAACATTGGGTGGTCCCGAACACTATAACCTCTCATAGATGGTTTTTCATTGTGGTCCCAACCTCAATATGCTCTCATGGGAGGTTTTATTTCAGGTGGTCCCCACTTGTGAAATATCCACATGGGTGGTTTCAAAATAAAATAATATTAAAATGTAACACCATTTTATTTTATTTCATTCCATCACAAAAAACCCAAAATCTATCCTTCACTCTCGACCCACTGCGGTTGGGGTGAAGGTCCCTTTAAGAAAAAACCAGTGATTTGAGTTCAACGGTGTCCTTAGATTACAATTCCAAGCACCTTTTCAGAAGATACAGAAACCCGCTCGTACATTTACTCAACATACCCTTGAAATGTTCAGAAATTCATTCCGGGCCCTTTGGGCCTCAGAATCATGTTCCATCAATTTTGGCGGACTCATAAAATTCTCATATATTTTAAAAAAATTACATGGAAAATTCAGTTCTTTACACGTTGGATGCACAACAGTAAATAATTGGTTCTATTTGTACCTTTCTTCTTCTCTCTTGCTCTTGGCCTTGTTATTAGGGTATGCGAGTATTTCTCTTTTTCTTATATATACTTTGATACAATACAAATGAAGGGTCAATATAGTAGGAGGATATTTATACAAGACTAAGGTGGGTAGTCTATAAATCATCCCTCATGTTCATTGATTTTTGAATTTTTAGACTGGGCCCACAGATTTCAAAGGGTGTTGTTTATAGAATTTATATTCTACGTTTATAATCATTATAACCATATGGTTTTTATCATACAAAATAATTTATTATTTTTTAGTGGTTACACCCAAAATTCAATACATTCCTTGTCGAAGGTTATGCCATAATTGTTGTTGAGTGTTTTGACACCTTTGTGACACTTTTTGGGGTTGCCTTAGATTTACCATTATAAGGTAATGGTTTTTTTTTATTAAATTCCATGATTTATATTGTGATTTTAATAATAGAAATTGTTATTTATTATGACCACTTGACCCACCTAATGTAATTATTTCAGTTTGACAATAATATGTGAAATGTGAATTAGAAATTATACCATGAATACAACATGGATATAAATGTAAATGACTTGAACATTGCACATTCGTATCACCCATTACAACATTAATGGAATTTATTATAATGATCTTTGAATATGTAATATGCTTAAAATGGATTAAATGAATGGTTTCATGCTACATAGACTTCCACATTAATGAATGGAAAGGACTGAACAAAATGAATGGACTAAAAAGATGCATCCTACTAGACCTTTTCAAAATAATTAAATCCATGGATGGGAGAAAATGAAATCTTAAATGACTCAATGTCAAACATTAGTGAACTGATTTGATATCACCTTGGATTATGATCGAAGAATTCGATCACCACCCGAGAACCCCATTTTAATTCATGGGTACAGATTGCAGAGGTTAAGACCCACCTAGATTATAATTGTTATATATTCATTGGATTACTAATAAGAAAACATATAATCCCTTAAGTATAATCCTAGGATGCCTCTGATACACTCCTTATATCCAATATTATCAAGTAGGTGCCATGGTTATATCCTATAGGGCCCTTTCTCTACTTAGCCGCATTTTAGCATGTTTGATCACCTTAGACTTAGTAGGCACCTCATTGTGTAATGCCTTGGACTATGATCCTTTGACTACACTCTTTCCCATGACAGGATAAAATTACTAATGAGTGGGATGCCCTTGAGTAATATGTCACCTTGTTTATTACCTTTGAACTACACTATTATATATCATTATATCTTTCCTTGTTACGACTTGTAACCTTTGCAATAACTAACAAATGACTCGTTTATAAACTAGTAATAATAAAATAATAAATAGTTACATGTTCAAACACCAACGGAAGGATGAATATGGAACATTAGTATTAAGTTATATTGTACTACATTATGTTATATATTAATGCTTTCGCGTTGTTACATTTCTACTACAATGGCCCGATGTTATAAACACTCTTGGTGGTGGCCCACTGAGATTTATCCCACACCCTGTACAAGAACCGTTTGGTACCCCGAGTAGATTACATGGTTACAAGTGTTTACAATGTGAAGAATATGGATTCATAAACACAATTTTATTCTATTTGGTATTGATCTCAATAGAAGATGAATGAGGTAGAGCTCAAGATGGTTTTGATAGTATTTTATTTTATTATATACTTTTGTAGATCGTGTTATGTCTTATGTCTTGTATGCATGTTTTCCAATTTTCTAGTGACTTGACATATAATCATTTATTGTTGAATGTAATTATAATTATTTTATATGTCATCAAACTCGATCAGTTATACATTTTTTTCTACATCCACTATTTACATACGTTTATTTTCATCCACTATGTGACACTTTAAAATGATGGAATACTCTCCCCATGGGCACACCCAAGGCCCTCACTACGAGTCCATACCCTCGGGTATTCAGGGATATGTGCTTGAGGCCATGTGTCCCACTGATATCTGGGAACCCATTAAGTGAAATATGGGTCCGGGACATCAAAAAATAGTATTAGAGGAGGTTCCATTCTTTATTGACTATTTTGATACCCTAGATTGAATATTATGAATGCTTGGGACCTGGTTATAAGCTAGACTTGGGCGTCACAAACATTTTTTCAGGGTAAAAAATAGGCTTATTAAATTATAAATTTTTTATGATTTTTCCTATTACAGTTGATGTTATTTAACCATTGTGTGTTGCACATGTTGTATGGGGTTATTTATTATTACTTTGTTGGAGAATTTTCTTTCATCATTTCCCTGATCATATGATGGAAAGAAGCATTATTACCTGTATCAAAATAGGTACAAATAATATTCATTCCATTCAAATATCCTTATCATAAAGGTGTATTTCACTGATTTTCAATTCTTGATATTCTTGGGATTATTGAGTGATGTTGTGATAGTTATATTATGATTGAATTGATACTAGTTATGATTGAGTGATTTACTGTATTAGTTAATTAGGATTATGGGCTCTTATGGGTTGGTATGAGTAATTTACCTTGTCAATCTATTGTGATATAAATAAATGGGTTTTGGTTCTATGATTAGTGTTTGGGAACTAATTCTTCAGAAATGGATATCCATTATATAGTGAATCATGACATAAAAAATTAATTGGTTTCACATCCTTATCCCACCATGTCATGTATATGAATGTTAAAGGAGTGAACATGGTAATTAAATGTAAAATAATGTTAAAATTATACTTGAGAACTTACAAGTACCTGAATGTCTAAATAGGTTGTTTCTGTTGTATACATTCGGTAGCGAGCGTTCCTTGTTTACATTCTGTATGTGATGTTATCTTTTTTCCCAAAATCTTGTTCTGAGGTGTGTTTGTGGAAATTATTGACCAATACACCAATTATATCCTCTTATCATACATCTGTGTTGGGACTACACACTTGAGGTGGATAGTTGCACTTTCTTATGGAATCTCTTCATTCTCTAGATTACAGGCTTCAATTTCATTCATTAGATAGACTGGTTGGCTCAATATCATGCTTTTGTAGAATTCTACCTCCGTAGGTTATCATTTAAATAACTAGAGGGTAGTAGTTATCTTTATAAGGGTGAGTGGGAATTCTAGGCTGGTAGAGTAGAACCAGGGTATCATCAGATAAGCGAAGTGATCAAAAAGATTTCAAATCTCTTCATGGTGGATCAGGGTTTAACTCATGTTGATTTACCTCTGTAGTGGACCATTACATAGATATATTTCCTGATGATTTTTCTATCTTACTTCTTGTGGGAGAGGTAGATTTTTCTATTGAAATTGTTATAGGACCAGCTCCAGTGTCCAATATTCCATATAATATGGCACCAACAGAGATTAAATAGATCAATTTTCAATTAGAGGATTTAGAGGTCGGAGTTTTTATATGACCCTGTACATCATTTAGGGGTTCACCCATGATTTTATCCCAGAAGGTGTACGGAACATTACAACTATGTGTGGATTGTAGATGGTTTAACTATCATACATTAATGAATGAATATCCTCTTCCTTGAATAAATGATCTATTCAACCAACTCTGAGGTGTCAAGGTCCTCTCCAAGATCGACCAACGATTGGGTTATCATCAGGTACAAGTTAGAACAATATGCATACCTTCAATGGACTTCTATAGAAGGTATAGTATATATTAAAACATTTTTAGGTCATTTGGTCTAACAAACACACCCTCCTTTTTCATGGATCTGACAAAAAGTGTGTTCCACCCATATCTATATTCTCTTGTTGTGGTCTTTGTGGATGAAATCTTGGTTTATTACCGCACTCAACGAAACCATTACAAACATATTGAGATCATTCTGAGTACACTGAGAGAGCATCATCATTACACCATGCATTCTAAGGGCAACCACTGGATTGACAAATTCTACTTCATGGATCATATTATCATAGAATCAAGTGTATCTGTTTACCATGAAAGGATTAGTGTCGTTGTTTCATATAAGCAACCCAAGAACATGTTTGATATACAACGTTTCCTGGATCTATATGGATGTTATCAGTATTTCATAAAAGTCTTTTACATGCATTATTCACCCCCACTGAATCCTTAAAAATAAGGGTGTCTAGTTCATATGGTTCGAAGCATGTGCGTAATAATTTTAGGATCTGAAATGGTGTCTTCTTTTGACAAAAATTATGACTCTTCAGAAGCCATATATGGGTTACACCATCCCTAGTGAGGCATCAGGCAGGAACCTAGGAGCAATAATGATGTAGGAAGAAAGATTCATTGCGTATAGATCTTGGCAGTTAAGGCCTCATGTGAAAAATTACCCGATGCACGACCTTGATCTAGTAGCTGTTTTCCAAGACTTGCAATGATAGAGACATTATCTCTTGGGTGAGAACTTTGTGGTTTACACATAACACAAGTCATAAAATATATCTATTTTCAGTATAACCTGAACCATAGACATTAGAGGTGGGTCGAATATCTACAATACATTGATTTTTATATTTCTTATATGCTAGGGAAGGGAATTGTAGTTGTAGATGAACTAAGTAGAAAATTAAAACACATATCGTACAAGAAGCCAGTGATGAATATAAGGTAATGGACCTCTTTTTTGAGATGCATATATATTTTAATGATAATAGTTAGAAGCCTTATCTTTCATCCATTAATGTTGTGTCTACTCTATCCGAAATGTTAAAGGGTGCAAAATTTTCAGATCCTGAATTATTGGTACTCAATGAGAGTAAATCGGGAGGGAAAAAAGCTCCAGATTGTTATATGGAAAGAGACGACATCCTAGATCTATGTGGACTTATCTAGTTTCATAAATATTTGAGAGCGGGGTTTACGAAAGAGTACCATGATTCTTAATGGATAGATGATCCAAGAATCTATAAGATGTATCATGATATGGGATGAAATTAATGGTTCCTTGGGATGAAATATAAGATGAAATTCATTATTAATAGGAGTTCCACCTGTTAACAGGTGAAGGAAATGCTCTATAGACCCACGGGATTTCTACAACCACATTCATTACAATAATTGAAATGGGAATATATTTCTCCGATTTTTGTAGTTGATACACCATGGTCAAAAAAGGGATATAATATATAATGGTAGTCATTGACCAGAATATGAAATCATCCCACTTTATTCCAATTTAAAAAAAATTCTCAATTGATGAGATGGGAAGACGTAATGTCGGTGAGATCATACAACTCTACAGGGTCCCACACACTATCAGTTCATATAGGGATGATAATTTCACGTTATAGGTCAGTGAGGTACTGCAAAAGAATATAAGAACATAGGTTTGTGTAATCACATATTTTCACCGTCATACCAATGGACAATCAGAAGAGAAAAAACATGTTTTAAAGGATACATTCTAAGTAGGTGTCCATGATTTTAGTGCTTCAGGGTAGAAATATTTCCCTCTCATCATGTTATCCTATAATTACAAAATACAGGTGAAAATTTAGATGTCTCCATTTGGGGCCTTATATGGTAATCCATGTTGTTCACCACTGTGTGGGTTAGAGGTAGGTGAAACAATCCCATTAGTTTGTCATCACATTTCAGATACTTTAGAGTAGGTTGAAAGGATCAAGAAATAGATGACTACTCCTCATTCTAGACCCAAATCGTATATTGATTTCCATATATGACCTCAAGAGTATGGGATAAAAGATAGTGTTTTTCCTTAGGTACCTACCAATCAAGGGAATAGATGCTAATGTAAGAATGGTAACATGTTCCATTGTTACATAGAACAATTCGAGATAGTAGAAAGAGTCAGGATATTAGCCTATCTATTGCCACTACCACAATGGTACAATACTATTCATGAATTCTTCCATGTTTCACAGTTCCAGTGGTATCATGATGGCATGGTTCATACATTTCATCATAAGGAAGTTGAGGTATATGTTGATGCTACCTTTTATGTGTATCTAGTACACATCGTCAAACGAAGAACGAATGCTCTCTGGGGATGTTATATCCATATAGTATGTCTACTATCGAAGCATGACTGGTAAAAAGATGAGACATGGGAGTGGGAAGCCAATATACATGATTAGTGGCTAGAATTTTTCTAAGACAATGTTTCTCCACCCCCAGAGGGTGAACTCGGGGCTTAGATATTTTACGCGGGATGATGGTAAAATCCATATTTTTTACACAAGAATGAATCCTTCAAATTTCTGTATAATCTGTTATTTTTGACCTAAAATTGATTCCTAGTTGTTGGAGAATTCCTTAGGGCTGTTCAAGGATTTTTTTGAGCATATAACACATCTTTTGGGGAAAATGGCTAAGTCACATGGTTGGTGAGTGGTTGGAATAAGGTCTACCTAACCATTCAGT
This sequence comes from Viscum album, assembly GCA_963277665.1. Taxonomy (NCBI): domain Eukaryota; kingdom Viridiplantae; phylum Streptophyta; class Magnoliopsida; order Santalales; family Viscaceae; genus Viscum; species Viscum album. Next base: position 617,229,444 of record OY728128.1, read on the forward strand.
TGTTGTTTTTCTAGATAGAGCCACCATGCACAGTTGGCACATCCCCGTGTGTATTATCCATGAAATTTTCTATTCTTCCCTAGTAACCATGCATGGTTTGAACACAATTTGTTAAACCATGTAGTCAAACCATGCACAAATCCATTTTCTAGGTAAAATGTAAAATTTTATTTAATGATCTAATTGGATACCTCCTTTTCCGTAATCAATGTTTATGCAGGATTTACCACCACATCCTTAAAATTGGATCTTTTTAATGGAAAAATCTAGGGATTGATTAATCTCCATCATCCGGGATCTGATCATGATTTTGTTCATCATATTGGATGCACAATGGTAAGTACTCGAATCCATTTGAACCATTATTCATCTCTCCTTCTCTCAATCTAGTTATCGGGGTATGATTTTTTTATCCATTTCATGGACCTACTCTGATCCCATCTAAATAAAGGTCCAATACTAGAGGAGGAGAGTCATACAAGTCTAAGGTGGGTGGTCCATAATTCGTCCCTTAAGTTAGTTATTTTTTTAATAGTCCTGTGGGCCTACTAATTTGATCTTATTCCATTTCTAGAATTTATATGTCATGTTTATAATCATTATAACCATATGGATATGTTATTTCAAAATACCTGATTAGTTGTTAGTGGTTATATCCATAACTAAATTATTTCCATACCAATGGTGATGACATAATTTTTATTTATTGTTTGGACATGATTGTGCCAATGTATGGGTGTTCCTTTTCATTGCCATTATACTGGTAAGATTTTCTATATTAAAGGGATTGATTTATATTGTGATTGGAATAATGGAATGTACACCATATTCTCACCACTCGACCCAACCTATGGTATGTGTTTCAATTTGACAATAAAATGTGAAATGTGAATTGGAATGTACACTATGTATATGACATGAAATTAAATGAAAATGAATATTAGGTTTCATATTCATAGCCCCCCTTACAAAAATAATAGAAGGAAAAATAATGGACCTTGAATACGGAATATCCTTAAAATGGATTAAATAAGTGGTTGCATGCTACTTGGCCTAGTCATAGTAATGAAAGGAATGACTTGAAACAAAGGAATTAATTAAAAGGTTGCATGCTGCATGTCCTTATCACACTATTGAAAGGTAATGATTATCCCAAATGATAAATCATATGACTCAATATCAATTTGGAGGGGCCTGACTCGAGATCCCCTTCAATTTTGATCATAGAATGCCACGAGCACCCGACAAACCCATTCTGATTCAATGATTCATATTTCATTGGTTGAGACACACCTAGATCCTGATCCTAATCTATTATTGGAGGCCCGATATGACACTTTAGGATCCCTTACATATTATCCTATGATGCCTCATATACACTCCATGGATCCATCGTTGAAAATTTGGTACCATGATTACTACCCATAGGGTCGTTTCTCTTCTTAGCTCTGTTTTACCTGGGAAGATCACATTAAATTTTTTAGGAACCTCATTGTGGAATGACATAGAATATGATCTTTGGATAACAATATTACCCACGAAAATATACAATTACTATGGAGTTTCTTACCCTTGAGATCTACTTTCCATTGGTTATTAACTTGGGACTCTACTAGTAGACATCATTACCAGTTTCCTTATTACCACATGGGCCCATTTTAATTTCTAACATGTCACTTATTTGTAAATTGTAATAAACAAACAATTAATTGTTACATGTTCGTACACTAGTAGAAGGATAAAATGGGTACTTGGGTATTTATTTATGTTGTCCTTATTTTATTTATATATGTATGCTTGGAGATTTCCATTACATGGGATAAATGTTATTGACAAACTTTGTGGTAGCCAACATAGATTTATCTCACACCCCCTTCAGGCGCGGTTTGGTACTTGGAGTAGATTACATGGTTGCAAGTTTTGATAATGGATAGCATAAAGCTTCAAACACTTGATTGATCGTTATTTAGCCTGGATCTTGTTTGCATATGGCTAATCTAGAGATCAGGATACTTGGGATAGTTTTTTATTTATATTTTTCATTTGTGGAATTTTTTATGCCTACTATAATGTATCCATGTTTTCCAGTTTTCTAGTGACATGACATATCATCATCAGTTGTTGACTATTTTTATTTCTATTTAATTTTTTTGTTACTCTTATTTATTTATTCCTTGAGAATATATTTCTTGTATTTTCATATTTGTTTTAAAAATATATTCTATTGTTTCAATATATCATGTTAATGTTTAAATTAATATTTAACCATGTTCAAATTTCTATAATATTTAATGGAATACTCATATCCTTATCGTAAAGATATATTTTTATTGTTTTTTTCTAAAATTGTGAAAGAAATGTTTATTTTAATATATGAGACAATAATGTAATTTACTATATTTATGACTACACAGTGCTTGAAATATTCCATTTCATGTTTACGTGGTAATTTTTTAATAAAACATTTTTATTAGTAGTATAGATATTTTAGATTTAATGTACGTTATTTAAAAATGAATAAGGAATTTTTTTATTCAATATTACAATACACTTCTAAAGGAAAGTTTCACCTATGATTACATCATATGATGTTAATTATTACTTAATCAGGATATCTTCCATTTATAATTTTCTCATTATTTTTCAAGACAGTATATAATTATGATGAAGATATGTTTATAATACTAGTTTTCTTTCTAAAACATTTGAAATGATGATATGATGGATGTTTTATGATCTTGTTGGATATGTATATATGATATTCATTATGTGATGGATGGGATTGGAATTATATATACCTCTAATAAATTATTTAATGAAAGATATATAATTAGTTAATAAGGAATATGATGGATTCATCTATATATTCCATAATTTATTTCACACAAATCTAGAAAAATATATTTTAAACTATTTATGTGTTTCATGATAAAACCACATCACTCTAGTTTTTTCCAAAATTTGGAAATGTAAAATTTTATACCATGAGTGTTATTATATGGATATTAGTAGACATACGATACTGGTAATTAGGTGCTCTCCTATAAAATGATGTATGGAACTCTCAAATGAAATTTTCCACTATCAGAAGACATCATATACCATAAAAAACATTGCAACCGTAATATGAATTATACTAATGTCAGACTAGTTTTTATCAAATTATAAGTATTATTCTTACACCTTTAGAGGTCTGCAACGATGAATACAAATCTACTTCCATGAATAATTATCTACAACCATGAAGTGACATCTTCTTATGTTGATATGTCTACTTTCATTAATATTTTGATCCCTTAATATGTGATGTTATATTTATTTCTAATTATATTATTACCTCTAATTCCTTGTGAGGTTATTATTCTATGAAAATTTGAGACTAATTTCAAATTAAATATTCTAATAGAAATAATATTCAGTTTAATAAATGTACGAGAATTTTTAAAATGAATATTTAAGAACGACTATTTATAACTGGATACTCTTTAGAAATGAGGTAAATGTTTGGATTCTCTTGATATCATGCTTAGTAAGAGGATTTATTTTTTATGATATGTAGATGAATAATTATTGTTTTATAAAATTTATAAATCCAATCATCATCACGCCCAAATGGTGCATTTCTTATGATAAGTGATTTCTTGTCTTAAAGTGCTAAGCAGTGCCTATTGAAAAGAAAAGGGATTGTAATGTAATTTTATGACACTATAAGATCATAAAAGAATAAAACTGTTTTTCATATAGTATTGGACAATGAATTCTATTCTTAAACTGGCTTTAAGGTATATTTCATTAAAATTTTAACTCTTTGACATCTTGTAGAATATGAAACCTTGAGTCAAAATGAACCAATTTATTACATACCATTATTATATAAGTATAAATTTTTATTTAATGAATAATTATAACTATATAATGAAAATTATTACTTACTATTGATTGGAATTAAAATAAGAATCATATAAAAGAAAAATAAATGTTTTATGAAAAACGGTATTTTTATAATAGATTGTTTTGTCCTTATTTATGAACATAATCTAAAATAAATTTTTATAAAATTTTAAAAATTTATTTGATAAAAATATATTTTTATCCTAATATCAAGAATAACTTAGGGTGTCATTTTTTATTTTTCTGAAATATTTCTTTTATCGATGTATAAAGAAAAATATTTGATTTTAATTGAAAATTACCTTTTCATTTAAATTTTTTGATAACATAATTTATTATTTAAATAGGATTTAAAATAAAATTAGTTCAAATATATAACTATTAATTAATTTTAGGTTATTTGAATAATTATTTTACTTAAATTTGATATAAAAACATTGTAATCTTTCTAAAATATTCTCTTTGAAAACCCATTTTATCATCACGTTTGTGGAATAAATTTCAAATTAAACATTTCTACTTTGGTGAATAGAATCTATAAAAATGTACTCAATATTAGGAATAATAATTATTAATAATTTATAATTAGATAAATTTATTTTTTGACTAAAATATGTATTAAAAACAATAAAAATTAATTAATGTAGTTAAGGATAAAATGTATTTATCGGGAGCTAATCTAAAATGATTTGTGTCAAAATGAACTAACAACTTGTAAAAAACTATTTTATGGTCATATTTCGACCCCATAATTTATAATTGTTGATAATAATCCATTATGAATTCCTGTATAATTGAAAGAGTGGGAAATCCTTTTACTTGTTGACAATTTTAGGTGTGATATTCACCACACTTATTAAAGGCCACACCATATTTACTATTTTTCATTGTTAAAACACTTTTAGTTCGGCCAATACCTACCAAAATAATTTCTCAAAATCCATCCTTTATTCGAAGAACAATTATTTAGGCATTAATCCAACCTTGTAAAGCATTTTTTGAAATCCTAAGGAAGATACCCAAGGAAATGTAACATTTTTCAATGAGTGTTTTTATTTTGATTAATTATTCTCCAACATTAATTAATATTAAATCTAAAGGATTTAATAACCATAATATATTCCATATAATGAAATGTTATTATTTAAATTAAATTACATAAATAAATCCCTACTACCATTGAATGGGTTACGAAAACATAATTTTTTTGTATGGAGGACTATTTCCTCGTTAACCAATGTCCTTCAATTTTTCATTACCACCTATCACAGTTGGTTATGATGATGAGTCTTATGTATATATATTATATGTATAAAATAATTATACCTATAGATTAATTATATTATATATAACATTTTGTAATTTACAATCTAAAGGAGAAACGATAGTGGCGGTCATTTGAACAGTGAGATACCTCCCTGCAAAGCGATGTGGTTAATATTTTATGTAACTTCACCAAATGATAAAGGGTTAAATGGCTATTTGATATGACTCATGTCAGCAAGGTGCACATTCCTTTTTAGGAGCCTATCTGATTAGAACTCCAAAGCTAAGCGTGCTTGGCATGGAGTAGTAATCAAGATGGGTGACCTTCTCGGATGGCTCTCAGGGTGTGTGTGAGTGAGGACAAAGCACACTGAAAGGACATGTGTTGCCCTGTGGGGACTTGCATTAGTCAGATGACCCGTTCAGGCATGTGGGTGGACCCTAGGGTGTTCCCCACGTGTCTGCAGGGCAATTGGTGGTACCTGGTGGGCCAGGACCCAACTAATTTGTTAAGGCGGGGTGGTCCTGCAGTAGCTGGGACCCAGTTGTTACATTTGGTTTCAGAGATGGTACCCAGCCTTAAGTGTGGTGCACTGCCTTGGTTGATATGTAGGGCCCACAACGAGGATGTTGTTCTCTAATGGGGGGGGGGGGTGATTGTAACACCCCCAAATGATAAAGGGTTAAATGACTAAATGATATGACTCATGTCAACAACGTGAATCTTCCTTTTCGAGAGCATGTCTGATTAGAACTCCAAAGTTAAGCGTGCATGGCCTGGAGTAGTAATCAGGATGAATGACCGTCTGGGAAGTCTCCCACGGTGTGTGTGAGTGAGGACAAAGCACACTGAAATGACATGTGTTGGCATGTGGGGACTTTCATTAGTCAAATGACCCATTCAGGTAGGTGGGTGGACCTTAGGGTGGGCCCCATGTGTCTGTGGGGAAACTGGTGGTACCTGGTGGGCCAGGAACCGACGACCTTGTTAAGGCGGGGTGGTTGTTCTATCACCGGGACCTGGTTGTCACCTTTTACCTAAACATAAAATGAATGTAATAAGGATAATGTTAATAAATATATGTGATATAAATGAAATAATTATGATATAAAAATAATATTCATGATTATAAAAATATAATTAATCATTTTCTTTCTTACATTTTCCATCACATAATGAGGATAACATCATTCATGTATATGCGGACTAGAACCTTCACAGTGTGATGTGACTCAAATTTCATCAGAAAACTTAATGGATGATATATATATGTATAATTAAATATATAATATGTTAATTATGATATTGTTTTCAAACATTAAAGATAAAATATCACATATCACCATTCAAAACTAATCATTGAAAAATGGAAACATTATTCATTCGTCTGTACGACCTTCCATCTCTATGATGGTAACATATATAACTATTTATAACTATATTTAGATTTTTTTAAAATCATAATTTATATATAAATATGAATAATATTTGAAGATTATAATTAGCGATGTTATTAAACTTTATAATACTCTAAAGAACATGAACATTCATAACAAGGCCTGAATGAGAAAACAAGGCAATTAACACATGAAAAAATGAAAATAATGAGGGATTATTAAATAATGGTTAATAACAGGTTATATGTTGATAATATATGATATTATAAAAATGAATTATATTTTTTTATAAAATAATAACATGATTAGAACCGTTTTATATGATGTTAATGCACATTCAATAAAAAGATGTCATAAGGTAAGATATTTCTTCACCTAATTTCAAATCATTCGGTTAAACTTATATTTCATTGATTGTGTTATGATACGATTATTTTTTTAATGAACTTCGATTATTATTTTTTATATAAAAAACATTATATGTATTTAAAATAAATACACATAATTTATGCATTGATTAATAAACATGTAAATGATATGATCATTATAAGGGTCTTAAACACAATTTCCCTTCGTCGAGATATATTGTAAATTTATGCAAAAAATATCTTTTAAATGATACCTATACATCAAATTTTACATGTAATATAATTATTTGTTCATATTTAGTGATTTTTTAGTTCCAATTTAAAATTTTCTATCTAAGGGGATTTTATTTAATAGCCACCAATTAGTAATGAATATTATAATGAAATTTCATTTCATTGGATTATATTACCTTTTCATATTTTTTCATATTCTAATATTATGTGTGATATTATATTTGATTATATTATATTTTATATTTAATAGTTTTATTTATATTTATTTTCTATACCCATAATATATTCATTGATTAATTTTTAATTCCATGTTATGATCATTGTAGGGGTTTATTTTTTAATATCAATTAATTGAGGTTTTTTGTTCATGAATTTCTTTTTTGGAAATTATTTGAACATTTCAAAATAGAACCATTTAATTTTATTTTCCTTAATTAATTCATGAAATTTTAATTTAATATTACCATATTCCAATCATTAGTACTTAAAAATCATGGGACATTATTTTCCTGAAATATGACATCATACTCTCTTTGGTTTGAAATATATTTTCTTACAAACCCTTTGTTTAATTTATTATTAAATTATAAAAATTATTTATAAAAGAAACATTGACCAATTTTTTATATAAAAATGATTTTAAATTAATATTCATGTAATTTTTCAAACAATTCTTTCTTTCATTTTATATAAATAATGAAAGGAATCATTGTTTTAATATAATTAGTGTGTCTGGAATTTCCTACCATCAATACCACTCAATGTTTTTTATATTAAATCCTTATTTTCAACTATATTTCTAAAGTGAATTTATTTTTAATTTATTTTTGAAATTTTAGTTTCAAAACGTGATACTCAAAATGAAAGGATATTTTCCTCTACAATATTTTAAAAAATATTTTTATGTTATTTCCATTATTAATCAACAAAAATCCATTATTATTACTCAAATGAGTAGGTAATATATTGATACCATCCTTATTCTTCATATGGATAGATTATGATAATTTTAAAAATGGAATTTATTGACAATACCATTTTTGATTCATTTGTGTACTCATTAACATTCCCTAGAAATAGTCAATTTATAGTTATCTTTAGAAATAAAATTTCCCCTAAATATCAATATAATGTAAATTGATATTTTTAATTATTAAATCATAAATCATATCCAAATCTGTTGTTCTATATTTAAAGTTAATTATTTATATGGATCAATATTGATAAATACATATTCATTACTCAATATATAGAATTGATGATAGGGAACATTATTCACTAATAAAAATGATTATTTCATACATGAGGAGTTATTTTGACATGAATAAATGGGTAGGGACCAATTATAGATAGCCCCTCAACGCATCATCAGTTTCATAAGGAGAATCAGTATGTTTAGTAATAACAGTTGGCCAAATAAGATGCATTTTTAAATAATAGTTTTAAATTGTCCATTGAATGGTATTGATTATAAAATTATCACAATACTATGTTTATGAAGTCTCATAGTTAAGTTTTTATTTCATTAGGGAATTGAGTTATTATTATTACTATTGTTTTCACTATGATATTATCTTTTTATGTAATTTATTCTATGTTCAAAATTTAATGGAATTTATTTTTTGTTACTTACCGTGCCTTATTGATGATACCTAATATATTCATGATATTCAAGTTATTTAAATTTAATATTTGTTTAGTTATTTTTATGTACATATTTATTATTAGTTATGTAATTATGAAGTTTAAGTCATTAAAATGGTATATGTGTTTAGTTATTTACCATTCCATATTGATAATTCATTATTGATTCAAGATAGATTTCATTGAACTAAACCCTTACTAATAATTTTACATCACCATTAATTTGGTTCATTTCTCCAAGATTCCAAGAAATATATAATGTTTTATGTGAAAGGATATTATAGAGGTAATAATTATATTCTCAGAAAGTCTATTTTTTTTGTTTTACAAATGTTATGTAACATTGAAGTATTTATATATTTTACCAAAAATAATAATCTATTCAGTCCTTCAGGATGAAATTCCTTGTTTATAATGCTATTGTAATACGTAGACACTTGCAATGGGATACTAGGGATGGTTCCTCCATAACTGGAATACAATTTTGTTTATTAATAACCTTTCGCCCTATATATGGTAAAACATATATTTGGGAAATAACCCTCATATAATCATTGATTACAACTATAGGAACATTTTAATGAATTGGTTAAGAATACATTATGTGATTTTTCTTAAAATAATTACATATATGGACACAAAAATATGAAAATTATTCTAAAAACGATGTACTAAGGGGTAATTATAAAAGGGTAAATTTTCATTGACCTAATCGTCACATGGTGCATGAAAAAGGGACTTACATCGCACCATGTTTGACACTCCCAGGTGATATTCATAAGATAATCCAAACTTTCTTTACACAAAATAATAAATTATTTTAAATATGATGACATGGAATGACCTTGGTTAATCATATCGTGTCTTATATTATAATGTATGTAACCCTAATGAGATGTGTTAACCTTGAAAATGAAAGAATATTTGGGGACTATGCGGAACAAAATTGGATGATGATATGTTTAAAATATTTAGCAATTATGTGTAATTATTTATCCTAATATATTATTAACAAACTATACCATAAACTACTATATGACTCACTAAATTAGAGTTGGTTGGGTTTTTCATAGAGCTTGAGTGATGATGACAAAGGAGGAAAGAATGAATTATTGCATTCATGTAATAAATTTGGAAGTATAAACCCTAGAATGTCTCTCAATGGAAAGAGAAATTGGTTTATGTGTGGGAAGGAAGGGCATAAAAAATATTCTTAGAACGAAAGAAGATATTTTTGGAAGGAAAAAATCATCATAGGGATCCAATTACAGATAGTAGTCTTAAATGTTTGGAATCATGGAATTGTATGAGTCATTGGCATAATATAATGTATAATTCCCAGTCCATGTAAGGATATATTTTGAAATAAAATAGTTGATGTATTTATTGGTAGTACATAATTATATTATATAAGTATATTTTCCCGTAGTGTTTGCAATAAGAATCATGAATCATGTTTGGATTATGTTATATTTCAGATGGACATATTTCTTCATTAACTTGAGTGTTATGGATTCCATAATTGGTCAATGAGACTAAGATTTATCACTTGTTAATATTCTGAAACCCCATATTTTTTGGTTTATATGAAGGGATTTTAAAAATATTAAGGATATTTTGGGAGAAATATATGGAAATAATATAATTTAGTAGAAATTTTATTTGATAAATAATTCATTTACATTTTTTAGAAATATTTATAATACTATTGATAACATTTTGGGTTAATATAATCATTAATTAAATTTTTTTAATTTTGAAATAATATTGTTAGACTTTTTTAAAAAAGGGTTGTATTAAAAATTATAGTAAAGTATTACTTAATGATTATTCTTATTTCAAGGTTTTATATAATATTATTTTTGTAATTTTATAAGAATTATATTAATAAAGTTTAGCAAAGGGACGACCTTCAAGCTAGGTTGAATCCAATCACATCTAGTATGACAACATGTGTTGAAGCCACGATCATTTATTGATATGGGTTTAGTGCCTAGTACAGTTACATGTGATTTATTGGTTAGTATATCATTGTTTTTATTTAAATTATATGAAAATTAGATATTAAATATGATCCAGTACTATTAGTTCAGATGCATATATATTAAGGTATTATATTAGATAAATTAGGAAAACAAGATACTTTTTGAAAATAGATAGAGACAGTTGGAAGGACATATCAACATTTTATAGATCTTATGAGCCATTAAATTTGAATTATAGTTCTCCAAGAATAAAAAATTTATTTTTTGATATTCATCCCTTGTGGTAAGGTATTAATTTGAAATTCATTGAATAACAACAAAATGATGAAATTGTTCATATTAAATAAAAATGTATCTAGTAAGTATATTTACATATATTAGTACCCATTGAAATAATTGCTTTTCATTGTGAAATGGTTCTTGATAAAATATTATTCTATTAGATTAATATTAGATGAATCATATGTCCTTTTAAATCATCACATATTTATGGTTTTGTGGCCATTAAAATACCATTGATCATTCAATTTCTCATTATCAATGACCTCAATAACAATCTATAATTATATGTTTTTTATTCAATATCCATATATTTAAATTCCAGAAATTGTATCATATATAGAAAGATAGTTATGTAAAAATCCATATGTCCATTGTACTTCCATTTCAATGTTATTACATTGATGTTTTATTAACCCTGTTGTAATGTGGGTTTCTCAATAATGGTATTTATAAATATCAAACCCTTGATTACTGAGGCAATGCTTAAACTGTGAGGATAAAATTAATTGGGGGGGGGAGATTTTACTACAAAATATATTAAAATAATAATCTATTTATAGAATATTTCAAAATGAAGACTGAGGTTAAACAACTCATGAAATCACTTTTAAAAATTTAATCTCTTTGATAGTATATGGAACACACAACCCTAAGTTGAAATGAACCATAATATAATATAGCATTAAGACCTAATCATTAAATTTTAAAGTATGAATATTAATAAATAAATTATTAAAATAAATGATATCTGTAGATTATAAACAATATATGAATAATTTAAAAGAAATAATAAATGTTTTATAAAAACTGTATTTTTCTAAAAGATGGTTTATTCACACATTGTGCACAAAAAAAATTAAATTTTACCAATATTTTTTTAATTTTTTTTCTATAAAGTGAACATAATTTGTTAAATAGTAATATTAAAGCTATATTATGGTGAATCCTTGATTCTTTTATAAATGTTTATTTTCTTTTATGAATAGTGAAAAATAATAAATTCTAACTGAATGTTTTCTTTTTGTGTAAAAAACATTTATAATGTAAAAGTATATTTATAAATTATTATAAAGTAAAATTTAGTTACTTATATATACATTTGTCTAATTTATATAATTCTAAATATTTTAATATTTAATTTTTATATAAAAACATTTCAAACATTTGAACATTGTTTATATGAAACCCACATTCTTATCATGTCTTCTTATTTAATCTTAAATTAAAATTTTTTATTTCAATGAATAGTATTTTTCAGAATGTATTAAATATTTTTAATTAGAAACAAATTATATTTTATAATTTTTTTTTATTAATTTTACCAAAATTAGTAGTGGAAAAAACTTAATTACTATAGTTAATTAAAAAAATTATCATGGGTAATTTTAGAAAAAATTTGGTTAAATGAGATGAAAACTCATGTAGAATATATAGTAAGGAAATTTTTATACACTATAATTTATAAATATCATGTGTAATCTATTTTTACCCTTGTATAAAGTGAAATATGTGGGTACACGTTTTTTAATTTCAATAATTACAAGTGTACCACTCACTAAACATATAAAAGACCACTAACCCTCCTATATTTAGCGAACATAAAAAAATTGGACAATAGATTCAGAAATATGATATAAAATTAACTAATATAATCCTATAATCCTTATAATTTTCATAAATAAAACCTGATAATTCTTTTGTTTCAAATCAGGTGAGGATACCAAATGAATATGTAATGTTCTTCAAATAATTTTTTTTATTTTATTTCAACCTACACATCCTTATATTATTTTTAAATCATGGTAATAAAATAATATTTGTATATTAATTATAATAATATTTTTTATGCTAATTTAATTACATAAAACCATAAAAACTCCATTCAAATGTGTTGCGAAATCATCATTCATTTTATGGTTAGAATACCGCCCTATGAACCGATGTGATTATTTTTCTCCATTAACACACATAACGGTTTGGCATGATAATGTATATAAATATATATAATATTTAAATAAATAAAAACACTAATAGAGTGATTATATCATATATAACTTATTTACATTCTAATCATTTGGGGATATAATATCGGTGCTCATATGTACGATAGAGACCCCCACGATAGGGCAATGTGCTTCTTCATTCACTAGTGTTTTACATTGAATGTAATAAAAATAATGTTAAAAAATATATGTGATATAAATGAAATAATTTTGATATTAATGATATATTTTTATATACGAAAATATAATATATCATTTTTCCCTCGTTTTCACTCCTTTGAGAATGATAACATCATTCATATACAAGTGGACAACCACCTTCACGATGTGATATTAATCTCTTTTCATAACCACGCCACATAAATGATATAGATAAGTATATTTAAATAAATAATGATGTAATTAGTATTTTATGGTAATTATAAAAATATAAAGTATTAAATACCACCTCCCATACCTATTATTGAAAATTTGAAATGTAATTCATGCTTATATATAACCCACCGTCATCATGATAACAACATGTTTCATTTTTTATAACCATAATTAATGATTGGTTTTAAATGTATAGTTTATGTATATATAAATGATAATTATTGTCTTTATTATTATGGATATTATTGCAATATATAATACAAAAAAGAATCATAGTTGTGATGACATAGCATAATTGAGAAAACAAGGAAATTAGAACATAAAAGAATGCAAATAATGAAATATTATTAATGAACAGGTGATAAGATGTTATTAAATGATCATATATGATTACAAAAATATGAAAATTATTTTTTTATAAATTCATAACATTAATAAATTCATTATAAGTGATATCAAAAAATGTTCAACCAATAGGATGCGTGGGATAATTTATTTCTTAAATTAATTTTATATCCTTGGGTTAAACTTATACTTCATTGACTATATCAAGATATGATAATGTGTGTATTGAAAATGGAATATTTTATTGTTTATTTAAACTTATACTATGTGGAATTATATTTTATACAAATAATCAATTCATTTATTAATCCCCACATCAATGATAAGTTCTTTGTAAAGGACATCATCTCAATTCTACTTCATTAAAGAATATTGAAATGTTATGAAGCTGATTTCAATAATATGGTTGTTATTCTACCGGTATTACTTGTAATATAATGAATAATTCATAATTCATGGAATTTTATCGTTAAATTTGAATATTTTCATTCAAGGTAATTTTATATAAATTTATCTAAGTGTTAAGGAATTCCATTACTCAAAATAATTCTCATTGAGATATATTACATCTTCATAAACAATGATATTATATTATTATGTGTGAAAATAATTTTTATTATATTATGATCTATTTAATGTTTTTTATATTGATTCAAAATTGATACACATAATCAATTAATTTGGTAATACTCACTTCAACATTATAATCTTTATAGGGTTTTATTTCATAATCTCATTCTAATCAATTCTGTATGTTATTGAATTTGAGTTGATGAATTTTATTTGGAACTATGTTAATAAAATAAATTCATTTTACCCTCCAATATTTATTCATGATATTTTAATGTAATAGTACAATTGTTTCACTCTTTGGATATTAAAATATTTGATAATGTTATTTTAATAATATATAATTCTATTTATCTCTTCAGTCAACAATAAGTTTTCTTCTAATACCATGTATTCAAAAATTATTTGAAAATATATTATTATCCTTTTTGAAGTGATTTATTACAAATTTTTACCCCATGTATTTATTTTTAGAAAATGTATTTACACGAATCATTACGAAGATTTAAAAATATTTCATGCTTGAATATTAACAAAAAATGTCAACTAAATTATTATTTTAACATAATTGGCGTGTATGGAATTTATTTCCAACATGAACATTCAATTTTTTATTCATTCTTTTATATGAATATAGAAATGATTTCAAACAATTTATTTTAAAAAAGTTTATGGGAAATTTTATATTTAAAAATATTTTTTTAAATTTCAAATGATATTTTCCGCTAGAATGTCTATAAAGATCATTTTATCATATTTTGATTTATCAATAAAAACAGCCCTTTATTTTACTCAAATGGATATATTTGTAATTAATTCAATAATTATTATTACCCATGAAGGAATATGATCATTTTGGGAAAATAAAGTATTAAAATTCACTTTATTGATTCCTTTTTGTAGTTTTTAAAATTACACTGATGTATTAACTTTCCTATGATCTATAAATATCACAATTCTCAAAAATATAAATATTATTTATCTTGAATATGTTTATTTATTAAACCAAATTTAATTTCTACAAATTTTCTTCAACTTTGAATGTTATTTTTTTCTAGGGAAATATTTCAAAATTCATATTCACTACTCAATACTACTATTTTATAATAATGAACATTGTCCATTCATTAAATTGATTTTTAGATATATGAGGAATTATTTGGACAGGAAGACATAGTTGGGGACAAAATATTTATATTTCGTCAATGCATCAATAGTCTCATAATTAAAATTAGTTATCAAGAATAAAATCATATGGATAAACTAGATAAGTTTGTACCAACTATTTTAAATTACCATGGGAATGGTCCGAATGGTTGTGGTATCATGATTCTAGGCTAATTATGTCCATTATTTAAGAACATACTTCACTTAAAATTTAATTATTATTACTATCCTTGGGATTTTCAATATGATTATATATATATATATATATATATATATTATTTTCATTCATTGATTAAAATATATTTAATTTTATATATTTACATTTCCATGCCTAATATCCCTTATCTTTTCATGGTATTAAAGTTATTTAAAGGGAATATGTGTTCAGTTATTTACATTTCTAAATTAATTATTCCTTATCAAATTTTTGTAGTCATGTTTATTACACAGCATTTGTGTTCATTTATTTACATTTCCAAGTAGACAATTCTTTATATATTAATGATAGCTTATGAATTGCTTAATCCTTACTAGTCATTAAGAGAACACAATTATTTTATTTTCCTCAAATTATAATAAGTTTACTATAATTAATGTTCAGGGATATTAATGATTGAATAATGTAATTATTTATGTTTTTTAATTTTTTTTTCAATACTACTATAAAATTGGGTCATTCGGGCTATGAGTCCCCATATCATATGCTTATGTAATAAAGTAGACAAAAGCTCTCAAATACTGGGCCAGAGTCACTAAAACATTCTATAACAATAAGTTTCTCAAATGAAAAATTACCCTTTATAAAATACCATGGAATAGGTATCAAATGGGCATCAATGATCGATTTAAATATAATAAAATAAATTAAGAAGAGAAATTATAATCATCTCACACATTAGCAGGGAATGGGAATAACCCCAATATCCAATAGTCAATCTCTCTTTTAATATGTTTTTATTTACTTTTGAGTTTCTTTTAATTTTATTGTTAATTCAATAATCACAATATACTATACTACACTCGATATTACTCAGATACACTCTTCAATTTTATTTTATAATATTAATCCGATAGATATTAGTAGCAGAGGATGGTTGTTTCCTATCACTCTTTGTGGGTTCCGCGCACTACGGAAGCGTGTTGGTGGGATAACGCAACATTAATTTTATCATTAAATATAATCAATACGAGATCTATCATGATGTAAAATGCCGGATCATCAGAATATAATGAATAATGAAAAACAAAAGTGGGAGTCCCAGAACCATAGATATAGGATCATCATATGTTGGTTATAATTAATTTAATTAATTGATAAGAATTATCTTGATTGAATTCTTTCTTCGTTGATGTCTCCTTTCATGATCCAGTGTGATCCATTGTTGCGTTATAGGATCCAAGTGTAGGATTCCTCTAGCGGTGATCCACATGTGCTGCACGTATCTCTAGATGTCGCCGAAAGGATCTCTAGATGCTAGAGCGGAAGAACCTTCTCTTGTGATATCCTCCTTGGATCACCTTGATCTGATGGAGGTGGATCTCTCTCGGTCTTAAGAGCGTTCCTGGATGTAGGAGTTCTTTTGGCCTAGAGAAAACATTACAGAATTATTGTGCACAACGATTGGGAAATGTTTTGGGGTTGTGAGGATATTTATAATCGAGTTTGAGTTTATAGAGTTATGACAATAAATAAAAATGTTACACATTTTATTTATTTCATTAACTCTCATTGAAAACTACAAAGTCGAATGATTAATTTCTTAACATGTGCCCAAGATGATTATAATAAAAATTATTTAATAAAACGATATTATTTCTTCAGAATCCCGACTGGATGAACTACACGTCATGTAATCATTAATACACGGCGTGTACTCATTTTCCAAAAAACTACACGGCGTGTATATTCAATATACACAGCGTGTAATTTTATTATCCATTTTTCTTTATTTCCTCCACCATATTTATTTTCCCTTGAGTAATGGCTATTTATTTATAAAAAAAATGTAACTGCATTACTCACTAATAAATATATTATTTCACCTATAATATATTATCTCAAAGAACTAGTGTCAAAATAAATGCAATCAGGCATCCTTGAATAATTCTTATATCACAGTCGGGAATAATAGTTATTCAACTTGTTAAATTAATATTTAACTAAGATACATGGACACACTTAGTGTGTGACCCTCTAGGCCTCTTTCTCATTGGCATTAGGCATGCTTTCCTAAAGTCCATGATTACGGTCTAGCAATGGGTCAAGGAACCCAATAGAAAGAAGCTGACAACGCTTTAATGTGACACCTCATACAAACGCTTACCGTGTAATATAATCCCTTTGCCATGATATCTCGAATCATGTTGGTTGCAGGATAGTGCCATCAACCCATGTGCTCGATTATTATTTCTTTGAATTTATGAAATTGAACTCGGCCATACCTTACCAAGGCCATGGATTTATTTATGCTATATCAATTCCATCAAAGGTCCAGAGATATCTACTTCCATTATGGACCAAAAAGGGAAAATCATTTCTCGCATTTTCTATTAATGTAGTAGTACTCGTGACACACCCAATGTATCCTACGTCGCTGCGAACAGTGTGTCGTCATAGTTTTTGACAATACATCTAAGTGTGCGAGTTTTAATAACCATTAATAATAATATTAAAGTCTAAAAACCAATAAACACGTCTGTATATAGTAACATCCAAAGACACTATGAAATGTACATTTCATACTGGCAGGTCTAGTTCTCATAATATCCTGTTGTATATTACCAAGGGCACACACCATGAGAAGGTGCCTCAATGTTTTATCAATCCCCATCCCTAATGGCATGTATTATTTTTTCCCTCAAATAACATCATCCATCCATATAACATATATTCAAGAATAGTGTTATGGAACTTCTAGGATCTCATCATAGAAGGGATCCACTATGACCTATTAATGAAACAACTATCCTTATGACATTATTTCATGTGTTGTCACACAGAAGAACAATTAATATGTGATAAGGTATTTATTATTGAATAAAGCAAAAAGTAGTTGGTTCTAGGCCACCAAATCCAACAGACTCCCACTTGGACTAGAGAAAACTGCTAACAACCTTTAACCCGCTAGCACTCACATGATATTCATGCTTTTCCTAAGATAGGCCTTTATTCATGGAGTCCACCACGTTCTCTTCTGTGGACACTCTACTCACTACATCGTCACCCCTCTTAAAGAAATCCCTCAATAAGTGATAATTCTGAAGTATTTTATTTGTCTATTGATGTGTCCTTGGTTCTTTTGCAAGAGCCACTACTGTAGTATTATCACAGTACAATGTGATAGGGTCTTTAGTACTAGGCACCATGTTAAGCTCTTAGACAAGGTTCCAAATCCAGATGGATTCTATGGCTGCATCAGAAGCCTCTATATATTCGAAATCCGCTGTAGAATCAGTGACAACTAGATACTTTGAAATCTTCCAGCTCACTGCTCCTCCATTGAGACAGAAAACATATCCATATTACGACTTCAGATCGGTCTGATCTGTCTGAAACCTAGCATCAGCATACCCTTTGATGACAAGCTCCTCGTCTCCTCCATACACCAGGAACATATCCTTAGTTCTCCTCAAATACTTAAGGATAGTCTTAAGAGTAGTCCAATGATGTTCTCCTAGATCTTCTTGATATCTATCTACCATGCTAAGTGCATAGGAAACATCAATACTGGTACATAACATTACATACATTATAGATCATATAGCCGACGCTTATGGGATCATACTCATTCTATCATTCTCCTGTTGTGTCTGGGGACACATTTTCACAGAAAGATGTATGCAATGTGTCACTGGAACCAATACCCTCTTGGATTCTTCCATACTATGTCTCATTAGTATCTGGTTAATGTATGTACCCTGACGGATTCCAAGAAGCCTCTTTGATCAATCAATAATGATCTTGATCCCTAGAATGCATACTGCTCCACCCAATTCCTTCGTTTAGAAACACTTGTTCAACCAGTCATTAACTGACTATAAGACAGTTACATCATTTCCAATAGGAAATATGACGTAAACATATACTCCTAGGATAATGATCACATTCCCATTAAACCGCTTATATATACATGGCTCACATTCTCTCTTAATGAACCTATATTCTTTTATGGCTTCATCAAATCAAATGTTCCATTACCTCGATGCATTCTTTAATCCATAAATGGATTTTTGAATCATTCAAACTCGTTTGGATACACCTGGTGTCACAAACCCTTCTGGTTGTGTCATATATACATCTTCCTAAAGGTTCCCTCTAAGCAATGTTGTTTTGACATCCATTTTCCAAATATCATAGTCATGGTAAGCTGCTATGACCAATATAATTCTTATGGATTTAAACATGGAAACTGGAGAGAAGGTTTCATAATAGTCAATTCCTTAACGCTGTATGAATCCTTTAGCCACTATCTTTGATTTATAAGTGCTAACTTGACCTTCCATGTCCGATTTTTTTTTGAATACCCATTTTCATCCAACAGGATTTACATCAACTGGCTCCTCGACCAAAACCTAGACTTGGTCCTGATACATGGAATCAATCTCATAATTCATAGCTTTTAGCCATCTTGATGCATCTGAGCTTTGTATTACATCCTTGTAGGAGAGAGGTTCATCATTATCCAACAATAATGATTCACCATCCTTGGTGACTAGGAAACAAAATTTCTCTTATTCACTTAACACTTTAGAGCTCCTATGTAGTACTTGTGTTTCTAGAACCTGTTCCACGGGGAAATGTGGAACTTGTTCCTATACCAACTACTATGTATCATGAGCATCAACTTCATTGAAGTCAATCCGTCTCCCACTATCCTTTTTGAGGATTTCTCCCTCTCGAGAAAGAAGGCTTGTATGTCGACTGTCACTTTCTTGTCTGAAGGTTTATATAGGCAATATACTTTCATTTCCTTGAGATATGCTATAAAGATTCACTTATTTCCCTGAGGTACTAGTTTGTTTCCTGAGAAGGCCTTAACAAATGCCTTGAATCCACATACACGTGTGTGAGAGAAAATGAGTTTATTTTCATTCCATTATTTATATGGAATTCAATTTTTCGCCTTCATTGGTACTCGGTTTAATGTGTATCCTATTGTTTGTAATGAATATCCCCTAAAGGATAATGGAAGATATACATGAATCATCATCGATCTCACCATTTCCAACAAGGTAAAGTTCCTCCATTCACTAACACCATTATAATATGGTGTATAAGTAGGAGTGAGCTGAGATAGAATCTCAGACTCCCATAGAAGATCGATGAACTCTTGGTTCATATATTCTCCACCCCAATCCGATCAAAGATTCTTTATCTTCCTACCAAGCTGATTCTCTACTTCATTCTTGAATTCCATAAATTTCTATAAGGCTTCTTACTTATACCTCATTAAGTAGAGATAGTCATATCATCTCATATCATTAGTAAAAGTAATGAAGTATGAATATCCACCTCTATCTTCTATTGGAAATGGTCCACATACATCCATGGGAACCAATCCTGGAAGCTCTGTGGCCCTTTCACCATGTCCACTGAAAGGCGGCTTAGTTATTTTACCTTGTAAACAAGCATGACATCTATCAGGTAGTTTTAGCTTAGTAGAGTCTAAATAACCTTCTTGGAAGAGTTTTTTCCAGTGCTTCTTGTTTACATGACCGAGACGGTGATGCCACAACTGGGTAATGTATGAGTCATGGTATTTTGTTTCGTTATCGATCTCCAACACATGGTTTTAATAATTTAATACAAACAAACCATTATTTAAATGTGTCATTCAATAAAAAACGTTTTTCTTAAAAAAACACAACCCTTGTTTCCAAAGTTGAAAATAAATCCATCCATATCCAAAAAAGATATAGTAATTATGTTTTTTGTAACACTAGGCACATAATAACAGTTATGAAAAACCAAAATAATTTAGTCACCAATGATAGGTGGTAATCACCAATAGCCAACGTAGCCATCCTTGCACCATTGGTAGCTCGAAGATCCACCTATCTTCTATAAATCTTTCAAAAATATATGTGGTACTTTCATTTGAATATATATGTGATCCCCACAAGCTGTATCTAATACCCAATGTGTAGAAATAGATATATTACATTCGATAATGAACACACCATTAGCATCCCCATGCTTCTGGGTGCAATTTCTCTTCCAGTGGCCTTGCTTGACACATGAAAAACATACTGCATGCTGTTCCTTGCCCTACCTTTGGATCATCCCCTTCGTGGAAGGATGTTGCTCGGGGGCTTCAAACCATTTATAAGTCTTTGGCCCCTTTGCCTTGTCCTTCCTTTTCTTATTCACCATAAGGACTACAGGTTTGTCATGCCCCATGACCTTATCTACCTGGATAATGAAGGTCAGAAGTTCTGATAGAATCCCCTAATTTTTTGTAATGTTATAATTGAAAATGAAGCTACAGAAGGTCATGGGTAGTGACGATAGGATGAGATCTGTACACAACTCATACAAGAACATAATCCCTAAGATGTCCAGGCATTCATTGTATCCAATAAGCTTGACTACATGAGGCCCAGTTGGTGCAGACTCTCCAAGATTAGTTGTAAACAGAGCTTTGGAGATCTCATATATCTCCTGTCTTGCCTTCTCTTGGTAGAGATCCTTAAGGTGAGACATTATGGTATATGCATCCATGTTTTCATGTTTCCTCAAGAGACCATTATACATGACCGATATCATGAAAAACTAGACAACTGTGGCACCATCCATGTGTTTCATGTAGAGAGATAGTTCCTCATCACTAGCCTCCTTTCCAGGCGCAATTGGAATAGTCTCTTCCAGCACAAACAATTTCCTTTTGTGGTGAAGGATGATGCGTAAATTACTCTACCACTCTTTGAAATTGGAGTCAGGGAGAATGTTTTCCTTATCAATTATGGTTCGCAATGATATGTTTGAAGTCATTTTCTCTCCGTTTCTACAAATTAAAATTACAAAAGGTTTAGTACTTGATTATAAAAATGAGAGAAATAAATAAATTAATACTAATTAGTCTCCCAATATTTTATTGAAATCAAAAAACACTCACCATTGACTTCAGAATATTCGCTTTCCTAAATATTTTAGTGGAATGGATTTGTATCTCCCTTCATATTACCCCAACTAGGGTTGGTCAAGAAACTTGATGGGTTTTAGGTAGGCATTCCAAATTCCTACTACATTAACTTGTAGTTCCATGATCTACTGAGTGGACTCCCCAATCCTGAAATCTATTTATTTTGGATTTCCTCACCCTTTGCCTCTTGGTCACCCCATGTCCTACTGTGGAAGTCAACCCTTGATACGAACATAGTCAAGTGAACCCAAAACCTTGAATTAGAATTCCCTGATAATAGAAAGCACCCCAACTGGGGTTCGTCAATCCCTTTGAAAGATGGTTCGATTCTAACCAAGATTATGGAAGGCTATACCCACTTAATATTTCTTTGAGGAATTTTATCCTTATACAAAAAATTTCCATTTTATTATCTTTGATTACATGCCCGTTAATATTATGTGGGATATACTTATGTGATTAACCATGCCTAAGATAATATTTATGTATAAGCCGGTCTTTATTTTAGTTACGTATTTCATGCTTGTTTAATTCATTAATTAGGTTATCGTGAAAACACACCCACAATAAATAAACCATGAAATTGAAAAAAATAAAATAAAAGGTATGATAATTAGCTTGTCCTATTGGTCAGTTTATCTAGAGGCTGATAAACTAACCCAAGACCTAGGGGATTAACTACATGAACTTTTCGGGTTCGTGTTTACAGCTTTCCACCTATCCACCTTTGTTTCTCCTTGGATTGGTTTCACCATGGATCCTAACATGAGCCACCTCCAATCTCTTGAAATATCCATCCATTACATATTCATTTATCTCACACATAGGTGAGGGGTATAAGGGGTTTTTACATAAAATAATCCTTGGGTGGGAAGGCCCTACATATTAAGGAGGAGAAGGCTGGAAGGCCAACAAATTTAATTTAAATAAATATGTTAAAGAAACCATACACCTACCAAGGTCCCAGTCTAGCTCATGATCATCCATAAATGCAATGATATTGACGCATAAAAAAACTAGCATTTAATTATTTAATCATTATTATTTAAGATAAATCACCCTCGAATCAATTAATTATCTTTAATTAATCAATCCTATTTTCTTAATCCCTTTTCTGAATTTCCTGGAGATTTCCATCCAGCATAATTTAAAAAAAATAAATTCATTTAAAATTATCTTTTTACATAACTTGTACCTTGGAGACAACCCAGTGAATTCTCATTCATTATGCAGATGCTAAATTAAAAATATATATAAAACACCTATCTTTTGTTGTGCCTCAGCTTTATGCCTGCACTATGGTACACGCCTCAAGGGTTTGTATAATATAATAATAAATTTTAATAAATCTTCGTTATTTGGGTGAGTACACGGTGTGTACTTTCTACTACATGGAGTGTACATTTCTTCACCATCCATCTGAAGTACATGCCCGGGGACATGGCGTGTTGATGTACTTCGAAAATTTTCAGAGTACATGGCGTGTTCAGTTGGACACACACCGTGTTGTTTCTGCATTACACGGTTTCCCGCCGGACAAGCCTTGTACAGAGTTCACGATCCAATCCCAGCCCAAAGGGACTACATGTTGTATTCAGTTAGACCAAACGACGTGTAATTTTGAAACCATGTGCCACCAATTCCTGGTCAACACATAGTGTCATAAATGAATTAGATAGGATCAAATACATGGCCATATTTGGCAGATCAGTCAATGCATTGAACCTAGACTACACAACGTGTACATCCGAATACATACCGTGTATTCTGGTCTTGTATGGAAAAGAGCTTTTGGCGCCTCCAGATGAGTTCCTCTATTTTATTTTAATCAAAATTAAATGACAATTTAGTTTCTATATAGTTAACAAGAAACGATAGAGGAGGAACAGATCTCAATATTCAGATATTAAATAATGATTAACTAGAATTGAAACAACTAAATTATTACATGTGTAAATCACCAACGAAAAAATATGTTATTATAATAAATGGTATTACCCCTCTGATACCACTTGTAGGTTCTGGGTGCAGAGGAAGAATGTTGGTGTGAGAGCCCAACATTAATTTTATCATTAAAGATGATCAATCTGAGATCCATCATGATGTAAAATCCTGGATCTTCGGAATAGAACGAAGAATGAAAAGAACAGGGAGTCCCATAACCATAAACATAGGATCAACATATGTTTGTTATAATTAATTAAATTAATTTAAAATAATTACCATGATGGAATTATTTCATCCATGATGTCTTCGGTCACGATCTGGTGTGATCTGTCATTGCATCGTAGAATCCAAGTGTAGGATTTATCTAGCGGTGATCCACACGTGCTCCACATATGTCTGGATATTCCTAAAGGGGATCTCCAAGTGCTAGAGCAGAAGAACCTTCGCTTGCGATGTCTGCCTTCGAACACCTTGATCCGGTGGTGGGGGACCTCTCTCGGTCTTGAGAGAATTCTTAGAGGAAGGAGTTCTTTCGGCCTTAAGAGAACTCTCCAGAATTGTTGTGCCCAATGATTGGAAAAAGTGTTGGGGTTGTTGGGATCTTTATAATTGTGTTTGAGATTATAGATTTATGACAATAAATTAACGCATTACGCATTTTGTTTATTTCAATAACTCTCATTTAAAACACCCATGTCAAATTATTATTTCCTTGAAAAGTTCCCACGCTGATTATAATAAATACTATTTAATAAAATGATATTATTTCCTCAAAATCCTGACTAGAAGAACTACATGCCATTTAATCATTAATAAATGGTGTGTACTCATTTTCAATAAAACTACCCAGTGAGTATATTCAATATAAACGATGTTTAATTTTATTTTCCATTTTCCTTTATTTCCTCCACCACATTTATTAGTCCCTGAGTAGTGGAAATTTACTTATGAAATAAGTGTCACTACATTACTCTCTAATAAATATATTATTTTTCCCACAATATATTCTCCCGAAAAACTAGCGTCGAAATAAATGCGATCACATATCTTTGAATAATTAATAAACCACAGTCAGGAATAATATTTATTCAACTTGTTAAATTAATATTTAATTGAGATACATGGACAAACATAGTTTGTGACCCTCTAGGAATTTTTCTCATTGGCATTAGGTAGGCTTGCCTAAAGTCAAAGATTACTATCTTGAAATGGGTCAAGGCATCCAAGATAAAGAAGTTGACACCGCATTGACGTGACACCTCATACGAATGCTTACTGTGTAAAAAACCTCTTTGTCACGATATCTCGAATCAAGTGGGTTTCATGCTAGTGCGATCAACCCATGTGCACGATTATTCTTTCTATGACTTTCTGGAATTGAACTCGTCCTTACCATATCATGGCCATGGATTTATTTAGGCTATATCAATTCCATCAAAGGGCTGAGATCTACTTCTTTTATGGAGCAGAAGGGAAAAATCCTTTCTCACATTTTCTATTAATGCAGTAGTACTCGTGACGCACCCATCGTATCCTACCTCACTACGAATAATGGGTCATTACAATTTCAGTCAATACATCTTAGTGCCCGAGTTTTAATACCCATTAATAATAATATTAAAGTCTATGGACCAATACACACATTTGTAGATATGAACATTCAATGAAACTATGAAATGTGGATTTCTTATGGGCGGGTCTCATTCTCATAATATCCTCCTAGAAATTATCAAGGAAGAACACCATGAGAAGGTGCCTCAATGTTTTATGAGGCCTCACCCCTAATGGCCTGTATTTTTTGTGTCCCTAAAATAATAACATCCAATCATAGAAAATATATTCAAGAACAATGTTATGGAACTTCTGGGTTCTCATTATAGCAGGGATCCACTATGACCCATTAATGCAACATCTGTCCTTAGGAAATTATCACATGAATTATCACACACAATAACAATCAAGATGTGATAAAGTATTTATTAATGAATTAAGTACAAATTAGATGGTTCTAGGCCACCAACTCCAACAGACTCCTACTTGGACTAGAGATAACTGCTAACAACCTTTAACCTGCTAGCACTCACATTATATTCATGCTTCTGCTGAGAGAGGCCTTTAGTCATGGGGTCTGCCACATTCTCTTCCATAGAAACTCTTCTCACTACAACTTCACCCCTCTAATAGAAATCCCTCATGAGGTGATACTTCTTGATTATGTGCTTTGTCCGTTGATGTGACCATTGTTGTTTTGTAGGAGCCACGACTGTAGTATTATCACAATAAAATGTGAGAGGGTCTTTACTTCTAGGCCCCACATTAAGCTTATGAACAAAGTTCTGAATCCAGAGGGCTTCCTTGGCTGCATCAAAAGCCGATATATATTGGGACTCCATAGTAGAATCGGAAACAACTAACTACTTTGAACTCTTCCATCTCATAGCTCCTCTATTAAGATTGAAAACATATCCAGATTGCGACTTCAGATCATTATAATCTGTCCGAAAACCACCATCAACATACCCTCTGATGACAAGCTCCCAGTCTCCTCCATACACCAGGAACCTATCCTTAGTTCTTCTCAGATACTTAGGTATAGTCTTAAGAGAAGTCCAATGTTTTTCTCCTAGATCTTCTTGATATCAGCCTACCACGCTCAGTGCACATGCAACATCAATCCTGGTACATTACATGGAACACATGATTGATCATATAGCCGAAGCCTATGGGATCTTACTCATTATATCTTTCTTCTGTTGTGTCAAGAGACAAATTTTCTTAGAAAGATGTAATCCATGTGACACTAGAACCAATACCCTATTGGATTGTTCCATACTAAATCTCTTGAGTATCTGGTTAATGTATGTACCTTAACTTAGTGCAAGAAGCCTCTTGGATCTATCACAAATGATCTTGATCCCTAGAATACTGGATACTTCACCCAAGTCCTTCATGGAGAAACACTTGTTCAACCAGTCCTTAACTAACTATAAGACTGGTACGTCGTTTCCAATAAGAAATATGTCATCAATATATACTACTAGTATAACGATCAAAATCCCATTAAACTCTTTATAAACACATGGATCACATTCATTCTTAATGAACCCAAATTTTTTATGGCTTCATCAAATCGAATGATCCCTGACCTGGATGATTTCATTAATCCATAAATGGATTTCTGCAACTTGAAAACCCGTTTAGATTCACCTGGTGTCACAAAACCTTCTAGTTTTTTCATATAGACATCTTACTGAAGGTTCCCATTTAGGAATGCTATTTTGAAATCCATTTTCAAAATCTCTTAGTCATGGTAAGCTGCTATGGAAAGTATAATTCTAATGGATTTAAACATGGGAACTACCAAGAAGGTTTCATCATAGACAATTCCTTGATGCTGTCTGAATCCTTTAGCAACTATCCTTGCTTTATAGTTGCTAACATGACCTTCCATTTCTAGTTTTATCATGAATACCCATTTGTATCCGACTTTCGTTACATCAACTTGCTCATTGACCGGATCCCAGACTTGGTTATGATACATGGAATCCATCTTAGAATTTGTAGCTTCAAAACATCTTGAAGAATCTGAGATTTCTACTGCTTCATTATAGGAGATAGGTTCATCATTTTCCAACAATAATGATTCACCATCCTTGGTGATTAGAAAACCAAATCTCTCTTGTTCCCTTACCTCTCTGGAGTTCCTATACAGTACTTCCGTTTTTGGAACCTCTTCTATGGGGACTTGTGGAACTAGTTCCTGTACCAACTCTTGTGTATCTTGAGCATCAACTTTGTCGAAATCAATCTTTCTCCCACTATCCTTTTTGAGGATGAGCTCCACCTCGAGAAAGATATCTTGTCTGGGGTCGTTCACATTATTTTCTGAAGGGCTATATAGGTAATATCCATTCGTTTCCTTGGTATATCCTATAAAGATACACTTTGTTCGCCAATGTTCTAGTTAGCTACTTGAGAAGGCCTTAAAGAACACCTTTCATACCCATACACGTGTGTGAGACAAAATGGGTTTCCTTCCATTCCATAACTCAGATGGAATTCCATTTTCCGCCATTGTTGGTACTCGGTTTAATGTGTATGCTGAAGATTGTAATTCATATCCCCAAAAGGATAATGGATGATCTTCATGACTCATCATCGACCTCACAATGTCCAACAATGTACGGTTCCTCCATTCACTAACACCATTCCACTATGGTGTATAAGGAGGAGTAAGCTGAGATAGAATCCCAGAATCACGTAGAAGATCGATGAAATATTGGATCTGATATTCTCCACCTCGATCCGATTGAAGTTTCTTTATCTTCTTACCAAGTTGATTCTCTATTTCAGTCTTGAATTCCTTAAATTTGTCTAAGGCTTATGAATTATAACTCATTAATAAGACATGGCCATATATACTAAAATCATTAGTAAAAGTAATGAAGTATGAATATACACCTCTTGATTCTACTAGAAATGATCCACATACATCTGTGTGAACCAATCATAGAAGCTCTATGGCCCTTTCACCATGTCCACTGAAAGGCAGCTTGGTCATTCACCAAGACCATTTGTTGGTATCAGAATAATTATTTCCATAAATTTTGGCTTCCTTAACCTAGATCAAGTTACAAACATATATGTATTTTATTTATATTTACTCATTAAATATTTTGTGTTCATGATAAATTTTAAGGATATTAATTAAATAGAAGAACTTATTTTAATATTTAAAGTACAGTTAGTAAAAATTAAAATTAAAAATTATTTAAGAGATAAATAATTTTGACTTCTAGGGATAAATTAAAGAGAAATGAAAAATATAACATCTCTATAAAATAAAGTGATAAACTAAATGAGTATTATTATGATTATAATTGAAATCCATGAATTCTTTTTTCAATGCATTATAAGATAAATTATTTAATAGAATATCTTCTTATGATATTGTTTATCAATGTTTGGATACTCTTTATTTGTCTGGTGAAGGCACAAATAATGTCAACGAAATGAGATTAAATATATATGCTATTATATATGATACATTCAAGATGATACTGGATAGATATATAATCGATATATATCTCTAGTTTAGTGAGATCATAAAAACTATGATTACACTTATACAATATATGGGTGACTAATAGACAGTTTTAATGTCAATAAAACACATAAGAAATCGATGGAGATGTTATGAAGCCACTATTAATGAATAAATATTGATAAAAATCACAATGAAAGGGATAAATATTATGATCATCATGTTTGAGGTATAATTTAAATTGAAATATTAAGATGATGAATCAAAATAGAAAGATGTTTCTTCTAAGGCATCAAAATCAATAGACAAGGAAATTTTAAAAGATGATATTAAAATTAGATGTGAAACTATTACCTACAATTCCCAGAATATTTATCATCTACACATATCAACAAACATGTATTAATAAAATATCTTCTGTAAGTAATATTTAAAATTAAACTATTTCAAAATAATAATAAACGACAAAAATGACTACAAAATGAACATAAATTTTAATGCTATTTACTAATAGGAGTATAAGGGAAAAGGAAATAGAATATATAACTATAAAAAAAATAAGTAGTAGAATAAGTTTTAAGATAAATTGAAAAGACCAAAAAACATTAATGAATTCCTATTGGAGTGCATCTAAATAAAAATCCAATTTCATAAGTATAATATATTTCTTCTAATAATATACATGATAGAAATAAAATGTCAAATGATGAATAAGATGGATATTAATTGTTTTTGGAATATTCCATGATTGAATAAAGATAAATAAAATAAAATAAAATAGGTTCATGTTTAATGTGATGTGGAAGAAAATGAACATAATTTATAAAATGAAAATAATTACAATTTGTGAAAATGAAATAGAGATTTCAAACAGGTAAATAAACATCTTAAATAGGTCTTAGAATAGTATATTTATATTTGCAAAACATTTTATATTATACTAGTGAAAAAATAAAATAAAAAATCCAAATTTCTAATTGTGTATGGATACGGAGAGAAATGGAAGCAATAAATAAATTATATTACTCATAGTCAAATGAATAAGACTTTATCATAGATTTATAACAACTTTTTCTAAATTTTAAAAAAACTATAAAAAAATTTAACATGGTTTTTATAATCTCAATTTGTTAACATTTTTGAAATCAATATTATGAATATTATTTGGATTCCAAAGGTTTTACATACCAACTTATCCAGACTAAGTAAAATCTACCTACCAAAGTCATTTAATGTTTGACATTTATAGTGAATAGTGTATGAAAAACTCCTATAGAATTCTATAGAATTGACAGATTTTATGTTATAGTAATGTGATTAGAGACTACTGAGGGTCCAATAACCCAATACCATTATATATATGACATGTAACATTTAGTGAAAATTAAAAAATGAGATATTTTGGAATTTTGAAAATAGGTGACAATGAATCTTTCATTTTTTTACAGAGTTTCATTTTTTGATGGTATAAAGTATATCAATCAAATTTTCTCTGAATAGTGTGATGATGGTTTTCATGCAACAGTTGCGAAATTATTGTGGAAAAATTTATGAGTCCAATAATTATTTAATATTTAATGATTTGAGAAATGATAATGTTTATGATGTTAATTTAGATTCTTTAAGTTCAAAAAGCTTTTCTAGTTTGAGTTCCTTTCATAAAAAATCTTAAATATGGTATAAATAAATTGAAAATATAATATATAAAAATATACAAAGCTAAAAAATATATTTATTGGGGATCTACCAAAACTAGAATGATATAAATAAAGAATGTTTAATTCCGGTTAAAGTAGAAAGAAACAAATACAATCATTCAAACAAAATAAATAGGTTTCTATAACTAAACCACTAGAATTGGGGGAATTGTATATATTTATAATATATTGAGTTTCTAGTTATTGATTGAAACAATATTCTTATGTATTTATTTATAATAATTTATGACCTATATGGTTGTTTTTCAGAGATCACAAAAATGATTCTCCATTTTTTTAATATGAAATATCAATAGATATATGTAGCGGCCTTGCCATCAAAAACCTTGAGAAGTGATTAGGAATTAATGGTTTATAATCTTGAGTGATAATCACTTTATTTATAATATGAATATATTTAAAATATTTATTCACCATTATAATCTCAAAAATTGGGGTTTTAGAAAAGGGAAATAAGAATCTTTATGAATTTTTATGAAAATGATATGTGAATATGAATTACTGAAAATTTTGTAGACTAAGACAATTATTTTAACGGTTTATGTAATTAATAGAGTTCTTATTTGACATATCTTATAAAACAGTCAATATTATATATGGAATGTTAGGGAACCATATGTTATTTTTTTTGAATATTTGGTTTATGTGGGTTTATTCTAAACATAATGGAGAATCTATAAATGTTTTCAACAATCATATATGATAGATTATTTCATTATTTTTAATAATATAGGAATGAATATATTGTATTTAATCGGCAATATAATGTTATGAAAAAATAATTACATGTCAGTTTTTAGGATATATATCCACATGAAAACAAATGTACTATAGAAATTTGTTAGGATGATATTTAAAATTTATATATCAATAATACCTATAGTATCTTTTACCTTCATAAGATTTACCTGATAAAACTCAATCCAATGAACATAATGACCTTTCTAACCTTGAATAAGAATTTAATTAATTAGGTTCTTCAGTCTATAGAATCAATATAACCTTAAAAAATTATCCCTTTGATACTATTGTGTTATACCTGAATAATAGTACTAAAACATTAACCTTAATAAGAAAATAGGGTGAATATCATTCAATTTCAACAAAGAAAAGAACAAATAACATCAATAACCCAATAATTGATAATCAGATAGTGATATCTTTGAAATAAAAATTAAATCAATTTGAATAAAATAAAATCTATCAATTAGTTTATAGACATAATGACTACCAAACTATTGGCATGAGGTGGGTATATAGAAATAAATTATATGAATGTGCCCAATTATTTGAAACAATTATTGAATAGATACACAAGGTTGTATTCAGGAGGAAGGTAATGATTATCGATAAACCTTTTACTCATTATATATCCATGAAGACACTATAATACTACTTTCATATCATGAACATCTAAATTTTACACTATATCAATATGATGCCAAGAGTGAGTCTTTAAATGGATATAATAATGAGGATGTATTTGTTAAACATTAATGGTATTTCCACATAAATTTTTTCAAAATAATGTTTTTAAATATTCTGAACTCATTTAAGTATTAAAATAGGCCCCTAGAACTTGGTATGATAATCTCAAATCATCCTTGATGATGAGAAGTCTACCAAAAGGATATTTTATTATACATTATTTATAAAAATTATTCCCATATATGTTTCAATAGTTAAAATATATGATGATGATTTTATTTGTTGACCATCAAAAATATCATTATATATAATTTAAAATATTATATATAATAGATTTTCATTGAATTTAAGGGGTGAAAAAATATTCTTTCTTGTTTTTTTATTTTTCAAAATAATGAGGGAATTAATTTCAATCAACATATGTAAAAAAGGATCATGTGAAATTCTTTGTTATCGATAAAACAAATGTATGTGATTCTCCTATGATCACATCTTGTTTTCAATATTTGGATGAAAATATTAATATAGTTGATTAAACCCCCTACAAATTCATGATTGGAAGTATTGTTTATTTTATTTATCTTCAATGTACTATTATCTATACCTTACATTTTTTATATTGTTTTTAGTCGAACCCCAAGGAATATCATTAGAAATTTGTGGAAATGAATTTCTAATACCTAAGAATTAATTAATTCATATCTGATTTACTCTAGAGTAGAATCCTTTAAATTAGATAGTTATTAAGATACATATTTTGGTTGTTGTATGATATATAGACTTATTACTTCTATAACATGTCTCTTAATTTTTGAAATCCTTTAGTATCATGTTGTGGTAAAATGAAAAATTTTATTTCACTATCCACCAATGAAAATGAATACATAGATGCATGTACATGTTTTGTGGGAAAATAATTAATGAAACAAACACTAAAATACTATTTATACCTATTTAGACATGTACCTATAAACTATAAAAATACTAGAATAATTAAAATTTAAATTATAGTGTATCTATTTTAAGGAAAAATGACATTGATTTTAGACATCACCTTTTGAGATATATTTTACAAAAGGGTGATATAACTATTAAATTCATCATTATTGAACATCATATTGATGGAAATATTTTATGAATCCTTTTAATATTCGGATATTCAGCTATATTAAACCAGATTTTGAATTGACGAATTATTTTTAATTAGTTATTACCCTCAATTATATTTCAACAAGGTAGTGTGAATCAAAGAGCCATGTTCTATCACGAGCATGATAATAGAGAGATATTCAACTATTCATATGATACCATTTGGTACTATAATTTTAATTCTATCATGATGGTTCTATATTTCATATCATACTATACCTGTGCTACCTATATAGGGAAACCCATGAGTTCCATTATTGTGTTCTACTATAAATTTTTACTAACGTGGAAACTATTAGATAATTTTTTCTACCAAGATTAATTTTATTATTTTAATAAAAAATTCAATAATATTTTTCTTATTAAAATTCCGTAGATATTTTAATTTTTCCCCTAAATGATTTAATTTAACATTTAAAGTCTAAATCAGACTACTTCTCTCACATTACATTCAAACATCCTCTTGTATTTCTATCTCAAACCCATCGATCATCATTTATTTCTATGAATCTATAATATTATATTGAATATGTAGAAACCTTTAACTTCTAATTCACCAAACTAGGATTCACCATTTAAGAGATCCAAGGGTGTATCTAGTCAACCTATCAATCTATATAATTAATTTCCATCATTTTTGGGATTTGTTTCGATGAAGGAAATGGATACAAATGGATTATAATCTAATAGATCATGATTATAAATACTAGTTCTAGAGAATGTATGGGAAAACTATTTCAATACAAATTACCAATCAATAATTCCTTTAAATGATAATATTTTAATTTTCATCCCAAATATGAGACTCTAGTGGAAAAGGATTCCATAATGACTTTGGTTGGTGTAAAAGAGTTTATATTATATTTTATGAACCTGTATGAAAAATTTAAAAATTATAAATAATATTATTGTATCACATAATCCAATTATTTTTCAATAATTTCTTATAGGTATTACTTAGAATGAAATCCTATGAAAATTAGTAACTTATAACAATTATGGAGAATACATACATCTATTCTTTTTTATCATTAAAATCTCCATCCAAATAAGCAACACATTATGGTCCTGGGGTTCCAAAATTATTTCATTCTATACCTAATTAATACATTGGGTAAGATGAGTCATTATATCTATCTTGAGGTTCATATGAGGGATTTTTGTAAAAATGCCTCTATATATAATTTCTTAATGTATCTGATTATGATATATATTATGGTGGATGTTATAAGACATGTTCTTATTAGACAAGAAATGATCATTCTGTGTGGGGAATTCTATTTAAGTAAGATTTATTTTATGATGATACATGTTAAATAGACCTCGTCGATTTTACATTTGGTTTTTGATAATGGAGGGATTTAAGAAAATTTCATCCAAGTAAAAAAACCTATTAATCCTAGCTATTTGGTTGAACCTAGTATGAGAAAAGTTGGGTGTGGGGTATATTGTTCAGTGGAAGATATCTCCAAATAAAGTGACGAAGTTGTTGAAGAATCAGTAGCCATATGAGTAGAAAACAGTATTCATATGACCATGATGTGTAGTCATATTATATCATCTAGAACTCTTGATTATACTTATACCTTAACATTGAAGGAAATATTTTTAGATAAAGATGATCTTTCCAACATAGATATTTTCAATGCTTCTCATTTTGTAGGATCTAACTATAAAAGTAAAAATTATGTGATTGTACATTCATATGATTCTTTATATGTTGTTGGTGGATAATATGAATATGAAGAAACTAATCTATTTATATTTTTCTTGGTTTTTAGAAAGAATATGAGTGGTGATTGGAATAGTGATTCCTGACATAATTCAATAGATTAGGTTCATGTAATCTCAATTAGATTAAATATAGAGGATATAGTGACTAAGGGTGAGAATTCACTAGAGTATGAAACTACTAGTTTAGATTATTCATATTCAGATATTGATAGACTTGGTGATGATTGTGGTAGTCCACCTTACCATTTTATACCATTAATTCCTTCTTATAATTTATATTTTAAGGGATCATGGGTTCTGATGGATAATCACGCTAATATTCTCCATCCTTTTCAATTATATGATATAGTTAATGTTTAAGAAGATGTTTAAGATAATTACTTGACAAGGGTGATAGTCTATATATAGGTGGTCACATGTATTGTCCTATCCATACAACACATTAACTACCACTATATATGTACTCACCTCTTCTCCCACCTCAGTTAGGTTTTTCCCTCATATGATCTGGATTCATTTAAATCTATTCACATGAATATTCTTAAAGAATTAAATATTTTTTCAACCTCACATGACAAATATAATAAATAAGATAACATATCCTTTATATTTTAACTTATTGTCTCATATCTCAAAAAAATATATATTTATATTTATTTTGGATTTTAAGGAAGAGAATAGGAAGCTTATTGAGAAACATTATGTTATTCACCATCATTTGTAGGATATGTGCATGGACATGAGCCAAGAAGATATAACCATCATTAGGAATCAAGATTATATTACTTCTAAATTTTTTAACTCTTCTTTCTTGATACAATCCTCCTTTTGTTCTTACTCCATCTAATGATGAACTTTTTATGATCATTATTTGAAAAGTTATACAAATTGTATATTAGATTCCTCCACTTAACATAAGGAAGAGATAAGATAGATCAATTCATGTGGTAAATGTATTTTTGAACTTGTTTTGGAATTTATTAATGATTCTAGATATGATACATCTTTTCTTATAAAAACTATAATGTATTATATATCAGATTTTGACCAAATAGAGTCATAATTTCTATTTTAGGCATTTATCTAAAAATATTCATATTCCACCAATAAATGGGGCATTTAAATGGAAATTATGTTACATAGAGATTTTAGATTCATTATTTAAGTTATTTATTGAGGGTAAAAGTATTTATTTTTGGGTGTGGAGTGATCTCCCAGTTTTTTGAGCTCATGGAACCTTATATTTACACCACCAATATTATTATAATTTATCATGCTGCTATTCCAATTAATTCATTCCTTTCATCTATTTTTCTAACTCTAATTTAGAATACTTCCATTATAGTATTCCATTTTGTTAAAAAACTGGATGAATAGGTGAGGTATTTCGTATTAGTGGCCCCTTGATTTGTTTTCAGTCTTCATGCTCCATATTCTATGAATTATCATTCTTACTCCTCAAAGGACAAATCTCTACTTGTATGGGATTAGACAAGAATACAGTATAACATGTGGTAGGGAAACATTATGTTTTATAATGATAATTTTATATCATGATGTAGATATTAATTAAATTTAGGGGTCTATATATTTTTATATATTTTATATAATCTGATTATGTAATTTTCTTTATATGTTCAACTTTTCTTGTGTGAATTTTTAGTGATGTTAAATTGGAAACAATTTTTTTAAAGAAATTTTTTTGTATATTTGAGCATTTTATAATAATTATTGGAATTTTAATTATTTTAAAAAGTGTTGAATTTTATTATTATTTTTATCGCTTCACTTATTATGTTCTGATATTTTTTAACACATTATTTTAAATTTATTTTCAACCAATGATTTGAGGTCCTAAAATAGGGGGACATTGTTTCCTAAATATAATAATTCAATTAAATTAATTATCATAAAAATTTCTTAATTTGTTAATAATTTTTCATAAGAAACCCAAATATTTGATGAAATAATTTTTATGAATAATTTTTGTTTTGTAATATCTTTCGTTACATGATCATTCATGTTTATCTTTCATTATATGCAACACCTAGTTTTTATGAAACATGGAAAAATATTCGTATCATTACATAAATAATTTTAATATAAAATAACCCTTAAACATTGAATCATTAATATGAATAAAAATTTTAAATATTATATATGTTGGTTTTATATAAACAATATATATTGATTAAAAAATAATTCATTTTCAAAAAAGTTTTTATATGATTTCATGATACTATTTTCTCAAAACAAATGTTCTTTATATCATTTTGTAAAAAATAGTAAAATTAATTTTTAAAACTTTTAGAAAATTAATTGGAATAAATTTAATTCAATTTAAAATCATCATGTCAAAATTATCTATGTGAGACTTCTTGGGAGTTATCTAAAATGATTAATTTTTCATTGATGAATAGTTTAAATATTCATTTCATTAAAAACTATCTGTTCGTTTAAACTAATAATAACATTAAATTTTTAAAAAAATGTTTTACAGTAATATTATCAAAATTATTCATATCAATTTTTTCAATTTTTTTAATTGTAATAATTTTATTTTTTATTTTTATATAAATTCTTTTTATTGTTTTGAACATTTACTTTTTGGAAAACCTCATTCTCATCGTGTCTATGAGTTTAATATTAAATTGAAATGTTCCAATAATATTAATATACTTTTTAATAATTGATTTCGTATTTGAGTTATAATAATTTATAATATTTAATGAGTACAAATTACATTTTTACAATAATTAATAGTAAAAATGGAAAAAATAATTTAGCCTTGATAATGTAAAAGGTGGTTTATCAAGGGTGAAAACGAAAAAAATAAAAGGGTTAAAAAGAACCCTTAAAGATTAAAACACTAATTTTATTGAAATATAATGAAATTACTATGTATAAATCTAGATAATTTTCCTTTTTGTAGAATTTTGACATGTCAAAAACATGGTTACACCTTTTCATTCCAAAAAAATGATAATGTCAATCACCTCACATATAAATGGACACAAATCTATTCATCACATACCATTTCCAAAACCATTAATTTCACTAAATAAAATCACACAATATATTGCTCAATTCCATCATCTAAGCCTTTAATATATATTTTGCTCAAAAATCTATCATAATAAGTATTTTGGTGAAAACCATTGCAGGTTACCTGAAGAAAAGGTAACAATATTCAATGCAAATTTATATTTTAGTTTATACTCCACCACCATCAGTTATTATTAATCCATGGTGATATAATAATCAATCTAAATTGAACATAATGACATTTTTTTATTTTAATGTAATGAACTACAACTATCTTCATTAACGTCAAATGGGATACAAATTCATTAATCGAGTGTACGACATACATCTGTCACACAAACCGACGCTTTTCTCTTTCCATCACTAGATCTATTGGATTTATATAAATATGGATTAAACAAATATGAATGATATATATGATATTATTATAATTATGGAATAATTATTCCAAAAATACAAATATAATTACTAGTTTTGGGGAATTCAATAACCTCACTTGTTTGTACAGATATATACAACCACAGGATGTGATGTGATTCCTTCACACATAAATTGGAAGGTAATAATGATTGGTTTACTTATCATATAAGATAACAATGGTATAATTTTTTTGGAAATTTAATATGTTATTTAAATTTGTTCCATTCTATTGGAATATGGGAAAAACATTCATACATATGTACGACCTACCATCTCCAAGAACATTAAATTTCATTTTACTTCTATAAAATTTATAGATTACTCTAAATACATATATAAATAATATCTATGATAACTATATAATGGTTAAAATTAATATCATTATGTAAACATGATTAATTTAATAGGACCAAAAAATAATAAATTTGGATAGACAAGAAGCGACAATGTCGTTATTATGGGAAAAATAATTTAAACTGGAATTTCTAATAAACAAGTCAAAGAAGGTTAAAATTAAATAACATATAGAATGATATATATATATATGTATTTTTTTGTAATATATATACAATAATCATATATATATTATACATTATTCTTGAGCATGTATGAATGTTGTTGAGACTTAAGGTACGGTATTTTGAGTCTCGCTTTTATTTATGGCAGACATAGGCCATATTTCCAGGTCCTTTATTATGTGTAGTATATATTCTAAACCGTTTAAATTTTCTATCATGATTTTAATTATTTTTAACATATTTAAATTTTAATTTGATATTATTCTTAAATTGGGGATACACTCAAGCATATTACCAAAGCGGTAAAGGAATTTTTTCTCATTTTGTATTCTTTTTAACGTATGCTATGTTATACACATGTCTCCTTTTAGGATTCATCTTTACAACACCATTGAAATTTAATATTTGGAATATATTTAGTCTTATGATATTCAGTGGTTTTTTAAATTTTATTATTACATTTTTTTAATAATTCCATGTTACCATTATTGAAATATTCTTATGATAGAATCTCATAATTTACTAAGATTGTTTACAATTACACCTCCAACGATGAAATTTTATGATCTATATGTCATTAAAATTATTATTTTTCTTATCCTAGTGTTACGATTTTAGAATAAATGTTTTCACTACATTTTACTCATTATAGGTACTAAAAATTTATAAATAATGTTTTTATGGTTAGTTAAATTTGTTTATCCCTACGGCCAGAAAATCCATTTTTCTCCATGTACATAGTTTCTAAAAATATTTTCTAAAACCAGTTTAACATTACCAACAATTTTTATTAATTAATCATAACCCATTTGTGACTTTTAATTAATTTCAAAATGGAATATAAATTTTTTATGATATGACATGTTTGGATGTTAACAAAAAAATTGAATGGAGTATTTCTTTTCAATATGTATGGAATTTTCTATCATTAAAACATCTCATGATTTAATGAATAATTTATATGTTTCAATGAATAATTTAAAATAAAAATACTTTGAAAACGTTTTCTGGTCAGAAGAATTAATTTTCAAGTTGGAAATGTTATTTTCACAAAGAAATGTTCCAATTTATCTTTTAAAATAGTTTTCCATCTAATATGATGTTCTATGATGTAATTTATTCTTTATAAGGGATATGATCCATGAAAATCAATCTTATTAATTATATAAATACTTTTTAAAGGATAACAATATGTTAAGAAACTTTTTTCTCTTCTACGGGTTATACAATGATAAAATTCCTATGAAACATGCTTATTTTTCCATGGGTTATGATTTGATAAAATAAATAATTGATTATGAAACATTTTTCATTTCCACTAGTTGTTAATAATGAAATATTATGAATCACATTTCATTTATTTTGTTCTGAAATGATGACTATTTTGTGATATTGTGACACATATATCTATGAATTTCATTTTGTGATCTGTTAGACGTATATCTCCATCCAATAAATTGGGTAAATATTGACATCTCTTGAGATAAATAGGAATACAATTATGTGTAAACCTAGATCATTAATGGAATATTTCAATGATGATAGTCCTGGGAGTTATCCAAAAATCTAATGATAGGTTGGGGAGTGAAACAATTCCAATAGGGAAACTTTGGAAATAGGCATTAAAAATAAAGGATATGATATTCTATCCAAAATTTTATGCCACAAAGTTTTATCTTATGACAATTTTATGTTATTATTGAACATTTTATTCGACTCCACCATGATTGAATTCTTATGAACTACCCTTATTTTTTCCAATGACTCAATTAATGAACTATTATATGAAGGGGATGTTATTAAAATTTTATTCTCATGGTATTATACCCTTATACTAATTTTATATTGGTATATCCATGGTTTTCCTTTATTAATCATATGAGATCACCATTTCATATGTTTCATTTACTGGTGTTATGAAGATAGGTTTTATGTTTATAATGTGTAAGAAGTGTCATATGTGGGAATATCATTATGGTATGTGTTTAAGATATTTCACGAAATAATAATATTGTGATATTGGTTTACAACAGAATTATACCATTATGATCCTTAATCATTTGTGAATGCAATGTAATGAATATTCATATAAAAAGTTGTAAAATATATTATGGGAAGTTTCGGTCTATACAATTGGTTGCAAGGATATGATTAGAATAAATTTAGAAATTAGGATGTGAAAAAATTAGTGGGATATCTAGAGATATTTTTCTAGATATTCGCATGGATATGTCAATGGATAATTCTCACAATGAGTTAATATATAACAAAATTTATAGAAATTTTTCAAAAGGATAGATTCTATTGTTTTCATGAAATTGCATATGTTTCGGAATATTACAAGTGGATGTGGCTCTATAGCATATATACTTTTGGTTGATTATTTTAAAAATGGTGCATTGATATTGACTAAACTATCACCTGGTGAACGATAATGAACCTTGCTAGAAACCTAGATTGACACTCCATTTTAAATTCATCATAAATCCACAAAAAAATTATGAAGAAACATTAAGGATTCGAATAATGAAAATGAATGACCTAGGATAATTCCATGTATTCATATATTGAAATGAGATTCTCACGATTTAGACATCCTATATTTTATATTTCATTATTTTGATGTTCCCCAAAATGATTATTAATACCTACTCTTTTGTTTTTAATTTTACTCAATGGAGGGAACCATTAGGGACATGATTAATAAAGAATGTAATTGATAATGTGTTCATGAGAAATCCAATATGATGATTTATATATTGAAGGATATTGTGATTATTACAAATCAGTTATCACAATTTTTGATTAAAAAATTTACCCTTAATAGACTCTTATACATACCAATGAAGAGAAGGATATAGTTTTTTTGAAAGTTGACATGGTGGAGACCAATGATTAAATAAGATTATATTTTTAATATATTGATAATGTAGTATAAATAACCGTGTGAATTTCTCAGAGGAATGAGAATTTTTTTAATTAGTGGAAAATGAAAAAAATTAGGTAATTTAAAAGGAAAATGAAAATTTCAGTTAATTAAATGGATTTGAATAGTAGTCTCTCTATGGAATAAATAATTACTAAAATTATGAAATGTTGAATGTCTTGGAATTATCAAAACTAATGTCATATGTTGAAATATAATGAATAGAATCCTAAACGTGGTATGATTAATGGTTATACTGTTAATTGTGAAGATACCATGAATGACATATGAAATGTATGGGCTATTCCAATAGCATTTTTTATGATTAAAATGAGCTGCATGATTTAATTAATGGTGATTTATGTTAAGACAAGATTTATATTTCATATTATATGATAGAGTTATGATGGAATAAGATAATGATGGCCAATTAATATTTTAATAATGAATTAAAAATATTTAATTGTTTATGTATCTAAATTCATTAATTTAGATATATATAAATATTGTGAAGTATTTGAATTTATTAAAGTGTTTGAAAGAATATTTTGAATGGTAATAATAAACTAGAGATTCAATTTAAAGGGAAAGAGATATTTAATTGAAAAAATGATTAAGGGAAGAAATAACATAATATGTTCCTAATGTTGAGATAGTGATATTGGGATAAAGAGATGATGAATATGAATAATGTAAATTAGATATTATTAATAACCTTGGAATATATTAATGATTTATGAAAAATGTTTT
This sequence comes from Viscum album, assembly GCA_963277665.1. Lineage (NCBI taxonomy): Eukaryota > Viridiplantae > Streptophyta > Magnoliopsida > Santalales > Viscaceae > Viscum > Viscum album. Next base: position 617,272,793 of record OY728128.1, read on the forward strand.
TTTATATTATCATTAATGGAGATTATAATATTAATTAATTTATGGAATGTAATCAATAATCTACAATTTCATTCAAGGAATGATGATGTATGTATGTTTTCATTAAGGATTTATTGAAATTCTGGATAGAACTATGTTTCCGGAGAATATATAATCAATGTATTCACATATTTGGTATATGAAATTATAATCAACATTATCTTGTTCTCTATATTAATGTACAATTTCTTTTGTAAATATTCCAAACTTTTTTTAAAAATTTCATATTTAAATTTTTGTCATGCTCATAGGATCCATAAGGCTACCAATTCATGGTATGTAATAAACATAACCATGGATGTTATTGGATATCATGTACTAAAAATTCTATTTTGGATAACAACTATAGAAAAAAAGAATGGATTTTCATTATATTATAGATCTTTGACCCACTTGGTATTTAGGAATAAAAAATATTTAATATCCATTTCACAAAGGTATATATGAAGTGGAAATTGATTTTGGAATAACCAAAATGCCATATTGTACTTATGAAATGGAATTAAATGAAGTAAGCTGATTAGATCCGGACATATCATTAAATTAAAGAAAATTATATTGAAATGAAATTCATTTCATTTACATTATTTTTTAATAAATGAATGTTGTTTTCACATATCATCAATATATTGATTTGATGTTGCTATATTTTTTCTGACCATGATCTATATCACTCTCCATTAGTATTTTGGTATTATATTTCCCTTTTATGCCTTTGTTTTCACATGACCTTAATATTATCCAACATGTAAAACAATTTATGTGTCGTTTTAGAAGACATTTATACATCATTTCCTCTCTTTTTAAGTGGAATTGTTATTAACCTTTTTTCGATGTAGGTTTCTAACATAAATATTTTCAAATATTAAGCTCATAGTTACCGGGTATTAGTTCAAATTTTGAGGAAGAAATTTATTTAATTGGTGTGTAATATTACACCATGAGCTTTCTTAAAATTTTTTTTTATTGAAATTTAGTTTTTTCAATTGATTTCCTTACATAAAACATATAGTTCTAAAAAAAGAACAAATTATTAATATTATTAATTATTAAATTCCTTTAATACCTATACCATAAACATATATTCATGAATATGAATAAATATTTTAAAAATATTAATCATAATAATTTTAAATGAATAAAATTTAATGATTTTAAATTCTTAAATTTTAGTAAATATTTATTTATTTTGAAAATATGATTTTCTGAACAATATTTCAATTTTTTATTTTTTTTAACAACAATAATATTATATTTTGAAAATTATATAATATTAATTTTATAAAATAAAATTCATTTTTTAAATCTCCATGTCAGATGATTCTTATGGTTTCTTTTTGGGATTTTTTTTGAAAATATGAATTTGTTATTAAAACTAAAAAATATTATTTTTTTGAAATTTGCATTTTAATTAAATGAATTTATAAGGTTTCCTTATTTTAAAATGGGTTTGAAGGAAAAATTAGTAAATATATATAAATTAATTCAATTTTTTTTACTTTAGTCACTATCATATTTAATTTTTATATATTTTTTACCTTCTTAAAATTCTCTTTTTGCAAGACAAATTGTTTGTCATGTCTACTGGTTATTTTTTTTGAAAAAATTATATTTTACTAACATTAATTTTTAAAATTGGATTCCATATTTATAATTTTGATAATTTATATCACATAATAATATCTAATAAATATTTATGTATAATTATTAATAAAAAAGTAAAAATTATTTACAATATTGATGGTAAAAATGTGTTTACCATTTGTTAAAATAAAATAATATGGGTTACAAATGACCAAAATATTTAACAAAAAAATTTAATTCAATATATATACCTTATAATATCTATGTTTATATAATGTTATACTTTTGAGCCTAGTTTCATGTGAAAAATGTGTTTACACCTTTTTCATTCCAAAAATTAAAAGAGTGTTTCTCACTTCATATATAAAAATACACCCTATTTTTCAGCTCTTCTTTCTTACATAACCTCATTATTAATTCAATAATTACCGAAATATATTTCATAATTCAATAAAATATTACTATAATCATTATTTTTCCCATTAATTCAATCTTGTAAGGATTTTTGTGGAAACCTAAGAATGATATCCAAAAGAAGAGGAAGTGTTTTTCAATGAGTGTTTATATTTAATTTCCTCCTCCACCTACTAGAATTATTATCAAAACATGATGAAAAAAATACAATATATTCCATATAACTCTATTGTTAATGTTTATTTAATGACCTAAATTCATATCCACTAAAATAAAATGGGATAAAAATCACCATTATCTGTGTTCGGCCGACAACTCTTACACGTGTTGATGATATTACATTTTACAAAACTCCTCTCATGGCTATATATAATGATGAATTAAATGTTTATAAAGGATATTTTTTATTTTTTTACATTTATATAATAATAATATCACATATAAATCTTTAATATCCATTCATTAGGATTATGATAACGTTGATGTTGTGTATGTTATACAACCTCATAATGAAATGAGGTGATTCATTCATGATTTATATGGATGGTAATAATGTTGGGTTTAATGAATTTTTTTGAAAAATATGTTAAAAAATTATTCTAAAATATTAATGTATTATTTCCGATATTTCATTCAATTCATTTATAAAATGGAAAAAATCTTCATGCATTATTACAACCTACCATATCATGGAACAATGTATCCAATTTACTACCTCTAACATTTATAGATTACTAAAAATTAAAATATCATGATTATATATGTTATTAATACCATGGATAAAATTATATAGGTGGTGGAACTATTATCTATTAAATAGGTCCAAAATAATAACAAATCAAAACATACATGAAAAACAAATTAATTATGGCATGAAACATGACAGTATCAAGGAATTGTTAATAAATGAATAATAATGGTGATTTATAAGTTATATATCATATAATATATATTTTTATATTTCTATAACAGAATTATAATAAACATATATTAATTATACACGAGGTTTTAAAATGTATAACATCTATTGTGACCTAACGTTCGTGAATTCAATTATAATTTTTTTCTCAGAGACATATGCCATATTCTCCACTAATTTTTTTTATTGTGTATTAATAACCCATTTTACATGTTATATCATGAGTATTATTATTTCAAAATAATTTTATGTTTTATATTATTTAATTCATTAATGAAGAGTATGATTCATGATATTACCAATGCGGTATGGTATTTTTTTTTCACAATTTCTCTTCTCTAGAATATACTTTATGTTATATAACAATATTATTTTATGACGTGTATATACATCATATTTGACAATTAATATCCTAAATATATTTATTATTGTGATATTATTTGTCATATTTAATGTTATTATTTTATTGGGTTTATGATTCAATGTTACCATACTTTTACTCATTTTATAATGCATTCTCAATGTTTATTACTATTTTTATGACTATACTTACAGTGAAGAAATATTATGATCTTTACCTCTAAAAATCCCAAATATTTTATTATCCTATGTTTATTTCATGATAATAAATTATTTCCCATAATTTTAAACACTTTATTTAAAAAATATTTATAATTACTGTTATTAATGTAAATTGACAATATTTCTCTCTTATAGTGAGAGACACTTTTTCTTATATATCTAGGTTTTCTAAAAGTGTTTTAAATTATCTATAACATTCCAAAAATTATTGAATAAAATAATTTATAGATTGATTAATTTTTTTAATTTTTTAAATGAATCTATATGTAATTTTCAATATATTTTCCATTTTTCAATTATAAAAAAATGTAAAAGGAATGTTTTTTCCTCATGTATAAAACATCCGACCATTGTTACCATTAATTATTTTAAATATTCTGTAAATGATTCAATATTTATTTTAAATTAAAATGAATTTGAAAAAAATATATATCTAGAAAACTATTTTTAATATGAAATGGTTATTTTCTTCAAGAGTTGTACTAAGTGATATTTCAAAATTGTTTTCCATATAAGAATACACCATATATTGTAACATAATAATTTTAGGGATTTGATCCACAAAAACCATTTTTATTATTTATATAAATGGTTTATGTTTATATTGAATGTATATTTATGAAAATTATTTTTCATTCAAAGTTTTACCATGGTTAAATTATTATAAAACCCTCTTTGTTATCCAAGGGTTATAATTTTATGAAATGATTATGCACCATTTTTTTTCTAATGTTTATATTCTGATTAAATTCCTATAAACCCATCTCATTTGAGGGGTCTGATATGATGAATGTTTTATGATCTTGTTGCACACATATGTATAATTTTTATTATTTTATTAGGGATGTACCTCCCTCTAATGCACTGGCCAAGGATTGATATTTCATGATATAAATTGGAATTGAATGGAATGTAAACCAAGTTTAGTAAGGTTTTTTTCTACCATGATAGTCATAGGAGTCATTCTTGAGTACTGTAATTGATTAGAGAGTGAACCCATTCCACTTTGACAATTTCAAAAAATTTCCTTGAATAATGTGGATATTTTATAATATTCATATATTTATTTCACAAATCTATGTATTAGGTTGATATTGATTCTCATAGACCATGTTATTTGACTCTATTATGATTTTCATAGGATGAACTCCCATTATTTATTCTATGACCCATGCATAATATCTAATATATTTTGAGTATCATTTTCACATATCATTCTCATGTCTTTATAAACATCTTTCACATTAAATGTTGAAATATTATTTTTTACCTGAGTTGAGACTATAATATAACCCATTATTATGTTTAAATTGATCATGTTTTGAATATTTGTTTTAAGTAGTGTATATCTAATAAGAGTACTATATGGGAAATCATTTTGGAAAAAATTGAATATCTTTCATGAGATAAGAATATTTTATTCCAGGTTTCCAATATAATTATACCATTTTGATTCTTCAGAGTGTGTAAGTGTAATGAAAGGAATATTCATATAAAAATATGTAATATCTATATATTAGATGTTTAATATTTAGAGTTTTTCTTTTTATAAGATAGATCTTAAACATCATGGTTTTTACTAGAACTTATCTAATTATAATCTTATAGAAGGATATTACTTAGGCTTCTATTAGAAGACATATGATACCATTATAAGAAGAGTGATAACATCAGAAGACCCATGAAACAATAAGAATAAATATACTAATCAAGATATTTATTCTATTGTTAGATGTGATCTACTGCCACCAGAATACTTTATGATCATCAGATGTATTGGAAAGACATTAAACAAGTTATACATTCAAAAAAAGTATTTTTAGACCATTAGTCAATTTTTATTATCATCATGTTAATCCGATATCTGTTAATCCATATACACTTCCATGATGAATGATACTCTTTTTGAACAGATTTTAGATTCAATTGAGATGTCTACTTTCTCTAATATCTTATTCTATTGAGATGTCTCATTATATTGATATATGATTTTTTTTCTTCTATTTCCATTTGGATTTATAATTCCATACATGATTTTGGGTAAATTGAAATTTAATTTTCCAATGGAATGTTTATTGAATTTAATTTATTTAAAAAATTTCTCGATAGGAGGACTTAAGAATGATTATTCATAAACAATATCTCTGGATCCCAGAAGAAAAAGTCATCCTTTCATGGTCCTCCTAATCAGTATGAAGAATTATTTTATTATTTTAATAAAAAATATAATTATGGTTTTTATTTCATGTTTAATTTTAATGAACATCTTGTTAATAAGGTCTATTGTTTTTTATAAGTGATTTTTTGTGCTAAAATCATGACAAGTTAATGATAAATGGAAATTGGATTGATATGTAATTTATATAAAAGAATATTTTTCATAAGAATTCTGAGAATTTAAAAAATACATTTTAAGAGAAAACAATGTAACATAATTAATATATTTATAGACAATAAAAGAGAATGTGATATTTATTATTGGTTAAATCGAGCATTATCAGATAAATAGAACATAAAAAAACTTACATATTAATTCTATCTTATTCCAAATATTTATTTATTTATTATTTTTCATTTTCATTTTTTAAATAAAATATACCTTACTATATTAAATATTACTCCAAAAATATTTTTACATCTTTAATCCCATGGATTATAGTAACGAGGATGGTTGTAACTTGGACTACTATGTGTGCACTTGTTTTTTATGCATAAAAAATTGTGTACATCATATTTTTTATTCTTAGTAAACAATAATGATTTTGGACTAATTTCATATAGATAAAAGTATTTCATAGATTCATAATTAACCCCTTATTTAAATTTTCTTGTGAGTGTAAATTTATTTTTAAAACTATATTTTGAATTATGAAATTTGTCTTTAAAAATTACATTGATAATTATTTTTTATTCTGAAAAATTTGATTTACTATGATTGAGATAATTTAAAAAGAATTTTTTTCTAACACATTAACATAGTTATTATTTGAATTTGGAGAAATTTTTTCAAATGTTAAACGTTTTTATACCTAATCTTTTTGTTAATAGGGGTATTACCTTAATGTAGTTTTAAATTTTCTTATTTTTTTATATTCACCTTGTGCACCTCCTATTGATAAATTCACTAGGACTATCAAAATATAAAGGTGGAGTAAACCTAAATTAGAAAAGGGATCATTCTAATATTACATTCCTCAATGAAAACACTAATTAAGGAAAAGATGGAATGTGACATGAACTGAATCCACCATGAAAGCCTTAGCAGTGATCCTTGACTAATGAAATGATTTTATATGCATGTCGGTATTCCATAAACATTGGTATCATGCATATAATATCTTATCATAGATTAAAAATGAATATTAATGATTCAAGACTCTTATGTATTATGTATTTTGATTGAAAAAAAGTATTCCATGATTCTTGATAAGATACATTTAACTGAATGGGTTTTGTAATTGTAAGTTATGATCATGTTCCCATACCCTTATTCTTATCATATTCTTATACAGTATTATCAATTGATATCTCATATGATAAAAAATATTAATAATATGAGATCCCCATTTATTATGACTCAATTCACACAAGATATGAATAATTTTTTTATTTATGGTGTTTCTAATAAGGGTGAATGTAACATCCCAGTTAAATATGGAATATGAAATTTTCATATTTATTAATATTTTTTAATTAAATATTACTTTTAAATTTAAGGGTATGTTATGTTTGATAGTGTAATCTACACTCAACAACATGTTTTTTTGAAATCTTATGTTGTACACAACATTGAGTTATACTAAATAATAATAATATAATATTATAATTTTAAATGGTAGTTAACAAATAGCTATTGTATTGGGGAGATTGAATAGAACTTACTTTAATATTATTATACATTTTTGTTAAACAGTTTTTACATTAATCTAATAAATGTTAGATATTGAAAATGTGAATGAATCTAATTTTAAGCACAAATACTCTAATATTCGTAAAAAGATTGATTTACCACCTTTTGATAGAGAACCCACATTAATTGTAGTTTTGTTAAATTTTATATGATATATTTGACAAAAATAAAATTAATATTTATAATAGAGACATCAAAATTTACTTTTGATAAATTTTTGGCATTTTTTTGATAAAATCAAATTTTTAATGAATATAAAAAATACTGTATTTTAATTCCAAACTCTCTTTTAATATAATTTATTTATATGAATATATTATATTTTAAATTGTTTTTAATGTTTATTTAGAAAATATTTTTACCATTTAATCAAATGTTAGACATTGGAAGAAATTTCACTCTTAAATTGGACATAAACAAGTGTAAATCTTTTGGTAGTTATTATTTCTTAAAAACAAGATTTTTGTTTTGAAAACGAGAAATAATTTTAAATAAATAAGGAAACATCTATTTTTTGAATTTTGTAAAATAGAAATCATTTATTAATTCATAATATCAAATATTTCCTAGGCTGAATTTTTGGTATTTTTCAGAAAATAGAAATTTTTTTATGAATAGTGAAAACAATGAATAATCGTTAAAAAACGACTTCTTCATTTAAATGAAATATTACCGATTCTATGAATTCAATTTCAAAAAAATGACATAAATTGTTGTTATCAGTACGTATAATGTGGTTGAATAAGACGAAAATATTTTTTATTGAATAGTAACATTAGACTTTTATTTACCGTTGTTAAAGATAAATAGAAAAATTCAAGGGAAAAATAATATTATAATAATATAAAACTACCATAAAAATTGTCAGAACTTTATTTTATGAGTCATCCACGACTGGTACAGTCCTTGGATGATATTTGAGGCCATTTAATGCCATTTGGGTAAGATAATGATATTAATAACTTTTTATTTAAAGTAAAAATAAAAATATCATAAACATGTATTGTTTTGCCAAACAAAATTAATGTAAGTTTATATAATTGATATATTTTTCTATAATTATTCATTGAAATTATAATATTTTTCCATACATCATGGTAATTTCTTTAAAAAAATTAGATATCAAATAAATAAAACTATTTTTGACACAATAATGAAGCAGTGTTTACCTCATTAATGAATGATTTAAATAAATAATAACATTAAAATTAAAAAAAATATCCAAAACATGTCCAAATATTATTGGATGATTTTATTTCTAACAAGATTCATATTATCTTTGACATTAATAAGTATTGGACCTTTAGAACTCAAAAATAATTACATAATATAAGATTATTTTCAAACATTCGAAAAGAGCCCCTCCTCCACCTTATAAAAAGACATCACTTCTAACCCATTACTCACACCTCTCAAGCCCCTTGGCTCATCCAAAATCATCCAAAATAGGCTCCCAACATCCCTATATTCGTTCTATAAGGCTTAACATAGGCAAAAGTCACTTCATGAATGCCTTTTTGTTCAAACCAAAGGGAGATACCTAATATAAAGATAACGTCTTCCCTCAAGCTCTCTTCTATTATTGTACTTCTTCACTCCTTTTTCTCTTCATATAATTTTTTGACATAACAGCACAAGTAATATCAATATAATAGGTTATTTGTATGATAAGGATCTGAAGTACACTTCCACACACATTCATCTAGTGGATACAAACATACTCATTCAATGGATGAGGAACTACTGCCTCACAGAACAATGATTGTTAAAATATCTCAAACCACCTCTCATGGTGGCCATTATGACAGAACATTATTTATATATGATGTATATTATGTTTATGTTTTCTCTATGCTTCTATAAATTTCATTTATATAATACCTTTATGGTTTCCGTTGTAGGGAAATATGATTACTTAATTTGAGGGAGTGCGGACTACCTTCCCTTCAATGTGATATGACTCATTCATGCCATAAATGGAACATATAAAGTACCAAGTTTATGAAATTAATAAAATTTATATTATACTAAAATTATAATATAACTATTTATTATTATTATTTCATACCATTAAATTTAAAATTGAAATGGAAGTAGTGTTCATGTGTACGTATGACTTACCATTTCCATTAATGGTGTGTTTCATTTCGTAACTCAAAATGATATGAATTATTATAAATACATATAAAATATATATATATATGATATCTAAATCATTAATATCATTCCATAGATAATGGCCTTTGGACCACTTGGAAAATTCTTTATTATAACAAGTTCATTTTTAAAAAAAAATTTGAACATCGAAAAAATGATTGATAAGAAGTCAAATAATAATCTCATTATTATAGGAAGGTATTAAGTGATATAAAATGAAAAATAAACATGAAATATTTTATTTAGGAATTATGAATTAACTTAATTTTCTTATTCATAAATAACACAGAACATAAGAGTCATCTCGGACACAAGGTAAGGGGTTTTCAACTCACTTTTTATTACCATGAGATTAATGCAAATTTTTCCACTATTTCCATTTGTGTGGTGTATGTACTGACCATGATTTTGTTAATTGTGTAATATAATTTAATTTATGGGTATTTATATCTTCATTTTATGATCCTTATTTCATGTGGTGTATGTATTGTAAGGTACCATATTTTCAAGAGAACCTTTCAACTTCTTATTCTAATCAAAGACTTATTTTATGTTTTGCCTTTAAATTTTCCATTTTTTTATATTGGGATATGTTCTGATATATCCATATTTCTATAAATTTTATGTCCATGTGTTGAGATACCCTTTCTCTCTCATCAACGCATTTTATGAATTATAATGTGACACTATTATGCTATCGTCTTTCTGTAAGAGAACTTCACACCCTAATTTAAATTTTTTTAGTTTAAACATATACTCTGTGATTAGGTCGTGATAATAATAGGTGTGAATGACCTATAATTTTTTTACACATAATATACCCAAATATTGGGTTTATTCTAATTTTTCACACATAATTATGTCATTGATTTTAAGTAATCTAATGATATCATCTTTGAAAGGGACTTTGTGTCAATTTACATTTCTTTGAGGATTATTTGTTGTTATACACCAATTGAATTTTATATTTTTTATATAACAACATTTGAAAAAAAAATATCATGAATATCCTTATTTTCATGATATTGAATGTTTTGATTTATTTTATTCATTAATTATTTTTATTCATGTGCTTCCCAAGTGTTAAAAGACTCTTTACCTAAAACATCATTTTAAATTCATTAATGATTTATTATTCTAAATATTTTTCATTAATTTCCATGTTTTACAAATGGTTTTATGTATTTATTTATATGGACATTACAATATTAAAATTATAATTTTTTTAAAAGCTTCAATGTGGAAATAGACACTTTAATTAAAAAATCTAGATATTAAATGTTTTAAATGGTTTTGAAAATTATTTGATAAAGAATATATTATGTAAATATTCTGAAGTGATATAATGTGATATCAATTTGGGATTTTTATGTATCCTTTATGGTTCTTTTATGTTTTCTGAATTTTTTATGGTTCTTGTGAATTGTTTCGGTATATGGATGGTTCTGTGATAAACCTAGGGCTGGTGAGCTCAGGATAGCTCTCCAATGCATTGGGTAATTTGACAGAGGTAAATGTTAATGTTTCTCCAACGAGATTTAAGGAATATACTATGATGGGAATTCCAAATGTAACTCTCTACGTAACTGTGAAAGCTACAACATATGTATGTTATGGATTCCACAAGTTACCTTTATGATTTATGATTACTATGTGTTATTCATACATCTTATTATTTCATGAGGTATGTTTAAAAGATTTTGATTTCGATGTATTTATGATCTAATGTTTTATTTCAATATTTTATAATCCTTACTAAAAATTTTCTGAACATCCCATGTTTTTGAAATGTTTTTCACAGGTATAAGGCATGTTAATAGAAAGGATGAAGTCATGAAGATTTATATCATGAAATAAATTATTGTTTCCATTTAAGACATTTTATTTTTTGAAAAATGGATACTGAGTAGAAGTGTCTACTTTGTAAAATTTGAGATGTAATGTAATAGTTATGGGATAATTCTCTAAAAATATAAACCTGATTAGATATTCAATGTTAATTATCAACTTAATTCAAGATTATTTAATGTTTATGGGAGGGTCTTTATAGTTGGTATCACAGGTCAGTTTAGACAACTTTACAGATTATGAGTTTTTGTTAGACACATGGTTAGTAATTATGCCTACTCTTTATATTATATCATTATATTTCTTCTTTTTCAGATCATGGAATGTCTGTTACAAATGGAAGGAGGAGGATCTCAAAGGACATTCATATCTCTTCCAGATGACTTTCTTGCAGTAATTATTGCAAAGTTATTCCATACGATTTTGAAATATTTTCTAACATACAACTCCATTACAAGTAGTTGTTTGTGATATAAAACACATACTATATACCTCTATACCATTGTGGATCAAAGATTTTATTTAATAAAATCCAATTTTTTCAATATTCTCATATTTTAAAGAATGGTAAATATCATCAATTCATTTTCAACTATTTTACTTTATCACAAAATTTTGAAGCATATTATGATTTTGAAAAAGGTGTTGAAGAAGGAAACCCTTGCGGAACCTATTTATATTTGATTTTAAATCATAGTCTTTAATAACATACATATGGAATTTTAAAAGAACAATTGATTGAATGTTTAAATAAAGGCTTAGTTCCAATGCTTTATTAAAATAATGTTTTATTAGATGTTTTGAAATTATATGTTATACATGGTTATTTTCTGAAAATATATTTCAGTGAACACCCATATGATCCATGTTGGACAATGTATATTTGGATGAAGGAATAAAATTATTTTGAAGGATATTTAAATAACTTTTTGCAATGCATGGTCATCTACCAACGTGAACAAGATGTTGATGAAACCACATGGACACAAATATTTGGTATTATGTTCATTCTATTTGGAATAGTATTATTTTATGACATGGAATAGAAATACAATACCGACAATATATATAAGGGTTCACAAATTAAGATTTGGATGACTTAATGAGTTGGTATGATAATTAAAGGTATAAGAAAAACTTTGAGGTTAAAAAATGTTAGATTTATTTTCGAGTTTTATAAAATGGACAACCCGTAAGATGGGTGACAACCTGTTGCATCTGAAAAGGCCATGGGAATCGAACCCCCAATAGAAAGGAAACAATTTTACAATTCCTTCCACTGTCCTACATGTAGTTCCTGGTTAGTATGACTTTTTATTTTTATTTAAATGATTTTATGGATCAAGAATAACTTGATTTTGGGAACATATGTTTTATCAAATAGATATCCTTAGTATAGAAAAATGATTTGGTGATTAAGTGATAATGGTTATTTCAGAAGATGTTATCTCTTTTGGGGAAACACTAAATGCCTACATGAAATTGGATACTATGGGATGTCATTTGTTGAATAATGATTGAAGTTTTATTTTTAAATAATCCTTGTTTTATTTTGGACATATAACTGTTTGTATTTATTATGGAAATGATTAAACTATCAGAGATAATATGTGATTAGGTTAATTACTTTTTAGTATGAGAAATTATGAGTAGCCAATGTTATTTGGAGATAAATGTTATGATTTTTGTGGAAGTCTTTGTGATCATTTTTTTCTGAATTTTGGGGTTCAAACTTTTTTTGGATTATTTTGAATAAATTTAAGGATAATTGTGTATTGAATGGACTTTTTTGAGCATTGTGTATGCTTTGTTACATTTTGGAGATTAATAGTAATATTTCTCTTTATGAATGATTATCATTTATAAAGATTAATGGATCCTGTACAAACTATTTTGGTTTTTATGATATCTAAAGACATCGGAAATATATATAGTTCATATTTTGGGGATTATGTGATTATATATAAGATGATTCTAGAACATCCTATGTGAACGATCATCTTGACTACTCGTCATTTCTAGAAAAGAAGAGATTGGGGTAGAAATTTAGTAAAGGATGAAAGATTACATGACAAGTAAGAATGTGTCCTTATGTTCTTAGTGAAGCTCAAAAATAAATTGCTCAACTTTATTAAAAAGAACATAAAACAAAAATTTTGTCCCTTTACTTTTCCTAAAGGGAAACCAATTACTATCTAACCTGTCACATGTTTGTTTTTCTTTGGTTGATAAATTTTCTCTAATCACGTTTTCTATCACTCTCCATCAGAACATGACACTTAGTTTATCATCTATATCAATGTTTTCATTGAATCCTAGTATGTGTTGTCTCAGATGACCTTTGTACATCTATTCATTCTTTTCAATAGATATTATTATTGACTCTTTTTCCAATGTGTGACTTTTAATTATGTTTTTGAGCCAAATTTTAAAATTGTGAGGAAACAATTTTTAAAAGGTGGAAGGATGTAATATCCTAGTTATATAAAGAATATGAGATTTTGATATTCATTAATATTTTTAATGAAATATTAATTTTACATTAAATGGGATGTTATTTCCGATAAATTACTAAACATGCAACAAAAAGTATATTTGAAATCATATGTTGCACACAATGTTTAGTTATATTGAAAAATAAAAATATTATAATATTATTTTAAATGGTAGTTAACACATAGGTTTTGTATTGGTGGAAATGAATAGTACTATTTATGATACGATTATACATGTTTTTAAAATTCTTTCTACATTTATTGAATAGATGTTAGAGGATTAAAATGTGAATGAGTTTAATTTTAAGCTTAAATACTCTAATATTATTTAATAGGTCGATTTTCAGCCTTTAATGGAGAAAAATCATTAAATATAGTTTTGGTCCCTTTCATATGTTCTATTTGAAAATATAAAATTTCTTCATCATAACCAGGACATCAAAATTTACTTTGGGTAAATTTTCGTTATTTTTTTGATAAAATTCATTTTTATAATGAATATTGAAAAATATTGTATTTATATTTAAAACATTCTTTTAATCTAATTTATTTATATGGAATGTTTATATTTTTTTGTTGGTTTTAATGATTAATTAGTTTATATTTTTACCATTTAATCCAATTTCGGTCGTTGGATGAAATTTCAATCTTAAATTGGACATAAACAAGTGTCAATCTTTTGATAGTTATTATTTATTAAAAACACTGTTTCTATTTTGATAATGTGAATAAATATTTATTTAATTAATTCAACTAAAATGTCATGAATTTGGTAAAATAGAAAAATATTTTTAATTTGGAATATAAAATATATATTAGGCTAATTTTTTGGTATTTTTCTGAAAACCTTCAGTTTTTGATGAATAGTGAAAACAATAAGTAGTTTTTAAAAAACCGACTTCATAATTTAAATGAAATTTTACCACCTTTGTGAATTGTGTTTTTAAAATAAAACAATCATGGTTTTTATCAGTATATAGAATGTGGTTATATATGATGAAATTAATTTTTGGTCAATAGTTACTTTTGAATTTTATTTACCACGGTTAAAGGTAAATTGAGTAATTGAAGGTACAAATAACATTATAATAATATAAAATTAACTTAACACTTGTATTACCCATATTTTATAAGTAATGGATACCTAATAAAATCCTTGGGTGAGATTTTTTCCTTATGAAATCCATTTGGGTACGATAATGACATTAATAACTATTTTTTAAGGAAAAAAATAAAAATATCATAAACATGTATTGTTTTCCTAAAAAAATTAATTTGGGGTTATATACTTGATATATTTGACTATAAATATTTATTAGAATGATAAAAATATTTCCTACCTCATGTAATTTATTTATAAATTTTAGACATCAAATAAATAAAATTATTTATGACACAATAATGATGAAGTGTTTACCTAATGAATGATTGATTTAAATAAATAATATTATAAAAATTAATAAAATATCCCAAACCTATCCAATTATTTTTGGATTATTTTATTTAGAACAAGAGTCATCTTATTTTCTACTTTAATAAGTTTTGGAGCTTTAGAAACCGAAAATCATTATATAATAAAATAATATTTTCAAACATTCATAAAGAGCCCCTCCTCCCCCTTATAAAAATCCATCAACTCTAACCCATTACTTAAACCAATAAGTCCGATTTTTCAAATAATAAATCTACCAAAATAAGCTCCAAACATCCATATCTCCCTCCTAGAAGCATTACCCTAGGCATAAGGCACTTCAAGGATGCATTTTGGTTCAAACCGAAGGGTCTTTTAAAGGTAACGTCTTCCCTCATGCTCTCTTATTTTATTTTACTTATTCACTCCTTATGATATACTTATTATTTTTTTAACTAAAAACACAAATATCTTCAATATACATGGTTGTTTTTATGAGAAGGATTCAAACTAAACATCCAAACACCTCTTTCTAATGGATACAAACATATTGTTTCTCTGGACGGTGAACTACTGCCTCATGAAACAATGATTGTTCAAATAACTCAAACTGCCTCTCATGGTGGAAATTATGATGGAACTAAATTTATATATGATATATAGTATTTTTAGGTTTTCTCTATGCTTTCGTGTTTTTCATTTATAGAATACCTTTTTTGTTTCCATAATGGGCAAATACAATAATTTCATTTGAGGATGTGTGGACTACCGCCCCATCAAAGTGATATGACTAGTTCATGCCATACGTGGATCATATATAAAGGATGGTGTTATTGAAATTAAATAACATTTATATTATACTATAATTATAATATTCCTATGTATTATTATGTTCTCATTCTTTTAAATATAAAATTTAAATGAATGTAGTGTTAATGCGTACGTACGACTTTCCGTCTCCATGAATGGTACGTTTAACTTATTAACTAAAAATGATATGTAATATTATAAATACATATACAATGGATATATATGATACATATGATATCTAAATCAGGAATATATTTCTAGAGATAATTTAATTTTGACCAAATGGGAAATTTTTTTATTATAACAAGTTCATTTTTTGACTAAAGTTCTGAACATCGATAAAATGTACGATATGAACCAAAATAATTAACTAATTGTTATAGCAAGGTAATAAGTGATATAAAGGGAATAATAAAGATGAAAAAGGTTCTTAATGAAGTATAAATTAACATACATTTATTATTTAGTAAGAACATGGATCATACAAGTCAATTTGGACACGAGGTAAGGGGTTTTTATCTCACTTTTTATTCCCGTGTGATTCATGCTATATTTTCCACTATTTACTTTTTTGTGGTGTATGTACTGACCATGATTGTGTTCATTGTGTAATATAATTTAATTTAAGGGTATTAATATCATAATTTTTTTATCCCTCTTTCATGCGGTGTATTTGTCGTAAGTTACGAGATTGGTAATGGAACCTTTTACCATTTGTTTTCAAATCAATGACATCTTTTTTGTTATGTCTTTTAAAATTTTATTTTCTTATGTTGGGATATTTCATTCTATGTCCATAGTTTTTTAAATTTTATGTACATTTGATGAGAGACCCTTTTCTCTCTCATCAACTCATTTTCTGAATTTTAAAGCGACACTATTAGGCTGTCTAATTTATGTAAGGGAACTTCATAACCCAATTTAAATTAATTGGGTTACACTTATACTACATAATTAGTTCGTGATATGAATATGTTTTAATTAACTATTATTTTTTAAACTTAATATCCTCTTATATTTGGTGTGTTCTTATTTTCCACACATAATTATGTCATTGAGTTGTCCTTAATCTGAGGATGTGATCTTTGCAAGGGACTTTGTCCCAATTTACATTCCATTTAGGGGTATTTGTTATTATACAACAATTAACTTTTATATGGTGTGTATACTACCCTATGAAAATTATATCTTGAATATACTTATTCTCATGATATTATATGTTTTGATTTATTTTATTCTTTATTTATTTTTAGTCCAGTGTTTCTCAGGTGTTACACGACACCTTCACTACTACATTGTTTTAAAAGCTTTAAAGATTTATTCTTCTAAATATTTCTCATTAATTCCCATGTTTTTGAAATTGTTTAAATATTTACTTATATGGAAATTATTGTTTTAATATTTTAATTGCTTTAAAATAATCAATGTGGTATGGGACACTTTGATTAAAAAATATATTTAATAAATGTTATAAATGGTTTGGAAAATGGTTTGATAAAGCATGGTTTATATCAATATATTGAAAATATATATTGTGATTGAAATGTGGGAATGTTAGCTTTCCTTAATTATTATTTTATGTGTTATGAATATGTTATGGATCTTGGGCGTTGTTTACTTATATGGGTGGATCCCTGATAAACCTAGTGAAGGTTATCCCGAGACAACACTCCAATGCATTGTTTAATGTGAAAGAGGTAAATGTTAATATTTCTCCTAACAGATCTAGGGATGATATAGTGATGGGTTTTCTAAATGTAAATCCCTACATGGCTCTGAAAGCTACAATGTAAGTATGTTTTGGATGCCACAACTTACCTTTATTATTTTTGATTACTATGTGTTATTCATACATTTTATGATTTCATGAGGTATGTTAAAGAGCTTATGTTTTTTATATATTGATGAAATAATGTTTCATTTATTTATTCTATAACCCTTACCGAGCTTTTTATTCTCATCCCATGCTTTTGAAAGAAAATTCATTGGGTATAAGGTAAGGTAAGAGAAAGGTAAAACTTAAAAAAATTGATATCAAGAAAATAATTCTTATTATATTTTAAGAATTTTATTTTTTGAAAAAATGGATACTCAGTAGAAGTGTCTACATTATATTATTTGAGATGTAATGTAATTGTTATGGCCTAATTCTCTAAAAATATAATCCTTAAAATATCCAAAATTTGAATTATTAACATATTTCTAGAGAATTTAATGTTTTATATGTGGGTCCTTATAGTGATAGTTCTAATGAACTTTTGGGGGATTATGTAAATATTTTTTATACCAAAAACTTACATATCCAAATTTCAAGAGACAATAATATTTTAAGAGTTTGGAATGGATTTCAATGTTACATATTGAATATTACACTATTAAAAATGTAATATGTATGTATGTAATGTTTGGTTAACTATAATGATTAACTAAATGGATAATATCCTGAAAAAAATTATTAAAAAAACCAATATGTGAGATGAATTTTTTATTTGCGGTTTGTTCAGTTTTTATTCTATAGTTGATAAAAATGTTTATTATTTGTAAAAACAAATCATTAATTTATCTTTCTTAATATCAATAAATTATGAAAACATAAAATAGACCATGAAAATAATAATTTACCAAAATTAAAAGTGCACTTCAACTGCACTCGAGGTACACCATTGAATACCTCTTAAAACATTTGATAGAGACATAATCAGGTATCATTAAACTCACAGTGCAACCTATACATAAACTATATCCATTTTTCTATAAATAATAATTTTCTATTAACACATAACTATGTCATCCACATCAAAATGGAACTGAATCTATACATTAGTAAAGAAAAAATTATACCTTTGTTTGATGGGAATATCAGATAAAATAAATGGCAATATTGTAACACCCCGAGATTTTATGATAATTATTTTCATTGATGTATTTTGATTTATGCTACATAAAGTTTATCTTGTTCTATACACAACACTGTATTAGCTTGTAGTATAAGAAACACTATTCTTGGCTCGTTTTACACATAATTTCAAGTTCGTTTTGTGGAAATTATTCTACGCAACATTAAGAATATATTTTGTTTAATGTATAAATAAAATAAGTTTTGATTACGTTATACGCAACAAAAAATGGAGCTTTCACTACACAGAGCCCTAACTTGGCTTGCATTATACGCAATCAAGACCTTCTTTGATAGCGTGTGTAGTACGCAATACCACATTTCACTAAATGAGATATTATTATAATATTATTATGAACTATCCGTTATGAATAGTAATACCCACTTTTTGAAATTTTAAAAATTTTACCATTAAAAATGGACTTCATTTTTGAATTCTTAATATCGAAATTAGCCTAGGGTGAATTTTTGGTATTTTTCTAAAAACATTCAATTTCTGATGAATAGTGAAAACACTGGGTTATTATTTAAAAACCGACATTTTATTTAAATAATTATTTATTTTATTTAAATTTATTTTAGGTCAAAATTGATAAATAATACCTATATAAGTTCAATGTAATTCATTTGAGTCATTTTATAATAATTTTAGATATATAAAATTTTTATTGAACTTTTCACCGTCTTTTACACACCTCCATGGAGAATTTGAAAATTTACATAAAACATAATTTTACCACTTATGGGAGTGAAATTTCCAAAATCTGAGAGACACGGTTAATATCAAGGAGTAAAATGTGGTTCAATAAGATAAAAATAATTTTTGGTGAATATTAACTATTTTCTTTTATTTACCACCATTAAAAGTAAATATGGAAATTAGGGGTAAAAATGATATTATTATTACCCTAAAACATGTCCCAATTCTATTGGATAACTGTAATTAGACCAAAAACAACCATAGGAATAAAATATTACCCTTTATGTCCACTTGGATTAGATTAGGATACTTATTATTATTTTATTTAAAAATGAGTAAAAATAGTTAAAATCAATATTTAATAAGAAAAACATATTCAATATAGGGTTATACATAAGATAAATTCGACAATAAATATTAATTAGAAAGATAGAAATATTTCATACATAATGGTATTTAATTTATATTTTTTAGACCTTAAATAATATAATATATTTTTAACACAGTGATGATGCAGTAATTACCTTATTAATGAAATATTAACATAATTGATGTTATAAATACCCAAATAAATGAACTTTTAGACTTTCTATGAATTGAAATAATTATATAGGTTAATATCACATGTTATTATTGATTCAAATAACTTTTTTATATATAATAATGTTGTTATGATTTTCAGAAAAATCAATTCCCAAATAGTGTCAAAATTGACATAAAATAGTTTTTAAAAGAACTATTATATTATTAATTGTTATTATATTCCTAAAAATATAATTTTAGGAACAATTACATAGATAAAGTTATATATATTAATAATTAACAACTTGGTTTTCTTTTGGATTTTTATAGTAAGTTTATTAACCATATAGTGAAAGAAAACCAGAAGACACGGTAAAAGTTAAATTATTTAATGTAGAGTAAAATATAAATGATAAGGTTAAAATAGTAACCTAAACTTGTCTAAAACCTATTGGATGAGAGTAAATTGACCCATCCCCACTTTAGATTCGAAATAAATCAATCTGGAGCTATTATAAACCGAATAAGACTTTATTATAAAATAATATTACAAGTTTTTTCAAAGGTGCCCCTCTCCTCCCTTATAAAAAGGCCACTCCATCCCTATTCTATTCAAACTCTTTTGAGCCTTGAAGCACATCCAAAACCTACTAATTAATCTTCTCAAACTCTATAGTTATATCATTGAGGTTCTGGTCTTCTCACACAACCAACTCTTGTGCCCTAAGATGGAGTTTAAAGGAGGTGCATTGAGGAAGAGGTAATCTCTTCTACCAACTCTTTCAAGTTTCGTTTTTGTCCTACTTCCTCTTCTTTAGTTGTTTAATTATAAATTAATGACATAAGTATTAATTATATATTCATATGTTATTATATATATGAAACAACCCTATTTCACCTTCTATCCATTCTATGGAAAACGTAATCACCGCACGTGTGTACGTACGGATTACCGTCTCCATGAATGGTGTATTTCATTTAATTTATATATCTATTATATATATATATATACTGAATATATATGATATATAAATCATGATTTACATTCATGAATTAAGTAAAACATGATATATGTAATAATAATATCGTGAACAACATGTCCAAACACGTACGATAAATAAAATGATTTTACCCAAAACATTGCTTTAACATAGAATTTACAAACGAACGGGTAATATAAAGTAATAAGTGAACCATATAAGATATAATAACAATGAATATGATTTGGTAATAAGTAAATGACATTATTTAAATCATTATACTGGAGGTTTAGATACATACGAAGCATATCAGATCTAAGGTAAGGGATAATTTTGCAATCTCATTTTTATCTGAGATAGCTTATACGTAAGTATTTTCTGGTGTTATATTTGTCATATATGTCCATAAAAATGTTTTTCATAAATTGGTTAATATTATTTTGTGTATTTTTAAAGTCAGTTTTAC
The DNA here is from genome assembly GCA_963277665.1 of Viscum album. Classification (NCBI taxonomy): domain Eukaryota; kingdom Viridiplantae; phylum Streptophyta; class Magnoliopsida; order Santalales; family Viscaceae; genus Viscum; species Viscum album. Next base: position 617,294,526 of record OY728128.1, read on the forward strand.
CCCTCTTTGACTTTTATTTTGTGTTATAGAAGGAATCTTTTTTCTGTTTACCATACATGGTACTTTTTGAATTTTCCGACACAAGTATGCGGATAATGTTTTTAACATATAAGGAATGAACGGATATTTATGGTTTCATAAATCCTTATTTACATGAAGCTTAAAATACAATATTTCATGTTTATTTTTAATAAAATAATTTTCTCTTTATATTGGGTGTCATTTTGTGAAAAGAAAATGATTTTTAAGAAGAATGGATATTTTCCTGAAGAAATATTTTCATGTGTTTCATCAAAACCAGTTTCCATCTAAGATCAAATTATTCCATATGTGTATGTTTCAAGTTTAATATCTCTATGATTTAAATGGTTTCACTTTTCTTATGATGAAATGATATCCAATTGTTTTCTTTGGATTATGTTATGATCGAATGATGTTTATGAAACCCATTTTTTATTTTTTGGGTTATGATGAATGATTTACGTTTATGTTCTGGAACAAGTAAGAATGATTTTATTACGAGATGGGTGGGAACTATATCTCCCTCCAATGCATTGGGTAAAGATTTATATCTCATTAAATAAACATGGCTGGAATGGCAAGTTAATCTGGTTTAGTGATACAGGACTAGAACGAGGAGTGAACTCGGTTCAGTAAAGAACATTCTCCACTAAGATGGTCTTGGTAGCAATGCCTTGGCTATTATGGAAATCATATCATGTGTTTAATGTTTTACCACAATTAAAAGTTTTATTTCCAAGCAATTTTATCATGATTGATGTTCCATTATGATCTATTCCTTACATACTACCATGTTTTATGACATTTCTCAAGATTTTGATGTTTAAACATTATGTTTGTGTTTTTATGTTCAAATGTATATGGTTTGTTTTATTTTCTCCATGATTATCCATACTGATCATTTGAGATCACACTTTATATGTTTTCTTTTCCCCATGATATAAATAATGGTTTTAGGTAAGAAAAAAGGGAATATCTTTATGGGAGATGTTGAAGATCTTTCACCATGATTAGAAGATTATGTTCAATGTTTCCAAAGACACTATAATTTTACGATCCTTTGGTGTTTTTTTTGATATTTATTAAGTATTCCGAAAAATTAATGTCATGTACATGTACGTCAAGCTTGGGTCTCTACAGTTGGTATCAGAGGAAAGGTTTAGTTAACCTTTGGAAACTAGGATGTGAAAACTTTAGGGAAATCCCTAGAGATATTTCTAAGGTATGTCTAGGGATGTACCTATGGTTAAGTATATGTATAGGTTATAGTTCAAGAATTATAGTAACGATATTACAATTAAACCTAAGATGTTAGATATTGAAGGTAATCCCCCTTTATTATGTTGTTTTCCCTGGCATGATTTTTTCCTCTCACACTATTTTTTGGGTTTTAGATAATGAATGGAACCCGAAGGAACTGTGTAGATAAATGTAATGGAAAATGAAATGATTCTCCTCCAAAACAAACCAATGTTATAGGAGATGGAGTTAAAAATCTTATTTCTATACTTACACAAGCTATGAATCATTCTGGACTTCCAAATGAGAATAGAAGGGAAAAATATTCTATTGAGTCCCTCATGAGGCAACGCCCACCTTCATTCAGTGGGTCTTCTGATCCAATTGTTGCTGAAAAATGGATCAGTACCATTGAAAATATATTTTTCATACTTCTCTGTTTGGAAAATGAAAAATTCATTCTGACTATTTACCCTTTTTAAGGTTATGCAGATCAATTGTGGACTCTAATTAAGAATACGAGGCCCCGAGATGAAATTGAATCCACGGAATGGGATGAGTTCAAGAACTTCTTTTTTAATAAGTACTTCCCTCGTACTCTTATAAAAAAGATGGAAAATTATTTACATGAGATTAAGAAAAAGGATGATGAATCTGTTGGTATATACGAGGCAAATTTTACAAGACTTGAAAGGTATGCAATTGGATTTATCATCCAACCTGAAATTAAAGTTAATCAATTCTTCAGTGGTTTAAAACGAAGTCTTTAAAGGTAATTATCTATATGAGACGTCAGTAGCTATGAAGAAATTGTGCTTTGTGCTATCAAGTTAGAAATGTAAGTTGGTGTTACAAATCCATCTCATGGTTTAGAAAGGAAACGAAAGATGGAGTTCAAGGAGAAATCTCATAATAATGGTGAAAAGAAGATGAATGTTTCATTATGCTCCAAATGTGGAAAGAAGCATGGTGGAGATTGACTTAAAGTGACTAGAAAATGATTTATGTGTGGAAAATAAGGTCATAGAGTAGATGAGTATCGAAGTAATGGGAAAAGTGTTTCTAATGATGTGAATAAAGAAATGGTTGTAGAGAATGTACCACCAACACTTCAATGCTTCAAGTGCAAGGAAATGGGGGTATTATGCTAATCAATGCCCTAATCCAAGGGTTAATGATGATCAATTTGAGAAACCTCTTAAGGAAAAGGATAAAGGGAAGTCACATGCAATCACTATTTCTGATGATGAGTAAGAAAATGAAGTTGTGTAATGATTAAGTGTTTATGTAACATGATTCCAAAATAGTATCATGGAATCTCATTTATGGTATCGTGGAATTTTGGAATATCTATGTATTTGTTTTCAATAATAATATGGTTCCAGTAACCATGAAAAGTGATTCACATATTTTTGAAAGCAGATGTTTTGTGCATAATGAATGGATAAGGAGAAAATAATATGTTTGATAGTATTCATGAGCTCATGATTGATATAATGACTAAGTGATATCATGGTTTGAGTATATAGAATTTTTGGGATTATAGAATGTGGAATGTGTTAACTTTTAACTGCATTCATGTTTTCAATAAGGTTTAAGGGGTATTAATTTTTTAAGAGAATACATGATTAAGTCATTCGAATGTTTGGAATATGACCAACAAGACATATCTTATGATATATGGGCATAAATGACGGTATTTACTTGCTTGGTAGATGACGTCCCTATCAATATTTTTCCTTATACTCTGAGTTTGGGTAAGCCTAAAGATTGGAATAGATTAAGTTAGAAATCAGATTGTATTGTTTAAGGATAGAACATTTTGATATTATTTTTGAAATGTTATAATAGAGTAGTTTTAGAAAAAGGACAACCCGTAAGATGGACGACAACCCATCGCGTCGGACAAGGCTGTGGGAATCAAACCAACAATTGAAGTACGACAAGCCATCATCCCCTACCACTATCCTACAAGAAGTCCATAGTTAGTATAAACTAGTTTTATTTTATTAAGCGGTATGATAGATGATGTATAAGACCATTTTTGGAACCATATACGATTAATCTCCCCATAGATGGACTTATGTATATAACTTTTTCTAACATTATGTTTAAGACAGATGGAATGACCTATCATTCTATCACATGATCTGCTAACAATTCACAGAAGACAAATTCAAATTCATTTCATTAAGAGTTGAAGTGGAAATTGTTCAAGGCACGAGCAACAGTACGAATGTACCAAAATCAAGTAAGTATTTCTATTAATTCAACAATTATTCAACATTAGGGATGTGATCTTGAAAACAAAAAATGTTGTCCTAGTGTCCTTATATCCGATGAATTAGATGGTACCTTGGATCATCAAAAATTTATGGCTTTGTTATTGTTGGATTTTTCATAGCCATGTTCTCTACCACACTCCATCAAAACATAATGGTAATATTTCTCTTCCATATCCATATTTTCACCTATATTATCCTATATGGAAACCCAATGAAGAGTTACTTTGGGAATCCGTTATGTTTCTAATGTTCCTAATTAAAATGATGTTTTAGTATTCCTTTTTACAATGTGGGTTTCTATGATCGAAACAATCAAGTAGAAAACCATTTATAACCCCAACGAATTTCGAGGGAAAATTTCATTTTACGGGGGGTGGAATGTAACACCCAAAGATTTGATGAGAATTATTTTCTTTGATTTCATTTGTTGTAAGATACACTAACATTATCATGCACTATACACAACACCGTATTAGCTTGCAGTATAGGCAACACTATTCTTGGTTTGTGTTACTCACAATTTCATGTTCTTTTTTTGGAAATTATTCTACGCAACATTATGAATAGATTTTTTTTAATGTATAAATGTAATATGTTTTGATTATGTTATACGCAACACCAAACAGAGATTTCACTATACATAGCCCTAGCTTGGCTTGCATTATACGCAATCAAGACCTTCTTTGTTAACGTGTGTAGTACGCAATACCATGTTTCACTAAACAAGATATTATTCTAATATTATTATGAACTAACCATTATGAATAGTAATACCCACTTTTTGAAATTTTATAAATTTTATCATTCAAAATGGACTTCATTTTTGAATTCAGAATATCGAAATTTTCCTAGAGTGAATTTTTGGTATTTTTCTGAAAACTTTCAATTTTTTATGAATAGTGAAAACACTGGGTTACTATTTGAAAACCAGATTTTTATTTATATAATTAATTATTTTATTTAAATTTATTTTTGGTCAAAATTGATACATAATACCTCTATATTTTAAATGTATTTCATTTGAGTCATTTAATAATAATTTTAGATATATAAAAAATTTATTGGACATTTCACCGTCTTTTACCCACCTCCTAGGAGAATTTAAAAATATACTTTAAACATAATTTTACCACTTCTGTGAGTGGAATTTAAAAAATCTGAGAGACACAGTTAATATGAAGGAGTAAAATGTGGTTAAATATGATAGAAACAATTTTTGGTGAATAGTAACTATTTACTTTTATTTACCACGATTAAAAGTAAATAGGGTAATTAAGGGTAAAATCGATATTATTATTAACCTAACACATGTCATAATTCTATTTTATAAGTGTAATTAGATCAAAAAAAACCTTAGGAATAAAATATTACCCTTTAGGTCCACTTGGATCAGATTAGGACACCTATTATAATTTTATTTAAAGAAGAGTTAAAATAGATAAAATCCAACTCTAATAACTAAAACATTTTTAATATAGGTTTATACATAATATAAATTCGACTATAAATATTCATTAGAAATATAAGAAGATTTCATTCATAATGGTTTTATATTTATTATTTTTAGACATTATATAATTTAATTTACTTATGACACAATGATGATGTAGTAATTACCTTATTAATGAAATATTAACATAATTGATGTCATAAATACCCAAATAAATGTAATTTTAGGCTTTTTAGGAAATAAAATTATTTTCTAGGTTAATTTAATATGTTATTATTGATTCAATTAACTTTTTTCGAACTAATCATGTTGTTATGATTTTCACAAAAATCAATTTCCAAATAGTGCCAAACTGACATAAAATAGTTTTTAAAAAAAATATTATTTTATTAATTGTTATTATATTCCAAAAAATCTAAGGTTCGGCCAAATGACATAGATAAGGTTATATTTATTAATAATGAACCATGTGCGGTTATTTTGGCTTGTTATAGTATGTTTATTAACCATATAATTTAAGAAAATAATAAGACACGATAAAAGTTAAATTATTTAACTAAGAGTTAAATCTAAATGATAAGGTTAAAATAGTCACCTAAACTTTCCTAAAACCTATTGGTTGAGAGGATTTCGACACATATCCACTTTATCTTAGAATGAAACAATTTTATAGCTTTTATAAACCAAATATGACTTTATTATAAAATAATATGTTATGTTTTTTCAAAGCTGCCCCTCTCCTCCCTTATAAAAAGGGCAACACTTCTCTCTTCTCTTCACACCCTTTTGAGCCTTGAATCTCGCCCAAATCCTGCCAATGACTCTTCTAACCCTATGTAGTTATATCATATAGGTTATGTTATTATCAAAAGTCCAACTCTAGTGCCCTATGATGAAGTTTAAAGGAGGTGCGTTGAGGAAGAGGTAATCTCTTCTACCGACTCTTTCAAGTTTCTTTCTTATTGTACTTAATATTATTTAGTTGTTTCATTATAAAGTAATAACATAAGTGTTATATATATACTGATATGTTATTATAAATATGAAAAAACCCTATTTCACCTTCTATCCATCCTACAGAAAACGAAATCACCACGTGTGCGTACGTACAAATTACTGTCTCCATGAACGGTGTATTTCATTTCATTTATCTAGCTATCATATATATATATATAGAATATATATGATATATTAATCATGATTTACATTCAGGATTTAAGTAAAACATTATATAAGTAATAATAATATCAGGAACAATAAGTCTAAACACGTACAAAAAATAAAACGACTCTACCAAAAACCCTGCTTTAACATAGAATTTAACAAAAGAACGGGTAATATAAAGTAATAAGTGAACCATATATGATATCATAACAATTAATATGATTCTTTAATAAGTCAATGACATTATTTTAATCATTATACAGGATTTTTGGGTATGTAATAAGCATATCAGACCTAATGTATATGATAATTTTGCAATCTCATTTTTATATGAGATTGCTTATACGTAAGTATTTACTGGGGTTATATTTTTCATCCATGTCCATTAAAATGTTTTTCATAAAGTGTTTAATAAAATTACATGTAATCTTAAAGTTATTTTTACCCCTATCTAACTTTTACATTGTGTTATGGAATGAATATTTCTTCTGTTTACCATATGTGGTACTTTTTGACCTTTCCAACAAAAGTACGCAGAGAATGTTTTTTTAACTTATAAGGCATGAATGGATTTTTACAGTTTCATAACGCCTTATTTTCATGAAATTTACTCTAAAATATTTCATGGTTATTTTCAATAAAATCCCTTTCTTTTAAAATTTGGTGGCATTTTGTTAAAAGAAAATGATTTTAATGAAGAAAAGATATTTTCCTCAAGAATTATTTTCATGTTTTTTATCAAAACCATTTTCCATCAATGATGAAATTATTTCATATGTGTATGTTTCAAGTATAATATCTCTATGATTTACATTGATTCTCTTTTCTTATTATGAAATGATATCCATTTGTTTTATATGTATTATATTATAATGGGATGATATTTATGAAACCCATTTTTATTCTTTGGGTTATAATGAATGATTTATTTTTATATTGTGGCATAAGTAAGAATGATTTCATTATGAGATGGGTGGGACCTATATCTCCCTCCAATTCATTGGGTAAAGATTTATATCTCATGAGATAGAAATGGCTGGAATGGAAAGTCAATCTGGTTCAGTGATATAGGACTGGAATGAGGAGTGAACTCAATTCAGTAAGGGACTTTGTCCACAAAGATGGTCTTGGCAGTAGTGCCTTGGCTACATTGGAAATCCTATCATGTTCTTAATGTTTTTAAACAATTACAAGTTTTATTTCCAAGCTATTTTATCATGATTGATGTTCCATTATGATCTATGCCTTACGTACTGCGATTTTTTATGTCATTGCTGAAGATTTTGATGTTTAAACATTATATTCAGGTTTTTATGTTCAAATGTATATGGTTTGTTTTATTTTCTCCATGATTATCCATAATGAGCATTTGATCTCACCATTTATATGTTTTATTTTCCCAAGGATAAAAATAATGGTTTTAGGTAAGAAAAGAAGGATGGCCTTTATGGGAGATGTTGAGGATCTTTCACCTTGATTAGAAGATTATGTTTCAAGATTCCAAAGACACGAAACTATTAAGATCCTTTGGTGTATGTTTTTGTTATGTATTAATTATTCTGAAAATGTAATGTAATGTACATGTACATCAATCATAGGTCCCTACAAATATTTATTTTGAATTACATTTATTTGTTACATAAAAATATCATTTATATCGTCTATAAGAACCATAAACATGCCTAATGGCATATGAAATTCAAATTTTTCTTCAGCCTCTATGCAACTGACGTGTTAAAATTCAGTTATATGCTATTATTATTTGAATTTTTTCAGCAAATATATTATATAATTTGTATACCAATGTGATAAATTATTATTTTTCATTATCCCTTATATACCAATAATTTTTATGCTTAAATACCCTCATGATGGTCATTATGGAACTATATCTTTTGTAGAAAATTGTTCCCTAACTGCTATATTTGATCAATGTGATATCCTAGATATGAATTTGATGCAGTAGAACAATGCAGTGTACTTAATGAGTATTGGAGGGTACTTTAATGAATTACATTATGAATATGGGTGAATAAAATAATTAAGGAGCATGCCTTATGTTTATTGGAGAATTTAAAATGGGTCATCTGAAATATTAGGACATATAGATGATCAAATCATATGAGTAAATAAATGTTTTCATAGAACTAAAATATCCATCTATAATATAAAACACCATAAAAACATAAAAATGATTTAAAGTAATATTTTTTTGAAAATGTAACCATTATTATAATGGTCAATGATTTGATTTATTTTGAACCAATTTATCATGATAATAAATAATATTTCCCCATTATAATGTCTAAATAAAGTGTCCTAAAAATAAATTTCATTGTAAAGTTAGTGAAAATGGAATATAGAGACTGTTTATGAATAATTTTAATACAAAAAATATTGGTATGTTTAGTAGATTCTAGTATGACAGATAAAATATTAGAGTATGCTTATTAGACCTTCCCACACTATTGAACCAAGTAAAACTGTATGGTTTCCTTATATTAAATTTTTTTTTTTCAGAAAATTTACATTATTATAAAATAATTTTTTTGATTTCCTACCCATATGTGGACAAGATAAACTTTTATCAAAAGAATAATTTGGAACACTGATTTACCTCTACCCTATCAGGATAACTCGAGTAGTAATTAGTTGTTTTTATGAATAAGTTATAGTGGTAAAATTTGGCAACAAAAATTCATTGAGATTGATCATTTTGTTTCTTTGAATGGTGTTCCTTATTTAAATAATCAAATACTATATTTTTTAAAATAAAATGATAACACTGCTTCAAAATCTTTGGATTAAAGTTCGTAATAATAATAATCAATAGATTTTTTTGTTATGTTAGAGTATTGACCATGAGTGATGCTGGTAGGTAATTGATTGATGTTAATGCAAAATATTATAATGATTCATATTGTTCCCAATCAGACTAGATTTATATGATGGTGTTGATTTATAAGGATGAAAATTAAAGTGATATAATCTTTCCTTAAAATATTTGATGATTTAAAAATGAATTATAATATATTGTTATAATATTATTCAAATTAATAAGGGATGTTTTTAGTTCTATTAAATGACATTGTGAAGAGAAACATTAAACCTTAAATGTTAAAAATATTTTGATATTTTTTCATCCTTTATAAAATACATACACATCTACTCTAGAAGGGAGATATTTTCCCAATATTTCTCATGATTATCTATCAGGTTTTTTGCTTAATAAATATTAGTTATGACAATAGGTAAATAAAAAATTATAAATTATAATATGTAAATAAAATTCATATAGAATCCTGACACCCTAAAAGGATGAAATGGTGAAGAGGATGCAGATGATGAATTACTCTCTCTTATGATTAGAAAACACATGCGAAAAGGAATATTCAATGGAATGTTTTTCTTGGACTTTTTTCTTAAGTGGGAAAGTATGGAATACTTTAATGAGATTCCCTATAATTTTTTTACAAAAAATAGTGATACATGAGTCACACATAGTCGATGAAGAATCATCCCTCTTAAAAGAAACTAAAAATATAATATTTTATCTAGAAGGAAATAATAGAGAATGGGATTTGGGAGGAAAATAAAAATGATTATGAAGTCTAATTGAATGATTATTAAGTGGAACTCAATTATGATATATAAGATTCAATGATGGATACTATTGATAGGTAAGTACATGATAAAAAGTTTTTGATGAACATGAAGGAGAAATTTATCTCAAGGTGGATCTTGAGGGAGTCATTGATGACATTTATAATCATAGAAAGAATAATTAAATTTATAAAATAATTAAAAAAGTAAAACATATATATTTTTGGGACACCATTATGTAGGTATTTAATGTATATAAAAATATGTAGTTATTCAGTAGTCAATTTAGGTGAATTCAGATGTAATATTTAGTATCAAGTTAAATATCATAGAACATGCTATGGCGATCAACAAAATTAATGAAATATTGGTTGGGAGAGTAGACAAGGTCAATTACCTTGAAAAAAAGGTTTTTTAATTGATAATTAAATTTAATTTGAAATTAAATAAATAAATTTATTTAATAAGCATCACTTTTTGAGGAATACAGTTGGAGAATTGACTTAATGACTCATTCATGGCTCAGAATATGTCAATAAAATTCATAATTTACAGGAAAATAATTTTTTATTAAATATATGGGAATAAATTTGACGTTGATACATCAAATTTAGTCACAATTATAGATTTTCAAAAGATATATAATAAGTCTTGTGATTCCACAATCAAACCAAATTCAAATGACATAAAATCTATGATAACAAAAAATAAAGGAAATCAGTGGGGTGGAAATTATCTATGTTCCTTGGAATGATTTATATAATTGAGGATATATACACAGGATGGGGACCTATTAATTAGGGAAGGATTGAAAAAATATTCTTATATTATTTTTTAATATAATTGCTTCCTTTTTACACTATACCATACTATCAAGAGGATATAATCTATTTGAATGACGAAGCTCAAAACAGTAAGAAAATGAGAATGAGGTAATATCCCACGTCATATAGAAAATGTTATTTATATCTTAATTTATTTTACTATTGGTAATTTAAATATAAATTTATTTATTTTTGTGTGTGAAAAAATAGTTGTTACCACTATGGTGTTCTATGGAAAGAGAATTCTAGAAAACTAGAGCAAATTACTCAGTGAATTTTGTTATCTCTAATAAAATAATGATATGAAAATCCCTATACTACAACTATTAGTGATAAATTGGATAGGTCATCTCCTGTCTTATGATTATCACCATTATATTTTAAAATATATTTCTCTTTAAATAAATTTTATTATTTATTCAACTAGTCTTACATTCAATATCATGGTTAAATGAATTAAAATATATTAATAGAATATTTAATTGTGATCATTATAAGTGACAAATTAAAACTAGATATATTTATTGAAATAATCACTTTTTTATATTTATTTTTGAATATTTTAGATGATGAAAATATATTGATAAATAAGTTCTCATGTTTTAGTATTGTTCATACATGATTAAAAAATATATATTTTCATCATAAATTGTTATAATTTTTTATTAAAAGTAATATATTTAATTTATTCTAATTTTAGGAAATTTTTAATATAAAACATGCCCAATTTACTAAATCCCCATGTAAAATTTTATTAATACAGTTATCTTGGGATTTTTTCAGAAAATATTTATTTTTCAATGAATAAGAAAAATTACCAATTCTTTTTAAAAAATTATCATTTCAAGTAAATGAAGAACCCTCATAATATTTTTAAATTGATTCAAAATTATTATAATTATCCTTCAGATAGAAATAATATAAATAATTATATATGAATAATCAATATAACTGATCTTAGAATAAAAATAATTTTATACATACAAGGTATTTTAATGCAAAACCACCTTTTCATAACACTTTACAGAACACCTATAAATTGAATTTCAACAGATTCAATCTCTTGAATTTGATAAAATGGATATCAACTTTTTAATTATAATAATTATTAATATTTAATAATTTAATTAAAATTTATTTTCATAATTATTAATAAAAACATTATAAATTCATCACTGTTCAACATAAACTATATAAAACCTAGGTAAAAATAAAACCATTGATCATATTTAGTATTATTATATAAAAGTATTTTTATTCTTATAATATTAAATTTTATATTTATTTATTTATTTATGGGAAACATTTCCAATAAGGTAAAATACATTATAATTTATTTAAATAAAAATATGAATTCTAAAATTCTTGGTTTTAAATATGTCTTAAGTGTTCACATAGATAAAAAATAATGATGTGAAATAATATTAATTATTAATTTAAAAATAATGATTTTTTTTTCTGTGGGATAATTATATCAAATTTATAAGGAATATATAATTACCATGAATAGTTATGTAATGTCAACACAATATATCATTAATTAATAGATCAAAAAAATAAATTATATTTAAAATATAAAATATAACAAAAATTGATATATTTATTCTCTTCTATGAATTCTATAGAGGAATATATCATATTATTGATTTTTTAAAAGTATACACTAAAATCCCACCACTATTATGAAGTATTTAAATACAAATTAAATGGGTAGTGTAAAAAATGATATTAATGTTATTTTATAACAAATAATAATTTATTATCTGATTTTAAATTCCCAAGAATTTTATAATTGGAGAAGTGATTTCTATGTGTTTTAAAATACCTTCTATGTTGCATGTATGGTTGATATTTATTTTATAATATCTATATTAACTCTAAAAAGTATAATCATTTTTATAAATGTAATTTTTCAAAGGGGTTTTTATGGGTTAAAAATAAAATATAAAATCTAGTTATAATATTTTGGTTCCTTTTTTATAACAATAAAATACATATAATTTTTTATGAAATTCAAAAAGTTCCCCTTCCATCACATCCAAAAGATGACCACCTCTACTCTTTTCATTACAAATAAAAATCTTTTTTTTTGAAAAATACATTGAAAAATACATTATGTTTTACCCTAATCATGCCATATAGGAAATTTTTTATTAGAAAACCATCAATGGAAGGCTTTTGGTTTAATAAAAAATGACATTGTTTGAAAAGGAGATATCATATTTAACTGAGAATTTTATTTTATTTATAATTAGAAAGCCATAAACTCTTACTAATAGGTGATGATTTAAAAACATAATTATATACCATATAAATATATGTCATTATGTTAATGTAATAACATACATCTGTCACAAATTCCTTTAAATGGGAAACAAAACTCTCATCAGTTTGTATGGAGGACTATTGTGTCGTGAATAGATTTAATTCATTTTCTATCATCCCCAATCAAAACCATATAAGATAATGTGATAACTGTATATATATATATATATATATAATATTAACAAAAAATTTAACAATATGAAAAAAAAATATCATATATTTTTGTACATTTCCCTTTATTGAAGGATGATAACGTTATTCATGTGTACATGTGCATTACCACCACCATGTAGTTTTTTTATTATTTTTTCATTAATGTGTCACATAGATGGTATATATAAGTTAATTTAATGAAAAAAAATTAAAAATATGACATAATTATCATTATATAATTTTAAAAAAACATACCATATATCCATCATGATCGTTGAAAATTGGAAACATTAATCATTATTAGAAAAGACATATAATCTCTGTTGATATAGTGTAGTTCATTTATATAAAATCATTCATGGATGGATTTAAATATATAATTAACTTATAATAAAGATATTTTTTCAAGATAGTTATTCTAGATATGATGAAATAATTATCACTTTGACCATAGTCATCTTCTCAATGTCATTTTAGACTTATTAGTCAAATTTCATCTAAAGTATGATGTGAAATTAATTTATTAACTAACATAGTATAACATGGTATTAAATAAAATAATATAAATAATGAACCTAAATGTTTTTCTTAAGAAATTAGATAATTATCATTGTTTTATTATTCCATTATTATAATCAATACGTGAAGATTCAAACATAAGGTAAGAGATTTCAAAGGAACTTCCCGACATTAGTATATAATTTAATTTTATGAAATTATTTCTTTAATATGTTCTATTTACTAACCCATTAACATATTATGTCATGAATGATTCCCAATTCATGGTATTTTATGTTATAGTCCTTTTTACTTCATCCACGGGGATATGATTCAAATGTTACCAAATATGTATGAGCTTTTTGTTACAATCTCCAAAATTATAGAGATTTTTTATATTCATGTCTACATTAGTGTAAATAATTTAAAATTGCCTTCTTAAAAAATATCTTTTATAATTTTATTCTTAGGAATGTGTGTTACATATTTGGTTTGTATTTCCTTCCTTGTCGAACAATGAATGAAGATGAAAGTGGTTAGTATATAACATTGATCAGGAATTTTTTTAGACCTAGAATCATTCTATTTTAATATTTCAAATATTGTTCCAACTATTTAACAATGATTTATTAAATATAATTTAAAACAATTTTTGGATTAACATTTTGTTTTTTGAAATGAATATTTTGGTCATTTTAGGAATGAGGTATGTTTTTACCATTTTTATAAATGTGTGAAAGGATATTATTTCTTTTAATTTATACTATATGAGGGGAATTTACCACCATCAAGATAAATCGTTATTTTGAAGATTCCTTTATAGGTTTCCATTGTTTATTTTCAATATAAACGTTACATATAATATTTTTTTATGTTACTGAATTTAGTTATTCTATTTCAATTTTTTATGTGTATTTTCCTTAATAAATATTCCATGTGGTATTTTAAATACATTTTCATCAATCTAGAAAACCATTAATGCTATGTATTCTATATAAACAAAATATAATTTTCAATTAAATATATATAATAATCATTCTCTATTCTATTAATGGGGTCATACACACCTTATTTCCATTTAAAAAATAATCCTTTATAAAATATCCTTTTTTATGACACAAGGAATGATTATGCTTCTCATTAGTATTGATTGGTAAATATTATGTTTTTTCTTATGATTGATTTAATTTTTTTGCACACATAAGAATCTAAATTTTATGTAAGTTTTTCCCATGTTCCAATTCAATATACTGTGTAATGGTTTTCTCTCCTGAGATGCTATGTTTGGGATTAGTATGTAAATAAAATCCATTATCAGACTCATCCACCTTGTGATTTGGACTTGGTAGTCTACCATAAAATTTTCTTATAAAATGGTATATGTTACTACCACATTCCCATATTAACATATTCTAATTATACTATGTACATTATGTTCTTATCTCATAGGATTATTCATGAGCCTTCTCTTTTATGATATCATGTAATTCTTAGTTATCATTTTTTACTCTCTTACTGGTATTTATTTCTCACCACATTATCTTATGTATTCCCTAGGAGATGATATTAATTTTTTATAAATCAAATGGATTTAAGAGCTCACTAAATAGAGTAAAAAATTAATTTGTTATGATATAGATCCTTTTTAATTTTTTTGTTCCTAGTACTACAATGAAAGTAAGGCTCTAGATAGTTGGATTGTAATCATTAGATTTCAATTTTAAAAATCATGTATTAATATGTCTGAACGTATTGGGGTTTAAAAGTTGGTATCAGTATAAGTTATGTTTTTTGGGTGTTAGGATTTTAGAACATTATTAAAATCTATTGGGATAAGTCTATGTAATAGATAACATCATACTGTATTATTTAGAAATAAATTAAATAGATTTCATTAAAACAACTCTAATTAGACAATATATGTAATTTTTTTTAATATAGCTTAATCGATGGGTAATTAATTTTTGAGAATATCTCAACCATCACTATAGTGAACGATGAGTCTTCAATTGTACTATACCTGATTTGCCACACCTAAGGTATATTTCTTGATTAATTGAAAATCACTATATGAACTACCACGAATAATTTTAATATATTCTGATCATGGATGACCAACGTTAAACCTAAGGAAGCATAGATTGAAATGACGGTTTTGAGATATATAAATCGTATAATTTTTTTTATGTGTATGCTTGTTGTTTCTCATGACATGATTTGTGGTTGTAGTAAATGGATAAATCAAAGGGGAATGATGTTAATGCTTAATGTGATGGTAAAATAAATGATTATGAGAAACCATATGATATGATGACTGAATTGAGAGAAGTAGTTATATTTATTAATCACTTCTTACAATATATATTTAAAAAATATCAACTGTAACAAATTACCAGACTCAAAAATTAAGTAAAGGATGGTGTTCCTTAATAGTTCATGGGGAGGAAACCATAAATGATAAAAGTATCAACATCCTTTATGTTATAATTGTTAGAAGTGTCACCCCAAAAATTATCTTAAAGGAATATGAAAATGTTTTATGTTTGGAAAGTAGGGCCACATATAAAGAATTAAGAAAATGAGGTGTTTAATTTAGAGACAAAATATCTCATCCTAGTCATACATTAATAATCCATCATCTGAAATGTAGGGAAACATAGAATTAATTGAGTATGTTTAGTATTATAAATGTTAGACTCTATATGAATGAATTAACTATCAAAAACCCATGATATAGGTGAAATGATTGGTCTATTTATGAATTGGGCTTTTAAAATAATTCTGAAAAAGTGTTGCTATCGATTAATTTTTGCAAACAAGAATCCTAAAACATCTAAGGATTTTTTTAGTTTTTTGAGTTATATTTTCTTTAATATGTTATTATAACGATTAAAGATATAATTTTAATATTATTATCATATATTATTTTGGAATATACATTTCAGTATTAGACAATAATAGTTTTTCATTTTATTTACAGAAAAATGTGAAATATATATTCAATGAATACGTGATCAAATAATTAAAATATTTATAATTCAACAATAGTCAGGAATATTTTTAATATTTTAATGGCTAATTATTTTTTAAAAATATTTATGATAATATTTGGGTGTTATTTCTGAGGATTTAGAGACTAATTGTTCATTTTAGCATATAATAGTCTATTCATTTTTCTAATTTTTTTACCATGTGCTAAAATGTTTTTTTTGTTTATTTATAATGATAGAAGGAATATTTTGATATCTATTTTTTTGATTATGTGATCTATTAAAAGCTATATAAAGTTATTCTAGTATGAAAATTCATCTTAAATATTCATACTTTAGAGAAAATTTTTAAATTTCAATAGAAATTTATTAATGGTTGAAATAATAATTTTTGGGTAATTGTAATTCCAAATGTGCTTTTCCTATGTTGTAAATAAAATTTATAACTCTATAGAAATGATCTGGACAGAAATAATGTTATTTTATTACCTTCATTATGAGGAATAATTAGTCTTTTCACCCCTTATATATTTATAGGTTTTTAGTCATTAACATTATCATGACCAGGTTTTCTATAACCTAATGTTATTCCAATATTATTAAAATTATATAATATGTCTATATTTTACGTTCCCACAATTTTTTTCCTTATATTGGAACCTAAATATGTGTTATATCTGGTAAATTTTATGTTTTTCAATTTATTTTTTATTGAATGTTTTTATATCCCTATGCGTGGTGTCAATTTTCAAAAAGGATATAAATTTGATGAAAGAAATATAATTTTCTAGGTTAAATTTATATAAGGGTAGAGAATACCAATCCTGTCAATTTTAGAATATTACTCACTTTTAAATATTTTATTTAATATACAACTCATTCAACATGAAACATAGAGTTTAAAAGAAATGGGTTATATTATTAAAATATTTGAATAAGACCGATAGAACATTAAAATTAAATTTAATGGTATTAATAGGAACAATTTTCTTGAAACATGTTCTGAATAAAAATTTTAGTGATGAAAATATATCGGAAAATAAGTACTCAATTTTTAGTAAATTGTTTAAATGCTTTAATGGTATATTTTTAATCAAAATGTATTTTTATTATTTTATTTTATAAAATTAAGTAATTAATTTATTATATTTTTAGAAATTTATTTATAAAAAATAGACTGTATTTTCGAGATAAACATGTCAAATTTAAAATATAGTGAATTTTATTCACTTTTCGGAAAATAATGATATATAATAAATAGTGAAAGAATGCTGCTTTTTGTAAAATTTTCATTTATTATTATTGAAAAAGACACATAGTATTTTTATGTTCATCCATATTTAATTTAATTATTTTTTAGTTATAAATAATTTATTCATTTACATATGTATCAACATTATACAAGAATTGAGGAAAAAAAGGTTTTAGTCTTAAAATGACATTTTTTTGGAAAACAATTGTCCACAGAAGGAAATAATTGTTTTTTCATTAAATATTAATAATTATTTTTGGAACAATATTACTATTTTTATTATTATAATTTATCACTAATCTTTAGTGATTATATTATTTGTTTAAATGTCGATGCATCGTTGACACAATATTTTATTAATTAAGGGAAAAATAAAATATTTAATTATGAAAATATTGAATGTAATATAATTTGAGTTAGAAATAGTTTTCCAAAAGTTTTATTGATTAACATTTTATTTATGTGATGTTCTAAAATTATATATTATAATTCCACCATTTCATGATTTATTTATTTTGAAATTAAATGAATATTGTCAAAAATAAAAGTAATATTAATTAATAATAAATAATTTATAATTAAATGCTTTAAAATTCCCAAATTACTCCCTTCATCCAAGATATTGGTTTACATTTAAAAATATTATATATGGTGCACTTATATCTTGATTTTCCTTTTATCATGTATATCATGAAACCTAATTTCTAAATATATAGGTATCCCACTAATTTTGAAAAAGGGTTATAGAGGGATAAAATAATGATAAACGGGTAAACACTAACCATACATTAAACTTTTTATTTTGCGATAAAATTTTTACCCACAATCCTGATATATTATAATTATATCCATTTAGATCATGTTTTGAATTAAAATTAATTTAGATAATAATTTAATACATTATGAAATTTCAAAATATGCCCCTCCCCACACCAATTAATGGGAACCTCCTATCCTATTTTCATCACACATAAAAATCATTTCGGTTATACCAATACATGCCCAAATTCCTTCGATAATTATCTAATGATATCTTAGAGACATTTGTCTGGTTAAAAACCCCTTTTAGGATTCCATTTCATGAAAACATTATGTTGTTGTCTGAAGAAGATGTATCATTCCTAACTGAGGGTTTTGTTTTATTTATTCTTCCAACTCTTATAAATCTCATTTAACATTACAGATATAATATAATCCATATCACACATATTCGAATATTTTATTATGTTAAATTAATATCTTACTTCCTTCATCCCTTAGATCAAATTGGCAGTAAAGCTATCCTTCGTGTGTGTGATAGATTACTGGGTCGTGAACGGATGTAATATGTTTTCAAACATATCATCACTCATTGATTTATGATTATGTATTTTATAAATATATTTAATATTTATGAGATATAAATTATTTTAGATAATTAATATCAAAATTATTTTCTTACCATTCCATTCATATAAGGATCATATAATTGTTCATTTTCAATGTGGACTACAACCTGCATTAAGAGATGTGATTAATTTCATATTACCACAAGACATGTGTAGTATATATATAATTTTATTTAAGGAAATAGTGAATAAAATTACATAATAATATTTACATAAATTTAAAATAATACATACCATATTTCTATCATTGTCGTTGAAAATTGAATAAATACTCATGTGTACATATGACCTACCATTTCTATGATATTTTCATAGTGCATTTTTCATAGTCATCATTCCTGGTTTGTTTGAATATTATAATTTTTGTATAAAAATTATAAACAATCCATGTTTATTATTTCATATATAATGGAATAATGGCCCCCTTTTCCATATTTACCTTACCTATGTAATTTTAAACTATCGATAAAAATATCATAAAATTTCTGATGCAAACATAATTAATTATGTAATTGAATATATTATATTATTTAATAAAATAAAAATAATAGTGAACATTAAAATGTCCTAAATCTTGTAAATAAAAAACATAAGTTTATTTTTTTAGGTGTTAAATGACATACAAGGATATGAAGAGTCAAGGTAGGGGATTTCATCTCAATTTACCATTACTGAGCATATTTTAATAGTATAAAACTGATTTAATTTTGAAGGATTATATAGTAAAAGTTTTATATATTATATCACATACACTTCAAAAATCATGGTATTATATGTTACAATTCATTATAATTATTCTATGGGTATTTGATTCTAATGTTAACATAGAATTAAAGGTGTTATGTCATAATTTTCATTTCATTTGAGTGTTTTTATGTTCAATGTTCCATTGGGGGAAATCTTATTCTTTTTTAGAACCATATCACTCTTTTAGACGATATTCATGAGTTTTTTTTTACTTTTTTACATTTCCTCACATATTATATAAGGAATCATCAAGAATGATGTTTTTAAGTAATCAAAATTTTGTTTCTTTTTTTTATATTTATAATCATTATCATAAAATATTTTTGAAGAATGCTTTAATGATACTTCAAAGACTTATTAATGACAATTATAACCATTATTGAATTATAATTTTTTAAAGTATCCTTTATTCTGTTTTTTAAGGGGTACTTTTTTTTATTTCGTTTCAAAAGTGTGAAAGGAAAGCATTATTTTATCATATACAATATGAAAATAAATTTCCATTATCATGACCAATAAAGTTTTCAAATATTCCATCACATGTTTCCATATAAAGTTTAATGATAATATTTTCTATGATATTTTACAATTTTTAAATATTTTATATAATTTATTTCAATGTGAAAATTTTATTTTTAAAAAAAGATATGATATGATATTTTAAATACATTTTCAAAAAATAAGACAAACACGTATGTAATATATTTCTGGTAAATTAAATATATATGTCTCTTACAGATATACCTATCTCATTATCGCTTAATTTTATGTGTCAATACAATACTTCAGTTCATTTAAAAAATTAATTCTTTATGAAATATCTTTTCAATATAAAATGGGGAATGATTATGAAACTGATTTATTTCACTAGGCAATTCTTATGTTTATATATTATTTGGGATTTTCTATTTTTGGAATGCATAATCATGTATATGTAATTATGGGTTTCCAAAAAATCACTCCAATTCATTGGGTAAATATATGATCATATGATAAGTTGTTTATGGGATTTGGGAGTAAACCTAATCTAGTATGGGCCATGGTCCACTAGGTGATTTATTTGGTATTTGGCCTTGATTTAGTTTTATGACATGGAATATATCACTACCACATTCCTATGATTCCATTATTTTATGATACCATTCCCTTTTTTTATGATCAAATGATATTATTCAAGGGCCTTCCCTTTTATGATATCATGTTATGCCTCATTACCGTGTTTAATCCCACACTAGCCTATTTATATTAAATGATCATTTATGAAATCTCTTTGTTTTCCAATAATGTTTTTTGAGCATAAAGGGTTTTAATATCTCATTAAATAGAAAAAATAAATATTTTAAAATTTAGTTTGTTATGATGTTATATATACATAGTCTCCAAATTACACGAGGGGATATGATCTTAGGAGTATATTTTTTGGGTTTTTATCATAAAAATGATGTAATATTATGTGTGAAAGAATTGCATCTAAATATAATGTACTCATGGTATCCCATGGAATGATATAATGTTAGAGGTGGAGAATAAGGAAAATATTTCTCACATGGATACAATGAATAAGAGATACTTGATTCATTATAGTTGGTGATGATCCCACATGACTAGAAATATGAATATACAAAAAAATATAAATGTAATAGTGGGTAGGAGGGTGTGTTTCAGTAATTATATAGAATTAAAAATCAATCGAAGTGGAAATACTTATTTTTCATGTAATGAGATAATTTATAATTAAGTGATTTTTTATGGATTGTAGCGTAACCTTGTTAGAATATTCTATCCATCTGATTCTAAGTATGAAGTCAAAATCATCCAAAAGGGATTCTTAATCAATAGAAAAACATGGAAACGTCTTCTGAAAATAATATCAATGAATGAAAATCTAAATTGATTTTATAGTAACAAAAATATATGTCTCCTAATAGTGGAAGAAGATAATAATATATGGTATCAATGGTTTGATCAAATAAACAATCAAAGTATAGAGATCCTATAAAAACATAATGCTTTGGAGGAAATCACATACCTAATGAGATATTAGGAAAAAATACGTGATTCTTGTAATAAAGGGAACATGTCCCATAATACCAATCACCCAAAAACAATTGGGCCTAGAGTTTGCTTCATCTAGTATACATAGTTATTTGTGGTATTATGAATATATCTAGAACATATAGAGGGAGATATTTTATTCTTATAATATAGTATTAGTGGGGAATGACATGTGACATATTTTTGAAAAGAAAGGTGGAATTCATGTGTTGTATTAAAAGAAATATGAGAATAGTGGAAATGTAATTGATCTCATTTTCAAGAACATGTGATATTATAATGGAATATAATGCACATCTATAGACGTTGAGAAAAAACACTAAAACATGGAATTAAATAAGTTGTTTTCATTATAATAATAAAATATTATAACAAATTAGGTGAATGGAAGAATTTACTTGTAAAAATATAGATAAGATAAATATAATTAAATGTGGTGTGTCTCACCACTCTAGGAATGAAGTAGTGAAAGTTTATGTGTACACTCAAAATTAAGTGGGGCATAGGTTAGGGGAATAATGGAAACTACAAAAAAATGTACAATTGAAGGAGTCCCACAATTAATTGATTTGGGTGTTTGGAATCAAGTGATACATTAATAATAAATCGGGAAATCTAGTAAATTATGGTGATGAATTTTATGAAGGAGTTTTTATAGGATACTCAATAAAGAGTAAGGATTATAAATTATTCATCAAAAGGATTGATAAATTTTTTTATTCAATGAAATTAAATTCATTGAAGTAACAATTGTAAGTATCATTCAAATAAGAAACTAGGATGAAGAATCTAATAAAGTGGACGAAGTTTATAAAAATATAATTGTTTAGTAAATATTCCAAAATTATATGGAATCTGAGGCTGAATTAAAAGTGGAGTTCATTACTAAACAATATTATCCCATTGAAAAGAATAGATATATCTGAACTTATGTTCATCAATCTAATATAATTGGAGTCAAAACTGCTCAAATTCAATCATGAAAGATGTGAAAAGGGGATCGCGCTACACTATTTGCAATGTAAAAACCAATATAATATGAAATAATTGAAAAGGAATCAAGGGATAGGGTCATGAAAAATGAATAGGATCAAAATCACATGAATCTGAGATGGGAAATTGTGAGGAAACTGTATCATAATTATGATATCGGGACGATGTAGATATTCATAAATATTATCAACTAACATGTAAATGTGGTGAAAAATAACCCATATCTCGTGCTGAATTGTTTTGATCAAACTAAAAGTGTTTAGAATGAAAAATGATTTTTTAGTGGTATTTCATGATTCAATTAGGTTCTCTATAACTATATAAATTCATAAATATTATAAATTGTATAAATTGTTTGTGAAAATAGAGTTCTTGAATGGTTTACTTTAATATGGGGTTTATATTGAACAAACAATTTGTTTCTTGGTTAATGTTTATGAAACTATAGTGTGAAGCTTAAAGAAGGCAAGATATTGTTTGAAATAGGAATCAACAGCATTATATTCTACCCATTACCTGTATTTTATGATGTCAAAAAGAAAAAGGGATTGGTTTAGCTCCAATCTCAATGTGAAAACATTATAAGAAGAAAAAATCATGGTTCTTCTTTATGTGGATGATATCATATTTCACTGAAGAAAATAAAACTCCAAGGAATAATTTTTATATGAAGTGGGTTATATATTTATAAATTTATATGATATATGAGGTCAATTAAATTTACGGGATCTATATTGATTATAAAAGTGGAATAAAATATTTCTAATTGATCATGTATGAAAGAGTGTTGTGGATGAAATTTTACATACACACTTCCTAACCAATGAAAACTCTTATTGTATTTCAATCCATGTATTTAATGAATTAGTATGTAAAATATGTGTATCATACTATATATAGTTGGATTATTGTGAGCTAATTTAACTTTATTATGACAATTAATGTTATTTTAATATCAACATGATTAGTAGATTATGTAAAAAGTAATTTGAATGAATAACTACATTTTGGAGTTAAACATATCATTAGTAACAACCAAGTTACTCTTAAATTTTATTACTATTTATTTCATGAAAAAATATCAGGATACCCTCATTTTATGATATATAGTGGGTTTTTGAATTTATTGAATGAATGTTGGAGGGTGGCGGTCTGTTAATTATTGGAAGTAAATGTGCTGACTAGATGAGTAAGAAACAAGAAATCACATCACTATGTATAGTAGAATCAGAATATATCTTAGTGATTACAGAAATACACTTAAATACTATGGGAGAAGTAATAGTTGGATGATAGGATGTAAAAAATTAAGCAACGAATAATGGTCAATAATAGTAAAAAGAGTATAGTATAGTTATTGGTAAATCTCAAACCAATACCTCGAATAAATTATTTTGAAAATCTATATGTCATTATGCTATAATATTTTTAACATGGAATTAACACCATATAAAATGTCAGAATGATATACCATGTTATAGAAATCACGACTATTTTATTTTCCAATGTACATTATCAAAATGCCATATAAAATTCTATTGTTCAACCAACTCTAACAACTTGATGATCTTTTAATATTTCCTTTTTACCCATTGTGTATATTTAATTAAATTATAATTCATGAATGTAAGGTTATATATCTCTTTGTATTTATATATGTGGTAGAGAAAATTCTTTGAAATTCTAATATTCAGCAGGTGGTGATTTGAGATAATGTTTATGCTATAAATTTAATAAGTGGATTTGATCCATAGTTAAATTCAAAATGACAGGGGGAGTTCTATAAGAAAAAATCACAAGGCATGGAATGATCTCTTAAAATATTTTTTTCTCCACAGATCCCTACTAAATTGCACATAGAGTGATATAATATTAGTTTTAGAGATTTATGGAATTATTGAAGCATTTTAGGAAAGGTAAATTTCACTATGAATTTTCGTAAAACCCAATGGTAGAAGAATAATAGTACCATGATGATCGATGATTGTTTTTTATCTCATTTATTTATAAAATAATACTTTCTGGGATGATAACAATTTCGGAATACTTTGGGCTAGTTCTTTTAATGAATAAGGAATTCCATAAGGATTTACGTAAAATAATTATTTTTCATCGGTTGATAAATTATAGGATGTATAAAATTTTGTTTTTATGTTGTTTTCACGAAGGGGGGTATGTGAATATAATATTTTGAATGTATAATATGTGATAATAGGATGATAGGAATATTTTTTGGGGAGTATAAGGACCACCTGGGAACATGATGTATATCGGTTAGTGATTCTATAAAACCCTAATAGGTAGTCTGTGACATGTAGTCTATAAAATAAAAATTCCATAGTATTATAACCATTCATGATGTACCTAGAAGTTAAAAATTGTGTTATTTCTTTAGGTAATTTATGTGAATGAGGATGGAATATGAGGTAGGTGTACCATGAAATAGGATCATGTATATTTAAGAATTGGTTAAATAGTAATTTGGGAGCATTGAATGTTTTTCAAATGTATTATTTCATATTTACACTATTATTTATATCAATATATGAGTTATGGTAAAAAATAATAATAAAAACCATGGATATAAATTTAATGCAATTTACGGATTGAATTGGTAGTTTGAAGTAATTAGATTCATCATAAGAGGTGTTTAGAGATGTTGTGCACATTGTATTTTCTTGAGGTTAGTTCATATAAAGATATAATCGATGGAGATTCATGTGGTCAGTGAATTTGAGGAAATTCATGGGGTAGTTGGATAAAAGATGTTTCTGGAGTATTTATACAAATGGGAAGTTAATATAGTTTATGCACGGTGCATTTTTTATTCACGTGTTTAGTGCATATAAGATAGTTGTTCACACATTAACTATGTGGTGAATATTGACTTTACTCTACATACTTGAAAGATAGATATAAGTTGGTAATTCTCTCATTTATTTTTTCATTATGAATTCTAGAAGTATAATGAACACAATGGGGAATCATAATCTGTCTATCATGGTGTATTTCAAAGAAACCCCACTGAATGATATTAATGGGATCATTAATTATATAATTTGAGGAAAAAATCATAATGAGTATTACAATGGAGAAGTTGATAGATGTGATATAAGGGATGAAAATAGTTTTCATATAATCAATTATAATGGAAATTCACCATGCATGAAGTTACTGTGTTGAAAAAAAAATTGACCCCAAAATCTAGTGAAGATAAGTGAAATATTTGATGACCAACACATTATTAGTGAATTTTCATTAAAAATATCTTTGTACAGAACCATGTAAAAATGTGGTGTTTCTTTTATTTCAAAATTTTTGTTTTTGGGGAATTTTAATTATAATCAGGAAGGTTTACTAAGTTCCTACCAATGTGGGAACATGATCTACATTAATTATATGAAAAAATTGAAATCCTGAATTACTCCACTTATCTCAGGGTGTCCAATGGTTCCACATAGTACATAATGGCCTTTAATTTTTCCAATAAAATTTCAGGGACAATTGATGCATAATAATGTTATAGAAAAATGGAAAATAATATATATGTTATAGATAGAATAATAATTTGACTGTATTTTGATAAGAGTATAATATAAAAAATTATATACTTTTATTTTGATTTATTTTCTGTTTTTTTAAATAATATTATTTTAATTGATGGTAATACACCTATAGTATTTATATATTATTCAAATGGGTGTTCTTTGACATGCTATTCCATAATTTTTGAGGTTGAATTCATGTTTGGCCATTTTAAAAGAAGAAAGAGAATCAAATGGGTTATATCAAATGTTAATGAAATGAGTAACAAATTTTTTTCACTAAAACTCTAAAAAACCCTAGAAATACTTACTCAACCATTAAATACGTTGAATATGAATATGGAAGGTCTTATTATGTACTTAAAAATTATATATAATTTAATCATCATGTATTTCTATTGCCACAATATAATGAGAATTAAAATTTTATATATGAATTCAATGAAACAAAACGTATATTCAATGGGTCCCTAAATTTCTCTAAATTGATTTTATATGGGTCAAATAAATTTAGGGAATCTGGGGATTAAAAAAATATAATGTCATTATATTTATGTAACATGACTTGTTTAGTGATTCTTTGGAATTTGGTATAGAACTTGTTTATGAATAATAATTTTAACTGAATGTAGTGTAATTTAATCAATAGTGCTCATAAAAGGTTATTCCAAATTTTTATATCAATTTTAATAATTTTTATATTATATATTTTTGATGATTTATACCTTGGAAGTGATCAATCAAAAAATGATTGTAAATGTAACAACTGAAAACCTAAATATCACCCATTATTGAATTTTCTATTGTGAGAACAATCATTTAACTGATTTAACCCATTTCTCCTATTAAATTATTTGTAACATGGATGGTTTAACATTTTCCACATCATTTGATGAAATAATTTTAATTCAAATAACTATGATTGATATTTGACTTATAAAATTCACTAGTTGTGATTTAATTTGTGGGTAATATATAATGTAGGATAATTTTATATTTGTTAATAATAAAATTTACATATGATGAGTTAAGTATTATTTAAAAATTATTACTTTACCTTTACATTTGTTTTATTAGGACATATTTGATTATTAGATTGTACATTTAGATTTTAATATGATTAAACCACCTATTTATTTCACTTTTTCCTATACTAATTATACCATATAGTTTAATCCAAATATGTCAAGGTTGCAATAATAGATTTCACTTCTAGTGTCTTGGATTAAACTAAATAAATTACATTTAATTAGTAATTGTATATATGTATCAAATTATTAACATATAATTACATATGTGTGTATGGAATTACAAATTTTTTTATCACTATTAGGATATCATGTCGTTGAATTGTTGTAGAGGGTATGAAATCAATGAAGTTCCCTGGAGTGGGTGAGTTAGTAGACGGTAGAATTCCATTAGAGGGTCATCGAGATGGTGGGACACAATTAGAGGGTCGCTGAGTGAGGATGATGATGGATAAGGGTCATCAAAAGGGGATGAATTCCTATAGGAGAGGATGCAATAGTGGGTTTCTTCGGGGGAGTTCAGGAGTGGAGGGAGGTATCCATGATTGGGTCACGAGAGAATGAAGAATAGGGGAAATAGTGTTGTTATTCAAAAATTATGAGAAATATATTTTATTAGACATACATCATGCTAGTTATTTTGTGGTCGTTTTTAATGATTACAGGATTAATAATAATTAATGTTGTTTTTATTTACACCAACTATTATAAATATACATAAATTTAATGTTCACTAATTACTGGAATTTATATAAAACATTCTCCCATAATCAAACACCAATATCAAACTTTTTTAATGTACCATTGAAAATAAAATATGTACCATCATGACCCTATATTAATGAATAAAGACCCTCCCACAAAGTGATTAATTCCTACACCCATCATTTATCTCAACCATGCATCAAATTATAAAACATATTACAGTCAACCACCATAATATTTTGAGTATACATTTTAAACAACTACAATTAAAATGATCGACATGATACCATTGATTTTTCACATGAAACAAAAGATCGAACATAGCCTAATACCAATTCATAGAGGAGGGGATAAAGTAATATTATAGACTCCCCCATATAGATCTAGTTTGTTTATATATTTTCCCAACACACATTCTGTACCTTTATTAGAGAAACTTATAAGGAACACGAGATTTATAACTCCCATGAAGTCAAAGATGAACTAACCCACATCAATAGAAGATTATATAATGACATTAAATATTACTATCAACACTGAAAATATTATAGCTATGGATTTTAAAAGAAAACCCACTTCTATAGAGTTACTCATCATGATTACCCATCCCTCAATACAAGTTGTTCCCAAGGAATATAGAACTATAATTTACTACCCAACTATTGATACAAAAAGGGCACATGATTAACCATCTTTTGACGATATCATTATTGTACATACTCTCATGAAAACACTACCCAGCCTACAAACTATTTCACTAATTCCAATGGAGAAATTCAAAACATACACCCCACCCTCAACACTAGTTGTTACTATGGTATAAATCATTATGTTTCCCCACATAACTACAATTTCCTCTTGGAACGTGTGACCCCCCATCAACTAATGATATTCCATCCCCATACATTTTAACGATAACAACCCTAATACCATGAAATTTGGATACCAACTTCACCCTAATAAAAAACACACCAAGTCTTCCATGGGTATCCACCCTAACATCAACTCAGAATGTATTGGGAGACCCTGACCATTATGTGACTAGGATATTTACCTATAAAGACCAAAATTATTTTTTATTTTCAATGTATAGGGCCCCTAGAATGTGTAATATGGTAAATTAAAATTATTATTTCACTGTAATAAAATATTTATTGGTTCTGTTAGGAGAGAAATATGTTGTTTAACCTTATGATATATTTTTGAAAAATTACGAGAAATATGATTTTATGAGATATTAAATTATAATAAATTATTTAAGTAATTACCTTTTTATTTAAAATGTTAATATATCCAAAATAAATGTTTACATGGAAATTATGGAATCAATTTTGGGTCCATAATGGGGTGTTCTTCTTATGAATGATATAATTTTGATGTTAATGATTTAGTGATCAAACTGTTCATTTTTTAGTCTTATATTTATGATACATGGTATTTTATACCATAGGCGAATACATATCTATATTTTGTTTTTTATGATTAATCTCAATGGTCTACCCCATATAATGAATATAGATCTATATGGGATATGAGCGTTTATACTTTATTCAATGGAATTATTCTAGCTGATAATGGTGAAGAAGGGAAATCATGATGTGATAAATAATGTCCGGTGTATTATCCATTAATATAGGATATGTTGATAGTCATATAATCCTAATTTATCATAAAAAAGAATTTCACACATAGTAATTAGTTTTATTTAATGGAAAGTAAACTATTTGGAAAATCATAATTATATTCTATTATATATAATTTTCCACAAGTTGTGTGATTATTTGAAATTCATAATTCATTCAATTTTGTTGTATATTCTGAATTATTAATCAATATATGGAGAGATCAAAAGGTTTAATATTAATTTTTAGATATATATTTTATAATATTAATATTTGTATTTTTTTTACTCTGTGAAGTTTGATTAAATGTTATTAATGAAAATGTAATTTATTTTAATATTATTTATGTTAAAAATTATATTTTATTGGACTATATAATATTTATTTAAAATTGTTAATATTTTTTATTAAAAAACAAAATCTCATTGGAAAATTATGAATAATATAAATGTTAATAATTTTTTTATACTGTTAATTCTTGTTCCCTATAGAAATATGAATGAAAAAATTAATTTTGGGTGGTTAGGTATCTCACAAAATATCATTCTTAAATTATTCTTATGAGTTCTTCAATCATAGGACCAACCAGGTGTTCTTTGATGCAACACTAAGGAGTAACTAGTTACTGATGTTTTTTTGGATAGAGGGAATTTGATGAATAATTTTTAGTGGGGGTTTTCTCAATAAGATTAATGAAATATAGTTGTTGTTTATGAATTCCATATAATCAATGGAGATTTGTGATAGAGGTGTGGGGTTGTACCATGAAACATTTGAGGTGAACCAAGAATAATTTTCAATAATGAATTGTATGTGGTTTTCAAACCCATAGTGGATGAAGAATCGGGTTGG
Organism: Viscum album; assembly: GCA_963277665.1. Classification (NCBI taxonomy): domain Eukaryota; kingdom Viridiplantae; phylum Streptophyta; class Magnoliopsida; order Santalales; family Viscaceae; genus Viscum; species Viscum album. Next base: position 617,325,265 of record OY728128.1, read on the forward strand.
CATTATCTAAATATACGGTATGTTGTTATTTTTCTCAAACACAATTTATCGTGTAAGTTATAGTGGTTGGGTTTCATAGATTTATAAATATCACATACAATTTGAATCAAGGTCACATTTTATTTTTCATCATTTTAATATCATTTTTAGTAATTTCGTACATTCCGTTTTAACTCAAGAGACCCACATGTAGTGTGGTACTCCACACATTTCCTGTATACTGATAGGTTTGGATCAAAATATATGAGTTGTTCATTCCATGTATCTATAAAAAATCACATATGGTGTATTTCATGGATATTCCATGTAAAAGTGGTGAGATTACATAGCATGTCCCCAAATTACATAATGATTATGGAATGTGGTACCACATTAGATATACTTTTAGTATATGCTTTTTAGTTAGATACATAATAATGAAACTCTCAACAATACTTTGAAAGTCTTCTTGAGTGTGACACACATAATGTATCCACTATGAAATAATGTTTCTATAGTTTCCACATTGAAGGTGAAATGAAAACAGATGGCTAGTTTCCTATCATGGCCTACAAATCATTTAATTAATTGGAAAAAAGCATCTACTATACCATTTACTATAATATTCATATAATCAATCCTAATATTTCATTTTGATGAATGACGATTCATATCTTTTTTAATTTCAAAACATTCCATGATTTTGTATATTTAATTAACAGTTTATTCATATAAAATAAATGATGTTCCTTATATTCAAACATATGACCTTGGGAATGAGATCGGTCTTTGGTATTGGAATGTGGATCATAACCCCATCGATATTCTATAAAAATGGTGTGGATCCCCAATACGTATTATGGATTTGATACTATCCAATATAATTTCATCTCCGGACATCCATCATTACGTAACTAGTCATCCACTTGTGTATGATTTTTGTAACACATTATTCTAGATATTTCATGCTCTAACATACTATCTGATGGATCGGTACACCACTATTTTAGGGGTACTAGATCATTAACCTGTAGATGTTAATGTTAATCATTATAAGATTTGATATGAGTTTTCCCTCTATTTTTTTGGATTCCCCCTGATTATTGTAGTCACTATCGTAGAATTATTCTCTTATATTGTTATAAAGTGTGTTTCCATGGGATATATGAGTTATGGTTTGATGTGGGAATGTGTAATTTGGATTATATGTCTTCTGATAGGAAAGATAATCTTGGTCACCTTCCATATCTGACATAGTAGTACTATATTGGCTTTAAAATTGTTATGAGTGGTCACCCTACTATAAATTTTCAAAATGAGATTTGATTTTTCATCGAGGTGAGATATTAATTTTTAGTTACTTTCTCTTCCTATTGTTTTATTGATTTTATATCATAGTTGTTTCAGTAAGAATATCAATCTTATTTCCTCAAACATGCATTTTATACTATCATGTGTATATAGCTATAAATTTTATTATATGGTAAGCCTACTTGGTATTTATATACACACCCATCTAATGGAATTTTTATAATATATTTTGTCTTTATAGTCATTTCATAGATCAGTGTTGTCCTTGGATGATGTGGTGCATCTGAGTCTAGTTCATTGTAGTTGATGGTGGTCAATTTTTTAAAATGTTTTTTTTGTGGAGTTCATTTTAGAAAACCATATAGTGATAGGTTTTCTTCCAATACTTGTTGTTAGTTAAACAGATTGGTTTTATATAATTTATTTGAATTTCCCTTCCATAATACATTTTTATGGTATTGTACTTATTATTTAATATCATACAAATACATTTTATAATTTTTATTTTAAATTCAAATTGTTTTTGTTTTTATTATTGTTTTGTATTATTTATGAGTTATTATTGATGTTGTTATATGATAGGGAAGCCTATGTACATTTATTATTTCATGGTGGTTATCCCAACCCCTTACATATAATGTTTATGTTTAAGAAGTCACATAAATTCTATTACTGATCCTGGATGACTAGTTTTTGTGCAAAAACCGATGTGCCCTTTAATAACGACACTTGATATTATGGTAGATGACATGAAACTCTACAGAATCACTGTCAAGGTATATTTATGTTAAATACATGCTGAAAAACATAATTATGTTCTTCTAAATTCAATGCATATAATAGATCATCAATATATGATAAAAACTATGGGTTTATCCAACAATAAATTTTGATCTACCCCAAAGGAATCCTTCACAAGATCAAATGTACATTCATGAAAATTATATGGTAGTGCTTGAGCCTCCATTGACTGTCCTTTTAAAAAAAGGTATCATTATAAATACTAGTTGATAAGTATCAATTTACTATTATTAGGGATAATATATCTATGTCAATGGTGTTTAGTGAAAATTATCATATAGATTAGATGTTGGTTATTGTTGTGTCGAAATGTGATTCCTAAAGTTTGAATGTTCTATAAATGTTCCAGTGATAGATTCTTCATGGGTTTACCAAGTGATCTTAATCCATATATGGTAGATGATTTTTTGTTATATAAAATATTTACTTCGTATTTAGTTTAGACACCTACTAGGAAAAAGTTAGTTCCATCAATTAATTTAGTACTCCCAGTATAAAAAATAACGATTATCATTTAGTCAAACATATAGTAGTACTACACATTCATAAATAATGTCCAATATTTTGCGTAATGTCAGAAGTGAATAGACCATATTATGGTAAACTCGATTCATATTATGTATATATTGAGGTTGTGAATGAGTTAAACCTATTATATGGTTGATGGTGGTATCTGATCAATCTCAAGGGTATAAGGGGGTATTTACAGCGAGATATGGAGTTGGGGTTGTAATTTTTAACATTTCTTACCTAAATTTGAAACGTATAGAACATTATGTAATATGGGTGTTTTTTTTGATAGATTTGAACCATATATTGATATATGATTGTAATACCTAGTGGTTTTCCAGAGTGGTAAGTGGATAAATATCCAAATTTTAAGCCATATATAAGATTATACATCATCCTATTTTTTGAATTTGTGAAATTATTAGGGGGTGTTTTTCATATACTATCTTACAAAAATTTAGTTTCTACATATCAAATATATATTGAACAATCTCCATTATCTTTTTAGGTAATTATTATAAAAACAAGAATGCTGAGAATATGTTTGTGGATGGTTGTAATTGGTGGATATCCCAAGGAATAAAATAACTAACATGAAATGTGGTCAAATTTGTTATTTATTTTAAAACAAAAAAAAATAATTAATGTTATAGAGGGTCGATAAGTAAAATTTATATTGTTGTCAGAGAGTGGAAAATTCTTGTTGGGTTATTGAATATTGATCTATGGCCTATATTAACATGACCTGAACCACTGAGGACCCAACCGGTAGGATTGTAATAATCATATTACACCCTATTACTACATCCAAAATTCCATGGACTACACACAACTTAGTAACATATCACAATATTAATGGTTATAGGTTATACAAACCCACAACAAATACATATCTTCAACACATAATATAATCATCCCGAACATTAAATATATTTGAACTAGATATAACACATGCATGAGAATAATATTATGATATATTAAAAAACCAGTAAATAATCTATAATGAAATCATGTTAATATATAAAACCAAATATATAAAAGGAAAACAACACAAGAAATTGAGATGAAGTCATTGTATAATGATGTATCTAATGATAAATGCCTCGTACTACTATCATATTATGGTATTAGTAATATTGTCCAATACTGCATCCACTAAGGTCACCATCAGTTTCCCTCTATAAAATCCATACTACCTAATCAACCAAAATGAACAAATCAAAAATGGGTGTTGACTAATCAAGACCAAAATGTATTGGCACAAAGGCCATATAGATTTTAATAAAAACAGAAAAAGTCAGGTGGTCTAAAACCAAAATATGATAGAGAAAAAAAGAAGTTAAATTAAAGTCCATAGTATGAATGTTTCTTAAACATATTGAAAATAATACAATACAATTATTATATACAACTAGAATTCACATGAATATTGAAAATACACAATCAACACTGATCAAACACACTATGTTCTAAATCTCATCACCTATTATGAATTCTAGGAGTACTAAAAATAATCTTGATAGTGTGAAATTGATATCCATGTTTTACACCATGTATTAAAGGAAATTAAGGGTCTCATGATAAATCACATGTCAAAATGAATATGATAACCTCAACCATTCATACGTGCATCCTCTAGAATGAATCAATGATAAATACACTATAAAATTAATCATGTGTTTCCATCAGGGATGAATTAAACTTACTTTTCACTAATATCACAACATCATTTATTACCTTAATATAGAAAATGTGTCTTTCCAATGACAAATGACATCCTAAGGAGTATTAACTTCCACTTCCATGAAAAATAATGTCCTTCATGAACCCATGAAAAGTCATAGAGAGTTGTGGTGGATAAATCCGTGATATATTAAGGGTAAAATTGTATTAATATATAATAACTAATCCTTATTGACGATCCATTCCACAAGTCATACAAAATAAGAAAAAAATAGGCGGGTGAGAACAGAACATGCTAGATAAGGATAATAGACTCCAATAATAATACAACAGGTCCCAGAACCACACTAAATGACACAAAAAATGTAACTGGAAAATAATTATTTCATAAAATCACCTGAATTTCATGAAACATTCCATCATATTTTCTATAATGAATATTTAAAAACATCTTGGTCTCACCTCATAGATGGTATTGGATGTATGAAAATATTACACCACGACAATTTACTTGTATATATACCCATTATAGTATATTTAATTATTTAAAACATTAATTATATTTAAAATATGAATTTCATTGTGTCTTGTATGTGGGGCACTTTATCAATAGAAATGATATCATGCCATGAGTGGGAATTATATTTCACATACTGGTCTTGAATCATCAATCTAGATTTCAGGATCATGATGTCAGAGAATGATTATAAATCATAAATCATAGTATGAATATATGAAAAAAGAATATATAATAATAAAAACAATGTTATTATTGTTATAAAATCCATATATATATAATCCTAAAGTGATATTTCATTTGGCCTTAAGAAATAAATCACCCTCACAACAACCCAATAATTATTTCTCCCCTCTCTCTATAAAAATGTGTCATCATATCCTCCATCACATATTCTATATAACCCATATATACCAATAGATTAACCACATCTACTAATCATGAATGGACACTACTCAGGACAACGTTTTGTAAACCACCATCAATTCCTCTCGGAATGAGATTCCTTGCTAAAAAGAATACACCATCAACAATTTTTCGTTCAACACTTATTATAGTTGGTAAACCCACTCATGTAGAACATGAGATGAATCCCACACCTCCAAAATCACACACCAAATAGTAACTAGAATAATATTTGGACTCCCTATCTGTAAACAATTGGGAGACACATCAGAGATGGAGGGAGGTGACTATAGGGAAAATATAGGATATAATAAGTGAAAAATCACCATAGTCATCATAAATCCCCTATCATATTCCCATAATGACAAAAAAGATAATCATATATTTAAATTATCAATCCAAGAAATATATTCTACGGTATGATGTCAAAGGATCCACAAATAATAATATTACCTTCAAAATGTATTTAGAAGGAATAAAAAAATAAATAATAAATTTCATGATAAACAATATGATTACTAGTTATTAAAATTAGATTTAAATTTAAAATTCAAAATCAATGGATAAATAAAAATAATAGATCACATTTTACAATTTGAATCAATTTTTTATTAAGAAACCATTGTTTTCTATCTCTTTTGTAAATATCAATTTAATAATGTGTCCATTTGATTTTTAAGCCTCACCTATGGATATCATCCCATTTATTTTCTAATCCATCCCTTGAAATGGAATGTGAAAATAACCCATCTGAGAGGAGTTATGGGTTCTTATAAAGGGGAGATTCATTGATTATAGTTATATCAAAAAATAAATGAATTCATTCATTATATCTTTCAATAAATTAATTATATCTTCTTAACCCATGATAGCTTGAACTCTAAGACAATTAAGGCAATGAAAACTACACCACCATGCTGATAAAAGACCCATTACATACATTGTTCTAGTTTATTGTTTATAATATTAATCACTATTTTTGGAGATATAATAAATTATAAAATTTTCATATTTGTTTTATAAAAATAAAATTTTTAAACATTATTTATTTTTAACAAAGAAATTATTTATTAAAAATTATTCACTAACTTATCTTATGGGTATACAATATGCTTCAAAATCAATAAAAAATATAGTTTAATTGAGGTTATCTACTTGGGTAAATTTTACTTTTTACCCATGATAAGGCCTCGAGACTGGGAAACCAAAAATTGATTAATGATTTGCTTGGTAAAAAACCAAATCACATCATCTTCTCCACCAAAACTATTTCATCCTAAATTATGAGACAAATATTGATCATATACTATGGAGCTTCAGAAAAAATGAAATTGTACCATGTGCCCACTATCACATAAAATCCATTATATATCGATGTCCATGATATTAATAAACACATTCCTCATCCTCCTATAAAGGATAATATATCCTTTCTACATAAATATACTATCTCAAGGCATTCAAAATCATAAACCATGTAGAAATATTCCTTCTATCATAGTGATGGTTTCAATAACTATAAAGCCAAAAACAATTCAATATATAATTTCCATTATTTGTAATGAGGAAAATAAAATCAATAAACCACTATCATCAATACTGGGATAATTCATTTCCATTTTTACATATCGTATAATAACTCTTATAATAAATACAAAGTTAATTTAATATTATTTTGATGAGAATTATAAATCTTATCTACACTCCAATATCATGCACTTCACAAAAATTTCACCAGGGACCACGGAAATAGTATGATATCATGTTTTCATAGATGAAACTAAAATTCTATGTCACCTATTTTTAAAGGAGTATATAACAATGTTACATTCCAATGGAAGAAGGGTTAGTTTAAAAAAATTTCTTGAATATGAATAAAACCATTTTGGGGTCTCATAATCATTACACTTCTCTCTGAGAAGTTTACACTCGTGGTTGAAGACATCATAGTTGGGTTTCAATAACATTTCATGAATTATTAAAATGAGGACACCAAAATTTTCATCATGCACATCAAGGTAGTAAACATAAAAATATTCCCATTATGATTAATATTACACCAAAATATTAAGTGGGTGGTTTTTACCATTTAGATGACCATTCTCTATCTGTTATATAACCCAAGATTACAGCAGGCAGAGTCGAAAATAACCATAACCCCCTAAGAATACCTCTAACTCTATTGAATTGAGTGTGGTTTTATATGGTTCATTCACCCTTTGTGATTCAATGTACATATCACACTGAGTTTCAGGATAGACTAGGAAAATACCCAGTCAATATGTTCTTCAAAATAGTCAATATGATTACTAATAAAGATCCACTTTACGTAAGGATATGTGTATGATATTATCCCTATATTTTGTATAATCCATTTAGGTATAATTCAAAAGAAAATCAGTCATATTGGATGAGAAATTCAATATAACAACCAAGAATTTGTTACACTGATACAATTATAATGTGGAAACCTCCGTCATCCATAATGTTGAAATATACCTCTCTACACCTAAAAATCACATATCCAAATCTCATAGCTCAAGCAGTAACACCATAATCATGACATGAATTCCCATACTATACAAATCATCTTCCTTACCACCGATACACCATTAATATCTTATAAACCACCTCAATTCTAAATACTCATAAAAAATACAATATGATAATCTATCATCTTGCACTATGATAAGTTAATACTTATCTATTACTCTCAAGGTATGAGTGGGGAATTTTCCCTGTATGATAGACATGTTTCTAGGCAAACCAATACAAGAGAGTATTAAATATTAGATATTTATAAAATCTATTAGTATCATCATCAATATTATTTACAATTGATAGGAATTACCATGTGAATACAAATTGACGCATACACCTACCTCTTGACAATGGTCAATCATGGGTCACCCATCAAATGATTTTATTTATTCCAAAGGCTTTACATGAAAAAAAATTCATAAATGATTAGAGAGAAAAAATATATACATACTATATGATGAGTAGTTGGTCTCCACTTATTAAGGTTGAGAACTTCTCATCACATCTGATGGTGTCCCACTCTCCAAAGGGTATGGACCTATCCTCACACACAAATTCAAAACCACAAATAGAAAAAGATATGGTTCCTTAATCATTACATGATAAGAACTGTTGTACATCATCAATACAAATATGATGCCTCATGGAATGGTTGTCTATCTCTATAAAATATAAATTATTTTTTTTCAAAAACGAGAAAGGTAATGATAAAAAAACTAAAAACAATTCATATCCAATAACTCTTTGAACTCCAGGGTTTGTAAAAGTTCCAAATTGAAAAAAAAATAAGAAACACATTGCCTTTATTTTAATAGGAATTTAAAACATTACTGGAAGGGGTAGTTAATGATGGTGACCAACACTATAAAATCTCTTTTAGACATTTTATAACTTGGGTCCAAGAGTAATATTTTTCTCCTAAAAATAAAATTTGGGAAGAAGGACTCCAAACCATAGTTTTCCAACATGAACATATATCCTCAACACAAAAATTTAAAACTTGATACCTGAACGGAATATTCCAATAGTGGTGTTCATGGGAGTGTATCAATGCATTTTCTGTATCCAACAACTATTTCACTATTGGATTATCCATTAAATAGAATTCTAGTAAGAAATTGGGAAAATAAAAGGTACATATCATTTCTCAATGTTATCCACCCATAGATCCATCCCACCAAAACACCAAAATGGGTCCTTTAACATTCAATTTCATTATACATACATGGAAATAGTATATATTTTCCAATAAAAATTCACAATCACTCATATATTTCTATGTGGACTCTCACACTTATGTTTCTTCTTGAATAGACCACTATAGATCAATAAATACCTTTTAAATAATTTCCCAAACTTCATATCATAGTTATTTCAATCATGAAGTATCTATAACGGGAAATATCATCATGTCCATGTTCTTTAATTCAAGATGATACATAGATTCACTACCTAAAATAGTGTGAAACACCATTAGTTAACTTTCACATAGAAAATAGATAAAATTCCATCAATTATAGAGTAGTCCTATTGTGAGTTTTAGAAAATATTATTCAATAATGAATCATTAAAACATCTATGAATTATAATGAAATAATATTTATCCATTTATAAATGTTTTAATGAAAAAAATATTTGAGTCTTAAACTCTAGAGAATACCCTATCACTAGAGGGCTAAGATAACCACTATATCCCATGAGGCATCCCAAAATTAGAAAAATAATAATATATATTATATGGCTAGAATAATCTATCATATTGGGAACCACCATATTCTATGAATGAAAGGTCCACACTGTACCAAAATAGAAGAAAAACTACCTTGGATAATGGAAAACAATGTCTCCCATTAAGGTCTTAGAAGAATTATCTCATCACCATGTCTATAATCATAATGGAGAACATGTACCTTAGTATATTGTAGAAACAATATTTGGGTGAAAAAAACAGTCAAGTATAAGGAATATAAAAATGGTATAAAACCTATGATTCATTGAATATTACATAGATGATGAGGGAGGAACAATGAAGTCAAGAATAAAAAATTGTAGATGGGAGCCCACAATAGATGAGTGACCACATAGAGAAAGAGTACATAGATGACAGAGGAAAATATAAAATTATGGAATTTAAATATTTTACAAGATGTACCATGGTTTACAAATCATATTCAGGGAGATTATTTTTTTACTAAATGGATTCCATTAACCCATTATTAAAAGATTATTTTGTGGTTATTATTTCTTGAAATTGGGAACTTTGTGTACTGAATTTTCATGTAGGGTATTAGGGTCCTAATTAATGGATATTTTTTCAATAATAAATTCCCTGGGTTTCTAATCATAGATTATAAACAAAATATTCTTTACAAATTTTTTTAAATTCCAATACAGACTCACATGACACCTATATCTAAACATCATCCCTACTATAGACCTTATTTAATACCAATCTCAAATGACTCGCCCAACTGAGGCCACTCCCTGGATAGTAGTAAGAATAGTTACATACAGAAATCCCACTTCCAATTGCCTAGGGTTGGTAACCAGAAATGAGTAATAATATCTCATAGTATAGGATTCCATGTCTTACATCTCCAACTAATTAAATATGATTAAAAATCTAGAGTGTATATATAAAAAAATAAACTAAATAAAACACATTCATTAGACATGAACTACGGTCCCTCGTTATATCCAATATATAATCCTTAAGGAAAAAGGGGAAATAAACCAACCTAAAAACCCAATATGAAAACCAACATAAGTAATGATGATGAATACCACTTTGTAAGATTGTACAAAATATTACTTGATATTATCCAACCATAAACCACTCATGAGACTATAATGATCTGAAAATACCACCTAATTATTTTACCTCTTTGAGATACCTCAAGATTAGACATAAAAATACACATTCACTAATTGATTCCCAAACCTATGTATCGAATACACGTGTATAAGGTGGGTGTGTAAAAATCCTATACATGGGTAAGTATAATAATAATCCATAGAAATTTCTAATACTAATAAAGAAATATTAACAATGAATTTGACTCGAAAGCCCCAATATGAGTGAGAATAACATGAGAGAAAGATAACAAGATAATATAGAACTTTCCTATAACATAATTCTTAAGAACATAAATATGTATAAATTATTTATGCCATGAACCAAGAATGTGTGTAGTTAATGAGAATATAGTTATGATTGGTGTATTGGAAATAACCCAAATATTTTGAAACCAATTCCCAAATATTTTTCATGTCTGAAAGGTAAAAAATATTTACACGATGAATCAAAAGTTCTAATGAATCTAATTTTCTCTAAATTTCACCCACACAATTTATAGAATGATTCAAGGGTAAATCCTCTCCCTGTTAAATAATATACTATTTTGGAGGAATTATATTTCTTAATATTAGAAAATATCATGTCATTAAAGAACAAAATAATTGGGAAACCTGGAATAGAAAATGATAAATGTCAATAAATAGAGTGTTATATCATACTTCCATAGAATCCTAGGTTATAAATAAACCCATAACAAGTCATATAGATCCATAGTAGAAAAAACCACACCATTATAAGTGTATGTTTCAGTTGAGGGTAAGAAATAATCCAATAATAATACATACACCCAAATACAGCCAAAGTCAATAACTACTAGAACAATACAAATAATGGTATAATTTGGTATGTGGGAGAATGAAAATCAATTCTTTAACCTCCCATACAAGATTAAATCATAAGTAACCAAACATGGTGGGCCACATGCCACCAATATTTCATCCCTACTTGATAAGGGCTACTGAAAACCAATTGGGGAAGTATGAAATTGTATAGTGGGGAGTCTATACCACCGCTATTAGAGTACTTCACTATAGTGACTAGTAATAGTAAGAAGAGGAAAAATAAAATGGAAATATTTTAAGAAAAACATCTTGATAAATCTAATAAATCCAAATGAATATCCAAATTGTTATATATAATTAAAAAGTAATGAATCCATAAAAAGTGGAAATTAAGTGAATATGGGAGTAGAATTACACAATGAATCCAACAAAACATTTTAAAAAATGGGAAAATATACCTACAATAGTATTGAAAGAACAACCTCAGTTCTATTCTCTTATACTTAGTACTAGAATAGATATCATACCTCCATAGAGGAGAACCTCAAACTCTGCCAAGATACTACCATGATTTCTATTGAGGTACCGACTGGTATCCAAAATAAGTTGTGAGTAAAAATCAATATTTTATATTATTTTTGATTTGGTGAACCTTCCCCAATGTCACCTGAACAATAATTGATCTCAATAACTATATCTTTTCATCTTTTAAAAATAATAATTGATAAAAACATGTATTAATTTATAGGGCCTCATAAAAATCCATTTATATAGTCTCATAAAAGCTATTATTATAATATAAATTATCATTAGGCAGATTTTTCTCTCAATAACTTTGAAAATAAATAGTGTGTGATTGGATCTTGTCCTCTAAACCAAGAATAGTTGGTAGAGACTGACTGTTAGTTTAATGGTGAAATTATAGACTTAGTTGAACCTATAAACCATGATCACTCTACAATCCCTTCTAGATCCCTGACATAGAGCAGGCATCCAAGATTGATACAATGGTATGTGAAACTCCATGGAGGCATATAATCACCCATACAAATATCCTCCATTTCTAATCGACTATTGAAGTGTACCTAAAAGGAAATATATTTGATACATTCATAATCATATCCATGAATAACCGTACAGTGTCACCATAGTGAGTGTATGTTTTTAAAACCATTTTAAAATCCATAGTGACGTCATCCAATTTCTATTATGGAATCGATAACAACTATAATTGACCAACACATACTAGTTATTTTCCTTCACCTAAAACTAGTTGGAACACCATACAAAAATCCTATTATCTCACTTTTCTTCTTAAAAAACCAATATGAATGGCATAATTGACAGTATATCTTGGTATGCCCAAGTTGTACTATCCATGAAAAGTGATGCGATTTGTTAATCAACTCCCCTTGTATGTCTACATGAACCCAAAAACGTCCATGAATGTACATGATCATACTCCCATCATTGACCCAACTAGTTGGTTGGTCCTATACTTGGACACTCTCCCATAGGATCCAGATCATATGATTATAATGATGTCACATCATTTCTAGATCCATATTCAATGAGGTTGTTTCGAAAATTGCAAGAATAGACTGCTTTTTACTCTCATGAATCTCAAGGTTCATAAATGAAAATAGTTTCATCAAATGTTTATCACTATTGTTTCCATAATCCAATTTATATTGAGTATTTGGACATAGATAGTCTGCCAGTGAATTTCCATTTCCAAGCCTATAAAAACGAAAAACAATTAATGGACTAATGTTATTCAACCCGTTTTCATTATCTGAGGATCAAGTCACGGTGAGTTAATATATATATGATAATTTTGATGTATCTATATAATAAAAACATCTTCCCTAGAAAATAATTTATTCTTTAACATAAATCAAGAACCACTACTATAAGATCATGGTTATGTATCAATTAATTATGCTCATGGGGCCTCAACTGGAGAGACTCGTACATTATAAACTCAATAAAACTATATATAAATGGATCCCAACATGATTCTCAATGAATCATAATAGAAAATATATTTTCTACCAGGATTAGGTGAAATGATGATCAACATTGATCAATGTCATCAATTCAAATCCTAAAAGGTTCTATAATAAATATTAGACAATTATAATTATAGACTATCCTCTATCAAACATATAAGAGGTATTGTAGGTCATGATAAATTCAAATTCAAATTCCAATGATATCTCTTTAGACCCACAACACTCTAAATATATAAAAATTGGTAGACTTTTATTAGGATAAAATAACTATATCCATCACTTGATCCACAGATACAACTACATCTGAAATAATGTGACCATGAATGTGAAAATTTTCAGTGCATACCTTGAATTTTTAATTTTTTCATAAATCCTTCAATTTCTTAGTGTGATAAAAAAATATTATTGTGTTTGGGATGATTTTTTCGAGTATAAAATTACACTAAGATATTAACTGTGACAAATACCATAATGGAATCTATATATGATGGTTAAAGATGACTCATTAGAGTCATAAAAACTATCTTCACATTTGAGAAGTTAAATCTAAATTCCAGAGGGTCAAATGAATAATACATACTTTTAAAATAACTATGAGGATGTATAAATCTCTGACCACACTTGATGATATCCAGGCAACAAATATATCTTCAAGAAGAATATTTATCCTTGTATATAGTCAAATATGTTTTATATTTGACGTAAATCGTAACGCTTATTAACCATAAAGAAATTATTTTCTGTTGAACCACTCACAAACTAATGGTACCATATTCCTTCCTACCGAAAAAAATTTGAAAACCCCAAGGAGAATTAGTGGTTCATAAAATCACCCATGATTTTAGTACCTAAAAATATTTTTTGAGTTCCTAACGCACATTAGCATCCATCCTTTTCAGTGGAATAGACTCAACCAGTGTACCTAAGATTATATTAGTAAGAAACATCTCTCTCCAAAGGTAGTCTATATAATTTTTCAAAGATGAACACCCTGAAATGGAAAAAAATAGGAGGGATTCAAATCTAATGGGTTCACCCATCATTTAATAAAGAACCAAAAAATGGGTTGTCACTTCACATAGCCAAAGATGTTTGGGTCCAACTCAACTGTCCCATACATCCCATTCTTTTTTTGTATATATCCAATACAATTGAAATATTTGAAGAACACCCTTTAGTGATAAATGTTGACCTAAGTACGAAAACATCCAACCAATCCATCCTCATAAAGATATTTCATCATATCATCTCAAAGATGAAATAATTCTATATAAATAAATAGTCACCAATCTCAATTGTTCACACCATGAGTTATCATACTCCCTCTGATTCATCTCCCAATAATGTTCCTTGAATCATCACACCAAAGAAGTATGGAATTACTAGAGTAATAATTTCCATTGTATAAATTGATATAATGGAGGGTGACTCACCTATATAAAATAATTCATATACTAAGGTGGATGCTACCAAAATTGTACCTCAAGCTATAGAAAGAATGTCACTTTGATCCATGAGAGTAGTCTATACTACATAAATCTAGACTAATCCACGACATAGAATCATAACCATACTACCTTTAGCAGGTCCACCTAGTAGGTGCCGAAAATCCGAATTCGTGATACATTTCCCTATTCGGCCTCCTCGACATGTATGGAACGTGGTACACCATATCCCTATCTATCATGGAGCTATCGGTCCCACTTTTGAAACTAGAATTAGTAAAGGTCCACTCTCACTAACCACAAGAGAAATTATTATGAAAAACACTTGAATATGACCACCCCTTTGACAAGATTGAAACTCAACTAGGACATTACTATAATATGAATTCTTTTTTCCTTTCCTAAAACATAGGAGATATATCACATGAATATCAATTTTTAAACTATGAATACTACTAACATTATAAGAAGACTCATGTATATGATTCTTATCACTTGATATACTATTTCACACTCAATAAACTAAAACACTATGTTTCACACCTTTAACATCACATAGGATACCCTTTGAGATACGTTCTTGGTTTACTATCTCATTAATAGTAGTCAAAATAAAAATATTTACTTATGATAAAATGGAATATATGATCACATCCTCAAACTGACTAGCCATAGAAAACACATTTCCATTGAGTTCCAGAACTAAATTCTAAATAACCAAAATATTGGAAACATATTCCATAAATAATAATTTTCCACAACTCATATGCATAACATATCCATGTAAGAATTTTTTTTAAACTCTTATGAATGAAATAGTTGTAAAAGGTAGATTTGAAGTTCCTCCAAACCATATCTTGACATTAATTTTCCTCTATCAAAACATCATATCAACTGTTAGTAGTATATAAAATTACAAGTTGTAAGCTTCAATATCCTTTCTGGATGTGTCTCTAAATTAATTAATATAGGTATCACTATTTATAGCCATTAATAAATGACCTAAGGACATCATTCCCCCCAAAATGTAGGAGGGCGATTCTTATAGAAACCCCTAGTAAACACTCCCATATAAGGTGTAGGTTATGGTACTCCTACTATTTATTACACTATCTATAAAAAAATCCAAAAACTATGAATCATTTCCCAGATCATGTATAATTAGAGGTGTTATAGGATCCACTATAGGAGTTAATACTTGTGGTATGGTCTCACTACCTCTTGTTCATGTTTTTTTCCATCTTATTTTTGTAAGACTCAAGGTAGTTATAGTATAATATTTCAACAATACCAAACACATTTCTTTGTACATGATTTAATATTATAAATTTTCATTTATTAAAAAATAGGATATGTGAAAATCCGTCCTATATAAAAGTTTATACCCATATACCTAAACCTAAATCTACTAATGTGTAATTTTTAATATTTTAATGGAAATTGAGAGACACTCCCATTACCCACTACTAAGGTTGGGTCTAGGCCACGACATCATATCATATTGTGATTTTACTAGTATATAGAGTCCCAATTGTATTTTATAAGGGAAAAATATATTATGATTCGGTTGTAATCCCAATTTAATAGAAACCATTTAATTTTATAATTACAATTTAGCAGTTTTATGTATACATGAACAATGGTTTAGTTAGATGAATCTTACATTCCCAAGATATAATGTCCTATAAATTATAAGTTATAATTAGAATCCCATGTAACAGAAACAAAACTTTTTAGATGGTATAATTATAAGTATCATGATTCCCAATTTATATATGTCTATAAAATTTATAAATTGAAATTGACATCCATTTAATTCCAATAATTTTTTATTTATTTAATGTGACAAATGTTTCATGGCATAGTGATTTCATAATTGGTTAATTAATGTTGAACTATAATGAATGTTGAGAAAAATCCATTTATTTTAATAAAAATAATTTAATTAAACATTTATGTATCATTTTCTTGATGTAGTACTATAATGGTAAAATTCATGTCACATACAATATACTATAATAAATATTACAAATTAGTTAAACATGGCTTCATATATGCGCAAAATATAATCCTTAAGTGCCTATAAATATGCATGTATGTTTATTAATTTCTATACCATTCTAATTTTAATAAAAAATATCTTATGATATTAAATTACACAAGTCATGTGCGTTACCCAATAGTGAAATTTGTTCAACTATATTACATACAATATAGAGATTCAATTTCCATCATAGGAAACATTGATTTCTTCCTGTATTTGGGATAGTTACTCCCAAGAACACTCTTACTACTAAATTATGATTCATTCCAAGTATCATGTATGAATACCCAAAATATCAAGTCAAAAGAAAAAAAAGATTTGACACCAAATGTAACAACCCGGAACTAGTTCGCTCATAAGAAGCATAACCCTGTTGATCATGTGGACTTCGAATAACCTCCACATAAACGAGAGGATTTCTAATAACAACATGGGTGTGAAATGGTAAGGTGAGTAAACTATATCACCTTTATCACATTGGATAACATTGATGAATAATAACAGTAAGCTGAAGAGGTAGTATAAAGGAAACAATAGAATAGAAACATCTGAATAAATATAATCATGGGAAATAAAAATAATAAATTTAATATAAATTGATCTTTTCATGATGAAAAAAAATCTCAAAATAATAATTAGGACGTTTGCATACACATTACATTCTTTACAAAATCAAAAAGGAGAAAAATCGTTAACCAAATCACTGAGATAACAATATAGGTTCTCTACACTCATACTCCATCCTATATAAGAAGTCCAAAATCCATTACTGGATAATTCCCTTTCTCCACATCTTCATCCGTGAAGCCTACCTAGGTTCCAATCTATATCCCAAACGGTTTGTCAGTACAACATAGTAGGCCATTGTAAAAAACTTAAAGTACAATATAGTTTATGGGAATATAATAAACAATGTTATAGAATAAAAAAAGAAAGAAATTAACAAATAAACCATGTTGGTCTAGGTTCCATATTGGATACCCGACCGATACAACATTCTTTATCCTAATCCATGAATTCCCCTATACATGTTACAGTTTAAATTCTCATTTATAATTTTGGACCCATGTTTTAGAACCAATGAATCCATATATAATGATTATCATTTAATGATCCATAATTACTTTTCATTTATGATTTATAAGATTGCAAAAATCTATAGGGGTATACCCCTGGGGTCTACCATTAGAAATTCAACCAATGAAGAAAGTGTTTGCAATTCCCCAGGAACATGTCCTATGTTGCCTCGATTCTAGATTTGAATGCATCCCCAGGTAATAACAAAGGTGGTATGTAAAATACATATTCATCCAAGTAGAACCATCTATGTAATTCAATTTTAATTTATTAAATTAGCAGTGAACCCTCTGTGAAATGTTGTAGAAATCAAAATAATAAGAAAAAGACAAATAAAAGTGTGTTCCTTTACATATAAGACACATAAATTAATTTTTTGGCATCCCATGAGCCTAGCCCTAGAAACCCAGGGGGAGTATAATAATTTCTTAAGGTAATCCACAACTACAATGTAATTCTAGGTTCATCACCATAACCATTCATAATATAAAAAACGTTCAATATTCAACTATATTAGTAATAGAATGATCGAAAAATACAATTAGTCAAAATAATGATATAATTATGCATCTATTCGCCCTTCATTTAAAATATTTATCTATTAAAATTAATTAAATCAACTCAAAAAACAATATAAGTAGATATAATCACATAAAATAGGCTTGGGGTCCTCATTAGACATCATATTATATCACTCAATTCAATTAATGTAATATATTCTTAAGGGTTAATTCAAAATAGCTAAAAAGTTGTTTTAATTCACATAATGTGGCCTAATATTTTAAAAGAATAGAACATATCCCCATATGGAGTGGTTTTCACCAACGTAATTTTTTTAAAATTATTCAATCTTTGTTATAAGAACAACCAACTCAAGGGGATGTCAATCTATTTATTGAATTTTTCATTTAAAATGTGTCATAAAGAATTTTTGGAATGAGGCATGAAAAAACATAATACATATATCAATAAACAATTGTTAAACGAGCAAGAAATCCGACCTGGTTTTGGTATTTGACTCGTAATTTGATTTTCAATTCAGATTCAATCTTCTATAGATGAAATCATTAGACCACAAAATGTCGTGGAAATAGGGAATATAATTCATCATGAAAATAATGTTGAATATGTTGAGGTAATAAAATGAAATAATGAAGAGTATTTGTAGTATTACTAAGAGGATTCAAACATGAAAATTATTGATTGAATCATGCCCAGATGGAGAGATATCATTAAACATAGTGTAAGGGATAATGGATAGCCCCCACAACTATAATATATACTTGTGTGAATGGGAGATGAAAAATGAGGAAGGGTTGTTGATGACCTAATGAAAAATGTAATTTGACAACTTTTTATATACTACATAATTTTTTCACATTCTAGGCCAAAATATAATCGAACCATGCTCACACAATGTAGAACCCTCTAACACATCTTGGTACATAGTTAAAATAATTGTTTGTGCTTCATGTTTATGTCTTCCCCCACCGAGCATGGCTAGGTGAAATTTTAAATCAATCAATTGAAAACTACGATCTACATCAACACATTAATTATAGATTTTTTTATAGTAATGTGGACTCCCAAACATACTTAAACATACCATGCACCACCTTTTGGGTCTTATTCTAGAGACATATGATTAGCACTAAGAGTGCACCAATAGTCCACCTCTATCAAATTCTACAATAACATGAGATTTGGAATCCAAATATTCCCGTTATTCTCCAAAATACTCGCTAACCCCTTTCGTTCATTCTCATATTAACAAATCTCTAAATTTATAAGGAATTTTAAATCATCCTTAACTCATTAGAATATAATATAGTATAAATTCTATTAGTGAAAAAAGGTATATCCACTCCTCACCAAAAAAAACACAGAACGTGAAAGTGTGGATTCATAATGACAAGACTATGAGGCCCAAGTGTACAATATTTATAAATACAGGGGATGGGGGGAACACTGTTTTCAAGATTATTCAATCAAATAAAATTACCAATTTGATTTACTATTTTTAAATTTGTACTTGAAATAAAAACAAATAATACATGATATATATATATATTTGTGCAGATCACAAAGATCATAGTCCACTCATAGCAATCATTTATTCACTATGGCGAATGGCCTTTACTAGATCTGTATTTTTCAGGTTGTCTTAACCCAATTAAATAAAACCATAAATTTTTCTCACATGGATTTATAACCGCTAACATTTAAAGGATTCACAAACAACAAACATTTTTTCAGTTTAATAACCAGAAATTAAATTGTTATAGGAGTAATAACCCATTATAATATATTTTTCATGTGAAATGTGTTATCCCATGTATATAGTATAGAAAGATGTGAAAAATAAATAGAACTATAAAAAACATAAGTAATTACGAACATTAGTATTGAAGATGATATAGAAGTTCGATGTTGCTCCTGTTTTTTGATCACATTAGTAGTTCGAAATGAAAATTATTAAGCACTTCATGATTGAATTAATGGATCTTATAGTCACAGTAAAAATGTATTACTAAGTAATTATTGTGTTATAGGTTTATTTTTATATCACTACAATCATCTCTATTGTTATAGCCAATTTTAAAGTAATAATCTTTATTGAGATCATTATATCACAGTTTTTTATTCACATTTATAATGGTTAAAAGTGTCATTAAATCCACAGATAATGGATCATCTCATAATATAATCTCCTTAATACATGTTACAAAACATAATAGACATATAAAACATACCTATTACATTAATTTGAATTGACTCACCTAAACATAGAGAGTTTGGTCTATTTTATTACTGCATGGAATAATATTATAATGCTTCTATAATGATTTTTAGTAAAAACATAAAAATTTTCATATTTAAAAAACATTTTGAATTAAAACAATAATCTTATATTTTAATGAAATATCAAATTTAGACTAAAAAAATGAATCATAAATGAAATAATGCTTGCACATAAATAAAATAAAATTTTCTCAAAGAATATTTTAGGAGTTTGTATTTATTTCTATTACAATCCCATATATAAAATTATTAATCCATATTTGTTATTTTAATTATATTAATTTAAATAATATATAAAATATAATTTTAAACTAACATTTTATACAAATAATATAAGAAAATAATACCGAGTTGTAGTAGGGGGTTACTAATGTGGTGTTGAACTATTTAAATGATATATCATTTGTGAAGATTTATTAATATTTATTATATACCATTTAGTAGGATCTAACATATGGCTATATATCATGAAAGATTAAGATGCTTCCATAAAATTCAGTACTACCACAATAATGAAAAATATGTTCAACCATTGGAGCATGACGGATCCACTATGAGTAATCGATGGGTTGTCCTAAATGCTTGTGTGTTTGGCCTATGTTTTTTTATATAATGTCCCAATAACTAAATTGAAAAACAAAAATTAATTAATATAAATAATAAAAATAAATGTTGGTTAGTTAAACAATAATTCAATAACAAAATTAATAAATAAATATATTAATTTTAAATTAATTGAAATTCATCTAAATAAAATATAATTTTTCTTAATTTTGATTTCTGATTTAAAGATTTAGGATTTTACTTTATAAAAATGAAATAAACATAATATCAATTATTTAAAACAATCTCTACTTTTTTTAAATACCAATACCAAAACAATTTTTATAATTTTATGAAATCGTAAATTCAAAATCCCAAATTTTATATCTAGTTTTTAACCCCAATTCTCTACAAATATTTATCTCCCATTTTATATCTTATAAAAAATCATATGATAATGAAATCAATTCAAGGAACAATATATAATGAAAATTAAATATGCGATAACTCCTCCTGTGTTAATACAATTCTAAAAACAGTGAAGTGAGAAAATAAATCATAGATTAACATTATTTAAAAGATTAAATACCCATCATTATATGATGAAATATTATATTATCAAATACCATATATTGTATATGATTAGTAAACATGTCATCTATTTGGTTTTATGTAGGAATATATCCTAAAATAGTGTCCACATTGTTAAGATGGTCTATTTGGAAATGAAATATGAAAATTATATACATAGTACTAGACTGTTGTAAGGGGTTTTTAGAAATATAAATCACTATATTATTGTCATAGAATATGATAATTTTATATATATTATGATTAAAATAAAAAAGAGTTCGATTTACCAAGAGGAATTGAGCACAACGATCTGCAGCAATAATGTAATCAACCTCAGTTGGGGACAATAGAACATATAATTCATTTTCTGGAAATTCACAAAATATTGAATTTACCTAATTAGTGAAAATACATAATATACAATTTCATAAAATACTATTGCATCAACATCATGTTTTTTTATTAATATAGTTCTATTATGTGTAAATTAAACTTGTTTTATCTATTTCAATAACATGTATAATTATTCTTTTAGATAAATATAAATGAATCTACATTTAGATGATTTTATGTCGAAAAAATACATAAACCAAACATTATGTCAAGAATTGATAATTCTAGTTAAAATATAATTTCTATCATTACCCTATACAAGGTATCACTTATATACATTCTGAATTCATTCACATCCTCTTTAGAATTTTTTTATCATTGAGGCTTTCAAAGTTTCATATGTATAGAGACTTAATTTTTTAACTAAATATTTTGTTCATTTTGCTTGATGTAGAAAAGTTTCTTCTTTCCTTCTTATGTTTTGATGTCCAAAGAAGAAATTAAATTCTCCCACTATGCTAATATCAAAATCATTAGTCATTAAAATTCAATACTCATTACTATTTATATCAATTGTATAATAATAAAAAATATCTTACAAATATTTTATTAATTAAAAAATAAGTATAAAAATTATTTAATAATAAGGTTGGATAAACCATTCAATAATTAAAATAATTTTCATTACTAAAATATGTTTATTCCCTCACACTAATCTCATGGAGCTAACATTATACAACATAATGCGTCAGATAGTTTGAAAACAAGGTTTGTAAATTCATCATTTTCAAAACAAGGCGGTCAATTAATGTATAATTTTATTGAAATTAAACAATTTTAAAAAGACCTTTATACATTCATTTGATATTGTTTAAAATTTTGAAAACATAAAAAACATTAGAAAATATAAATAGATTATAATATAGTAAATGGTAAATATGAATATGCAAATTGAATACATAATTCTTGTAAATAACACTTTGAATGTATTCTAGAATTTTCATATATATTGTTTCAAAAAATCTATTTACTTCCAATATAAATTATATATTTAGGTATATCAACAAGAGATATGACTTTATTCATAACAAACTCATTAACTTTATACTGCATAGAAATTATGGTGTATGAATATTTGAATCCTATTTAATGTTAATAATCAAAATATGATCTTCATAGGATAAATTAACATAGAAAAATAATATAGTTCATAAATTTCTAATTCAAATCAAAATATTCTGAATTTAATTTTCTATACAATGATATTTTTGAACTTTTAAATTCATAGGATCATATTGAGAAGAGATATGATCCCCCACTATTGATTCATTAACATTGTTAGGCTTATATTCCTCAAAATTGAATTCATAAAATTCTTTAATGGAATACACAATATTTAAAATATGTGTTTTTTTATTTTCAGTGAATTTAATATGAATATATTACACCACTGAAATTTTTCTCCTATTATATTATTAATAATATTTATTATTATTTTAATTTCTTATAAAAATTCCCTAATCACTTTTAACATGAATTTAGACCTAGTTATCATTATTATTTAAAATATAAACTATTTAACCATAAATATTAATGTAACAGATCTTATGTTTCATTTCTTGAAATACTTCATAATTGGTTTTCTTTGACAAGGGAAAAAAGTAAATAATATTTATGACATAGAAATAAGTGTTAACAAATTTATCCCAAAAAATTTTCATAGGTTAATTTTGTTAAGAATTTTAATTTTAATTTCATGAATAGTTCTATTATTCCTCTCTACAAAACCATTTTGTTGTGTTATTATATGTACATAAAAAGTATGGAAGTATCAATTATCATGAAAAAATCCTGAAAAATCTATATATAATAGTTGTCCACATTTTTTACTTCTAATTAAATATATTAAATTATATCTTTTAATTTTTAATTTTCTATATAAAGTAACAGTATTGATTAATGTTTTAATTTTATGAGATAAGAATAGATTCCATGTGAATCTATTAAAATAATTTAAAATTAGAAAAATATATCCTACAACTAAAATTAAATGTTATCATGGGTGTAAATACATCAATATGAATGAGTTCTAAGCATCTATTGTGTTAAGCATATTAATATATCTAAGAACTATTTTTGATGATCATAATGTTGACTAGAATCACATACACAAAACTTTAAATCTTTAAATATTGAATTTTATTGATCCTATACAGGTTTTTAGAAATAAGAAGCTAGAAATGATGAACATATACCAACCTTATATGAAAAATAATGTTGTTTTTTTCTAGAAAATTTAACAATACTACATTTTAGATGGTTAGTTTTGCTAAATCAATATAGGGGTTATTTTCTTTTCTAATACAATAAAAATAAAATAGTTTTATAATTATAAAAATGAAACATATTAACTTCAAAAATTACACATGTACCATCTTAAAATAGTTTTGATATGAGAATTAAATTTTGTTTTATTCCTTACAGAGATAGTAATTTAAATATTATAATAGATTTTAAAATGAAAAATTCTCACAAACTGTTAACCATTCATTTAGAGATTTCACCAAATGTTATAGTACATCTATTACAGAAATTATTAGATTGAATGTAAGAGATTTCACAATTCATGTACTTAAGGAATCCATTATCCATGTAACATGATTATTTAAGACTCATTGGGTGGGTTTCCTAAAAAATAAATTTTTTAGATCAATGTTTTCAATTCTATGAGTGTTTAGGCCCAAGTGGATTAATGAAAAAATTCATAAAAATACTAATTTTTTTTGAAACTTATTATAATGTAATCAATAGGTAATATTAATAGACATAAAATATTTTATTTGGATTAATTATTATGTAAAATTTAATGAAATTCCATTTTTATTAATTCATTATTTTATTACATCTTAAATAGTTAACATTTCAAACACGTCCTTTTCTTCTTTTTATAATAGTACTTATGTATATATTATAAATATATATATTATTTAAAAATCAATATTTTTTTATTAGTTTTATTCAAAGAAATAGAATTAACATTTTTTTAATAAGAGAAAAATTTGGTATGGTTTATTTTAATCATTTTGTTTCCCTTATTTGATTTTCCTTCTCTTTTTTGGTAACTTTCATGTCATAACATATTTTCACAGTTGGAAAAGATATTTTATTCTTTAGATTCTTATTTTCATATTTAATCAACTTAAATTTATTTTCAAAAAAATTTAAATAATCAAAATCTAATTTAAATAAACTTTATTTCACTTCATTAGTTTTAGAGATGACCAAATTCCATATTTTATTCCCATATTTTTACTAAATTATATTCGAATCTAAAACCTTATTATCTTTTATATAATTATTATTTTATCATTTTAGTTCATTATATATTACATACACTGTCAAATATCAATTTGATACCTTTCAATTTTTAGTTAATTCCGTAGCCTTATTTTCGATATCATACACATGAATAAAACTATAATCAGAATCAGTGGATACCTCATTATTTTATGTTTCCATAAAGAAAATATTAGATGATTCCATATCACTTTTAGTACCATAATTAATGATTTACATCTCTTCTCTATAGCTCTATCCATCCGGATTTACACTTTCTTTCACATTCTTATATTTATTGTTGTTTCCTTCTTCCAATTTTGAATAGTCCGATTTTACATATCCCTTTTTCTACAATAAGAACACATTAATTCATAAATAGATTATTTACTACATTTACCTCTTTTACATCCATATCCATAATCTTTCTATGATCTCTTGTGGAGGTATTCCTAAATACCCTACTACATTCTTGTACTTGAAGACACCTTTAGTGATATTTTAAATTTCATCTTGATCAAATTTTTGTAACTCGGAATCAGAGAAGATGTCAATAACATTAATATATATTTTTGAATTCCATAACATTCATTTTATCAATATCATCAAAATTTTCCATACTTCTTTCCCATAATGATTTAAATAATGGATATGACGAGATCATATATTACAAACTATGTAAAACACTAACTCTCTTTAATTGAATATTTCATTTAATTAGACCATTTTTGGTAGAGTTCAATGTTAAATTTTTATAATTCCATCATTCCTCATTTTCTCCCAATGGTCCACCATCTTGTTTATAATTTTAGTGAAAATTTTGAATATCTCATTGATTCTATCTTGGTTAGTCTTTCGGAATTATATAAATTCATATTTAACAATACGTATCCTGGTTATCTTCAACTTGTTAATTCATTTATGAGTGACTTTTAATGTCCAGTATTTTTTCAAAGATTTTTTACATGAATAAATATACTATTAATATTATTAGTTATCAATTAGTACTAATAAGTCATTATAATATAATTTGAAATACATTTTTTTCATTATTACAAGTTAATGTTTTCAAATCTATATTTAAATATTTATAAGGTTTTCACATAATAAAGCAGAAGTGAAGACTTATGTTTCTATAATAAAATACTTATTATCCTTCGCAAACCATAGTAACAATAATTGATGTGATGTTATATGATGGGTTTTATGATCATTATTTGTTGACTTTCTATAATAAATCAATGGTTCATTTCTTTAGACTTTTATTTCGTAGATATTGGTTTGTTTAAAAAAGACAATGAAATAATTAATATTATATCATTAAAATGAGCCACCCCTAATGAAAATTATTAGGACCTAGTGTATTATAGTATCGACCAGTGGGTGTGGGGTGAATATTTCATTTACAAGTATTTTATCAAATAAGATTATCATAGTGATTAAATGTATTAAATGTCAAGTGAAAATAAAAAAAATTAACACATCATGTTTTTGTAGTGGTTTAGATCACCACGAATCTAATACACTCTCCACAATATAATACATGACTAGTATATTGGTATTTATAGAAGAATAAATTATTTTATGGTCTAATAACATGATTAGATATAAATGTACCAAATTTTCTCCTTATAGTATGGTCCCTATCTTTTGGAGTAATTACCGACCTACCTTTTGTTTGGGGGGAATAACTTGAAACTAATTTATAATAGAAGGAATAACTTAGTATGGTAGATTTTTGAATGGAAAATCCTAAACCAAAATATATTATAAAAAAATAGGGTAGTAATATATAAAACAATGAGAAAAAGAATTAATTTAGAAGAGTAAGGTAGAAGATGGTTTAGAAATTTGAAGTACATCATGTTCTTAGATCACATAAAGTAGTGGGTGATGAAATTGATGATTTCCATAGTGATATATGAAATGAAACAGTATTCCTAATTTTTTTCTTTTACTTTTGAACTTATTTAATGAATTTTTTATTTTCCATCCTCTATAATCCTTTCAATTTTCATAGACAATCATATAATAATATTCAATATCGATATTATTTATCACAGTTTTCTTATTCTCATTTTCAATTGATTATCATGTTAATAAAATTTAGGATATTAGTGTGTCTAATTTTCAAATCACAATATGAAATGTTTTTAAAAATAATATATATATAATATATCTTTTAGCCTAATTTGAATTAATGATATTATACATAGATATTTTGCACTCTTTTAATAGTGTGTCGAATAATAAGATAAATCTTCATAAAAAATTTGTTTTAAGAAATGTAAATTATTATTAATTAAAAATATAATTTACAAAAAATTATGGTGATATATATTTGAATATATTATTCACCGAAAAAATAGAACATCATAAATCCAATAATTCATGTATATATGTCATAAGAAATTATGGAAAATAATTATTTTACAGCATGTAATTATATTTTATCAACGTACTACTATGATGATCTACCAAGGTAGAGTATCTATTGCTTAGTATGATCTACCATTCTGTGTCATCAGTCATTTGAAGATCTAATATGAAGGAGTATACTAGAACCATGAATATACAGTGAAACAATTAGAGCATTAGATGCTTCCATGAGGATGTCCAATAATTCATCTATGAAAACATGAATATTTATGTTGAGCTTGTCATTCAACGGTACTATAGTTTGAGAATGATACCATCAGTGGACAATAAAGGTTTCCAAAACCATAGAATAACATGATATTTTTGGGATGATTATTATGTTGAACCACAGAATTCAAAATTTCACACTACGAGGGATATTCTACTATGAAATAACAATTATCACATGGTATGTTGGAGTACATTCCATTCAAAGAGGATTTTCATTTACTACTATTGAAGGGTTATTTGGCATCCAACATCTCGAGATGTGAACCCGCATTTGGAAGAATCATACAGTCAATATGTTTAGGTGAATGAAAATTTTGTTTCATTAAAGATGTCATGTAATTTAGTGCCTCCTAAAGATAGAAAAAATCATGTGGTCCTTCGTTCAATTAGTTGATGATCAAATGATAATGAAAGTATACAAGAACCCCAATGTAGGTTTTTAAATAATATGATTATGGAATTGGATAATTTAGAAGGATATGATGGATTTGAATGTGTTTATATCCATATATTCATATATTAAATGATTGATGAATACAGGTGCTCTAATTTTTGTCCTGCATTGGTTCACCACTCGTGTTTCCCTCTAGTGTAACAATCAACTCATTATATAACAATTCGATCTGGATTTGGGGGAATGTCACCTATCACACTACATAGAGGGCCTTAGGGCGGGAACATACCCATTCATTCCCACTATCCCTATAAACATGTAGGAACACTTTGTGTTCACTATGTTCACACCTATACACAACCAAAGACATCTCCTACAGTAGTGCATACCCCTTTAGCTAGAACTCTACTAGGGTTGACCAATTGGTTCCTAATGAGTGGTTAATGGGATAGACCTAGGGCTTAGACTATTGGCCCATATTTTCTTCCCAAAATAATAACTAATGAAAAAAGCTAAATATAAATTCTATAATTCCAATAAAAAAGTTAATGTAGTATAATTAAAAATTACATCCAAAAAATATTTAATAAACATAATTTCATCGAAAATTTAAAAAAAATGCATCTAAATGAGTCAAAATTTAATTTTATTTAATATAAATCATTAATTAAAGGGGATTGAAATGTTTCAAAACTATTAAACCCAAAAATAATTAGTTCAAAAAAATAATTCTAAAACTTTCATGTAATCAAAATATTCTTATCTAATCACACATATTACCTCATATAGTAAAATATACCAAAAAATTGTGGTATATATAAATTAAATTTAAATATAGGGTATCTAATTACTAAAAACATGCTTCAGTTGAAAAATATTATCTTCAAAGTATTATAAAAGAGAAGAACTACATGAAGGGACCATAGGATCATTACATGAGACAAAATTATTTATCACAGACATTTTAGGAATCACCCATCTAGATAAAATGATTATGATGATGAAAATAGATCTTAAATATTATATCAATGCAATAATTTGTGTTAATGAAAATATTTCTTTATTACAGTACATTTAAAATGAAGGATATGAAAAACAATTTATGTGAAAATTAGGAAACAATAACAAAATGTCTTAATCTACAAAAGTTTTTAATAGTGGAAAGGATTATCCTAAATGTCAGTTAAATCCAATGGAAAATAAATTTTAATACTAATTGAATCACAATAATATTTGGATTAATGAATCAGAAAAATAAATACTATGTGTAGAGTCTAAATTCATTACACCTTCATTAATAATGAGTTAAAAAGGATGGCTGAGAGATAGGGATAAATTTCCATAAAAATGAGGTATCATTTTAATAGTAGTGCATGGAATGAATATTTTATCCACATAAAATTTGGAATGAAAAATCCCATATTATGATTCATATGTCTTTCCCCAACACACATTATAAAAATCCCATGATTATTTGGTATTTTATTTATAATCTATATCTTTTTAAAATTAAACAATGAGATGATGAATATTATAAAGCCCCTCCCTTAAATGTTACATATTCTTGAATTAAGTTAATAATTCACATTGAGGATCTTTTAATGTTTTTAGTTTTATAGAATTAGGAAATAAATTTTACTTTATATCTAAAATATAACAAATTAGACACTTCTACTCAGTATCCATCTTTTCATTAAATAAAAATTCTTAAATGAAAAGAATAATTATTTTCTTGATAGAAATATTATTGAGTTCTTCCTTTCTCTTACCCAACCTTATACCCTGTTAAAAATTTCAAAAACATGGGATGAGCATAAAAATCCTATTAAGGGTTATAAAATAATAAAAGAAAACATTAGTTCATCAGTACGTACAAAATATAAGCTCCTAAACATACTTCATGAAATCATAAGATTTATTAATAACAAATAGTAATCACAAATAATAATGTTATCTTGTGGCATCCATAACATAAAAAAGTTGTAGCTTTCATAGCTATGTAGGGAGTTACATTTTGGAATACCAATCACTGTATATTCCCTAAATCTCTTAGAGATGTTTTAACATTTACCTCTGTCATGGTACCTAATGCATTGTAAAGCTATCTCAGGATCACCCGCCCTAGGTTTATCACGGAACCACCCGTATACATAAACAATTCTCAATAAAAATAACATATTAATTACAAACAAAATAAAAATAATTTATAGTGAACATTTACACACTCAAATCACAATATATCATTTCAAGATATTGACATAATCATCGCTTTATCGAACCATTTTCAAAACCTTTTAAAAACATTGAATAAATAGATTTCTGAATCACAGTGTCGCATACCACTTTGAAGCTATTATGGGAATTGATATTTTAAAACATTAATGTCCATATATAATAAATCCATAATACCATTTTGAAAACATGGACATTAATGAAAAATATTTACAAGAATAAATCTATAAAACTTTTAAAACAATGTTTTAGTTAAAGAGTCTCGTAACACTTGAGAGACACTTGACTAAACATAATTAAAGTATAAAATAGAACAAAACATATACTATGATGAAAATAAAGATATCCAGGATGTAATATTTCAAAGGGGAGTATATACACCAAACAAAAGTGAATTTGTGTATAACAACAAATAAGTCTCAATGGAATGTAAATTGAGACAATGTCCCTTGAAATGATCATATCATTAGTTTAAGGACAAATCAATAACATAATTTTGTGTGAAAAATAAGAATCCACCCAATATTAGTGGATATTATGTGTAAAAAAAATATTATTCCAACATATGCATATAATGAACTAATCAAGAATTATATGTTTATCCTAATGAATCAAAACCGGTATAAGAAGTTCTCTTCCAGAAAATTGAAAGCCTAACAATGTCTTTTTAAAATTCAGAAAATGAGTTGATGAAAGAGAAAATGTTCTCTCATCAAATGGAAATAATATTTAAATCAATAAATATATAGAAGAACATATCCCAACATATGAAAATGGAAATTTAATAGACATAACATAAATGAAGTCTTTTATTATAAGAGGAAGGTGAAAGGTTCCCTTACCATTCTGGTAACTTACGAAACCTACACCACATGAAATAAGAATAATACAATGGATATATAAAAAAATAAATTAAAGTATATTACATAATGAAAAAAATAATAGTCTGTACATACACCAAACAAAAGTAAATAGCTGTAAATATTGCATAAATCTCACAGGAATAAAAAAGTGAGATGAGAACCCCTTACCTCATGTCAGACTTGACTCGTACATTCTATCTTCTTCTTGAAAAATAAAAATAAGTTAATTTCAAATTACATAATAAAATTTTTCATTTTTATTATTCCTTTAATGTCACTTATTAACTTTCTATAACCTTTAGTTAATTATTTGAGTTCAAATTAGACTTTTTGTTGATGTTCAGATCCTTAGTAAAAAATACATGTGTTATAATTGAAAATCGTCAATGTGGTCAAAATTAAATTATCTCTAGAATGATATTCAGGATTTAGATATAATATTTGTAATATATATCCATTTTATATGTATTTATAATATTCTCTATCATTTGATGTTAAGAAAGAAATGCACCGTTCATGGAGACGGTAAGCCGTACGTACGCATGAACGCTACATTCATTTCTATTTTATATTTGAAGGAATGACAACAAAATAATAAATATGCATATTATAATTCCAGTATAATATCAATATTATGTAATTTCATTATCTCCATACTTTACACATTCCACGCATGGCATGAATGAGTCATAGCACTTTGAGGTGGCGGTAGTATGCACTTCATCAATTGAAATTATCTTATTTACCCACCATGGATACCATAAAGTTACGTTATAATTGAAAAATACATAATCATAGAGAAAACATAAAAATAATATATATCATATATTAATATATTTCCATCATAATGGCTACCATTCTAGGTGGTTAGAGTTATTTTAATAATCATCGTTTCATGACTTTCATCGTCCACATTAACAATGTGTTCTTACCCAATTGATGGAGGTGTGTGGAAGTGTAGTTTGATACCATATAATAAAAAACCTAGTATATTAAGGATACTATTTTTTATGTAATAAAATTATAATAAGAGTATAGGGAGTGATGATATAAACTAAAAGAAGAGAGCTTGAGGGATGACGATACTTTTAAATCGGGTTACTCCCTTTGGTTTGAACCAAAAGGAATCCTTGAAATGGTTATTGAATAATGTAAGGATTCTAGGAGGAATAGAGGGATTTGGGGAGCTTATTTGGGAAGAGGTTGGATGATCCAATGGACTTTATTTTTGTGAGAATTGGGTTATAATGGATGACTTTTTATAATGGGGTACGAGCTCTTTAGGAATGTTTGAAAATATTATTTTATTATATAATGATTTTAAGTTTCAAAAAGTTGTAGACATCTTAATGTAAAAAATAATATGACTATTATTTGAAATAAATTCATCCTATATGAATTGGATGGGTTTTGGATTTTTTTTTAATTTTTATAATCTTATTTATTTAAATCATTCATTAATGAGGTAAACACTACATCATTATTGTGTCATATATAATTTTATTTATTTGATGTCTAAAAATTATTAACAAAATACCATGTTATTGTGAATATTTTTAGCTTTATAATGAATATTTACAGTCAAATATATCAATTATATAACAACAAATTAAAATTTCTTTTACAAATCAATACATGTTTGTTATATTTTTATTTTTTTACTTTAAATAAAACGTTTTTAATTTCATTTTCTTACCAAAATGGAATTAAAATGAAAGTAATCTGACCAAAGTATTTTATTGGTCGACCATGACTCATCCAATAAGGTTAGGACAAATGTTATGTTAATTTTATTTATTATAATATTATTTTTACTTTAAATTAACCTATTTACCTTTCACCGCGGTAAATTAAAGTCAAAAGTTTTTATTCACCAAAAATTATTTTTATCTTATTGGAAAACATTTTACTTAATGATAACAACCATTTATGTCAGATTTCCAAAATTAAATTCACCAATGTGGTTAAATTTTATTTAAATGATGACGTCATTTTTTTAATGACAACTAAGTGTTTTCACGATTCATCAAAAATTGATGGTTTTGAGAAAAAAAGCCAATAATTCAGCCTAATCTATATTTGATATTATGAATAAAAAATGAAATCTATTTTAAAAAATTTGAAACATATTAGTTGAATTAATTAAATTAACATTAATTCCAGTTGTCAAAACAAAAAGTGTGTTATTAAGTTATAATAACTATCAAAAGGTTGACACTGGTTTCTGTGCAATTTAAGAGTGAAATGACATCCAATGACCATGATTAATTTAAATGAAAAAAATAGTATATAATTAAACTTTAAAACATATTAAAAAATAATGTAACCATATAAACAAATTATATTAAAAGGCACTTTTCTATTAAAATACAATATTTTTCACTATTCATTAAAAAATTAATTTTATCCGAAATATACCAAAAATTTACCCAATGTAAATTTTTATATCATGATCTAAAAAAAGAATTTTATTTTGTAAAATAGATCATATTAATGTAACCAAAACTATATTTAAAGAGGCTTCACCATCAAAATGCGGTAAATTGTCCTTTTAATGAATATTAGAGTATTTATGTATAAAAATAGATTCAT
The DNA here is from genome assembly GCA_963277665.1 of Viscum album. Taxonomy (NCBI): domain Eukaryota; kingdom Viridiplantae; phylum Streptophyta; class Magnoliopsida; order Santalales; family Viscaceae; genus Viscum; species Viscum album. Next base: position 617,359,549 of record OY728128.1, read on the forward strand.
TCACATTTTAAGCCTCTATCTTTTATTGGATAAATGTAAAAAACATTTAACAAACATATATAATTATATTGTAGTTAGTTCTGTTAATTCCCACCAATACAACAACTAGTAAATAACTACCATTTAAAATAATAATAATATATTATTATTTTCATTATGACTCAGCATTGTGTGCAACATAAGACTTCGGAGAAACCTATTATTTTGTGACAGGTATGCCATAAAACATTGAATCCCAATTAAAGTAAAATTAATATTCAATTTAAAAATATTAATAAATATGAAATTTTCATATTATTTATTTACCTGGTATGTTATATCCTTCCCCATTTTGGAAATTGCATCTTCTCAATTTTGAAATTGATCTCAGAAACATCATTAAGAGTCTAAAATCACAAAAAGACTCAATAAAACAACCTATTTAAAAAAATTAACTGTAAAGGTCACCCAAGATAACCCATACTAGGATTCCATGTAGAAAAAACATAAATATGGAAGAGAAAGTAAGTGTCATGTTTTGATGGAGAGTGTTAGAAAACATGATTATGAGAATGTTAACCACCACAGAATCCCAAACTCGAGATAGGTTAAACTGTCTTTGGTTTCTGAGTTTGAAATGTAAAAGGTAAAAATTTTTGTTTTATGTTCCATTTCATAAAGTTAGAGAATTTATACACGAGATTGACTAATAACATATGGTATTATACTTACCTATCATGAAGAGTTTCATATTTTAATAGGTTTCTACCAAAAACAAATCTTCTTTCCAAATGATGTGTATTAATGGCGATTGTTCATGTCAGAAGTGGTAGAATCAACTTCTGGATAGACACATAATCCACAAAAGATGAACTATATATATTTCTTCTATCTTTAGACTTTAACCAAAACCAAAATGGAAAGTACAAGATCATATAATCACCAAAAATGATAATCCTTTATAAAGTAAAATATTAATCTTAATCTCCAAAATCAAACAAACCATTTAAAATGTTCAACAAAGGCCATTCAATACATAGTTCTCCTTAAAATTATTCAAAATAATCACAAATAAGCTTGAAACCCAAAATTCAAAATGATTTGATCACCATGTCATCCAAAAAAAGCATTACATTTATCTCCAAATAAAATTGGCTACACATAATATCTCTTAACAAAAATTAATTAATCTAATCACATATTCTTTATGATAGTTAAATCATTTCCATAAATAACCTAAATCTCTATATGTACAAAATAAAACACACATTCTTCGAATATAAAATATCAACCGTTATTCCTCAAATTAAATCCCATAATATTCTATTTTCTTTAAGCATTTAGTGTTTCCCCAAAAGAGAGAATGTCTTCTAAAAGAAAATTTATCACTTAATCACAAAATAAATTTCTTATAATAAGTATACCAATTTAATAAAACATAAGTTCCCAAAATAAACTTATTCTTCATCCATAAAATCATTTAACTGAAATAAATAAGTGATACTGACTAGTGACATATTGTAGGCTAGTGGTAGGCGATGCACCATTTTCACCCTTCGGTTGTGGGTTTGATTCCCATGGACTTTATGGACATTCAGGGTTGTCACCCATCTTATAGGTTGTAATTTTTATAAAACTCAAAAATAATCACTAATTTTTTTTAACCTCAATTTTTTTCTTATAAATTTTACTTTCATTCCAACAAAATAAGTCCTCAACATCATAAATCATGAAGCCTTATATATATTTCCAATTTTTTTATTTCAAGTCCATATGATAAAATAAAACAATTACTAATAGAAAAAACATTATACCCTCATCATGGTGTCCATATTGTTTCATCATCATATTGTATAGATAGTTAGAAGGTCCATGCATTGAAACAATGATTTATAGATCCTTCAAAATCATTTTCTTCCTTCATCCAAATACACCATGTAAAACATGGGTCATATAGCTGTTCATAGAAAAATAGTTTCAGAAAATAATCATTTATAACATATAATTTCAAAACATCTGATAAAACATGCATTTTATAAAACAGACAGAATGAGTTGGAGTTAAAAAATTCAATGAATGGTATATTCAAAATACCATAAGTATTTTTTGAAAGACTATAATTTAACAGCCAATTTAAAAAGGCTACGTAAGGGTCTACTTATTCAGCACACTTTTCAAAATCATAATATGATTCAAAATCTTGTCATAAGGAAAAATATCTGAAAAAGACTTCATAATATTTACCTTTCTTGAGAATATGATAATATTGAGAAAATAGTAATTGATTAAATACACCCCATGATCAATGATGGTATCAATTTATAGCGGAGGTGTTTGATATATCAAACAATTCCTTTCAAGTTACTTGTATGTTAGAAAATGTTTTAGAATTGTATGGGCATGACTTTACAATCATTATTGCAAACAAGTCATCGATAAGAGATAAGAATGTCATTTGAAATCATCCTCATTCCATTTATAATAAACCTTACATGATCTGAAAAAGTTTCAATATAAGGATTTAACATAAAGAGTAGACATAAAGACTAACCATGTGTCTAAAAAACTCATAATGCCTAATGTTTTCCTAATCGGCTTATAATACCGACTATATAGACCCACCCTAAAACGTTACATAATCTTGAATTTTGTTAACAATTCACACTGTAAATATATTTAGGTTAAGAGTTTTAGAGAATTAGGCCATAAATATTACATTAAATCTCAAATATTAAAAAGTAAGCACCTCAACTCAGTATCCATTTTTTCATAAAATAGAAATTCATAAAAGAAAATTATATTCTTTTCGTGATATAGATCATTATGAGTTATTCATTTCTCTTTACATGACTTATACCTTATGGAAAAAACATCAAAAACATGGGATGGGCATTAAGATCTCACTAATTGTTATAAAATAAATAATGAAAACTTAATTTCATCAATACATACAAAACATAATCTCTTTAACATTCCTCAAGATACAATAAGATGTATGAATAACACATAGTAATCACAAATCATAAAGGTAACATGCAACATCCATAATCTAATTAAGTTGTATCTTTCATAGCTATGTATGGAGTTACATTTAGAATACCCTCCATAGTATATTCCTTAAATATCTTAGGAGAAACATTAATGTTTACCTCTTTCACGTTACCCAATTCATTGGAGAGCTATCTCAGTCTCACCCGCCCTAGGATTATCGTGGAACCACCCGTATACGTAAACAATTCCCAATAACCATAACATATTCATGAAACATAAATCAAGCATAAATGGAATCTAAAATTCCCACATTTCAATCTCAATAAATCATTTCAGGATATTGACAGAATTAATGTTTTATCAAACCATTTTGAAAACCATTTTAAGCATTAAATAAAAAAATTCCATCAATGTGTCCCATACCACTATAAAGATCAAAATGGAATTAAAATTTTTAAACAATTCTGACCATATAAATAAAACCTTAAAACCATTTTGAAATCATAGACATTAATGAGAAATATTTTTAAGAATAAATCATTACAGCTTTTGAAATGATGTTTTAGCTAAAGTGTCTCGTAACACTTGAGAAACTCTAGAATAAACATAATTAATGAATAAAAAATAGAAAAACATATAAGAATATGAAAATAAGGATATTAAAGATATAATATTTCAATGGTAAGTATATTCCCCATATAAATGTTAATTGGTTTAAAAAATAAATAAGTTCCAATGGAATGTAAATTGAGTCAATGTCCCATGCGAACATCATATGGTTGGATTAAAGACAAATCAATGACATAATTATGGGTGAAAAATAATAATACACCAAATATAAGTGGACATTAAGTGTAAATAAATCATAGTACATTCATACATATTCATATCATGACCTAATCTAGAAGTATAGTTTTAACCCAATGAATTGAAATTGGGTTAAAAAGTTCACTTACAGAAACTCGACAGCCTAACGACGTCGCATTAAAATCGAAAAAATGATTTTATGAGAGAGAAAAGGTTCTATAATATCATGTACATAAAATTTACAACAATATTATTATAGAATAACCTATCCCAACATAATAAAATATAAATTTAAAAGACATAACATAAATGAAGTCTTTGATTAGAGGCGGAGGGTGAAATGTTCCATTACCAATCATGTAACATATGAAAAATACACAAAATGAAATAAGGATATTAAAATGAAGATATAAATAACCATAAATTTAATTATATTACACAATGAACATAATACTAGGTAGTACATAAACCACACAAATGGAAATAGTGGTAAATATAGCATGAATCTCACGTGAATCAAAAGTGAGATGAAAACTGCTTACCCCGTGTCTGACAGCACTCATATGTTATGTGTTCTTCCTAAATAATAAAAAAAATCAATTTCAACTTCCTTAATAAAAATTATCATGATTATAATTCCTTTTATATATCTTATTACCATTCTATAGAAATTAGTTAATTATTCAAGTTCATATCAGACATGTTGTTGATGTTCAGAACAATAGTAAAAAATGAACATGTTAAAAATAAAAGTTATCCATGTGGTCAAAATCCCATTATATCCAGAATGATATTAATTATTAATATATCATATATATCATATATATCCATCGTATATGTATTTATAATATTCCATATCATTTAGAATTATGAAATGAAACACACAGTTCATAGAGACGGTAAGCTTTATGTATGCCTGAACACTACTTTCATTTCTATTTTACATTTAAAGGAATGAAAACATAATAAGACATAGGTATATTATAATTTTAGTTTAATATTAATGTTATGTAATTTCATTAACTCTATTTTTTATCAATTACACATATGGAAAGAATGAGTCATATAACATTGAGCGGTCGGTAGTCTGTACTTCCTCAAATGAAATTATTGTATTTACCCAATTTAATGGAAACCATTTAATTTTATAATTACAATTTAGATGTTGTATGTATACATATATAATGGTTTAGTTAGATTAATCTTAAATTCCCATGATATAATGTCCTACATATTATATGTTATTATTGGAATCCCATGTAACTGAAAACAAAATTTTGTGATGGTTTAATTATAAGTATCATCATTCCCAATTTATATATGTCTATAAAATTTATAAATTGAAATTTACATCCAATTACTTCGAACAATTATTTATTTACTTAATGTGACCAATTTTTCAAGACATAGTTATTCCAAAATTGGTTAATTAAGGTTGAACTATAATGAATGTTGAGGAAAATCTAATTATCTTAATGCAAATAAATTAATTAAAAATTTATGTATCCTTTTCATGATGTAGTACAATAATGGTAAAAATTAGGTCACATACAATATACTATAGTCAATATTACGAATTAGTTAAATACGGCCTCAAATATTCCTGAAATATAATCCTCCGGTGCCTATGAATATGCATTTATGTTTATTCATTTCTATACCATTATAATTTTAATTAAAAATATTTAATGATATTACATTCCACAAGTCATGTGAATCACTCGGTAGTGAAATTTTTTCAACTATATTACATATTGTTGTGCATTGAGTTGCCTCTGTTGTCAATAAGGTGTCAAGGATTGAATGAATGACAAGTAGAGTCAATATGTGAATGAAAAAAAAAGATTTGGTGATGGTGATGTTGTCAATAAGGTGTCAAGGATTGAATGTATGACAAGGATTGTCAATATGTTAACGGAAAAGGAAGTGATGGTGGTGATGGTGATGATTGGAGAATGACTATGGTACTAAGAAGCATGTCACATAGGAGAATCAGTAAGTGGTATAAGAGGTAATGGTTGAAACTTTCTCCATATGAATTAGATGATTGTTGAGCTGATCTTATGTTCAAAGAACTTGTATCAAGAATATGCAATGTCACAACATTGTTAGAAGTCCATGCATTGTCTTGACAATGCATGAGGGGATAATGAAGGTCCATCCACTGTCACTAAGTGGATGAGGAATGAAGAATGGATCTATCCCCAACCTCTTAGTGGATGAAGTGAAAAGATAAACCATCCACAGCTACTAAGTGAATGATGTGTGTTGAAAAAGACCATGCACTATCTATTAGTGCATGAGGATTTGAAGATGATACAACCTAATCTATGATTGGATCAAAGAAGAACATTGAAGATCATATGATTTATGATTAATAGTTGATGAATATTCTTGAGAGATTCTTGGGAATTCCATCTCCTAATAGGAGAAGAAGAAAAGATGTTGAGGAAGATAGAAGGAGTGTATAATTCTAATCAAGAAGTGGAGGTGAAGGAGAGGACAATGGCATGAAGAAGACTTGTTCCTACTTAGTTATTTAACCAAGTATATGAGTGGAGGTTATGTAAAAAATGGGGCCTTCCCATGATCTATCTACCCATGCTTCAACCTTAGGCCCATGCGGGCCCACAAGGGGTCGACCGTGCCCACGAGGAGGCCTAGGCAGAGCCAGCCCGTAGGAGGCCGGGCCGTGTGTAATCCCGATCCACGCAGAAGTCAATCCCGTGCAGCGTGGGCGCCAAGGGCATGCCCGTGGAGGATCATAGTGGGTGTTAGAGCGCGCCCGCAGGAGAACCGTTGTGGGGCAGCACCAGAGGGGGGATAGGAGAATTCTGAGCCGATGTTGGGAGGAACTATTTGTTAAAACGCAAGAATGTCATGGTGCGTTTTGATGTGGGACGATTTTTTAAAATGCGGAGGAAATCCTGGCCGCTCACCTGATCACGCGTCTGATCGCAGCTTTCCATCTCATCCCCGGCACTGCATTATAATCCTAGCCATCTGCGATCATTAAACGCAGATCCAACGGCTATGGCATCGTCTTGCACCTCTCACCAATCTGTGTACTCCCCGCGATGCCTCCAACAAACAAGAGGCACCCGAGCATTGTAGATGGAGCTCTCGGCCGCCTCTAATGAAGCTGTTGCCTCCAGTGTGTTCATATCCTCTTCACGAACACATGTATGCGTTAAAAGTCACATGCATGCAACAAGATAAAGAATTTGAACTCAACCGAGGTAAACGGAGTTGCCAAGTCCACATGGAACCGTGCGTGATTCATGCACGAGAATCGGCCATACGATCTTGAATTTGAACACCTTGAATGAAAGATCCCGTGGTTGTAAAAGAAAATGGAAACACCCGAGATATGCAACATTTATTGAACATGGGTTGAATGTTTTTAAAGAACCAAATATCATGGTTATTCAAAGGAATAAATCTCGGACGATTCAAGGACGGATCTTCTACATCCTCTACCTATAAGAAGAGGAGTCAATTCCTTGAAGGAAGCTGCTGATAACATGAGGAAAACAGAGGTCCTGTGAAGCTCCTAGCCTCGTGAAGTTCGAAGATCGGTGCACAACATGGGTGGTATAGCATCCCGGAGCCACCAGAGGCTCCGAGAGTTCCTTTCATCCTACCCCTGCATGAAAGAAGTAAGGAGGAGGCCACCCTATGTGCTCCCCTGCACAACAGGGAAGAAGATGGACCTTGCGCACCCGCTGCCCGCAACACTTGCGTGGTAGAAAGTGGCCTCACCCTGCACACCCTCTATGTCCACGAACTCATGCAGCATGAGGAAGCCACCGCGCCACCTGTGTTGTATGAGGGAGCTGTCGCACCTGCACGGAAGAAGGAGTTGTCGCGCCACCCACGCGGTAGGAGCTCCGCACCCCGCGTTCTTGAAGGCAGGAGGTGGCCGCATAACATGCGCACCCAACTTTGATGTGGGTTTAGGTGAAGTGAATCCCACACACCTTGTGTGTGTTTGTGCAAAGAAAAAATAAGATCCTATGGGTTGTGTGTGTGAGAAACACGTGAAGAGCCCATTAACATAGTGTGAGCACAAGTGGAGTGTGCACACATTGAAGAATAAGAAGAGAACAAATGTGTGTGAAAATAAATAAGAAGGTTGTAGCCTTGTATGTGCACAAGTGAAGAAGGACATACCTCTTGTGGGTGCCCTAGTGAAGGAAGAATATACATGCATATCCATGCATGTATGAATAAGTGACCAAGTAGGTGAACACCTTGAGAATAAAGAGGGAAGGAGAAATTCACACTAAAGAACAATACACAATTTGGTGTGTGCGAGAAAGAATAAAATAGTGTGACTCCATGAAGAAGGAATGTGTTCTAAAAGATATTACACCCTTTAAGGGTTTATCACATCAAGAAGAAAAGGGGAGAGCATGCTTGAAATGCATGCACATGCACACATAATCAAATTTTAAATCAGTGTGTGTGCATTTGATATGTCAAATAAAAATGGTTCTTGAAGATATTTGAGATTCCATGCATGTCATGCGTGAATATTGAGAAGCCATGAAATCTGTGCATGATGATTCAGAGATTCCATGAACTTTGTGAATGAAGATGAATTGAAGAGAGACTGAAGCCAGAATGAAGTTAAAGACATCATTTATCTTATTTTTTTAGTAGTCGAGAAGACCAAGAAGATTGTGTGGGCATACTCAGTGCATGAACATATTTTCCAATAAAGATTCTTGAAGACAGAGGTCGGGAAATCATTCGAAGAAGGAGATAAATCCTGAGAAAAGAAGAGGATTCCAGATCACCACAAGTGATCAGAAGAAGTGAGCAAGGCCAACAGACCATACTCAAGGCTGTTGAAGACTCCTGAAGAGATTAAAGAAGAAGATCTACTCGTGTGACTTGAGGAGCTAGGGGAAGACCCCTTGTGAGACTCAGGGTGGAGATGTCTTTGGTGGAAGCTGAAGCAGGCCAGTGGGACTCTAGTGACACTGTGGGATGCAGTATAAAGAACCTCCTGTGGGACTCAAGAGAGATACAGTGTGACTCTGTATGGACCTTTGTAATTACTAACCAAATTATAGTGGAGAAACCATGTTGGGACGTTTAACCAACATGGCAAGGACGTAGGACTTTGGAGTCAAACATTGTAAATCCTTGTGTCCCGGGCCTATACATTTACTACATCACTCCAGGAAAGGTTGAGAAATACAAGAAGTGTGGATCGAGGCCTTAACAAGCCATAGAGGTTTAATTGGTAAAGAATCAATTTGTATAAAATTTAAAAAGGATCACTGATTCACCCCTCCCCTTCTCAGTGATCACACTGATCCGGGAACTTCAATTGGTATCAGAGGGAGGTTGCCTCTAAAATATCTAAGGGACTCTTTATGAAGTCTAGATTTGAAGAAATGAGCGAAGACCCTCAAATGGAGATATTTTCCAAGACTCAGAAAAATATAAAGAAGAAACAGGCTATGAAAATGAAGAAGAAGGTTTCTACTAATATAGAAACACCTTCTATTGAAGGTAATGTGAATTTCACAACATATGACAATTCATTTTATCACTCTACTAATGAAGCATGCTCTAGTTATGATGATGATGGAACAATCGGTGATCTTCTAAATGCACTCAAATATCTTCGGAAGACAGTCCCCAGGTAAGTGGCGATGTGTATTGCTACAAGTATCCATGATCTTCAAGAAGAAAAATTGTAGCTAGAAGAAGAATCCAATTCTATGGAATATCAATTGGCAAGAAGGGTTGGATTAACCAACACTCTCACAAAGATGGTGAAGGATAAAGATGAAACCATTTCCCTTTGTAGTGAAATAATTTATGATGTCACTGAAGAACTACATAGAAACATTTGTGAGAAAAAATTATTTGAGATAGTGTTTAAAGAAGTTTTCCATGCACCAGAAAAGAGGCATAGAGTTTCAATGGCTGTCAAAGATGCTCAACTAGAAGGAAAATTAAAAAAGATAAAGAAGCTTGAAATTTATTTGGAAGAAATGAAGAAGGTGCATGAAGACCATATGAAAAAACTAAAAGTGAATTGGGAAGGAAATATAAGACTTTTTGAGGATGAGAATAACACTCTCACAATGAAATGCTTTGAACTAGAGGTGATATTGAAAAATCAGTAATCACCCAAAGCTGAAACCTCCTAGTTAGCTAGAAGATGAAATGTTTCCACTCAAGTGTGCATTGATAAGGATGATTCCAAAAGGAGGACATCCTCTACTAAAATGGAAACATCTGCTAAGAAGAAGGTACCATCCATCCCATCTTGTACTCATGCTTCTAAATGTGTTTCGACAAAAATATTTGGATGGAAGAGTAACTCTAAACAAGAATGGATGAAGAAGATGAAGAAAGAGAGCTCTCCTGAAAAGACACATAAATTCAAGAGAAAGATCCAACAATCAGAAGAAGTCAAGAAGAAAAGATTTGTAGGTCAATGTAGGTGCTGCAACAGATATGGGAATTGTGCAATGGATTGTTGGTACAATCCTCTAAATGATAAAGCACAAAGGAAGCCCATTCCAAGGCGGAGCAATCCAGAGAATAAGAAGCAACATCCATAGGTCCAGAAACATCTGTTTACTGCAAACATATTTGGAATGCTTGATAACATCTGGGATGAATGCAAATGTGATCACAAGAATGATACATACCAATCTACAAATGTATCCAAAGCTGAAAAGAAGAGAAGATCATAGAACCTAGCTAAGAAATAAGAAGTATCCTTGGGAATCAAACAGATGAAAGTTGAAAATTCTCCCAAGAAGATTTTTTAAAATAAAGAGAAGTCCTTGGATCCCAAATCCAAGAAGGGTGATGCATCCAGAAGGACCACCAAGAAAAAAATGCTTCTACTATGGAAAGAAAGGTCATACCATGGATCGTTGTAAACAATCCATGGAACTAAATAGAAGAAAACGACACTCAATAGGACAATCAATACATAAGAAGAAGATTGGATTGATTAAAAATAATATACCTAATAAAAGTAACTTAAAATCATCAAAGGAACCATGTGGAACATCCAAATCTGATGCCTCACTTCCAAATGACATATTAATCATCTGTACAGATGAATTGGAAAGAATGTGAATGGAACAAAATTCGCATGCCAAAGCTAGTGAAAATGGAAAAAAAAGATTTCACATGAAGATGAAGTTCTGTGTGTGAGGTACAATAAAGATGGTCATATTAGTAATAAATGCATTACACTCATTCCATCTCAAAAATAATTCTTCAAGAGAATGAATATTGCACCAGTAGATTCTAGTGCTCAGAAGGCACTTAGAAAGAGATGAGTCACACACAAAGAAGTTGAAGAGGAGTTAAGATCCACACCAGCAGAAACATCATTGAAGATTAAATGTTAAAGTGTAAAGAATGGAGAAAGTGGAACATCTCGGTTGAGAGAATCTTCTCAACCTTATTGTTCAAACTGATAATCCCAGGAGGTTCCATCTTATTCCATAATCACTGGTATATACATGTGATTACATTTTAGGGAATTGAAGATGATGATCACTCTCAAATTGAGAATGGTATGGACAGAATGGAGTGCATCCCTTGAGGGGGAGCCAATATATAGAAGATGATATTTTGAGATTCATATCATCTTGTGAAAAATGAAGGTATTCCAATTATACATTCATCCCTTGTTTCTTAATTGTATATAAAATGTTATTTAAGGGGGAGTATTTGATTAAAGACAAATGGATGATCGGGGGAGCTTTATCTTTGCACCTGAACTTTCTAATGTGTTTTTATTGAAGACAAATGGATGAAAGGGGGAGCATTATCATTGCACCTGAACTTTCTAATGAGTTTGGTGAATTATGTGCAGGATTTAGCAATTCATTGATATATCTGAAAAATTTCAACCCCTTGAAACATAATCACGATATCACATGTATAGTTAATTGTGGACAACATTGAATTACTTGGTTACATCACTCTTGTTTTATACACTGGTTTAGCCCAAGTAGACTTATAGTTGATATACTAAAGGCTCTTTGATAATGTGAACATGTGACATCATCCCTCTCTTAGTAATTTTCAAGAAGATTCTCTTCAAAGGGAGGAAGAAATATTTTTAAGAGAACCACACCACACCTATGAATATGGATTCCAATAAGGGGGAGAAAATCTTGGTAGACATATTGACACAATCATATGTGATCTAGTGATATTTAAAACAAATACAAAGGGGGAGATTGTTGTGCACTGTGTTGCATTTTTTGTCAATAAGGTGTCAAGTATTGAATGAATGACAAGGAGTGTCAATATGTGAATGACAAATGAAGTGACGGTGACGGTGATGTTTTCAATAAGGTGTCATGGATTGAATGGATGGAAAGGTTTGTCAATATGTGAATGAAAAAGGAAGTGATGGTGGTGATGGTGATGATTGTAGAATTACCATGGTACTAAGAAGCAGGTCACTATGGAGAATCACTAAGTGGCATAAGAGGTAATGGTTGAAACATTCTCCATATAAATTTGATGATTGTAGTGCTGATCTTATGTTCAAATAATGTGTATCTAGAAGATACAATGTCACAACATTGTTAGAAGTCCATGCATTGTCTTCAAAATGCATGAGGAGATAAATAAGTGCCATCCACTGTCACTGAGTGGATAAGGAATGAAGAAGGGATCCATCCACAACCTCTAAGTGGATGAAATGAAAAGATGAACCATCCATATCTACTATGTGGATGAAGTGGGTTGAAAAAGACCATGCACTATCTCTTAGTGCAGGAGGATTTGAAGATGATCCATCCTAATCTATGATTGGATCAAAGAAGAAAATTGAAGATCAAGTGATTTATGATTAATAGTTGATGATGATACTTGAGAGATTCTTAGGAATTCCATATCCTAATAGGATAAGAAGAAGAGATGATGAGGAATATTGAAGGAGTATATAATTATAATGAATAAGAGGAGGTTAAGGAGAGGAGAATGTCATAAAGAAGACTTGTTCCTACTTGGTTATTTAACCAAGTATACAAGTGGAGGTTATGTAAAAAATGGGGCATTCCAACGAGCTAGCTACCCAAACTTCAACCCAAGGCACATGAGGGACCACAAGGGGTCGACCGTGCCCATGAGGAGGCCTGGGAACAGCCATCCCATAGGAGGTTGGTCCATGTTTAAGCCCGAGCCATGCGGAGGTCAAGCCCGCGCAGCGTGGGCCCCAAGGGCGCGCCCGTGGAGGAGCATAGTGGGCGTTAGAGCGCGCCCGCTGGAGAACCGGTGTGGGGAGGCACCATAGGGGGGAGAGGAGAATTCTGAGCCGATGTTGGGAGGACCTGTTTTTTAAACTGCGAGAAAGTCATAACGTGTTTCGATGTGGGACAGGTTTTTAAAACGCGGAGGAAATCCTGGACGCTCATCCGATCGCGCGTCTGATCACTGTCGTCCATCTCATCTACGGCGCTGAATTATAATCCGAGCTATCCATGATCATTAAATGCGGATCCAACGACTGTGTCATTGTCTCCTACCTCTCTCTGAGCTGAGGACTCCCTGTGATGCCTCCCACGAATCAGAGGAACCCGAGCGATGTATATGGATCTCCCGACCACCTCTAATGATGTTGTTGCCTCTAGTGTGTTCGTATCCTCTTCACGAACACATGAATGCGTTAAAAGTCGTATGCATGAAATGAGATAATGAATTCGAACTCAGCTGAGGAAAACGGATTTTCCGAGGTCATGTGGAACCATACGAGATTCATGCACAACAATCGTCCAAACGATCTTGAATCTGCACATCAAGAACGAAATATCCCATGTTTGAAAAAGAAAAAGGAAACACCCGAGATATGCGACATATCATGAATGCAGGTTGAATGTTTTTAAAGAACCTAATATCTCAGTTATTCAAAGGAATAAATCCCGGACGATTCATGGATGGATCTTGAACATCCTCTACCTATAAGAGGAGGAGCTCATTCCTTGAAGGAAGCTACTGATCACTTGAGAAAAACGGAGGTCCCGAGAAGCTCCTAGCCTCGCGAAGTTCGATGCCTTGTGCACAACCTATGCGGTAGGGTATCCCAGAGACACCAGAGGCTCTGAGATTTCATTTCATGCAACCCTTGCGTGAAGGATGTAAGGAGGAGGCCACCCTACGCGCTCCCCTGCGTGACAGGGAAGAAGTCGGGCCTTGCACGACCGCTACTCGCAACACTTGCGCGGTAGCAAGTGGCCGCACCCTGGACCCCCTATGTGCCCGCGAACTCATGTGGAAGGAGGAATCCACCACGCCACCTGCGCGGTAAGAGGGAGCTACCGCACCTGCGCGGTAGAAGGAGTTGTCGCGCCACCCACGCGGTAGGAGCTGCCTCACCCTTCGTGCTTGAAGGCAGGAGGTGGCCGCATCACTTGCGCGCCCTCCATTGAAGTGGGTTCGGGTGAAGTGAATCCCACACACCTTGTGTGTGTGTGTGTGAAATGAAAGGATAAGATCCTATGGTTTGTGTGTGTGAGAAACAAGTGAAGAGGCCATTACCTTATTGTGTTCACAAGTGGAGTGTGCACACTTTGAAGAAGACGAAGAGAACAAAAGTGTGTGCAGAGAAACAAGAAGGTCATAGCCTTGTATGTGCACAAGTGAAGGAGGTCATACATCTTGTGTGTTCCCAAGTTAAGGAAGAATATAAATGCATATCCATGCATGTATGAATAAGTGAACAAGTGGGTGAAACCTTGAGAATAAATAGAGAAGGATAAATTCACACTAAAGTACAACACACAATTTTGTGTGTGTGAGAAAGAATAAAAGAGTGTGACTCCACGAAGAAGGCATGTGTGCTAAAAGAGATTACACCCTTTAAGGGTTTATGACACCAAGAAGAAAAGGGGAGAGCATGCTTAAAATGCATGCACATGCACACGTAAACAAAGTTTAAATCAGTGTGTGTGCATTTGAGAAGTCAAAGAACAAAGGTTCTTGAAGATATTTGATATTCCATGCAAGTCATGCTTGATGATTGAGAAGCCATGAAATCAGTGCCTGATGATTCAGAGATGCCATGAACATAGTGAGTGAGGTTATATTTAAGAGAGACTGAAGCCAAATTGAATTTAAAGACATCATTTGTTTGTGTTTTTCAGTAGTTGAGAAGACCATGAAGATTGAGTGGGTGTACTCAGTGCAAGAACATATTTTCCAATCAATATTCTTGAAGACAGAGGTCGGTTCATCCTTAGAAGAAGGAGAGAAAGCCTGAGCAAAGAAGAGGAGTCCTGATCACCACAAGTTATAAGAAGAAGTGAGAAAGGCCAACAGACCTTACTCAAGGCTGTTGAATACCTTTGAAGAGATTAAAGAAGAAGAGCTACTCGTGTGACTCGAGGAGCCAAGAGAAGACCCCCTGTGAGACTCAGGGTGGAGAAGTCTTTGGTGGAAGCTGAAGCCGGCCAGTGGGACTCTGGTAACACATTGGAATGCAATATAAAGAACCTCCTATGGGACTAAGGAGAGGTACATTGTGACTCTTCACTGACCATTGTAATTACTAACCAAATTATAATGGAGAAACCATGATGGAGCTTTTAACTAACATGGAAAGGACGTAGGCCTTTGGAGCCAAACCATTTAAATCCTTGTGTCTTGTGCCTTTACATTTACTGCATCACTCGAGGAAAGCCTGAGAAATACAAGAAGAGTGGATCGAGGCATTAAGAAGACATAGAGGTTTAATTAATAGAGATTCAATTAGTAAAATGTTAAAAAGGATCACTGATTCACCCCTCCCCCTCTCTGTGATCACACTGATCCGGGCGCATCACATACAATACAACGATTCAATTCCCATCTTAGGAAACATGGATTTCTGCCTATATTTTAGTTAGTTACTCCCAAGAACACTCTTGTTACTAAATTATGATATACTGTAAGTATCATGTATGAAGACCCGAAATATCAATTCAAAATAAAAAAATCATTTGACACCAATTGTAACATCCTAGAACGAGTTCACTGATAAGAAGATTAACCTGGTTGGTCATGTGGACACCGAATAACCTCTTCATACACCAGAGTCTTTCAAATAACAAAAGTGGTATGAAATGGTAATGTGAGGAAGCTATATCACATTTATCATATTAGATTACATTGGAGATTAATAACAGCAAGCTGAAGAGGTAGTATAAAGTATACAATGGAATAAAAACATCTGAATAAATACAATCATGGGAAATCTAAATAAAAAAAATTAAATAAATTGATCTTTTCATGATGATTTTTAAAAAAAATTAAATTAAGAAGTAGACATACACATTACATTTTTTAAAAAATAAATAAATGGAGAAAAATCATTAACAAAATCACTGAGATAACAATATCGGTCCTCTACTCTCACACTCCATCCAATATAAGACGTCCAACATCCATTACTTGATAGTTTCCTTTGTCTATATCTGCATCTGTGATGCCTACCTAGGTACTAATCGATAACCCAAATAGGTTGTTAGTATAACATCATAGGCCACTACAAAAAATTTAAAGAACGACATAGTTTATGGGCATGTAATTAACAATGTTCTAGAATAAAAAAAAAGAATGAGACTGACAAATAAACCATGTTGGTCTAGGTTCCATGTTGGATACCCGACCGATACTACATTTTTTAACCTAATCCATGAATTCCCCTAAACATGTTACAATTTAAATTCACATTTATAGTTTTGGACACATGTTTTATAACCAATGAATCCATATATAGTGATTATCATTTAATGATACATAATTACATTTCATTTATGCTTTATAAGATTTGTGAAATCTATAGAGGTATACCACTAGGGAGTACCATTGGAAATTCAACCAAAGAAGAAAGTGTTAGACGATCTCCAGGAGCATGTCCTATGTATCCTCGGTGCTAGATTTGAATGCATCCTAAGGTAATAACAAAGGTAGTATGTAAAATACATATTTATCCATGGAGAACCATCTATGTAATTCAATTTTAATTTATTAAATTAGTGGTGAAACCTATTTGAAATGTTGTAGAAATCACAATAATAAAAAAAAGGACAAATACAATTGTGTTCCTTTACTTGGAAGACACATCAATTAATTTTTTGGAATCCCATGAGGCCATCCATGGAAACCCTAGGGGGAGTATAAGAATTTCTTAGGGTAATCCACAACTACAATGTATTTTGAGTTTCATACCCATAACCATTCATAATATAAAAAATGGTCAAGATTAAACTATATTAGTAACATAAAGGATCAAAATATATAATTTGTCAAAAGAGTGATATAATTATGCATATATTCACCCTTGATTTAAAATATTTATCCACTAAAATTTATTAAATCAACTCAAAACAACCATTAATGTAGATATAATCACATAACAAAGGCATGGGGTCCCTAGCAGACATCATATTATATCACTGAATTTAATTAATGTAATATATTCTTTAGGGTCAATTCAAATTAGCTAAAAAATTGTTTTAATTCACAAAATGTGGTCTAAAATTTTAAAATAATAGAACATATCACCCTATAGAGTGGTTTCCATCAGAGTAAATTTATAAAATTATTCAATCTTTGTTATATGAACAACCAACTCATGGGGCTATCAATCTATTTATTGAATTTTACATTTAATATTTTTCATAAATTATTTTTGGAAATAGGAATGAAAACACATAATAAAAACATCAATAAAAAATTGGTAAACATTAATGAAAACCTACCTGATTTTGGTATTATACTCCTAATTTTATTTCCAATTCAGATTCAATCATCTACAGATGAAATCATCATACCACGAAATGTCATGGAAATATGGAATATGATCTATCTTGAAAATAATTTTGAATATGTTGAGGTAATAAAACAAAATAATGAAGAGTATTTATAGTATTACTAAGTGGATTAAAACATGAAAATTATTGATTGAATCATGACCCGGATAGAGGAAATATCTTTAAACGTAGTTTAAGGGACGATGGATATCTCCCACAACTATAATAGATACTTGTGTGAATGGGAGATGAAAATTGAGAAAGGGTTGTTGATGACCTAATGAAAAACGTAAATTAACAACTTTTTATCTACTACATCATTTTTTCACATTCTAGGAAAATCTATAAGCCAAACATGCTCACCCAATGTTGAACCCCCTCACACAGCTTGGTACAAAGTTAAACTAATTGTATTTGCTTCATGTTTATGTCTTCCACCACATATCATGGCTAGGTGAAATTTTAAATTGATCATTTGAAAACTGTGATCTACATCCATACATTTATTATATATTTTTATAGCCATGTGGACTCCCTAACATGCTTAATCATACCATCCACCACCTTTTGGGTCTTATTCTAGAGACACATGATTTGCACTAAGAGTGCACCAATAGTGCACCTCTATCCAATTATCCTAAAAACATGAGATGTAGAAGCCAAATATTACCTTATTCTCCAAAATACTTTCTAATACCTTTCATTCATTCTCATATAAATAAATATTGAAATTTACAAGGAATTTAAAATCATGCATAACTCATTAGAATCTATTATAGTATAAATTCTATTAGTGATAAAATGTACATCCATTCCTCACGAACAAAAAAACAGAACATGAAAGCGTGGATTCATAACCACAAGACTATGAGTCCCTAGTGTACAATATTAATAAAAACAGTGGATGGGGTGAACACTATTTTTAAAATTATTCAATCAAATAAAATAACCAATTTGATAAACTAGTTTTAAATGTTTACTAGAAATAAAAACAAATAATATATGATATATTTATATTTGTTCAAATCACGAAGTTCATTGTCCACTCATAACAATAATTTACTCACTAAAGTGAATGGACTTTACTAGATCTATATTTTTTATGTTGTCTTAACCTGATTATATACAAACATAAATTTATCTCATATATATGTATAACCGCTACCATTTAAAAGATTCAACAACCAAAAACATTTTTTTCATATTAATTACCAGAAATTACTTTTTGATATGAGGAATAACCCATTATAATATATTTTTCATGAGATAAGTGTCAAACCAAGTATATAGTATAGAAAGATGTTAATAAGAAATAGATAAATGAAAAACATAAATAATTCCGAACATTAGTATAGAAGACTATGGAGAAGATTGATGTTGCTCCTGTTTTTTGATCACATTAGTAGTTTGAAATGAAAATTATTAAGTCCTTCATGATTGATGTAATTGATCTATAGTCATAGTGAAAATTTAATATTATGTAATTATTGTGTTATGGGTTTATTATTATATCACTATAATCCTCTCTATTGTCATAGAAAATATTATAGTAATAATCATTATTGAGATTGTTGTATCATAGTTTTTTATTCACATTTACAATGATTAAAAGTGTCATTAAATCCAAGGATAGTGGATCATCTCATAATATTGTCTCCTTAATACAAGTTATAAAATATTATAAACATATAACACATATTTATTACATTAATTTGAATTAACTCACCAATACTTAGAGAGTTTGGTATATTTTATTAATGCATGGAATAATATCATAAAGCTTCTATAATGATTTTCAGTACAAACGTAAATATTTCATCTTTGAAAAATAGTTAAAATAAAAACAATAAACATAAATTTAATGGAAATAACAAATTCAGAAAAAAAAACAAAGATTCATAAACGATATAATGCATGCATATAATTGTAAGAAAATCACAAATAATATTTTAGAAGTATGTAATTATTTTTATTACAATCCAATCCATAAAAGTATTAATTCATATTTGTTATTTTAATTATATAAATTTAAAAAATATATAAATTATAATTTTAAAATAAAATTTTATACTGACAATTGAAAAAAATAATACCTTGTGGTAGTAGGGGGTTACTAATGTTGTGTTATACAATTTCAATGATATATCATTTGTGAAGATTTATTATTATTTTTGATATACCATTTATTGGGATCTACCATATGGTGATATATCATGAATGAATACCATGCTTCCGAAAAAGCCAGCACTACCACAATAATGAAAAATAGGTGCAACTGTTGGAGCATGAGATTCTATCAAGAGTATGGAAAAATATTATCCCATGAAGATATTATGAACCCTTCTAGGATAGTTAGTGAATTGTGCTACTGTTTGAGCAAGATACCATTAGTGAACAATACCTAGTTGAAATCCCATGAAATAACATTATACCATTAGGATTATCATGATTTATAACCACTGAATTAATATGATAACTCTTTAAGGAATGAATTACTTTGAAATAACAACTATCACTTGATATGTTGGTGGATATACCATCCAATGGAGGTATAGTATGAAGAGATCTTTTATGTACTACCATTTTTGGGTGCTGCAACTATAATCTTCTATGGATTAATTCCACCATTGAAAAGCATTATTCAATTAATTTTTTTTCTCATGAAATAAAATGTAGTTTCATACATGATGTCATGTTCTTCATCACATTATAAATGTAAAAAAACACCTTATTCACCATTGGTTTGATAGTTTATGGATCTGTGGATAAATTTGTAGTACATGAAACTCTTTGAAGGTCAGTTAGAAGAAGGCCATAGAGCACGATCGATCAGATGGATGTGATGCTTTTAATAATTTGGTTATCTTTATGTTATTATATTAAATGGATTTAAAATAATGATGTGACCATTTTAGTCCAACACCAATTCTCTTCTAGTGCAGCGCTAAGATGTAAGTATCAACATTTGATGTAACTAGTCAAACTATATTGGTGGGATCAACTCTCGTTACACCAAACACATATCCTCACATGGCAACACTATCTGGATTTGTACTACTTGCCTCATACACCCATGGGTTCTCTATTCACCTAGTATTCTTGGGACTATACATACACACTTCATTTCCATCTGATCGACATACCCCATGAACTAGACCTCCCAAAAGGTTGACTGACAGGTCTACTAAGAGTCATCAATGGGTTTTCCCATATGCTTGTGTGTTTGGAATTTTTTTCAAAAAAGTTCCACTAGATAAATTGAAAAACAAAAATTAAAGAATATAAATAATAAAATGAAATGTAGTTTAGTTAAACAATAATTCAAAAACAAAATTAATAAAAAATATATTAATTCCAAATTTATTGAAATTATTCTGAATAAAATATAATTTTTCTTAATTTAGATTTTTGATTTATAGAATTATGAATTACATTTATAAAAAAAAAATAAAAATAAAATCAATTATTTATAACAATATCTACTTTTTTTTAAATACCAAAACCAAAACAATTTTTATAATTTTATTAAATCGAAAATTCAAAATCCCAAATTTTCAATCCAATTTTTGACCCCAATTCATTACCAATATATCTCTCCCATTTTAACTCTTATAGAAAATCATATGCTGAGAAAATAAATTCAAGGAACAGTAGATAAAGAAAATTAAATATGGGATAAATCCTCCTTTGTTAATACAATTCTAAAAACAGTGAAGTGAAAAAATAAATCATAGATTAACTTGATCTAAAAGATTAAATAACCATCATTATAAGATGAAATATTATTTTATCAAATACCATATATTCTATTTCTTTAGTAAAAATGTCATCTAGTTGGTTTTATGTAAGAATATATCCTAAAATAGTGTCCACATTGTTAACATGGTCTTTATGGAAATGAAATATAAACTAAATATACATAGTACAAGAATGTGGTAAAGGGTTTTTAGAAATATAAATTTGTAGTGTATTGTTATATAATATGAAAATTTTATATGTGTTACGATTAAAATAAAAAATATTTCGATTTACCTAGAGGAATCGAGCACAACAATCAGTAGCAACAATGTAATCAACCTAAGTTGAGGACAATATGACATATAATTCTTTTTTGTAACTTCAAAAGAAATTGAATTTACCTAATAAGTGAACGTACATAATATACCATTCCTTACAAGAATATACCCCCAACATCCTAATTTTTAATTACTATTGTTATATTATGTGTAAATTAAACTTGTGTTATCTATTCCCATAACATGTAAAATTATTCTTTTAGATAAATATAAATGAATATACTTTTGTATGATTTTATATGAAAAACATATACAAACCAAAAATAATTTCATGAATTGATAATGTTAGATAAAATATGCTTTCTATCATTACCTTATACAAGTCATCACTTAAAATCATTCTAGATTCATTCATATCTACTTTAGAATTTGTTATCATTGAGGATTTCAAAGTTTCATATGTATAGAGACTAAATTTTTTAACTAAATATTCTATACATTTTCCTTGATATATAAAATCTTCTTCTTTCCTTTTTATGTTTTGATGTCCAGGGATGAAATTAAATTCAACCACTACGCTAATATCAAATTCATTAGTCATTAAATTTCTATACTCATTACTATTTATATCAATTGTATAATAATAAAAAATATCTTAAAAATATTTTAACAATTAAAAAATAATTATAAAAATTATTTATTAATAAGGATGAATCAACCATTAAATAAATAAAATAATTATCATTAAAAAAATATTTTTATTCCCTCACAAAAATCTCATGGATCATACAATATACAACATAATGAATCTGATAGTTTGAAAACACGGGTTCTAAATTCATAACTTTCAAAACAATGTTGTCAATTAATATATAATTTTAAATAAATTAAACAATTTTAAAATGAATTTTATACATTCATTTGATAGAGTTTAAAATTTTGAAAAAATAAAAAACCTTAGAAAATATAAATATATTCTAATATAGAAAAATGAATAAATAAATATGAAAATTTAATAAATAATTCTTGTAAATAACACTGTGAATGTATTCTAGAATTTTCAAATATATTGTTTCAAAAAATCAATTTAGTTCCAACAGAAATTATATATTTAGGTATCTTAACTAGAGATAAGACATTATTCTTATCAAACTAGTAACCTTTATAATGCATATAAATTATGGTGTGTGAATATTTGAATCCTATTTTATGTTAATAATCATAAAATGATCTTCATATGATAAATTAACACAAAAAAATAATATAGTTTATCAATTTCTAATTCAAATAAAAATATTCCAAATTCAATTTTCTATACAAGGATATTTTTTAGTCTTTAAATTCATAGGATCATATTGAGAAGAGATATAGTCCCCCACTATTGATTCATTAATATTGTTAGGCTTATATTCATCAAAATAGAAAATATAAAATTCTTTAATAGAATACACAATATTTGTAATATGTGTTTCATTTTTTTTAATGAATTTAACATGAATATATTTCACCTTGAAATTATTCTCCTATTATATTATTAATTATCATTATTATTATTTGAGTATCTTATAAAAAATTCCCTCATCACTTTTAACATGAATTCAGTCCCAGTTATCATTATTATTTATAATATAAACTATTTAACCAAAAAAATTAATGTGATAAATCTTATGTTTCATTTCATGAAATACTTCATAATGGTTTTTCTTTATCAAGGAAAAAATGAAAATAATATTTATCTTATAGAAAGTAGTGTTAACAAATTCATCCTAAAATATTTTCATAGGTTAATTTCATTAAGAATTTACATTTTAATTTCATGAATAGTTCTATTATTCCTCTCTATAACCACATATTGTTGTGTTATTAAATGTATCGAAAAAGTATGAAAGTGTCCATTATAATGAAAAAATTCATAAAAATCCATGTGGAATAATTATCCACATTTCTTACTTCTAA
The DNA here is from genome assembly GCA_963277665.1 of Viscum album. Classification (NCBI taxonomy): domain Eukaryota; kingdom Viridiplantae; phylum Streptophyta; class Magnoliopsida; order Santalales; family Viscaceae; genus Viscum; species Viscum album. The sequence goes on from OY728128.1 coordinate 617,383,094, forward strand.
TTTAATATATTAAATTATATGTTTTAATTTTTCATTTTTTATAGAATGTAACAGTCTTGATTAATGTTTTAATTTTATAAGATAATAATAGATTCCAACTAAATCTATTGAAATCATTTAAAATTAATAAAATATCTTATAACTAAAATTAGGTGATATCACGGGTCTAAATACATCAATATGAATTAGTTCTAAGCATCTATTGTGTTAACCATATTAATATATCTAAAAACTATTTTTGATGATCATAATTTAGACTATAATCACATAAAAAACCTAAAATCTTTAAATATTGAATGTTATCGATCCTATATAGGTTTTTAGAAATTACAAAGTTGTAAATGATGAACATGTACCATCCTTAAATGAAAAATAATGTTTTTTTTTCAAGAAAATTTAACAATATTACATTTTTCAAGGTTAGTTTTACTAAATCTATTGAGGGGTTATTTTATTTTCTAATACAAAAAAATAAAATACTTTTATAATTATAAAAATGAAACATATTATCTTCAATAATTACACACGTACCATCATAAAATATTTTTGATATGATAATTAAATTTTGTTTTATTCCTCTTAGAGATAGTAATCTAAATATTATAATAGATTTTAAAATGACAACTTCTCACAAACTATTAACCATTCCTTTAGAGCTTTCACCAAATGTTATAGTACCTTTATTTTAGAAATTATAAGATAGAATGTACGATATTTCACAATTCATGTACTTAGAGAACCCATTATCCCTGTAACATGAATATTTAAGACTCATTGGGTGGCATTCCTAAAAAATAAATTTTATATATCAATGTTTTCATTTCTAAGAATGTTTACGCCTAAGTGGATTGGTAAAAAAATTCAAAAAAACACTTAATGATATTTGAAACTTATTATAATGTAATCAGTATGTCATATTAATAGACATAAAAAATATTATTTTGTTTAATTATTAGGTAAATATTAATGAAAATCCATTTCTATAAATTCATTTTTCATTACATCTAAAATAGTGAACATTTGAATCACTTCCTTTTCTTCTTTAAATAACAGTAGTAATGGACATATAAAGAATATATTTATTATTTCACAATCAATATTTTTTGTTATTAGTTTTGTTCAACAATATAAACTTAACAATTTTTATTTACTAATTGAAAATTTTGGTTGGGTTTATTTTAATCATTTTGTTTCCCTTATATGATTTTACTTCTCTTTTTTAGTTACTTCCTTGTCATCACATATTTTCCTTGTAGGAAAAGATATTTTATTCCTTAATTTCTTCTATTCATGTTTAATCTTCTTACATTAATTTTCAAAAAAATTTAAATAATCAAAATCTAATTTAAATAACCATTATTTCTCTACATTAGTTTTAGAGATGACAAAATTCCTTATTTTATTCCCATATTTTACTAAATTAGATTAGAATATAAAACCTCATTATCTTCTATATAATTATTATATTGTCTTTTTAGTTAATTATATATTATATCCATTATCAAATTATCAATTCGATAGTTTTCATTTTTTTTAGTTAATTCCATAGCCTCATTTTCAATATCATACTCATGAATAAAACTATAATCGAAATCAGTGGATACCTCATTATTTCATATTTCTATAATGAAAATATTAGATGATTCCATATCACATTTAGATCGATAAATAATGATTTCCAACTCTTATCTATAGCTCCATCCATCATGATTTACACTTTCAATCACATTCTTATATTTATTTTTGTATCCTTATTCATTCAATTTTGAATAGTCTGATTTTACACATCCATTTTTCTACAATAATAAAACCGTAATTAGAAAACATCTTATTTACTAAATTTACCTCTTTTAATTCAATATCCATCATCTTTTGATGATCTATTATGGAGGTATTCTTAAATACCCCATTACATTCTTGTACATGAAGACTCCTTTAGTGATATTTTAAATTCCATCCTTATCACATTTTTTTAACTTGGAATCAGAGATGTTAGAAATAACATTAATATAAGATTTCAATTCCATACCATTCATTTTTTCAATATCATCAAAATTTCCCATAATTCTTTCTCAAACTGATCTAAATAAAGGATCTGACTATATCATACATTATATACTATGTAAAAAACTTACTCTCTATAATTGAATAATTCATTTAATTTGACCATTTTTGGTAGAGTTCAATGTAGTATTTTTATAATTCCTTCATTCCTCATTTTCTCCGAATGGTCCACCATCTTGTTTACAATTTCAGTGAAAATTCTGAATATCTTGTTGAGTCTCTCTTGGTAAGTCTTTCTGAATTATATAAATTCATATTTAAGAAAATTTATCCTGGTTATCTTCAACATGTTAATTCATCTATGAGAGACTTTTAATGTACAATATTTTTTCAATGATGTTTTACATGAGTAAATATAATATTCATATTTTTAATTATCAATTATTACTAATAACTCATAACAATATAATTTTAAATAACTTTTTATCATTATTACAAGTAAATTCTTTCAAATCAACATTTACATATTTATAAGGTTTTCACATAATAACCCAAAAGCGAAGACTTATGTTTCTATAAAAAAACTTATTATCCTTCCCAAAACATAGTAACAATAATTGATGTGAAGTTATATTATGGTATTTCTAATCATTATTTGTTGATGTTCTATAACAAATCAATGGTTATTTTCCTTAGAATTGTATTTCCTAGATATTGGTTTGTTTAAAAAATACAATTAAATAATTAAAAATATATCATTATAATGAGCCACCCATAATGAAAATTGTTAGTAACTGGTGTATTATAGTATTGACCAGTGGGTGTGGGGTGAATATTTCATTTACAATTATTTAATCAAATACGATTATCATAGTTATTAAAAGGTTTTAAATGTCAAGAGAAAATAAAATAATTAACACATAATGTTTTTGTATTGGTTTATATCACCACATATCTAATACACTCTACACACTACAGTAATTGACTAGTATATTGGTATTTTTAGAAGAATAACTTTTTTTATGGTATGATAACATGATTATATATAAATATACCAAATATTCTCCATATAGTATTGTCCCCATATTTTATAGTAATTTCCAACCTGGCTTTTGTTTGGGGGGAACAACATTAAAATAATTTATGATAGAAGGAAGAACCAAGAATGATATATTTTTTAATGGAAACTCATAAACCAAAATCTATTTTACAAACAGAGGGTAGAAAGATATAAAACAATGAGAAAGAGAATTAATTAAGAATAGTAAGGGAGAAGATGTTATAGAAATTCTATGTAGATCATTTTCTTATATCACATCATGTAGTGGATGGTGAAATTGATGATTTCCATAGTGATATATGAAATAAAACAGTATAAATAATTTAGTTGTATTACTTTTTCACTTCTTTATTGAATGTTTTATTTCCCCTCCTCTATAATCCATCCAATTTTCATGAAAAATCATACAGTAATAATAAATATCGATATTATTTATCACAGTTTTCTTATTCTCATTTGAAATTGATAATCATGTTAGTAACATTTAGGATACTAGAGTTTATAATTTTCAAATCACATTATGAATTATTTTTAAAAATAATATATATTATAAATATATCTTTTACCCTATTTTTAATTAATGATCTTATACATAGATAATTTTCCCTCTTTTAATCATGTGTCAAATAATAAGATAAATCTTCAAAAAAAATTATAAGAAATTTTAATTATTATTAATTAAAAAATAATTGAAAAAAATAAAATAGAAATTTATTTGAATATATTATTTACAGAAAAATAGAGCATCATAAATCCAATAATTCATGTATATAAGTCATAGTAAATTATGGAAAATAATATTTTTACAGCTTGTAATTATATTTTATCAAAATATAATCCATAATATTAAGAATGAATATATTTTATTTTAATTTTACTATTAAAAATAAAAAATAAATTATAATTTTATAAAAAAATATAAAGATCTAGAAGATGGAATAAAATACGTGGCAGTAACTAGAGGACTCTACAATCAAAATTTACCATTGCGATGATTTACTAAGGTAGAGTATCTATTGTTCAGTATGATCTACCAATCTGGGTGATCAATCATTTGATGATCTAATATAAAGGAGTACACTACAACCACGAATATACAGTGAAACAATTATAGTAGTAGATTCTACCATGAGGATGTCCAATAATACCTTTATGAAAGCATGAATATTTTTACTGATTTTGTCGTTAAACGGAACTACAATTTGAGAAAGCTACCATTAGTGGACAATAACAGTTGCCCAAACCCAAAAATATCCTGGTATATTTGGGATGACTATGATATTGAACCACTGATTTCAAATTTTCACACTACGAGGGATATTCTACAATGAATTAACAATTAACACATGGTGTGTTTTAGTATATTCCATTCAAAGAGGATTTTATTTTACTACCATTGGAGGGTCCTTCGGCTTCCAAAATCTAAAGATGTGAACAATCATTTGGAAGAATCATACCATAAATTTGTTCTGGTGAATGAAAATTTGGATTCATTCATGATGTCATGTTATTTATTACCTAAAAAAATGTAAAAAATCATGTGGTCCTTCATTCAATTAGTTCATGATCAAATGATAATGACAATATACAAGAACCCCGATGAAGGTTTTTAATGAATATGATTATAGAGTAGGATCAATTAGATGGATGTGATGGATTTTAATGTGTGTGTATCCATATATTCATATATTAAATGAATGTGGAATACTGATGGTCTCATTTGTGTCCCACGTCGGTTCACCACTTGTGTTTCCCTCTAGTGTAACAATCAACTCATTTTATAACTATTCAATTTGGATATGGGGGAATTTCACCCATCATACCACATAGATGGCCTTAGGGGATGGAAAATGACCATTCATTCCCACCATCCCCATACAAATGTGGGAACACTTTTTGTTAACTATGTTCTTGCCTATACATAACCAAAGACATCTCCTATAGTAGTGCATTTCCATTTAGCAATTACTCTACTATGGTTGACCAATTGGTTCCTAATGAGTGGTTAATGGGATGTCCCTGAGGCTTAGACTTTTGGACCATATTTTCTTCAAAAAATAACAACAAATGATAAATGTTATATATAAATTCTATAATTCCAATAAAACATTTACTGTAGTATAATTAAACATTAAATCCAAAAAATATTAAATAAAATTAACTTCATTCAAAATTGAAAAAATATATCTAAATGAATTATAATTTTATTTTATTTAATATAAATAAATAATTAAAGGGGATTAGATTGTTTCAAGACAATTAAACCCAAAAATAGTTTATTCTAAAAAATAATGCTCCAACTTTCATGTAAGACCGTGTCATTGGTCCTATAGATCTGAATTCAAAATATTCTTATCTAATATCACATATTGCCTCATATAGTAAAACATACCACAAAATAGTGGTATATATATAAATAAAATAAAAATAGGGTATCTAATTAATAAAAACATGCATCAATTGAAAAATATTATCTTCAATGTATTATAAAAGAGAGGCACTACATAAAGGGACCTTAGGATCATTGCACGTGACAAAATTATTTATCACAAACATTTCAGGAATCACCCATCTAGAAAAAATGATTATGATTATGAAAAAATATCATAAATATTATATCAACGTAATAATTTATGATAATGAAAATATTTCTTAATTACAGTAAATTTAAAAAGAATGATATAAAAAATAATTTATGTGAAAATCAGGAAACAATAACAAAATGTCTTAATCTAAAAAAGTTCTCAATAGTGGAAATGATTATCCTAAAAGTTAGTTAAATCCAATTTAAATTCAATTTTATCAATAATTTAATCACAATAATATTTGGATTATTGAATTAGAGAAAAAAACAATGTGTAGAGTCTACATTCATAACACCTTTCTTAATAATGATGTAATGGATCGCTGAGAGACGTGGATAAATTTCCACAAAATGAGGTATCATTTTAATAGTAGTTCATGGTATGATTATTTTATCCACTTAACATTAGGAATGAAAAATCCCATATTATGATTCATATATCTATCCCCAACACATTTTTAAAATCCCATGATTCATTGGTATTTTATTTACAATCTATATCTTTTTTAATTTAAACAAGGAAATGATGAATATTATAAAGACCCAGCCTTAAATGTATCATATTAATTAATTAAGTTAATAATTTACATTTAAGATCTTTTAGAGTTTTTAGTTATATATAATTAGGCCATAAATTTTACTTTACATCTCAAATATTACAAATTAGACATGTCTACTCAGTATTCATTTTTTCATAAAATAAAAATTAATAAAAAAAAGAATAATTCTTTTCTTGATATAAATATGCTTGAATTATTCCTTTTTGTTACCCAACCTTATACCCTATGACAAGTGCCAAAAAATTTGGTTGAGAAATAAAATCTTAGTAAGGGTTATAAAATAATGAAATAAAACACTAGTTCATCAATACATACAAAACATAAGCTCTTAAACATACCTCATGAAATCATACTATTTATTAATAACACATAGTAATCACAAATCATAAAGTTAACTTGTGGAATACCTAACATAAATAAGTTGTAGCTTTAACTACTATGTAGGGAGTACATTTGGAATACCCAACACTATATATTCCCTAAATCTCTTATGAGAAGTTTTAACATTTAACTCTGTCATGTTACCCAATGCATTATGCAGCTATCTCGGGCTTACCCTCCGTATGATTATCACAGAACCACCCGTATACGTAAACAATTCTCAATAACCATAACTTATTAATTACAAAACAAAAAATCATAATTTAAAGTGAACATTTCCACACTACAATCAGAATATATCATTTCAAGATATTGACGTAATCATCACTTTATCAATCCATTTTCGAACCCTTTTAAAACATTGAATAAATAGATTTTTGAATCAAAGTGTCGCATACCACTTTGAAGATTTTATGAGAATTGATATTTTAAAAAATTAATGTCCATAAAAATAAATCCATAAAACTAGTTTGAAAACATGGAAATTAATGAGAAATATTTAGTAGAATATTTCATTAAAACCTTTAAAACAATGTTTTAGTTAAAGAGTCTTGTAACACAAGAGATACACTTGACTAAACACAATTAAAGAAGAAAATATAACAAAACATATAATATGATGAAAAAAAGGATTTTTAGGATGTAATATTTCTACGGGATGTATATACACCATATAAAAGTGAATTGGTGTATAATTACAAATAAGTCTCAATGGAATGTAAATTGAGACAATGTCCCTTGCAAAGATCATATCCTTAGATTAAGGACAAATCAATAACATAATTATGTGTGAAAAATTAGAATACACCCAATATAAGTGGAATTAAGTGTAAAAAATAATATATCATTCACACATATTCATATAATGACATAATCAAGAAGTATATGTTTATCCCAATGAATTGAAATCGGGTTAAGAAGTTCTCTTACAGAAAATAGGCAGCCTAACAATGTCTCATTAAAATTCAGAAAATGAGTTGATGAAAGAGAGAATGTTCTCTCACCAAAAGGAAATAAAATTTAAATCAATAAATATATATAAGAACATATCCCAATATAAGAAAATGGAAATGTTAATGACATAACATAAATGAAGTCTTTTATTATATGAGAAAGGTGAAAGGTTCCCTTACCAATCTGGTAACTTACGAAACATACACCACATGATATACGGATAACACAATGGTGATATAAAAACCCATAAATTAAATCATATTACACAATGAACAAAATAATAGGCTGTTCATACACCAAATAAAAGGAAATAGCTATAAATATAGCGTAAATCACACAGGAATAAAAATGTGAGATGAAAACCCATTACCTCGTGTCAGAATTGAATCGTATATTCTGTGTTCATTATGAATAATAAACATAAGTTAATTTAAACTTTCATAAGAAAATTCTCATGTTTGTTATTCCCTTAATTTCACTTATTACCTTTCTATAACAATTATTTAATTATTTGAGTTCAAATCAGACATTTTGTTGATGTTCGGAACTTTAGTAAAAAATGCATTTGTTATAATTGAAAATCATCAATGTGGTCAAAATTCAATTATATATAGAATGATATTCATGATTTAGATATAATATCATTCATATATATCCATTTTATATGTATTTATAATATTCCCTATCATTTTATATTAATAAAGAAATGCACCGTTAATGGAGATGGTAAGGCGTACGTAGGCATGAACGCTACTTTCATTTATATTTTATATTTAAAGGAATGAAAAAATAATAATAAATATGCGTATTATTATTCCAGTATAATATCATTATTATGTAATTTCCCTATCTTCGTACTTTATAAATTCTACCTATAGCATGAAGGAGTCATATCACATTGAGTTGGCGGTTTTCTACACTTCCACAATTGAAATTATCGTATTTACCCATTATGGAAACCATAAGGGTATGCTATAAATGAAAAATACAGAATCATAGAGAAAACATAACCAAAATATATATCATATATAAATATAGTTTCATAATAATGTCTACCATGAGAGGAGGTTTGGAGATATTTGAATAATCATCATTTCATGAGGTAGTAGTTCATTGTCCACATAAAAAATGTGTTCGTATCCAATTGATGGAGGTATGTGGAAGTGTAGTTTGAATCCATATAATAAAATAACCTATTATATTTATTATACTAGTTTTTTTATATAATAAAATAATAATAAGAGCATAGGGAGTGAAGAAGTAAAATAAAAGAAGATAGCTTGAGGGAATACATTACCTTTAAATCAGGTAACTCCCTTTCGTTTGAACTAAAATGCATCCATGAAATGGCTTCTGCATAATGAAATAATTATAAGAGGAATATAGGGATGTTGGGAGCTTATTTTGGAAGAGGTTTTATTAGCCAATGGGCTTGAGATTTGTGATTAATGGGTTTTAGGGGATAACTTTTTATAATGGGGGGGGAGGGGCTCTTTTAGAAAGTTGGAAACTATTATTTTATTATATAATGATTTTCAGTTTCATAAGGTAGTAGACTTAATAAAGTCAAAGATAGTATGACTATTATATGAAATAAAATCATACTATAAGAATTGGATGGGTTTTTTATTTCTTTTAATTTTTATAAACTTATTTATTTAAATCATTCATTAATGAGGTAAACATTGGATCAGTATTGTGTCATTTATAATTTTATTTATTTGATGTCTAGAAATTATTAATAAAATACCATATTATTTGAAATATTATTATCTTTATAATTAATATTTATAGTCAAATTTTTCTATTATATAACCACACATTAAAATTTCATTTATAAATCAATAAATTTTTATTATATTTTTATCTTTTAATTTAAATAAAAATTTATTAATGTCGTTTTCTTACCAAAATGGAATTAAATGGAATAAAATCTCACTAGAGGATTTTACTGGTTGACCATGAATCATCCAATATGTTTAGGACTAGGGTTAATGTATTTTTATTTATTTTAATATAATTTTTACCTTAAATTACCTTATTTAACTTTAACCACGGTAAATAAAAGACATAAGTTAATATTCACCAAAAATTATTTTAATCTTATTGAACAAAATTTTACATAATGATAACAACCATGTATGTCATATTTTCAAAATTAAATTCACAGAAGTGGTAAAATTTTATTTAAATGATGATGTTAGTTTTTTAACGACTACTCAGTGTTTTCACGATTCATCCAAAATTGAAGGTTTTTAGAAAAAACAAAAAATTCCACCAAAGCTATATTTGATATTCTGAATTAAAAAATTATATATGTTTTACAAAATTTAAAACATATTAGTTGAATTAATTAAATTAAAATTTATTCTTGTTGTAAAAAAAATTGTGTTTTTAAGAAATAATAACTATCAAAAGGTTCACACTTGTTTATGTCCAATTTAAGAGTGAAATTGCTTTCAATGACCAAAATTATATTATATGGAAAAAATATAAAATTATTACACTTAAAAAAAATAATGAAACCATATAAATAAATTATATTAAAAGGCACTTTTGTATTGAAATACAATATTTTTTAATATTAATTAAAAAATGAATTTGATCTGAAAAATACCAAAAATCTTCCCAATGTAAATTTGTATGTCCTGATCCTAAAGAAGAATTTTATTTTGTAAAATAGATCCTATAAATGTGACCAAAACTATATTTAATGAGGGTTCACCATCAAAAGGTGGTAAATAGCCCTTTTAAAGAATATTAGAGTATTTATGTATGAAAATATATTCATTCACATTTTAAGCCTCTATCTATAATTGGATAAATGTAAATAAAATTTTACAAACTCGTATAATCATATTGTAGTTATTTATATTAATTCCAGCCAAAACAAAGTCTATGCATTAACTACCATTTAAAATAATAACAATGTGTTATTTTTTCCGTATGACTCATCATTGTGTGCAATATAAGACTTCGAAGAAACCCGTTTTTTGTGTTATGTATTCCATCAAACATAGAATCCCTATTAATGTAAAATAAAAATTTAATTTACAAATATTAATAAATATGAAAATTTTATATTATTTATTTTTCTGGGATGTTACATCCTACACCATTTTGGAAATTTCATCTTCAAAATTTTAAAATTGGGCTCGGAAACTTCATTAAGAGTCCTACATCAAAAGAAGACTCAATAAAACAACCAATTTAAAAAAATGAATGTGAAGTATAAATGTCACCCGAGATAACCCATACTAGGATTCCATGTGGAAAAAATAGAGATATGTAAGAGAAACTATGTTTCACATTTTGATGGAGAGTGATAGAAAACATGATTATGATAATGTTGACCACCACAAAATCACAAACTCGAGATAGGTTAAGCAATCTTTGGTTCCCCAGTATGAAATGTAAATGGTAAATATTTTGGTTTTATGTCCCATTTCATAATGTTAGATAATTTATGCATGAGATTTACTAAGTACATATGTTAATATACTTACTTTTCAATTGGAGTTTCAATTTTTAATATGTTTCTACCTAAAATAAATATTTTCTATAAATGATGTGTATTCAAGGTGATTGTTCACATCAGAATTGCAAGAATCAACTTCTGGATAAACACATAATCCACAAAATATGAACTATATATTTCTCCTATCATTAGACATTAACCAAAACCAAAATGCTAAGTACAAAATCAGATAATCACAAAAATGATAATCCTTTATAAAGATAAATATAACTCTTAATCTCAAAAATCGAACAAACCATACACAAAGATAAAAAAAGGTCATTCAATACACAGTTTTCCTTAGAATTATTCAAAATAAACCGAAATAAGTTTTAAACCCAAAATTATAAATGATTTGATCACCAAGTCCCCTTCAAAAATTTTAACATTTATCTCCAAAAAATATTGGCTACACATAAAGTCTCTTAGAAAAAAGTTCTTAATCTAATCACATATTCTCTATGATAGTTTAATCATTTCCTTAAATAACCTAAATATCTATATCTATAAAAAACATAAATTTTTCTAAAATAAAATATCAACCATTATTCTAGAAATAAAATTCCATAGAATTCTATTTTCCTTATGCATTTAGTGTTTCCCCAAAAGAGAGAGCATATTCAAAAATAACCTTTATCAATTAATCACCAAATCAATTTCTTATACTAAGGGTATCCAATTGATAAAACTTATGTTCCAAAAATCGACTTATTTGTGATTTATAAAATCATTTATCTGAAAGAAATAACTCATACTGACCAGGGACATATTGTAGGCCATTGGAAGGTAATGCACCCTTGGCGCCCTTCAGCTGTTGGTTTGATTCCCCTGGCCTTTCTGGACATGATGGGTTGTCACCCATCCTATGAGTTTTTCTTTTTATAAAACTAAAAAATAATCATAAAAAAATGTTTTAACCTTAATGTTTTTATTATAACTTTCACTTTCATCCCTACAAAATAAGTCCTCAGCATCTGAATTCATGAGGCCCTATATATATTTTCCTATTTTTTATTTCACCACCATATGATAAAATAAAACTATTCCTAATAGAAGAAGAATTATACCTTCATCATGGTGTCCATATTGTTTCATCGTCATCTTGTGCACATAGGTAGAAGGTTCATGCATTACATAAATGATTTAGATATCCTTCAAAATAATTTTCATCCTTCATCCAGATACGCCTTGTACAACATGGTTCATATAGGTCTTCATAGAAAAATAGTTTCAGAAAATAATCAGGTATAACATATAATTTCAAAACATCTGATAAAACGTGTTTTTTATAAAACAAACAGAACGATTTTGAGTTGAAACATTCAATCAATGGTCATTTAGAAATACCATAATTATGTTTTGAAAGACTATAGCTTAAAAGAAAATATAAATAGGTTACGCAAGGGTCTCCTTCTTCAGTACACTTTTGAAAATCATAATATGATTCAAAATCTTATGATAAGGTAAAATATCTAAAAAATCCTTGATAATATATAACATTCTTAAAAATATGATAATATTTAGAAAATATGAATTTATTAAATACAACTCATGATCCAAGATGGTATCAAAGTATAGAGAAGGTGTTTGATATCTCAAACAATTGCTTGTAAGTGACTTGTAGGTTAGAAATTGTTTTAGAATTGTCTAGGCATGAATTTTCAATAATTATTGAAAACATTTTATCGACAATATATAGGAATGTCATTTGAGATCCTCCTCCTTTCATTTGTAAAAAAAATTCCATGATCTAAAAAAGTTACAATATAAGGATTTAACATAAATAAAATACATAAAGACTAACCATCTGTCTAAAAAAACTCATAATCGCTAAAGTTTTCTAAACTGGCCAATAATACCAACTATATAGACCCACCCAAAAATGTTACATAATCATTAATTATATTAACAATTCACACTGTAGATATATTTAATTTTTGAGTTTTATAGAATTTGGCCATAACTTTTACATTAAATCTAAAATATTACAAAGTAATAACTTCTAGCCAGTATCCAATTTTTTCATAAAATAAATATTCCTAAAAGAAAATAGTAATTCTTTTCTTGATATAGATCATTATGAGTTCTTTTTTCTCTTACCCTACCTTATACCTTATGAAAAAAATATCAAATAATTGGGATGAGAATAAAAATCCCAGTAATGGTTATAAAATAAAGAAAGAAAACATAACTTCATCAATACATACAAAACCTATGCTCTTTAACATTCCTCATGATATTATAAGATGTATGAATAACAAATAGTAATCACGAATCATGAAGGTAACATGTGGCATACATAACATAATTAAGTTGTATCATTCATAGCTATGTATGGAGTTACATTTGGAATACCGGTCATAGTATATTCTGTAAATTTCTTAGGAGAAACATTAATGTTTACCTCTATCCTGTTACCCAATGCATTGGAGTGCTATCACGATCTCACCCGCCCTAGATTTATCATGAAACCACCCATATACGTAAAAAATTCCAAATAACCATAACATATTCATGACACATAAATCAAGAATAAATGGAAACTAAAATTTAAACATGGAAATCAAAATATATCATTTCATGATATTGACAGAATCAATGTTTTATAGAACCATTTTGAAAACCAATTTAAACATTGAATAAAAAGAATTTTCTATCAAAGTGTCCCATTCCAATTTAAATAACTTAAAGGAATTAAATTTTTAATCAATTATGTCCATATAAATAAATCCTTAAAACCATTTTGAAATCATGGACATTAATGATAAATATTTTTAAGAATATATCACTTATTCTTTTGAAATTATGTTTTAGTTAAAGTGTCTTGTAAGACATGAGAAAAACTCGACTAAACAGAATTAATGAATAAAATAGAACAAATATTATAATAATAAGAAAATAAGGATATTCGCATTGTAATATTTCAAATGGAAGTATATTCCCCTTATAAAAGTTAATTTGTGTAAAACAATAAATAAGTTTCAATGGAATGTAAATTGAGTTAATGTCCCTTGCGAACATCATATCATTAGATTAAAAAAATCAAGGACATAATTTTGTGTCAAAAATAAAAATTAACCAAATAAAAGTGGACATTAAGTCTAAAAAAATCATTTTTCATTCATATATATTCATATCATGAATAATCAGGAAGTTTTTGATTAACCCAATGAATTGAAATAGGGTTAAGAAGTTCTCTTACAGAAACTCGACAGCCTAACGACGTCACTTTAAAATTCAAAAAATGATATGATGAGAGAGAAAAGGTTCTCTAATCCAATGTATATAAAATGTACAACAATATGGTTATAGAAGAACATATCCCAATATAAGAAAATGGAAATTTAAAAGACACAACATAAATGAATTCTTTGATTAGAGGAGGGTGAAATGTTCCATTACCAATCGGGTAACATATGAAACATACACCCCATGAAATAAGGATATTATAATGAAGATATAAATACCCATAAATTAAATTATATTACACAATGAACAGAATCATGTGTAGTACATACACCACACAATTGGAAATAGGGGAAATTATAGCACAAATCTCACGGGAATAAAAAGTGAGTTGAAAACCCATAACCTCATGTCTAACATGACTCATGTGTTATGTGCTATTCCTGAATAATAAAAGTAAGTCAATTTAAACTTCCTTAATAAAAATTTTCATGATTATTAATCTTTTTATATATCTTTTTACCATTCTATAAAAATTGGTTAGTTATTTGAGTTCATATCAGAAATGTTATCGATGTTCAGAACATTAGGAAAAAATGAACTTGTTAAAGTTAAAAATTGTCCATGTGGTCAAAAGTCCATTATCTTCAGAATGATATTAATTATTTACATATCATATATATCATATATATCCATCGTTTATGTATTTATAATATTCCATATCATTTGATGTTATGAAATGAAACGCACCGTTCATAGAGACGGTATGTTGTACGTATGCATGAACACTACTTTCATTTCTCTTTTATATTTAAAGGATTGAAAACATAATAATACATTGGTAAATTATAATTTCATTATAATATAAATGTTATGTAATTTCATTCAATCTATTCTTTATACATTCCACATATGTCAATAACAAGTCATATCACTTTGAGGGGGCGGTAGTCCGCACATCCTCAAATGAAATTATCATATTTAGCCATTATGGAAACCATAATGATATTCTATGAATGAAAAATAAAAAAGCATATATAAAACATAAACTTAATATATTTCATATATAAATATAGTTCCACCATAATAGCCACCATGAGAGGTGGTTGGAGATATTTGAACAATCATCGTTTTGTGAGGGTGTAGTTCACCGTCCACAGAAACAGAATGTTTATATACATTAGATGGAGGTGTGTGGAAGTGTATTTTGAATCCATATCATAACAAAAACCTATTATATTTAGGATACTATTTTTTATGTAATCAAATAATAAGAAAATCATAGGGAGTGAATATGTAAAATAAAAGAAGAGATCTTGAGGGAAGTCGTTATCTTTAAATCGGGTATCTCCCTTTGGTTTGAACCAAAAGGATTTCTTCACGTGACTTTAGCCTAAGGTAAGTATTTTAGGAGGAAGAGAGGGATTTGGGGAGCTTATTTGGGTAGAGTATGGACAAATGGAGGGTCTTGAGAGGTGTGAGTAATGTGTTAGAGTTGATGCATTTTTATAAGTGGGGGGAAGGGCTCTTTAGAAAATATTGAGAATATTATTTTATTATAGAATGATTAATGGTTTCTAAAGGCCTAAAAGTTTTCAAATTCGAACATAAGATGACTATTATTCTAAATAAAATAATCCAATAATAATTTCACTGGTTTGGGATATTTTTTAATTTTTATAATCTTATTTATTTAAATCATTGATTAATGAGGTAAACACTACATCATTATTATGTCACAAATAATTTTATTTATATGATATCTAAAAATTATGAATAAAATACCATGATGTCAGAAAAAAATTAGATCTATAACGAATATTTATAGTAAAATAAATCAATTATATAACCCACATTAAAATTGTTTTATCAAAATAATACATGGTAATGATATTTTTATTTTAAATTTAAATAAAAAGTTATTAGTGTCAATATCTGACCCAAATGACATTAAAAGGCTAACTATCTCCCTAATGGATTTTATTGGTCATCCATGACTCATCCAATAATTTTATGAGAAGTGTTAAGGTAATTTTATATTATTATAAT
Organism: Viscum album; assembly: GCA_963277665.1. Lineage (NCBI taxonomy): Eukaryota > Viridiplantae > Streptophyta > Magnoliopsida > Santalales > Viscaceae > Viscum > Viscum album. The sequence goes on from OY728128.1 coordinate 617,399,389, forward strand.
ATTATTTTTACCTTGAATTACCCTATTTAACATTAATTGCTGTAAATAAAAGTGAAAAGTTACTATTTACCAAAAAGTATTTTAATCTTAGTGAACTAATTTTTAATTTCTTATAAAAACCACGTATGTCGGATTTTCTAAATTAAATTCAAAGGAGTGGTAAAATTTCATATTAAGGAAGATGTTGGGTTTTTAACTACTACTTAGTGTTTATACTATTCATAAAAAATTGATGGTTTTTAGAAAAATAAAAAAAATCAGCCTAAGCTATATTTGAGATTCTGAATTCAAAAATAATATCTATTTTAAAAAATAAAATACATAAAAGTTGCACTTATTAATTTAAAATTAATTACCGTTGTAAAACAAAGTGTGTTTTTAAAGAATAATAACTTTTAAAATATTTAAACATGTTTATCTCCAATTTAAAAGTTGAATTTCATCTAATGAAAACAATTGGATTATATGTTAAAAATATAATATAATTTCACTTTAAAACTGATTAAAAAGATAATCTAACCACATAAATAAATTAGATTAAAATGCAGTTTTGAATTAAAATACATTATTTTTCACTATTCATTAAAAAAATTAATTTTATCTGAAAAATACCAAATATTTACCCAAAGTAAATTTTTATGTCTTTATTATTAATAAGAATTTCAATTTTTCAAATAAAAAATATAAAAGTTACCAAAAAAAGATATAAATAGGGTTCCCCATCGAAAGGCAAACAATCGATCTTTTAATGTTACATCCCAGGTAAATAAAGAATAAATCATTTTCATATTTATTAATATTTACGAATTAAATATTAATTTTACTTTAAAGGGGTTTCTATGTTCGATAGCGTACCCGATACGCAACAAAGAGTTTCATTGAAATCTTACGTTGCAGACTAGTAATAAAATATTATTATTTTAAATGGTAGTTAACACATAGCCGTTGTATTGGAGGGAATGGATAGAAATAACTAAAATATGATTATATATGTTTTTTTAAATGTTTTTACATTTATCCAATAAAAGATAAAGTCTTAAAATACGGAAAGAATTCAATTTTAGGCATATATACCCTAATTTTCACTAAATGTACACTTATCACCTTTTGATGGAGAACTACCATTAAATATAGTTCTGGTCACTCTTATAAATTCTATTGGATCAAATAAAACGCTTCTTTATAATCGGGAAATCCAAATTTACTTTGTGTAAATGTTTGGTTTTTTTCCGATAAAGTTCATTTTTTAATAAATAGTGAAAAATGTTGTATTTTAATTCAAAACATCATTCTAATATAATTTATATATATGATTATATTATCTTTTTAATTGGTTTTAAAGTTCAATTAGAATATATTTTTACTATTTAATCCAATAGTGGTCGTTGGAATTAATTTCACTTTGAAATCAGACTTAAACTAGTGTCAATATTTTGATACTTATTGTATAAAAAAACACGCTATTTACTCTGACAGCGGGAATTAATTATTAAATTAATTAATGCAACTTATGTGTTTTGAATTTCGTAAAATAGACTTCATTTTTGAATTCAGAATATCAGATATAGCTTAGGGTGAAGTTTTGGTATTTTTCTGAAAAACGTCAATTTTTGATGAATAGTGAAACCGCTAAGTGGTACTTAAAGAAACTGATTTTCCATTTAAATGAAAATTTACCACCTCTATGTTTTGAATTTCAAAAATACGACATACATGGTTGTCAATAAGAAGAAAAATGTGGTTCAATAGGATTAAAATAATTTTTTGGTGAATAGTAACTTTGAAGTCTATTAATCACGAATAGAGGTAATTAGTGTAGTTTAAGGTAAAAATAATGTTTTAATAATATGAAATGAACTTGACACATGTCCTACCCCTATTGGATGTGTCATGGACGACCAAGAAAATCAATGGGTCAACTTGGAGACCTCATGGAGCCACATTGGTAGGAAAATGACATTAATATCTTTTTATTTAAAGTTAAAGTAAAAATGTCACACACATGAGTTGTTTTACTAAAACAATTTTTAAGTGGGGTTATACAAGTCATATGTTCGACTATAAATATTCATTAAAAATATAAAAATATTTCTTACATCATGACATTGTTTTTATAATTTTTAGACATTAAATAAATTAAATTATTTATGACATGATGATGATGCAGCGATTACCTCATTATTTAACGATTTAAATAAAATGAAAAGATAATGTAAAATCTAAGTCCTACGCATGTAAAAACCCTATTGGATGAGTATATTTCGAAATCCCATCACCTTATTTTCGAAATATATAATTTTGGGACCGTTTAAATCTGAAAAGCATTTTATGATAAAGTAACCTTTTATAACTTTCCAAGAGTGCCCCTCCTCTCCTCTTATAAAAGGCCCCCACCTCTACCACCTTACCCACACATCCAAAGCCTTTGGATTGAGCAACCGCTGCCCATTTTGTCTCTCCAAATCCCTCTCTTACTCTTAGAAGCCTCACTTTGGGCAGAAGTCTTCCCAAGGAAGCCTTTGAGCTCAAATCAAAAAGAGTTACCCGTTTTAAAGGTAGTGTTTTCTCTTGTGTTATTTTGTTTTTTTTCTTCTCCTACCCAATAAAATATTTTTATTACTTTATTTTGTAACAACACCAGTATCTTCAATATACTAGGATTTTTTAATAAGAATTATTCGAGCTACACCTACACAGACCTCCGTCTAATGGTTAAAGAACATATTGTTTCTGTGGTTGGTGAATTTCGGCCTCACGAAACGATGATTGTTCAATCTTCTTTTAACACCTTTAATGGTGTCCATTAAGATGTAACTCTATTTATATGTGATATATATTATGTCTATTTCTTCCTTATTCTTTTGTATTTTTTATTTCTGGCACACCTTTAGGATTTCCATCGTGGTTAAACATGACAATTTCATTTTAGAAAGTGCGGACTACCACCCCTCAAAGTGATTTGATTCGGTAATGCCATATGTGGGATGTATAAAGGGTGGATTTAAAGTTATTATAAATGATTTATGTTACATCTAAATTATGAATATAATTATGGAATTAAAATATACATACCCCTCATTTAGTTTTAATTCCATTAATATGACATAGAAATGAAAGTAGCATTCATGCGTACATATGGCTTACCGTCTCCATGAACGGTGCATTTCATTTTTTACATCTAAATGATTATGTAATATTATAAATACATGCATATGATTGATATATATGATATATATGATATCCAAATCATTAATATCATTCTGGATATAATGAACCTCTAACCGCACGAACAACATGTAATTGTAAGAAGTCCACTTTCGACATAAGAACCAAATATCGGAAAAACAAACATCATTAACTTAAATGATTACATAATGTTATTAACATGGTAATATGTGATATAAATGTAATAATGAACTTTAAAAAGGTTCTTAATCATGTATAAATTAACTCATGTTTATTATTCAGGATGTTAAAGAACGATCGAGTCAAGTCGGTCCCGAGGTAAGGGACTTCGTCTCAATCTCCTTTTATTGAGGCATATTTTGTTTTATACAAAAATTTATGTAATATGGTGTATAAACCCATTTGATTTTTACTTTTATACAAAAGGAATCTTTTTCTACGAAGTGTTTTACAAAACAACAAAAATGAATGTTTCTTTTAACGTATGCGGTGACAACGACCTTTTCCGCCGCCGCAAGTATTATTTTGTCTTTGGCTTCCTCAACAAGCCGTAATGTTTTTTTAAATGAAATAAATACTATATACATTTTTAGGTATTTTGGTATTGAAAAGGGTTTTTAATAATGGATTTGTTATTTCAATATATTTAAGTGATATATTGTGATCAAATTGTGGAAATGTTTTCTTTCCATTATATTTGTTTTATGTATTATGATTTTATAACGGTACTTGGATATTTGACGGGTGGTTTTGTGATAAACCATATGTAGGGTGGTGTCGTGAATACCAGGAGGGGAGGTTACGTTATAACCTCCAATGCATTGGGTATGGAAGTCAACCGTATGGCTATTCTATTAAGTGATATGTGTGGAAGTCGATCGTATGGTTATTCCATTTAAGTATGTTTATGTCCCAAGTTACCTTTATATCTTATGTGATCTTTATATTGGTTTTATGGTAATAATTTGGTTACAAAACGGTAAGTAATGATCTTTTCTTCAGTGAAGAGTTTTTACTACTTCATAAAGGTGAAAAGTATTACGTTGATAAAGTATACATGGTTTAATTGTTATTTTGATAAACTAACTGTTTTCCTTCGTTGTATATCCCTTACTGAGCTTTTTGTGCTCACCCCATGTTTTTTGAAATGTTTTTCACAGGACTTAATGTGGAATAGGGTCAAGGATAAGATCAAGGGAAAGTCATGCTATATAAAACATGTAATTAGACATGTTTCTTTTTAAGAGTTTTTATTCTATGGAAACTTTGTAGAAGTGTCTACTTTGTAATCTTTTGAGATTTAATAGTTATGTCCTATTTCTCTAAAAATCTAAACCTGAAAAGATCCTCACCGTGAATTATTCATTTAATTCAATATTAAGTAAGGTTTAAGGTTGGGGGCTTATAGTTGGTATCAAAGGTTAGTTTAGAAATCTTTAGGAGTTAGAAAATTGTTAAATTATAAATTAATTTATTGTATGATTGAAATGACATGGCATTTAAAGATTACCATGTTGCTTCGCCTAAGATATTTCTGTTTCCAGAATGGTTTTCCATATAGGAAACAAAGAAGATATGTTGGAAAGACATCCGGAGGAAGACAACCTTCTAATTAGAAACCTGAGATGGTTGGAATTGGAACTGAACAGTTTGTTACAGTGATGGCACATTTGACTCAGGCTATAAATGGTGGTGGTATCCAGGCATGAGATCAGCCAGATCAACCACAGAGGAACATGTCAGGGGTGGAATATTTCATGAGGCAATATCCCCCATCATTAAGAGGATCATCTGATCTCGTGAAAGCTGAAGGGTGGATTAAAGCACTGGAGAAGATTTTTGATGTCATGGGGTGTTCAGAACATCAAAAGGTTAGTCTTGCTGTTTACCGTTTTGAAGTTGAAGCAGATCAGTGGTGGTCGATGGTGAAAAATATCAGCGATAGTGATGAGATTGATGATCTTCACTGGGATGAATTCAAAGGTATGTTTCTTGAGAAATATTTTCCTAAGGTGTTTCATCATAGGATGGAAAAACAGTTCCTAGAATTGAGGCAGGAGGATGATTCAGTGGATGCTTATGAAGAAAAGTTCACTCGATTGGCAAGGTATGCTCCAAACTTCATATGTGATCTTGATAGTAAAATAAACCATTTTTACTCAGGGATAAAGCCAAATTATCAAAGGGCTTTAGCTTCTCGTGTGTTAAAAAGTTATGAAAAACTTGTTCGATGTGCGGAGAAGGTGGAAATGGAGCTTGCCGATGATCAGGTGTTCTTTGACAAACAACAGAATAAGTGGTCCAGTTGGCAAGAAAAAGGGAAGAATTCATCAAAGAAGCAAGGATTTAAGAAAACCAAATATCCATTCTGTGAGAAGTGTGGTAAAATGCATCCTGGAGAATGTTTATCCAAGTCTGGAAAGTGCTTTCGGTGTGGTAAGTCTGGTCATATTGCTCATAACTGTAAGGAAGATGATCAAGAAGGAAATGAAAAGCCAACGATAAGATGTTGTATGTGTAATGAAATGGGTCATTATGAAAATGATTGTCTAATGAAGAACTCAATTGGGGGAAAGTAGCCAGACTACAAGCAGAAAGGGGTGGTGAAATCCATTGCAACTACTTCAGTAGATGTTGGGCCATCGAATGAAGTCGTATCAGGTACACTGTTTGTTTATTCAGATTATGCCAATGTGTTTTTTGATTCAGTGTCTACACGCTCTTTCATTTCTGAGAAGTTTTCTAGTAAATTGGAAATTCCATCTAAAGATATGAATCCATAACTTATGGTAAAAACACCCGGAGGGAACGTTGAGACAAAAAGGAATTATAAGAACCTTCTGATCCTTGTGTGCGGAAAGAATCTACCAGAAAACCTTATTGTTTTGCCTCTAGTAGAGTTTGATGTTATTTTGGGCATGGATTTTCTTTCTGTTTATCATGCTAAGATTGACTGCAGAGCTAAAATGGTTTCATTTCTAAAAGATTTTCAGTTTCGGTATAAGAATGAACCCTTGATTTTGATTACATATCAGGAAGTTGAGAAACTATTAAAAGATGGAAATGAATGTTACCTTGCACATATTTTTGAAAATAAAGGAACTGTTCAGATTAAGGATTTTGAACTGGTAAATGAGTATCTTGATGTTTTTCCTGATGAGTTTCCTGGTATTATTCATGATCGGAAAGTTGAATTTACTGTTGACTTTGTTCCTGATTCTAAGCCAATTTCAAAACCCCCTTATTGAATGACTCAATTTGAACTTTTAGAGTTATGGAAGCAATTGCGGGAGTTATTAGATAAAGGTTTCATTCAACCTAGCACATCACTATGGGGTGCTCCTGTCTAGTCTGTTAAAAAGAAATATGGCTAAATGAGACTTTCCATTGATTATAGAGCCTTGAATAATATTACTATTAAGAACAAGTATCCTTTTCCCTAGATTGATGATTTGTTTGATCAGCTCCAGGGAGCTCAGTATTTTTCGAAGATTGACTTGAGGTCAGGGTACCATCAGTTGAAATTAAAAGAAGTAGACATTTTGAAGACTGTGTTCCGTACTAGATATGGCCATTATGAATTTGAAGTTATGCCTTTTGGGTTAACCAATGCACATGCTGTATTCATGGACCTTATGAATATTATTTTCCATGAGTTCTTGGATTAGTTTTTGGTTGTTTTCATCGATGATATTTTGGTGTTTTATAAAAGTAAAATGGAGCATGAATGTCATTTAAGGGTTATCTTGTAAACCATAAAAAAAATAAACTATATGGAAAATTTAGCAAGTGTGTGTTTGGGTTACAACAGATTTCTTTCCTTGGCCACATTGTTTCAAAAGATGGCATAACTGTTGTTCCTGATAAAAAAAGTTTTTGAAGAATGGCCAATACCCACAAATGTAACTGAGATTCGTAGTTTTCTTGGTTTGGTAGGTTACTACCGAATGTTTGTTCAAAAAATTGCACGGTTATCTAGTCCAATGACTATGCTTACTCGGAAGGGTGTTAAGTTTATCTGTACAAAATAATGTGATGATTGTTTACAGGAGTTGAAAAGATGATTGGCTAATGCTCATGTTTTGGAACTTCCTTCTAGGAATGGTGAGTTTGTTATCTACAGTGATGCTTCATTGAAAGGACTTGGTTGTGTCCTTATACAGAATGATCAGGTAACAGCATATGCTACACGTTAGTTGAAAACTCATGAGGTAAATTACCCTACACATGACTTGGAATTAGGTACTGTTTTTTTGCTCTAAAAATTTAGAGGCATCGTTTGTATGGAGTAAAGTGTGAAATATATACTGATCAAAAAAGTTTAAAGTATATATTCACTCAGAAATAATTGAACATGAGACAAAGTAGATGGCTGGAATTAGTCAAGGATTATGATTTTACAATTCATTACCATCCAGGAAAAGAAAATAAAGTGGTTGATGCTTTGAGTCGAAAAAGTAATGCTTCATTAACCATCATACGTTTGGAAAGATATACTTTGGTTTATGTTTTTATGAAATTTGGCATAGAAGTTATTGGTGAAGGAAGTTCTTCTATTTTGTTTCAAGTATCAGTGAGATCATCCCTATCAGACAGAATTAAGCAAGCACAGAGGGAAGAGAGTGCGTTGCAGAAAAAGGTAGACCTAGTTCAGAAGGGTAAGTTGCCAAAATTCAACATTGATAAAGATTGTGTTTTGAGGTTTGGGAAGAGATTATGTGTGCCTGGTGTTTCAAAGTTGAAGAATGAGTTGTTATGTGAGGCTCATAGTTCCCCGTTTTCATTTCATCCTAGTAGTACTAAGATGTACAGAGTTCTGTGGGAGTCTTACTGGTGGGATGGAATGAAAAGAGATATTGCTAATTTTACTATGAAGCGTTTGACTTTTCAGCAGGTTAATGCAGAGCGGCTTTTACTGAAAGGGATGCTTCAGCCTTTACCAATGACAGAGTGGAAATGGGAAAACATATACATGGACTTTGTTGTGGTATTACCAAAGACATCTCGAGATAATAATGCAATCTGGGTTATTGTTGATCAATTTACTAAATCTGCTCATTTCCTTTCCATATGAGATAATTGTTTCCTAGATCAACTTTCTTGTTTTTATCTTAATGAGATAGTCAGGTTACCTGGAGTTCTCTCTCAATTGTGTCTGATCATGATCTGAGGATTACTTCTAACATTTGGAAAGGTCTTTAGAAGTCATTGGGTACTGATTTAAATTTTAGTACAGCTTTTCATCCACAATCAGATGCGCATTCACAAAAAAGAATTCATAACTTGGAGGATATACTATGAGCTTGTTATATGGATTATCAGGGAATTTGGGACCAAAATCATTCTTTGGTTGAGTTTTCATATAATAACAGTTTTTGTTCTAGTATACCGATGACACTATTTGAGGCATTAAATGGGAAGCGGTGTCGAACTCTAGCTTTCTGGGATGAAGTGGGTGAAAGGAATTTTATGGGACTAGAATTGATATAAGAGTTGGAAGAAAAAGTTCAGTTGATTCAGAAACATATGAGATCAGCTCAGAGCAGACAGAAAAGTTATGCGGATAACCGGGGGAAGGATCTATCTTTCGAGGTTCGTGATCCTGTTTTTCTCAAAGTTTCACCGTGGAAAAGTGTGATGCGATTTGGTAAGAAAGGAAAGGTGAGTCCAAGGTACATTGGACCATATGAAATTTTGGAGAGAGTAGGATTAGCTGCATACAGAGTGGAATTACCTCTGAGTTTATCACAGGTACACAATGTTTTTTATGATTTGATGTTGAGAAAGTATATGCCAGATCCATCTCATGTTTTGAGCCCAGAGGTAGTTCATTTGGAAGAGAGTCTCTCTTATGAAGAACAACCTGTCCAAAATCTTGACCGAAGAGAGCAGGTGTTGCAAACTAAGGTAATTCACCAGGTAATGGTTTTTTGGACAAACCATATGGTTGAAGAGGAAACATGGGAATCTGAAGATGTTATGAGGGATAAATACCCCCACTTATTTTGATAAGTGAATAAAATTTCGAGGACACAATTCCCAAAATGGGGGAAGGATGTAACATCCTAGGTAAATAAAGAATAAATAATTTTCATATTTATTAATATTTACAAATTAAATATTAATTTTACTTTAAATGGGTCGCTCTGTTCGATAGCGTACCCGATATGCAACAAAGAGTTTCATTGAAATCTTACGTTGCACACTAGTAATAAAAGAAAATTATTTGAAATGGTAGTTAACACATAGACGTTATATTGGCAGGAATGGATAGAAATAACTAAAATATGATTATATATATATTTTAAATGTTTTTACATTTATCCAATAAAAGATAAAGGCTTAAAATACGGAAAGAATTCAATTTTAGGCATATATACCCTAATTTTCAATAAAGGTTCACTTATCGCCATTTGATGGTGAATCGTCATTAAATATAGTTTTGGTCACTCTTATACATTGTATTGGACAAAATAAAACTCTTCTTTATAATCGGTATATCAAAATTTACTTTGTGTAAATGTTTGGTATTTTTCCGATAAAGTTCATTTTTTAACGAATAGTGAAAAATGTTGTATTTTAATTCAAAACCACTTTCTAATATAATTTATTTATATGATTAGATTATCATTTTAATTGGTTTTAAAGTTCAATTAGAATATATTTTTACCATTTAAGCCAATAGTGGTCGTTGGAATTAATTTCACTTTGAAATCAGACTTAAACTAGTGTCAATCATTTGATACTTATTGTTTCATAAAAACATTCTATTTTCTTTGACAATGAGAATTAATTATTAAATTAATTAATTCAACTTATATGTTTTTAATTTTGTAAAAAATACTTCATTTTTGAATTTGGAATATCAAATATAGCATAGGGTGATGTTTTGGTATTTTTCTGAAAAAACGTCAATTTTTTATGAATAGTGAAACCACTAAGTGGTACTTAAAAAAACTGATTTTCCGTTTAAATGAATTTTTACCACCACTGTGTTTTTAATTTCAAAAATACGACATACATGGTTGTCATTAAGAAGTAAAATGGGGTTCAATGGGATTAAAATAATTTTTTGTTGAATAGTAACTTTTAAATTTATTAATCGTGATTAGAGGTAATTAGTGTATTTTAAGGTAAAAATAATGTTTTAATAAAATGAAATGAACATGACACATGTCCTACCCTTATTGGATGTGTCATGGATGACCATCACAATCCATGTGTCAACTTGGGGACCTCATGGAGCCACATTTTTAGGAAAATGAAATTAATATCTTTTTATTTAAAGTTACAGTAAAAATGCCACAAACATTGAGTTGTTTTACTAAAATAATTTTTAAGTTTTGTTATAAAAGTAATATGTTCGACTATAAATATTAATTAGAATGATAAAAATATTTCCTACATCATGATATTGTTTTTATGAGTTTTAGATATTAAATAAATTAAATTATTTATGACATCCTGATGATGCAGCGATTACCTCATTATTTAACGATTTAAATAAAATGAAAAGATAATGTAAACTCTAAGACCTACGCATGAAAAAAACCTATTGGATGAGTATATATCGAACTCCTATCACCTAATACTAGAAATATATAATTTTGGGACCTTTTAAATCTGAAAAGCATTTTATGATAAAGTAACCTTTTATAACTTTCCAAGAGTGCCCCTCCTCTCCTCTTATAAAAGGCCCCCACCTCTACCACCTTACCCACACATCCAAAGCCTTTAGGTTGGAAAACCCCTTCCCATTTTGTCTCTCCAAATCCCTCTATAACTCTTAGAAGCCTCACATTGGGTAGAAGTCTTCCCAAGAATGCCTTTGAGCTCAAATCAAAAAGAGTTACCCGTTTTAAAGGTAGTGTTTTCTCTTGTGTTATTTTGTTTTATTTTGCTTCTCCAACCCTATATAATCTTTTTATTACTTTATTTTGTAACAAAACCAGTATCTTAAATATACTAGGATGTTTTATAAGAAGTATTCATGCTACAACTACACACACCTCCATCTAATGGTTAAAGAACATATTGTTTCTGTGGTTGGCGAATTTCGGTCTCACGAAACGATGATTGTTCAATCTTATTTTAACACCTTTAATGGTGTCCATTAAGATGTAACTCTATTTATATATGATATATATTATGTTTATGTTTTCCTTATTCTTCTGTATTTTTTATTTGTGGCACACCTTTATGATTTCCATTGTGGTTAAACACGATAATTTCATTTTAGGAAGTGCGGACTACCGCCCTCTCAATGTGATTTGATTCGTTAATGCCATATGTGGGATGTATAAAGTTTGGATTTAAAGTTATTATATATGATTTATGTTACATATAAATGATTAATATAATTATGTAATTAAAATATACATACCTCTCAATTAGTTTTAATTCCATTAATATGACATAGAAATGAAAGTAGTGTTCATGTGTACGTATGGCTTACCGTCTCCATGAACGGTGCATTTCATTTTTTACGACTAAATGATTATGTAATATTATATATACATGTATATGCTGGATATATATGATATATATGATATCCAAATCATGAATATCATTCTGGATATAAAGAACCTCTGACCACACGAACAACATGTAATTGTAAGAAGTCCACTTTCGACATAAGAACCAAATATCGGAAAAACTAACATCATAAACTTAAATGATTACATAATCTTTATAACATGGTAATATGTGATATAAATGTAATAATTAAATATAAAAATGTTCTTAAGCACGTAGAAATTAACTCAACTTTACTATTGAGGATGTTAAAGAATGATCGAGTCTTGTCAGTCCCGAGATAAGGGACTTCATCTCAATCTCCTTTTATTGAGACATAATTTATTTTATACAATACTTTCCGTTATACGGTGTATAAAAAACTTTTATTTTTACTTTTATACAAAAGGAATCTTTTTCTACAAAGCGTTTTACAAAACTACAAAAAGTAATGTTTCTTTTAACGTACGCGGTGACAACGACCTTTTCCGCTGCCGCGAGTATTATTTGTTCTTTGGATTCCTCAACAAGTCGTACTATTTTTTTTAAATGAAATAAATACCATATACTGTTTTAGGTATTTTGGTATTGAAAGGGGTTTTTTACAATGGATTTTTTATCTCAATATATTTAAGTGATATAATGTGATCGAAGTGTGGAAATGTTTTCTTTCCATTATATTTGTTTTATGTCTTATGATTTTATAATGGTACTTGGACATTTGACGGGTGGTTATGTGATAAACCATATGACGGGTGGTGCCGTGAATACCAGGTGGGGTGGTTACGTTATAACCTCCAATGTATTGGGTATGGAAGTCGGCCGTATGGCTATTCCATTAAGTGATATGTGTGGAAGTCGACCGTATGGTTATTACATTTAAGTATGTTTATGTCCCAAGTTACCTTTATATGTTATGTGATCGTTATATGGGTTTTATGGCAATCATTTGGTTACAAAAGGGAAAGTAATGATCTTTTCTTCAGTGAAGAGTTTTTACTACTTCATAAAGGTGAAAAGTGTTACTTCGATAAAGTATACATGGTTTACTTGTTGTTTTGATAAACTAACTGTTTTCATTCTTTGTGTATCCCTTACTGAGCTTTTTGTGCTCACCCCAAGTTTTTTGAAATTTTTTTCACAGGACTTAATGTGGAATAGGGTAAAGGATGAGATCAAGGGAAAGTCATGCTATATAAAACATGTAATTAGACATGTTTCTTTTTAAGAGTTTTTATTCTATGGAAACTTAGTAGAAGTGTCTACATTGTAATCTTTTGAGATGTAATAGTTATGTCCTAATTCTCTAAAACTATAAACCTGAAAAGATACTCAATGTGAATTATTCATTTAATTCAATATTAAATAAGTTTTAAGGCCCGATCCTTATAGTTGGTATCAAAGGTTAGTTTAGACAACTTTAGAAAATAGAAAATTGTTAATTATAAATTAATTTCTTGTATGATTGAAATTATATAGAATTTAAAGATTACGGTGTTGTTTCACCTAAGATACTTCTGTGTTCAGAATGGTTTTCCGTAGAGGAAACAAAGCATATATGTTGGGACTACATCCGGAGGAAGACAACCTTCCAAATCAGCAACCTGATATGGTCGGAATTGGAACTGAACAGTTTGTTGCAGTGATGGCACAGTTGACTCAGGCTATAAATGGTGGTGAGATCCATGCACGAGATCAGCCAGATCAACCGCAGAGGAACATGTTAGTGGTGGAACATTTCATGAGGCAACATCCCCCATCATTCAGAGGATCATCTGATCCCGTGCAAGCTGAAGGGTGGATTAAAGCACTGGAGAAGATTTTTGATGTCATGGGTTATTCAGAACATAAGAATGTTAGTCTTGCTATTTACCGTTTGAAGGTGAAGCTGATCAGTGGTGGTCGACGGTGAAAAATATCAGGGATAGTGATGAGATTGATGATCATCACTGGGATGAATTCAAAGGTATGTTTCTTGAGAAATATTTTCCTAAGGTTTTTCATCATAGGATGGAAAAACAGTTCCTAGAATTGAGGTAGGAGGATGACTCAGTGGATGCTTATGAAGAAAAGTTCACTCGATTAGCATGGTATTCTCCAGACATCATACGAGATCTTGATAGTAAAATAAACCATTTTTACTTAGGGTTAAAGCCAAAGTATCGAAGGAATTTAGATTCTCATGAGTTCAAAAGTTATGAAAAACTTGTTCGATGTGAGGAAAAGGTGGAAATGGAGTTTTCCGATGATCATGTGTTCTTTGAAAAACAACAGAATAAGTGGTCCAGTTGGCAGGGAAAGGGGAAGAATTCATCAAAGAAGCAAGGAGGTAAGAAAACCAAATATCCATCCTATGAGAAGTGTGGTAAAATGCATCAGGGAAAATGTTTATCCAAGTATTGAAAGTTCTTTCGGTGTGGTAAGTCTGGTCATATTGCTCGTAACTATAAGGAAGATGATCAAGCAGGAAATGAAAAGACAACGGTAAGATGTTTTCAGTGGTATGAAATGTGTCATTATGCAAATGAGTGTCTAATGAAGAACTCAATTTGGGGAAAGCAGCCAGACTACAAGCAGAAATGGGTGGTGAAATCCTTTGCAACTACTTCAGCAGATGTTGGGCTATTGAATGAAGTCGTATCAGGTACACTATTTGTTTATTCAGATTATGCCAATGTGTTGTTTGATTCAGGGTCTATACACTCTTTCATTTCTAAGAAGTTTTCTAGTAAATTAGAAATTACATCTCAAGATATGAATCCTGAACTTATGGTAAAAACAACCGGAGGGAACATTGAGACAAAAAGGAATTATAAGAACCTTCTGATCCTTGTGTGTGGAAAGAATCTACCAGAAAACCTTTTTTTGCCTCTAGTAGAGTTTGATGTTATTTTGGGCATGGATTGGATTTTTGTTTATCATGCTAAGATTAACTGCAGAGAAAAAATGGTTTCTTTTCCGATATATTTTCAATTTGTGTATAAGAATGAACCCTTGATTTTGATTACATATTAGGAAGTTGAGAAACTAGTAAAAGATGTAAATGAATGTTACCTTGCACATATTGTCGAAAATAAAGGAACTGTTCAGGTTAATGATGTTCCACTGCTAAATGAGTATGTTGATTTTTTTCCTAATAAGTTTTATGCTTTATTAATGATCGGGAAGTTGAATTTACTGTTGACTTAGTTCTTGATTCAGATCCAATTTCAAAACCCCCTTATCAAATGGATCAAGTTGAACATTTATAGTTATTGAATAAATTGTAGGAGTTATTAGATAAAGGTTTCATTCGAACTAGCACATCACCATGGGGTGCTCCTGTCTTGTTTGTTAAAATTAAATATGGCTCAATGAGACTTTTCATTGATTATAGAGCCTTGAATAATTTTACTGTTAGAAACAATTACCCTTTGCCTCATATCGATGATTTGTTTGATCAGCTCCAAGGAGCTCGGTATTTTTCGAAGATTGACTTGAGGTCGGGGTACCATCAGTTGAATGTAAAAGAAGCAGACGTTCCGAAGACTGTGTTCCGTACTAGATATAGACATTATGAATTTGTAGTTATGCCTTTTGGTTCAACTGATGCACCTGGTGCATTCATGGACCTTATGAATAGAATTTTCCATTAGTTCTTGGATAAGTTTGTGGTTGTTTTCATCGAGGATATTTTGGTGTTTTATAAAAGTAAAATGGAGCATGAAATTCATTTAAGGGTTATCATGAAAACCGTAAAAGAAAAGAAACTATATGGAAAATTTATCAAGTGTGAGTTTCGGTTACAACAAATTTCGTTCCTTGGTCACATTGTTTCAAAAGATGGCATAATTGTTGATCCTGCAAAAAAAAAAGTTGTTAAAGAATGGCCAATACCCACAAATGTAATCGAGATTCATAGTTTTCTTGGTTTGGTAGGTTACTATTGATGGTTTGTTGAAAATTTTTCACGGTTATCAAGTCCAATGACTAAGCTTACTCAGAAGGGTGTTATGTTTATCTGGACAAAAGAATGTGATGATTGTTTTCAGGAGTTGAAAAGATGATTGGTTAATGCTCCAGTTTTGGAACTTCCTTCCAGGAATGGTGAGTTTGTTATCTACAGTGATGCTTCATTGAAAGGACTTGGTTGTGTCCTTATACAGAATGATCTGGTAATTGCATATGCTACACGTCAGTTGAAAAATCATGAGGTAAATTACCCTACACATGACTTGGAATTAGCTGTTGTTTTTTTTGCTCTAAAAATTTGGAGGCATTGTTTGTATGGAGTAAAGTGTGAAATATATACTGATAACAAAAGTTTAAATTATATATTCACTCAGAAATAATTTAACATGAGACAGAGGAGATGGGTGGAATTAGTCAAGGATTATGATTGTACAATTCATTACCAACCGGGAAAAGCAAATAAAGTGGTTGATGCTTTTATTCGAAAAAGTAATGCCTCATTAACCAGGCTACGTTTGGAACGAGATCCGTTGGTTTTTGATTTGATGAACTTTGGCATAGAATTTATTGGTGCAGGAAGTTCTTATGCTTTGTTTCAGGTATCAGTGAGATCATCCCTATCAGACAGAATTAAGCAAGCACAGAGGGAAGTCAGTGAGTTGCAGAAAAAGGTAGAGCTGGTTTAGAAGGGTAAGTTGCCTGCATTAAACATTGATAAAGGTTGTGTTTTGAGGTTTGCGAAGAGATTATGTGTGACTGGTGATTCACAGTTGAATAATGAGTTTTTAGGTGAGGCTCATAGTTCCTCGTTTTCAGTTCATCCTGGTAGTACTAAGATGTATGGAGATCTGCGGGAGTATTACTGGTGGGATGGAACGAAAAGAGATATTGCTGATTTTACTATGAAGTGTTTGACTTGTTAGCAGGTTAAAGTAGAGTGGCTGTTACTGAAAGGGATGCTTCAGCCTTTACCAATGCCAGAGTGGAAATGGGAAAACATATACATGGACTTTGTTGTGGTATTACAAAAGACATCTCGAGGTAATAATGCAATCTGGGTTATTGTTGATCGACTAACTAAATCTGCTCATTTACTTTCCATACGAGATACTTTTTCCCTAGATCAACTTTCCAATTATTATCTTAAAAAGATAGTCAGGTTTCATGGATTTCCTCTCTCCATTGTGTCTGATCGTGATCCCAGGATTACTTCTAACTTTTGGAAAGGCCTTTAGAAGTCGTTCGGTACTGAATTAAATTTTAGTACAGCTTTTCATCCGCAATCAGATGGGAAGTCAGAACGAACAGTTCAGACCATGGAGGATATGCTATGAGATTGTTCAATGGATTATCAGAGAAGTTGGGACCAACATCATTCTTTGGTTGAGTTTTCATATAATAACAGTTTTCATTCTAGTATACAGATTGGCACCGTTTGAGGCATTATATGGGAAGCGGTGTCGAACTCCATCTTTCTGGGATGAAGTGGGTGAAATGAAGTTGATGGGACCAGAATTGATAAAAGAGTTTGCAGAAAAAGTTTACTTGATTTAGAAACACATGAGAACATATCAGAGTAGACAAAAAAGATATGCAGATAACCGGAGGAAGGATCAATATTTCTAGGTAGGTGATCATGTTTATCTCAATGTTTCACCGTGGAAAAGTGTGATGCGATTTGGTAAGAAAGGAAAGGTGAGTCCAAGGTTCATTGGACCATATGAAATTTTGGGGAGAGCTGGATTAGTTTCATACAGAGTGGCATTACCTCTGAGTTTATCTCAGGTACACAATGTTTTTCATGTTTCGATGTTGAGAAAGTATATGCCAGATCCATCTCATGTTTTGAGCCCAGAAGTAGTTCATTTGGAATAGAGTCTCTCATATGAAGAACAACCAGTCCAGATTCATGACCGAAGAGAGCAGGTTTTGCGAACTAAGGTAATTCACCAGGTAATGGTTTTTTGGAAAAACCATATGGTTGAAGAGGAAATTTGGGAATCTGAAAATTTTATGAGGGATAAATACCCCCACTTATTTTTGATATGTGAATAACATTTCGAGGACGCAATTTCCAAAAGGGGGGAAGGATATAGCATCCCGGGTAAATAAAGAATAAACCATTTTCATATTTATTAATATTTATGAATTAAATAATAATTTTACTTTAAATGGGTTGCTATGTTCGATAGCGTACCCGATATGCAACAAATAGTTTCATTGAAATCTTACGTTGCACACTAGTAATAAAATAATATTATTTTAAATGGTAGTTAACACATAGCCGTTGTATTGGTGGTAATGGATAGAAATAACTAAAATATGATTATATATGTTTTTTAAATGTTTTTACATTTATCCAATTATATATAAAGGCTTAAAATATGGAAAGAATTCAATTTTAGGCATATATACCCTGATTTTCAATAAAGGTTCACTTATCGCCTTTTGATGGTGAACCGTCATTAAATATAGTTTTGGTCACTCTTATACTTTCTATTGGACCAAATAAAACTCTTCTTTATAATCAGGATATCAAAATTTACTTTGTGTAAATGTTTCATATTTTTCTGATAAAGTTTATTTTTTAATGAATATTGAATAATGTTGTATTTTAATTCAAAACCTCTTTCTAATATAATTTATTTATATGATTAGATTATCTTTTGAATCGGTTTTAAAGATCAATTAGAATATATTTTTACCATTTAATACAATAGTGGTTGTTGGAATTAATTTCACTTTGAAATCAGACTTAAACTAGTGTCAATCTTTTGATACTTATTCTTTCATAAAAACACGCTATTTTCTCTAATAGTGGGCATTAATTATTAAGTTAATTAATGCAACTTATATTTATTGAATTTTTGTAAAATATACAACATTTTTGAATTCGGAATATGAAATATATCTTAGGGTGAAGTTTTGGTATTTTTCTGAAAACGTCAATTTTTAATGAATAGTGAAACCACTAAGTGGTACTTAAAAAAACTGATTTTCTGTTTAAATAAAATTTTACCACCTCTGTGTTTTGAATTTCAAAAATCCAACATACATGGTTGTCATTAAGAAGTAAAATTTGGTTCAATGGGATTAAAATAATTTTCTTAGTGAATAGTAACTTTTATGTTTATTAATCGTGATTAGAGGTAATTTGTGTAGTTTAAGGTAAAAATAATGTTCTAATAATATGAAATGAACTTGACACATGTCATACCCTTATTGGATGTGTCGTGGCTGACCAAGACAATCCATGGGTCAACTTGGGGACCCCATGGAGCCACACTGTTAGGAAAATGACATTAATATCTTTTTATTTAAAGTTAAAGTAAAAATGACACAAACATGAGTTATTTTACTAAAACAATTTTTAATTATGGTTCTACAAGTCATATGTTCGACTATAAATATTAATTAGAAAGATAAAAAGATTTCATACATCATGATATTTTTTTTATAATTTTTAGACATTAAATAAATTAAATTATTTATGACATCATGATGATGCAGCGATTACCTCATTATTTAACGATTTAAATAAATGAAAATATAATGTAAAATCTAAGCCCTACACATCTCAAAAACCTATTGGATGAGTATATTTAGAACTCATATCACATTATCCTCGAAATATATAAATTTGGGACCTTTTAAATCCGAAAATCATTTTATGATAAAGTAACCTTTTAAAACTTTCCAAAAGTTCCCCTCCTCTCCTCTTATAAAAGACCCCACCTCTACCACCTTACCCACACTTCCAAAGCCTTTGGCTCGGCCAACCCCTGACCATTTTGTCTCTACAAATCCCTCTATAACTTTTAGAAGCCTCAATTTGGGCAGAAGGCTTTCTAAGTAATCCTTTGAGCTCCAATCAAAAAGTGTTACCCGTTTTAAAGGTAGTGTTTTCTCTTGTGTTATTTTGTTATATTTTTCCTCTCCAACACTCTAAACTCTTAATATTACTTTATATTGTAACAAAACCAGTATATTCAATATACTAGGATGTTTTTATAAGAATTATTCGAGATACACTTACACACACCTCCGTCTAATGGTTAAAGAACATACTGTTCCTGTGGTTGTCGAAATTCATTCTCACAAAACGATGATTGTTGAATCTTCTTTTAACACCTTTAATGGTGGCCATTAAGATGCCACTCTATTTATATATGATATATATAATGTTTATGTTCTCTTAATGCTTCTGTATTTTTTATTTTTGTCAAAACTTTATGGTTTCAATTGTGGTTAAATACGATAATTTCATTTTAGGAAGTGCAGACCACCGCCCCCTAAAAGTGATTTGATTCGTTAATGCCATATGTGGGACATATAAAGGATGGATTTAAATTTATTATATATAATTTATGTTAAATATAAATTATTAATATAATTATGTAATTAAAATATACATACCTCTCATTTATTTTTAATTCCATTAATATGACATAGAAATGAAAGTAGCGTTCATGCATACATACAACTTACCGTCTCCAGGAACGAGGCATTTCATTTAATACCTCTAAATGATTATGTAATATTATAAATACATGTATATTCTGGATATATATGATATATATGATATCCAAATCATGAATATCATTCTGGATATAAAGAACCTCTGAACACATGAACAACATGTAAATGTAAGAAGTCCACTTTCGACATAAGAACCAAATATCAGCAAAACAAACATTATTAACATAAATGATTACATAATGTTTATAACATGGTAATAAGTGATATAAATGTAATAATGAACTTGGAAAAGGATCTTAAGCAAGTAGAACATAACTCAAGTTTATTATTCAGGACGTTAAAGAACGATCGAGTCAAGTCGGACCCGAGGTAAGGGACTTCGTCTCAATCTCCTTTCATTGAGGCATATTTTGTTTTATACACAACATTATTTTATAAGGTGTATAAACCCCTTTGACTTTTACTTTTATAAAAAATGAATCTTTTTCTACGAATTGTTTTACAAAATGACAAAAAG
Source organism: Viscum album (assembly GCA_963277665.1). Taxonomy (NCBI): domain Eukaryota; kingdom Viridiplantae; phylum Streptophyta; class Magnoliopsida; order Santalales; family Viscaceae; genus Viscum; species Viscum album. The sequence goes on from OY728128.1 coordinate 617,420,036, forward strand.
AAATGTTTCTTTTAACATACGATGTGACAATGACCTTTTTAGCCGCCGCGAGTATTATTTGGTCTTTGGCTTCCTCAACAAGCCGTAATGTTTTTTTAAAATGAAATAAATACCATATATTGTTTAATGTATTTTGGCATTGAAAATGGATTTTTATAATGGATTTTTTATGTCAATGTATTTAAGTGATATATTGTGATCAAAGTGTGGAAATGTTTTATTTCCATTATATTTTTTTATGTCTTATGATTTTATAATGGTACATGGACATTTGATGGGTGGTTACGTGATAAACCATATGATGGGTGGTGCCGTGAATACCAGGAGGGTTGGTTATGATATAACCTCCAATGCATTGGGTATGGAAGTCGGCCGTATGGCTATTCTATTAAGTGATATTTGTGGAAGTCGTCCGTATGGTTATTCCATTTAAGTATGTTTATGTCCCAAGTTACCTATATATGTTATGGGATCTTTATATGTATTTTATGGTAATATTTTGGTAACAAAAGTGTAAGTAATGATCTTTTATTCAATGAAGAGTTTTTACTACTTCATAAAGGGAAAAAGTATTACTTTGATAATGTATATATGGTTTACTTGTTGTTTTGATAAACTTATAGTTTTCATTATTTGTGTATCCCTTACTGAGATTTTTATGCTCACCCCATGTTTTTTCAAATGTTTTTCACATGACTTAATGTGGAATAGGGTCATGGATGGGATCAAGGGAAAGTCATGCTATATAAAACATGGAATTAGACATGTTTCTTTTTAAGAGTTTTTATTCTATGGAAACTTAGTAGAAGTGTCTACTTTGTAATATTTTGAGATGTAATAGTTATGTCCTAATTCTCTAAAACTCTAAACCTGAAAAGATCCTCAATGTGAATTATTCATTTAATTCAATATTATGTAATGTTTAAGGCTGGGGCCTTATATTTTATTAATATTACAACATTTATCCTTAATATTAGATTCATTCATTTTTTTAGAATCTAACTATTATTGGATTTATCGAAAAAACATTTAAAAAACAATTATATTCAAATTTTAGTTAAATTCTATTCATATCCACCAATACAATGATTAGGTGTTCACAACCATTTAAAATAATAATATTATGTTATTATTTTTTGTAGTTTGACTCAAGATTGTGTTCAAAATTAGTCTTTGGAGGAACCCAGTATTGCATGTTGAGTACTCCATCAAACATAGAATACCCATTAAAGTAAAATTAATATTTTATTCACACATATTAATAAATATAAAAATGCTATATTATTTATTTACCTGGGATGTTACAAATATATGTACGTATAATTTTTTTAGTTCATGGATAAACTAGATGTATCATAAATTATTAAGGAAGAGGTTTCCATGAAACAAACCTTGATTTTAATTTATAATAATCGTCAAATAAATTTATATTCCTTGATATTTTATGATACATGCAAGCCTGTTATAAAATTAAATTTGATATTAAATAAAAATATTATAATTTAATGTGATTGTTATCATATAAATATTATATTATTTGGTATGATGGGGAATAACAAAATTATGGGAAAATATGGTTTATATATGTGTTAAATTATTTATTTGGGTATCAATGTCTAAAAAAGAAAATAAATATCATCAGAAAAAATAATTGAGATGGTTCAATGTCTATTTTAAAGCTTTCAAGATGTTTTTATCCTATTAAATTTAATTAAACACAATTTTTGATGATTGTAATTAAATTTATATTTTATATTTTAAATAATATTTTTTTAACATTCATATAACGTTTTTTGTAAGAATGAAAAAATATTAAATATAATTATAGTTTTTAAAATGTATTTTTTAAAAACATTGTTACATTTTGAAAAAAAAAATTAAAAAATATTTCATCCACTAATGAAATTAAATAGATAAAAATAGATAATATATTTTTAATTATGAGGCCTAAAATTTTTAAATGTGTTGCTTTTATTTTTATGCATTACAAATAGTAACCTTATAAAAATTTATCACCTTGGAAAAGGGTAAATCAAGTGAACCAAAGTTAAAAATAAGTAATACGGTCAAAATTTTTCATCCAAATTCTAAATGGGTGAGTTTAATTCATAAAATATATCCATATTATTATAATTTTATTATTATGGGACATGTTTCTTAGAGAATTAAATATATATTATTTAATGGAAAAAAATATAATATTTCACACTCTTACTTTAAATAATTATTATATGTCGAGATAGGGTGAAATGACGTGGGTGAATATTAATGTTTATTTTTATAATAATAAATTGATTTCAATTATGGATATTTTTTTCAATTATTTAGTAAAAAAATAATTTCATTAAATTCTTAAAAAATAGAGAAACAATATATCTACAATTAAAATAATTAAAATATTTTTTTATAAAAATAAAAAAATTACTATAATTTGATTTTTTATGTAGTTCCATGAATTTTATAGATTATAATATCGTATTTGTACTATTTTGAAGGATTATATTAAAATTAATGGATTGTATTGTTGTCTTTAATTTAACATTAAATTAATAGTGTCAAACCAACATCATTTAATATATTTATGGATATTGTATATTATTAAATGAATTAAAAATCATAAAAAATATTTATAGAGGATAATTTTGATATTTTATGGTAATAAATTCTATCCAATATCAATTTATGAGTAATGTATCAAATTATAAGTTAAATTATAATACATTAATGGTAGAAAATACTTTATATTGATTATTGTTATCATATGTTGATAAGGGGGTTTATCCAAATGATACTGTTTAAAAATCCACCTTAACCTGTAAAAATATTATTTTTAGTTTTATGTAAATATTTTAATAAATTTTGTTTGAATCTGTTTCCATTTGGAAGAATTTATCTAGAGAATTACTTTTATATATTTTAATCGTTTGGTAAATTCTAAGGGTCATCCCCTTCACTTATAAAAGGGAGCCGCTCCTTTATCTTGTATACACCAGTTTGTGCCTTCGTTATTTACCAAACCCACAAACTTATCTTATAAAAATAATTACCCACATGATATAGGATATTTTATTCCCAAAAGGCTAACCCAAGGGTCATTTAGAGGGGATATAAAGTAGATCATTTAAAGAAGAGATAGTCACCTGAATAAATTAGTTTTGTTTTAATTATTCATTTACATGATATAAATATATAATATTTATCATAAAATAAAAAATTCATTATTATAAATACACCCAAATTATATAATTATTATTATTCCTCCATTATCAACATTAATTCCTATAAAATTTGAATCAAATGTATAACATGTGCGTAAATATGGCTTATTGTCAGCATGTAGCGATACAAATACTTTTTGTCCACAAATTTTATTGATGAGTATAATGATGGTTTTAATTATATGATATTATATATATGGAATTAATATTTCATATGTAATTATAATATCGAATAAATATCTTCTTTCCTTCCTAACCATTGCATAATGATTACATCACTCGTGCATATGTCTGGACTACCACCTCTGTGATGTGATGTGATTCATATTTCATATATGCTTTACATGGATGGTTATAAAGATAAATTTTATTAATATATAATATATAATAACTATTATTTATGGGTGAAATATTATTTACCTTTACTTCTCTCCATTTGCCGAAAAATAGAAACAACGTTCATGCATATGTACATCTTATTATCTCTATGAACGATATAATTCATTTTTTCAATCTGTGCATTTAATGGATAACTAAATATGTATTGAATATTTATAATATTTATATCATTATTAAAATTATTTTTATAATGAAATTGTTATCTGGTCGTAGGTAAAAGACTCCCAAACTAAAGCATGCATGAAAAACGAAGTAGATATCAATAAGAACAATGGTTTTAATGAAAAATTACTAATAAATGGGAGACAATATGTTCTATGTAAATCATACAAGGAATTATAGATAAAAATACAGTTCTTGAATAAATTTATAATAAATATATACATTTAATAAACATTATGATTTAACATTTTCGATGATAGATGAGACTTCTAGTAATGGATTCATGTTTCAGTCATATTTTAACTCATATTATTTTTTCATAAATTTTCGTTGATGAAATTATATGATATCTATCTTTTGAAGGAATTTTATTTTTTTCCTATATGGTTATTTTCTAGAATGCACGTTTTCATTTAAATTTATTCTATCTAATAACTAAAAATAACAAAAAAATGATTTTTAAGAAAAATGAACTTTATCTATCTCTTTAGTAAAAATTCATTTATTTTACATGTAGTAGATTTCCACAACATATTTTAAAAAATGGTTTACTATTATACTATTATGTTTTATATTCATTTTTAACCATTATTTTAATTTTACTGAATTTATTAAAATAAATATTCTTTTTGTTTTTTTAAAAATTTTATTTATGAATTTTTGCAAAAAATTAAAAGTAACCTTTTTCTCTTAACATAGAAAACATGAATGAAATATCTCATTTCAATGACCAATCAATGATAAGAAGATTCATTTAAAAAATTTAATGTTATTTTCAAATAATATAAACCTATTAATAAATAATAATGTTATATTTTATAATAACTTATTTCATTGTGAAAAAGGAAATTTTATCATGAAATGTTATAGTTATTATTTTAATGAAATTTTATTCTATGAAAACATCATCTGATATTCATTATGTTTTATTGGGAAAATGATCTAATGATAGCATCATTATCAGATCCATGGATGGTTTGTGATTATTATAATGATATATTTACAAGGCTCAATTATTTTTCAAGAATTATTATATGATGAAATTATAATATGTTTATGAAACCTATTTTATATTTATTTGTTTTTATGCGATGATATGAGGAAGGTTTTACGATATTATGAAAGAAATATGTTTTTATTTCATTATTTAATTAGTGGGATGTTAATTACATGTCCCTATAATTAATTGGGTAATGTTTTATATGTTATGAGATTACTATGTGAAACAAGTAGATGTGATTTGTCCACTATGGGAAACAAGTTGATGGGACTTATATAATATGGGAAAAATATTGATGTGACTGATCCACAATATGTAAAAATTGATAATACAGAATCAGTTATTATAAGAGAAATAAGTGTTGTCGGTTGATCCAATGTGATTTGATTGTCTTGGTAGTTAACATTGATATATGAAATGGAATCTATACATGTTATGGTTCCACACTTTGTACACAAACTTGTGGTTTGTAATATATTTATGATGATTAATTACTATTATGATACATTTATTTTTTTAATTGATGCATTTTAGTCCATGGATCAAGATAACGATTTTAGATAGATTTGGTATGAACATTGGATGTTATGTACATTACCAGATAACTCTACACATATCTTCTATTTTGATGAGATATTCGAGTGTTATCTATAATGTTTATCCTTACTAAGCATCAAAACAAACCCATTCTTAAGTTTATCATTCCCTATCATGAATAATGTTATATATTGGGTATATCAATCAAGAGTAATTAATAGGAATATATTTATGATTTATTTTTAGTATCTTCCATGAAAAAGGTAGATTTCACATTTAGTATCCAAATTCACTAAAACATTATGGTCCTTGGACATGTATTTTTAAAACCTATTAAATATTCATCAAAATAATATATAATATCAACCAATGGAAATCATGGTTTACTATTATTTATATAAAAGGTCATATTTAATCATTTTTTTTGTCATTGGGAATCCAAAACATTGATGAATGACATAGGTATAAGTCTATGTATTGAAAAATATCCAAATGTAATGGAAATGAACCTAAATGATCTAGGTTAAACCAAAATTTACATATTTTGAGGAGAAAGTGACTTGATTTAGTCACCCGATGAATTATTTTTGAGGATATATCAATTTGATCAAAGATTCATGATGGTCAAGATAACCGTGGTTGTTTTATTAAGGGATTAAAGAAATAATGATAAAATTAATGTTATTTATGCTATGCCTAAATATTATATACCCTACCTGATCATTGTTATATTAATTTCAAAATTTCAAGAAATATATCATTGAATTTAATTTCATTTCTTCAATGATAAAATGTTTAGCGATAAAAAAAATCATATAATGGTATGATGATTGCATATAATGATCATAGTACATTGTAAATAAAATTACCTTTGAATTAAGTTCCTCATTATGTTTTATGGTTATAGAAAACATATGATATTTTTAGTTTTTTTAATATTATAACATAATTTATTTTAAATTCCATTATGTATTATAACTATTGATATTATATTCATTTAACAAATGATCATATGATTAGTATAAATACATGGATTCTATAAATCCAATTGATTGTGACAATGTAATTGCCTTGACCATTAGGGTCATTCCCTATAAATCCACTTTATCATATTATATAATGAAGAATAAATCTTTGGGATTTTCTATTGACCAATAACATATTTTGATACGACAATTAAATCAAGAGAAAAACTTGTTAAGGTAGAAGATTTTACTCATCCACATCACAGCCCAAACTATGTATGCTAAACCACCCAATAAAAATATCAAAATCATGCACCTTACTCGCAGTTAAATTTCTAGCGTAATAATGTGCTATGTATCATGACCCTAAAATATAAATATGGATATTGTATAGGATAACATATATTATTACTTGTAATTATTATTAGATTGTAATTTTGTTGAATTTTGATATGATAAAAAATGGCATTATTTAGTATAATCTATTTTAATTAAGATGATCATTTTTGAATAATACATGAATTAATAATACATATATTAATAAAATAATACAATAAATTATTATTTAATAAATATAAATGATAATATAATTTCCACGAAGTAAGATTTAGCTATTATAATTATTTGAAGGCTATTATTGTCGAAAAAACATGAATTCTCAATAAATGTCAATTATGTTTTTAAAAAAGAAAAATTATATATTTATATAAATATTTTAATATAAAATATTTTATATTTGTAACCATCATGTCAAAATTATCAAACAATGAATTTTTTTTATTTTCTATAACAGTAAAAATTGAGAGTAACAAATAATTTTGATATAAATATATGTTGTGTATAATGACATAATAATATCCTAAAAATTATTTGATAAATTATATAAATTGAATAAAATACCAAATATATATTTCAAAAATATAATTATTTTTTTTATCTTATTTCTCTGATTTTTAAAATCATTGTAAATCCTCCAAAACAGATATTATATTTTATGGTTTCAAAATCAGTTCTTTATAATCATGACTCACGTTCAAATATCAAATCGTAATATTTCATAGATATTTGACCATGGAATTATAAAATAATTATATCAAATCAACATTTTTAGAAACCATGTGTGCATACTTGGGGATATATGTTGGTTTTGAATAATTTATTATTTAATGACCAAAATCAATGTTTGGAAAATAATAATGAACTCCCCTATAGTTTACAATATAAAATCACCCATGCTTGCATTCCTATTCAGTCGAAATACTTATGATAAATCCATTACTCTTAATTTCTATCTCTATAGTTCTCCTAAGGTTCACTAAGATCCTAATAAGCTCTTCCCATTATTTTGGAATCATCATCTCTTGTTAAGGGACCACTCTCTCTCTCTTCTTTTCAATTCAATTACATTCGTAGCATTTCATCTTTTGAATCTAAAAAGGTTTTGTTTTAATTAATTTATAATGACCCCTATACATTATAACTGATGAACTAATAAGTAGATATCATTTACCAAATTTCATTATATTAATTAACTAAGCCATTACTATGATGAAATTTTGTAATGGATCCTTATCCTCTGTATTCAAGTATATATCTTCTTTATTTTATGTGTTTTGATTCCAAATTAACAATGTTTTTATATTTTCATTCATATTAATATTATTGTAATTTTTATATCCAAATTTGTATAATACCATTCAACTCTCACTAATTAATTTTATGAATATTTGTGTACTTCTATTATGCAGCTAGAATTTCATTGTGATTTTTCATTTTAAACGATGTTTTGTGGAATACCCACCATCATTTCCTTTCAAGGATGAAGCCCGAGACCCTAATATCCAAAATATATTACATTAAATTGTTAATTTTTCATATATTAAATATAAAAATCACAATTCTTTGATCTGTTTAGTATTCTTGAAGAACTAGATACATACACAGTACCCTTATTTCATTGTAACTCCAATAAAAAACATAACAGATAAATGTAATTAAATCAATGAACTCATTCAATAATTTCATCATAAAAATGGGGAATATAGAACCAATAAATAGTGAGAACATATTCTCATTAAGTACTAAATACAACAGAATATTTCTTCAATAAATTAAAAATGAAGTATAATAAAAATGGAAATGTGTATATATAACTATAATACATGACATTTAATTAAATAAAATGACCACAATCTGTATCCAAAGATAATATCATTATGTAAATATCATGTATAATAATGAATAACGCTTAATTAAGTAAATTTATAAAAATATTTATTCCATGATAAAATGCATCATGGTACCTCTACCTTAATGACAATTCACAAGCTAGTCTAATCATTATCTATAAAAACCCATTTAATTTAGACAACTTAATCGTCTCATGAGACTACCAATGCATCAAGAAGATATCTAAAAATAATCCCCACCAACGTATGTTTCTAAAAATAATTCCTAAAATATAGAAATGATAGATTATTTCATGAATCAATATTCCCTATCAATATATACCAATTTTGATTAAAATATATAGATTTAACATTATTTCCTAATTAAATCATATAACATTAAAAGTAAACAGCAAATGAAAATTTTGTATATGTATTAAGATATAATCATATCCATGAAACAATAAATAAAAATATTTAATGAAATATATAATGATGATCATACAAAACATTAGAGGTACTATATAAACCACATAAAAAAGGGAGTGACATCAAAAATATACCTCAATGAATGAAAATTGTGAGTATGTACTTCACATAAACAATATCATTTATCAAATGAATATATTTTTGGTATTCAATATAAATCCAATTAAAACAAGAATAAATAAAAATAAGATAATACCTTATCATGATATAATCAATGAAAATAGATGTTTGACATAATGAATTTGGATTGTGTTAATATATCCCTTATAACTCCCTAATTAGTCAAATCATGTGCCCTATAGAAGTAATATTTATCAAATTAAACACTAAATAAAATTAATATAATCAATTTAATTATATTAATTTCAATGGTAAATATGTACACCACACACACAAAATATGGGTTGCATAAGTATTATATATCACATATGTAAATGTGATATGAGAAAACCAAACTACATGAATGAAAGCATTCTTCACATGTACTTAATGTCTAGATTAGTAAATTATATTAATTATTTTCATAATTAAGAACCTATTAAACATATAATTTAATAATTATAATATTATTATGTTCATTTATGGACATTTTAATGAGTTATAATCTTCAATTTCATTATTCTGGGAACATATATTTCATGGTTTTATGGTCGGTTCTGTTGTGTATAATCATGTGATTTCTTGTGAAATGGAATAAAAAGAATAATTTTTTTAAATAAATGCTATTAATATGATTTCATAATTTTTAATGATCCCATTTGTGATTTTGTTTTCATATACGAGGATGATTTATAAGATCAATTATTAATGATAAATTTTTGGTTCATTTTTGGCCATTTTTCATACCATCACAAACTAGTTCTATTTTATTTAATATTATGTATAGAAATTGGAACTAGAATTTGATAGACGAATAATATTTAAATCAAAATATTTTTTATTTATTATCATGGTTTTATTAATATAATTTAATTTGTCAATGTGAAAATATACTATTCATCTATGAAGGTGGTTAATCAACTAATCAGGGAAGATGTTTTGAATTTTAGAAATGAAAAGAGAAGATGAGAAATTTCATGATGGAAGTTCCATTAAAATAATAAAATTCTATTATATATTTGATAATTTATTTATCATGCCTATTCAGATAAGTTTAGGATACTATATGAAAAAAAATAAAAGTAATTAATAGAGAAATAAAAAAGGATTTTACCCTTGTAATATCATCTCCTTGAGATCCTCATTATGGAACATGGATTTGGTATTTTGGTAAGATGATATAGTCTTGAATGTGGGTAAGAGTAATGGGAAGGTAATTATGTATAATTTAGAAAATCTAATAGGTTCTAGAGGTGTGATGATAAGCATGGTAAGGGGTGGTATATATAGGGGAAGAAGAGTATTTTCTATTATTTTATTCATTTGTTTAATATTTTAGATAAAAACTATCAATAATGATAATTACCATGAATAAATAATATAACTTGGGGAGGTAATTCCAATTTAATAGTTTTTAAAACATCCTCACACCATCCATGAATCAAATATAAGTGTATTTATCATATAATGTTAAATATCGTAAATTATTGTACTTTATTATTCAAATAAATTCAACTATATTCCAAAAATCCCAAAAATTCACCGTAACAATTTTTCTATCTATAGATTTTAAAAATTAAATACATTTAATGCAATGAATTTTCTAAATATGGGATATTTAATATTTAATTTAAACAATCATTTATTTGAAAAGTGCTTATTTACTTATTTTAATCACTTTCACGTCAAATTGATACATTCATTATGGACTCATAAAATTATATTATAATTATAATAAAACAAAATATTAAATAATGAATAATTTTTAATAAAAATAATTATCTATTATATCATTTTATTATTTAATAAATTGTAAATAAACATTTACATTTCATGAAAGTGAAAAAACATAATTAATCATCATTAAGAATTTTTTTACTTATTTTATGATATAAATATATATTATTTTCCTTTATAAAACACCTAAATTTTATTTATACCTTCATAGTCGAGATTTATATTATAATGGATAGATTACTATTTTTAGTATACATATTAATATTCCAATGATAATGTTAAAATTGTAGTATTTAAATGTATATCATGGTTATTTTATGATTAGTGTTGTGTGAAATATGGGATATAAAATAAAATGAATTTATTTAAGGAGAAAAATTATGTAAAATCTTGGAGTGTTGTGTTCCTTACTTAAAAAAGTTATGCCTTGATTTGTTCCTTGAATATTACCATATAAACAGATGTGGGTGGTTATTCTTCGTAATTTTTTAAGGTTCCCACATTTCTTTTCTATTTTATGGTTTCTAAAAAAATCCATAACCATTAAAGTCATCCAATTTATCAATACAATCTATAATGTGTCATGACTCATGATTGGTTTCTCATAATAAGTCAAATAATGTTCTAGTTTTATTTCTCCACAGGTGAGTACATGATTTGGTTCATGAATGTTCTTCTTTAATAAAGATATGTTGAACACTCATGATTTTAAGAGAGACATAGTGGCATTGCTAACCGTTAAACTACAACTCCAATAACTTCCATATCATTGAATGGCTAGATGTCTATGCATCTCATCCACCGTTTATTTTGAAAACATATGAGACTATCCTAGTGAGATACCTTTAGAAAAGACATGATGTTCCTCTAGAAATACCAAATCCTTTATCATTTTATTAGAATAACTCTTTTATATACTTTGAGATGATATAATATATTGCTGAATAATCGTTCCCCTTGTTTTTTAATCTTCAATTTGTTCTAGGTCTATATGTTTCCATTTATTTTCTTCATCCAAAAATGTTGGATCATGGCCTCTCCTTCCATAAAATGCTTTATATAGTTTCATTTGAATACATGAATGAAAATTATTATTGTATGAAAACTAAAATAAATCTTATTACTGATCCCATATACCAATAAAGTAAATTGATCATTATCTAAACATGTATTCCAATGAATGAATAGTTTGTTCAGTGATTCCATTAGTCTAGGATGGTAGATGGTGTTCAAATAAATATCAGAATCTAGATCCTTGAAGACTCCTCCAAAATATTGATGTAGAACTGGGATCTCTGTTAGACACAATGGATAGAGGCGCACCATGAAGTCTTAAAAAATCATTAATACTGTTTCATTTTATGCACTCAAGTGTAAAATCATTAATTATATATCGATAATGGACTTTTTTAATGCGATGGAAAATAATCTATATAATATCATTCTTTTTTGGAATGTTTGGGAATTCCATGATGATGTACATAGTAATTTTATCTCAATTCAACATAAGAATGGATAGAGGATTCCCACATCCTCTAAGATGTTTTCACATAGCCTTCATTTTTTAACAATCTTGGAATCATGAGACAAAGTTATCAATTTCTTACTTCATATTATCCCACCAAATTTGATATATCAAATCTCTATATATCTTTCTACTACAAGAGTGTATAAAGATATTTGAGATATGTGAATCATCCAATAATTCTCATTTTATCTATATTATTGATGTAAAACATAACCTTTTTTAAAATTTTATAATGCAATACTCATACATTAAGTCTTCATATTTTTAATTGTTATGGACATTATTTTTATTTTGAAAAGTCTCATCCTCTGATTGAGAGCCTTTTATTTATTACAACAATGTCTGTTCCAAAGTGCTTTTAAAATGGAGTGATATTTCCCCTTTCCATAAAATTCACATATCAATCATTATAAAATTATTTACCAAAAGATCTATCTCAATCGAAAGTTTGATCAAAACTCCATGATATTTCTTGTTTAATACATACACTAGATTATTTTCTTTTCCTATGTGTTAATGTATTGTGAAATCATAATCCTTGAGTAGATGGATCCATATAGATTGCCTCATATTGAGATATTTATTTTTAAATATGTATTTAAAACCTAATGATTTCTATATATATAATATCTTTCACTATAGATATAGTGTATCCAAATCATCAGAGTACTGATTATAGATGAAAACTAAAAATCATCAGTTACATATTTTTTATCATGAATCTTCTACTTCCACGACACATATGAAAAAAAAATTCATTTAATATAAGTAAATAACAAATTCCATTAATCGACACATCCCAGTATATCAAAAACCATTCATTTCTATATGGTGATGTCCAAATCTGTGCGTTGACAAATTTTCTTTATAAATATTCAAAATTGTATGCACATTCAATTTTCTAGAAAATCATAACCCCTTTATCAGAGAGATCATTTAACTAATTAGCCAATGTGGAAATATTCTCAGTGGAATTATAATAGTTACTTACTAAACCAATTACACTATTTACCATAGAAATGTTCATTAGAATAGGATATTGTTGGATAATCTTTATCCTCACAGGATCGAATGAGATTCAAACCATATAAATAATATAGAAATGAAAAAGAATTTATGAAATCACGAATTCACATTTAAAAAATATACTATATAACAGCTTCCTTTTTAAGAGTTTCAAAAATGATTTGAATGTGATTTTCATGGTCCTCATAGTTTTTCATATATATGATAATATCATTAATGAATAAAACAACCAAAATCATCAATATATTTCTTGAATATTATATTCATCTAATACTTAATACTAATTTTGAATTATTAAATCCAAATGGAATTACTATAAACTCATAATATCCATTCCTCATCTGAAAATATGTATTCTGAATGTATTTTTTATTTAAACCCAATTGATTATATCCAGGATTATTTAAAATCATCAAAATATATTGATTTCTATGACATAGATCAAATAAATCTGCAATGTGAGGCATAAAATACTTGTTTTTTTATCATAAATGCATTGATTTATCTATAAGAAATGAACAAACACATGGATCCATATTCTTCTTAAAAAAGAAAATGGGGGCTCCCCATGGAGAAACACTATGGTGAAAAAATCCCTTACCACTCAACCCAACTATTTATTTCTTTAACTCCACTAATTCCTCATTATCTACTCAATTACTGAAATTAATATTAGTCTTGCATCATGGAATAAATCAACAGAAAACATAACATCACCTTTGGGAGGGTTTATAGGTAATTACATAGGAAATACATCAATAAATTCCCATAAAATAGGTACATTCTCAATTTTTTTATAATCTTATCCTTAACTATGTGTTTTTTTCTATTCCTCCCCAAGAATTCAATTCAGTAGAGAAACAAGTGGTGAATTTACTTATGAATAAAATGATGAGGTTTCTTCTCGAAATATGAGTAATTATATATCCTCCAAATAAATCTTTATTTCATTATTCTATAGATAATTATTTTCATTATAAATTTAAATCTAGTCCATGTAAGTGATTTTAACAAAATCAATCCTAGGTATGAGGACAAGGTATGAAAATATAGAATGTATATTTTTCATAATTTTGATTTCTGGACACAACGATTTTACAATGAGACTTACATGAGGAGTTTTGAATGAAAACTCCCTTATTAAAGAAAAAGGTAAATATCCAATTATCATGGTAAATTGGTGGGATATAAAAGAGCGCGATGATATATAATCAATGAAAAAGTAGATAAATTTAACGATATGATTGATGTACCTACTACGTCATAGATAATGTCCAAGATCTGGATGACACTGAAGGTGCCTTGAGACTATTTGGCCACATGGCCTCAAGCATATCTCCCCCAGCATCAGAGGATGTAGACTAATAGCAAGGCCCTAGGGTATTTTCATGGGGATATTATATTGTCATTACTACAGTGTACTATAGAATATCGATAAGAAACATTGGTAATCAATGGAATAAGTATACGTAAATGATAATATTACACCTCATAAGAAGACTAAATAATTAAAAAGTAAGTGATTTTACACATATATACATAACCTAATGATGATATTAAATTTATCTATAAATCTTGGAAACATGGATAAAACAAATTAGACAGTACATGCTATAAAATTATAGAAAAATGATTCCAAAACCATCCCAAACATCCTGATCTACAGCTCAGTCATCAGATACAAGAACCATCATAATGAAATCATTTAATAATGTTTCTAAATAAGCACACTTCCCTTTGTAAGGAACTATTAATAAATTTTCAACTTAAGTGTTCAGGAAATCCCAAATAGGGTGTGAGAAAAATCTCAAAATACCACAAAAAAGATGTATATACCATCCAATCCATGTGGTATAAAATGAATCTTTTTGGAATCATGAATATACAAAAACAAATAAGTAATGTAACATAAATACTGAAGTTCTAGATTCAACCCCTAACCAGTTTGTAAACATGTTACAAATTCACTAATTAATTAAGTACCAATATATATATATAGGTTATGTGAGGTAATACTTGTAATGAAATACTATCATGCTGATGATATTAAAGGATTCCTGGAATAGAATGTCTTCTAGTTATGATAATAAGATTGAATAGGATGCAAGGTAATAACTAATGAAAAATTGACCTTCTCGGTCACCAACTTTGTAGAAAAAATTTCATGGATAAGGGGGTAAGAGTGATATTCGAGGAGTGTCATCCAAGGACTTCCAAAATAGTTATTCAAATGTAGTTAATAAAAAACATCCATGGTAAAAATGGATAATCAATGGCTTTCTCAAAAGGTATAACCAAGGGAACTCATGCCTATAAGAGTAATGTTGGATCTAAGGAATGTATCCAAGGATTACTTTAATAGTAAAGGATGGATCATATGGTGTCATATTGGGTATCCAATAACTGACGATCATTCAGTTCCTAGGTGGATCTCAACCTTGGAGATCATCATCATTGAATCATAATGAAAATGAAGAGTACTTAAGGAATTCAATTAAGAATTGAAAATACAAATCGATTCAAACCACACAAATAATTATCTATATGTTCATAAATAATGATTCACCATACAATTGATTCATTTAACTAATTATTACATGTAGTAATCATACCATTTCAAAAGTTCATTTGGTTCAAGCCTTGTCATTCTTTAGTGTGACAAGGACACGGGGAATGAAAGCAAAATTCAATTAATATGAATAATATTCAGTTAATTATGTTCACTCCTCTACATTCTATAAACATGGAAGGATGTTTTTTTAAGTAAAACTATGTTTCTCATTTACATTTAATTTGGGTAAGTCATATATATATAACATATATTGTGATTCCATTTATAATTTATTAATCATGTTGACGATCACACATTAGGTTGGTCAAGTGTTAAGAATACTTTCTCTAGAAATCAGAAAACCATTATTTTAATTAAAACCTACCTTTATCAATGTCTGTTGAAGGAACATCCCAATTTTTTTTGTAAAATATGCTCAATAAGCTACAAAAATCAGAAATATGGAAAACACCCTACGATGGGTGGTAAACACTGTTGACATAAACTAAAAACGATTAATAACATATATAAAATGGGTCATAGAAAATGGATAAAATGAATATAATCAATAAATATGTACTTTACAAATCCTTCTAGGTGAAATGGGCATACACGCACAAGAAATTATAAAATGATGAAAACTGAGGGATGAGTTATATACCACCTACCTCTTACTGGTATGAATATTTTCAAAAATAATTTTCTTATTGTTTGGAATGGATTCAAAGAAATATGAGGAATTCATCAATGCCCTCAAATCAGGGAATATGATTATGCATCTAATTTTTATTGCTAACAAGAAGAAGAATGAAGAATGACTAAAATAGAATTAAGAATGTATTGAGAGGGATAAAATGAGATGAATGCATGATTAATTATACTTCCGATGAAGTTGTTCATTCAATTTCTATATTTTATCATCAATTTATTCAAGAAGGGAGAGAAAGTGGAGGTAGTTGATAAAAGAAAGAAATCGGAATGATGGGTTGTTTAAAACAAAAATTAAGTGAAATAGAAATATTTC
Organism: Viscum album; assembly: GCA_963277665.1. Classification (NCBI taxonomy): domain Eukaryota; kingdom Viridiplantae; phylum Streptophyta; class Magnoliopsida; order Santalales; family Viscaceae; genus Viscum; species Viscum album. The sequence goes on from OY728128.1 coordinate 617,436,939, forward strand.
TTAACAACCAAGGTCTCATGGGGCATCTACATAGATGGGAAAATAGTGTGACAACCATGAACAGTATAAAACAGAGATATTCATTTCTCACAGTTTTGCCACAAAGTTATGGAGGCCATTCACAAAACATGAAATACACCTCAGAAATTGTTTTTCAGTTTTTACACATTCGTGCATACCGTAGATCCCTCTTAGGGAAACCATTATCCCTAATTTATCCCACTATGTTTCCATTTATGATTATAATTAAAAAGTTTCCTACTATTTGTGGTTTCCTCTAGTCATGAGATAGGAAAATTTCTCACAAAATTGGGTTTTCGGCTCCAAACAAGAGGTAGACACACCTAAGACATCTGTGAACACATTAGGAATCAATTTTAGGACCATAAAATTGAATTATACCAATGTTAAATAAATCAAACATGAGTAAAAAAATTAGGTTCTTACATTCTTCCCCCATAATAGAACTCATCATGGAGTTCTACATTCAATGATATAAAAATAATTTTTAAGAACGACGCTAGCCAGTGGGCACATACATCAGGATCCTACTTCCTTGTCTCATAATTTTAACGGGAATTCTTCTATAGCCCCCATAATATAGGTAAATACCATCCATTGATATATTTCATGCACCAGTTAACTATTCATGGAGGAAAATCTTCAAAAGAAGCATCAACATAAAAATGAAATTCTTCATGATAAAATGCATGAGATGGGTAAACAAGATACTGGTGTACCGATGAAATGTGGAATAGGTCATGCATTCCATTGTTCCAATGAGTTATTAGTAGTAAATATGCTACTAGTATGACTCTCTATTATATATCAATCAATAATACATAATGTCGAGACAAATTCCCTTTTCATCATATCTATCTATTACCCAGACTAGGAAATACCCTTTGGAAATCAGGATCCTAGATATAGAATATTAGAGTCTGATGATAGAGAATGACATAAAATTACTTCCTAGACTAAGAAGGATACATACACTTACTAATAATATGGACCCTCTTCTTAGTATCCTAAATAAGATTAGGACATAGTAGGTTTACCTCTCCTTCCTCTATCCATAATAGGGATGAAGGAGACGACCTGTCATATAAGGCCTCAAATGGAGACATCTGAATCCATTCTAAAAAATGAATACTTGAGGTGAAATTATTGAGATGGATTTGCTTCTCCTAAGGAAAAATGAAACCAGGTACGCATGACCACAACATATCCACTAAAATCAATATCTACAATTTCAACCATCCATCATTCTAAGTGGGAAATGTTGTTCCCATGAGCACGTGTGTACCCATATATCCCAACAAACCCTTCCAAAACCGTTATGTAAAAACTTTTCCCCATATGAAGGGATAATATGAGGGTTACCACTTTTTCTGATGATCTTAAAGACATAAAATATTAAAGCTCATTAATTGATAATGTTTCCTAGATAAAAAGGAATTGGGATAATTTTTGTAGCCTATCATTGAAATCCAATACATCATACTTAACTCATGGTGACATTAATAGACCAACAATAATGTCCATATTAATAACAATCCATTTCGATTGCATTATTAGAAGTAACAGTAACAATCCTTCCAAAATGTGGTGATCCACCTCCACCTGCTGATATGTGGACCACTATATGATAAATTATTCTATCTGACATTAAATTTTAGGACGCATATTCTAGCATTAAATATTTTTACACATCATGGAGATTCATGGATGAAGTTCTAACTAAAAATGTTCAATATATTTTAGGATGTCATATCCATCCACATACTCATCCAGATTCACGTCAACTCTTGAAATAATCTAACAGAGAAACTAGACATCAAGTTATAAAAATGTTCTTCTCTTTATCTCTACCACTAGGGAAGATTTATCTATCTACAATGATAGATAATACTTTTCAAGACTATCATAATACTCTATATGATGGTCAAAAAAGAGGTACATTAATTTCCATTCCTCATTGGCTTCTACTATCTCATGTGCCCATGTTTTAAAAATCAATATATCCACTACCTCATTTCATTTTCATAGTTTATAGGTAGGAAAAAATTATAAGGAGTAATGATATTTGACCAATAGTTTATGCTACAGATTTATGTCATATTGTGTAAATTTATATTTTAGGATCTTATGCTCAGTATTCCCCACAACATTTTCACCCTTTAGATAGTGCCTCCAACAATATAATGCATGGGAAACTACTACATACTGAAGATAGTACATGAGGTAGTTTCTCTCATGAGGGCTCAACTACATTTATCTGTTAGAAAAAAAATCTATTCTCATGCATCAAAAATTTTCCTATCCGGATTCTAGAAGCATGAAATAATAATATATAACATCTCAATGGCTTTTAAGGAATCCAATTAGGTTTTAAGGGAATCCACCATTTAAGATATTGAATGGATTTCTCATACTTTTATGACCATATGAACATGACACCCATATTTGTAAGACTAGTAATTGATGGTGAAATGAATGATAAGTCATTTATAAAATGAATATAATATCCAACCAATGGAAAAAAAATCTATGTATCAGAAAATTTTTTGGATACTCTGGGGAAACATCCTCACATTCCATATCTTGGACAATAGAGTCTCCTAAATTCAATATAATATGACCAATGATGTGAAAATAGATTATATATTAGTGTAACATTAGAAGCATGGTAAACTATGGTTCTCTATTAGTGTATCCATGACAATCTCAAGGGGCATATCATGGGTTATAAGAGTGTGAGAACGCACCAACGTGTCACATACCTTGAATATAAAAAAAAATCTAGATAGTGGTGGAACACCATATTCATTAGATCCATAAAATTAGAGGGTGAATTCTTAAGAAAGAACAACATAACAAGGTACTCATAAGGAAAATGTTAGCTATGAAAAGCAATATGATGAATGTTTTGTGTCCTGACTCACACATGATGATAGGATGATCCCACTCCATTCTTGGAAAACACTCTATCCAATCAGAGAGGGTCAAATAGATCATGTTTTTGAGGTAGTGGATATCAGTTCAACCAATTGTAATTCATCAATAAACAATGGAACCCGTTGACCTTATTGGAAAAAGAACAGTTGAACCCAAATAGGATGTGATATGTCATATAAAACCATTGGCATATAAATATTAAAACTTCATCTTGAGCTCAGGGAGCTCTATAAGTTCTATCATCTATGAAGGAATGGTGACTAGTACTACAACCTAAACAAGATCAATCATAAACATTACCTCTCTCTCAACATGTAATATAGAAAATTCATCTGGAGAAATGTCCTTTCAACAATCTATTACAAGAGGGATTTTAGTATTATTAAGACCGTGATACTCTATGAAGATATTAGTAATATGGTATGTTATCCCACATATATCATGATGCTCTAGTCTATCTCGTCTAGAGTGAACATCCTATTAATCCTTAAATAAATATTTACATCCCTCGATTTATGTAAACCACACCATGTAGTGATAGAAGTGTTTAAATGAAAGATATAAAACCAACCAATCCATCAAAAGAATTATATTGAATCATATCATCATGATTTAAAAGTGGCCGTAAAAGGTTGGTTTACTGCCTACCTGAAGGGGAAAATCCCTGCATTGATGCATTCCCTCTGACTGTACTCCCAATGTTGTATCCAAAGTATTTAGAACATAGTAACACTATATTTGTAGCTTGAGGATCTCTATGATATATAAGGAGATGTAGTAGTGTGAATAATGTGTATTAAAAAAGAATACACTATAGTAGTGGATACTATAATGGTACCTCATACACTAGATAGATTTAAAAAATGATTCTCGGGTATCATCTATAGTTTATTCAACTGAACCAATCCATGAACCTATGAAATAGCTAGAATATAATGATAAATACAATTATGATACTGATTATTTTAATAATTATTATTTCTATTATTTCCTCAACCTTCTCCCAATACAGTCTTAATAGTACAACTCCAACTCTCTACCTGAGGTGGTGTAAAAGAAACTAGTCCTGAAGGAGGATCTAGTGAAAACCTCATCCAATAGAAACTAATGAAAACATATGAATGAATATAAATATTTTACATAAATCGGTAATTATGGTACTCCAAAGGTTCTCTATCATATGGAGGCTTCATGTGTCATTGTCATTCACACTTATTTCATACTATAGATCTAGTGCTATAGGAAGTTTCTCTTTTACTGTCCTAACTAGAAACCATGAGGGATCTGTTTATTTTATCAGAAGAACTATTGTCATGTCACAGAACTGATCCACTATTCTTAATATATTCACATTCCTCCAAGTTTTACATAGTGATAAGAGACTAGTTAACTATTTTAGAAAATGTTGTTAAGTGATGGAAATTCACATAACTATGGATGACATAAATAAGTCTATCCTTGAATCACCTAGAACCCGAAAGATCATCACATGATAGAAGTGGTGAAAATAATAGTATCTTAGTGAAATGTGGTGAATACTCTTTGATGGATATACCCCTACTTGAGAAACATGAATTCCATAGCTCAGTCATCTGACATATTCTGTGGAATGATGTTTTTATTGAATACATTTTGGAAATCAGTCCATACAATTCCTTGATGGTGACAAACAAGGGAAATTAAATTCTTCAAACACATGGATGAATTACACACCATATAAGTATAAAAAATGATCATATGCTCCATTGGAATGTAAAGATTATTAATGCTAGAAAGGGTGTATTCTAGACCAGATGCATCAACATTTGGACACATATCCTCGATGAAAGTTGGAGGATATTGTGTCTAGAAATCACATGTCTGATCATTCATGATAAGTGCAAGTCCTGGAATATTATACATGGATTTCATAATAAATAGAAAACTATCCTAAAGTATGGAATCAATGAAAAAATTATGTACAGTAGGACATGCCTCAATTGGTATTCCATTTGATAATACTAATAGCATTGTATACACCACATCTAGAAAAAGTCTTTCACCACCATCTAGGAATACCATATGAGGATTTCATTGTGGAATTGGTATAAAAATTCCAAGCACACACCTCTGAACAATATATTAATAATACTAAGAGTGATAACATAAGATGGAAATCTGAAAAGAACCAGTAATGATGGTATACTACCCCATGTACCCACATAAAATGCCAGTTATTTTTAAGAACTCAATTATATTTATAGGGGTTTCAGTTCAATAAGGGTGAAATATAACATTCCTCTTAATTTAATGGAATAATTTTAATTTTATAAGAAATGTTTCACTTTTATTGTTTACATTTTCATATTTTAACATATAATGGTTCATTTATAATGGGTCTTCATTCCTAGTGATTTAAGTTCCGTACGCCTTATTACTGATATTGATATCCACTCAATTTAATTATAATTTCTTGTAAAATTAAATTAATCATCCCATCCTATGAGGTCCCATACACCTCTAAAACTTAAACAAGAAATTTCTCAATTGTAGTGACAATGGAAGACAATCATGTATGTAGACCTAGATCACAAAAAATCAATGGCTTATCAAAAAAATTTAAGTAGTGAAATTCTCATTTATATAATTGAAATAAGCATGATATGTTAAATATACGTTCCTACAATGATGCATGTTATAATTTTCTTAAGCCTCGTATCATTGGTCTGAGGATGAAATAATACCCCCTATCAGAATATTAATAATAACATCACCAAATCATGTTCATAACCCAATGGTGAAATGATATAAACTACAATTATAAATAGTAGATAAACAAATTCAATTAAGACAACTCAACATTTACCCTGAACATGGGTTAACTATTCCTATGAAATACTTATAACCAAGTGAAAAAGTGTTCCTAATCACCTAAAAAATATCTATAAACAGTAATGAAATAAAGTAATTATGTGATATGACTTTTTGAAATACTAGACTCGAATTCGAACTAGGCTTTAGGCACCTTCTATGGAATCCCGGTATAGGATTCCACAACATCGTTGTGTACTTATTTTTTAGTATGTGTGGCCTCGTAACCATAGTCATTACCCATGGACTATTTTTTTATTGATTCCATTGGTTCTTTGTTCATAGAATTAAATAATACCCCATTTCATTATATTTTAAGCATTCGGTTTCAATAGTTTGTTTTTCCTTAAACTCATGAAAAATATTACTTTTATCTCAATATTTATATCACACTCCTATGCCCTTCAATAATTTTCATGGAGGTTACCCCCCACAGTTTTAACTAGAATGAAAATGATTCATTCCATTTTGTTCCTTGGTGACTCACATTTCTCATGGAACATATCTAACCTATTCTTCTCTTGATTTCATGTTAATATATAAGTTCAAGAAAATTGTTTCTCAGTTATGAAGGCACATATTATAATTTTATCATATGATTATGTCTTTTCGGAAACCAATTCCCTTCAATGGATTTTCCTAAATCCTTCAAAGAAATGATTAATCTTGATATATGAAATTTTCATGTAATATATTACATAACCGAATAGTCTTGTAAATTTAGTCTCAAACTCCAAAAAATATCATTTCTTTTCCTTTATATGGTTAAATTTTATATTCATTTAAATTCATTTATCATAAGGTAACTATCTATTAAAGAATGTTTTTTAAATATATCAATTCCATGTGTTATATTTCATCTTCCTCCCAAGTATTCAAGATCAACGATCACGATTGATAAATATCTACCTTACTATTATATATTACCAATTCAACCATGTCATTTTCAATACATCCCATGTTAGAAAAATCATTTCAAGGGACTAATTCCAATGAGAGACTACCAGTAGATATGTTGCCCAAGAAAATGATGGGGGCCTCTTCCATATGAAACAATCCAACATAGGTGTATCATGTATTGATGAATCAAATTTCTCCATTCAGTTAATGTTATTCCCCATAACCTGGGTAAGAATACATAATATGGTAATGTTTTAGTCAACTCTAATACTAACTATGTTGACTTCCTCAATAGGGAAATACCTACATTTTATGCTGGTATTGATTCCATTCCTTTAATTAGGTTCCATCACTATATAATAACACCGACTAATATATCCCATAATCATCCAGACTACTTATCCAATGAATATAAATTCCTCTAATTATAAAGTTTTTTTTATTTTGAATTATTATTGTTCTCATATTGGTAATATTTATTTTAAAATCAACAAAAAATGTTCTCTACTATACATTCTCTCATACAAACTGTGATGACCCATACCCTGGTATACCAAATCCAGTTCAATACTTTATTACATTGGAGTAGAGAACAAATTCAAATCCCAAATCACTATTTACTTTTCAGACATGAATAACTAGATAATAAAATGGTACCCTTATTACATTCGTAATCAAATATAAAACCTTATAAGGGAATATAATTGCATCCTTGAAATCATTTAATCATTTAATCTTCCCAACTATGGGAAAGAAGAAGAAATAAAAGGGTGATATTAGCTGCTTAGTAATGGTTAAATACAACTTATGATTTCATAAATCAATAATAAATGAAACATAATAAATATTTGAAGGTATATATAACTACAATACATTACATTTAATAAAAAATTTGAGAGAAATATGAATGAGAAAATAATATCATTGTGAAAATATCCTGGTTAACAATTATGTAAAATCTAAAATATAAAATACATAACAATTTGGATTCCATAATCTATGTAATCAGGGTACCCATAAAATAGAGAACATTTAAAATACAATTTAAACATTATGGGTAAAAAATAATTTAATTCAACCAATATTCTGGTCTGATAAATCTACTGATGATAAATGTGGATATCTATAACTGGGTCCTATGCACATGTGCCTCATCCCAGTTGGTGAGGACTCCTTAAGTTCATCCAAGAGTCCCTGGATCAAATCCAGGTGGGGGATAGTTTCCGGGGTACTGCAACAGTAATATAGTAGGTACTGTGCAGAACTGTACCAGGTACTGTAGCAGGAACTGTAGAAGGCATTGTGTGGCACTGTAGCAGCTGGGAATATTCCCCCATTTGGGCCTTCGGGCCACCAATTTAGTCCTTGAGTCCTTTAAGGCCTTCGGGCCACCTAGGCCTTCGGGTCAGTAAGGCCTTCAGGCCACCTCAAGGCCTTCGGGCCACCTTCAAGTGCAGATGAAAACCAAACAACGTACAAGGCACAAGCTTCATAAGGAGGAGGAGCAAGGAGATTTCACCATAGCATAAGATAAACGAATTGTAAGAATGAGAGGGTATGGCTCCAACCATCGGGAAAAGCCTGTGCATGCACAGGAAAGCCTAGCCGAACAGCCATGCGAAGGTTGAGAGCTGATTTCACGATGAAGATGCTGGGGAGGAGCAGTTCCAAGTAGTTAGTCTGGGATGTATGTAATGCTTGAAGCCTATGGGCAATGAATTCCTCTAAGGACTACGGGCCATGTAATGCTTATGCCTACGGGTCTTGTAAGGGTTCTACCTCACCCCTTGAAAGGTTGATTATCAAATATCAATAAAAAATGAAGGCCTTCGGGCCAGTGGAAATAACTATGTCCTACCAACGTATATGTCTCCAAAGCATTCCCAAAATATCAAAATGATCAATTTGATTCCTGATTTAATTTTCCTTATAAAAAATATCCACATTATTTAAAATAAAACAATTTAATTGTACATCTCTAGTTAATAAAATAACATTCAATGTAAACAACGTATCAAAATTTTCCTACAATATAAGAAAAAGTAATATCTGTCATAAAAAAATTATGTATTTAAATGAATATAAAATTAATAATGATCAAAAATAAAAGTGGTGGTCAATATGTCCTAGAAAATAAAATAGGCTCATAACATCAAAAATATCCATCAACAAATTAAAACAATGACAGGATTTGTTACAAAGATCATATCATTAGTCAAATAAATTGATTATGTGTATTTAGAGTAAATAAAAATAAGAAATATAGAAATAAAACATAAGATAAATTCAAATTAATTTTAAAAAACCTAACATTTCGTTATCAATGGAAATATATATTTAACCCAATGAATGAATTTGAGGTTAGAAATCCATTACCGCTTTGTAATCAGTCAAATCATAAGCCCAAAAAATAATACTTTTTAAAATCAACATTGAATAAAAAGAATATAATTAATTTCATAATATAAAGTATAAAAGGGTATTATCTACACCACACATAAAAAATAAGGTTTTAATAAGAAATATATCTCATAGAAGTAAATGTTAGATTATAAACCCTTAACTTATGTTTGAATGAATTATTACAATGTAATAAATGTCATAAATAATCATTTTAGATTAGTTAATTACATAATTCAGTATAAGGCCACAGACTAAAACATTATTTAATATTGAGTTATTACAAGAATAGACATTGAGGATATTTTCATGTTTAGATTTTTAGAGAATTAGATCATAAATCACGTGTTGCATTCCACATTTAAACAAGGTGGTCACATAAAAGACAATATTCATTTTCTCCCATCAAGGAAACATATTTAAATGAAAACATGGATTCTTTCTTGACTCTTCCTTGACACTATCATCACATCATGTACCTTTCACTTGACCTGTAAAAACATTTCTAAAACTTGGGATGAGCAAAAAAAGCTCGGTAAGGGATATAAAAATATGGATTGAAAACATTAGTCTATTTATACTTAAGAATCAACAAAATCATACTTTATTCATAGAATATATGCAATTTAACATACCTCAAGAAATCATAAGGTTTATGAATAACTCATAGAAATCATAAGACATAAAGGTAAATTGAGGCATTCATAACATTCTTATGTAGGGAGTAACCCTCATGGTTATGTTTGGAATACCCATTACAGTATATTCCCTAAATCTCTTCGGAAAAACATTATCATTTAACGCCTTCGCATTACCCAATGCATTGGAGAGCTATATTGGGCTCACCAACAATTATTGTATCACAAAACCACTCATATTCATAAAAAACTCCCTAGAACCATAACATAATTGTATCAAATAAAACATGCATAAAGGAAACATAACATTTCCACATTTCAATCACAAGATATCAAAAAAACATTTTTATAATGAATACATTATCAAAACCATTTTCAATACCAATATTAAAGAAAATTAAAACATGGTATTTATTTTTCATTTTAAAAAAAAATTATGGCTTGTAGAGGATGTCGAAACTCAAATAATGGTCACGGAAGAAGAGAAGTCGTTGTCGCTGCATACGTAAGAGAAAAACATTCCCTTTTGTCATTTTTAAAAACACTTCATATAAAAAGATTCATTTTGAATAAAAGTTAAAGTCAAAGGGGTTTATACACCGTATAAAATAATGTTTTGTATAAAACAAAATATGCCTCAATGAAAGGAGATTGAGACGAAGTCCCTTACCTCGTGTCCGACTTGACACAATCATTCTTTAATCTCCTGAATAATAAGCAAGAGTTAATTTATACTTTCTTAAGAACCTTTTCAATGTTTATTATTATTTTTATATCACTTATTACAATGTTACGAACATTATGTAATTATATAAGTTAATAACGGTCGTTTTGTCGACCATTGGTACTTGAGTCTAAAAATAAACTTCTTATAATTACAAGTTGTTCATGTGGTAAAATATCCATTATATACAAAATTATATTCATGATATAGATATCATATATATCATATAGATCCAGTATATACATTCATTTATAATATTACATAACATTTAGAGGTAAGAAATGAATTGCACCGTTCATGGAGACGTAAGACGTACGTATGCATGAACGCTACATTCATTTATATTTCATATTTAATGGAATGAAATCATAATGATATAAAGGTATATTATATTTCTAGTATAATATCATATATAATATCATTAACTCCATCCTTTACACATCCCACATATTGCATTAACAATTCAAATCACTTTGAGGGGGCGGTATTCTGCACTTCCTAAAATAAAGATATCGCATTTAACCATAATGGAATCCAAAAAGGTATTCCATAAATGAAAAATACAGAAGCATAAGGAAAACATAAACATAATATATATCATATATAAATAGAGTTAAATCTTAATGGCCACCATGAAAGGTGTAAAAAGAAGATTGAACAATCATCATTTCGCGAGGGAGTAATTCGCCACTCATAGAAATAATATATTCCTTAAGCATTAGATGGAGGTGTGTGTAAGTGTAAATCAAATCCTTATCATAAAATTATCATAATATATTGAAGAAACTGTTGTTGTTACAAAAGATATGAATAAGAAGATTTTAGGGGGTTGGAGAAGTGAAATAAAACAAAAGAACATAAGAGAAGACATTACCTTTAAATCGGGTAACTCCCCTTGGTATGAACCAAAATGGTTTCTTGAAGTTATTTTTTCTTGAGGTAAGGCTTATATGATGAAGATAGGGTTTTGTAGAGATAAAATGAGTAGTGTTTGGCGAATAAAATGTTTTGAGAGGTGTGGGTAAGAGGGTAGAGGTGGGGGCCTTTTATAAGAGAAAGGAGGGTCACTCTTGGAAAGTCATGAAATGTTACTTTATTATAAAATGAGTTTCAGATTTTAAATATCAAAAAATGATATATTTAGAGTATAAGGATATACCATGTCTAAATCCACCCATACAATAGGTTTTTGACATGTGTATGTCTTAGATTTTACATTATCATTTCATTTTATTTAAATCGTTCATTAATGAGGTAATCACTACATCATCATGGTGTAATAAATAAATTTATTTCTATAATGTTGAAAAATTATAAAAAAACCATGATGTAGGAAATATTTTTAGCTACCCAATGACTATTTATAGTCTAATAGATCATTTATGTAGACAAAATTAATATTTTTTTACATAGGCATTTCATAATTTTGTTATATTTAACTTTGTTTAAAAATAAAAAGATAAAATGTCACTATCACAGTAAAGTGATTTCATGTGGTCCCAAAGTTGGAACAAGGAATCCCATGGTCGGCCATGACACATCCAGTTGAATTATGACACATGTTGGGGTCATTTTATATTATTATGATATTATTGTGTTACCCTTAACTACCTGATTAATAATTAATCACGATAATTAAAAATAATTACCGTCGTTACTATTCATAATGTCCAAAAACAAGAGTACTAATTATATAATTTGGACCTTTTGATTCCAAATATGGAATCCATTTTACCAAATTCCAAACACAGAAATTGTAGTAATTAATTTAAAAATAATTCCAATTGTCAAAACAAATAGCGGGTTTTTTAGAAGCAATATCTATCAAAAGTTTGACACTTGTTTATGACCAATTTCAAAGTGAAATTAATTACAATGACCAAAATAAGATTATATGGTAAAAATATATTACAATTAATCTTGAAAACCAATTATAAAGATAATCTAACCATATAATTAAATTAGATGAAAAAGCAGTTTTGATGTAAAATGCCAAAAAAATCACTATTCATAAAAAGAGGGCCAATCCATACCCAAGATAACATCAAACACTACTGGAGGTAAAATAATAAGTTTTGTACGTATGTTCTTTCTACAGATAAGTATAGGAAATTATTATAAATTCTTTTTTCATCAACATTTCCCCTATGTGTTTTTACCAAAAGTTCAGGAGTCATTTCTTGAGATGGAATTCCACATTTACTAGAAACTTTTTCAAAGATAAATGATTGCGTAGACCATGATTCAAAAAACACATTGGAATAATCTTAAAAAAAATGTACCTGATACCACATCATTTGATGTCCAAACATCTGCTAATGTAGTTGCAAAGGATTTCACGACACCTTTCTGCTTGTTTTTTGACTGCTTCTCATCATTTGAGCTCTTTGACAAACACTCATTTGCATAATGACCCATCTCATTGCACTTGAAACATTTTACTAACTATAAATCAAATTTGGTCTTACCATCACCCTGATCTTTTTCAATGAAATCACGATCCTTATGTCCCAACTTACCACATCATTTGTAGTTTCCAGAATTCAAAAGACATTCCCCAATATGCTTTTGACCACATTTATCATAAAATAAAAACATAGTTTTCTTACAATCAGACCATTTTGAAGCATTCTTCCCTTTCTCCTGCCACAATAGTCACTTCTTCTATTGGTTGGTATAGAACACTTGATCATCGGAAAACTCCATTTCCACCATCTCAGCACACCGAACAAGCTTTTCATAACTTTTGAACTCGTGAGAATATAATACCCTTCGATATTTTGGCTTTAATCCTGAGTAAAAATGATTGATTTTACTATCAAGTTCTCGGATAAAATTGGGAGCATACCTTTCCAATGGAGTGAACTTTTCTTCATAAGTAGCCACTAATTCGTCCTCTTGCCTCAATTCACAGAATTGTTTTTCTATCCTAAGTCGAACAGCCTTAGGAAAATATTTCTCAAGAAATATACCTTTGAATTCATCCCAGTCAATAGCACAAATCTCATTAGCGTCCCTAATATTTTTAACCATCATCCACCGCTTATATTCTTCACACTCCATACAGTAAACATCAAACTAACATATTGATTGTCTGATCACCCCTGACATCAGAAATCTTCTCCAGAGCATTAATCCACCCTTCAGCTGGCACATGGTCAGATGATACTCTGAATGCTGTGGGATGTTTCCTCATGAAATGTTTCACCACTGACATGTTCCTCTGCAGTTGATATGGCTGATCGCGTGCATGGATACCACCACCATTTGTCTCTTTATTCAACTGCTCCATTACTGCAACAAACTATTCAGTTCCAATTCGGACCTTCTTAGGATGCTGATTTGGAAGGTCATTTCCTTCTGCATGCCTTCCTAGAACTACTTCCCAATTTCCTCTCCGGAAAACCATTTTGAACAAACATTTCTTAGATGAAGCAACATGGTAATCTTCAAATGCTATATCATTTCAGTTTGACCACAAAAAAATATTTTCGGATAATCATTTAATAGAATTCCAACTCCTAAATTTATATAAACCGACCTATGATACCAAATATAAGGCCCCATCATTAAACATTACTTAATCTTGAGTTATCACAAGAATAAACATTGAGGAACTTTTCGGGTTTAGAGTTTTATAGAATTAGATTATTAATCATGCATTGCATTCCACATTTAAACAAGGTGGTTACATAAAAGTCAGTATTCATTTTCTCCCATGAAGAAAAAATATTTAAAATAAAACATGGATTCATTCTTGACAATTCCTAGACACAATCATCACATCATACACCTTTCCCTTGACCAGTGATAAACATTTCAAAAACATGGGCTGAGCATAAAAAGCTCAGTAAGGGATATAAAAATATGGAACGAAAACAATAGTCAATGTATACATAAGAATAAATGAATTCATACTTTATTTATAGAATATAAGCACCTTAACATACCTCATGAAATCATAAGGTTTATGAATAACTCATAGAAATCAGAAGACATAAAGGTAACTTGAGGCTTTCATAACATTCTTACGTTGGGAGTAACCCTCATGGTTACGTTTGGAATACCCATTACAGTGTATTCCCTAAAACTCTTCGGAGAATTATTAGTGTTTAACTCTTTAGTGTTACCCAATGCATTGGAGAGATATATAGGGCTCACCCTATCTTAGTTTATCACAGAACCAACCATCTTCATAAAAAATTCCCCTGAACCATAACATAATCGTATCACATAAAATATGCATAAAGGAAACATAACATTTCCACATTTCAATCACAAGATATCAAAAACACATTGATATAATCAAAACATTATCAAAACCATTTTCAATACCAAAATAAAAGAAAAGTAAAACATGGTATTTATTTTTCATTTTTAAAAAAATGTTATGGATTGTAGAGGAAGCCGAAACATAAATAATGGTCACGGCGGTGGAGAAGTTGTTGTCGCTGCATAAAATATTCCTCAATGAAAGGAGATTGAGACGAAGTCCCATACCGTGTGTCCGGCTTGAATCGATGATTCTTTAATCTCATGAATAATAAACTAGAATTAATTCATAATTTCTTATGAAACTATTACAATTTTATTATTCCTTTTATATCACTTATTACCATGTTACGAACATTATGAAATTATATATGTTAATAACGGTCGTTTTGTAGACCTTTGGAACTTGAGTCAAAAAATAAACTTATTATAATTACAAGTTGATCATGTGGTAAAATATCCATTATATCCAGAATTATATTCATTATTTCGATATAATATATATCATATATATCCAATATATACATGAATTTATAATATTACATAACATTTAGAGGTAAGAAATGAAATGCATCGTTCATGGAGACGGTAAGCCGTACGTACACATGAACACTACTTTCATTTATATTTAGTATTTAATGGAATGAAATAATAATGATATAAAGGTATATTATAATTATTTTATAATATAATATATAATATTATTAACTCCATTCTTTATAAGTCCCACATATGGAATTAACGATTCAAATCACTTTGAGATGGCGGTAGTCCGCACTTCCTAGAATGAAGATATTGCGTTTACCCATAATGGAAACCATAAAGGTATGCCATAAATGAAAAATAAAGAATAAAAAAGAAAAAAATAAACATAATATATATCATATATAAATTGAGTGACATCTTAATGGCCAACATGAAAGTTGTAAAAAGAATATTGAACAATCATCATTTTGTGAGGCAGTAATTCGCCACTCACAGAAACAGTTTGTTATTTAACCATTAGATGGAGGTGTTTGTAAGTTAAAATAAAATACGTCTCATAAAAACATCCTATTATATTTAAGATATTGGTGTTGTTACAAAAGAGGGAAATAAAAAGAGTTTAGGGGGTTGGAGAAGCGAAATAAAACAAAAGAACATAAGAGAAGACATTAACTTTAAATCAGGTAACTCCCCATGGTTTGAACCAAAATGGTTTCTTGAATTACTTTCTACCTAAGGTAATGCTTCTATGATGAAGATAGGGATTTGGAGAGATAAAATGAGCTGAGTATGGCCGAGCCAAAGTCTTGAGAGGTGTGGGTAAGGGGGTAGAGGTGGGGGACTTTTATAAGAGGGATGAGGGGCACTCTTGGAAAGTCATGAAATGTTACTTTGTTAGAAAACGAGTTTTGGATTTTAAAGGTCCCAAAAAGATATATTTAAAGGATTAGGTAATAAGGGTTCTAAATCCACCCATACAATAGATTTTTGAAAGGTTTACGTCTTAGATTTTACATTATCGTTTCATTTTATTTAAATCGCTCATTAATGAGGTAATCACTACATCATCATGGTGTTAGAAAAAAAAATTTATTTAATGTCTAAAAATATTAGCAAAAACCCCTGATGTTGGAAATATTTTTATATTTCCAATGACTATTTATATTCTAATAGATCATTTATATAGACAAAATTAAATTTGTTTTACTTAGGTGTTACATACTTTTGTAATATATAACTTTCTTTAAATATAAAAAGATAAAATGTCATTATCACACAAAAGTGATTCCATGGGGTCCCAATGTTGGCACAAGGCATCCCATGGTCGTCCATGACACAACCAGTAGAATTAGGACACATTTTGGGGTCATTTTATATTATTATGATATTATTTTATTACCCTTAACTACCCGATTACGAATTAATCACGATAATTAAAGATAATTACCCTCGTTACTATTCATAATGTCCCAAAAAAGAGTCTTAATTAAATAATTTGGACCTTATGATTCAAAATATGGAATCTATTTTACCAAATTCCAAACTTAGAAATTGTATTAATTAATTTAAAAATAATTCTTGTTGTCAAAACAAGTAGCGGGTTTTTTAGAAACAATATCTATCAAAACATTGACATTTGTTTATGCCCAATTCCACAGTGAAATTAATTACAATGACCAAAATTGGATTAAATGGTAAAAACATATTCCATTTACAATTGAAAAAAATAGAAATATAATCTAACCATAAAACTAAATTAGATGAAAAAGCAGTTTTGAAGTAAGATGCAATATTTTTTCACTACTCATAAAAAATGAACATTGATAGAAAAATACCAAAAATATATCCAATGTAAATTTGAATGCCCCGATTATAAAGGATATGTTTATTTGAAAAAATAGAGCTTATAAAATTGTCATAATATTGATTTAAAAATGGTTCACCATCAAAAGGCTTTAAAACAATATTATAAAAATATTATTGAATTCTATACTTATGAAAGGATTTATTCTCATTTAGGCCTCTAAAACACTATCTAATTCATAAATAGACATAGATATGAAAATCCAAAATTCTTTACTTACATGGGATGTTACATCCTTCCACCCTTTAGAAAATTGTTTCCCCGCAATTTATTTACTTATCGAATAATTGGGGTATTTATCCCTCATTGCATTTTGAGATTCCCATGTTGCCTCATCAATCATGTGGTTTTTTCACATAACGTTTACTAGATGAATCACATTATTCCACAATACTTGCTCCCTTTGGCCAAGAATCTAGACCGGTTGTTCCTCATAAGATAGATTCTCTTCCAGTTGAACTACCTCTAGACTCAAAACATGAAATGGATATGGCATGTACATCCTTAACATTGAAACATGAAAAACATTGTGTACCTGAGATAAACTTGGAGGTAAATCCACCCAGTATGAAAATGATCCAACTCTATCCATAATTTCATATGGTCCAATGAACCTTGGACTCGGATTTCCTTTCTTACCAAATCACATGACACTTTTCTATCGTTAAACATTGAGGAAGACATGATCACCTACCTCAAAAAAGATATCCTTCCTCCTGTTGTCCGCATAACTTTTCTGCCTACTCTGAGTTGTTCTCATGTGTTTCTGTGTTAGCTGAAATTTTTCTACCAACTCTTCTACCAATTCCGGTCCCAACAACTTCCTTTCACCCACTTCATCCCAAAAATATGGAGTTCAACACCACTTCCCTTATAATTTCTCAAATAGTGTGATATGTATACCAGAATGAAAAATGCTATTATATGAATATTAAACCAATGAAATATTTTATTCCCAACTTCCCGGATAATACATCAGACAAGAACATAGCATATCCTCCAAAGTTTTAATTTTTCATTCTGATTTTCCATCAGATTGCAGATGAAGAGTTGTACTAAAATTTAATTCAATGCCCAACAACTTCTGAAGGCGTTTCCAAAAGTTAGAAGTAAACCTAGGATCACGATCTGATTTAATAGAGATGAGAAGTCCATGTATCCTGACCATCTCTTTTAGATACTAATGATAATGTTGATCTAGGGAAAAAATATCTTGTATAGAAAGAAAATGAGCATATTTAGTCAAGCGATCAACAATAACCCAGATTACATTATTACCTTGAGGTTTCATTGGAAATCCTACAATTAAGTCCATGGATATATTCTCCCATTTCCACTCTAGCACTGGTAAAGGATGAATAATCCCTTTCGGTAACTTCCGATTTGCATTAACCAATTGACAAGTAAAAAACTTTATAGTAAAATCAGAAATATCTCCTTTTATTACATCCCACCGGTAAAACTCCCGAAGACCTCTACACATCTTAGTACTTCCAGGATGAAATGAAAATGGAAACGGAGAACTATGAGCTTCACATAACAATACTCTCTTCAACTGCGACAAACAAGGCACACACAATATCTTCCCAAATCTCAAAACACAATCATTATAAATTTTGAATTTAGGTAACATACCCTTCTGAACCAGCTCTTCCTTTTTCTGCATCTCACTGTCTTGCTTCTGAGCTTGCATAATTTTGACTGATAGAGTAGATTTCACTGATACCTAAAACAAAACTGAATAACATCATGCATCAACAACTTCTATTCCAAGGTTTATAAAATCCTTAACCAAAGGATCACGTTCCAAATGTAACATGTTTAATGAAGCATTAGTTTTTCGAATCAAAGCAACAACCACTTTATTTGTTTTTCCCGAATGGTAATGAATTGTACAATCATAATCCTTGTTAAATTATATCCATCTCCTCTGTCTCATGTTCAATTCTTTCTTAGTGAATATATACTTTAAACTTTCGTGATCGGTATATATTTCACATTATACTCTATATAAATGATGCCTCTAAATTTTTAAAGTGAAAAACACAGAAGCTAATTCCAAATATTGTGTAGGGTAATTTACCTTATGAGTTCTCAACAGACGTCAAGCATAAGAAATTACCTGATCATTATGCATTAGGACGCAACCAAGTCTTTTCAATGAAGAATCACTTTAGATACTAAACTCAACATTACTGGAAGGTAGTTCCAAAACTAGTGCATTCACCAATCTTCTTTTCAATTCTTGAAAACAATAATCACATTCTTTTTTCCAGATGAACATAACACCCTGACAAGTTAGCTTAGTCATTAGACTAGATAACTGTGAATAATTTTAAAAAACCTTCTGTAATATCCTGCCAAACAAGAAAACTACAATTCTTGGTTACATTTGTGGGTCTTGGCCATTCATGAACAACCTTTTTTTGTAGGATCAATAGTTATTCCATATTTAGAAACAATGTGACCCAAGAAAGAAATTTGTTGCCACCAAAACTCACACTTGCTGAATTTCCCATACAATTTCATTTCTTTTAAGGTTTGAAAAATAACCTTTAAATTGATTTTTATCTCCTCTTTAATTTTATAAAACTGCAAAATATCATCAATGGAAACAACCATAATCATATCCAAGAACTCTTGGAATATTCTATTCATAAGGTCCCTGAATACATATGGTGAGTTGGTAAACCCAGAAGGCATTACTACAAATTCATAATAGCCATATCTTGAACAAAATATAGTCTTCAGAATATCTGCTTCCTTTACCTTCAACTGATTGTACCCCGATCTCAGGTCAATCTTTGAAAAAAACTAATCTCCCTGGAGCTGATCAACCAAATCATTGATATGAGGCAAAGGATATTTGTTCTTAACAGTGATGTTATTCAAGGCTCTATAATCAGCGAAAAGTCTCATTGAACCATCTTTATTTTTAACAAATAAGACAGTATCACCCCAGGGTGATGTGCTAGGTCTAATGAAACATTTCTCTAATATATCATGCAATTGCTCCTTCAACTCTAAAAGTTAAATTTGAGCCATTCGAGAAGGGGGTTTTTTAAATTGGCTTAGCATCAAGAACTAAGTCAACAGTAAATTAAACTTTTCGATCTGGAATTATTCTAGGCAACTCATCAAGAAAAAAATCCGGATACTCATTTACCACTAGCACATCATTAATCTGAACAGTTCCTTTGTTTTCGACAATATGTGCAAGGTAACATTTATTTCCATCTATTACAATTTTCTCAGCCTCTTGATATGTTATCAATAGTAATGGTTAATTATTGTACAAAACTGAAAGACTCTCTAAAAAGAAACTTTTTTAGCTCTACAATCAACCGTAGCATGGTAAATAGAGAGCCAATCCATTACCAGGATAACATCCAACTCTACTAGTGGTAAAAAAAGATGGTCTGCAAGTTTGTTCTTTCCACGGATAAGGATAGGAAGATTTATATAAATTCTTTTTTCCAAAAAATTTCCCCCATGTGTTTTTACCACAAGTATAGGAGTCATTTTTGGAGATGGAATTCCCAATTTACTAGAAAATTTTTTAGAGGTGAAAGAATGTGTAGACCTTGAATCAAACAAAACATTGGTGTAATCTAAAAAAAATTACCTGATACGACTTTATTTGATGGCCCAACATCTATTGAAGTAGTTATAAAGGATTTCACCACACCTTTCTTCTTGTAGTTTGACAACTTCCCATAATTTTAACTCTTTGTCTGACACTATTTTGCATAATGACCCATCTCATTTCACTTGAAACATTTCAATAAATGTAAATCAAATTTGGTCTTACCATCACCGTAAAATTTTTCAGTGCAATCATGTGCCTTATGTCCCATCTTACCACATCAGTAGCACTTTCCATAATTCAAAAGACATTCCCCAGCATTATTTTTACCACATTTATCACAAACTGAAAACATAGTTTTCTTACAATCAGGAATTTTTGAAGTATTCTTCCCTTTCTCCTACCTCATCAATCTCTTCTTCTGTTGGTTGTTATAGAACACTTGATCATTGGAAAACTCCATTTACACCTTCTCAGCACACCGAACAATCTTTTCATAACTTTTTAACTCAGGAGAAGCTAATACCCTTTGATATTTTGGATTTAATCCTGAGTAAAATCGATTGATTTTACTATCATGGTCTCACCTAAAATTTGGAGCATACCTTTCCAATCAAGTTAACTTTTCATCATAAGAAGCCACTAAGTCGATTTCTTGCCTCAATTCAAAGAATTTGTTTTCCATACTAAGTCAAATAGCCTTAGGAAAATATTTCTCAAGAATCATACCACTGAATTCATCCCATTCAATAAAATAAATCTCATCAGCATCCCAAATATTTTTAAACATTGACCACCACTGTTCTACTTCAAACTCCAAACAGTAAACAACAAGATTAACCTTTTGATTTTCTGAACACCCCAAGACATCGAAAATATTCTCTAGTGCTTTAATCCACCCTTCAACTAGCACATGGTCAGATTATTTTCTGAATGATGGGGGATGTTGCCTCATGAAATGTTCCACCACTGACATGTTCCTCTGCGGTTGATCTGGATGATCTCGTGCATGGATACCACCACCATTTATTACTTGAGTCAACTGCTCCATTACTACAAATAATAGTTTAGTTCCAATTCCGACCATCTCAGGATGCTGATTTGGAAGGTCATTTCATTCTGTATGCCTTCCTATCACTGCTCTCCTATTCCCACTATGGAAAAACATTCTTATCAAGCATGTCGTAGATGAAGCAACATGGTAATGTTTAGATGCTATATCATTTCAATTTGACAAAAAAAATATTTTTCGATAATCATTTAATAACATTATAACTCTTAAAGTTATCTAAACTGACCTCTAATACCAACTATAAGGCCCCAGCCTAAAACATTACTTAATCTTGAGTTATTACAAGAATATACATTGAGGATATTTTCAGGTTTAGAGTTTTAGATAATTAGATCATAAATATTGAATTGCATTCCACATTTAAACCAGGTGGGTATATAAAAGATAGCATTCATTTTCTCCCATCAAGGAAACATATTTAAAATAAAACATGGATTCTTTCTTTACACTTCATTGACACTATCTTCACATCATGTACCTTTCCCTTGAACTGTGAAAAACATTTCAAACACATGGGATGAGCATAAAAAGCTCAGTAAGGGATATAAATATATGGAATAAAAACATTATTCTATGTATACGTATGAATAAATGAAATCATACATTATTCATAGATTTTAAGAACTTTAATATAACTCAAAAAATCATAAGTTTTATGAATAACTCATAAAAATCATAATACATAAAGGTAACTTGAGACATTCATAACATTCTTAAATAGGGAGTAACCCTCATGGTTACGTTTGGAATACCCATTACAGTATATTCCTTTAATCTCTTCAGAGAAACCATAGCGTTTAACTCCTTCACGTTACCAAATGCATTGGAGAGCTATATCAGGCTCACCCGCCCTTAGTTTATCACAGAACCACACATCTTCATAAAAAATTCCACAGAACTATAACATAATCGTATCACATAATATATGCATAAAAGAAACATAAAATTTCAACATTTCAATGAAAAGATATAAAAAACAAAATGATATAATCAAAACATTATCAAAAACATTTTCAATACCAAAAAAAAGAAATGTAAAACATGGTATCTAATTTTCTTATTAAAAAATTTTATGGCTTGTAGAGGAAGTCGATACTCAAATAATGGTCATGGCGGCGGAGAAGTCGTTGTCGCCGCATACGTAAGACAAAAACATTCCCTTTTTCCTTTTAGAAAAACTCTTCATATAAAAAGATTACTTTTGAATAAAATTAAAATTGAAAGGGTTTTATACACCATATAAAATAAAGTAGTGTATAAAACAAAATATGCCTCAATGAAAGGAGATTGAGACGAAGTCCCTTACCTCGTGCCCGACTTGACTCGGTTATTATTTAAAATCCTGAATAATTTACTAGAGTTAATTTATACTTTCTTAAGAAACTTTTACAAGTTAATAATTCCTTTTATATCACTTATTACCATGTTACAAACATTATGTAATTATTTACGTTAATAACAGTCATTTTGTCGACCTTTGGCACTTGAGTCAAAAAATAAACTTCTTATAATTACTATTTGTTCATGTGATAAAATATCCATTATATCCAGAATTATATTCATGATGTAGATATCATATATATCATATATATCCATTATATACATTCATTTATAATATTATATAACATTTATAGGTAATAAATGAAATGCACCTTTCATGTAGATGGTAAGCCATACGTACGCATGAACACTACTTCCATTTATATTTCCTATTTAATGGAATGAAATAATAATGATATAAATTTATATTATAATTCTAGTATAATATAATATTTAATATCATTAACTCCATCTTTTATACGTCCCACATATGGCATTAACGATTCAAATAACTTCGAGGGGGTGGTAGTCCGCACTTCCTAAAATGAAGATATCGCATTTACCCTTAATGGAAACCATAAAGATATGCCATAAATGAAAAATAAACAAGCATAAAGAAAACATAAACATAATATATATCATATATAAATAGAGTGACATCATAATGGCCACCATGAAAGGTGTTAATAGATGATTGAACAATCATCGTTTCGTGAGGCAGTAATTCACCACTCATAGGAACAGTATGTTATGTAAACATTAGACGGGGGTGTGTTTAAGTGTAAATCAAATCCTTCACAAAGAAACTTCCTAGTATATTGATGATACTGGTGTTTTTAAAAAATAGAGGAATAAAAAGAGTTTAGTGGGTTGGAGAAGCAAAATAAAACAAAAGAAAATAAGAGAAGACATTACCTTTAAATCGGGTAACTCCCCTTTGTTTGAACCAACATTGTTTCTTGAAGAGAATTCTGCCTAAGGTAAGGCATATATGTTGAATAGAGGGATTTGGGTAGAAAAAATGATAAGATTTTGGCCGAGCCAATGGCTTGAGAGGTGTGGGTAAGAGGGTATAGGTGGGGGCCTTTTGTAAGAGGGAGGAGGGGCACTCTTGGAAAGTCATGAAATGTTACATTAATATAAAATGATTTTCTAATTTTAAAGGTCCCGCAATGATATATTTACAGGATAAGGTGATAAGGCTTAGAAATAATAACATACAATAGGTTTTTGAAAAGGGTACATCTTATATATTACATTATCATTTCATTTTATTTAAATCGTTCATTAATGAGGTAATCACTACGTCATCATGGAGTCATAAATAATTTTATTTATTTAATGTCTAAAAATTAAAAAAAAAATCATGATTTAGGAAATATATTTAGATTTATAATGACTATTTATAGTCTTAGTGATCATTATTTAGAAAAAATTAATTTGTTTTACTTAAGTGTTACATACTTTTGTTATATTTAACTTTCATTAAAAAATAAGCGGATAAAATGTCACTATCACACAAAAGTAATTCCATGGGGTCCCAAAATGGCCAAAAGGCATCCCATGGTCGGAAATGACACAACCAGTAGCATTAGGACACATTTTGGGGTAATTTTATATTATTATGACATTATTTTATTACCCCTAACTACCAGATTACTAATTAATCACGATAATTAAAGATAACTACCGTCGTTACTATTCAAAATGTCCAAAAACAAAAGTGTATTATTTACATAATTTGGACCTTAAGATTTCAAATATGGAATCCATTTTACCAAATTCCAAACACAGAAATTCTAGTAATTAATTTATAAATAATTCCCATTGTCAAAACAAATAACGGGTTTTTTAGTAACAATATCTATCAATAGTTTGACACCTGTTTATGCCCAATTCTAGAGTGAAATTAATTAGAATGACCAAAATTGGATTAAATGGTAAAAATATGTTTCAATTACACTTGAAAACCAATTAAACAGATAATATAACCATATAATTAAATTAGATGAAAAAGTAGTTTTTATGTAAAATGGAGTATTTTTCACTATTCCTAAAAAACGAACATTGTCAGAAAAATACCAAAAAATTATCCAAAGTAAATTTGAATGCCCCGAATCTAATGAATAAGATTATTTTGAAAAATAGATATTATAAAATTATCAAAAGATATATTTAAAAATGGTTTTACATCAAAAGGTGGTAAAAAAATCTTTTAAAAATATTAGAGAATTATATTTAATGATTAGATGTATTCTCATATTAAGCATCTAAAACACTATATAATTAATAAATAGACATAGATATGAAAATCCATAATTATTTAATTACTTGGGATGTTACCTTCAGGTTATAAGAAACATATTTTTTATTTATTATAATTTTATTATGTTCACTTATGTCCATTTTTATGAGTTCAAATTTATAATTTGGTTGTCCAGGAGTGTTTGTTTCATGGTTTTATAGTCGGTTCCATTATGTATAATTATGGAAGTAATTTTCAAATGGAAGGAAAACTCAAAAAGTAGAATGAAATGGTATTAATATTGTTCCATAATATTAAATGATACATCATATCATTTATTTGTTATATTTGTTTGATTCATTAGATAAAATATTAATGATAAATGTCTAGTATATGTTTGGTTTTTCTTCCGAAAATCACACCACATTATCATTTTATTTAATATAATGTCTATTAATTTATTCCAGAATTTGATTGATGTTATAATTTAAATATTAGAATCCTTTTTTACAATAATAATGTTTTGATGACCATCATTTAAGGTGCAAATAGAAAAAGTAAAATCATTGTCCATAAACGATGTGAATCGAAATATCATGTGCATTTTTATCATTTTTATAAAAAATAAGAAAATTATAGATTTGATTATGAATATTCCACTAAAATAAGAAAATTATTGTATATTTATGGGTTACTGGAGTTATAATTAATTTTTTGGTTGATGTTTTTTTTGGATAGGATTATAGATGAAAATAGACTTAAATATAATGATTTAGGATTTCACCTCTTGAGTATTGTATCCTTAAGAACATACTAATGGAAACTAGATTTTTAATTTTGGTAAGAACATTTGATCTTAGATACGGGAAAGAGAATTTTTAAGGAAATTGGATAGAATTTATATTATTTACAAGGCATTGGAGGGTTGAAAAGAAGGGTTAGTGAGTGGATATATTTATATGCGGAGGGAGGTTGTTTTTTATTATTTTAATCATTTAATTATCATTTTTCTAAAATCATCCAATAATATTGATTACTAGGACTAAATAAAGTAAATAAGGAATGATATTTAAATATAATGGTTATTAAATACACCCTACACCAACCATGACTAAAAAATTCATGTATTTAGGTTATAATGTTAAACAAAATAAATTACCTTATTATTCAATTCATCAAAATTCCATCAATTTATGAAAAAAATAAAAAATTCACCAAAACAATTTTTTGATGTGAATACTTGAAAAATGTAAAAAAATTTATAAAATCAATATTCCAAATTTGGGAAATTTTTTTCATTAATTAAAATAATGATTTGTTAAAAATTTCATTTACAAATTATAGTACATTTTATGAAACATTGTAAATTTAACTATAGTGTCATAAAATTGTCTTATTATTATAAAATAACAAAATAATAATTTATGAATATATATTATGAAAAAAAATCTTTTAAATCATTATATTAATTATTTAATTATAAATAAAGATTCACATTCCAAATAATACGAACACTTTAGTTATCAATTTTAGTATATTTATTTTCATATTCCAGGATATAAATTTTTCATATTTTCATTTATCAGACGCCTAAATATAATTTATTCTCTAGGAGGTGAGGTTATTTTTCTAATGGACAGATCATTATTATTAACGATTACTTTACTATTACAATTACCATGTTAAAATAGTAATATTTAATATTATATATTGGTTGGCTTATGACTATTGTTGTGTGAAACATAAGACATAAAATAAACTAAATTTATTAAATATTATCCATATAATTATATCATGGGGATTAATGTCATGATTATTCACCTAGATGTACCTATCATTGATTGATAGTATAACCCCATCTATTTCACTCAGACTCCTTCATATTGAGGTTAAAACTGATGAATAAAACCCATAAGTTGTATGACCCATTTGGAACTCTTTTTCAATAACATGAATTGAATGTGACGGGTGCACGTAGAATTATTATGTTTATAAAGACTTATATTTTTCCATGTAACTATTTTTAATTATATAAGAATATTAAGAGTCTGAAAAAATTGACGGTGTGTGATTCCAAACCCCGGAGATCTCAAAAATGAATTTTGGAACATTTTTTCAGGTCCGTTCAATAAACGTGCGAGTGAGGTTTTGTAACATTTGAACCAGTGCTCAGAATTGAAATTCAAGGACACCGTTGAACATGCAATGCTGATATTCATTTAAGGAGACCTTTACCTCAAACATAGTAGTTCAAGAGTGAAGGATAGTTTTATGAATGGTTTTGGTTGTGTTAAAATAATGAAAATAAAATAAAACTACTTTATTTTATTTTTCTTGTTGAAGCATCAATTTGAGTTATGGAGGTTGGGACCACCCAACCTTGAATCCTCCAATTTAAATTATTGTTGTGGGGACCACCCGAACCCTTCTTTAACGTGGAGAAATTCCTTGGAATAATCCCATTAAATTATTCCAACGTGAATTCAATTTAATGTGCCATTATATTGTTCCAATTTAATTCAATTTAATGTGCCATTTAATTGTGCCAAAATTAATGTTCATACATACCAAATTAATTGTTCCAACCTTAATTAATTGGATAAACCTATTTTAATATATGTTGGACCCTCGTTTATTGGTTGGAAATCATTGGAAAAAGGAGATTTGGGAGAACCTTAGAGAATCAAGATGAACTTTCTCCAATGAGGAACCACGCCCCAATGAAGAACGAGGAACCGAACATGATCCTGGATCGGAAGCGTCCTCTAGAAGTGACGAATACTTATGTTCTTCATCGACTACGTCTTTCTTCCTCATGCCACCTCCAATTAATAATTTAGTTAGGGGTTCTTAAACATTGAATATATTATATTGAATCTTCATATCCTAAATTCATGATGACAATGACCAAACAAACAAGGCCATCGTCCCGCACATTACCCATTATTCTCTACCTTTTATTTCATCGTGCATTCTTCGTGTGTTCTTTAACCCCATAATTTTTATTAGTGTTGGAAATACAGCGTTTTTCTAATAGTGATATATGGAAATGAATCTATCGACACAAGTATTGTTAATATGTGATCGTATAATTTTTCAGTCTTGGAATGAAGCCGTAGTGGCTAGAGGAAGAAGGCGACGGATGGCACTCGGTCGGCCGTGAGGAAGGAAGGGCAGTACACTTCCACACCTCATGTTGAAGAGGAGGTCATGGCCTGTCATCCGGGGAGGGGCATGTAGGCGGCCAACACCTAGCCTGCTGTAGGTGTACATCCACACCATCACACCACTAGAAGGAAGACCAGCAGGCCATTCCGGTAGGCCGAGGTGCTCTGTGCGGGACTGTCGAGCGGTCCCGAGTGCAAGCCAAGATGCACTGTGTGCCGCACCGTGAGCTGCACCATGCAGCCGCACCATGAAGCCGCACTATGAGGCCACACAGCGGGCCGCACTGCAAGCCGCACAGTGGGTCGCGCCAATGGGTCGCACCTTTCCCATGTCGGGTCAGGCCATGACTCATCAGGCCAGGTCCGTCAAGGCACAGGCCATTAGTGCCAAACCCAGACTGGATTAGGTCGACCTGAAAAACTGATTTGTGTAGAGGGAACAACTTATTAACAACATTCAAGTTGAGTAAATTATTGATTCTTCATAAGGCCACATAATATTCTTGAAGAATAAGTCAATAATAGTATTAATTGTGTCTAGATTTCATGATTCTATCATACAATAATTCTTTCTTGAATGGTTTTCCTTTTACTGAAAACATGTCATGATTTTTGAGAAATTCATGTGGAATTTTATCCTTTCCTTTTCCATTATCCTTTTCCTTTTGGACTTCCATATTTCAGACCCTCTCAAAATATTTTGGTGATATTATTATAACAAAACAATTTATATTGGAAATACATTTGGGTAGTCTACAATGATTATTTCTCATACCATTATTATTATTAGTTATTTTAAAAATCACAAACTTCTTTAAATATATGTATTAGGAATCGCATGACTTCTCACATATCAATCTTGATATCTTCTTGGTAGAATAATTATTTTAAAACATTTTATCCATACTAAACGTGTTTGTTTCTTATTAATCACCATATGTTGTGGTCTTATATTCTCATCTAATTTTCATACATATTGTGTTCAACATACAACTATATAATGACCACTATAATCATATATTTCCCATGAATTTTCATGTGTTCCAAATCAATTTGTCGTATATATATTTTTTACACTATTTGGATTTTTCTTAATTATTTATTTCTCTCACCCCAAGACATGGATTTACCTAGTTATTCGATAATATAATTATAATATGAATAATCTATTTTACAATAACTGAAAAAAATGCATCACAAACCATGATCTTCATGCCATGATCTTTTTATCCCTTTTGCATGCATTGCATAATTTTATTCAAAATAAGAATTCTCTTTTTTTATGTGCAACATGTTGGTATATTCATGAAGAAATAACATCCATAAATTTCTTCAACATATTGACTTATTCCTCAAGAATATTATGTTTCCTTAAGAAGAACCAATAATGTACTAAACCTGAAACTATTGAGTATGTTTTCCCATGATTATGTGGGAAATTCAAGCTTCTTTTATATCATTTAATGTACATTTTTTATTTAAATTTTCGATATAATGGAACTTAAATATTAAATTATCACCTCAATGATATGATCTTTTAAGTCATTCCTCGTCTCACATTTATTTCCATGAGAAATATATAATATTCACCATTCAATTAATTTATGTGAATTATATGGTACTTTTTTATGTTATGTCTCCAATTGGGAATTATTAGATCTCTCTATATTAAAAAAAGAAATTTTATAATCTTCTGCTTATTTATTTAAATGTAATGTTTTACTTCTCTTTTCTTCTACATTTTTTCTCAAAATACAAAAAATATTTTTTTGAATGATAAGAAATTTTTTCTAATTAGTCTGGAATAAAATACTATAATGTACTTATTTTATGTAAAATGTATTAAACAATATTTTTATTATTATTCAGTGATTTATTAAATATATTTTCATATAAATATGTGTTTCTACAAGATGGTTTAAATAAAATCATCTTGTATTTTTATTAAATATGTACGGTTTGATTTATTTTGAATATATGAAATGAATATTTTTTTAATGAAATCTATATAAATGGAATTTCCTACAATTATGATCACTCAATGCTTTGATTTTAACAGTATATTTTCCCATTTTTCTAGAGAAATAAAATATTTCACATAAAATATTTAAATTTAAAATGGTTAATTCAAAATTTACCCTATAATTTTATTAATGATATTTTCATTATATTTATATTCATCAACAACAATAATAATTTAATTTAATAATAACTCAATTGGAATATTTTTTAACAATACCAACCTTATTAATTATTTCTTATGATTTATGATCAGTTTGACTGGGAAATATTAACATTTAATATGCTATTTTCTCGATAATAAAATTAATGTTGATTATGTATTGAATTATTATTTTCTCTTATCACAGGATTAATGAAACAATATTATAAACTAAATTCGAGACCAACTATATTGTAATGACCCGACCCAAGATTACCAGAGATGGTGCATTATTTTAATACATTGTCATGATTACAAGGAATCATGCCCCGAAAGACTGATCAGTTTAGCAGTCTTGGAAAATAGATTGAATACATGAACATTACATTACACTTTATAACATACAACACAAAAAATTCTTTTGAGAATTCAATTGTTCCCTTAGCATAACCCTACATCTCAAACATAAAACACTTCTTGGGATCCTGGGAAAATAAATCATAAGGAAGGGGTGAGCTCAGATTTCCAGTAAGGATAAATAATTTAGCAGAAGCTATAAACTTTTAATTCAAGATGTGTAATAAAAAATATCCTTTTAAACTTAAACATGAACATAATATGGAAAAAATAAATCAAACATTACCATATAAACATTATGATGGATATTATACAATCCGAATAATCACATGTAATAACTAATTTCATAATGATGCAATGTATAGTACCAGACATTTATTTCTGTGTCATGGCCTCATGCCAGGACCTATGGGCTAACTGTAACCGGACCCATACCCGGAGAGCCTTTGTAACCGGACTCCCTCTCGGAGAGCCTCTGTAACCGGACTCGAACCCAGAGAGCCTCTATAACTACACTACATCCCAGAGAGCCTATATAACTATACTCCAACCCTGAGATTCTACTGTAACCAGACCCCAACCTGGAGGGCTTACTTTTACCAGTCCCAAACCCGAAACATACTAGTCCAATACATTCAACAAATGAAATGGATGAAATATTAAATAAACATTCATATTAAAACTAGTATACATAGTAACAATACCTTAACCATAAACCATTAATGGTATAAAAATAACACATCCACATTCAAAATTATTACAAAACATTCAGTATAATATGGAATATTTTTAAAATAATAAATAAACTACAATGAAGTTTAAAAACCATTAATGGTTGTTGACAAAGATGAAAATCATTAGAAAAATGCTTTGAGAGAAATACCCATTTTTCAAAAAACCATCTAAAATTCTCACAATTTATAAAGGTAGTCATTTAAAAGGTATTTTTGAATCATTGTGACCAACACAGATTTTAATCTTTTGAATGGAATTAACATAATAAAACATTCATGTACATATAAATAAATCCTAAAAACCATTTTAAAATCATGGACATTAATGAGACTAGTTTTCAAGAATAAATCATTAAAACATTTAAAATTTTGTTTTAGTAAAAGAGACCCTTAAAAATTATCCCTTTTATTTTTATGAAACATGGACATAGATAATAAATATGTCCTAGTAAAATCACACACATTAATAACCTCGAATAATAATGAGATTGAGGAATTAACCCTTACCAATTTGGTAACTTATGATACATACACCCCATGAAAGAAGTATCATACAATGAAGATGTAAATACACATAAATTAATGTGTATTAAATAAATATTACAATTATGGGTAGTACATACACCCCAGAAAAGGAAATAGTGGCAATATAGCATGAATCTCACGGGAATAAGGAGTGAGATAAAAACCCGTTACCATACACATTCCTTTGGACGAGAGTACGTTTAACCTCCTGTATAATGACCATTGTTTGTTATAATATTATACGAGAACCATATTCATATTAATTATATCATACATGATTCATTTATGACTTTTACTACCCATTTAATAATTATTTTCATGTTAAATTAACATTTCGGGTAATAATCACTTTCATTATCGTACGTTTTTTAACTTGTTATTCTTGACCATTTCATTAAGATCATGGTTTAAATAATTACTGAATAAAAACATAAATTCATATAACATATATATTTCGAAAATAAATATTTATAATAGATATATATATAAAATGGAGAACACCGTTTATGGAGACAGTAGGTCGTACATACGCATAAATGTTGTTTCAGTTTTCATATCGTATTGAACGGAAGTAAGTGAATAATATATATATAAGTACATAAATACATACATCAATATATATATATATCTAGTGTAATTATTATGTCATATATTACATACTTATTAGTGATATATATTTTTATATTCGTCGATGAATTGTGAACGTGGAAATGAATCTAATCGCGTTGTGGAGATGGTAATCCCTACGTACGCACGAGCGATAGTATCATTTTCGTAAAGGTGTAGAATTGGATGGTATACTAATTTTATAAATACAATAACATGTTATTTTAATTATGAGTATAGATATTACTCATCCTTATATCCATCCAAATTACATATTGCTGAATAAGAAATTACACCGTGGAGTGGAGACGGTAAGCTGTATGTACACATGCATGTTGACATTATCATTAATAGGATTGATAGAATAATGAATAAGGTTGAACCGTATGTATAAAAAAATCATATTATATATAAAGTAATGGATTTATTATTTTTTATGGTAATAAAAAATAACGAGTAAGTGGAAGAATAAAAGAACATGAAAGAGGGTGGTGAAATCCTTAACTCTTCTTCGGGTTCTTCCTTTTGACTTGATCAAAAGGACTCCATAGGATGGCTTTATGACCAATGTAAGGCCTCTAGGATTAAGGTAGGATAGTTGGGATGATATTTTGGATGGGTTAGGCCAAGCCTAATGGATTTTTGGTGTGAATTTGTGAGAAGGGGAAGGGCCCTTTTATAAGAGGGGTGAGGGGTACCTTAGGAAAAACAGAAAATATTATTTTATAATAATTTAATTTTCGTTTTCGGATGGCTTGAAAATTAATTATTTAAAGTATAAGGTGGTTAGGGGTTGAAAAAAACTCAACTAAATGGTTTTAGATAGGTTTGAGTCACTATATTAACCGTATCATTTATATTTTACTGGTAGGTAAACAGTTTGACATTTATCATGTCTCTTAGTATTTTTATATTATATGGTTAATAATCTTACTAAAAACATCATAGAGAACCCCAAGTGGTTAATTAATGACATATATAATAGTATTTAATCCCATTGTCCAAACCTTTGATTTTTATAAATATAATATCAATTAATTAGATAATATTTGTTTTCAAAAATATTTTATGCCAATTTTGACACTATTTGGTATTTTGTTTTTACAAAATTCATAACATCATTATTAATTCGAAAAATATCCATTTAATCAACAATTATATTTCATATTAACCTATAAAATTAGTTTAATTCATATAATGTCTTAAATTACATTTATTTTGGTATTTATAATATCAATTATTTTATTATTTCATTGATAAGGTAATTTTTTTTAAAAAGGTTGGGGCCGAAGCCTCATTTATAATTAAAGGAAATGAAAGACCTCTTTTAACTGGGTAGAGGGAGAACCATTACATAGCCCGAAGGCCCAGTGGGCATTTATCCCATTACATGGCCCGTAGACCCATTTTTTTTGGCCCGAAGCCCATTCTGTGAATAGTACTGCTACAGTACCTGCACTACTACAGTATTGCATCATCATTGTGTCATAAATAAATTAAACTATATAATGTCTAAAAATTTTAAATAAAATACCATTATTTATAAAATCTTTTATATTTATAATGACTATTTATAGTACAATTTATCTTATCTGTAACCTGATATTAAAAATGGATTAGTTATTAAACATTGAATTTAAGACTTTTAACTCTTATCTGAATTAAATAATAATAAACGCCCTAATCTAATCCAAATTCATATAAAGGATAATATTTTATTCTAAGGATATTTTGATATAATTAAACTTATCCAATAGAATTAGGACATGTGTTAGGGTAATAATGATAACAATTTTCTCTTTAATTACCCTATTTACTTTTAACCGTGGAAAAAAAAATTCAAAAGTTACTATTCAGAAAACATTTTTTTATCTTATTGAACCACATTTTACTTACTAATATAAACTGTGTCTCTTGGAATTTTGAAATTCAACTCACATAAGTGGTAAAATTAAATTTTTTGCAAATTTTCAAATGCTCCTAGGAGGTGGGTAAAAGAGGGTAAAATTTCAATAAACTTTTTATATATCCATGCTTTTTATAAAATGACTCCAATGAATTAAATATAACTTATATTTATAATATGTATCTATTTTGACAAAAAATAAATTTAAATAAAATAAATAAATATTTAAATGAAAAGTGGGTTTTAACCAATAACGTAGTGTTTTTCACTATTCATCAAAAATTTAAAATTTTCAGAAACATAAAAAAATTCACCCTAAGATAATTTTGATATTCTGAATTCCAAAATGAAGTATATTTTACCAAATTCAAAACATATAAATTTAATTTATTAATTTAAAATTAATTCCCATTGTCAAAACCAAAAAGCGCATTTTTAGGAAATAATAGCAATCAAAAGATTGACACTCATTTATGTCAAATTTCAATGTGAAATTACATACAATGGCCAGCATTGGATTAAATTGAAAAAATATATTCTATTTATACTTCCAAACCATTAAAATGTATAATTTAACACTTCAAAAGTTTTCTCCTATTAAAATATAGCATTTTTCATTATTCACCGAAATATGAAAGTTATGAGAAAAACAACAAAAATTTATTGAAACTAAATTATTATGTCCCGATTGTAAAGAAGATGATTAATTTGTCAAATTGAATATATACATGTTTCAAATATTGTATTTAAAAATGGTTCACCATTAAAAGGTAGTAAAATTGCATTTTTTAAAAAATACTTGTTTTATCTGAAAAAAATGAATTTGTTTTTACATTTTTTCTAAGAAACTCATAATATGGATTCTAAAATTATATAGATTATATAATGTTCAAAATTCAGTTAATACTATTCATAACTGCTTTTGAACGGCTAGTTTGGTAAGTCATGGTGCGCTAGAACTCGGTGTTGCGTGTAGTGCATGTTATTTAATTACCTTTAAGAAATAACGTACTATGAAGTCTTGGCGTGTTACATTCTTCCCTCCTTCAATAAATTGCTTCCTCAAAATTTGAATTTTTTTCAAAAATAAAAGGTAGAAAATGGAAAATACCTTTGTGGGAAATCCATCATTAGAAATTCGGTAAATAAAATTTAGTCTTAATAAATGGAAAAGGGAAATGAAAGGGTCACCACCAATTTATGATCTCGATTAAAAGAAAATTAGGGGAAATTAGAGATAAATAATTGGAGGAAAAAGTAGATATTTATAGAGAGTTATTGATGTCATCAGTCACAAACAAGTGTAAAATTAAGGGCTTCAAATCCATCAATCTATGATGATTTAAAATACCATTGGTTCACAAAAAAAATAAGGAATTAGGATAACAAATTTCTTGTTTTAAGATCCCTTCCATAATGTTTAAGAATTAATTTACCCATATAATAAGAGGGAAAAAGTATATATATATATATAAATATATATACATGAAAAGTAAAGTTTCATCATTCAACTAATTTCTACAACAAACTCATCTCTCACTACAAAATATTTCCAAAAAAATATTCTATTTATCATAATTTTATAGGGTTCTAAAAATAATGAATGTATAATTCACCTATTAGAACCTTTAAAAAAATTATATTATACAATCTAGGGACTTTATGTAGCCCAGTGGTAGGCGATAAATCCAAATTGCACAATGTTTGTGGCTTTGATTCCCACAACTTTGTCCAACACGACAGATTTTTACACGGTCTGTGTTTTGTCCTTTTTATAACAATCCAAAAATAACCTTTACAATAATATCCAAATTCAAAATTAATCCATTCCAACATTTAGACTTATGCAAAATAATTTTATCCAAACTCTCAATCCAAAATTTATAAGGATTTTAAACACAATGAAGATCCTTTTTTCCATGTAATAACATGTGAACACCTTCATCATGTATTATTTTAAAACATGGTAAGACCCTGAATTACCATAAAACCTTATTGATGACATTCATGATCCCTTATCTTTTATATAATAGTGGATATATTCCTCATATCCGAATTTTTTTAGTATTCCAACAGTAATGAAATAAAAAACCATTAATCAATTCCATGATAGTCAAGAAAATCCAATAAAATTAATCCAAATAAACTAAATCTTATTCCAAAATAACTACATCATTATCAGGACCATATAAATGATTTAATTTCCTTTAACCATGTATTTTTCAAAAAATTGTAGCTTACTGTTAATTCACTTTTCGTTGAACCAAATAATCTCAAATCCTCAATAAAATAGTATTGTAGTACAATCCTTATTTATCTCCCTAATTCATATAACCGGTATATTGTTGATACAACACTCAAATGAAAAAATTATTTAATCACAGCATAATAACACTAGTCATTTCTCTTCATTTGAGATAGTATCATGACATGATTATTATCCAATGGCATAATTTACGGTATACTCTGATGGTTGGGACAATGATTCGTGTAGTGTCCCAACACCATGTAGATGAAGCATTTTACATTTGAAACATTTTCCTAGCCCTTGAAATCATGTACTTGATGTCCTATTTCTCCACACATATAATAAACTCCCATTCCCTAAAAGCATTTAACAAGGTGATTATTTTCACATTTATCACATATGGGAAAATCCTTCTTTCCCTTATTCCATTTATCCATCTTTCTCTCTACCATCATGTTCGTCTCTTGCTTCCCTTCAAAGCCATAGGACTCAAAGAATTGTTTACTTATCTTATTAATAATGATATAATTTCTTCGTATTTTGAGGATACATGAGAGCCTATTCCCCTTTTAAATGTTGGATTAATACCACGAAAGATAATATCCTTCTTAATGTTTCAATCATATGTATTGCTGGAGTTTTCATTCCTTCTATTGCGCGCTTTTTCTATTCAATGGAATACACTAGGTCATTTTATGAATCACAATGAATAATTCCAAACTTTAAAATACATAAATTAAATTGAACATTTTATGGATATAATCAATAATAATAAAAATGTTTTATTTGAAGAGGTATTTACTCCTAAATCCTTCATAATGGAATGTAATGAAAATTTTAATTATCCTAAGTATATCCCCTTGGAGTGTCGTAACCAAGAGTGCAGCAAGGCCCAATGTAGAGCACGAGTTTCCTTTTGAGCCTAGCTCAAAGTGGTGTTTTTGAGTTTTAATCCTAGGTACATCTGTTCTAGAGCTGTCTTGTAACACCCCAAGATTCTATGGTACGCTTCTCTTTAAAAAATGCAATAGCGTGTGTTGTACGCAACATCAAGTTCTAACACACCACAACAAATCAAACTAGCCATTATGAATAATAATACCTAATTTTTGAAATTTTATAAATTTTATCTTTCGAAATGGACTTCATTTTTGTATTCGTAATATCATAATTAGCTTAGGGTGAAATTTTGGTACTTTTCGGATAACTTTCATATTTTGATGAATAGTGAAAATAACTAAATTTTAATTAAAAACAACTTTTTAATCGAAATAATTATTAGAGATAAATTTTTAATTTGATTTGTTTGAAAGTATATTTATAATATATTTTTACCATTTAATACAATATTGGTCATTGGATGTAATTTCACATTTAAACTAGACATAAACAAGTGTCAATCTTTTGATAGTTATTATCTCTTGAAAACACGCTATTTGTTTTGACGATGGGGAATTAATTTTTAAATTAATTAATGCAACTGATATGTCCTGAATTTGGTAAAATAGACATAATTTTTGAATTAATAATATCAAATATAGCTTAGGCCTAATTTTTGGTATTTTTCTGGAAACTATCAATTTTTGATGAATAGTGAAACCACTAAGTGTTAGTTAAAAAACTAAATTTTTCATAAAACAAAATTTTATCGATTCTATGAGTGGAATTTCGAAAATCCAAGAGACACAGTTAATATCAATAAGTAAAATGTGGTTCATTGAGATGAAAATAATTTTTGGTGAATAGTAACTTTTTACTTTTATTTACCAAGGTTAAAAGTAAATAGGGTAATTAAGGGTAAAAATGATATTAATATTACCCTAACAAACGTTCAAATTCTATTGGATAAGATTAATTCGACCAAATACAACCTTAGGAATAAAATATTATCATTTAGGTCCTCTTGGAATAGATTAGGACATTTATTATTATTTATTTCAAAGAAGAGTTAAAAGAGTTAAAATCAAGGTTTATTTACTAAAACATTTTTAATATATGGTTAGCCATAAGATAAACTCGAATGTAAATATTCATTAGAAATATAAAAATATTTCCTACATAATGATATTATATTTATAATTTTTAGACCTTAAATATTTTAATTTATTTATGACATAATGATGATGCAGAAATTACCATAATAGTGAAAAATTATAATAATTGATTTATAAATATCCAAATAAATGTAATTTGAGACTTTTTATAAATAAAAATAATTTCTAGGATAATATTACATGGTAGGAATTATTTAATTAACTTTTTTCGAAGTAAATATTCTGCTATTATTTTTACAAAACTCAGTTATTGAATATTGTCAAAATTGACAAAAAAAGAGCTTTTAAACCAAAAAATTATATTATTAATTGATATTAAATTTCTAAAAATCAAAGGTTCAGGAAAGAGACTTATATCATGATATTTGTATCATTAATGGACCACATGGGGGTTTCTTGGATGTATATAGTTTGTTTATTAAACGTATAATATAAAAATACAACGAGTCATTGTAAAAGTGAAACTAATTAACTAAGAGTTATTACTTAATGAGAAGGTTAATATAGTAACCCAAACCTGTCTAAATTCTATTGGTTGAGTGGTTTTCGACCCATCCCCACATTAACATTTAAATAATCCACTTTGGAGCTGTTAGAAACTAAATATGAATTTATTATAAAATAATATTTCTAGCTTTTCCAAAGTTGCCTCTCACCCCTCTTATAAAAGGGCACTCCTCCTTCTCATTAATTCACACCTTCAAATACATTTGGATCGGCCAAACTCTACCCAAATACTCTCTCAAATTATATCAATTAATCATAGAGGCCTTCATTTAGTCAGAAAGCCAACCTAAGGAGCCCTTTTGATCAAATCAAAAGGAAGAACACGAAGAAGAGGTAATGATTTCACCACCCCTTTTCAAGTTCCTTTCTTCTTCCACTTCTTCTTTCTTTGTTATTAACATTATAAAATAAAATATCTAGTATCTTATATATAATGTGATGTTATTATAAATATGTTACAACCATATTCAGTACTCTATCTAACCTTTGAATAACATGTCACCAAACGTGCGTACGTACGGCTTACCGTCTCCACGTCGTGGTGTAATTGTTAATCAATATATTATTATTTGGATGGGTATAATAAAGATGTGTAAATAATGTAAATAATAAATATAACATGATAATTATTATGTATATATTATATACCATCAAATTATATATTATTTTAATATCAAAAGAATGATTTTGTCTCTTGTGCGTACGTACGGACTACTGTCTCCACGAACGTGATGAGATTCATTATCCATCGTATTCATTCCAGTATAATTCTAATTTTATGATTAATAATAGTATCTAAGGACATGATATCATTCTGGATATGATTAAGATACAACCTATCCATGACAAACACGGCTTACATAATAAAACATATAAAAGAAAACGAGTAAGTTAACACCCGAAATAGTGATAATACTAAGATATTGTTAACAAATCAATGTTAAAAGATCATATATGATATCATATTAATTTATATGATTCTTGTATAATTTAATAACAATAATTTCACCATTATACAAGAGGTTAACCTACCCTCAACCAAGGAAAAGTAAAATTTATCGATTTATTTTGCAATCTCTTCATTATCTGTGATTGTTTATACGTAATAATCTATTGGGATCTCTTTATCATCCACATCCATGATTCTTAAAAATGTATTTCAAAACATTTTTACTATTTACAAGAATATGAGGTAAAGTCATTTATTCCCTTTTTTTACTTTTTATAAGAATTTTATAAGGGAATCATTACGTTGTTTTCCAAAGAAGGTGCTTTTAAAACCATTTCGACTGAATTATGGTAAGAATGTTTTTTTAACTTATACGGCGGGTGTGGCTATTTTCTGCCGTTATAAAATTGTCAAAGCTTCCCTTACAAGATTATAAGAATATTTTCAAAGAAAATGTTTTATTTTATAAATATATGACCCTTAAATGATTTCAAAATAGAAATGGATATTTCTCTAAAAAGTGTTTTGATTTCATCTATGTCAACATCCTTTGATGTATTTTACGCTTATTTGAAGTTGATTTATTATGATAAAAAACCTCTATATTGTATTGAAGGTTTTGTGGTATCATTGACTGTGCATGTGTTATTTTTATACAATTCATGTTTTATGGATAAAGTATTTACATTTTGTATGCTATTTTTAATCAAAATGTTTATGTTATGTTTAAAACTTTTCATATGGGAATGCATTGGACTTAATATGTGACGGGTGGAGCCCGCTATAGCTCCTCGATGCATCGGTAGGTCTCATGAGACAAACTAGTGTCTTGGCACAAGGCCTTGGAAAAATCTTATTTGTAGTCTTGGAATGAGGCCTTGGCTATGTGGTTATGATAGTCTGGCATTATGCATTCCATCATTATGAAAGTGGTTATTGATATTTCATGTGATTATTCGATTAGTAGAATATCCATGTGAATAAGTTAATGGAATTATTTCATTTTATTTTTGTTATAATATATTTAAGTTCAAGTTTAAAAGGCTTTTGTTTTAGTTATACATTACCTTAAATGATTATTCTTATTTATGAATGTTTCCTCTAAATTTTTATCCTTATTAGGCATTTTAGCTCACCCCTTTTCTATGTTTTATTCTTCCCCAGGATGTGGAGAAGTAAATTGTGAATGACCTGCAGGGATAGTATGAGGGGATAAGAGTTTAGACTATGGACACTATGTTGTTGTAGTTTTCATTTTTATGATGTAATGTAAAACTTTATGAATATTTCTAGTGTTTCCAAGGTTACTAAACTAATCCGTCTTTCGAGATTTGATATTTCTTGTGATCATGCCAATTTTATGTAATAATTAACCAACTCTGGGTAACTAGGGTCGGGGCATTACATTTGGTATCAGAGGATGTTTAGTATAAACTGTGTAAACTATATTTAGATAAACTCTGATTAGAGCACATAGGCCAAAGATGGACTTTGAGGATTAGTATTGATGAACTTCCTAGAATTCTGGTATTGTAGAGATTTTGTGAGTTTTCCGAGCAATACATCCCTATCTAGATACGAGCAGTAAGAGGTTGCTCTGGCACATATTTATCTAGGGGTAAAACCCAAAACACTGCTCTGAGCGAGACTCGAACGGGAACTGGTGCACGACAATGTGCTTTGCTGCACTCTTGGTTACGACACTCCCGGGAAATATGCTTAGGATAACACTCATTTTATTTAAAAATAATTATGAAGGATTTATGAGTATATACTTCCTCAAAGACAACATTTTTATGATTATGGATTATATCCATAAATAGTTCAATTTATGTTTAGAGTTTTATAGGTATGGAATTATGTATTTTGATTCATAAACTGATCTAGTTTATGCCATTGTTTAGAAATGGATCCTAGTGGAAGAAATGGAAACCGTATCAATGCACACACTCCATGTAGGGATTTCCCTCCTTCTCAAGATAATTATAGTGGAGCTGGTGGTGCAACTGGTATTGATCAACTAATCACCATACTGGGACAACTCACTCAGGTTATTAATAATAACCTTACCAGTATGGAGGACCCTAATCCAAAGTGTGCAGGATCAATGTTAGATCACTTAATGAGGCAGCAAACACCAACATTCAATGGGAGTACAAATCCATTAGTAGCTGAGAAATGGATAAATTCCCTAGAGAAAATATTTCAGGCTTTGGGGATTAGTGAAAGGAAAAAAGTTATCATTGTAGTTTACTGCCTCACTAGAGATGCTGATAAATGGTGGTCATTGATTCAAAACTCGGAGGAAGATGACTAAGTATCAAATATGGAATGGATGGAGATCAAAGATCTGTTTTTAGAAAAATACTTTCCTCATGACCATCGACCATATATGGAAAGACAATTTATGAGTATGAGACAAAAGGAGGATGAGAATGTCGTAAAGTATGTGGCTAACTTTACAAGGATAGCAAGGTATGTGGGAGATTATATACGTAACCCAAGAAGTAAGATTGATCGTTTCTTTGATGGTTTAAAACCATTTCTCCGTCAAGCATTAGTCTCACAATCCTTTTCATCGTACGAAGACATTGTCTCATGTGCTATCAAGACAAAAAAGTAATCCTCTATGTCTTATGACTTTAAATAAAAGCAAGAGAAGAAGAGATCTACTGATCAATGTGGGAATGGAAATAAGGGGAAGAAGGGAAAGGTTGAATATCCATCCTGTGGTAAATGTGGGAAGAAACACCCTAGTACTTGCTGAAGGGAATGAGAGTCTGTTACAATTGTAGTGAAAAAGGCCACCAAGCTCGTGATTACAAAGGGAAGAAGGAAGCTACCGATGTCTAGTGCTACAATTGCAGGGAGATGGGACATTATACATATGAATGTCCTAAGAGTCAGGGGAACTTACCTCAGAAATGTCCAAGGGATCAAGGCCAATCTTATGCTATCACTACTGCTGAGGTAGAAGCTCCAAAAGACGTGGTGGAAGGTAATTTAATTGTTTCCTCAAGTTTAGAAAATGCATTATTTGATTCTGGATCATTGAATTGTTTCATATCATCCCAGTTTTCTAAGAGAAATAGATATTTCCAATTTGATTTAACAAGGGAGTCGTTAATTAAATCTCCTAAGGGAAGTATCATTGCAACAATGTTTTGTGAATCAATCCCCATTAGAGCACATAAATATTCTTTATCTGCTGATCTCATCGTCATACCTATGATTGAGTTTGATATAATCCTTGGTATGGATTGGATTTCGGACCATGATGCGAAGATTTATTGCAAGAAGAATGAGGTTATGATTTTTGATGATGATGATAAGGAACACCTTATCTTTAGAGAAGAATCGCCACCACCTAATTCTTATCTAGATCCACCCCCAGTAGCTCAACTAAATTCAATTATTGGGGAGGAAGAGGATGAAATGACTGTGGGTGAGGAAAAGAATGTTCAAATAGAGGATATACCTATTATGAAAGAATATGTAGATGTGTTTTCAGAAGATTTTCCTGGACATCCTCCAGAACGAGAAGTTGAGTTTTCCATTGATTTAATTCTTAGATCAATCCCTATATTGAAGATCCCTTATATAATGGCCACTGTATAATTAGTTGAACTAAAGAAACAACTAGAGGAATTGAGTAATAAGGTATTTATTCGACCTAGTGTTTCTCCATGGGGAGACCCTGTTCTTTTTGTAAAAAAGAAAGATGGATCTATGAGGTTATGTATCAACTACTGGGACATCAATGTTATAACAATAAAGAACAAGTATAACCTACCTCACATTGATGATTTATTTGACCAACTACATGTAGCTCAATAATTTTCAAAGGTTGACCTTCGGTCTGGATACCATCATTTGTGAGTGAATAAGGAAGACATTCCGAAGACAGCATTTCAAACCTGGTACGGGCATTACGAGTTTACAGTAATGCCTTTTGGATTGACTAATGAACTCTCTGTATTCATGGATCTGATGAATAGAGTTTTCAAGGAATATATTAATGAATTTGTGGTGGTATTTGTTGATGATATCATGGGATACTCCAAAAGATACGAAGATCAGGAAAATCACTTGCGTATTATCCTGAAGACT
This sequence comes from Viscum album, assembly GCA_963277665.1. Classification (NCBI taxonomy): domain Eukaryota; kingdom Viridiplantae; phylum Streptophyta; class Magnoliopsida; order Santalales; family Viscaceae; genus Viscum; species Viscum album. Next base: position 617,481,578 of record OY728128.1, read on the forward strand.
CCGAGAAAACATGAATTATATGGGAGGTTTAGAAAGTGTGAATTCTGACTTCATGAGATTTCTTTTCTTGGACATATTGTCTCTAATGATGGAATCTCTGTTGATCCTTCTAAGATAATGGAAATCCATGAATGGCCAGAACCTACGAGTATAACTGAGGTACACAGTTTTATTGGTTTGGCAGGTTATTATCGACGTTTCGTCCGGAATTTTGCCCGATTGGCTAACCCAATAACGAAGCTCACACGTAAAGGGGTTAAATTTTTTTGGACAAAAGAGTGTGAAGAATGTTTCAACGAACTGAAGAGAAGATTAGTCAATTCTCCTTTATTGACTCTACCATCGGGGAATGATGGGTTTGTTATTTATAGTGATGCATTGATGAAATGGCTTGTTTGTGTCCTTATGCAGAATGATAGGGTTATTGCCTATGCATCACGACAGTTGAAAATTCATGAACAAAACTATCCTACTCATGATCTCGAGTTAGCAGCTGTGATCTTTTCTTTGAATATATGGAGGTAATACCTCTATGGTAAAAAATGTGAGATTTATACTGATCACAAGAGTTTGAAGTATATTTTCTCACAAAAAGAACTCAACATGAGGCAAATGAGATGGCTTGAATTACTCAAGGATTATTATTATACGATACACTACCACCTGTGGAAAGCAAACAATGTGTTAAATGCTTTGAGCAGAAAAGACCATGGAGTTTTGAACAATATGAGAATTGAAAGGGATCCAATTTTCATGGATCTAGTGAAGATGGACATGGGAATAACCAGGAAAGGTGAAACATCAATGATTTTTTAAATGGTTGCCAAACCGTATTTACTAGAAAGGATTAAGGGTTCTCAGACTGATGATGAAGAATTTCAAAAGAAGAAAAAAGCTGTGAAGGATGGGAGATTGAGAGACTTTGTGTATGAAGATGGAAGTTTGAAATTCGAGAAGAGGCTTTGTGTTCCCGATATACATGATCTAAAAAGGGAATTGATGGATGATGATCATAGTTCCAATTTCTCTATACACCATGGGAGCACCAAAATGTATAGAGACTTGAAGGAAAATTTTTGGTGGGACAACATGAAGGGGGAGATTGCTGATTTTCTGTCAAGATGTATGGTTTGTCAACAAGTGAAAGCTGGAAGGCAACAGCCTGGTGGAGTATTACAACCTCTTCCCATACCAGAGTGGAAATGGGATAATATCACGATGGAATTTTTCATGGGGATACCAATGACTCTTTGACGGAACGATGCAATATGGGTCATTGTTGATCATCTTACCAAGTCAGCACATTTTCATGCCATAAGGGATGATTTAACACTTGAACGACTAGAAATATTATTTATTAATGATGTTGTGAGTCTTTATGGAGTACCCCTATCGATTTTTTCTGATCGTGATCCCCGTTTTAATTCACGGTTTTGGAAAAGTCTTTAGAAAGCCTTGGATACTGAACTTCATTTGAGTATTTCCTACCACCCTCAAACAGATGGACAATCGGAACGAACTATTCAAACTTTAGAAGACAAGTTGAGATTCTTCTCACTTGACTTTCAGGGTATGTGGGATCAATATTTACCTCTGGTAGAATATTTCTATAACAATAAATTCTATTCGAGTATTCATATGGAACCATATAAAGCGTTATACGGAAAGAGATGTCGTGCACCATCCTGTTGGGATGATGTTGGTGAAAGAAAACATGTAGGCCCAAAACTGGTGGAGGAAATGATTGAGAAGGTGAAGGTAATCCAAAACCATATCAAAGCAGCTCAGAGTAGGCAGAAGAGATATGCTGATAATCGAAGGAAGGATTTAAAATTTCAAGTCAGTGATCATGTTTTCCTGAAGGTATCACCATGGAAGGGAGTCATACGTTTTGGTAAAAAAGGAAAATTGAGTCCCAGGTACATCGGACCTTTCAAAATTCTAGAACGAATTGGGGTTGTAGCTTACCGTTTGGAAATGCCGCCAAATCTCTCCAAAGATCACGATGTGTTCTACGTATCACTATTGAGGAAATACACGACTGACCCAACGCATGTACTCACTTATGAGGAATTAGAACTCAAACCCGATCTATCTTATTATGAAGCTCCCGTCAAGATTCGTGATACGAGAGAACATGTACTGAGAAACCGGATGACTTGTCTGGTAAAAGTCTTGTGGAGAAACCATAAGACGAAAGAGGCAACGTGGGAACCCGAGGAACTTACGATGAAGAAAGACCCAAGTATTTTCATGCGGTAGTATTTTAGAAATTTCGAGGATGAAATTATTTGAAGGAGGAGAGAATGTAACACCCCAAGGTTCTACGGTACGCTTCTCTTTGAATAATGCAATAGCGTGTGTTATACGCAACATCGAGTTCTAACATACCACAACCAATCAAACTAGCCTTTATGAATAGTAATACCTATTTTTGAAATTTTATAAATTTTATCTTTCGAAAGGGACTTCATTTTTTGGATTTTTAATATCGAAATTAGCTTAGGGTGAAATTTTGGTACTTTTCGGACAACTTTCATATTTTGATGAATAGTGAAAATTACTAAATTTTAATTAAAAACAACTTTTATAATCCAAATAATTAATAGTGATAAATTATTAAATTGAGTGGTTTTAAAGTATATATAGAGTTTTTTTTACCATTTAATACAATGTTGGTCATTGGATGTAATTTCACATTTAAACTAGACATAAACAAGTGTCAATCTTTTTATAGTTGTTATCTCTTAAAAACACGCTATTTTTTTGACACCGAAAATTAATTTTTAAATTAATTAATGCAACTGATATGTTCTTAATTTTTTAAAATAGACATCATTTTTGAATTCATAATATCAAATATATCTTAGGCCAATTTTTTTGGTAATTTTCTGGAAAATTTCAATTTTTGATGAATAGTGAAACCACTAAGTGGTAGTTAAAAAACTGAATTTTTCATAAAACATAATTTTACCGCTTCTGTGAGTGGAATTTCGAAAATCCAAGAGACACTGTTAATATCAAGGAGTAAAATGTGGTTCAATGAGATGAAAATAATTTTTGGTGAATAGAAACTTTTTACTTTTATTTACCACTTTTAAAAGTAAATAGGGTCATTAAGGGTAAAAATGATATTAATATTACCCTAACACATGTCCTAATTCGATTGGATACATTTAATTAGACCACAAACAACCTTAGGAATAAAATATTATCATTTACGTCCACTGGGATTAGATTAGGATATTTATTATTATTTAATTCAAAGAAGAGTTAAAAGAGTTAAAATCAAGGTTTATTTACAAAAAACATTTTTAGTATAGGTTAAAACATAAGATAAATTCGATTGTAAATATTCATTAGAAATATAATATGATTTCCTCCATAAGGTTTTTTTATTTATAATTTTTAGACATTATATAATTTAATTTATTTTGACATAATGATGATGTAGTAATTACCATAATAGTGAAAAATAGGATAATTGATATTATAAATACCCAAATAAATGTAATTTGATACTCTATATAAATACCAATAATTTTATAGGATAATATTACATGTTATGAATGATTTAATTAACTTTTTTCGAAGTAATCATTCTGGTATGATTTTTACAAAAATCAATTATTGAATATTGTCAAAATTGACATAAAAGAGTTTTTAAAACAAATATTATATTATTAATTTACATTAAATGTATAGAAATCTAAGTTTCGGCCAAGAGACTTATATCATGATTGATGTATCCTTAATGGACCACTTGGGGGTCTCTTGGATGTATATAGTAAGTTTATTAACAGTATAATATAAAAATACAAAGAGACATTTTAAAAGTGAAACTAATTAACTAAGAGTTAATACTTAACGAGAAGCTTAATATAGTAACCCAAACATGTCTAAATTCTATTGGGTGAGTTGATTTTGAACCATCCACACCTTAACAATTAAATAATCCACATTGGAGCCATTAGAAACCGAATATTAAATTATTATAAAATAATATTTCTAGCTTTTCCAAAGGTGCCCCTCACCCCTCTTATAAAAGGGCACTCCCCCTTCTCATTAATTCACACCTTCCAAACCATTTGGCTCGGCCAAACTCTGCCAAAATACTCTCTCAACTTCCCTCAATTAATTCTAGAGGCCTTCCTTTAGCCAGAAATCCACCCTAAGGATCCCTTTTGATCAAATAAAAAGGAAGAACCCGAAGAAGAGGTAATGATTTCACCACCCCTTTTCAAGTTCCTTTCTTCTTCCACTTCTTCTTTCTTTTCTATTACCATTCTAAAATAAATACTCTAGTATCTTATATATATTGTGATTTTATTATAAATATGGTACAACCATATTCATTATTCTATCCATCCTTTGAATAACATGTCACCATACGTGCGTACGTACAGCTTACCGTCTCCACGTCGTGGTGTAATTGTTATTCAATAAATTATTATTTGGATGGGTATAATAATGATGTTTAATTCATTTAAATAATATATATAACATGATAATGATTCTGTATATATTATATACCATCCAATTATATATTATTTTAATATCAAAACAATGATATTGTTGCTCGTGCGTACGTACAGACTACCGTCTCCACGAACGCGATGAGATTCATTATCCATCATATCCATTCAAGTCTAATTCTCATTTTATGATTAATAATAGTATCTAAGTACTTGATATCATTCTTGATATGATTAATATACAACCTATCCATGACAGACACGGCTTACGTAACAAAAAAAATAAAAGAACACGAGTAAGTTAACACCCGAAACAACGATAATACTAAGATATTGTTAACAAATCAATGTTAAAAGGTCATATATGATATCATATTAATGTATATGATTCTTTTATAATTTAATAACAATTATTTCACCATTATACAGGAGGTTAACCTACCCTAAACCAAGGAAAAGTACAAGGTAAGGGTTTAATTCCCAATCTCTTCATTATCCGAGGTTGTTTATACGTAATAATCCACTGTGATCTCTTTATCATTCATATCCATGTTTCATAAAAATGTATTTAAAAACATTTTTAAAACTAACAAGAATATTATTTAAAGTCATTTATACCCTTGTTTGACTTTTTATAAGACATTAATAAGTGAATATTTCTGTCATTTTCCAAATAAGGTGTTTTTTTAACCTTTTCGATAGAATTACGGTAAGAATGTTTTTTTTAACTTATACAACAGGGGCGGCTATTTTCCGCCATTATAAAATCATCAAAGCTTCCCTTACAAGAATATAAGAATATTTTCAAAGAAAATGTTTTATTTTATAAATATATGACTCTTAAATTATTTCAAAATAGAAAGATATATTTCTCTAAAAAGAGTTTTGATTTCATCTATGTCAACATCCATTGATGGATTTTACGCTTAATTGAAGTTGATTTTTTATGGTACAAAACTTATTTATTGTATTGAATGTTTCGTGATATATTTGACTGTAGATGTGTTATTTTTATACTATTCATGGTTTATGGATGAAGTATTTACATTTTGTATGCTAGTTTTAATACGAATGTTTATTTTAGGTTTAAACTGTTCCATATGGGAATGCATTGGACTTAATATGTGACGGGTGGGGCCCGCTATAGTTCCTCGATGCATTGGTAGGTCTCATAAGAAAAACTACTGTCTTGGAACAAGGCCTTGAAAAAATCTTATTTGTAGTCTTGGCATCAGGCCTTGGCTATGTGGTTAAGATAGTCTGGAATTATGCATTCCATCATTATGAAAGTGGTTATTGATATTGCATGTGGTTATTTGATTATTAGAATATCCATGTGAATAAGTAAATGGAATTATTTCATTTTATATTTTCCATACTATGTTGAAGTTCAAGTTTAAAAGGCTATTTTTAGTTATACATTACCTTAAATGTTTATTATTATTTATGAAAGTTTCTGCTATATTGTTATCCTTATGGGCATTTGAGCTCAACCAAATTCTATGTTTTATTTTTACCAGGATGTGAAGAAGTAAATTATGAATGACCATCCGGGATAATATGAGGGGATAAGAGTGTAGACTATAGAGACTATGTTGTTTTAGTTTTCATTTTTATGATGTAATGTAAAACATTATGAAGATATCTAGTGTTTCCAAGGCTACTAAACTAATCGTTCTTTAGATATTTGATCTTTCTTGTGATCATGCCAATGTTATGTAATAATGCACTGACTCTGGGTAACTGGGGTTGGGGCGTTACATGTCTCTACCTACTCGTATCTAGACAGTGATGTATTTCATGGAAAACTCACAAAATCTCTATAGTACCAAAATTTTAGAAAGTTCTCCTGTACTAATTCTCAAAGTATATCTTAAGATAATGTGCTCTAATAAAAGTTTATCTAAATAGAGTTTCCATGTATTGTACTAAACTTCCTCATATACCAACTATAACTCCCTGACCATAGATTTCTAAAGTCGATGCATTGTTTTAATACATTGACATGATTACAAGGAATCAGGTCCTGAAAGACCGATTGGTTTAATAGTCTTGGAAAATAGATTGCATGCATCAACATTAAATTACACTTTCTAACATACAACAAAAAAATCCTTTGAGAATTCCACTGTTCCCTTAGGTTAACCATGTATCTCAAATATAAAACACTTCTTGGGTTCCTGAGAAAATAAAACATAAGAACAGGGTGATCTTAGAAGCTCAGTAAGGGTAAATAATTTAGCAGAAGCAATAAACTTTTAAGGAAAGATGTGTAATTAAAACAATAGTATTTTAAACATAAACATGAACATAATATTTCCAAAATAATTCAAACATTACCATATAAACTTTCACATGGATATTCTACTAGTCGAATAATCACATGTAATTACTAATTTCATACTGAGGAAATGTATACTACCAGAAAATATTTTCTATGTCAAGGCCTTGTGCCAGGACCAATGGGCTAACTGTAACCAGACCCAAACCCGGAGAGCCTCTATAACTGAACTACATTCCAGAGAGTTTCTTTATCCAAACTCCAACCTGGAGAGCCTCTGTAACCAGACTCCATCCTGGGGAACCTCTATAACCGGACTCCAACTTGGAGGGTCTATTGTAACTAAACCCCAACCCATATGGCTTACTTTTAGCAGTACCTATCCCAAAACATAACAGTCCAATATATTCATAATAAGATAAGGTTGAAAAAAAATAAACATTCGTATTAAAACTAGAATACAGAATTTCAATACATTATCTATAAACCATGAATGGTATTAAAATAAACCACCCACAATAAAACATATCACAAATCATTCAATACAATATAGAAGATTTGTATCATAATAAATCAACTTCAAACAAGAATAAAATCCGTTATAAGATGTTGACATAGATGAAAATTATCAGTAAAATGCATTGAGAGAAATACCCCTTTTTTCATTAAATCGTTTAAAATTATCATAATTTATAAAGGTAGTCATTTAAAAGGGATTTTTGAATCAACGTGTCCCATAAAACATTGAAACTTTTGAAAGGAATTAATATTTTAAAGCATTGATGTCCATATAACTAAATCCTTAAAACCATTTTAAAATATTTGACATTAATGAGAACAGTTTTGAAGAATAAATCTTTAAAACATTTAAAATGATGTTTTAGAAAAAAAGTAATTTAAAAATAATCCCTTTGAAAATTATTTTATGAAACATGGACATGGATAATAAATATGCCATAGTAAAAACATACACATAAACAACCTCGAATAATAATGAGATTGAGAAATTAACCCTTACCAATTTGGTAACTTATGATACATACAACCAATGAATGAAGTATCATTAGATGAAGATGTAAATACCCATAAATTAATGTTTATTAAATAAATAATACAATTATGGGCAGTACATACACCACACAAAAGGAAATAATGGTAATATATCATGAATCTCGTGGGAATAAGGAGTGAGATGAAAACCCCTTACCCTGCACTTTCCTTCGGTCGAATGTACGTTTAACCTCCTGTATAATGACCATTTCATGTTATTAGATTAAACCAGAACCATATTCATATTTATTATATCATAGATGATTCATTTATGACGTTATAAATCCAATTTAATATTGATTTCCATGTTAAGTTATGTTTTTGGGTAATAATCTCTTTTTTTATTGTACATATTTTAACAAGTTATTCATGACCATATCATCTATATCATGGTTTAAATAATTCTAGAATAAAAACCTTTATTCATATATCTTATATATTTAGAATATAAATATTTATAATTGATAGATATATGATATTGAGAACACCGTTTATGGAGACGGTAGGCCGTACGTACGCATAAACGATGCTTCGGTTTTCATATCGTATTGAACAGATGTAAGTGAATAAGATATATGTATGTACATTAATACACACAGACAAACACCCACATAGATATTTATATATATCTCTAGCAGAATTATTATTTCATATATTACATACTTATTAGTAATATATATTTTTATAATCGTTGATTAATAGTGAACTTGGAAATGAATCTCATCGCGTCGTGGAGACGGTAATCCCTACGTACGCACGAGCGACAATATAATTTCCCTAAAGGTCTGGAATTTTATGGTATATTAATTTTATATAGACATTAGCATATAATTTTCATTATGTATATACATATTACTCATCATTATATCCATCCAAATAACATAGCATTGAAGGAAAAATTACACCACTGCGTGGAGACGGTAAGGCGTACTTACGCATGCATGGTGACATTATCATTCATAGGATGGATAAAATTATTATAATGGTTGTTCCATATTTACAATAAAATCATAGTATATATAATGTATTGGATATATTGTTTTGGTATGGTAATTACAAAGAACGAGTAAGTGGAAGAATAAAAGAACTTGAAAGAGGGTGGTGAAATAATTACCTCTTCTTCGAGTTCTTCCATTTGATTTGTTCAAAAGGGATCATTAGGATTGATTTACGACCAATGTAAGGACTCTATGATAATGGTAGGATAGTTGGTAGGATTTTGGAACATGGGTTGGCTTATCCAAATGGCTTTGGGGGTGGGAAATTAAGATAAGACGAAGTGTCCTTTTATAAGAGGGGTGAGGGGTACCTTAGGAAAATCTCAAAATTTTATTTTATAATAAATTAATTTTTGGTATCTAATGGATACAAAATAAATTATTTAAAATATAAGGTGGGTTGTGGTCGAAAAAACTCAAACAATATGTTTTAGATAGGTTTGGGTCACTATATTAACTGTGTCATTTAGTTTTATCTCTTAGTTAAATAGTGTGACATTTACCATGTCTCATTTTATTTTTATATTATATGGTTAATAAACATTGTGTAAACATCCTAGAGAACCACAAGTGGTTCATTAATGACATATATAATATTATTTAATCCTTTTTTCTGTAACTTATATTTTTAGGAACAAAATAACAATTAATAATATAATATTTGTTTTAAAAACTCTTCTAGGTCAATTTTGACACAATTTGGTATGTTGTTTTTTCAAAATTCGTACGACATTATTACATTGAAAAAATTGATTTAATCAACCCTAATATGTCATATTAACATAAACAATTAGTTTTATTGATAAAAAGTCTTAAATTACATTTATTTAGATATTTATAATATCAATTATTTTAATATTTCATTAATAATCTAATTACTGCATCATCATTGTGTCATAAATAAATTAAATTATATAATGTATAAAATTTATAAATAAAATACCATTAATTAGGGAATATATTTTTCTTTATAATTAATATTTATAGTATAATATATCTTATGTGTAACCCTATATTAAAAATAGTTTAGTTATTAAACATTGAATTTAATAATTTTTACTCATCTTTGAATTAAATAATAATAAATGCCTTAATCTAATCCATGTGGACCTAAAGGATCATATTTTATTCCGAAGGGTGTTTTTGGACGAATTACATTTATCCAATATAATTAAGACATGTTTTTGGGTAATAATAATTTCATTTTTACCTTTAATTACCATAGTTATTTTTAACTCTTGTAAATAAAAGTCAAAAGTTAAGGTTCACCAAAAATTATTTTTATCTTATCTAATAACATTTTACTTACTGATATCAACAGTGTCTCTTAGATTTTTTAAATTCAATTCATAGAAGTGGTAAAATTATGTTTTATACAAATTTGGAAATTCTCCTAGGGGGTGGGTAAAAGAATGTAAAATTTCAATAAAATTATTATATATTTAAAATTGTTATAAAATGACTAAAATTAATTACATTTAACTTATATAGGTATTATGTATATATTTTTACATAAAATAAATTTAAATGAAATAAATAATTATTTAAATGAAATGTCGGATTTAACAGAAAACGAAGTGTTTTTTACTAATCATCAAAAATTGAATGTTTTCACAAACATTCCAAAAATTTACCATAACATAAGTTTGATATTCCGAATTGAAAAATTAAGTCTATTTTATCATATTCGAAACATATAAATTGAATTTATAATTTTAAAATTAATTCCCATTGTCAAAACCAAAAATGTATTTTTTGGAAATAATAACTATAAAAAGATTGACACTTGTTTATGTCCAATTTCAATGTAAAATTACTTACAATGAAAAAAATTATATTAAATGGTAAAAATATAATCTATTTATACATACAAATCATTAAAATGTATAATTTAACACTAAAAAGTTGTTTTTAGTTAAAATATATTATTTTCACTTTTCACCCAACTATCAAAGTTATCAGTAAAATATCAAAAAAAATTTGAAACTAAATTCTTATGTCCTGATTATAAAGAATATGTTTATTTTTTCAAAAAGAATATATAAAAGTTTCAAATATTGGATTTTAAAAATGGTCTCCATTAAAAGGTTGTAAAGTTTCGTTTTAAAAAAAATACTTCTTTTATCTAAAAAAACTGAATTTGTTCTTACGTTATGTCTATGAAACATATAATATGGATTATAAAATTATAAGGTTTATATAAAGTTCAAAATACTGTTAATACTATTCATAACTGCTTTTGAATGGCTACTTTGGTATGTCATGGTGCGCTAGAACTTGGTGTTGCGTGTAGTGCATGTTATTGAATTACTTTGATGAAATAACGTACTATGAAATCTTATGGTGTTATATATATCCCCTAGATATGTTAGTATCTCACATGAGATAGACTAGATTGGGTATTTTGTCATGTAATTACTAATTTATAAGAGATATATTTGAATCAGGCCTTGGAATTTTGTTTATGATGTATAAAATTATTCATTCCATCATGATGAAATTTGATGTAGATGTCTTCATGATTATTTGAATATTTTTGTTATCCATGTATAAGTATCTTGGTATTAACATTATTTATATGAAATCATTTGATATTTATTTACTCCCACCACATTATTCTTCTTGAAAATGTTATTTATTAAATGGTATGTGTTTCATGTTATTTCTCTTTCAATATTGATTTTAACTTATTTATTCATGATATATTATTCTGTATATAACCCTTATTGAGCATATAGTCTCTCCTTTATTTTTTTCCCTTGGATATGAACATAGAATCATTTAATGAGTTCAAAAATGTTAAAAATAATTACATTCAAAATGTTTCATTATATTCTATTTTCAAATGTAAGGTGATATTAATGTATGTATGTAGTTTAAAAATACTTTTAAGAAATTCATTCTTTAATTATTTGATTCATTGTATATTATAACAATGTAATAAAGTAACCACTGGAAATGGGATGCTAGGGTCTGGGATTTTATCATTGGAATCATAAAATGTTTATAGGAATATGTGGGAACTAGATTTTGGAAATGATTGATTGGAGAATATAACCTTATGACATACACTGAGGATAATTCTAAGTATAGGATAACATTATAATGTTTTATTAAACTAGATATAATATAGTTTTAAGAGAAATAACTCTCTATATAGATAATTCAAGTTGTAATGTTATTTTTATTGATTCTCATTTGGGTAATAAACCTAAATATTGTGAGTGTAATATACCTAAACCATAATCATGGTTCAAGGTGAGTGTTCTCCTATCGAACAAATAGTTCGACACTACTAGGGTATATTTTTTGGACAATTAAAATTTTCTCTATGATGAATTATGTTGAATAGGTGAATATAATATATGAAAACCAATGATATTCCATATTTAAATTGGATAAACATTATGTATATTAGGATAATAGTCTATGATATATCATATGTTTAAATTAATAGATACACACATAGTTATTTTTTGATGTAAATTTGTCATGATTTACAATATTTTAGGAGATATTTGTGGGAATAAAACCCTTTGGTTAACTATATAATTTATTGAAAATATTACATCAGGAATAATGTTATTATTTAATGTAGATTTAAATTATTGTTATTAATAACTGTTAGGGTTTTATTTTGATCATTGGAGATAATGTAATTATGGGTTATAAAATTTTGACACTAATAGAATTATAGCATATATAAATGGGTTGGAATAGTTGGTATAGGTCCCCAAACATTTGGCATAGCATATAAAAATGGTTTCTAGGACCTTTGGATTATTTGGTGTTGGGATTGGTAAATCTAAAATAAAATTCACAATGGAGGTATAAACCCACGACCTGCACATTATATATCAAAGACATTACCATTATCATAAAAACATATTTTTGAATATAATTTCATATATATATATAAGTAATTTATATATTGATTTATTTTATAATAAATGAAAAAATAACTGATAAAATACAAGGGTACTTATCCCAATGATATTGAGAACCGTTGGGATCAGTAGCCTTTCAAAAATCGATTATCCCAATGGTTTTCAAAAACTGTTGTGATAGGTGTTGTCAAAATGGGAAATCCCAATATTTTTGTGAAACTCTTGGGATAGCCTTACCCTATCTCAAATGTTTTGACGAAATGTTAGTATATGGGTGTTAGTATAGGTATGATTTTCAATAGTTTCTGAACATAAGTTTTATCATATAGATAACCATTATATTGAAAAGTGATTTCAAAATTATTGTTATTTTAAGGATTTTTAATAATTTTTTTATAACATTATAGGTGTTATATTAATGTAGTTTTAGAAAAAATAACACCACTATGTTGGGTGAAAATGTATAGTATCTTGAACTGTTGTGGGGATTTAACCCATAGCTGAAGGAGAGAATGTGGTTTGTCCTACAACAAGTCTAAATGATATCCCCATTAAAATGAAATTGTTTATACATAAATGGTTTGTAGATAAATATTAAGTCAATTTTGAGAAATATTTTATATTTTCAATTTTATTGTGGTGATTAATAATATTTAAATATACATTTTATTAGGTTGATGTATATATAAAAATTGTGTTTATCAAAAGTTATTATTTGGGAATAATTCCATTTAATTTTTTGAGGTTTAAGATGATGGTTGTGATATAAAATTTTAGGGTCTAACATTATAAAACTTTTAAGTTATTAATTTTTAGGGATACTGTTTTTTTTATTTAAGGAATGAACTTTTTCAAACATTTATTTCATTTTTTAGGATTTAGATTAATGTATTATTAATTCAAATGAATGTTTAGTAATTTTCAAAATTGTCTTAACTCATACTAACCATTTGGTTTGGGTTAATGTCTAAATATAAGATGAATATATTTTTATCTCTTTGTTTAATTATGTGACATGATAGAATATGATTTTAGTTATTCTAATACGAAACAAACATCATGAATAATCATTGATTAGAGGAAAAGATGAAATTGTGCTAAAAATTAATTAAAAGGTGAAACATTATATGTTCATTTAGTACATTTCATTATGTTCATTATATATATGTTAACTTCATTTCTAATCTCCATAAAATGGATATTGAACCTAATATTTTATCATATTAAATTCTTTTATTATGAATCTATGGTCCTTTAGGACTTCATAGATTTATGATTTTGTGGTTGTTAACATTATTTTGACATTATTCTCTATCACACTGTATTAGTCCTTGAGAGTTTTTCTCTTCCATCTCTATATTTTAACACTCATCTAAATTTATTATTTTTTAGAAACCCTATTTTTTATTATTGAATATAATCATACAAAACATTCTCTCTTTTTAATAAAATTATGTATTAACAGTTTTAATGATATGGATTTTCCAGAAAAGTATACACAAATGTGAAAACCATGATTATGGAGGTCAATTTAAAATTATTAGGATGTTATTTTTAAAATCTTTTCAAATGAGACTTCCTAATAATTTAAAAAACAGTATGTTATTTAGTTTAAAAGACAAGCAATGATGATCTTGAATAAACAAGAAAACAATATTACTTAAATGTTACAGTTATTACATTGTCATTGAATTATCATGTATGAATAGTATTTTCCACATTATGAAAATTTTATAATGGTCTTAATAAATAAAATATTATTTAATGCATATTATGAAATATGAACTCATTTTTTAACATTCATTTTATTTTTAAGGAAAATGAATTTTCATAAAAAATGTTTATTATTAATTTTTATAAGAAAATTTTATAATCAATTTAATGAGGTTTTAAAAAAATTTTACAACAAATAAAATATAATTTTTCAATTCATAGTATAAAAAATTTGGTTAATTGTTTTTTGATTTTTATGAGATGATAATGTTTTTAGTGAATTGTAAAAAATCATTTTTTATAAAACTGTCCATTTATTTAATTAATTAAATTTATTTAAAAGTATCAATATAAATTTTAATTTTTATTATAGAGAAATATGATAAATTTTATTTATAATTATATAATTAATTTCATTTGAATAATAAATTTTCATGATTTTGGTATAAATCTATTTTTATGCTTAAAACATATATTTTCTATAAACCGTTTTTTGTGCATATTGTGTATCCATTTAAATTAATTAAAATAAATTAAAATTAGTTATTAATTAAGATAAATTTATTTATTATATAAATATATATTAATGAAAATTAATTTTATGAATATTTTGATGTTTTCGGGCGCATCAGAAACATGGTTGGGACGATACCCAATTTTATTTTTTCCATAATCAATGATTATTTTGGGATCAATACAACAATGAATGCCAATCTCCACAGAATATTATCAATGATTAAGATAAATAAGAAAGAGGCCTGAAACATTTATAGAGGATCTTGCCATCATATTTATAATTAATTTAATTATCTTCATAATGAGAAATAATACATGGATCTTTAGTATTTTTCTTCATTGATGATGTTGATCATCCGAAATGACCATTCCCGATAATGTCGTTGCAATTATAAGGATATAAACATTAATCCCTCTAGGGGTGATCCACATGTGCTCTGATGGCCTTTGATCAGCACCGCTTGTTCTCCTGGTGCTAGCGCGGTGAATCAAGTGTCTTGTGTCGCTCGTTCTTGATCGCCTATTCTACGGCTTTGAAGAACGTATCTCATTCAAGAGAGGGGAGAGAAGAGTATTTGAGAGAGAATTTTTTGGGGTCAAAAATTTTCATTTCACAAGGCATGTGGTGTGTTATATGGCACCAATGGAATAAATACCTATTAATATAAATGGAATATCAGTTACAAAATTTAATTGCATTGAAAAAATTAAATACTTTCATGATCTTAGAGAAAACCCATGCATTTAACAATAATATCACGTCATTATTTTTGGTGTGGAAACTCACGTAAAACAGAATTATAAATTTAATTCCACATCACAAAATAATAGCAGTGTAATTTTAATTTTTACCAAATAGTAAAATAAATATTTACTATCTTGAAAATAATTATTTTACAACCGAACCGACCTTGGTCCGCTCGGACATAACATCCATTTATTAAACACCCAAATAAATAAATAAATAATTTATTCTCTTAAATAAATATTTCAATTATAAACTAATAAATAATTTTTTAAAATGTTTAATAAAATATATAAATATATTTTATTTATTTTATGCGATAATATTAACATGAATAAAATTTTTCCACAGTCTCGAGAATAATATTTATTTCATTTATTAAATTCAAATAGAATATAACCAAGACCACAAAAAACCCTTAGTGTGTGCCCATCTAGGATTCTTTCTCTTTGGAATTAAAAGAGATTTCTTAAAGTCAAAGAGTACTATATATAAACGGGTCAAGGATCCGAAGATAAAGAATGTAATATCAAAGCAATGACATCCACATATGAACCCTAACTATTTAATATAATCCCTTTTTCTCTATATCACATCATGAAGGTTTAATTACATTGTCATCAACTTTTATTCTTGATACGTCGTTCATTGACTACCTGAAATAAACTCGTCATTACAGCATGGGAATGGAATTTCCCTTGATGGTTATATTTCAATAAAAGGGCCAAGATATCAACTTCCATTAATGGAATGGACAAATCCTTCTTCGGCATATCCATTAATAACGTGCCACTCATGATGAACCAAACGTACCCTACATCCTGCCAACTGTCAACGTGACCATTTTCTCAGTAAATCAAAGTGCATAAGTCGTGAAACGTATTAATGATAACATTAAAGTCCAACGATCATTACACACGCTCGAAGATAGAAATATCATACGATGCCAAAACTTGCAGAATTCCTACTAATGGGTTTTTCTCAAAATCTCCTATCTTAGATATTACTATGTGCGAACTTAATGAGAGGATGTATCATCTTCATATGAGTACTCGAACCTGATAGTATTCATGATATATTTCCCATCATAGCAAGTCATAACACCGTGGAACAATATTTAAGAATATTGTTATAACATTTTATGGTGTTCGTCATAGTGGGGAACATCCAAGACCTTATCAATGGAAAACAATACTCTAGGACATTATTGCATCATAATAATGAAGAACAATGAACATTATGTAATAATACAATAAATATTCATGTAATGAATGTAAAACTAGTTGGTTCAAGGACACTAACTCTTACATATTTTCAGACAAATTTTTTTTTCAAAATCATCATCTCATTGTAAAATGAATTTTCCTAAAAAACCACATTTCTTCATTCTTGGGGAGAATATTTTTAAATTAAATTCTAAAACCAAAGCAAATTGAGTCATGAAAACTAATTCTTATTTATAATTATAGAGTAAAAATTCTTTAAATATGTCTCTTTAAATATTTTTCATTTTAAATAGTTACTATAGTATATAATTATCACCAGTGTAAGGTAAAATTATTTAATTAAGGATAAAATGAAAAGAAGAAATCCTAAGAAATTATCATAACACAAGAATTTTCTATACTGGATGATTTATTTTCATAAAAGTTCGTATATGTTTTGAAAATATGTTTACAATGTTCATATTTTATTGATTTTAACAGTTTAATAATTAATTAAATGATAAAGATAAAAATGATAATTTATAGATTTCAATTTCTATAATATTTATTTAAGGATAATGATAAATATATTCATTACTGAATTTGGTTTTGAATTATAAATAGTATATTTAACATAGAAATTTATTTATAAATTTTTTTGATTTAATAATTACCATAAACACTTACACAACATATAGAAAACATTTATTCCATAATAACAAAAAACACCAATGATGTTTAAAATATTATAAATAATATAATATTAATTACTTATTTAAATAAAAATGGGAATAAAATAAATATATTATATATGATTGAAATGTTTTTATTTTTATTCAATACTTTGATTGGTGTTTTTAAGGACAAATTGAATGAGTACTATAAAAAATGACATTATTGCAATTTTATACAAAATAATATTTTACTAACTGAATAAAAAATCCTAAAAACCTATATTCAACAAAGTTAATTTTATGTATTAATAAATATTAACTGTGTTCCATTTATTCACAAAAAAGATAAGGATAATATAAAACTTTAAAGATGTACTATTTTTTATAATAGTATTTCATCATATATTAATAATATTTTTTATTTTTATTTATTATTATAATTTTTAACATGCGAATTAATTTTTATTATTTTAATACATTAAGAAATTCAATGAATATAATTGTCTCTCATTTAAAAGGGAACCCTATCTTTTTTTATTCATAATTTAAAAACCCTTTTGGTTTGAAAAATATAATATGAATAAATTAATAAAATCCCTCACCTTATTATAGGGATCTTCTTTTGGGAAGAATAACATCTATAGATGGGTTATGTTTTAATTAAAAAGTCAGTGTCTAGTGAAGAGGTATATAACTTACATGATTTTTTTTATATTATTCCTCCTTCTCCAAATATTATTCAAAAAGTACTTATATAATATCATAAGTATATCTAATATAGTGAAATTTTATTATATTAATCACTTTACCTATATTCATATACTTATTCAATCAAATGGTAACTAAAATCATTGTTTATGTGTACAAAAAATACACCCTTGCAAATTGATGTATTTTTTTCCCTGAATACCTCTCTCAGATGGTTATAATGAATGATTTAATGACCATATATGATACAAAAGGCATATATATCATTATAAAAAAGAGAATATATAATCTAATTTAAAACCCTTTCATCCATTGAAAATGATAATATCGTTCAAGCGTAGGTGTGGAAGGCCACCTCCATGAAATGTTGTGATTCATTTTCTATAAACAAAATACATAGATTATATATAAAATTAAATTTTATTATTCAATATGTTATTTGTTATATATTTATCATTATTTACAATTAAAAAAATATTTACTTTTATTCCATCGTGATCGTTGAAAAATGGGCATGATTCTCATGTGTACATATGGCTTGCCGTCTTCAGGATTATAATGCAATTCTTATTTCAAAAATATCAATCATTATTGTATTCATAAGTATAATAGATGTAAAAAATTATAATTATGTCAAGATTAATGTTCTTTATATGATTGAAAATTGACCTACCATATTCAACCTACAAAGGAAAATTTGGACAAATAAACCGAATATCATCAAAACATCTAATATGAAAATAATTTAATAATATATTATATACAACATTATAAAAATTTAAATAAAAAAGAATATTTAGATTGAAAAATATATTTAATAAATATATAATTAAAAAATTTGTTATCTAGGAATATAAATAACATACATGGTGAGACATACCTATTGTAAGGGATTTTATCCCAATTTCCTTTTGTTGTGGTATTTTTAAAAGTTATGCACTAATTTACTTTATATAGTGTATATAATAAAATGTTCCATCTTATATCATGAATTATTCATACTTTAGTGTACATTATGTTTCAATTATAATAATTTTATCCCAATGGATTTAACATTAATGTTACAATGTATTAACGTGAATTTAACACAATATTCATTCATCGGGTTTTACTTAAACATCATTGAATATGTTATTCCATGACTTTTTTAATATACCTATGATTGTATATTTTCTATTTCCACATTATTTTTTCATTTACTTTTGTTACACTTAATCACTTCACTGATTAAATTCCCACTCCAATGTTATGATCTCTCTAAATTATTTCCCATCCCATTTTGGTTTCCCTAATAAATTTTTCGTATTCACCCCTTGAATAATTTATGAATTTTAGATAATATTAATTTCAAATATTATATTGTTAATCTCTTAATATTCATGGAGTTCATTGTAGAATTTTATGTAATTTAATTCATGGGTTTTATAAAAAAAATGTTACCAAAGTTGTGAATTTTAATATCACAATCACAACATTATTATCGATTTTTTATGATTATACATCCATTATGGGAATTATTTGATATTTTTATCTTAAACGGAATATATCTTAACATTATATTATAATATTATGAAATTAAACTTTCCCATTTCATTTTATAATCATTATGTTCTTAAAATATTAAAGTAATTTTTATATGTGAACTTATCTTGGTTATTCCATTTAGTTGGGAATCATTTTAAAACAATCCCATATTTCCCATTAAAATATATAAGGAACTTTTTTAAAATCAAAAAATGATATACTAAATAAATTTTTAACAATTTTTTATGTTTCTATAAATTTTTTAAATATTATCTTCTTGTCTTTTTCACAACAAGGCATTTATAGTGTTTTTATAGAAAATATAAAAGGAATATTTATTATAACATAGTCGATATAAACAAATTTTCACAATAAATAGTACTCAATGATTTTAAGATTCCAGTTAATGCTATAATGATTCATTTGATGTAAATTATTTATGTTAATTTCATTGATATTTTGAGTTCATAAATTTTATTCTCTTGAATATTATTTATAATGATATTTTTATTGTACTATTATTAATAAACCAAAATAACCCTTAATTTTACTTATTCTCCATTTTGAATCTATTTTAACATTGACATAATTATTCTTTTCCCAAATGGTATATCATCATTTTTCCTTTAGGAATATTTTTTTTAATTTTTTTTCAATAATAATGTAAATTTTCATTATGTATTGAGTTTTTATTTTCCTCTATTAAAAGATTAATAAATTTGATTTCATAAGTGATGGGGGGGCCTTGATATATCCCCTAGATGAATAGGAAGGTCTTATGATACAAACTAAATTTTTTATTTAGCTAAGGCCTTAAATATTGATGTATGATATCTTGGAATAAGGCCTTTATGATAAGATTATGATATCTAACATGATGTATTCCATTATATTTAAATTAGTTATTGATTTTCATGTGATAATTCAAATATTTATAATATTCATGGGTAGGTTTCAACAAAAATTTATAATTATTATAGAATCATTTGATCATTATTTATTATTTACAAATAATTCATAATGCTCAAGAAATTGATTAAAGGTAATGTCTTTTCATTTATTAATATTTTCTTTTTTATTAATACATATTCAGTAAGGGTAGTTTTTTTGTACGTATCCATTAATGACAATCTTATCAAACCATTATTTTAATTGATTTCTCTAGAAATTTATGAGTAAATATTTGAATGTGTTCAATGATATGGAATGTTTACATTATGAATATGTTTAAATGTATATTTTATAATATAATTATGTGTTCATGTATATATCATGATTACCAATATCATTAAACTATCAAATCCTTTAGGATGTGAATCATTGTATCTATTTCTAATGTAATAATGTAATAATTGGTGTTGGGATACTAGGGCCAGGGTCATTATAAATTTAGTCCAAATATCATGATCGAAAATTGTATGACCTTCCTCATCCAAAAAATACCATATATGCATGTGCATCATTCTAATAATTTTGTAAATTTATTTTTAAAATTTCATATTTGGCCTATTTTTCCCTCGGTCTACACTCATCAAATTAAATATTTTAACCCACATGGTATAAATTAGAGGAAGATGAACTCTATAACATCATATACTCATCCATTATTCATGTCATGATTGTGTTTATAACATATATATTATTGTTTTCAGTATATTAATACAAATTCACCCCTTTCACATGCCTTAAACATGACAATATATCCATGATGTGCTCCTAAGTTCTTTAAATCATTCCAATCCACCTTCAGAAATTTCTCCATTAGAGTGTAAATTTCTCCATGATGCTACATGAGTAATTGAGTTCCCCATTGTGGAGAAAAAAATGAAATATTGGACCATATATTGTCAAGGGAACATTCCCCATATGATTTGAGGGTCAAAACATGATTGTCCTCATCTCCAAAACATGACCAGCGTTACCCCCAATTTGTTCTGTCCACATTTTTTAAAATATAAATGTGGACCCTATGACATAAATGTGTCCAAAAGTTATAATCATTATACTTATCAACTATTTTCAATCCTAAATATTTATGTTTTGATTTTCCCTCTTCAAATATCATCTACTCAAATGGTTTCAAAACAACCCTGGGGTTACTCTCCTATACCTAATTGCATGTTAATTGGGTGAACATGATGGCTCACATCCTTTCTAACTCGTCAACCCAAACTCATGGTTCATCCATGAAGAGACTATTTTTTATTTATTGTATTTATTTTCCATGGTGTTCAAGGAATTATAAGGGCCTCATTAATTTAAATATGTTTATAAAGTTGAAAAGAAGAATTTTTTTAATTTTAGTTTTTATACCCATATTTATGATTAAATGAAGAAGATACAAAGTCATGTTACTGAAATATTATTATTAAATAATAGTAAATGATTATTTAAGGATTTGGAGTAATTTTAATTATTCTTTAGGTGCTCATAATGTATATGAAAATTACTATGAATTATTTGGAGGTGGACCTTTTTTATCTACATTTTGATGTTTACATAATTAGTTTCATTAATATGTTTTAGAGTTAAATGTTTCAAAAAAATGAATAGAGAAATCCAAGTTCATCTGAAAAATATGATATTATAGTTATCAAATGGTAGATAATTATGGGATAATAATAATGAGACAAGAAGATAAAGTATATAGGAAATTATTTATTCTGATAGCATTCATAGGGAAATCATACTAATGAGAATATACTAAATTGATTGGATGAAAGGAGGAACCAGATTCCAAATTGATTTAATTAATAGATACATCAGACAAAAAATGATCAGAAAAAAAAATATAGTAGATTATTCAGGATATCTTCCTATGTAATTATATATCTTGATTTTTTTGTTCTTTATTTAATCAGATTATTAGAAGAACTAATTATTGATTAGAATGAAAAAATAAGAGAAATTATTATAATAATCAAATTAAATTACATCATCTTTAAATAAATATTTTTATGAAAATCGATAATTTTTTTTAATGATGGAGGTACTAAGACCCAGTGGAGATAAAATTGTCTACATTATTTTACTAAAATAGATAAATTTACGAGTTAACAAGTTATATCTAATATAACATTGTTATTTTATCCACAATCATTATGTTGAAGGTACTGTGAAGAGGAATTATAATAAGAATGGGGGATGACCATTCAATAGTTATAAAGTTTTAAGAATGTTGTGAAGTAACCATGAAAGTGTTTTGGAATGATTTAATTGTGGTTTCCTAACAATATCAATAGATAGAGAAAACAAGATAAGACCATCAAAAAGAAGTTATCTTTAGTAGAAGTAATAAAGAGGTATCCAATTTGTGGCACCCGAAGGGTGTTTCTAAATGAATTTGTGTCAGATAATAGTATATGATTGAATTCAATGGACATTGATCCCCATGGGTTGTTAATCAAACATAACATTACAATAAAAGGAATCAATCATTGGTCTCTAAGTGATATCATAAGTTAAATATTTTTTTTCGAAAGTATACATCATGATACAATGTCAATAAGAAAAAATTGAATGATTTCAATTAATAGAAGATGTAGGAAATATATTTGAAGTTTAATGGGATGAAAAAATATAAAAATATCTTGTAACAAAATAGATGGGTGAAAATCATTGTGAATGTACTCAAAGTATACTTTTGAGGTTATATTGAATAGATCTATCAAATGAAGAGGTTTTGGACAGAGAATGTCATAGTAAAGTAACACTATAAAACCCATTTTGTTATAGAATATCAATTATTAAATTAAAAATTCGATAAAAATTTAAAATGAAATAATTGTTATTTATTGAAATTAAAGAATAATTAATTGTAAAATAGTAACGTGAACAATTAAATATTGATATGAATATATGGAATAGTAATATGGCCATTTAAATAATAACCTCACCAATTATAGTCTAAATTTTTGTAGTTATCTTATAAACGAAAATATAAAATATATTTATAATGGAATTCGTAAATAATTGTTTTTGAAATGATAAATTATTATTTGGTATTTTTATGAAATATTAATTCTTAATTACCATTTTATAATTAATATAATGACATAAAAGAAAATATATCCCCATAAAATTGATTCTTAAATTAATAATTTTTGTATAATTGTTATAAAATAATTTTATTATAGCTTATTTAATTTTTTAATGGGTAAAAAAATCTATTATAAAATAAAAGAATGTATTTTTTAAATAAATGATCAATTTAATTATGAATTATGTTTCTAATATATAGAAATTTATTTTTAAAAAATGTGACAATTTAAGAAAATTATTTACTGAGAAATGGTTTGGATGAATTTTTTAATTTTTCAGAAATAGTTGAATTTATGGTTAATTGTGAAATACAATAAATCATGGTATTTATAATTATTAATCAAATACATGAATATTTAAGGCATGGATGAGTTAATTATCAATTATATAGATGTCAAATGATTTTTTTACTATTATTAGTCATCATAATCCCATCATTTTATAGTCAAGAGGAAAAAAATTAAAAAAATGATTTAAATAATCATAAACACCATTCTCATCTCCCAATAATTACCACCCATCGCCTCTGCTTCTCCTCAGACCTCCATAGGCATATATATTTTCAAAAATATTTCCAATTCCATTCTTAATCAAATTCCCCACATAAAAAACCATATAGTATCACAAAAGGACTAAAATAAGTGCCATAATTAGGTTCTTAAGGGGATCATATCCAAGAGGAATAACCCTCATTCGATCTCTTTTAATTTTTTTTATTTCATTATTTCTACCATATCCATACTTTCAATATCCAAAAATTTTTGATAAATCATTATCATTTTAATAATCTATTTTCTTGTTAATGGAATATATATCATAAAAAACATTCTATTCTCTTATTATAGAAATGTAAACATTGTTTGTTATTTGTTGATTCACCACCTTCAGGGATGATGAATTTTCATTTTCCATGATTTCCATCAAGATATTTATAAAAAAAATTAATGGTTTAAAGTAATTTTAATATTTATGATATAACTATATTAATTTATTGAATATTTTTTATAAATATAATAATTTTAAAAAAACATGTTTGTGATGGTTGGAAAATAGAATAAAACAAACCAAACATTTAAGATTTCTGCTTTATCTAATAAATCATCATCATATATGGAAAAATTGATATGTGGGATCACTTAAAATTATAGAAACATATTAAATCAATTTATTTCACCTTATTTATTTTTTTCATTCTAAAAGAACACTCAAAATTATACTTAAGGGAACCAACTATACATCTATGAAATGAAATCTCCAAGAATGATGATTTTGAAATTTTTATCTCTTATAAATGGCCATAAATGATCTCTAGTAAAGAAATGTTTTCTACTTATATGGACTAAGAAGATTTATCTTTTTCAATGATTCATTATTAATTTGGTGTTTCCTTTTCAATATTACATGTTTATTTTCAAATTAGTTGTTTTTTCAGGTCTATGACTTCTTTGAAAGGAAAAGTAATTTCAAAATAGAAAATTTATTTTTCACAAAAATATTTTATTTATAATTGTTTTATATGTTATGATAATTTTAGGATTTTTTGGAAATTTTTATGATGATGGGTGGTTCTGTGATACATTTATTGCTTTTTATCTTATCATATCCCTCTAATTCATTAGGTTAATGGTCATTGTTAATCGGTTTGTTTTCTACTGATAGATCATGGGAAGATACATCGATTATTATTCCAAGTGTAACAGTGATAGCTACCACCTATGTAGCTAGGATTATGAAATTATATGTAATAGTTACATGAATGTGATGACAGAATATAACTTTTATGATTTATGTATTGTTAACATGGTTATAATGGAAACATATAATTTTATCTGGAATGAAAAAGATATTCTATTTTATTTATAAAACTTATTACATTGTGTAAATTTTTTTAATCATGGAATAATGGTTTATTTCTTCCATTATATGTTTTTTAATAGTATCATTACACTTATAAAATGTTCTAAAATGTTTTTTATAGGGTTCATGGACAGGTAATGGAGTATAAGAATACATGATTTTTGGTATAAAGCTTGTTATGAATAAAGAATTTTTTGTTATAATAGTTTTTATACTGTGAAAAAATGGTTATTGGATATAAGTGTATAATTTGAAACACATCATATTCAATGTATGATTTTTTTATCCTAAGTCTCTATAAATGTAATCTGAAAATATATTTTGTAATGACTAAAAATTTATTGTTTTTGAATAACTATATTATGTATTGTTTGAGGGAGGGTCCTCAATGTTGTTATAAGAGAAATGACTAAATAAAATTTGTTTTTAGGATAATTTAAATTTAATATCCAATAATAATATTTACATTATGGTTAATTAGGAATTATAATGCATTTAATGATTAAAATTTTTTTCATCTAAGATATTCTAATTTATAATGGTTTTAAATAGAAGGAACGGGTTTTGGGATGTATGAAATAACTAAGAGGAAGATATATATATTAATCCAAAACATGGAATGGTTGGAATTGTAACCAGAAATTTTATGATAGTAATCGATCCTTTTACATATGCTATAAATATTTGTATCATTCATTGTCATGAACATAAAGATAAACAATAGAGGAATATATCAACGGTGGAACACTTTATGAGTCAACAACTTCTTGAATTTAGTGATCTTTTGATTCAGCTATATTTGAAGGGTGAATTAATGGCATTTAAATTTTTTTTGTCCTGGGGGGTTCATAACATCAAAAGGATTGTCATTATAATTACCATTTTAATGATTAAGTTGACTAATGTGGGTAAATGATCACTAATATAAAGTATTTTATTTAGATTGATGAATTATAAAGGGATTAATTCAAACATACTTTCCATGTTAAATATTTTACAAAATGCTTCTACTAAGGATGGATGGAAAATTCATAGAACATAGAGAGGATGAGGATTCAATGGTTGTATATGATAAAAAATTCACTAAATTGGTAAAAAATTATCCAAAATTTTTCATGGATCATGGTTGTAAAATCATTAGTTATTAATCAGTATTAAGTCCGAAATATAGAAGGAAAGTGGCTTCTCTTGAATTAAAATTATATAAAAAATTATCACAATGTATGAAGGACATGGAAATATATGTGTTTTATGATCTTGCATTCTTTTTATAACAATATAAACATTGGTCGAGGTGGCCAAAAATTTGAATGAATGTAGAAAATACATTTGATGGTAAGAATATTATGTTTTTTAGTTTGTGAGAATTGTTGTTAAAAAACACACTCGTGAATTTATTTTGATGCGTGGTATCTGTTTCTGATTTGGTATGTTTGGAAATATAGAACATAAGAACTATGAAAATTATCATGGTAGTGGTAATAAATATTATGATATACAGAAAGTAATTTTTTTGAAATGTAAAGAGATGGGTCATTATGCAAATGAGTGTCCAAAGAGAAACCTGAATTATATATTACACCTATAATATAAGAAGAAATTTGGTGTGAAATCCAATTATTCAACTTTAGTAGATGATGGGTTATCAAAACAATGGTATCTGGAACATTTTCTGATTATTCAGATTAATCTAGTGTTTTTATATATGTGTAATTAACCTTCATTAATTTATGAGAATTTTTTTCGGTAAATTGGATATTAAAGATTAGGAACTGAAGCTAGAATTTATGGTAAAAAATAATTGGGGATTTATTAATGAAAAGTGAATTTATCACTATTTTATAGTCAATTTCTATGGAAATACGTTAACAAAATATTTTTTCTTCCCTTTGTAGAATTTTATTTTCTTTTTGGTATGGATTAGATTTTTTTCTGTGATACGATTCATTGAAGAGCTAAAGAAGATATTTTCCCAAAATAATATTGCTTCTTTTGTAAAATAATTAACCTATACCATTAATAATATATAAGAATTAGATAATATAGTAAAATATTAAAATGAAAATTATATTGTAAAAATAATTAAAAATAAGGAAATTATTATTATTAATTAATTTACGGTGGTAAATGAGTATCCAAATGTTTTTTCTAAATGGATTCATAATATTATTCATAATTAGAAGGTTGAGCTTAACATTGTTTTGGTACTTGTTGTTAAACCTATTTCATAACATCTTATTAAATGTCTCATGAAGAACATCTTGAATTTAAGAACAAAATATTGTACTTTCTACAAAAAGCTTTTACTCAACCCAATAATTTACATTATGGTTTTCCTATTTTGTTTTCTAAAATGTGTGACAGTTTCTTGAGGATTTTCATTGATTATAGTTTGTTGAATAAACTTACTATTAAGAATGTGTATCCATTACCTCATATTTATGAATTTCTTGATTAGATCAAAATTGAATAGTATATTTCAATGATTAATCCAAGGCCCAGGTGTAATTAGCTAAAAGTGATGGAGGATGACATTTTGAAAACAATTTTATAGACTAGATATGGGAATTATGATTTTTTAGTTATTCCATTTACATTTGAAAATACTTTTAATTAATTTATGGATCTTATGAATAGGATAATCCATGAATATTAGGATAATTTTTTTTCTTTGTATTGATGATATTTTCATTTCATGAAAAAATCATGAAAAACATAAAAAAAATATTACGATTTTTTTTATAAAACATATAATGAAAAAATTTTATAAGGGAAATTTCTAAAATAATATTTTTGATTAAGACATATTTATTTTCATGAGAATATTGTAAATATGGATGAAATAACAATTGATCCTTCCAAAATAGTATTGGTTGATGAGTTTCCAAAACCTAAAAATGTTTCTGATATTAATTGATTTTATGGATTAGTAGGATATTACAAAAATTTTCTTAATAACATGGAACTGTTATCTAGAATATTTTATATGATAACAAGAAAAGTGGTTAATATTCTTTAAATATAATAATGTGATGTTTTTTGAGGAACTAAAATGAATGATGGAAAATCATCATGTTTTGGACCGTCCATCAAAAAAATGGAGGTTATTTCATATGTAGTGATGATTCATTAATGGGTCTTGGTTGAGTTCTGATGCACAATGAGTAGTTAATTACTTACTCTTCATTCCAACTACATCCTAATGAGTTATATTATCCCATACTTAATTTGGAATTAGTTTTTTTGTTTTTTATTTCGATATTTGGAGACATAATTTAATAGGGGCCAAATGTAATATATATTTTAACAAAAAAAGTTCGAATTATTCATTCAGTGGGATGGAATTGAACATGAGGTAGATATAATGGCTAGAACTGCTAAAGTATTATGATTACATGATTCATTTCCATCCACTAAATTACAATAATGTGGTCAATGATTTAAACTAAAAAAATAACGCTACATTAACCATGATATTTTTGGAACATAACCCCACATATAATCCTTTTTTTTTATTTTTTCATGGATGTTAGTGGTGGAAGTAATTCCTCTCTTTTTTTTCAATTGTTAGTGAAATAATCTATTCCAAATAAAATTTATAATGAATATAAGGAAGACAATGAATTACTAAAAAATGTCTACTTGTTTAACGTGTTTGTTTATAGAATTTAAAATTGTTAAATATTATGTTTTGATAATTGGTATGTGATTATATGTGCGTCGTGATTCAGATATGAAGAAATAATTATATGGTGAAGATCATAATTCTTTGTTTTTAACTCATCATGGAAGCACCAATATTTAAAGAGACCATCAGAAGTGTTACTAGTGGGATGGAATGTAATATGATATTGCTGAGATTAACATGAGATGTTTGACAAGTCAACTAGTAGAAGCAGAATAAAATAATTAAAGGGTATTTTTTATCCATTAGCATATCTAGAGTGGAAATGGGAAAATATATCAAAGGATTTCAGAGTGGGATTACAATAAAATATTGAGCTAATAATCTGAATTGGGTTATTATTTACCAAATAACTAAATCTACTCATTTTTTCCTTTCAAGACACTATATATCTTAATGATATTTATTAGTTTCATCATAAATAGTTATTTAGGTCACATAGAGTTCCTCTATCTATTTTATCTAACCATGAAATTAGTTTCACTTCTAACATTGGTAAGGGCCTTCAGAAGTCCTTTATGAACTAAATTAAATTATATCACTAAATTTTTCATAAATTTGATGGATGATCAGAATGAATAATTCAGACATTGAATGATATAAATAGATCATGTTCAATAGATTACTAGGGAATTTAGGATCAACATCACTATATGGTTGATTTTTATAATAATAAATATTTAATTCCATTATAAATGTGGTGAATTATCAAGAATTATATATAAATTTGTGTCGAACTAAAAAATTCTAATGAAAGTGGGAATAGTTTTACACTTACTGAATTTACCTTATAGTTTTTACGAGGTATATAATGATATTTATTTTTTGATGTTAACAACGTATGTTATTGATTAATTTCATGTTATGAAACTTGAGGTTGTTCTGTTAGAAGTTAAAATTTGATATAAAGAATAGCCTATTCATATTATAGACTATAGATAGAATGTATTTCAGACATGTTAATTCACCTGATTGAGCTTTTATGGTGAAACCACATGGTTGAATAATTAACAAGGGAATCTAAAAATTCTATGAGTGAATGATATGCTCACTTGATTATTATGTTCATAAAATTATGATTTTCAATTATTAAGGGGGAGGATATAACAACCACAATAGTTATATTACAATTTTTCATCATTATTAATTAAATATTTAATACCTTATAAATGTATAATGAAATAAGTTGTATTTATTGAAAATAAGGATTCTTACGTAATTGAATAATAACCTGATTGTTGGAATAATAATGTGACTGTTAGTTATAGTAATTTGGCTATTGTAATAATAATCTCACATATTAATTAAAATTTAAAATTTTTGTATAATATAAAAGAAAATATTATATAGTTATATCATGGAATATGTAAATGTATTTTCTCAACATTATAAATTAGGTGTCGGTATTTTTTGTAAATTGTAATTGTTTATTTATAATATAATAATAAATATAATGGTTTAAAAGAAATTTTATTTTAATTAAATGGATTCATAAAATAATATTTCGTTTCATTATAATTATATGATCATTTTATGATAAATTATTTAATTTTTCCAAGTGTCATAAAATAAATTATAACATTATAATTAGTATTTTTTTAAAATGATGATAATAAATAAAAGAAAAATTTATCATATTTAGATGATTATTTTAAAAAAATGGTGTCCATTTTTTAAGTCTACACATTGATAATTATTAGGATGAATTTATGCAATTCTTTCTCAGAATGATAATTTTTTCTGAATAGTGGAATATGGTAATTTAAAATATTTAACATTATAATATACACGATTGCCTTTTGAGTCATTTCTTATGTAAAAAACCATTATATAGAAATAACATTCACAAAGTAATATAAAAATACACAATAATAAATAGTATTAATTTTATTTATCCAAAATAAATAAGATTAATAAAATAATCAAAAACACCCCTCTCATATCTCTATAAATATCACCCCTCTCTACTCTCTCTATAAATAAAACCCCTTACCACCCCTTATCCTGACACATACAATGACTTTTATATTGTCTAAATTATACCCAATTCCATTCCCAATCCTCTTCTCCACTTCCAATACATTATGGTCTCACTAAAATACAAGAAATAAGTGTTTTATAGAGGTTCTCAAATAGATGATATTCATGTGGTAAAACCCTAAACCTTTCTCTTTCAAATTCCTTAATTCATTTTTTCCCTCTACCCTAACCTAAACACCCCTATACAATATTGAATTATAACTCCACTATCATATATATGTGAGAATAATATTATGGTAATGAAATATGAATCATCAAACTTCTTCTATTCTCTTATTATTATTAAAATTAAAACATCATCTATGATTTGTAAATTCACCATTTGCATGGATTATGTTTTTTACATTAATACCATCATTACTAGTCATTAATAAATTATTATTGTTTAAAAATAATATTATTATTTATAATATAACTATTTTTTCATGAAATAATTAAAATACATAATAATTAACCAAAATGAAACTAGTTTGTGATGGTCGGAAAACCTATCCAAACCAAACCAAACATTTATCATTAATATTTTTTCTAATAAATAATCTTTATATAAATAAAAATTAAAAATGTGATCATTTCAAATTTTGGAAAAAAATTAATACTATTTCATTCAACATCATGAGTAGTCTCAATTTTAAAGAACACCAAAAATTAAACAGAAGGGAACCGACTATAAATACATGAAATGAACGCAACTATAATGAATATTACGATATTTATAACTCATTAAAATGTAAAATAAATTCAACTCATTAATATTATAATAAATATGAAATATATGAAAATGGTTTTAATAAAGTAATTAATTAATGAATTTTGATTATCTAGAATATTAAGTATAATTTCAGAATGTTTTCATACATAATGTATGTATCGTTCTTTTAAAAAACATATTTCAATGATACAAATATTTTTGTTATAGATTTTTTTAATTTCATAGAATAAGAGTAATTTCTGATGTAAATGGTACATTATTTTTCTATATTTACTTTTCATGTTTACATGTTATTTTGTGAATAAATAGTTTTCAATTATATGTTTGTGGCTTCATAAAAAGAAAAATCTATTTCAAAATGGAATTTTACCCTCTCAATAATGTTTCTATTATAAATCATTTATCTGTTATGATAATGTTATTGTACATTGGAATTGTTATAATGTTGGTTTTTTCCACAATAAACCTTGGGTAGGTGAACCTGTTATAGCTATTCAAGGCTTTAGGGTAATGGAATATAGTATACTAGTTAGGTGTAACCTAAGAGATTATGGGAATATACTATGATAATTATTCTATGTATAACAATGATGGTTACCCCCTATTTCTTCAGGATAGTTACATTATGTGTATGTGTTATATAAAAATGATTTCATAAGTTACATTTTATGATATTTATTTTCATTCCCAGGTTTTATAAGAACCATATAACATTATACGGAAAGTCTTTATCAGAGTTAGTATCACAAGAGGGGTGAATTGAGTACCATGTAATAGTTCAATTAAAAATGGATTTAAATCAGTTCTCCAAATTATATAAAGTGCATCCCAATATATAAAAAATGTTTTGTTCTTATAAGTTACAATATTTTATCATATTTTTCAAAATATTGAATAGTTCTTGGGTAAAAAAATATAAAATATTATTTTATAAAATGAAATAATTTTAATTAATTATGATTTTATATTATCATTTAGAAAGTTAATCTATGAAATTTGTATCTTTTTTAGTAAAGAACAACTTAATTTAAAAAAAATTAATTAAATTAAAAAAACACGAAGTAGAATTTGAATAAAAGAGGTTCAATATCATGATGAGATTCAGTCTTCTACACATATAACTCTCATGGTCCCAATAAGTTTATATAAAATAATCATTTTATTATAAAACTAGATTGGGTTTTACAATACCAAAGTAATCCGAGACACATAAGGACCCATTCAGTAGTTTTTATGGGATTAAAAAATAAATTACAACAAGAAATAACCATACATCTATCAAATGATGTGGTAATAATAAAAGTTTTTATAAATATAGTTATATATCATTCAGTTTAGATACAAGAGTTAATGTGTGTTATAATACAAGGTATGGACACAGTACTCATAAATTAAATTTAAATATGAAAATATTGTGAATAATGTAAATAATTAATTGTGTTTCTATGTAATATATGTGATGTTACTCATAAGTCCTTGAATGTGATTTTAAATGGGGCTCGAGTTAGATTTAAAAAAACTTTTATAGAATAATACTCTCTGTTTTTGACTGTAGGAAGGCATGGGAAGTGATATGTACTTCCAATTCTTCATTCGAGTGTAATAATGATATTGTTGGTAAGCTATTCAAGTTATTTAAAAAAATTTCAATCTAACTTCATGTGTTTAACATCCTATGTGCTTATCAACATTTTTATCTTTATTCATGTGGGAGTATGCTTCCACTTTTAAAAGTAGGATCAATAATAGAGTAAATTATCTAGATCATATGGTATCCTCATACTATATGTCTAACATATAAAACCATGAATTATATCGATAAATTAAGATAGAATTATTATAATAATCAATTTTATTAAATTTTATAATGTATCAGTTAGAAAAAAAAAAGTAATTAATAATATATATATATATATTAGTGTTGAGTCTTTATGATGTTCAAACATCTAAAAATTTCTTTTTCTAATGGAGAATCATTGAATAATAACACTAATTGTCTCTAACTGTTGCGGAAACTCAGAGCATGGCAGTGACTCATAGTCTTGTGGTGAGATATGGGAACAATGTATTTCTATGATGTTGTCTCTTTATAATAGTGAGAAATCCTAATAGTGAGAAATTTTCTTGTTGTTTCTCATACATTTTCAAATTTCCATATCATCGGTGAATCATTGAGGATGGTGACTTATCCTTGGCAGTGTGACTTCTTGGTGGTGATTCTTTTTGGGGATAAGTCTTTCTGTATAAATCAATTGTTGTATCTCAGTGGTGATTTATATGTTAGTGTCTCTTCCTTGATAGTGATATATACATAGAGGCAACTCATCCTTAGTTAAATTTCTCCAATCATTCTTATATGATACACTGATAATAGGAAAAATGAAACTTCTTAATTATCACAATAATCAGGGTTTGATGATAATTAATAGAAATAGGTAATAAATCTCACCCTTTTCGATGATACCTAATAATGTCATTATATATCCTGTAAATTAATATAAGAACATGATATATTAGACATAAGGTGTCAAATATAACAGAATAATCAATTTAAGAAAGTGAAAAACCAAGTAACAATGGGAACACATAGTCGTATGGTATCAAATGAAAATAAAAATAAGACAAAAATGTTAATGTTATTATCCATCGATATTCCCCACTTTTGTGATTATAAAAATTCAATGAATAAAAGATAACTTTTAATGGAATATGAATCAAATAGTAATGTATATAGAAACATATTAATAATATCATTAGAATCCCCATCAAGAATGTCAATGAAAATATACCCAAAATTAGTTCAATCAACAAGATACCTAAAAAAATCCCATCAAAGACACTAATTACAATAAATGATCTTTTGGTTTGGATGAATGGTCCATGTTTTCATTACCCTTGTCATTAGCTAAGGAAGAAGCAATAATGATAGAGGGTTCAATAAAAAATTACGAAGAAACTATAGGAACGGTTGACGGTACTAATGGTATAGCTATAAGAAGATCTTATACAGCTGAAGGATGTCTAAGATCCAAACTAAGAGTTGTATGAAGTTGTCTTACTTCATTACATCATGTGAAAAAAAAGATAGAACTTAGCGGGAAAATGTCAAAGAGGGTGTCTGGACACTCTATACTGGAAGTACTCTAGGTTGTTGTGGGAGGTGTTTAGATGGATGTATTAAGGGCATCAACATAAGCTATAATATTAGTACAATTCCAATGTAGAAAAGGATCCATTATTTTTATGATTTCAATTATAATTTATCCACCTCACATAATTTAAATAAAATTAATTTTTTTCTTCCATATTCAACCATTGCACTTGAGTCAGAACATTCAACTTGTTGACTTGTTCTATAAATTCTCGGGTCAAAAGAGGCATACCGAAATTATCATCCTAAAAAATTAAGTTGATATTAGTTTAATTATTTGTATATAATATTAACAGATAACAATATTTTAATTTGTTTATAGTATCTTGAAATTTCATCATATCCTTCATGTATTCAATTATCATCATATGATCATTACCATTATTTTGATGAAGCATCCACAAGGTTTTCAATATTATTGAATAAACATCACTTGATGTATTAGTTGATGATAATCTAATCACTTCTATTACCACTCACCCAAGAAACTCAACCTTAAACACAATAGAAGGAACAATAAAGCTACATTCCATAAATATAATCATTTTAACTCTCTCCAACTATAGCATCTATACATGTTTAAAAAACATCCTTCTATAATTTAACTCATAGACTCATGTTGATTAGATAGTTTATTATACTCAATATTTACATCTTGGAAAAGGTGAATTATTATTGTTTGAATAGAATGAATAAAATATTCAATGATAAATCTATCACCCTTATCACAAATAATAGAGAATTTAATATTTTGATACTATAACTTCACATAAATCTCAGACCACATATTTTTATAGAAAGATTACATATAACCGCTGTTGACATCATCACGTTGAACAATTGGGAAAACACAAGAAAATTATCTCATAGAATAAATCATCTCTAACAAACCAGAAACACCAATCTAATAGTATTTTGATCCTGCAGGAACTCTCTCTTCTCAAATGGAAGGTTTACAATTATTTAGCAAATGAACAACTATATCAGAAAAAATCACATTCCAATAACTTGGGATCAATCCATATATCAGAAGGATTTCTATGAATCTCAATTATCAAATAAGTAATAGTTGTAGATACCACAACATCTAGTAAACAAAATGAAGTCTCAATAGTTCTCTATTCAATAGAAGGTAAATAAAAAATATTTTCATCAACTAAAGGCTTGTAAAAATAAGGAAAATATTTTAACTATGGTTGAATATGTTTTTCAAAAACAGGATCTTTTACTATTGGATCAACCACATGCTACTCAGGAAATAAATAATTCTCATCTTTTAAAAAAAATTCTGACTATGTCAGATCACTAAGAAAAGTTATATTATCAGCCAGACTAATTACATTATGACATGTAGAATGCATTACATCAACAAGTGAATATCTTTATTTTACAGATGGATGATCAACTTCATCATGAAAAACCAGGCATATACTCTAGTCTAGATACAAATTATTCAATAGGATCAAGAAATCAAGAGGTGTCTCAAATTCATCTCCTCTAATTCTTCCACAAGGGACATTAAGATACAAATATCCACCACTATCATCATTTTCATTTTCATTTCCATCTCCACATCAATTTCAATATTTATATTCATTACCACTTCATCTTCACCATCAAAATCATCACAATTTTCATTTTTTTATTTTGAACTACTAGTAAACTAATCTTATCCAGAGACTTTGGTCTCTTACTCATCTGTATTTAATAACGTATATATTTTATGTAGGTTCCTAAGTGTGATATGAGATCCAAAAGATATAGAAGGAGAATAAGGATACAGTTTAGGGTCACTTACATAATATATTGAATATTCATATTCTACTTTTCCTCCATCTATAGTTTCTTAATTCCAGTCATAATATTCAATGATTTCATCAACCACTATACCTAGGTCAAAAAAATACTTTGTACATAAAGAATGATCAACTGGGTTAAACTCATCATATAATTTTTCACCATCATCTACCAACTACTTTTCTATGGGTTCCAATGGATATTAGTCCTCTTGTATATTATTAATGTAATACAAAATACCAAAATCCACAAATATTTATTTATCATCAACAACTAAAAAAATTTAATTCAACATATTATAAATAAACAATTGGGTAGATCATAGAATTTGACCTTGATATTAGCTTTATATATTCTGATATATAAATCACGAGATATTTAAAAAGGTATATCTTTTATCCATTATTCATTAGAAAAGAATGTAATCATATTGTTACATTAGAGTATCAAAGTCATCCTTCTATGAGCACATCAATTGATCTATGAACATCAAAAAGAAATATCCATTTTATGATTAACTAAAAAAATTCTTCTAATTATTATATATCTTTTTAACTATGTAAGGGAATCTTCATAAATAAATTAATCACCAAAATCCAGGATGGTTTCTTGATAATATTTAAAAACAACCTCATTATTATATTACAATTATTAAACCCAGATTTTTTAAGAAATATCTAATATATGACGTTTAACTCTACTTCCTAAGTGGTACACTTCTTCTTCTTCTTCAAAACGAAACTCTACATACTAATAGAACTCATAAAACAAAATATCATAAAATTATCTCTTATTCAAATAATAAAACTCCATTCAACCATGATCCTGAAGTACATTAAGCATTAATTATTTAAATGAAACATACCATTCGTCTTAAACATTTTTTATCCGAACAATAACACAATTTTTCAATCTAAAGATTCAATGGATCAATTTTAGCTCAATGACTAGGTCATCCTTTCTATTTATTTGATGGATGTGAATCATCCAGCGATGACATAGATGATTTCTTCACTTTGGCCATGTAGATCAGCTTAGTAGGCCAGTTCAAATGGGAAAGGTAGTTATAAAGGATGGGAGAGAAGTATATTAAATGTCTGTAGTGGAAAATATTAATGATATTTGTGTGTTCAATAAAAAAATTACTTCATTTATCTTTTGGGATTTCAGGTTGTTGAAAAATTTAATATCTAAAATCGGGATGAAAAAAATATTAATTGTGTTATAAATTAAAATAAACCATAATGAATTAAAATAATTGAAATTCAAGAAAAAGCATAATTTTATTTGAAATGGCATTGAAAATTTTCAACAAATAGAATACAATAGAGAGAATTATAGTAGGGAGTTAAAAAATAGTGTGATGTCCAACAGTGATATATCCAACGACGATAAGTCTAATTTGGATAATTCCAAGAGTGAGACATTCACAATGGTGATACATTCATTATGCAGAGACATTCACAATAGAGAGACATTCACAACAGTGATACATACTCGAAATTGAGTCCCAAAAAATTAAAAATAGAAAAATTTTATCATACATAATTTATTTTCAACATAATTAATTCTCTCATAATTCGATGTCATAGTGAATTTATTAGCAAGATGATGTTACGTATGAATTTATTGTAGAGTTATATCACTATTTTTAAAGTGAACTCTAAAAAAATAATTTTTTATATTAGTATAGTTGTTCATGAATATGATACATGACACTTAGGAATATTTATAACACTTGTATTATCACAATTTAGAGGGATGTATTGGAATTAATATCCATATTATAGTAATCTGTGTCTAATCTACAAAATATTTTCATTGAAACTACAAACCAAAATGTATCCAGCTTCATCTATAGGCTTTGCACAATTTATTTTGTTAATGTTCCATGAATATAATGACTTTCTATAAAAGATACAAGTTATATTGGTTTTTCTTCAATCTAACATACACCAACAAAAATCATCCTATGAATAACTAATAAAAACAAATTCTTTTTATCTTGGATAATAAAATCCTAAATTAATATTATATATGAGGTATTTTGAAATTATTTTTACAAAACCACATGTGATCCATGTAGATGTTCTTGAAAGATACCACACATACATAAACTGAACAAAATATCATAATTTTTATAAATAAGGGATAGGATACTTCTAATCATACCTATTTAGCTGTTTTAATCGTCTAATTTTCAAATAGCATCATCATTCAATATAAAGGATGTACTCAAGGGAGTGTTAGTACTAATAGTGTTATATATAATAAATCATTTTAAAATAATATTTTTATATTTACTATGATTTTAAATTATACCTTCATCATTTGGAAAATTATAAAAACTAATAAAAAATTTGAGTTCACCCATTAATCTATTTTAAAAATCATTTCACATCATTATAGAAATATTTGTACATAAATAATTTCTTAAAGATCCAAAAATAATATCATCTAAATATATTTTA
The DNA here is from genome assembly GCA_963277665.1 of Viscum album. Lineage (NCBI taxonomy): Eukaryota > Viridiplantae > Streptophyta > Magnoliopsida > Santalales > Viscaceae > Viscum > Viscum album. The sequence continues at coordinate 617,521,108 of OY728128.1, forward strand.
AAACAACAATACCTTTTGAAATTTGTTTTATTAAAATTTTGGATCAACTGCTGCTTTTGAAAATAATTTGTAAATAATTAATGTGTTGAGCCTATCATAAAATATTCAAGTGGTTGTTTTAAACCATGTAACCTTTTTTAATTTTAAATCACAATTTAAAAAATGGGTATTTTGAAAACTAATGGTTATTCATCAAAAACATCCTAAACTATAAACCAATTAAATTATGAAGACTTAGCATCCATTTGATATTGTTTTGAACCATGATGGGATGCATAAGAAAGTGGTATTCATAATAGATTCAAGTTTATCTATGGTTGAAATAGTTTTTAATAGTTTATTCCTTTTTCTTGAATATATCATTTGGAAAGTATTCTGTAAGTATTTTTTACTAATGTTGGAGATACATCTAACTTGCTTCATAACACCCATTTGGTGCCCATAGTCAAGGTGAATTTGGTTCTATCAAAATGTTGCGAATATTTTTATTTAAAAATGATTTTAATCATATTTCATAACTGTTACCCATAATTCATCATTTATAGATTCATTGATGTCATTTGGGAGAATCTGATATAAGAATAGTAAATGTTCAACTTGATTTCTAAGAGAATTTCTAGTGTGTGTTCTTATATCTATGTCTCCATTTACAACATCTAAAAGATGGTAATTAATGTTCCTAATAGCTCTAAAAAATGTAAGTCCAATAACATTAGTTTCATCCAACGGTTCATGTTCTGGTATTAGATGTTTTGTAAATTCATCGGAACTATATAACTTTTATGACTATTTCACTACATTCTTAGTAAGTTTGAAATTTATGTTCTGATAAATAAAATCATCTTCCACATATTCTAAATAATTTTTAGGCTCATGTGGATCTTCCTTGTAGATTTTTTTTGTGAATAGACTCATCCAAAATTCTTTTCCATTTATGGAAAACTATATAGGATTTATTATAAATTTAATATCATAGTAATATTCCTTCATCACAATTGAAAGAAAATTTTCATGATTATCCTTATTTTTATGTGTAAAGACTTAGAGACCAAAAAAACTAAATTATTTTACGTTTGGATATTTATTATAACAAATATAATAAAGGGAATTTTTCTTGATAGGTCTAATAAAAATATATTGATTGTATAAAATGTTCTGTTTAGAGACTATACCCACAATTATATTAATTTGTTATATTAATTTAGATTAGTATGGGATATTTATTTTATATATTTATTCTTTCATTATATAACTCCATTAATATAAGGGGTCCTATTAATAGAGATGTTACAACTACATCAATTTTTATAGAAAAAGAATCATTGTACTAATTCAAAAACTCATGGCCATGGTCACTTCTAAGGATCATATTCCATTTAATGCTTAATTTTTCTACTGATGAATAATACATGTTGAAATATAAACATGATTCACTTTTTTGAGCTAAAAATAACTCCCAAGTATACCTGGAAAATTAAATATACTAATATGTAGAAATAATTCTTCCCATTTAGACTAGAAGCCTAGATGGTCCAAATAAATCCATATCAAACAAATGAAGAGGTCGATTAGTTGAAATCTATTCCTTTAATTAAAAAATATGTCTTGTGATGTTTCCCTTTATGACAGCGGTTACAAAATTTATCAATTGGTAACTCATGATTGGGTAGATCCATAAACAATAATTTCATAGTACGCTTCTAAGTGAGTGAATACTATAATATCCGAATCTTCTATATCAAATTTGATATTTCTTGTCAAAATCTCTCATGCAGTAAATATTTTAAGAAAATAATGAATTAAGATGAAAAACATGACTGATTTCATTTTTTATGTATTTTAAACTAAATAATTCTTATAATATAAATAATTAAATGAATTATTTTAAAATTCAACATGAAATCCATCATCTCATAATTCTGATATGCTTAACACAATATATTTTAGACCATCAAAAAATATAACATTTTAAATTTTAATAGAATTTCATTTTCCAATTTGGAAATTGCTAAAGATTTTCTCTTTAACATTATCACCAAATGTGTCATGGACACCATTAACCTTTATTAGGTTCTTGAAGATACTATAGTCTCCTGTCATATTAGTTGAACATCCACAATCCTAGAATGAGTTAATTTTATAGTAGGTCATCAAGTAGTTTTCCTAAAAAAATAAAATTATACAAGAAATGATATTGGTACCCATATTTTCTTACATCTAGAAGTTTTAGTAATCAACTCTTTTTGAACCAATATTTTTTTAATAGATTTTCTATAAAAATAATAGTGTATCATTTTTGAAACAAATAATTTTTTCTTTCCTTTATAATATTAACTAGTAGTAAAATTTTCATATTTGGACTTTGGATCAAATCAGATCTTACAACTCTCATTTTTCCAGGATGGTATTATATAATTGTAAAATATTGTTTGGAAACATCTTTTCCTAAAACCTATGTATGATTTTATATAAAATTATTAAATTTTTATAAATCATTCTTTAATTATTCATTCGAAAGTTTATGTTTGTTATTTTTTATTAGTAACTATGAATTATTTTCCTTTTTGGTAGATTTAGTATTGGGAGATAATTAATTTTCTCACATAATAACATTGTACATATACTTATCTGCATTAAATGTGGCCTCTATAATTTTTAAATATTCAACCATATCATCTTGATAAATGACATCATCATTATTTTCATCATATTAATTAAGATAATTATGAACTGGTCCAACAATAGAATCAATAGGAACATAAAAGATATTATTAATAAAGAACATGTTGGTTCTATCAGAAATTTCCTCATGTGATGTATAAATATTAGTAGAGATGTCCTTATAAGAACTCCAATTTGATTACATTTTATTCGTATACCATCCATACTTTTCATCATATTTATTTTTTAATTTTAATATTGTACGATTTACATTCACATGTACATTTATTTATTTTTCATCCATAAAAGTTAATGATAATCATTCCATCACCATTCTTACTGTACTTTTTTCAGTTAAATGTACTATCATACATTTTTTATAACTATACATTCTAAAAAAATATTCATTCTATAATATTTTTGGAATCTTTATTCCAGGTTGTCCATATCTTTATCACTATGAAGAGGTGAATCACCATCACTCAAAATTTCAACCATTATATTTTCCTTGTCCTTTTAATTTTGATTTGATGTTGTAGTCTTGAAAGATTCTAAGTTTCATTCTAGATCATCAACTTTATTTCATTTATATTTCAATTACTCTTTATACATCATCAACACACCAATCAGTTCCTTAATTGGTAGTTTTCTAATGTCTTGTGATTCTATAATATAAATAGATGTGCCTCACCATATTTATAGAAGGTAACTTAGTTGTCTCATCATCCGGTCCTTGTTAAACACTAGATTTCTAAGAGATCTCATTATTTAATAAATTTTACTAAACCTGGGGTGAATATCAGAGAATTGTTCACCACTATTCATTGTCAAACAATCTCTATTAAATATATATTTATTTAATATCCTTCCATTAACATTAGTTTATCATTCATTTGAAACAAATAAAGTATCCCAAATCTTAAAATATGATTTAAATGATGAAATTATTTTTAATTCCTATTCTTCTAAAGAACAATGAATGTTATTCATGGCTTTGAAATTTTTATTTTAGAGTTCTGTTAGCCTAAACCCATTTAAATATTGTTACTTTAGGCATTTCATTTGCATCATCAATGGTAGTCCCGATTTTACTCTCTATATGTATTTTCATTTTTATCTTCCATTGATCATCATTGATACCATTGAAAAATGTATGATTATTTGTAGTTGAACCTTCTTGATTATTATCAAATTAAAGGGTTACATTTAGAAATAAATAATTAAGTTCTTTAGATCTTAAAAAAATCATAGTTAAAATGTTTTGTGAAAATAGACATAAATGGTTTTACCTTTAATACCAAATATCTTTTGGAGTGGGTACCTAAATAGGTGGTGAATTGAGTATACAATAAAAATTATTTTAAATATGGATTTAAATGAAATCTGTTAATTAATTTAAATATTAATATTTTTTCGGAATTCTAATTTTGAATTTTTTTTGCATATTTTAAAATATTTATCAAAATATTGATAAGGTATCATGTAAAATATTATGAAATATTATTCTATCCTTTGAAATAAATTTAAATAATTATGATCTTATAGAAAAATTGATTTAGATAACCTATCAAAGTAGTGGTTTTTTTAGTTTAAAATGGAATCAAATTTAAAGAAAATAAATACATTTAAACAATAAATACACTGTAAACTGATTAAATGAGGTTCTTTCTAAGGATGATACATATTCCTCTCCACATGAAAATCACCTTCTACCTAGTAGTTTATTTTAAATAATCATTCTATCCATAACATAGATCAGATTTAAAAATATCTAAAACGTCAAGGCCGGACAATGTGGTTTTCCACAATTTTCATGGGAGTGAAAAATATATAAGAACAAGACACAATTGAACCTCTACCACAACACATGGTTAACTGAAATCAATGATTTTGTAAATTTATATATGTATCTTATAGTTTAGGTGTAGGAGGAAATTTGTGGTATAAAATAGAGTATACACACACTACTCATAACGTGATAACAAATAATAAAATAGAGATAATAAATAAATAATTAATGGTGTTTCACTATATGATTTGTGATATAGCATGTGACTCCATGACCGTGATTTGATCTAAGTCTCAAGTCAAATTTGAGAATGGTATTTTAGAATATAGTGTCGTATACTCTTTTTTCATGACTACATGAAGGAACTGGATATGATATGATCTTCATCATCCTTAATCGAGTTCAAATGGGATATATCAGGTAATCTCTTATGGTTCTTCCAAATAAAATTCCATCTCACATAACATGTTAATCCCGATATGTGTTTTAACTTGTTGTTCTCTATATGTATGTGTGTGTCGTCTTCCTTATTTAATAGTAGCAACAACAATCAAGATAATCATTTTTATCATTTTTTCTCCTCGTACTTCATGTTTGACACATACATCAAGGAATTCTATCACCAAATTAAGAGAGAGTTGTTAAAATAATCAATTTCATTAAATTCAATAATATTTCACTAGAAATATTTAATTTAAATTAAATAAACAATAATAGAGATTCTATAGATTCATGAAACTTTTGGTAGTGTCTTGATCTAATAGATACTATTTTAATCAGTGATTAGAGTAGTGTTTTTCTCTTTTGGTTCCTTGGAGTCTGGAAGGACTCCAGGTTTAGTAGCGAGAAATTGGAATGTTGTCTCTCTTAGATAATGTCTTTTTGGAAAGGTGAGAAACTATGACAGTGATACATTTTCAATTACTGTCACATTATTTTAAAAATTTCCATATTATTGATGACTCATTATGGATAGAGACTTATCTTTTTCAATAACACCCCAATCCTCTACGGTACGCTTCTCTTTGAATAAGGTGATAGCGTGTGTTATATGCAACATCGAGTTCTAACACACCGCAACCAATCAAACTAGCCATTATGAATAGTAATACATACCTTTTGAAATTATATATATTTTATATTTCAAAATGGACTTCATTTTTGGATTCCGAATATCGAATTTAGCCTATGTTGAAATTTTGGTACTTTTGGGATAACTTTAATATTTTGATGAATAGTGAAAATTACTAAATTTTAATTAAAAAAACTTTTTTAATCAAAATAATTAATAGTGATAAATTATAAATTTCAGTAGTTTTAATGTATATTTAGAATATATTTTTACCATTTAATATAATGTTTGTTATTGGACATTATTTTACAATAAACCCGAACATAAACAAGTGTCAATCTTTTGATAGTTATTATCTCTTAAAAACACGCTTTTTGTTTTGACAGCGGGAATTAATTTTAAATTAATTTCTGCCAATTATGTGTTTTGAATTTAGAAAAATCGATTCCATAATTGGAATCATAATGTTCAAATTGTGTAAATAGGTAACTTTTATTTTTAGACATTTTGAATAATTACTGTGGTAAATATTTTATTTACCATGGTTAAGGGTAAATCTGGTAAATGAGGGTTAACAAAATAATATTATAATAATACTAAATTACCCTAAAACGTGTCCTAGCCTTATTGTTCGATACATGTTCGACCATAGGCATATTTGGGACGATTTTGGGACCCCATGGTGCCACTTGTAGGTGATAGGGACACTTTATTTTAATTAAGTTAAAATGAATACAAAAATGACACAAGCATATATCTTTTAGAAAAACAATTTTTACATAGTGTTATATATGTTGGATTTTAGATTATAAATATTCATTAGAAATATAAAAAGCTTTCCTACATAATGATATTTTATTTTTAATTTTTAGACATTAAATAATTTAATTTATTTATGAAACAATGATGATGAAGTAATTATTATAATAATGAAAAATTAAAATAATTGATATTATAAATACCCAAATAAATATAATATGAAACTTTTAATGAATTAAACAAATTTTATAGGATATTATGTTATATTAGGATTGACATAATTGACTGTTTGCGAAGTAAACAATCTGTTATGAGTTTCAAAAAAATCAACTATTTAATAGTGTCAAAATTGACATAAAAGAGTTGTTAAAACAAATATTATATTATTAATTGATATTAAATTCATAATAATCTTATGGTAGGCCAAGAGACTTTTATCATGATAGTTTCATCATTAATGGACCACTTGGGGGTCTCTTGGATGAATATAGTAAGTTTATTAACCATATTATATAAAAATAAAAAGAGACATTGTAAAAGTGAAACTAATTAACTTAGAGTTAATACTTAAAGATAAGGTTAATATAAGTACCCAAACCTGTATAAATTCTATTGGATGAGTTTTTTTCGACTCATCCCCACCTTAACATTTAAATAATCAACATTGGAGCCATTATAAACCGAATATGAATTTATTATAAACTAATATTTCTAGCTTTTCCAAAGGTGCCCCTCGCCCCTCTTATAAAAGGGCACTCCTCCTTCTCTTTTCTTCACACCTTCAAAGCCTTTTGGATTGGCCAACCTCTACCCAAATACTCTCCCAACTTCAATCACTACAAACTAGAGGCCTTATTTTGATCAGATATCCAACCTAAGGAGCCCTTTTGATCAAATCAAAAGGCAGAAACTGAAGAAGAGGTAATGATTTCACCACCTTTTTCCATGTTCCTTTCTTCTTCCACTTCTTCTTCCTTTGTTGTTACCATTCTAAAATAATAAATCCAGTATCAGATATATACTGTGATGTTATTATAAATATGGTACAACCATATTCAGTATTCCATCCACCCTTTGAATAACATGTCACCATACGTGCGTACGTACGGCTTACCGTCTCCACGTCGTGGTGTAATTGTTATTCAATATATTATTATTTGGATGGGTATAATAATGATGTGTAACTCATGTGAATAATAAATATAACATGTTAATGATTATTTATATATGATATACCATCCAATTATATATTATTTGAATATCAAAAGAATGATATTTTCGCTCGTGCATACGTACGGACTACCGTCTCCATGAATGCGATGAGATTCATTCTCCATCATATCCATTCAAGTATAATTATCATTTGATGATTTAAAAATTATTTTTAAGTACTTGATATCATTCTGGATATTAATAATATACAACCTATCCATTACAAACATGCCTTACGTAACAAAACATATAAAAGAAAATGAGTAAGTTAACACCCGAAACAACGATAATACTAAGATATTATTAACAAAGAAATGTTAAAAGATCATATATGATATCATTTTAATATATATGATTAATGTATAATTTAATAACAATTATTTAACTATTGTACATGAGGTTAACCTACCCCAACCAAGGAAAATTACAAGGTAAGGGTTATTTCACAATCTCTTCATTATCCGAGGTTGTTTATACGTAATAATCTACTGGGATCTCTTTATCATCCACATCCATGTTTCTTAAAAATATATTTCAAAACATTTTTACTATTTACTAGAATATGAGTTAAAGTCATTTATACCCTTTTTGACTTTTATATGTTTTTTATAAAGGAATCATTCCATCATTTTCAAAACAAGGTCTTTTTTAACCTTTTCGATAGAATTAAGGTAAGAATGTTTTTTTAACTTATACAGCGGGTGCGGCTATTTTCCGCCGTTATAAAATCTTCAAAGCTTCCCTTACAAGCTTATAAGAATATTTTCAAATAAAATGTTTTATTTTATAAATATATTACTCTTAAATGATTTCAAAATAGAAAGAGATATTTCTTTAAAAAGAATTTTGATTTCATCTATGTCAACATCCTTTGATGGATTTTATGCTTATTTAAAGTAGATTTATTATGATAGAAAACTTCTATATTGTATTGAAGGGTTTGTGATATGTTTGACTGTGGATGTGATATTTTTATACCATTCATGGTTTATGGTGAATGTATTGACATTTCGTATGCTAGTTTTAATACGAATGTTTATGTTATGTTTAAACCTTTTCATATAGGAATGAATTGGACTTAATATGTGACAGGTGGAACCCGCTATAGCTCCTCGATGCATCGGTAGCTCTCATGAGACAAACTAGTGTCTTGGCCCAAGGCCTTGACAAAATCTTATTTGTAGTCTTGGCACGAGGCCTTGGCTATGTGGTTAGGATGGTCTGACATTATGCATTCCATCATTATGAAAGTCGTTATTGATTTTGCATGTGATTATTCGATTAGTAGAATATCAATGTGAATAAGTAAATGGCATTATTTCATTTTATTTATGCCATAATATGTTGAAAGTTCAAGTTTAAAAGGCTTTTTTTTAGTTATACATTTCCTTAAATGTTTATTCTTATTTATGAAAGTTTCCGCCATATTGTTATCCTTACTGGGCATTTGAGATCACCCCTTTTCTTTGTTTTATTTTTTCCCCGGAAGTGAAGAAGTAAATTATGAATGACCTGAAGGGATATTATGAGGGGTTAATAGTGTGGACTGTGGAGACAATATGTTGTTGTTGTAGTTTTTCACTTTATGGTGTAATGTAAAACTTTATGAATATATCTAGTGTTTCCAAGGCTACTAAACCAATCGGTCTTTCGAGATTGGATATTTTTTTTGATCATGCCAATGTTATGTAATAATGCACCGAATCTAGGTAACTAGGGTCGGGGCGTTACAGTTGGTATCAGAGAAAGTTTATTACAAATCGTGGAAGCTAGATTTAGATAAACTCTGATTAGAGCACGTAGACCTAATATGAACTTTGAGGATTAGTATAGAAGAACTTCCTAGAATTTTTGTATTGTAAATATTTTGTTAGTTTTCCGAGCAATAAATCCCTGTCTGGATACGAGCAGGTAGAGGCGGCTCTGGCATAGATGTACCTAGGGGTAAAACCCAAAAACACCGCTTTGAGCTAGACTCGAACGAGAACTAGTGCACGATAACGGGCCTTGCTACACTTTTGGTTACGACACTCCTGGGGGATATGCTTAGGATAACTCTCATTTTCTTTACAAATCATTAGGAAGGGTTTATGAGTATATACTTCCTCTAATAAAACATTCTTTTTATTATGAATTATATCCATAAATAGTTCAATTTATGTTATGTGTTTTATAAGTATGGGATTATGTTTTTTGATTCATAAACTGATCTAGTTTATGCCATTGTTTAGAAACGGCGCCTAGTGGAAGAAATGGAAATTGTATCAATACACGCACTCCATGTAGGGATTTCCCTCCTTCTCAAGATAATTGTAGTGGAGCTGGTGATGCAACTAGTTCCGATCAGCTAATCACCATACTGGGACAAATCACTCAGGATATGAATAATAACCTTACCCGTATGGAGCACCCTGATCCGCAGCGTGGAGGATCAATGTTAGATCAATTAATGAGGCAAAAACCACCAAATTTCAATGGGAGTACAAATCCCTTAGTAGCTGAGCAATGGATAAATTCCCTAGAGAAAATATTTCAGGCTTTGGGGAGTAGTGAAAGGGAAAATGTTATCATGGCAGTTTACCGCCTCACTAGAGATGCTGGTCTATGGTGGTGATTGATTAAAAACACGAAGGAAGATGATGAAGTATCAAATATGGAATGGAGGGAGTTCAATGATCTGTTTTTAGAAAAATACTTTCCTCGCGACCATCGAGCAGATATGGAAAGGAAATTTCTGAGTCTGAGACAGAAGGAGGATGAGAATGTCACAAAGTATGAGGCTAAATTTACAAGGTTACCAAGGTATGCTGGTGATTATATATGTAACCCAAGAAGTATGATTGATTGTTTATTTGATGGGTTAAAACCATTTCTCTGTTGAGCATTAGTCTCACAATCATTTTCGTCATACGAAGACATTGTCTCATGTGCTATCAAGACCGAAATGGAATTCTCTAAGTTTTATTACTTTAAATCAAAGCAAGAGAAGAAGAGGCATGCTGATAAATCTGGGAATGGAAATAAATGGAAGAAAGGAAAGGTTGAATATCCATCCTGTGGAAAATGTGGGAAGAAACACCCCAATACTTGCTTGAAGGGAATGTGTGTCTTTTAAAAATGTGGTGAAAGAGGCCACCAAGCTCGTGATTGAAAAGGGAAAAAGGAAGTTACCAATGTTCTGTTCTACAATTGCAGGGAGATGGGGCATTATGAAAATGAATGTCCTAAGCGTCAGGAGAACTTATCTCAGAAAAGGCCAAGGGATCAAGGACAAGCTTATGCTATCACAACTGTTGAGGTAGAAGCTCTGAAAGACGTGGTGGTAGGTAATTTAATGGTTTCCTCAAGTTTAGAAAATTCATTATTTGATTCTGGATCATCGCATTGTTTCATATCTTCCCAGTTTTCTAAGAAAATAAGATATTTCCAGTTTGATTTAACAAGGGAGTTGTCAGTTAAAACTCCTAAGGGAAGTATCATTGCAACAATGTTTTGTGAATCAGTCCCCATTAGAGCACATAAATGTTCTTTATCTGCTGATCTCATTGTCATAACTATGATTGAGTTTGATATAATCCCTAGTATGGACTGGCTTTCGGACTATGATGCGAATATTTATTGTAAGAAGAAAGAGGTTACGATTTTTGATGATGATGATAAGGAACACCTTATCATTATAGCAGAATCGTCACCACCTAATTCTTATCTAGATCTACCCCCAGTAGCTCAACTAAATTCAATTATTGGGGAGGACGAGAATAAAATGATTGTGGGTGAGGAAAGGAATGTTCAAATAGATGATGTGCCTGTTGTGAAAGAATTTGTAGATGTATTTTCCGAATATTTACCTTCACATCCTCCAGAACGAGAAGTTGAGTTTTCCATTGATTAAATTCCAGTATCAAGGCCTATATCGAAGACCCCTTATAGAATGTCCATTGTAGAGTTAGTCGAACTAAAGAAACAACTAGAGGAATTGAGTAATAAAGGATTTATTCTCCCTAGTGTTTCTCCATGGGGATCCCCTGTTCTTTTTGTTAAAATGAAAGATGGATCTATGAGGTTATGTATCGACTACAGGGAGATCAATGCTATAACAATAAAGAACAAGTATCCCCTACCACGCATTGATGATTTATTTGACCAACTGCATGGAGATCAATACTTTTCAAAGATTTACCTTCGATCAGGATACCATCAGTTTTGTGTGAAGAATGAAGACATTCCGAAGACAGCATTTCGAACCAGGTACGGGCATTACGAGATTACTATAATGCCTTTTGGTTTGACTAAAGCACCCTCTGTATTCATGGATCTGATGAATAGAGTTCTCAAGGAGTATCGTGATGAATTTGTGGTGGTATTTATTGATGGTATCTTGGTATACTCAAAAACATACGAAGATCATGAAAATCAGTTGCGCATTATCCTGAAGACTCTGAGAAGACATGAATTATATGGGACGTTTAGCAAGTGTGAATTCTGGCTTCATGAGATTTCTTTTCTTGGCCATATTGTCTCTAAATATGGAATCTCCGTTGATCCTTCTAGGACCAAGGCGATCCAAGAATGGCCAACACCTATGAGTATAACTGAGGTACGTAGTTTTATTGGTTTGGCAGGTTATTATCGACGATTCGTCAAGAATTTTTCCCGATTGGCTAACCCATTAACGAAGCTCACACATAAATGGGTTAAATTTGTTTGGACAAAAGAGTGTGAAGAATTTTTTGAAGAACTGAAGAGAAGATTAGTCAATGCTCCTATATTGACTCTACCATCGGGGAATGATGGGTTCGTTATTTATAGTGATGCATAGAAGAAAGGACTTGGTTGTGTCCTTATGCAGAATGATAGGGTTATTGCCTATGCATCACGACAGTTGAAAATTCATGAACAAAACTATCCTACTCATGATCTAGAGTTAGAGGCTGTGATCTTTTCTTTGAAGATATTAAGGCACTACCTCTATGGTGAAAAATGTGAGATTTATACTGATCACAAGAGTTTGAAGTATATTTTATCACAAAAAGAACTCAACATGAGGCAATGTAGATGGATTGAATTACCCAAGTATTATGATTGCACGATACACTACCACCCGGGGAAGGCAAACAAGGTTGCATATGCTTTGAGCAGAAAAGACCATGGAGTTTTGAACGTGATGAAAATTGAAAGGGATCCAATTATGATGGATCTAGTGAAGATGGACATGGGAATAACCAGGGAAGGTGAAACATCAATGATTTTTCAAATGGTTGCCAAACCATCTTTACTAGAAAGGATTAAGAGTTCTCAGACCGATGATGAAGAATTTCAAAAGAAGATTAAAGATGTGAATGATGGGAGACTGAGAGGCTTTGTGTATGAAGATGGAATTTTGAAATTCGGGAAGAGACTTTGTGTTCCCGATTTACCTGATCTAAAAAGGGAATTGCTGGATGATGCTCATAGTTCCAATTTCTCTATACACCCTGGGAGCACCAAAATTTATAGAGATTAAATGGAAAATTTTTGGTGGGACAACATGAAGAGGGAGATTGCTGATTTTGTGTCAAGATGTATGGTTTGTCAACAAGTGAAAGCTGGAAGGCAATTTCCTAGAGGAGTCATGCAACATCTTCCCATAACATAGTGGAAATGGGGAAATATTACAATGGACTTTGTCATGGGACTACCAAAGACTCCTAGAAGGAACGATGCAATATGGGTTATTATTTATCGTCTTACCAAGTCAGCATATTTTCTTGCTATAAGAGAAGATCAACCACCGGAACGTCTAGCAAGACTATATATTAATGAAGTTGTGAGACTTCATGGAGTACCTCTATCGATTGTTTCTGATCGTGATCCCCGTTTTACTTCAAGATTCTAGAAGATTCTTCAGAAATCCCTGGATACTGAACTTCATTTGAGCACTGCCCACCACCCTCAAACGGATGGACAATCAGAACGAACTATTCAAACCTTAGAAGACAAGTTGAGATCCTGCTCACTTTACATTCAGGGTATGTGGGATCAATATTTACCTATGGTAGAATTATCCTATAACAATATCTTCCATTCGAGTTTTCAGATGGCACCATATGAAGCGTTATACAGAAAGAGATGTCGTACACCAACCTGTTGGGATGACGTTGGTGAAAGAAAAATTGTAGGCCCAGAACTGGTGGAGGAAATGATGGAAAAGGTGAAGGTAATCCAAAATCACATCAAAGCACTGGTGAAGAGCCCGTTAGGATTCTTGATACGAGAGAACAAGTACTGAGAAACTGGACAACACGTCTGGTAAAAGTTTTGTTGAGAAACCATAAGATGCAAGAGGCAACGTCAGAACCCGAGGAACATATGATGAAGAACCACCCAAGTCTTTTCATTTGATAATTATTCTATAAATTTCAAGGAAGAAATTATTTGAAGGAGGGGGGAATGTAACACCCCAAGCTTCTATGGTACGCTTCTCTTTGAATAATGTGATAGCGTCTGTTATACGCAACATCGAGCTCTAACACACCGCAACCAATCAAACTAGCCGTTATGAATAGTAATACCTAATTTATGAAATTATATATATTTTATATTTCAAAATGGACTTCATTTTTGGATTCGGAATATAGAATTTTTCCTAAGGTGAAATTTTGGTACTTTTCGGATAACTTTAATATTTTGATGAATAGTGAAAATTACTAAATTTTAATTAAAAACAAATTTTTTAATAAAAATTATTAATAGTGATAAATTATGAATTTGAGTGGTTTTAAAGTATATTTACAATATATTTTTACCATTTAATATAATGTTTGTCATTGGACATAATTTTACAATTAAACCGAACATAAACAAGTGTCAATCTTTTGATAGTTATTATCTCTTAAAAACACGCTTTTTGTTTTGACAGAGGGAATTAATTTTAAATTAATTTCTGCCACTTCTGTTTTTTGAATTTAGAAAAATGGACTCCATATTTGGAATCATAATGTTCAAATTTTTTAAATAGGTAACTTTTATTTTTAGACATTTTGAATAATTACTGCGGTAAATATTTTATTTACCATGGTTAAGGGTAAATCCGGTAAATGAGGGTTAAAAAAATAATATTATAATAATACTAAATTACCCTAAAACGTGTCCTAGCCTTATTGGTTGATACATGTTCGACCATAAGCATATTTCGGTCGATTTTGGTACCCCATGGTGCCACTTCTAGGTGATAGGGACACTTTATTTTAATTAACTTAAAATGAATACAAAAATGACACAAGCATATATCTTTTAGAAAAACAATTTTTACATAGGGTTATATATGATTGATTTTAGATTATAAATATTCATTATAAAGATAAAAATATTTCCTATATAATTATATTTTATTTATAATTTTTAGACATTATATAATTTAGTTTATCTATGACACAATGATGATGAAGTAATTACTATAATAGTGAAAAATTAAAATAATTGATATTATAAATACGCAAATAATTATAATATGAAACATCTTAATGAATTAAAATAATTTTCTAGGATAATATGATATATTAGGATTGATATAATTGACTTTTTTCGAATTAATCAATCTGTTATGAGTTTCACAAAAATCAACTATTTAATAGTGTCAAAATTGACATAACAGAGTTCTTAAAACAAATATTATATTATTAGTTGATATTAAATTCCTAAAAATCTTAGGATCGGAAAAGAGACTTATATCATGATAGGTTCATCATTAATTAACCACTTGGGGGTATCTTGGATGAATATAGTAATTTTATTAACCATATTATATAAAAATACAAAGAGACATTGTAAAAGTGAAACTAATTAACTTAGAGTTAATACTTAAAGATAAGGTTAATATAAGAACCCAAACTTGTCTAAATTCTATTGGTTGAGTTTTTTTCGACCCATCCCCACCTTAAAATTTAAATAATCAACTTTGGATCCATTAGAAACCGAATATTAATTTATTATAAACTAATATTTCTAGCTTTTCCAATGGTGCCCCTCACCCCTCTTATAAAAGGGCACTCATCCTTATCTTTTTTTCACACCTTCAAAGCCTTTTGGTTCGGCCAAAATCTGCCCAAATACTCTCCAAACATCCCTCACTACAACCTAGAGTCCTTATTTGGATCATAAATCCAACCTAAGGAGCCATTTTGATCAAATCAAATGGAAGAAACCGAAGAAGAGGTAATGATTTCACCACCCTTTTCCAAGTTCTTTTCTTCTTCCACTTCTTCTTCCTTTGTTGCTACCATTCTAAAATAATAACTCCAGTATCATATATATACCGTGATGTTATTATAAATATGGTACAACCATATTCAGTATTCTATCCACCCTTTGAATAACATGTCACCATACGTGCGTACGTACGGCTTACCGTCTCCACGTCGTGGTATAATTGTTATTCAATATATTATTATTTGGATGGATATAATAATGATGTGAAACTCGTGTAAATAATAAATATAACATGTTAATGATTATGTATATATGATATACCATCCATTTATATATTATTTTAATATCAAAAGAATGATATTGTCCCTCGTGCGTACGTACGGACTACCGTCTCCACGAATGCAATGAGATTCATTCTCCATCATATCTATTCAAGTATAATTATCATTTTATGATTTAAAAATGATGTTTACGGACTTGATATCATTATGGATATTAATAATATACAACCTATCCATTACAAACATGTCTTACGTAACAAAACATATAAAATAAAACAAGTAAGTTAACACCCGAAACAACGATAATACTAAGATATTATTAACAAAGAAAACATAAAAGATCATATATGATATCATATTAATATATATGATTCATGTATAATTTAATAACAATTATTTCACTATTATACAGGAGATTAACCTACCCCATCCAAGGAAAAGTACAAGGTAAGGGTTATTTCACAATCTCTTCATTATCTGAGGTTGTTTATACGTAATAATCTACTGGGATCTCTTTATCATCCACATCCATGTTTCTTAAAAATGTATTTCAAAACATTTGTACTATTTACTAGAATATGAGTTAAAGTCATTTATACCCTTTTTGACTTTTATAAGTGGTTTATAAAGGAATCTTTCCATCATTTTTAAAACAAGTTCCTTTTTAACCTTTTCGACAGAATTAAGGTAAGAATGTTTTTTTAACTTATACGGCGAGTGCGGCTATTTTCCACTGTTATAAAATCTTCAAAGCTTCCCTTACAAGAATATAAGAATATTTTCAAAGAAAATGTATTATTTTATAAATATATTACACTTAAATTATTTCAAAATAGAAATAGGTATTTCTTTAAAATGAAATTTGATTTCATCTATGTCAACATCATTTGATGGATTTAATGCTTATTTAAAGTTTATTTTTTATGATACAAAACTTCTATATTGTATTGAAGGTTTTGTGATATGTTTGACTGTGGATGTTCTATTTTTATACCATTCATGGTTTATGGTGAAAGTATTGACATTTTGTATGCTAGTTTTAATATGAATGTTTATGTTATGTTTAAACCTTTTCATTTAGGAATGCATTGGACTTAATATGTGACGGGTGGAGCCCGATATAGCTCCTCGATGCATCGGTACGTCTCATGAGACAAACTAGTGTCTTGGCACAAGGCCTTGACAAAATCTTATTTGTATTCTTGGCACGAGGCCTTGGCTATGTGGTTAGGATAGTCTGGCATTATGCATTCCACCATTATGAAAGTGGTTATTGATTTTTCATGTCATTATTCGATTAGTAGAATATCCATGTGAATAAGTAAATGGAATTATTTCATTTTATTTATGCCATACTATGTTGAAAGTTCATGTTTAAAAGGCTTTTGTTTTAGTTATACATTTTCTTAAATGTTTATTCTTATTTATTAAAGTTTCCGCTATATTGTTATCCTTACTAGGCATTTGAGCTCACACCTTTTCTATGATTTATTTTTTCCCAGGAAGTGTAGAAGTAAATTATGAATGACCTGAAGGGATATTATGAGAGGGTTAATAGTGTGGACTATTTAGACAATATGTTGTTGTTGTAGTTTTTCACTTTATGATATAATGTAAAACTTTATGAATATATCTAATGTTTCCAAGGCTACTAAACCAATCGGTCTTTCGAGATTGGATCTTTCTTGTGATCGTGACAATGTTATGTAATAATGCACCGACTATAGGTAACTAGGGTCGGGGTGTTACAGTTGGTATCAGAGTAAATTTAGTAAAAACCTTGGAAGCTAGATTTAGATAAACTCTGATTAGATCACGTAGACCTATGATAATATTTGAGGATTAATATAGAAGAACTTCCAGGAATTTTGGTATTGTAATGATTTTGTGAGTTTTCCGAGAAATACAACCCTGTCTGGATACGAGCAGGTAGAGGCGGCTCTGGCACAGATGTACCTAGGGGTAAAACACGAAAACACCGCTTTGTGCTAGACTTGAACGGGAACTGGTGCACGACAATGGGCCTTGCTGCACTCTTGGTTACGAAACTCCCGGGGGATATGCTTAGGATAACTCTCATTTTCTTTACAAATCATTATGAAGGGTTTATGAGTATATACTTCCTATAATAGAACATTCTTATGATTATTGATTATATCCATAAGTAGTTTAATTTATGTTAAGTGTTTTATAAGTATGGGATTATTTATTTTGATTCATAAACTGATCTAGTTTATGCCATTGTTTATAAATGGCGCCTAGTGGAAGAAATGGAAATCGTATCAATGCACGCACTCCATGTAGGGATTTCCCTCCTGCTCAAGATAATTATAGTGGAGTTGGTGATGCAACTAGTGCCGATCAGCTAATCACCATACCGGTTCAACTCACTCAGGTTATGAATAATAACCTTACCCGTATAGAGCACCCTGGTCCGAAGCGTGGAGGATCAATGTTAGATCGATTCATGAGGCAACAACCACTAATGTTCAATGGGAGTACAAATCCCTTAGTAGCTGAGCAATGGATAAATTCCCTAGAGAAAATATTTCAGGCTTTGGAGAGTAGTGAAAGGGAAAAAGTGATCACGACAGTTTACCGCCACACTGGAGATGCTGATTAATGGTGGTCATTGATTCAAAACACGAAGTAAGATGATGAGGTATCAAATATGGAATGGAGGGAGTTCAAAGATCTGTTTTTAGAAAAATACTTTCCTCGTGACCATCGAGCAGATATGGAAAGGCAATTTCTGAGTCTGAGACAAAAGGAGGATGAGAATGTCAAAAAGTATGAGGCTAACTTTACAAGGTTAGCAAGGTATGCTGGTGATTATATATGTAACCCAAGAAGTAATATTGATTGTTTCTTTGATGGTTTAAAAACATTTCTCCGTTGATCATTAGTATCACAATCCTTTTATCGTAAGAAGACATTGTCTCATGTGCTATCAAGATAGAAAAGGAATTCTCTAAGTCTTATTACTTTAAAGCAAAGAAAGAGAAGAAGAGGCATGCTGATCAATCTGGTAATGGAAATAAAGGGATGAAAGGAAAGATTGAATATCCATCCTATGGTAAATGTGGGAAGAAACACCCCGGAACTTTCTTGAAGGGAATGGGTGTCTGTTACAAATGTGGTGAAAAAGGCCACCAAGCTCGTGATTGAAAAGGGAAGAAGGAAGTTACAAATGTTCAGTGCTACAATTGCAGGGAGATGAGGCATTATGAAAATGAATGTCCTAAGCGTCAGGAGAACTTATCTCAGGAAAGGCCAAGGGATCAAGGCCAAGCTTATGCTATCACAACTGTTGAGGTAGAAGCTCCGAAAGACATGGTGGCAGGTAATATAATGGTTTCCTCAAGTTTAGAAAATGCATTATTTGATTCTGGATCATCGCATTGTTTCATATCTTCCCAATTTTCTAAGAAAATTAGATATTTCCAGTTTGATTTAACAAGGGAGTTGTTAGTTAAAACTCCTAAGGTAAGTATGATTGAAACAAAGTTTTGTGAATCAGTCCCCATTTGAGCACATAAATGTTCTTTATTTGCTGATCTCATCGTCATACCTATGATTGAGTTTTATATAATCCTCAGTATGTACTAGATTTCGAACTATGATGCAAAGATTTATTGTAAGAAGAAAGAGGTTACGTTTTTTGATGATGATGATAAGGAACACCTTATCATTAGAGTAGAATCGTCACCACCTAATTCTTATCTAGATCCACCCCCAGTAGCTCAACGAAATTCAATTATTGGGGAGGAAGATAATGAAATGACTGTGGGTAAGGAATAGAATATTCAAATAGAGGATGTTCCTGTTGTGAAAGAATTTGTAGATGTATTTCCGGAAGATTTACCTGGACATCCTCCAGAACGAGAAGTTGAGTTTTCTATTGATTAAATTCCTGGATCAAGGCCTATATCGAAGACCCCTTATAGAATGGCCACTGTAGAGTTAGTCAAACTAAATAAACAACTAGAGGAATTGAGTAATAAAGGATTTATTCGCCCTTGTGTTTCTCCATGGGGATCCCCTGTTCTTTTTGTTAAAAAGAAAGATGGATCTATGAGGTTATGTATCGACTACAGGGAGATCAATGCTATAAAAATAAAGAACAAGTATCCCCAACCACGCATTGATGATTTACTTGACCAGCTGCATGGAGATCAATACTTTTCAAAGATTGACCTTCGATCAGGATACCATCAGTTGTGTGTGAAGAAGGAAGACATTCCGAAGACAGCATTTCGAACCAGGTACGGGCATTACGAGTTTACTGTAATGCCTTTTGGTTTGACTAATGCACCCTCTATATTAATGGATCTGATGAATAGAGTTTTCAAGGGGTATCTTGATGAATTTTTGGTGGTATTTATTGATGATGTATTGGTATACTCCAAAACATACGAAGATCATGAAAATCACTTGCGCATTATCCTGAAGACTCTGAGAAGACATGAATTATATGGGATGTTTGGCATGTGTGAATTCTTCCTTCATGAGATTTCTTTTCTTGGCCATATTTTCTCTAAATATGGAATCTCTATTGATCCTTCTAAGACCAAGGCAATCCAAGAATGGCCAGCACCTACGAGTATTACTGAGGTACATTGTTATATTGGTTTGGTAGGTTACTATCGATGATTCATCCAGAATTTTGCCCGATTGGCTAACCCATTAACAAAGCTCACACATAAAGGGGTTAAATTTGTTTGGATAAAAGAGTGTGAAGAATGTATCGAAGAACTGAAGATAAGATTAGTCAATTCTCTTATATCGACTCTACCATCGGGGAATGATGGGTTCGTTATTTATAGTGATGCATCGAAGAAAGGACTTGGTTGTGTCCTTATGAAGAATGATAGGGTTATTTCCTATACATCACGACAGTTGAAAATTCATGAAAAAAACTATCCTACTCATGATCTCGAGTTAGCAGCTGTGATAATTGTTTTTAAGATATGGAGGCACTACCTCTATGGGAAAAATGTGAGATTTATACTGATCATAAGAGTTTGAAGTATATTATCTCACAAAAAGAACTCAACATGAGGCAAATGAGATGGCTTTAATTACTCAAGGATTATGATTGCACGATACACTACCACCCGGGGAAGGCAAACAAGGTGGCAGATGCTTTGAGCAGAAAAGACCATGGAGTTTTGAACGTGATTAGAATTTAAAGGGATCCAATTATGATGGATCTAGTGAAGATGGACATGGGAATAACCAGGGAAGGTGAAACATCAATGCGTTTTCAAATGGTTGCCAAACCATCTTTACTAGAAAGGATTAAGAGTTCTCAGACCGATGATGAAGAATTTCAAAAGAAGATTAAAGATGTGAATGATGGGAGACTGAGAGACTTTGTGTATGAAGATGGAATTTTGAAATTCGGGAAGAGACATTGTGTTCTCGATTTACCTGATCTAAAAAGGGAATTGCTGGATGATGCTCATAGTTCCAATTTCTCTATACACCCTGGGAGCACCAAAATGTATAGAGATTTGAAGGAAAAGTTTTGGTGGGACAACATGAAGAGGGAGATTGCTGATTTTGTGTCAAGATGTATGGTTTTTCAACAAGTGAAAGCTGGAAGGCAACAGCCTGGAGGATTCATGCGACCTCTTCCCATACCAGAGTGGAAATGGGACAATATTACAATGGACTTTGTCATGGGACTACCAAAGACTCTTAGAAGGAACGATGCAATATGGGTTATTATTGATCGTCTTACCAATTCAGCACATTTTCTTGCTATAAGAGAAGATCTACCACCGGAACGTCTATCAAGACTATATATTAATGAATTTTTGAGACTTCATGGAGTACCCCTATCGATTGTTTCTGATCGTGATCCATGTTTTACTTCATGATTCAGGAAGAGTCTTCAGAAATCCCTGGATACTGAACTTCATTTGTGCACTACCTACCACCCTCAAACGGATGGACAATCAGAACGAACTATTCAAACCTTAGAATTCATGTTGATATCCTTCTCACTTGACTTTCAGGGTATGTGGGATCAATATTTAATGTTGGTAGAATTTTCCTATATCAATAGCTTACATTCGAGTATTCAGATGGCACCATATGAAGCCTTATACGGAAAGAGATGTCGTACACCAACCTGTTGGGATGACGTTGGTGAAAGAAAACTTGTAGTACCAGAACTGGTGGAGGAAACGATGTAAAAGGTAAAGGTAATCCAAAATCACATCAAAGTAGCTCAATGTAGGCAGAAGAGCTATGCCGATAATCGAAGGAAGGATTTGGAATTTCAATTCGGTGATCATGTTTTCCTGAAGGTATCTCCATGGAAGGGAGTCATATGTTTTGGTAAGAAAGGTAAATCGAGTCCCAGGTACATCGGTCCTTTCGAAATTCTAGAATGAATTGGGGTTGTAGCTTACCGTTTGGCAATGCCACGAAGTCTTTCCAAAGTTCAGGATGTGTTCCACGTATCTCTATTGAGGAAATACATGCCTGACCCAACACATGTACTCACCTATGATGAATTAGAACTGGAACCCGATCTATCATATTGTGAAGATCCCGTTAGGATTCTTGATATGAGAGAACAAGTACTGAGAAACCAGACAACGCGTCTGGTAAAAGTTTTGTTGAGAAACCATAAGATGGAAGAGGCAACGTTAGAACCCGAGGAACATATGAGGAAGAACCACCCAAGTCTTTTCATGTGATAATTATTCTAGAAATTTCGAGGACAAAATTATTTGAAGGAGGGGAGAATGTAACACCCCAAGCTTCTACGGTACGCTTCTCTTTGAATAATGTGATAGCGTATGTTATACGCAACATCGAGTTCTAACACACCGCAACCAATCAAACTATACGTTATGAGTAGTAATACCTAATTTCTGAAATTATATATATTTTATATTTCAAAATTGAATTCATTTTTGGATTCGGAATATCGAATTTAGCCTAAGGTGAAATTTTGGTACTTTTCGGATAACAATAATATTTTGATGAATAGTGAAAATTACTAAATTTTAATTAAAAACAACTTTTTTAATCAAAATAATTAATAGTGATAAATTATAAATTTGAGTGGTTTTAAAGTATATTTAGAATATATTTTTACCATTTAATATAATTTTTGTCATTGGACATAATTTTACAATTAAACCGAACATAAACAAGTGTCAATCTTTTGATAGTTATTATCTCTTAAAAACACGCTTTTTGTTTTGACAGCGGGAATTAATTTTAACTTAATTTCTGCCACATCTGTGTTTTGAATTTAGAAAAATGGATTCCATATTTGGAATCAGAATGTTTAAATTGTAAAATAGGTAACTTTTATTTTTAGAAATTTTGAATAATTACTGCGGTAAATATTTTATTTACTATGGTTAAGGGTAAATCTGGTAAATGAGGGTTAAAAAATAATATTATAATAATACTAAATTACCCTAAAACGTGTCCTTGACTTATTTGTTGATACATGTTCTACCATAGGCATATTGGGGTCGATTTTGGGACACCATGGTGCAACTTGTAGGTGATAGGGACACTTTATTTTAATTAATTTAAAATGAATACAAAAATGACACAAGCATATATCTTTTAGAAATAAAATTTTTACATAGGGTTATATATGTTTGATTTTAGATTATAAATATTCATTAGAAAGATAAAAAGATTTCATACATAATGATATTTTATTTATAATTTTTATACATTAAATATTTTAATTTATTTATGACACAATGATGATGAAGTAATTACTATAATAGTGAAAAATTAAAATAATTGATATTATAAATATCCAAATAAATATAATATGAAATTTTTAATGAATTAAACTAATTTTCAAGGATAATATGATATATTATGATTGGTGTAATTGACTTTTTTAGAAGTAATCAATCTGTTTTGAGTTTCACAAAAATCAACTGTTGAATAGTGTCAAAATTGACATTAAAGAGTTCTTAAAACAAATATTATATTATTAATTGATATTAAATTCCTAAAAATCTGAGGTTCGGTAAAGAGACCTATATAATGATAGTTTAATCATTAATGGACCAATTTGGGGTCTCTTGGATGTATATATTATGTTTATTAACCATATTATATAAAAATACAAAGAGACACTGTAAAAGTGAAACTAATTAACTTAGAGTTAATACTTAAAGATAAGGTTAATATAAGTACCCAAACCTGTCTAAATTCTATTGGTTGAGTTTTTTTCGACTCATACCCACCTTAAAATTTAAATAATCAACTTTGGAGCCATTAGAAACTGAATATGAATTTATTATCAACTAATACTTCTAGCTTCTCCAAAGGTGCCCCTCACCCCTCTTATAAAAGGGCACTCCTCCTTCTCTTTTCTTCACACATTCAAAGCCTTCCGGTTCGGCCAAACTCTACCCAAATACTCTCCCAACTTCCCTCACTAAAACCTAGAGGCATTAGTTTGATTAGAAATCCAACCTATGGAGCCCTTTTGATCAAGTCAAAAGGAAGAAATCGAAGAAGAGGTAATGATTTCACCACCCTTTTCCAAGTTCCTTTCTTCTTTCACATCTTCTTCCTTTTTTTTTACCATTATAAAATAATAACGCCAGTATAATATATATACTGTGATGTTATTATAAATATTGTAGAACCATATTCAGTATTCTATCCACCTTTTTAATAACATGTCACCATATGTGCGTACGTACGGCTTACCGTCTCCACGTCGTGGTGTAATTGTTATTCAACATATTATTATTTGGATGGGTATAATAATGATGTGTAACTCATGTAAATATTAAATATAACATGTTAATGAATCTATATATATTATATAACATCCATTTATATATTATTTTAATATCAAAAAATGATATTGTTGCTCGTGCGTACGTACAGACTACCTTTTCCACGAATGCGATGAGATTCATTCTCCATCATATCCATTCAAGTATAATTATCATTTGATGATTTAAAAATGATGTTTGAGGACTTGATATCATTCTGGATATTAATAATATACAACTATCTATTACAAACATGTCTTATGTAACAAAACATATAAAAGAAAACGAGTAAGTTAACACCCGAAACAATAATAATACTAAGATATTATTAACAAAGCAAAGTTAAAAGATCATATATGATATCATATTAATATATATGATTCTTGTACAATTTAATAACAATTATTTCACTATTATACATGAGGTTAACTGACCCCAACCAAGGAAAAGTACAAGGTAAGGTTTATTTCATAATCTCTTCATTATCCGAGGTTGTTTATACGTAATAATCTACTGGGATCTCTTTATCATCCACATCCACGTTTCTTAAAAATGTATTTCAAAACATTTTTACTATTTACTAGAATATGAGTTAAAGTCATTTATACCCTTTTTGACTTTTATAAGTGGTTTATAAAGGAATCATTCCATCGTTTTCAAAACAAGGTCCTATTTAACCTTTTCGACAGAATTAAGGTAAGAATGTTTTTTTAAATTATACGGCGGGTGCGGCTATTTTCCGCCGTTATAAAATCTTCAAAGCTTCCCTTACAAGATTATAAGAATATTTTCAATGAAAATGTTTTATTTTATAAATATATTACTCTTAAATGATTTCAAAATAGAAAGAGATATTTATTTAAAAAGAATTTTGATTTCATCTATGTCAACATTCTTTGATGAATTATACGCTTATTTATAGTTGATTTATTATGATACAATACTTCTATATTGTATTGAAGGTTTTTTGATATGGTTGACTTTGGATGTGCTATTTTTATACCATTCATGGTTTATGGTGAAAGTATTGACATTTCGTATGCTAGTTTTAATACGAATGTTTATGTTATGTTTAATCCTTTTCATATGGGAATGCATTGGACTTAATATGTGACGGGTGGAGCCCGCTATAGCTCCTCGATGCATCGGTAGGTCTCATGAGACAAACTACTGTCCTGGAAAAAGGCCTTGAAAAAATATTATTTGTAGTCTTGGCATGAGGCCTTGGCTATGTGGTTATGATAGTCTGGCATTATGCATTCCATCATTATGAAAGTGGTTATTGATTTTGCATGTGATTATTCGATTAGAAGAATATCCATGTGAATAAGTAAATGTAATTTTTTAATTTTATTTATGCCATACTATGTTGAAAGTTCATGTTTAAAAGGCTTTTGTTTTAGTTATACATTGCCTTAAATTTTTATTCTTATTCATGAAAGTTTCCGCTATATTGTTATCCTTACTAGGCATTTGAGCTCACCCCTTTTCTATGTTTTATTTTTTCCCAGAAAGTGAAGAAGTAAATTATGAATGACCTGAAGGGATATTATGAGGGGTTAATAGTGTGGACTATGGAGACAATATGTTTTTGTTGTAGTTTTTCACATTATGATGTAATGTAAAACTTTATGAATATATCTAGTGTTTCCAAGGATATTAAACCAATCGGTCTTTCGAGATTGGATCTTTCTTGTGATCATGCCAATATTATATAATAATGCACCGACTCTAGGTAACTAGGGTCAGGGCGTTACATTGTCGGTTTGAATTCTTAATGGCGAGCCTCACTATAGGTGATTATTTTCATAGATATATGTCTTTGGATTTCAGTGACGAGTCATCTGTTAGTGTCTCATCCCAAATGATGACACAAACTTTATGGTTACTCATCCTATGTAAAATTTCTTCAATATTACTTCTATAATTTAATTCTTACATAACACATGAAACATATTAATAATTTACACAAAAATCATGATATTATTATCATGAATACAAGGAGGTTAACATTAAGATGCAAATATTTTATTTTTTCAGTAAATGTTATATCTTTGGGAAAATGTTTTCATTCATCGACTAATGGGTTCATTCATTATTTTTATATCCACTACTATGAATTTTGTTCCCATCCAATGTTTTAAAATGTTTTTTCATAGGGTTTATGGATAGGTAAATTAAAACAAGAATTAATTTTTAACTACATGATGTTTGATATATAAGACAAATCGTTTTTTTAAATGATTTATATTGTGAAATTAATGGATAATGGGTAAAGTGTGTACATTGTAATATATGAGTTTCCATGAATGAATTTAAAGACCTATTTCACTAAAAAAATCTAAACCAAAATGATATTTATGAGTGAAATGATGTGAATTTTAGTAGAATTAAATATATTTTTTAATGTTTATGGTCGTGTTCTCAAAAATTGCCAATATAGTATTATTATAGAATAGAGGTTCTCAGATGACGAATTACTAGGATGATAGTTTCCAATAAAAATTTCCAATAAGAGGGTTCAATGATTTTTATATTGTTTGGTTAATTTCATTAAATGTAGTGATGTCTAGATGAATGTCAAATAACTCAGTATTGATAAAGTAATAATCATGATTATATCCATGATATATGGAAGATCCAATATTTTTTTGACAATGTGGTTCGTGGAATTTTCTAGCTAGTAAAATTATGCACTCCTATATTTTAAGAGAATTAAATTTAGACAATTGAATAATTATTGGATCAGGAAATTCAAAATTGGAGTTGTAAATTCAAATTTTATATCATCAATTTCCCAAATTATTATGGTAAATGTTGAATATATAACGGTGATATGGTGAGATATTGGAATATTGGTTTATGGGGTTGAGGTAGTTTATATTAGTCAACAATTCAATCAATTTTGTTCAGTGTTAAATATGAGGAATGTGATTATTTCTCTTTGGGGTTGAATTAGTAGAGTATGATGAATCGAGAAGTTTTGTAGGTATTGAGCATTGAGAAAACACCAAGCAACGAAATAAACATCCATACGAGGAAGTGACGTACCAGATAAAGAAGAGAATAAGGGGGCAGATAAATATTTTCCAGTTAAAATTGTATCATTTGGATAATATCATATATAACAATTAGTAATACTTATTCTAGATACTATTTGATGTGAAGGAAATATTTATATTTGGGTTTCTATTGTAAATAAAAATTATATGTGAATAATAATTCTTGAAACTTATGAAATAAAACTAATATTCCTATTTTTTCATGAAATCTAATGAAGTATTTTTCATATATTTTTATTTGTAAATTATATAATAGAAAAAATAATAAATTAGAACCTAAAATTCCTCAAAAATTCATATTTATAAAGGAATTTCTTGGTGCCACATAGAACACTATAGATGTTGAATATTGTATATAAAGGAAATATAAATACCCAATAATGAGTTATAGTGTGACAAATAATTCAATTGTCTAGGGATTCATGATTTTTTTCAATCCTCGTTCTGAATTTTATGGAACCACACTTGGGAATATGATTACTATATGTTTAAACCACATTACATGGTTTATCATTATAGAATATAATCCATGGATTTTTATTACACTACACAATAAAAACAACAAACTAATATTGAGTAGTAAACCTTCTAAAAAAATTCAGGTATCAAACAATATATAACACCATGTACATTCATATGATAATGAAATTACAATAAGAAAAGTCAAATCCTTGTAGGTCTAAAAATTAATGTTATAAGAATTATTAGTTTTTCAAAAATTCCCAATCTTTGATTCACCCCAACTAATTTTTGATCATATTCTGAGGTGGTCATTATAATTTGTATCTTAGTTAAGAATCAACTTTTTTGGATTCTATTTATTAAATACTATTGTTTTTTAATATAAAATTAAGTGTTTCATTGGTGATTAATAGTTTTTATTAGATCATAATTTTATTCCTATTGAGTTAACAGTGAATAGAAAACATAATAAAAAAATAATGATACAGAAGATGATCCTCTTAATCCAATAGAATGAAAGAAATTTGGTATCTCCACGACATCATAATATAGAAGACATATTTTCTCTACAATGTGTAGAACATGTCGGTTAAATTATCACAAATGTCAAGGAAAACATTTATACATACATTGAATCGATGAATTCCAATGATCATTAATTATATGATCATTATTGTACAAAATTTCCTCAATAAGAAGATAATAGATTAAGTGTTTATGGTGATCTATATTAAACATCTAATGATATGTAAATTAGTATATTATATTCTTGATTTCACACTAATAAAATAACCACTAATTTTTGTGGGGTGATTGAAACTGTGCTAAAAAATCACCCAGCAAGAGGAAGAAAATATAGCATGAATAATGATTTGGGGGAAAATGTTCTACAATTTTTAAATATGTAAAAATAGAGTCAATACTTTTTCGACACATAATGGATCTTGGAATATGTACCAAAAAACATGAAACTAAATGGATCAAGGAAGTTTGAGAGAAAGATAGAATTAAGAAATAAATTGAAGATAAGATCCATCCACATAATTAAAGGAAAAAAACATCATTACTATCATGGATATTTTTTTGAAGTGAAGTAGAAAAGATCAAGGAACATGACCTATTTCCACCAAAAATTTAATATTCATTATAATAAATTTGAAATCATGGATAAGGATTTTGAATAGTGTGTGACTATGATTGATGATATTATGAACAAACTCAATTGTGAGGTTCCTAGAGCTTGAAATCAAATTATACAACCATTCATCAGTATATATTTAGAGATCATAAAAAAGGATAGAGATTTTTATTCAATAGAATTACCAATAGATTAATTGGATTATAAAAACAATGACCATTCTATAATAAGATCATATCCTAGTTTAATGATTTTTAGTGAGTACCTATAACAAATATGGTACCGTCGATAATCATTTATATTATTTATCTAAATCATTTTTTTTCACACAAAATGATGTGTTAAAAAATATCTTCACATGTATAGATGTGTAAAAATGAAAATTTTAGTGACCCAACACCATGGATCCAAGAGTTTATGTCTACATCCATTAAGCTGGAATGATTATAAAGAATCAAATCCTAAAGGATCGAATAGTTTAGTAGTCTTGGTTAAATAGGTATATACATGAGTCTTATACTAAAAATGAATGAACTAATTATAGCCTTATTTTATATTTCATGGTATATAATATTCCCATATGAAATATGCATTAATATATATCAATGTATACTTATTGGATTATGGGGGAATGAAAATAAAATAAGTGTGAGATAAAATGTACAGTTTTGGTATGTAATGTGAATGTAATAATAAATTTATTAGAATAAACAACATGTAAAGTTAAATAACTTATAATGAATGGTATTAAAATAAATGTATAATGAAATTTCAATATGTAAATGTAGGAAAATTTATCACAACCTATTTACTCAACATACTATTAATTGAATGCATCCATAGATATTTTTATAAAAAACTTTGTTGGATAAATAATAAATGAGTCATAATGGTGGAAGTTCTTAATTATTGGACACCATATTTCATAGGTACATGGTACCTTTACTGTTAAAATATTACATAGAAAGTGTTATCATATCGGGTAAAACACATCTATAGTTACCCAACCAAATCATCCCATGAGATAACCTGTGCATTGAGGGGATATCTAGAAAAGGTCACCCAACTATTTTGTACTTCCCAAAACATTACTTATATATAAAATAATTTATATATCAATGTCCCTTTTCAAATATTTGTATGATGATGAAGATAGTGATTTATTAATATTTTCCCTATTAAAAAATAACTATAATGTTCACACCATATGTAAAAATGGTATATGATTTAGGCAATAATCATATCCATGATAAATGATATGGATACTTATGGACAGTTTAATGTCCAACGATTAATAGAAATTAAATATTTCAATGCGAAGAAAAAGAAATCAATAAAGTGAATTTTAATACTATCCTCGTGCAAATAATTCAAAAACAATGCATTGGATGGATAAAGATAGTATCAGTATATGATATACCCATTTTTGAAATAATAAGGATTGTTGTCATAGATGAAAGTTATAAATAACGTTAAAAGTATTGTTGAGGAAAACAACATTTTGTTTTGAAAAACGTTTGGAATTTTTTTATTAAATATAACTATAAAAAACCAAATTTTCTATAAAAAAATCATTTAATCATATAAAGGAAGCATCAATTGTATGAATGTGGGTAAATTTGTATATATCATATAAGGAAAAAGTAGCATTCCCTTTTCAAGGTAAAGTGGTTGAAAAGTTCCTTTTATAGAAACTGAAAAACATTTTCTCTGAGTTTTTTTTGAAAAAAAGGGTTAAAATTACCTTAATAAATCATTTTTTAAAGATTAAGTTCTTTTTTGGAAAAACATATTTTTTAAAATATTGTTTTTAGAAGAAAACAAGTCCTCAAACTAAAGATATAAACACATCCAAATTTTCAAAAAAACACATTCTAAAACATTTCAAGTTCCATATAGTGGAAAAAAGGTATTATTACATGGAATGGATCATGAATAAATATAGCAAAATTAAATTAAATATATTATTGTACATTTATCAAATAAAATACTCTAATTTAAATTCATGTGTAAACAATGTCGAATGAAATGATATTGTGATGTAATTCTCTAAAAATACCATAACATAGAAGTTAGAATAAATAAATGATCATATAATTTCTATAGAATTTATATCCACAGAACAAAATTTTAATTATAACCTTTATATTTTAATTTCATCACACACATAATCTTATAAAATTAATGAGAAAATAAATTTGGTTATGAAATTATTTTACACATGGTTACCTCTAACTCAAACACCCTTAGAAGAAATAATTAAAATTGATACCCAAAATACTATGAAGATAAAACAACTCATTATATAACATATCAAAATGTGTAATATATAAAACACATAATAGATGTCAGTGGTGAATATGACATTTTATATCACTGATGAAAAAAGTGAGATGAAAACCCCCAACCTTGCATTTCAATTGAGGTGAATATCCGTTTACATACATTTTATGGGTTTTAAAAATATAAAAAAATTATTTCAGAACCATATTAATATTTATTATATCATATGGGACATTTGTATAATATATTTTTACTCATTTGATAGTATAAATTCATTATGTTAACTATTTTAGGTGTAATTGCCTTGTTTCTGAAGTATGTTCTTAGTTGTAACATGTTGTTCCAATTAATTAATTCATGATTTAACAATCTCAAGAATTTATTCCAATAATTAATTATCATATATATATATATTAAATATATATATTTACAATAATACAATATGTTTGGACCTTGGAAATTAAATGCACCATTCACAGAGAAGGTAGGTCGTATATATGAAAGAATATTATGATCATTTTTATATTAAAAGAATGAAAAGTAAATAATATATATATATATATATTATAAATACAATATCATATGATTTTTATATATTTCTCATATTTTTAGTAATATAATCATTTATACAATTCATGTATAGTGTGAACTAATCACATCGCTTTGAGGAGCGATAGTCCACACCTCCACAAATGAAGTTATCATATTTACACAAAATGGAAAGAATATGAGTATGTGTTATATAAAAATTATAATGCATAAATAAATTTAAAATATCATATATTTCATATATAAATAGTGTTTTTATCATAATTTACAACCATGATAGGTGGTTATGGAAACACGAACGACATTGTTTGGTGATGGGGTAGTTAACAGTACACATAAATGATAAGTTATTTACTCATTATAAGGAAATGTTTTTAAGTGTAGTTAGAAAACATATAATAAAAATTATTAGTATATTTTTTGTAATTTTTTTACTATATTTTCTAGGAATAAGAATACTTTAGGGGTTGGAGAATGAAACTAAAGCAAAAGATCCTTAGGAAGGATGTTTCCTTTTCATCGGGTAACTCCTTTTTATTTTCACCAAATGGCTTGTTTAGTTTTATTTAATCCCACAAAGAGGATTAATCAGATTATTTTAGGGATATTAAATATCTATTTTGGTAGATATTTTTCAGGAAAAAGTTCCTTGTGGGGAATGATGAAGAGGGAGGTGTTTTCTTTTATTGATGGGGAGGAGTTTTATTCTAGTATATTTTTGGAAAAAGAATTTCACCCACGTTTTCCCAATGAAAAGTGGCGCGAATAATGAGCCTTATTCTATATAAGGGATGATATGCTATAAATAAGATCAAAAATGGATTCAAGACAAGTTTATAGGTTATTTTGGCCCTTATTTTTTAGGTTCAGTCTGCTATTATGGGAATGTTTTCTTAATAGTTTTAATTAATTTTAATTACATTCACTAATATATTTGGTAAAAAGAAACATTAAATTATTAGGAATTATATATTAATATAATTATTAACACATATTCCTCTATTATAAATTCTAATCAAAGATTTTCTGAAGTTAATTTAAATTTAATCCCGTATACAAGATGACAAACCATGTGTTTAAAGTAAAATATTGAAAGTTTTGTTATATTTGTATATACTATTTCAAAGTAAAATTGATTAGTATGAACTAAATGGGTATAATTGATATTAAATTTGTATAATTATACATCAAAAACATTGAAAAATATAATTTATCCTTATAAATTAATTAGTTGAAAAATAATTTTTTAAATAATATTCATTATAGTTTTTATATTCAACAAAAAACAAATCATCATAGAAAAATACCAAAAATCACACCAAAAAACTTTTAAATTTACCAAATAAAATTATGATTATTTTTTAAAATTAAATTTATAATGGTTTGAATCATTGTATTTAAAATAGTTTCTATGTTAAAAGGTAGAATAATTCCTTTATAAAATATAGTTCTTAATCCATAAAATTGGGGTTGTTCTTATAGAATAATTAATGAAACTATTGTATTAATGTTAAAAGTGTTTTATTTAGTATATAATATATATTATTAATATCAATCATTGATTATAATTATGTTAATATATTTAGATAAAATATATTTTTGGGTATAAATATCATCTTCTATAAAACATTACCATTATATTCAATTGGTGTATGTATAAATTTTTAATTGGTTTAAAAATATGTATTCATATCATATTATTTTAATAAATTTATGTTCATTTGTTAATCAATACAATTAATAACCAAAAATTTAATTGCTGTGTAATATATTATTATCATAAATCATAATATTTTTAATAATATATTTTTTCTCGACCAAACTCGGTCTTGTGTATAACACAAGATATCAAAGAAAATATATGTTGCGTGCTATGAAAGAGATATCAATATTTCATGAGTTTCAGGACATATAATGAATTTATTTAAAATAGCATAAATATTTTCAATTCAATGATTACATATTTCCTTACACTCTTGGTGTTGTGGGTGTCATATAATAAATCAAATTCAATTTTCTTATTTTATAATTTTGGGGCGTTACATTCCACCCACCATAATTAAATTATGTACATATAGTTTAAACTCAACATTTGTTATAATTAATTTTATATTTTATATGATTAAATTCGAAATCATGAGAGGGGTTTGAAAAAAATCCTCTAGAATATACAAAATGCGATGTACCATGATCACATACACTAACATATAAATGGGTGTCTAAGTAGGATAACATTAATGGAAAGTATAGATACACACATAGAGGAAAGTTTTTAATATTTTTTTGGGAGTGATTGAGGCAATTAATAAAAAACATGTGAATGATCAATGGAATGCTTAGGTAATAAGAGCCATAAATATTTTATGTTTCAAAAGACTATCGGTTCAAAAAAATAATGTATAAAGAAACCATTTTTATGATCCTTTTTATAAAGTTCACTAATTATTTTATATCCTATTAATATAATAAAATATTCATACATACCATATTTTTATAGCCTGAATTTTCATTATCTTTTTTCACATTAATTAATTCCTAATTCACCAATTATGTAATGAAATG
This sequence comes from Viscum album, assembly GCA_963277665.1. Classification (NCBI taxonomy): domain Eukaryota; kingdom Viridiplantae; phylum Streptophyta; class Magnoliopsida; order Santalales; family Viscaceae; genus Viscum; species Viscum album. Next base: position 617,555,911 of record OY728128.1, read on the forward strand.
GACATTAAGTAATTAACTTTGATTACTGAAGCACAAAAATAATCATTTAATGGATCTTACGTCATATAAATAAGTGATATGTATAAATATTTTTCATTAACTATTATCTAAATATATAATGTTTAGTACATTAATATATAAGCCTAAAAAGTGATACTACTAGTTTATAAATAATATTTTTTCGTTAAATTGTTCAAATAGAAACGATGAAATATTATCAAGGACATTGCGTTGTTTAGTGGTTTCTGATAACCCCTTATCATCATTAATTGATGGGTTAATATCTGGCGGCCTTTCCATATATTATCACTTGTCTCCAAGAATAAATATTTTCCTTTTCAAAAACAATATTAATAAATATAATGGACATCATATAAATGTATGGATTAAATAAACATTTAACAGAAGTCATAAATACAACTTCAATAAATTTATAATTCATCTTTTAATTTCCACGTAGGTCATCGGTCAAGGGTCTATCCTCAATAATTGTGAATTGACATGGTTAGTTCCTAGGTCCCCGCATTTAAAGAAATGGTCCATAAATGGATCATAAGGATGAGATTTATTTCTTTATATTTCAATCTTCATTTTTCCTTGGCAATTCATTGATGAATTTACTTATTTCCCATGCATAACATCATTTCTCTATCCTATTGAGACACTTTCTTGGGAATGTCCATCACATTTCATTCATAATGTAAATCGAGCCATATTTTCTCTATGCTCCACACCACTCAAGATCATAGAAACCTCAGTCCATTTCTTATATGGGGTGTTCTTATGTTGGTTAAGGTATATTTTGTTAATTATATTTCGGTATAACTGATTAAGAATGAAGACAATATCATTAACTCCTATACACTACTTATTTGGTTGCTCATTGTCACCACCTTCTCCTAAATTTTAAGTGTTTAAATGACTCCTTAGGGTTGCATCTAATGACTAAAACCATAAATCATGGTGTGAGTATCAATTGTCATATTTGGAAAAGAAAATATCCATGTATATTACATATTAATTGTAAAATCTTATTTATAATATGATATATAGTAGGTTCAATCCAGGTTATTTATTTTTGTCACATGTTCAAATACGCCATATTGGTTATTAAATAATCATTTAATTAACACAGGAATGTCACCTAGGATTGTAGAATAAGGAGAATAGTAAGTCATGTTGTCATGTACCAAGTTATGATCGAGTCAGGCCATATTAACCTTGTGAGAGTTATTACCTTTAGGTACATCTGTTCCACAACTATGTCCAATTATAGTATCCATACATGGATATATTTTTAGGAGGAACCATTTAATATATACCCTAAAAAAATTCATGTTTGTTATTATATACTTTTGCTTACTTTTTATCTTATTTATATGTTATCAAATCAATGTTATCTTATATATAGTTCTCATGGTTACTACATATCATTCGCTGATTCCAACTATAGATTGCTAATGTAAGAAATCCCAGAGATGATGCCTACTAAAATTATATTGGAATTATTACAAGGAATCAAATCCCAAATAATTGAATAGTTTTATAGTCATGGAAAACTAGATACATATAATATTCATGAATTTCAAATTAATACACTAATTATAACATTTTTTATTCGTGGATAACCTCATTACTACCTAGCATATCATTTAATATCATTTTTATTATACTTCTTGGATACGTGGGTAATAGAATCAATATTAGGGTGAGATCAAATGATAAGTAATGGTATGTAATGAAAATGAAATAATGAATTCATGAGAATAATCAACATGTAAAGGTAAATTACTGATAACACATTCCATTCAAATAACTATAGAAGGAAATATCAAAATTGTATGGTAATAAATGGAAACACATTCTATTAAAATAGTAAAATGAGAATTGAATGCATCCAAAAATAATTAAATGAATAAAATATCACGCATAAATAATAAATGAGTGTAAATGAGTGAAATGATTATTTATTAGATACCATGTTTCAATGGTACATGGTATAATTACCATCTAGACCATTCACATGATGGTTTAGCCTATCAGTAAAAATCACATCTATGGTTATCCTAATTACTAATCAAATAAAACTTATGATTCCATGAGGTGATATAAAATAATTAATCCCCACCCATGTCATACATTCCCAATGAATTTATCATATATCGATCAATCAATTTAACAATTTTACATATAAGATATATTTATGGTATAGAAGATAATATTTTATCATTATTTCCCTAGTTAATCCAATAAAATTCACATGCACACAATATGTAAATATGGTATTATATATAGGAAATAATCATATACGTGATTAATGAATTGATTTTTTTGGAAAACCAAACATACAATGATTGCTGAAAATTTAATATATCAAGTGGACTAACAATGAAATCTAAGAAGTGGGTGTCAATTATCTCTCTATCCAAATCTGTAAAAACCCATCCTGAGGAAGAATAACGATGTTATCATTGTGAAATATACATGTTGGAGTAATAATAATATTTTTTATTGATGATATATATAAATAACATTTAATGAATTATTGAAGAAAATATCATTTTGTTTAGAAAATCATTTTGAAAAACAATTTATATAAAAATAATTTTTTTAAAATTAACCTTTAAAATTAAAATATTATGATTTTAAGGAATTATGGTTGTTAAATACATAAATTTTGATGAATTTAAAAAGAAAATTCCTTTTGCAAGGTAAAATATTTATAAAATTTAATTGTTTAGAAAGTGAGAATAATATTCTATTAAAAACATTGGTATAGTTAAGAAGGATAAAAAATTCATTAATAAATCATTTTTGAAAGGTTAAAAACAATTTAAAAATCCTTTTGAAAAAATAAGGTATTTATAAGAAAACATTTTCTTTGACTAAAGAGAGAAATGTAGTCAGGTTTTCTTAAAAACACTTTATAAAAACATTTGATTACCACATTGTGTAAAAGAGGTTCTATTACATAAAAAAATTCATTAATAACCGTAGGATAGTAAAATTGAAAGTTATGTTATAATAATATACAATATTTTCCTATAATTTAAATTCATTTTTAAACAATCCCGATCAAAATTAAATTGTGAAGTTCACTCTTGGAAAGACCTTAATATAGATTTGAGAATCCATTAATGAAAATATTATGTGCGTAAATATTATTTAATAAAATTTATATATATATATTTTCTAGTAATAATTAATAATACCTATAATCATATAATAATAACCACAATGAGTGTGTAATATAACTCAGTGAAAAAAAAATTGGATTTGAAATTACTTTCCACTCGGTAAGTCTAATCTCAAATCCAAATAGAAGAAAATATTCAAAGTTAAATACAAAATACACTTAAGATAAATAAGTTTATTATATAATATATAAAACTAGTCTATAGATACACCACATAAAATCAATATGTGCTGAAGAAGACATCTTATGTCATGGATTTTAAAAGTGTGATGATAATCCTTTACCTTTTTGTTTATTTTCAAGTGAAAATACATCAAACTAGTTTATAAAAGTTTTAAACATGTTAGTAACTTATTATATAAAAAAAATAAAATTTATGATATAATATAATATATTCTTTTAATATATTATTACTCATTTGTTAGCAATCATTCATTATTTTTACTATTTTTGGTGATAATTTCATGTTTATAATGTAATTTTTTGACTTTTCTACATGTTGTTCATATTACATATTTTATAATTTAATCATATATATAATGTAAAACAATGTTAAATTATCATATATATCATGAATATAATTATTTATAATTTACAATTATGTTTGTCGATATGAAAGGAAATACACCATTCATGGAGCCGGTAGGTTGTATGTACACAAAAACACTACATTCAATTCATTTTCAAATTAATAAATATAAAATTAAAAGATATATTTGTATATTATAAATATAGTAACATATTCATGTCATATATTCCATATATAATTATTAAAACAATTATTTATATGTTCTGTGTATAGTGTGAACAAATCCCAAAGCTTTAAATGGGCCATAGTTATAAGGCCCCAGCCTTAAACCTTACTTAATATTGAATTAAATGAGTAATTCACATTGAGGATCTTTTCAAGTTTAGAGTTTTAGAGAAATAGGACATAACTATTACATCTCAAAATATTACAATATAGTTGCTTATACTAAATTTCCATAAAATAAAAACTCGTAAAAAGAAACATGTCTAGTTCCATTTTTAGGTAGCATGAATTTCCCTTGATCCAATCCTTGACCCTATTCCACGCTAAGTCCTGTGAAAAAAACATTTCCAAAAACATGGGATGAGCATAAAAAGCTCAGTAAGGGATACACAAAGAATGAAAACTGTTAGTTTTTTCAAAACAACAAGTAAACCATGTATACTTTATCAAAGTAATACTTTTCACCTTTTGAAAGTAGTAAAAACTCTTCGCTGAATAAAAGTTCATTACGTACCCTTCTGTAACCAAAATATTACCATAAAACCCATATAATGATCATATAACATATAATGGTAACTTGGGAAATAAACATACTTAAGTGGAATAACCATAAGGTCGACTTCCACAAATATCACTTAATTTAATAGCCATTCGGCCAACTTCCATACATACTTAATGGAATAGCCATACAGCTAACCTCCATACCCAATGCATTGGAGGTTATAATGTAACCACCTGTCTTGGGATTCCCGGCACCACCCATCATATGGTTTATCACATAACCACCCGTAAAATGTCCAAGTACAATTATAAAATTATAACACATAAAACCAACATAAAGGAATGATAACATTTACACATTTCGCTCACAATATATCATTTAAATATATTGACATAATAGAATCCTTTATCAAAACCATTTTCAATACCAAAATACAAAAATAAGTATATGGTATTTATTCTATTTTAAAAACATTACGTCTTGTTGAGGATGCCAAAGATCAAATAATACTCGCGGCGGCGGAAAAGGTCATTGTCACCACGTACGTAAAAAGAAACATTCCTTTTTTTCATTTAGTAAAACGTTTCGTAGAAAAAATATTACTTTTGAATAAACATAAAATTAAAAGGGGTTTATACACCGTATAAAAGAATGTTGTGTATAAAACAAAATATGCCTCCATAAATGGAGATTGAGACGAAGACCCTTACAAAGATGGTATCCTTGGTCTAAGGATAAATCAATTGCATAATTATATGTGACAAACGAATACACCAAATATAAGTGAATATTAATTGTAAAACAATCAGAGGTTATTCACACATATTCATAGAATTACATATTCAAGGAGTGCAAGTTTATCCCAAAGAATCAAATTTGGGTTAAAAAGTTCCCTTGCAAAAATTTGACAGCCTAACGGTGTCACTTCAAAATTTAGAAAAACAGTTGATGAGAGATAAAAAGGGTGTCTCATCACATGGGCATAAAATTTTGATCAATAGGGATATTCAATAACATATCCCAACATAATATTATGTGAATTAAAAGACATAACAAAAGAAGTCTTTTACAAAAAGAGGAGGGTGAAAGGTTCCCTTACCGACATGGGTATCTTTCGAGACATGCATCCCGTGAAAGAAGGAAAATACAACATTTATGTAAATACTCATAAATGAGAGTATATTAAACAATGAGAAAAATAACGGGCAGTACATACACCACTCAAAGGAAATCGTGGCAGATGTAGCATAAATCTCACGGGAATAAAAGTGAGATGAAAAATCCCTTACGAAAACTCGGCAGCCTAACGGTGCCACATAAACTTACAAAAATGGATTGATGAGATAAAATAGGGCCTCTCATCATATTAAAATAATGTTTACAGAAATAGGAATAAAAAAGAACATCCCAATAACAAGAAAGATGAGCTTTAGAAGGAATGACATAAAAGAGTGCACTTAAAAAGAAAGAGTGGAGTAAGATCCCTCACCTCGGGTCTGACTTGACTCGATCGTTCTTCAACGTCTTTAATAATAAACTTGAGTTAATTTATATTTTCTTAAGAACCTTTTTCAAGTTCATTATTTCTTTTATATCACTTATTTCCATGTTATAAACAATATGTAATCATATAAGTTAATAATGTTTGTTTTGTCGATATTTGGTTCTTAAGTCGAAAGTGGACTTCTTACAATTACATGCTGTTCGTGTGGTCAAAGGTTATTTATATCAAGAATGACATTCCTGATTTTCATATCATATATATCATATATATCTATAATATACATGTATTTATAATATCACATAATCATTTAGAGGTAAGAAATGAAATGCATCGTTCATGGAGACGGTAAGTCGTACGTACACATGAACGCTACTTTCATTTATTTGTCCTATTAATGGAATTAAAACTAAATTAGATGTATGTATATTTTAATTCCAGAATTATATTCATCATTTAGATGTATCATTCATCATATATATCCATTATATACATGTACTTATAATAGTACATTACATTTGGGGATAAGAAATGAAATGCACCGTTCATGGAGAGGGTAAGCCGTACGTACGCATGAACGCTACTTTCATTTCTATCTCATACTTTAATGGAATGAAATAATAATTATATAGAGGTGTATTATAATTCTAGTATAGCATCATATATAATAACATTAAATCCATCCTTTATACTTCCCATGTATGGCATTAACGAATCACATCACTTTGAGGGGGCGGTAGTCCGCACTTCCTAAAATGAAGATATCGCGTATACCCATAATGGAAGCCATAAAGGTAATCCACATATGAAAAATACAGAAGCTTAAGTAAAACATAAACAAATTATATATCATATATAAATATAGTGACATCTTAATGGCCACCTTTGAAGGTGTTATATGAGTGTTGAACAATCATCGTTTCGTGAGGAAGAAATTCGCCATCCACGAAAATAGTATGTTCTTTAACCATTAGATGTAGGTGTGTGTAAGTGTAGCTATAATCCTTCTTATAAAAACATATGAGTATATTGAAGACATTGTAGTGGTTACAAAAGAAATGAATAAAAAGAGTTTATGGGGTTGGAGAGGAAAAATGAAACAAAAGGACTCAAGTGAAGACATTACCTTAAAATCGGGTAACTCCCTTTGGTTTGAGCTCAAAGGCTTCCTTGAGAAGATTTCTGACCAAAGTGAGGCTTTAAGGAGTAATATAGGGAGGTGGAGAGGAAACAGGGGCAGGGGTTGGCCGAGCCAAAGGCTTTGGGAGTGTGGGTAAGGAGGTAGAGTTGGGGGCCTTTTATAAGAGGAGAGGAGGGGCAGTCTTGGAAAGTAAAGAAAAGTCACTTTATTTTAAAATGATATTCGGATTTAATAGGTCCCACATTGATATAATTCGAGAATAAGGTGATAAGGGTTCTAAATACTCTCATCCAATAAGTTTTGAACATGTTTAGGTCTTAGATATTACATTATCTTTCCATTTTATTTAAATCGTTAAATAATGAGGTCGTCGCTGCATCATCATGATGTCATAAATAATTTAATTTATTTAATGTCTAAAAATTATAAAAATATACAATGATGTATGAAATCTTTTTATATTTCCAATTAATATTTATAGTCAAAATTATTATTTGTATAACCTCATGTAAAAATTGTTTTAGTAAAACAACTCATGTTTGTGACATTTTTATTTTAACTTTAAATAAAAAGATATTAATGTCATTTTCCAACCAAAGTGGCTTCATGGGGTCCCCAAGTTGACCAATGGATTTTCTTGGTCGGCCATGACACATCCAATAAGGTTAGGACATGTTTCTAGGTCCTTTCATTTTATTAAAACATTATTCTTACCATAAACTATACTAATTACCTCTAATCGCGATTAAGAACATAAAAGTTACTATTCACCAAAAAAATTATTTTAGTCTCATTGAACAAAATTTTAATTCTTAATGACAACCATGTATGTAGGATTTTTGAAATTAAAAACACAGAATTGGTAAAATTTCATTTAATCGAAAAATCAGTTTTTCTAAGTACCACTTAGTTGTTTCACTATTCATCAAAAATTGATGTCTTTCAGAAAAATCCCAAAAATTCACCCTAAGATATATTTGATATTATGAATTAAAAAATGAAGTCTATTTTACAAAATTCAAAAAATATAAGTCACATTAATTAATTTGATAATTAATTCCCGCTGTCAGAGCAAATAGTGTGTTTTTATGAAACATTAAGTATCAAAAGATTGACACTAGTTTAAGTCAGATTTCAAAGTGAAATAAATTCCAATGACCACTATTGTATTTAATGGTAAAAATATATTCTAATTTCACTTTAAAAACAATTAAAAAGATAATCTAATCATATAAATAAATTAGATTAAAAAGAGGTTTTGAATTAAAATACAACATTTTACACTATTCATTAAAAATGAACTTTATCAGAAAGATACCAAAAATTTACAAAAAGTAAATTTTGATGTCCCGATTCTAAAGAAGAGTTTTATTTGGTCCAATAGAATTTCTAAGAGTGAACAAAACTATATTTTATGACGGATCTCCATCAAAAGGCGATAAGTGAACTTTTAGTGAAAACTAGGGCATATATGCCTAAAATTGAATTCTTTCCGTATTTTAAGACTTTATCATTTATTGGATAAATGTAAAAACATTTAAAGACATATATAATCATATTTTAGTTATTTCTATCCATTCCGGCCAATACAACAGCTACATATTAACTACCATTTAAAAGAATATTATTTTATTATTAGAGTGCAATGTAAGATTCCCAAGAAACTCGTTGTTGCGTGTTGGGTACGCCATCGAGCATAGCATCCCTTTTAATGTCATATTAATATTTTATTCAAAAATATGGATAAATATGAAAATGTCATGTTCTTTATTTACCTGGGGTGTTACATCCTTCCCCCCTTTTGGGAATTGCGTCCTCACAATTTTTAAAATTGAGCTTCGAAACATCCTTGAAAGTCCCACATCAGAACAAGAGTCGGTAAAACAATCACATTAAAATAAAGTAAGATAAGTACAGAGGTCACCCGAGTTAACCCATAATAGGATTCCATGTAGGAAAACATGGACATGGAAGAAAAATCAAGGGTTCATGTTCTTGAGGGAGAGTGATAGTAAACATGTCTAGGAGAAAGTTAACCATAAGAAAATCACAAACTTGTGATGGGTTAAACGGTATTCGATTCCCCAGCAGGAAAAGGTAATAGACAACATTTTTGTTTTATGTTAAATTTTATTGCGGAATTTATTCATAAAGAAATATAATCACTTATCATGTTGACTTTCAACTTTTATTAGATTCCTTACACAAACTCATATTTTCTCCAAAAGACGAGTATTTAGGAAGGCTTGTTCATATAAAGAGTACTATAATCCACTTATAGAGAATCACCTAATCCACCAAAGAGAACTATATACTTCCCATGTCTTTAGGCTTTAACCAAAACCAAAACCAATAAGGTTAGTACATGACCAGATAATCCAGAAAAGGATAACCCTTTAAAAAGAAAATCTATGCTTAATCTCCAACATTTGTCCAACAAAACCCAATGTTCAATGAGGACCATCTGATAAACAATTTGTCCATAAATTCTTCAAAGTAAACCAAACTGAGATTGAAACCCAAATATTTGAAGGATTTAATCACATAGTCTTCCAAGGTACAAATTAACTTTTATCTCTAAATAACATCAGTTGCTCTTAAGTTCTCATATTGAAAAGTAATTAACCTAATCACATATCCTCCATGATAGGTTAATCATTTCCATAATTAACCCAAAAAAAACATACTCTTGATTCCTAAAATCATCTAACTAAAAATAATCATTCAAACTAACCAGGGACTTCACATAGTCCAGTGGTAGGTGATAAATACCAGTTTCACTTTGGTTGTGGGTTCGATTCCCAGAGCTTTGTCCGACGCAACGGGTAGTCACACAGTATGCGTGTTGTCCTTTTTCCAAAACTGCATAACTCTTAAAACATTCCCCAAAATGAGAAAAAATCTTCAAAAAAATCATAACATATTTTAACCTCAGGTTTATCTCATGTCTTTCATTTTCCATCATATCAGAGAGTAACCCATAATTACCTCAAAAGTAAGGATCATATAAACTCTAATGGTTACCTTTATAATAATTACCTGAACTTCCACATTGATTGGTCATCTCGTACATGATGCATTACAGAACGTACCAAGGTTCAAGTGGTTGATCATGACTCCTTGATAGTTGGTTTAGAACAACCACGAGTTTCCTCATTGAATCCTCCATTTTATCTAGTATCTCAATCAGAGAACCACCACTGTTTCCTTCCAACCTGTTGTCTCTTTGGTGCCTGCTAGATCCATCCATTCACTAAAAACAAAAATGTCAGTGTGAGTATATCAACAGAACCATCATGTACTAATGAGGAAGATATACTTACTCATTCACTTTATCTAAAAACTATGACTCTTTATGAAATACTATCCATTATGGTAATTTCACTTATGATAAAATAATACCCTAACCTCTAAAGTTATCTAAACCGACCTCTGATACCAACTATAATGCAGTATCCTTAAACATTACTTAATATTGAATTAAATGAGTAATTCACATTGATGATCTTTTCAGGTTTAGAGTTTTAGAGAAATAAGAAATAACTATTACATCTCAAAAGATTACAATGTAGTTTCTTCTACTAAATTTCCATAAAATAAAAACACTTAAAAAGAAACACGTCTAGTTCCATTTTTTAGGTAGCATGACATTGCCATGATCCCATCCTTGACCCTATTCCACGCTAAGTCCTGTTAAGAAAACATTTTCAAAAACTTGGGATGAGAATAAAAAGATCAGTAAGGGATATAAAAAAAATGAAAACTCTTAGATTTTTCAAAACAATAAGTAAACCATGTATACTTTATCAATGTAATACTTTTCACCTTTTCGAAGTAGTAAAAACTCTTCGCTGAATAAAAGTTCATTACATACCCTTCTGTAACCAAAATATTACCATAAAACCCATATAAAGATCACATAACATATAAAGGTAACTTGGGTAAGTGCAATAACCATAAGGTAGACTTCCACACATATCACTTAATAGAATATCCATTCGGCCAACTTCCATACATACTTAATGGAATAGCCATACGGCCGACTTCCATACCCAATGCATTGGAGGTTATAACGTATCCACCCATCTTGGTATTCAAGGCACCACCCGTCATATGGTTTATCACGTAACCACACGTAAAATGTCCAAGTACCATTATAAAATTATAACACATAAAACCAACATAAAGGAATGATAACATTTCAACATTTCAGTCACAATATATCATTTAAATATATTGACATAATAGAATCCTTTATCAAAACCATTTTCAATACCAAAATACAAAAATAAATATATTGTATTTATTCTATTTTAAAAACATTACGGCTTGTTGAGGAAGCCAAAGATCAAATAATAATTGCGGGGGCGAAAAAGGCCGTTGTCACCGCGTACGTCAAAAGAAACATTCCTTTTTGTCATTTTGTAAAACGCTTCGTAGAAAAAATATTCCTTTTGAATAAATGTAAAAGTCAAAGGGGTTTATACACCGTATAAAATAATGTTGTGTATAAAACAAAATATGACTCAATGAATGGAGATTGAGACGAAGACCCTTACAAAGATGGTATCCTTGGTCTAAGGATAAATCAATTGCATAATTATGTGTGACAAATGAATACACCAAATATAAGTGGATATTAAGTGTAAAAAATCATAGGTTATTCACACATATTCATAGAACGACATATTCAAGAAGGACAAGTTTATCCCAAAGAATCAAATTTGGGTTAAAAAGTTCCCTTGCAAAAATTCGACAGCCTAACGACGTCACTTCAAAATTCAGAAAAAGAGTTGATGAGAGATAAAAAGGGTATATCATCACATGGACATAAAATTTAGATCAATAAGGATATATAAGAACATATCCCAACATAATATTATGTGAATTAAAATACATATCAAAAGAAGTCTTTTACAAAAAGAGGAGGGTGAAAGGTTCCCTTACCGACATGGGTATCTTTCAAGACACGCACCCCGCGAAAGATGGACAACACAACATTGATGTAAATACTCATAAATGAAAGTATATTACAAAATGAGAAAAATAACTGGTATTTCTTACACTACTCAAAGGAAATTGTGGAAGATGTAGTATAAATCTCACGGGAATAAAAGTGAGATGAAAAATACCTTACGAAAACTCGGCAGCCTAACGGCGCCACATAAACTTACAAAAATGGATTGATGAGATCAAATAGGGTCTCTCATCATATTAACATAATGTTTACAGAAATAGAAATATAAAAGAACATCCCAATAACAAGAAATATGAGCTTTATAAGGAATGACATAAAAGAGTGTACTTAAAAAGAAAGAGAGGAGTAAGATCCCTTACCTCGGGTCTGACTGAACTCGATCGTTATTTAACGTCCTGAATAATAAACTTGAGTTAATTTATATTTTCGTAAGAACCTTTTTCAAGTTAATTATTCCTTTTATATCACTTATTTCCATGTTATAATCATTATGTAATCATTTAAGTTAATAATGTTTGTTTTGTCGATATTTGGTTCTTAAGTCGAAAGTGGACTTCTTACAATTACATGTTGTTCGTGTGGTCAAAGGTTCTTTATATCCAGAATGAAATTCCTGATTTTGATATCATATATATCATATATATCTAGAATATAAATTTATTTATAATATCACATAATCATTTAGAGGTAAGAAATGAAATGCACCAATCATGGAGACGGTAAGCCGTACGTACACATGAATGCTACATTAATTTCATTGTCTTATTAATGGAATTAAAACTAAATAAGAGGTATATATTTTTTAATTCCATAATTATATTCATAATTTAGATGTATCATTCATTATATATATCCATTATATAAATGTACTTATAATAGTACATTACATTTGCGGATAAGAAATGAAATGCACCATTCATGGAGACGGTAAGCCGTACGTACACATGAACACTACTTTCATTTCTATCTCATACTTTAATGGAAAGAAATAATAATGATATAGAGTTATATTATAATTCCAGTATAACATCATATATAATAACATTAAATCCATCCTTTATATGTCCCACATATGGCATTAACGAATCACATCCCTTAGAAGGGGGCGGTAGTCCGCACTTCCTAAAATGAAGATATCGTGTATATCCATAATGGAAGCCATAAAGGTTAGCCAAAAATGAAAAATACAGATTCTTAAGTAAAACATAAACATATAATATATCATATATAAATATAGTGACATCTTAATGGCCACCTTTGAAGGTGTTTTATGAGTGTTGAACAATCATCGTTTCGTGAGGAAGAAATTCGCCATCCACAGAAACGGTATGTTCTTTAACCATTAGAAGTAGGTGTGTGTAAGCATAGCTCGAATAATTCTTATAAAAACATCATAGTATATTAAAGATACTGGATTTGTTACAAAAAAAATGAATAAAAAGAGTTTATGGGGTTGGAGAGGCAAAATAAAAAAAAGGACTCAAATGAAGACATTACCTTAAAATCGGGTAACTCCCTTTGGTTTGAGCTCAAAGGATTCCTTGGGAAGATTTCTGCCAAAGATGAGGCTTCAAGGAGTAATAGAGGGAATTTGAGAGACACAATGGGCAGGGTTTGGCTGAGCCAATGGCTTTGGGAGTGTGGGTAAGGAGGTATAGGTGGGGGCCTTTTATAAGAGGAGAGGAGGGGCACTCTTGGAAAGTAAAGAAAAGTCACTTTATTTTAAAATGTTATTCGGATTTAAGAGGTCCATCTTTGACATAATTCGAGTATAAGGTGTTAAGGGTTCGAAATCCTCTCATCCAATAAGTTTTGGACATGTGTAGGTCTTAGATATTACATTATCTTTTCATTTTATTTAAATCGTTAAATAATGAGGTCATCACTGCATTATCATGATGTAACAAATAATTTAACTTATTTAATGTCTAAAAATTAAAAAAAATTACTATTATGTATGAAATATTTTTATATTTCCGATGAATATTTATAGTCCAAAATCTTATTTGTATAACACCATGTAAAAATAGTTTTAGTAAAACAACTCATGTTTGTGACATTTTTATTTTAACATTAAATAAAATGATATTAATGTCATTTTCCAACCAATGTGGATTCATGGGGTCCCCAAGTTGACCCATGGATTTTCTTGGTCGGCCGTGACACATCCAATGAGGGTAGGACATTTTTCTAGGTCATTTAATTTTATTAAAACATTATTCTTACCATAAACTACACAAATTACCTCTAATCGCGATTAAGAACATCAATGTTACTATTCACCAAAAAATTATTTGAATCTCATTAAACCACATTTTACTTCTTAATTACAACCATTTAGGTAGGATTTTTGAAATTCAAAACATAGAATTGGTAAAGTTTTATTTAAACAAAAAATCAGTTTTTATAAGTACCACTTAGTGGTTTTACTATTCATCAAAAATTGATGTTTTTCAGAAAAATCCCAAATATTCACCATAAGATACATTTGATATTATGAATTCAAAAATTAAGTCTATTTAACAAAATTCAAAACATATAAGTCACATTAATTAATTTAATAATTAATTCCAGCTATCAGAGCAAATAGCGTGTTTTTATGAAACAATAAGTATCAAAATATTGACACTAGTTTATGTCTGATTTCAAAGTGAAATTAATTCGAACGACCACTATTGGATTTAATGGTGAAAATATATTCTAATTTCAATTTAAAACCAATTCAAAAGATAATCTAATCATAAAAATAAATTTGATTAAAAAGAGGTTTTGAATTAAAATACAACATTTTACACTATTCATTAAAAAATGAACTTTATCGGAAAGATGACAAAAATTTACACAAAGTAAATTTTGATGCCCCGATTATATAGATGAGTTTTATTTGGTCCAATAGAATGTATAAGAGTGAACAAAACTATATTTAATGATGGTTCACCATCAAAAGGCGATAAGTGAACCTTTAGTGAAAACTAGGGCATATACGCCTAAAATTGAATTCTTTCTGTATTTTAAGCCTTTATCTTTTATTTGATAAATGTAAAAACATTTAAAAACATATATAATCATATTTTAGTTATTTCTATCCATTCCCGCCAACACAACCACTACATGTTAACTACCATTTAAAATAATATTATTCTATTATTAGAGTGCAACATAAGATTCCCAAGAAACTCGTTGTTGCGTGTTGGGTACTCCATCGACCATAGTATCCCATTTAAAGTCATATTAATATTTTATTCACAAATATGGATAAATATGAAAATGTCATATTCTTTATTTACCTTGGGTGTTACAATAGTACACACATCCAATGGCGATGTAATTATATTTACAAAAAATGGAAAGCATATGGTATATGTTAAAAAAATATTATAGGCAAAAAAAGAATTATAAATATAATATATATATTATATAAACATTGTTTCCATTTCTTTCCTACCATGAGAGTTTGTGAAGGGAAAACAAACAGCATCGTTTTGTGTGTTGGTAGTTCGTTGTACACATAAATATAAGTTCATTACACATTAGATTGAAGTGTGTTAATGTGAATGAAAAACCATTATTGTTAAATCATTTTCAAATATTTATTTTATATGTGTTACTATATAATAATTTAATATAAATATTTTAGGGGTTGAATAATGAAAAAAATTAAAAAAATATTGAGTAATGATGTTACATATTCTTGGGGTTACTCATTTTCGGTTTGCACCACATGGATTCCTTTGATTTATTTCTCCCAAAAAGAAGGATTATAAGAAGAGGGAAAGGATTTATAGGGTCTATTTTGGATGACATTGTTTGAGCTAATGATGTATGATAGGTGTTAGGAAGAGTGGGGTTTGATTTTTTTTATATCGGTGGGAAAGTGGTATTCATGTAGATTTTTTAAAATGTAATTACATCCACGTTATACCATGGAAACATGGATAAAAAACTGATCCAAATTATGTAATATAGAGTTTAGGATCTATATATGTATATAAAATGGACTTAGGACACGTTTCTAGGCCATTTTGGCTATTACAATAAATATTTAGTCCCCTATGATGCTATATTTTCACATAATAATTTTAATTATTTTTAATTAATTTCTCTAATTGTTTTGGTAAAAATATATTTTGAACATATAAAACATTATAAATTTTTATTATTACAAATATGGAATAAATTTTTACCAATTCAAATAACCTAAGTGGTAGAAATCAAATTAAATTTAATCTCGTAGATGGGACGACAAACAGGGTATTATTGTAAAATGGTCAAACAATTTCTAGGTTTTAATATTAAATTTCAAACTGAAATTTATTAAAATTATATATAAGGAATTAACTGACATATAAGTGATATAATTAGACATTAAATATAAAAAAAATGAAATTTATCTTTATATTTATGTTAGAAGAAAAGGCAGTTATGAATTAAAATTTGAATTTTTTTAATATTCAGCCAAAAATGAATCTTTTTAGAAAAAAACAAAAATTCAAACCTATCCTAATTTTAAAACATATATTTCAAAATGGATATTTATTTTTTCATATAATATTTTTAATTTTTTCCAAAATATTAAAAATTGGATTCCATTAAAAGGTGATAAAACCACTATTTACAAATGTTGGTTTTTATATGTAATATTGGGTTTCTTTTTTTTGAATTATGATAAGAACAATTGGATGAATATAAAAAATATTATATTGAAGAAAATATATATATATATATATTTATATATAATTTTCATTATTATCTAAAACTAATTTTAACTAATTTATTTTATTATGATAAAACATATTTATGGGGGTAAAAATAGTTTTATATACAACATTATCTTAATATTCAATTATTTAATGTATTCATTAATAATTAATTTTCACCAACGGATTCATTTTATATCTACGTATACCATGTAGTTTTAAAATTTAGTTTTTACTACTCATAACCATTAATTAAATGGCTTGGTTATATATTATTATTTTAGATATTAATATTTTTAGTAATGTATTATTTCTTGGTAATATCGTTCTGACATTTAATCTAAGCTAACTAAACATTGCATGCATTATAAGATATAAATTAAGTATATTTAAAATAATAACGATATGTTTATGTCTTGGAATATTCTATTCCCTTATGTGCATTGTTTTGCGTGTCATATGCCGTTTCAAATAAAATGTCCACATTTTAGAATTTATTGGAGATATAATAATAAATACTCTACCACATCTATGGTTAATAAGAAGAAATTTATGGAAGCTACTTCTTAATGAATATACCAACATCATTCACATGAAAATAAAAAATATAAATCTTGTTTTTAATAAAATTATGTAATGCAGGAACAAGGGTTTAAAAGATCACGACATGAAGATCAATGTTTGTGATGCATGATGTTCAGTGATTGTAAAATGTATTATTCATATAATAATTAAAGTATTGAATCACTTGGGAAACCCATGTCGAGGGGTGTGATAAATAGATGACGAATAAAAATCCCCATAGTATAAAAAATAGTTATACAACTAATAGATTTTGAACACTAGAAAATTCATTGGAAATATATATTCCTAGTGGTCATTAAATAGGTGTATGTTGAATACAATATGTATAGAAATTGTATGAGAATAGAATACCAAAAAATATCGGGATGAGATAATAAAAATACATGTATGTGGATTATATTTTTTAAAATAATTATTCTATAAACAAGATATCAAGATTGATATGTGAGAAGTCCTTGGATTCCTGATATATAAGGTTGAACATGTTTTTCATTTTTAAAATAACGAATAAAAATAATGTTATGAGAAAGAATACTTGTAGACTAACCAAATGTATTTCCAATATATACTGTTTAGTTTTAGTAATATCACCAAAATATTTTGGGAGTGTGTGAAATATGAAATTGTAAATGGAAAAGGATAATGAAAAAGCAATGGAAAATATTCCACATAAATTTCTAAAACATCATGATATGTTTTCAGTAAATGGAAAACCGTACAATAAATAATTTTTGTATGATAGATTCATGAAATCAAGAGATAAGGAAAACAATTGTTGACTTATTTTTCCAGAATATTATGCGGCCTTAAGAAGAACCAATAATGTACCCAACCGGAAAGTTGTTAATAAGTTTTTCCCTCCACACAAATGAGTTAGAAATAAAATTAGATCCATGATTCCAACAAATAAGTATGTATATTAATTATTATGTGTCAGAATGAGGAGTATAGTAAATGGAGAAACGTTATTAAGAAAATAATCTCAACCATAGTATTCACATTATTAAGTATGAATGTTCCACCCTTTTACTTTTTCATTTATAATGTATATGTGTTCCTACATTACAAGGAATTGATTTTTATGAAGGCACTTAGAGATATATTATGATATATAGAAGTGGTTTTCCTTAAACCCTGATTGGAATATGGAAACTATCCCTTATGAAATTATTATTACCTAAGGAATTCCGGTGTAATATATTATAGAAAAGTATCCATAGTGATTTTGTGTAAATTCTATAACCACAAGAAAATATCAATTTGGTGTATACCAAATTAATTTATATTAAGAAGAATATATTTATGAGAATCATAATTATAACAATATTAGGAAATATCTCCCTAATGGAGGGTAATTGAAAATTGTACATCTATTTAATTCTATCATCCTTGGTTACAATTATAATGACCCTAATGTATGCTGGGGAAATTGAAATAATAATTGAGTTGATAAAAATTTATTAATGGAGTTGTACCAATGTGTCAAGACTGACTCCTTATAAAGGTACTACTTTTTTTCCAACGATGAATAAAGAAATATAATATTTCCCACCCACTACAGTCATTCAATTAGTATGCCCTAGGTTGGTGAGAAGGACTGAGGGTATAGAAATATCTCATAAATGCCTATAATTACCCTTTATAATATTGTAATGGGTGATAATATGAATCAACCAAAAACAATCAATGACATTATATAAAAATTAAATCCAACTATTTAATAATTTAGGTATAATTAGAATATACACATTGTGACCCTAAATATGAATTGAAAAGAAAACCTATAGTAGTGGCCCTACAAAAAAATCAATTTCCATGATAATAATGTATGGAAGAGTCTCTAAATCCCTACTAAAAATGATAAATTAGTTTTTATATACATGTGGTGAGAATACATGTATACATAGTAGGGTAATATAGAAATTCTCTATTCCTCATGTTAAAATTTCATACTAAATCACAAGTGATGAAAAATAAAAACCAACAACACATATAATTGTTGAATAACCCATTAAATCCTTAATAATGGACCATTCAACAAATAAGACATCCATGAATTATTTCATAAGAAGTAGAATATTGATAAAAGGGTACCCCAAACTACATTTCCACTTTTCTTCCACTCTCACACCTCAACATTATAAGATATGGTTCTCCCATATATTCTATATAGAATAATTCCAAATGAATCATAGTCTATCAAATCACATCATAAATTGACTAAGGAAACATGGGATGTCACATCTCGTCATTCTTATTGAATCGTCGACCAACACATCCCATCACATGTCTCACATAGACACCTAGGCTATCAAAACACTTCTCTCATGTACCAAATTGGGCCATCACAACACATTTAAACCACATCTATATATACATTATAAGAGGGTGCCATAAATTTTAGGTGAACCAACCTCGTTCCAACCACCATCCATGTTTGACCGCCACCATGAACCACCACATCATCTCATCAAACATAACTAGTAGTTGATTTTTTACTTATCACCATTACATCCCGATCATATCAATATAACATGGAATGGAGAGTTTGGAAGGGGGGGAAGATATCCATCCATCCCCACCATCGAGAGGCTGGGAAAAGAACCCCCCAAACTTTATTCTTATACACTTGATTCCTAACACATATGGGGTGAAATATGAATCAAATGAATGTAAAATGAATATATAATACCCTAACACACACACACAACCTATGGGTCATTATAAGAGTATCATGCTAACTCACAAATCTCAAATTTCCCTAAAACATCTAAAACTATTTCATCCACCTATCAATGTATAAAATCACATTATAAGACCACAATACATAGGAAAAATTAAAAAAAATTCTAAAATAAATTCCTTTTCCATATTGTCACATTACTAATGAAATATATCTTCCTAGACACTTTATTTAACATTTAATCCTTCCCCAGTTCTATTAACACAACCAATTTTAATTCATGTGTTCTTTTTTCATTTCCAAAAAAATTTGATTTTAATTTAATCATTAACAAAATTATTCATTTAATACTATGAAACTTGCTTAACAATTTATATAACTAATAGAAGACAAAGAACCCTTCCATCCACATGCCAATAATCAACTCATTTCTTTTAATTCACATCTCCACCACTACCCATCCCAACTACCACACATCTGAACTACATCCCCAAAACAACATCCATATACCATCCCTACATAATGTTGCATCATCCGCAAACATTAAAATATCCCAAAAATATCAAAACAACTTTTCACACTGTCATATATCTAATTTTTAATTGTACCATGGTGCTTCATGTCACATGCACTTTACATCTTTAGGTAATTCTCAATGATACTAAGATCCTATGGGAAACAACATCATTTACTTCGTATATGTTTTTAGATAATTTATTTCAAATTTATATAATAAAATCACACAACAAGGCTTCAAAAAATATACCTTCTACTACATCTACAAAGTACCCAATGACCATGATTTTTAGTAAGCGTCCTGAAAGAATAATTTCAATAAAATAAACATCAATTATTAATAAAACATGTATTTAATTCACCAATCCCATCTATTTAAATTAATATATGTAAATATTTTCATTAGGTAGTTTTAGACTTTCTTCCTAAGGCATATAAAAAATTATTATCCCTATAAAATATTAAAACTTGAAAGAACATGAGGGATATCTTTCCTTAAACAATGATTTACTAATAGCCTCCCAATATTTACATGAGGGGATTTAAACCTCCAAGAACCACAATGGAATAAGATACCAATATAAAACAAAAACATAGAATCTCACTTCATTGCATTATAAATACATTATAAAAGCAAAGGTTCCAATGAAAATATCCTTCACTAGATGGAGAACGGTGAGAAAAAATAGATTTGCAATGTGTGGAACTCACATAAAACCTCTAAGTATCGGTCTCCCATGGTCATGGTTGAAATCCAATGAGAAGAGTGTATGATCCCAAATCTTCTTTTCAGGCATGTTTATATATTTCCATGAATTTTTGGGAAAAGAGGAGTTTCTAGAAATTTTTGAAGTAGATGTCATGTACTTTATGATTACATTTCGTGTACTCGGTTACCACTGGTATTTGTGTGCTGCCCATGTAGTGGCCTTGCATATGGCCATGTGTGATGACCTGGAGGCTACCTAATGCGGAGTACAGAAACAACAAGTACATGCCATTTACCCTAAAAGTACGTGCTTTGTATTTTATTTTTTTCCTTAAACACACTAGGGTCATGTCTGACAAACAAAAAAACCTTCTTTTAGGTCTCGTTCATCTGAAAGAGTCCGTACATATGAGGATCTTTGATGAACCCTCGATCCTCCATCTGTCCTTCGAATCGAACAGAATCAGCTGCGTTGGAATGCATCAGTGAGTTCTCTCTTCTGCTGGAACCTCGTTTCATGATGTCTCTTCTTATCCATTTTATAATTGGTTGAATGTTTTAGATGTTTTTGTAGATCTTCTATGTTCTATGTAGATTCAATCTTCGAGGTTCCCATATAGAAATCTCATAACCCTGATGAAGGTGTATTGTTCCTTTCTGTAGGAAGTCTTTGAGTTATATGTGTGAATTTTCCCAATAACCATGAACGAGGTATTATGTGTTTACCATTTTTGCCCTATTGTTTCTCTACTATAATGGTATGCCTAAGGAGATGAATATGGATTGTGAATAGGGTGAATTGTTTTGCTTTGGATGTATTCCCCATGCATGTTTTCTTGGTTTGACCTTTGGGTCTTATTTTCCTATAGGCTGCTATTTGCATTCCCATGCCTAGTATTATAGGATGTTGTGACGATTGTTCTAGTATGTTGTTGACCTATAGAATGTTATCCAAGTATTTCTTGAGGTTGACCTTAGCCATTAAACACTACTACACTTTCTTAACATACAGAGGGTCATGAGAACCTTGTGTATAGACCATAGGGAAAATGGATGTTGAGAACTTCTCTAGAGTGTTTTTATTATTTATGATGTGAGTACGTAAGGGAATTGACGATGAGTGATTCCCTAGAGTGTATGTAGTTCCTCGACGCAGGCTATAGGGGGAATGCGAGGATGAGTGCTTCCCCAACCTGCCTTTAGTACCGATATGAGACTATAGGGGGAATTGATGGTAAGTGCTTCCTTAGAGAGTTTATGCTTAAGATGAACTAGAGGGGTTAAACTGATTGTACTACCCAGAGGCTTGCTTGTACTTGTTAGGAAGGTCAAGAGGGGATAGGCTGTGAGTACATCCCAGAGGGTTACCTTTTGTGTTATCTTCTTGTTCAGTCATTCCATGATGTTTGGTGATTTTTATAGAAGAAACTGTGGATGGTTTACCGCTTAGCATTTTCCTAGTTACTACTTTCTGTACTTTTACCTGCCTTATACTCACTAACTGTTAGAAACAGATCTTCGGGTGGTGGACTACTGGGATTTAGTATCACACCCTATTTGGGACCTAACAGATTGTATTGTTGCATGTATAGATATGGGAAAGAACCCTTCTACTTCAGGTAGTTGACTTGCGGTGGAGCTGGAGAGCATCGGACCAAGCATATGCTTGTGATGTTGAGGAGCTGTTTATCATTTATTTTGTACATTGTTTTAGTATTATTTGTATTCCAGCATTGTGGATTTTTTGGATGTTTTCTTAGACTTATGTACCATACACCATTATATATATATGTTCTTCAGTTTATACTTCTAGGCTACTTCTATTGCTGATGTATGACATTATGACTTCATCCTCTCTTGTATATTTTTGTTTACTTCTGCTATGTACACTGCCAATGAGGGCATTATTTCCCCACTATCACACCCAAGACCCTCACTGCTAGTTGGCAGCCTCTGGCGTTCATGGAAATGTGCTTCAGGCCATGTTACTTACCAGGTACCGGGCGCCTCTGGGGGGCTTCAAGAACCGGGACATTACAAAGTGGTATTATAGGATTCTTTTCTCTTAATTTACTATTTAGAGCCTCTATCCAGGGATAGGAAGAAATCGGTACTTGGTATTAAGATGTGTCGAGGAGTAGCTAACCCGTGTACCAGGAAAAGCAAATCTACGACGTTTAATTACAATTTTTCTGGTTTTGCAATTATTACAGTTGATTAGATTTAACCTTGAGGGATTCACATGATTTGTTCTATTATTGTTGATGTTATTGTGGTTTTATTTCTGTTGCAACTCGGTGAGATGAGGGTATTCCATCTCATGCATCATATAGGTACATGCTAGAAATCACATTTCATGCATTTTTTCCATGCCATCTAGGATTCATTAGAGATTTCATGTTGTTTTGATAGATGATGTTTAAAATTTCCATGTTGTTGTGATAGTTTCCTTGATAGAAATACATATTGTTTAATACGGTATTGTTTTGTGCAGATGTTTTCTTGAATAAACTCCAAACATTGGATCATGAGGTTTTATTGGCCCTCATTGACCAGAATTTGGTGGATCATAGATTTGTTTTCCTTTCTATAACCTGAATAACATTCCAATCATGGATTTGCGTGGAGTATGGGCCCTCACGGATCAGAATTTGGCACTTTCGATGCTTGTTTTTGTGTTTTCTGGGTTCCAGAGTAGCTTATGAGGCATACTATCTGGAAAAACCCATAATACACGCTGTGTAATGTTACGTACAATCCGTGTGTTCTTCTATTAGGGATGAAACAGTTTTTCATTAGTACATGTTGTGTACTTTACGTAAACACCGTGTAGTCTCTTACCGTGTCATAGGTCATGTGGGAAGAGACATGGGATTGGGAAATATTGGGAGTGAACATGTTGTGTATCATCCATACACATCGTATTGTGTCGACCATGTGCCCACCTGTGTCACTAACAACACAGGTTGGATGAGTCGTGTATAATACATGTCATGTTCCGTCTAAACACGCCGTGTAGTTTGACGTCGGTACCCAGTTGTGTCACGAACAACATGGGTTGGTGTTACCCTTTCCCGTACACACCGTGTCCGCCTTGAACATTCCGTGTAGTCTGACCCAGGTTCCTAGCCGTGTCACGAACAACATGAGTCAGTTTAATCATTTCTCATACGCGTCGTGTCCTTCTAGAACACGTCGTGTAGTGTGTGCTGTGTGTCAGGCAGTGTCACTAACAACACGCGTCAGGTGAAGCTTGTCTAGTAAACGCCACATAGGAATATTACATAACTTGTAGCCTTGTCTTTAGGGAGCAGTGTGGCTTAACCGTGTAGAAGTACTTGGGAAGGGTAAGACGATTCAAGTACACCCCATGTGTTAGGACAACACGCCATATGTTTGGGGTGTTACATGGCCAGTTTAGGCTGGAGTATACACCCAGGTAAATGACTTAAGGGAACACGTCGTGTAAGAAATGTACATGTCATGTAGTCTTGTTTTGTAAAACACGAGTGCATTCTTTCTCATGTTCTCTTCTTAAGATCCTTTTTTCAGTACTTGATATCTTGAAATAAGGTGTGTGCTTGGCCTTGCAGAGTCATACCACCATGAAGTCCTCTAGTTGTACGTTAGTTTCTAGGAGGTGACCAGACACTGAACGTGGTTGATCAGGGACTTCCAGCCGATCCTCCAGTTGTGCCATTATAGGAACCAGTAGTTATACCTATTACCGGTGCTGATGCACAGTTTAGAGAAGGTGTCATGAGGATGATGCAGACATTTCAGGGAGTGCCACCTCCAGCACCGTCAATGGATGATTTGACGTTGGTCATTGAAAAGTAGCATCCTCCCACATTTTAAGGGTAGGAGGACCTCAAGCTGTAGAGTCATGGATATAAGCCATGATGACGATATTGGAGCATCTAGAGATGCCTCCATATAGGAGGGTCAAGATCGCAACCTATATGCTTCAGGACTCCTCCAAGAGGTGGTGGGATGTGATATCACAGGTGGGATTCCATCAGGTTATGATGTGGTATGAGTTTCAGTGCTTATTTTTTGATTACTTCTATCCATAGACCCTGAGGGCCGATTGAGCCCTAGAGTTTATGAGTCTAGAGTAGGGTACTCTTTCTGTTATAGAGTATTACTCCCACTTTACTGAGCTGCAGTGCTTCACACCTATTCAATGAGTTGATCATCTATTCATGGCAAGGATGTTAGAGGATGGTTTGAGGAACGACATCCGATAACAGGTGAAAATCTTTCGGTTCACTTCTATCACTTCTATAGTCAAAAAGGTGATGATCACAGAATGCAATCTGAGGGAATCTAGTGTTTTGAGCTAGGGCGGCTTGACATCTGGGTTTTTATTCCTCCTACAGTTAGTAGGAAATGCAGTAGGGAGTCTTTGTGCGGTGATCCAAGAAGGCTAGGGACACCATCATGTAGCTAGGTGGTATGCTACATGTGTTTAAGGGTTAGGCATACGAGCCCGCCATGCCATAGAGACCCAGTGGAGTGCTGAACTTGTGAAAAATGGTTCATCTTCAGCGCTTCACTTAGATCTTTTCCCCATCATATTGTGACAGGGGTTCTTCTATGACTTCTCGTTCAGGAGCTACACCACGAATTTCTCACTAGTCTGGGAACTAGAGTTCTTCCAGTCATTTAGGCCGAGGTAGAGGTCGTGGTCATGGTATCCAGTCACCCGGTTTTCAGCGACATCATAGAAGATCAACACAGAGTGGTCAGGAAAGGTCACATGGTAGTGATAGAGGCCAGACATTTGAAGTGGAGCAGACCCAGCAAGAGCAGGATCCTAGACCTCCTACCATTCTAGGTATGATCTTAGTAGCCACAGTTTTAGCATTTCCTCTTTTTGATACAGGGGCTTCCCTTAGCTTTATATCTGTCATTATCGTGGAGATCCTTGGGATCTGCATCTTTTATTCTGCTGATATATAGACTCTAGACACTCTGTTGGGGACAATAACGACATGTGTACATCAATGAAGAGAGTTCCCTCTACAGGTTGGTGGATGTCACTTTTTGTGGGACCTTTATGTCCTAGAGATTACATGCTATGATGTCATTATCAGGATGGACTGGTTAGTTCCATTATAGGATGCCGTTGATTGTTATCATAGTAGGGTGAGTTTCATATAACCAGAGGGTGGATCTTTTCTTCATAAGGGAGACTAGGATGTCCAGGTGAGCAGAGCCGGTCTAGAGCATCATGGGTTGGGAGGAGTTATGGCCAAATTGCTAGTAATTATCTGGATAACCAGGGGACTTCACATTTATACTTTTCTCTAACGACAGATCATTTTAGAGATGTCTTTCTGGAGGACTTTTCAGGTTTTCCTCCAGAGCGTGAGGTGGACTTCTCGATTGAGCTTGTGCTAGGAGCGACACCAGTGTCCATTCCTCCTTATAGGATGTCTACACCTGAGTGGTAGGAGCTGAATAAGTAGTTGGAGGAGTTGTAGGCATAGTGTTTCATCCGACCCATTACTTCTCCTTGGGGTTTTCCTATTTTCAGTGAATGTAGACGGTACCCTCAGGCTTTTTGTGGACTATCGGAACATGAACATATTGACTGTTAAGGACAGATATCCCTTTACAAGGATCAATGATCTACTTGATCTGCTTCAAGGAGCCCGAGTGTCCTCGAAAAATAACCTGAGGTCCAGTTATCATCAGTTGCGTGTTAGACCCTCAGATATACCTCTTATAGCCTTAAAAAGTAGGTATGGTTTTTATGAGTACTTGGTTATTCCATTCGGTCTCACGAACATGCCAGCAGTTTTCATGGCACTGATTAACAGAGTGTTCCACCCATACTTGGATTCCTTTGTGGTGGTCTTCATGGAAAATATCATTGTGTACTCTCACACTTTACATGACCATGATACCCTTCTTGAAATCGTTTTTAGTACACTGAGGGAGCATCAATTATATGCTAATCTCTCAAAGTGCCACTTTTGAATGGGTTAGATTCACTTCGTGGGACATGTTTTCTCAGAGGTAGGAGTATCAGTGGACCTAGATAAAGTGAGAGATATAGTTTACTAGGAGTAGATGAAGAATGTATTTGAGTTGAGTTGTTTTATAGGGTTGTTTGGATACTATAGACGTTTCATACATGACTATTTACGCATAGAATCTCCACTGACAAGTCTAACCAAGAAGGGTGCAAAGTTATTATGGTCAGATTCTAGTGAGTTATCCTTTTAAGAGATGAAAGGGAGGTTTACTTCAGCACTGATACTAATTTTTACAGAGCTGGGAAAAAGCTATATTGTTTACTGTGATGCATCAGGTATCGGGCCGGGAGCTTGGCTTATACAGGGAGATGGAGTCATTGAATTTGGGACTAGGCAGTTGAGGTCACATGAGAGGAATTATCCGATGCATGATCTGGAGTTGGAAGCCGGTGTTCATGCCTTACACTATTGGATACATTACCTTCATTGAGATTATTTTGTAGTTTTCACCAACCAAAAAAGTCTCAAGTACATCTTCACTCAACGTGATCTGAATTTAAGACTACACTATGGGGCTAAGTACATACAGTCCTTTGATTATGTGCTTGCCTATATGCATGGGAAAGGCAACACAGTGGTTGATGTGTTGATCAAGAGGACTCAGATACATATAGTTCAAGAGTCCAGCAGTGAGTTGAAGCTTATAAATAAGTTCTTTAAGATGCATTTGGAGGTGCACGACAGTCATGGGCAGATGGTTCTTTCTAATGTAAATGTTACCTCTTCTCTTCTAGATCGTGTTCGAATGAGGTAGCTATCTGATTCTGAAGGCCTAGTCCTAAATGAGAGTGTGTTAGTAGAGGACTCTATTCCTCGATGGAACGTAGGCGAGGATGAGATCTTCCATTTCTAGGGGTGCGTATCGGTTTCAAAAGACATAAACGAGGAGATGATGCGGGATTTTTATTCCTCAGTTTGGTAAGTTCATCCTGGTGTCACCAAGATGTATCAGGACCAACACTATCAGTATTGGTGGCCAGGTATAAAGAGGGATGTTGCTGGTTTTTTTTTGAGGTGTTCCACTTGTCAGCAGGTGAAGGCGGAGCATCAGTGACCAGCAGAGATTCTACAGTAGTTACCCATTACCGAGTGGATGTAGAATGATCTCAATATGGACTTCGTGACCGGTTTGTTGAGGTCTCCTTGAGGGAATGACCCAGTTTGTGTTGTCATAGACAGACTCACGAAGGTCACTCACTTCTTTCTGATCAAGGAGACCATCAGTGTTGCTGAGCTGGGAATGTTTTACATCCGTGAGATTGTATGTCTTCATGGAGTTCCACACCCCATTTTTTCGGATAGGGATGCATGTTTTACTTTTCGGGTCAGGAAGGGGCTTCAGAAGGCTTTGGGAACAAATGTAATTTTGAATACATCTTACCACCCCCAGACAGATGGCCAGTCTGAGCGTACAATTCAGGTGCATGAGGCCGAGCATAAAATCTAGATTTTGGTGGTTTTGGGGAGAAGAATATACCTCATGTGGAGTTCACCTACAATAATAGTTTTCAATAAACTATCAAGACGACACCTGATAAGGATTTTTATGGTAGGACATGCCGATCGCCCTTATGTTGGGTGGAGGTAGGAGTGGCAGCTTTTCTGGGACCTTGTCTTGTTCAGGAGACCACATAATAGATAGAATTGATTCGGATTAGGATGTCCACTTCAATGTCGCAGAAGAAGTCTTATGCTAATCAGTGCTGATGACCTTTGGAGTTTGAGGTTGGGGATTAGGTTTTCCAATGTTTCACACCGAGGTTGGGACACAATAGGATTAAGATATATGGTATGATTTCAACAAGGCACGTCAGGCCGTTTGAGGTGTCAGAGTGATTTGGAACAGTTTCTTATTGGTTGTAGTTACATCAGAGGTACCAAGCTAGGTACGACGTCTTCCACATTTCTCAGCTTCGACGTTACTTTTTAGACCCGTCTCATGTCATTCAACCAGAGGAGATTGAGATCGATGTGGATGTGTCATTGGAATAGCATCCTATTCGGATTGTGGATCGAAGTAAAAAGGTACTTCAAGGATAGTTTGTTTCTATGGTATGGGTGTTATGGCAGCACTGGTGAGTACAAGATGAGACATGGGAGAGGGAGGATGATGTATGATCTCAGTGGCTGGAACTATTCGGGGTTTCTTTTTCTACGTCGCACAAGTGATATTTGGGGAAGAATTTCTTTAAGGGGGGACGTTTGTAAGAACCTAGATCTTCATTTCAGGTCTATTTTTCTAATTCCTAGAGTTTTTGAGAAATGAGGAGTTTCTGGAAATTTTTGATGTACACACTCTTTACTTTATGAGTATACGTTGTGTACTCGGTTACTGCGGGTAGCCATGTGCTGGTCGTGTAGCGGCCTTGCACATGGCCATGTGTGATGACCTAGAGACTGCCTAATGTGATCTACAGAATCAATAAGTACATTCCATTTTCTCTAAAATTACACATCGTGTATTTTGTTTTTTTTCATTAAATGCCTAGGGGTCGCGTCTAACAGACAGAACAACCTTCATTTAGGTTTCCTTCGTCTGAAGGAGTCTGTACAGCCGTGGATATTCGACGAACCCCCGAGCCTCCGTCCATCCTCCGAATCAATCACCGTCAGTTGCGTTGGAATGGCATCCATGTGTTCTCTTTTCTTCTGAAGCCTCGTTTCATGATTTATCTTCTTTTCCAGGTTATTATGGGTTGAATGTTTTAGACATTTTTATAGATCTTAGATGTTCTAAGGAGATTCATGCTTCGAGATTCACATATAGTGATCTCCTAACCCCGAAGTAGGTGGATGGTGCCTTTCTATAGGAATTCATTGATTTATATGTGCGAATTTTCCAAATATCCATGAATGGGGTATTACATGTTTACCATTTTATCCCTATTGTTTCTCTACTAAGATGGTATACCTGAGTAGATGATTATTGAATGTGAATAGGGTGAATTGTTGTTTTTGGATGTATTACCCATGCATGTTTTCCTATTTTGACCTTTCGGTATTGTTTTCCAGTAGGGTGCTATTTTCTTTCCCATGCCTAGAATTATTGGATGGTGTGACTATTGTTCTAGTATGTTGTTGTACTGTAGAATGCTTTCCAAGTACTTCTTGAGGTATTACTTGGCTGTTACGCACTGCTACACCTACTTAACTAACACAAGGAGAAGAGAACCTAGTGTGTAGACCATATGGAGAATGGATGTTGATGGCTTCTCCAGAGTGTCTTTATAATTTACGATGTGATACCATAGGGGGGATAAACGTTGAGTGCTTCCCTAGATTTTTTGTAGTTCCACGATTTAGGCCACAAGGGGAATGAGACGTCGAGTGCTTCCCCATAGTTCTTTTAGTACAGATACGAGACTGTAGTGGGAATTGATGGTGAGTGCTTCCTCGGAGAGTCTTTTCTTAACCTGAACTATTGGTATTAGACTAAGGGTACTACCCAGAGGGTTGCATGTACTTGTTAGGTATGACTATAGGGGATAGGCTGTGAGTACTTCCCAGAGGGTTACCTATTGTATTATATGATTGTTCAAATGTTGAATGTTGTGTGGTGATTATAATGCTTTAAACTATTTATTGTTTACTGATTAGCATTTTCATATTTACTTATTTCTATACTTTTACCTTCCAAATACTCACTGACTGTTAGGAAAATATCTTCGGGTGGCTACCTATTGGTATTTAGTCTCACACCCTATTTGGGTCATGCTTTTGGGCCTAAACAGATTATATTGATGAAGGTATAGATAAAGGAAAGCTCCCTTCTACATCAGGTAGTTGACTTGTTGTGGAGCTAGAGAGGACGGGACAAAGCATATGCTTACGATGTTGAGGAGATATTTATCTTTTATTTTTTATTTCGGTTTAGTACTATTTGTATTCCAGAAATGTGACCTTTTTGGCTATTTTCCTAGACTTATGTACCATGAATCATTTTATATATATGTTCTCCATTTTATACATTTATTCTTCTTCTATTACTGTTGTATGTCATTATGACTTCTTCTGCTCATGTATGTTTTTGTTTACTTCTACTATGTACTCGGCCAATGAGGCCATAGTTTCCCCACAATCACACCTGAGGCCCTTGCTGCTAGTTGGCAGCAACTAGCGTTCGGGGAAAATGCGCTTGAGGCCATGTTACCAACCGGGTATGGGGTGCCTTTGGGTGGCTTCTGGAACTAGGAGGTTACAAAGTGGATGAAATACCATGTAGTTATAAACAATGGAATCCAATGAAACTAGTGAAAATATAGATGAAATGTAAAGGTTTTTGGGGATTGGGTTTTTATTGGTAGTCGGGAAAAATTAAAACCGTGAAACATCACGACACACCATATTGCATAATGGTAGGAAAAAAGAGTACAACATCTAAAGGGAAGGGACCATGATGTAGTTAGCTTGGTCAAATCCATATATGAGAAACACATTGAGAACCTCATAAAATATATAATCAAATAAGTGTAGTGACTATTATGTAGTGGAAACCATCACACCGCCAAACCAATTCTCAATGAAAATAATACACTATATCCATTCTCCCTTTCCCATCTACATCAAAAACAATAGAAAATTATAATTAATCCTACAAAACTGAATTTCATAGCCTCTATCCATTACAAATTTTTTTTTATAAAATTGATGAACCACCAAAACACCTACAATACACTCCATACCACAGTCGAGAGACCACTCCATATCCTTGTTGATTTTGGATGAACCCTCAAAACTCAACCTTTGATCCCCTATAGAAAAGATGACTAATCCATACCACAAAAAAACTCTACAAAATTCAGAAAAGCCTCCATTCCACATAACCCATCAATGTGTGATTATTACATAAAAGAAACTATTCTACATACTACTCAAATCCCTCAGGACATCCACCGAACACCTATGAAAATGGATGTCCTACAATGTAATGGATCAGAAGGTTCAGATTGTTATATTAAATAGCACTCAAACATGTATCATCATTGAGAATAAAAACAGAAAGAAAAATAGAAATGGATAGATGTATTAACAACCAACCCATGAGATTAATCGGAAGGATATCCTTACAACCCAAATGTAACCACACTATCTCACACCAATAAATTGCCACTTTTCTTATACAACCATCTAA
The DNA here is from genome assembly GCA_963277665.1 of Viscum album. Classification (NCBI taxonomy): domain Eukaryota; kingdom Viridiplantae; phylum Streptophyta; class Magnoliopsida; order Santalales; family Viscaceae; genus Viscum; species Viscum album. The sequence continues at coordinate 617,588,351 of OY728128.1, forward strand.
ATAACCATTATAACCTCCAAAAATCCTAGCCAATGGTTTCAGAAACCCACACACAGCACCACCCAAATAATATAAATCCGAAAAATAAACTACCCATATGAAGATATTATCAACATTGGGAAGCAATAAATCAGTCACATTGTTCTAACATGTGTCAAATTATGAAACATTGTGAATAAGAAAGGGTCCCCAATCATCATATTCCTAAACCCTTAACATGAATCATTCCAATGAAAAAGAAAATTTTATTATATAACATGATTGAATTATCACATCATCAAATTAAAAAATGATGAAAAACACAAAACAACTCAGGGTATTCGGAATTAATTTTCATCTAATGGTCCCATGTACTATCCCTTAAGAGACCATGCCCCATCCTTAAATAAATAAAAGGAATGATCCCCCATGGATAACCATCTCCTGATGAAACCATATCTTTATAAGTCACTCCAGCAATTTGGAATCAACATCAATATGAAACTATAAATTTTTAATGAAAATGTCGCATTTGTGGTGATATCGTTGGAGATGTGATTTGTGGAAGATTTTGTGGACCCTTCTAATCCATCATTGAATAACTAACTAATAAAACACGTTACTAATGTGTTACGTTACTAATGTGTTCCAATTCCCCAAAAGGACCAAAAAAGGGGATATATATTTTTAACTGTCCAATCCTATACTTCCCATAATAATGATAAACCTTAAAGCACATGGTATCACACTATGAAATGAATGGTCCTCTTCTTGTCGTTCACATAAGACAATGATCATTAATGTTATGATGTAAACCTATAATGAACAACTTGAACCTTGTCTATCATGTTGTGTAACACATCGGGACTGAAAACATATTACTCCCTAACCTTGTTTGAGTATAATGTAGAATGAAATGGAATCCCATAAAATCCATCAAATGGGTCTTTAAAGATTGTTGAATAGGGGCTATTGTTATGAGAAAACTCAACCAATGAAAATTGTTATCAAATTATCCACTGAACTCCTAATTTAATGTTAAAAATATATCAACAAATTTTTGGATATCCCACTCCATCATTTAGTCCATAGGATAGTGGAATGAATGTATGAATTGAATCATAGTTCCCAAATGATAGTCAATTCCTCTCTTAACTCACATGGTAAAATCGTAATCCCAATCTATCAAAATAGACCGAAGAACGCTTTGTTGCTACAAAACCTCATCTTCATACCTCTTTTCCAAGGCATCTACGGTGACCCATTCCTTCTGAAATAGGGCATGAAATGGCTTCATCATCCAATATATGTTTTTATGGAAACATCACATCTGCCCTAAGCATTTTGTAATAATTTGGTGACATCCATCATCATGTCACCCCGCTTGTACTTATGAACAAGAATGCGCACTAACAAAAGCACCAAAATTATAGTGCTCATCATTTACTTACGTGAAACCAATTAATAAATCATTAATCTATAAAATTTCCTATTTAATATTGGTCCTGTAAAAATAATTCCACATTATATAGTATATATTAGATCCTCTATACCACCAAAGGTGATCTATAGAACACCTGGTGGACTCCCCCAGAGTTTTTTATGAGAACAAATAGACTACCCAGAAAAATCATCAAATTCTGGTCTTCTTACCAGAATCCCTCAAGAGAATCACTACAAAAAACTCATCGCATGAATAGGAATAATAAAATTTAAATATTTTCTACAAATATATTATATCAATAAAATTTATTCAAAAAAATAATAATTTTTTTGGGAAATCATTATATGTTTTCAAAATATTTCTGTTTAAAAAATGTTTTCTCGATTTATTTTTGGGAACAATTGTAAATTTTTTTGACACTTTTTGAAAATTAATTTCAAAAAAATAGGATATAGTTTTTTAAATATCATTTAAATAATAAGTTTTTGTGAATATTATCGATGGTTTGAAAAGATTAATCATTCGATTAATAGTTAAAGATATTCGTATTTATTGAAAACCCCCATTTCAATTAATGAATTTATAAGGATAATTTTTTTAAAAAAATGGAGTTCAATGTAAATTTTCATAAATAAAAAATAAAATAATCCAATTTAGGTAATTGTTGTAATTTCTTTATTTAATTATGAGATTCATACATTTTAATCTTCAAAACATTTTCTCTAAGGAAAACTACCTTCTCATCACATCAGTGGGTCAACATTGAAATTAAAATTTTCCCAGTATTTAAATGGAATTTTAAAAAATGTATTGCATATATTGAATCATAATAATTTATAATATATAATATACCAATGTTAAATTTTTTAAAATAATTAATTGTAAATATAGTAATAATTATTTACCTTGATTAAGTTAAAAATTAGTTTACCATGCAGTTAAACATAAAAAATTATGGTTAATGTTGACCCAATGTTTTTCCAAAAATCGGATTTACATCTATATTTATTCTTTATAATATCATAGGATACATTCATTTTGATTTTGGAGTTTTTCTATTTTATTAAATCATGTAATCATTTTTCATTCCAAGAAATCAATGTGTACCACTAACCTCACTTATAAATGTCGGCACTTTCTATTCTTCTACTAACACATCCAAAATAATTTTTATAAGAAAATAACTTCCCAAATATCCTACATACATCCTTACACTTAACTTATAATACTTATTTTGTTCATGAATAATAAATAATAAGGGTTTTTATAAAAACCTATGGAGGTTACTTGAAGAAGAGGTAGTGTTCTTCAATGTGCATTTTTATATTATTTTCTTCACAACCTACTATAATTCTTTTTAAAAAATGATGATATAATAAAGTGATATGTAAAATATAAATAGTTTTTTTTATTTGATGGCAATTAACTATAAATATCATTACTTATATTAAATTGGATTTGAAATCATCATTCGTGTGTAAGGAAGACTACCACCTCACGAATTGATGTTATTCATTTTCAATCACCAGCATTTACCATAGGTTAAAATAATATATCAAATTTTTATATATGATATATATTATGTTGTTTAATGTTTTTAATTATTATATCATATATTCCTCATTAAATTAAATTTAATGGGAATATGACTACATAATATGTGTGTATGACGAACCATCACCTCTAAAAGTGAGGTGATTCCTTCATGATTTATATAGAAGGTAATAAGGATTTAATTATGGAAAATATGTGATACAAATGAAATAATAATAATTTTTTTAATTATTATATACTATTTATCATTTATTACATCAACACATCGATAAAATGTAAATCATGTTCATGCGTACGTATGAACTACCATCTCAATAAATGACAAATTTCATTTTTTACCAATTACTTTTATAGATTAATATAATTAATGAATATACATAATATATATGATATTTATATAATTTTAAACATAATAGGTATAATTTTAATATTATTATTTTATTTTTAACAAACTAAAACAGATCAAAACATACACGAAATACAATGTAATTATTTTCTGAAACGTGACATTAACATAGAATTAATAATAAAACATTACAAAAAGTTCATATATATTTTATATATGTTATGAAATATATATTTATGGTACTATAATACATATATAGTAAACATTTATTTATTATATAGTAGGTTTTAATGACTATGATTAAATTTGTTAATCAAGGGAAGTGATTTCCATGTCACTTTTATTTCCATTAGATATGTGTGATATTCACAACCTATTTCTTATATGTACTATATATACATCCCAGGAAATAAATATATGATGCTTATACTCGATATTTTTTTGTTCTAAAATTTCATTTTTTGATATATCAATGTAGAGGTTTACATTTCAATTATTATTAAAGAAGTAGAATAATTTCATCACAATATTAATTCATTGATATATATGTCATGTTGTGCACCTATATAATGAGGTTTATTTAGTTATACTTTGACATGTAATATCATAAATAATATTATATTCGTGATATATATTATTTTTCTTTTAATATTATTCTATCATGGGTATTATTATTCAATAGTACGAAATTAGTTATGTAATTATGATACAATCAAATTTTTTATCAATATTGTATATATTTATGTTTCCAATGATGAAATTTTAGGATCCATAAATCATGAAGAATATTGAATTTCTTCTTATTTAGACATTTAATGATATTAAACATATACATTTCATTTTAATCACTTTATGTAATCAATAATTTCAATGATTCTTTTGGACAAAAATCATCATTATTTCCCTCGTTGGACGTAAAAAAGTTTCTCATCCAAATCGTTGTTTTAATGGAAGAATGTGAAATTTTCCGAAAAGGACATGTCTCATTTATTTAATAAAAAATGTATTCAAAATTTTGGAATCATGGTTCTTTACAATTATCATTTTTTCTGAAAATAGAAATCATATCAAGAACATTGTTTCACCATATCAACTTAAGAGAAGTGAAAATTTTATTAGAAATCCCATCAGCCAAATAGTTTGCCTCAAGAAATGTCTATTTGATGATATAATTCATAGATAAAATAAAATCCATGTAGCTTCTTCATCTTACTATCGGTTTCAATGATATTTGAATGTCATAATTCTTAATGGCTTGAAAAATAATAGTGGAGACACACTGAAAATGATTTTGAGATATCATAATTGCATTTCAATCTCCACCACATTGATAATACTATAAATTTCATCATCAAGAGATTTTGTGACACCATAATGATGAAAACATCATCCAACTACTTCACCGCAAGTATTTCTAAAAAAATCACCACAACCAAGATGTCTTTGATTGACTCAAGATAAATCATTTGTGTTTTATTTGACTTCTCCTAGAAATGGAGGAATCCTCATTACATTTATAGTATCATATGGGTGAAGACATATAACTATAATTAAAAACAATTAATAAAAATAAAATAGTTAATCGACTTCTCAAAGTATACATTTTACACCATTTTCATATTTCATAGTATTGATAATGTGAGCCAAAGTAAAAGGAACACGAAAAGATGCCCCCCCCCTGAGTAATTTATTTCAAATATTCCAATCAAATGAATAAAATTAAAAATATAACTATATATAGTCAACCAAAACACTATTATAGAGTAATAAAAATACATTCAGGTAGATGTTCTTGGATTTTTATGGTGTTGGGAATTATGATTTCGAAAAAGTATGGAAATTCAGTGCATAGCGTGTTATCAGTATCACATCCTACCTGAACATGATATATTTTCTCTCTATTATAATGATATATTTCAATTTTTTTAAAATTAAAAATACCAAAAAGTTTCAAAAAAACATTTTTTGGAATTGTATAGTACTTGAGACTCTGTAAAAATGAAAATTGTGATGGCAGAAAAACAATAATACTCAAAACCATAGCCCAATTGTTGACATTCCCTTTCACAACCACAAGTTAAAAAACATTTGGCGAATGTCTCCCATTAGTTGTGTGTTCACAAACCAGTGTATCCACACCATTCGTGAATTAATAGTTAGAAATGAATTCTATGAGTTCAAAAGGAAATATATGAAAGGAAATTTCTCATTTCCCATTGACTGATATGATTTTTTTCAAAATAAGTATCATGGGAGTAAATATAGTTCAGAAGAGTTGTTCAAGAAAAATTATTTAAAAAAGTAAAGGATGAATACAAGGTATATTACAAGTGATAATTAATAGAGATCATAGAGAAATAATTCTTTGGATAAATCCAAATAGAAGTGTCCAAATAATTTAAAATTCTCACATTATTCTTGTTTAAATTTCAATATCTCAACAAAGGAAGACACTGTGAGTTGTTTTTAACATATACCCACATGAAATTAACGTGAAAAGATTAATTGAATTTAAATATATCGTTAATTCAAATACCACCTATGTTAATTTTTTTACAACAATGGTTCCATGGAACCGTCACATGTTTTATTTCAATAAATAATTCTAGTCCGAAAAAAAAAGTTTGACGTAGGTATTAATAATTTTAATTAGAGAATAGAACCATTTATAAACCATTAAGAGTAAAAATACTACGAATATCGAAACATTAACAATGATAACCCAATAATCCATTGAGTGTGTCTTGACCTTTTAGGAATCAAACTATTTTCTGATCTAGATAAAAATTTGATAAAATATTCAGTCATCTGGTTTTATGAAAAATATGGGCACACCAAGATAAATGAATGGGAACACACCATCCATATGTACCATATATCCTATGATGTTACATTTTCTAGTTGGAGTGACATCTGTTCCAAATAATATAAAATACTTATACTAACTTATCAATTATCCTAATACTTTTTCATAAGGAAGGATAGTGTCATTATTATTCTAGATGTTTCATTTTACCCTTTAAGTGAAAATAATGATGTCTTCGGAATAAAATAAGTATCATTGTGAGATCAAGGCCACAAGAAGCTCTGAAAACTTCATTTTTGAATCACATTCCATATTAAGAGAGAGACTACATAATTATATTCAATAATAGGGAATATGATGGATGATATAAAATTAATTATCTGAAAACCTTATGTACATGTGAAATAGCAATCATGTCCACCATGGATAATAACAAAGATATGTTCTGAGCCTATAAGAGTTAGAACCAAAATGCTAAATTTGTCATCAAATCCAAAATTTATTTAAAATTTATTGATTATTTCCCAGTCTAATATAGAAAAGTATTTTTTAACATCTAGATTTAGAGAAGTGGTTACACTTCTAGAGGACTTACTTGGAATATAAATGCATCTAGAAGCATAAATAAGGTAATCACAAATAGTTTCCCCTTTTATGATACCAATCTATTTGAGAAAAAATAATTTTGTTGTCGATACTATAGATAATTTTGTCAAGAATTTTATCGATGATTATATAAATAGGGATAAGGAGATCTACATGTTTGAAAAGGTGAATTTCAATCGCATTGACCACTCTAAAAATGGGTTCCCATAAATAAGAATTAGTTACAAGATTTAAATACCCTCCCTTGAAAAAACTATAGAAAATTCTGAATACATCATAATTAATAGTCTCTAAATATGATTGAATGAACGAATTTTGAACCCATTGGACATAGGCGGGATTCTATAGTTCAATACAAAATATCATCTTTAATCTCATATTCAAAGGGAAGATCAATAAGTTTAATATCCCAGATAAATAAAAAATAAGACACTTTTCAAATTTATTAATATTTTTGAGTTAATTATTAATTTTACATTAAAGGGGGTGCTATGTTCGTTGGCGTACCCGATACGCAACAACGGGTTTCTTTGAAATCTTACATTGCACACATTAATAATATATTATTATTATTTTAAATGATAGTTAATGCCTAGATGTTATATTGGAGATAATGAATAGAACTAACTAAATCTTGATTATATATGTTTGTTATATTTATTTTATAATTATCTAATAAATGTTAGAGGCATAAAATGTAAACGAATCTGATTTTAGGCATAATTTTTTTTAAAAGATCGATTTACTGCCTTTTAATGGAGAACCCTCTTTAAATATAGTATTTGTCACTATTATATGTTATATTTTAGATTCATGACATCAAAATTCACTTTGGTTGATATTTTGGTATTTTTCTGATAATGTTCATTTTTTAATTAATAGTGAAAAATAATGTATTTTAATTCAAAAGTGTCTTTTAATCTAATTTATTTATAGGGTTATATTGACTATTTAATTTGTTTTAAAGTGTAATTATAATATATATTTAACATTTAATATAAATTTGGTCATTGAATGTAATTTCATTTTGAAATTTCACATAAACATGTGTAAATCTTTTGATAGTTATTATTCCTTAAAAACACGCTATTTGTTTTAGCAGCGGGAATTAATTTTAAATTAATTTCTGCCACTTATGTGTTTTGAATTTATAAAAATCAATTCCATATTTCGAATAAATAGGTCTAAATTGTATAAATAGGTAACTTTTATTTTTAGTCATTTTAAATATTTACTTTAGTAAATATTTTATTTACCATGATAAAAGGTAAAAATAATAATTAAGGGTAAGATTTAATATTATAATAATATTAAATTACCCTAAAATTTTCCCTATTCTTATTGGAAGATATATATCTGACCATGGCCACCCTTGGGTCGAATTTGGGACTTCATAGAGCCACATGGGAGTAAAAATGTCATTTTATATTAATTAATTTAAAGTAAAGGCAAAAATGACATAAACAAATATCTTTTAGTAAATAAATTTTTACATGGGGATATATAAATTATCTTTTCAACTGTAAATATTTTTTGGAAAGAAAAAAAATATTTACTACATCATGGCATTTGTTTTATAATTTTTGGGTATAAAATAAATTAAATTATTTATGACACAATAATGATACAATATTTACCTCATTAATAAATGATTTAAATAAACAAGATTATGCATATTAAAAAAATATCCAAAAAAAGTCCATTTCTTATTGGATTATTTTATTTCTACCATGAGTCATCTGAAATTTTATATTAATGAATATATTACCTTTTGAAAACGAATATGAGGATATAATAAAATAATTGTTTCCATCATTCCTAAAGATCCCCTCCTCTCCCTTATAAAAATCCCTCAATTCTAATTATTTTTTCACACTTATCAAGCCTTTCAGTAATGAATGCTCTACTAAAATAAGCTCCCAAGATCCCTATATTCATCTTAGAAGACTTACCTTAGGCATAAAACACTTCAAGAAACTCTTTTGGTTAAAACCAATGGGAGTTACCCGATTTAAAGGTAACATCTTCTTTTAAGTTATTTCGTTTTATTTTACTTTTGAAACCCCCTAAAATCTATTCATTCTTTTATTTTATAAAAATAAAATTATCCTAAAAATACTAGTATGTTTTTATGAGAAGGATTCGAACTAAACTGACACACACCTCCATCTTATGGGTGAAACATAACGTTTCTGTGAGGGCAAACTAACGCCTCACGAAGAGATGATTGTTCAATTATTTTATACCGCCTCTAATGGTGGCCATTATGATGGAACAGTATTTATGTATGATATATACTATGTTTATGTTTTCTGTATGATTTTTTATTTTTCATTTATATCATACCATTATGGTTTCCATAATGGGTAAACGTGATAATTTAATTTTAGGAAATGCGGACTACCGCCCCCTCAAAGTGATATTACTCGTTAATGAATTATGTGAGATGTATACAGCATAATGTTAATGATATTATGTATGATATAATACTATAATTATAATATACCAATGTATCATTATTTTTTAATTCCATTAAAATAAGAAATATAAATGGAAGAAGCATTCATGCGTACGTATGACTTACCGTCTCCATGAACGGTGCATTTCATTTCATATCTCCAAATATTATGAAATATTATAAATAAAAATATATACTAGATATATATGATTTAAATGATATATAATTCATGAATATAATTCTAGATATAATATATTGTTGACAACATGGATAACTTGTAATTATAAGGTGTTCATTTTTACTCAAGTACCAAATATCGATGAAACAACCATTAATAACATAAATGTTTACATAATGTTTACTAAATGGTAATGAGTGATGTAAAAGGAATAATAAACTTGAAAAAGGTTCTTCAGAAAGTATAAATTGACTTTAGTTTATTATTCAGGTGATTAATGAACAATCGGGTCAATTCGGACATAGGGTAAGGAGATTTCATACCACACTTTTAATTCTGTGAGATTTCCATTATTCACCAATTATTTATTTCATGTGGTGTATTCTGTACTACCATTTGGTATATAGGATCATGAATCTATTTATATTCATGGTATTCTATGATTCATTTGGGGGTTATTAACTTTTTCTCATATGACTCGATTGATTACAACATGGTAAGGTTTTTGATTTCACTTGTAATTCTCGTGGGATTCATGACATATTAGACAATATTTCCTTTTGTGTGGAGTATTTACTGCCCATTATTGTATTATTTATGTAATATACTTTAATTTATGGGTATTTACATATTAATTTTGTGATATTTCCTTCATGGGGTGTATGTTTCTTATGTTACCAAATCAGTATGGGAACCTTTCACCCTCCTCTTTTTAAAAGACTTATTTTTGTTATATATTTTAATTTATATCGTATTATGTTGGTATATTTTCTTATATATCCTTATTGATGTAAAGTTTATGTCCATGTGATGGGATACCCTATTCTTATCTCTTCTACTCATTTTCTAAAATTTAAAGTGACGTTGTTAGGATGTCGAATTTTCACAAGGGAACTTCTTAACCAAATTTCAATTCATTGGGTTCAACTTGTACTTATTAAATATGTCATATTATGAGTATGTGTGAATAAACAATCATTGTTTTACAATTTATATCCACTTATATTGGGTGTATTTATATTTTTCACACATAATTATATGATTCAATTATCCTTAATTTAAGGATACCGTCTTTTTAATGGATCTCATCTCAATTTACATTTCCATTGAGACTTCATTGTTGTTATGAACCAATTCACTCTTATGTGGTGTATATACTGTCCTTTTCCATAATATATAGTGAATCCCTTTATTCTCATGATATTATAAAGTTATGATTAAATGTTATTCCTCAATTATTTGTATTCAAGAATATCTCTTTTTGTTAAAAAACTCTTTAACTAAAAGATCGTCTTCAATGTTTTAATGATTTATTCTTCTAAATATTTCTCATCAATGTCCATGTATTCAAAATGGGTTGTAGGATATATTTATATGGAAATTATTTTTTTAAAATTATAATTCATTTAGAATCTTCAAAGTGATATGGGACACTTTGATTCAAAAAATCTCTTTTTATATGGTTTCGAAAATGATTTGATAAAGCATTGTTTATTTCAATATCATGATTGGATATATGGGAATGTGATAATGTTATTTTTCCATTACACTTGTGTTATGTGTTATGATTATGTTATGGTTATTGGGAATTGTTTATGTATATGGGTGGTTCCTTGATAAACCTAGGGCAGGTGAGCACAAGATAGCTCTCCATTGCATTGGGTAACGTGACAGAGGTAAACATGAATGTTTCTCAAAAGAGATTTAGGGAATATACTATGATGGGTATTTCAAATGTGACTCCTTATGTAGCTGTGATAGCTATAATGTATGTTGGATATTGAGTCCCCAAGTTACCTTTATGATTTATGATTTCTGTGAGTTATTCATAAATATTAGGATTTCATGAGGTATGTTAGGATTGAAAATTATTGTTTCATTGTTTTGTATTTATTGATGGTTTAATGTTTTCTTTCCTTATTTTATAACCCTTACTGAGCTATTAATGCTCATACCATGTTTTTGAGATGTTTTCCACAAGGATTAAATATGAATAAGGGTCAAGGATGGGATCAAGGAAAAGTCACCCTTTCTCAAAACATAGAACTAGACATGACACTTTTTTCCATGAATTTTTATTTTATGAAAAAAATGGATACTGAGTTGCAGTGTCTACATGTAATTTTCAAGTTGATATTTAATAGTTATGTCCTAATTAATTAAAAATCTAAACTTGATAAGATTCCCAATGTTAATTATTCATTTAATTCAATATTATGTAATGTTTTAAGGCTGGGACCTTACAATAAGGTTCTAAATGTCATCATTATTGACAAGTCTAGGAATAATACCCTATATAAAATCGATAATGTAAATGGGACAATAAAAAATATTTTCTGTAGAATGAAACAACCTGAGTATGAAAGCCCAATCTTTTAGTAGGAAACAATACATTTTCATTCATAATAGATAGAATTCTATTCAGATACCTTATTTTATGCAGTGAGATAAAAAATTTGGTGTTCTGATCAGGTTCCATAAGCCCATTGACATTAAAATCCTCTCATTGGATTTATTCATTGATATTTAAAATATTATTGAGATCATGTAAAATATTATTCTCCTACCCAATACTTATAATAAATCATCACTTGTATCACTGTATTTAATGATATAATGTGGGTATTAATGCTAAGTGATATTTTCATCCATGTGGGATATGTGCCTAGAACTGAAAACATTTAATCATTGTAAGAACATTGAGCAGCAAAAAACAACATATGGAATATGAAATGAAATTTATAGAGATCCTTATGTCTTGGACCTCATTTTTACATTCAAAATTTAATGTAAATTTATTGTTGAATATGAATGATAATGGTGGTTTAGCCTCTATAGTGATTTGATTTTCCAAAAATGATGTTGGTTTGGGATAATTATTGCTAGAGTAGAGAATGAAATAGAACCCCAAAAATCATGGGACTCCCCATAAAAAAAGAAACATCTAATTTAATGGACACTAAATTATTTAATCATTTCATGTAAAATATATCGTTTGAAGCAACAATATTGGCCTCATGAATATTTTTATCTTCTATGCATTCCCTATAAACTTGTGGATGAGGTAGAATATCTAACTATGAATAATTTTCTGTAAATGTCATGAATAGAATTTTAATTAATATAATCATTATAATAATCCTATATTGTGATAGATAATGAAATAATATTCACAAATAATGTTATTCTTCCATGATAACCAATGTAAGAAAAAATGAAATTGAAAAACAGTTTAATTCCCAATGAATTATATCTAAGAGACACTATATGTTCTATTGAACTGATTAGAGAGACTCTATCACATATAAAATGGGAAAAGAACCACGGGATAATTATTTCATTGTTTTACTAATTGGTGACAACCATTTTGTATCCTATATTTATGAAATTTTATAATTTCTTAATAAATCATTTGGGAATCAGAAATACTTTGTTTATCTAGTATCTGCTTGTTAACAAAACCCCTAATAGAGCTAACAATTGTAGGGTTGGGAAATACCTACCAATTCCATAACATAATCACCATTTAAATTTTAATTTAGATCAAGACATTCCTTTATTCTTACCACCATATTTTTAGTTCTTGTTTGATCTCCCCAATTTAGAAACATGCATCACATCCCTACATGTGAAAATTTTCCATTCACAAAGTTTATATATTATGACAACATAGTTCCATTCCTTGATTAGAAACAAAAATTTAATTTCTATGTGGACAACACATATAATAGAACACCATAATTATATTATCTAGAACAGTAATATAAGAATTAAATCCATTGAAAACAAAATGTTTAACATTGATGTCCGAAATGATTGTATATGCATTCCTTTTCGATAAAATGTCATACGGGTTTGGCTACTTTTGATCATTATAAGATTCTAGAATAACCTCATGTTGTATATATATCCTATGACATAATTAATTGAATTTTATATTATATACAGTGTAATTCATTAAATGATCCTCTTTTAGAAAATCATCATTTTGAGGAGTCTCCCTTGTCCTCGTGACACAATTATGAACTGTAGTGACCATGTTTTGTCAAGAAGATTCCACATTATCCATATAAATGGTTTATTTATATGATTTTATAGATAAACATATCTAATAAGTGTTAGTCTGGGAGATTAAAACTAGTTCCTACAAGAAGTGATACTACTAATGGGTTCAAACTACAATGATTCTATAAGAATACGTATGTCTAGGGAAATTTCAATATAGCTAGATTCGTCTTCCAGGCCCATAATTCAAAAACCTTCAACATCCTAACAAAAATCAGGGATAATAAAACATTCATTATAAATTATATATTGGTAATTTGTGACATCATCATTCATTATATAGTATATATCATAATTACTATCTTGATGAGAATCAACGAGGCTCACAATATCTTTTGAAATTTCATGAAAAATTCCATAATCCTCATTGGTTTTTATCTATAATGAACCAAAATACTACCTTAAGGAGAATGTAAAACTATATTTGTGGATTGGTATGATATATCAGATCCCCTTTCCATTTTATTAATAAGTGGGGATCTTGATTTTTCACTATTTTTTACATCATATGGACTTCTTTGTTTTGATTCCAATTTCCCAAGTCCATATCTTCTTGAAATATAATTTTTTGGGGGATGTAGCTTTTCCCTTCTTATTTATATTAATTGATTTCCATTTATTGGCATGAGAAGGATGCATTACATTCTTCTGTACTACACTATAATTATTTATATGGAGTCCTACAATTATACAGAAATCCCAAAAAGAAGAAAAATATTCATACTCTTATTTTACATTATTATTTAAGTCATTATCAATTATGTTAATAAACATTTATATCATAGAATCCAAATAATTATAAAAATTACTTCTTAATATAATTTTTTCTATCTATAATGATTGTAGTGATATTTCATGATTTCAATATTCTAATACACTCATATAATGCTTTGTAATCTGACCTAAATTTGATATATTTAATAATTATGGAATAAAGGATCTAAATGAATATTATAATTTTAAATAATAAGTGTTCCAAGAAACATAATAACATAACCAATATTTCTCACTAATTTTATTTCATCTTTACCTTTCAAAACAATATGGAATATGCTTTTTCCAATACGATTCATCTTGTAGTCACTGCCTCCCTAGCAATGTGAAATAAAAGATTTTATATCTTCATTGGACCATATATTGTCTCCACTAATATACATAATACATTCAATAATTGAGAATCTAAATAGAAAAAAATCTTTTTTGAAGGGTTTATGGATCAGTTACAACAATGAACCCACCATCATTTATTCTTTTAATGTAGGGAGGTCTCGTGAGATCTTCATTGATGATATTCATATCAAGAATCCCTTCCAAAAAGAAAATTCATTTTCAGTGTCCTCAAATTTCCTACAAGATCTATTTTTTCAATTGGATGTTTCATAATTTATAATTATTCAGATACCATATCATTTAATGTATGTTCCAACACCCACTGAAATTATTCCATGATCTGAAGGATGTGTAGTGCGATCTAGAATCATTTCATAGATTAAACAGAAATCTTGAATGACTTTTTTCAAAAGTCATTTTTCCATTTTGAATGAGATTCATTACCAAATTAGATTTTATAAAAAATGTGTATAGCTAACTCTCAAATCATAGTGGGGCGGTTGTGAGAACCCACCCTATAGCACACATCATGTCTCCTTGCGGAAAAGACATATTAGAATCATCTAGTTCCTAATATCAAAATTGTCTGAGTTTAACCAGAGTCAGGCCTGGGTGAGTTCTGTCTAGTTTTTCGTTGTTAACTAATGTTGTACCACTTGACTAACAACTTAATTTATAATTAAAATATAAAATTTTAAAATATTTTTCCATAAATGATTTTAAAATTATAAAAATGATTTATTAAATAAATATGAATCCATGTTTGAATTTTTAATATATTTTTTTGCAATGAATTTTTATTTTTATTTGTAAACAACACAAATTATTATTTTATGAAAAAATCTGAGAGGAATATTTTATTTAATGTGTATGAAATGAAAAATAGTTTCTATCATCAACAAAACCCTTGTTTTTAAATATTCCAATATAATTTTCCATGGTATTTATAAAAAAAATTATTTAAATATATTTTATGTATTATATAGTTTTTATAAATTGGAAATATTATTTCCCTAAATGAATGAATAAAATTATTTTTTAATCAAAATTAATATGTTTAAGTGTTTATTTCTAAATAAAACAATTTAAAGAATTTTTTATGGAATATTATTTTAAAAAATTAGTTTTTAGTGAAATTTTATTTACCTCAAGAAGTGATCTAGTTTTATTTCCAAAATCATTTCCTTTTCAAGATGATATCAATTAATTTTACTTTCTCTTTACTTGAGATATTTTCATTGAGTATAATTATTATTAATTCTATGAATGGTTTTTATTTATGATAATAAAAATAATGTGAAACCAGTTTATTTTAAATGGGTTACAACAGGGTAAAATAATTATAAAAAATATTTATTTTTTACAATGGAAATGCTACAATGAAATAATAAAATATATTTGAATCCCATTTAATTATCATATTTTATGATATGAAATAATACTTATGAAACACATTTATTTTCATGGGTTCTTATAATATGAATTTTTAATGATATTTTATCACACATATGTATTGTTTTAATAATTTTAGTGGAGGGATAAATATCATCCTCTAATTAATTTATTAAATATTGATATCTCATGAGATAAATACGTCTAGAATAATAAGTGAAGCTAGTTGAGTGAGGAAATAATTCTACTTTGATAGTCTTGTGATTGAATCGTGACTACTATGATGGTTTGGGATGTGAACAAATTATATTATGATTGTTTGGGAAATTTGCATTAATTAAAAAGTTAATTATAATCAATGCTTATCTGTATTTCACAAATCCATGTCATATGTCAATGTTGTGTTCTTAGGGATCATGTTTTTTAGTTCGATAATTATTCATTTCTTACAAACATCCATGATTTAAGTCATGACATAGGCTTAAAATCTATTTTTTTGCAATATAGTTTTCAAATTTTATTATCTTTTTTCCATCTCTCTATGGTCATGATATTATTATACTCCCCTTATTTACCCTTATTGAGAATCTGGGCTCCCTATTTACAATTTTTCCATTCCCCATGTTATGAATAATGATTTTTATTTCAGAGTGTGTATGTTATTTATTATATGGGACGATATTTATGGGATATTTTGAAGATCATTTCTGAAATAATTATAACATCATCCATGTTTCTAAAGGCATTATACCTTTATTATCCTCAAGCAATTTTTTTATAAATAAAAGCATATTCATCTACAATGATTTAATATAATGTATGAGTTGTTTGGGTTATTAAATAAAGCCGCTGAATCAATCAAGGAATAAATATATGCAATTGAAAATGTGATAAAATTTTTAATGATTTGTAGTCCCTCTTGTTGTGGATCCTCCATGATTTAAAACTTCCCATCTATGGATCTTATGACTCACTAATGTTGAGTAAATCCATTCCCATACTCAGGTTAGGGTTTCTAAAGATTATAAATATCCTTTGGTCAACCTCCATTTTCCACATATCCTATCAATGGAGAATTAGCCTTCTACCGCTACTATAGAAATGACCTAATTGGATGATTCTACTAAGGATAATTCTAGAACATACCATCTATTCCATATTAATCATTAAGAGAAACATGTCCCATATTTTATGATGACCTTATCCCCTAATTATAACACAAACTATCATAATAACCCCATGTAAATAATAAGTATACTGAGCTTGATATGGTAGAAAAAAAAATTGCTGAGGTGGACTCCCAACAAGTCAAATCGTAAATTGGCTAGGTGTGAGAGACATTCAATTAAGAACTCTGCTCCAAAGGTAACTTACATGGCTACCATTTCACAGAAAATAGTCATGGTTCCACTTTCATTATAATCCTCCTTATGATCAAATACTGTTGATCACATCTCCAATCGTCAATACAACTACATTCATTGGAATCATAAAAGTATTCACTATATACTGGATAGAATGATGAAGTGAGCACTCAAGTTGACTCTCATTGGACAACTCATCAGAAAAAATATCGAGGGTAAAATGTAATATATCATTGACCATTATCCCAAATTACCACACGAAAAATATCCCCAAATGAAGAGATGTATCTCTCCCCACTTCACTACCCATAGTGTTAATAATTCTAACTTTTATTGGGACTATCTGACCCCACACATCAACCTCCAAACATTTATAATGATTCAATGTCCACCAGTGATAGAAATATAATCAATTATCAATTACTACTAATGGAAATCACTAATATATATAGGATTATTTCTAACACATTGTGATTTCAAACTCCAATAACTAGTGCTTTTCCTCATGATTAGTGATGTTACCCTCATACTTCATCAAATTATTCCACTGGAAGGTTTATAATATCATATTACACTAATCATCCACTATAACCAGATAATTTATCTGATGATAAACTATGTAATATATTTTACATCACCATCTTAAACAAGAAAAGGATGATATCGAGGATCCATGACATGAAGTAAAACATGGACGTCCAATGCCGAGTACTATGGAATTTTAATAAGAAATAATTGATCAATTTCTTCTTCACAAGATTCATTATTTTATATAGTAACACAAATATTGATGATTCTTTTACCGCTTCTTGGTGTCCACGATAATATAGTTATCACCTCACATGGTTGTTCAGTAGGTTCAGATGTCATAAAAATTCATAGAGGGGCTCATTCTATGACAACCCCATGTATACCTCGATTAGGATAAGAGATAGTGACTAGCACCGAGTAAGAATTTCACCCAAATGGGATGAATTATCTGAATGTACAAGAACATGCACATATTGAAATCACATAATGCTTAAATATAAGAAAAACGATAGAATGAATGAAAAAATATGATCCCCAAAACGAGAGTACCATAGAGAATGTACTGGAGAGTAATCAAGACAAAAAACAATCCCACCACAGGAGTTTGTATCATAAGTATAAATGTAAAAGTATATTTTCAACATTCACTAAAGGTGATGTCTAATTCAAGTTATGCCCCAAAAACCTCTGTCTACCCAGATGTAACTATGTTTCACCTTCTCTCAGCTCTCCATGGACTCGATCAAAAGATTAATCATTTTCACAAGACATGAATAGTGTAGGCCAAGTCCATCAAGGGTGAGTGTAACAATACATAGTTGGAAACACAAAAAATACTAATCATGAAGAAAAAAGTAGTTAGATCATTACATGATGAATGAATATGTGTGCAACAGATTCCAAGAGAGAATGTGAAGACACAGTTATACTCAAGATAGACTCCACTCCATCTGGTAGTCATTACCTAATAACAGCCACAAGATAATGTTTGAATCATTGATTTTTCTACTAGATCCCACTCTACAAGACATGATATCATCCAAGAAAATCGACTAATAGTACTATCTCATTTGGTCTCCACCCAAAGGTAATTCATAGGTATGAGATATTTAAGTTACACAATGAGGGGATAACACCCATGACCACAAGGGGACACCAAAAACCCAATATTGATCAAACAAGTGACAAATATATTGTGTCATTCCCATAACTACAAGGGGAAAGTAGGAACACAATCTAGATCAACCATATACATAAGAGATTATGTCCAGATCATCATGGGGACACCATGACCCCTAAAAATATATCCCACTTGATGGAGAACCAGAGGCCTAATCATGGATATTATTCCAAATCCAAAAACTCCAATAGGGGTGATAGAGGATAGTATTCAAGTATCATTGAGTGATGCCATACTCTATCTGAGACTCCAACTCTAGTGGGGATAAAAATATAGGGATGTTGATGTAATGCTAAAATAAACCATTGAGGAATGGAAAAAATGAAACATAATCTACTTATATTAATACTAAATAAAACCCCAACATTGGCCACAAATGAGCATCTCAATGTTAGGGTCTCAATATCGCGAATGGCACATTGATTGGACGATCCGTTTATAAGTTATGATCGTGTGAGCAATGTTGCCCGCATATATTCTAGGTGCCTGCGGACCTACAGTTGTGGTCTGTTTTCATGGTCCATCCACCAACAGTGCAAAACGACTTCTCATGTACTAATTGCCACAATAATTCATCATTCCATGCCTAACCAACTACATTGGTTGATCGTCGTGGTCGATCTCACTCGGTGTGGCTGCACTGTCGATAAAAAACAACAACTTCACATGCCACTCGACCTCATGGTTGACCGCACCGAATGGTCGGCCACATTACCTGGGTGAGCATTCCCCATGGCCGACCACCACGGTTGACCAACACTATTGAACATAAATGGGCTTCACCTTTTTTCCTCAAATATGGCTCAGGTCCGACCCAGGTCCACCTTGTCTAGCGTGACCCAACCCACCAACCTTACTCAGCCCAGCTAGCCTACTCTGCATCTGACTCCACCACTTTCACGCATCCTATTTCGTAGTCCACTACCATATACTGCTCATCTAGCTACAACACCAAGTAACTCTTGTTACTTGACCTACCATGTCTCCTATTATATTTGAAAAAAATGATCTTAGACCACAAATTGTTCAGGCCACAACACCATTGAACAACACATCATGTCATCAGATCATCTTAATAATTATATCAAATCAAAATTCATTTTTTTTCACTGAATAAAGAAAATTCAAGATACATATGTTATATCAATCACTCTATATCCATCGCCGCACCTCCATATTTCTATACTGATCCAAGATCTACAATATTGGATCGTTTCACTCAGAAATGATTGTACAATGATAGATTAATCAGGATGTGTCGAACCACAGGAAAAATGAAGACTGCCATCGGTGAAATATGGAATTGGGTGAGAAACGAACAATAAATAAATATGAATGATCTTCAATCAATTTTCAGGCCAATATTGGATCATTTACATTATAATAGATAACAAATATATCACCAAATTAAAACGTTGAATCTTGTCCTGATAAAATCCCCACAATATAAATCCCTTCACACAATACACATGATCAATAAATCAATAAGTTAATTGATTGATTCATGTTCATTGTAGAAATTAAGAATGTGGATTTTGGAAATTGAAACATATTCCCTACCTCAATTTGGATCATTCCCTGAGGATGAACACATCTTCATTAATTTCATTATCATTCGTAAGATCCTCAATTTTTATTGGCACAACGATCATAAATGATTGATTTGTCGTTGTTCATCCATGGAAGTTCCTACACATTATCATCTTTAAAATTAAATTATTTTGAGTCCATCCCTGGAATTTTGTTATAACCAAGATTATAAATTAGATTATTAGGTCGATTTATTATTAAATAAAAATAATGAAAGGAATTTAAATTTTTTAATATTGTCATCTATGATGAATTTTTCATAAGATCCACATAATGACAAAGTCTATGTCACACCTAGGTAAATAACATCATCTGAACTCATTTATGCTCGTAGATTCCAAATTTGTTTCTTCATTCATGAGTTTTTACGATTAGATTTAAAAATAAATTAATATTATTTTTTATTTTATTTATGGTTACATCCTTTTTGAATTTTTCAACAGATGACCTATGATGATAAATTTAGATCATTTCCAGGGTAAAAACACCATTCTGAATTCATTGGTGCCCTTGTATTTCTGATTTGGGAAACCGTTTTAGAGTTTTAATAATTTTGTCTAGAAAAACATGCATATGTTCTATTAAATATTTAAAAAGAATTCAAACATTTGTTTCAGGAACGCTGGACCTCAAAATCACATGTTGTCATATTTCCTAGTCTCTAATTCAATATATAATATCAAAAAATAATACATATAAAATATAAGACATTAAATTATCCCTACCTTGGGGATTTTCTTTCGGAAAAATGTAAAAAGAAGTGCAAATCAAACAGATGTGGGTATTGGGCACAAATCTGAGCATCCTTCCCCATTGTTCTCTACTAGACATTAATATACTACAATTGGAGACACACTACGAGAATCTATTACCCACAATGAATCCTTCTCCTTCTGATACTCGATCTACTTTTGGTACCTAGTAAAATTTGATCTATCATCGATGTCCAGCTCATCACATTCTGTCACGACCCCCTCCCCACAAAGTGTACGCCTCCTGGACCGGCAATGTGAAAATGGAGATAATGTCCCCCGATTCCCACCTCCAGTAGGCCCTGGGTTGGCGACTAGCACCGAGGGTATAATAAACATACAAATGGGAGGCATTACCCTCTAAGAGAACACATGCAGAAGAGAGATATAGAATAGACTCCAACCAAATCCCACTTAGAACTGAGATATAAAAGGAAACCAAGTACATATATGAAATGTCATGCAAAAGTAATACAACTGAAATGGAAAACTAAAAGTACCCAAAAGAAAGTAAAACGGCAGCGACCACAAGCCCGAACAGCTCCTCCTCTAACCGCAAGCTAGTAGTAACCAACTTGATCTCCAACCTACTCCAAGTGACCTGAAAAAAAGTTTATATATACATAGGGTGAGTATAACAGTATACTCAGTAGGATCCTCCCCAAGCCTCTCGTGCAAAGGTAAAGAAAGCATGCTAAAGCCCAGTTAACAACAAGTGAAACTAACTCGTCACCTAACAGGTATACTATGTTTCCAACCTCACCATGGCCACTCTCACCAAGTAACGCATAAAAGAATATAGAATTTAGTAAAGAATATCAAGGGTACCCCGCTACTACTTCCCCACTGGTTTTCCGCTTTTCCCCAACGATATACGTCTTGTGCATCTCTCTCCAAAGGCTTGCCCGCAGACACCTGGGATAAGCTCCACAATCTGCACCTCGTGCACCACAAAGGCTTGCCCGCAAACACCTGGGCGAAGCACCACACCGTCCCCACAACCAAAGTAACTAGGTTGTTTCTAGGAGCCACCAGAGCTCGTATAACGTGTATCATTCATCGGGTATAATACCTCAAGCCATTGCAGCCCATACTCCGAGTAAGGATCCTCAAGCCATTATAGCCTATACACGTTACACCTATAGTAGTCCATAGGATACTATATCTAGAATATATGTGTGGGAAATAACCACAAGCCATCACAGCCCTCTACACACATATATGGGGTAACTAACCGCTATGCCTCATGGCACCAGTATCTACCAAGAGAAGAGAGCGGGGCCAAAGGGGGTAGTCAGCCATTCAACCTCCCATCAGAATGTTGGGGAAAACACCCCCCAGGGATCAGAATCCCCGGGGTGTCAGTTGCCCTTACCGACAGGGTGGAGTAGCGTATAGAAACACAAAAAGTACAGAATATATAAGTAACTCACATCCACACTATGGGCATTACCTAGTCTTAGAAACAACTACAGCTAACGTCTCTCAGACTCCAGGCTGCTACTTCTAAGCCAAGGTATCCTATAAGCACACAAACAATTGAAGAGCTTTATTAGATTACTCCATTCTCATTTATCAGTTCCATTGTACATTAATTAATTCTTTAAACATTAATTAAGAAAGAACAATTCCACATTAAACTGAACTAGCATCACTTTCAAAAACAACTTCTCCTTTTTAAGATTCACATCACCTTTAAATTCCAGCATCTCCATCCCCGTGGATTTTCACCATTTAATAAAACATTCCTTACAGAATTACTTTTCCACATTCCCAGGCATTCTAGAAAAACATCCTATGCTTCTAAACACAAAGGAGGCTCAACACGGTGAATAGATGTACTACCCGTCGAGTCTTTTCCGCCTATAGAAAGAGCATAGACCCATCATCCATCGAGAGGCTAAACACGGAAGGCACATGGCATACCCCGCGTGTCTTCGCCTCCTTCGGAAAGAGGGTAAGCAAGACCAGCTGCCTTGAGCAGTGGGGAAAAGTAAAGCAGATAAACAACCAAACCAAACCACCAACATCAAACCATCACATTCATCTCATACCATCACCCTTGGTGTCCTCCCCGACACCCATATGCATAAACCGATGCATCTCGCCACACTAGGCATCATCCGCTGCCACAACCACAAGTATCCATGCCTCCACATCTCACAACAGCCATCCGGGCTCACAAAACAGCACAAGTAGCAGGAAAAAAACATCACAAAATGGGCTCTCAGCCCTTTAACAAGGCATTCAGCCTTCAAACACAATGAGCACTCAGAGCTCCAAACCACAAGGCATTCAGCCTTACAAGCAAGCGGGTAACTCAGAACCCTTTTGAAATTCCCACATAATCTGTTTTTCTAATCCATATGGAATTGGCAGATTTGTTATTCATAGGTTCCAATCATGGATACCTAATCAGCAAGCTATCACAATTAAATAACCATGCTTACTTCCCTAATTTGATTATCCTCAAATTAGAACAACTACAACAATGACAATAACCAGATTAATTTACATGCCTCTTTATCTTTAGCCAATTAATTAACAATTAATTCCGGCTTTACATTCATTATCAATTTCTATCATTAACGATCAACAAATCAAAGAAACATAGATATCACTATATCTAGGAAAACATGAGGCAAACCGTTATCACGGTATAAAGCAACAACATGCGATCAACCAATTCTTTTAATCCGGTTCAAGTATTTAATTAGGTCAATTTCATTGTGATCCAAAGAGATAAATCATGCTAATTCTATGATTTCACATATAAAATTAGAGAAGCCATGAATCCCCTACCTCAAACCGTTCCTCACGTTCTTTATCCACACAACAGGTCACGATCCTCCCCTCGCGACAACTGCATCCACTAGAGGATGCTGCGGTACGACAATACCAACCAACCCCAAGAAAACCCATTAGAATCTTAGAGAATACATGGTATAATTATGGAAAAGAGGATAGGAGAAGATGAACCCCAAAAGAATGACGATACCACATACCTTATATCGAAGATTGATCAACACGGCTAAGTTGCATCCAAAACAGAACAGAACCAATCCTAGGGGTAAAGATTGATTGTGCAACTCCTATGGAAAGGATTGAAAGGTTCTAGCGCCTCTTAGTCGAGAAAAAAGGGAAAGAACAAGGAAGAATGATATCTCGTCCCTTTTTAAGATTTAACGAGGTGACGGTTTAAGATCCGGTTAATTCTTCATTAAAAACGGATCGAATTAACCCACGCGGTTTGACCAAGTAAAACATTCCAAGCCTTCGTAATAATTAATATAGGATTTATGGAATTTGAAACGGCCTTAAGAGCCCTTAAAATAAGGCTTTAAATGTATTTTACGTCAATGGAAACGTCAAAAAGGGGCAAAACTGTAGGAGTCTGGAAACACTGTTCCCCTATCGTTACTGTACACCTACCGATCTGTGCTACCGATCTATGCTACCGATCTGTGCTACGGATCTGTCCTACCAATCTGTGCTACCGATCTGTGCTACCGATCTGTGCTACCGATCTGTGCTACCGATCAGTGCTACCGATCAGTGCTACAGATCAGTGCTACGGATCCGTGCTACTGATCTGTGCTACAGATCTGTGCTACCGATCTGTGCTACCGATCTGTGCTACCGATCTGTGCTACCGATCTGTGCTACCGATCAGTGCTACCGATCTGTGCTACTGATCTGTGCTACCGATCTGTGCTACTGTTCATAAAACTGGAAACAATGTTCACAGAACTGGAAAATTGGCAAAGTGTTGGGGATATGTCCCCTTGGCCTCCTGGAACACCTCCAACACCAAAATTTCACAAAGTAATGGACCGGAGAGGTCCGAGACATTACATTAGATACCTCTCAAAACATTCTCGTCCTCGAGAATTGAAAACCAACCCAGAAGAGAAGAGGGGTCCGAACAACCACCCCATAAGATACCTCTCAGGGAAAAACCACCATGAGTTGTTCGACAGCTGGAACAAAACTCTGACATCCGGGAACAAACAATCCATACCCAAACAATTCATTCACAACATCACATCAAAGGTACATAAATAAAACATGAAAGTTCCAACCGCAAAGAAAACATCATTAAATGAAAGGTGTTAAACATTAAACAACTCTGGGTACTGAGCACGTATCTGTGACTCACGCTCCCAGGTACTCTCCTCCATGGCACAGTGTCGCCACAAGACATGAACTAAGGGGATAGAATGCCCATGCAACACTTTCTCCTTGCGGTCTTGGATCTCCACAGGTCACTCCTCGAAGGTTGCATCATCGTCAATATCGATCTCTCCCCAATCGATAACATGAGATTCATCATGAAGATAACGACGGTGCTGTGATACATGGAAAACATCATGTATCCGAATCATATGAGGGGGAAGTGCTACTCGATACGCCACAGCTCCAACTCGAGCTAACACCACGAAAGGCCCAACAAACCGAGGAGAAAGCTTACTTCCACGACCAAAACTTCGCTGCCCACGACGGGGAGTCACCTTTAGAAACACATGATCCCCAACATTAAACTCTAAGGGTCTCCTTCTTTGATCAGCATAAGATTTATGACTATCTTGTGCTGTCTTCATCCTCTCATGAATCACCTGAACCATCTCTGTTGTATTCTGCACTAGCTCTGGTCCAAGAATTGCTGACTCTCCGACCCCAGTCCAGCACAACGGAGAACGGCATGGCCAGCCATACGAGGCTTCAAATAGCGCCATGCCGATGGTAGAGTGAAAACTATTATTGTAAGCGAACTCTACCAAAGGTAAGTGCTTTTTCCATGAACCTCTAAAATCAAGAACACAAGAGCGCAACATGTCTTCAAGAGTCTGGATTGTTCGCTCTATCTTTCCATCCATTTGAGGATGAAAAGCAGTGCTAAGGCATAGTTGAGAGCCAAAAGCATGCTGGAGACCTCTCCACACCCTAGAGGTAAAACTAGGATCTCGATCATAAATGATCGTCTTAGGAACTCTGTGAAGCCTCACCACCTCTTCCAGGTACTGCCTCGATAAAACCTCCACTGAGCTCGACTCCTTGATTGCTATGAAGTGGGCCAATTTAGTTAAACGATCCACTACCACCCATATAGCATCATGTCCTCCCGGAGCTCGAGGTAAACCTATAACAAAGCCCATTGAGATGTCCTCCCACTTCCACTGAGGGATCTCTAAGTGCTGGAGAAGACCACCAGGAACACGGTGTTCAGCCTTCACCTTCTGGCAGACTAAACATCGAGACACACATTCTGCAACTGTACGCTTCAGCCCAGGAAACCAAAACTGACTCCTCAAGGATCAGTACATATTCGTCACACCAGGATGTACCGCCAAGGGTGAACTATGGAACTCTCGGAGAACCGTCTCGTACATCGCTAAGGGAAAAAAATCCTGCCATGATACAACACTCGGTGTTGTTCATCCTCCGACCAACCATCAGGTGCCTCACCACATACAACTTTGTCTCTCCAAACTTCCACCTCTAGATCACCCAACTGAGACTCTTCCTCCTTCTGCATCAGAGATGACTGCACCGTCATCTGGAAAAGACAACATCTTCCCCCAACTTCTCCCATATCAAAATGCAAAGCTGATAGCTCTT
This sequence comes from Viscum album, assembly GCA_963277665.1. Lineage (NCBI taxonomy): Eukaryota > Viridiplantae > Streptophyta > Magnoliopsida > Santalales > Viscaceae > Viscum > Viscum album. The sequence continues at coordinate 617,615,325 of OY728128.1, forward strand.
CCATCACTCTCCGGGAATCGCCAGATTCACGCACAACATCATTATGTGACTTTCGGCTTAATGCATCAGCTACAATGTTCTCGTTTCTAGGTGTATATGATATTTCAAAGTCGTATTCCTGCAAGAACTCCATCCACCGACGCTGCCTCAAGTTCAAATCCCGCTGAGAGAAAACATACCTCAAACTCTTATGATCGGTGAAAACCACAAAGCGCTCGCCAATGAGGTAATGTCTCCACAACTTCAGAGCAAACACCACGGCTGCCATCTCAAGATCATGGGTGGCATAGTTGCGTTCATGGGGACGCAACTGCTGAGACCCGTAAGAAACAACAGACCTCTGCTTCATGAGAACACACCCTAGCCCCAGATGTGAAGCATCACAGAAAACATCAAACTGGACTCCCTCTACTGGAAGAAAAAGGACTGGAGCACTTACCAACTTCTCCTTTAGATATTCGAAAGCTGCCTAACACTGATCAGTCCAAATGAATGCTTGATCCTTCTTGGTCAAAGCTGTCAGAGGAGTCGCAACTCAGGAGAAATTGGATACAAACCTCCTTTAGTAGCCTGCGAGACCAAGGAAACTTCGCACCTCTGACACGGTCTTGGGGGCTGGCTAAGACACCACTGCTTCTATCTTCGAAGGATCCACAGCTACTCCCTATTGGGACACAACATTTCCCAAGAAACGAACTTCTTGAGCTCAGAACTCACACTTGGACAACTTCCCAAACAACCGATGTTGGAGAAGAACTCACAAAATGGCTCGTTGATGCTCTGCATGCTCCTCTTCAGATGTGGAGTACACAAGGATGTCGTCGATGAAAACCACAACAAACTTGTCCAGGAATTCATGGAACACAGCATTCATCAACCCCATGAAAATAGCTGGAGCATTTATCACGCCGAATGGCATTACAACAAACTCATAATGCCCATGATGACAACGGAAAGCAGTTTTCGGGATATCCTCATCCTTTACACGCATCTGATGATATCCTGACCACAAGTCGATCTTTGAGAACCAACTTGCACCCTTCAATTGATCAAATAAGTCATCAATCTGCGGAAGAGGATATCGGTTCTTTTTTGTCACATTGTTTAAGCGACGATAATCGACACACAACCTTAAACTGTCGTCGGCCTTCTTCACGAACAAGACTGGTGCACCCCACGGTGACACACTTGGCCAAACAAAACCACACTGTAACAGACCATTGAGCTGTATACGTAGCTCTCGTAACTCAGAAGGGGCCATCCTATATGGAGACATAGAGATAGGAGACGCTCCTGGCTGTAGCTTGATCCCAAACTCGATCTCTCGTCGAGGGGGTAAGGATACAACCTCTTCTGGAAAGACGTCATGGTACTCCTCTACGACCCTAGGAAACGCCAACTGTTGAACCTCTGAAGAGCTCAGCATCATCCCAGCCATCAGGGATGATAAGGAAGGAACTCGTCTATGACTCATCCGTGGATCTCTCTCACCAACAAACACTAATTCCTCTCCATCTTCATCAAAGAAAACAACCTTCTTTCTGTAGCAATCCACAATAGCCTGCACCGAATATAACCAATCCATGCCGAGGATGACATCATACGGTTGTATTCGTAAACATAAGAAATCTCCCCAAGAGCGGTGCTACCCCATCACTAGCTCATAGTCTCTACATATTTCAAACAAGTCAGCTTGACCTCCAACTGGCGTAGTCAACGCCAAGGGCACTGTAAGCCTCTCTACCTCAAGTCCCAAAGCATGGACAGGGGTAGGGGATATAAAGGAGTGTGTCGCTCCGGAATCAAACAAGGCATACACCAAGGTAGAAAACAAGAAAAGGGTACCTCGAACGACATCTGGCTCGCCTGGGGCTGGCCACGCTAGAGCATGAAGCTGACCACGACCACCTCCACGGCCTCTCTGACCCTGATGACGACCACCACCACAGCCGCGCTATGCTCTCTAAGGACGGGGAGCGTCATGGGGCTGTCCTCTGCCTGCTCCATCTACCCTCTAGTGATCTAAAGCTGGTGCAACCTGCTGCTGCTTCCTCGGCTGGAACTGCCTCAACGGAGGAACCTGGAGTGGAGTGCCTGGTGCACGATGACTGCTCTGAAAAGTCGGGCACTCCCACTACTGATGAACACTTCCACAACAAGAAAAGCAAGCGCCCGATCCCTTGGCATAGGTCTGAGAGTTGCTACCTCCGGAGAAACGAGATGGAAAGGGCTGGGACCTACCCCCAGGTGAACAGAAACTCTTCTGCCCTGAAAACCAGGAACCCCGGACCACAGCTCTGCTTCGTGAGGAATCATGACGATTCCCCTCTCATGATGATCCGGTCCTAGCCAAAGTCCTCTAAACAACCTCTGCCATCGCCAGCACCTCGAGATATGTCTTCAGCATAAATAGGGTGACCTGGCGCTGGATCTCTGGACGCAAAGCCTCCTCGAAATTCCTCGCCCTGGCCTCATCATCTTGTAACAGGTCTGCAGCATATCGTATAAGGTTCCTGAAATGGATTCCAAACTCTCGAACACTGGAGCTCCCCAGTAGAAGGGTGAGTAGCTCATGGCGACTAGACACCTTCGTAGTCGACGAAAGAAACTTGACTCTAAACCTGTCTCGAAACTCCTCCCATGAGATCGCTGACTCCTCACGATCCCCGAGGAACAAGAACCACCATTGTCTCGCTGCTCCACGCAACATCGTCACAACCAAGGACACCCAGTGTTCCTTCCGAGCACGAATCAAACTGAAGCCTATCCCGACCTCCTCCAACCAGTATTCTGTGACTGCATCTGAAACGGAGCCCTCATACTTCTGTAGACTCTGGCGCTGAAACTCTCGGAGTGTCTTCCTCCAAGTGTCATCGTCGACAACCTCTACCCGGCAGCGATCTGCTGGATCAGCCTGCTGGGCACCTTCTGCGCAAACCTGATGAGGACGTCGACCTGGAGCCATACCTGTAAAATAACAACCGTTAGAGCTCCTAAGCCTGGAATATGGAAGAATCAAAATTAATTAATTAATTGTTTTGTTTTATTAATTTTAGGTTACCTATCCCAAGGTCTACCCATTCAATCACAAGTGCAAAGAATAATGATGCATTATCCTTTCCTAGGTCTCTACCCTGCAATCGGTATCACTTGTTTAGTAGCCATTGTAACCTTAAAGTCCATGCAACAGATCATAGGGGGCCCTGAACGCCTATGTCTCTGCCGGTCTCCAGTGTTTACCCCACTTGCTAAACATGAATGACACTGTTTCCCTACCATCCCATGCATCCTCACCTGTGCCTTACTCCAAACTCCATCCTATCCCTCAACCAGACCTCTGATACCACTCTGTCACGACCCCCTCCCCACAAAGTGTACCCGTCCTGGGCCGTCAATGTGAAAAGGGAGATAATGAACCCCGAGTCCCGCCTCCAGTAGGCCCTGGGTTGGCGACTAGCACCGAGGGTATAATAAACATACAAATGGGAGGAATTACCCTCTAAGAGAACACATGCAGAAGAGAGAGAGGGAATAGACTCCAACCAACTCCCACTCAGAACTGAGATATAAAAGGAAACCAAGTACATATATGAAATGTCATGCAAAAGTACTACAACTGAAATGGAAAACTAAAAGTACCCAAAAGAAAGTAAAACGGCAGCGACCACAAGCACGAACAACTCCTCCTCCAACCGCAAGCTAGTAGTAACCAGCTTGATCTCCAACCTGCTCCAAGTGACCTGAAAAACAGTTTATATATACATAGGGTGAGTATAACAGTATACTCAGTAGGATCCTCCCCAAGCCGCTCGTGCAAAGGTAAAGAAAGCATGCTAAAGCCCAGTGAACAACAAGTGAAACTAACTCGTCATCTAAAAGGTATACTATGTTCCCAACCTCGCCATGGATACTCTCACCAAGTAACGCATACAATAATATAGAATATAGTAAAGAATATCAAGGGTACCCTGCTACTACTTCCCCACTGGTTTTCCTCTTTTCCCCAACAACACACATCCTGTGCATCTCTCTTCAAAGGCTTTCCCACAAACATCTGGGCTAAGCTCCACAATCTGCACCTCGTGCACCACAAAGGCTTGCCCGCAGACACCTGGGCGAAGCACCATACCGTCCTCACAACAAAAGTAACCAGGTTGTTTCCGGGAGCCACCACAGCTCGTATAACGTGTATCATACATCGGGTATAATACCTCAAGCCATTACAGCCCATACTCCGAGTAAGGATCCTCAAGCCATTATGGCCTATACACGTTACACCTATAGTAGTCCATAGGATACTATATCCCGAATATATGTGTGGGAAATAACCACAAGCCATCACAGCCCTCTACACACATATATGGGGTAACTAACCGCTGTGCCTCATGGCACCAGTAACTACCAAGAGAAGAAGGCGGGGCCAAAGGGGGTAGTCAGACATTCAACCTCCCATCAGAATGTTGGGGAAAACACCCCCCAGGGCTCAGAATCCCCGGGGTGTCAGTTGCCCTTACCGACAGGGTGGAGTAGCATATAGAAACACAAAAAGTACAGAATATATAAGTAACTGACATCCACACTATGGGAATTACCTAGTCTTAGATACAACTACAGCTAACGTCTCTCAGACTCCAGGCTGCTACTTCTAAGACTAGGTATCCTATAACCACACAAACAATTGAAGAGCATTATTAGATTACTCAATTCTCATTTATCAGTTCCACTGTACATTAATTAATTCTTTAAACATTAATTAAGAATGAACAATTCCACATTAAACTGATCTGGCATCACTTTCAAAAACAACTACTCCTTTTTAAGATTCACATCACCTTTAAATTCCAGCATCTCCATCCCCGTGGATTTTCATCATTTAATCAAACATTCCTTACAGAATTACTTTTCCACATTCCCAGGAATTCTAGAAAAACATCCTATGCTTCTAAACACAAAGGAGGCTCAACACGGTGAATAGATGTATACCCGTAGAGTCTTTTCCGCCTATAGAAAGAGCATAGACCCATCCTCCATCGAGAGGCTAAACACGGAAAGCACGTGGCATACCCCGCGTGTCTTCGCCTCCTTCGGAAAGAGGGTAAGAAAGACCAGCTGCCTTGAGCAGTGGGGAAAAGTAAAGCAGATAAACAACCAAACCAAACCACCAACATCAAACCATCACATTCATCTCATACCATCACCCTTGGTGTCCTCCCCGACACCCATATGCATACACCGATGCATCTCGCCACACTAGGCATCATCCGCTGCCACAACCACAAGTCTCCATGCCTCCACATATCACAACAGCCATCCAGGATCACATCACAACACAAGCAGCAGGAAAACAAACATCACAAAATGGGCTCTCGGCCCTTTAACAAGGCATTCAGCCTTCAAACACAATGAGCACTCAGAGCTCTAAACCACAAGGCATTCAGCCTTACAAGCAAGCGGGTAACTCAGAACCCTTTTGAAATTCAAACATAATCTGTTTTTCTAATCCATATGGAATTGGAAGACTTGTTATTCGTAGGTTCCAATCATGGATACCTAATCAGAAAGCTATCACAATTAAATAACCATGCTTACTTCCCTAATTTGATTATCCTCAAATTAGAACAACTACAACGACGACAATAACCAGATTAATTTACATGCCTCTTTATCTTTAGCCAATTAATTAATAATTAATTCCGGCTTTACGTTCATTATCAATTTATATCATGAACGATCAACAAATCAAAGAAACATAGATATCACTATATCTAGGAAAACATGAGGCAAACCGTTATCACGGTATAAAGCAACAACATGCGATCAACCAATTCTTTTAATCCGGTTCAAGTATTTAATTATGTCAATTTCATTGTGATACAAAGAGATAAATCATGCTAATTCTACGATTGTACATATAAAATTAGAGAATCCATGAATCCCCTACCTCAAACAGTTCCTCACGTTCTTTATCCACACAACAGGTCATGATCCTCCCCTCGCGACAACTATATCCACCGGAGGATGTTGTGGTACGACAGTACCAACCAACCCCAAGAAAACCCATTATAATCTTGTAGAATACATGGTATAATTATGGAAAAGAGGATAGGAGAAGATGAACCCAAAAAGAATGACGATACCACATACCTTATATCGAAGATTGATCGACATGGCTATGTTGCATCCAAAACAGAACAGAACCAATCCTAGGGGTAAAGATTGATTGTGCAACTCCTACAGAAAGGATTGAAAGGTTCTAGCACCTCTTAGCCGAGAACAAAGGGAATGAACAAGGAAGAATGATATCTCGTCCCTTTTTAAGATTTAACGAGGTGATGTTTTAAGATCCGGTTAATTCTCCATTAAAAACGGATCGCAGTAACCCATGCGGTTTGAACAAGTAAAACATTCCAAGCCTTAGAAATAATTAATATAGGATTTATGGCATTTGAAACGGCCTTAAGAGCCCTTAAAATAAGGCTTTAAATGTATTTTACGTCAAAGGAAACGTCAAAAATGGGCAAAACTGTAGGATCCTGGAAACACTGTTCACCTACCGTTACTGTACACCTACCGATCTGTGATACCGATCTATGCTACCGATCTGTGCTACCGATCTGTGCTACTGATCTGTCCTACCGATCTGTGCTACCGATCTGTGCTACCAATCTGTGCTACCGATTTGTGCTACCGATCAGTGCTACCGATCAGTGCTACTGATCAGTGCTACCGATCTGTGCTACCGATCTGTGCTACTGATCTGTGCAACCGATATGTGCAACCGATATGTGCTACCGATCTGTGCTACCGATCTGTGCTACCGATCTGTGCTACCGATCAGTGCTACCGATCAGTGCTAATGATCTGTGCTACCGATCTATGCTACTGTTCATAAAACTGGAAACATTGTTCACAGAACTGGAAAATTGGCAAAGTGTTGGGGATATGTCCCCTTGGCCTCCCGGAACACCTCCAACACCAAAATTTCACAAAGTAATGGAACGGAGAGGTCCGGGCCATTACACATTCAATGGCGTGTAATTGGTCATACATCTACCTCATTATCTATGACATGTTGAAGATGTCATGTACCCACTCAATCTAAGGATATAGAGCTAACTAATATTCCACCTCTCCGACAATACATTTAATCTAGAAAGGGATAATGATCCTCAAAGACATATTGGTGCCCCTGCTAAATCTATATTATACCGGTTGAGCTAAAACCTAAAGGAACACATGTTCTCCTTCCTCAGACTCCAAATGCCTTTATTACCTATTATCATAAGTCTTATGATGGCTCTATTCAGTCCTCATCCATTCTTAGATGATATTCAAATTTTCTATAGTGGATCACACCATCTCCAAGCCCATGAGTGCTATATCTCCTGGGTTAGTATAGCAATGTGGTGACCAATTGGGCCTCATGTATAAAGTATTAAATGGTGTCATACTAAATAAGTAATGCTAGATATTTTTTATGTAGACTGCATTAGTGGTAGGTGATCCTCCCAATAATATAAAAAATCAAACATGGAAGAGAGTTTCATTTTCATTTAGAACATGAATGGTCTTCTCAATCTAGTCATCCATCTATGGGTGAAATGTTGTTTTCAAGAATATCTATGTCCCAAATGCCTCATGTAACCCATTCCACAATTGAGATGTAAAGAAATCACCAAAATTGAGACTATAATTAATGTAACTCTAGGGAGTTGAAAAATCTATTTCGCATAGTGGGGCCCCAAGCCCTCTACTGAAATCATCTATCTTATAAAAAAATTAGGTCTTCCCAGGGTGAAACACTGGGTCTCACATATCCCTTTTTTCACTTCATGGATTTTCCTATTCATTGATAATGGAATACATGGTTCCATCAATATGGACACACCACACTCTTCTCAAAAAATAGTCAATATGATCCAGAAATGTGGATAACCAGTCCATACCATGAATGATGCCATCTGTCATCGACGTGACTTCAATGTGATCCCAATGGAAACTCTTTCCTCTAATAGTAAGGTCACACAATTGTCAATAGTGTGTGGTCATTTGGCTTCCCCCAGTACGAGTCTCCAAGCATGAGGGTCAACTCTACTGTTGAACCAGAATCTACTAGTCTTGAACATTACTCGTGGAATGAAAAGAAAAGCTAGTACTAGTGTCTATCAATAAGGAAGATAATGTAGAAAAGACACATATTTTACGTAGAATAATTCATAGAGCCCTTGAATCACTAGCCTCAACTACTTGTCGTTGTCCCCTCCCTTGTCCCACATCTCCCTAATCCAGGCGTAGACCACAATGGTGTGGTGGTGGTAACAAGTCGGAAAGTCAACCACCTTAGGATCCCCTCCAATCACCTCTTCTACATCTGTCACTATATAGATCTATTTTACCCTATCATTTTCTAAACCTCAGTTGATCATCCAAAATATCTGTATCTACAGTACGATGGGTTGGAAATTCCCTATTGAAATTTCAACTAATGTCACAATAATAGACCGCCTCTCTATAGTCTGAATTTTCTTTCTTAGTAAACCCTAAATTTCATATCCATTTTCCTGGTAACTCCTCTTGATATTTCTTATGTGTCCAATTCCTGGAGACTGACATTGGCTCCTTGTTGATGAGGTCTCTACTCTTAATTTCCCATTATTGAACATTATTGGTTATATCTTTTTATATAGGAAAATTGAAACCACAAAATCATGCTCCATCACAGCAACATAAGTAGGAATGAATAGAGGCATATCAGATGATCAAATGTCCCTATGAAGGCCTCACTCAAAGGTTGGATCCCGAAAGTATAAATCATGCATCATATCAATCGAGTACTTATAGAGGATAGGATGCCTAAATGAATACATAGATCCCAACATGACTTCCTTATGGAGTAGATGAAGACCCTGGATACAGATAAACCATAGAATACATGGAGATAAATCATCTATGAATGTTTTCTCAGAATTGTTTCATGGAAGAGTCTCATCATCATAAGATCAATTAACTAAATCCCTACATCACCTTATTGAGTTGTTTAAAAGGCTCACTGGTATTAACGCCGTCTGATTTGTTGGTATCTAGACTAGTCAGATAACACGGCTTAATACCTCAAGATCGTACTTAGCCGCATATGTTTGGGTATTTCCTTGGAACCGGAGCATGATGTACTGTATAAACCTGGGAAGCATGCTCAGCCTGCACACTTCATCTTTTGGTACAATAGATACTATGTCTTTCTATAAATGTGGTGGTATGGTTGGTGCACCACATGTGTGTTCTATCTCTGGTAAAAATTCCTATACCAATGCTTTATCACCCAATGGATCATCCACATGATCAGGAGGTGGATTCTAAGATGGTTGTCTATGTGGAGACATCATGAAATAAATTAAGATGTATTGTGTTCAACTGAGTATATCAAGGGAGTTGAATCAAGAAGAACATGAAAAAAGAACCTCTATTATAGGATTCACATGACACAATTTTTCCTTACAACCAGTGTTCTCATGTACCGAGCTAAAAAACAGGTGATCAAATTTATAGTGTATTGATCCCTCGACCACCACCCCAATACTAGAGTCTCTGGCCTAAAACAAGATCTTGAATCATATAACAATGATTCCTAAAATCAACCTCAATGAATCCTGATACTAATGTATAACTAACCACTGTAATACTAATTTTTCACGACCCATCCTAGAGGGGATCGTGATGTGACTACCCCAAGCCCACCTCTAATTGGCTTGAGGTTGTTGACAAGCAGTGAGTAATAATTTCCCACAAATAGATGAAATTATCTGAATTCACCTATAAAAACACACACAAACATCTCAAAAAGACAAAATGATGAATTGTAAAACATCTAATAGAATTTATCCATAAAACTAGGTTCTAAAAAAATAGATTACAATAGTGAATGTATTGGAATGTAATCATGGACCAAAACAATCCCACAACAAGAGTCTATAATGCATGTCCAACAAAATATATAGAAGTCCAACATTCTTCTAGGATGAGGAATATGTCAAGGTATGCTCCTAGAAAACACTGCATCCTACCCATCCCTATCAATGATCCACCCAGTACTAGTCCTAATGGACACCTTCAAAATGGTTTTTTTTTCAGCCCAAGTCATGACACATGTAGGGAAAGCCCATGCATGGGTGAATATAATGACACTCAGTTGAAACCCCCAAAAACACTAAACATGAAGAACCATGTATTAAGATAAATAAAAAAATTTAACAATAAATGTAAAAAAGATTCCATGATAGAAATAGAACACATAGATGTACTCAAGAAAGACATCATTCCATCAGGCGATCTATACCAACTAAAAACCACATGATTCTATTAGAAGCAATGCTTGTTCAAGGAGATCCTATGTCATGAGACATGATATCATTAGAGACACTCGATGAAGAGATTATGCTCATTCGGCCAGTTCAAAAAAAAGAACATAATGGTTTGAGAATACATTAATACACAGAAAGGGAATCATACATTAGACTATTGGAGGACACCACAAACCCAATCATGATCAACCATGATACACAGATAGGGGCTTATGCCCATAACCAATGGGGGACACCATGATCCATAGCGATGTAGATCATTATATGGGGGACCAATGAAATGATCTGAGGGGTTACATCAATTCTACAAACTCCACTAGGGGTAATAGGAGATCTCACACTTACCCCATGGAGTGATACCAAACTACATTTGTTATTCGGCCTCTAGAGGGGATTACAATATGTTGATGTTGATATAATAACACATTACACCCTCGAGGAAAGGTAAAATGGATCACAGAAGACAAAAAATAGTCTTAACTAAAAACATACTATTTTATAAAAAAATAACTTCTCAACGTTCGGGTCTCAATTACGTAGACAACTCATTGATTGGACTCTCCATTTAGAAGTTACAATCATTTGAATGATGTTGCTCGAAGACCTGTCCCTGACCAACAGACCTACCATTGTAGTAGGTCCACCTACCGATGTGGTATATTGCCACAATATTTTCACTAACCATGTGGAATATCTACCAATTGACTAACCTCCATAGTTAGTCCACCTACCACACCTGACAGGATATGACGGTCAACCCCCACAGTTGACCCCCACAACCACTGAACCTACGCCATCTCCACCTACAACTCTACCTCGTGGTTGACTACATTTCATGGTCGACTAAACCATATGGTCATCCACACTGCATGATCTTCTGCACTGCATGGTCGGACTCCCTGCTTGATCAGCCACACTGCACGATCAGTCACACCACACAGTAGTCCACACCGCATGGTTGGATACACCATACAGTCGACCACACCTCACAGTTGACTGTAATATGGACCCATCCTTGTATCCCAAGATCTGACTCATGTTCACCTCATCTGAACTAGACCGCATGCCCATCCCATACCACTAGCCCAACTGGACCCCCGCTTCTTGACCAGACCCAACCCAATTAGTTTTCTCCTCATCCGACGCCATCGCTGACTGTGGCCGCCTCCGCTTATGCAAAACTCTTGTCACCTATGATGCTTGAAAAATTAAATTTTCAAATATTCATGATTTTATAGGACTCTCCATTAACCTACAACATTTCCTACCATCAGATTTCCTAGAAAAATATATCAGTTTATCGTTCTTCATTGTGTGCTGAAGAACTTGAATTCGAGATTCATCTGTCATCTCAATTTATTTGTGTCCATCATCTCACCACCATCACTTGAAACATAGAATTAAGGGTGAAAAGAATAATAAATAAAGAGGAATGAACTTAGATCAATGTTCATATAGTGATTTTTTCATTTCCATTATAACATATAATGAATCCATCACTAAATTAATCCATTGATACTTACCATTATTAAATACCCACAATATATGTCTCTTACTATAATACACCTGATCCATGAATAATTCTGGTCGTTGATAGATTCATGTTTGTTATAGAAATTATTAATGGGGAATTAAAAAATTGAAACACATTCCATACCTCGATATATATCAAATTCATATGTTGAAATAATCTTCATAGATGTAGTTTTCATTGGTGAGGTTCTCAATTTACATTGGCACGCCAATCATCAATGCTCTATTTGTCTGACATCACTCATAGAAGATCCTCCACAGGCTCCGCCCTCAAATTCCAAGGTAATGAATCCAACCCTGATATTTGGTTATAAATTAGTTTATTAGGTCACATTATCCTAATATAAAAATAAATAAATTTAAATAATTTATTTATTATTTACGTCCAAGAAGAATTTTCCACAAATGTCACATGTTGAAAAAAGGCTATGTCATGTATATGAAAAAAATACCTTACAAACTCAATTGTAGTATCATTTTTCAAATATGAGCCCACATTCATGAGTAATTTAGATTATCAATAAAAGATTAATTATATTTAATTATTTTATTTTTAGTTGCATCATTGGAGATTTTTTTTATAGATAACCAACACTGACAAAAGATACATTTCTCCTTTAGTAAAACCTACATTTTGGATAAAAATGTTCCCTAGGTTTTTGGGACAAGATCTAGAATGGGAGTTATACAAATAATTCATGAAAACCAAACATGCATTCCATTATATTATAAATATTTTTTACAAACATTTATTTATGTCAAAATGGGCCTTAGTATTGCACATTTTCTCAGTGCTGGGACTCCAAACCATTCCATATAATAACAAAAAACAATATATGAAAGGTCTGAGATGTTAGATTAGATTCCATGAATTAGATCATGAAGGGGGTCTAAAACATTATGCCCTATACAATCTTCTCTAGAATATTTCATGCACCATGATCATATGAAATTATTTCCATACCAACCAATGTCATCATCATAGTTCTTAAAACCAAACCCCATCCATTTTCTAAACGAACCCTATGATACCACAATTTCATGAAACTTGTCTCCAAATTAATCCATTCATAAATGAAAATGTTGAACAAGAAATAATTACCCAAGTATTTGGCTTCATGTTGGACCCATGTTAGTGAGAAACACCATGAGTATAAAAATATCACATAAATGGAAGTTATTAATCATTATATTATAGGATATATATATATAGGATAATTCAACCATAGTAAGATCTATGAAATAAAATGTCCCTAAAAACAATCTCAAAATTCATGTAAAATGTAATAATATAAAATGCGTTTACAAATAAAACATCAAAAGACTAGTATAAAGAATTTTAACCACAATACATCCAATTCCCGAGATAGAAATGTGTAATATGGTCAATGATGAACTCCTCAAAACATATAATGTAGTTTATATATTTATAGGGTGGGTATACTAGTATATTGGGTGAGATCATACACAATGTCTCTCATGCACATTTGAAATGAACATACTAATGTACCAGTGAGAAAACAAGATATCCAATAACACCTAAAATTGTTAACAAACCAATATCATCATCACCAGGGCATGATTACCAAATAAAAAATCCAGGTATACCAATATAATAATAAACATATCTATATAATTTTTAACATCAGCCAATTTCTCACAGATTTTCCACACCACACCCAAACATTAGACATCATTATACTAATATCTCTTTCACATAGAAACCATTCCAACAGTAAATGGTCAATCAAATCACATCACATATTACAAAAAAAATACATATGCCATCAGATCAAATCGATACCACCAAAACATGGGCCAACACATCAAGCATCACCCATTGATACATTGGCCAAAAAACACATATCAGACACATATTTATATCCAAAATAATAGTGTATCATTAACATGATGTTCATAATCTTCATTCCCTCACTCTAACACAACCCTGCCCCACCATGGAACCTCTAATCATCTCATCAAACATCACTACTAGTGAAATGATACCTTATAGATATCACACCACATGTGTATCAATGATTCGTAGATGAGGTAGTATGATATAGTAAGTTTCCAATAATTGACACTCACCATAGATATATTAGACAAAACCACCCCCCCAAAATATAGTTCTCCTCCATGGATGTTCAAAATGGGTTGGAGAAATTATAAATCAAAAAAATACATTGTATATTTAATATACATAACACACAAGACATACATATGTGTTCAAAATAATTGTACCTAAACAAATAACTACATCTCCTAATGACTCATAACATATTCCACATTATCTAGAACCTATAAAATTAAAACACCCATGAAACACATAAAAGAGAACCTGAAATTCATCTTACTTCTCTAATTAGTACATTTTGTTGATTTTCCCATTACTAAAATATTTATTTTATCATTTATCTATATTTTATATGTAAAAATCATCCACTTCTATAATAAATTAAAATACTAAATAATTGTATTTCCATTACAACCAATTACATTTAAATTTCATTATTGAAAATACTATTCCATTACTAATGAGATATAAGAACAAAACTACACAACACAGACAAAAAAAAACCCATAATCCATATTCCTATAAGACCCTCATTATTACCACATCACATAACAAACTCATTCCATCATAATAACAACATTTAAAAAACATATCTTAATCATAACTACCACATATCACACCCATATCTCCACACAGTCTCCCAACACACCACAACCACATATTACTACCACTTTCCACACATTCACATTAATTAATTCATATTTAATCACGAGTTTTATCATCAAATTTAATTCACTTATTAACGAAATTCTCACGCGAACAAAAATATCCTAGGAAATAAATTCATTATCCAGATGTATATTTTTATCTAATTTATTTCAATATTATATACAAAATTACCCATAAGGTGTTATATAAACAAATCCACAACTCCAAAAATAAATCCCCCAACATCCATTATTTTTCACAAGAATATAACATATACAATGTCAATGATAATGACATAAAAAGATGTAAAAAATCATTTCATTCTTATTCTCCATTTATTTCAATTAAAAAATTAATTATCATTAATGATATGGTGAATAATATCATCCAAAATGATAAAAAATCATAATCCCTCCATCATGTTACAACTAAAAAACGTTATCCTTCCTTAATGGAATCTTTCAGGACTGATTCTCACAGTTTAGATGTGGAGAAGAAAAAACACCAAGCCTCATAAGAAAAAAAAGTAGCATGATAAATGTACAACGTAGCAGTCTATATCACTTACATAACAAAACATAAAAAATGGGTCCCTTGATAGAATAATTTTAATAATGAATAAAATTAATAAAATAGTGAAAAAATGGGAACTCATGCAAAAAAACAAGGATTGATCACCCATGTCCAAGGTTGAAGGACAAGGAGAAATGGAAAAATTATTCCCTTGGATACACTTTGATTTCAAAAAACTGATTTGAAATATGAATGAATTGTATGGTTTGAGGGGGTTTGTGTTTTTTTTGCAAGTCCTGAAAACATAACACAAAACCATAAACCATAATTTGTCTATTATAAATATGGGAGGATGATAATGATAGTTAAGGTACAGTTCCACCATGAAGCTAGTCCATGACATGTATGAGAAACATCGTCAGGTTAACATTAAATATATGAAAAAATAGGAGAAAATACACAGAATCAGTATAATATACTGCAACTCAGAACCCATTCCCCATGATTGGGGTACATTATATACGTTAACCAAGGAATAACTAACCCAAAAATTATATACACACAAAAAAACCATATGGGTATCCACTCTATTGAATTTTTAACAATTCCAAAACCATAAAAATTTCACACTTATACTCCATACGACCAACATTTAACTACTCTACTTCAATTAAAATTTTTGAAAACTCACTAGATGAATAAATTATATCCCCAATGATATTTGTAAGACTATCTATTCTAAAAGAGATCCCCTTCATGGAACAAACCAATCATCCACACTATAGAATCATTTTTAAATGGATTCTCAACCTATAAAACCTCTTTGACATATTCCTAAAATCCATCAGAGCATACCACATATACCACATCAATTAAAAATCTCAAAATGTATTGGGTCCAAAGGAGTTTACCATTACACAAGGTTTCAAATATTTTTTTTCTATAAATTAATGTTTTAAAACTATTAATTGATTTTTATGTATGTGTTTGAAGTTGATTTATTATATAATTATATAGTATCACAATTGGTATATTCATAATAAAATCCAATTTGTGATACCTTAAGGAAAATAATTTTATATCCCATTTCAGGTGGTTATAATATTAATTTGCGATGGATAACTTTTTTATCGAATTAAAATCATATTGTATTCTACCTTGATCATGGATCATTTTGAAAAAGACATATAATTTTTATAACATGCCTATTAAAAAAGATTTGATATCATATTTACTATCCATAAGTGGGAAATAATGTGAAATTAATTATTGATAGGAAAGGGAGAGGAATAGGATAATTATTCTCATATTTGTATATAAATTCTTAATAAATTCAATGTTCATTAAAAAAATACAGAGGGGGCATTGACAAGTCCATTTTTTATGTATTATATTTTTTTTCAAATTTTTTGTTAAGGAATTATAAATATCTAATTTATGTACATATGATAGATAATTTGAAATGAATGCGTTACATGGATGTTATGTTGAAATATAAAATCTTATTTTTTAAAATAATAAATTACCCATCATGTTATCTTGAAAATATTTGTTACTTGATAGAAAAAAAATTTTATGATGTTTTGGAGTAATTATGATGCTTATATATATATTTTAATTTTTATGCCTTGTATTATTATTTTTTCAGATTATAAAATTTGTTATCAACATTAATGTGTTTCCATAATGATTTTTTAATTAATTTTCCAATAAATAAGTTCTATAATGTTATTAGATTGAAAATATTGAGCTGATTAGATGGAGTATATTAGATAGAGATGAAATGAAAATGAACTATGGTTTGATAAGGATGAAATAATATGATGAATTTTACAACAAAATAATTTCTATCAAATATAGAAATCTAACACATTGGACTGGAATGAATAGATATAGATAGTTAGATGAAAGGGGGAACACTTTTTTTTATTTCATATATATATATATATATATATATATATGACAAACATTTACTAGTAAAACTACACCCATTAATGATTTTTGATGTGTTCCTTCTTAATTAAACATTACTATTACTTGTGGCAGTGAATCATAATAATTTTTAGAGAAAGGAATAATTTTTTTTCATAGGGATAACATGTGTTCCATTTCTGCTCCTTAAGGTACATAAAATAATGTTTATATGATTGTATGAATTATTACTTCAAATGATTTATGAATGATGAATGTGGTGAGACTTGGTAGAGATAAACAGTTTAGAATGATAATTAATTACCATGATATCTAAGGGATATTAATATATATATATGGTTGGAAAACTATTTTTAGATAGATTCTACAAGATAATTTTTTTTTGATGTGGAACAAAACTAAGAATATTGTATGAAAATTTTTGACTTCATCTTATAGAAGAATGCGAGTGAGTTATTTAACAAATCAATATAAGTAATCTAATATTGGTTTTCTAAAAATTTATTATATAGAGGTAGAATATCTATATAATCATTCATAGGTGGTTGTGTGACGGATTATAATAGAGAATGGGAAGGGAAGGGATTTGAATTATATTTTTGTAGAAATTTGTATGAGAAACAATTATTTCTATGAATTCAAAAAATATAGGTATCTGATTTATGATCATTATGAATAATTTTTTAGAGAAGGAATTATAAAGATGACTATGAGAAATGTCATAGAATATAATTTTATGATAAAATGATACAATGTATTAATAATTCATTAGATGGAGTTCTTTTAATTCATTAGATGTAGTAAGTAGATATGTTATTTTAGGTTCATTAGATGATAAAAATATAGAATCATTTTGGAACCCTTTTAATACAGGAATATCCTTGAGAATATATTCTACATATATGATTGTGGATATATCAAACAGAGGTGATGGAAAAATAATTATTTGTAGAAGAAGTTGGTTATGAAGAAATACCAAATGGAGTGTTATCAACTAGAGGTTCTATCATGGTGAATTATTAGGTAGATAATTTCTTAAGTATAACTACGAAAATATATTTCAAAAATAATTAAAATGTTTTTAATGTCCATAAATTTTATTATGTCGATCTAGATGTTTAATGAATCAATTTTTATAATAAAAGGATCATGATTCATGATTAAATTTTAGGATGTTACAAAATTTTTATGAAGCAGAGATTTAAGAATGGTTTTATATAATGTTTTTGTCTCAAATATTTTAGTTGTATTGAAGGTGGAGAAATGGAGTATCACATGAACATGATATTCAAATTTTGATTTGGTAATTTAAATATTATCTTGAGAATATCAATACATTTTTATAGGAACATTACCTATATAAAGGGTTGATGGTACATTATGAAAGTATAAATTTATAGGAATTTTTCTATTCCAATCAGTGAATATATAAATATCCATAGTGAGGTGTCGACCATGAATCATTGGAGTGTTTCTATTATGATTAAATCTATCAGATGAAGAATAAATACACAGTTTATGATATATTTTATTGAGTGGGAAAACCAGATGGAAAAATAAAGAACCTAATAAAGAAGTGACATAAAAAATAAAAATATACAAGACAATAAGAGATGAAGTTGTCAATCAAAATTGATTGATAAAAAATTGTATAAAATAGATAGTATAATATGGAATAATCTGATGGATGGGTTCATGATGATGTAAGATGAGAATGAAAGAGTGGGATTCTATTTTCTAATGTGAAGACGAATAATAGGGGAAGATGTAGTCCTTAAAACTTTGCACCAAAAGTAACATTCTAGTTTATTATATAACAATATTGAAAAAAATTTATATTCCACTATGTATATATGAAGGGAATAAGAAAAAAGAAACACTATAACATTAAATTAATGAAATATTATTGTAATACTTTCTTAGTGTATAAAATAACGAAAAATATGTTAAGGGATGTATATAAAGGTATTATAAAGACACTATAAAGAGTATTCATTAGATGTGTCATTCAATAGTATTGGTAATTTGGGAAATACTATATCAACCCTCCTAAAGTGTATGGAACCAAACATGTGGATATATTTATTTCTATCAAAATCAATATATATAGTAGCATAATGTTGTAGAGAATCCTCGTACAAGTCATCACCATACACAACATGGAATATATACTATTCTTGAGTAGTGCACATTATAAAACATAGTTTTTGTGTTACATGACCCATTTCATATACATGTATATGATAATAATAACAACATAAGAAAATCCATATCTTAATAGGGAAACGTGGTAAATGGATAAAAATTATTAATTGGATAAAATATACCAAAAACTAATTCATCCCAATGCTGATCACTGTAGCACATATCATGATGTCTCCCTTATACTCCATAAGTTATTATTATATCTCTAACATGACACATTCCTCATGTATAACTATCTCATGGTCCATGAGTTACAAAATATATCCTCATGTTTATAAAAATGGGCATGTACCACATGAGATTTTAAGATTATAGGATGATTGTCATCATCATCATGGCTGGAAGTTACCCTTTATTGCTAAACATATGATGTTAATCTTTGGTTCTACTTTTTTCATCATATGACGTTAAAAAATATAGTGTTTCCATATCACAAAACATGAAACTGTGATGTATTTGAGTGCTCCACTATAGGGTAACCACAATGTCTCATTATTCTCTCACGATGCACGATATTGTGTGTTTGTCATCTACTTCACCCCCATATAGAACTACTTATGACATGATTCACATTTTTGGGGACACATAGTAACACACAAACCCAATATCTGGGGCCCATAATAAAACACTGCCACCATTTTATAAGATTTTCTTTCATAGTAATAGTCCTACTCAAGACATTATTTTCATATAAGTTTTGTTCTAATCCGACTAAAAATAATATATTTCCTCCTAAATTATAATAATAATACCTTAATCTATGTGAATTTTGTTCTAACTAAAAAACCTGAAATGGCGGTTCCAATTGTTATAGTTTCATGACCTTATAAATTAGAACCAATATTAAAATAATAATAACCTCAAATTATGGGAATATATTCCTTGTATTATGACATTAAAAACAACAAATTTTGGTCCATACTAGACAACCATAATTAATTATACCCATATTCCATGATCTATGACCTCAATACATTAATTATGTAATTAAGATTAATACTACCATAAACAAGGTGACTATAAAAAAACTTCAATATCCTATTGGATAATGATCTAATACCATTTTATTGTCTCTCATCTGGTCGAAACTCAATATTACCCTACAAGAGTAGAGGACTTTAATCTATTTGGTCTACCTGGTTGATATGTATGAAGAATGATTGGATAACTCAATGAGTGATTGGACTCCTCAAGTGTATATAAACAGTCCATCAACACACTCTGTGTTATCTTGATTTGGATTAACATATTTTTCATTTTATAAATGGGATACATTATTTTCAAAGAATAATACTATATAGGTTGACCCCTATTCCATAGAAATTTAAAATTATAAAACAATCCCATTATCTTGAAATTATCCCCTAGTGTTATAAGGAAATTATAAATATATGCACCTACTGAGATTCTCCAATCCTAGAACCCTGAATCTGGTGCTAAAAACACAAAATGTACACATTAGATTTGACATAAATTCATATGATCCAAGATATTCAAATATTCATTTTAAATTATTTCCATAATATAATTATTAGATCTCTTAATAATCCCACAATACCAATAACTGAATGTTTGATTTCAATGATAACAATTTATGTAAGCCACTGATTTTAAATTAATTGTGAATATTTCCAAATAAATGAGACACAATATACTACCTCATAGACTTCATAGATGTTATATCATTTTTCATTACCTTGGGAATAGAAACATAAGAAACGAGTGAAATCAAATTCTCAGTCGGTGAAAAAACACATAAATATGTCATAAATGGTTAGATCATAAGCATATTATAATACAATGATAAAGTATGGATATTTTCTTTAAAAATCATAAAATAATATATTTAATATATAAGTAATGATTTAAGGACATGTAACTTAAAATGAACAATATATACCATTGTAAATTATTGATAATTAATTTTATAATTAACCTGATACATGGATAATAATAATAAGTAAATGTAATTGGAATGTAAAATTATGTTTAAACATGATATACCAAATAAATATGTCACAAATGAAAAAATAGGGAAAATACCATTTATGAATCACTACACATACCCATGTTTGGTGGTAAAATATAATTACACCTATATATACATATCTCATGGAATATAACTTTTAACTAGTGCCTTAGAGGGAAATATAAGATAATAATTACTAATCATCCATACAAATTTGTGACACTTAAAATAAATAATTGAACATATTATAGAGACACCAAGATTTGAAAATGGGTTTTATTCATCACATCATAATGAACCCAAGGAAAGGAAATTGGTTTTTTATCCTTTTTAATTTGTATTCTATAAAATGACGTCGTGAATTATAATGATGTATACTAAAACTAAATAACCTATATGGTGTTTTTCATGGATTAATATCAAGTTTCATTCATAAAAAATAAGTCCATAATTGATAGATATTGTTAAAAAATAGATTTTAATCAATTTAAAAGTGATTTTAGAAAACAATTTTCTAATTTTTTATAATGATCTGAAATTAAAAATAACTTTCAAAAATAATTTTCATAAAGGAAATAAGAAAATTAAAAAATAAAACCATATTTAATGAATTTACAATAATTGAGAGTTGAAAAGAAAATATTTTTTATTTTAGATGAGAAGTTTACTTAAAAAAATACAATCATGAGAGGGAAATTATTTTTAATATTATAAAATTATGTTATTAAATCACAACTTGTAATGATAGTAATCAATAAATAATTTTAAAAGATTTAAAATGGTAATTGAAGATTAACAAAAAAACTATTATTTAGATTTGAAAAATAATAATGGTGAACATTTATGATATGTGTGAATATGGATATTGAGGGAAATGTTTGTAATTAATAGTGGATTAGAATTAGACATATCATCATTAATAGTTTTAAAGACAAAAATATATCCACGTAAATTTCATTGAAAATTTGGAAAAATGAAATTATTATACCTTTATAAAATATATGAAACCCATCTATCAGTCTGTTGTAAATGTGGAAAAATAATGTCAAAAGGGAAGATGTTGTGTAAGAAAAATGACCTTACAAACAACATATTTTTTATCTGATTATAATATTTATTGGATTTTAAAAGAGATAAATATAAATAACAAGATAAAAATGATAGAATATGTTATTATTCAATTGTAGGGTATAATATACCAAACATATTATAATGAATTAATAAAAAAAATTATCACATAATGAAATGATATTTTTTATAGAAATTCCAAATGGGATTTTATATCTTTTTTTTCAAAATCAATCAAAAAGATAACTTCTGAAATGAATCATTAAATACCATGAAATGATTTAATCTAGATATTTTTCAAGAATGTGGTATAATATACAACATATAAATATAAATAGTTTAATATTAAAAAATGTGGCACAAATATCTTTATAATATATTTATAAATCATATTCACATTTTATTATTTTTATCTCATATAATTAAAATTATTTATTCCACATTGACTATTCAGTTATAATTTATTTCCATTATGTGAATTTGAAAATAATAATTGTTTTAAAGATGCTTTGTAATAGACATGTCAAACATAATTATTTGATTGAAATTTACTAATTCATATATTATATTATGTATTATAATATATCCTATTTAATTATATATATAGTTATTTTTTTGCATGATAATTTTATTCACAATTCATGAAGATAAAATCAGTGACGAACTTATTTCAGTAATTTTTTATAAACAAGATTTTAATTATTAATAATAAATTAAATATTAGTATACATTAAAAAAATTAAATAAATGTTTTCTTATCTCAAATATTAATAACAATACCATTACTTATGTTTCCATAATCATTAGGGATATGAAATTATAGCATTATTGTCAAATGTTTTCAAAATTACACAAATGAGAACGTTGAATCATTAACGAGTGAGGATGGTTATGAATGTGATTTTGTTGAAAAAATATCATTATGAGAAAAATATAATGATATTATTTATAATTTTTATGGTATTTAATTATATATCATGATATATTAAAAACTAATAAATTACTAGATGAAAAATGACAAAATTTTCTTCATGGATATGTAGTTTTCATGTAAACAGGAGTGGCATTTGTGTTTTCTATAAAATTGAATGTCGGTAAGAATTGCATTAAATTTTACAAATTTATTTATTTTGTTACAAATTATATGTATTCCTTAAATAACATATTTAACCATCCATGTATTTCGGTTGTGAAAAATGGACCATGTTGCTTGTGGAGGTTGTACCTGACATGTACCACAATATACATAATCACTTTTTGAGTGGTTGGCGGGAAGGTTGAAAAAGGTTATATCATAAAAACAATTAAATTTAAATAGAAACATGATACTCATGTAATTATTTTAACATGATAATATTATATTTGGAGGAGTTATGTCAATAAATAAAGGAATATAAATAAAGAATGACACACCAAGAATATTTCATTACTCCTTAGAAGAAACCCTTTTCAAAAAGTATTTATTTCGAGTGGTGGTATATTGAGAAAATAATTTCCTATATTATATCTCCATGAGTTTCTGGGATTTATATAGGTGGATTTTTTATTATATAACAATAATTTCATGTGTATATACATGGGGTGGTGGAAAATCATTTTATAATGGATATGAGAATAATTATTGTAATTATATAAAAGGCAATGTCAAAATTCAATGGTAAAATGGTTTCAAATAACGATAAATAATGTATCTAGGATGGTTTAGGTTAATAAATACATATACATTCATTTTCACTCATTTTTTATGTCTTTTACTTATAGGTTTTTCAATTTTAACATTTTTTACTATGGTAACAAATTCATACATATGTAACTATATTTTAATTCCTAAAAATTGTATTTCATACCTAATTTTGATATAATTATTCTTAATCTCATGTAAATTTATTAAAATAATATTTTTAGTTATGATAAACACTAATTAAAATTTTAGTAGACAAAATGGATAATTGTTTTAGAAAAAAATAGATTTTTATGATTCCAAATTATGATTATGATTGAAAAATAATTTTTTGTTATATGAAATTAATTGGACAACTGTTAAATATATAATAATTAGATTTCATTAAAATCATTATAAAAATAAAATTCCACAGTTTGGATCTTTAGTCAAAATAATTTGATCAAAAATAGTTTTTATTGATATAATATATTATATATTATTCCAAAATGGAAAAAAGGTTTTAAAATTTTAACATTGTATTTTTAAACAACAAAAATTAATTTTTAAATATATTCTATATTTTCAATTTTTTATTAATATAGAAATCAATATTTTTATTACAATTTCATAAAAGTGATAATATATGAAAAATCCTTATTTTAACTATTCACACCAAATTTAATGCTTCTTCATAATAATATAAAAAATAAACCTATTATAATATTATTACACTAAATCCATTAATAATGTTAATTTTATCAAATTAAAAATCTCAAATTTTATAATTTAAATTTTAAATAAATACATAAAAATATAACGTATACTATTTTTATATAAAGATGATATTTTAAAATATGATTTTTTCTTATTAATATTTTTAATCAATTACAAATTATATTATAAGAAATATAGAATTCATATAAAAGTTATATTTTAATAATGATATATTTCTTTTCATAGTACGAAATACATGAAATAGAATATATATGAAAAATATATTTTTAGCATAAAACAATCTAATTTGTTATTTACCAATATAAATTGAGTTTTACCATTGTATTCATATTATCAATGAATGTTATTTTTCATTAAAAGTCCAAATGAAAATATTATAAAATAAAAGGGATTTATAAAAAAAATTATTATATTGATAAATACATGTCTATATCATCTTAATTTTAACTTATATAACGATTTAAGTTATATTTGTAAAATATATGAATAAGATATGCTCTAGATATTATTTTGGGAATTAGTTACTGTAGAATGGATCTCATGTAATCTTCACCAATATTGAACATCTCTTTCATGTGTTTTTTTCTCATATAATTTTTATTACTGTTTATATTCGGATTGGGCTCGATAAAAATTTGATGATTCCCCTACATTTTCCCGTTCATATAGGCGAGCCTCATACGGAAGCTTCATAATGCCCAATGTCACCTGTTCACCACTATATAATGTTTTAATAGTGTGGTTACTATAATTTATAACAACTTTTTTATGGTTAATATTATAGAATTCAAATTTAAAAATTTCATTTCAAAGTAACAAGACTTTATTTTGTTAATGATTTTTTATGCGAGATAATCCATTCACTAGATTATTTAATTAAAGGGAAAAATATTCTAAAATCTTGAGTGTTTACAATGCCCCTTTTTATTAAATTTTCCCCTCCCAATTTTCTTTTTTTCACTAAAGAAATAATATATGGTATCAATCAGAATGCAATGACATATTTTCTACAATAATTTTCACCAAAGAATCATAGTTACATAGAGAGTCATTATTTTCACCATAATATCCATTTATTTATATTTTTCAAAATCTAAAATATTTTTACTAAATATTATTCTTTAGATAGTTATAAATGTTTGTATGAATAAAATTAAACATCTTCATATTCATTTCCTATTAATTATAAAATAAAAAAACAAATGTTTTATGATAATATATAATAAAATCATAATAAATAATTATGTGAAAATTAAATATCAATCCTATGATATTTTTTCGAATAACACATTTAATTGAACCTATGTTACTTTCGGTTTAGCTATATTTGTTTCATAAATCTACCAGTACTTTTTTAATCCTAGTTTATGTATGGTCTTTTTATAGATAGTTTTTATAAAATAACTTGTTTTAAATTATAGGAACAAATTCCATTTAAATATTTTATAATTGTTGTAAATGAGGAAAAGTGAATATATGATATCACATCAACTAGTATTTTTAAAATAGGTATTAATTTGGGTATATTTTTCATGCCCCAAGTGAATATTGAGTTATTACCCAACTATCATTTTTTGGGTAATTACCCATTGGTTCATCTATGGTAGAGTATGCGTCCACATATAGTATCCATAAAAAAATTTCGTTTCTAGGAAACCATATTAGAATCACTCTTACAATTTTTTATTAATTAATCCTATAATTATACATATCCAAAGGGTTTTATATAAATTTTTAGCATCCAAATCAATAAAAATAACATTAATTTTCACTTATGCCAATCGAGACACCATAAAACCACACTTATAAATTATTTACTAAAAATAATTTTATTACACCTAAGATTTGACACAATGTGAGATGAGGTAGTTTGAACATATATTTATTTTATATCATATTAATATGATAAACATTACGTAACACAACAATCACACAATCAAAATAACTGAATTTTTTATTTCATTATGGACTAGTTACATATGAATGTTATTTTAAAACATTTTTGATGACTTAACAACAATAAAAAAAATAGACTCCCCACTAGAATTCTAATCTGTTATTATAAGATTCATAACTTGGGAAATGGAAACAAATGAAATGTGTGAGCCTAAAAACAATTTAGTGGAATAAAATTAAAATTTCATCAATGGTTCATGAATAAGCATATGAGATTATTTAATCCAAGAAAAATTTCTTATTTACTAGTCATATAATACTAATAATTCTCTTTAAATAATGGTAGAAGGACATGTAATATGAAATGGTAAACATATATAATGGAAATATATTATGGATACATGATATAATATACATGGTAAAAAAATAATCTTATAGAAATGGAATTAAAATTTTTCATTCCCTTAAAACATAACATAAAAATAAAGCATGGAAAAACCCTAAGACAGGGGAAAACCCTCATCAATCACTTCTGAAACCCATACATTACAGGAAAATGTAATTTTACCCTCGTATACATAAGTTGTGTGATATAAACCACTAACCAAAGAATTTTTTGGATATATAGGAACACACCTATCAACCACCCATACATATTTGTGACACATTACAAAAATCATTCTTCATATAATAAATTACCCATGGGAATAAAAATAATTTCATTCATCACTTCATAATGAACCCTAAGAATAAAAATGAGCATTATATCATTTCCCAATGATATTATATTAAATGAATTTTGTAATTAGATAAAATTACACTAAACTTCAATAATCATAATGGTTTATTTCATAATGTAATTCATAGGGTGACATATAAAACATAAAATCATGGGATTTTGATATAATGTAAATAAATTGGAATTGAGACCACAAAAATTACTTTTGTAATTTTGTAATATTATGAATAGAATAGTTTTATAATCTTTTCAAAAATCATTTTAAATAATTTAAACTAAAAATAATTTTTTTTAATCCATTTTAAATTATCTTTAAATAATTGAACCTAAAAAAAAGATGTTTTTTGAATGTAAATATAGAGTGGAATAAGAAAATTTACATGAAAGGAAAGACCATTTTCATACATTAAAAATAAAATTATTGAAATGATCATTATAAAGAGAGTGATAAATCATTCATTTCAAAATATGTGAATATGTGTATAATGATTATCACAAATAATAAAAAAAATCAAACCAAGAACTAAGGACATTAAACAGATTGGTGAATATGGAGACGACTAAAAAGATTTCAATTAGAGAGGACATGGATTATCCATAATATCATTTACATTTATAAATAATTACATTTGTTAATTTAATATACCTAAAAGGGTAATTGAATTATAATATCATTATATAATCTATTAATATCACTATAGTTGAAGAAGAATAATTAGGACTCGAGAAAAGAGAATGGGTCAAGAATTACAACATATAAACATCATATATTTGAAGTGAGAATCATATAAAGTTATTTTATTAGATTGAAACTTAAATCCCCAAAAAAAATATTATATAAATAACAATACATCTATATGGTTTAAATTACACAATATTTAATGATAAAGATAAAAATTGGAATCACAACTCAATGATATAATATTGAGTTATCACCCACTATTAAGGATTCTATAACATTTGATACAAAATATCAAAAAAAATTGTAGTATGGAATGATATTTAAAATACACTAAAATGATAAATTAATGATATGATAATTAAAAATTTTATAATAAACACCATATAAAAATATATATTGATAATAAAATATATTTCAAAATTAGTTTATTTTAAGAAGAAACACATTAATTATAATCTGACATACTCAAATGTACTCTTACATCCTACATAACAAAATATCTCTTAGTGAAATACTTTTATTCCTTATTCATATCTATTATATTTTATGTTATTAAATAATAATTATTCATTACATATTTACAAGATATGCATATACATATTTTTAAAACTCTATGTTTATAATTT
This sequence comes from Viscum album, assembly GCA_963277665.1. Classification (NCBI taxonomy): domain Eukaryota; kingdom Viridiplantae; phylum Streptophyta; class Magnoliopsida; order Santalales; family Viscaceae; genus Viscum; species Viscum album. The sequence goes on from OY728128.1 coordinate 617,643,969, forward strand.
TAATTAATTTTCAAGTGCTTTTTAATATCAATATCAATCTATATGAATTAATTCCAAGTTCATAATTTCAATATTATTATTATATTATTATAAATTATTTATAATTCTTTCTTAATCTATAATTTCATTCCATGAAAATTTAATTAATTAAAAATGATTAGAATATATTTTATGGAGGTAGAACAATAAGTAATTTAAATTAAATGAAAAATTTATAATTTATAATGTATCTTTACTCTTTAAAAGGGATAATTTTTCATATTTGATTAAGGCATTGAGAGGTGGTCCTTTTATATGAAAAAATGATATGTTTATGAGTGTTAGATATATTTTTGGTTATATTTTGGTTGAATCTGTGATGATTTTCGTTTGAGGAGAAGTGGGGGTGATGAATCCATTTATAAAATAGGTGATTTGATTTTTTTTAAAATATTATAAAAATTAAATACACTATGAAAATGTAATGTGAATCCAATAATAAGAAATAATTGAGTGGTAATGATTATGCTTAAGAAATAATCATAAATCTATTTTCACAGAAGTTTTTAATAGGTATTTAAGTATTATAATATGATATTGTTTACTTATATAATTTTTTGTATTTACCATGGTAAATTTGTTTTACCAATGTAATTTATATTAAATTAAACACCCCAAATGTTATAATATATTTATTTTTTTATAATTTTAATTTCCATGAATGATTATGATATACACATGGTTTAAAAAAACATTTTTCACCCTTTTCCAACTAAATTTAAAATACCTTTTGTATAAAATTATAATGTTTCTTGATAGTATAATAATACTTATGGAAATGAGAAAATAAAAATTAATTCTGGGTTATTTGTTTGGTTTTTTCTAAAATGTTTTTTGATGAATAGTGAAAAATAATTAATTATTATTGAAAACCACATTTTCATTTAAATAATTTATATTGACTTGTTATATTTTTCTTGTTTTAAAATTTAAACTAGATAAATTTTAAAACTATTAATCTAATTTAAGTCATTGGATTATTTTCATATATAATTTGGATATAAAAATATCATAAACTTTTGAACATCGTAAAATTTAAAATCCTCATTCATGCCACATCTGCAGGATTAATTTTAATATTAATTCTAACACTTATAACAGTATAATTTTTAAAAATATATTCCAAATTTGAAATCACAACTATAAATATTATATAATTAGGTCCAATTATATTTTCCTCAAAATCTGTACCAAAGACAGTAAAAATTAATTACAGTTATTTGGATAAAACATGTTTACTTTTTTATTAAATATATAATATAATGTGTAATAATGACTAAATAAGTTTACAAAAAACATTTTATGAATATATTTTTACCTAATATATTATATTATAGATAATTTATAATTATTCGGCCCTGTTGACATGATAAAAACATTGGTTTAATTTACTCATTAAAAAAATTAATGTTCCACTCACCCAAAATATAAAAGGCATCCCCCTATCTACATCATTTCACAACATAAAACCACGTTGGTTTAGAAAAAACTACCCCAAATTACTTATAGAAATAACTTCTATATTTCTATAAGACCTAGTATGGTATATTGAAATTCTATGAAGTATTTAGGTAATACTAAACAAGGATACTTGGATAAAAAGTAATATTCATGAACGTGTGTTCTTATTTTACTTATTTGTTCACCTCAAAATTTTTTCATTAAACCATTTTGATATAAAACTGTAGTATCATACATATACTGGATTTTTATAAAATTATTTCATGAAATAATATGATCTCCACTTATATTAAATGGGTTATGAAATCATCATTGGTGTGTATGGTAGGCTACCACCACACGAACTGATGTAAGTCATTTTTCCATTTAGATCTCGCAATCTTGGGATTAATGATGTATATAAATCACATATATGGCATCAATAAAATATTTATACTTATTGATTAATTATGTAATATATATATATTAACTTTACATTTCTTAGGATGTACTATAATGTCGATCGTGTGTACATATGAGTACCGACTCATGAAGCGATGTGATTTGTGTTTCACTAAAACTTCACATGGAATTTGATAAGGATAGTGTTAATGATTATATAAGATATAGAAAAAATAAATACTAAATTCATGATATATATTTATTATTAAACTAAAATATATATCATTTTATTTCATTCCATTTTTTTCCATTTCAATCATGTAATGATGATAACGTTGTGCGTGTATATGTGAACTACCACCTTCCAGAAGTGATGCTAATCTATTTTCATCACCACAATACATGGATTAAAAATATAAATATTTAGTATGATATTTATGATACATATATCATTCATGAAATTTAATATATTATATTCCTCCTTTCAAGAATGAACGTCAAAAAAATGGTAGCCTTACCCATCCGTACGTACGACCTACAATCTCTATGATTATAACATACATAGTTTTTCATAACCACATTTAATTATTGGATTTAAAGATATTTTTGATTTAGAAATAAGATAATTATTTCATTATAATTATTTTATGTATGAAAAAACTCTATCATATGTTCACGAATCAGATCATTAATGAAAAAACATGATTAAAAAAAATTTAAATTAACACCCACAATAATAACAATAATGAACGATTATTAACGAATGGGTGATAAGTTTTTATAAAAGGATCAAATATGAAATTATTTTTTTATATGGTTATTTTTTATTTCAATGACATATTGAAATTTACAATAAATAAGGTTAAATAACATTAAAAATAAAATAACTATGAGGTATGGTATTTTATCTAAATTTTGATTTTATTAAGACTTATTTGTTTTTATGAAAAAATTTCTTTTTAGTTTTTATATATTTCCCATTTGACATGTAATGAAAATAATACTTCACTCTTTGGGATATTTTAATTAGAAATTTTAATTATTTCATCTAGTGTAATTCTACATGAAAATGACTAAATGGTTGAAGATATTATGCAATCTCCCAATATTTTGTGATGGATAACTTTCTCTTGAAACAATCAAATTATTTTAATCATTATTCATTAGAAATTATATTTATCTAATATATTCATACTAATTAATAATTGATTCAATTATATCCAATATATAATACAAAATTTTCTATATACTGTTTTATTTTAATGATATTTGATTAATAGGGGAAATATACATAAGTTTTAATCATTTAATCAATCAAAATATTAGATCATGTGATACATTGTTTATATATTAAATTGTTTATCAAATATAAGAGGAATTACTTTTAGATGGATAAAAATTTTTGGGTATTGGTTAATTTATTTCCCTTGATGCATTGTTAGTCTCATGAAAAGAACCAATTAGCCATATTAGATGGGTTCTTACAACGTTTGTTTCTATATACATCAAGAATAGATGTTGAAAGTACAGGTATAATGTTCAAGGGAAACATGACTTCCAATATTTATGAATTTCATTTATTTATTATTTAGTTAATTATATCTAGGATAACTTGGAAATGAAATTATTTATGAATTTATCTAATTTTTAGTTATATATTAAAAGTAATGTGTTTTCAGTTATTTACCATTACATATTGATTATTTTTTATTTATTCAAGTATTTGAGTTGCATAAATAGAATGTTTGTTTATTAATTTACCTTTCCATATTCATTATTATTGTTTATTTGTGATTCATTCCTCTATATTTTACCATTTTCTAGAAATTGAGATCACCCTTATTTGTTTATATTCATTGGGATGTGAAGATGAATTCTTGCACTACTGGAAAAAATACCTATACCCACGGTTTTGGGAACCATGGGGCTGAGTGGCATCGGTATAGGGATGCTCACCTATACCCACGGTTTGTCAAACCGTGGGTATTGTTTTTATCCATCGTGTCAAGGCATCACCCACACCGTCATAGGGTTATACTTACGGTTTTTAAACCGTGGGTAAAAACATATAAATCCTGCACCCCGCAGGGTTTGAACCAGTACCGTCCCACGCCGAGGCTGCTCATTTCACCAGCACCACACCACCCCAGATACTCCATTTATATTATTATATGCCTATATCTTTAAATATATATTAATTTAGGAATGTATTATAAAAAAAGAGGCTACCGGGTTTCGATCCCGCGTCTGTCAAAGAGAAATCCCAGCGCCTCACCAACAGAGCAAGCATTTTTATGTTAACGGGTATCTAAATTTATATTAATATATTAATATTAATCATGGTTTTAGAAAAAGATATGCCACAAGGATTCGATCCCGCACCTATGCAGTATGCAACCGAACAGCTTACCAACTCATCTGTATGAATTTTTTGAACTTTTATTTGTATAAATCTATATATAATCATAATACCCGAGTTCCCGCCATAGTTTTTTTCATTGTCCCACATAATTTTAGTTCCCGCCTTATGGAGGGAAAGCTATACCCACTCTTCCATAAAACCGTGGGTATAGGACTTCTAAAAAAACAATAATACCCACAGTTTTGAAGAACCGTGGGTATAGGTCTGCCGAAAAAACTCTATACCCACGGTTTGGCCAAAACCGTGGGTATACGTCTTCAAAAAAAATCACATATACCCACGGTTTTGCAGAACCGTGGGTATTGGTCTTCAAAAATAACCTATACCCACAGTTTTGTCGAAAACCGTGGGTATAGGTGACATATACCTACGGTTTTCGAAAACTGTGGGTATAGGTCCCCATATAATCCATAAACCCATGATTTTCGAAAATCATCGGTATAGGGGTACCCTATACCCACGGTTTTTCAAAAAACTGTGGGTATAGGCCTGTTTTCCAGTAGTGTTGGAATGAGTTCCCATGATTTTATTATTTTAATTTTGTTATAATTTAATTTTATTTTAAAAAAATTTGATATAAAGTAAACATATGTTTGTCGAGTATCACTAAATTGCTCATTATATTGGGATTTAACCAACTGTATTTATGCTAATTTAATAATGATAGGCAGTATCTCTAAGCTATTGGGGTAGGGTTCATTAAAATTGTTATCAACGGAAGGATTGAAATACCATGTGAACTAGATTTAGGAAATTGTAGAATAGGGAAAAAACAAAATGATGGAGTTTTAGGAAAACTATATAATAACATCAAGATGTTCTGTTAATTTAGATACTATGTGGTTTCTTTAAAAAATGCATCCATTTCTAGATACAAAAAAGTAGAGTTCATTAAGAAATAAATAGACCTTGGTGGAATAACTATAAAAATTTCACATTAATATTGACTTGAGGGGTACATATTACATGAAAATTGGCCTTAATATAAACCATATAAGAATCTCTTAGGGTATATTCATAGGATAATTCATATTTTATTTTAAAAAACAATGATATATTTAAAATAAATTATATCCCCATAGAATCTATTGTTAATCATTCTTAGATTAATAATGAACAAATTTATTATTTATGATAATGAATAAAACATATTTTTAATTATAAAATATAAATTGAAAATTAGACTTTTATGTGATATTACATTATTTTTCATTAACTAGAAACGACATCTAAAAGGATTATTGATCTTAACACACATGGATAATGTAGAGATTTCCCCCATGAGGAATCCATTACAACTTTTTTGGGAATAATAAATATTATGTATATATTAGGGTGGGTAAATGAGGTAATGAAAAATATCCATTATTAAATGAATATACCTATTCAATGAAGAAATCATCTTATATTGTATGGATTTATGTGATAGAAGCTCTCATCATCAAGTGTGACTAGAAATCACATTATAGTCGAGCAATGGATATAATATATCTGTAATATATTTCATACATAGGTTGTGGTGAAAATGGAAAGTTTATAGTCACATAATGTTGTCTCGAATGTTATGTTTATCCATGGTTTTCATTGATCTAGAATACTGGGGAGGAAGATGAAATAGATCCCCTGGAATAGAAATATTTTAAGGATAAATAATTTGATAAATATTTACCTCATGAGAATAAAATGAAGATAAAAAGAATGTAAATTATATTAAATGAAATTGATGAATAATGTGTCTTAAATTATGAATCTATCATTACATGGTTATCTAGGTTTGATATAGATTATATGTGTAATACAAAGTTCACGATTGAAATCATTTTTAAAGGGATTATAAAAAATATCTAAAATGTGCAATTAACCCAAACATTATTATCATATGATGAAACATGATTATGTGACATCAAAAAAGAGAATTAACTTTCATTAATTACTATATTCAATGGGAGAAGATAAATGTATATGTTATCTGAACACTAAGAGAAAGGGAATTACGTAAACAAGAAGATGAAGAAATTTACATCATGTAATGACTTTGGAAATAACAACACTACAAAAAATCATAAAATATATTTGAGTTTTATATATGTCCTAATAAAGGAATCATAATTATAATTAATGTTTTGGAAATATTGAAAAAATATATATTTTTTGCTTCAAATGTGGGATATGGGGAACTATGTAAAAAGGCACCAAACATTAAGGGAATCTTCTACAAAAGAGGGAAATGGAATAAGGACATGCTTTTATGATCAATAAAAATATAGTGAAAGTGCCCAATTATATGGTCGAATGTACACTAATATTTTCAACAAATTTATCTAATTATTTATTTTTCATCATCACACTTCTTTATATCTACACTATTTTCTATGAAATTTTGACTTTTACTATTTATTTTAAGAATAGGGTTGTTAGTAAAAACTCTTTTGGGAAGTCTCATTTAAACATTGATGTATTAATTTGTCCCCATTATGAATCATAAATATGATTTATTTTCGTAAAATATTTCTATCCTTATGATATAATTTGATATAATCCTTTATGTTGAATGTATTTTGAAATATGACATAGACAATTTTTTTACATGAAGAAGGAAATTAGGTTTTCTGTGGAAGTTTTCGAATTCAATATCTTTTGAGTAGATACATATCCTCGTGATTCATATATATATCCACCCACAATCACTATAAAATATTATTTTCCAAGTGAAAAATAGAAACCAAATATAGGGATGATAATGGTAATATTTGAATTGATGATTTACCTATTGTATAAAAGAACTGATGTATATCATAAGGAACTACCTATAAAACCCCCTCAATGTAAAGTTGGGTGTTTCCATTTATTTAACACTTGATTATAGACTAATCTAAAATGCTCCATATAGAATGGACAATGTAAAATTAGTAAAGCTATTGAGACAACTAATTGAGTTGGGTGATATGGTATTTATTCAACATAGTGTTTAAATAATGGGATCCCATTTTGTCTTCTTTAGGAAGAAAGATAGATCAATGAGGCTATGTATTTATTAAAGGGAAGTAAATACTATTATGATAAATAATATGTACCATATTTCTTGAAATAATGATTTATTTGAATAGCTTTGGATGCCCAATATTTTTCAATCCTTGATCTTCATTATATATGTCACCAATTATGATTAATTATGGAAAATATTCCAAATACATCATTTTGAATGAGATATGGATACTAGGAGTTTACAATAATTCCATTTGGACATACTAATTTTCCATATACTTTAATGGTTCTAATAATATTAGTATTCAAGGAACATCTTGATGAATTTTTGTGGTATTCAAATATTCTATTATATTGAATTATAAGATCTATAAGGACCTTGAGAATAACTTGTGAATCACTCTTGATGTTATCATATGTAAATATTTATATGGAAAATTTATTATGTGTGATTGATGGATATAGAATGTTTTATTTTATATCTATATTTCCTAAAATAAGGAATCACAATTCATCCTGAAAAGAAAAGGAAAAACAGGTAATGGCCTATACAGATAAACACAAATGAGGTATGTAGTTTCATTAGTTTTTCATGATTCTATCAGTAATTAATACATCATTTTTCCGATTCTAATAACCCATTATCAAATATTATACGTAAATGGGTAATATTTTATATGAAAATTAATGTCAATAATGTTTTGATGAACTATAAAAGATATTTTTAAATGAACCAATTATGACTCTACCATATTGAAGTGATGCGGTTTTGATATATAGTGATCCATCAAAGATGGGTCATGGTTGTGTCATGATGGAAAATCATAATTTAATAAAATATACATCAAGGAAATTCATGATTAGAGAATAGAACAACCCAACCCATGATCTAAATCTAGAATCTATAATATTTTCTTTAAAGATATGGATACATTATCTATATAGTGAGAAATGTGTGATATACGTGTATCATAAAAATCCAAAAATATATATTTTTATAGAAATTGATGAATATGAGACCAAGGTGATGGAATGAATACTCAATGCTTTTGATATATCAAAATACTATTACAAATAAAAATAAAATAATGCATTAGATGCATTGAGTAGGATAGATCATAGAGTTATGACCCAAAAGAGGATAGAGAAAAAAAATATGTTCATGGACCAAGTTAATATGTATATTGTAGTAAATAAATAATGGTATATATCAATACTTTTTCAATTGATTGAAAACCCATATTTATTATATATTATAATAAATTATAAATCTACTAGTGAGATCTTTTAGAAGATAACTAAAGATATGAATGATTGGAAATTACAGATTTTTTTATGAAGATGGTGTCCTAAAATTTGGAAAGAGTCTATGTGTACCATTTAGAACAGATCTAAAAAGGGAATTTTTTATGATTGTGATAAATAAAATTTCATTATAATCACTGGTTGCATAAAAATGAATAGGGACTTCAAGGAACAATTTTGGTGTGATACCATGATGTAGAAAATTAATTACTATTAGTCCATAGGTTAAATTGTTCAATTAGTTAATAAATAAAGAAACATCCTAGAGGAGTCATGAAGTCTCTTCTTATTCTATTATGTATTTGGGATGAAATTACTAAATAATTTTTAGGGGACTACCAATAACTACTATAATGGGTGTTGACATTTGATTTATCATTGACGACTTTAAAAAATCAAAAAATTCACATAAAATAAGAGAATATTTACCTATTTATTTCCTCATAAGACTTTGTATTAATAAATCTATGATACATCATGGGACACGCCTATATATTTTTTGTAATTTGGATCACTATTTTAATTCAAAAATTTGGATGTGTCCTTAGAAGTATATAGATATTGAGCTTCATTTGATCACTTACTACCATCCTCAAACTAATAGACATTCCAAAAGAATGATACGAATATTGGAAGACATGTCATGGCCAGCATCACTTAACATTCAAGGTCTGTTGGATAAGTATTTACCATTGGTATATTTTTCCAATAAAATTAGTTTCCTTTCATGTATAAAAATAGTGAAATATGAATAAATATATTAAAAAATATGGAATGCCCAACTTTTTCAGATGAATTTATTGAATGGAAACATGTATGCCCAATTTTTTTAACACACAATAATAAAGGTAATGGCTATTTAGGATCTCATTAAACAATCTCAGAGTAGGAAAAAATAATTCCAATAAATGAAGTAAGGATTTATAATTCCTTGTAGGAGGCCATTTATAGTTGAGGTTATCTCCGTGGATGGGTTTTAGATGGATTAGAACAAAAAGGAAACAGATCCCTATGGTCATGAAAATTCTTGAAACTATAGAAATAATTGGATTTTTTCCTATCATTTGGAAATGATTCCAAAACTCTCAAACTTATAATATGTGTTCCATATATATTCATTAAGAAATAATATTCTAGAATTAAAATATGACATCACCTATAAAAAATATAATTGGAACATGATTATATTACTACGATGAACACATCCGTGTTATTGATACAATATAGTAATTATTGAGGAATTGGATGACCCTTTAGTTAAAGGTTTTTTGAGAAATTACAAAATGGAGGTAGAAATGGGGGAACCATAGTATCTGATGAAGAAGAAATACCCTCATATGTTTAGAACGTAATATCCATGAAATTTATAGGTTGAAATTATTTTTTGTAGAGAATAATTTAACCCTTGTAAAATTTTTAAACATATTTCTTTTAGGACAAATTTAATATATTTGATAACTTGTGATGCAAATTGGGATAAAAGAAAACAGTGATGAGTCGCTATTTCGGCATATAATTAAATTATAGTTTTAAAAATTGTAGAAAATTTATTTCAAAAAATAAATATCATTTCGAAAATTGGAATACTTAAATTATTTTAGTGTGAATTTATTATTTTTTTCTAAAATGTTTGATTTTATTATGAATATAGGTAAATAAAAAATTTTAATTGAAAATTTATTTTTTGTTAAAATATTTCATAATGGAAAAATATATTTTTAATTGTCTTTAATGAAAAATTATTTAAATTTTCAAATTATTAATTAAATTTTTGTCATTGGAATAACTTTTATATTTCATTCAGCAATAATGAAATTGTAAACATTTGAACATATCACATCAAAAACCTTCTTCCTCTTGACATATACGAGATTAATTTTAATTTGAATTCTAAAAATTCTGAAATTATAATTCTATAAAACGAATTAGTTTTTTAGAAAAACAAATAATTTATATTATCTAATAAATTATACATAATTTTGGATCATAATGATTTGTCAAAAAAGTTAAAATTAATTAAATTTATTAATGTAAAAAATGAGTTTATTTAGTAATTAATAAAAGAATATAAGGTGTGAGAATAACCCAAAACGTCACAGGAACCCATTAATTGAAAAATTTATAAATCGTAACTACTAGTAAATATATGGGACCATTATAGTGTCCTAGTGATAAAAATAAATTGTTGAGGGAATTCACCATCTTAAAAAACATACAAGTATGCTCGTCAACCCAATTCTAAAACGCACCCCTCTCCTTTATACTATACACCTTAAAACAACTTTGTTTAATCTATGAATTGACCAAGTAACATCCCAACATCCCTTATCAAATCCTAGAAGCCTTATATTTTGAATGAATTAATCATAGGTCTAATTTAGTAAAAACCAAAGGATAATACCAAATGAAGAGGTAATGTTCTTCAACGAGGTTTTTTTAAATCATTTTTCAAATCCATATATTTTTAATAAAACTTGATAATATAATAACCTTAGTATCTTCCATTTTATGGGATATTTTTTAAAAAAATTCACCCACAACATTCTTCACTTCCATCAAATGGGATTTGAAATTATTATTCAGGTGTACGATGACTACCGCCTTGGGAACTGATGTCATTCGGTTTTATAGTTCTACTACTCAATGTTGTGTATGATGACCGATATAAATCATATATATATATATACGATATTTATAAAATATGTATAAATATAAACTAATTATAAACTATTTATCATTGTATCTCTCAATTCATGGATATATGATAACATCAGTCATTTGTATAGTGGACTGCGACCTCACAATGCGGTGTGATTTTTCATTCCCTGAAGCATCTCTTGGATGGTGATAAACACAATGTTAATGATAATATATTATATTGAATACATAAGTATGATATTCATGAAATCATTTTAATTTCATAAATATAATATATATCATTTTATTTAAATATATATCACTCAAGAAAAGATGATAACATTGTTCACGTATGTGGGGACTACTACCTTCATGAAGTGACGTGACTCTGTTTTCATCACCACTTAACATGGTTGAAATATATAAGTATATAATGTGGTATTTATGATATCCTAATATTAATTTAAATTTAACATATTAGTAAACTCATTTCATAATGTTTATTAAAAAATGGAAGCATTACTCATGCATGCGTACTACCTTCCTTCTCTATGATCGCAATATAATTAATTTGTTATTATCATCATTCATGATTGATTTCAATATTAAAATTAATTCTTAAATATTATAATTATGGAATTAATTCTATTAGGGAGATTATGGAGCACTATAATATGTTCAAAACCATTTCTTTAATGAAAATATATTCATAAGAAATTAAGGATATTGTGATAAATGAATAAAAGGATAATATATGATATTATAAATTTTAATATTGTTATTTTATAAGGTAATGACTTTTTTAAAACACTATAAATAAATTTAATAAACATTCACCAAATGGTAGTGTGAGGTAAGGGATTTTGGATCAATTATATTTTTCTGACACTTAATTGTTATTGTACATCGGTTCTAATTTATATAGATTACATACTACCCATTTATCATGTAAAATATGTATTAATTAATTATTCATTGTATTTTATGTTTCATTATGAATTATTTGTTTTTGAGGGGATTCTAATTGAAAATTACCAAATTGTAAATGTTATTGTGAAATCTCATATTATTTTTTATTGTTAACATTCTCTTGAAAAAATCACATTATTGTTATTATTTTTCATTGGGAATTAAATTTATCTCACGTATATATATATATTATTGAATGGTGTATATGATAAATTCATATATTGTAATAAATTTTTAAATTCAGGATGTAATTTGAATGATATTTTATTAACTTGGGAAATAAGGATAAATCCCCATACTTTACTAAATATAGATATTGGATGATAAGACACATTTGTTTTTGAATTCAATATATTATTTCATTTATGTGAAATGAATTTGAAATTTAATACATGGGTTGGTGACTAGTAAATGTAAACCCCTCGATGCATCGGCATTCTCCTGTGATGAATCCGTTTGAAAAATTAGATGTGTTTTTACCCATTCTATTTTAAATAGTATTAAGGATAGATATTTATAGTAAATTTATCATATTCATAGGAAACATGAATTCTGATAATTTAGAGATCCCTCCCTTCAGTATTAATATATTAATATCAAGGATATTTTCAATCTAACAACATCACTCGGTGTATTTCATTATCAATTAATCATTAAATGGAATTTGATTTCAGTTATTTACATCTCCATATAGATTATAATACATATATTCATGCAGGAGAACAATTAAAAGGTAATATGTATTTAGGTATTTACCATTACAAATTTGTAACACCCCGAGATTTTATGAAAAATATTCTTTTTAATTTCATTAATGTCTTGTGTTGTACGCTACTCCAAAAGAAGCTTTCACAACACGCATCCTTGACTTTCCTTCCATTACACGCAATCGCGACCTTCCACGATAGCGTGTGTTGTACGCAACACCAAGTTTCGCTAAACAACGATATGCTATTAAGATATTATTAAAACTAGCCGTTATGAATAGTAATAACCACTTTTTGAAATTTTGTAAATTTTATTTTTCAAAATGGACATCATTTATGGATTCGGAATATCGAAATTAGCTTAGGTTGAAATTTTGGTGATTTTCGGATAACTTTCATATTTTGATGAATAGTGAAAATTACTAAATTTTAATTAAAAACAAATTTTTTAATCGAATTAATTAATAGTGATAAATTATTAATTTGAGTAGTTTTAAAGTATATTTAGAATATATTTTTACAATTTAATACAATGTTGGACATTGGATGTAATTTCACATTTAAACCAGTTATAAACAAGTGTCAATCTTTTGATAGTTATTATCTCTTAAAAACACGCTATTTGTTGTGACAGCGGAAATTAATTATTAAATTAATTAATGCAACATATATGTTGGGAATTTTTTTAAAATAGAAATCATTTTTGAATTCAGAATATCAATTATAGCCTAGGGTGAAATTTTGGTACTTTTCTGAAAACTTTCAATTTTTGATGAATAGTGAAACCACTAAGTGGTAGGTTAAAAACTGAATTTTGCATAAAACTTAATTTTACCGCTTCTGTGAATGGAATTTCGAAAATCCGATAGACATGGTTAATATCAAGGACTAAAATGTGGTTCAATGAGATGAAAATAATTTTTGGTGAATAGTAACTTTTTACTTTTTTTTACCACGGTTAATAGTAAATAGGGTAACTAAGGGTAAATATGATATTACTATTACCCTAACACATGTCCTAATCCTATTGGACAAGTTTATTTCGACCAAAAACAAACTTAGGAATAAAATATGACCATTTAGGCCCACTTGGGTTAGATTAGGACATTTATTATTAATTTATTTAAAGAAGGGTTAAAAGAGTTAAAATCAATGTTTATTTACTAAAACATTTTTAATATGTGGTTATACATAAGATAAATTTGACTATAAATATTCATTAGGAATCTAAATAGATTTCCTACATAATGGTATTTTATTTGTAATTTTTAGACATTAAATAATTTAATTTATGTATGACACAACGATGATGCAGTAATTATCTTATTAATGAAATATTGACATAATTGATGTTATAAATACCCAAATAAATATAATTTGATACTTTTTATGAATTACACTAATTTTCTAGGTTACTATGACATATTAGTGTTGATTTTATAAACTTGTTTCGAACAAATAATTCCGTTATGACTTTCACAAAAATCATATATCAAATAGTGTCAAAATTGACACAAAATAGTTTTTAAATCAAATATTATATTATTAATTGTTATTTTATTCCTAAAAATCTAAGGTTCGGCCAAATGACTTAGATAAGGATATATATATTAATAATAAACAATTTGGGGTTCGTTTGGCATGTTATAGTAAGTGTATTAACCATATAGTGTAAGAAAACAAAAAGACACGGTAAAAGTTAAATTATTTAACTTAGAGTTAAATCTAATTGATAAGGTTAAAATAATAACCTAAACTTGTCTAAATCCTATTGGTTGATAGGATATCGACCCATACCCACTTTAGTTCCGAAATAAGTCCCTTTGGAACCATTATAAACCGATTTTGACTTTAATATAAAATAATATTTTGAGATATTCCTAAGGTGCCCCTCTCCTCCCTTATAAAAGGACACCTCCTCCCCCTCCTCCTCACACCAATTTGAGCACTCAAGCTCGGCCAACCCCTGCCAAAATACCTTCTCCACTTCCCTAGAATAATCCTAGAGGTTCTGGTCTTCCTCAAAGATCAATTTTAGTGCCCTAAGAGGAGGTCTCAAAGAGGCGCTTCAAAGAAGAGGTAATTTCCGTTACAAATTCTTTCACCTTTATTTCTTCTTCCACTTATTCTTATTATGTTGTTTCATTATGAAGTAATAACATCAGTATCACTCATATAATGATATGTTATTATAATTATGAAACAATCCTAATTCACCATCTATCCATCCTACGGAAAATGAAATCACCGCGCGTGCGTACGTACGGAATGTCGTCTCCACGCCGTGGTGTAATCTGTTTTTCCACCAACACCTTACATGGATGGGTATTATGGTGTAAAGAATAACTATACATAGTTATTATAACATCATATTGATTCTGATATATTGTATAATCCACTCCAATTCAATTCAATAATTACAGAAATGATATCATCGCTCGTGCGTACGTACGGACTACCGTCTCCACGACGCGATGAGATTCATTCTCCATTTTAACCATTTAAGAATGATTATAAAGTATATATAAGAAATAATAATGAAATATATGACATTATAAAGATACTGTATTTATGTATATATATATATTTATGTCATCTACTTACTTCCATTCAAGACAATAATGAAAGGAAAACAACGTTCATGCGTACGTACGGACTACCGTCTCCATGAACGGTGTTTTTCATTTAATTTATCTATCTATTATATATATATAGATATACTGAATATATATGATATATAAATCATATTTTATATTCTGGAAGTAAGTAAATCATGATATAAGTAATAATAATGTCAAGAACAACAAGTCAAAACACCTACAATAAATGAAACGATTTTACCCAAAATGCTTCTTTAACATGGAATTTACAAAAGAACGGGTAATATAAAGTCATAAGTGAACCATATATGATATCATAACAATGAATATGATTCTGTAATAAGTCAATGACATTATTTAAATCATTATACAGGAGGTTCGGACACATACGAAGCAAATCGGACCTAAGGTAAGGGAAATATCACAATCTCATTTTTATCTGAGATTGTTTATACTTTGGTATTTACTGGGGTGTATTTTATCATCCACATCCATGTTTCCTAAATATTTAATATTATTTCCATCCACCTACAATTGTTTAAATCCAATTTTACCCTTCGGTGAGTTTTTAGTAAAAGATATGAAAGGAATCTTTTGCCGTTTTTCGTACGAGGTACTTTTTGACTTTTCCGACAAAAGTACAAGAAGAATGTTTTTTTTAACTTATACGGCACGAACGGATTTTTACGGTTTTATAAAGCCTTATTTTAATGAAGCTTCCTTCAAAAGATTTCATGGCTATTTTCAATAAAATCTCTTTCTTTTAAAATTTCATGACGTTTTGAGAAAAGAAATTGATTTTGAAGAAGAAAGGATATTTTCCTCAAGAATTCATTTCAAGTGTTTTGTCAAACTTATTTTCCATCTAAGATAATAAAGGGTTCTGTTTTTATCCCTATTATTACATGGATTTGAATATTTTGTGATGGAAATATTTTTATGAATTCCTTTATCTTATATGAATTGTTTTATGATGTCATGTTGTTTAAGAATCCCATTTTTATTACATGGGTTATGAAATGATGTATGGTTTATTATTTTGTGGCACACATAAGAATGGTATCATTATGAGATGGGTGGGACCTATATCTCCCTCCAATGCATTGGGTAAAGATTTTATATCTCATGAGATAGACATGGCTGGAATGGTAGGTTATACCGGTTCAGTGAAACAGGACTGAAACGAGGGTTACTCGATTCAGAAAGGGACTTTGTCCACTAAGATAGCCTTGGAAATGAGTCTTGACTAACAAGAAATGATTATCTATGATTATGTGTGAATGCCACAAAGTTTCATGTTTTAAGTTATGATTATTGTGATTACATTTCACTGCCATGATTTATCCCATGTTATGAAATTATGCTCTCTTTTGCAAGTTAAGATTTCCAAAAGTTATGTTCTTATGAATATGATGTGATTGATTTTTCTTTTGTTTACCCTTACTGAGCATTTGAGCTCACCCTTTTATGTTTTATTTTCCCCAGGATATAAAGAAAGGTTTTAGGTAAAAAAAAGGGAAGATCTTTATGGGAGATATTGAAGATCTTTCACCACGATTAGAAGATTACGTTCCGAGTTTCCAAAGACACTAAACTATTACGATCCTTGTGTGTGTGTTTTTGTTATGTACTAAGTATTCCGCAAATGTAATGTAATGTCCATGTACGTCAGGCTTCGGGTCTCTACAGTTGGTATCAGAGGAAAGGTTTAGTCAACCTTTGGAAACTAGGATGCGAAAACGTTAGTGAGATCCCTAGAGATATTTCTAAGGTATGTCTAGGGATGTCCCTAAGGATAAGTATACGTATAGGATATGGTCCTAGAACTACGGTAACGATCTTAGAATTTAACCTAAGATGTTAGATATTAAGGGTACTCCCCGTTTACTATGTTGTTTTCCCTAGCATGATTTTTGCCTCTCACACTATTCTTTTTGGGTTTTAGACGATGGCTGGAACCCGAAGGAACCGTGTTGATCAATGCAATGGACAATGCAATGATTGCCCTCCTGAAAAAACAAATGTTATGGGAGATGGAGTGAAAAATCTTATTGCTATACTTACACAAGCTATGAATCATTCTGGACTTCTAAATGAATAGAGAAGGGAACAATATTCTATTGAGTCCTTCATTAGGCAACGTCCACCTTCTTTCAGTGGGACTTCCGATCCACTTGTTGCTGAACAATGGATCAGTACCACTGAAAAGATATTTTCAGTTCTTCAATGTTCTGAACATGATAAAGTCATCTTAGCAGTATATCGTTTGGAAGGTGAAGCTGATCAATGGTGGAATCTTATCAAGAATACAAGGCAAAGAGATGAAATTGAGTCCATGGAATGGGACGAGTTCAAGAACTTATTTTTCAATAAGTACTTCCCTCGTATTCTTCGAAAAAAGATGGAGAAGGAGTTTCTTGAACTAAAGCAAAAGGATCACGAATCTGTTGGTATATACGAAGCGAATTTTACAAGACTTGCAAGGTATGCATCTGTCATTATCATCCAACCTGAAAGTAAAGTTGATCGATTTTTTAGTGGCTTAAAACCAAGTCTTCGAAGGGCATTAGCTATAAGAGACTTCAGTAGCTATGAAGAAATTGTGCGTTGTGCTATCAAAGTAGAAATGGAAGTTGGTGTTACTTATCCATCTCATAGTTTTGACAAGAAACGAAAGATGGAGTTCAAGGAGAAATCTCAAAATAATGGTGAAAAGAAGATGAATGTTTCCTTATGCACAAAGTGTGGAAAGAAGCATGGTGGAGATTTTCTTAAAGGGACTAGAAAATTTTTTAAGTGTGGAAAAGAAGGTCATCGAGCAGCTGAGTGTGAAGTAATGGAAAAAGGGTTTCTAATGATGTGAATAAAGAAAACACTGCAGAGAATGCACCACCAACACTTCAATGCTTCAAGTGCAAGGAAATGGGGCATTATTCTAATAAATTCCCTAATCCAAGGGTTAGTGATGATCAACATGAGCAACCACTTAAGGCAAAGGACAAAGGGAAGTCACATGCGATCACTATTGGCGATGTTGAATAAGACAACGATGTGGTGGAATGATTAAGTATTTATGTAATGGGATTCAAAAATAATGTTGTATCATAAAGTATTGGAATATTTATGTGTTGGTCTAATGTGGTATTAAAAGTGATTGAGATATTTTTGGAAATAAGATGATATGCGCATAATGAAGGGAAAACGAGAAAACGAAATTTTTAACAGTATTCATGAGCTCATGATTGATATAAGGACTAAGTGATATCATGGTTTGAGTATATAGAATTTTGAGGATTTTGGTATGTGGAAAGTGTTATCTTTTAACTGCATACATGTTTTCACTAAGGTCCAATGGGTATTCAAGAAAATACTTGATTAAGGCCTTTGAATGTTTGGAATGTGACCAACAAGACATATCTTATGATATATGGGGATCAACGATGGTATTAAATCTCTGGTAATCGTTTTCACTATATTATGAGAGTGGACTGTAGTATTATGGATAAGCCTAAAGATTAGAATGGATTATGTTGGACATAAGTTAGTATTGTTTAAGGATAGAAGATTTTCGATATTATTGATGGGATGTTATAGTAATATAGCTTTAGAAAAAGGACAACCTGCAGGACGGGCGACAGCCCATCTCTTCGGACAAGGCTGTGGGAATCGAACCCACAACCGAAGTGCGACTGGCCTTTATCGCCTACCACTGGCCTACAGGAAGTCCCTGTTTAGTAGAATCTAGTTTTATTATATTATGCAGTATGATATATGAAGTATAAGTCCATTTTAGGAACCATATATGATTAATCTCACTATAGAATGACTTATGTATATTTAATAACTTTTGCTAACCTTTTGTTTGAGACAGATGGAATGACCCGTCATTCTATCACATGATCTTCTAACACTTCATGAATAACAAATTCAACTTCATTTATTTAAGAGATGAAGTGGAAATTGTTCAAGGCACGAACAACAATGAGATTGTACCAAAATAAAGTAAGTATTTATTCTAATTCTTCAACTTTAGGGATACGATCTTGAAAACTAAAAATGTTGTCCTAGTGCTCTTATATCTGATTAATCATATGGTACCTTAGATCGTCACAAATTTATGGATTTTTCATTGTTGGATTTTCCATAGCCATGTTCTCTACCACTCTCCATCAGAACATGATGGTTAGATTTCTCTTCCATATCCATATTTTCACCTATGTGGAAACCCAGTGATTAGTTTATTTGGGTAATCGTTACATTTCATACTTTAGTTTTTAAAGCCATGTTTTTGTATTCCTTTTTACGATGTGTGTTTCTATCAAAGAAAATTTCGAATAGTAAACCATTTATAACCCCGACGAATTTCAAGGGCGAAATTCATTTTAAGGGGGGTAGAATGTAACACCCCGAGATTTTATGAAAAATATTCTTTTTAATTTCATTAATGTCTTGTGTTGTACGCTACACCAAAAGAAGCTTTCACAACACGCATCCTTGACTTTCCTTCCATTACACGCAATCACAACCTTCCACGATAGCGTGTGTTGTACGCAACACCAAGTTTCGCTAAACAACGATATGCTATTAAGATATTATTAAAACTAGCCGTTACGAATAGTAAGAACCACTTTTTGAAATTTTGTAAATTTTATTTTTCAAAATGGACATCATTTATGGATTCGGAATATCGAAATTAGCTTAGGTTGCAATTTTGGTGATTTTCGGATAACTTTCATATTTTGATGAATAGTGAAAATTACTAAATTTTAATTAAAAACAAATTTTTTAATCGAATTAATTAATAGTGATAAATTATTAATTTGAGTAGTTTTAAAGTATATTTAGAATATATTTTTACAATTTAATACAATGTTGGACATTGGATGTAATTTCACATTTAAACCAGTTATAAACAAGTGTCAATCTTTTGATAGTTATTGTCTCTTAAAAACACGCTATTTGTTGTGACAGCGGAAATTAATTATAAAATTAATTAATGCAACTTATATGTTGGGAATTTTTTAAAATAGAAATCATTTTTGAATTCAGAATATCAATTATAGCCTAGGGTGAAATTTTGGTACTTTTCTGAAAACTTTCAATTTTTGATGAATAGTGAAACCACTAAGTGGTAGGTTAAAAACTGAATTTTTCATAAAACATAATTTTACCGCTTCTGTGAATGGAATTTCGAAAATCCGACAGACACGGTTAATATCAAGGACTAAAATGTGGTTCAATGAGATGAAAATAATTTTTGGTGAATAGTAACTTTTTACTTTTTTTTACCACGGTTAATAGTAAATAGGGTATCTAAGGGTAAATATGATATTACTATTACCCTAACACATGTCCTAATCCTATTGGACAAGTTTATTTCGACCAAAAACAAACTTAGGAATAAAATATGACCATTTAGGCCCACTTGGGTTAGATTAGGACATTTATTATTAATTTATTTAAAGAAGGGTTAAAAGAGTTAAAATCAATGTTTATTTACTAAAACATTTTTCATATGTGGTTATACATAAGATAAATTTGACTATAAATATTAATTAGAAAGATAAAAAGATTTCCTACATAATGGTATTTTATTTGTAATTTTTAGACATTAAATAATTTAATTTATGTATGACACAACGATGATGCAGTAATTATCTTATTAATGAAATATTGACATAATTGATGTTATAAATACCCAAATAAATATAATTTGAGACTTTTTAATGAATTCCACTAATTTTCTAGGTTACTATGACATATTAGTGTTGATTTTATAAACTTGGTTCGAACATATAATTCCGTTATGACTTTCACAAAAATCATATATCAAATAGTGTCAAAATTGACACAAAATAGTTTTTAAATCAAATATTATATTATTAATTGTTATTTTATTCCTAAAAATCTAAGGTTCGGCCAAATGACTTAGATAAGGATATATATATTAATAATAAACAATTTGGGGTTCGTTTGGCATGTTATAGTAAGTGTATTAACCATATAGTGTAAGAAAACAAAAAGACACGGTAAAAGTTAAATTATTTAACTTAGAGTTAAATCTAATTGATAAGGTTAAAATAATAACCTAAACTTGTCTAAATCCTATTGGTTGATAGGATATCGACCCATCCCCACTTTAGTTCCGAAATAAGTCCCTTTGGAACCATTATAAACCGATTTTGACTTTAATATAAAATAATATTTTGAGATATTCCTAAGGTGCCCCTCTCCTCCCTTATAAAAGGACACCTCCTCCCCCTCCTCCTCACACCAATTTGAGCACTCAAGCTCGGCCAACCCCTGACAAAATCCCTTCTCCACTTCCCTAGAATAATCCTAGAGGTTCTGGTCTTATTCAAAGATCAATTTTAGTGCCCTAAGAGGAGGTCTCAAAGAGGCGCTTCAAAGAAGAGGTAATTTCCGTTACAAATTCTTTCACCTTTATTTCTTCTTCCACTTATTCTTATTATGTTGTTTCATTATGAAGTAATAACATCAGTATCACTCATATAATGATATGTTATTATAATTATGAAACAATCCTAATTCACCATCTATCCATCCTACGGAAAATGAAATCACCGCGCGTGCGTACGTACGGAATGTCGTCTCCACGCCGTGGTGTAATCTGTTTTTCCACCAACACCTTACATGGATGGGTATTATGGTGTAAAGAATAACTATACATAGTTATTATAACATCATATTGATTCTGATATATTGTATAATCCACTCCAATTCAATTCAATAATTACAGAAATGATATCATCGCTCGTGCGTACGTACGGACTACCGTCTCCACGACGCGATGAGATTCATTCTCCATTTTAACCATTTAAGAATGATTATAAAGTATATATAAGAAATAATAATGAAATATATGACATTATAAAGATACTGTATTTATGTATATATATATTTATGTCATCTACTTACTTCCATTCAAGACAATAATGAAAGGAAAACAGTGTTCATGCGTACGTACGGACTACCGTCTCCATGAACGGTGTTTTTCATTTAATTTATCTATCTATTATATATATATAGATATACTGAATATATATGATATATAAATCATATTTTATATTCTGGAAGTAAGTAAATCATGATATAAGTAATAATAATGTCAAGAACAACAAGTCAAAACACCTACAATAAATGAAACGATTTTACCCAAAACGCTTCTTTAACATGGAATTTACAAAAGAACGGGTAATATAAAGTCATAAGTGAACCATATATGATATCATAACAATTAATATGATTCTGTAATAAGTCAATGACATTATTTAAATCATTATACAGGAGGTTCGGACACATATGAAGCAAATCGGACCTAAGGTAAGGGAAATATCACAATCTCATTTTTATCTGAGATTGTTTATACTTTGGTATTTACTGGGGTGTATTTTATCATCCACATCCATGTTTCCTAAATATTTAATATTATTTCCATCCACCTACAATTGTTTAAATCCAATTTTACCCTTCGGTGAGTTTTTAGTAAAAGATATGAAAGGAATCTTTTGCCGTTTTTCGTACGAGGTACTTTTTGACTTTTCCGACAAAAGTACAAGAAGAATGTTTTTTTAACTTATACGGCACGAACGGATTTTTACGGTTTTTTAAAGCCTTATTTTCATGAAGCTTACTTCAAAAGATTTCATGACTATTTTCAAAAAAATCTCTTTCTTTTAAAAATTCATGACGTTTTGTGAAAAGAAATTGATTTTGAAGAAGAAAGGATATTTTCCTCAAGAATTCATTTCAAGTGTTTTGTCAAACTTATTTTCCATCTAAGATAATAAAGGGTTCTGTTTTTGTCCCTATTATTACATGGATTTGATTATGTTGTGATGGAAATATTTTTATGAATTCCTTTATCTTATATGAATTGTTTTATGATGTCATGTTGTTTAAGAATCCCATTTTTATTACATGGGTTATGAAATGATGTATGGTTTATGATTTTGTGGCACACATAAGAATGGTATCATTATGAGATGGGTGGGACCTATATCTCCCTCCAATGCATTGGGTAAAGATTTTATATCTCATGAGATAGACATGGCTGGAATGGTAGGTTATACCGGTTCAGTGAAACAGGACTGAAACGAGGGTTACTCGATTCAGAAAGGGACTTTGTCCACTAAGATAGCCTTGGCAATGAGTCTTGACTAACAAGAAATGATTATCTATGATTATGTGTGAATGCCACAAAGTTTCATGTTTTAAGTTATGATTATTGTGATTACATTTCACTGCCATGATTTATCCCATGTTATGAAATTATGCTCTCTTTTGCAGGTTAAGATTTTCAAAAGTTGTGTTCTTATGAATATGATGTGATTGATTTTTCTTTTGTTTACACTTACTGAGCATTTGAGCTCACCCTTTTATGTTTTATTTTCCCCAGGATATAAAGAAAGGTTTTAGGTAAAAAAAAGGGAAGATCTTTATGGGAGATATTGAAGATCTTTCACCACGATTAGAAGATTACGTTCCGAGTTTCCAAAGACACTAAACTATTACGATCCTTGTGTGTGTGTTTTTGTTATGTACTAAGTATTCCGCAAATGTAATGTAATGTCCATGTACGTCAGGCTTCGGGTCTCTACAAAATTTATTATGATTATTGACTAATTATAGCTTCGTCTCCACTAAACCCTTCTAATAATTTGTGCTAAAACCTATGTTGTTTCATTTCCATAGGATATGAAAATGAATTAATGGAATGAGTTTCAAGGATGTGGTGTTTTTACATTTATAATTACAAATTTTATTTTCCAATGTAAAATGTTATCTTTTATCTATCTATTTCTCCGAAACTACTAAAATTAGATATCCTTTAAAGTTTGATCTATTGTATTTATTCTAATGTATTGAAGTAAGGTACTAGCTCTATTTTTCTGGGGTTAAGAGAATTACATTAAATATATAAAAATAAAATTCACTGTAAAAATTAATTTGGACATAATGATTACAAATATGATATAAATTATTTCAAATATTTTTCATATAACAATAAAAATAAATTTCATATTTAGAAACACAATTTGTAGTGGCCATTTTTAGAAAAGTGTATTTTTACCTAAAAAGAAATGATTAATATAAATCAAACAATTTTATGTATATATATATATATATTGGATTATTATTAACCAAATATGATTTATATGTCTTTAGAAAAAATGAAAAGTCCAACATTCAAATTATTAGTTAAAATAAATAGATAAATAATTTTTTTAGTTAGAGTAAAAAATTATTTCTGTTAGAAAAATGATAAACATAGGTATTATAAATTGAATTTTTATTTTTAGAAACAATTTATTTATAAATAACTATATATATTTTATATATATATTTATTTGAAAGCATTCAAGTATTTACATTATTAATAAAAATTCATAAATTTTATCATTTAAACAAAAATAAATTTTTTTTATTTGACAACAAAATTTAATTCATTTCAGGAAAATCCCAAAAAATTCAATCTAAGAGAATATTTTTATTCTATCGACATAAATGATTTAAATTTTTTCGAATAATTTTTTTTAAATTTGATAATTTATTTTTTATTTATTAACATAAAATTAAATTAACATTTTTTCCATTTGGAAATAATTATTAAATATATAACTATACACAAATTATTGTATCTACGAATTATAATTTTTATAAAAAACATGGGGTAAATCCACTTTTGTTGATAAAAATAAAAAATTATATAATGAAATTGTTATAGTTTTAAACCATGATTTCCCAAAAAATGTATTACTAGACAAGTACTAATTATACTACACTTAATATATAAAAAATATCAAAAATAAATTTTATTTTTTATACATTATTTTTGATAATTTTAAACAAAGAAAAATATAATTTATCATAAAATATATTTTTATATTAAAATGATTTTATTAGGTATTTATCTACATTATTATTATTTTACCACTACTTTATTATTAAAAATGTACATCCGTTTTTTATGTCAAAATGTGAAATCCATAGAATAAATGTTGTGTATAAATATTTTGCTAAATTTATGATTATATTTATAAATCATCATAATTTCATCGTATATAACCCCTCTATATATACTAGTAATGTCGCAATATAAGTTATTATATAGAAGAGTTATGAGTGGTGGTTAATGTAGAAGAACTATTATAAAATTACTACAATCATGAAGATCTATCACATTTTATTAATCTCATAACATAATTTTTTTAGTTGAATTGGGCTTCGTCTAGAGAAAACCGTAGTGATGAAACATCTTTTCTATTTTCGAACATGTAAGCCTCATATAGAAAAATCATACAATTCGATGTCATTTGTCACGCATTATACATAGTTTTAAAAGTCTATTATATTAATTTTAAAGTATCTAATTTAACACCAATATTATAAATGTGAAAATAAATAATTTAGTTTAAATTATCATCATTTTATTATTGTGTGGACTTTTTATTAAATTAGATATTTAAAATAGTATTTATTTAATTATAAATATTTTCAAATGTCTAAGATAATTACACATCCCATCCATGTCACATGTTCTTATGGAGAAATATCTAGAGTTATGATAGTTTTATTTGTGTCATAAATGATATAAGTATCCATCCACCTCCAATATTCCTCCCACACTCATCAATTCAGACTATATGGGTTTAAATTTATCTTACTCTAGTTTTCGAATGATCATGTGGATTCTAATAACTGCAGATGTTATACCCAAGTAAATCTTATGTATTAAAAATTTACTAATAACTTCATGTTTAAACATCCATGTTCACAATTATAATGGGTTTCCAATGGTGATTAAAAAAATAATATGATTAAAAATTCCCAACCGTAAAACATAACACGATCTTGAGTAAGTTCTCTAGAATTCAATTTCTCACATTTAGAGGTTCTTTATAATTTAGTGGTTTAAAAAATCTGTTCAAAAATATTATATAAGATAAAAATGTATTACAAGGATGAAAGTAACTTTCATTACATTTTTTTCACAAAATAAATTACTTTTAAAAATAAAATTCAATGAAAAATCTTCAAGACTTTATACCAGACGTTTTATTTTTATGTAGTGATTCTTAAAACCTATAAATGTTTTTAAAAAATGTGGATGAGTAGAAAAATATCATCAAGGTAAATAATAGGATGAAAAAAATAGTCATTTGAAAAAAATGAATGACCTTTAATTTTTCAACGTTATCACAATATTCTTTTTGTGTACGAAATAAATCATTTCAATTGTAAAAACACACACTTTTATCGTAAAGAGTAATTTCAAAAACCATAAATATAAAATATATAAAAATTTAGGAAACATAAAAAATAATATATATAACATATGTTTCGTCATGTTAGAAATAACTTGACTCATATTAATTATAATAGAGAAACATTGTCTGTTAACTCAATCTTTATTTCCATTGAAGATGACTAACATTACCTAATACATTGGATAGATATATCAAGACCAACCATCCTCTATGTTATAATAGGATCACCCTTAAATTAATTTTTATCATGATCACCAATTATTATTTTTATTTATCATGTTCCATATCAAGAATAAAAGTTTTACTATCGATCTATTAAATCATAAAAATTTTGAAAAAATATTGTTAACCCATATGCAAATAATTTTCTAATATTAATATACTCTTTTCTATTAAAACAAAATTTCAAACATATCATTCGATGAACAAATTGAAGGAGGGTTTTTATTTATAGAAAAAATGAATGCTTATAAATGAATAAAAACATAAATTAATGGTTATCGTGGTGTGAAAATTAGATGGGGATCTAGATGTTAAAATTTAACATTCCATTGTATATTGTATAAAATGTCAAACTACCATTATAAAACGATATTCAATTACAAAAATCATTGAAATGAAGTCAAAAAATACATAAAATATCGTTTAAAATTTTTTTATTTAAAAATAAATAAATCCACAAATCATTTCAAAAATATGGACATAGATGTGAAATATTTATGTATAAATATTTAAGACATTTTTTAAAATGAAATTTTAAGTTAAAGTGTGTGTCTCTATTAGTCAAAACTATAACTTTTGTTATATGTATTTATAAATATTAAAATTATATTAATTATTTATTTTATGACGAAAATTATTTAGTATTATCATTCTTTATAATTTATTTTGTACAATTCTATATTATATTAATTAATAATTTCAGCTCACATTTTATGTTTAAAATATATTGATCAGATATGTCTAAAATGACTTAGGTAAGATGAATATAGTGCAATACATGAATATTAAATCTTAAAAAGAATAATAATATTTGTATAATTATAATTATTATACATTGTTTATAATTTTAAATCCATCAATGAAATTTGGCTTTGAAAAAATAACTATGTTATAATCATATAGAAGGTATTCCATATATACACATTAGTATCATTTCCATTTTTCAATGATCATAATGGAAATAAGGTAACATTTATTTATTATTTCCATATTTACTATTATAATATAAATTTATTATTACTTATTTAAAATAATATATATCTCATTCAGATGATGTGTTTTGGAAAATAAAATAACATTGCTTTGTGGTGTTGGTAGTCTACAAGTACGCTCGAAAAATGTTATCATTTCTTAATGGATGGAAAGGTAATAAATTATATTATATATTAAATTTAAATAATTATAATTATTTCATTAATATAATATATAAACATTAAATGATTCATTATAACCATATATTATAGGTAGTGATATAAAATGAAACACATCCCTTTGTGGAGGTGGTAGTCCACATATATGGATGAATTATGTTTTGATTACCCATAAGATTGTACTAGTTATGTATAATATTTTTAAATTAAAAGTATAACATATAAATATATATAATATACTAATGATATTATTTAAAAAAAAGAAAATGACATGAATGAGGTAAAAGATGAAATAAAATGGAAATCACCAATTAAAAACCATACGTCTTCTTCAGACATACTTTTTAGGATTAAACCTAAATCAATAACATATGGGTTTTTTGGTTCATTCCAAGTCCTATATGACATGGGAGGGATGTAAAGAAGTTACTATTTAGGAATTTAATGAATAAATAGAGTTTTAATATGTAAATAAATTAGGATAAGATATTTCTTTATATAAGTGATGGGGGAACCCTTGGAATATCAATAAGTATTAAATTAATATAAATGATTATTAGTTGAAAATTGATCCAAAATTTTATTAATGAAGAATAATATTTATTTTGTTAAATTAATCTAATGAATTAATAAACTTGAAATTTTTAGTTGATGTTCTCACACATATCTCATTGTATTATTCCCTTGTTAGACAATTTTTCTATTACTATGGTATCAATGTTTTTAATACTAAAGGTGTCGTGAAAGTTACAATAAAAGGAATAATGAACTGTAAGGGTTCAATGATGGATAAATTGAACTATATATCACTAACCTGGATAAATATAATAATCATTTGTAATTTTAAATTAGTTAATAATCTATTTTTTATAAAAAATATCATTAATGTAGGTTTTTGACCTATATATTTTATTTGATTTTGAAAAAAACATATCATAAAAATATTTTGAATATAATACATTTTATCATACCAAACACATTAAATTTATTTAATAAATTCACCAAATAAAAAATCATTAAATTATATTACTTTTAATATTTTTAAATTAATTTATTTCAATATAATATTAATTTAATGAATAATATATTATAATTTGTTAACATTTTGAAATATATATTTCAATACTAAAAGCTAATAATAATTTAACATGACAGAAAAATTTCTATTAAAAAATTTTATTTATAATTGATCATCAATTTTTATCCCAGAAAATATATATTTTAAAGCATGAAATTTAGTGTGTGGTATTTTTTAAATTTATATATACATTTAATAATATAGGTTTTATAATAAAATAAAAGTTTAAATATATTACATATTTTAAAATAATGAATTTTAATTATCTAGATTCTCTTAACTAATAAAATTAAAAAATATTAGAGATATTTTTAGGCTCTATCGCATAATTTTTATCTTCAATTTCCCTATTTAACCTTACCATAGTGACAAGAATTTATTACAGTTACTATTAATAATGAATAAAAATAAATAGGGAATATTTGACCAATTTGATCCTCTTCATTCAAAATATGGAATATATTTTTAAGGATTCATTTTTTTCAATGGTTAGATTTATTTTTAGATTAAAATTAAAAATACAGTGAAAACTAATTTTCAAAAAATTCATATTTAAGTATAACAACATTTTAATTAACTATTCAATAATAAAATTGATATAAATGAATATAAATCTATTGATAATAATATAATATATCAAATTTTACATTTTACTATTTTAAAAAAAATGGAACATTGTAAATTCATAAAAAATATAAATTTTAATAAAAAGGTGTATTTCTCAAAATGCATTATAGAATCAAAATATTCAGAAAAATAAAAAAAGTGCCTAATCTAATTTTTATATGATGATTTAAAAATTAATATACAATATTTAAAATTTAAATTTATAAATTTAAAAATCACACCTTTAAGTACAAAAATCAATATATGTAATCACAATTAGTAGGAAAAGAGCTATTTCCTTTTTGAATAAAAACTGATTAATATAATTATAGTTAATTTTTCCATTTAAAATAAAAAATTATGAATTCAAATAAAGCATGAAAATTATATATTCATACAATACCTAGGTTGTAACATGAATCTATCCCCATAACACATCAAACAAAGTATATTATTGTCATATAATTTTGTGATATTCAATTTGTATCTTATTTATCACATCATGTATGTATCATGTGGGCATAGAAATTCTTATTTGATTATTTCACAAATCTGATATAGATGGGAATTTTAAAAAAGTAATAATCAATTGTTTTATCCTTATTTATTAGAGAGAATACGAGTGTATGGAAATCCATAAATTAGGGCAAATACTTTTTTGAACAAAAAAAGGCCATAATGAGCAGCCTTGAAAAAATACTCCATGAGATTAACTAGAATCTATATAGGCTAATCAATTACTCCTCAGTATCTTTCCGACATTTTTAGTTTCCCCTCAAATTAATGATAGAATCAATAAAACAACACTTTCTCCCCACTTCTCATAGCCAAATTCATTATTTATTTAATAAAAAATTGAGTTTTCCCTACTATTTTAATAAAATATTTTAATTCTAGATAATGGATGACCACTTCTTGTGTCAACATGATGGCACATTATTTTTTTTCCCCATAATTTTTCAAGGATATCTTCTTTTAGGTACACGAACCCCAGAATCCCATATCTGACTATTACGTTATTATAATAGCACTACATAAAACTGATCACATAATAACCTATATAATATTTTAGTTATTTATTAAACATGATATATACCTGAATCCAATCATAATTTTGTTTAAAACCTTAGTGACATTAAATATCCATCATCATTTAACTCATTTAAAGATTCCATATTCAAATCATGTGGAAGGGAAACAAAATAAGGGTGAGCTCAGATTCCCAATTATGGTTATGTATTGTATAATGTATCATGAATAAACAAATAATAATATATATTGAATGGTAAATAACAAGGTACACAATCCATTTAATCGATAACACAAGCATGGAATTCGTCCATGGATTATATGATTTATATAATTGAATGGATATAAATAATTGAAATTTTAAAGAATAAAATTTCTTATAAAATACAACATGATTTCATACATATTTTTATCTACAACGTAAAATCCTTTCACCAATATATTTTTATTAATTGGTTGGTATAGACAAAAAAACCTACTTAATTCATGATTACTTACTCTACCTTAATGACCTATAAATGAATCAGGGGAACATCAATAAACAGCATGAACATATCACTTAATTTTTAAGACAATACACAAAAATGGTGTTGTTTTAGAGAAAAAAATGTAAAAACTATTAAAATAAGATTTATAAAATAACATTGTTTAAAACCATTTAAAACTTATATATGAACATAAATATCATTTAAAAGATATGGTTGTCAGAATTTTTATTAACACGATATATATTAAAAAATGTTCCTTCAGACTTTTCCTTAAAAAAATAGAAATTGACTGTTTTATAAAAAATTATAATTAAAAATGTTAAACCATTAAATAAATGAATGAAATAATAAAATATACTTTATAAATCATATTAAAATGAAAAAATTCTCATTTTTTGAAATATGGACATGGAAAAAAATTAGAATAAAAGTGAAATAAAACCAATTTTTCTTCTAAAGATTCATTGATTATTCAAGTTCTATATTGAAAAAATGTATGAATAAAAAATTAAATTTTCTAAAATTTAAAAGGAATAATATGGTGTATGGATTCTATAATGTATGGATTATATGATTCCAAAAAAAATAATGGAATCCAAAAAAATGATACTGTAAAAGAAACCATTAACCATTTGGTGACTTTTAGATTTTAAACCCAAAATGAATAAATTTATTTGAAACACTAATAATCAATAATAAATTGGAAGTAATTTTTAATTAATCTATGAGGCATGATATACACCACATAATACTAAATTAAAGCATAATATTAATTATGTGTCAATGGAGTTGAAATTGCGATAAAATTTCATCATAAATATCATATCATTGAAGTAAGAATTATTAAATGGGATGATTATATGTAAAATATTTAATTACAAATTATTAAAATTATTATAAAATAACATATATTAAAATTTCATTTCAATTATAATCAATTAATAACATAGTCAATCAAGTATAAGTCTAACCAAATGAATATAAATTGAGTTAAAAACCCCTTACGAGTTGATAAATTTTGATTCAATTCCCCTAGTTGAAATAATATAAATTGAAATTTAAAGTACCATTAAATATTAATGATTCAATATATGAAATCCAAAATGTATTCATAAACTCTATGTAAAATAATTTTTCACATAAAATTTAAATATTCCTCAATAAAAGGAAATTCAGGCTCAATCCCTTACATTAGGTCTGAATCCTCACATATGCTATTTATCATAATTTATAATAAACATATATATTAATTATTTAAAATATAATTATTTTTTTTTAAATTTTATTCTCAATTATATTATATATATTTTACGTTTTACTTTTTTTCAAAATCAATTATGATCACATTATATATTTTTATGATATTTGGTTAATATATTGAAAATTCCTTCGGTGTGATGACTATTGAAAAAGAGGTAAATGTTTTATTATCCACATAAGAATATGAATACAATTTTTATCATTTTTATATAAATGATAATTTTAAAACTGACCATCATAGATGGTTGGGAAAAATTAACTATGTTTATATCTTGGAGATGATAAGCAGTATGTATGCAAGAGTAATGTTCCCCTTTTCAATATTCATGATGTGAAAATATTATTTATTATTGAAATCTTAAATAATTTAATCAATAATTGAATAAAATATAATTTATTTAAAAAAATTATATATATCATCCATCTGATGTGGTGATGGAAATAAAATCTCATCGTTTCATAGAGGTGTTGGTCCACACATATGCACAAATGATGATTTTATTTTTTTTAATGGATGTAAATGTAATAAATTAGATTATATATTATATTTTAAAAATTATTAATAAGAAATAAATATCCTTTATATATATAAAAATTAAATTAACCATTAATACAATATATCTATTGTGTTGATGGAAAACAAATTTCATGAGTTTGTGATGTAGTATTCCTCTTTTCATTTAAATGCATGTTTCACTTCTCGTTTGATGGAAGGGGATATGGATGTTGGGTATGAAATAATAATAATAATATATAATTATATTTAATATGTTTATTTTATTATGTTATCATTTATGGAAAATAATTGATGGTGGTGGAAGAATAAATAAAAAAATGTCTGGTTAAGAACAATACCACTTCTCTAGAAAATATTTTCAGTTGTACCCCAAATGCCTAACATGGATGGACTTCTAATAAAACCTATGCCTAAAATATGTTTTATAGAAATTAAATAATAAATTTTTTTAGGTATTATTCAATCTAATATATTTTTTTGTGAAAAAAAGTTGAGTATAGATTCCCTCTTATAAGTTGTGGGAGGGGAACCTTTTGAATTTGATAAAATATTAAATTACATTAAGGTCATATTAAATTAAAATAATTCCAAAGGGATTGGTATTTTATTTTTTATTGGCTAAGGGATAAATATTTTCACAAATATGAATTAGTATAGTTTAATTTGAGATGTTATATTATCAATTGGTCTAACCAATGGTAAATTCATTTAAACCATAACCATGGAAACAATGTATTCAGGTTAAATGAGTTATTATTTTTATAATAAGATATAAAATAGATAATAAATTATAATGGAAGGATATATTAAACAAATTAACTTTCTAATTTAACTATTATAATATTTTTCATATTTTAATTTTTTTAATGAAGTATTATTTAATATCAAATATCCTTAATGTCATTTTTGATACTATTCAAATTATTTGACTATAAAGGCATTAATATAATAATAAATTTAGAATATAAAATTTTTTACCATAAATAATACTATATTAGTAACATTAATAATCTTTTAAAATGGAAAATAATCACAAATGAATTACTTTGTTTTGTTTTTAAAATTAATTACCTTGAGTTTTCCTCTATTTCCACCATCATTGTGTTAGTATTTTATTTGAATTTATGAATAACGTATTATCACAAAAGGATAAAAATAAATTTTCATAATATATATAATTTAATTATAATAAGATAAAATTTAACATTCATTCGTAACTTATTTTTATTCAAATATTTACATATCAGATATATTTATTGAAAGGGAGAGACATTTTGTCATTTTTATTTTCTAAATTAATTAACCAGGTCACATCATTGGAAAAGTGTCCAAAAAAACTTGAGCCTATGTTAATAAGGGTATATATAAATTTATCTAATAATAAATGAGATTAAAAAGGCATCCTTATTACTTATTTTAGATTTAGTTTATTTTGATACACTCTTTTATCGTTGTGAAAGATTCCTACTGCTTTTACTATTAATTATTGAAAGCATTCTGTTTACCTTATCAAAGAATCATCATTATAGTTAATATATAAATATAATCCATTTAATAAAATTAAAATCATAAAAATGGTTTAGTATAATTTATAAATGATCCTAGAAAAAGTTTCAAAAATGGGTTTTTAAGAGATAAACATTTCAAGCATAAGACCATATTAATTAACTCTATGACTTCTAATCATTATTAAATGAATATATATAAATATAAATAAATAAATAAATAAATATAATATAATATAAATATATTTTTACTTATTACTCATTGAATTTTATTCTCATTTGTTAAAATTGATAAACACTTTGTATGTAAAAAAGTTTTCCAAAAAAAATTGAGTTTTAAGCCTAAAAATATACGTATACCATAATCTAGTAAAAAGGTGATTAAAATGTGACCAAGTATAATAAATAAAAAATAATGAATATGTATTTTAGTTTTATATATAATTATAATAATAAAGGGAATTTGAAATTACATATCTTGTTGATAATAAATAACAGTTTTTCAAAAAAGATATATTTTTTACTTTATACCGAAAAATCACACTTTTCAGGCTTAAATATCAAAAGTTTAACCTTGGAAAATTTTTAGATGATTATATCAAAAAAATATTCTAATTAATTAAATGTTTTTTTTCTTAAATAATAATTAATTAAATATATATTATTCTCAAAACAAGTAATGAAATCACTTTTTTATGTAAAATATATTTTTAATGTAAGTAAAAATTTTCAACAAATTTTTTCCACAAATATATATATATATATATAATCCTAAATATTGGTAAATAAAATTTTAATACTGTTTATTATTATTCATATCTCAATTTTAATAATCATATATAGATAAAAATATTTTTACATTATATCTGTGTTCTTTTAAATTCCATGCAGTTTGTGACACGAGATATTAAGCATATCATCCTTTAATTAAAATCGCTAGGTGTTACATTATCTCTAACTTAAATTTATTAAATCATTACAATTTGAACTTCTATTTTTAACACTACGGTTTAATATTTAATCATACTTTTCTTAAAATAACGCATCATAAAATGTGTTAATAAAACATATTATTAAAATAATAGAAAAGGAAATACAAAGGATATTCAAAATAAGAGAATATTGTGTTTCTAAATTGGATAACATTAATGATATGTGAAAATATAATCATTAAAAATGTATATATTTCCAAAATAATAATCCAGAGTGATAAAGAATATGGTTAGGTAAAATCTAAAAACCACAAAACCACAAAATATTTATGGATAAAAAGATCATCAAATCATTCTAAATGTTTTTAATAGGATATTAGTTTGATTTCAAGATCCATTTACTATAGATTAGAAATTAATTAACCATATAAACAAAGTAAAAAATAAAATTTAATTACATGATTTTTTTTCATGGGAACAAATTCATCCATTGGTTGTGCTTTGGTAAATTTCCTCTCCACCACTTACTTCAAAAATATGAATATCCAATATGAATTTTATATGCCTATAGAACAGATATTAAATTTTAACATATCATAATATCAACACAATAATAGTATTATACTCCTCCAATCATTATATATTAACTCAAGTTAAATGGGTAACTATATGTTCTGATAAAAAACATTTAAACCTTCAAATAAATAAATAATACATTTTAGATTAATGTTTCCACAAAAGGTTTAACCTGTATTATTCTATAATTAAATTTACCTATATTAAAATTAACTATAATATTTTAAACGTTAATGAATGTTTTCTCCTAAATGGTGATCTAATATACTATAGAATTCATCCCAAAAAAACTAATTCAATTCATTTAAAATAGTGATTTATGTTAAAACTAATGGTTTCATATAAATAATCATAACAAAATTTCTCCTTAAATATCATTAATCGCCTTAAAATAAAAAATATTTGATGATATAATATTTTTCCCAAAATAAACATAATGTTGCCTCCTGGTAGGAAGTGCACCCACACCACCCTTAGGTTGTGGGTTCCATCCACACGAAATTTCAAGATATAATGGGTTTCTATTTATAATGCTCTATATTTTATAAAAATATATTAATAAGATTCATATAACATTGAAAAAAATATGATGAACATCATCAAAAATTATATTAGTGGTCAAATCAATTTTTAACTAAAATGTTTTTCTATATGAATTATTTTTTAAAAAAATATAATAATCTAAATTTACTATATTTAACACAACATCAAATATAATATTTATTCTAGAAGATACAAATAAATTTAAAATTATTTCAACAAAACATAAAATCATTATTCCCCAAATATCCTTCCCACTAACCAAATTATATTCATATGTGTTATATATACTAAAAAAATACTAAAACACCATGGATGTATCCAAGGTAGTTCCCCCACATAAAACTCAAAAGGGGTATTTATTTCATTAATTATATAAACATTGTTAGACTTACTGACCACAGATAGTACATAAAAATCATATACTATAGTCGTCTGATTCATAAAAATAATCTCTTTGGGGAATGCACTCAATGTTTTTCATAGTGATATACTATATAATATAGGGTTATCTAAATCTAAATCACTATTTTTTACTAATATTTTCACTGATACCAACTATAATGGTCGGAATCCTAGTATCGTAGAATATATGGTTCTATTATTATATTAGAACTATAAACAAGTTATCAAATCACAATGGACTAAAGGAATACTATATACATATTTTAATCTCACAATAATATTGAAAGTATAAAATATAAAGCATA
This sequence comes from Viscum album, assembly GCA_963277665.1. Taxonomy (NCBI): domain Eukaryota; kingdom Viridiplantae; phylum Streptophyta; class Magnoliopsida; order Santalales; family Viscaceae; genus Viscum; species Viscum album. The sequence goes on from OY728128.1 coordinate 617,681,380, forward strand.
CAAAAAGTAAATATTCTTCGTCCATGAACACATTTAATGGTCCCCTATTATTATCCTTAGGAAAAGATGATAATAATCGTGTGCAAAATTATTAGTATGGGTTACATATATGAGGAGATATCATGAGTAAATATGGAAAATCAACATGGAAACTTAAATATCTATGAAAAAAATTCATTTTATTAATAAATTGAGCACAAAATGATTTAATGAAAAATATCAATATAGTAATATCATGGATAATAATAACTGAATTCTAAATAATTAAATTATTTATTTTTTATTTAATGAGTTTATATATCCTAATATCTAGAGCATCAATTCCTTGTTCCAATATAGTAAAAATATGGGTATGTATACACATAAAAACATATTATTATTTCATACTAATTTGACTCATGAGACCTATAGAGGAATCAAAAGAATATTGATAACTATAACCCACCAATCACTACATAAATAATTAATTAATCTTATAATTAATTATCAATATAATATATAAAAAATACACCTTGTGAACAAATATTTATGGGACTATAAAATACATAATATCAATATTTCACCAATCAGTCAAGATAATTTAAATTAAACAGCATATCTAGAATTGGTAAATGGTTTGTTAATAAAAATATACACAATTATATGAATATGTATATTTATGTATAATATTATGTCCAATGATCATAAGAAAGTGAATGTTGGAATAGAAATTTAATTACTAAAAAAATTTATGGTTGAAAATATTGGTTTTCTGATAAATTTATATATTTTTAAGGAAAATAAAAAATAAATTCAAACATTAAACGTGATTCATTAAAATAATATTGTGTGAAGATCATTGAATAGGTCTAAAATAATTAATATATCATAAAATTTCCATGGAAATGGGGATTTCTGTTAATGTTTTATACATTAAAAAAATTACTTTACTTGTTTGAAAAATATTAAAAAAAATTATCCACATAGAATTTTTTTAAATATTCCATTCATATCTTTTAAAAAATCATGTTTTACATAAAATGTCATTAAAATTTAATTTTATAATTAAAACATAATTTTGATTTTTTTTGTAAATTTTTTATATAAAAAAATATGTTTGAATAAATTTGATATAAATAATTATTCCTTTTTTTGAAATACACCTCAAATAGTGAAAATTTTGTTATAAAATACTATGAATCCAAAAATATATTAAAGATATAAAATATATGTATTTTATTATGAGTGAATTATAGGACCCCTTTAACCAAAATTAATGAAATCCATAAAATTAGATTGTAAAATCAATCCCTATCTATTTAGTGACATTTAAATTAATACCCCATGAATGAATATACATGAATTGAAACATTCATAATATTGAATAAATATTTATTACTAATAAACATGTCAATGATTCAGTATAAGTACTATATAAATGTAAATAGGAGGATAATTCCATATATGTCTCAATAGAGTGGAAATTTAGACGAAATTCACATAAAAATTGCATATCATTGATGTGAGAAATAATCAATGGAGTGGTTTTATGAGAAAAATGTATACTAACAAAATATAAGTGAAAAGATAACATGATACATAAAATGTATATTTTATACATAATAATTTCATAACATTGTCTGGGATGTATAAATAAAACCCAATTAATGGAAATTGAGTTATGAAAACCTCTAACAGATGTCAAATTTTGAGTAATATATCCTTAGAAAAAATAATTTAAAATAATATCTAAAATATAATAAAATATTTATGATTATTATATATTATTTAATTGTTTATTTTATTCACCATATAAATGTAACAAGTGCATAACATTAAGATATGCCTCACTATATGAAAATTGAGAGAAAATTTCTTACCTCTTGTTTGACTAATGAAGTATGTTCATTACATTAAAAAATTTTAAACATATGTTAATTAATTTTGTTATTAAGAAATATTTTCATATTTATGATTCCATTTTTATTAACTCTTATGATATATTAACTTACATAATCAATTAATTTCATTTCAATTTTTTTAGAGATATTCGGTTCATATGTCTGAAATTAATACGTAGAATGGCTATGATAAAATTAGTAACTATTACATTGTCTATATAATTATAAGCATGAATGAAAAAATATATTTATAAAATTATTATAATTCGGAAACTACCCCTAATATATGGATATAGAAAATGAACTATATTACTATCATGGAGATGGTAAGCAACATATAGGCATTAGTAACATTTCCATTTTTGACAATCATGATGGAAAAAGGTAAATTTTATTTTAAAGTTACACATTGATAATTATAAAATAAATTCCATATTATTTCAATAAATAATCTTATTTATATTATCTATGTGAAGTGGTGATGGAAAAGAATCATATCACATTATTGACGTGGTAGTACATGTATACACATAAAGGACGTTATCATTTTTCAATAAAAATAATTGTAAGAAAGAAGATGATAAATTATCTTTTCATAATGATAAATATGTAATTAATAATATATATAGTTTATCCATAATTAAAACATGTATTGAGTTGTGGTGATGGAAAATGAATTACATTAGTTTATGAGGCGGTAGTTCTCCATAAATATGAAGTAAAATTTCATTACTTATGTGATGGATGATGATATGAATATAGGGTATTCCATTAAAATAATAACATATAAATATATGGGAGAAAATCATCATATTATATCAGCATGGATGAATAATATTTAAATGAGGGTAAGATGAAATAAAAAATTGTTTTTCTTAAGAATGATACCTCTTATCTAGAAAACATCTTTAGGATTTGAAAAAAAAACCTTTATAGTTGGGTATTATAAGAAAATATAATCTAGGATGTAGTAGTGTAAGTAATTAATTTTTTTTGTTAGAATTGGACAATCCCATGCAATTTTATTAGTAAAATACTGTTGAGTTGAGGATCCCATTTAAATATTATGGGAGAAATATTTTCTAAATTCATAAAATATTAGTTAATAATAATGTCATATTATGTTCACCATTATATAGATGGATAGGATTTTCAATTTAGGATAATATAAGTTAAAAATGTACCCATTAAATTGGATTTAATAATTTTTTATTAGAAATTAACCCTTAAATATGGGTTTAATCACTAAGTAAACATGTTTTTACATTAACCGTAGTAAGAAAAATCAGACATAATGGATTAAAATTTTTATTATAAGATACAAATTAGACAATAAATGAAATAAAAATGATGGTTCACAGAATATATCACCATAATTATCCTGCTCAATGATTGGTAGTATTTTTTAATATTTTAATAAAAAATTGTTTAATATAAAATATCATTAATGTCATTTTTGACATAATACATTTAACTTAACATTAATTTCATTATGGTAATAAAGAATTTAGAATATAACTATTTTATAAAATATATCATTTTTAATTATATTATTATTTTTTGTAACCAAACCCATCCCAAAAAAATTAGGTTAATTTTTTTAAAATTATTTACTTTTAGTATTCTACAATTTATACAATCGTTATGTCATAATTGTATAAGGGTTTAAGGTAAATATATATTAACTATTTTATTTTGAAAAATCACCTTTATGATTTTTTTGTTATAAAAAACATAAAATTTATTATTCATTCACGACTATTTTTTCCCTATCATAAAATATCAGAGATAAGTAACATAATATAGTGACATTTTTTCATTTTATTTAACTAAATTATAAGGTAGGTCACCTACATAAAAAGGTTTCCCATAAAAATTCAATCTTCAAAATTAGGTGATGAGGGTCGAAATAAATTATTTTTCTATGAAGTAAGTAAAAAATGGCGCCTTATACCATAATTATTACCAAGGTTTACCATATTTACCCTATTACCGTGGTAACAATGGTTTCAATAAATTTTATTATAAATTAAAAATAATTGGACAATATTAAATAAAATTATTTATGGTAAATCAAAAAATAGAAATATTTTTTCAGCTTAAATATATAAATGTGGGAAATTTTATTTTAAAATGATGTTAAAAAACATTTCAAAAAAAGTTTTCAATAAAATTATTTTCCTTCCATGAGATTAACTTACTTTAAATCCATGAATTGTTTTAACATTAGATAAATTGAAATTGAAATTTATCGATATATAATATGTATATTTCATTAAAATTTTCCTTCTTTATGGGATATTTTAAATAATTGAAATTGATATGTTATATAAACATAAAAATTGTTTTCGTAAAAATTATTTTTATGGAAAAAATTAATGTTATATGGAAATCTAAAATAACTATAATTCGAAAGTAATTATTTATATTTAATATAAATAATTTATTTTTATTTTTTTATTAAAATACATTATTATAATAATAGTAATTTTAAATTACATAATTTAATGAAAATAATTGATTTGTTTACAGAAATATGTAATTCACACTATTCAATAAAAATCAATATTTAAAAAAACCAATACTTCCATCATAAGATAATCTTTACTTGATAATTTTTAAAAAAATATTATTTTGAAAAAAATTCAAAAATTTTCATAAATTAATTAATTTATTTTGTTAATAAAATATTTAAAAAAACAATAATGAAAAATATATATTTGGATTCATGTAAATACATTACTAAAAATTTGAGTCATTATTTAAAAAAATATATGTTCATAAAAATTATTCATACATACATTTTGTAAAAAAATTCTTATTCCTGCAACTGATTTTAATGGTCATTTTTAAATTATAATAGTTTAACAGAATATAATATTTCATTTAAACTCAGTGTTTATTGTGAAAAAAGATATTGACCATATTATTATTATATTAAAATATCAACGTGTTACACTCATTCTTTGATGATTATAAATACATGATTTCCTTCTAGGTTGAATCATTCCTTGTTTTAGCATTTCCATGTCACTACATGTACACACACTCAGCTAGAACCTCTCGAGCCATTGTATAGAGGGAATATTAGTCCCCAAGAATAGTCCCCAGGTTCACCAATCACTGGTAAAGATATCATGTCCTACCCACCAAATCACTTCATGGAGTGTGAGAGGTAAAGATTCAGAAGATCCATTATGCACTACGTTATCTAGCATAACTAACACCAACATATGACTCTATATCATATATTTCTTGTTGTGTTAGATTGTATTCTTGGTTGGGAATGCGGACCTAAGTGAAAACATATTCTTCGAGTATTCTCTTCGAGGGACCAAGATATATTTCAAGGGGAATTTTCTACCAACTAAACCACACAATATGATATACCACATTAGTAGGGTAAGGATATTTCATACTCTTATCTTTCTATCTTTTCACATAAGGATTCTTTACTATGAATAAAGGTTATTTTTCTTGAGAAGATAACCCCCTAGATATTTTCTATACCACTGATGCAAAATTATGTTCGCTAACACCAGAAATGGATGTCCTAGGTTCATATTCATTCACAAAATCCACTTGAATGGAAATCAGAGACCCTACATCCTATTGGATTTCCTTTCCCTTGAATCCATAGATGGGAAGCATCGTCATATACAATCATAAGGATTCAAAGGATTATTTAACCCATGGTAGAGTCAAAAGTATCCATTTTTTATAGTTGTAAGAACTTAGATTACACAGAGGTTCTAGAAATTTCAATGTCAATCAAATGTGGAATACATATGAAAATATTCCCTTATATTGATTCTCTATTGGCCAATACCTCCAATATTTTATCATTGAATATGGTATTCATAGTTATTAATCCATCAAATATATTTGGAACATTGTAAACTATAATGAGATTACCCATATGGAGTGTGTAGTATATATATAGTCGAGAAAATAATAATCCAACACATAGTGTTAGAAATACATACTGAATAGAAGGAAATAATATGGGTTAATATATTGTAATTCATCTTTAAGAGAAATTGGTATTCAATATATCATCCATTATTTTTGTGCCCCATTGGAGGATATCATTTCCTCTATGATATCTTGGAATGACCCCATATAAGATATCAAGAGGACTGGGGAGTTATCAGATTTAACATGGATTGGTCCATTATTTCCCCCCATTTATTATAACTAAGGATAATCAGATGTGTTTTATCATCAGTAGTATAAGCATCCTCCTCCATTACCCAACATGAAATCCCATATAAATGTTTTTTGAATAAGAGTTATATGTAATTAATGTTTTTATAAAAAAATGATTCTATAAGATAAAGATTTACCTCCCTAACGAAAAATTTATCATGTTATCCTATATAATTATTTCCCTCTCTATTGGGAGAATACATACATTAGAGCATTGAAATTGGATTCCTCATCACTAGAAACCCACGAATTGACATTATGAGTCGGAGCCTTTTAGGATAGAACATCTCTGGGAGGTTCCTCTATTGGTCATCTTCGAGGCATGGTAGATACCCTATTTCTATAAGGGTGACCCATAATACATCACAATAATAAAATATATATATATATATATATATATTGGAAATATATGAAACCCACTCATCCCAAATTACTCCACTTTAGAGCATGATGATTACAACCCTCAGAATCTCTACTAAATATATCATGACCTTATTTTATTAATAATCTATTGGGAGGGTCTGTCATAGCTAATCCCACTCCATCTAGATCCGAATGAAGATTGTGGCATCTCGAATATCTATCTGATTTAATATATGATTACATAGAGAATCAAAATAATGGTATAAGGTATAATTAGATCTCTAAACAAACTATTATGGAATCTTCTTTCAAATACCTCACCTTTTATGATGCATACATTGATAACCTCACTCGAGTGATGAGATTGAGATGTCAGAGAACCCACAACAGCCTACTCTTCTCATGTGGATGATACTTATATTACACGAGGATCTCCACTTATGGAATATCATCCAATGTTTTTCAATCCATAAGCCTCCTCCGAGGATTCCAATCATTTCACATATTATCATTGTACAATATTATGGTTTGTTTTCTCATATCTATTAGTTTAATCCATGTTGAAACAGATAGATGGGTAAGTAAAATGATAGTTGAATAACATCCAAAAGTCAATCTAATGAAATTTTCAACATATTTATTGTATAATGGTTGTGTAATACATTGAATAGATCCATGTTTTCACCTATTAAACTGATGTTGGATGGAGATGAGCTCATAGGAGAACATGGTTGGGGAGTATGGGTCAAAATATTTTTTTCATCGATCTGTGAATCCAATAAAGCACTATTTAAATACTATAATAATGATTATTTCTTATTGGTTCCCTAAAAAGTTTCCACAATTTACATAGTATAATTGGGAAGTGAATAAAAGATAAATTTGTTGTGTATTTTAAATTATCTATGAACCCTATCTCATCTATAAACATAGGTTACACTCTGATGATGTTGAGAAGTGATGGTTTAAAGGATGAAAATAGATCATAAATAGGGTTTATATAATCATAACCACTATGGTGAACTATGAACAATCCATTCATGAACTAAAATGGATCACAAAGGCTTATGGGTATATTTCACTTAATAAATATTGGACTCATAATACATCATAGCCATCATAAGGATTCCAATGTTGATTAGGCTCCCCACTCCCAACAACAATACCATCACTTGGTTGTTAGTGTGTAATCCCATGTTCATTCATCTAACAAGATACATCCATCCTATTAGGAATTCCACTATAAATTACAAGAACATTATTTTTTTGAGGCATCCCACCTTCACACTAAATCCAAAAATAGATTATTCGCCCTCTTTTAAAATGATACAGAATGGCCAATGATTCTTTTTATATATGGCCTTTGGGAACTACTTTGATCACCCCAAAATATTACCCTTGGAAAATTTCCTGAATTTTGTTTCATATTTTTAACAAAATTTGTATACAAAAGGCTAAATGATGTTGAGATATTTTATCTATAAGTCTATTCAAAACCACTATAACATCAATGTCTGTTGAATATACCCCCATACACTAGATGTTGGGAGGAATTAATCATTAATGAAACTGTTCATTGGGATCCCTAATACATTATTAAAATTAAATAAGTACCAAACACTTGATCAATGTGGAAGGTATTTTCATTGGATGGCCACATTATATGGGTTTAATGGTTATTAATGTGTAACTGAGACATCCAGGAAGTTTTATTATATACCCTCAGAATATCTATTTCCCAAACTCCATGTAGGTATAGAAAACACAATACAACTAGGTACACTCATAGGATTTGTTTTCTCTTGATCAGAAGAACCAACTATCATACCATCCCACATGGTTTTTCATGATGCTCACATGAATTATACGTGATTAGTGAGGTGGGAATGCCTAATTTTTTTATTCATCTACAGTTACATTCGCAGACTCTTATCAAAGTGTTAATACAATGGCGAGACATTGATCCATAATAGTGTGGATTGTGGTAGATTTATTCTGATAATTATGATCATTTTGTAATTTAATCTAGTTTATTATAATTTCAGTAATTGGTTTAAAAAAGTTGAAATTTTAATACAAGACAAGGTCATAAATTGGAATATAATTTCATAGTATATAGTCATTATGTCCCTCAATGAGTATACTTAGTAACACCTACATCCCTGAATCAACACTCTTACCAAAAGAGGGCTCCAATTTCTTAAAAATTTCAGATATCATTACAAAGGATGTGATATTAATAGTTTCATCATTTTTTTAGTCCATTTCTATAGTTTTCTAGAATATATGATGTTGTTTGGTTATTTTTTGATTCTACGTACCAATTAATGTTTATTTACACTAAATTTCCTCACATTAGATTATACACATAGATGATTACAGTCTAGTTCATATAAACATCATCATATTAGCTTTTTCCTAAAATGAAATGATTCAAGGAATTCATTTATAAGCAGAACATAGTGTTCATATGATTGTAATTTTATTAAAATAGAGGCATCTAGTCTCTCATGAATGATTTTTGGCTATACTGGTCCCCTCCATATATATATATTGGCATTCATTCTCCTGGGTTTTTGAGACACACTATTAATCTACATGAACATGATAAAAGAATCCCAATATATGCTAGGAATTTCTATAATATTTTTTCCCCATAAATTGATCGTATTCTTCCACATCACATCATATTCTTAATAAATTAATTTTATAGTAAAAAAAATGACCATGTGTAGCATTAAATGAGAAAAAAATGACCAAATAAAGTAGAATATGATCATATACAGAAATTAAAAATAAAAGGGATCGTTTCACACAAAATTCAATCATATCATGAAACATTTTGGAATTCAAACAACATGTAGTTTTGGGGAAAATAGTGTACTGAAATAAAATTATAAAATCACTCTTCATGTCTAGAATCTTTACAACAAGTATAGTTTAAGATCTAGAAAAAATCCAATTTTATTGACAAAAATAATGAGTGCATTTTTTAACATACATTGTTATGTGATATTGGGTGTGTTTTTCTCATGAAAATGTTCATAAATAGAACATAAAACCCCAATATTATTAACATACCTTATATAATTTTCAAAAAAATAGACATATCTCATTGATTGTTGATGGTAAGAAACTATTTAAAATTACGTAACCAAAGTCATTAATAATATTATTTTTTTGAGATATCTTTAAAAAACTCATTGATAGAGGATAAATTTTTTAGAGGACTAATTTATTATTAAAATCAGTGTTTTATGAAGAAATCAAACAATAATGAAAACATACCATCACCATAAATGATTTTTCCTTGTGTTAGATCCTTGGTTCATGAAACTCTACTACATCAAAAATCTCCAATAGTGCATGAAATATACTCTAAGGATCACCATATAATATTGCAACCCTCCGACTATAGTTGTGTAGAAGTTATGTTCACATTGGTAACCCATCTATTTGATCAACACTTACTTAGGAAAATACATATGCCTAACCATTATCCTGGAGACATAGGCCAAACCCCACTCCAGTAGCCATGGGTCAGGACGTTCCCTTGAATTATTCCACTAATAATGGATACAATCCTAATATTCATCCACCGTGATTCCTAAATTAGTTATAGTTCATGTTCTCTTCCTCCTAATTCAAATTATACAGTGTATGTGTAAACCCTAACCATGCCATTAAAGGGGGGAGAAATAATTATACACATTAATATTAGTGTATAGTTTCCTTGTATTATTTAATATTCCAATCCTATATATAAATTTTAGAATAATTTTTTATCCATATATAAACAATCACTATTATTCAATTTAAGATATTTTTGTTTGAGTTTCATGATAGTAAAAAATAAAGAATTAACTCTAGGCTACATAATTAAAAAATCCATTTCATAACTTCATAGTCTCATTATGTAAAACTACATGACAACATACATAGTAGAAGACATTAAACTGTTACATTAACCTATGTAATGAGAATTTGTTTCCATGGTAATGGTCCTAGGATTCCCCATGTGATGAGGATGGCATTCCTCATGTGACGAGCATTAGATAATAATTCAAAATACAATGTACACTAGAGGGTAATCACCCCAAAATGTATTGTTTTCACTTCAAACATGATTCTTGTTTCCTTACTATATTCCCTTAAAATGAATGATTGGGTCTTGATAAATTACATTAAACTGTATACCTTGAACTACGTGGGTTTGGAAGTTTTTCTTCCAATAGGGTACATATGGTGCCTCTTTAATGTTCCATACTAACATTAAAATTAAAATATCTCTCCCATTTGTGTAGGTAATAAAGATGCATGATCATCTCTTTATAGTATACCAATCCTTTCACCATACCATTCTAAAGTCCAAAATATATATTTATGATTTCATGGGATGTTAAACCTATGATCAATCCAATACCAAAATAAAGTTTTTGGGAGGCCACCCCACTGCACATTAAAACATTTTTCATCCAAATATCGGGTTAACATATATATGATGTGTACCCATTGGACATTAATGATATACAAAACTAATATATATTGACCATATTTGGGAAGAATCCACGTTGGACATTAAACCTTGGATCATTATAATATGTGATGAGAATATATGGAGTGTTTCCAAATTTGACATTAAACCTACGATGAACCTAATATGTGATGAGAATATATTGTGTGAAACATAATGTAATATTATCCCATGATCTTACAAATATCTTATGAGTGTCTATTAGAAGAATCTGTAATAGGCATTAATCACGTGTTATGAGCAATACACGGAAATAGTTGGTGGGAATCATCAACATTAAACTTTAAAACTATGATCGACCTAGTACAAGGTGAGTGTATCTGAAAAGTATCCCCACTATACATCAAATTAGGGAACCCCATATGATTCATTATAAAATAATCTACAGGTTACAAGTTATGTATAACTTCATAGATGAGCCTAAAAATCTTATTAGAATAGAAAAAGATATCAACTACTTTAATATAGGTGAAGTTCCAAATATTACAAAACCATTGGTTTTTAAGAAGATTTTTATTTTATAAAACATATTATGTTTACACTAAAAAAAATGTTTAAATTAAAATAGACTTCAAAATAATTCATCTATGATATGAATAAAACTAACATAACATTATTCATTCATGAGTGGAACTATACAATATAATCACATAAAAATATGTTTTTCACACCATGGAAAATTACTCACCGTGGAAAAAATTAAACAACAAAACTGTATAAGTCAACACTAGAAAATAATGATAAAATAATAAAATCCTCAAGGCTATGAAATCCTATATATCTTATTCGACCATGATTATCACCAATATGAAAAAACATATAATTAGGAAGATAAAAAAATATAAGATAATTCATCATGAAATGTATGTTATTTGAAATAAAAACTATTCCTTTTGAATCGATAGTGGAGTGAAACCTTATTTTTTATGTAAAAATATATATAATGAATGTCTACCTCTTATACATATAAACACCTAATATGAAAAAAATGTTAAAAAAATACATAATATATGTATTTATGTTTCTTTTTAAGTAATTTTTATGAATAAGGATTATAAATGGATTTATTGATGAATCATGTTCTTATAATATTAATAATTATTTTAATTAAAATATTTTTTATTTTTCTGTGAATGTGAATAATGAATCATGTATATGGTATGGTTTTTTCATCTCCAACTCTAGTCTTCAAGATAATTTTTATACATCACATTATTTATATTATGTTTCTTATATTACAAATCATTTATATGTAATATCCTGAAACTAAAGTTTTCGTAATTGAATTTCAATTTAATGATTTATCTCTTTTAATCGATTTTGATGTAAATTCTCCCCAAGAAAAATGGGTATCTATGTTGTAAATTTAATTCCTCAAGACGTATTTATAAATGTGAGTTATGTTATATTTAATATGGTGTGATTGTAGACTAATTATTATGTTATACCATATTCATGGGTTCTGAATACCCATTTCATATACCTTTCATATATACATAATAATTCAAAAATTTATCTATCTTCAATTTTGTTCAGATCAAAATGATTCTCAAAGCATAAGAGTTTTGCTGCCAGTTGTATTTTTAAAGCATGATTTTATATTGATAACACATGTAGGGAATTTTCATTCCATTTTAAACCAATATTCATTTAAATTTCATATTCATGGGGTATTATATGATCCCTTGGTATAAAATTTCCCCATGACTCATATTATAATAAACCAAGACATTCACACATGTTATTACATTATTTTTAAAATCAAAACACATTTACTAGGACCCAAGGATCATTATTAATAGTGTTTTTGGAATAATATGTGCATTAAACATCCAATAAAACTAAAATAAACCATATTTATTATTTATTCTCTTTAATGAGATCAAAAATCAATTTTATTCCCTAAAATTTCATATGATAATGAAGGGATTTCCTAAAAAAATATCTATGTAATTCCTTATAAGGGAGAAACCTGATAATGTGGAATAACGTGATATCCTAAAATGAAATGTTACTGAATAACTATATGGGAGAATAGAATAATTAACATGGAATCATACGGATATCAAAACCTATAAAATTGAAGAAAATATAACAAGTCATAGTCAATTGTAAACTATAACAACCATGTGAACATTACACAGGGTAAAGAGTCCCATAGTGGATTAGGTTTACAATTTAATCACATAAATATCATTTCATGAGGAAAATTCTATACCCAGTTTATTAGAGAGCTATCTAAGTGCACCCTTTATAAAATTAACATAATTATATGTTCTAAAAAATGAAACCTATAATGTTATAATTATATGTATTTATCATGGGAAAAAAATTAACTACATAATATTTCTGCATGTTTCAACCAAAAGATTTTTCATAATGTAGGAATTTGATAAGTCATATTAGGGAATGTATTACGATTTTTAAATAAGGTATAATGAGATAGGTATATATATAAGAGATATATGTGAATAATATTTATAAAAAATGTAATATCAAAGGCATTAAATGTTAATTAAAATGTATTTAAAATATCACAATGAATATTAATTTAGAATAATTTACATTTCAATAAGAAATCACTTATCTAAAATTAAATAATATATATTATTTTTTAGAAAATGTTTAAATTGAAAAGAAAAACAATTTTTTTTGAATCTTCAAAACATTGATTAGTCATGATGTGTTGAAATTAAGTTCATGTAGTATAAGTTAAAAAAATACATTATTTCTTTTGTAAAAATATTCCAAATAGTTCCTCATTTGATATAAAAATATATATATTTTTTAAATTTATTTCTCAAGAAGTACAATTTGGATAAAAATTTCTTTTATAAATCATTATATAATAGTAAAAAATTTCACTTAAATATTTTATGAAATTGATTTTAGATCTAAAAGAAGATACTAGATCAGTATTACATTGAAATAATATTATCATTAAACATTTATTAAACAATGATGGAAATTTAAGACCAAATATGTCAACCACATTAATTAATATAGTATAAAATAAATTCTGAAGATAATTGCAATGTATTCATTTAAAAGAATCATGAACACAAAAAATATCAAAAATAATGTTGATTGAAACATAAAGGTATTAACACACATGTAACATTAATATAAAATCTCTTTGGATAATTTAAATGTTATTTTTAATAAAAATTAATTAATTTTGGATTTATTCAAAATACAATACCTAAAAATAGAGGTATATACAACATATAAATAAAATTAAGTGCATAACAGTAATATTTCCCAAATGAAGTGAAATTGGTATGAAATCCCCTATATCGAGTGTGAATCATCATATTCTTTCTCAAAATCCAAAATAATAAAAATATCTTAATTATTTTTTCATAAAAATATTCCTAAAATTTATTTAGGAATTATATTTTATTTAATACTATGTTATATAAAAATACTTAATTAATTATGTTTATGATGGGATTTGGATGATATTTGGACCATATGACTAAAAGGACTATGGAATATTGGAATGGAAAAAGTGGTAAATATTTAATCATATATAGATTAATAACAAATAAATAATTATAATATATATATATATGAATTATTCTTTTATCACAAACAACTATTGAGGGTTATGAAAAATGAACTATGTTATAATCATAGAGACTGTATGTATTATGTATGCATGAGTATTATTTCCATTTTTCATTTATAATTATTGAAATAAGGTATGTGATATTTTTTATTTAAATAATAATATTCAAAACAATATCAATTATTTATATACATTAAATTATATAAACCATCCATTGTTTGAGGTAATGAAAAACGAATCACATTGCTTTGTGGAGGTGGTAATAAACACATATCCAACAAATAATGGTATCATCATTCAATAAGTGGAATTGAAAAATATATATCATATATTAATATTCCATAAAAATTAATATTAAATTTGATTATTATATATACATTAAATGTGTCATCATAGTTGGTCATGATAGACGATGATGAGAAAAATGTTACACCGGTTCACAAGATGGTAATACACTGTTCCCACGAATGATGATTTGGTTTCCCATTTTATGGAATTGGAGATAGATGTAGGATAAATATTAACATAAAAAAATATAAATATATTAAATACAATGATTATATTATATTATAATGGTTGAATAATATTTTATGGAGGTTGTGGAATAAATAAAACAAAACCTTCAATTATGAATGATACATTTTCATCAGACAACCTTTTTTGGAATTGACCAATATATATCCTATAATGATTTTAAAATCAATCCATGGACATTAATTCAAGTTAAGGGTTGTATTAATGGTATTTTTCATGTTTTGTTAAAAAAATTAATGCTTTTGAATTGTGAAGAAGATAGGATAGGATTTTCCATTTTATAAGTGAGTGGAGATTCCCTTTTTGAGTTTCTTGATTTGTTAAGAAAAATGAATTGGAGGTTCCATATTAAAATAGAGTGTATTTTTCATTGGTGGATTGAATTATGGATAAGATGGTTTATCTTAAAAGTCAATGTTTGGTGATAAGGATTTTCATTTTATTGGACGTGGGATGAGTTTTAAGTGCTTTCCATAGTGGTGTAAGCATGTCTGAGGCATAGGTGAATTGGGTGATGGACTAACTAGAAAAAGAACACATAGGTGAGGAATTTTTATATAAAATGGTTGTCTACATAGGTGTCCCTAGAAGGGTCATACATAGGTCCACGGTTTTCTAAGGGTCTTAATTATAGTGATCTCCAACTAGGTGGAAGGGATCCCCAATCTTGTTTCTTGTGATTTAATCCTTATAGGTACTTTGAGTCCAATATCCCAATTAATTCCACCTTCTCTTAGTTTTTTGATAGATACTTGATGCATTTTTAGGACCACGAGATGGGGCTGTGTGACCATATAATGGCTTATTATTCTATTTTTCTAGTATCTCAAATTTTGGGACCCATGGTTATATTTTTAGGAAAATATGGGACCATGATCATGGTGTTTCCTTTAACAGTACTCGATTTAGGTACCCCACAATGGTACCCTACGCAAGGGTGTTAAATTATTCAATGCTTCTTTATGGGACTTTTTTAGCCTTCTAGAGTGTAAGATGGTTGTGTACAAGCTTGTTTATTTGATTCCCCATGATCATTGACAGGACTCATCAAAACACTAACACATGAAGAATATTTTAGTTAATTATTTCATCCCTTTTCAGAAAACTATTTTTCCATACCCTCTTATTTGTGCATGATCATTGGTGGGGTCCGATGTCAACTTAGAATTCACCATATAAGAATTTATATTAAATGATGTAAGTATTCATGTATAAATTTATTTTTTCATAATAAAGTCAATTAATGGTTTCTCTTAAAAAATATATATTCCTTTTAAAAATTTATGTTACATATTTGATATATTTTACTGATTATAATTCTTATACTTATGAATATTTTATGAAATAAATGATAATGTTTATTGAATATATCTTTTAATTTATTTATTATTGTATATAAATCATTACACTATGATTTATGGCCTATGATTTGTTGGTTATGTTACTCTTATGTATCGTTATTATACCCATATTCTCATCATATACACACATATAATCATTGATTATAATTTCATATGTCTATATTTTATAAGAATATAAGATCTCTCCTTCCTTTATTTTCCATTTCCCTATGTTATGAAGAAATGTAATAAAAAATAAGTGTTAAAAGGGGTATAATAAGAAAATAATTTCTAGTAGATGTTAAAGACTTGTCATGGATTGACCAGATTCTCACATAGGGGAGAGAAAAATGTCCAACAGTTGATAATGGTTTGTTTTGAATCAGTTAATGTTCTATCCTAATTATCTAAAACTATAAACATAAAAGGAATTTTCATTGTGCTATAATGAAATATTGACATGATATTATTTAATTTCTGGAAGGATATGTCTCTACAATCAGATTTAATTCTAGACCGAGGTTTTATATCACATTGGTGATTATGATGATATCAATTAAGGATAATTTTGAATTCAGAGATATCATCAATGGTTAATGAGATAATTTTTATCATAATTTCTATGTTATAGATAACACATTATCACAGTTAAGGTAAAATTAAATACATTTTTTAATATAATAATATAAATTTAGTGAAACCCCAATGGATAAATTTTAGGGATAAATTTATATATAGGATATCACCCAAAATTATGTTATTTATAGATTTTGTGGTCTTCCTAGAAGATACATCCATGATTGGATACTGGTAAGGGGATGAAAACTCTAGAAAAGTTTAACCATACTGTAATAACCAAAAATACGGAATATAGGGTATTAAATAAACTGTGACCATAAGAATGAATAAGAGGCTTGACTTAATACCTCACTAGACAACTTTAGTTGATTTTTTTTGTTTATAATTTTGTATTCACAAACCCCTATAATGGTGTGTTTTTAATCTTACATTATGGGATTAATTTAATAATTATGAGAGAACACAATTTAAATCGGCCACAGTCTAACCAATAGATTTATAGAATTAACCCAGTATAACATAGTTGAAATAAAATAGGAATAGTTCGAAAGGAAGGTATCATTAGAGAATACAACATGGGATTCATCTTTCATATTGATATACAATGATTAATTTTTTATATGATCATAACCACTGTGGTTTTTTTATTAACATGAAATTGAACAGTAATGTTGAGTGGGGAATGGTATATATCTGAAGACTAATATGTCTTATAACATAATAACGAATCATACTAAAAAGAATGAGAATATTAATATATTTATATTTTTTTAGAAGAGGTGGGATTATTAGTCTTAACATACATAATTTGTTTGAAAATATAATAGAAATTGATTTTTGATAATCTTATCTATTTCCATTTATGAGTGATAATTATATATGCTATTTTGGTATATTCTAAAAGTTATGAGTGTTATATCAAACAGATAAAGAGTTTAATAAATTTTTTTGAATTTAACCTTTTTAAAATTTATATTAAATTGAATCATGAACCTCAAATAGTCATTTTATAACATGGTTATCTTTTTAGGGATAACTGTTCAATAACACATGATTATGGTATATATAACTCTTAGAATTAACATAACATAAAGGTAACTGTAATAAAGTGATTTTTGATTATTATAAAAGGGATTCAAATTATATGGAATTCCATTTCAATAAAAAGAAAAAGTAATGCATGATATTATTTTGGTAATATTTATCTATTTTTTGTATTTTGAAATATATTAAATAGTTTGTGATTTTATAAACTAGTTATTATTTCATATTTTAGTTAAAATATAATTGTTTATATATGAAAATATTATATCAATGTGGATTAACATCATTAATATTCGAATGGTTTCAGGAGATGAATGTTATAGAGAATATATGAATTGGCTTAATAGATATTGGTTACATGATTATATGAACGATAAATGAATTTTAATGAATCATAATTAAGTTAGTATAGTTAGAGAAAGTATGGTATATAGCTTATTAAGAGTTATATCATGAATTAATAAAATGATATGAATACCCTCATCTATATTCATTAGTATGGAGTAATTAATATTTTGGGGATAAAATTTATTTATGTGATGTTGAATGTAACAATCCATGTTTTTAAAAATAATTCTTGTAGTGAATTAATTTTAATTATAATTTATTATTTTTTTGAAGGAATTAAAATTGTTTTGGATATAATTCATTCGAAATTTGAATTAGACAGATAACAATTCATTCATTAAAAATTTTAAAATTAATATAAATTCACATAAAAATAATTAATTTTCGAAAGAAACTATGAATCACCATAGATAAAATACATCCATTTAATGTATATAAGATATTTGGGTATAATAAAAAAAAGAAAATATTGATGGATTGTAAATCCCATTGATCATGATGACAATGAAGAGCACCGATATCAAAATGAAACATATATTTAGGAAGATCACAATGAAAAGATAAATCATAATGAAAAATATATAATATGAAACAAGAACTATGCTTTGTGATGTGATAGTAGAATGATAAAATGTTTCATTATGTTTCTTTATATAGGAAAATATCAAATAACTGTAAATATTATATTTGAAAATATATTTGAAAATATAATCATTGAAAATATGGTCTTAGGTCATATATATATAATGTGAATATTGAATTCATGTACCATTATGGAGTTAAATTAAATTAATATAAAAAACAAAATGAAATTATGATAATAAATTATATATATATTCATTATTTTGTGAATTAATATTATTTAAAAAATATTAATTATGTATATAAAAATTTAAATTAATGAATTATATATAAATTTATTATCAAAATATACATTTACAATATAAAAAATTAAATTTTAATGATATTATTTTTTAATGTTATATGGAAATCTACAATAACGATAATTCATAAGTAATTGTTTAGATTTAATATAAATAAATAAAATGTATTTTTATTTTGAAATAAATTAAAATGTTAATAGTACTTTTAAATTACATAATTTAATGAAAATAATTTATTTTTTTACAAAAATATTTAATTTAAAATATTCACTAAATATCAATTTTTGAAAAAACCAAAAATTTCATCGTAAGATAATTTTTGCATGATATTTTTAAAAAAAAAATTATTTTCAAAAGTAACAATTAAAAAAAATTTATATATTAATTAATTAATTTTATTATTAAAATATTTAAAAAAAATAATGAAAAATATATATTTGGATGCATGTAAATACATTACTAAAAATTGGAGTCATTATTTAAAAAAAATATATGTTCATAAAAATTATTTATACATACATTTTGGAAAAAATTCATTTTCCTGCAACTGATTTGAATGGTCATTTTTAAATTATAATATTTTAATAATAAATAATATTTCATTTAAACTTATTGTTTTGTGTGAAAAAAGATATTGATCATATGGTTATTATTTTAAAATACCATGATGTTTCACTCATTTATTGATGATTATAAATACATGATTTCATTCGAGGTTGAATTATTCCTTGTTTTAGCATTTCCATGTCACTACTTGAACACACACTCAGCTAGTACCTCTAGAGACATTGTATAGAGGCAATATTATTCCTCTAGGATGGTCCCCAAGTTCACCAATCACTGGTAAAGATATCATGTCCTACCCACCAAATCACTACATGGAGTGTGAGGGGTGAAGATTCAGAAGATCCATTATGCATAATGTTATCTAGCATAACCAACACCAACATATGACTCTATATCATATATTTCTTCTTGTGTTAGATTGTATTCTTGTATGGGAATGAGTACCTTAGTGAAAACATATTTTTCAAGTATTCTCTTCGAGATACTATGATATATTACAAGGGGAATTTTCTACCGACTAGACAACACAATAGGATACACCACATTAGCAGGGTAAGGATATTTCAGACCCTTATCTTTCTAACTTTTCACATAAGGATGATCCCCTATGAAAAAAAGTTCTTTCTCTTTAGAAGATAACTCCCTATTTATTTTTTATACCGTTGATTCAAAATTATGTTCACTAACATGGGAAATGGATGTCCTTGGTTCATATTCATTCACATAAGCCACTTGAATGGAAATCAGAGTCCCTACATCCTGTTGGATTTCCTTTCCATTGTAACCATATAGGGGAAACATCATCATATACAATCATAAGGATTTAAAGGATTATTTAACCCATGGTTGCGTCAAAACTAGACATTTTTTATTGGTGTAAGGAATTACATTACACAGAGGTTCTAGAAATTTCAATGTCAATAAAAGGTGGAATCCATTTGAAAATATCCCCTTGTATTGATTCTATATTGGCCAATACCTCTAAGATTTTATCATTGAATATGGTACCCATATTTATTATTCTATAAAATGTATTTGGAACATTTCAAACTATAATGAGATTACCCATATGGAGTGTGTAGTCCATATATAGTGTAGAAAATAAAAATCCAACACATAGTTTTAGATAAACATCATGAATAAAAGGAAATACTATGGGTTAATATAATGTAATTCATATTTAGGATCAATTTTTATTCAATAGATATTCCATTATTGGTGTTCCCCATTGTAGGATATCATTTCCTCTATGATATCTTGGAATGACCCCACATAATTATTCAAGAGGACTGGGGAGTTTGTAGATTTAACATAGATGGGTCCATTATTTCCCCCCATTTATTATAACTTAGGATAATTAGATGTGTTTTATCATCACTAGTATAAGAATCCTCATCCATTACCAAACATGAAATCTCTAATAAATTTTTCTGAATAAGATTTATATGTAATTAATGTTTTATAAAACATTGATTCTATAAGATAAAGATTTACCTCCCTAAAGAACAATTTATCATGTTAGCCAATATAATTATTTCCATCTCTATTTGGAACATACAAACATTTGATCATTCAAATTGGATTCCTCATCACTAGAAACGCATGACATGGCTTTATAAGTCGGATCCTTTTGGGATAGAACATCTCTGGGTGGTTCCGCTGTTGGTCATATTCGAGGCATCATAGATACCCTATTTCTATAAGGGTAACCCATAATACATCACGATGATAAAATATATATGTATATATTAGAAATATATGAAACCCACTCATCCCAAATTACTCCAATTTTGAGAATGATGATTATAATCCTCAGAATCTCTACTAAATATATCATGATCTTATTTTTTAAATAATCTAATTGGAGGGTCTTTTATAGCTAATCCCACTCCTTCTAGATCCGAATGAAGAATGTGGCATCTCAAATATCTATCTGATTTAATATATGATTACATAGAGACTCACAATAATGGTATAAAATATCATTAGATCTCTAAACAAACTATTATGGAATCTTCTTTCAAATACATCACCTTTGAAGATGCCTACATTGATAAACTCACTCGAGTGATGAGATTGAGATGTCAGAGAACCCACAACATCCTACTCTTCACTTGTGGATGATACTTATATTACACGGGGATCTTCACTTATGAAATATCATCCTCTTCTTTTCAATCCATAAGCCTCCTCCAATGAATCCACTCATTTCAAATATTATCAGTGTACAATATTAGGGTTTGTTTTCTCATATCTATTAGTTTAATCCATGTTGAAACAGATGGATGGGTAAGTCAATGCTAGTTGAATAACATCCAAAATTCAATCTAACGAAATTTTTTAACATAATTATTGTATGATGGTGGTGTACTATATTGAATAGACCCAATTTTACACCTACGAATATGATGTTTCATAGAGATGAACTCATACAATAACATGGATGGGGAGTATGGATCAAAATAGGTTTTTTAATCGATCTTTGAATCCAATAAAGCACCATTTAAATACTATAATAATGATTGTTTCTTATTGGTTCACTAAAAAGATTCAACAATTTATCTAGTATAATTGGGGAGTGGATGAATGATGAATTTGTTGTGTTTTTTATATTATCTATGACCCCTATCTCATCTATAAGCACATGTTACACTATGATGATATATAGAAGTGATGGTTTGAAGGATGAACATAGATGATAAATAGGGTTTATATAATCATAACCAGTGCTGTGAACTGTGACCCATCCATTCATGAAATAAAAATGATCATAAAGGTATCTTGGTATATTTTAGTTAATTAATATTGGACTCATTAGACATCATAACCATCATAAGGATTCCCAAGTTGATTAGGCTCGCAACTACCAACAACAATACCATCACTTGGTTGTTAGTGTGTAATCCCATGTTCATTCATCTAATAGGATACATCCATCCTATTAGGAATTCCACAATAAATTACAATAACAATATTTTTTAGAGGCATCCCTCCTTCACAATAAATCCAAAAATATATTATTTTCCCTCCTTGAGAATGATACAGAATGGACAATGAATTTAGTGATATATGTCCATTGGGAACTACATCAATCACCCCAAAATATGACCCTTGGAAAATTTTTAGAATTTTGTTTCATGTTTCCAACGAAATATGTAGAAACAAGGTTAAATGATGTTGTGAATTTTTTTCCTAGAATTCTATTCAAAACCTCTATAACATCAGGTCTGTTGAATATAACCTCATACAATAGATATTTGGAGGAACTCATCATTAATGAAACTTTTCATCGGGATCCCTAATACATTATTAAAATTAAATAAGTACCAACCACTTGATCAATGTGGAAGGTATTTTCATTGGTTGACCACATTATATGGGTTGTCTAGTTATTAAAGTGTAACTGAGACATCCATGCAGTTTTATTATGTACCCTCGGAATATCTATTTCCCAAACTCCATGTAGGTATAGAAAACAAAATACAGCTAGGTCCACTCAAAGTAAGAGTTTCATCTTGATCATAAGAACCAATTCTCAACACATCCCACATGGTTTTTCATGATGCTCACTTGAATGATACAGAATTAGTGTGGTGGGAATACCTAATTATTTTATTCAAATATAGTTACATTCCTAGACTCTTATCAAAGTGTGAATACAATGGCCAGACATTGATCCATAATAGTGTGGATTGTGGTAGATAGATTCTGATAATGTAGCTCATTGTGTAATTTAATCTAGTTTATTGGAATTTCATTATTTGGTTTAAAAAATTGAAATTTTAATACAATACAATGTCATAAATTAGAATATAATTTCCTTTTATATAGTCATTATGTCCCTCAATGAGTATACTCAGTAGCACCTACATCCTAGAATCAACACTCCTACGAAAAGAGATCTCCAATTTCATAGAAATTTCAGATATCATAAAAAAGTATGTGATATTAATAGTATCATCATTATTTTAGTCCATTTCAATAGTATTCTATAATATATGATGATGTTTGGGGATTTTTTGATTCTACATACCAATTAATGTTTATTTACACTAAATTTCCTCACATAAGATTATACACATAGACGAATTCATTCTAGTTTATAGAAACTTCACCATAGTAGATTTTTCCTGTAATGGAATGATTCAAGGAATTCATTTATATGGAGTACATAGTATTCATATAATGATTGTAATTTTATAAAAAGAGAGGTGTGTAGTCTCTCATGAATGACTATCGGCTATACTAGTCCCCCTCCAAATATATATTGACATTAATTCTCCTGGGTTTGTGAGACACACTATAAATGTACATGAACATGATAAAAGAATCCCAATATATGATATAAATTTTTATAAGAATATTTTTTCCATAAATTGATCTTATTCTTCCACATCTAATCATATTTTTAATAAAGTCATTTCATAGTCAAAAAATTTGCATGCTTAGCATTAAAAGAGTAAAAAATGACCAACTAAAGAAGAACATGATCATATAATGAAATAAAAAGTAAAAGGGATTGTTTCACACAACATTAAATCAAATCATAAAACATTCTGGAATTAATAAAACATGTAGTTTTTGGGAAAATAGTGTACTTAAAAAAATTATAAAATCACTCTTCATGACTAGAATCTTTAAAACATGTATAGTATATGATCTAGAAAAAATAAAATTTTATTGATGAAAAAAATGAGTGCATTGTTTAACCTACATTGTTATGTGATCTTGGGTTTGTTTTTCTCATGAAAATGTTCAAAAACAGATCATAAACCCCAAATATTATTATCTTACCGTAGATAATTTTCAAAAAATAGACACATCTCATTGATTATTGATGGTAAGAATCTATTAACAATTACTTAACATAAGCCCTTAATAATAATAAATTTTCTTGAGCTATGTTTAATAAAACTCATTGTTAGAGTATAAATTTTTTAGAGAACTAATTTATTATTAAACTCAATGTTTTATGGAAAAATAAAACAAAAATGAAAACATACCATCACCTTCAATGATTTTTCCTTGTCTTAGATCCTTGGTTCATGAAACTCTACGAGATCACAAATCTCCGATGGTGCATGTATTATACTCTAAGGATCACCATATGATATTTCTACCCACCGACTATAGTTGTGTAGGAGTAATGTTCTCATTGGTAACACATCTATTTGATCAATACTTAATTGGGATAATCCATATGCATAACCATTATCATGGAGACTTAGACCAAACCCCTCTCCAGTAGCCATTGGTTGGGACATTCCCTTGACTTATTCACCTAAGAATGGATAAAATCCTAATATTTCTCCATCGTGATTCCTATATTAGTTATAGTACATGTTCTCTTCCTCCCAATAAAAACTATACAGAGTATGTGTAAACTCTAACCATGCCATTATTGGGGGGACCAATAATTATACACATTAATATTAGTGTATAGTTTTCTTATATTATTTACTATTATAATCATATATAAATATATATTTTAGAATAATTTTTTAACCATATAAAAACATTCACTATTAATCCATTTAAGATATTTTTGTTCGAGTTTCATGATTGTAAACAATAAAGAATGAACTCTAGGTTACATAATTAAAAATTCCATATCATAACTTCATAGTCGCAATATGTAAAACTACATGACAACATACAAAGTAGAAGACATTACACCATTCCATTAACCTATGTAATGAGAATGGTATTCCATTGTAATGGTCCTTGGATTCCCCATGTGATTAGGATGGCATGCCTCATGTGACGAGCAATATATAATAATCCAAAATAAAATTTACACTATAGGGTAGTCACCACAAAATGTATTGTTTTCACTTCAACCATGATGCATGTTTCCTTAATATATGACCTTAAAATGAATGATTGGGGCTTAATAAATTTCAGTAAACTGTATACCATGAACTTCGTGGGTTTGGATGTTTTTCGTCCAACAGGGTACATAGGGTGCCTCTTTAATGTTCCATATTAACATTAAAATTAAAATATCTATCCCATTTTTGTAGGTAATAAAGATGCATCATCAACTCTTTATAGTATACCATAGCTTTCATCATACCATTTTAATGTACAAAATATATATTTATGGTTTCATGGGATGTTAAACTGATGATCAATCTAATACCCAAATAATGTTTATGGGAATCCACCCTAGTGCACATTAAAACATTGGTAATCCAAATATATGGTTAACATATATATGAAGTGTCCCATTGGAAATTAATGTTATATAAAATTAATATATGTTGACATTATTTGGGAAGAATTCACATTGGACATTAATACTTGGATCAACTTAATATGTGATGAGAATATATAGAGTGTTTCCAAATTTGACATTAAATCTATGATGATATTAATATGTGATGAGAATATATTGTGTGTAACATAATGTAATATTAACCCGTGATCTTAAAAATAAATTATGAGTGTCTATTAGAAGAATCCACACTATACAATAATCATGTGGTATGACCAATAAATTGTAATTGTAGGTGGGAATCATCAACAGTAGACATTAAACCTGTGATCGACCTAGTACAAGGTGAGTGTATCTAAAAAGTTTCCCCACTATACATTAAATTATGGATCCCCATATGATTCATCATAAAATAATCTATAGGTTATAAGTTATGTATAGGATCAATGATGAGCCTAATAATCATATGATAATAGAAAATGATATCATCTCCTTCTATATATATGATGTTCCAAATATTACAAAACCATTGGTTTTTAAAAAGATTGTTATTTTATAAAACATTTTATATTTACTCAAAACATTATTTTTATATTAAAGTAGACCTCCAAATAATTAATCTATGATATGAAAAAAACTAGCAAAACATTATCCATTAATGAGTGGAACTATACAGTTGAATCACATAAAAATATTTTTTTTCACACCATGTAAAATTACTCACCATGGGTAAAATTCAACCCCAAAACTGTAGAAGTCAATAGTCGAAATTAAAGATAAAATAATAAAATCCTCAAGACTATGAAATCATCTAGATCGTATTCTATCATGATGATCACCAATATGAAAAAAAAAATAATTAGGAAGATCAAAAATAAATGATAAATCATAATGAAATGTATGTTATTTGAAATAACAACTATTCCTTTTGAATTGATACTAGAATAAAACCTTATTTTGTATGTAAAAATATATATAATGAGTGTCTACCTCTTAAACATATAAACACATAATTTGAAAAATTTGTTAAAAAAATACCTAATATATGTATTTGTGTTTCTTTTCAAGGAATTTTTATCAATAAGGAGTATAAATAGATTTATTGAGGAATAAAGTTCATATTATATTAATAATTATCTTAATTAAAATATTTATTATTTTTTTTGTGAAACTGAATAATGAATCTGGACTAAGTTATGGTTTTTTCATCTTCAATTCTCGTCTTCAATATAATTTTTATACATCACATTATTTATATTATGTTTGGTATATTATAAATCATTTATATGTAATATCATGAAACAAAGTTTTTGATAATTTAATTTCAATTTAATGCTTTATCTCTTTTATGTTATTTTGATGGAAATACTCCCCATGAAAGACAAGGATCTATGTCATAAATTCAATTCCTCAAGACGTATTTTTAAATGAGAGTTATGTTACATTTAATATGGTGTTATTGAGGAATAATTATTATGTTATACCATATTCATGGGTTTTGAATACCCATTTCTTACTCTTTTTATATATACATAACAATTCAAAAAATATATATCTTGAATTTTATTCAGACGAAAATGATTCTCAAAGCATAAGAGTTTCGTTGCCAGTTTTATTTTTAAAGAATTATTTTTTATTGATAACACATGTAGGGAATTTTTATTCATTTTTAAACCAATTTTCATTTAAAATTCATATTCATGGGGTCTTATATGATCCCTTGGTATAACATTTCCCCATGACTCATATTATAATGAACCAAGCCATTCACACATGTTATTATATAATTTTTCAAATCAAAACACGTTTAATAGGACACAATAATCATTATTCATAGTTTTTTTGGAATAGTAGGTGCATTAAACAAACAATAAAACTAAAATAAAACATATTTATTATTTATTCTCTTTAGTGAGATCAAAAATCAATTTTATTTCCTAAAATTTCATAGGATAATCAAGGAATTTCCAAAAAAATAAGTCCTATGTAATTCCTTATAACGAAAAAAAGATGATAATATGGAATAACATGATATCATAAAAGGAAATGATACTGAATAACTATTTGGGAGAATATAATGATTAACATGGAATCATACGAACATTAAAACATATATAATTGATGAAAATATATCAAGTCATAGTCAAATGTAAAGTATAACTACTATGTGAACATTACACAGTGTAAAGAGTCCCATAGTGGATTAGGTTTGCCATTTAATCTTGTAAATATCATTTCATGAGAAAAATTCATTACCCAATGAATTATAGAGCTATATAAGTGAACCCATTATAAAATTCACATAATTATATGTTCTAAAAAGTGAAACCTATAAAATGTAATAATTATATGTATTTTCCATGGGAAAAAAATTAACTGCATAATATTTCCCCATGTTGCAATCAAAAGATATTTCATAAAGTAAGAATTTGTTAAATCATATTAGGGAATGTATTACGACTTTTAAATAAGGGAGAATGAGATATGTATATATAAAAGAGATATATGTGAATAATATTTATAAAATATGTAATATAAAAGGGAATAAATGTTAATTAAAATGTATTTAAAATATCACAAGAAATATTAATTTAGAATAATTTACATTTCAATTAGAGATCACTTATCTAAAATTAAATAATACATAATATCTTTTTGAAAATGTTTACTTTGAAAAGAAAAACAAAACTTTTTTTAAAATCTTCAAAACATTGATTAGTCATGATGTATGGAAATTCAGTTCATGTAGTATAAGTTAAAAAAATACATTCATTATTTTGTAAAAAAATGCCAAAAGTACCTAATTTGGAAGAAAATAGATATATATGTTTTTAATTTATTTCTCAAAAAGTGAAATTTGGATAAAAATTTATTTTATAAATCTTTATATACTAGTAAAAAATTCACTTAAATATTTTATAAAATTGATTCTTGATCTAGAAGAAGATACTAGATCAATATTACATTAGAAATAATATTCAAATCAAACATTTATTAAATAATGATGGAAATTTAAGACCAAATATATCAACTACATTAATGAATATAGTATAAAAAATATCTGAAGATAATTTCATTGTATTCTTTTAAAAGAATCATGAACACAATAAATCTAAACAATAATGTAGATTGTAACATAATGTTATTACCACACATGTAACAATAATATAAAATCTATTTGGATGATGTAAATGTTATTTTTAATAAAACTTAATTAATTGGGGATTTATTCAAAATATAATACCTAAAAATAGAGGTATATACAATATATAAATGAAATTAGGTGCATAACATTAATATTTTCCCAAATGAAGTGAAATTGATATGAAATCCCCTACATCGAGTTTGAATCATCATATTCCATGTTTTAATCCATAATAATAAAAGTATATTAATTATTTTTTAGTAAAAATATTCATAAAAGTTAATTATCAATTATATTATATTTAATACTATGTTATATAAAAATACTTAATCAATTAAGTTTATGATGGGATTTGGATTATATTTGGACCATATGTCTAAAATGACTATGGAATATTGGATATAGAAAAGGTGGTAAATATTTAATCATATATAGATTAATAAAAAATAAAAATTTATAATATATATATATATATGAATTATTCTTTTATCAGAAAACAATACTAAGGGTTCTGAAAAATTAACTATGTTATAATCATAGAGACTGTAGGTATTATGTATACATGAGTATTCTTCCCATTTTCCAATTATAATTATTGAGATAAGGTATGTGATATTTTTTATTTAAACAATAATAGTAAAAACAATATCAATCATTTATATACATTAACTTATATATATCATCCATTTGATGAGGTAATGAAAAATGAATCACATCGCATTATGGAGGTGGTAATCCACACATATCCAAAAAATGATGGTTTCATCATTCAATGAGTGGAATTGAAAAATATATATCATATATTAATATTCCAGAAGAATTAATATTAAATTTGATTAGTATATATACATTAAATGTGTCATCATAGTTGGTCATGATAAGCGATGATGAGAAAAATGTTACACCGATTTGCAAGATGGTAATCCACTGTTCCCAGGAATGATGATTTGGTTTCCCATTTTATGGAATTGGAAATGGATGTAGGATTAATATCATCATAATAAAATATAAATATATTATATATAATTATTATATTATATTGTAATTGTTGAATAATAATTTATGGATGTTGTGGAATAAATAAAAGAAAACACTACGTTAAGAATGATAAATTTTCTTCAGACAACCTCTTTTGGAAATAACCAATAAATATCTTATAATGATTTTATAGTAAATCCATAGACATTAATACATGTTAAGGGTTGTATTTATGGTATTTTTTTTGTTTTGTTAAAAAAATAATGCTTTTGAATTGTAAAGAAAATAAGATTTGAGTTTCCATTTTATAAGTGAGTGGAGTTTCCCATTTTGAGTTTTTTGATTTGTGAAGAAAAATGGATTTGAGGTTCCATTTTATAATTGAGTGTAATTTTAATTGGTGTATTGAATGATGGATAATACGGTTTATCTTACAATTCAATGTTTGGTGATAAAGATTTTCTTTTTATTGGACGTGGGAGGAGATTGAAGTGATTTACGTAGTGGTGTAAGCATGTCTAAAACATAGGTGAATTGGGTGATGGAGTAACAAGAAAAATAACACATAGGTGAGGAATTTTTCTATGAACTGGTTGTGTACTCACGTGTCCCAAGAAGGGTCTTACACAGGTCCAGGGTTTTCCAAGGGTCTTAATTATAGTGATCTCCAACTGGGTGGAAGGGGTCCCCAATCACGTTTCTTTTGTTTTAATCCTTATAGGTACTTTGATTCCAATATCCCTCTTAATTCCCTCTTCTATTGGTTTTTGGATAGACACTTGATGCATTTTTAGGACCAGAATGTAAAGACCCGGAAATTTCAAGGAAATTTTTTTCTTAATTTTCTTTCGAATTTTACAAGAACACAGTTTCTGACAGTGCCTGATTCCGAGACCCGGTGTGCCCAGAATCAATTTCCGAAGTTTGGCTCGGGTACGTTCAGTGAACGAACGAGCGGGAATTTCTAACTTTTGAACCGGTGCCCGGAATCAAATTCCGAGGGCACCGATGGAACCGTAGCGCCGGTTTTTTCTTAGGAATGCCTTTCCTGGAGTTGTGTTTGCTTGGGAGCAGTTGTTTATTAAGGTTGTGGTTTAAGTGTAATGAAAAATAAAATTTGTGTTACAAATTTTATTTATCTTCTTAAGTGGTTATATCCTAAGTGTGGAAGTTGGGATGGAATCACAAGTTCCTAACTAACCAAGTGAGGATTAAGGTGAGGTGGGGCCCACACGAGCCCCAACCCTTCACCTTCCCCTTAACTCTCTTCTACCCCCTTAAACTCCCTTGCACTTAATGTTCCAAAACCCCTCAAATTCCTAACTCCTTAAACTCCTTAACTCCCTTGAACCCCCCCAATTAAATGTGACTCTTCACTTCCACCTTCATTAATTTTGGAGCCTCTCCACCCAGTAATGAATGATGTAACTTAATGAATTTGAATTATTTTGAATTCATTAAGCTAACACTATAATAAGGTGTGTTGTTTTATTGTTTGGGGTTGGCTAAATCTTTGTGATAGAGTCATGGAAGGATTGAAGAGAATTCCACCCTCGACGAAGAACACGAAGGACATCTCCAAACATGGAACAACGTCTTCTCGACGAAGAATGCCTTTTCCAAAGAAGAACATGAAGTTTCCAACGTCGATCCCTTCTTGGATGCCTCCTTCCCACTCCATCCGGAATAAAGAAGGGAGCGCCTTTCACGAAGAACGCCGACGTCGTCAACGGCTTCTCTTTTCCGATGTCGACGAATCGCCGCCGCCTTTCCACGACTTCGTCAACACATAACGAAAAGAGAGGTAGGGGTTTGTTGTTTCTTATTTAATTATTTTCCATTATTGGTTCTAGCATGACAAACTTGAGGATGAACGTTTAAGTGTTATCGTCTAACGAGAGGGGGACCGGACCACACAAACACTGCCGAAACCCCCTCCTTTGTTCTTGAATGTTTCTTGCGGATGAATCAAGATAGCGTGGTGCCGTCGCACCACGCGGGAATCACACGGAAATTATTGCGCGGCGCCGTCGCGCCGCGCCTTGGAAAGAATTATCATGAACGCGACGCCGTCGCGCCGCGTCGAAGGAAACCGAAGACGCCGCGGCCGGAGCTGGGCCGCGGCGGAGGGGCGCGGTGCCGTCGCACCGCGCCGGACGACGAAGGCCGCAGCCGGTTCCGGGCCGCGGCGGATCGTGATGACCGGCGGCCTGCCGGGCCGCCGGTGCCGGAAGACGGAAGAGGACCGGCCCTTGCCGGTCCTGTTGACAAGAAGCCGGCCGGCCAGGTCGGGCCGGCCGGGTTGGTGGAAACCGGGGGAATTTAATTCCCCCGGGCAGTTATTTGGCCCCCCATTATGAGGGGGGCCGGTTTTACAAAGGGGGGGCAGGCGGCCCCCTGTTTCCAGCAAGCTCGGCCTTCGGCCTAACTGGCAGCGCGCCCAGCGCGCTGCCTTGTGCCGAACCGGCGCGCCGGGCCGGGCCGCGCCGGGCCGGGCCGGGCTGTGCCGGGCCGGGTCGACCCCGTCCGGGGTGGGTCGACCCGGTTCGGGCCATCCGGGGGGTCTCGGGCCGGGACGGCCCGGGCCCGGAACCCCCGTTACCGAGCGGTTTGGTCAAATGCTCGTATCTTGGGCTACTGGCCTCCAAACGACTCGTCGTCAGCGGCAACGCGATCCTTGGATCGAGACGGTCGTTTCGGTATACTATACTCAAGGTGCACCTTCCTTTTCGGGAGCCTACGTGGTTAAAACTCCATAGTTAAGCGTGCTTGGCCTAGAGTAGTGATCAGGATGGGTGACCTCCTGGGAAGTTTCCCAAGGTGAGTGTGAGACGAAAAAGCTAATAACCTTCAGACCGGGCGTCCGATTGACGCGTCGTCTATTGCGTTGAGTTCCTGTTGACAATACGGAACTTTTGGCATCCTCCGCCCGAGTTTTGGATGCAGATGGATAGTGGCCGGGTTGGATCGCACCAAAATCCAACCGGGCCCCTGGAACGGAAAAGCTGATATCTTTCTGACAGAACGTCCGTTTGACGAACCGTCAGCGGCGTTGGTGATCGCGTTGAGAAACGATCCCTATGAGTTTACCCTATGAGAGTTTGGGGTACAGTTGAGATACGACCGGGATTGGTTCGCTCACGAAACCAACCGGGCCCCTAGGACGAAAAGGTTAATAACTCACAGACCGGGCGTCCGATTGACGCGCCGTCTGTTGCGTTGAGACCCCTATGACGTGGCGGCCCCTTGAGATATTTCTTCGTGGGACTTTGAGATACTTGGAGTATCGACATGTAGCTCGTGGAGCGGACCCTCCCAATGATGAGCGTGCGGAGTACGGAGACCGTGTAACTGGCTGAGACCCTACGATTGCTGATCGAACGACTCGGTGTGTTACAGAGGTGCGTTTGGTTGTAGCGGCACATGGGAGCGCTTGGTTGTAGCGGCAGACCCACGATAGAGGTGCGCTTGGTTGTAGCGGCACATGGGAGCGCTTGGTTGTAGCGACAGACCCACGACAGAGGTGCGCTTGGTTGTAGAGGCACATGGGAGCGCTTGGTTGTAGCAGCTGGCCCGCAGTACTCGATGGGTGGAGTTCTTCAGCAGTCTTATTTTAGTGAGCAGTACCTCGGAGTCGTGACAGGACCACTGTACACTCCAGAGACGGAGCTCTTCACCAGTTACGGTTTCGATAATGAAAATCCTGGTTTGAGCTGAGACTTTTGACCTTGTGTTTACCTCATGATTGAGATGGGTCACTTTCTAACTTATGTATTTGTATGGGCATATACATGGGTAGTGGTTATCCGTTGATTTCACAATCCTTGTGTTTCCTCATGATTGAGATGGGTTACTTGATAACTTAGGTATATGTATGGGCATATATCTAAGTAGAGGTCATCTGTTGAGATCTTCTTTGTGGTTATCCTTGTTGGTTTAGTGAGACCTTGAGGGTCTCGGGGTCCCTACTGAGTATCGTTATACTCACCCCTGCACGGGCTATGCCCGCACCTCGTTGTGTTGGTTGCAGACGACGGGCAGTGCTGACAGAAGCCGAGTGTTCGAGGACTGGGCAGTACCTGGAGGTGGACTATACGAAGAGATGGTACCCGGAGGAGGACCTCACGACGAGGCGGTACCCAGAGGTGGACGTGACGACGATGCGGTACCCGGAGGTGGACCACTGGGCGAGACATACTCGGAGCGGACGGTGGGACCTGAGGAGCAGAGGAGCTATCTGTACCCACCCTTCAGGTGGGATTTCCAGTGGACAGCTCGGCGTAGCAGCTTTACTTTTCAGTTGCTGTTTTCCCTTTCGAGTTGTACTTTATAGTTGGGCTTGTATTTCCGGCCCCTTTTTACTTTCCGCACTTACTGTTGTACTCAGTTTTTACTTAGTGTTTACTTCTTCCGCTTGTACTCTGTGGTGCTTGTTTTCTTTTATAAAGGCAATGCCTTCCCAGTTATCGGGATTTTACACCTTTGGTGCTAGTCTCCAGCCCCTGGCCTATGGAAGGCGGGCTTGGGGTAGTCACGGCACGGGCCCCGAGGACGGGTCGTGACAAATTGGTATCAGAGGAGTTCGGTTCTACTGCAGAACTTATAACTCTGATGTTTCTTTCTGTGAAGCAATAGTGTTAAGGGTACCGAGTGTGGTTTTCAGTTCAGGGAGTCCAGTGTTGGTGCGGCGGCCGACGTATCCGTACACCAGGACCCTGACTACTGATTTCCGACTTTGTACATAAAAACACTGATTGCGTGTGTGTTTCCAAAGTTTTAAAGTCAACTCAAACCAGGTCAGCTCACCAGGTATAAGACGTTGACCGTGTCGGATCTGTTCAGGATGTCTCCACGCAGACAGTCAGTTGGAGTTCCGAGAGAGTACTCGATGACGGCTCACCGAGAGACGAGGCTCTGGTGCAGGGCCCTTTTTACTATGTTGGAACCCTTGGGTGGTGTACCAGTACATCACCACCTGTTGGGCAGCAGATGCCAACGGCTATACTAGAAAACTGTGCACGCTGGCGGAGTGCGTTGCACGAGTTCCAGCAGTAGAGGCCTCAGAAGTTACGAGGCGAGGCAGATTTCCAGACAGCAGAGCAGTGGCTGGAGGTGATTTCTAGAGTTTTCCACCTAGCTGAGACATCAATAGAGTCGATGGTGGACTTGGCCACTAGTGTTTTCTAGTGAATGACCATGAGGATGGTCCGCATAGTGATGAGGCTTCGGTACGTGAACCGATGCCTGAGATAGTGCCTTTGGGTAGTGTGTCAGCTATACATCACTACCTGTTGGTCAGCAGTTACAACCGGCGGTACCGGTAGGTGACACATGTAAGTTTACTTCCTTACATGTGTTCTAACTTCAGATACCCTCATGTTCCGAGGTGAACCTGACTCATAGGCGGCTGAGGACTGGCTTGAGGAGGTGGCCGAGAATTTTCTAGAACTTTTACAGTTTCGGCGGGACGACGTGTTGATAGCTGAGAATTCATCGAGGTGTACCGAACATATCAGGTACTCGATGGAAGCGTTTCGATCAGTGCAATAGGGGTCGGACCTCTGAGCATGGTATGTTTAAGGGCTTCCGAGCCAGCACCTTTTCTCTATGAATTTCTACTTAGGCTAGAGTGATAGAAGGAACCTTTGTGGTTGAGAATTCTTTGCTGATCGAATATAGCCAGAGAATGATAGAAGTTTGGAAAGCAGGAAACTGACACCAGTCTCAGAGACTTGGGCATGTAAAATGTTTCAAGAAGAGAAAATGTTAAGGACAGATGAATCTGCAGAGCATCGGACATGGAGGCAGAGCTTGGAGAGCAGCTCGTGGTGGTGTACATTTCAACATGTTACCATCACCCGCGTTTGTAGTCCCCGCTAGACTCAGGGAGTTGGAGAGCAGGGAAAGAGGGTAGCTACTTGCGGTCATGGAGTGTGACCAAAAAGGGGCTCTAAGGATGATTCGAAGTGCGGAATTTATCTTCTACTAGCTGTCGTAGCCACAGGCATCGAAACGAATCATCCCTTCCTTCCATGAATCTAGTCCCAGACCTAGAGATTCCGGTTAAGCCGTTGACTTGACCCTCACATCTGGAGATACCTTTGGGAGGAGACTCGATAGTCACACTTACGCCGACGGTGTGATCTGACCCTTGAGGCGAGAGTCTCAGTTAGGACCTCTTGGTGGCAGCGTCGAGGCCTTACGACGTTAGTTTGAGTATGTATTTGGGAATCACTGTTTATACTCAAATTGACGATATTAGGCAAACGTTGGGATGGGTATTCCTTGGTCGGCGAAAAGGAAACCCTGGGCATCACAAGATAAACTCGTGCATGGGAGGGTGTAGCCGATCATTCTTGGGTCGGCCAACCTTACCCTCGTGGCAGCAGGAGTTTTGAGTTTCAGTTCTAACCTAAAAAGGGAGACCTTTAGAGTTCGAGGATGGCGACCACGTTCTTATACAGGTCTCACCTCGACGAGGTTTACAGAGATGTAGCCGAGGCGGCAAGAGATCTTAGAGGTTCAATAGACCTTTCTGGGTCCCCAGCAGGGTAGGCGAGGTGGTTTATCACTTGACCCATCCACCTCAGTTGCACCAGGTGCACGATGACTTTCACGTAACTCAATTGAGGATATATGTGCTTGATCCTTCACACATCATCGACCTCAGGGAGTTGGACGTCGATGATAGAGCGACATGCACGGAGGTTCCAGTGGGGATCAAGAATAGAGAGGAGAAGATCCTACGAGGATGATCGATTCCTTGGGTGCACTTCCTTTGACAGTACGGGAACCTCCAGGTGAGCACATGGGAGCAGAAGGCTCAGATGCGTGCTCTGTACCACTTTTGTGACCCTAGTTTGTGATGAAGCTTTACGGGGACGTAAAGCCCTGAGGTGGGAGTAATGTAAAGACCCGGAAATTTCAAGGAAATTTTTTTCTTAATTTTCTTTGGAATTTTACAAGAACACAGTTTCTGACAGCGCCTGATTCCGAGGCCCGGTGTGCCCAGAATCAATTTCCGAAGTTTGGCTCGGGTACGTTCAGTGAACGAACGAGCGAGAATTTCTAACTTTTGAACCGGTGCCCAGAATCAAATTCTGAGGGCACCGATGGAACCGTAGCGCCGGTTTTTGCTTAGGAATTCCTTTCCTGGAGTTGTGTTTGCTTGGGAGCAGTTGTTTATTAAGGTTGTGGTTTAAGTGTAATGAAAAATAAAATTTGTGTTACAAATTTTATTTATCTTCTTAAGTGGTTATATCCTAAGTGTGGAAGTTGGGGTGGAATCACAAGTTCCTAACTAACCAAGTGAGGATTAAGGTGAGGTGGGGCCCACACGATCCCCAACCCTTCACCTTCCCCTTAACTCTCTTCTACCCCCCTTAAACTCCCTTGCACTTATTGTGCCAAAACCCCTCAAATTCCTAACTCCTTAAACTCCTTTACTCCTTAACTCCCTTGAACCCCCCCCAATTAAATGTGACTCTTCACTTCCACCTTCATTAATTTTGGAGCCTCTCCACCCAGTAATGAATGAAGTAACTTAATGAATTTGAATTATTTTGAATTCATTAAGCTAACACTATAATAAGGTGTGTTGTTTTATTGTTTGGGGTTGGCTAAATCTTTGTGATAGCGTCATGGAAGGATTGAAGAGAATTCCACCCTCGACGAAGAACACGAAGGACATCTCCAAACATGGAACAACGTCTTCTCGACGAAGAATGCCTTTTCCAAAGAAGAACGTGAAGTTTCCAATGTCGATCCCTTCTTGGATGCCTCCTTCCCACTCCTTCCGGAATAAAGAAGGGAGCGCCTTTCACGATGAATGCCGACGTCGTCAACGGCTTCTCTTTTCCGATGTCGACGAATCGCCGCCTCCTTTCCGCGACTTCGTCAACACATAACGAAAAGCGAGGTAGGGGTTTGTTGTTTCTTATTTAATTATTTTCCGTTCTTGGTTCTAGCATGACAAACTTGAGGATGAACATTTAAGTGTTAACGTCTAACGAGAGGGGGACCGGACCACACAAACACGGCCGAAACCCCCTCCTTTGTTCTTGAATGTTTCTTGCGGATGAATGAAGATAGCGTGGTGCCGTCGCACCATGCGGGAATCCCACGGAAATTATTGTGTGGCGCCGTCGCGCCGCGCCGTGGAAAGAATTATCATGAACGCGACACCGTCGCGCCGCGTCGAAGGAAACCGAAGACGCCGCGGCCGGAGCGGGGCCGCGGCGGAGGGGCGCGGTGCCGTCGCACCGCGCCGGATGACGAAGGCCGCAGCCGGTTCCGGGCCGCGGCGGATCGTGATGACCGGCGGCCTGCCGGGCCGCCGGTGCAGGAAGACGGAAGAGAACCGGCCCTTGCCGGTCCTGTTGACAAGAAGCCGGCCGGGTTGGTGGAAACTGGGGGAATTTAATTCCCCCGGGCAGTTATTTGGCCTCCCATTATGAGGGGGGCCGGTTTTACAAAGGGGGGGGGGGGGGCAGGCGGCCCCCCGTTTCCAGCAAGCTTGGCCTTCGGCCTAGCTGGCAGCGCGCCCAGCAATCATTAATCTTACGTCACTATCATGTAATCATCTATTTGATCAGATATCCTATAGTACATCCCACAATAGGACCGGGTTCACTTGATAAATATAGTAATACAATACTACCTTTATTTGAATTAATTATCCTTACACGATTCCTATATTATAATGACCTACCCAGTATGTATCCCAAATGAATTCCCCCAACCTATATGGGAAATATTTTTAATCATTAGTACCAATTATCATTTAAAAAATCCATGTCAGAACATACAATATTCCACAAGACATGTGTAAAACAAGAAAGATAGGATTTCCTTTAAAAATCAATTCTAAACCTCAGAGAATACTTTTCATATATATTATGATTCTCCTGATGTGGTTTCCTAGTCAATTCATTCAATTATATGAAAAACTACCCATTTGAACTCCTCTTGATGTATTGTATCAAAAATGATTTCCTACAACCACCAAAACATTCCCAACTTACCCATTGATATTTCCTTTTTGAATTCAGGCATCCTACAATGATCCAAGAACCCAAAAATATATCTAAACTGGACACTCAATATGATTTCATGGTTTAATATATAGTGAGTTGAAATCACTATTATTCCCGTTATGATAACTATTTTTTTCTAACCCAGTTAATTTAATTCCAAGTCATGTTACATTGATAAAAAATATAAGTTTTGGCCTCTTTTCTGTATCATACCAAATTTACTCAAGACATTCACAAATTAATTAAAATAAATACAGCCTTATCTGTTTATAGATATCTCAATGAACAAAAACGATCATCTACCCACCTATCTCAGTTACCCCCAATCCTTCAACACATGGGTCATAATACCCATGAACAAAATCACAATTCCCAATATTGGAGATTCTGTATCAATACATGACCAGAAAAAATTAATGATCCTAATATATTACATCACATTAATCAAAACAAATTACAGTTATGGTAAGGCTATAATTGATAATGGTTATTCTCCATTATGAATAACCAAATTACATCACATTAATGACTTAAAAAACATCATCCAAAATAACCAAAAATAATAATATTCATGATGAGGATCACACACTCAATTGACCAGTGATACTTCCCCCCATATGGAATACACTATAACACTCATAGTTTAAAATCATAATAGGTTCCATTAATATATGTATGTTAGACCCCAAGATTGAGTTAGGCACCCTTATTATCATTACAAAACTAGGATTGATCTAGATTTTACATTCCACTACACTCGATCCATTCAAGATGTATCCTCTACCATAGAGATAAAATTTCCATTTCTTCTACATTCCCATGAAACCAGGCATGAATCTTCTCATCAACTCCCATTAGAACATCAACTAACACTCAACTATAAATAATATAAAATTCAATAGGTTTAAAATAATTCTTTTTTGTTATGTTGGGATAATATTAGAATTGACCTCTGTAAAATCAAGCACCCACACAATGATGAAATATTACTCAAACTCCCATGTGTTTCATGAGATCAAAATTTGGTTTTTGCTCCTAAACACTAAACATACTACTTCACATGTGTAACTCACATAATTTGAGAATCCTTAGAAAACCTATTTAAAATTTGGCACTTCTATCTATCCATTTCCCATCACATAACCACGTTCCTAGTAAAATCATTTAAAAAACTAGATGCATCTACGCACACATCCACCATGTTTCTATAACAAATACAATGTTGAAAAACTCACGAACCCGACTGGTCCTATCCATGATACAAAAAGAAAAATATTTTCATTACATTATATATAATAGGACACTATAAATATCATTCCAAATTACCTTCACAAGAGAATTCTAATATGTCGGGTCTCTAAGTTCCCAATCCAAGACACATCAATTAGGACGAGTCCACTAATACTATAATTTTCATTGAATCCATATACCTCAACCACATATGGAATCACCTCATTTGAACCTATTATTATATAAATCTCCAACTTTTTCTTCTTCATCAATAGATAACAGAACCCCAAAATAACCCCTATCAAGGTTTTATCTCGCTTATAATGTTCGTGGAATCTCTAATGATTGAGTCAAATCATACTTTATATAGGCCATCCCACAAAAACCAAATGATCATCCTCATATAGGGATAAAACATATATGTAATCTTGTACATTTATATAATGCTAAATACCAATAATAAAATATGTGTAGCATGATATCAATGGTACCATATCAAAAACAATATCTCATTTTAAATTTAGAGGCTATCCAGGTGCTGATTCTAACTGAGCATCCACCTATAGAAAAACACCCTTGAGAATAAAAAAGTAATCCATGGACATATACATGTAATTGTTCTTCAATTGATGATCCATGAAAAAACCCCAAATATAATGTTTGATTTGATAAATTTTCAGTTCAAGCTATATTAGAAAACATGATATAATTTTCTACTAGAACTTATGATAACAAATCCTACATACCACATTCAAACAAAATAACCCAATGAAGATATTTTCTAGAGTACAAAAATCATGTGCTTGAGTAAATTAGATCCCCATTCCAATATATATGAAAAACCCCCATATATTTCATTACTGGAATATTAAATAACCTAACCTGAAAATTAAAACACAATGGGGTTTCCCACTAAGGTAGTATGTGCCTTTATAAACCGATTCGGGTCACCACATATCCCATACATGAAGGGGATTTGTTATTGTCACTATGAGAATCTCTCTGTTGAAATGGATGACATTCCATTTCATGTACATTCTTATATAGGTCGTAATATATATGTTCCGTGAAACCAAGTACTAATATGGGAAAACATCATAAGAGTAGTTGTTGAAGCACAAAAAAATTGACCCACTAAATAGTGACATAATCATTCTCTAGAAGGGATATATGTCATGTGACTCATATTAATTTAATCATGATGCATAAAAGGCCACAGTCCAAAATAGGCTAAGATCCAAAAATCCCATGTGGAAAAATAAACTTCCAACATCATGATTTTTACTAGAGTGGAAACCATATCAATAATATCATAACAATACTAAAACATCCATATAATATTTGGAAACCTGTAATTTATACAAGAATAGGTGCTCATGATATACCATTATGATATCCATCTTAGGATACAACACATGCTTTTATGTCTACAATATTGTACAAAATAGTTAGAAAAATAAAAAATATATTTTCACCTTTGCAAAACAGCACCATC
Organism: Viscum album; assembly: GCA_963277665.1. Classification (NCBI taxonomy): domain Eukaryota; kingdom Viridiplantae; phylum Streptophyta; class Magnoliopsida; order Santalales; family Viscaceae; genus Viscum; species Viscum album. The sequence goes on from OY728128.1 coordinate 617,723,333, forward strand.
ATATACCTTTAATCATTGTCCAAACATATGGTCCCTAATAACCTGAATGGTTCTCCCTTGACCCCATAGGCTTCCAATTAGCTGTGGGGGTATACAGATGTACCATCATGTGGGTATACCCCTTGAATCCAAGTGAATAATAAAAAAATAATACCTCTACTTCCTATACATCAGATTTTGAATAATATAGTAAGTAGTTGTTCATATACTAATAAATAAAATCAATACAAAAGGGTATACAACACCAATAATCCTTTAGTAAAATCCAATAAAAATAAATTTAATTGAAATAAAATGCATATGATCAATTTTCACTCTAAACCATACCTCATATAGATATATGAATCCATTTGTGTTACTCCATATTTGTCCAATAATAATATGCCTCTGACAAAACTATGAATGATACCATGTGAGAGTCTACCCAATTACCCCACTATAATAATGAAACATGTATTGTGTGAGTACATAAATGATAAGGGAACAAAATACATACTTCCAAACATAACTGAAAATGTAGGGATATGTTCATGTGATATGATAAGATGAAAATCATAAATAGACAATAGGGGAAAAATAAACTAACCAACCACAAATAATAAATTCTTCAACCATGTGGAATAATATTTTATGATCACATAATGAAGATTTTTATAAAGAGTACCCAAACCACCAAAATAGAATATATATATACACAAACATTTTTTAATGGCTAATTTCAATTCTCGATCCCAATTCCTATGATCCCAATCAATTATACCTACATCATCCAACTATTGAGTGTATTTGAACATATTTATCATATATGGGGTACCACTTACCCAATTTTATGGTACCATACTCATAGTGTCATCATGACGAGTAGAAGAACATTGGAATCATCAAGAATCCTTTAATATCAATTCTTATGGCTGAAACCTAGAGCACTACCTACGAATTTGTCATATCTAGGAAGATATCCTATTCCAATGATATAGGGTCCCTATGAAATATTATACTGATATGTATAAATGAATCTTGGTGTATCTTGGAAATCAAATATAGCTCCCTCAAAAATATTTTTGTCACTCACTTGGGCATCCAACTCTTACATCACCTAATCTAAACCATCGATGGTGCTTCCACTTAATACAAGAGGGTACACTAGACATTGATCGAGGTAATACAATAGTCTCCCTTGGGATGTAAAACATCGATTGTCTAAGATATATGAATATTCCAAAAATTAAACTTCCATTCAAATCTTGATATTTTGTCCAAAATGTTCTAATGGTATTTCAATTTAAATACTAACACCATGGGAATTCAAAATTCTCTAACTGTTTCAAGATAATCTACATAATCATCATCATTAGAGAATTCATGATACAATATCCTATGTTGTTAGAGCATAGGAACCACCACTAGGCATCAAATTATTCATCAGTCATTTTGGAAACTAGTTGAACTAGGCACCTACCATCAAAATAATGTGACATCGCATCCTAGAAATCATCAGCATCCCTGGGTGTCTTCCTTATGAGCATGTGATTCCTTTACATATCATGCAACCACAATACTATTGGACACAATGTTCAATTGTCATCCATATTCAGAAATAATATATCATATCCCCTTAATTATACAAATTCAGATTATGTGATGTTCAGATTCAATTTTCCATTACACAATCCATTGCCCCACAAGTTCACACATTATGTACAAGTTCTAGGTGACACTAACTACCATATATAACTAACCAAAACACACTATCTTATTGTCATTAAGACATCGGCAAAGCCACTATGCTCCATTAAGACACATCATATCAAAGTCACAACACTAGGCCCCCTAGGTGTCAACAACTCACTCAAGGAATCACTAGTCAAATTGGGAATGTCACAATCCTCGATACGTCCAAGGAAAAATAATTACCTCATGATACACAAGGGGTAAGTTCTACATATAATTCCCTAAACATGTGGCTCATTTCCCACCTTATAATAAAAGTCATATGATTTTTTCAACTCACCCTAATAATCTCTAATATACATTATTCTTATCAACATGGCTCTAATGTATATCAAGGGTCCTCACCTAATCTACTATAGTCATCCCTATCATGTTTCCTCAAAACACATCATCAAGGTATCAATGTGATAAGGTGTCCTATTAGTACATGACTTATCCATTGGTGTTTATAACACCAAGACAATTCACAATATCCTTAGTTTCCATGGAACTTCACTCAATTCCTCACAGGAATTTTAAATAAGAATGTAACCATAAATTTATGTTCCAGTTAATTTTAATTTTTGAAATAGTTTAAATTAAATCCATCAAATTCATTTAAACATAGAGGATAATTCCTTATGAAATTTCAAAACCCAAAATAACGAGACCGCACAACACGTGCCCCAAAAATAATATGAATTAATGTTATAATGAATTTGAAAAGGAAAAATTAGTTTTATAAGAGGCTCCCTTGTTATTATCTTAATGGGTAAAAGTAGCTACCAAGACCCATCCAGCTTCTTTCAAGATCATTTAATAGTCAAGTTTCATCAAATCATTCAACAAAATACATAAAAATTTTATTATACCCAATTTATAATTAATTCAACAAATTAATAAATGAATAACAATTTAATTAATTTTTTATAAATTCTAAAGTATCAAGAGATATACTTATCGCATATGAAAGACACCCAATAAACCATTGGAGGTATGAAAAAGAAGTCTAAAATAATCCTCATATAAATAATTTATAATAATTACTAATTTCAATATAAAATAAATTTAATTTCTAAGAAAAATAAACCGAAAATTCACCACTTGAGATACCCTCATCGAATCTATGAGTATTGATGTGATGATATCATCATGAGATATCCTCTATGAAGGACTTGAGGAATCCCTGACATATAAAGATGAATTCAATATTCTCTATTGGAATATTAAATAAGAACTCTAACAAGGGAAGTTGAAACTTTTAGAAAAGGATATATGAGTTCAAAATGGGGTTTCAGAATCTAATATGTACCTTAAACCAACGAAACAGTTTATAAAAAACTCTCTATTGAAGGGATTAAAGGAGGGTGAGGGATAGGTGTGAACCACATTACCATTTTATTGAGATAAAGGAATAAATTAGGTTTTTGAACCATAACAAATATAGGGGGATAAATATTATTTTTCCCATTCAACCCACCACCAAATTAGTGGAAGTTGTTGAAGACACAAAAACACTACCATCTCTACCAACATGCATTGATTCGTTATGAATCCTTTATTTCTCAACCAACTACTATAAAAATCCATTAAATTCCCAAAACATATCTACATTGAGCAGTTATATCGTTTGATATTCTATTCTAAATCCAAAATCAAAATTTTTCAAGCTCACTAATCATAAAAGTCAAATTCATCATGAATTTAATGTCTTTCAATACTCAAGAGAATTAAACCAAGAATAATCATAGTATTTAAATCCACCCTTGTTGTTATGATGGGTCTCTCAAAATTCCTCTTAAACTATATATATGTTCAATTTTTTATAAAAATGAAATTTATTTGAAATTTTTTTTAGTGGATTTGATAAATATTAAGGTTTAAATTTTTTAGAGCATGTTGTAGATTTATCATGATATTATTTCAAGAAATTTTTCTTCATAAATGAATCATTTTATTAATAACAATTTTTTTTATCAACCTAGTTTCTTTATCCCCATGTAGATGTTTTGATTCATCACTATACATATTTATAAAATTATATTTTCTAGCTCATGGAACATAAGATTCCTGGTGTAATTCTAGTCATTGTGTAATTTTACTCCACGTTAAAATTAAATTCTAATTTTTTGAAAATAATATTCATCAAATATACAATTTTCATATAAAATACATCAAGATCCGTTATCCATTCTGTAATTATTTTCAATTTACCATTTTTTACATCCATGAAACTCTTTATGATCATTTTATAGTAGGAATACTTTATTCAAAAGAATTATTTTTCCCAACATTATCATTATTTATTTATTTCTCCATCATCCTATGTATATATATTTTTAAATAATTACATATTTTATTTCATACATTCCACCTTTTGTAAGACATTTTATCACACTTTAAAAATAATAATCATAGATTTATCTAATATATCTTTCAATATATCCAAATATGTATTTTATTATTTTAGATATATTATTAACTATAACATATTTATAATTCCTTTTATTGTAATTTTTTTAAATAACCCATTATTTTATAGTTGTAATGATTCATAATATAGTAAAAATGATCCAGTTTCTACATTATTAAATTGGTTATAGATACATTTGATCGCATACCAAAGGACTTAATGGTTCAACAGTTTTGGTTTACTAAATATGCATATGGTTCTGATAGTACATTTGAATACACTATTCAAACCTAATTTGTTTTTCAATGTATCATTTTTTAATCTAGAATATACTCATATATCATTTATAGTTCACATCATGGATTACTGGGAAATGAAAAAAAATTGTGTGCTCAAATGTTTAGTAAGAGTTGCCTAAAAAAGAATATATCGTGAATAAATAAGAATAATCCATATTGAATGAACAATGTGGTATGGTAAATAACCAAAAAATGACATTTTACTAATAATCTAATAATTAAATGAATCAAGAGAAAATAACAATGTGAAAATCTACTGGATATTAATAATAGCTTAATACTCAATTAAATAAATTCTCAATTATTTTATTTAATGATCCCTAGGAGCATGATACATTTACAATCAATACCTTGTGAATGTATGGTTTAACATATTGGTAGGTATAAACCACAAAACCCATTTATGTATGTCCATCCTATTGATTCCTATCACAAATATAGTAATGCATCGATAAGATGTATATAATCATTACCAACCCATTACTATATGTTAGAATCATTCCTCATATATTGAATGATCTATATTATTCATGAATGAAATTCCTTATCAATAAAGGACTATATTGAGCAAAGTGTGTATTTTATGAATATTTCCACGATTTGTAACATAACATTCAGTGTAAAACATAATATGTATAACTGATATATTGATTATGATATATAAATATCCACTATAAAAAATGTGGATATTTAAGGGAACTTTATTTCCAATTATCATAACTAGTGGTATTTCAAGAGGAAAGTAAATGGCCAAAAAAATTAATCATGAAAGTAAACTTCAATAATTTATTTGGTAAAAATAATTATAAACCATCTAGATAATGAATATGGATTTTATCAGTAAAAAAATTCCCTAGTGGATTATATAAAAATAAATTGTAGTTGTCGTTGATGAAAATAAATTCCATAAAAATATCATTAAAATCATTGATGATTAAATAAACTTTTCCATTTGAAATTATTTTTTTCAAATAGAAATTTACAAAAACAAATTGGATAAAATATTTCATTTTAAAATTATCCTTTGATAAAAGTGAAATGTTATTACTTTTAATTAGTGGTCAGGATGTAAATAACGTTTAATTCATGATGTGTGTGTCAAAAATAAATATTCCGTTCATATATTTATAGTAAAATTAAAAAGTATCCTCTTTATAAAATGACAGGAATAATTCATTTAAATATTTTTATTAAAAAAATTGGTAGAAATTTATTTATTCTATCATAGTAAAATTCTTTTTAAATCAATTTCCGAAAATATTTAATCAGACGAAATTGATTTTTGACCGAAAATGGAAATAATGTTGGATTTTATTAAACAACCTCAATAATTTTACTTTCTATATAGAGGAAAATGGTAATATTACATGAAAACATCCTTAATGAAAATATGAGAATAAAATAAATTGGTTTTATTCTATAATGTTATACTTTTTTACATCAATGAAAATTCAGTAATGTAGAACCCTGTTTAAAATGAGATTGAAACTGAAATCTCTTACCACTTGGGTAAATTTTGATTCGTATTCCCCATTGAAGTAATAAAATCAAATTAAAAATTAAATACCTCTTATATCAAGATATTAATGATGTCAGATATCAAATTTGATGTAGATGCACCTCATAATAGAAGATAGTTTTATAACACGACATATTTCCTGAATAAGAATATTTTAGTTGAGAATGAATTAAAATTATCATAATATTGAAGTAATAATTAATGAATGAATCAATTATTTGTATCAAATATAAATAAACATAAAAAGGAGGAAATAAAACATATTATAATGAAAACAAAATTCGCACATCATCATAGAATATCAAATACAATGTAAAATTAATATAACCCATTAACAACAAATTGAGTTATGGAATTCTTGACCACATTGTAATTTTCAGGTCAAGTCCCATTGGATGAAATAATTAAATTTCAAACATATTATTCCATTATTTATTAATTATACATGATATTAATTCTAAAAGGGTATGTATATAAAATATATAAAATAAACTACCATCATAACAATACAATATCCCTTAATAAATGGAAATAGATAGAAAATCCATTACCTCTGGAATCCGATTCATTTATCCCAGATTCGAATCCTATATAGTTGTTTTAATTATGTTGTTAATATATAAAATAACCATATTACTATTTATAATATCATATATTTTACTCTTATAACATCTTAAATATGTTTTTAATTAATCATTTTTTATTATTATTATCATTTCTCATGTTTATTGCATTGTATTCTCATGTATGATTTGTTGTGACTGTTATATATTTTTATCATAGGATATATATTCATAATTAAAATAATTATATTAATTAAATATATATAATTTTTTCATTATAGACATTGTTATAACAATTATTTAAAATCAAAAATATATAATGAATCACATCTCTTTATGAAGATAGTAAGTTATACATACATTGAAGTGATGATATAATTTCATAATTGTTAAAGGGGTAAATATTGAGTGATTTATTAATCATAAATAGGAAATATAATGTCATATATATCACATATATTCAATATATTTATCCTTAATACCTTCCTTGTATTGTATAAATGAGAAATGAAACACATCGCTTCATAACGCATTTGTATTCCATGCTCACAGCCGAAGTAATGACATTTTAAAATGATTATATATTAATAATGTATATGTGATTTTAAAACTAAATAAGAATAAATATATCATATATATTATATATAAAAATTAAATCTGTAATTATATCCAAAAATGAGTGGTGTTGATGGAAAACGAGTTACATTGGTCTGTGAGGCGGTAGTCCACCATACACACAACAAACAATTTATTTTCATATTTTAAAGAACTGAAGCTGGATATATATTATTAAATAATATTTACAACATCTATTTATAATTTACATACTAGTGTTATTATTTTATAAGTGTTAATAAATAATTGAATGTTTCAGAAGAATAAGGAAAGAGAAAGAGATCAATTAAGACGATTACCTTCTATTAGTGACACCACATTTGGATAGCATTTTATCGAAACTAGGATAACACTATTGGAAGACCATACATTGTATAATTCAGATAAGTTTGTTTATAATGGTATTTTAAATTCATTGTTTTAGAAAAAAGGGCTTTATATGTTTTTATATGTGATGTTAGGGAGTTCCCTTTTATAAATAGAGAGGAGTGTAATTATTATAAATAACTAAAACTATTCTACAATGTGAAGTCACACACAACCCAAGTGCTTCAAATATTGATAATTATATTATTTTGGTATCATATACTTAGTAAAAATGGAAAAAAATTAATTTTTATTTTCTAATTGAGTTTATCCATAACATCTATGTTTCCTTACATTTACTAGTTAAGTTTTCACCCTGGAAAATAGTCTATTTTTTAAAAATAATAAATATATCATTTGAAAATAATATTAAAATTATAAATATTATATTGTTTATACAAATTTATTTTAAATTTGAAATAAAATTTATAAAATATATATTTAAATTGTTGGAAATATTACTATTAATATTAGTAGATGAAACATGTAAAACCTTTCTCTTACATTGATCATAGTAATTTTTTTTATATATTTAATTTTAATAATGAAATAAAAATAAGTTAAAAATATAATTTATTATTAATTTTTCTTAATAATAATTTTTAATCATTTTTATCAAATTTAATTCTCAAAATATCACTAATTTAAATGTAAAATAAAACCACAATTCATCTCGAATTTTTTTTTCAAGGAATGTTTTCTCCAACATTAAAATGATAATATATTATTCATATGATTTTTAAACCTCTTTATATGTATTAAAATTCAAATCTGTATATATATATTTTATAAATTTAATTTTTTATTACTTATTAGTTATTATAATGATTATTTATAATGGAGGAACATTATGTAATTAAAAAATGTTTCCAGAAACATGAGTTTTTACAATTGAAAATATACTTATAATTTATTTAATACAATGATTGAAATATAAATAATTATTTTACATATAACAATATAATAAATCTGTTACTTTTAAGAAATATTAAAACCTTAATCAGACATTAAAATTACATATTTAAATGGGAATAAATATTTTTTTTAAACAACTGTATTTTTCATAATTTAATAAAATATAAGTGTTTTAAAAAACATTAACCATAATATAATTATTATATGACGATTTAAAAAAATATTTTTTTTAAATATAATTTTTAATAGTGTTATTTATTTATTATAATTCCCAAACATAAAATAGAAAATAAATCCATTTTTTATGAAAATATATTTAGAAGAATAAACCAACTTCACTAAAATATTGTGTGATTATTTAATAAGAATTTATCAAAAAAATTATATTTATTGGGACCTATATATATATATATATTTCATAATTTTTTTTATTACTCTTAATAACCATAAATTCAATAGATGTTTATTAACAATCATATTTGAGTAATACATTTCACATGTCATTTAAGTTAAGTGTTGCCTATCATATATGATATATAACACAAAATTTTTATATTAAATTATAATTTTTCTTCTATTTAAATTTTTTTATGATATTATATATATGTAATATAATTTAAAATTAAAATATTGGGATTTTACGTTATTCCCTACTTCAAAAAATTGTGTCTGCACAATTTTATATTACATTCTGAAATCAAGGGATTTCTAACTAATAATTCCATATTTAAAAAACCCATGTCTTAAATATGGTTAAAACTATTTTTAAAATAGGTAAAGGTAAATGTTATGTTTATCAAGAATAACACACTAATAGGTTTCCATGTAGGAGAACATTATTAGGAGGTGAATATATAGATTCGAAATAACGGACATTTATGAGAAAACATTATACCCATTTTCTGAGAGAAGAGACCATATATTTATAAAGATTGATTGACATTGTATTTCAATATAGTTTTCCTATTTTATATGGATTCCTTTACAATATAGAAAAAATTAATAGGGAAATATTCTAAATATTCATGTATAATTTCATCCTGTAATTAATTTCTTCTGTATTCAAATTTTTTCTCCAAATGGATTGTATTAAATATTAATTTCTATGCATGAATCATGAAAATAAAATTATAATATATCACATGATACTAAAAAATCAAATTATATAAATTGAATTATATTTTATTACCGTATTATCCCTAATGATTATTAATACCTTTAAATTTATGATCACAAAATATAGAGGTATTATTACTCAAATTTATTTATTGTATAACCCATACTAATCCCAATGTTTATTTTGTAATATATCTTTCACAGAATAATCTTAATCATTATTGAATTAAATAATTGAAAACATAAAAATGGATATTCTTTTTAACATATGATTAACTATTGACATAGAAATCAAAGACACATTAGTTTTATCAAATAAAAAAATTTCATATCCTAGGTATCCATATGTAATATTATTAAATTTATCCTAATTGATCATAGTGAAAATATTAATTAACAAAAAGATATTCCATAGGAGTGGGAAAATAATTGAATAGTATGTGTGTACTCATCATGCACTAGAATATTGTTTACGATATAATCAATAAATTTTTTTAATGTTTATTACCCATAGATGCAAATATGCCAATAGCACATATTCACGTAGTGTGAAAATATGGATATATTGATAGGATTACAACATAATTCCTACATTAAAATAAAATTAATATGTTACCCTATACATATACTTATCCTAAAAGTTAATCATAGGGTTATGTTCTCAAATATTCGGTTTTATCAAATATTTTTCCCATTGTTTTAACTAGTCTTACAGTAATACCTACTGTAAAGACCCCAATAATAGTAACCCAGATATATAGATGATAGTATTAAATTGGTTGTATATAAAATTGATCACATCCCAATATTCCAAAATATTAATTACTGTAGGTCAATTATATAAATATATTTTTCATATATAATATTTAAATATAAAAATTATTCTACATTTGTTTTGAGAATATCTTTATAACCACTATCATATCCCTGTAAATCATTCATAGTACTCACTATTGATTTCGAGGAATGTAAAAATAATAACAATCAAATTCTCATTAATATTTATGAAATTTATAATATATCATGAATAAATGTATTAGAATAAGAAATCCATAAACAATACGGAAAGGAAAATTGAACAAAATTGGTGTTGAAACAGTAAATTTATAATTAAATGAATCCATAGATTAATTATGAGAGGAAAATTGATAGATTATTATATTAATAAAGTTATAAATGAATTAAATTCATAAATAGTTGAAATAAATATCTCAAATATCTTGCACCATTACTTTCAATTCCTTGTTACAAGATAGTTTATCTATAAGGAAAGTACACACTAAAATCCAATTTAAATAATTTTATCCAACTGATTCATTAAAATAGACTATGGATGCATCATGTGGATATCAATAATTTTTTCCCACACATAATTTCATGTAAAATTCCCTCCTTTTATATCTAAGGAAAAATTTAATTCATGAATAATATTTCTTCTCAATAAATTTCTATATTTGAAAAAAAATATAGTTTATGAATATTAGCATAGTCAATCAAATAACATTCAAATTAAAAAATAATATGTAGAAATGAATCATGGTTTATGAAATTAGAATAATTATGATAAATAGTATGGATATTTATGGAAAATATATGTATAATGATCATAAGAATATGAATTATTCAATAGAAAGATGATTTGTATAAAAATTAATCAAGAAAGGAAACATCAGTACATTTCTAGATAAAACTATCAATAACCCATAAAATTAAATAATAATGATCGTGTAATTAAGATATATATTAGGTGATTATATGTTTAATAATAATTTTGTCTTTTATGTGTATAAATACAATAAAATGGTCATGATAAATGGTTTTTATTTAAAAAACATTTTCACGTTTAAAATCACATTTAAAAATTAAAAATTTCTAAATTATTCAGAAATAATTTTTTCTTGATAAATTTCATAATGAATAAGCCAATTTAATCTTCCTATTAATCATGGTTTTCAAAATATCCTCAATAACTTATTTGATAGTGTTGGAAATTTCATTTTCTAATTAAGGAAACCTAGATTCTTCATAAAATATACAATTCACATTAAACCGAAAAAAAACAATGGAATAAAATGGATCCAATAATTGGGAACCTGGATATAAGAACCTTGTTATTTCACACAAGTTTGGATCCTTTAAATTTTATCCTAATTCATTATTTTGTTACCAGATATGAATTCATAAAATGTTAGTCAATGTTCCAAGGGTGTCTAAGTCTTCTTCAGAGTCTAAACTACATTTTTTTTGGGAAAACAAGCCTTGGAACACGGTCTATAGTAAACCATGTGGGAATGAAACAAGGTTATATCATACCATGTAGGTTATTCTTTTTTTGATAGAGCCTTATCGCACTGTTGGTGCATTGTTTCCCTAACCATGTGGCCTAAACATTCATGTTCCCCTCTCCCCCAGGAACCTGTGGTGGGTTCGGGCATGGTATGACAAATCGTGCAGACAAACGTGCATAGGCTAAAATTTGTGTAATTTTGATATGTTCCCCTAAACCATCTAATTATTCCTCATCCTTCCCCCTAATCATAATTCCTAAGGGAAAACCATTTTTTCTCCCTTTTTTGAGTTATTTGAAGTTCTACATTAACGATTAGAAGCTTTCATTTTTCTAGGATCCGGTCGAGGATCCGTTTGTCACATTCGATTCATAACTATATGTACACAATTCCATTTTAGCTATTCTTCACCTCTCCTCCTCTCGACCTAGTTATAGTGATGTAATTTTTCACATTTTTCATAGATAGACCCCATTATAAGTGAAATTACTAGACCATATCAGAGAAGGATAATAGTATGACACTAAGATTCATGGCCTAGAACACATCACTCATGTTCATTGATTTTAGAATTCTTCTTGTGGGTCCCACTGATTCATCGGGTATTATTTATTGAATTTATATGATACTCTTTTAATCATTAGTAACATATGGTTTTCACATTCCATAAATATGATTAATTTTTCATGGTTACTCCCACAATGATATCCAATAAAGGTAGGATGTTATTCCATGATTGGGTTTTTAGTACTTGACATGTTGGAGCCACCGTTTGGTTGTGACTTTGCCTGACCCTATTATGGGTAATATTTTTGATATTAAATGTCTTGATTTATATTTTTAATTGAATAATAGATTGTAACATGTATGCAAACCACTAAACCTGCCTTATCTAAGTGCTTCAATTTAAACATTAAATTTGAAATTGTAATTGGAAGGTATAGTACGTATATGACATGACCTCAAATAAAAATGAATAATATGTTTCATGTTTGTAGAAACCCTTATGACATTAATGGAAGGCAGTGGAATGTAATTTGATTATTGAATATTTATAAATGGATCCAATAAATGGTTTCCTGGTACATATCCAATTCACACTAATGAACGGAATGTCTTGAAACAAATGTACATAATTATAAAATGATTAATGGGTTGAATGTGACTTATACTATTGAGAGTAATGAAATTCTACGATTGAAAAAAGTGAAATTATATATATCTTCATTTCTGAATAGGATTGGTTTGACTCGAGATGGCCTTGGATACTTATTGGGAAATTCCATTCACACTTGAGAACCCCATTCTAAATCATGGATAAAACATACATAGTTTGAAACCCACATATATCTCGATCAATTTCTATTCTTGGATACTTTGTATAACACCATATGATATCTCAGATAGTATTAATGGATTCCTTGGATACACTCTTTGGATACATCATTGACAAGTTGGTTCCATGGTTAAATCCCATAGGGCCCAGTAACTTATTTGCCTCATTTTGTGTTTGATTGTCACCATGGATTCATTTGGTATCTTATTATGTAATTACATAGAATATGCTCCTTGGATTTCAATATTAACCTTAGCCATGATACATTTTTCACTATGTCGGTGACCCTTGATATTTATTTTTCCCAGGTTATTACCTTGGAAAATCATTAACGAGTATCATTAATAATTTCCTCCATACATCTACGAAAGATAACTATTTTCTACATGTGGATTATATAAAAAATTTTAACAATAAAATAAATAATTACATGATCAGACACCAGCTGAGGGATGAAGAAGGTACATGGTAATTTAGTTACATCGTACTATTTTACATTATATATTAATTATCACACACTATTAAATTTACATTACATTTTCCAGAGTTTATATACATCACTAGTTGTGTCCCAATGATATTTATCTCAAACCCTATCTGGGCACTATTGGATACCTAGAGTATATTTCATGGTTGTAGGTGTTGACAAAGTCAATCGTACAACATTGAAGAGTTGACTGGTTACTGTTTAGGATGGAGATTGATATTAGATGACTTTACCAGAGCATGGGATGCTTGGGATGGTATATGGATTTCTCTTAAAGATCACTAGAACATTTTATCCCTTCTATCTTGTATTTATGTTTCCAGTTTTCAAGATACATGACATTCATCATCATTTGTAGTATTTTATTCCTGTTAATTCAGTTATTTTTATTATTTTCTCTATTTTTCTGATGAGCCTTCTATTTAATTATGTTTCTTATTTATAGTCCTTTTTAATACATATCATCATTGATACACTTTGGTAAATAGGGAATAGTCTCCCTATAGACACAGCCTAGGCCATCACCGCAAGTCAGAATCCTCAGTCATTGTGGGAGATGCACGTAATGCCACACTGTCCACCGGGCTCGAGGAACCTATTAAGTGGTATCCAGGTCCGAGTCATCATAACGTAGTATCAAATGAGTTTTTTTATTTTCTTTATTTTCTATATTTATCCATTAGTCCATATATTAGGAATGAAATGGGATGTGTTCATAATCATTGGATGGGTATTCAAAACCTAGTTTCACAGTAACAACCGAGTTTCCAAACATATAACTATTTTTATGTTTTCCTAATAATTTATTATATTATTTCAATATTTGGTGTTTCACATTATGTATTGATGTTATCATTATTACTCTCTTTAAAGATTTCTTTTACCCTTTATCTAACATTATAATGAAAATGAATATTGTAAAATACAACATTGTATGAACCAATAATTCACATGTCAAGCATATTGCAAATCCATATAGGTTCATTTTACTAGTTTTCATTTCATTGTATTCCCTTGTTTACTGTGTGATAATGTGATAGTTAGATTATACTTGTATTAATATTGGTTTTGATTTTGTGATTTCCAATATCATTTCATGATGAGTTTGGGAACTCGTGGGATGGATGAATTAATTACCAAGTTGGGACATTATGATATAAATGATTGTGTTTCATTTTCAATGATAATGTGAATGAGAATCGATTAATTGGGAATGAATATCGATTATAATGTGAAACATTACTTAATATAACATGGTTTCTTGTTCTTATCACCCCTTTTCAGATTTATTAAAGGTGATGGATTGATCCTTATAATTAATGTCAAATGAAATAACACGCATACTTCAGCACAAATCAATACATGGTTATCTAAAAGGGTACATGGGGAAGTATACCACTAGTGGTGAGTTTTCCGTGTTTATCATACCTAGTTATCATATCCTTCAGATTAATATTGATTTGTGGTGTGTGTATGGAATTTTAAGAGAGATGATTCCATGCACTCCTCATATCATACAACATTAAGGTGATGACTGTCCCGATCCAGAATTTGTGGGCCTTTAGCCTCTATTATTATTTATAGGAGTTCCACCCATAGAACCACCTATATAACAGATCTAGCCATGGGTTCTCATGTTATTGATAGTTTCCTACATCTGATATAGTCCATGAGAGGTGCTCTATGATTGCACCATTGATGAATAATATGAATCATGAATTCCAGTAGTAGAATCCACCTTCATTTATATGGGATGGCAGTGCACATGCTCATGAGTATTTGCTGGAGGCCACCTTATCTACCATTAAAAATCTTGAGATTCCTCAAGAATAGTGGGTAAAATATTTTACTTACAAGTTGTGTGATTCTTCCAAGAGTGAGGTTGGGGGGGTATGATTACTCACGCTTTTCATCATCAAGGCATGTTATGCCTTGATTTTTAGAATACCTTCAATGATTTTTTATATCCACATATAATAAGGGAAGATAGAGCCAAGTATTTCAAGCATCTCTTGTATGATTATTTGTATGTTCTGGAATATGGATTGTTCTTCACAGTGTTTTAATGCATTGCACCACTTCTAACTGGGGATGATATTTTTTGTGTTAGATACATCGAGCATGGGATATAGTATGCCATCGAGAAATTGATGAATGTATTTTGCCTTCTAAATTTGTCTGAAATAGTCAATTGTGATCTTATCATTGATCACATGAGGAGGGATGAAAATAAAAACAGGTATAGAGGATCAGTAGAATGGGACACCAATAGTTCATCCTTTAAAAAGAATAGTTCAGTTGATGTTTCTCATCCCAGAAGTGACAACCAGAGTGCCCACCTAGTTAGCTCTATAGTGTGTTATCAATGTGGATGAAATGGGAACCTGAAGGCTCATTATGATAGAGACACAATCGAATGTAGATATTGTGCCCACATGGGGTAACATTAGATATTCTTCATTTCCTTTCCACTAACATCTACTAGACAAGGATTAATGCTATCTCCACAATTTGAAGTGGGTTATTTTGCACCACATTAAGAGGGGAGTTAGAATAACACCAACCAAACTGGGCGAGGAGGAAGTATTAGTAGCCAGAACCCTAATCACCAACATTTCCATGAGATAAATTATGATAATGGTTGTACAACTATTGCATATGGTCATGGGTCTGGTAAATTGCATACATTATATACAATAACCAAGGATCAGGTTGTGGGACTATCTACTATACAAGGTACTAATCTTTTGGTGTATATGATTGCAAATCCTTTATTTGATGCAGGTGGATCAAAATCTACTATCATTGTATCTATTTTGGAATGTATTTGGCTACCGATACAATATTGTTATGGGGTAACGACATTGGATAACCTGTTTGGAGTGAAAACATAGAGAATATTAAAATGTATTGAATTTCCACTTGAGGTATGTAGTTACCCATTCTTATGGATACTATTTGTTTTTGAGATGACAGTTTTTTAATGTCATTCTCACAAGGTATTGGTTGGTTCATTGTCACACTTATGTATATTTATATCACCATAGGGTATCTATTCCATCACTATATGGTATTATTTATCTACATAATGGTGAGTGGGATGTTTTATATGGAAGGAAAATTTCTGATCATAATGGGATAGTTGGAGTGAACCACAAGATTGAAAATCTCATCATGGAGGATCAGGGTGTTTGTCTATCTCATTTCCCTCTAAGAGTGGATCATTTTCAGGATGCCTTTCTAGATAATTTTTCTGTATTACCAACACATAGAGAGGTAGATTATAGAATTTATCATGTTCCAGGAGCATCTTCCATGTGAATTCATCCATATAGTATTTCACTGATATGGATTTAGTACAGCATGTGTAAGATTGAATATTTAGAGGAAAATGGATTTATTCTGCCCAATACATCCGCTTTTAAATCACCCATTCTTTTTTCCAAAACTTTAGGTGGAGAATTATAGATAGGCATGGATTACATTTCGTCGAAATATATAATGTTCAAAAACTAGTATCCACATACATGAATATATGCTCTTTTTTAACCAGATCTGATGAGCTAGAGTATTCCTTATGATCGATAAGATATCGATCTAACATCAGGTACGAGTCAGGCCGTCAGACATTCCTTTTAAAACTTTTCATAGTAGGTATGGCATGTATGAGTACCTAGTAATGTTGTTCAGCCATATGAATGTGCCTACTATTTTCATGGCTCTAATGAATATGGTTTTCCTCCCCTATTCGGATATTTTAGTGGTATTAATTTTGGATGAAATCATGGTGTATTCTTAGACTCATTGTGACCATGATAATAATTTTGATATCATTCTATGACCACTAATAGAGCATCATCGGTACTCCTAGCATGATAAGTGACACTTCTAGATCAAAAAAGTTCATTACATGGGTCATATTATCTCAAAGCAAGTATATAATTTGACCTAAAAATTGTTAGTGTTGTAGTTTCCTGGGAGAATCCCAATAACATGTTTGATATATAGAGATTCTTGGGGGTGGCTAGATATTATTTTCAATTCACTCTAGACTTATAAATCCTTTATTCACCTCTCACTAATATTAAAAAGAAGGGTTTTGTGGGTTTGTGGTTGGAATCATGAGAGAAATACTTTTAAAAGATGAACGGGAGGCTTTTCTCGACACCTATTCTAATTCTTCTAGAGCCAAGAAAAGGTTATACAATGTTATGTGAGGCATTGATCATTAGAATAGGAAATGTTTCGATTCCTGGTGATGTTGTTGTTGTGTATGGATCTCAGATTTTGAGGCATCATGAGAGAAATTACACAACACACAACCTTGACCTAGTGGTAGTTTTCCCTAAATTACAATGTCGGGGACACTATCTATTATGTGATAACTTTTTGGAGTAAACAAATAACAGGAGACTCATAAATATATTTACTTAGTGTTACATGGACCATAGATAATGGATTTGTGTTAAGTATCTAAAATACATTGATTTTGATCTTTCCTATATTCCTGGTAAGGGTAATGAGGTTTCAGAGGCACTTGGTCTAAAAACTCAAACACATGTGGTATGCGAAACCAATTATTAATGGATGCTAATGGAAATATACTCTATGTGGAATCTAGAGTTTCATGATAGTCATGAGTATTCCAAACTCTTATATTTGACATTTACATCTACTATCTTTACGGAAGTGAAGGGTATATTATTTTCAAATCCTCATGGCTTGGTTCATTGTGATAGTATATTAGCTGAAAACCCACCTCTGGATGGGTTTGTGGGAGGATATGACATCCTATATATTCATGTACATGTATGGGTTCCAATATATATTAGATAGGTGTTGATATGTGAGTCTCATGCTTCACAATGGGTAGTTCACATAGGAATATCTAAGATGTATAGAGATATGTAACACCGGTATTGGTGGTCTAGAATGAAGAATCAGATAGAACGATTTATCCCTTGATATCCAACCTGTCACCATGTGGTAGGAGCACCAGAAACCTAAAATCTTGTTACATTCACATATATTCGTATAACAGAAATTTCAATACAATCCAATGGACTTTGTAGTTGGTTTAACTAAGTCACGTGGAGGTTGTGATGTAGTGTGAGTTTTAATTGACATACTCACGAATGTATCCCATTTCATTTTTATTCATGATACTTTCTCTATCATTGAGCTAGGAAAATTGTATATCTATGAGACAATACAAATACATGATACCCCTTGTACTATCATTTAAAAGAGGGATGCTCACTTCATTCCATGGTTATGGCATGGATTTTAGCAGACAATAGGAACACAAGTAATTCTAATAAATAAATTTAATACTTAGACTGATGGAAAATCAAAAATGACAATGCAAGTTCTAGGGGATTTTCTCCAAGAACATGTCCATGATTTTAGTGGTTCATGGTATAATCATATATCTCTCATTGAGTTTTCCAATAATAATATATTTCCTGGGATGATTCAGATGGTTCCTTTTGAAATATTTTATAGTAGGACATTCCATTCACCCCTCCATGGGCTATGCCCTCACCTCGTTGTGTTGGTTGCAGACGATGGCCAGTGCTGGTAGAGGCCGAGTGTTCGTGGACTGGACAGTACCTGGATGTGGACCTCTCGACGAGTAAGTATCCAGAGGTGGACATCACGATGAGACAACACTCGAAGGAGGTTGACAGGCGAGAGTGTTGTGGAGGCTATTTGTAACTACCCTTCAAGTAGGATACGTGGTGGACAATCCAGGAGCTACGCTATCTGTACTTACCCTTTAAGTAGGATCCATGGAGGAAGACCCAGGAGCTGCTTCCTTTCTTCCAGCTGTTTGTCTTTTTCTGTTTTAATTTCATTCAATTGTAGTTGTACATTCAATTGGTTTTGTATTCTAGCCCACTTACTTTCCAGAACCTTCATTTGTTCTTAGTGTATTACTTTCACTTGTACTCTGTGATGTTTTG
Organism: Viscum album; assembly: GCA_963277665.1. Taxonomy (NCBI): domain Eukaryota; kingdom Viridiplantae; phylum Streptophyta; class Magnoliopsida; order Santalales; family Viscaceae; genus Viscum; species Viscum album. The sequence continues at coordinate 617,742,926 of OY728128.1, forward strand.
TTTTCTTTTATAAAGGCAATGCCTTCCCAGTTATCATGTTTTACGCCTTTGGTGCTAGTCGCCAGCCCCTGGCCTATGGAAGGTGGGGTTGGGGTAGTCACGGCATGGGTCCTGAGGATGGGTCGTGACATTCTTATTGGATCCATATTAATAATCATTTTTAATTTATTTAAAAACAATTTACACCTAAAATTTACATTTTTGTTTAATGGAATTATTTTTTATTGTGAAATGATTTCTTCTCGATAGAAATGTACCACAACTCGTCATCATATTAAAAAGATCTTTTATTGTTTTCATAAAATTTCATAAGTTTCTCTAATCAATTTGACATGACAAGATTAAAAAAAATTCAAGGAAATCTATGTTAGTTATATCCTCCTACAGAGTGATGTCTATCTTCTATAATCTCTATAAAATGATATATTATACCAACAATCAATAGAAATGTGTCTAATACTTATATATCACAAAAAATAACCAGTAAATATGGATTTTACCATTTATACAACAATAATGATATCCTGAAAAACGTTTTATTTTTCTGTGAAATCACATATGTTTTAATAATATTTTAGGGAAAATTTTGTAACATTTAAAACCCCTAGATGAATAATTTTTGAAAACACCATTTATCACTAATTAACATAGGAATACTTACTCTAACATCAGAGACATCCGACTCGCATTGGGTCTATGTATTTTCCATGGGAAGGATATAATCCAAGAACCATATTTAAAATTTGCAACAAAAATATCCATTAATTATACATATCAGTGTATAATTAATGGAATAAATAAATTGTCACTCCATAATAAATAAAATTATGAAATAAGGGAATATATGAAAAATTTACAAAAAACATATCACATTTATATAAAATATAATGGAAAAATTTATGGTATTCACTACAACATTGAGCCTTACCCCTGTCAGTTATCTATTTCGTTCTAAGTTTCTATCAATTTATCGTAGGATACTGATTCTTAGACTATTCTATTTCATTAACCAAGTGAGATAATACATGATTACCCTAGTGAAATGGTGTTCTAATAAGTGTGTGAGAACATAACATGGTAGGGGACAAAAAATTTTCATCCACACATAACCAGAAATCCAGTGATATGTTTCCATCCCATGATTAGGTAAAAATATAAAACAAACTATAAAAAAATAAATTATGCACCAAAAATACCTACATCGGAAATATTTATGAAAATATCTAATCTACTCACAAGGACTATGAAAACTGTCATCACAACCAACCTAACGAAATATTAATTTACCGTGTTAAAACTAATAACTATCATTGATCATAAAGTCATAGAACCTCATCAACCATACCTCACTTGTTATAGTGTCTATTTGAATAAGAATCACATCATGGGAACCTTTACCTATACCCTATCTATGATAATACCTCTATAATGGTGAGTAGTGGCCCCTAGAGTTTCACTAGGAATCATTCATCCACAAGAACATCAATTAAACCCCATGGTAGTACATCAAGAGTGATCAAAATCATACTGAAATTTGATTCTTATAAGGGGAGGCCCCAGGAAATCCATTAAATTCCAATCATGACAAGTTCTTGGGATACAAAGTAAATCTTCTCGAATACTCTGTTGGATCTGACAACCAATCACTATGATTATCACAACTCATAAATACAAATTATGACCATAAATTTTTATTCCTTCTGACCATAGAGGGTATCCTAGGAATCTATAGAGTGGGAAAAATATTTCCCCTTGGGATTTAAAATATCCATTGTTTGGGATACACAAAACATTTACACCTTATACCACTATTCAAATCAAAGAAGTCCATTGAATTTTTAATTTTCTGAAGGTATATCCATTCAACTCCCAAAACCTCAATTAATTGTAATGATATCATTTTTTCAATGAAATCCATGCCATATAACTTATTCATATATGAAGGATATCATAACCTATGATGCAATATCTTTGTAATCACGACTATTAATACACATCATCATCATACATAATGGATTCTAGTAAAATTACAGATCCTCCCCAAAATAATATGTTGTACAATACTAGATATCATGAGTATCCTAGGGTCCCATACATCTAAAAAGTTGATTCCCAGGCATCTTGAGTTGTAAATTTTTTTTTCAGAGCCAAAAAATAGTTTCCAACAATCCAATGAAACCACATATCATATCCTAATAATAATATTCAGTCATATCAAGGGATAATCTAACTCGTTCTATCTTAACACAGAACATATCCCCTTGTGATGATGCTTTTGGTAATCGTTCAGGGTGAAACCTTCTACCATATTTACCGAATCCCAAATAAAATCTCTAAGAGTTTATTAGTTTAAAGGGTATCCACTAGAATTCTCTTGGTCACACCATAGAAGAGGCTCCCTACCATGAGTACCAAGGTCACAAAAAGTCACTAGGGTGTCACCAATAACATGGGATATGTCACACTTTTTTGTAGAGTCATGGAAAAATAATGCACTCATTAGAATCTTGGGATAATCATGTATAAAACAACATAATTAGATAGATAATAGACCACCTCAATGTTCAAGGTCATTTGCGTAGGTATGCTCACCAATCCTATCTTAATTATTCCTTATTTAAAACTATCAAGTTCTAACACATATCCTGGGTTCTCACCCGACCGTATATGGTTTCCCATCTCAAGTATCATCACCCCCACTTGGAGGTTTCCATGTGTCTTTGTATCTTATTAGTCTATGAGTTGTCCATCATCTGTCAAGGTTTCATTCTTTTTCCCAACATTCAATTTGGCCTTTCATCATTATTGAATTCCTAAATCTTACATTATAGTGGTTTTGAAATGAAAATATTATTTATATTTAATATAAATTAGAAAAAACATTTATATTAAATACTTATTTTTGATGTAACCTGAAGGTCAATTATTTATAAATGGTCAACATATATAACAGTTTTACCACCCACTACATTTAATATAACCAATATGGAATTAATATCATTATTAATGTATTGAGGACCACATACCATTATTTAGAACTTTGGAATTATTATCTCAATGGTTAGATGTAGTTTCCAATTATTTTCCATCCTCATCCAACATTTTAAAACCATCTTAAGAATCTACATCCCTCCCAATATCCTTAATTAATCGAATATAAAAAATTTATAATTTTAAAAAATAAAAATTTTAGTCTAATTGAATTCTACTTAGAATAAACACCAAAATATCCAAAAAATATCCCCATCAGAATAGAACCAAAACCAACAACCCTCAATAGGTTTATAATAGTCTATCGATATCATTTTGACCCAAATCACTTATAAATATATTCAATTAGTCATTGATTGTGATTAATTTTTATGAATGTAAAAATTAGTTATCATGGTGTGGTGTACCTTCATTGAATTAATGAGGAGTAGAAGAATGATGGAATCATGGTATGACCTCAATATATCGAAGAATAAAACCCAACATAATATATTAATTTCACCATGATAAGGTGCAATATGAAATAAAAACCTTGACCAGGGAAGAGTAAAATTAGAACAATGTACGTAGGAGATGAATTTGGTTTTAAAAAATAATAGATTTATATAAAACCACCCATAAAAAAATCATAAGATATTATTCAAATTATTTAAGGAGTATAATGATGGGGAGGTAACCCCATGGACACAATATATAATAAAAGGGGATGAAGAGGGTAAACCCTATATATAATTATTGGGTAAAAATATTATTTTTTCACAAATTAAACCTAACTGAGTAGATGGTGGAACCAATTAGCCGGTGGCATCTACAATGGATACCAGACCATTTTCTCCCCCATCAACTAGATAGTGTGATGACATTTTCTATTTGATTGCTGCATAATAATGTTTTTCTAGATCATCTCCCTTTAAAATCGCTCTTTATAATCATAAATACCCTCTAAAATACCTTTTAGGTAAAACAAATACCTCAATAGATGGATCCCAATATTCAAAATTACATCCCAAATCATTGTTAAAAATATGGACCTCCACTAAATGGAAAACTCAAATTACTGTTGAACTTCATTACCTGTCCAAACATAGAGTCATTAAAACTCTTATCTTTAACATGTACCATAAAAAAAGTCACATTGGAATCAAAATTATATCTCTTCACATAACTGATTCATAAATCACCACTTTTGTGGAAACATTATAAATATATAATCGTAGGGAATTTGTAATGAACTCTTTTGAATATATATTTCTCAACAACGGAAACATGAGTCATATCCCAAATTCATTACCAAAGAATGTGATGGTTCTCCCCAACAATCATTAATCTTAAGACACTGTCATGTAATAGTCTATTTGATCAGATATCCTATAGTACACCCCACAATAGGACCGGGTTCACTTGATAAATATAGTAATACAATAGTACCTTTATTTGAATTAATTATCATTACACGGTTCCTAGATTATAATGACCTACCCAGTATGTATCCCAACTGAATTCCCCCAACCTATATGGGAAATATTTTTAATCATTAGTACCAATTATCATTTACAAAATCCATGTCAGAACATACAATATTCCACAAGCCATGTGTAAAACAAGAAAGATATGATTTCCTTTAAAATTCAATGCTAAACGACATAGAATACTTTTCATATCTATTATGATTCTCCTGATGTGGTTTCCTAGTCACTTCATTCAATTATATGAAAAACTACCCATTTGAACTCCTCTTGATGTATTGTATCAAAAATGATTTCCTACACCCACCAACACAATCCCAACTTACCCATTGATATTTCCTTTTTGACTTCAGGCATCCTACAATGATCCAAGAACCCAAAAATATATCTAAACTGGACACTCAATATGATTTCATGGTTTAATATACAGTGATCTGAAATCACTATTATTATCGTTATGATAGCTATTATTTTCTAACCCAGTTAATTTAATTCCATGTCTTGTTACATTGATAAAAAATATAAATTTTGGCCTCTTTTCTGTATCATACCAAATTTACTCAAGACATTCACAAATTAATTAAAATAAATACAGCCTTATCTGTTTATAGATATCTCAATGAAAAAAAAGGATCATCTACCCACCTATCTCAGTTACCCCCAATCCATCAACACATGGGTCATAATACCCATGAACAAAATCAAAATTCCCAATATTGGAGATTCTGAATCAATACAAGACCAGAAAAAATTAAGGATCCAAACATATTACATCACATTAATCAAAACAAATTACAGTTATGGTAAGGCTTGAATTGATAATGGTTATTCTCCATTATGAATAACCAAATTACATCACATTAATGACTTAAAAAACATCATCCAAAATAACCAAAAATAATAATATTCATGATGAGGATCACACACTCAATTAACCAGTGATACTTCCCCCCATATGGAATACACTATATCACTCATAGTTTGAAATCATTATAGGTTCCATCAATATATGTATGTTGGACCCCAACATTGAGTTAGACACCCTTATTATCATTACAAAACTAGGATTGATCTAGATTTTACATTCCACTACACTCGATCCATTCAAGATGTATCCTCTACCATAGAGATATAATTTCCATTTCTTCTACATTCCCATGAAACCAGGCATGAAAATTCTCATCAACTCCCATTAGAACATCAACTAACACTCAGCTTTCAATAATATAAAAATCAATAGGTTTAAAATAATTCTTTTTTTGTTATCATGGTATAATATTTCAATTGACCAATGTAAAATCAATCACCCACACAATGATGAAATGTTACTCAAACTCCCATGTGTTTCATGACATCAAAATTTTGTTTTTGCGCCTAAACACTAAACATACTACTTCACATGTGTAACTCACATAATTTGAGAATACTTAGAAAACCTATTTAAAATGTGGAACTTCTATCTATCCATTTCCCATCACATAACCACTTTCCTACTAAAATCAATTAAAAAACTAGATGCATCTACGCACACATCCACCATGTTTCTATAACAAATACAATGTTGAAAAACTCACGAACCCGACTGGTCCTATCCGTGATACAAAAAGAAAAATATTTTCATTACATTATATATAATAAGACACTATAAATATCATTCCAAATTACCTTCACAAGAGAATTCTAATATGTCGGGTCTCTAAGTTCCCAATCCAAGACACATCAATTAGGACGAGTCCACTAATACTATACTTTTCATTGAATCCATATACCTCAACCACATATGGACTCACCTCATTTGAACCTATTATAATATAAATCTCCAACTTTTTTTTCTTCATCAATAGATAACATAACCCCACAATAACCCCTATCAAGGTTTTATCTCGCTTATAATGTTCGTGGAATCTCTAATGATTGAGTCAAATCATACTTTATATAGGCCATCCCACAAAAACCAAATGATCATCCTCATATAGGGATACAACAGATGGGTAATCTTGTACATTTATATAATGCTAAATTCCAATTATAAAATATGTGAAGCATGATATCAATGGTACCATATCAAAAACAATATCTCATTTTAAATTTAGAGGCTATCCAGGTGCTGATTCTGACTGAGCATCCACCTATAGAAAAACACCCTTGAGAATAAAAAAGTAATCCATGGACATATACATGTAATTGTTCTTCAATTGATGATCCATGAAAAAACCCCAAATATAATGTTTGATTTGATAAATTTTCAGTTCAAGCTATATTAGAAAACACAATATAATTTTCTACTATAACTTATGATAACAAATCCTACATACCACATTCAAACAAAATAACCCGATGAAGATCTTTTTTAGAGTACAAAAATCACGTGCTTGAGTAAATTAGATTCCCATTCCAATATATATGAAAAACCCCCATATATTTCATTACTGGAATATTAAATAACATAACCTGAAAATTAAAACACAATGGGGTTTCCCACTAAGGCAGTATGTGCCTTTATAAACCAATTCAGGTCACCACATATCCCATACATGAAGGGGATTTGTTATTGTCACTAGGAGAATCTCTCTGTTGAAATGGATGACATTCCATTTCATGTACATTCTTATATAGGTCTTAATATATATGTTTCATGAAACCAAGTACTAATATGGGAAAACATCATAAGAGTAGTTGTTGAAGCACAAAAAAATTGACCCACTCAATAGTGACATAATCATTTTCTAGAAGGGATATATGTCATGTGAATCATATTAATTTAATCATGATGCATAAAAGGACACAGTTCAAAATAGGACAAGATCCAAAAATCCCATGTGGAAAAATAAACTTCCAACATCATGATTTTTACTAGAGTGGAAACCATATCAATAATATCATAACAATACTAAAACATCCATATAATATTTGGAAACCTGTAATTTATACAAGAATAGGTGCTCATGATATACCATTATTATATCCATATTAGGATACAACACATGCTTATATGTCTACAATACTATACCAAATAGTTAGAAAAATAAAAATTCTATTTTCACCTTTACAAAACAGCACCATCATATACCTTTAATCATTGTCCAAACATACGGTCCCTAATAACCTAAATGGTTCTCCCTTGACCCCATAGGCTACCAATTAGCTGTGGGGGTATACAGATGTACCATCATGTGGGTATACCCCTTGAATCCAAGTGAATAATAAAAAAATAATACTTCTACATCCTATACATCAGATTTTGAATAATATAGTAAGTAGTTGTTCATATCCTAATAAATAAAATCGATACAAAAGGGTATACAACACCAATAATCCTTTAGTAAAATCCAATAAATATAAATTAAATTGAAATAAAATGCATAGGATCCATTTTCACTCTAAACCATACCTCATATAGATATATGAATCCATTTGTGCTACTCCATATTTGTCCAATAATAATATGCCTCTGAAAAAACTAAGCATGATACCATGTGAGAGTCTACCCAATTACCTCACTATAATAATGAAACATATATAGTGTGAGTACATAAATGATAAGGGAACAAAATACATACTTCCAAACATAACTAAAAATGTAGGGATATGTTCATGTGATATGATAAGATTAAAATCATAAATAGACAATAGGGAAAAAAATAAACTAACCCACCACAAATAATAAATTCTTCAACCATGTGGAATAATATTTTATGATCACTTAATGAAGATTTTTATAAAGAGTACCCAAACCACCAAAATAGAATATATATATACACAAATATTTTTTAATTCCTAATTTCAATTCTCGATCCCCATTCCTATGAACCCAATCGATTATACCTACATCATCCAACTATAGAGTGTATTTGAACATATTTATCAAGTATGGGGTACCTCTTACCCAATTTTTATGGTCCCATACTCATAGTGTCATCATGACGAGTAGAAGAACATTGGAATCATCAAGAATCCTTTAATATCAATTCTTATGGCTGAACCCGAGAGCACTACCTACGAATTTGTCATATCTAGGAAGATATCCTATTCCAATGATATAGGGTCCCTATGAAATATTATACTGATATGTATAAATGAATCTTGGGGTATCTAGGAAATCAAATATAGCTCCCTCAAATTTTTTTTTGTCACTCACTTGGGCATCCAAATCTTACATCACCTAATCTAAACCATCAATGGTGCTTCCACTTAAAACTATAGGGTACACTAGACATTGATCGAGGTAATCCAATAGTCTCCCTTGGGATGTAAAACATCGATTGTCTAAGATATATGAATATTCCAAAAATTAAACTTCCATTCAAATCCTGATATTTTGTCCAAAATGTTCTAATGGTATTTCAATTTAAATACTAACACCATGGGAATTCAAAATGCTCTCACTGTTTCAAGATAATCTACATAATCATCATCATTAGAGAATTCATGATACAATATCCTATGTTGTTAGAGCATAGGAACCACCACTAGGCATCAAATTATTCATCAGTCATTTTGAAAACTAGTCGAACTAGGCACCTACCATCAAAATAATGTGACATCGCATCCTAGAAATCATGAGCATCCCTGGGTGACTTCCTTATGAGCATGTGATTCCATTACATATCATGCAACCACAATACTATTGGACACAATGTTCAATTATCATCCATATTCAGAAATAATATATCATATCCCCTTAATTATATAAATTCATATTATGTGATGTTCAGATTCAATTTTCCATTACACAATCCATTTCCCCACAAGTTCACACATTATGTACATGTTCTTGGTGAAACTAACTACCATATATAACTAACCAAAACACACTATCTTATTGTCATTAAGACATCGGCAAAGCCACTATGCTCCATTAAGGCACATCATATCAAAGTCACAACACTAGGGCCCCCTAGGTGTCAACAACTCACTCAAGGAATCACTAGTCAAATTGGGAATGTCACAATCCTCGATACGTCCAAGGAAAAATAATTACCTCATGATACACAAGGGGTAAGTTCTACATATAATTCCCTAAACATGTGGCTCATTTCCCACCTTATAATAAAAGTCATATGATTTTTTCAACTCACCCTAATATTCTCTAATATACCTTATTCTTATCTACATGGCTCTAATGTATATCAAGGGTCCTCACCTAATCTTCTATAGTCATCCCTCTAATGTTTCCTCAAAACACATCATCATGGTATCAATGTGATAAGGTGTCCTATTAATACATGACTTATCCATTGGTGTTTATAACACCAAGACAATTCATAATATCCTTAGTTTCCATGTAACTTCACTCAATTCCTCACATGAATTTTAAATAAGAATGTAACCATAAATTTATGTTCCAGTTAATTTGAATTTTTTAAACCGTTTAAATTAAATCCATCAAATTCATTTAAACATAGAGGATAATTCCTTATGAAATTTCAAAACCCAAAATAACGATACCGCACAACACGTTCCCCAAAAATAATATGAATTAATGTTATAATGAATTTGAAACGGAAAAATTAGTTTTATAAGAGGCTCCCTTGTTATTCTCTTAATGGGTAAAAGTAGCTACCAAGACCCATCTAGCTTCTTTCAAGATCATTTAATAGTCAAGTTTCATCAAATCATTCAACAAAATACATAAAAATTTTATTATACCCAATTTATAATTAATTCATCAAATTAATAAATGAATAACAATTTAATTAATTTTTTATAAATTCTAAAGTATCAAGAGATATACTTATCGCATATGAAAGACACCCAATAAACCATTGGAGGTATGCAAAATAAGTCTAAAATAATCCTCATATAAATAATTTATAATAAATACTAATTTCAATATAAAATAAATTTAATTTCTAAGAAAAATAAACCGAAAACTCACCACTTGCGATACCCTCATCGAATCTATGAGTATTGATGTGTTGATATCATCATGAAATATCCTCTATGAAGGACTTGAGGAATCCCTGACATATATAGATGAATTCAATATTCTCTATTGGAATATTAAATAAGAACTCTAACAAGGGAAGTTGAAACTTTTATTAAAGGATATATGAGTTCAAAATGGGGTTTCAGAATCTAATATGTACCTTAAACCAATGAAAAAATTTATAAAAAACTCTCTATTGAAGGGATTAAAGGAGGGTGAGGGATATGTGTGAACCACATAACCATTTTATTGAGATAAAGGAATAAATTAGGTTTTCGAACCATAACAAATATAGGGGGATAAATATTATTTTTCCCATTAAACCCACCACCAAATTAGTGGATGTTGTTGGAGACACAAAAACAGTACCAACCCTACCAACATGCATTGATTCATTATGAATCCTTTATTTCTCAACCAACTACTATAAAAATCCATTAAATTCCCAAAACATATCTACATTGAGCAGTTATATCGTTTGATATTCTATTCTAAATCCCAAATCAAAATTTTTGAAGATCACTAATCATAAAAGTCAAATTCATCATGAATTTAATGTCTTTCAATACTCAAGAGAATTAAACCAAGAATAATCATAGTATTTAAATCCACCCTTGTTGTTATGATGGGTCTCTCAAAATTCCTCTTAAACTATATATATGTTCAATTTTTTATAAAAATGAAATTTATTTGAAATTTTTTTAGTGGATTTGATAAATATTAAGGTTTAACTTTTTTAGAGCATGTTGTAGATTTATCATGATATTATTTCAAGAAATGTTTCTTCATGAATGAATCTTTTTATTAATAACAATATTTTTTTATCAACCTAGTTTTTTTATCCACATGTAGATGTTTCGATTCATCACTATACATATTTATAAAATTATATTTTCTAGCTCATGGAACATAAGATTCATGGTGTAATTCTAGTCATCGTGTAATTTTACTCCATGTTAAAATTAAATTCTAATTTTTTGAAAATAATATTCATCAAATATACAATTTTCTTATAAAATACATCAAGATCCATTATCCATTCTGTAATTATTTTCAATTTACCATTTTTTACATCCATGGAACTCTTTATGATCATTTTATAGTAGGAATCCTTTATTCAAAAGAATTATTTTCCCAACATTATCATTATTTATTTATTTCTCCATCATCCGATGTAGATATTTTTTTAAATAATTACATATTTTATTTCATACATTCCACCTTTTGTAAGACATTTTATCACACATTAAAAATAATAATCATAGATTTCTCTAATATATCTTTCAACATATCCAAATATGTATTTTATTATATTAGATATATTATTAACTATAACATATTTATAATTTCTTTTATTGGAATTTTTTTAAATAAACCATTATTTTATAGTTGTAATGATTCAGAATATAGTAAAAATCATCCAGTTTCTACATTATTAAATTGGTTATAGATACATTTCATCGCATACCAAAGGACTTAATGGTTCAACAGTTTTGGTTTACTAAATATGCATATGGTTCTGATAGTACATTTGAATACACTATTCAAGCCTAATTTTTTTTCAATGTATCATTTTTTTAATCTAGAATATACTCATATATCATTTATAGTTCACATCATGGATTACTGGGAAATGAAAAAAAAATGTGTGCTCAAATGTTGAGTAAGAGTTGCCTAAAAAAGAATATATCGTGACTAAATATGAATAATCCATATTGAATGAACAATGTGGTATGGTAAATAACCGAAAAAATGACATTTTACTAATAATCTAATAATTAAATGAATCAAGAGAAAATAACAATGTGAAAATCTACTGGATATTAATAATAGCTTAATAGTCAATTAAATAAATTCTCAATTATTTGATTTAATGATCCCTAGGATCATGATACCTTTACAATCAATACCTTGTGAATGTATGGTTTAACATATTGGTAGGTATAAACCACAAAACCCATTTATGTATGTCCATCCTATTGATTCCTATCACATATATAGTAATGCATCGATAAGATGTCTATAATCATTACCAACCCATTACTATATGTTAGACTCATTCCTCATATATTGAATGATCTATGTTATTCATGAATAAAATTCATTATTAATAAAGGACTATATTGAGCAAAGTGTGTATTTTATGAATATTTCCACGATTTGTAACATAACATTCAGTGTAAAACATAATATGTATAACTGATATATTGATTATGATATATAAATATCCACTATAAAATGTGGATATATAAGGGAACTGTATTTCCAATTATCATAAATAGTGGTATTTCAAGAGGAAAGTAAATGGCCAAAAAATTAATCATGAAAGTAAACTTCAATAATTTATTTGGTCAAAATAATTATAAAGCATCTAGATAATGAATATGGATTTTATCAGTAAACAAATTCCCTAGTGGATTATATAAAAATAAATTGTAGTTGTCTTTGATGAAAATAAATTCCATAAAAATATCATTAAAATCATTGATGATTAAATAAACATTTCCATTTGAAATTATTTTTATCAAATAGAAATTTACAAAAACAAATTGGATAAAATATTTCATTTTAAAATTATCCTTTGATAAAAGTGAAATGTTATTACTTTTAATTAGTGGTCATGATGTAAATAACGTTTAATTCATGATGTGTGTGTCAAAAAAAAATATTCTGTTCATATATTTATAGAAAAATTAAAAAGCATCCTCTTTATAAAATGATAGGAATAATTCATTTAAATATTTTAATTAAAAAAATTGGTAGAAATTTATTTATTCTATCATAGTAATATTCTTTTTAAATCATTTTCCGAAAATATTTAATCAGACGAAATTGATTTTTGACAGAAAATGGAAACAATGTTGGATTTTATTAAACTACCTCAATAATTTTACATTCTATATAGAGGAAAATGGTAATATTACATTAAAACATCCTTAATGAAAATATGAGAATAAAATAAATTGGTTTTATTCTATAATGTTATACTTTTTTACTTCAATGAAAATTCAGTCATGAAGAACCCCGTTTAAAATAAGATTGAAACTGAAATCTCTTACCACTTGGGTAAATTTTGATTCGTATTCCCCATAGAAGTAATAAAATCAAATTAAAAATTTAATACCTCTTATATCAAGATATTAATGATGTCAGATATCAAATTTGAAGTAGATGCACCTCATAATAGAAGATAGTTTTATAACATGACATATTTCCTAAATAAGAATATTTTAGTTGAGAATGAATTAAAATTATTTTAATATCGATGTACGAATTAATGAATGAATCAATTATTTTTATCAAATGTAAATAAACATAAAAAGGATGAAATAAAACATATTATAATGAAAACTAAATTCGCACATCATCATAGAATATCAAATACAATGTATAATTAATATAACCCATTAAAAACAAATTGAGTTATGGAATTCTTGACCACATTGTAATTTTCAGGTCAAGTCCCATTGGATGAAATAATTAAATTTCAAACATAATATTCCATTATTTATTAATTATACATGATATTAATTCTAAAAGGGTATGTATATAAAATATATAAAATAAACTACCATCATAACAATACAATATCCCTTAATAAATGGAAATAGATAGAAAATCCATTACCTCTGGAATCCAATTCATTTATCACAGATTAGAATCCTATATAGTTGTTTTAATTATTTTGTTAATATATAAAATAACCATATTACTATTTATAATATCATATATTTTACTCTTATAACATCTTAAATATGTTTGTAATTAATCATTTTTTATTATTATTATCGTTTCTCATGTTTATTGCCCTGTATTCTCATGTATTATTTGTTGTGACTGTTATACATTTTTATCATAGGATATATATTCATAATGAAAATAATTATATTAATTAAATATATATAATTTTTTCATTATAAACATTTTTATAACAATTATTTAAAATCAAAAATATATAATGAATCACATCTCTTTATGAAGATAGTAAGTTATACATACATTGAAGTGATGATATAATTTCATAATTGTTGAAGGGGTAAATATTGAGTGATTTATTAATCATAAATAGGAAATGTAATGTCATATATATCACATATATTCAATATATTTATCCTTAATACCTTCCTTGTATTGCGTAAATGAGAAATGAAACACATCGCTTCATAACGCATTTGTATTCCATGCTCACATCCGAAGTAATGACATTTTAAAATGATTATATATTAATAATGAATATGTCATTTTAAAATTAAATAAGAATATATATATCATATATATTATATATAAAAATTAAATCTGTAATTATATCCAAAAATGAGTGGTGTTGATGGAAAACGAGTTACATTGGTCTGTGAGGCGGTAGTCCACCATACACACAATAAACAATTTATTTTCATATTTTAAAGAACTGAAGCTGGATATATATTATTAAATAATCTTTACAACATCTATTTATAATTGACATACTAGTTTTATTATATTATAAGTGTTAATAAATAATTGAATGTTTCAGAAGAATAAGGAAAGAGAAAGAGATCAATTAAGACGATTACCTTCTATTAGTGACACCACATTTGGATAGCATTTTATCGAAACTAGGATAACACTATTGGAAGATGATACATTGTATAATTCAGATAAGTTTGATTATAATGGTATTTTAAATTCTTTGTTTTAGAAAAAAGGGCTTTATATGTGTTTATATGTGATGTTAGGGAGTTCCCTTTTATAAATACAGAGGAGTGTAATTATTATAAATAACTAAAACTATTCTACAATGTGAAGTCACACACAACCCAAGTGCCTAAAATATTGATAATTATATTATTTTGGTATCATATACTTAGTAAAAATAGGAAAAAATTAATTTTTGTTTTCTAATTGAGTTTATCCATAACATCTATGTTTCCTTACATTTACTACTTATGTTTTCACCCTGGAAAATAGTCTATTTTTAAAAAATAATAAATATATCATTTGAAAATAATATTAAAATTATAAATATTATATTGTTTATACAAATTTATTTTAAATTTGAAATAAAATTTATAAAATATATATTTAAATTGTTGGAAATATTACTATTAATATTAGCAGATGAAACATGTAAAACCTTTCATTTACATTGATCATAGTAATTTTTTTTATATATTTAATTTTAATAATTAAATAAAAATAAGTTAAAAATATAATTTAGTATTAATTGTTCTTAATAATAATTTTTAATCATTTTTATCAAATTTAAATCTCAAAATATCACTAATTTAAATGTAAAATAAAACCACAATTCATCTCGATTTTTTTTCAAGGAATGATTTCTCCAGCAATAAAATGATCATATATTATTCATATGATTTTTAAACCTCTTTATATGTATTCAAATTCAAATTTGTATATATATATTTTATAAAGTTAATTTTTTATTACTTATTAGATATTATAATGATTATTTATAATGGAGGAACATTATGTAATTAAAAAATGTTTCCAGAAACATGAGTTTTTTCAATTGAAAATATAATTATAATTTATTTAATACAATGATTGAAATATAAATTATTATTTTACATATAACAATATAAAAAATCTATTACTTTTAAGAAATATTAAAATCTTAATCAGACATTAAAATTACATATTTAAATGGGAATAAATATTTTTTTTGAAACAACTGTATTTTTCATAATTCAATAAAATATAAGTGTTTTAAAAAACATTAACCATAATATAATTCTTATATGATGATTTCAAAAAAAATATTTTTTTTGAAATATAATTTTTTATATTGTTATTTATTTATTATAATTCCCAAACATAAAATATAAAATAAATCCATTTTTTATGAAAATATATTTAGAAGAATAAACAAACTTCACTAAAATATTGTGTGATTATTTAATAAGAATTTATCAAAAAAATTATATTTATTGGGACCTATATATATATTTCATAATTTTTTTTGTTACTCTTAATAACCATAAATTCAATAGATGTTTATTAACAATCATATTTGAGTAATACATTTCACATGTCATTTAAGTTAAGTGTTGCCTATCATATAAGATATATAACACAAAATTTTTATATTAAATTATAATTTTTCTTGTAATTAAATTGTTTTATTATATTATATATATGTAATATAATTTAAAATTAAAATATTGGGATTTTACGTTATTCCCTACTTCAAAAAAATTGTGTCTGCACAATTTTATATTACATTCTGAAATCAAGGGATTTCTAACTAAAAATTCCATATTTGAAAAACCCATGTCTTAAAAATGGTTAAAACACTTTTTAGAATAGGTAAAGGTAAATGTTATGTTTATCAAGAATAACACACTAATAGGTTTCCATGTAGAAGAACATTATTAGGAGGTGAATATATAGATTCGAAATAACGGACATTTATGAGAAAACATTATACCCATTTTCTGAGAGAAGAGACCATATATTTATAAAAATTGATTGACATTGTATTTCAATATATTTTTCCTATTTTATATGGATTCCTTTACAATATAGAAAAAAGTAATAGGGAAATATTCTAAATATACAAGTATAATTTCATCCTGTAATTAATTTCTTCTGTATTCAAATTTTTTCTCCAAATGGATAGTATTAAAGATTAATTTCTATGCATGAATCATGAAAATAAAATTATAATATATCACATGATACTAAAAATTAAAATTATATAAATTGAATTATATTTTATTACCGTATTATCCCTAATGGTTATTAATACCTTTAAATTTATGATCACAAAATATAGAGGTATTATTACTCAAATTTATTTATTGTATAACCCATACTAATCCCAATGTTTATTTTGTAATATATCTTTCTCAGAATAATCTTAATCATTATTGAATTCAATAATTGAAAACATAAAAATGGATATTCTTTTTAACATATGATTAACTATTGACATAGCAATCAAAGACACATTAGTTTTATCAAATAAAAAAATTTCATATCCTAGGTATCCATATGTAATATTATTAAATTTATCCTAATTGATCATAGAGAAAATATTAATTAACAAAAAGATATTCCATAGGAGTGGGAAAATAATTTAATAGTATGTTTTTACTTATCATGCACAAGAATATTGTTTACGATATAATCAACAAAATTTTTTAATGTTTATTACCCATAGATGCATCTTTGACAATAGCACATATTCACGTAGTGTGAAAATATGGATGTATTGATTGGATTACAACATAATACATACATTAAAATAAAATTAATATGTTACCCTATACATATACATATCCTAAAAGATAGTCATAGGGTTATGTTCTCAATTATTCGGTTTTTTCAAATATTTTTTGCATTGTTTTTACTAATCTTACAGTAATACCTACTGTAAAGACCCCAATAATAGTAACCCAGATATATGGATGATAGTATTAAATTGTTTGTATATAAAATTGATCACATCCCAATATGCCAAAATATTAATTACTGTAGGTCAATTATATAAATATATTTTTCATATATAATATTTAAATATAAAAATTATTCTATATTGGTTTTGAGAATATCTTTATAACCTCTATCATATCCCTGTAAATCATTCATAGTACTCACTATTGATTTCAAGGAATTCAAAAATAATAACAATCAAATTCTCATTAATATTTATGAAATTTATAATATATCATGAATAAATGTATTAGAATAAGAAATCCATAAACAATACGGAAAGGAAAATTGAACAAAATTGGTGTTGAAACAGTAAATTTATAATTAAATCAATCCATAGATTAATTATGGGAGGACAATTGATAGATTATTATAATAATAAAGTTATAAATGAATTAAATTCATAAATAGTTGAAATAAATATCTCAAATATCTTGCACCATTACTTTCGATTCCTTGTTACAAGATAGTTTATCTATAAGGAAAGTACACACTAAAATCCAATTTAAATAATTTTATCCAACTGATTCATCAAAATAGACTATGGATGCATCATGTGGATATCAATAATGGTTTCCCACACATAATTTCATGTAAAATTACCTCCTTTTATATCTAATGAAAAATTTTATTCATGAATAATATTTCTTATCAATAAATGTCTATATTTGAAAAAAAATATAGTTTATGAATATTAGCATAGTCAATCAAATAACATTCAAATTAAAAAATAATATGTAGAAATGAAACATGGTTTATGAAATTAGAATAATTATGATAAATAGTATGGATATTTATGGAAAATATATGTATAATGATAATAAGAATATGAATTATTCAATAGAAAGATGATTTGTATAAAAAATAATCAAGAAAGGAAACATCAGTACATTTCTAGATAAAACTATCAATAATCAATAAAAATAATTAATAATGATCGTGTAATTAATAAATATATTAGGTGATTATATGTTTAATAATAATTTTGTCTTTTATGTGTATAAATACAACAAAATGGTCATGATAAATGGTTTTTATTTAAAAAACATTTTCACGTTTAAAATCACATTTAAAAATTAAAAATTTCTAAAATATTCAGAAATATTTTTTTCTTTATAACTTTCATAATGTATAAGACAATTTAATCATCCTATTAATCATGGTTTTCAAAATATCCTCAATAAATTCTTTTATAGTGTTGGAAATTTCATTTTCCAATTAAGGAAACCTAGATTCTTCTTAAAATATACAATTCAAATTAAACCGAAAAAAACAATGGAATAAATTGGATCCAATAATGGGGAACCGGGATATAAGAACCTTGTTATTTCACACAAGTTTGGATCCTTTAAATTTTATCCTAATTCATTATTTTGTTACCAAATATGAATTCATAAAATGTTAGTCAATGTTCCAAGGGTGTCTAAGTCTTCTTCAGAGTCTAGACTACATTTTTTGGGAAAACAAGCCTTGGAACACGGTCTATAGTAAACCATGTGGGAATGAAACAAGGTTATATCATACCGTGCAGGTTATTCTTTTTGGATAGAGCCTTATGGAACTGTTGGTGCATTGTTTCCCTAACCATGTGGCCTAAACATGCATGTTCCCCTCTCCCCCAGGAACCTGTGGTGGGTTCGGGCATGGTATGACAAATCGTGCAGACAAACGTGCATAGGCTAAATTTTTTGTAATTTTGATATTTTCCCCTAAACCATATAATTATTCCTCATCCTTCCCCATAATCATAATTCCTAAGGGAAAACCATTTTTTCTCCCTTTTTTGAGTTATTTGAAGTTATACATTAAGGATTGGAAGATTTCATTTTTCTAGGATTCGGTCGAGCATCCGTTTGTCACATTCGATGCATAACTATATGTACTCAATTCCATTTTAGCTATTCTTCACATCTCCTCCTCTAGACCTAGTTATAGTGATGTAATTTTTCACATTTTTCATAGATAGACCCTATTATAAGTGAAATTACTGGACCATATCATAGAAGGATAATAGTATGACCCTAAGATTCATGGCCTAGAACTCATCACTCATGTTCATTGATTTTAGAATTCTTCTTGTGGGTCCCACCGATTCATCGGGTATTATTTATTGAATTTATATGATACTCTTTTAATCATTAGTTACATATGGTTTTCTCATTCCATAAATATGATTAATTTTTCATGGTTACTCCCATAATGATATCCAATAAAGGTAGGATGTTATTCCATTATTGGGTTTTTAGTGTTTGACATGTTGGAGCCACTGGTTGGTTGTGAATTTGCCTGACCATATTATGGGTAATATTTTCGATATTAAATGTCTTGATTTATATTTTTAATTGAATAACATATTGTAAAATGTATGCAAACCATTAAACCCTCCTTATCTAAGTGCTTCAATTTGAACATTAAATTTGAAATTGTAATTGGAAGGTATAGTATGTATATGACATGACCTCAAATAAAAATGAATAATATGTTGCATGTTTGTAGAAACCCTTATGACATTAATGGAAGGCAGTGGAATGTAATTTGATTATTGAATATTCATAAATGGATCAAATAAATGGTTTCCTGGTACATGTCCAATTCATACTAATGAACGGAATGTCTTGAAACAAATGTACATAATTATAAAATGATTAATGGGTTGAATGTGACTTGTACTATTGAGAGTAATGAAATTCTACGATTGAAAAAAGTGAAATTATATATATCTTCATTTCTGAATAGGATTGGTTTGACTCGAGATTGCCTTGGATACTTATTGGGGAATTCCATTCACACTTGAGAACCCCATTCTAAATCATGGATAAAACATACATAGTTTGAACCCCACATAGATATTGATCAATTTCTATTCTTGGATACATTGTATAACACCATATGATATCTCACATAGTATTAATGGATTCCTTGGATACACTCTTTGGATACATCATTGACAAGTTGGTTCCATGGTTAAATCCCATAGGGCCCAGTAAATTATTTGCCTCATTTTGTGTTTTATTATCACCATGGATTCATTTGGTATCTTTTTATGTAATTACATAGAATATGCTCCTTGGATTTCAATATTAACCTTAGCCATGATACATTTTTCACTATGTCGGTGACCCTTGATATTTAGTTTTCCCAGGTTATTACCATGGAAAATCATTAATGAGTATCATTACTAATTTCCTCCATACATATATGAAAGATAACTATTTACTACATGTGGATTATATAAAAATTTTTAACAATAAAATAAATAATTACATGATCAGACACCAGCTGAGGGATGAAGAAGGTACATGGTAATTTAGTTACATCGTACTATTTTACATTATATATTAATTCTCACACACTATTAAATTTACATTACATTTTCCAGAGTTTATATACATCACTGGTTGTGTCCCAATGATATTTATCTCAAACCCTATCTGGGAACTATTGGATACCTAGAGTATATTTCATGGTTGTAGGTGTTGACAAAGTCAATCGTACAACATTGAAGAGTTGACTGGTTACTGTTTAGGATGGAGCTTGATATTATATGACTTTACCAGAGCATGGGATGATTGGGATGGTATATGGATTTCTCTTAAAGATCACTAGAACATTTTATCCCTTCTATCTTGTATTTCTGTTTCCAGTTTTCAAGATACATGACATTCATCATCATTTGTAGTATTTTATTCCTGTTAATTCAGTTATTTTTATTATTTTCTCTATTTTTCTGATGAGCCTTCTATTTAATTATGTTTCTTATTTATAGTCCTTTTTAATACATATCATCATTGATACACTTTGGTAAATAGGGAATAGTCTCCCTATAGACACACCCTAGGCCTTCACCGCAAGTCGGAATCCTCAGTCATTGTGGGAGATGCACATAATGCCACACTGTCCACTGGGCTCGAGGAAACTATTAAGTGGTATCTAGGTCCGAGTCATCATAACGTGGTATCAAATGAGTTTTTTATTTTGTTTATTTTATATATTGATCCATTAGTCCATATATTAGTAATGAAATGGGATGTGTTCATAATCATTGGATGGGTATTCAAAACCTAGTTTCACAGTAACAACCGAGTTTCCAAACATTTAATTATTTTTATGTTTTCCCAATAATTTATTATATTATTTAAATATTTGGTGTTGCACATTATGTATTGATGTTATCATTATTACTTTCTTTAAAGATTTCTTTTACCCTTTATCTGACATTATAAGGAAAATGAATATTGTAAAATTCAACATTGTATGAACCAATAATTCACATGTCATGCATATTGCAAATCCATATAGGTTCATTTTACTAGTTTTCATTTCATTATATTCCTTTGTTTACTGTGTGATAATGTGATAGTTAGATTATACTTATATTAATATTGGTTTTGATTGAGTGATTTCCAATATCATTTCATGATGAGTTTGGGCACTCGTGGGATGGATGAATTAATTACCAAGTTGGGCCATTTTGATATAAATTAATGTGTTTCATTTTCAATGATAATGTGAATGAGAATCGATTAATTGGGAATGAATATCGATTATAATGTGAAACATTACTTAATATAACATGGTTTCTTGTTCTTATCACCCCTTTTCGGATTTATTAAAGGTGATGGATTGATCCTTCTAATTAATGTCAAATGAAATAAAACGCATACTTCAGCACAAATCAATACATGGTTATCTAAAAGGGTACATGGGGAAGTATACCACTAGTGGTGAGTTTTCCGTGTTTATCATACCTAGTGATCATATCCTTCAGATTAATATTGTTTTGTGGTGTGTGTATGGAATTTTAAGAGAGATGATTCCATGCACTCCTCATATCATACAACATTAAGGTGATGACTGTCCCGATCCAGAATTTGTGGGCCTTTAGCCTCTATTATTATTTATAGGAGTTCCACCCATAGAACCACCTATATAACAGATCTAGCCTCGGGTTCTCGTGTTATTGATAGTTTCCTACATCTGATATAGTCCATGAGAGGTGCTCTATGATTGCACCATTGCTGAATAATATGAATCATGAATTCCAGTAGTAGAATCCACCTTCATTTATATGGGATGGCAGTGCACATGCTCATGAGTATTTGCTGGAGGCCACCATATCTACCATTAAACATCTTGTGATTCCTCAAGAATAGTGGGTAAAACATTTTACTTACAAGTTGTGTGATTCTTCCAAGAGTGAGGTTGGGGGGTTTGATTACTCACGCTTTTCATCATCAGGGAATGTTATGCCTTTATTTTTAGACTACCTTAAATGATTTTTTCTGTCCACATATAATAAGGGAAGATAGAGCCAAGTATTTCAATCATCTCTTGTATGATTATTTGTATGTTTTGGAATATGGATTGTTCTTCACAGAGTTTTAATGCATTGCACCACTTCTAACTGGGGATGAGATTTTTTGTGTTAGATACATCGAGCATGGGATATAGTATGCCATCGAGAAATTGATGAATTTATTTTTCCTTCTAAAATTGTCTGAAATAGTCAATTGTGATCTTATCATTGATCACATGAGGATGGATGAAAATAAAAACAGGTATAGAGGATTAGTATAATGGGACACGAATAGTTCATCCTTTAAAAAGAATAGTTCAGTTGATGTTTCTCATCCCGGAAGTGACAACCAGAGTGCCCACCTAGTTATCTCTATAGTGTTTTATCAATGTGGATGAAATGGGAACCTGAAGGCTCATTATGATAGAGACCCAATCGAATGTAGATATTGTTCCCACATGGGGTATCATTAGATATTCTTCATTTCCTTTCCACTAACTTCTAATGGACAAGGATTAATATTATCTCCATAATTTGAAGTGGGTTCTTTTGCACCACGATAAGAGGGGAGTTAGAATAACACCAACCAAACTGGTCGAGGAGGAAGTAGTAGTAGCCAGAACCCTAATCACCAACATTTCCATGAGATAAATTATGATAATGGTAGTACAACTTTTGCATATGGTAATGGGTCTGGTAAATTGCATAAATTATAGCCAATAACCGAGGATCAGGTTGTGGGACTATCTACTATACAAGGTACTAATCTTTTGGTGTATATGATTGTAAATACATTATTTGATGCAGGTGGATCAAACTATACTATCATTGTATCTATTTTGGAATTTATTTGGCTACCGATACAATATTGTTATGGGGTAATGACCTTGGATAACCTGTTTGGAGTGAAAACATAGAGAATACTAAAATGTATTGAATTTCCACTTGAGGTATGTAGTTACCCATTCTTATGGATACTATTTGTTTTTGAGATGACAGGTTTTTAATGTCATTCTCACGATGTATTGGTTGGTTCATTGTCACACTTATGTATATTTATATCACCATAGGGTATCTATTCCATCACTATATGGTATTATTTATCTACATAATGGTGAGTGGGATGTTTTAGATGGAAGAAAAATTTCTGATCATAATGGGATAGTTGGAGTGAACCCCAAGATTGAAAATCTCATCATGGAGGATCAGGGTGTTTGTCTATCTCATTTCCCTCTAAGAGTGGATCATTTTCAGGATGCCTTTCTAGATAATTTTTCTGTATTACCAACACATAGAGAGGTAGATTATACAATTTATCATGTTCCCGGAGCATCTACCATGTGAATTTATCCATATAGTATTTCACTGATATGGATTTAGTACATCATGTGTAAAATTGAATATTTAGAGGAAAATGGATTTATTCTTCCCAGTACATCCTCTTTTAAATCACCCATTCTTTTTTCCAAAAATTTAGGTGGAGAATTACAGATAGGCATGGATTACATTTCGTTTAAATAGATAATGTTCAAAAACTAGTATCCACATACATGAATATATGCTCTTTTTTAACCAGATCTGATGAGCTAGAGTATTCCTAATGATCGATAAGATATCGAGCTAACATCAGGTACGATTCGGGCCGTCAGACATTCCTTGTAAAACTTTTCATATTAGGTATGGCATGTATGAGTACCTAGTAATGTTGTTTAGCCATATGAATGTGCCTACTATTTTCATGGCTCTAATGAATATGGTTTTCCACCCCTATTCGGATATTTTAGTGGTATTAATTTTGGATGAAATCATGGTGTATTCTTAGACTCATTATGACCATGATAATAATCGTGATATCATTCTATGAACACTAATAGAGCATCATCGGTACTCCTAGCATGATAAGTGACACTTCTAGATCAAAAAAGTTCATTACATGGGTAATATTATCTCAAAGAAAGTATATAATTTGACCTAAAAATTGTTAGTGTTGTAGTTTCCTGGGAGAATCCCAATAACATGTTTGATATATAGAGATTCTTGGGGGTGGATAGATATTATTTTCACTTCATTCTAGACTTATAAATCCTTTATTCACCTCTCACTAATATTAAAAAGAAGGGTTTTGTGGGTTTGTGGTGGGAATCATGAGATAAATACTTTTAAAAGATGAACGAGAGGCTTTTCTCGACACCTATTCTAATTCTTCTAGAGCCACGAAAAGGTTATACAATGTTATGTGATGCATTGAGCATTAGAATAGGAAAAGTTTCGATGACTGATGATGTTGTTGTTGTGTATGGATCTCATATTTTGAGGCATCATGAGAGAAATTACACAACACACAACCTCAACCTAGTGGTAGTTTTCCCTAAATTACATTGTCGGGGACACTATCTATTATGTGATCACTTTTTGGAGTACAAAAATAACAGGAGACTCATAAATATATTTACTTAGTGTGACATGGACCATAGATAATGGATTTGTGTTAAGTATCTAAAATACATTGATTTTGATCTTTCCTATATGCCTGGTAAGGGTAATGAGGTTTCAGAGGCACTTGGTCTAAAAACTCAAACACATGTTGTATGTGAAACCAATTATTAATGGATGCTAATGGAAATATACTCTAAGTGGAATCTAGAGTTTCATGATAGTCATGAGTATTCCAAACTCTTATATTTGACATTTACATCTACTATCTTTACGGAAGTGAAGGGTATATTATTTTCAAATCCTCATGGCTTGGTTCATTATGATAGTATATTAGCAGAAAACCCACCTCTGGATGGGTTTGTGGGCGGATAAGAAATCATATATATTCATGTACATGTATGGGTTCCAATAGATATTAGAGAGGAGTTGATATGTGAGTCTCATGCTTCAAAATGGGTAGTTCACATAGGAATCTCTAAGATGTATAGAGATATGTAACACTGTTATTGGTGGTCTAGAATGAAGAATCAGATGGAACGATTTATCCCTTGATATCCAACCCGTCACCATGTGGTAGGAGCACCAGAAACCTACAATCTCGTTACATTCACATATATTTGTATAATAGAAATTTCAATACAATCCAATGGACTTTGTAGTTGGTTTACCTAAGTCGCGTCGAGGTTGTGATGTAGTGTGAGTTTTAATTGACATACTCACGAATGTAGCCCATTTCATTTTTATTCATGATACTTTCTCTATCATTGATCTAGGAAAATTGTATATCTATGAGACCATACAAATACATGATACCCCTTGTACTATCATTTAAATAGAGGGATGCTCATTTCATTCCATGGTTATGGCATGGATTGTAGCACACAATAGGAACACAAGTAATTCTAATAAATAAATTTAATACATAGACTGAGGGAAAATCAATAAAGACAATACAAGTTCTAGGGGATTTTCTCCAAGAACATGTCCATGATTTTAGTGGTTCATGGTAGAATCATATATCTCTCATTGAGTTTTCCTATAATAATATATTTCCTGGGATGATTCAGATGGTTCCTTCTGAAATATTTTATAGTAGGACATTCCATTCGCCCCATTGATTGCTATAGGAAGGTGATGAAGTACTACAAGGTACTCAACTCATTCAAGAGAATTCAAATAAGTTTTAGATAATCAATAAGCGTAAGATTACTTTTCAATCTAGATAAAAATCATACACCTGTCACAATTGAAGTCCTCTAGAGTTCATGGTTGGGGATCGTTTTTTACAACATGTATCTCCAAGGACTGTGCAGAGATACTAATGGAAGAAAGGGAAATTATTAACTCGTTATGTAGTGTTATTTAAATTTATAGATGGAGTCATGATAGTATACTATATGTTGCTACTACCTTAGAGGTATCATGTCATGCATAACATCATCCATGATTCATTGATTAATTGTTATCATACATACCCATATCATAAATTCAATCCCAAGGAAGTTGAGTTATATGTTGATGCTACCATTAAGGAGTATTTACTACATGTCATTGATAATATCATGAAGGCTCTCTAAGTCATGTCTGTACCTATGGTATAGTTTCTATGGTAGAAACTCAATGTAAAAATTGAGAATTCAGAAGGGGAATATGATGTATGTTTCTAGTGCCTACAGTTGTTCATAGACAGTGTTCCTCCACCATTGAATGATGAACTTGGTGATGAGTCTTTTAAAGGGGGATAATGTAAGAACCCAGTTTTTCAATTAGGTATAAATCCTTTAAATTTGGCTCAAAATCATTATTTTTGGACCTAATAAAGATTACTAATGAGTTTGTGAAGTACTTGATGATTATTAGGGCTTGTATGGAGCCTAGAATATTGCTTTTTTTTTAAAAAAATGTAATGGAACACAGTTTCTAGTAAACCATGTGAGTTGGTGTCTCAATTAGATCTAACCAAGTTTGTTGTGTCATTATAGACAAAGACTTACCACATTGTTGGCACTTGTTTTCCCTAAATGCAAGAGTGACCCACTTTCCCAAGTACCCGTGTGTGGTTTCTATATTGTTTTCCAAACCATGTGGACAAACCGTACATATGGTAAATTTTTTGTAAATTTAAAATTTTTCCTTTAATGATCTAATTAATCATCATCCTTACTCTTAATATGAATTATTGAGGGATAAAATTTTTTCCCTCATTTTTTATCTCTTTGAAGGAATATGGTAGGGATTGAATGATATCCTTCACTTTAGATCGAATTAAGATTCTATTCATCACATTTGTTTCCCAATAGTAAGTACTTGATTCCTTTTTAGCCATTCTTCCCCTCTCTTTCACTTTACCTAGTTATCGAAGTGTGATTATTACCCTCTTTCTTAAATTTAATCCATTATAAGATGAATCAAAGGAATATATAGGAGGAGGAGATTTGTAAAACCATTAGGTGGGAGGTCTATAACCCATCCCACATGTTCGTTGATTTTGGAATATGTCGTGTGGGGACCACATATTTTGTTGTGTTCGGTTTATTGCGTTAATATGCAACTCTTATACTCATTAAACCCATTTGGTTATTCTCATCCCATATATGTGATTAATTGTTGGTGGATAGGCCCAAAAATCTATCAATCCCACATAGGATGTTATGCCATAATTTGATTTTTCATTTGACATGTCTGAGCCACCATTTTACAGTGTGACATGGCATGATATTTCAAAGGATATTATTTTCTACATTAAATTTTTTTATTTATATTGTGAATTGCATAATGGGAGGTACCACGTTCTGCCTATGTTATGTTGTTCAATTATATAATTTAATTAGGAATGGTAATTTTATGGTTTACTAATTATAGGATTTGGCCATAAATGTAAATGAATAATAGGTTTCATCTTTTTAGAAAAACATAAAAAATTATTGGAAGGTAGTGAATGAACCTTTATTATTAAATATGAATAAATGGATCAAATGAACAATTTCATGCTACTTTTCCTTCACAAACTAATGAATGGAATGGACTGAACCAAATGGGCTTATTTATTAGTTATGACAAGATTAAGGGTTACACACAACATGGCCTACCCACAATTTTGAAAGGAATGACTTGAACAAATTGAAATCATATATAACTTAATGATCAATTATGAGTGTCCTAACTCGGTATCACCTTTGATTCTTATTGTGTAATGCCTTGAGCACTCAGGAACCCCGTTATAATTCATGGATACTAATTTATTATGTTGAATTCCACCATGATCATGATCCTTGTCTAGTGTTGGATGCTATATATGACACTATTGGATCCCTCAAATATTATTAATAGATGCATTGGATACACTATTTTACTACAGGATTGACATGTATGTTTCAATATTAAAGCCTATAGTTCCTAGCCAATGTTTAGCCATTTTTTACCTTGGATGATCACCTTAGATTTGGTAGGCATATTATTATGGAATTATAAGGAATATGATACTTGGATTATACACATACCCTTAGCCAAGCTATAGTTATTATGGAGTCGGTGACCCTTGAGGTCCATGTTTCCATGGTTATTACCTTTGAACTTCATTATTGAATATCATTACCGGTTGCCTCATTATTACATGTAACCTTCACTATTTTTAACGTGCCACTTATTTATAAAATGGTATCAATCAAATAAGACACTCGTTACACGTTTAGACACTAGCTGGGGGATGAAACATGTACTAGGTTATTTAGATACATTATATTGTTTTACTTTATATATGTATACTTTTCACACAATTATAGTTCAATTTCCTTAGTAAATGGTTATAAGAATTGTTGGTGGTGGTCCACTAATATTTATCTCACACCCTCTCAAGATTTCATTTATTACCCAGTGTAGATCACATGGTTGTAGGTGTTGAAAAATGGAAGCATATAGATTAGAACACCTGATTGCTTCCTATTTATGATAGGGCATGATAGCAGATGTCTGAGCTAGATATAAGGATTAATAGGATATTATTTTTATTTCCATTATAATTTTTAAATCATTTTGTTCCTAATATCTTCTATCCATGTTTTTTAGTCTTCTAGATACTTTACATGTCATTATCTACTTTTCATGTTATTCATGTTATTTCAGTTGTTATAATTGTATCTATTTTTTTGTTCTTCCTTATGTTTAATTATGTTAAATCTTCTATTTACCTCAGTTTTACATGTATCCACAATGCTAAACCTTGGTGAATGGGGAATAGTATCCCCACAGACACAACCTAGGCCGTCACTACTAGTCAGAATCCTCTGGTGTTTAGGGAGATGTGATGGAGGCATAATGGCCTAATGGGATCAAGGAACCTATTAAGTGGAATCTTGGTTTGGGAGGTGACAAATTATTTGATCTGAAAGTATAAAAAAATGACATAGTAGTTAAATTAGTTATTTTGAGGAGGGTTGAAGAAGTGTGTTTTTTAACCAAATTCCTCATAGTTTTTATTTTTTCATCATTATATTGAAACCTCCCTTTTAGTTATGATAAATTGATATATCGATGAATTAAAAAAAATTAATAACATATATATAGAAATGACTAATCATGGAAAATATTTAATGGTATTCTTTCAATGTTTAATCACAATGTGGTTATTTAATTCTTTTTTCATTAGATCGTGTTTGATATACATATATACACAATTATAGTCAGCTAAATATTGTTCAGAAATGTGTCAACATTAACCACAAAAAATATTATAAATATCCTATATATACGTTCAATTATTTTACAAACTCACGCATTTTTATATATAGTCTCCCCCACTAGTTTATAGTTGTCCTCCCAAACTCACTCCTTGAAAATGTCCTAAATCAACTTCTAGATGTCACTACTTCGACTGAAATGTCATTCTCTATCAATCGAGACATTTTATCCCATATATAATATGTTATATCATCATTTATGTGTCAGTATATTCATCCCAACTTAATATTATTTTACTTCTTCAAGTGACTCATCACACAAAATTCATATGTTTATTACCGTAGTGTTAGACTTACTTAATTATCTAAAACGTCATTTACTTTAGATTCTATTTTAATGGGGTATTATTGTTATTATCTTAATTATTTAGTACAATATTTCATCATTACCATTGATGATAATATGATATAATACAAAAATAAATTATAAAATTCCTAATTATTCTATTTTTTCATCAACATCCTCACTACATACAATATATAGAAGAGTACAATATAATTTTCAACTCCTTTATATCTTCTGACTTACTCATTCACATATTATAATCATTAATATACTCATAATCACATGGATATTATTTTCATATACGAATATTTTAATTAATTATAATTTGATTTCATTATCTTCTAAATATTCATATTTAATCTCTTAGAAAAATAACATAGTCTAGTTACCCATGATTTTAGAAAAAATTTATTTTTATATAAACATCTCTCAACTAATATTCTATAAATACTTAATACCTTCACCTAAACTTGTGAAAAATATTCTAAATTATATCATCATGAATTATATTAAATCTCTATAATAATTATTATATAATAATCAAGAATACGTGTTTATTGTTACAAGAAATCTAATTATCATTTTTACTTGTCTTGAATCATGGATCAATCAATAGAAATGTGATATTTAATCCATGACTATTGTCATAGAAATCACAATTTTTAATCTCCAATATACTATAATATTCTAATCTATAAAATGATATATTTGAAATGGAATATCATATATATAACATTAGTGAGCTAAAAAAATGTACATTCTACAAAATATATTCCAAAATATTATGATATTCTTTTATATTTTTGATAAAATTTTATATATTCATTTCCATATCATCTATATGAAATAGAATATCTTATGTATAATATCATGGATGATTATTTAATATATATATTTTTAGAATATATTCTCTTTAATCGTTGGTATATTATGTATACCCTAACTATCATACATATAAAAATATGGTTTTTCATTTTCTATATATCATAATTTAGTCCAATATATACTATTAATAAACATTAAATATTTTTTATATACCCCGTTATATATTAATTATCATTGAAAAATAATTAAGTAAAATTTAAATTATATTATGTATCACGATATAATTCCAATAGTTTCTTATCTATAATCTAAAAAATCATACGAATCCTACCGAGATTCATTACTTTTAAAATATTATATTCAAAGAATAAATTATGTAAGAATTTTTTATTTATCAACTACATCTTATATGTCCACAACTACTATATATAATCTCAAAACCTATGAAACAATTTATAGTGTATCTAAAATAACTATAATTCATCCCAATGTAATATAAATTAATTTAATAATATATCAATTTGTCAAAAAATATTACCAGCACAATTATTAATTAATGTCAAAAGATATAAATACTCAAATTGAGTATTTCAATGTATTTCCTCGTTATATAAAAAAATTAAATTGAGAATCATCCTTCTTCAATAATAAATTAAGGGTTATTCCCCATTTGTTAGTCTAATATTATTTTCTTTGTTAATCTAAGATGGATTATCATAAATGGTACCTAGTTTCATTTTCCCTCAACAAAGACATCACCTCAATCACATTAATAATTTGTAGTATATTATAATCCCATAATCCCATATCTTATATCTTTGTTTCATTTATGTCTATCTCGATTATCACCATATATGATATGTGTAAACCCTTACATATTCTCAAATAATGTATTTCCTCAAACTCTTATCTTAATATCAGCTAACGTAAATCTCTTTTAATTTTTACTATACTGTATAGTAAGAAATGATACAGCTTTTTCCCTTTCATCACTTATCAAGAATACATTAAAATTCATTAAATATAACATAAATAAAATATAAAGTACATTACTATGTTTATCTTGGAACCCTGTTATGTATTATATCATTACCATTCAAGGAAAGAATCTTAGTTTTCAAACCCTTCACACACCTTTTCAATTTTATGATTTGATCTCAACTATATAGAAAAGAATATTAATTCATATAGTATACAGAAATAAAAATATCTATATCATAAATACATGATCCTCATTTATTTCATTCTATATCAAAACTCAATTTTGCAACATGCTGAATTTTAATCTCAAATAAAACTTAACAAAGAATACAACACTCATTATCACAAAATATTTCCAAACATAAACATGTTTGGATAGAAATTATAGAAATGGGGTTGTCTCTATAATGGGATGTTTTCTAATTTAATGGAAGAAATTTATATACATTATTTGAAACCTAGATCGATTGTTTTTAGGTCTTTATTAAAGATTACCAGTTTTTTACACCTTGAAATGATATGCATTGAATTTTTTCTAGTTTTTCATCATCTGTATGGTTAGAAAACATGGAAAAAAATATATGACTCATATTTTATTTTTCAATTTGGATCCATTATTAATAATGGAGTCAGAAATTCCCAAAAATAATGATGTGATCAATATTGCTTCATATTTTCACCATCAATTTAATATAATTTGATGTTTTTGTTTTCCATATTTATTATAAAAAAATATATGACACCTCTTAAGAAATATTTTCTAAATACATAAATGATAAAATTTTTATGATAAATATAATCAATATGTCTGAAAATAAATTTATTTATTTTTAAATATTCTTTTTTCATTTTATACAATTAATTTCATGTCGTAACAACACATAATTTTAATAATGTTTTTTTAATTAAAATAAAAATTGTATTGAAAAACAAATTGAACTAATATAACATATTATTCATCATAATCAGTGATAAGATTACAATTTATAATAAAAAATAATGCACTATAAGAGTATTTGAAAAGACCTGACCATAGAATCCTAGTGCTGATGCCATATTTTATTACATAGGCAGTATTACATGAAAATGTCAACCCGAATGAATATTAATTCAGAAAA
Organism: Viscum album; assembly: GCA_963277665.1. Lineage (NCBI taxonomy): Eukaryota > Viridiplantae > Streptophyta > Magnoliopsida > Santalales > Viscaceae > Viscum > Viscum album. The sequence goes on from OY728128.1 coordinate 617,776,424, forward strand.
TTTGAAAAAATAGACTCATACAAAAGTTATACATTACAACATGAAATGAAGAATAACATAACCATTTTTTTGAGAACATTCTCCACTCTTTGATAATCCCTATATGTCCATTATAAAATACCAATTGATGTCCTGGGAAAAATACAAAACATAATAATGGTTCAACTCAAATTATAATTAATGGTAACCAATAAAATGGTAGATATCATGAACATAAATATTTTTAATGGTGAATAATTAAGAACACATGCCTTTAAAAATAAGCATGAATGTAATATGACATGAATATGAGTTGAGAAAGTATTTCCATAATAAAACATAATCATAGGTATTATACTAGACAAATAACCTCATGAAATATGAATTTCTAGTATCATAATGAGGGAAGTTACTATGTCTAAAATTATGAAACATACAATCATGCCCTCTTCCAATACATCAAAAAATGATTAATGCCTCGACCAAAACCATATCTAAAAATGGGCAAGGTCTCCACATAGTCAATATATATCTATCTCAATAGAACTACTGATGAATTTAAGTGATTCAGGGGGCCCCATCAATTACATAATAATTACAATTTATTCCCCATATGAATGTGGATAAACATATACAAACTATACACATGAGATCTATATAACATCCCCCAATCTGTAACATAATCACCAATAATTCTCTGTAGTAAGATGAACAGTATCAAAATAAAACATTGATAGTCAAATTGATCCTAAACCATTAAATATAACATGGTATGTGATATTTTAAATTATTAGTCCCAATAATACATAAGAATCAATAATATAGTTGATATAGGTGAAAATACTCTAATAAAATCACCAGGTAATTCTTGAGGTAAATACTATTTTACTTTGAAAAGAAGAGTTCTTATGGAACTTTTTTTGTATAAAACTAGATCCAAAGTAATATTCAATTTTAATAATAAAATAATATATTTTAGAAAATTAAATGATTCTAAAAATAGATTATTGAGTTCCCTTGAAAATAGGTACGAATATCAGAAATTCCCATGAATCAAGTTTGTATTTCGAAGTTCTCTGAATGGTCTATTTAAAACATATAAATCCATATAAATGAAAGCAGTATTTTAGATGGTAAACATATGTAGAAAATAAACACAAAATATATGGGGGGGGGGGGTAAATGTGGATAAATAATAATTTGACTGAGGTATGTATGGAATAAAATTAATATGAATGAAAAAGGAGGTTGGGGTAGAAAACTCTTAACTTAAGTCTGAATGCATTCCTCATTTGATCATAATGACCAAAGTAATAAAAATTAGGTCAGTAAATTAAATTTTTTTAACCTCATATTCATGTAATTTATTTATTAAAATCATATTTGGTACACTCAGGGACTTTTAATGGGTTGAGAGAATTGATTTCATTGTTTGGGAGCGTTTTCTTCCTTTATTTTCATGATCGATTTACTTATATTCATGTACAGACAATCATGTAGAGTGAAAATTGTTGTCCTGAATATAATTTTTAAGTTATTTGTGAATGACATGACTATTACATGGTTATAATATTTATTAGGTAATTTTGAGTGTAGATGAATCATTATATAAAACATTAATGACAATTGATTGGGTTAATTGATTGTTTTCAATCACAGTGAACCCATTTGTGTTTAGAAGTTAATATAATATGAAAAAAGGATTACAGAACCATAAATAAATTATAATACATATATTATTATTTATTTAAACCATAAAAATAGTTTTATGATCATAATCGGAGAAATAATAGAAAATGAAAACTCATCATCCTTGAATGTGACAAATTAACATATCTCAAATTGTGATTTTATTTATAGTATAAAAGACGAGGAAAGGAGTGATTATTAATAACGATTCCTTTATCATAAGAAATATAATATATATGTATGGTGCTGGATTCATCACTAAATTTTTATTAAGGGGGTGAGGAAAGAAAAGAAAATAAAATGAGTTGAAATAAATGAAAAGAGAAGAGGAATTAACTTCTAGAAGTTATCATCCTTGAGAGCATCTTTAGGGTAGTTTTTTTGGACATTTTATGGGACCAAGGTTTATATATATATTTGAGGATGTAGGGGGGATATTTGAGATGATTTTTTACAAGATACAAGGCATGGTTTTAGTGAAGATATCGGGGAGAAAGGGTGGGTTTTATAGCATAGGAGAGGGGTGATTTGGGAAAATCAAATTTATTATTTTAGTATATCCCTCAAGAAAAACGTGAGTGTTGATTAATTTGACCCATAATAGTAATTATTTGTTTTGAGTTCAAGCCAAGTGTGCTTACATCATCCATGATGAATGGAATAGTGAATTTAACAGATAATGTATACATACGCTAAACTTCCATAATTTTCTATTCAAAAAAAATTTGAGTATTTTAGAAAAAATCCAGAAAATTCAAACTAAACATTTTCCAATGTGTAAAATTTTAAAACGAACTACATTTTTTGAAAATAATTTTTTAAAAATTATTAATTTAATTTTTAAACAAAATCATAATTTATTCTAAGAATGACAATTTTAATACTATAATTCTTCTTTTTTTCACATTGAAAAATCAATCAATATCACATTATCTTATAACCTTAATAAAATAAGATAATAATATGATTTACTATTCATTAGGGTCATATTACTATTAATTAGAGTATTTTACTATTCAAAAAAATTTATTTTAGTCTTATCAATGTATAAATATCTATACGAATGCAATCCATTATGACAGTTTTTCAAAAAGCAATTCACAGTGGTGGGAAAATGATGTTTACATTTTATGATATAATAATGTGGTGTCTTTTAGCGACTCAATGTTTCATGCATTAATTATTAAATTTAATTTCAAAATCATGGACTGTTTCATTTTCCCCAAATAAAATATTTTCATCCTCAAAATTCACACAATGTTGCCTCATTAAAAGTTTTTGGTTAGTCTTCATCATATGCTGCTTAGGATCCGATATTGCATATTTGATTTTATGACTTTTCCAAATTATCTTTACAAGTCGAGTTTCCTAATTCCTCATCACAAGTTCTTTTGTATATCTAATCCAGATAGGCTCCTCATAGTATGATAGTTTAAGTTATAATTCTATTCGTTATGAAGTTAGGATATGTGTTTGGTCTGACATATACTTCCTTAACAATGAGACATGGAACACGTTTTGTAATTTATACAGGATTTGAAAGATAGACAAACAATATGAAAAAACTCCAATTATATCTTGGATTTTAAATTGTCCAATGTACTTAGGGATCAGTTTCCATTTGTTCCCAAATATTATGACACCTTTCTACAGAGTTTCTTTCAATAAAATACGATTTCCCACTTGAAATTACAAATCCTTCATTAAATTATCATTCTATAAATTTTTCATACCTTCATATTATTTGATGTGGGTTTGAATTGTATTTACCCATTCTGTTTTTCCTCCACAAGCTCTAGTCCCACAAGCTTCCTTTCTCCAACATCACCCAATCAGTTTGGTGCTTGAAAGCTCCTTCTGTACAATGCATTAGATGGTACCAATTGATTATTGAATGGAAATTATTATTCATTGAAAACTAAAATAAAATTTAATATAGAACCCACATACCATGAATGTTAATTTAAAATGTTCTCAGCATATCCTCTATGGTTCAGATCACCCTTTCAGATTTCCTATCAGTTAGTGTGTGGTAAGTAGTACTCAAACGAAGCTTATTATCAAAATAATTCTGAAGACTTATCCAGGATTTTGATGTAATATCCCAATAATGGTCAAAAAATGTTTAGTTCATTGCTCAATAAATTCTCACAATGTCATTGGTATAGATTTAGGCTTGGAACTCAAGTGGAAAATATTCCCTTATAGAGAGGAAAAGTTAATATTTTGTAATTTGATCAACAATTACCCATATCACATCATTAATCATTGAATTTTTGGATAATATAGTGAAACAATCCATGGTTATTTCATCCCATTTACATGTAGGAATACTTTGAGGTTTCTTGAATCCTCTTTGATGTAGTATTTTGGCCTTTACATGTTGAAAGACTATACATCTTTATACATAATAGGTAGTTTCCCACTTCATGATATACCACCAGAAATGTTCCTTCAAATATAATTAAATCTTAGTGATTTTATGATGTATATTGAAATTGAAAATATTTAAATCACCCAATAACTCCCTTTTTATCTTAGATATATGTTGAACACAAATCCTTTTCCAAAACATCAGAATTCCATCTTCATAGATGAAGTCATCCAACCTTGCATCATTCACACCTTTAATTTTATTTTAAATATTCTCATCAACTGACTCTGAAGTATTAATCCATTCTAATAGATATGTATGTGAAACTATATAAATAATTAGTGATGTTTCACCTTTTTTGAAAATTCCCAAATCTATCCTAGGTAGATCAATGTACAAAAAATCGTTCTCAATCTTCATTTTATTGAGAACTACATAATCCTTCCTACCCAATTGATCAACTACATTATATTTAGATGAATTGGTGGTTGAGTATCAAGAAATCACAATTCTTGAGTAGTTTGAGCCATCTCATTTTCCGCATGTTGACTTATTTCTGTCAGAAGATATATTTCAAACTCTTATGATCCGTATATATCTCACTATTTCTCCATAGAGATAATGTCTCCATATATTTCGAGAAAATATTATAAATTCTAACTCAAGATCATGAGTAGGATAGTTTTGTTCATGAATTTTTATATTCCTTAAAGCATATGAAATTACTCTATCATTTTACATAAAGAAAAAACAAAGTCACTTCCTTGAGGCATCATTATAGATAAAAAGACAATCATTCCCTAATAGTAGAGATAGGATCAGAGCACTCACTGATATCCTATTCAGTTTTTCAAAATATTCCTCACATTATTTTTTCCATACGAACTTAACCCCTTTCCATGTATGCTTGGTCATTGGTAAGGCTAAATAGGTTATGTGTTGAACTAAATGCCGATAATAACATGCTGAATCAATAAAACTACGTACATCAGCTATATTCAATGGAGTAAGGAATGGATGCATATCATTTGACTACATTGGATAAAAAGACATTCCATTATTAGAGAGAATGTGTATGAGAAAGGAAACTAATTGAAGAACAAATTCACAATTCTAAATTTTCCATATTATTCACTTTGTATAAGAGTATTCAGAATAGTTCTCAAGTTATTTTCATGATCATTGTATATTTTTTAGTATACCAAGATATCATTAATAAATACCCCCACAACGACACCAACATATTTAAAGAAAACTATTCTCATTTGATCCATGAAAACTGATGGTGAATTATTCATTGAAAAATAAATTAATGTGAACTCATAATGTTAATACCTGGTTTAAAATTCTGTCTTTGGATTATCTTCCTTCCTCACTCAATATTAATTATATCCAAAAAGAAGTTAAATCTTCATAAAATATTGGGATCCATTATGTTGTCAAAATAAACAATCAATTCAAGGTAGTGAAATTTTGTAATTTTTATTATAGCATTGATATCCCAGTAGCCAACTCATAATCCCAAATATCCATATTTCATCTTAACAAAAATGGGGGATCCCTAGGGAGAATCCCACGGGTGAATGAATCCTTTGTCACTAAATTCTTCTAGTTGTTTCATCATTTACATTAACTCTATAGTGGCCATTTTATTAGGATTCTTGGATATAGGTCTTGAATCAAGAATTAAATCGACAGGGAACTCAACATGCTGGTATGGAGGATATCCAAGCAAATCAACTGGAAATACATCATCATATTATTGTACAATAGGTATTCCCTCTATTTAAACATCCATTTCCAAACCCATAGTTGTCGTTTTCTCTTCCTCCCTAATAATATATCCTATTATAGCTACTAGGGGTAGATCTAGAATAGAATTAGATTGCAAGGTTTCTTTTCTAAAGATTATGAATTCTACACCGTTCTCATAAATTGAAACTTTTATTCTTTTTGTAATTGATTTTTTCATCATAATATGATATCAAATATATACTATGTATTATATGGAAGTTGATCACATGGATGAGGATTATAAGTTTTGAATCCAAAGAACGTTTATGTGTGACAAGGGGGATTGATTGACACATCTTTATTGAAATTATACTTCACTTATGATATTTTACTGACAACTCCTTTATTAACTCAAATAAATAATATCTAATTTTCATGGAAAACTAAGAAGATATGAATGAATGTGATGACCAGGAGTCAAATAAATCATTGGATATGTTTGAGGAAATAGTTAAAGTACATTATACTATGTGATTATGAACATCAATATTAGTAGTTATGATCATATATTCTTTTCCCTGAAACCTTGGCTTTTTCGAAATAACATTTTCTTAACACTTTGGACAATCATTATCATAGTGTCCCATCTCTCTACAATTATTGCATTGAAAATTAATAGCATCTTTCTTCCCCATACTATCACAACAATTATGTACATTATATCCACACTTGTAGCACACACCTTTTCCATTTAAGCTGGCACCAAGATGTTTCCTTACAAAATTATCACAGGGATGAAATTCAACTGTTAAATTCTTCAGAATTTCATTATTTCCTTTTATTATTCTTTTAGCAACCCTATTATTATCTTTTTTTCATTTATTTTCATAATACATAGATAATGACCTTATCATCTTGATTGATTATAAGACTATATCATTGTATGATAAGAATGTTTGGAAGACTAGTTCCCATCAGAGGAATGACTTTAGGCCATCACATAATAAATCATTATTTTTTATTGTATTGTGTATATAGTCCACATAATTCCTTTCTAACCTTGGGAAGTTAGATTAATACTTTTCAACATTCTCATTTTTCTTTTTCCTAAAATTCAAAAACAACCTCTACATATCTGCTCACTACTAACATGGAAAGTATTTTTCTACGAAAAGTACATTAAATTAACAACATTACATGTTTTCCATATCTTCCTCCACCTATTTTTTAATTAGTGAACACCATTGATCATCATCTCCTGAAATAAAATAAATTACCATGAAAACCTTCTCCCTTTTGTTACATCCCAAACTGAGAAATGTATATTCTAAGGAACTTATCCACTACTCTGTAATGAGTGGTTTTATAGTCCCATTAAATTATAGAGTCTATAATTGGATAAAGTGATCTACAATTGGTAATCAACATTGTGTATTAGTATGTTCCATATGGTTATGGTTATTTTTCGTGACATGATTCAACTATCCCAATTTAGTTATGTGGTTCTAAGCACAAGTCATAGCACTAGAGACAAGATCATAATCTTGCATCAAAACGAAATCCCTACATGTGATAGGTGAATTCATGTGTGTTCCATTCCATCCACTTGGAACCATTTCTAAATAATTTCATACACTAGATTATATAATGAATCACAATATATAATATCATCTTAGAAAAATGCGTACCATAAATTGAAATCCTATCATAGCTAAACTATTAATTTAAGGAAAATATTACTTTTTTTTACATTCTATTGTTTTGTATACAAATTGTAAATTAAACTAAGAATATCCCCCCATAGTTTCAAATCGGTTGTGTAGTAAGGCCTATTTTTGTGTACCATGATACCCTATGTCAATCAAAAAAATCATTTTTAATGTTTTCACTCCTTGGTACTACTATTCCGTAACCATATCCACTTATAATATCCATAAAAGGATTTATTTTCTAGAAATATCTACATAATCTATTCCATAACAAAATTATAGGATATTATGTTATAAATATTCTCAAATACTATCCTATATTTTTGTTCTCTAATCAATTTTTTTCTAAATCTAGTGTCCATGTATTCTACTAAACATCCTCTAACACTATCATTAATGACCCAACCCATGTTTCTGGGAATTTTTGCCTTATTATATTAAATTAGAATTATTTAAATAAGGTATCATCCCAATGGAACCAAAAGTTTAGTTGACTTTAAAAAATCCAGATGCATATATATGTTCAACATTAGAAGTTGAAATGAAAAATAGATTAAATTTTCTATTAGGAACATCATCTATTCTATGATTATACCTACAATACAATAATAATATACCTCATCATGTGCTATAGAAAAAATGAAACATAAGATGGTGTGACATAAAATGATCAGTTAGGGTAAATAATATAGTGAAAGATATCGAAAACATTAACATTAGGCATGGTGAATAATTTAAAACACATACCTTAAAAAATAAGCATGAACATAATATGGTAGTAATTTTGGATGAGAAATCATTTCCATAATAAAAAATAATAATTGGTATTATACTCATCGAATTACCTCATGATCTATGAATTTATACATTCACAATGAGGAAAAGGCATATTTTGGTCATTTGGAAACATACAATCATCGCCTCGACCAAGACGTCTAAAAATGATTAAGTCCTTCGCCAAAAACTTATCTTAATATGAGAAAGGCCTTGACCATGCCCACAACTATTTGACTCATGAGACCTACTGATGCATCAAGGGAATATAGAGGGCCCAAATTGTCACATAATAAGTATGATACGTTCCTTATATAAATGCAGATAATCATAAAAAAAATATATACATGATATTTAAATAACATTCTCAAATCTATAACATAATCACTATCAATTCTATGTAGTAGGATGAATGTTATAAAAATAGCCCAACCATAATCTTATTGATCATTAAACATTAAATGTAACACAGTATGTGATACTGTAAAAGTGTAGTCCCAATTATATATAAGAATCAACAAGATTGTTGATATAGATAAAAATAAACCTATAAAATCATCAAGTAATTCTTCTGGTAAATACTCTTTTACATTGAAAATAAGAGTTATTTTGGAAAAATATTTGTATCAAACAATAAGTGAAGTAATATTGTATTTTTATAATAAAATGATTGATTTTATAAAAATAATGGTTGCTAAAAAAATTATTTAGAGTTCATTTGAAAATATGTAATAATATGAGAAAATCAGTTCAAATGGGCGTGTATTTCAGTAATCATTTTTTAAATATCCTTTTAAAACATATAACTACTCATAAATGAAAGTAGGATTCTGGATTCTAAAAATATATAGAACATTCAAAAATAATTTATGTGGGTCTATATAAATAAATAGTAATTTGACTGAGGTATGTAGAGAATAAGAGTAACCAAAATGAAAATGAAGGTTCAGGTAGAAAACCCTTACCAAAAGTCTGATGGTGTTCCTCACATGATCTTAATGACACAAATAATTAAATTTAAGTTCATAAATTAATAATTACAGGGCCTCCACTATATATTATAGATTTTTTATAATGTTAATAGGTTCGTTCATAGACTTATGATAGGTTAAAATATTAAATTTCCTTGTTTTCTAGCGTTTTATTCCTTGGTTTTCATGATTGGTTTACATATATTAATTTACGGATAAACATGTAGAATTAGAATAGCTAATCCAAATAAAAGTAGTATGTTTTTTGTGAACACCCAAAATACTGCATTATTATAATATTATTTTGGATATTTAAACTGATGATTAATCATTATATAAAACATTTATAATAATTGTTTGGGTTAATTGGATATTTTTTATCACAAAAAACTCATTTTGATTTTTAAATTAATATAATTTGTAAAAAAGGATTCCAAACCCTTAAATAAGTTATAATATATATATATATATATTACAGTCTATTTCAACCATAAATATTGTTTATTGACTAATGTTTTTGATGGTAGTTGTAATTGAAAACTCATCATCTTGAATTTGATAAATTAACATATCTAGGTTTATTTCTAGTATAAATGAATTGGAAAAGATAGATGATAATGAATTGTTTCTTTATCTTAATAAAAATCTAGTACATGTAACATATTAGAGTCATCACAACACTTGGATGAAGTGGGTGAGTATTGAAAATTAATAGAAAGGGACGTGAAATAAATGAAATGAGAAGTGGATTATACCTCTTGAAGTTATATTCCTTGAGAGCCTCTTTAGCATATAGGTTCTGGTAAATTGATGAGACTAAGGTTAGATGAATGAGTGGGATTATCTTGGTAGGACATTAGAGTAGAATTTAGTTAACTAACTAGGCTTGAGAGGAGTCAACGGAAGAGGTAGTGACGGTGGTTTCATAGTTGGGGAGAGGGGTGATTTGTGAATATCTTATTCCTTAGTTTAATGTTTCCCACAAGGCAACAAATAATGTTGATTCATGTAACCTGTAACAGTAATAAGTTCATGTGATTTTTAACCAAGTGTTATTAAATCAGCCATGATGATAGGAATAGTGAATTTAATTGCTAATGAATATATATAGTAAATTATTATATTTTACTATTCATAAAAAATTCTATTATTTTAGAAATATCCCAAAACATCCACGAATTTTTTCTCGATGAGGAAAATTTTAATATGAAATATATTTTTTAAAACTGTTTTTATTAATATGATTAATGATATTTTTCAATTAAATTTCAATTTCATTGAAAAAAACAATCTCTAAACTATAATTCCATATATATAACATTGAAAATTTTGTCAAGATCTCATTATCTTATAAAAATAAAATGATAAAATAATAAAATGTTTTATTATTCATAAGGGTCATATTACTATTCACATTACTATTTATTAGGGGATGTTATGATTCACCAAAAATTATTATTGTGTTATCAAACTCAAAATATTTTACTGAACGCAACCATGTTTGTATGTTCATTGAAATTCAAATCACCGAGGGGGAAAATTTATGTATTTTGTCTAGTTTATAAAAAAACATTGTTTTTAGAGACTCGGTGTTTCATCCATTCCAATATTAAATTTAGTTGAATAATCTTGGGGTATTATAATTTTTTATGTAGAAATGTTAATAAAATTAAAAGAGCAGGAAAACAAAAAATAAAAACAATATACAAATATGAATATAATAAATGTTTCCTAGAGGGTTATAACCTCAATTATAAATATTGAAATACTAAAATGATTTTAATATATAAAATTAATATTTTAAAAGATGTAAATAAAAATAAGAATCAATTTGATTGATGTATGAAATGATATATATATGAAATAAATCTGACCATTATATGTATTGTTTGTAGAAATGAAATTGAATGACATATGTCCTTTTTAAATATAGAAATTAGATATATAATAATTTGGTATATTCTATTAGTATGTTTTGTAATTAAAATATCATAATAATAAACTATTTTTAAATTCAAAAAATTATATATTTAGTTATTTTTTCAAAATATTAACTACTATTTTCCACAAACGGTTACAATTATTAATTAATAAAAGAATGATTTTATGTGTTTATAATATTAAAATAATAAATTTAATACAATTGGATAAAGAGAATTTAATGTTTTTAATTTCAATAAGAAATTTCAATGGAATGTGATTAAAATAATTTAATGATGACAAGGGATACTTATTAATGAAATCCTGTTTAATATAATATAATTTTATACCAATATATTTAATGAAACATTTTCTAAGGAATATTGTAATAATATTCTTCAATATATAATGAAATTTGAAAACAAAAAATTAGTATTTAATTTTTTAATTTTTTTAATGATAAAGTAATTTTATTGAAGTATTTTTTCAAGTAAAAAACTTATTATATATATATATATATTATGTTTTCTATTAATACTTAATTTTGACATATTTGTATATATAAAATGATTAAATGTATTTAATATTTTAAATCATCATTCCAAAATTATGTATGGTGGTCAGTTTCATTTTTTGACATAAAAATATTCAGATGTAAAAATTTTAGTTACCAGGGAAAAGATGAAATGAGGTAGAAAGGGTAAAAGTAAGTGTTAAATACATAAAATAACAAAAAATAATATAATTAAATTATGTAGATGAGATTATTCATCACCCATCTCTATTATTTTCAATTTTTTATCTATTTGACATTTAAAATGTCTTATTTATTTATTGGGGGAATTAATAAGTAGGAAAATTCCAATAAAAAATAACATATAAAAGGACCCCTAACATATCCCCATGAAATAAGAATCTAAATATCATTATATCTTGAATAAATTCTCATTATTCTTCACCAAAATCACGATTAAACTTTATGTAGCTTCTAGATCATATAATGTGGTATAATTCCTATATTCAAAAAGAACATGTGTTGATATTTAATGAATTTATCAATGTAATTACATAGATCCTTGAAATATTTTATAAAATATTTCTCATGTACACTCTTTAAAAATCCTAGTGTTCCTTATAAAGATTCCATATTAACATCATTATACATCTTAGAAACATAATCTACAAATATATAACTATAAACTCTTATTAAATCACTAGTATGGATTTTCATTATTAGGGGCAGTTCAAAAACCATCATGATCCTTATTTTAGAGACATCACAATATTAGTCACACACATACTAGGTTTTTGTGATTTTTAATGGGGTTGGGACACCACATGGACTCAAGAATTCCTCAAATTAAACCATACGCTATCGACCAGTATTGGGGTCTATGGTGTGTATGTAGGGAGACTATGAATTTTTATCCGAGTACTAAAGATAGTGGTAAAGTAACTTAATATGATATATCATAACTAAAATAGGGTCAGATAATAATCAATATTTAATAAAAAATGTTTTTTTGATAAGGGCTTGAATATATATTCTATACATAAACTAACCATCCATTGGGCTGGTTACATTGCCTGATGAGAAAAAATAAAGAAAAAATGGATCTCCAACACCATGAGTCATACAACATTGGTGTATCTACGAATAAATCCAATCCATTCTGATCAATCAATCTGAAGCCTCAACCCATCCTATTTTTTAGATTAGGTAAATATATTCTTTGATACCTATGCGCAATGGAAAACTAAGAAGGTTGTGATAAAAAAACATTGTATTTTACCATATACATGGTCCCAAATAAAGATAATAAAAGAAGTGTATGTATATGTGAATAAATCAAATGAACAATAAATAATAAACTATTGAAAATAAATTAAATAAATAATATTGTACATAGGGCCTGATTTCTCCCCTATTTTAACCATACCATCTTTGTCCCGTATCATAAATATATCTATGCCACTAATATCACCATATATATATATAACTCTTAGCCTTGGTATCACTCATACATTCATATATTGAATATAATGCAGGATTATATGTATCAGTTTCCCACACAATATGTAAGTGTTCATGTATGATCCTTGAAATCCTAAGCATGTGAGTAACTCGATGAGTAACTAGTGGAACCTATATGATGTCTCAATGTTCCCTATTCTAGTAGAGTGTCAGATTCCTATGTATATATATATATATATGAATTTAATAAATACAACCTCGAATGAATTCTTGAGTGGATAACTATTAAGGATTATATAATAAATACTAAAATGATCTATGATGGTAAATCAAATTCTATCCAACATTGGATCTCTGGACTACTCTATGGTAGATATATGAAATTAAATCATTGTGTTTCAATGCCATCGTAGGGTGTATCATAGGAAAAAATCGACATTATCATCATAACCCTCTAGGATTCTAAAACATCCAGGGATTGGGGGGAAATGCTACTACATGTAATCCTCATCATTATATGGATCCTATCATTTAGGGAATCATTAGTGTTACATGAAGTATCAGTGGTTTCTAAGATGCTTTCAGAATCCCCCACTATATTTATGTTGCAAGGATAAATACTCATAATAATAGGCATTCATTTAATTTTAGCCCAAAATATTGTATCCTATACTCATAAATAATCAAATGATTTATAATCCTCCATTCAATTTTATTTTTATTATTAATTTATAGAAAAATTACCATTTTAATTAAATAGGATATGAATACCAATACATGGGAAACCAACTTGATATATACGTATTGTCAAAAATTATGTATAAAAGTATTACTATAATCATTTTTTTAAAGATAATGACCAACAGATTTTTTATATTCTAGATTTGGTGGAATCAATATAAATTCTACTATAGATCTTGGTCTTGGTCTTCGGTGTCCTTAGCGTGTAGACCTTAATTTATTTCAAGATTAATCATCCCTAATGAAATGAAAATTCATTTATATTTAGATAATTATAAATAATCTAAATTTTACTGATAATGGATTTATACATAACAAAACAATTATTGGGTGGATGAATTCCCTAAACCATCTTTAAATATAATTAGACTTAATGTATATGATGAATCAATTACATTTGGAGGAAACCCTTGGTCATCATAAAACATTTACAATAGTTTCTAAATATTGTATTAACATGATTAGGGAACCCTAAAATGGGATCCATTCAAGACATAGATCAAGGCCATGTCTATATCCAGAGGAGTAATTGCCCAAATATGTACCATCAAACACATTATGACCCTTGTGGACTTAAAAAAACATGATTTTTGGTCTTCAGGTAAGGAAAACCCCCATGACCAACCATACTAGTTAAAAGGACCATCCTCATCATGGCGGTCATATTGTCACATGTGTCTTGGTCCAATAGAACTATCATACACTTTCCCAACATGGGAGCCTTTTCATGGTCCATTTGAATATCAGAAAATTTTTTATGGTAATGTCATAACCAGTCGTCGTTGAAGAATTATTTCCATTCCAATGGAACTACTGAGTCCCATAGAGACAATCTATATTTATATAGGTCGATGGACTATATTTTTTTAATAAAATTTAATATAATTATTTGGAAATTTTAATTAATTCACATGAATAATAAATTTAATTATTAATCTATCATCATTAATCTGGAGACCCTATTACATCACACTATGCATAAATGTGGGAAATATTCATAATTTGAATGTATAAAAAACAAATTACATATATGGAGAATTCCAAATTAAATACTTGGTTCAGAAGTTGCAACCAATGACTATCTTGGTCCATCTAACCTCATGCATGACATGGGAGTCTATGCCTCACAATGAAACAACAAGAGGTATTTAAATACATTGAAATTATATTTAATTAATAACTATCAACAATATATATATAATTAATCAATTTTTATTAAATAGTAATTATTCTTGAATTATATGTAGTGTGAATCGTCATACTAGAACCATTACAAACTATAATCCAAAAAAATATAGGTTACCCACAACTTCAAACAGTGAAAAAACCCAAACATAAGACATCCAAACATTTGTAAAAATACTATAATTAAAAAAACATAGAATAAATCAACAAGTAAATATACCTCTATGAAGAGTTGAATAAGGCTATTGGTATTGGTTCATAGGTTTCCCTCTTCTTAGGTAGAGTAAAATTTCCATCATCTGTTTCTGATTCCATCATGATACATTGAAGTCAGAATCATAAACCCAAACTAAAAAATGGAATATAGAATTAGTGGAGGAAGAAAATAGAGATAAGATAAGGGTGATACATTCCTTGATTCACTGTTTATATATATAAAAATCCATCCAAATGAATCATTACATTGGAGAGAAATAGGGATAGAGATGAAGTGTGTATAAGAGTATTACATGAGGGATAAAGGGAGTTCCCCCACATAACATTTTAGGGGGAATATTTCTCAACCCCCTCCCTTACTGTTCCACATTCAATCTGGTGATTTATTACATCTAGTTGAATTCTCTACTATAGTTATCACTACAAATTCTATCCAACTCTCATGATGGTCCTCTAAACCTCTGATATGACTATTATGCCTCATGAATTATGTAAAACACCTAATTTTATTATATAAAAAAGTGAAATGGATTTTAAATCCTGATAATAAAATTTACCTAGCCCCCAAAACAAACAATATAAAAAACTCATTGAACTTAGAAGGAAATTTTCCCAAATGAAATTTCACAACCTCCCCCATTCTTCTCATCTACTAGTAATCATTGGAGAAATCTAAGCGAATAGACTGTCCTCTATTGATCAGGAATTCCCACTCAAGTGATCATTTTACTTCCCATAATTACTAGAATAATTCCATATCACCAATTTGGTCCTATGTCCATATAAACATACAACACCCTTGATAATGCTCATGAAAATTTCTAAACAATGAAATTCACAATTGAAAAATCCCATTTAATGTGGAATATGAACATGTTGTCATCTAATTCATCAAACATCCTAGTGTGATTTCCATCATAGAATATTACATTCAATAGGTAATTATGATCCACAGTTCCCTCATCATCAAAATTTCATACCAAAACAAGCCCTTAAGCATCCAACTAATACACGAATTGTGGTCTCACCTATTTTGATTTGATCACACAAGAAGAAAACACACTCATTCCATAATTATTATTCAATATTGTCAATATACCCTTGACCGAAACCCTGATATTCATGTAGAATTTACCATGAAAGGACCTAGAAAACCCTTAAACTATATCTATCTTATCCTAATAGAGCATCCATTATGGTACCACACTGACCAAACCCAACACTAGGTGGAAATATGAACTAATATCCACTTAATGGATTTCCATGAAATCACATAAATCTTTAAACTGACATGTCACAAGGACCAAACCCTAATATATTTATCCTTATATATATCCTGAGATAATTTTGATACACACTCAATGAATCATGTGTCTGATTTATAATGTTATTTCATAGCATCAATTTTTAGTGTGATGTTTTTCACTATTCCACATCAAAAAATAGATTTAGACAACATCCATGAAAAAGGATCATTTAAAACTAGCCTAAGCCTACGGTCCACACTATGACTCCACCCAAGTCCTCAACTGAATATGTGCATGTCATTCACCAAAGAATTCATTAGTACTAAGTTTCATTTATTTCACCAACACTTGAATATGAAATGAAACATTGAGAGACCTGTCTCAGACTCTCATGCCCCTTCCCACACGGGGTTCACAAACTACCGATAAATATATCAATACCTCCTTAAGTTTATCTTTACCTTTATTATACTGATAAATATTATATTCACCCTTAACCATACACCGTACATCATTTGAAATAATGATGGTAATGTAAAAACATTCTCATTAGAATTTTCAAATAAAAATATCACTTATTCTCCATTTCAAATCCACTGGAAAGATATCCTTAACATTCAACAGATAAAAATTTAATTTTGTGGTAACTACCCATAATTATCTCCAAAGAAGATTTATCTATTTAACACATGTCAACCTTTCTAATACACACTTACCTCAAAAAATTAGATATATATATTTTAACCAACCCCTAACACCATGTACTTTTGGAAACAGATTTCATGGTATTCACTTAGGTCAATCGTCCCACAAAACATAATATATTTCAAAAACAACCCTAATCATAAGAACTTCATTTATTACCCCTGAAGGCATGGAAAATGAACTATCTATAATATCAATAATTAACATTGATCCTTGGTCTACTCATGCCTTTCCCCTCTTTTAACGTTAACAAAACCATGAATAAAAATTGTCTGTAATCTTTATCCTAAAAATATAGTGAGAAAATGATTTTATAAAACAAAAAATATAAACTAACTGAAAATCATATGATTCATTCACTATTAAGGTATTTCAAGCCATGATACATGAAACATCAGATTTGATATTCCATGAGTTCCATGGTAACACCTCACCAAATTTGAGCACATTATTTGTTCCTTGATTGATTAATGAATGTATGCCTAAATTTTGTGAACCACATATATATTAAAATATTTCACAAAATTTTAGTCCAGTTATGATAATTCACACGTTCTAAAAAAATTCCCCAAATGAATCACAAACTATTCAATATATCCATACATAAGAATAGTTGTTCCCTTCAATATTAGTCATAATAAAAGAGAATCATATGTAATTCCTCAGAACCTGAAGTCATCACACTACCCATTCCATAAATTCCAAACTTATGTAATTCATCGGTCTCATTTGATTAAGCATGTACATGTTCTTCACTTCAAATTAATCTATCACCTCCATATTACACCTATTATAATTTTCCAACAACATTGAAAAATATGTAATCAATACTGTTCATGTCAAATTATTTATCACTAGGTTTCTAACCTAGAACCACCAACAAGTTTTTATGTCAGGATATCTATTTATGACTACCCATATCATAGTTCTAATATTTAATTAAGGTAAACTCTCATGGGACATAATTCACACTCTCATTTCAAACCATTATATAGATAATATTCAAACTACCCCTCATGCGAAAATACATTAGATGAATTTTTCACTGACCACCGCCCACCGAAATGGAACCCACATACGTTCCATATCTTATTTTCTTTATAATGAACACGAAAAATCCTTATTCCCTCAATGACTACAAAAATGCATCCAAAAATTGTGAAACCGCGATACAAATGTGATAATTTTCATGACATGTAATTATAATATTGACCAATGTGGGTCAAAAAAAGCAAACATGTGTTAATATGTACAGGATATCAATTTAATTTTATTGAGGAAACAAACATGTAATATGTAATTAGAGTCCCATTCATATGGAAGACATTTATTATCCTTTAATTTAAGGGAGGATTATTGTAATATAATCATTTATGGCATCACCTTCCATGAATCGGCTAAATAGGAATATCTGTATCTGAGAACCGTCAAATGAAGCTTACCTATATAGGGTCATGATTTAAATAAAGAAACCTCGATGAACTGAACTCCACCAAAAATACATATATAGAAAAACTACATTAGTTTATATATCATAAAAAATAATTTTCTAACCAATTGGCATTACATATGATGATCTAAATAGATGACCATAAATGAATGTTAGTTAAGTTACATGATCTATAATGATATATATATAAAATTATATAAGAAGATATTACATTTTAGATTACTAGTCATAAAAAAGAAAAACCTACATGAGGTTTTCTAGTAGGGAATTATGTACCGACATCGACATATAAGGGTAAATATAATGTCATTTAGTGCCATGTATAACCAACTAGTGTTAATAAAAGAGTACTGAGATCATATAAGGTCCACCTAAAATTCCCACTCTATAGAATAAAATAACACTACAAATCTACCAAACATTCAAATGAGGCAGAGAGTACACATTCTGACATACTAATTGTCATTAACCATCCATTGTAGAAGGTATTATATTTAGGTAACCATTTCTATGTGATATAATCTCACTGTGAACATGGAATATCATATAAGAATGTAAAAATTATATCAAACTGGGTATAATTCCCCCATGAACCATCATTTCTTTCGTTCATACAATATAGATTCTTATTCTAATTATTATTAATATAAATCCTACATGAATAGGAATTTGTCATGTGAACCTACATGAAAATTTGATTCCTATGATAACTCATTAATCTATACTCTAAGGGTCAAAATTAATCATCGGCATCTTTCAACGGTGTAAAAGATCGAAATATAAATTTAATCATAAAATACATGTGAAATTTTCATCTCATGAGGAAATAAAAGAATATTAAAATCAAAAATAAAAACACCAATTCCATATCATCGGTAAGCTAGTCTTATTACTTAATCAATAGTTCTCAATGAACTAGTTTCTTATCATTCATAGGTTCTAAAACATTTCTAATACTATTGTATACCACATTCCAAATTGTAATACAATATGAAATTATCTACTCTATTAACACATTTCTATACCCCTCTCTTGTTACTAAAAATGTAAATTGTTTGATGTCGCCACATGGAAATAAGAACCTCTCCCTATATGAAAAAGAATTCTGACTAGGAGTGAGGACAATGTTGTATATGTTGAGAGACTATGATTTTATATCAGAGTAAGAAATAAAATGTTAATATAACTAAACATGATCGATTAATAATGGAGTTAAATTAAATCAATTAAATAAAATCACGAAACAAAAAATGAAATACAGTAATGACTCGAATAATCAATCTATACAGACACTATAAAACCATTAGGCTAGTCACATAAACATTTCAACAATAAAATAAATTAAAAACATTAGACCAAAATATTCTAACGTACACCACATCCCAATATCTATGTGAACATCTAATACATCCTTCTTAATTAGTTCTTAAGAGTACCCTAATAAGATCTTTCATCATTGTAATCATTTTCTTGGCAACCCATGTGTAATGGTATCTCATGAATTACGTGAGTAAAAAAAATTAGTGAATCAATAACCTAGTCACATATATTTTCTGTAAATGTAGTGTATGTGTACATCATTGGAAAAAACATGTAATAAAAAAATTTACTATTGAAAATAATCTAATAACTAAACCTTGAGCTTGATGACTAGCCTCATTTAACCATACATTTTATATGTCCGTAATAATAATGATATGTCACCATAGGGAAATAAAATTCCTAACCATACGGTGACTAATATAAGCCCCTGTTAAATATTTGTAATAATTAGATGTATCATCTAGATATTCCATAAGTGATTCATCAAGTTGGATCCTTGGTGCCTTAGGCATACTACTCGCATCCTGAAAAGTGCCCATATGATATATCAGAGTTCCCTATTATATACTAATTTTGGATTCTAGTTCTTGGTTCAACAACATTCATGACAAGGAAAGATTAATTAATTACAAGGGTATTCCACATTGATTATATATATGCAATACTATTACGATTCGAGATAATAAATTGATGTCTATATAATATCGACACTATTTCTTATTCCCGTACATCTCTAAGAAATGAAATCATGGTGCATCTACGCAATTCATGGGAGTTTCATAGGAATCAATGAAGGAGTTAATCATCAACCATGGGGATGTCACAACATATAATTTTTTGGGGGAATGAGCCCACATGGAATAAAATTTAAATTTCAATAGTATAGCATGCTAGGCATATTGGGTGATATAATGACGTGGAGGGGTTTTTTTTATTCAGTCAAAACAAAAATATATTTTCATAGTATATGGATGAATCTTTTAAATATGAGTAATTATGTTAATGGTAGCACCAAATATTTGATCCTAATATCATTAAGTATCTAAGGCTTCACAAACATCTTTTCACTTCTAATTCAAATATTACTTTATATTAAATTGATCTTATTCATTAATTAAGTGATGGATACCAATTTATTAGTAATACAACATTATATATACATATTATTAGTCTCATGTATACAATTATAACTACACACATTGTAATAAACATAAAAACCTACTGATTTTTTAAATTATGTATTTAGGTTTAAGTACGATATATGGTTGTAGATATATAACACTAGATAAAAGGTGTCATGGCACCCTTCTAGTAATATAGTTGAGTTCAACACATCCCTAAAAAATTATAAGTAACTTAAAATCATCTATATATTATTTATTATAGTTTAATAGATATATAATTTATACATAACATAGATATAGATGGTTGTATAAATTCTAGAAAAAAATTACTAATGTCTCAATCCATAATGGTCATTCTAGTTATTCCATTTATTTATGGGGAAACCTGGTCCATCACTTGTTAATCCCATTGATCCAATACTAGTGTCTTAACATGATCAATAAACAATACTCGGTGTACTCTATAAGTTACATATCTAGTAAAATATTTTTTTTTGAGAAATAATTCCCACGAGATTTACCATCTAACATATCAAAACATTTAAGTCCATAATAAAACTAAGAGGCTGTCTTCAAGTCACAAACATCCTCTAAGGCCAGTGATACTAGTTCAGAAGAACTACTCTGATAGAGGATATCATTATGTCATAATTTTTTTGGGTTTAGTTGCTCTCTGTTTTCTATTTAAAACAAGTAATTATTATCATGTTCCATTTCAATATGATATAAAAATTTATAGTAAGTTCATGACCTATGATAACCGAGGAATTCTATTGGATCAAAATGAAATGTATTGGAACCTAACACATGTCACTATAATAATAGGTCAATTAACTATATTTATATGAAAATAATTTATTCTGGTTATTTATGATGTTTAATTAATTCATTTGAAAAAAAATTAATCATGGAACCCTCACCCTTAGTGTTGGGACCCCATCACCGAACATGACATATAAACATAATAAATTTAATTGCAGGTAATGTATGGTAGTCTAAAAACCATGTATATATATTTCAAAATTATATTCAAGGGCCAAATGTAGCTACCAAGGCCTATCCATGTGCATTGAACCTCAACCATGGAATATGAGCCCCTACCTCACAACCAAACAGACATAGTTAATTAATTATAATCACATTATGATTATATATTTAATCTCAATAAATTTTAAATTATTAATGTACTTAATTAAAATTTGATTAATTATAAAATTATCACCGATGGAATTCATTATAAAAAAACTATAAATAACCAACATAAAATGATCAAAGAGATACCATGCACTAGAGCTGGGTAAAATCTCAAGAATGCGACATCTAAAGAATAAAAAAATTATTTAATTAATTCTAAAATTATAACAGAAAAACGGTAAGAAAACATTCCCCAATTTAAGGGTTCTTGTAAATGTGTGTATGTATTTCTAAGATGCCTTATTCATTGGAAGAGTAAAATACCAATCATCATTTAATGATTCCATGATGATTTAGTTGAATCATATTTTAAAACCCAAACCTAAAAATATGAAACTAGAATGTGAGGAGGTGTAATCCAATATAGATGAATAGATGGTGAAACTAACCTATATTCAGTGTCTAAAGACAAAAAAACGACCCAAAAAAATAATTTAGAGTTTGGGGATAGGGCGTGAAAGAATTATTTTTGGGTAGGAATACATGGGGGATATAAGGGGGTTTTACCTCTTTACATTCAAAGATGATAATTTTCATCTTTCACTTATAATAATCTACTGATAGCATATGGAGGGAACTCACTAGTTGGTGGCTATTTCAAAATCCAAATCACCCGACCTTTCCCTGGGATCCTCTTAAATCACTCACAAGGATATATTTATTTGGAATCATATCTTATATAATAGTCCTCATATTTTATTCTCCAAGACACAGAATATGACTTTGAATCCTATTTCTGAAACTGACTTGACCACTAAAACAAAAAAATTAAAAAAACTGTGAAAATTGGTGTCTCATCATGGACACAATTTCATGATATATTCATCATGAATAATTATTAACAAATTAATAATTCTCAAATATGATATAAAATAGTAATATATCACATGAATATGGATCTAGGTGTATGACACAAAAAATAAATTTTCTGTATAAACTAGATTGTTGTTATTGGTAAAGTACCAGAAACGTGCTCATTATGTGTTCCATTTTTGAAAACCATGAAAATATTTTCCATTAAATATAAATGTAAATGAATAAATAATTGGATAATAAAATATTCCAATACCATTAATTATGTAGGTATTATTGACTTTGTAATAGTGAACATTGATCGACACCTCCATTACAACAAGTGTATAAAATAATGAATATTACTTATATACATTGATGAAAATAATTAATAACTAATTATTATATATAAAATTATTTATTATAATTTAGTTATATATGTTTTAATATAATTTAATCATGTTTCTAAATAATTGTTCATGATGACTATTTTTATTATATAAGAAGTAAATGTGATATTTTCCATGTCTGGAGTATAGGTAAGTCATTCATCACAAATATAATTTTAAAATAGTGAATATCAATGTTTAAACATTTAAATGGTTAAATTATATAATATTTCACTCTAATAATGCATATATTTTATTATAGTATATTTTTTAATTGCATTTACATTTATTCTTATCATTTTACATTTAATTGAATCAGAAAAAAGCAAAGATTATTCTCGTAATTGATGCTAGTTGTATCTGTCATTTTAGTATGCAAATACTTCATTTTAATATCTATATTATATATTATTGTTTATGGGTGTTATTAGTTATACTTATATTATTTTTTGAGGTATTTTAATATTTCAATTTACTTTCATTACAGAATTTGGAATAGAACCTTTTTAAAATGCTTTCAATCCACACCATTTTCCATTATGTTCAATTTCCTTAATAAGGTGTGAAAATGAATCTTTCTTAATGACCTATACCTAAACATATTTTCCCACCTTATTATCATGTTTTATATTTAAAAAATCATGAATATTATTATAGAGTTTTCCCAAATTATTAATTATCCTCCATATTTTGTGATTTGTTTTTATTTTAATGACAATGTTAAAAGTAAAGGTTGTTTCTATTTGTTTTTTGATGACTTTTTTTCTAATGCTCTTACAGTGTGTTTTTATCATTTTATTTATCATTTAATTATTTTTAGACACCACTATTGATATTAATTAATGATGTCATCCACATTTTTCCTCCACTTGTATTATGGGTTATTTTTTGGAAATCATTATGGAAACCATTTTCTTCTGAAGGGAAAATTATGTTATGATTACCTGATGAATAATTTAATGATTATTCATAAAAATATTTATGGTTTTATCATATTTTAAATGGTGGTTACATTGTATAACTTTAATGTAATTGGTGAATTTTTATATCTCATGATATAAGAATGTGACATGGTTGGTTAAATGAATTTGTAAATAATATGGGTCATGGGTGGAATTCATAAATCATTACTATTATTGGAAGGTGGTGAGACTATACCATAATGATATGAATGAAATGGTGGTTTTCCTTGTAATATGTTATTATTTCTGGGATTCTGTTTATTCAATATTATTATTATTTGAAATTTTACTATGTTATGTTCTCAAGACTAATAATTATTGAATCATGTTTATAGAAGATGATTACATATAGATTATGTTATTCCCAAAGTCATATGACCCGAATCATGGTTTATAAAATATTTTTTACTGTGTACGATTCTCTTATGTTTTATTATTATACATATATTTTGTTATCAAGACCATATTATCTAATCATGATAACTTCTAATCCTTGATTGACATATCTTATGATCAACTCTATCTGATATCACAATTTATTATGTATAAATTCTACAAAATAAGAATGAATTGTATTATTTATGATATTTTAAAAAGGGTATCATGTGCAAATGAAATTTTAAGGTGATGTTTAAGGATGACATTAAAATATGTTTATTATATATATCTAGTATTAAATTATATTTGTAATTTCATTGATCCATGTGCCACTAAAAGGTTCCCTATACCTGGTTGGTCACATGGCCTCAAACACATTTCACTAAACACCATAGGCTGCCAACTTGCAAAAAGGGCATTGGGTGTGATAGTGGGGAAACTATTCCCTCATTGGTAGAGTAACATAGCATAATATCAATAATATACAACAATAGAATTCAAAAAACCATACAATAAGTAAACAATGAATGACTGAAAGTAAATAAAAAACTATAGAATATATATATATATATATAATGCATGTCGTATATGTGTAGGGTAGTATCCAAACATGTCACATTGTAGGAAATATAGTACTAAACCAAGGTAAAAAAGAAAAAAATAAACTTTAGAAGCATCACAAGCCTCAAATTTTTCCCATGCTCTCCACCCCCACATCAATCAAGTACCTCATGTAAAATGATGATTTCCCTGATCCATACCAACAATAATATAATCTTTTTGTGCCCAAAAGCATGATCCAAACAGTGTTTGAGACGAATCCTTGTATGAAACCACCCAATGAATTGTGCCTAACTTTCAGTGAATATGTATATCAGGATATAAGAAAAATGAAGTAATAAATATGTAGTAGTCAAAAGTAAACAAACCCACAGTTTCAACTATATTCATTTATAATAATTAATTATTCAACCAATCATTCACTAGAAACCATTTTGGAATTTTCTCATAGAATAAACCCTATGGTTCAAATTATAATTTAAATCAATAAGATATAATGACCCCTGGGAAATCTCACACAGAACAACACCTTTGGTCACATGCAAAGAATGACTCTATGAGGAAGCACTCTCCTTCAATTACCTCTGTGGTCTTTTAACGATAAACTATAATCATTATGAGGAATCACTCTATTTCAATGCCTCATGTGGTCACATAATGGTATTCTATATAAAATAAGAGGGAGAACTCATCATCAATCCCCCTTATGGTCGTGCAATGTGAAAAATATAATAGACACTCCGAGGAAGCCCTCATAATCAAGTCCCCCTATGGTATATCAAAACCATGTTCTCACAGCCATGTGTAATAAAATCATGAAAAAATTATATCCATCATCCAAATTAAACTCAAATACAACTTTGTAAACCGTAAAATTCCTATCACAAGCATATCATATAATATCATGTCCATCCTTATAGTACTAGGCATGGAAAAGAGACACACCCTAACCAGTAGTTCTAGACACAATAGCCAATATCAAACAAACATGGGAAAAAACATCCACAAGCTAGGTAATAATCTCTACTCATAATCACTACCCTTGCTTAAGAAAAAAATCAATAGCATGCATCATCAGGGTTATATTTCCAAAACACATAACACCATAAACTAGGGTATTCAACAGTTTTGGCAAATATAATTCATAAATAACTGTAGAAATGCCAAAACCACCTACCTCAATGTTGTACAATTGATATTGTTGAACCTAATCTATTAAATTGACCTAGAACATCATAGATGTAAATAAACATAAAATAGATCAACCTTGATTATATCGTGGTAGAAGTGATATCAGGAGGAGAGACTCTAGAAGAAGGAAGAACTCATCATGTTCATTCAAATGAAATTGACGGTGTTGGATTTGGAGAACAGAAGACCGATCTGTGGCTTAGTGAATGTTCAGTGATTCTGGTCCTTCATGGAAAAAACCGGTTTAGAAGAATTCATTTCTGTAAATGTTAAACACTCTTGGTATAATATATCAATTATAAACAAAAATACATTGCATGTTATTTATGGATACACAGAATGTGTTTTCCTTTTCTAGTCCCATATTTTGGTAGTCACCAGGTCACCCCAAATGACCATGAACACGGCTGTTACATGACCATGACATGAAAACTCTCGGAAACCAGGTACAAAGTGTGCACAATTATATACATGGCATGTACTCCTAAAATTCTAAAACTATTATTTTTATAATAAACACCGGAAATCAATATATCTACCTGAAAGAAGATCAATGTTATAACAAACATCCCCCCTTAAAAAAATTTATCCCTAAATTTCTCGAAGAATTCGGTGAAGGAGAATCCTTGAATATCTATGGCCTCTTTGATCACATATCGGCCTCCCTATGCAATCTCTCGTCATGTACTCGCATGTGCTGCCATAACACCCATACCATAAGAACATTATTTCCATGGAGAAACTTCACTCTTCATTTAAAAATCCGGATAGGATGCTCCTCGAAAGATGCGTCTACCTCCAACTAAACCTTTTCATGTTGAAGAACATGAGACAGGTTGGAGAAGAAATGTCATAGCTGAGAAATGTGGATGTCATTTTTCCTAACCCTGTACCTCTGAGGTAACTGAAAACAATAGGCAACCGACCTGACTAACCCCAAAACCTCAAATGGCCCAACATACTTCATTGAAATCATTCCATATATTTCAATCCTCCTATGTCCCAACCACAATGTGACATATAGGAAAACCAGATCTTCGACCTCGAACACCAGATGTCATCTACACCTATCGGCCTAAGAATTTTTTCATGACTACGTAGTAGCCATACTATCTTGAATAAACTCCACCTTCTCTATGGGCTCCTAGGAAAAATGAGGTCCCATCATACCTGCCTATCCTGCTTCCATCCAATATATGGGTAATTGGCATGGCCTACCATACAATAACTCATAAAGATCCATTATAATAGTGGCATAAAACTATTATTTTATGCAAAATACACTATAGATATACGCTTCTCATAGGAACCTCCAAAACCAAGGATGCATTCTTGAAAAATATCCTCTAGAACCTGAATCATATGCCCGTATTGGCCATCTTTCAAGGGATGGTATGATGTACTCAGAAGTACTTGTGTTATGAAATCCCTCTATTGTTCTTTCCAGACCTGAGAAGTAAAACATGCATCCCTATATAAAAAGATTGAGTGTGTAACCCCATGTTAACATAAAATATCTCAGATGTACAACGTTCCCATCTCCTCAACATTGAAGGACTCCTTGATCGGGAATAAATTAGAATCATTAGTGAGTTGGTCAATGCCAACCCAAAATGAATCATTCTTTCGAGGTGACCTCAGTAGCCCTGTCAAAAAATACATAGTGACATAATTACACATCTCGTCAGAATTGGGTAATTACTGTAAAAGACTTACCAGTCACTGATGCTCCTCCTTCGCCTACTAACAGTCGGAACACCTAATTACAAAGCCAACGACATCTCTCTTCAAACCATGCGACCTATACAGACAGTGTAGATCTCGATAAATTTGTGTTACATAAGGATGAACAATCCAAATTGAGGAATTAAAATCCCTCAAAATATCCTCATTTATGTTTAATGACACCCACATAGACCCCTGAAAACACAAGATCTCATCTGCTCCTATGGTCCATCTAGGAATATGGTACTATCCTGATGCACTCTCTCATAGAACTAGGAATTCAGAATATGATTGCTTCCTCATTCGCAGCCGATAATTTAAAGTGAAGGTGACAACAATATAAGAAATAAATTTCTTCCCCTTCCTATCATGCACCTTCAAATGAATATCAGATAACAGATCCATAGGATGCCACTCAGTGCTGGCCTCTTGAACCACATGTATCTGAGTCCTTATTCTTAATGAATCAGCCACTGTGTTTTCTTTCCTAGACATGAAATAACCTCAATGTCAATGGACTGTAGGTACTGAACCCATCTTCATGGTCTCAAATTAAAATATTGTAGAGTAAAGATATACTTGAGAAATTTTTGGTTAGTGAAAACCATAATGTTCTCTTCAAAAAGAAAATGTCTCCAACAGTGTAAAGCGCAATCAACTGCAGCTAACTCAAGATTTGGAATTATATAATTTTCTCATGAGGCCTCAAATACTGAGGAACATATGTGAGGACGCCTTCCCCCAAGAATAATAACATCTCCCTACACAATACATTATGAATCATAGTAAATAGTGTAACTCTTCCCCAGCTATGGAAGAAGTAGGATTGGTGCTGATGTCAACCTCACTTTCAGCTCTTGAAAGGCTAAATCATTGGAATCGATCCACAAGTACTTCACACCCATCATATTGATGCCATTTAGTGGTTCCAAAAAGAATGAAAAGTCCTATAAAAATGTACTTAGTAATAAGAAAACCCTAGAAAACTCTGTACCTCAAATTTTTTCATCGGTTACTCCCAGGAAGATACTCCTCTCACTTTCACTGGATCTACTGATACTCTAATATCATAGATAGCAAGACCCATGAAGAGAATCTGGTCCATCTCAAAGTGGCATTTTTACTACTTAGAATATAACTGATTCTCCCTTGGTGTACTCAAAATGATCTCAAGGTGGGTGGCATGGTCATGTTGAGTGTGAGAGTACACCAAGATATAATCCATGAAAACCACTAAAAATGATTCTATGTATAGATAGAACAATCATTTCATCGGTTCCATGAAAAATACAGGTGTTTTCGTGACACCGAATGACATACCACCATACTCATATATACCAGACCATATCCAAAAGGCTGTAAAAGGTATATCCAATGCTCTAATGCGCAACTGATCATAACTGGATCTCAGGTAAATCTTCGAGAACACCTAGGATCCAAGAAGTTGATAAAAGAGATCATTCATCCTCAGTAAGGGGTAATTTTTTTCACCATTAACTAATTCTAATTCTGGTAACCCATACAATTATTGAGGGTACCATCTACCTTATTCAAAAAGATGATTGGTGAACCCCAAAGAGAGGTACTGGTTTGGATGAAACCCTTTTCATGTAACCTCTATAACTGTTTCTTGAGCTCCTGCAACTATGTTGTAGCCATCCTATAAAGAAGAATGGACACTGCTTATTATCCTGGAACAAGTTGAATAGAAAATTATACCTCTCTCCCTAGAGAAAAACCTAAAATGTCCTCCAAAAAAAAATCCCAGAAAATATCCACCGCGGGAGGAATGTCCATCCGTGATGTCCCCTAGTCATCCAAATATAAACTAGAAATATTATTTATAACTCCTCCCAATTCATGATGCTTGGGTTCCCCTTTTCTCTCATGGACATTTCATTAACCCTTATGTAGAAACAATATTCCCTATGGTGATGTGAAACTAACCCTATGACGATAAAAATTGACAACAACCTAGAAGTGTCACGACCTATCCTCGGGGCCCGTGTCATGACTACCCCAAGCCCACCATCCATAGGCCAGGGGCTGGTGACTAGCATCAAAGGTGTAAATCATGATAAAAGGGGAAGGCATTGCCTTTATAATAGTAACAAACACCACAGACTAAAAGTGGAAGCAACACTAAGTACAAAAGAAAGTGATGAAAGGTAAATGGGCCAGAATACAAACCCAACTGAAAAGTATAGCTACAACTGAAAGTAAAGTACAACTCAAAGACCAACAGCTGAAAGGTGACAAGCCGCTCCTGGATCGTCCTCCGGTCTCCTACATGAATGGTAGGTACATATATCCTCCTCGGCACTCCATGTCTGTCTGCCTCCTCCGGGTACCGACTCGTCGTGAATCCACCTCCGGGCACCAACTCGACGTGATATCCACCTCCAGGCAACGACTCATCGTGAGATCCACCTCCGGGTGCCATCCATCTCTCCAACCTCAACCACGATCAGTGACATCTGTCGTCTGCAACTAACACAATGTAGTGTGGGTGAAGCCCGTGTAGGGTTGAGTATACGATACCCAGTAGGGACCCCGAGACCCCCGAAGGTGTCCCTAAATCCACAAAGGATAAACCTAAAAGAAAAGATACAATAACAAAGTATCATCCAACACTACTTAATTATATGGCCATACATATAACCATGTCATCAAATCCAGTTCATCTCCAACTCACAAGCTCAAGTACAATCCAGTCCACTCAAAAAGGTAAAACATAATCCACACAGGAAAGTACGACCCAATCTACATAGGAAAGAATAATCCAATCCACACAGGATATCAAGTCAATCACGTCAATGATAATGATTTAAATTCAAGACTCAGCTCAAACAAGGATTTATTAATGATGTCAAAACCATAGCTGCTGGAGACCTCCTCCTCTATCGAGTACAGTGGGCCTGCCGCTACGACCAAGAGCTTCCCACTAACCTTTGACTGCTGTAGTACTCCACTTGTTGAGTACTATGGGCCTGATGCTACAACCAAGCGCATCCCACCATGAGTCTACTGCTACAACCAAGCGCTCCCCATCATAGCCTATAGAGGTATTCCTTCTGTTGAGTACCGCGGGTTTGCCGCTATAACCAAGCGCTCCTTCGTCATGGGGCTTCCACTATAACCAATCGCTCCCCACTAGGCTATCAAAACACTCCGAGTCGATCGATCAACAGTCGTCAAGTCTCAGCCATCTCTAGGGTTTCCGTACACAACACACTCGTTTCAGGAGGGTCCGCTCCACGAGCCAAGTGTTCGATACATCAATTGTCACGTAGACCAGAGTTGATGTATCGATAAGTTCCATCATGTCAAAAGGAACACAGCGCGACAGACGGCGCGTCAATCGGACGCCCAGTCTGAGAGTTATTGGTTTTTTCGTTCTAGGGGCCCGGTTGGGTTTTAAGTCATAACCGACTCGACCATACTTCAACTATGTCCAAACATCAAGAGGAGTAAGCCAAAAGGTCCGTCTCACTAAGAGGAAACCAATAAAGTCTACGACACGTCAAACGGACGTCCGAAGCTCAAGTTATAAGCATTTCAGCTCCGAGGGCCCGGTGGATTTGTGTTCGAACCAACCCGGTTGTACCAAAAGTTCTCCAGAACCTTCAGTGTAATATACCGAAACGACTGCCATGATCCAAGGATCGCATTGCAACTGACAGCGTGACGATCATATGTCTTTATCCCATGTTATAGATGTTTGAACGAACCTATCCGTTTTTAGGGGGTTTTGGGCCTAGACCGACCCGGCCCGAGACCCCCTGGGTCAGCCCGAACC
Source organism: Viscum album (assembly GCA_963277665.1). Classification (NCBI taxonomy): domain Eukaryota; kingdom Viridiplantae; phylum Streptophyta; class Magnoliopsida; order Santalales; family Viscaceae; genus Viscum; species Viscum album. The sequence goes on from OY728128.1 coordinate 617,808,531, forward strand.
GGGTCAACCCGACCCGGGTCTAGGTCGGGCCCATCCATGCATGGCCTGGCCCGGATGGCGTGGTCCGGCCCAGCCGACACTGCCTGAACCCACCCGGGGGGCCCGGCCCGGCGAGGGCGCCGCGTGCTGCGTGAGCGCGGAAGGGGGGGGAACTGCCACCCCCTTCAAACCAGATGGCAGACCCGCAGGGGGTCCACCCTGTTGCGTTGACCGGGGGTTCAAACCCCTATTTTTCTAGATCTGGCCGGCCATAACGGCTGGCCAGTGTACCACGTATGACCAGTTGGTCCTGCCCTTCATGCGACGGCGGCCGACGGTTCCGACCGCCTCTCCCTGCTCCGCTGCGGCCAAAGGCCATGGCCTTGGTCCAACCGGGGTGGCGTGATGGCACCGCACCCCTCCGCTGCGGCCCGAATCCGTTCGCGGCTTCTTTTGGCCTAAACGGTGCCGCGCGACGGCACCACGCTTATTCTTCGCATCCCACATTGATTCCGCGTGGTGTCGTTGCACCGCACTGCCTTCGTTCGAGCTGCAGTGAATTCAAAAACAAAGGGGCAGGAGGATCGACCATGTTCAGGCGGTCTGACCTCCTCTAGTGAATTTGATAATAGGCGGCCCAAATATTTAATGATGATTGCAAGGAATATTCATGAACAAAACCAAACCCCTACATTTCTACCCAACATCAAATATTCCCAACCCGCAAACTTATTCTTTCGCGAATCAACGTAATATTGTGTCGATCCGCGCTCTTTGATTTAGAAGGAAGAAAACATGGGTTTATTAATATTAACAAATTAATCCCCTACCTCAAAGAAGGCATCCGTCAGTGTCGCGGTAGACGGTGTCGTGGTTGACGGGCATCATTCTGTCAACGCCGGGAAGGATAAAGCTGAGGGTGGCGTTTGCGTTCTTCGTTCCTCGTTGGAGGAAGAGGAAAACTCTCTATGTGCTGGGCGCCGTGCTTCGCTGCTAGTGTTCCGCCGCTTGAAGAAGCCATCCAGAACTCCTCTCCCTGGCCTCATTTAAATAGGAGTGGTGGGTTCGTCGTTGGCACGCAAGTCATAATTGGGGGATTTATGACATAGGACCCCACTCAATTAATCCGCCGCTGTGGAACATTAAAAATAGAGGAATGATCCTCATTAATTAAACACGTTGGTATTTAATTAAAGAGAGGGAGGAAGGTTCCTCATAAACTTGAGGGGTTGACATGTATTAAAGAGGGAGAGGGTGTTTAATGGGGTGTTAAGAAATTTAATGAGGTTGGGGCTCATGTAGGCCCCACCCCACTTCCTCGCAACTTCCTTTCCCTTAACTCATAAACCCCTAGTGGTGTAATAATCTTCCTCACATCTTCCTTTCCCATAACTCATAAACCACTTGCGGCGTAATAAAAATATAATTGTAAAACAACTATATTTTTATTCCTCACATTGTTAACATAACTTCCCGAAAAAACGAAACTCCAAATAAAATTATTCCTAAGCTATTACCGGTGCTGCGGTTTCATCAGTGCCCTCATATTTCAATTCCGAGCACTGGTTCAAAAGTTAGAAAAACCCACTCGTTCGTTCACTGAATGTACCCGAACTAAACTTAGGAAATTGATTCTGGGCACATTGGGCCTCTGAATTAGGTGCTGTCAGCAACTGCATACTCGTTGAATCCCAAAGAAAATTTAAAAAAAATCCTTTGAAATTTACCGGTCATTACATTACTCCCACCTTAGGGATTTACGTCCCTATAAAGCTATATAAAAAACTAGTGAAATAAAAGGGGGTACTGTGCATGCATCAGATCCTCCCGCTCCCATGTGCTCTCATGGATGTTCCCATGCTGCCATCTGATGCGCACTAGAGGAATCGACCATCCACGTGGGACCCACTCCTGTCGATCCTCAATCTCCATCGGGGCCTCCGCAAATGTCGCCCCGTCATCGATGTTCAGCTCCCCATGGTTGATGATATGCGTCGGGTCGTTCAAGTATCTCCTCCATTGAGATAGGTGGAAAAACATCGTGCACCTGGTGAAACTACGGTGGATGGGTCCAGTTGTAAACCACCTCGCCTACCCTATTGAGGACCTAGAAGGGTCCGATGAAGCGTGGAGATAATTACTGCCCCATCCAAAACTCCGTAATCCACTTCGAGGTGAGACCCGTTGGAAAACGTGGTCACCATCCTTGAACTCTAGTGGTATCCGTATCCTATTAGCATAAGACCTTTGTCGGCTCTGAGCTGTCCTCATCCTCTCTTGGATGACCTGCACCTTCTATGGTCCTACAAGAGCTGCTAGGATTTCTTCTTTGTTGATAAGAGAAATCTGGTCTCATCCCTAGGATAAACCATGTTCTTTTCCTAATACAGTCAATCCCGACATGGATAATACTAATACATAAAAAGGATGACGTCGTAAGGCCTCGACGCTATTACAAAGAGATCCAAACGTTACTCTCGCCTCCAAGGGTTGAGTCACACTGTCGGCGTCAGTGTGTGGTCACTGGGTCTCCACCAGAAGGAATCTCAAATGTGAGGGCCAAGTCAACAGTTTAAACTAAAACCTCTTAGTACACAAAAAGGAAGGAAGAAAATGCCACAAGGAAAAGTGTCTTTTATTATTGCAGCTCAAGTAAAAAAGACACACAACAATGACAAAAAGGAAACTAGACGCACCATGATCAAAGGTCCCATGGCTGGAACTAGTCCCGCTCCTGTCCTCCAGCTTCCGGAGCTCCATAGTCAAATGATTGAGATGCCTGAAGCTGAGCTATCCCATGTCCACTTGTTCCCTGTGGTCGGGGTGGACCTCCTGGTGGTGGTGGCAACACCTCAAAGCATCATCCACATCCATCTGCACGGCCATCTCCCCTGCCTCAGTCTCCTACTCCTTGTGATCCTCCCCGATCGAACCTCTACCTCTTCCTGGGAGGTCCTTCATTTATCTACTAGTCATCTGTATGGCGGGTCGCACAGTCACTTGCCATGTGACCAACTCCACCACAAGAGTAACATTGTATCCTCCTTGTAGGTCGTTCTCAATCCCAGGTGCCTTGCACACACGATACTAAGTCCTGCGGTCGATCACCTGTAGTTCTGGTCCTCTTGGACCTCTGAGTCATTTGTCTATTTCCCACTGAAAAAGACTCTGCCGCATGCCGGTTAGTGGTGGTTCCTTCTGCTGGAGACTGCTCAGCAAGGAATCACTATACTAAGATGGCTCACTCCAACACCCCTGTCTGCATCGAGATGATGTGAGAAATAACTGAATCTCTAATCTCTTGCCTGAGCCCCTGCTCGAATGTTCGTGCCCTGAAGAACGGGCCCCGTACCATATCAGTGGAGTAACGTGAGAGATCGGTGAACGTCGCTGAATAATGCGCCACCGTCATGCTACCCAGATGAAGATGAAGTAGCTCATGTATGCACACTGCCCGAAGGGTGGCTGGTACAAACTCTGCCTAGAAAAGGCTCTCGAAGTCTTCCCATAGAAGGGATGCCTCATCATGCACCTGGAGCATCAGGCTCCACTATCTACCTACTGCTGCCTGAAGGAGGCTGGCAGCAAGGATCACCATGAAATTTGGTGGCATCCCTACCAATCTAAAAACTCAAACAACAGCCTCTAGCCAATCCTCGGCTGCCTGAGGGTCTGTATCCCCACGAAACCTGGGCAGTCTCTGATGTTGAATCTTGCGTAGTGCACTAAGGCAATGTCCACTCTCAACGGCTGGGGATAGTGGCATTGGTGGCTCGGCGGGTAGAGGTACCGTCGGTGCCTCCGCTGTAATGGGGCCCTACACCGAGGCCTCAACGCTCAGTGGGATATTGTCTAGCACAAATCTCTAAACCCTTGCTGGCTTCCATCGTGGGGCCATCCTGAAAAGAGACAAGTGCACCATGGTAAAAATAGTACCTTGTGAGCTGACACAAGAAATCACAAAGAAAACTTTGAAACACACAAACAATCAATGTCGTCGTGTGTTGAGTCGGAAATCAGAAGTCATGGCCCTGGTGTATGGATAGATCATCTGTCGTACCAACACTGGACTCCCTGGACTGATAAACACACTCAATACCCTTAACACTATTACTTCACATAGAAGAAAGATATGAGTTCAGAGTTCTGCGGTAGAACTGAAATCCTCTGATACCAATTTGTCATGACCCATCCTCGAGGCCCGTTCTGTGACTACCCCAAGCCTGCCTTCCATAGGCTAGGGGCTGGCAACTATCACCAAATATGTAAATCCCGATAAAAAGGGAAGGAATTGCCTTTATAAAAGTAACAAACACCACATAGTAAAAGTGGAAGCAACACTAAGTAAAAAAAGTGCTAAAAGGTAAATGGTCCAGAATACAAACCCAACTGAAAAGTACAACTACAACTGAATGTATAGTACAACACAAAGAACAACAGTTGAAAGGTGACAAGCCACTCCTGGAACGTCCTCTGGTCTCCTACATGAAGGGTAGGTACAGATCTCCTCCTTAGCACTCCACGTCCGTCCGTCTCCTCCAGGTACCGACTAATCGTGAATCCTCCTCTGGGAACCAACTCGATGTGATATCCACCTCCGGGCAATGACTCGTCATGATATCCTCCTCCGGGTGCCGTCCAACTCTACAACCTCAACCACGATCTGTGATGTCCATCGTATAAAACCAGCAGAACGTATTGTGGGCAAAGCCCATGTAGAGGTGTGTATATGATACTTAGTAGGGACCCCGAGACCCCCTAAGGTATCCCTGAATCCACAGAGGATAAACCACAATGAAAAGATACAATCACGAAGTATCATCCAACACTACTTTGGTATATTCCCATACATATTCAAAAGTCATCAAATCCAGTTCAGCTCCAACTCACAAGCTCAAGTTCAATCTATTCCACTCAGGAAGGTAAAACATAATCCACATAGAAATGTACGACCCAATCCAAACAAGAAAGAATAATCCAATCCACACCAGATATCAAGTCAATCACATCAAAGATAATGATTGAAAGTCAAGACTCCGCTCAAACCAGTATTTATTAATGATGTCGAAACCATAGCTGCTGGGGAACTCCTCTTCTATCTAGTACAGTGGGCCTGCCACTACAACCAAGCGCTTCCCACTATCCTTGGACTGCTGTAGTACTCCACCTGTCGAATTATGTGGGCCTACTACTACAACCAAGCGCTTCCCAAAATGGGACTGCCGCTACAACCAAGCGATCCCCCTCATAGCCTATAGAGGTACACCGTCTGTTGAGTACCGCGGGTCTGCCACTACAACCAAGCGCTCCTCCACCGTGGGTCTACCGCTACAACTAAGAGCTCCCCACTGGGCTATCGAAACACTCCGAGTCGATCGATCAACAGTCATCAAGTTTCAGCCAGCTCTAGGTTTTCCGCACACAGCATGCTCATTCCGAGAGGGTCCGCTCAACGAGCCAAGAGGTTGATACATCAACTGTCACTTAGACCAGATTTTATGTATCTAAATGTTTCGTCATGTCAAAAGGAACACAACGCGACAGACGGCGCGTCTATCGGATGCCCGGTCTGAGAGTTATTGGCTTTTTCGTTCCAGTGGACGAGTTGGTTTTTTAGTCAAAACCAACTCCACTGTACTCCAAATGTATCTAAACATCAAGAGGAGTAAGCCAAAAGGGTTTCCTCACTAAGGGGAAACCGAAAATGTCGAAGGCACTTCAAACAGACGTCCGGAGCTCAAGTTATAAGTGTTACTGCTCCGAGGGCCCAGTTGGTTTCGTGTTCGAACCTACCTAGCCATACACAAAGTCCTCCAAAAACGTGATTGTACTAAACCTAAAAAACCACCTTGATATAGGGATCCCATCGCAACTGACGGTGCAACGATCAGAGGTTCGTAGCATATGTTACGGATGTTTGAACAATCCTGTCTGTTTTTAGGGGGTTCTGGGCCCGGACCGACCCGTCCTGAGACCCCTTGGGTCGGCCCGAACCTGGATGACCCGACCCAGGTCTGGGTCTGGCCCATCAGGGTGCAACCCGGCCCAGCGTGGGCGCCACATGCCGCATGAGCGTGGAAGGGGGGGAACCGCCACCCCCTTCGAACCGGACGTCGGACAGTTAGGGGGGTCCGTCCTGCTGCTTTAACTGGGGGTTAAAACCCCCGGTTTTCCAGATCTGGCCAGCCATAACGGCCGACCAGTGTACCACACTGGAACGGTTGGTCCCGCCCTCCATGCGCTAGCGGACGGCAGTTCCGGCCGCCCCTCCCTACTCCACTGTGGCCAAAGGCCGCGTCCTTGGTCCGACCGGTGGGGCGCGATGGCGTCGCGCCCCTCAACTGCAGCCCACCCTGGCCGCGGCCCTCCATGGTTTTCTGGCGCAGAGTGACGGCACCACGCCCCTCTGTCGTGGCTCGACTCTGGCCGTGGCTTCTTTCGGCCTCAACAGTGCTCCTCAACGGCGCCACATTTCTTCTCTGCGTCCCACCTTGTTTCTGCGCGGTGTTGTTGTACCACACCACCTTCGTTCGAGCTGCAATGAATTCAACAACAATGGGGGAGGAGGATCGGCCGTGTTCGGGCGGTCCGACCTCCTCCCATTAATTTGATAACAGGAGGCCCAAATATTTAACGAAGAATGCAAGGAATATTCACGAACAAAACCAAACCCCTACATTTTTTACCGCAATCAAATACTCCCAACCCGCAAACATATTCATTCACGAATCAACATATTGTTGTGTTGATCCGCAGTCTTTGATTTAGAAGGGAAAAAACATGTGTTTATTAATATTCAAAAATTAATCCCCTACCTCAAAGAAGGCATTCTTCGGTGTCGCGGTAGACGGCTTCGCGGTTAACGGGCATCGTTCCGTCAATGTCGGGAAGGATAATGTCGAGGGTGGCGTCGGCGTTCTTCATTATTCGTTGGAGGAAGTGGAAAAATCTCCAAGTGCTGGGCATCGTGCTTTGCTGCTAGTGTTCCGCCGCTTGAAGAAGTCATCCGGAACTCCTCCCCCTGGCCTCCTTTAAATAAGAGTGGTGGGTTCGTCGCTGGCATGCATGTCATAATTGGGGGATTTATGACATAGGGCCCCACTCAATTAATCCTCCGTGGTGGAACATTAAAAAGAGTGGAAGGATCCTCATTAATTAATCTCTTTGGTCGTTAATTAAAGATTAGGGGGAAGGTTCCTCATAAGCATGAGGGGTAGACATGTATTAAAGAGAGAGATGGTGTTTAATGGGGTGCTAAGAAATTTAAGGAGGTGGGGGCTCATGTGGGCCCCACCCCATTTCCTCACAACTTCCTTCCCAATAAATCATAAACTACTAGAGGTGTAATAATCTTCCTCACAACTTCCTTTCCCATTACTCAGAAACAACTAGCAGCATAATAAAAATATAATTGTTAAACAACTATATTTTTATTCCACACATTGTTAACATAACATCCCGAGCAAACACAACTCTAGAAAAAAGTCTTCATAAGCGATTACTGATGATGTGGTTTCATCAATGCCCTCGGATTTCAATTCTGAGAACCGGTTCAAAAGTTAGAAAAACCTTCTTGTTCGTTCACTGAACGTACCCAAACTAAACTTCGAAAATGTATTCTGGGAACATCGGGCCTCGGAATCATGTGCCGTTAGAAACTGAGTACTCGTAGAATCCCCAAAAAAAAATTAAAAAAAATTCCCTTGAAATTTATGGGTCTTTACAAGAAGGGAACTAACCATACCTTTTTGAGAATAACATCATATCCCATCATCTCTAATACATAAAGGTATTATATGATTTAACACCCACCATTCACAAGATGGAACTCCTTGCACTGATGAAAAATAACTATCCAAGTCCCCAACAGAGTGTCTATTGTCATAAAATCCTCAGAAGTAATGATTCAGAGCCCAAGGATCTCCACAATATCAAAAGATATGAAAATATGGGAATCCCCTATTTTAAAAAGTACATAAGATAAAAATGAGGAAACATGAATCATTCCTCTAATTGTAGAGGGTCTGGGATCCTACTCATGTGGGGTCTCCTCCACTGAAAATGTATGTCCTACACAAAGGCCTTGTGACCCAGCCTGACTATGCTGAGCTAATCAACGATGATGTCGCTAGAAAAATGTTTCCTGATTCCCGTGGCCACATACACCTCCTCGGGCTGAATAGCCAGACCAACTCTAATTCCATAATTGTGGGGAAACAAGTGGTATTGCTCTTGAACGTGGAGTCATAGAAGAACCCACATCACAAGATGATGATGAGAAAACTTGAATGAAATGCTATATATGACCCATATTTTTGCAAGATCAGAACGGCACTGGATCTCTCGGGCAATGGGTCCATGTGTGGCCACTCTTCCTGAACATGTAGCATACTACCTAGGTACCTAAAGTAGTATCTCGTCTACTCGAATATACATGTGTAGGACCCCTTTGAAAAATCAAATTGTTTATCAAAATGGTACCAACATTGGATGCTGAACCACCCTAGCCCACAACTCTAGAATTCCTTAGGTTTCCCTTAGTGATCAGCACCAGGTTGACAATAGATGATATTGAAGTCAACCTGAATATGTTCACCAAGGATCAGAAGTTATTCCTAAGACCATCCTCAAACATCCTCACCAGAAATGACTAGTCACCCCTCAGAATGGGTGGGAAGCATTGTAGCTCTGTGAAGAGAGAAGAACAATCCATGAATAAAGGAGTACCAAGCTCTAAACTCATGAACTCTAAGGCTTAGTTGGACCATGAATTACCATGGAAAAAGTAGTCATAGAAGGTATGCTAGAACTCATCCCAATCCATAACGTGCTGGCGTCTCACATGTGAAATCATGTCCCACCATCTTATAGAGTAATTACAAAGAATATAGATTGAGATCATCACCCTCATCTCCAAATGCGTCTTGAGATGCTTTAATATCAAAATCATGGATTCTTACAATGACTCTACAGCTAGAGGTCCTCATCCCCTGAGAATGTGGGAGGAGGTTGCTGCTAAAAACCCATGTCAACTCTGTCATAGACAAGACTAGATTTTGCAATCCCAAGAAGGTCTATATAAACCTCATGAAGTCTTCCCGGAGCTGTGCATTAGCACATATATCTAGAATGACGGTTGATGCCAAGACAAGCATGACATAAGGTTCTCCCGGTAGTCCCTAATATACCATGTTCAGTGTATGATCATCGCCCAAAATCTGACATACATCCAATGGATATCATTGTATCATTACTCTGCAACATCAATCACCAAATTTAGATTACGATTATCCTATACTGAAATATATATGTAAAATAAAGGAACATGATAATGAAAACATTCATGTTATTAAATACAAGGATACATGGAGTGTATGGTGCCTATATGATATTTTCCCTTAAGAATATACATGGGAGTGTACATCAGTCATCCATGGTCATGTAGCACATCATACACATGGCATGTTCTCCTTTGAAATGGTGTGTACTCGAATCTTACCCCCTTACATGAGTTCCTTTACATGACATAACCACACAATTCTCTTAAAAAATTACAACGTTCTTTCACCCTAAACTCATCATGTACCACTTAAGATTAAACCGCCCGCGTCACTAGTCACACGGTCGGATACACGGTTCACTCTACACAATGGGTTTATTCAAGACATGGAGTGTACTTGAAGGATTTCACGGACCCGTGTCATTAGTCATAGTTAGATACATGTTCACTATAATAGGGTGTTTACAACTAGTACACAGTGTGTTCGACAAAAAATATCCAACCCTATGTCACTGCCTACACAACCAATCGCATGATCAAGAACTACATGTAATGTATATATAGTACACATCGTGTACTTATGAAAAACATTGACTTTCCAAATATAAGGGCACATGGCATGTATTTATCATCAAAAATCATGTATTATTTGTTTTTCTAATAATTATGCCTCATAAAATACTCTAGAACCCCATAAAAACAAAGAAACAAAAATTATTGTTCCAAATTCCAATCTGGGGGGGCATACTCCTCACGGATCAAATCATGCAATTTAACACATATCATATCCCAAAGAATAACAGTATAATCAATCACATGATCCTCCTAATTATAATCCATGAGGGCCCATAACACATAGGGAACATAGATTGGAGCCCATTTAAATGAAACTTAACATATTAAAAATATACAATCAAAATTCATGTATTATATCAAGGAATCAATCACAATAGTATACATATCTTGAAAAACATCCGTCACAACAAAATAAAATCATTAATGCACCCTAAATGGAATGACAAGAATTCATGACATGTGATCTCTAGAAAGTTCCTATATGATGCATGGGATGGAATACACTCATCTCATTAGGTTGAAATAGAAATTTAACTTCAATAATATTGTTGATAAAGAAACAAAAAACATGTGAATTTCCCAACGGAGAAATCAAATCAACTATAATAATTGAAAAACCAGAAAAATTGTAATATTTAAGGAATATTAGCTTTTACTTATACATGTGTTAGCTACTCATAGGAACTACTTATGAAAAACTTTCTATTCATTCATATCCCTATCTATAGTCTCAAAACAGTAAGTCAAAGATGAAAATAATCCTTTGATACCACTTTGTAACTACCTAGTACCGGGAGCCGCCCAAATATTCCATGTACAGGGTTGGTCCCATTCCCTCAATCACATTTCCCTGAAAACCAGCGGCTGACTACTAGAAGTGAGGGCATTGGGTGTGATAGTGGGGAAATTATTCCCTTATTGGCATAGTAACATAGTGGAATATTAATAATATACAACATAAGAAGCAGTAATACCATACAATAAGTAAATAGTTGTAGACTGAATGTATATAAAAATCTAGAGCCTATAAATAAATGATTCTTGTAACATATATCTAGTAATGAATCCAAACAAGCCACAATTCTGGAAATATAGTACTAAAAAGGTACATATAAAAAAATTAAACTCCAGCAGCATCGCAAGCCTCATCTTGGTTCCATGCTCTATAACTCCAAATCAATCATACACCTAAAGTAGAAAGGAGATTTCTCTTATATATAAGTGAAAATATATAATCTATTTGGACCCAAGATCATAACCCAAACAATGTGTGAGACGAATGCAAATAAGTAACCACCCATAGATCTGTGCCTGACTGTAAGTGAATATGTATTTCATGCAATATGAAAAATGAAGTAGTAAATTAGAAGTACTCAAAAGTATATTATCCTACATCTTCAACTACATTCAATTACATTCATTAATTATTCACCAAATCAATTGAATGAAACCCTCTAGGAATGTTCTCATATAATAACCCCTTTAGTTCAAATTATCATTTAAATACTGAAAATATAACATCTCTTTGGGAGACCTCACACAGTATAACCCCTTTGGTCACATGCAATAAAAGTCTCTTTAAGGAAGCACACAAAATCAATTCCACCTATAAACATCAGACTCTCTGAAAAAGCACTCATCATCAATTACCCACATGGTCTCGAAATAGTATACTCTAGAACCATTGAGGGACCAGTCACTGTAAATCCCTCTTATAGTCTCCCAACATTAATAGTATAACAAAAACATTGGGGATGCCTCAACATCAATCCCCCCAATGGTCTAACCACACCAGGTTCATGTAGCCCTACGTAATAAAATCATGCACAAATGATATCCATACACCAATGTAATCTCAAATAATACTTGTCTAAACACTAAAATGTATACTAAAAAAATATCATATAGTATCAACTCCATCCTAATAGAACTAGGAATGGAAAACAAACATAGTCTAACTGGAGGTTCTAGACCCAATGGCCAATATCAAGAAAACCTAGGAGAAATCATCCATAGGAATGGAAATAAACCCTATTCATATTCAGAAAACATTCCCAAGAAAACAAACAATTTCATGCATCATCATTGTGAAATTTCTAAAACACGCAAAATCTTAAACTAGGGTATTCGATAGTTTTTGAACATATAATTCAAAGGAAACTATGGAAAGGCACAAACCACCTTCCTTGATGTTGTATGATCTATTTAATTGAACCTCAGCCTTTAAAATGACCTATAACGTTGTATATATACATAAACATAAAAAACACTCAACCTAAAATATCTCATGAGTGAAGAGTAATCCAGAGGAGAGGATATAAACGAAGGAATAAATCCACATGGTGATTCCAATGTAATCAACATTTTTCGATTCAGAGGACAGACGACCGATCAGTGGCTCAATTAATGTTCGGCGATTCTTATCACTGTTGGATGAGACAAGGTCAGAAGAAGTCATTTCTGTAAATGAGACACAGTCTCAGTCTGATATATCAATTCAAAATAAAAAAACAAGTTGTGTTCTTTTACGATCTGTGACATTTATTTTTTCTTTTCAGGCCCTTCATTATGTAGTATCTAGGACACCCCACATGGCCATGTACTTGGCCATTACACTACCAGGACACGGCTACCCACGATAACTATATACAGGATGTGTACTCTTATTTACACGACGTGTACTCCTAATATTCAAAAAACAATCCTTTTTCTTAGAATCACCTGAAATCAAGATATATACCAGAAAAGAAGATAGAGTTTCTTACAATATTAATCCTATATGTTCTATTCTCTACTTTATTGTGAGATTTAAATTCTAATCATAGAGATTTCTTAAAATATTTCTATGATGTTATTCGGTATTCTAAATTTCTACTATATGGGTGTTTGTTTTTTTGGATGATGTTATAATGAATTAGAGGATATAAATAAAAAAACAATTATGAGTCAAAATTTATACCAGAAGAACCTAAAATTAACTTTGTTGAAATAAAGGATTCATAGTTTGGGACTTCATAGGAGTGACTTATTTTTCAATATGATTTCATACTCTAATTTTTATAATTTAATACTCATACTAATCGTTCAAATTTTACAATGGGATAAAAGAAAAAATCATAAAATTGGGGTGGTTCATGGTATACTCAGTATTGATACCATATTATTTTACCTTGTGTCATTAAATTACATTATAGTTTGGAAATTATCTAGAAAAAATAATATGTGTCCCTAATGGATAGATATTAAAATATTGATAATAACCCTCATTGGTAAAATGATTTCATCCCATGTCTATAACTCCTACTTGATAGAACTTTGTGATAACATATTTCCTTTAAATCGCATTACCCTTATTTTTGTGTAATTTGATGTGATTTTGGGTATAGGTCATACCATTATACATTGATCACATATTAATTTTTAGGATAGGTAATTCATATTTAGAACCCTGAATCATCATTTGATCAATTATTAGTAGACAAATAACCATAAATTCCATAACCAATTTATATCCATTATGTGGATTTTAATACACAATCATGATGGGGGTTTACCTCAAATGGTTTGGGAGAACATAATTTTTTATGGAATTTATATTTTTAATATATATTTTTATTTTATTTCTAAATCATTCTGAAGACATTCTTAAATTAAAATATTGTGTTTTTCATAGAAATCTTATCAGGATCATTCCCTATATCAAGCAAAAACAATGAAACATATCTGATTAAATTAGATGAATTGATGAAGTTACTCTATGTATAGGGGTTTTATATGGACATGAACATCCCATATGTTGCAATGGTTCTCCATGTTGTGACTAAAAATGTATTAATGAGTATTTACAATAATTATCCTAAACATAAAATGATTATAGTAAAGAAAATGAATCTTATACCCCATTTTGATTACATGTTTGATCAACTATTAGGGGATATGTATTTCTCAAATATTTTCCTTTGATCCATAACTAAATATATATTTTTGAAAAGAGTAATTTTTCCACAATATACCTTTTTATAAGATATTTTCATAATGAATTAATAGGGATTCTATTAGGACTAAAAAAATACCCTATTATGAAAATTTATCTATCCAAAATAGGATTAGTATATTACCTCAACAAATTTGTGGTAATTATTATAGATAATATTTTCATATATTAAAAAATCAAGGAAGAACATGAAGATCAATTTTTATTTTTCAAAAGACCTAGAGAAATGAGAAACTATATAAATATTAGTAGAGTAAAAAAAATTCTATATAATGTATCATTATTGGATCAGGTATTCAAAATTGAGAGTATATATATGGATCCATAAAAGAAAGAGGGGATTGATAAATTTACATGATCAAGAACTATAATATAGATACCTAGTTTCGTTGGAATGGGTAAAAACTATAGAAAATTATTTTGAAAATTATCATGACTATCAAATCACCTAAAATAGTAAACCATGATTGGATTCAAGTGTATATGGAGAGATGAATATGAATAATGGTCCCAAGAGATCAAGATATTTTTTTCCACTACAATTATACTCACACTACCTAGCTATAAAGATCGATTTATATTTTATTGGGGAGAATCATGAAGGTAATTGGTTTGTGTCTTCATGATGAAATACATAGTGGTATATTATGCATCATTTTAAGGAATGATTCATGATAGAAATAACAAAACACATGATTTATATAGATTAGCAGTAATATTTTCATTGAAGTTGTGGATCACATATCGTAATATTGAAAATATTGAAATTTTCTCTATTAATAAGTGATTATATTATATATTCATACGTATGTAATTGAATATTCACTAGAGGATATGATTAGAGTTGATTAAAGACTATGACTAATTTTTAAATTACCACCGTACAAATGAAATGTATGTGATTGATTATCTAAGAAATATGTATCAAAGATGTTATTGATTAATTTTTGTTTACATGTGAACAATTTCAAACATGATTTATGTATTTCATTTTTCATCAGTATCCCACATGGATGGTTATAATAATGTATTAAATGAATCAGTGTGATATTTTTTAATTAACTATGATTCTTTGAGCATAAAACATTATAAAAAATATCCTACAATCCAATTAATTCAAAATGGGGATGTCATTTGTGCATACCTGCACACTAACCTGACAATATATGGCATGTTTTGTTTCATGACTACCATACATGGAAGGAAAAAATTATTTACTTCATGAATATATATATATATATATATGATTTTTTTAAAAAAATAATTCAATAATATTGTTCTATCATTATATCAATAAAATCAAGCATTAGTATAAATTAATCCATTGATATCAGTAAATTACTCCAAGATAGCTCCTCATTGATTTCATCTTAAAAAATTGTAACTAATAATCTAATGGAATGAAATTAAAAATTATTTAATAATTAGGAGAATTATTTTATAGTAATTTTAATAATTTATTAATAATGATATTTTTATCCAGAAATGTGGGTCGATGAATTCATTGAAAAAACACATAATAATGAATCCAAATTAATATCATATAAGGATGAAAATTATCTTTAACTAACTAATATATATATGTGGAATTATTTTAAAATAATCATATAAATGTAATTATATATGAATATGGTTATTAAATAAATTATTAATATTTTTATGTTTATTGTACAAGAGGATAGAAGACTACAATGGAAGTTAAGAGTAATTACAATATATTTTCTCATTATAATTGTTTTTCATGGAGATATATGCCATATTCACCACTCATTTTATTTTTTGTGCTATATATACTTTCAATGTACATATTTATTTCACAGTTATATTTAAATTGAATATATTTTTTATCCATATAATTGTTTCGTATTATTATTTTTTATTATACATTTAACATGGATATATCTATTTTTAATATCTAAATTCCCATTCATTATGTTATGATAAAAATTCTCTAGTTGGTTAACACCTACATTATAATAGAATATTATTGTACCATAAATGATTTTTATAAGAATTTACATTTCATTATCAGAAGCTCATTTTTAAGGATTTATTAATAAATTATTATTCATTAAAATATATATTATATTCAAAAAATGACCATTTTTAAGAATAATACTCCTCATATATTATGGGTTTTACTCCTAGAAGTTTATATTCATTGTGTAATTTTTGTTACATTCGTATATTGAATTATTAAATTATTTTATATCAAGTGATATTTTTTATTTCTAGGAAAATATTTTCAAAATAATTAATTATTTTTCATTTTATGTTGTGGGTTTCAAATAAGGTATTTAAAAATAATTTCAATGTATTTCAATTCACGTTCATATTTTTATAATCCACTCTAAATTTCAATGTATACATTTTTTTATATTTTTCAGGTCTCTATATTACTTTATTTAAAAATAATTGTTATGATAATTTTAATGATACTTCCTTGAAATTTATTTTTTAATGTGATTACTGACATTTTCTTTTTATAAAAAATTTAACATGTATTAGGAATCCTATTTTAATGATTTTACTTCCATTTTAAAAATTATCTCTAAAATATGTACACACTATGGAGTTAAGATTAATTATTCAACCCCTTAATACCTATATAAAATAAACCTTTTGAGTGATTTATTTCTTTTCTGTAAACTATTCTGACCCATATGTCCATTTCTGTGACAACACATAGAAATGTTACAAAACCCATTTTCCATCCATGGGACCATCATGGTATAATATAAAACTGAATTCTTGTTGAAAACATTTGTTTTTAAAATCATTACGTGATGGTGGGGTCATATATTACCCTCAAATGTATTGGAAATATATTACATCTAATGATATCAAAAGGGCACATTAGTAGTATCTTAATCCGAAATGGATACATAAGTTATTATCACATTACTAATAGAATACAAAGGTTTTATCCAAAGACCAATAGACTACACATTATTTTTTCCTAATCAAATTAGGGTTGAATGGATTTTAAACATGACGTAAACGGAACAGTGGTTTTCATAACATTCCCAAGAGGGTTCAAAAGTATTTATCCCAAGCCTCTGAGTGTACGTAGGATGACAGCTCAAGACTAAAAGGGTACACATGGTTTTAGCCCATGATTTATTTTTTATAGAAATCGGGTAGTGATGATTTATCCATTTGGTTATGACATAATAATTTTTTATTATTCCATATTTATCTATTATTTGTATTTTTTGGATGCATGTATAATGATTGTTGTATCATGTTTCTATACACTTATGTCATTTTATATGCTTGATCAATTGAGATTACTTGTATTTCTATTATCCATCATGGAATCTTATTTTTTTTCCATGTAATATTTCATTATATATTTACCTATAGATCAGGTTTTCTCATATTTTTTAATCTAATTATTTATAAACTATTGAGAAATATTTCTCTTCTGGTGAGTTTGAGCACACCCATTTCTTATATTGTTCTTTCCACGGACCACGAAAAAGAATATAACATAATAGATGTCTCGAATGTTATATATTATGTTGGAATAATGGAGAGATGTTCATAATATTTTTTTATATGTATAACATCCAAATACATTTTTTTTGGGATTCATAATTTTGTGATTAATTATGGGATGTAATGATAATATTTTGGGAATAATATTTTGTTATGTTCAGTTATCTCCCATAGTACAATTATGGTACGTAACTTATGATATTTAGAACCATGATAAGGAGTTACAATCAGATATTTATTTTTTGGAATCATACTATTGTCTACATAATTTTTAGTGGTTATTTTAGATATTTTTTTAGGATGCGTACTATATAGAATTAGTGAACATCGTCGAAATATGAGTAAATTGAGAAAATCATCCTAAAAATAACATAATATATAGAATTTGTTGTCATATAGAAATGAAATCATTGTATCCATATAAACAAGTGGGTGTAGTATTTGAAAAAAATCCATCTATGATTAATAATCCTAAAAAGTGATGGTTGTATATTAAGTATTTCATCACTTGGTAAACAATATGTTTTGCAAATAGCGCACCGGGTTCACAAATATATAGGGATATGAATTTGTTATTAACATTATATTTATATAATATCATGATGAATTTTACTGTATTTCTGTTTCAAAATAGAATAATAATTTACCATGAATAATAAATATTGACTAAAAATTATCTTTTTTATTATGAAAACACTTTTGAGGAAAAAGTGAGAAACCTCAATATCCAAACATTACAGAACACCCAAGTCAATACTACAAGATTTTCCCCTTCCCAACAAACAACTAGATGACAAGCATTCACCATCACATGACCACTTGACTTGATGTCCCATGCAGAGTTGCATGGGCCTGGTACCGATGGAATATCCATACCCTCTCAAACTTCCAAATCCAAATGGTATGGAATTTGAATGATTCATGCCATGTACCTCATCTGAATTAGACCAGTGTATTATAAATGATGAGGGAAACAAGTTCTTTAGAGATCTCCAGAATGTCCCCGCTGAAGGGCAGAAGTTCCGTCGCCGCCATCCCTAAAACCATTAGGGACCACAACAGACCATCTGACTTGAACACTGCTGGCATGGCTACAACCCACAGTCATCGAGGGTGAATCTCGGACGCTTGACCATCACCGTGTCGCCAAAAGAAACCCTATCAAGTGGGGTGTAGTGGGGCACGAAGACGTTCAGAACGATGAGAGAAGCCAGAACAGCTGAGTCTCCAATGTCGCATGATGCTGCCGTAAATCGCAAAAATCTACTCATCCAACACTGAGGGGAAGCGCCGAGCCAATTAACCAATATAATTAATCAATTTATATAGATTTATTTTATAAATTTATTAATTTTCTTATTACCATAAACCAATATTCCTTTATTTATGTGTTTTCTATAGAAATTAGAAAATTATTTAATAATGGATAGAATGGATATTATAGTGATTTCCCCAATGATAAACCAAATGAGATAAAAACTGTTTTTTAAAATATTGTTGTTATACTCACATATTTATCATGAGATTTGATTAGCAACCTAAAAATTAACCAAATATCATAATCCCCAATAAATACGATGATTGAATTTAATATATATTTAGTTGAAAAATACCATATAGGGAATAAATATTAATCTTTTTCTGTGTCAAGAATGTTCTAGGAAACACCTATGGGAATTTTTCAAAGTGTATGATCTTGGGTTTTCATATAAGGTAATTTTCTTTTTAATTCATTTTAAATGATTTTATATAGCCTACTGTGAATACCCTTTGAGGTAATGGAGGTATTTGGGGTGTAAGAGGCGTTTTCTGAGCCCAATTCCTATCTCATTGAAAAATAAAGGAAGTTCAAATGGTTGGTAATAACTATGAAAGTTAGGTCCAATATTTACTACTAATAGTGTGAGGCAATATAGTAGGGTGATACAAGTAACCAAATTTAAGGAATCCATGTGGATTGAGGTGCACAACCATTCATGAGAACCTATTATTTTTTAAAGATAAATTTGGAATGGTTTTTTCAGAGTTTTTTAAACAATTGACAATTCCCATGCATGGTGCCCCTCCTTATAGTTGTGGGAACATGGTAGGTTCATGTTTGGGCCAATATTTAGGCCAATCCATGCCACCCATGATATTTTGGGGAAATAAGTATATTTACATTAAAAAAATTTAAAACCTAAATGCATATTCATTTTCCCTCTTATTGATAGACATGAGGTTTGAGATCTCTCTATTGTTTCTTATGATATTAATTGAGAGATATTTATTGTCTGAGCTCGAAATTGAGCATAGACTATGTCGTTGGGTACATGCCGATGAGTAAATGATTCCATTTGTGTATTTATATACTTATCATTGGAATAATGGAGTTATTTAGGTGAAATATATTATTCCATATTTCCATGTTCTTCAGTCATTCATCATTTATCACTCGATCTGAGTCAAATTAGAAGATGATACAGGTTAAGAACTCCACTATAGACCTACGGTAAGTGGTCAATAGTTTTCATTAGTGGTCTGCTGCTTTATTAATAATTTTTCAATTGTTCCTAAACTGATATTTCTGACGAATCCATGTAAATGAATTGAATAGACTAGTTAAATTAAATGTAACATGTTATATAATACCTTTAGTTCCCTTGAGACTTGTCAGAGCTAGTTGCTCCAACCACAACAACCCTTGATGTGTTACCTTTTACTATTCCAATTTTTTAATCCCATAAAGGTTTTTTTATCTTAACTATTTAGATCAATCCCATATATATGATAATTTAATTTAATTGATTGTTAGGAGATGTATATTTCCTCCTTTTCATGTGGCTTATTTTGATTGAATGGTTATATGGGTTTATTATATGAGTGTATAGACTGATTGATGAGGATTACATGGTCCTCGATAACTAGGATATGGAACATCACAATATGATACATTTATTATATGCATCATACATGGTGAATTTGATATGCATGGTTGTACATCACAACTGTGGTCGATATGAGAATCTTTATTATACTGCTCGACAGTAGTTGAGATAATATTATAGGTTGTATTGTATGGTTGTGGGTTGATTGAGATATTTTTTATATGACATTACTATGGTGACTAAATTGTTTTTACTTTACTTAATCCCTATGTTAAGATATTGTATCTTGTTGTGCAGGGATCCTTAAATTTCTATACCACATCATGTATTTTATACTATACAAGATTTGGGATGTTTACATTCAGTTCTACCATTAATTTTACATTTCAGTAATTATTATCATGTTATATTTAACATATGTGATTAATTATAGACCATTGGGTGAAAAGCTACTATAATTGTATATCACACCTTATTCGGGACAGATCTTGGCACTCGGAAGGGCTATGTAGATGCCAGTAGAGAATGGGGAAAGCACCCAAAGTTCAATACTCGACCTTGTGTCATGCCAATGTATATGGGAGAATGAGACCATGATAAGGCTCATAATTATATCTAGAGATATTAATTTTTTTTAAATTTTGGTATTTTTATATTTTTGTTTTAAAAAATCCTTTTATACCTATCATGGATTCTATGTAGATACCTAACATGTATCATCATCATCTGTTTATGAGATCGTTATTAGAATTATTTATTTATACCAATATTGGCTATTAATTTGATGTGTGGTTCTATGGATCCAATATTTTCAGTCTGGTAATGATGTTATTATCTTCCCATAGAAACACCCTTGTCCTACACTACTAGTTGGTAGCCTCTGGCATTTCATGAGATGCCATTGAGGCCATGGGGCCAACTGGGCTCGGGGTATTGTTTAGTGACATTTGGGTATGGGGTGTTACAGAGTAGTATAAGATGACTTTTTCTTTTCTGGATTATTATTTATGGAAAATATATGGAAATATGGAGGAATTTTAATTTGGTATTGAGTTTTTTCGATGCATATCTAATCGACCTATGGGGAAAATCTTCCTCAAATAAAAATACATTTTTTTCAATATTTTAACTATTTATGTTTTTTTGATTCCACCATTAGGCGACTAACTGTATTTGTGATGTTGTTGTTGATATCATTGATGGTATTATATAATTTTTTCCCAATGATATGATGATATTTCATCTCATGTATCATTTTAGGAACCTAATAAAAATCGAATTCCATGAATTTTTCCATGTCATATAGGATGCAATTTTTTTGATGTTGTGATTGGATTCAGGATTGATATACAATCAATTTAGATATATGAAATGTGTAATGAAATGAGAAAAAATGTTAGTACTTATAGTGAATATCATAAAATAGGATGTTTTTTCCATATTTGGCTAAAAAAGACACCCTATGTCTCCAACTATGTAATGTTGGGTCAATGAAAATGAGTCCCACGGAAAAGAACATGTTATGGTGTGTATTATGTAGACACAATATTTCAGTTCATGAATTGTTTAAGCCCTTAAGGATAGGAATTTTTTGAATAATTTTTTTAACCATTTAAAATGGAATTTTAAAAGAAAATGAACTCAAATGGAAAATTTAAATGATACATGTATAACTCAACCTACAAAATGGATTTTGACTAAGATTGAGAGAGTGCCTCTAGTGACTTTTGCAACTCATTCCTTATAGAAGTCTTGGATTTACAATTCGGATTTTTTATATGACCTTATTTTAAGAAGGTTTTGACTTTTACTACACTTTTATCTTTGTACTTTGATATAATTATTTTCAATGGAATGTGTTTGGAATTTAAGAGTCACCCTCCCCCCATGATGAACTCTAGTCATAGACAAGGAGGGTGGCGATGGACATGAATTGGTGCGAATGTGACATGTGAATCTGTAGGATCCATGATTAGTTTCATATGATTAAATAGTAATTATACCAGACATAGGTACTGAAGAATAATTCCAAAAAATGGGTTTTCTAAATTATGAAGACTTTCTAGGAAGAACTATATCATGCCTTGCCTATGGATAAGTTGATGTGTGTGTTCTAGGAGAAGAATACTCCCAACCTTTTGAGGGATAGGTGTACACAGGATATTTGTCAATGGATTGAGAATACTCTATCAATATTCGTTAAACATGATACACCTCATGAGATGAGGGTTAATATCATGAAAAATATTCATTATTGAGAAGCAAAGCACTGGTGGGATGTTCACAAGTAGATAATTTTATTTCATGAAATAGTTTTATGGGATTTCCTAACAATTTTCTATGACTACTCGTACTCATGACTATGAGTGATAATCAGGCTACTGAGTTTACCTGTCTAGATTAGAGATCAATGAGATCTATGGAGTATTTAGCTGACTTTACATAGCATCCTATATATTTTCTGGCATAACTTGTTGATGAGATTTTGATGGGGACAGACATTGATGAAGGTATCTGACATGATTTATAAAATAATTTCTAAATCATTAGGATGAAGACTATCACTGAGATAGTAAACCATCAGAAAATTTTATAGTGAGAACTGGGGGAAGAAAGGGGCGTATAGTATAGTATTCTAGTCTCTCAACCATGTGGTTATTCGTGTTCATAAAAAAGTTGTG
This sequence comes from Viscum album, assembly GCA_963277665.1. Classification (NCBI taxonomy): domain Eukaryota; kingdom Viridiplantae; phylum Streptophyta; class Magnoliopsida; order Santalales; family Viscaceae; genus Viscum; species Viscum album. Next base: position 617,831,409 of record OY728128.1, read on the forward strand.
TTTGGAGTCTTCTGATAAGATAATTACATATTAGGATATGAGTACTAATATCTCAGTTTTCTTTCATCAGTGATGTTGATGGGGACACATGACTAATATCTACGATTATGACCTAGTTATGTTCTGAGATTTCAACAAGATTGGTCATTTAAATAATATATATATGAAATTTCATCTATGAGTCTCTGGTAGGGTACAGTTTCATTAGAAGGATTAACATATCTCCATTAGGCTTGGAGTTGGAGCTATACTGGTCGATCATGCCAAGGTGGTGGTCTTGGAAAAATTACACATGCACCAGTTATACTAAGATAGTATATTGGTCCTACTCCATGTGGTGAGGTTGTGTCCAAAGTCCATGGTTCTTGTTATATCTATTTTTTATTTCCTACTCCTAAGGATCAGTGCACTAGACCATCTACAATTAGAGGTTCAATGTTAGTAGACTCTAATATTTTATGCTTTATTTTTGACATAGGTTCATCTCATTGATTTCTATATGTATCTATCTTGTAAATTCATGATATTTTGGTTTAGTTTTATGATGTAATTATAAATCATGATAAGTCATTGGGGATCAAAATGATGGATGGATGTAGTGAAGGGAGTTCCCTCTTAAGATCACTTGGTGCCACTTCATCTAAAATAATTTTCCCTTTATATAATATGGTTTGATTTCATACTCATGATGGACTAGGTAGTAGATTATTGTGCCAAATTTATCTTTTATAATTAGAGGGTGACGTCCATATCACCAATGGTATCTAGTTTGTACTCAAATGGATGAATGGGATGTTTAGTTTGAACCTAGATGGACAAGAGCATCACGAGGTTGGAAGGATGATTTTCGATATTTCTAGTTTATATTCAGATGATCATGAAGCATGACCTAAAGAATTTCCTCCATTGGTTAAACCTTTCAATTATGTTTTTTCCAAAATCCATTCATTGTTTTTATTCAAACAAATAGGTGGAGTTACCAATAAATATAGTTCCTTATGATTTACTAGTAACAGGTCCTCCCTATCAGATATCTATGACAGATGTAGACTCGATGAAGAGGTTTTTAGATGATTTGAAAGAAAATAGGTCTTTTCGACCTTGTACTTTTATATGGGGATTGGTGGACCGTTTTGAGAAAAAGACATATGGTACCCTTAGGTTATGCATGGGTTACCTGAAATTAAACAAGGTGATTTTATGAAATGCTATTTTTTTCGAAGGATATCTGGCCATTTTGATCATATTTGAGGACCTAGGTGTTCTCAAAAATTGAGTAGTGATTCTTATATCATCAGGTGTTTTTTTGAACCGTATAGATACCATGTATGGATTTTCGTATTAAGCATGGTTTATAAAAATACCTAGTTATGTTTTTTGGTCTCACTAATACCCCAAAAATGTTCTTGGTTCTGATGAACTATGTTCTACAACCTTATCTATTTTTGTTTGTGTTGGTATTTATGGAAGATATCTCAATGTCTTTTAACAATCGACATACCCTTTCAAAACATGTTGAGATCATTTTGGATATACTATGAGTGCATTAATTTTTTATTACGATCACAAAGTTAAACTTTAGGATTTATAATATCCACATACTGGGTCACATTATCTAAGAGACTGGAGTGTTATTTTCCCCTTAGATGGTGAGAAGTGTAGTTTCAAGGGGGAGGGTGAATTATGTATTTAGAATACATACATTTTTGGGGATATATTGATATTACATTAATTTCATAGAAGACTAATCACAATTAAAAATTATTCTAATGGTATTGAATGAAATGGTGTGACGTTTTTATGATCATATACTTATGAGACATCCATTTAGAAGACGAGAGGGATAATGAATTGAACACTAGTCTTGATTATTATATAGATAGGTGTGAGCTACATTGTGTATTGTAATGAATCATCTATCAAGAAATGAGACATTATAATTCATGATGATATAGTTTTTTCCAAAGGATCTTTACAGCTTATGAAATGTGGGGAAAATATCTATTGCATGATCATGAGATATCTGCAGTTCATCATTCATTTTCTTTTTGTAGACATTCTTTACAATGAATTTTTTTTGTGGTGTATAGGGGCCAAAAAGTCCAAATGTGTATATTCACATAGTGTGATATGAATATGATATATTGATGGTGGTTTGAGTACATATATATATTCCACATTGGCCTTGAATGTACACATTGAATGGGCTTTTTCGCAGCCGATGCACTGAGTAATTGGACTTGGATAAAAGAATTTTAGAAGGCCAATTATTATTTTCATATTATGGAATTGTTCTCGAAGATTCACATGGAGGTGTAGGAAAGTCATTGGATGACTTCATTAATATTTAGTTGAAACCTATACAATCATGGATAGAGTATATATGAGGAAACTATTAGATTCAGATGACCCAGTCCAATGAGGGAGTGTTCCATTTGAAGACCCACCTCATAGTTGGAAAGTAGGCGATGATTATATGCTATGTATTTATGGTAAATTTTGGGATTAATTAGACATCCATGAGGAGATTATATGATAGTTTCAAGCCTATATTTGGGATTTTCTTCTCAATGTCACAAAAATGTACCATGAAATGCATCATAAGTACTGCTGACTGAGTATACAGGGAGAAGTAGCCAATTTCGTTTTGAGGTGTTCCACCAATTAGTAAATGGGGGTGAAATATCACAAAGTAAATGGACTTCTAAAATAGTTACATATTTCCTAGAGGAAACAAGATTATAATATGATTGATTTTGGTGATAGTTTTATGAGTCCATCTCAAGGTAGTGATTCTATTTTTGTTTTAGAGGATAGGATCATGAAGGATTATCATTTCATTCCCATTAGGGAGACCTTCACTATTGAAGAAATTGGGGGTTGTGTATGCGTGAGATAGGAAAACATCTTGTAGTAAATTGTTCTAAAATTTTAGATATTGAATTGAAATTTAAATTTTGTTCATTGACGAGTTTTCAGATTGAAATCAGAATATAGGTTATTCTATGGAAATCATACAACCATAAAACTGGTGGAGATTTAGAGCATATGATTTAGGTGATTGAAAAAATGTTGTGGGAACACATCTACGAATTTTGGGGATAATGGGAGAGGCATATATGTATAGTTTTGGTGTCCTACAATAATAATTATCAATAATATATATAGATAGAACCTTGTGAATATTTTTAAGGTAGGCCTTTCTGATCTCTCTTATGCTAGTTTGAGGATGGGGAAGAATCTTAACATGGACAACATACAATGAATGAGGCTTCTAATAAGTATATTTTAACAGAATGTAGATGGTTATTGAATAGTCTTGACAGAAATCTTATGTCAATCCTCGCATAAAAACTCTACATTATGAGGTGGGAGATTAATACTTTTTACATATCTCTCAGAGGATATGACATAGATGTATCTGGAGACATGGTATTATTTCACTATGATATATCTAGATATATGAGATTATAGAGAGAGTTATGATTGTTACCTATGAGTTAGAATTACCTCAGAGGTACCAATCCATCCATGCCATATTCCACATATCTCAGCTAAAACATTGTCATTCAGACCCATCTGATACTCTGCAGCCTATAGAGGAAGATTTTATGGTATATTTTCCCTTTGAGGAGCATCTTATCAATTTCATTATAGAAGAATGAATGTTGTTTGAGGTTAATAAATTCCTCTATTAGGATTGTAATGGTTGAATGTTCCTTTTTTATGTGAGACATGGGAGTGGGAGGGCGATTTATGTTCTTAGTGGATGAATATATTCTCAATAGATTGTTGACCAAAATTGAGGGGAAAAATTTAGGGATTAATTACCACATGGGGGTAATTTTGGTATTCTATTTTCTCATACATGGTACATAAGATGTTTATTGAGGTTTAAATGATTTTATTGTGTAATGTGAATACCCATCAATGAAAGAGTAGAATCTGGGGTTTATAGGGATTGTTCAAAGCCCGATCGTCATCATTTTAGAATATATGGGAATTACTAATAGTTAGTATAAATTATGTATGGTAGGTTTCTTAGTTCATAAAAACCATGTGAGGCTATATATTTATGTGCTAAATTGAACATGATTTGATGAAACCATGTTTATAGGGGCACATACCCATATGAGGGAACCTTAAGTTTCTTATAGAGGGATATTTCATTGTATTCCATGGGTTTTTAAAACCATGTGTAGTTACCATGTGAGGTTACATTCCTTACAACTGTGGGTTAATGTTTGGTTCATGTTTTGGAAAATATAGCATCCTATGACTTGGTTTTGGAAATTACTAGTTCCCACATAAAATTATATTTCACCCAAAACATTATTTACTCTTTTATATTTTGGAATCCGTGTGGTATTAGAGGTATTGATTGATCCATAAGTATGGAACTAGTAGATCTTCACTATCGGATTCCGGAATCAAGATATGTCTAGGTTTTTTGGATTTGTGACAGTGGGTAATCAATTTCTATTGTACCGTTCTTCCATTAACATTAGAAAAAAGGAGTTATTTGGGTGAAAGATAATAGTATCGGCATATACTTTCATCATCACTTTATCATTTCCCCCCAAACTAGTTTGAATTAGAATAAGATATAAGATGATCACTCTTCTACAGACCTGTTGTAGGTCATCTATACTTGTACTGAATATTATATTTCTCTATTAAGATATTTTTCAATGAACCTCCAACCAATTATTATAGAATTGACCTAAAAATGGATTGAATAATTAATACACATAAAATGGTACATGTTATGGATACCTTTTAGTTCCCTTGATATTTGTTGGAGGTTCTTTCCCAAACCCTAGCCACCCATGGTGTCTTCTATTTTCTATTTCCATTAGTTGAACTACCATTTTGGTGTTTTATTGGATTTACATGTGATATGAATCCAAAATATAAATTATCTGAAATGAATTGTTTTTGAACAGATGGATATCTCCAGTTTTCACATTGATTCTTTTGATTGAATGGTAATATGGATTTGTTATATGAGTGGGTAAACTCATTAATTGTAATGGAATGTGAAAATGTATATGAGTGGGTATACTCATTTAATTTTCTTCTTGTTAATTTATTGAATGAATGAGATTTTATTTTAAATGGTAGTGGATTTCATGGGTAGTTAACTATGGATCTTGATTCAATTTTTATGTCATTGATGTTTCATCCCTATATTTTATTGTATAGTAGAAGATATTGTGGACCATTATCCTCCTTGGATCATGGTTCCATAGTATGGAAATATAATTTCCACCCATTGATTCTATATTTCAGAAGTCTCTATGGATATCCACTATTCAAAGGATCCTTGAACTCTATCACTGTCATTTCCTTGTTACCACCTTCTTACTCAGCAGACATTCTAAAGAGTCTGTGGTCTTATATCACTTGGACATGACCCTTCATGGTTTTCCACATTGATTATATGGGTAGGATGTGGTATCCATTTTTTTATAGTGAATATGTGGTTGACATAAATTTTTTTATTATATGGATCAGCTGTGGTTGACATGGTATGATAGGTTGTACAAAAGGACATGTCTTATAGGATTTTTTGTACAACGAGTCTATGGTGGTTACTTCTTATATATTTTATGATTCCTTGTGTTATGATCTTGGCACAAGTTTTATTAGTGATAATTGTATGGATACACATTATGAAATGTTTTTTAGAGTAAATTCCATGGTAACTTTACATCCAGTACATCCATACCTTTTATATTTCACTATTATTTATCTTTTAATATTTCATCGAAGAGATTTTTTTTAGGAAATTTGGTGATGACCTATATTCACTATATATAATGCTCTTTTGGGCCATAAATGGGTACATGGAAAGACTAAATGGACATAGGTAAGTACGAGGGAAATTCTCTATACTTTTATGCTTGGATTTCTATCATGCAAGCGAGTAGGGGATCATGGGACCAAGTTGATGGTCATGATCATATTTGGGGATAGTACGTTCTGATCCTTTTTAGTATTGATATATATTTTTTAAACATTCCTTGTATAATTATTTTGTATAATTTTTTGATACATGTCAGGTATCATCTTCACCTATATATGAGATTGCTTTGGGAATTGATTATTTATACCTATTTGGGTTATATATCTCAAATATGATTATTATTCTACATCCTCTATATAGATGATTATATGTATCCATTGTGTTCGCTCTTGTAAATATGGAATAGTCTCCCTATGGACACACACATGTCTCTCGCATGTAGTCAAAATCCCATGGAATTCATGGAGATGCGCTTGAGGCAATGTGACCAACTAGGCTAAGGGAACTATCAAGTGGAATCGAGATCTGAGATGTCTCACAACGAAAAATTAAAATGATTCCAATTTTGAAGTATTAACTATTAAGAAAAATTTATCAATGAAATATAATGAGGTTTTCTAATGGAATTTCTGTTATAATGGTAATAATTATTGATCCTTCCACACATCAATGTTTCAATTGAAATTATTTAGTGAATTGTGAAATTCAATTCCCTAGTTCTATGGATAATGGTGATATTGGACCTATGTAACATCCAATACCATGTTATCTTGGGAACAAACTTACATAAACAACAACTAAAGTGGATCAACATAATTATTTTTACACTCACCCACAACCCATATTTTTGGATCACTTTTTGGGTTCTATTTTTAGCCACTCTAGTATATCTATGATTCATAAGAGAATCAAATCACCCCCCCAATAAATTTGAAATTTAATTGTTGAAGAACAAAATATATTTTTATGATAATTTTGTAATATGATGATTTTTTGCAGAATTTGATATGTTATTTTGTTATTAATCTTTTTATATGAATTTGAGGTGATTTTGGATGGGGATTTACTATCTATACATAGATTTCATTTAAATTTTTAAAATAAAGAAATAAAATTCTATATTCCAAATTTACCTGTGATAATTTATCCATTCTAGTATAGCTAGTATCTATCTAGGAAAATTAATTCCATTGTATTTAATACATAATCCTTATGGGTATTTACCACAAATTATCAGATAAAATATCAATATTTCGTATATTCCTATTATGAGGGAACATATTTTTTTCCCGGTATTACATAGGATAGAACGTTACATATATAATTTTTAATTAGAAATAGTGTCATGCATATTTTTTATAAAACCTTATGTAATTTTATTTTTACATGATTATTACAACTTTGATGGTGCAATTTATTTAAGGGGGGAATCTGAAGCCCTATGATTATTATAGAAACATCCCTTTAAAAAATATGGTATTTTATAGAATATTTCAAATACAACACTGAACTAAAATAATGTGATACATTATATCAAGATAATGTATTATAATATTTTACAAACATTAATATAATATTATAATTAAATATTGAAAAAATTAATTATTTAATTAAAATATTTTACTACAAAAAATAATTTTTAGTGCATCATATATTATTATATGATATATTTATAAATTTTATAAAAAATTAATATAAATAGATTATGAAAATTAATTTAGTTATAATATCAATAATTAATGATATTTGTTGAGGAATAATTGATATTAAAGTAATAATGTTCGAAAAATAAATTCCATTATAGCGATGTTTATTTTAAAATAATATTTGATAATGAATATTTTAATTAAATTTATTGATACTTTAATGTCAAAATAAATTATCATCCATTTAATAATTATTAGTAGGTAATTGAAATGAAAGAAATATATTTTCCCTTAAAAAAATATTTAATGGAAAACCCACATTTTATGCGCCATGAATAATTATTTTAAAATGATACATCTATTATCATAATATATTGAAATGGTATATTTTTAGTTTAAAAAATTTATTATCACTAATTTAATTAAAAATTGATTGGAAATAATAGTAATAACAATTAATATTCCAAAACATCATTTTTATAAAAATAAATATTCTTATTATAATTTATTTTACAATTTGAAGGTTAAATTATAAATATTATAATTTGAATTTAAAATTTTGAAATTAATTTATTGATTAATATTGTTAAAAATATCGTAGGGTGAGTTTTATTAATTTCCTAGAAGGATTGATTTGTTGTTGAATAATAAAAATTATCAAATTTAAATGTATCATCAATTTTTTGTCACCTCAATGATATACATTTTACATAATAATTTATGAATCATTTTCTGTAAATAATAAATATTTAATGAGTAAAGTAATATATTTTAAATTAGTATGTTTTACATAGAAACCTATGATTGACATGTTATTACCTAGGTTATATTTTCATTCTAAAAGTGTTTTTATTCATTATAAAATTATAAATCTAATTTTTTTATCTCTATTAGAAAATTAATTTTATAAAATGGAGTTAATATTTTGAGTCAAAATTTCAAAATCATTTAATAATTGAAATGATATTTTTATTCATAAAAATTAGTTATTAATGATTAAAAATCAATTCTCATTGTAGAAGGGAATTATAGTAAAAAATATAAATTTAGGGGAAGGGAAAAGAAATACATCCACTATTGTTGTAATGTAATATAATTACATGTTATGTTTTTTGTCATATGGGATTATTTCAAGACCAGGCACTCAGACGGCATTGAATATCATGTCCTGATGAGCCCGAAACAATTATTCAAACTTTTATTTACGTTTATATAAAATAGAATATGTGAGATGTTTTGGAAACTAGTAAATGGGTTCATCGACTAAACTTTTAGGGGCATTGTTGCATTTGTCACGACGATATTACCCAAGGAAGGACCTAACCTCGACCGACACGGGTCGAGGGACATAGTTTATTTTTGAACATTTTAAGAAAATTTAATAAAAGAATTTTCATTAGGAAAATAAAATAAAATAATATTCTAGTTAAATTTATTTGAATTCTGAATTTCCTTTCATCATAACAGAAATGTTTTTTCATAAATGAAACAGTGTTACAATACCGCAACACAACATAACATAAATGATGAACTGGGTTTCCACCATTCAATGGGTAAATAAAATATAAGATCACTAGCATAATCCAGATGCTCTATACAATGTGATTTTACATGGGTGAGTGACGATTGACTAATCTTCTATAATGACAAGTACCAATCTCCTTCCATTCTTCCATCAGTCGAAGGATCGCCTATGATAAAGGCGGGCATCGAATCAAGGAACAATGAACCACATCGTTGCATTCTTCGCCATGGAACGATACTTCGTTGAGGTTGGAGTTTGTTCTTTTTGAGTTTATTTATAGTTACTTCATTATAAAAGAATGTTTATTAACCAACTAAAAGGTTTATCTAGGGTTTGTTTGTTCTTTTTGGGTGGAATAGATTATCACAGGCTTGAAGGGATAGAAACATAGTGTTAATCTTTACCTTTTTGTTGTAATGTAGATAAATCAGGCCGACACTAATAATTCCAGATCCCTCCACTGTGATTGTTGTTTTGTTGTTCATGACTCAACCCCTAGAATGATGAAAGGCAAAATTAAAATGGTAGAAAGGACAACAATGAGACGAGGACCCAAAAAGCGTTCATGGATCAGATAACGGACCACCATATAAAGACTGGTGGCCTGTGGAAGTACTCTCTAGTGAAAAATAGGAGCAGAACACGGTGACCACCCTATGTGGTTGGAAGCACACATTGGTGGGACACTCTAACGGTGCACTCTATTGGTTAGCATCAAGAGTGGTTGTCCCCGAGGCATCGACCGTGGGGATGTGGACGAGGGTCGCCACCAATATCTGGTTGTGGGGTCTTCAAAAGACATGGCATTAAGAAGTGTCATTTGGAATCAACCACATCATGCAGTCAGAGGGTCATAGTCTATTGTGACCGTGGAAGGAGGGGCCCCAGATGAACGCCTCAATAACTGGGTGAGAATAGTCTACCCACTCACAGTGGGTTGGGAGGGAGAAGTCTGGACAAGACACCCCAGCATGCTAGACCCACAATATAGCCAATCCTTGTCGGACCTAGCCAGTTGTAGCTGGGCCCAGTGGATCAGGTCATATATGGTTTGGGTGAGTGGACCCCAGACTTGGTCGGTCCGACCAGGTCTGACCGGACTCTAACCCCACTGACATCTTTTTACTAAAACCTCCAAAACAACAATAATGTTAGTCTGATTGAAGAGTTGTTTATGGAGTTGGGACCCTCACAACAAGGTTTTACTTTTGATATAATTCAAGTGAGTTTCTGTGGATATTGAGAAATTACAGATTGATTGAGGATTGGACTCTTGCAAAATCATGTTTGCTATGAGCAGAAAGCATGTGTGTGGATAGGATGATAATGAAGTGATTACTCGAACATAGTGGGTTTTTGAGAGGAACTTAGTGTCTTAGAAAATTAGTATATGATAATACCTCATTGGCACGACATATGACTACCTAGGTGGAAATCAGTTTCCTGGAAGATGTGAAGCCGATCAGACCATAGTGGACTAGCAGATGGGTAGCCGAGTAGACCTCAGTGGCCCGACAGAAGAGTAGTAACCAAGTGGTCATCAGTGTCCTAACATACGAGAAGGCCTCAACAACTCATAGTGAATGTTTCCCTGAGCATTACATGTTGATCTATCTTTAAGACTTTTAATCATACATTCTATACATTAGGATACACATGTGTGATCTATTCATTACATCATGTTCACTTTTCCTTTGTGGTCTTTCATTTTGTTTTTGTGTCCCCAATGAGTTTTTTATTACTCACCCCTTCATGGGCTTCACCTGGATGCGTTTTTTCTTTTGCAAATGATCAAAAATTTGACAGAGACATTGGTGGTCTAGGACCAAGCGATTCTCAGTGAGGTTAGGCATGCAAGGCATACTCCTACAAAATTTGATAGCTACTCTTCACCTACCCCTCAGGTAGGGTTTTCTATAGGTGGTTCTAGAGAGACCATTGTTCATTCATGGTTTCATTGGGTCTTTGTTAGTCTGGTATTGTTTCCCTTTTACTTCCATATTGTACTCTTTTACACTAAGTGGTTGTCTTTGTGGCATGTTTCTTATCCTTTTCACCATTGTGTGCTAGGGTTTTGAACATGTGTGTGTACATGTACTCAACTAATTCCTCCTAGTTGCTAGATAATTCCTTCAGTGCTAGTAACCATCACTTGGACATCGGGAGGTGGGATTGGGGAAGTCAAAACACGAGCCCCACTAGGGACGGGTCATAGAAAATTGGTATCACAAGTGGTTGGTCCTACATTAAAGACCGATAGTCTAAGGTCTTTCCTTTGAGAAATAGAGTTAAATGTTTTGAGTTTGACATTCATGCTTGGAAAACTTATTTTTTGTGTGGGGGATGACGTATCCATACCCCAAGAGGCTATATTATTCTATTTAGCTCGGTACATGAAACCACTAGTTGCATGAATCATATATGATGTTGATTGTTTCTTCATGTTTTTCATGAGTCTTCTCACCCAGTAAAACCAATTGTTTGTGGTTTATCTTGATCTATTTTTGGATTCCACCACATAGACAACCATCGAGGATTCTAATACATGACCATGAGTATTGTACACCCGTTTGGTAAGGCATCAATACATGGACCAATAATTGATATGGACCGACCGTGAAGAGATCCAGTGTTTCCAACACCTGTTGGCTAGAAGTTGCATCCAACACTATTAGTAGTGGAAAAATTTAAGCTCATTAACTTACATAAGTTCTAGAGGTAGATTCCACCCTGGTTCAGGGGTGAGACTCACCCCTGGTGGTAGATGATTTTCTTGAAGTAGTTATGCGAGTCTTCCATATAGTGTGGACCCTTCTCAAACATATGTAGATATTTTCGATGATTATTCTTTAGGGCCCGATGGGGAGATGGTGGAGAATGATGATCAAGACGCATGACAAGGTGACCCTCACAGGGATAGACATCGAGTGCCTCTTTATTGCGGAGTTATTTCTAGAAATTCTGCGTTCAATGCATATATAAGAGTTGTTCCACCTACAACTGGGGGAATGAAATTAGTGTAGTACTCATCATGATTCATAGGATTTGTAGAAACTCCTCTGAACTGGTGTGAAACCCATTATTCTAGGATTGAGCCTTTTACAAGGCACTACTCTGGGAGAGTAGGGCGTTCATGATATCACAAAGCATCCTGACTCAGGATGGGGTGCTAGAGTGAGCCATACTCATGGAAAACTTCCTAGAAGAGCAGGTGCCAGTAGCAGGAGGTAGTAGTAGACTCCGCGTGGTGGATTCTTCACCTATGGGTAGCTGGTAGTAGACCGAGTGGCCCAAATGGTCCAGGATGTTTGGGGGATGACACTAGGATGCATGAAATGTGGGATAAGACATCAAGGGAGGGGGAGTTTCCAATGAGCTTGTACCCTGGTGGTACAGGGTCTAGCTTGGCATCCAAAATACCTAGAATTATATCCGGGAAAGGATGAATTTCTAGGTTACTTTAGCAGTACTATAGCAGCGCGGGTACTATAGAAGTACTGTTCACCGAGGGGTCCTCTAGGCCATTTAATGGGCTTTCATGCCTTGTATTCAGGCCATTTGTCCTTGAGCCTTTGGGCTATGTAATGGGTCTCCTTCTACCATGTCTAAAGAGTAATTTTCATTAAAAATAATAAATTGAGGCTTTGGCCCCAACCTTTTAAAAAAACCCAATGGTGGGGGAGTTGTCTGAGGGGAAGGGTGTGCTAATCATGCGTCAAGAAGGAGAAAATGGCATGTGATTTCCCTACTGGCCACACAGACGTCCGAATATGGTTGATATATTTCCAAGACAGAGGAATAGGTTTGTGCGAGGTGGTCTATAGGGCGGTGGACATTTCAGTGTAGTTGGAAGAGTAGAAAGTGGTGGGCGGAGGTTCGATGTGTTACCACCACCACTGCCTTTGGGAGTTGGTGGGAATGAGTGAGGCAAACTAGTGGTAATAGAGACCTACAACCAGGATGCTCCAGATATTTTTAGAGGTATTATCTATGACTTCTCCACCTTAGCAACAGTTGTTATAGACACGTGTTCTAGTCACTATTTCCTTGTAATGGACCTTGTTTGGGGATCAAAGATTCTGGTGAAGAAGATGGATCGATCACTATGGTTAGAGAATCCAACGAGATGGGATTGGAAAATTAGGCACTAATTCCAGTTGTGTGAGACTACCCTAGGTGGTGAGTGATTTGACTGAGTTCTCTTAGTAGCGGCGTCGAGGCCCTACGATGTCATATTGGGTTTGGACTAGTTATCAATAGTTCTTGCACAGATCAACTATCATAGGTGTACAATAGAGTCTATCTATTAGAATGGGACTATGATTGGTATCACTGGAATGAAGGTTACTCTTATAGAAAAGGATGGAATTTCTTTGAAGAGGCTATTGTCGATCACTCAACAGTTTTCTAGCCTCACCCTCGGTGTATTGGACGATAAGGGTTCTCACATTCTTGTAGTAGTGGATGAGTGTGAAAAAATCTTTCCGGAGGATGTTTTGATATTATCTCCTTGCAGAGAGGTATACAGATTCATTGATCAGTACCTCATGACAAAAACGATATCCACACAAACATATCATATGTATTATATAGAGCTTTATCGGTTTAGGGTACAATAGGAGGATATGCATGATAAGGTATTCGTGAGACACCATGTTCCACCATGTTTAGCCCTTGTTTTCTTTTTCAAGAATGCATATTGTAATTTGAGGTTGTGTGGGGTTATTAGGTTCCTGAACATGGATATAATGAAGAATAAGTATCCACTATTTAATATTGATGGCCTCTTGAATCACCTGAAGAAGGAAATATGGTTATCGATGGTATATCATTGATCAGGCTGTCATCAGCTTTGTGTATGATGTGATGATTTACAAAATACTGAATTTAGATATTTGAATGGACACTATGAGTTCTTTGTGATGAATTTTGGAATGTAAAATTCCTTTGAAGTGTTCCTGGGAATCATGAATAGGATATTCCATCCATACCATGACCAGTTTGTTATTGTCTTTATTGATGAAATCTCAGTGTACTCGTCATCTGAGGAGGCACACACTACACAACTACAGATAGTCTTGTATACAATCCTAGGGAACCAACATTATGGTAATATCATGAAGTTTTCATTAGGGATTTGGAATTTCCACTTAATTGTAATCATAATTTTGTAGGCTGGAGTTGCATTGGATCCAACAACGATAGAATTAGTTTTTTCTTGGGAGCCACCCGGGAGCATGACATAGTATAGAGTTTCATGGGTTTTAATGGGTAGTATCACTGGTTCATGCCCAAATTTTATAGGGTGGAAACACTCTTATCAGCTTTTACAAGGAAGGGAAAACCCTCCATGTGGTGGAGAAGTTATTGAATATTTTGCAAAAGATGAGGCAGAGACAGACGATTCCCCCAATCTTGAGACTACCAAAGGAGGGCATTGGGTATGTAGAATTCTACGATGCCTCATCGACCAGATTGGGTTGTATCCTGATGTACGAGAAATTAGTGATAACCTATAGTTCATTTCAGTTTAGGCATGACGTGATGAACTACGTGAACCATGAAAAGAGCTAGCAGTAGTCATCATTGATTTGAAGATGTGGAGGCACTGCTAGGTGGGTGAGTGGTTCACTGTCTACTCTAACCATAAAAGTGTCAGGTATATATTCAACCATTAGGACTTGGAAATGATGTAGTAGAGATGGATATAGTTCCTCTATGACTATGACATCATTATTTTCAATACTCTTGGGAAGGGGAATGAGGTAGTGGATGCACTCAATAGGAGATCTGTTTCGCAGTTTCCTCATGAGTCATCAGAGTAGTTAGTCACGATCCATATATGCTATATGAATAATGATGGATAAGATTATATTCCATTGATGTCTATCACTCCCCCACTCTTATGGAAATTAATGGATTCCCAACTTGTGGATGTTGACTGTGAGGACTGACAACCTCAATTATCCTCAGGGTAAGATCTTGATTGATATTTGATAGGTGAGGGTCATGTCATCCTTTTCTGAGGACGCGCTATTTTTCCAATGTAGTGAAGTGTTGAGGTTCTAAAGTACATCCACAAATTCCCTTTATAGGTACATCCTACAGTGGTGAAGATGTATATGGACCTATGACTCCAATACTTGTGGAAGAGGATGAAGAATGAAATGGCAGAGTTCGTTTCGTGGTGCCTCACTTGTCAGCAAATGATGGTCGAGCATCATGTTTATAAAAGTTTGAGTATGCCACTTGTGGAGTCTAAGTGGACATAGGATGGTAACTCAATTCAATTTAT
Organism: Viscum album; assembly: GCA_963277665.1. NCBI lineage: Eukaryota > Viridiplantae > Streptophyta > Magnoliopsida > Santalales > Viscaceae > Viscum > Viscum album. The sequence goes on from OY728128.1 coordinate 617,846,684, forward strand.
GATGGTTGTAACCCTTACAACTTGGTTTCAAGGTACCATATGGGTGATTTCGGACACATCACCAAGTCATCCCACTTCTTACCAATCTGGTGGTAGGGTTTAGCAGAGGGTATGAGATGCCTTTACATGTAGGAGGTATTTTGACTCCATGGGGCCATATTGAAGTTATTCATAGATCAAGACAAAATATTAACATACCGTTTGTGGAAGGGATTTAAGAAGCCATTTGGGACTCAACTTCATTTGAGCTTGGCTTTTCACCCACAGATGGATAGTCAGACGGAGAGGACTATCCAGGTTTTAGTGGACATTCTTCATGATTGTGTCTTGGACATTGAGTATTGTTGGGGGGATCACCTACCACTGGTGGAGCTCATATAAAATAATAACTACCACTCCACCATTTTTATGGTTCCATTCGATGAACATTACGAGTGGCCATGTAGATTACTGTTATGCTAGACAGACCCATGGAAGTCACACTCATGGGTTCAGAGTTTCTACGGGCTATCACTAAGAAGGTGATGGTCATCATGAAGTATATTAGAACTGCAAAAAGTAGGATAAAATATTATTTGGATAGGAGATGAAGGAACTTGGAATTCTAGGGGGAGACCATGTGTTCCTTAGGGTCTCACCACAATGGGGTTTGTAGAGATTTGGATGGGGTAAGAATCTATCTCTGAGATTCATCGACCCTTTTATGATTCTGAGTTGAGTTAGGATGGTGGCGTACCTCCATGCCCCCACCCCATAGATTCACATGGTGAATAATTTCATCAATATATTTCATTTGAGGAGGTATGTTCATGATCAATTGCATGACATTGACTGGGGAGAGTAGGAAATCTTCGATGGGGAGAAGTTTGTGTAGTTCTTGATATACATTAAGGATCGACAGGAGTAGATCATTTGTGGATGGTCAATTCATATGGTGCACATTTTATGGTATCATGGGAATCTCTAGAATTAAACATTGGAGCGGGAGGCTCAGATCCATACTCAATACCACCATATAATAGTTTGGCCTTTGTTTTGGAATATGAGGATGTAAAACCCTAATTGAGGGGGTAATATAATGTCCCAGAATTCGATGCAATTTTTTTAATTATATGGGATTAGATAAAGACCCTGAGATCAGTAGAAACCTCATTCTGTGGACCGGTGATCTAGGAGAAATTGTTCGAACATTTTTAATGTGTATTTAAAATAGCACACGTGAAAATTTTAGAAACATCTAAATGTGTTCCAAAATTAAAAATATTAGATCAATGATACATACAAAAAGAAAATATTATCCATGAATGTGCCTTACCTCGATCGGTGTAGGTTGAGAGAAAAAGTTTATTTTTATAGTTTTTATGATAATTAATAAAATAACTTTATTAAGAAAAATTAAATAAAATATTATTTTAGTTTATTTTATTTGAATTTTGAATATCAATGCAGCATAATGACGCTGCAATGTAGTGTAACATAATACCAGGAATATTTTCCCCTATTAAATGGGTTAATAGAAAATAGGATCGTTGGCACAATCGAGTTTCTCTGAACATGGTGATTAGACATTGGAATGCAATGATTGATGAATCGCCTATGACGATGAGAACCATTTACCCTCTATTTTTATATCCTTCGATGGATTTCCAATGACAGTGGTAGAAGGTGATTCATGGTACAACATAAGATAACAGTGTGTTCTTCACCAATGAATGATCCAACCTTGGGGTAGGGGTTTGTTCTTTGTGGAATTATTTCATATTCTTTCATTAAAAAACAACGAACACAGATCTACCCAAAAACAAGTTGATATACATGTCATTTGATCATGTGTGGTGGAATTGTCTATCACGAGCTCGAAGGGATATAAACAAAGTGTTAATATTCTTCATTTCATTATAATGTGGACAAATAGGGAAAACATGAACAAGGGCAGATCCCTCTTTTGTGGGTGTTCTTGTGTTCTTCGTTACCAAACCACTAGAATGAAAATAAGGCTAAATTGAAACCAAAGTGGGGATGATGATGACCCAAGGACCTAGAAAGAATTCACAGATCTAAGAATAGATCACTAGATAATGTTTTTGTCCCAACAGAAGGACCCTCTAGTGATGGAAAGTAGCGACAGTTGTGTGGGGGTGGGGGTGGTGAGCTTCATCGACAGACCATGTTAGAGGAGGTCCTCACAACATCGACATTGGGGGGCCTAGACAAAGGCCATTGACAACAGCCGTCAGTGGGGTCTCTATATGATGCAGAATTGAGCCGCGTTACATTGTAGGAGGGCTGCGGTCCACCAGGACCTCTACATGAGAGCCCTGCGATCCAGCGAGACTGTTGGAGGACGGCCTCGTGATGACCCACTGGTCAGTCACGCGGTGAACCCTCTGCGTTGATTGGGAGAGGATGCGACGACCATCATTACCACCCAGAAAGACAACATGACCTGCTCACTCTGGTCCAGGCCCGCAGCCGAGCTAGCAGGACCCACAATTGAGCAGGCCGGACCTACAGCCAAGCGGGCCAGAACCACAATCGAGCGGGCCGGACCTACGTCATAGCTGGTCTGAGAGGGGCCCATTAGATAAGGTTAGAACTGGGTCAGGTCCAACACTGGAAAAATTGTTCCGATAAATTGGATCAGACCCAAACCCCATCAACCCCTTTTTCCGAAAACGTCCATGACTTCCAGACCTTGCATCCAATAGACAAGCTATTTTGGGGCATTGTGACACTCACGGTGAGTCATCCATTTTGACCTAATCCAAGTGAGATTTTATGGATATTGAGATATAACTAATGGATGGAGGATTAGATTCTACCAAAATCAAGTGTGCTATGAGAAGAAACACTAAGACTGTCTTTGATGAGAATGATGTGTTGAGTGGATGTTAATCGGTTGTAAAGATCACCTCAGTAGCATGATATGTTTTTTGATGAGTAGACCGTAGTTTCCTGAAAGAAGAGTAGACTAGATGAACTCAGTTGCTCAACAGATGAGTGTCATAGAGGTCATCAGTGGCCCAAAACATGGGTAGATGATTAGAAAATAGTGTCCATGTAGATGAGTAGTTGGGCAGACCATAGTGGACCAACAGATGAGTGGACAAGTGGACCTTAGTGGCCCGACCGACGATTAGTAGATGAGAGGAACTCTTTGGTATGACTGACAAGAAAACCTCATTGACTCATACAAAATGGGTCCTACAATAGTAAAGTATGATCCATTATTATGAAAAATAAACCTTATTTCCATACATTAGGTTATACCTGTGTGATCTATTCATTGATTTGTGTCAACTATTACTTTGCGGTCTTCCTTTTTTGGTTTTGGGTCCCTACTGAGTATTGTGTTATTCACTCCTACACTGGCTTTTCCCGCATTTATTGTGTCTTGTGCAGATGATCAATAATTTGACAATGACCTTGGTTGTCTAGAACAAGCCAGTGCCCAATTATATCTGATAAGCATAGAGTATTTCTACATATTTCTGTAACTACTATACACATACACTTCATGTATGGTTTTCTATGGATGGATCTATTTGTAAATTTGAACTTTATTGCATTTTGTCTTGTCGTTGTGGGGATTATATTATATCCCATTTAATTTCGAATTGTGCTGTTTTACACTCAATAGTTTTCTTAATGGCATGCATGTTTTCCTTTTTAACTATGTGCATTGGGGTTGGGAGCATGAGAGTGTACATGAACATAGTTAATTCACCCCACATGAAAGATAAGGCATTTGGAAATAGACCCTAGCACCTAGAATTTAGGAGGCAGGCTTGGGGTAGTTGTGTCCCAGGCCACGAGGGACGGATTGTGACATTTATCCCTTATTTGTGTGGATGTGAGTTGGATTGACCGAAAAACATCCCCTTTATATAATTTTACACTATTAGATCAACATACTATGCATAACTGAGTATCACTTATATAAAAATTCCATTATTTTGTAATACAATTCAATACATTTCAATATAATAAATGCCCTGTTAACCAATATATTTAGTGTCTTTTTAGATTGAATAATTTGAAAAATTATTTCATGAAATATATTCAAAATATCCTTAATTATTCTTCTTAAATAGATTTTTTTAATAAAATTCCAACCTAAAAAATTTCTTAACATCCTATGAAAAAATTAAAAATAAGAAATAATGACATGAGATTCTTGGTAAGGGTAAACATGAGAGATATCAATATATAACAATAAGAGAGAATGAGATAATATAAATTGTGTGATAAAATGTTTATATATTAAGAAAAAAACCAATCAATTAATACACCCTAAATACTATTTCATGGAAGAAGGATTTTTCATATTAAAAGGATTGAGAAATTAGATTATAGAGTCATCAATAACTTATCAATAGCCCTGATATTTTTTTCATAATCACAAGACTTAAGTATTTGACATAAAAATAACTATATAAAATAATATCATTATTTATTGATGCATTTAAAAACATTCATAGTGGGAAGTGTACCATAATTGAATATGTTTACTCAACATTTCTATAACAAACTGTAAAAATTACAATTATAAATTGGTTTCACACCCCATCACATTCCTTATTATCACATGAAATATAAAACATTGTAAGATTAATTAAAGGGATATAAAATTATAATCATACCCCTAAGATAATTAAAAATATACACTAATGTGACACTTGATCATAAAAACATTCTTCATTTCACAGTAGCATAATTAATCCATGGAATTGAAAGAATTTTCCTAAAACATACATAAATACTAAATATTATAATCCATTCAGAGATGGAATATTGTTTTTATCATAATATAATATCCCTTGTGAAGTATATGATTATTTAATGTATTTTTACATAGATGAAAAATGAAATTATAAAATCATTAGAAATTTTATTATAATGACAAGAAAAACATACTTTTACCTTTGTATTTATAAAAAACATAATTTTTTTTTGAAAAATATGTGTATAATTCTATTCCTGATAACATGTAAACCTATAAGGTTCATTTCTTTATGATGAAAGTACATGACGGTGGGGAAATATCTTTGTGTCATAAATGTTTTAAAAAATTATTTTTAACAGTTTTTAATGAAAATATAAAATTATCCTTTCAGGAAATGAAAATTTTATTAGCTTATAATGTTATACATATATTGCATAATATAAATTTAATAACACTTATATGAAAGAGAATGATTTCAAATTAACAAATATAAATAAGGTAAGATATTTTTAAAACATTCATCATATTTTTTTTAAAAAAATATGATAAAAAAGAATAATAAAATAAAAACCATGAAATTATAGGAGGATAAAAATATATTAATGTTTTGAGAGACATATAACATTATGTGTACAATAATTGAAATTGAAATGAAAAAAATCGTAATAAAAATTGATATTGTAATATAAAACATTATCTAATGTCATGATTTTCATCATATGTAATTTGACCTTAGTTATAATAAATATAAACATATAATAATTATATAAAACACTACTATAATATTCATTTTACTATAAATCATTCCAATATAGTGAAAAATTACAATTTATTAATAATTATTCAAAAAAATCTATTTTCGGGTGTCAGCTATTTTGTTTTTTCCACATATGCTTCTGTTTGGAAATTGTAGCCCATAAACCATAGTGAATGATTACTAAAATTAAAAATTATAACTATGGCCAAATAATAATATTTTATAATTATCTAAAAATTTTAGAAAAATCTTACGATGATAATGATCAAAAATTAATATGATTATTTGAGTGTGGATGTTGTATGCAAGAAAACATATGTGATGATTTAATTTTTATATACACAAAATAAAAAGAATTCAAATATAAATTTATATATATAATCATAATTATGAGATATATATTTTATATATTCATTGAATTCATTTATTTATGAATCCAAGGAAGATGGGGATTATAAATGAAATATATCATCACATGTAAGTAGAATACTAAACATAGGAATAATAAACACATTCATTTTACATTAGATAAATGATAATTGGATAATGGTTATTTCACCAAAATATTAGAAATTAATTATATTTATGATACATACTCAAAAAATTCATTTGTATAATATATATATATATATATTCAAGGTAGGATAATAAATAAACCTGAAAGAACTTAGACCAGATAATTACCAATTTTTCAGGTGTCAACCTTTATCGTACACCCCAAGACATCATAAGATGGAATTTTGGTAATGAAATAATCCATTGGAAAATGGTAACAGACATTGATAGATTTTGTGTGTGCAAAGGTCTTCAAGGTTCATGTAGAAGAGGTGCGATGAGGTTACCTTTTACAAGTGTGGGTAATGGATCCCTAGAATAAACCATTAAATATAAATAATATTAATCAATTTTCTTGGAAAGTGGAACAATATAATATAATATATTACAAAAAGGTGGTGGTGGTTATAAATACCATCATATATTAAGGAATAGATAAGGTAATTTAATATCAATGACCTAGTCCCTCTGTTTAGCCAAATTTAACTCATTTGTAACTGTACAATATTAACAGAACTGTTTTCCATAACGCCACATTGTTATGTGAAAAATTAAATTTATATAACAAAATTTATATTTTGATTTCAAATATTTAATAAATTTTAAATGATCCAATATTTATTTTTCAAAGAAATTACATTTTTTATAATAATGAATAGTGAAATGAATAAATATTTTGAAAAATATGAATTTTAAGAATACTATTAAAATTACACACACATCATATATAAATATAATCTCCATTAAATTAATTCAATTATTGATAAAATTTTTTAGACATTTAAAAAAATATAAATTCAAAATAATCTTTTTGAATACATAATTAATTAATATGGATGAAAACTTTTCTTTATTATAATAATATATAAATTTGGATCTGTATAGTCAAGCACAAGTTTACATGTTCAGCATAATTGTTTGAATGAATTATTTTAATACATGTGTACTTTTTTTGATATAAAGGATTAATTTATTATTAAGTCACTCCTATATTATAATAATTTTTTAAAAGTTATAGTATTTATAAAATCATTATTTTTCACCTTCATCCATACAAAAAAAATTAAGAAAAACCATAAACATTTAACATAAACAACTATTTGACATGATGATTCTAATGAGAACATCCTTTTTTCAAATTAAAATTATAAATTAACAAATATAACTTTTAAATAAAACATAGATGATTTATAATAAAATAAATTAACGATAATTTTTTAAACTGTTAAAATTTATCTAGAACCTCAAATAATTAAATATTTACTTTTAATAATTATGTGTTATTTAATTACATTGTAATATATCCTATTTGGTATTATCACCAACAATATATATTTTTTGATGTTGTGTTCCTCGTAATCTATTGAACAGATCAAATATATTATTATAAACTATAATATAAAATCCTAGGGCATTACATTTGGATTATAAAGTAACATGACATTAATATAATGATAAAAAACATTACAAATGTTACACAAAAGTTACATATAAAAATACCTACACCCCCCACTTCTCCTCGCACCCTAAGCTTATGGTTTGAAAAAATATTACCCAAAAGCTTCCCCGCCACTCATAAACACATACCAAATTTTTGAATCACATCTAATATCCACATTAAAAGTCACAATTCTATTTCCAAAAGAGTTTTCGAACGATTAAGTTAAAAATTCTTGATCGAAACTTTTACATTTCAATTTATTTTTTAATATTCCATTCAATCCAAATATAGTATACTAATACTAATTTAATATCATCAAAATAATAAGTTTCAATGGCTCGATCCTAGTAATTTAATTTCTTATTTCTCCTACCATTACATTAGCATGATTACAAGAAATTCAACCCCGATGGACCGAATATATTAATATTATTTGTAAAACAAAAACACACATGACACTAGTATTATAAATAAATACACCAATTGAATCATAATATTTTACATTCTAGAATAATCACTGGATTGTATCTACTATATCCTTGAATATATTTCCTAGAATAATCCATGGATTCTTGGGGAAATAAAATAAAAGTAGGGAATGTTAAAATGCTCAGTAGGGGTTAATCATTGAATAATAAATAATGAATCAATGAGAATAATCATTATTATAAGGTTAAAAACTACACACACATATCAGATAATCGATAAACTATTTGGATAAAAAATATATCAATGTAATCACTAAAATCACATGCCATTAAAATAAATGGATAAGGAATAATCAATTTAAAGATATAGATAATTGAATAAAAATCCATTTAATAAATGAGCATAGAATGAAATTAATCTAAAGATTTGTCAATTAAAATTACCATGGATGAATAAAACTAGAATATAAATGATGATAATTTTTAATTATTTGATGTCATGTTTATTATGTACATTGTACTTTTAACGTCAATAACATCGCTAATAAGTTTTATAACATTTCTTTTGTAAAACCCGATATCAGAGGATTTATAACTAATTCTTCTCATGAAATTCTCAATGAATTTAGGGTATATCTATTACCGGCCCACACTGGTGTCTTACTTCTCGAAATAATTCTTTTTAAAATGAACAATAAGTTTAATTCATGGCCCATGTGCCTTATCAAAATATCTATATTGAGTAAAGTGTAAAGATTTATCAATGTTTCCATAGATATAAAATAAGTATCAGTATAAAAACCATGTGTAAAAATTGAATATAGCATTGGAAATTATCATATCCATGATAAATGATATATATTTTCAGGTGAAATCTAATCATTAATGATCATGTGAAATATAATATTTAAAGGGGACTACAAAAGATATTGAGGTAGTGAATGTGTTATCCTAAAAATGTTAAAAACCCTATGTGGGTGGGTAAATCAATGTATGATTGATTATAACAACACCCCCTTAATATCTTGTTTTATCCCTCAAATAATATTTTCTCTCTGTCACATATAAATATATGAATGGATGTGAAAGAAAGAAGATGACACATCAATTTTTCTTAGTTCAACTACATTGGGATATAACCATGTATCATAGAAATTAAATGTTCCTATGTATAAAATCCAGTAAAGCAGACATATGTTCCAAAGGTTAGAGCATACTCATTATCCCTTTCTATTAAAAGACAATCACAATATAAAATCTCAATGCCCTCTCAATAGATGTGTGATCTCTACTTCTTCAAAAGAACCTACTGGGATTACATGGATCAATATGTTTTACACATCATTTATTGTATCATTAAGTTTTACAATCATCCACTTGAGGAATAAATCATTACCAGAGATTTAATTGGAAATTCAATTTTCACTTTTCCTTTCACAAAACCATTGGATGTCATCCAAAAATAATTACCAACTTGTAAAAAAATTGTAACATTATCATGGAAGTATAACTTACATGAATGTTTTATTCTTTTCACGAAACTCCCATGGTCACGATGACTCATTTTACATTTCACACGTAATAAAAATGTTATTCATTTCTTTATATAAGACTTATTTTATGCAAAAATACTTCCTTGGGCACAAATCGTTTGTAATTCAGAGCACTTTTTTCATTAAGGGTTTAACTACTGAATAGAGGGGGGAGTCCATCAATTTATAGAACTAGAGGAACCAGTGTAGAAAATTCATATGCACATTACCCAATGAGTATAATATTTTGGCAAGAATTTGATATCTCTATTTAACATCACATTTGGTGCTTAAACATCTTTCATGAACAAGCTCCATCACTATTTCAAGGATGTGGTAAAATCTAACTTTGTAATTAAAAATCATATTTCACACACATTCAAATATTTTGGTATCTTTTTTTCATAGAAATATTTTTATTTGATGATCTTGAATCTTGAAATGTGTGAAACATTGGGAATTACCAACACCATTGTGTTCAATCTATTACCTTTATTTGAAAATGAATCCTTTTCCAAAAATATTTTTTCACATCCTCAAGATTCTATTCCTCCAAAATTTTGAAATCATCGGGAAATGGTGTCACATTATATACACATAATTTGGTACCTTCCCCAAAGAATCAATAGCTTTATCATGCTTCATTTTCAACACACCTTCGCTAAAATATCTCTATAATTACCTAAATGATAATGGAAAACTAATTTTTAAACAAAAAAAATCAACACAAAAGTTCTAAAATGTTTCCTTGAATGGTTTTTCCAAATAATCTCTCCCGTTTGATTTGTTGAAAATTTATTACATTTTGATTCCACATTAATTCACCATCTATATTCTAACAACACTCATATATTTTGATTCAGATAGTGATTAAATATTAACTCAACACGAACTCTAAGTCCAGATGATCCATCCCCATTATGATTAATAAGATTAGCATGAAAAGATCATCAATGAAACAATTCATTCTTGAAATCAGCCATCTAATTTCATAAAAAATTCCAAATGTATTTATATAAATCTTCTGATCGATCACCTTAAGAATATTTATATTTAAAATCCCTTTAATTAACTACATTGGTTATCATGCTTTTCAATACATTAAAATGTCCTTTCTAAGCTCTGATATCCATGAAAAATTTCAACATAGCACCTAACTCTCAACATGTCATAGAAGCATTACAAGGTTTGTAAAAAACCTACACTATTAAAAAATTGAAACTCCACCTATGTCGCAAATCCCCCTATTATGTTATCTTATATATTTATTAAGAAAATTTATCCCCTTAAATAGTCATAATTTCTCACCATTTGTTAATGAACTCGAAGGTCACTTTATTGTGGTCTGCAATAGTGTAAAGAAAACACATTAGCTTAGTTGGTAACAACAAACCATACCATTGGTATATAGGGTGTCATATCCACACTCTTTCATGGGTGGGGAGTCCACTAAAATCGTATATCAATATTATCTCATTCACATGATTCTTTGGGAATGGCCTTTGTCAGAATTTATGTAACCTGTTGTTTTTAAGAACATAATATGACTTCAAAATTCCATGATCCACCTTCTCCTTGATAAAATGATACTTGATTTCAATGTTATTTTTCCTTGACTAACATACTCGATAAATTATAATCATTACAATATTTGAATTAGTACAATGGATTCTAATCATAGGCATCACATTAACCCCCATATCATTAAGTTTCTATATCATTCAAAATAACCGTGTAAAAGCTTGAGTAGATGCAATATATTTATCTTTAATGGTGATAAATAAAATGAAATCCTATTTCTCTCATAGAAATGAAATAATAAATACAGAATGATATAATTCAACACATGGAGCTTATTTCCTATCATTTTAGGATCATCCCTAATATATAAATGTATGGGCTAATAATTCTTCCTCAAATTTATCAATGTACATAAAAATGAAACCCACCGTGACCATGATATAATGACGAATTTGATTCACTATATTAATGTGGATAAATTTTGTGTTTCATTGATATATTGATTCTTTTAATTGGAAATATATATTAGTTGTTGTTATTATCAATTATAATAGATTGCAAGTTATTTTCTCATATTTGGTGACATAAACTGCATTTCCATCATCATCTCATGCAAGTTTCATCTTGGTAGACACCAGAGACATCATCTATTTGGGACTATCCAATATAATTAATCAAAAAACCTCCATGGACAATTTATATTGATAATTTAATGTGTTATTATATCATTGTATAACCTATACACCAACAAAAAATGTCAATTCACCAATCATAAATACATCCAAATAACTTTTCTTGAATCTAATGAAATGTTTGCAATGCGCATAACCTGATCCACCAAATATTATGTCATCAACACTCACTAACAATAGTATCCTTTTATTATTAAAATTGTTGAAATAAAATTGTAATCAACTCCACCTTACTAAAAACTGAGATTAAGAAAACTATTCAATACATGAATACCACGATCTTAGTGTTATCATTAAACCATATAGATACTTTTTCATTTGATTTACTATATTATCATCTTCATGAATGTTCAATATATATATATTCTCAATATAACGTTCTTATTCTATAAACAAAACAATAAATTTTGACAAGACATCTGTATAGAAAAATTTTAACATTCATTCCATAATTATAGATAAGAATAATATTATTTTATCAATCCTTAAAATAGGTGAAAATGATTCATCAACATTGATACCCTCTCTCTGGTAGCTCCCTTTGTGCACTAGTTGTGATTTTTTTCAAATCATTTCACCATTTTCAGTCATCTTGTTTTGAAAGAAACGTTTAGTCCCAATGATGTTATTATCTATTCCTCTTGAAACAAACTCCCATTTCTTATTCTTATCAATTTTATATATCTCCTCATTTATAGACTAAACCCAATTTTCATCATTAACTACTTCCTCAATACATTTAGGATCTTCCAGAAATAAATGAGGTAATATGTAAATATATGATTATTCAGTTTTCAACTGCTACATCCTGATCACGAATGAACTTTTTTACAATCAATTTCAGTTTGAGTCATTAGCTTCTACATAGATACAAATTTTACTTCCTCTTACTCACTATTAGAAAATTCTTATGAATAATAATTTCCCACTTATTCCTTTTGGTTTTTACCCCCTCAGTATTTTAATTATAAAAATGATTAAAATGATGTGGAAGATTATATACATTTTCCACTATAGTGACATAATTTCATTTAAATAAATTTTATAGACAATTATTGAAGTATTTATAATTTTTTTTCATATGCCGCCATGAAAAGTCACCTCATCTCCACATGACTCAAATTTAATTTTTTTTCATTATTGATAACAAAAAACCTACATCTAATTATTTGAATGTAATTAAATGTTGTATTATTTTCACACCAAATATAATGTAGAGTCTTTTATTCCTTAATACATAATATATCCTTGATAGATATGTAGTTTTATGTAAAGAATGATCCCTTCTAGAATTTCTCTGGTAGGTCTTTTCCTCTAAGTAATGTTCTTCAAATGTTTTTTGATCATCCAATTTCTCATCTAAACCACTCCATTTTTTGATGACTTAACACATCTAAAACATGAGGCAATATCCAATGTTTCTTACTATAATACAAAAAAATGATATTTATAAATTACATACAATTTATAGTAAGAATCATTAGATTTTTTTACAACAAAACCATCCTCATTCTGTCAAATATTATACTACAAAACTAAATAGATATGTCTTGTGTGAAATGATAAATACCAATTCCATCCTACTAGAATAATAAATGATATGAATCTAATACCTCTCATAGTCAATGTATCACCGTGATATAGGTCCACACAAATCATCATGCACCAATTCAATCACTCGGATTGGTTTTTTTTCATTTTTTATTGGACATTATTATGATTTTTCCCTTTTTGACTAGAACTACTTGTGTCAGTATGATCACATGATAGCTAAGGGAGGTCTTAATCTGAGAATGTTTTTACCTATAGTTCCATGGATGGTTCCCATAAATGGATAATTCATTTATTCGATAACCTATTTATTTATTCTATTAATAATAATGATATATATTATTCTCCACATATAATGTAGTGATTCCAAATTTTTATTTTTTACTATATAAAAAATGCACCACCTCATCATTTCATTACATAAATATTCATAATATATGTTTTATAATTCATCGAGTTTTGTATTTTAATTAATCTTTATAAGTTGTGACTAATACCATCGATGACTAACACATCTTTACATCTCATCTCACTACCCCCATTGTTGTCTTTTAAAAAACCAATTATCTCCTAGCCTTCATCATTTCCAATTTTAAAAAAACATTCATTGTTATATTTTATGGCTATAAATAGATTGTTATTTCCTATCATTTGATATATGCATCTACAATCAAGGATACATACACCATAACAATATGATTCTTCAATTTCAATAAATATAATCACATCCTTCTTAGATCATTTCTTTTTGATCCACATTTTTGGTTTAATACTTAATTTAGATTAATAATATTGATCTTCCACAGAGTATGATGGACCAACATAATATTTCTTATCATTAAATCAGTTCTTCATTTTAATCTAACTTGATTATTCATTGAGTTATTTCTTACAACCAATTTGGATATGATTAGAAACATCCCTCTACATCATTGATGTACAATATCTGGCCATGTGTCCAAATCCTCCACAACAAAAAACAATGAACCTCAAATGATATCCTAGAGCACTGATCCCTATTTGGTATCCTTGAATTCTCCTATTCCCATTTTAATCTCATTTCTATGAGAGACTAATTTTTTGAGTGTCCCCTACTTCTATAGAAATAAAACCTTATGTTGGGTACATTCTAGTGAGTCACTTATACATCACTGTTTGTACCTAGGATTATCTAAATCTACTGATTCATAATTTAACTAAAATCAATCATCAATCCCAAAATAATTTATTGTAGTCTAAAATCACTCACCATTTCTTTTTTCCATTCTTTTCAAGCCCCCTACAGACCTTGTCATTTGAAATTAACTGATGATTCTTTTCTGATGGACATATATGATCCACTTTAGTCTTTTATATCAACTGAATTATTTTATTTCTTGATGTAATACATCGGGTGAAGATTTTTTTATTATACTTAACACATCATTTAATGATAGTAATATCATATTTATGTTCTTCAATACATTTTATTTAACCTTTTTCATTGTTATCTAAAGAAATCATTTCCATTTTCTGTTCTTAAACATTGATGTCGAAATCAGAAGTAGTTTCTATACCCTCTTGAAATGAATATGTAATATTTAAAATTTATTATATCTTCTAAAAATTCTATTCTTCATGATGGTATATATAGAGTTTTGTATCATGAACAATTTTTTTGAATTTATTCATTTTTTCCCCATACAACAATCTCTACAAGAGTAACTTTTAACTTAGCATTCATATCCACTCTTCCTTCGACTTCTCAATCATCATTAACACTTCCCTCCATTATATGGGTGTCTCCTACAATTTACACCACAGAATATTCTCACTGATATTTATAGTTCTCTATCTTTTCAACCACATATTAATCTGAACTACTATTATCTTATGATAGAATATTCTTGTTTTTGATGGAATTTTTTGGAACATTTTATTTCCATTCACATGGGTTGAAGACATCATCATGAGAATTTCAACATCATACTCAACATAATGTTTAATGTCAGTAGGGAACAATGATACAAGATATACATCCTCTTCGCATAGAAAGAATGCTTGCGTGAGTTTTATGTTGAACAATCCTTTTCAACTCTAATGATTTGAGGAAATGAATGAAATAACCTCGTATACCGCTTCTTCGTCCTGTCTATCTTCAATGGTGATCTTCCTCAAGGCCTTGAATTCCAATTATTTTGATTTACCTTTTTCCATAGATTCAATATCCTCATTTTTCTTTTTTATATTCAAAAAGAGTACAATTATGGATACCTCGTGTCAGCTCCATTGGATTATTATCTTCAAAAATAGGAACATTCAGATAAAAAAATGGTGGAAGTATTCTCATGAAAAACATAACAATATTATCATCTTTTATAATTTCTCTATGACCATACATTTCACATATTACAATATTTACCTGATCAAATAATACATCAATAGAACCTTTAGGGTTCATTATTAGATTCACATATGCGTTCCATAGAACGTGAATTTTTTATTCTATAAATTTTTAATATAGTTCATTAATATTTTAATGAATTTTCCACATGGAATGAATTTACTTACATGAAATCACCTTTTTATTGATTTAATTGGATAATGAACCCCCTAATGTATTGATTCATATAGAGTAAACATGTAATTACATTCTATCAACATCTAATAAAAACCAACATCCACAGTTTAAAAAACACCATGTTTATCGTCTATATTGAAATAAAAACCTAAGGATAATAAATATTAGAGAAACTGATTCTTCCATGATTATAAATTATTTCCAATGACGATCAGAATCCAGTTATGATTAATAACATCAATGTGAGAAACAATGAAAAAATTGTCGCCTCTGATACCAATTGTTATCCCACCAAGGAAAAATAATCAATGGATGGAGGAGGGGAAGGGGTGAATAAGGAGTCCCCAAATAAAAAACAACTACCCCTATTTATATTATTTCATAGTTAAAAAGAACAATCTTCTCTCTATTTCCTATAGAAATATATGAAGTGGAATAGAACCATGCACAAGACACATAAATTCTACATGGTACACCCACACTTGGCTATGTCCAAGGAGTATAATGAGTAAATGTGTCTATAAACAAATATTCATAAATATAATAACAATTAAAATGTTCATAGAGGACTCACTTCCTCTTATTGTTTACAAAAAATTACAATATTAGAGCACACTATTATCTCCACTAAATTGTGATTACTGCTTCTTCAGAAAACCCCCCATTTATTACATGAATTAATATTGTTTACACTTCATTTATGGTATCATTAAGCTATAATTTTATCAACCTGATTAATAAATAATTACAAGATATTTACTGGTAAATCCCTTTTGGTTCACAGTTTTTATTTTACGCAACCATTTGATATCGTGTATAAAAATTCACCATCATGCATGTTCCATTAAACTTTTTCTGGAAGTATAACTTTCATGAAACCTATTTGGTCATTCAAAAATATGTCCCTAATCATTCATAATAAATAATTTATTTGATTTATCATTAAAAACATCTAGTGCCCAACTTTACTACATTTTATGCAACTCTTGCATGATTTGGAGCACTGATAATCTCAATGGGAATAGCTCTTTAGAAGAGGTTCCTAGCCGTAAATATATTGACATGGTAGACCCTTCTTGAAAAAACATTACATGCCTTCGTCTATGAAAATATTTTTTTTAGAGCTTGAAATCTCTTGATTTGATGTTTCATTTGGTATATAAAATCATTTCACACACATGCCCCCATCTCTATTTCACAAATGGGTGCAACACTTCCTTTGTCGCAATAACTCATCTTTCATATTCATTCAATTCATTCACGCACGTCATGCCTTAGACATATTTTGATGGTATAACCAGGAATAATTACACGATCACAATATTTTGAGTCACCAACACCCTTTCACAAAAAAATATTCATTTTTTTGAAAATACATCCTTTCCCAACAACACCTGTTTCAATCCCCTAGATTTTGGACCACATAAATATGGAAAACATAGGGAAATAAAACCACCTTGTATATTCACATTTACTCACCATGACTAGAGTATATGTACAACCCTACAGATTAAAAAATAAATTTAATATAGAATGCCATGCACAAAAAACTTAGTATCTTCAAAACAACACCTTGATATTATAATTATTTAAAAAAGATATTTATATCGTAGCCATTAAACATAATTTTTCATATTATATAAATTGAATTTTGAAAAACTAACACACACGGTTGTGATCTATAAGATATTTAGAGTCTAACATTGTCAATGAAATTTATAGTGAATAGTAACTTGACCATTTTGAATAGTAATGAATAGTAATATTACAATTAATATTAGTAAACGAGAAAAATGAAATGTAACCTCACCCATGAAATTATAAATAAATTTTTGGAATATTATAAATAAAGCTATGATATTATTATATCATTGTAAAAAATGATTTAGGAGTTTTTACGTATTATTATTTTTATAAATAATTAATGTATATTTAAAATTCTATATTAATATAACGATTCAAAAGAAAATTTATTTTAAGAAAATAGAATCAAAAATTTATATTTTGATTTCAGTTGATTATATAATAATTATATGATATTATTGTTAATTATTCAATGTGAATTAAAGTGGTTATAATTATAAAATTGGTATTTTTCTACTAAATGATGAATTTAAATAAAAATATAATTTTTCATATATAGAAATATAATTTCATAAAATAGAGTTCATTTTTTAATTATACACATAAAAAAATTATTCGGATGAATTTTTAGTATTTTTAGAAATAGCTTCATTTCTATTGAATAGTAAGAAATTCAATTTTTTAAAATACTGTATTTATTTGTGACAATGTGAAGAGATAATTTTGATATAAAATTTAACAAATTCTGGAATAAATAAATAATGATGTTATAAGATAAAAAATTTCTACAAATAATTCATAAAAAATAAGTTATATTTTTTTATATGTATAAAAGAACCATTGTCCAAGACGACTCAGTGCCTCCACCCCGCTGACAAAGCCAATTTTGTCCCTTTAAATTAAAAATTAAAGGCTAAAATTTATTTTCAAAATTTTTTTATTAATTATTATTTATATATTATTATTTGGTACAATAATTTAGATTTCTATAATTATATAACAGTAATGTTATCCAAATGCATGTGCACTAATTGTGCGGGGAAAGAGAAGACAAATTAACAAATTTATGAAGTTGTCCTAACATGAATATTAGTGAATATACATAATGCCTGAATAAGTAATAATATTTGAATATTAATTAAATTAATTTTATAATATTAATTTTATTTTATTTTTTATTGATGAAATAATTAATATTATTTCATGTGCAACGTTGATGCAGTGCTTGTGCAAGCCGAAAATAATACATATAATGTTTTTAAATAAAATGATAAGAATTTTTAAATGACACGTATCTTGGATAAATCTTTTTCAATATATAATTTTCTTATGTTATATGTTTTTTTCTATATTTGGACATTTTGGATTCAGATGTATCATTTTATTTCTTTTATAGAATTTTATTTCAAAGGGAAAATCAAGTTGTTACATTATAGTTTTAAATTTGTAAGATATTATAATATATTGTTATCCAGAATTTTTCATCGAAAATAAATTATATTTTGAAAACTATTAAGTCTATATTATTCTTGAAATATTATTTTAAATATTTAGATACCAAATAAACACCCTAATGGCTTTCAAAATATGTAATGTTGTATCAACTTAATTAATGAATAAATAAAATTAATAATATTAAAAATAATAAAATAAATATAATTTGATATTTTATAGATAATTCATGAATAAAATAGATATATATGATATGTATCATATATGATAAAAAAATTACTGGAATTATAAATTTTCTTAAATTTTTTCAATGTCAAATATTTATGAATAGTGTCTAATTTGACAGAATCATATTTCGTGAATATAATATTTAGTTAAAATATAAAAAATGATCAAAATTATAGGAAAATGAAAAAAATTATTTGTTCTAAATTGTGATATCTTGTTATTTTTCTCGATTTAGAAATACTAAACCCCTAGAAATTTTTATTATATTTTAATAATTTGAGTAATTCTTAAGTTAACATTCACCTAAATTATAAAACTAGACCCTACATTCAAAACAATTCACCACCTTGGGCCTTCTTGCTAAACTATACTCTACCAAATTACTTTCTCCTCATTCATTTCTATGTTCTAGAGATTCTACACTCACAAAATGATCACTTCTATTAGCCTAAGGATCTTCTTATGGAGAAAATATTCGTGATGTAAGATTTATGTTTCTCCTATTTTAAATTATTTTTCCCATATATATTATCCTCACCTACAATCATATAATTAATGAAAATTAATGTATCATATATATAATTTAATTATTTAGATGGTAAATGAATAATAAAATATCTTATTTTCTTCTTTTATTTTTCAATAACAAAATCATCAACCACGGTGTGTCAATTCACCGTCATTGGGAACAGTGACTTTTCATTACACATTACTAAATTCATCTGATGTTTTAAATCACTTTTAATTTTTTTAAACGAACTAAATATATATATATATATATAATAAATCACAGATTATTATTTCATTTTAATATGATGATCATAATAAAAATACCTAGGAATCAATGATGAAAATGCATCCTAAATAATGGAAAAAACAAAATATTGTTAATAAATAAGAGGGAAAATGATATAATAAAAACATGTAATGTATTTTAAATGTTATTTAAGTTCTATAATAAATTAATAACACTATCAAAAATATTATATAGGATGTTTGAAAAAATGTAAAGGATGTTGACACTAGTGTAAGGGATATCTTAACTGAACTTCCATTCATTGTGTTAAAACATTATTGTCATTAGTTATGATTTCCCAAATATATGTGTGGATGACTTTTGATTATTTAACAATTTATATCCACTTATATTTTGGGGGTTTGTAATTTTCAAAGAAAATTATTTCATTTATTTATCCTCGCTCTAATGATGTGATATTTATAAGGATTTTAATCCTGTACCTCCAATTTCATTAGTGTTATGATTTCTTCCTATAAACATGAATTTAATTAATCCTCTATTTAAAATAATTTTTATAGGTTACTTGTATATATTAGAAACCCATTTTAAAATATCAGTCCAATATTTTTTGTTAGAATACATGTTATCACAAGGTTTCATTTTTTATTCGTCATGATGTGAAAGCCCATTTAAAGGGCACGTCTTGATTTCTAATCCATTATCATGTACTATACATAATTTTTTTAAGAAACCATTAATATTATAAAATCGATAATTTATCATAAAAATAATATTTTTTTATTACAGGTTTTATATAAAAATTTATGAAAAATAAAAATAAAATCAAAAGAACTCATTATTTTCAATCTAAAAGAGGTAATTCTCTCAGGAATTCCTTAATGATTTTATTAGAGTACATTCATCTATTTAAAAACCCATATAGGGTTTTAAGCATTCTTGTGATTGATATTTTCTTATTTTAATCTTCCATATCATATTAAATGGTTTATGACTAGTTTTACTATGGATTTTCTATCTTGATACAATTTACTATGTTACTAAGTTTGGTTAGTGATTACGGTAAAATATTATGGAATGTTAATTATATTTCATACATTCATGTTGTTTATGATTATAAAAATTCAAATGACGATTTCATTGGAAATTTAAGGTTATGGGTGTCAAAATTTATGGCCCCTCGATGACTTGGAATATCTCATGAGAAAAAACATAGTTGGGTTTTGGTCAAGGATTTATCCTAGTATTTTCAGATGTCTTGGATGAGGCCATGAATATTTCTTCCAGATATTCAAAATTATTAATTCTTTCATTATGATATTACCGATTTATAAATATTGTGATATATTAATATAATAATATCAATGATTAAGGTTAATTCTATTATTATTACTTATATATGTTTATTTACACACCTTTCTTTCCTTTTATATTATGCTGAAGTTTGTTTTTAAAGTCATGTATTTTGTTTATATTAACCATGGGAAAATTTTATATTTATGATAAATTCTTATTTATTTATTTACACTTACAGAGCATCTGAGCACACCTCTTTCTTATGTTTATTTTTTCAACATATTTGATGATGAGTATTATGAATGACTTATAGGGATAATCTAGGATATTATGTGTGATTTAAAATAAGATGATATGTTGTATTTATTTTCATGTTGTAATATAAAAATAATACATGTATATTGTTTTCCATTTCTATTACACGATTCCAAAAATCATGATGTGATTCCTTGTAATCTAACAAATGTAATAAATTAAGGCTCTGGTTCCCAGAACCAAGGGTCGGGGTCCCTATAGTTGGGATCAATGGATGTTTAACAACATCATTTGAAACTGGATTTATTAAACATAGATTAGAGAACTCAACCCCAAGTTATAATTTCAAGAATGTATAGAAGAACCAAATAAAGTTTTTTTATGATTGATATTATGTGGGTCATCCAATTAATACATAATTTTGTAGATACAACATGTGGGTATGGATCTGGAACAAATTAAACTAGAGGTACTGACATTACAAAGGATTCCTTGTCCTGAATTGGGTTAACATGGTAAACAACAACAAGCCTTACAGTTCACCTAGTTTGACACTCCCAAATGATATGCTTAGGATAATTCAAATTATGATTTAATACAATTATTTTGGAATTAAAAGTAAATATGGCCCCAAATAATACATTTTTATGAATTTGAGATTAGTTACACAAATATTTTAAATTTGTGTTATGTTTCTTTCTAGTTCAAAATTATGAATTACGACTCATAAATTAGTATAATGTATGGAATTTTTTAGATATAGTGCCTAGGGGATGGAATGGGAAGAACATAAATAAAAAATCAAAATATTAAGACATATTGTTTTTTATATGGGATTATGACATTATTTCGATGGAAACGTGTATCGCAAATATTCTCAACATATGAGGAGACTATGTTATGTTCTAATAAGATAGTGAATAAATTTCCCAATGTTTAGTGCTTCAAATATAATAAAATGGGGAACTACAAAAATCAATGTCTTGAGAGTCAATGAAATATACCACAAAAAAAGATAATGTATAATTGTCAAAATTATGCTACTACGACTGAAATAGAGGAATTATTAAGGTGATTATGTTTAGAAGCATGAATAATGAGTTTTTTAAGAATGTTATATTGGTTATAATAATTATAGAATATATATGGATTGTAATCTAGTACTATTTTAGTACAAATTTTAGTTTGTATAATGAATGGTACCAAGGAAAAGTGACAAATTATGATGTTATTTTTTTGGAGAATATATGGTTGAGGGAAATGAAAAACTTAAAATGATTTTAATTCTATGATATCAATTTAACAATAAAGAGTTTATTGATTGGGTTAGTCAATATTGGATTTCACATAGTATCTTGGATGAAAATAATTGGCTGTCAACCATTTGGTAGAGCCAACATCAATTTTTACTAAAGAAATATTTCCAATTTCAAATGTTTTATATAAGTAATAAGGAATCATGATGTCATTAAACAAAATTTTATTGTAATTCATGTTATTAACATGCTTAAATATAATAAAAGGAGAATGTACTCACTTGTATATATGTGATTTTTAAGAGCCACATCATGTCTTTTAATATGTTCATTATGGAAATTCAAAAACCTCCATTCAAAAGTGATGGATCAGGATATTTTAGAAAAGATAACCATTTATTAAATGGCTGAATTTGATCATTGTATAGCGTTTTAAATAATAGTTTACCCTATGATAAAACATTATCCTTGAAATGATGTAGGAATTTTTAATGGAACAACATAAGGTTAATATTAGGTTTATTTAAAGATATCCAGTTCTCATATTTTTATACATTATTAGAGATTGAATTAATATCTCAAAATTAGGGAAACATTCTTGAAAAAATATAATATCATTTTAAATTCCTTTTCTATGTGTGATTTTAAAAAAATTCAATTCTTGTTATCATACTTTTTTCAATTTATTTTTGAATAGAAAATTCAAATTTTGAGGACAGAATTTATTCAAACATGGTTGAATGTAACATCCCATGCATTTACAGATAAATTTAATATAGAATGTAATTCAAAAAAAACTATGTCATGGAGAATTTTTTTATAATAATTATTTAAACAAGATAGTAATCTTCTATACATTAATCATAGATTTTCATATTCTATGAAATGAATTTCGAAAAACATATATACACTATTGTGACTAGTAAGATATTTAAAGTCTAATATTAGCAGCTAAATGTTTTTTGTTAATAGTAATATGACCCTATAAAATATAAATGAATAGTAATATGACCAATATGAATTGTAAATTATCCATATGAATAGTAACCTCAACTATGAGTATATAAATAAAATTTGGTAATATTTGAAATGAATGTGTGATAAAATTATAACATAGTAAATAAATGTTTTTTAAATTTATAATTATTAATATTTTCATTACAATTATATTTTTATTTAAAATGTTATAATTAATATAATGAAAAAAGGATAATTTATTTTCATAAATTAGAATCAATGGTTAAATTTTTTATGTTTTATGATTATAAGATAATCTTAGGAGACATTAGTTAAATTTTCAATGTTCATAAAATCAGTTATAATTTTAAAATTGGTATTTTTGAGTAAATTGTAATTTTAATTATAAATGTACTTTCAAATATCTATAAAATTATGTTTATAAAATATAGTATTTTTTATTTATACACATTAAAAATTGTATTGAATTTATTTTTGGGTTTTTTTAGAAATAGTTGAATTTTAAGTGAATAGTACAAATACAGTTTTTAAAATACAGCAATTTTGTGTGGAAATGTTAAGAGATATTTATGTCAAAAACATTATTAAACATATGGAATAAAACAATAATGATATTATAAGATAAATTTGGAATATAAATAATTTATAATGTATAAATTATATTTTTTTTATAATTATTATAGAAACATTGTCATTGTTGATGCAGTGCATACACCATGCTAAAAACCCTATTTGTGTTTTTAAATATATTAAATAATATCTAAAAACAATTTCAAGACATTTTTATTAATTATTATGTATAATGTATTCTTTTAGATGACAATTTTAAATTGTATAACTGTATAATACTAATATTATTCTAATTTTTGTGCAACTGTTATACCTAGAATGAAAATACAAAATGAAAAATTTATGAATTTAACATGACATGAATATTAATGATTATCCATAATGAATGAATATATAATTTTTTTCAAACATGTTTAATGTATTTTTTTATAGTAATTTTTTTTTAATTTTTATATATCAAATAAATAACATTACAACATGTTCAATTCTCATATAGTGCTTGTGCAAACATTATAAAAATAAAAATAATGTTTTCAAATAAAATCATAAGAATTATTAGAAGACCCATATTTTGGATAAATATTTTTATATAATTAATTTTCAATAATTATATATATTTTATTTGATTTGAGTACATTTTATACCAATATAAATCACATTAATGAATTTATAATGTTTTATTTGGAAGAAGAAATCAAGTGGTCTCATTATAAATTTTAATTTGTATGATATTTTAATATATATTATTATGAATGTTTTATTCAAAATTAAAATTTAATCAAATTCTAATATTATTAAATTATTCATGAATATTTATTTTTAAATTTTATTAATAAAATAAATACCATAATTTCTTTCACAAAAGTTATTAAGTGTTTATTTAATTAAAGAATAAATAAAATAAATAATATTAAAAATAATTAAAGAAATATAATTTTATTTTTGAAGGATAATTAAATAAATACATAGATTTCTCTAAAAAGTCAATGATATTATAAAAAAAATTTCTTGAATTGTAAGAAATATTTTATTTTATTTAATTTCAACTTTTATAAATAGTGTTTATTTTGACATAATCATTTTTAGGTATATAATATATTATTTAACTATTTTAAAATCACATAATTATAGAAAAAATACAAAAATTAAAAATATTTGGTTTAAAATGTGATATCCTATTCTTTTTATCCATTTTTAATGTTTTAATCCCTATAATATATTTATTATATTATTATAATTTGAATAATTCTCATGTTACCCCACACCTCAATTATAAAAGGAGGCTCCTTCCTTCAAAAACATTCATATACATGGGCCTTAATGCTCAACATTACTCTTCCAAATTCACTTATTCTCATCCCTTTCTACATTATACTATTTATAGTCTATAAAAATTACAAATTTCTTGATCCTATGGGTGTTCTCAAGGAGAAATGATTCAAGAGGGATGATTCATGCTTCTTCTCTTTTAAATTCATTTTCACTTCTAACTTAACCTCACATCCTATCAAATTATTTGTTAATATTACAATATCTTATATATACTGGAATTTATTTTGACAGTTTATGAATCATAAAATAAATTATTTTCTTATTTTATTCTTAAATAATGTAATCTTCATCCTTTGTGTGTCCACTCAGCACTTTCTTGGACAATGAGTTTTCATTTCACATTACCACAACCATGGGACGTTTTAATTAAAATGTAATTGTTTAAAATGAACTATATATTTATATATTAAAAATTCAGGATTATTATTTATTTTGACAAGGATGACCATAATAAATTGACCTTGGAAACAATAGATAGAATTCACCTGATTGAATTGAAATAAAATAATACTATCCATAAATGGGTGAAATTTTTTATAAGAAATTTTTTTAAGGTATTATAAAAATGTTTTTAGTTCTATAATTAATTAATAAAAATATTAAACTCGTTAAACAATGTTATTGAGAAAATTTGAAGGATTTCGAACTAAGGTACATGATATCTCAACTCAATTTCCATTTATTGAGATAAACATCCATATCATTGGATATGTTTTTTCACGAATATGATTGAATGACCACGGATTTTGTTACACTATATACCGATATATATTATTTTATTTATATTTGTCACAAAAAATTATGTCTTTGATTTATCCTCAATCCAATGATATGATCTTGGTAAGGGTTTTCCTCCAGAACCCCCATTTTCATTCAGGTTAGGATTTCCCGCTATATATGCCAATAGAATTCGTCATTATTTTTATATAATTCGTATAAATTCTATGAATACAATCGAAACTCATTTATATAGTTTATTATATCTTTTGATTATAATAAATACATGTTTTTTCAAGGTTATGTTTTCAATTCCACATAATGCAGAAGCCTTATTAAAGGGAGCGTCTTTATTATTTACACATTTTCAAGTTCAATAAATAATTCCTTTTAAGACACAATTTTTTTTATAAAATCAAAAAAAAATTCTTTTTAAATTAAATATATTAATTAATCATTTTTATACAAAAATTATGAGGAATAAAAAATTTTTTTTGAAAACAATATTTTTTTCAATGTTAAATATGTATTTTTCCGAGTAATACCTTGATGATTTTTTAGCGTATATTAATCTATTTCAACACCAATATTGAATTTCATTATTTATTTAGATTAAAATATTATTATTCGAGTCTACCATATGTTATTATATGGTTTATAACCTGTTTGACTATGGTTTTTCTATCTTGATGTCACTCACTGTGCTACTTAGATTGGTTTGAGATTATGATTACATATTGGGGAGAGTTATTTACATTTAATATTTTCATTTTATATATGTGTATCCCCATTCAAATGAGGAATTGAATAATCATTGAATGAGTAGGGTGAGGCCCATAGTATCCCCTCAATAAATCGGTAGTTCTCATGAGACAAAACATAATTGGGCTTTGGCCGAGGCATTTGCCTAGTATTTCCAAACATCTAGGCCGAGGCCTTGTCAATTCTTTTCAGATGTTCGAAATTATTCATGCCCTCATTATCATATTACAAATTGATAATACTTGAGATATTTTATGAGTATAATATCAATTATTAAGGATCATTCTCATATGATATGTTATATTTTTTTTACTCAGCAATTTTCTAACCATATTATCTTTATGATTGTTTGTACCAGAATGTGTTTTTTGTTATTCACCATGCCTAATTTTTATGTTTATGATAAATTACGATATATTTAATTACCCTTAGTGAGAATATGGACACACCCCTTTCATATATATTATCACTCCCTATGATGTGAATATGTGTGTTATGAATGACATTCACTACTAATCTATGAGTTAATGTGTTATTAAAAATAAGTTGATATGTTGTATTTCATTAGATGTTGTTATTTAACAAACATGTATCAATCAGGTTTTATAATGCTTATATATTTTTTGGTTCTTTAGGATGTGATTATTTGTGATCTTATCAATGTAGTAAATTAAGGTACCAGCTCTATAAAATGAGGGTTGGGGTCGTTATAGTATCCTCCCCTTTATCTTGCATCTTTATTGTCATACATTCTTAAAAATCTATCTAAATCTCTACGCATTACCATAGAGTCCTAAATTTTCAGCAAATAAAATTAACTGAAAAACACTTCAATGTTAATTTGTGGTATTTTTCTCTAAAATAACTCCCTTTGTGTTTAATGATGACTATTGAAATATTCATACAATGTTAGTGATTTTTCTATCCTCAACCAACACTCATTATTTGTGATTCCAATAGTGATGAATGATTTACTCAACATACACACTAAGACCACATGATCTATACTTGACTTTAGAAATATGAATATCATGAAAATATCATAAATGGAACACTTCCTAGAAAAAAGCAATAGATTTCATAAAAAACTCCATCTATCATTATATATATTCTCGGATCGATCACATTTAGCATCATAAACGTTAAAAATCCACCTACTTCACTGTTTAGGTACTCATGTTTTGGAATGCATAATGATTTTTATGCTATTCTCTAATAGCCTTGAACTATTTCAATATAGAACCTAACTCTCCTCATTTCATAGATGCATTGCATTTTTTTAATAACACGAATCCTTTTTGAATTTAAAATTCCTCCAACGTCATAAGTCCCCCTATCATCATCTCATGTTTTCTTGATTAATACATTTTCTCCATGTTAATAGCCAAAATTTCTCCCCCTTTGTCAATGAACCCAAATGTCACATCAATGTCTTCTAAAACATGGTAATGAACACATATTTTCAAAGTATGGAAAAAATAACAATACCTTCGGTTTATGGGGTCCAATGTCCACATTTTTCAATTGTGGGGATTTAACTGAACTCCTAGAGCTAGCCAATAATATTCATGTTTCTCTTTGGGAAAAGAATTTTTCATAATGTCTACAATATGTAGTCCTTGTAGGAATATACTCTAACATTCTAAGACCATTCTTCACCTTCTCAATGTTAAAATGTTACATTATTTCATTGTTTTTTTCATTGAGTGATTGATTTTAATTTTTTCAACTATTTATAGAACATGAATTATCTCATTTAATTCTAATTAGAGACATCACTTCAAATCCCATATTATCAAGAAGCTTCTTCATCCACAAAAACAATTTGCACACTTGATTAAGCACAATATATTCACCATCCTTGATGATCAATGAAATGAAATCATGTTACTGTAATGACCCAATATTCTATCAATGAAAATTCCTATTGGTCTAATTAAATATCTTATAATGAAAAATGGTCATGTAAAAAATATGAACATACCTGGTTTTATGTTTTTGGATTTTAAAATACCACTATGAATTTTGAAAGTTTCTATTATATTCATTTCATAGTGATCACATGATTTGTATAAATATAGGGATTTATCAAATCCAATTTACTAAGAAAAAGGAAGTGATGACCTCATCCAGTATGTGTTCCCATTACGAATCCCATTTCTCGATGATTTTAAAGGATGTGACTTCATTTGAATTCTCTCCTTACCAACCCCATATCGATCTCTAACACGTTATGATCGAAAAGAACAACATATGGGATAAGTGGATGTTGATAGAGATTACCACTGGAATAATGTGATCAGATCCACCCCAAGAGTCTATCACCATCACAAAGCATAAACTGTAGTCTTAAGTGGGTGTTATAAGGTGTTGTATAATGATACCCTAGTACTATGAATATGCAAATTATATTTTTTATAGGGAATATAATTTCATTTTATTATTGTTATTTTGTAAATATTTTTTGTTGAAAAAATAAAATTTTTACTTAATTAAGAAATCTATTTTGATGAATTACTATATTTTGGAATTAGATAACATTTTAATTAAATATTAATAGTAAATTACATTTCATATATTATAAATGACCATATATGCATTATGAATATGATTGTGATTTTTATTATGGTTTGAAAGGTATTTTATTTTCAAAAATCATGAATTTTCAACAAATGTCATTTTTTATTTTAAAAGTAAGAATTGACATATTTAGAAATTGTTTTATAAAATGAGTATTATTTTTGGAATCAAAATGTTGATTTTATCCAACGATAAATTTTTCATAATTTTCCGAGTTAGTCGAATTTTTGGGTAAAATGTAAATACCATTTAAATAAATAATGTCTTTTATGACAAAAAAATGACCCAATAATGATTTAATAATATACAATAAACATTATCGTAGGAAAATATATGTGTTTCCATTATAATAAAGTTATTTTAGGTTTGTTTTAATTATTTTACAATGCTTTAGTAGACCCTTCAAGACTTACAATACATTTTAACTTTTATAATTGATTTCCTTGAGAGTGTGACTCACCACCACATAAGTAAGTCTGATATTTTAAGAAGTTAGGATGTTGGGATAATAAAATATTGTGTTCCACTACCCTTTGAAAATGACCAATGGGCATAAACCATGCGATGGTTTGTGGTTTGGATTTTTTTAATGTGTGGTGACCCAAACATTAATAAAAAAGAATTCCTTCTTCTTTACTATATAATCACACCGAAGATCCCATTTTATCATCCCTCAAAGCCTTTTGACCTAGACCATCCCCTGACCCTCACACTCTATAATCCTCCAAAGGCGCACCATTCTCTCAAGAATGTTTTCTCAAGCCCTTCTAAAGCCTTTGGGATCACACCATCATGTAAGGGATTCACTTCTTTCTCATTTTATCCTTGTTTCTTAATATTGATCTATCCTATTATTTTCCATTATAAATGATGGGGTATGATTTCAAATCACCCTTATACTTTCCTCTTTATGTTCTAATGATGAGATACCCATTTCTCTGTCATTAATATCTCTCATGTACACCTTTTACCATAACAAAATTTGGTAAGGGATTTATTGATTTCACTTTTTTGGAAAAGATCATTATGTTGTTATTCCATATTATTTTAAATTATAAATATAAAGGTATAATTTCTCACCCCCTCCCCATACTGCCCTATTTATGTTTTAATGACGATAGACCCATTTTCTAGGTCATTCATGCCTCTCATGTTCACCTGTTACAAGGTTGAAATTCCGTAAGTAATTTCTCTCTCATCATTTTCATTCAAGAAATTGGTTTGTATTTTGAATCCAAATTACATTACATATATTGGGACATTTAACTATATGACCCCCTTACTATCCATTTTATGTACATATGATGGAACACCCTTTCTCTCTCATCAACCATATTTATGTATTATTATGTCACAAAGTTATGCTGCAGAAATTGAACCTCAATTTTCGTTGCTGAAATCATTGTGTAGTGTATTCCATGACCATTTCTCAATAAAGGGTATTAAACTTTTTGAAATTTTAATTTTTTGTTATAGAGTTTAATGTATGAATTCCACATTCCTTTATTTTGTAATAAATGATTATGTTTATTGTATCCTTGTTTTATGATTAATGTGGCACCCTTATGAATGAAATGAAATTATTAAGAAGGGTGTTCCCGGATAGTGCACCAATGAATTGGGAATAGATTAGTATCTTGATACATCATGTGAAATGAGGATTTACTCATGATAATTAATGTGAAACGTTGTTTTACTCATTATTCTTGTGCAATGAGCGTTGGCTCAGGCAAATGTCATGATAAATGTTTTTGCAACATTTCCATGTTATGATAATCATGATATATCATGCATTTTTTATCATGTTTCTCTTATTCTCCATTGATATTATTGTTCCCTAACATGTACTATATTATTCAAGTTATTCCTTATTTACTTCCTTACTAGGATTTGTATCTCCCCCTTTTCTTATGCATGTCTTATGGTTGTCCCATGCAATGCTAAGTAAGAGGGAATGTAGTGGTCATATAAAGGATGTTTTCAATAAAGATGGTGTCTCTTGTGTTTTACATCATCATGTAATGTTCATAAGACCCAATGATACTAGACCTATATATATATTCTATTTTGTATCAAGTGATGATTTTATTTTATAAATCATGTTTAAGTGTGTAATAAAATGTAGGGTTGTTATAGTTTGTATCAGAGGGAGGAATTGTTATTTTTGGGATTACGATTAGGAAACTGTACTGAATGAAATAGGTATAAGAAAATGTATAAAATGAAAATCCATAAATTTTGGTGAGTATTGAGTATGTGTTATATCAATAAAATACATCCCTTCATGGATACGAGCATGTAGAGGTGACTCCGACACAAATTTACCTAGGAGTGAAAAATCGGACAAAGTGTTTCTGGGATGACCTTGGGTGTCCCGGTATACACCAAAAGGCTATACTGCACTCTTGGTTGTGAATCTCTTAGGGGATATATTTTAGTAAATTCACAGGATTAGTATGAACCATTGTAAAGGTCATATAAAAAATGAACCTATGAATAAATTTTGGGATGTAGATCATGGATAACATAGATTGTAGCCTATAGATTCATAAGTTAAGGAGATAAAAAGTTATATATAAGTTATTCATTTTTTCCTCGGATTACCCATTATGTGCTACCCCTATATTTCCTTTTATTCCACCGAATGTCTGGTAATAGGAGGACTCGGGCTAAAAAATGATGTGAAGATCAATGTGAGGACAATTCTAATCTGATTCCCAATCCAATGGGAGAAGGAATTGAGAACATTGACATGATACTATCTCATTTAACTAATGACTTCAATAGAAACATGGGTCATTCGGATTTTTCTGCCCACCCTATGAAAGAACAAGTCACAATTTATAGCTTCATGAGACAATGGCCTCCTACATTTAATGTATCATCTAATCCCTCAGTTTCCAAAAAAAATAGATCAACTCCATAGAAAAGATCTTCTCCATCCCTTAATGTTTTGAACAAGACAAGGTTCCTATAGATGATTATCATATAGAGGATGTTGCTGATCAATGATGGACATTGATAAAAAAGACAAACCCCGAGGAAGATATTGAGGTGTTTGAATGGAAGGATTTCAAGAAAAAAACCAATAAATATTTTCTGCGCACCCTCCAACTTAAGATGGAAATAGTCTTTATTAACCTAATGCAACAAGAACAAAAATCTATCAGGGAATATGTGTAAAATGTTACAAGGCTAGCACAATATGCCTCTGGCTTTGGTGTTACCCCTGAATGAAAGTTTTACTGCATCTTTGGTGTGCTGAAACTGTTCCTACCAAAATATTCGGTGATCCATGACTTCGATAGCTATGCAGAAATTGTTTGATGTTCCCTCCAGGTCTAAATGGAGATCAGTGAATCTCAGGGGTATCATGGGGATAATTTGTGTAAGTGGGACTTTAATTCTAGAAGACTGATTAATAATTCAATTGGTGCAATGAATATCAAGTTCCCCACATGCCAATGCTGTTGATAAAAGCACCTTAGAAATTTCATGAAGGGGATGAGGAAATGCCTTAGTTGTAGAAGAGAAGGGCACATAACAATTAAACGTAGATAACAAATCGGTGGATGTGATAGTGGAGGGGAATTCTCCATTCTAAACACAACACATTATTAATTGCTTCAACTACATGGATCTAGGGCACCGTGCGAATTAGTTCCCTAACACAATGGTTTTCGGTTGCAACCAACAACCTCCAAGGCAAGAAGGGTGAGATTTTTCCATCACTACCACTAAAGTGAACACCGACAACAATGCGGTGATAGATAAGTTGGTTATTCATTTATAAATAGAGAAGATAGTTTTTGATTCTGGTTCTACACATTATCTTGGATCCTAAATTTTTAGTAGAATGATCCCCACACCATGAGAAATCGTGGAAGTAATGATGTGAGTGAAGATGGAAAATTAGGAAATCATTGCATCCCATGAATATAACTCCTCCTTGGTCATAGTCTGTAGATTGAACATTCTAGTGAACCTCATCATACTTCTGCAGGTGAAATTTTATGCAATTCATTCCATGGATTGGATTTCCTTATATAGATCCAAAAAAAATATATGTGAGAGGTAAATCACTCTCCATATGGTGAATCGACCCTCGATTCTATACAGTTTCTAGGAGAAAGATGAGTCTTCATTAACACCATTATCTATAGCATGGATATTACTACCCTATGGGAACGTGTATCTGGATCAGATTATTGAGTCCGACAAGTAACCATTCTTGATGATATTCCTATTGTTATATAATTCACTGAATTGTTTCCCAAGGAATTTCCATTTCTTCCTCCTATAAGAGATGTGTAGTTTCAATTGTCCTTATACATGGGGCATTGCCAATATCAAAGACTCTATATATAATTTCTATTGTAGAGATGAAGAAACAGCTATAAGATAATCTGGACAATGGGTTTATATGCCCAAGTGCTTCACCATGGGGGGCACCAATCCTCTTCCACAAGAAAAAGGATGGGTCGATGCACCATAGAATGGATTATCGTTAGCTCAACAAAATCATGACAAAAAACGTGTATCATCTTCCTCGAATTGATGACTTGTTCGATCACCTATGTGGAGCACAATACTTCTCCATGGTGGATTTGTGATCGGGATATTACCATGTAATGGTAATGAAAGAGGATATCCCCAATGTTTCCTTCTGTACAACATATAGGCACAATGAATTCACAGTAATTCCATTCGTACTCACTAATTCTCAAGAATTCTAAATGAATTTGATGAATATATTTTAGGTATTACCATAAAACATTTGTGGTAGTATTTATATATGATATTATAATGTACTCCAAAACCAAGGAGGATCATGAGGAGCATATAAGAACAGTACTAGAGACACTGTGAAATGATAAGCTCTATACAATGCACTTCATGTGTGTGTTTTTGTTGATGATGTCTCATTCTTGGGTCATATAATCACCTAAAATTGGATTTCTATGGATCCTTAGATGATAGCAGTAGTTTAGGGATGGTTGGGGCCAACATTAGTAACAAATATCTGTAGCTTCCTCAGGCTAGCTAGATATTATTACCGATTTGTGAGAAATTTATGATGATTTTCCAACCCTCTTACGAAGCTAACAAGGAAGGGGGTATATTTTTCTTGGAGTGATTGATGAGAATAGAGATTCATAGAGTTGAAAATGAGGCTTATCACTGAACCATACTTGCACTACCCACATGTAGAGAACATTTTTTTGTATTAAGTGATGTTATGAAGAAGGTCTTTGGCTGTGTGGTGATGCATAATGACAATGTTGTGGCATATGATTGAAGGAAATTGAATGTTCATGAGAAAAACTATCCAATACAAGACCTAGAGTTGGTTGTAGTGATCTTTGCTTTAAAAATTTTCCGACATGACCTTTTTGGGGAGAAGCGAGAAATATACATGGACCAAAGAAGCCTCATGTATATATTCACACAGAAAGAATTGAATATGCTCCAATAAAGATGGTTAGAGCTGATCAATGACTATAACTTCTCAATCCATTACTATCATAGGAAAGAATACAAGGTGGAAGATGCTCTAAGTAGGAAGAAACCAGCAATTCAATCGTTGTTCAGAATTGAAAGGTATCCAATATTTTTATATTTGATGAAGATGAACATGAGAATCATAATGAAGGTAAAATCATCATTCCTTTCACAATTGATTGCTCAAAAATCTCATTTGGAAAGGTTAAATGATGCTCAAAATGATGATGTGGGAATTGATAAAAAGGTGGAAACTATCCGAAATGGGAAATCCTTATAGATCAATGTCAATGAAGAAGGAATTGATAGATTTGGGTCAAGTCTATGTTTTCCATCGAATCTAGATTTGAGAAAAGAACTTTTGGATGATGCAAATAGTTTGAATTTCTCCCTTCACCCTGGGAACACAATGATGTATTGAGATATAGGATAACATTTTTGGGGGGATAACATGAACAAGGAGATCATTGAGTATACAACAATCATCATGGTATGTCACTTTGTGAAGGTTGAGAGGCAGAAGTCTAAGGGGATGATGATACCATTACTTATAAAATCATGGAAATGGGAGAACATACCGGTTGACCCTGTCACCGGACTTTGAACAACATCGAATGGAAATAAGTCTATCTAGGTTATTGCGGATCATCTTACAAAAACTGCACACTTCATTGTAATTCAGAAGGATTTTTCACTAGATCAACTGGAACTGATATAGATCAGAGATTCTGTAAGGCTGCATGGAGTTTCACTATCGATTGTATCTGATAAAGATCAATGATTAATTTCTTAGTTTTGGAAGAGTCTTCAAAATGCTATAGATAATGATCTAATCTTCATTAATACTTATCATCCTCAAACTGTTGGATAATATAAGCAGATTATCCAAACACTTGAGGACACATTGAGTGTGTGCTCAATAGACAGCAAATGATTATGGGATCAAGATCTTCCTCTGGTTGAGTTCTATAGAAAACATATTTTCCACCAATGCATCGAAATGGATTATTATAAAGCCATGAATGTGAAGAGGTGCAGAACACCGGTATGTTGGGATGAAGTTGGGGCAAGAAATCTCCTCGATATTAAAATGGTCTAGGAAATGGTGGATTTGGTTAAGACCACCACGTAGCACATTAAATCTACTCATGATTAAAAAAGAGATATGTTGATAATCATCGACGATGCCTATAGTTTGAGGACGGATACATGTTATTCTTTAACATTTTACCATGGAAGAGAGTAATGAGATTTGGGATTAATGCAGAGATTATTCCAAGGTACATCATCCATTTTGTGATCCTTGGTCACATTGGAGAACTAGCATATCTACTGTCTCTCCCACCAAACCTATCTCATGTACATGCTGTATTCAATGTATCCCTTTTGAGGAAGTACATAAATAATCTATCACATGTACTCAATCCAGAGGTGGTGCCAGTGGAGAATGACCTCTTTCATGAGGAGAATCTGTTGAGGATCTTATATCATATGGAAAACATTCTACAAAATAAGAAAATGCCCCTTGTCAAGGTGTTGTGGTGAAACTAATAGTTTGAAGAGGAAACGTGGGAACTGAAGGATGTGATGAAGGGGAGTTACCCTAATTTGATTTAGTGTGGTAAAATGAAATTTAGAGGGTGTAATTTCTTAAGGGTGTATGATTTTAATGACCCAGACATATATCAATGAAAATTCCTCCTGATCGAATTAAATGTATTATTATGAAAAATTGTTGTGAAAAACATATACACATATTTGGTTTTACGTTTTTAGATTGTAAAATACCTCTATAAATTATGACCATTTCTAATATAGACTTTGAACAATTATCACATGATTAGTATAAATATAGGGCATTAACAAATCCAATTTACTCAGACAAAGGAAGTGATGGCCTCATCAAGTAGAGTTACACTATACGAAGCCCATTTATCGGATCTCAGAAAGGTGGTTGTGTCTTTTAGCTTCTTTCTTGACCAAGCCCATGCCTAGATTCAATATGATAAGCTTGAATGGAACCGCCTACGATTGAAGTAAAAGTTGATAGAAATTACCACCCGAGAAATATTATTCAAGCAACCCCATGAGCTTGTCAGCATCACACACCATACCCTTTGGTCTTATGCAGGTGTTATAAGGGGTTATGTAACAAAACCCTAGCACTATGATTTTTTACATTATTTTTGTATTGAGTATATAATTTCATTTTATTATTGTTACATTGTAAATAGTTTTTAAAGCACAAATAACATTTGTAGTTAATTAAGAAATCTATTTTCATGAATTAATAGATTTTTGAATTAAATAATAATTTAACTAAATACTTTTACTAAATAAATTTTTTTATAATATAAATGACTGTATAATTATTATGAATTATTTTTTTTTTGGTTTCAATGATTTTTTATAAAACCCCATTAATTTTTGATTAATTTTGGTTTTTATTTTAGATGAAAAAATTAATATATTAAAAAAATTATTTAGATAGAATGAATATTATTTTTGGAATCAGGACATCAAAATTATCCAATGGTGGATTTTTCATAATTTTCTGTGAAAGTAGAATTTTTGCGTAAAAATTAAATACCATTAAAATATGTAATGTGCCTTATGACAACATAATGACCCAGAAGTTACGTAGTTAAATAATATAAAAATTATGTTTTGATAATATATGTTTTAAATTAAAATAATTTATTTATAGGTTTGTTTTTTTATTGTACAATTCTTTAGTGGACCCTTCAAGACTTATAAAACAATTAAATTTTTTAAATTGATTTCCTTGAGAGTGTGACTCACCACCACATAAGAAACCCTAATATTTTAAGATGTTTGGCCATTGAACTTATTAAATATTGTTTTAAACTCGTATTTTTCAAAAAAAAACATTGGGAGAACCATGGGATTGTTTGTGGTCTAGATTAATATAATGTACGGTGACCCAAACCTAAATAATTATGAATTCCCTCTCCATTCTCAGATAAACCCACCCATGCTCCCACTTCCACTTCACTGAATTAATTTAGAGCTCTGCCAAACCATTCCCTCCTATCTACATAATCCTACAAAGGAACCCTAAGCTCCCAAGAGGCCTCTCTAAATCCCCTCCCAATCCTTTGGGATCACACATCCATGTAAGGGATTCAATCCTTTCTCATTTTAACCATGTTTCTTAATATTATTATATCCTTTTATTTTCAATTATAAATTTAGGGGTTTGAATTTGCACCACCCTTATACATCCCTATTTATTTACTAATGATGAGATACCCCTTTATCCCTCATTAATGTCTCTCATATACTCCTTCTACAATGCCAAAATTTTGTAAGTGTTTTTTCCCTTTAACTTTTTTTCCAAATTTCATTATGTTGTTATGCCCTTTTGGATTAAATTAATAATGTTGGGGTGTGATTTAGAAAAGACCCCATAATCTCCTATTTATGTTTAAATGATGAGAGACCTGTAACAACTAGAGAATTTATGAGAATTACTCTTTTTAATTTCATTGATGTATTGTATTATATGCTACACCAAAATTAGCTTGTTCTATACGCAACACCGTATTATCTTGCAGTATACGCAACACTATTCTTGGCTCTTATTACACACAACTCAAGTTTGTTTTGTAGAATTTATTCTATGAAACATTAAGTATAGATTTCATTTAATGTAAAAAAAATAAGTTTTGATTATGTTATACGCAACAACAAAGGGATCTTTCACTATACACATACATGACTAGGCCTTCATTACACACAATCAAGAACTTATTTGATAGTGTGTGTAGTACGGAATACCAAGTTTCACTAAACAAGAATTTATCATAATTTTTTTATGAACTAGACGTTATGAATATTAAAACCAACTTTTTGAAATTTTATATAATTTATCATTCAAAATGGACATCATTTTTGGATTCGGAATATCAAAATTAGCCTATGGTGATTTTTTGTAATTTTTCTGAAAACATTCAATTTTTTATGAATAGTGAAAACAATCGGTTTCTATTTAAAACCCAACATTTTATTTAAATAATTATATATTTTATCTAAATTTATTTTAGGTCAAAATTGATACATAATATATATATAATTACAATATAATTCATTGGAGTCATTTTATAATAATTTTAGATATATAAAAATTATATTGAACTTTTCACCGTCTTCTACCCACCTCTTAGGAGAATTTAAAAATTTACATAAAACATAATTTTTTCGTTTTTGAGAGTGGAATTTAGAAAATATGAGAGACACAGTAAGTATAAAAGAGTAATATGTGGTCCAATAAGATAAAAATAATTTTTTGGTGAATAGTAACTTTTTACTTTTATTTACCACAGGTAAAAGTAAATAGGGTAATTAAGGGTAGAAATGATATTATTATTACCCTCAAACATGTCCTAATTCTATTGGATAAGTGTAATTAGACTATAAAACCCTTATAAATAAAATATTATCATTTAGGTCCACTTGGATTAGATTAGGACATTTATTATTATTATTTTTAAAGAAGAGTTAAAATAGTTAAAATCAATGTTTAATAACTAAAATATTTTTAATATAGGGTTATACATAAGATAAATTCGACTATAAATATTCATTATAAATATAAAATGATTTCCTACATAATGGTAATTTAGTTATAATTTTTAGAAATTATATATATTAGTTTATTTATGACACAATGATGATGTAGTAATAACATTATTAATGAAATATTTACATAATTGATGTTATAAATACCCAAATATATGTATTTTGAGACTTTTTATGAAATAAAATAATTTTATTGGTTAATATGACAGGTTATTATTAATTCAACTAACTTTTTTTGAACTAATCATGCTGTTATGATTTTCACAAAAATCAATTACCAAATAATGTCGGAATTGACATAAAAATGTTTTTAAAACAAATATTATATTATTAAATGTATTTATATTAAAAAAAATATAAGGTTCTGAGAAATGACTTATATTATTATATATATATTAATAATTAACCACTTTGGGTTCGTTTGACTTGTTTTTGTAAGATTATTAACCATATAGTGTAAGAAAACAAGAATACACGGTAAAAGGTTAATTAATTAACTTATAATTAAATCTAAATTAAAAGGTTAAATTAGTAACCCAAACTTGTCTAAAACCTATTTTTTGAGAATATATTGACCCATACCCACTTTATTGTTTAAATAAGTCACTTTGGGACCATTATAAACCGAATATGACTTTATTATAAAATAATATTTTATGTTTTTCCAAAAGTTCCCCTCTCCTCCCTTATAAAAGGGCACCTCCTCCCTCTGCTCTTTACACAATTTTGTTCCTTCATGCATGGCCAACCCCTACCCATTTCCCTTATCAACATCCCTAGAAACATAATAGTAGTTCTGGTGTTCTTCAAAGACCAATTTTAGATCCCTAATAGGAGGATTCAAAGAGGCATGTCGAAGAAGAGGTAATATCAGTTACCGATTCATTCAAATTTATTTCTTCTCCTACATCCACTTATTTAGTTGATTAATTATGAATTAATAACATAATTATCACTAATATACTTATATGTTATTATAAATATGAAACAAACCTATTTAACCTTCTATCCATCCTATGGAAAACGAATTCACCGCGCGTGCGTACGTACAGAATACCGTCTCCACGCCGTGGTGTAATCAGTTTTTCCACCACCACCTTACTGGGATGGGTATAATGGTGTAAAGTATAACTATATATGGTTATTATAACATCATAATGATTCTGATATATTATATCATCCACTCCAATTCTATTTAATAATTATGGGAACGATGTCATCGCTCGTGCATACGTACGTATTACCATCTCCACGAACGTGATGAGATTCATTTTCCATGATTAACCATTCAAGTATGATTATAATGTATATATAATAAATAATCATGAATTATATTAAATAATAATTATACTGAATTTATGTACATATATGTTTCATTTACTTAATTCCATTCAATTCAATAAAGAAACAAAAACAGTGTTCATGCATACGTATGACCTACCATATCCATGAACAATGTATTTCATTTCATTCGTCTATCTATTATATATATATATACTAATTATATATGATATATAAATCAGGATTTACATTCTGGAAGTAAGTACATCATGATATAAGTAATAATAATATCAAAAACAACATGTCCAAACATGTACGATAAATAAAACGACATTACCCAAAATGCAGATTTATCATGGAATTTAAAAAAGAATGGGTAATATAATGTCCTAAATGAAACATATATGACATCATAAAAATGAATATGTTACTGTAATAAGTAAATGGAATTATTTAAATTATTATATAGGAGGTTCAGATACGTACTAAGCATATCGGACCTAAGGTAAGGGATAATTTTGTAATCCCATTTTTATCTGAGATTGCGTTTATGTAAGTATTTACTGGGGTCATATTTTTCATCAATGTCCATAAATTTTTTTTTCATAAAGTGTTTAATATTATTACATTTATGATTAAAGTAATGTTTACCCCTATATGACATTTACTTTGTGTCAGGGAAGGAATGATTCTTTTTTATACCATACATGGTACTTTTTGACTTTTCTGTTAAAAGTATGAGGAGAATGTTTTTTAACTTATATGGAATGAACAGATTTTTACAGTTTTATAATGCCATATTTTAATTAAG
Organism: Viscum album; assembly: GCA_963277665.1. Taxonomy (NCBI): domain Eukaryota; kingdom Viridiplantae; phylum Streptophyta; class Magnoliopsida; order Santalales; family Viscaceae; genus Viscum; species Viscum album. The sequence continues at coordinate 617,888,410 of OY728128.1, forward strand.
ATTACCCTAAAATATTTCATGACTATTTAAAAATAATAATTTCTTTTTAAAATTGCATGGAATTTTGGGAAAAGAAAATGATTTCGAAGATTAAAGTATATTTTCCTCAAGAATTCATTTCAAGTGTTTTATCAAAACCATTTTCCATCCAAGATGACATTATTTCATATGTGTATTTTTCATGTATAATGTATCTATGATTTACATGGTTCTAAATTTATTATGATGAAATGATATCCATTTTTTATAAGTATTATGTTATAATGGGATGAGGTTTATGAAACCGATTTTATTCATTGGGTTATGGTGAATAGTTTATGTTTAATTTGTGGTACAAGTAATAATGATTTAATTATGAGATGGGTGGGACCTATATCTCCATACAATGCATTGGGTAAAGATTTATATCTCATGAGATGGACATGGCTAGAACGGAATGTTAATCCTGTTCAGTGATATAGGACTGGAACAATGAGTGAACTCAGTTTATTAAGGGACATTTTTCACTATGATGGTCTTGGAAGCAATGTATTGGCTGCTATGGAAACCATATCATGTGCTTAATGGTTTTACACAATTAAATGTTTTATTCCCATGATATTTTATCATTAGTAATGATTCTTTATGACCTATTCCTTATGTACTTCCAAGATTTAATTCACATCTCATGATTTTGATGTGTAAACATTAAGTTCATGTTTTGAAGTTCAAATGTATATGGTTAGTTTTATTTTCTCCATTCTTTCTGTTACTAAGAATTTGAGTTCACACTTTATATGTTTTATTTTCCTCAGGATATAAAGAATGGTTTTAGGTACGAAAACAAAAGGGGAAGATCTTATGGGAGATGTTGAAGATCTTTCACCATGGTTAGAAGATTATGTTCTGAGTTTCCAAAGACACTAAACTATTACGGTCCTTTGGTGTCTGTTTTGATATGTATTAGAAATTATGAAAAATTAATGTAATTTCTATATACATCATGATTCGGGCCTCTACAATTGGTATCAGAGGAAAGGTTTAGTTAACCTTTGGAAACTAGGATGCGAAAACATTAGTGAGATCCCTAGAGATATTTCTACAGTATGTCAAGGGATGTCCCTAAGGTTAAGTATAAGTATAAGTTATAGTCCTACAATTACAGTAAAAATCTTATAATTAACCCTAAGATGGTATATATTGAAGGTACACCCCATTTATTATGTTGTTTTCCTTAGCATGATTTTTTCTCTCAAACTATTCTTTTTGGGTTTTCAACGATGGCTGGAACCCAAAGGAACCGTGTTGATCAATGTAATGGTCAATGAAATGATTGTCCTCTTGAACAAACCAATGTTATGGGAGATGGAGTGCAGAATATTATTGCTATACTTACACAAGCTATGAATCATTCTAGACTTCCAAATGAGCGGAGAAGGGAACAATATTCTATTGAGTCCTTCCTAAGGCAACGCCCACCTTCGTTTAGTGGGTCTTTTGATCCATTTTTTGCTGAACAATGGATCAGTACCATTGAAAAGATATTTTCCATACATTCCTATTCGGAACATGAAAAATTAATTCTGGCTATTTACCATTTAGAAGGTGAAGAAGATCAATGGTGGATTCTAATTAAGAATATGAGGCCCTGAGATTAAATTGAATCTATGGAATGTGATGAGTCAAGAAATTATTTTTCAATAAGTACTTCCCACGTATTCTTCGAACAAATATGAAAAATGATTTACTTGAGCTTAAGGAAAAGGATGGTGAATCTGTTGGTATATACGAAGTGAATTTTACAAGGATTTCAAGGTATGAATTTGGCTTTATCATCCAACCAGAGAGTAAATTTGAGCGATTCTTCAGGGGCTTAAAACCAAGTCTTCGAAGGGATTTAGCTATAAGATACTTCAGTAGCTATGAATAAATTGTGCATTGTGCTGTCAAGGTAGAAATGGAATTTGGTGTTATATATCCATCTCATGGTTTTGACAATAAATTAATGATGGAGTTCAAGGAGAAATCTCAGAATAATGGTGAAAAGAAGAAGAATGTTTCTTTATTCTCAAAGTGTGGAAGGAAGCATGGTGGATATTGTATTAAAAGGACATGAAAATGATTTAAGTGTGGAACATAAGGTCATCATGCAGTTGAGTGTCGAACTATGGAAAATGGGTTGCTAATGATGTGAATAACGAAATTACTACAGAGAACTCAACACCAATGCTTCAATGCTTCAAGTGCATGGAAATAGGTCATTATGCTAATCAAAGCCCTAATCCAAGGGTTTATGATGATCAACGTGAACAACCTCTTAAGGAAAAGGATAAAGGGAAGTCACATGAGATCACTATTTGTGATGTTGAGTATGAAAATGATGTTTTGTAATGATTAAGTGTTCATGTAATGGGATTTCAAAATAGTATCATAGAATCTCATTTATGGTATCCTGGAATTTTGGAATATCTATGTATTGGTTTTCAATAATTATATGGTACCGGTAACCATGAAAAGGGATTTAATTACTTTTGGAAAGAAGATGATATGTGAATAATGAAGGGATAAAGAAAAAAATTAAATGACATCATTCCTTATATAAGAACAAATTGATATCATGGTTTGAGTATATATAAATTTTGGGATTTTGGTATATGGGATGAGTTAAATTTTGACAACATTCATATTTTCACTAAGGTTCTATGGTAATTCATGTTTGAAAAGAATACTTGATTAAGGTATTCAAATGTTTGTAATGTGACCCACTAGATATATCATATAATATATGGTGGATAAATGATCGTCTTCACGTTCTTGTTATGTGACCTTTCAAGTAATTTTTTTCCTTATACTATGAGATTGGACAGATGTATTTTGGATAAGTCTAAAGATTGGAATGGATTATGTTAAACATCAGATAATATTATTTAAGGATAGAACTTGTTTTTCGATATTATTTCAGGAATGTTATAATAGTATAGTTTTAGAAAAATGACAACCTACAGGCGGGGCGACAACCCGTCGCATCGGACAAGGCTATGGGAATCGAACCCACAACTGATATACAACAGGCCTTTATCACAAACCACTAGCCTACATGAAGCCCCTGGTTAGTAGAAACTAGTTTTATTTTATTAAGTGTTCTGATATATGATGTATAAATCCATTTTTCAAATCATATAAGATTAACCTCACTGTAGATGGACTTATGTATATTTGATATCTTTTGTTAACCTTTTTTTGGTACTGATGGAATGACCCATCATTCTATCGCATGATTTGCTAACACTCCAGGGAATACAAATTCAACTTCATTTCATTAAGATATGATGTGGAAATTGTTCATGGCACAAACAACATTGATATTCTACCAAAATTAAGTAAGTGTTTCTTTTAATTCAAAAGTTCTTATACTTTAGGGAAATGATTTTGAAAACCAAAAATGATGTCCTGGTGTTCTCATATCTGATGAATCAGATGGTACCTTAGATCATAAAAAATTTATGGCTTGGTGATTGTTGGATTTTTCATAGCCATGTTCTCTACAAATCTTCATCAGAAGTTGATGGTTATATTTCTCTTCCATATCCATATTTCAACCTATGTACTCCTATGTGGAAACCTAGTGACCAGTTAATCTGGGTAACCGTTAAATTTCTTACTTTAATTTTTTAAATTAATTTTTAGTATTCTTTTTTACGATGTGGGTTTCTATGAATGAAACTTTCAAGTAGTAAACAATTTATACCCCTGAAGAATTTCGAAGGAGAAATTCATTTTAAGGGGGGTAGAATGTAACAACCCGAGATTTTATGAGAATTATTCTATTTAATTTCATTGATTTCTTGTGTCATACGCTACACCAAAATTAGCTTCTTCTATATGCAACACCGTATTAGCTTCCAGTATACGCAACACTATTCTTGCCTTGTGTTACACACAATTTCATGTTCATTTTGTATAATTTATTCTACAGAACATTAAGTATAGATTTTGTTTAATTTATAAATTAAATAAGTATTGATTATGTTATACGCTACAAAAAAGGGAGATTTTACTACACACAGCCTTGAATTGGATTCTATTACACGCAATCAAGACTTTGTTCGATAGTGTGTGTAGTACACAATACCAAGTTTCACCAATTGAGATATTATTATAATATAATTATGAAATAGTTGTTATGAATAGTAATAGAAACTTTTGGAAATTTTATACATTTTATCATTAAAAATGGACTTCATTTTTGGATTCGGAATATCAAAATTAACGTAGGGTGAATTTTTTGTATTTTTCTAAAAACATTCAATTTTTGATGAATAGTGAAAACACAGGGTTACTATTTAAAAACCGACTTTTTATTTAAATAATTATTTATTTTATTTAAATTTATTTTAGGTCAAAATTGATACATAATTCCTATATAAGTTCAATGTAATTCATTAGAGTCATTTTATAATAATTTTAGATATATAATAATTTTATTGAACTTTTCACCGTCTTTTATCCACCTCCTAGGAGAATTTCAAAATTTACATAAAACATAAATTTACCACTTCTGTGAGTGGAATTTAGAAAATCCAAGAGACACAGTTAAAATCAAGGAGTAAAATGTGGTTCAATAAGATAAAAATAATTTTTTTATAAATAGTAACTTTTATCTTTTATTTACCATAGTTAAATGTAAATAGGTTAATTAAGGGTCAAAATGATATTATTATTACACTAACACATGTCCTAATTCTATTGGAAAAGTTAAATTCAACCAAAAACAACCTTAGAAATAAAATATTATCATTTAGGTCCACATGGATTAGATTAGGACATTTATTATTATTTTATTTAAAGAAAGAGTTAAAATTGTTAAAATCAATGTTTAATAACTACATCATTTTTAATATAGGGTTATACATAAGTTAAATTCATCTATAATAATTAATTAGAAATCTAATACGATTTCCCACATAATAGTAATTTAGTTATAATTTTTTAACATTAAATAAATTAATTTATTTATGACACAATGATGATGGAGTAATTACCTTATTAATGAAATATTAACAAAATTGTTGTTATAAATACCCAAATAAATGTAATTTGAGACTTTTTATGAATTAAAATAAGTGTATAGGTTCATTTGACCTGTTAGTATTAATGCAATTAATGTTTTTCGAACTAATCTTGTTGTTATGATTTTCGCAAAAATCAATGACCAAATCGTGTCAAAATTGACATAAAATAGTTTTTAAAACAAATATTATATTATTATTTATTATTCTATTACTAAAATTCTAATGTCCGGCCGAATGACATAGATAAAGTTATATATATTAATAATTAACCACTTGGGGTTCTTTTGGCTTTTTATAGTAAGTTTATTAACCATATAGTGTAAGAAAACAAGAATACACAGTAAAAGCTAAATTATTTAACTTAGAGTTAAATCTAAATGATAAGGTTAAATTAGTAAACTAAACTAGTCTAAAACCAATGTTTTAAGATTATTTCGACCCATACCCACTTTATATTCTAAATAAGTCACTTTGGAGCCATTATAAAACGAATACGACTTTATTATAAAATAATATTTTATGTTTTTCTTAAAGTGCCCCTCTCCTCCCTTAAAAAAGGGCACCTCCTCCCTCTTCCCTTTAAACAATTTTGAGCCTTCAACCTCGAAAAAACCCTACCCATATCCCTTCTAAAAATCCCTAGAAACAAAATAGAGGTTCCGGTCTTCTTCAAAGACCAATTTTAGTTCCCTAAGAGGAGGTTTCAAAGAGGCGTGTCGAAGAAGAGGTAATATCCGTTACCGATTCTTTCAAATTTATTTATCCTTCTAATTCCTCTTCTTTAGTTGTTTCATTAGGAAGTAATAAAATAAATATCACTCATATAATGATATTTTATTATAAATATTAAAAAACCCTATTTCACCTTTTATCCATCCTATGGAAAATGAAATCAACCCGCGTGCGTACGTACAGAATACCGTCTCCATGCCGTGGTGTAATCAGTTTTTCCATCACCACCTTACTTGGATGGGTGTAATGGTGTAAATAATAACTCTATATAGTTATTATAACATCATAATGATTCTGATATATTATATCATCCACTCCAATTCTATTGAATAATTATGGGAATGATATCATCGCTCGTGTGTACATATGGATTACCGTCTCCACAAACGCGATGAGATTCATTTTCCATGATTAACCATTAAATTATGATTATAAAGTTTATATAATAAATAATCATTAATTATATTACATAAAAATGATACTTTATTTATGTACATATATGTTTCATTTACTTAATTCCATTCAATTCAATAAAGAAATGAAAATAGCGTTCATGCGTACGTACGACCTACCGTCTCCATGAACTGTGTATTTCATTTCATTCATCTATATATTATATATATATATACTAAATATATATGATATATAAATCATGATTTAAATTTTGGATTTATGTAAATCAGGATATAAGTAATAATAATATCACTAACAACAAGTCCAAACACGTACGATAAATAAAACGACTTTACCCAAAAAGCTTCTTTAACATGGAATTTACAAAAAAACGGGTAATATAAAGTCATAAGTGAACCATATACGATATCATAACAATGAATATGATTCTGGAATAAGTAAATGACCTTATTTAAATCATTATACAGGAGGTTTGGATACATACGAAGCATTTCAGACCTAATGTAAGGGATAATTTTGTAATCTCATTTTTATCCGAGATTACTTATACGTAAGTATTTACTGGGGTTATATTTGTCATCCATGTCCATAATAATGTTTTTCATAAAGGGTTTAATATTTTTCCATATATTTTTAATGTCATTTTTACCCCTATATGACTTTTACTTTGTGTTATGGAAGGAATCTTTATTTTTTATACCATAAGTGGTACTTTTTGACTTTTCTGTTAAAAGTATGAGGAGAATATTTTTCTAACATATACGGCATGAACAGATTTTTACAGTTTTATAATGCCTTATTTTAATGAATCTTATGCTACAATATTTCATGACTATTTAAAAAAAATCCTTTTCTTTGAAAACTGCATGGAATTTTGGGAAAAGAAAATTATTTTGAAGAAAAAGGATATTTTCCTCATGAATTAATTTCAACTATTTTATCAACACCATTTTCCATCCAAGATGACATTATTTCATATGTGTATGTTTCAAGTATAATTCATCTATTACTTACATGGTTCTAAATTTCTTATGGTTAAATGATATCCGTTTTTTATAAGGATTATGTTATGATGGGATGAGGTTTATGAAACCCATTTTATTCTTTGGGTTATGATGAATGATTTATGTTTAATTTGTGGCACAAGTAATAATGATTTTATTATCAGATTGGTGGGACCTATATCTCCGACCAATGAATTGGGTAAAGATTTATATCTCATGAGGCAGACATGGAAGGAATGGAATGTTAATCTAGTTTAGTGATACAGGACTGGAAGGAGGAGTGAACTCGGTTCAGTAAGGGACTTTGTCCACAAAGATGGTCTTGGCATCAATGCCTTGGCTATTATGGAAATAATATCATGTGATTAATGGTTTTCCATAATTAAATGTTTTATTCCCTTGCTATTTTATCATTATTAATGTTTTTATGACCTATTCCTTATGTACTGCCAATATTTATTTCAAAACTCAAGATTTTGATGTGTAAACTTTATGTTCATGTTTTGAAGTTCAAATGTATATGGTTTGTTTTATTTTCTACATGCTTACCCTTAATGAGCATTTGAGATCACCCTTTATATTTTTTCTATTCCCCAAGATATTATTAAATGTTTTATGTAAGAAAACAAAGGGGGAAGATCTTTATGGGAGATGTTGAAGATCATTCACCACAATTAGAAGATTATGTTCTGAGATTCCAAAGACACTAAACTATTACGGTCCTTTGGTGTCTGTTTTTGTTATGTATTAGATATTCTGAAAAATTTATCTAATTTCTATGTACGTCAAGCTTTGGGCCTCTACAAGACCCCTTTTCTCTCTAATTAATTATTCTTATTTACACTCGTTACCATGTAGAAATTTCATATTGAATTTATATGTCCTCATTTACATTCATGTTGTACTTTCTGTATTATGAATCCAAATTCCATTACATTTGTTGGGATATGTATCTATATGACCCCCTTACATTGTATTTCATGTACATATGATGAGACACCCCTTTCGGTCTCATTAACCATTTTTATGAAATCTTATGTCATGAAGTTATGCTTTCGAAATTGCACTGTGAATTTCCAAGCCAAAGTCATTATGTTGTGAATACCATGCCCATTACTCTATCAATGGTTTTCACCATTAAGCACATTTACATATTTATTATAGTTTTTACTCTATGAAATACACTTTCCTTTATCATGGAAGAACTGATGATGTTTAATAAATCCATGTTTTATGATCCATGTGGCACACTTATACATGAAATGAAATGATTAAGAATGGTGCATCCTGATAATGCTCCAAATAATTAGGTAAAGATTGGTATCATGATACTTCAAGTGGAATGAGGGTTCACTAATTCTATTTCATGTGAAATAATTATAGACTCATGATCCTTGTAAAATGATATCTGGGTCATTCTAATATCATGATAAATGTAGTTTCCACATTTTGATGTTATGATAATCAAGATATATCAGGGTTTTATCATGTTTCTCTTATGATCCATTGATATTAATATTTCCTAACATAAAATGTATTCTTCATGATTTTCCTTGTTTACTCCCTTACTGGTCTTTATATCTCACCGTTATTATGCATCTCCCCAGGTTATCCCATGCAATTCTATGTGTGAGGGAATGTAGTGGTCATATAAAGTATGATTTCAATAAAGTTTTTGTGTTTCTTGTTTTAAGTATTTATGTAATTTTCTTAATCCTCAAAGACACTAGACCTCTCGATCATCTATGTTTTATCATGCACAGATTGTATGTAAGAAATCATGTTTATGTTTGTATTAAAAATCTTGGGTTTATAGTTTCTTTTTTAGTAAATAAATACAAAATTCATTAAAAAAGAATGCTCCACTTGACATTGATTTTCTAGATTCATCTGATCCATCCCAATCTGCATATATATACCCTAATAACTCATGTTGAAATTTATCAATTTATAAAAATCCAAAATCCATTTAACATTTAATATAACTATTTTTTGTTTTCACTACATGTATATGGATTTACTTGGGATTTATATGATATATCATTGTTTGGAATGTGGAAAAAATAGTAGGTCTTATTGATGTCATGTAAAATTGAATTCTAATGATTTTTTTTGTATTCAATTAAAATAACTATATTCTACTTCATAATCCCATGAATGATACATTTATCTGGCCAACAAAATTATCTTATATTTGGAATTAAAAATTCCAAATCATCTCAAAAACTATTTAGATTATTTATATTAAGAAATATATTTTTAATTATACCTTTATTTCACATATAAACCCACAGAGAATGTTATTTCACAAATCATAGACATTTCAAAATCATATTTAATGAATCCAACGAACTGTTTTCATTGGTATTTATCTAATATTTCAAATAACATGTCACTAGAATATAGAAGAACAATCATCATTTTATTTCTGCTATTATTGAAATAGATATTGTAATATACTCCACCATGATCAAGACCAAGCATCATCAAAAACATATTGAGCCTTTAGTACCATCCACCTAGTGTTTACATCAACCCTTATAGTGCCTTTCTTAGTCAGTATTCTATTTTATCATTTCCTGAATGATAAAATAATATACATTCCTAATATATTCATCCTTTATCAAAAAATGATTTAGAAATGATGACTTGACAACAATATAGAAAATTATGATAATTATTTACATAGGGGTCATGAATAATCTGATTATCTCTAGCTTTAAAATATGTGAAAATCTTTCAGCAATATAGATACCATATATATGGGAGTACCCTATTCACAAAAATTATGTTTTTTTATCAGAACACCCTCACCATTCATATTTCTATAAAATACATATTTAGTGATGATTATGTTCTTATCTGTTGGTCATGAAAAATTATCTCATGTTAGATTCAAGCCAATTTGGTCTAGCTCTCCATTCATACCCTGAAACCAGTTTTCATCACCAATTTCTTCATTGAAATATTTAAGATTTGCCTAAAATAATAAATTTTCCAGTTGTAAAGATATTATTATCCATGTTATAATTGGTGTACCATGATCACCAAAGATATTTTTCCTATCAATTTAATCTTGATTCAACGTATTCTACATAAATACAGATTTTAATTCCTCATTCTCATCATCAGTATCTTACAATAAATCAACATTTTCCACTTATTATCCCCTTATGTTTCTTAACACCTTATCACATTTATTAGTGAATTATTCACATAATTATTGAGGATTTAGTTAATTTTCCACTATAGTGAAATAGTCTCTTTCAACTAATTTTATCATCCTTTTATTGAATAATTTAAATTCTTACATTTTTATTTTGTAGACAATGATTATCTCCTCATCTCCAGGTGACTCAGGTATTCTATGTATCTATTAATTGAGAATTAAACACTTCTGTACAAATATTTGAAAGTATTTCAATGTTGTATTCATTCTATAATGCAACTCATATTGAGTCCATTATTCCATTGGATATAATAGAGACCAATTAGATATATTGAATAACGGGAAGAATTATTCCTTTCCTAATTTATCTAGTATTCCATTTTCAATGTGATCTTTTTTACCATGTTGTTGATAATAAAATTTATCATCTCAACTATTCAATTTGGTCGAGAAGTTATCACTGGTAAAACTGGATGCCTTATCCTATGATTCATGATATAATCTACCACATAGAACTTTGAAAATTGTATATCATTATCAGCATGAATCAATGTGATTTTTTGTGTAAGAATCCTTTCTAATTCCCCCAGATTTTTGTTGATGAAATAGAACACATTAGAATTTTGGGAATGGAAAAATACCCCTAATATCTTATTGAAATCATCATTGAAATAAACATAATAACTCTATCAATTAATGTTCTTTTCCATGATTGGTCCACATACATATTCATGAACAAATTCAAGCACTCTGGTAGACTTTTATTCTATTTCCATGTATGTCTGTTTTATGATCTTTCTTTTTAAACAAGAATACCTTGCATGAATATAAAGTCATAAAACATTTGGGAGGTCTCGAGCTACATCACATTAATATAGATTATCCCAAGATGGTTAATATACCTAGAAAATTTTTTAATGCCACAAATTTTTTTCTTCCTCTTTGAATTAATAGAAAATATTGTATTCTCTTTTTCACTGGGTATTTATTCTTTTTTTATTTTCCCTATAGAAAAAATACATCATCTATCTGTTTGATGATACACATCTTTTTATTAATTATTATGGCTTTCCTAAGTTACAAGGTTTTCTATAATTGAGATTGAAAACATCAATGACTAAGACTTCATCATGCCAATTTTCATTAAACCTTAACTTGGATTTCCCTAAGACACTTATGTTTAGTACTTTATCATTAATAAATTTTACAACACCTCCCTGATCATATTTTATTCTTGTAACAAGATTTTTATTACCTTAAATATGGGTTGTGCATCCACTATTATGGATCCTTACAATAGAATCATTGAATGATTTTGGGGAAATTTCAACAACCACACCCTTCTTAGCTTTTTGGATTATAATCAATGTTTCTCACTTCATGGTTATTAAAGATTCAATAATATTTTTCTTTCTAGGAGTATGATGGAATGAATTCATCTTACATAGATATGAATCATTTTTTAAATTTTAGCATAATTTTTGATTCATTGAATTCCTGGTTACCAATAATTTGGTTTTACTTCGACACATTGTCTTATGTAGTTTATGTACAATATATATAAATGTTTCCAAATCGACCATATAAAATAAATGATCCTTGAATTATATCCTAGAGAATTAAGATGAATTTTTCTACTAATGTTTTTTTGTTCCGTTCGGTATTCATTAACAATGGAACATACATTTTCTAAGTGTATCATCTATCCATAGAAATAAGACCTGACGTTTTGTTATTTCTTCTATATCACATCTATCCTACTGGTTTTCCCTTAGGATATCTGAATATCTCTGTTATACACCATACCCAAATCAATATTCAATATTTTATATGGTTCAGGTTGTCTGTGATCAATTAGCATAGTTTTTCTATTTCGATTAAGCCCTATAAAGACATTATAATTTGAAAATTATTATTGATTATTTTCTATTGTACCTCTATGCTCTATATTTTTTTTATATTACCTGAATAAAAAAATTTCCATATTTCACATGAGGTGTAAATTGTTTTTCATGATCCTTAAAACATAATCATAGAATGACAACTTCCTCTCATCTTCATTAATATATTTGATTTGATCTTTTTATGTCTTTGTTAAACCATTGATCATAATTTCTAGTTTATAATTATTGATCATTATCCCACAAATTGTACCAATGTACTCTATAAATAAATATTTCAAAATTTAAATTTCATCCTTGAGCTCATATTTCCCTTCGTCCTACTACTGCAGTTAGAGTTTGGCATCATGATGCACTTTTTTCGGTTTCTTTGTTTTGTCTCTCCAAATATCAATATCCTACATAGTAGAATATAGTTAAAAATTCATATCAATTCATCCATAAATTTCTAATTAATAATTTTATAGATTATCTTTAAATTTTTCCATCTATTTGACCTCATATTATTCAGAACAGCCACTTTATTGTGAAATAGTATTCTTCTTTTTGAAGAAATTTATTTTATCCATTTTCTATCCTTTTACATTGGATGAATTATTCATCAATTAAATTTCGAATTCATCATCATCATTGTCTTGAAAATTATTGGTAACCTAGAAAAAATATTTCCAACCTTTCTACATCAAATAAATGCAAGGGAATGTTTCTCTTTGAACATTTCATTACCTATTTAATTATTTGAGGAATGGAATGAATTCATCATAATAGATAATGTTGAATAAAATTATCACACTATATAATCTATTATGAATATATTTTTCATATGATGAATTTATTTCTATTTGTTTACTAATGAATATTTATGATTATTTAGATTATTCTAATTAAATATGGACTATGCAAGACTAATTATATCATTTTTCTTAGAGGAATGTATAAAATTTAGTTGTTCCACTAGAAGATTCTCTAATCCTTGGGAAAAATAAATTTTAAGATATAATCATTTTAAATATTTAGATAATGTAAAGAAAAAAGGCATTTTAGTTTCTAAGGGATGCTCTCAGGAAGAATCTATTGATTTTAAAGAATATTTTTCACCTATTACTATTTTAAAATAAAATTTATTATTATTATATTATTCATTACATCATGGTTTCATATTTTTTAAAATAGATTTCAAAACATAATTTTTTAATGGTTATATTTATTATAAAGAATATGTTAAAAAACTCATAGTTTTGAAAACCTAGAAAATCCTAACCATTTTTTTATTTAATATCATGTATTGAATGGTTTATTTCAAGAACCTATATCATTGTATTAAAGGATAACTATATTTATTTTTATAAATATTTTTTTGCGAAATGAAGAATAATCCTAAATTTTATTATGAAATGTTTTGATGATATTTAAATTGTAATAAAATATTTTGATGATATTATATTTTGGTCATCAAATTAAATTCATTGTAATGAATTTTCAAATTTTATATGTTTTGAATTTGATATGTGTATGTCGGTGGAATTGAAATTCTTTCTTATTTTGATTTTTTTAGTGAAATGGTGAAATTTTATATATCAATATAAGATTGATAATCAAGTACATTTGTGATTCTGTTTATAATCTTATAAATGAGTAAATACTCTCATTACACCTTCTTGAAAATTATATTTAGATAAATTTTGAAAATCCAAAAATATCAAAACCTATAGAGAAATAATTATAAGATAATTATATATATTTTATTCTAGAACTGACATAATCTTTCTAGTTTCCATGTGTGGTACATATAAAATTGACACCATGTAATGTTGAATTATATTTTTTAAATTTAATATTAGATATGTTAAAGGGACTTTGAATTTTTTGCAATTTTTCAATTATAAAACAAATTTTTTTTAAGATATTAGGATATTAATTTCAATCGATGTATGATTGATGAAATTAACCCATCATTTACACAAAAATTCAAATACAAAATATTTAGATTTTTGTTATTCATTGAAAATAATTCTATTGTAGTTTCCATTGCTAAAGTTGAATATATAGTTTCAACATCATGTTGTGATCAATATTTTTTCAATAATAAAACACTTTCTATTTTTATTAATTCATTTGGATAAGGTTCATATTTTATATGATAATAATTATTATATTTCAATTTCTAAAGATACCATATATAAATATACAACTAGGCATTTTAATGTTGAATTTCACTTTCATAGGGATCATGTACAAGACATAAATGTAATCCTCAAAATTATTTATATATAAAATCAACTTAATAATATCTTTATGAAAGCCATGGAATTTAATAATTTTATGAACATAATAGTTAAAAATTTTATGATGTAAATTTATTTTATCATTTATATTTAATGAATTAATGGATATTTTTGTGTTTATTTGCTAAAATTATCAGATATGTGAAATCCTGATGTAGTTTTTAAAACTAAAATTACATAGTATATATATGTATACGAGAAATATATTTCTATTTTAATATATCATATAAATATTAAATTATTATGACTTATAAACATTTTTTTAAAGGGGGTATTTTATGAATAATATTACATTATATTCCATAAAAAACGTTTTAAAATTCATATATATTTTATGTGTATCATTGAAATTTGTTTGGAAATTTAAATGTTTAGAAAAATTGTCAATATATTTTATATTTATTTTTATTATATATAAAATGATTAATAGTGTAAAAAATTAACACTTATTAAAATAATAATTTATCTATTGAATATTTTTCATTATGATAATTAAAAACAGTAGAGAGAATTTCAGAAATTATAATTTATTATTTAATTATCCAAAAGGGGGATATTTTTGAGTGGAACACAAAACCACATTATGTTTAGACAATTATAATGATATTTTTTTATTTCCATTGAGATACATGATAAATTGCATTATAATTTGAGTAATGTATTTATAAATTTGACTATATCATAATATTTATTTTCATGAAATATATTTAAATATTTTGTTTTGATTGATCCAAAAATGATTTACATTTTTTATAATGTATTCCTCATATGAATATGTAGTTTTTGACATTAAAATATCATTTTGAGTGGTTGTTTACTATTCCCACATAAGTGATACTCATATACAAATGTCCTATTTAAGGTATTCATATAACCAATTCTACCATGAATCCATTTTATTTTTCAACATGTAACTTTTTTTTCAAAAATCAGATATCGTAATTATATTAAAAATTACATTATTATTGAAAGGCTCTTTTGATAAATACACAATTTCATGAAAAATTATTAAAATTACCTAAATCTCAGTACATGTTCTTCATATGAAATCTACAGCTTTCTAGAGTTAATTTTCTAATTTATTTTGATTATAATATTATATATATATATAATTCTAATTAATGTGATTCTTTATTATATAGATGGATATTGAAATAATATATATATAAATAAAATTGAGCTAAAGATAATTTTTTCATTTTTATGGTATTCCTTATGTAATGAGATTGATTTATTCATGCTATCTTCATATTACAGAATTCGAAAACATATATTTTTTGATATGTCTATAATAATCTTCTGTGAGAAAATGATACAGGTATATTCAGCAACATAAAAATAATACCAAAATGAACATTTTCCACATTGTAAAATTTTTTTACGTGAACTTGTCTATGAAAATCAGTTACATTCATTCACTTTAGAAAAATACATAGATGACTAGCGTGTAAAAATTTTCTATATGATTCACCTATGTGATTCACTTACATAATTATCCTAAATAAATACTCGACATGATATTCTTTTGACTATGTAGTACATTAAATTTCTATAGTTACCTGGAAAATACTCTTCTTTTCATATAATTTTTTTCAAAAAATCTCTTTTATTATATATATTATTCGTATTTACCATGTTCAATAATTACTTATTAAATATATATATAATCTACGAGAACATGTTTTATCTTATTTTATAAGGAAATAAATTCAACTCATAGGTAATTATTTGTGCCTAGATTTTCATTCATAAATTCAAGAACATTAAATCTTCAAATACAAATTTGATATAATATGAATCTTTTTACATGTTTATTATCATAAAAATATAAAAAATATTAATTAAAGATATTAAATTGTAAATTAAATGTTATAAATTTTTCCATGTTGTAGTTTTTAAATTTTATAAAATACCAATGTGAGAATTCATAAATATTATTTTTAAATTATAAATTATATATTTGAGAAATACCATCTTTGAAAGAATCATGCACAATGATGAAGCAGTTTACTGAATCTTCAATAATGATTATTACATTGAGAAAATAAAATATTAAATAGAATTTACATTTTAAAGATGAGATGATAAAAAATATCGATATATTTATATTTTATATAACCATTAAAGAAGCTATGTTGAGTATTAAATGAAAAATACTAGTGATGAAATTTTTTTGGTGATCAAATACTACTCCCAGTCAAACAATGATTTATTTGATCCTTTACTATTAGAGATTTTACTACTATCTCAACACTTTGATATTACAACAACACATCTAATTTTTTAGATCTTCATAGTCCTATTGTTATTTTGTTTCTATATTTGAAAATATTTATACCACCCATTAAAGTAAGGATTTTTTGTTGTTCCTCGCATGTAAAATCAATCAATCGGGATTTTTCTTCGAAAAAAAGAATATTATTTCAGTATTACATCAATGTGCTAAAAAGGAATAAAGTGATGTATTTATAACACAAGGGGTTATGGATTTTTAATTTTTTTTGGACTCATAAAGGGAATGATTTGTTGTAATATTGAATTATATTTGATATAATGTGTGAAATATCTGACATTTCATGTGAGGGGTGGTGAGTGGAGTAGTTTCATTTATATCTAAACCACTAAGAAAAGATAATATGTTATATTCCTATTTATTTTTTGGTATATTAACATTATAACTCTAATATAAAATTTATAATCATTATAACAAATTAAAATTCCTAATTCAACCATGGTAATATTTCCATAATGAAAATTCAACAAAAATAACATGTTTTACTTATAGTTGTATAACATGAATCAGGATATTACAGATTATGTATCCTAATGATCAATATGCTAGAAAGTAAAAATTGAATGATATAAGTCTAATGGGATGTTGGTAGCATTACCTGTTCTTATATGTAATGGTAGAATAGGACTATGGATTTAATTATAGGAATTTCAAAGTCCATTTAAGGCCATATATATATTTGGGTTTTATTTGATCCGCTTTCTATGTCAACACATTTTAATTCCATTTAAGAATATTTGGTACCTAATAATATATATATATATATATATATGATATATATAAATGAAGTGGTAATGTTGTATGGAGTACCAATTTCAATTTTATAAAATATTGATCTATGGATTACCACATATTTATGGATAATTATTTAGTAACAATCGGATAAAAGTTCATGACTTAATAACGATTTATATACATAAAATAATGTTCAATTTTAATATAACCTTATACCATTAGATGATATATAGTGATAAAACATAATGGATTTCAATGAAATTTGGGATCAACACCTTCCCATGATATAGTTAACAATTAATAACTATTTTATTCCAAGCATACAAATAGAAATATATGATGGTCTTTATGGGAATAGGTGAATAAATCAAATATATTGTGATAATGTTAGAAGAAGTAATTTTATATGACTATATCATACATAGGGGAGTATAAAAAAATTCAACTGCACATTAAAACATAATAATTTCATAGAAAGAGCTATGAGGATAGTTATTTTTTAAATTTGTTGTAATAAGTTAGAGAAATATTTTCATTTTAATATTAAAATAGAATATGATTATTATATTAAAAAATAATAAAATTTTATGCATTTTATTAATTATCCCCATTAAAATCCTTAATCATATGTGGATGGTAGCTTATCTTATTATACTTCTACTGGCCTTATACCAAGATCATGATGTGATCTCTATATTTAATTTAAGGATGAAAAAACAAGACCCATCACATTTTAAACATATACGTAATACAACATGACAATTATCTCTTTTGTGAGGAACAACTTACTATAATTTTGAACCATATAAGAAAAATACATTGAAAAAAGACCACTCAAAGGGTTAAAGTTCTATAAAGGAATCTTGTGTTTGAGGAATCAACATGGGAACCTATAACAACCTTTAATTCTACAATTTAATTCTTATTTTGATAAATTCCATGGGGAATTTAATTTTTAGATAAAACACCGAACTGAAACAAAACCATGTTACCTTTTATGAATATTCCATTTTAAGTATTAAATGAGACAATTATAGTGTATTACATTAATTAGAAGTTATAAATAGAAGAAGTTGAATTTTAAAATATATATATAACTAAAAATAATTTTTAATACCAATAAAATGATAAATCCAATTTGTATACCTAAATAACTAATATATTAATTTTATTATTAAAAATAAATATTCCTAATAATTTTCTTTTTAATAAGTAAATAAATAAATTTTAATAATCTAAATATATTATGCTTTAATTTTTATTAAATTTAATCTTGATATGAATTTCTGATTAAATTAAATATATTTATTAATAGATTTGAAATAAAAATAAGAATATGAAATGTCTAAAAATGAAACTTTCCTATAAAAAATATTTTTTATAATATTTTATATATCCAATTATAATTTAAAATCCTAATTTATCGATTTTAATTTTGAAAAAATTAAATACATTTTATGAATGAACATGTCAAAATTAATGTAGGGACAATTTTTTGGATTTTTCTAAAAATGAATATTTTTTGGGGAATATTGAAAAACATTTTTTACTAGTAATGTATCATTTATGACTACATCTATGGGAAAGGATGAATTTGAAACACAATAAATCATTTATTAGATGAATGAATATTTAATCATTAAAATGAATAATTAAAGTTTTTTTTAATTTTTATAATGGACACCTAATATTTTAGAACATACGTAATATTATTTTCAATAATAAACTATTTATTATGTTTTATTATCTAAATATAATAATTATTTAATTTTGTTTTTTATTATTATGAATTCCACAGAACATATATTTTATTAATTATAAAATATTATTTCATAGAAATCAAAACTAGTGATGATTTTATCATACTCATAATATTGATGAATAAGAAAAATTTAAACTGTTATTAGCGTTATTGGTTGAAATTTTATAAATACACTTTATCAGTGTGAGAAATATTATTTTATAATATTTATTTAAAATCTTACCTAATTAGTTCTAAATTATTTTGTAACCTCAATTTTATTTTTATTAATTTATACAAAATTACTTAGTCAAAATTTATTTACCATAGTAAAAACCTAAAATGGTAAAAGTGAAATACAATTATTAAAATAATTAAAAACATGTCATAAAATTTGATAAAAATAATGCATGAGGATATATATACTATTCCACTTCTCTAAATCCATTTTCCCATTATTGTATCTATTTTACCTTTCAATATTTAATTATCCTTTTATATTATTTCAAAATGGTATTCCCTCCACATACAAAAAAATACTTTATTGTCCCAGTTTACCTCACACAAAATACCATTTATTTAATCCTAATAATTTCAAAAATTCATAAAATAAAATTTATAAAAGTATTATAGTGTTGTCAGTATTCTCAAAATACCACTTTTAGAAGGCATAATTATTTTCTGTAAGAGGTTTCAAAAGATTAATATTAATATAAGTAAATTCCCCATTTTAACTTCAATTCATTTTTTTATTGTACCATATATTTAATTAATATTTTATAAATTATGTTATATCGAAATATGTATTATTAATATAATGAAATTTTATTATAGTGATGTAATAATCATAAAATACCTTTTCCATTTAACTTAGAATCAATAATATTTTTTCATGCATACATTCAGACTACTACCTCCATGAACAACGTGTTTGATTATTCATCACCACTATTCATAGATAGTTCAAAATAGATATTTAATGGTATAAATAAATATATTTAATACATTTATTTTTCATACATTTTCATATATTTTATATGATTCTCACATTATATAGAAAAGTACAACTCCACCAGTATGTACATGAGTTCTACTACCTACACAAAAGTGATGTATTTTCACTTTTATTGTCATTTATTCCATACCAAGATCTACTAAAATATAATTTTTCACCTTAAAACCCCTAAAAACTATAATAATTACTTGGTAAGTGATATTTTGTAACACCCTAAACACAGTTACCTAGAGTCGGTGCAATATTACACAACATTGACATGATCACAAGGGATCAAAATTCTGAAATATAGATCAGTTAAGTATCCTGGGAAGTACTAGATACAACCATAAGTTTTACATGAAATTATAAAATGAAGAAAAACAAAAACATTGTCTACATTGACCACATTCATCCCTTACACTATCCCTCTAGGTCATTCATAATATACTTCTTTGCATCCTGGGAAAAATAAAACATAGAAAGGGATGATCTCAGATGCTTAGTAAGGATAATAATATAGAAGAAACATTCATGAATACGCATAAACAATTAAGGAAATGTATAAGACTAAAACACATGAGTTTTAAACATAAAATTTATCATAATATGAAAATGATAAATCAAATAATGTCATTTACATATTCACATGGACATTCTACAAGTCGAATAATACATGTAATATCAATAACCAATTTAATACTGTTGGAATGCATAATGCCAGACTTCATAACCACATAGTAAAGGAATTGGGCCAAAAATACAAAAAAGAATTTTTCAAGTCCTTTTACCAAGATACTAATTCATCTCCTTTGAAATACCAATTAATCGAGGAGCTATAGCAGGCTCCACCTGTCACATAAAACGTCCAATGCAATCCTCATATGAAAAAGTTTAAACATAACATAAACATTCTTATTAACAAATTCATACAAAATGTCAATACATTATCCATAAACCGTGAATGGTATAAATATAACACATCCAAAGACAGAAATATCACAAATCCATCAATACAATATGGAAGATTTGTATCATAATAAATCAACTTCAAACAAGCATAAAATCCGTCAAAGCATGTTGACATAGAAGAAATCAAAACTTTTTGTAGAGAATTATCTCCTTCTATTTTAGAATCATTTAAATATCATAAAATTATAAAAGAAAACATTTAATTTGAATACATTTTTATAAGACTGTATGGGGAGCTTAGGAGATGTTAAAATTGCAGAAAATAGATTCACCTGCCATATAAGATAAAAAAGACATTCTTACCTAAATTTTTTTCGAGCTTTTCATAAATTACCTAGTTTGGAAAATGACAGAAAGATTTATTTCATAACACATGTTGTAAAATATGTGTATTAATAAATTTATCCCATAGTCTATTAAATATTAAAAATGTTATGAATTACATTTTTAAGAAAACACGAATGTGGATGATAACGAGGTCCCAGTACATACTTACGTATTAACAACCTTTGATAAGTAAATAGACTGTAGAATTAACCCTGACCTTATACATTTCTATAGTCGACGGTATGTTAACCATATGTTTATTATTTAAATTATTTTTATTAAAAAATACAAGAATTATATACATAAATATGATATCATATATGATTTTCTATTATTTCTCTGTAAATAATATTTTAGTAACATCATCCTTTCAGGTGTTAACTGATTCGTTTTCCTTTAAATGTCTGGTTACATATGCCATGTTTTTTTTGGATATGATGTATTTGATTTATATAAAGAACTATATTATGTTCATAAACAGTATTTTATTCATAAAATGAAAATTATTCATGAATGATTAAGATGGGGAATAAATCTCATCATTTTTGTGGAGACAAAAATCCGTACGTACGCACGAGAGACAATATCATAATACTGATGGTGGAATCGTATGTAGTTGGATGATATATCATATATACAGAATAATTAAAATGTATTACATATTATTTAAATATGTTATACTCATTATTAAACCCATCCAAATAATAAAGTGTTTGAATAACAAAATACACCATGACGTGGAGACATAAATTCATACGTACACACGTGTGGTGACTTTGTCATTTATAGGATGGATAGAACAATGAATATGGTTATAAAATAATTATAATAACATCACAGTAATTAGAAGGTACTGGATTTATTATTTTGGTGTGGAAAAAACAATGAAAGAGGAAGTGGATGAAGAATAAAATTTGAAAGACGGTGGTGAAATTATTACTTCTTATTTGGGTGTTTCCTTTTAAGTTGATAAAAAAGGCTCTATATTTTGGCTTTATGGTCAATTTAAGGCCTCTAGATTGAAGGGAGGATAAGAGATAAGATATTTGGGATGGTTTTGACCGAACCAAATTGATTTGGAGGTGTAAAATTAAGAAAAGGAGAATGACCCTTTTATAAGATAGGTGAGGGTCACATTCAGAAAAGATTGAAATATTATTTTATAATAAAATTATTTTCAGTTTCTAATGGATCCAAAATGATTTATTTCTTGGATAAAGTTGGTATGGGACAAAAAACTCGAAACCAATATATTTTAGACAAGTTTTAGTTCACCATATTAACCTTATGTTTTTTATTAAACTCTGTGTTAAATAGTTTGACATCTACCATTTGTCTTTGTATTTTTATATTATAAGGTTAATAAACATACTATAAAAAACCTAGAAAACCCCAAGTTGTTAATTATTAATATATATAACCTTATATATATCCTTTGAAAATTTTTTAGATTTTTTGGAATATTATATCAACTATTAATATAGTATTTCTTTAAAAATCTCAATTATGTCAATTTTGACAGTATTTAGTATTTGATTTTATTGAAAGCCATAAAAACATTATCACTTAGAATAAAATTTATTTAATCAACCATAACATGTCATTTTAACACATAAAATTGGTGTAATTAACCATAAATCTCAGTTTACATTTATTTGGATATTAATAATATCAATTATTTTAATATTTCATTGTTATTGTAATTACTGCATCATTATCATTGTGTCATAAATAAATTTAATTATTAAAATTTTAAAAATAATAATTAAAATACAATTACGTATGAAACCTTTTTATATTTCTCAAGAATATTTATAGTCTAACATATATTGTGTGTATCCCTATATTAAAAATAGTTTAGTTATTAAACATTGAATTTAACTCTTTTAACTCTTATTTAAATAGAATAATAATAAATGCTCTAATATAATAAATGTGGACCAAGGAGGATAATATTTTATTCTAAGGTTTTTTGGGTAGAATTACACTTATCCAATATAATTAGGACATGTGTTAGGGTAATTATAGTATCATTTTTACCCTTAATTACCGTATTTACATTTAAGCATGGTAAATAAAATAAAAAAGATAGTATTCATGAAAAAAATTCATCTTGTTGAACCAAATTTTACTTATAGATATCAAACCTTGTCTCTCATATTTTTGAAATTAAACTCACTAAAGTAGTAAAATTATGTTTTATGCAAATTTTCAAAGGCTCCTAGAAGGTGGGTAAGTGATGGCAAATAGTTCAAAAAAATTATATATATCTAAAAATATTATAAAATGACTCCAATAAATTACATTGAACATATATAGAAATTATGTATCTATTTTCCCTTAATTGAATTAAAATAAAATAACTATTTACTTAAAATAATAAGTCAATTTTAAACAATAACGCAGTGTTTTTATCTATTCATCAAAAATTAAATATTTTCAGAAAAATACCAAAAATTCACCCTAAGAAAATTTTGATATTTCAAATTCAAAAATGAAATACATTTTGAAAAAAAAAATTTATAAAATTTCAAAATGTGGGTATTACTATTCAAAATGGCTAGTTTGATTGGTTGTGGTGTGTTAAAAATCCATGTTGCGTACAATGAAAGATACTACATTATTCAAAGTTAAATACACTGTGGAAACTTGGGGTGTTACATTCTCCACTCCTTAAAATAATTTCGTCGTCAAAATTTCTAGAATGTTACTGCATACAAAGAGTTTGGTGGTTCTTAATCCTATGTTTCTGGGGATTCATTGTTTCCTCTTCAATCATATGGTTTCTCCTTAGAACATTTACTAGAAAAGTCATCCGGTTTTCCAAAAAGTTTCCCTAGTATCAATAATCATGACATGCTCTACACAATAAGACAGATCAGCTTCTAGTTCAATTTCCTCATAGGTGAGTACATGTGTTGGTTCAGGCATATATTTTGCCAACAATGATAGGTGGAACACATGGTGAACTTTTGAGAGACATGGAGACCTTGCCAAATGATAATCCAGATCTACAATTCGTTCTAGAATTTCAAAAGGTTTGATGTACCTGAGACTCAATTTTCCCTTCATACTAAATCATATAACACCATTCCATGGAGTTACATTCAAGAATACATGATCTCCTACTTGAAATTCCAATTCATTCCTCTGATTATCGTAGTGCTCTTTTTCCTACATTTAGCTGCTTTGATGTGTGTTTGGATAAGCATCACCTTTTCAATAATTTCCTCAACATGTTTTGAGCCAAGGAGTTTTCCTTCACCAACATCATCCCTATAAGTTAGTGTGCGACATATCATTCCATATTATGCATCATAAGGTTCCATCTGAATACTTGAATAGAATCTATTATTATAATAAAATTCTACCATAGGTAAATATTGATCCCACATACATTTAATGTCATGTTAGAAAGATATCTACATTTCTTATAAGGTTTGAATAGTATATTCTGATTGACAATCGGTTTGAGGGTGGTAGGGAGTGCTCAAACGATGTTCAGTATCCATGTACTTCGGAAGAATTATCCAAAATCATGATGTAAAATGAGGATAAGGAAAAAAAATTTGATAGGGGTACACCATGGAGTCCTACAACTTCATTAATATATTGTATTTCTAGACATTCAAGTGTTAACACTTCTCTATTAGGAAGAAAATGTGATGAATATGTAAGACAATCCATAATGACCCATATTGTATCATTCCATATAGGAGTCTTTGGTATCCCTATGATAATGTTCATCATAATATTATCCCATTTCCACTTAGGTATGAGAAGAGGTTGCAAGACTCCTCCAGTAAAAAGTTTCCAATAAATCTCTATACATCTTAGTTATCATGGGCTGTATAGAGAAATTGGAGCTATGAGCATCATACAAAAATTCCCCTTTTAGATCCGGTATATTGGTAACACAATGTCTCTTCCCAAATTAAAAAATTCCATCTTCATATATGAAGTCACTAATTCTCCCACCATTTACAGTTTTATTCTTCTTTTGAAACTCTTCATCATTAGTATGTGAACTTTTTATCATTTCTAGTAATGATTGATTGGAAACCATTTGAAAATGTATTGATGTTATACCTTCCTTGTTTATTCCCATATCCATCTTTATTAGATCCATGAAAATAGGATCCCTTTAAACACTCATCTTGTTCAAAAATCCATGATCCGTTCTGCTCAAAGCATTTTCCACCATATTTTCCTTCTTCAGATGGTAGTGTATTGTTCAATTAGTATCCTTTAGTATTTCAAGACATATCCTTGACCTCATTTTGGGTTATTTTTGTGAGAAAATATACATCAAACTCTTATGATCAGTATAAATCTTACATTTTTCACCATAGAGATTGTGTCTTCATATCTTCAAAGAATAGATTACAGCTACTAATTCATGATCACGAGTGGGATTCTTTTTCTCATGAATTTTTAGATATCATGATTCATAGGCAATAACTATATCATTAAGCATAAGGACACACCCAAGTTGTTTCTTTGATGCATCACTCTAAATAACAAACCCATCATTCCATGAAGGTATAGTCAAGATAAGACCATTGAAAAATCTTCTCTTCAGTTCTATAAAACATTATTCACACTCATTTGTCCGGAAAAATTTAACCCCTTTGCACGTGAGCTTGTTTAATGTTTTAGCAAACTGGGTAAAATTCTAGATGAAACGTCGATAATAACCTGTTAAACCAATAAAACTGCATATCACAGTTATACTCAATAGTTCTATCCATTCTTGGATTATCTTTGTCTTTTATGAATCAATAGGGAACCCATCATTAGAGACAATATGGAAAAAAAATGATATCTCTTGACGCCAGATTTCACAGTGTCTAAGTATCCTATATTATTCATTTCGTCTGAGAGTTTTCAGAATAGCGCACAAGTGATTTTCATGATATTTGTAGTTGTTTAGTATATTGAGATATCATCAATAAATAACACTAAAAAGTCATCACGATATTCATTTAAAACTCTATTCATTAAAACCATGAAGACAGAGGGTGCATTAGTGAATTCAAAAGGCATTATTGTAAACTCATAATGCCCATACCTGGTTCGAAATTCAGTTTTTAGAATGTCATCCTTCTTCACTCACAACTGATGATATCTAGATCGAAGGTCAATCTTTTAAAAATATTGAGCTCTATGATGTTGGTCGAATAAATCATCAATGTGAGGTAGGGGATATTTTTTCATTATTGTTATAGCCATGATCTCCCTGTAGTTAATGCACAGCCTCATAGATTTGTCTTTATTCTTAACAAAAAGGATTGGGGATCCCCAAGGATAACCATTAGGGAGAATAAATCCATTATTACTCAATTCCTAAAGTTGTTTCTTTAGTTTCACGAAATACACATCATCCATTATATGAGGGGTCTTCGATAAGGGCCTTGAACCATGAATTAAATCAATGGAATACACATTTTCTCGTTCTGTATGATGTACAGGTAAATCCTCTGGAAACACATAAACATATTCTTTCATAATAGGTACATCATTTATTAAAACATTCTTCTACTCACCCCTAAATATTTCATTCTCTTCCTCCCCAATAATTGAATTTAGTAGAGCTACTGGGGGTGGATCTAGATAAGAATCAGGTGGTGACATTTCTACTCTAATGATATGGTACTCCCTATTATCATCGAAAATTGTATCCTACTTCTTCTTATAAAATATATTCTCATCATGGTTAGAAATGAAATCAATTCTAAGGATTATCTAAAATTTAATAGTGGGTATGACACTAAGATGAGGATATAAAGAAAATTTATATTCCCTAATGGGAACTGATTCACAAATTTTTTTTTTGATGATACTTTCCTTAGGAGTGTTGACTGAAAACTCCTCTATTAAGTCAAATTTAAAATATCTAAATTTAATAAAAAACTGGGAAGGTATGGAACAATGCGATGATCCAGAATCAAATAATGCATTGTCTAAACGTGAGGAATCCATTAAATTACCAGCCACCACATCATTCAAAGCATCAACCTCAGTAGTAGTGATCGCATAATCTTGGCCTTTCTTCATTGTCCATTTCTGAGGCACGTTCCCTTGGCACATAGGCTATTCATTTGTATAATGTCCCTTTTTTTACAATTTTACCTTTCAACATGGATATACTTTTTCATTCCCTTTAAATCACACGCTTGGTGGGATTTTTCACCACACTTGTAACATAATCTCATTCCCTTCAGGAAAGTACCAGGGTGTTTCTTCCCGCATTTACCATAGGAAGGATATTCAACTTTTCCCTTCATCCCCTTATTTCCATTTTCCAGAGATATCAGCAGATCTCTTTTTCTCCTAATTTTCTTTTAAGTCATACGACATAGTGAATTGTTTTTTTGTCTTGATAGCGCATGACATGATATATTTGTACGATGAGAAGGATTTTGACACTAATTCTCGACAATGAAATGGTTATAACCCACCAAAGAATCAATCAATCTTACTCCTTAGGTCACATATATAATCTACTGCATGCCTTGCTAACCTTATAAAGTTATCCTTATAATTTTCGACATTCTCATCCTCCTTTTTCCTTAGACATAGAAATTATCTTTCCATATCTACTCGTTGGTTACAAGGAAAGTATTTTTCTATGAAAATATATTTAAACTCCCAGAATTCCATGTTTGATACTTATTATTATTCTTTTATGTTTTGGATTAATCCCCACCATTGATCTTCATCTCTCGTGAGGTGATAAACTATGATGAAAACATTTTCCATTTCGTTAGTCCCCAAAACATGAAATATTTTCACAAAGGAACTTATCCATTGCTCAAATATTAATGGATTTTTACTACCATTGAATGTCGGTGGTCGTTTTCTGATGAAGCGGTCTAACGTAGATCCTTCATGTTCGGGATTAGGGTTCTCTATATGGTTACGGTTTTTATTCATAACCACGGTGAGTTTTCCCACTATTGTTATAAGCTGATCAGCACCTGTTGCATCACCATCACCACTATAATTATCTTGATTTGGAGGGATATCCCAACATGGATTATGTGCATTGATACCATTTACATTCCTTCCACTAGGTGCATTTTCTAAACTATGGCATACAGTAGACAAGTTTATGAATCACAATACATAATTCCTAACATTTAAAACACATAACAGAAATTTAAAAATTTATGGATATAATACATAATAATAAAAAAAATTCTTTGAGGAGTTAGATAATAAAAAATCATTAGTAATGGTTTTCAAATAAAATGTGATTTATCCTAAGCATATCCCCCTGGTGTGTCGTACCCAAGAGTGCATAAATTACCATTGTCAAGTACCAGGATACCTTAGGTTAAGCTTGAAACTATTTATTGGAGTTTTCACTCTATGGTACATCTATTCCTGAGCCACCTCTACCCGATTGTATGTAGACCAGGATGTATTGCTTCGGAAATACACAAAATAAATACATTAAGAAAATTATTGGAAGTTATTCTATACCAACCCTCAATGTCTATCTTAGGGTAATATGATCTAATCAGAGTTTATCTAAATCTAGTTTCCAGGGGTGTTACTAAACTTCCTCTACTACCAACTGTAATGCCCCGGACCTAGTTACCCAGAGTCGATGCTTTATTACATAACATTGGCATGATCACAACGGATCAAAAACCAGAAATGGCAATCAATTTAGTATCCTTGTAAGTAATAGATACATTAATATGATTTACATTATGTTATAAAATGAAAAACAACAACAACATTGTCTACATTGACCACATTCATTTCATAGAGTATCCTAGAAGGTTAGTAATAATATAATACTTCACATCCTGGGAAAAATAAAACATATAAAGGGGTGAGCTCAGATATACAGTAAGGAAAACAATATAGAGGATACATTCATGAATAAGAATAATCATTTAAAGAAATGTATAATACTAAAACACAAGCCATTTAAACTTATATTTCATAATTATATGTCAAATATAAATCATGTAATGCCATTTAATTATTCACATATATATTATACTATTCGAATAATCACATGTATTATCAATAGCTAATTTTATAATGATGGAATACATAATTCCAGACTTCATAACCACATAGTCTAGGCCCTCAGAAAATACTAAAAATATGATTTTTTTCAAGGCCTTACTCCAAGACACTAGTTTGTCTCATGAGACATAATAATGCATTGAGGATCTATTGCGGACTCCACCAATCACTTACTATGTCCAATGCATTCCTCATATGAAATGGTTTAAATATAACATAAACATTCATATTATAACTAGGAGATGAAATGTCAATACATTATCTATCAACCATTAATGGTGTAAAAATGACACATCCACAGTGAAACATATCACAGAACCTTTAACAAAATATTGATGATTCTTATCATAATAATTCATCTTTAAACACGCTTAAAATATATCAAAGTATGTTAACATAGGTGGAGTCAAAACAATTTGTAGATAAATATATATTTCTCTTTTGAAATCATTTAAAATTCATATATTTATAAAAGAAAACATTTAATTTGTAAATATTATTCTATTCTTGTATAGGAAGCTTCAATGATGTTATGATTGTAGAAAATAGTCGCACCTGCCGTATTAGTAAAAAAACACATTCTTAACTTAATTTTGTCAAGAAGGTCATAAAGTTCTTTTTTTTGGAAAATGATGAAAATAATCCTTTCAAAACATATGTGGTCAAATTTAATGCCCCAAACTGAGTTACCAAGAGTTGGTGCATTATTTCATAACATTGACATGATCACAAGGGATCAAATACTGAAAGACAGATCAGTTTAGTAACCTTATAAGAACTAGATACATTCATAATATTTACATTACATCATGACATAAAAAATAAACAACATTTTGTATCCTTTGAACACCCTGATATCCTATGTATATCCTTACAGGTCAACCATAAAATACTTTTTCTCATTCTGGGAAAAATAAAACATAGAAATGCGTGAGCTTAGATTCTCTTAAGGATAACAATATAGAGGAACCATTCATAAATAAATATAAAAATTTAAGGTTACATATAAGTCTAAAAAAGCCTTTTAAACATAAACTTCAGCATAATATGGTAAATATAAAATCCATTAATTCCATTTTCAAATTCACATTGATAGTCTACTTGTCTAATAATCACATTCAATATTAATATTCACTTTCATAATGATATAATGCATAATTCCAGACTTCATAACCACATAGTGATGGTCGTGTTCCAAGACTAAAAATAAGATTTTGTCAAGGCCTTATTCTATGACCCTTTTTTGTCTCATGAGGCCAACTGATGCATCGAAGAGATATAGGGCACTCCACCTATCACTTACGTGGTCCAATGATTTCCTCATATGAAATGGTTTAAACATAACATAAACATTTGTATTAAAACTAACATACGAAATGTCAATACGTTGTCCAAAACCATGAATGGTGTAAAAATAACACATCCATAGTCAAAAATATCACAAAAAAATCAATACTATATGGAAGGTTAGTATCATAATAAATCAACTTCTAACATGCTTAAAACCCATAAGCATATGTTAACATAGATGAAGTCAAGAAAATATGAGAGAAATGTCTCCATCTATTTCGAAATCCATTAGAAGTAATGTAATTATAAAATTAAACATTTATTTTGAAAATATACTTTAATATTGTAAGGGATGCTTCAAAGATATTATAATGTTGGAAAATAGCTTCACCCGCCGTAAAAGTTAAAAAAATATTTTTACCTTAATTTTTCGAAAAGGTCATAAAGCGCCTTGTTTGGAAAATGGCCGAAAGATTCATTTCAAAACATATAATGTCAAATAAGGGTATAAATGACTTCTTCCCATAGTCTATTAAGTGATAAAATTATTTTTAAATAAATTTTAACGAAAACATAGATGTGGATGATAAAGAGGTCCCAATAGATACTTAAGTGAAAACAAACTTAGATAATAAAGATATTGTGAAATTAACCCTTAACTTGTACTTTTCCATAGTCGATGGTATTTTAACCTCCTGAATAATATTTAAAAAATTGTTTTTAAAAATAAAAATAACTATATACATAAATATAATTTTATATTTTATTTTATAATATTTCTTTTTTAATTATATTTTAGTAGTATCATCGTTTCGGGTGTTAACTGATTTTTTCCATTATATGATTGGTTACATAAGGAATGTTTGTTATGGATAGGATTTATTTAATTCATATAAATAATGATATTTTCTTTATAAACATTATTTTTAATCATAAAATGGAAATTATTATTGAATGATTGTGATGGGGTATGAATCTCATCGCGTTTTTGGAGACGATAATCCGTACCTACACACGAGGGATAATGTGATTATATTGAAGGAAAAATAGAATGTAATTTCATTGTATATCATATATAAAGAATAATTAACATGTTATATTTATTATTTACATCATTTATACTCATTATTATACGCATCCAAGAAATGAATTGTTTGAATAATAAACTACACCATGACATGGAGACGGTAATCTGTACGTACGCGCGTATGGTGTCTTTTTCATTTATTGAATGGATAAAATAATGAATATGGTTGTAACATTTTTATAATAACATATTAAAATATTGAATATACTAGATTTATTATTTTATAATGGAAACAATTAAGAAATAGGAAGTGGAAGAGGAAAATAACTTGAAAGAGGTGTTGAAATATTTACCTCTTCTTCATGTTCTTTCTTTTGATTTATCAAAAGGGCTCTATAGGGTGGATTTTTGACCAAAAGAAGGCCTATATAATTAAGGGAGGATATTTTGGAAGATATTTGAGTAGGTTTTGGTAGATCCAAATGTTTTTTAGGTGCAAAATTAAGATAAGGGGAAGTTCCCTTTTATAAGAGAGGTGAGGGTCACATTATGAAAAGCTTGAAATATTATTTTATAATAAAATAACTTTTGGTTACTAATGGATCCAAAATATATTATTTAACGGATAAGGTGGGTTGGGTATAAAATCCCTCATCCAATAGGTTTCATATAGGTTTAGGTCACCATATTAACCTTATCTTTTAAATTTAACTCTTAGTTTAATAGTTTGTCATTTACCATGTCTCTTTGTTTTTTTATAGTATATGGTTAATAAACATACAATAAACTTCCAATAAACCCCCAAGTTGTTCATTATTAATATATATGACCTAATCTAAGTCCTCTAACCAATAGTTATATTTTATGAATAATATATCAATTAATAATATAGCATTTGTTTTAAAAATTCAATTATGTCAATTTTGACAATATTATGTATTTGGTTTTTGTGAAAATCATTACAACATGATTACTTCAGAAAAAAAATTATTTAATCAACCCTAACATGTCATATTAACCTATAAAATTAGTGTAATTCATAAAAAGTTTAAAATTACATTTATTTGGATATTTATAATATCAATTAATTAAAGCATTCATTAATAAGGTAATTACTACATCATCATTGTGTCACAAATAAATAAAATTATAGAATGTTTAAAAATTATAAATAAAATACCATTACATAAGAAATTATTTTAGATTTATAATTAATATTTATATTTGAATTTATATTTTGTGCAACCCTATATTAAAAATCATTTAATTATTGATCTTTGATATGGTCCTTGAACCAGGAATTATGTCAATGGAAAACTCAATTTCTCATTCTGGAGGATGTTTGGGTAAATTCTCTAGCAACACATAAACATATTCTTGCACAATAGGTATGTCCTATATTCCAACATTATTTTCATCACCCATAGTTATTTCATTCTCTTATTCCCAAATAATTTAATTTAGTTGAGCTGTTGTGGGTGGATCTAGATAAGAATCAAGTGGTGAAGTTTCTGCTCTAAATATAAGGTACTCCTTACCATCATAAAAATTGAAACCCCCTTCTTCATACAATAAATTTTTGCATCGTAGTCTGAAATACAATCCCATACATGGATTATATCAAATTCAATCATGGGTATGACTATGGGATCAGCAGATAAAGAACTTTAATATGCCCTAATGGGACCTGGTTCACAAAACATTGGTGCGATGATACTTCCATTAGGTGATTTGGATGAAAAAACCAATGTTAAGTCAAATTGAAAATATCTAATTTTCTTAGAAAACTGAGAAGACATGAAATAATGTGAAGATTTAGAATCAAATAATGCATTGGATAAACTTGTGGAAACCATTAAATTACGTACCACTACATCTTTCGGAGCATCAACCTTAGTAATGGTGATCTCATAAGCTTGGAATTTATCCATTGGCCTTCTCAATGTTAATTTTCCATGATGCTTATGAAATTCATTTTCCTAAATCCCCTTTTCACTACAATTGAATCATTCAACATTGACAGCCTCTTTGTTCCCCATGCAATCACGAGCATGGTGGAATTTTTCACCACACTTATAACAGACTCCCATTCCTTTCAGTCAAGTATTAGGGTGTTTCCTCTCATATTTACCGCTGAATAGATATTAAAGTTTTCCCTTATTCCCATTATTTCCATTTATAGAGTGTTCAGTAGATCTCTTTTTCAATTTCATTGCTTTATAGTCACAAGACATAGAGAATTCTTTTTCTATCTTGAGAGTGAATGACACAATATCTTCGTATGATGAGATGGATTATGAGACTAAGGCTCGATGAAGAAATGGATTTAATGCATCAAATAATAGATAAATCGTACTCCTTGTGTTATGTATATAATCTGAAGCATGCCATTCTTTCATTGTAATGTTAGCCTCATATTTTGCGACATTTTCATCCCCCTTTTCTCTCAAATAAAAATTCCATTCTATATCCTGTCGATGATCATGATTAAAGTATTTTTCTAATAAAATATCTTTAAACTCCCTCCATTACATATTAGATACTTCATATTATTATTTTTTGTTTTGAATCAATGACAACCATTGATTTTCATCTCCCGTGATGCAATAAACTCCCATGATTACTTTTTCCCTTATGCTACTCCCCAAAGCATAAAATATTATCTCAAAGGAATTTATCAATTTCTCCGCTACTAATGGATTTTTACTCCCATTTGATTTTTTGGTTGTTGCCTCATAAAGTGGTCTAACATGTATTTTTTGTGTTTTGGATCAGGGTGCTCTATACGGGTAAGGTTAGTATTCATAAACTGATATGAGTTTTCCTAGTATGGTGATAAGCTGATCTGCACAAGTTTCTTCACCAGCTCCACTATAATTATCATGAGTAATAGGGAAATCCCTACATAGAATACGTTCATTGATAAAGTGCCATTCCTTCCAATAGGTGGCATTTCTAAACAATGGCATACAATAGATTAGTTTATGAATCGCAATACATAATTCCAAACTTGTAAAACTGTTAACATAAATTGAACAGTTTATAGATATAATCCATAATCATAAAAATGTTTTTATTTATGAATTATATACTCATAAACCAATAATAATGTTTTTTAAAGAAAATGATAATTATCCTAAGAATATACCTCGAGAGTGTCGTAACCAAGAGTGCGGTTTGGCCCATTGTCGTGCACCCGTTCCCATTCAAGTCATGCTCAATATGGTGTTTTTGGGTTTTACCCCTAGTTACATCTATGCCAGAGCTGCCTCTACCAGCTCATACTCATATATGGATTTATTTCTTGGAAAACTCACAAAATCTACACAGTTCCAAAATTATAGAGAATTATTCTATAGGAATCCTCAAAGTCTATCTTAGGGTAATGTTCTCTAATCAGAGTTTTTCTAAATCTAGTTTCCAAGGATTGTACTAAACATCTTCTGATACCAACTATAATGCCCTGACCCCAGTTACTGAGAGTAGGTGCATTATTACATAACATTGGCAAGATCACATGGAATCAAATCCTGAAAGACAGATCAATTTAGTAGCCTTGAAAGTACTAGATAAATTCATACATTTTAGATTACATCGTGAAATAAAAACATTGACAACATTATTTACAGTTTTAACACACTCATATCCTTATCCTATCTCTAAAGGTAAACCATAATATTATTTTTCACATCCTAGAAAAATAATAAATAGAATGGGGTGAGCTAAGATACTCAGTAAGGATAACAATATTGCGGAAACTTTCATAAATAAGCATAAACATTTGAGGGAATTTATAAGACTAAAACATTAGAATAATATGTCAAGGATAAAATCACGTAATTATATTGACATATTCACTTGTATATTCAACTAGTCGAATAATCACATGGAAAATCAATAGCCACTTTCTTAATGATGTAATGCATAATACCAGACTTCATATCCTCAAAGTCAAGGCCTTGTGCCATGACTACTAATAAGATTTGGACAAGGCCTTGTTCCAATACACTATTTTGTCTCATGAGCCCTACCGATGCATCGAGATGCTATAGTGGGCTCCACCCGTCATATACTAAGTCCAATGCATTCCTCATATGAAAAGGTATAAACATAACAAAAACAATCATTTTAAAACTAACATACGAAATTTCATTACATTAACCATAAACCACGAATGGTGTAAAAATATCACATCCACAGTAAGACATATCAAAAATCCTTCAATACTATATGGATGTTTTGTATCATAATAAATCAACTTACAACATGCTTAAAATCCATCAAAAGATGTTGACATAGATGAAATCAATTTTTTTTAGAAATATCTCTTTCTATTTTGAAATCATTTGAAAGTCGAGTATTTATAAAATAAAACATTTATTTTGAAAATATTCTTATAATCTTGTATGATAATCATTTATGATGTTATTAGGGAAAAAAATTGCCACACAGGTAGTATAAGTTAATAAACATTCTTACATTAATTTTGTCGAAGTGGTCAAAAACTACCTTGTTTGGAAAATGATTGAATGATTCTTCTCAAAACATATGAGGTCAAATAATGGTATTAGTGACTTCAATACACATTCTAGTAAATGATAAAAATGTTTTAAAATATATTTTTAATAAAACACAGATGTGGATGATAAAGAGGTCATAAAGGATACTTATGTAAAAACAACCTCAGATAATAAAGTTATTGGGAAAATAACCCTTACCTTGTACTTTTCCTTAGCCGATGGTATTATAACATCCTTAACAATAGTTAAAACATTTTAATTAAATTATAAAGTAACTATATACATAAATATGATATCATATTTGATCTTATAATATTACTTTTTTTAATAACATTTTAGGTGTATCATCGTTTCAGGTGTTAACTGATTCGTTTTCCATTATATGCTGGGTTAAGTTAGCCATGATTGTTATGGATAAGATTTATTTGATTAATATATAGAATAATATTATGTTCATAAACATTATTTTTAATCATAAAATGAAAACTATCCTTGAATGATTATGATGGGGAATGAATATCATTGCGTTAGTGGATACGATAATCCTTACATACACATTAGCGACAATATGATTATATTGATGGATAAATGGTATGTAATTGGTTGGTATATCATATATAAATAATAATTTACATGTTATAATTAATATTTAATTCATTTATACTCATTATTATAACCATACAAATAATGATGTGTTTGAATAACAAACTACATCACGACGTCAAGACGGTAATCCGTATGTACACACGTATGGTGACTTTTTCATTTATAGGATGGATATAATAATGAATATGGTTGTACTATTTTTAAAATAACATCATTTTATAGAGAATATATAAGATATATTAGTTTAGAATGGAAAAATCAAAGAAAGAAGAAGTGTAAGATCAAAAGAACTTGAAAGAGGTGTTGATATATTTACCTCTTCTTCGGGTTCATCCTTTTTATTTGATCAAAAGGGCTCTGTAGGTTTGATTTCTGACCAAAGGAAGGCCACTTGGATGAAGGTAGTAATGTTGGGAGGATATTTCGGCAGGGGTTGGCCAAGAAAAAAGGCTTTGAATGTTTGAAATTAAGAGATGGGGAAGTTCCTTTTTATAGGAGAGGG
Organism: Viscum album; assembly: GCA_963277665.1. NCBI lineage: Eukaryota > Viridiplantae > Streptophyta > Magnoliopsida > Santalales > Viscaceae > Viscum > Viscum album. The sequence goes on from OY728128.1 coordinate 617,926,022, forward strand.
GAGGGTTACTTTATGAAATGATTGAAATGTGATATTATAGTAAAATAATATTCAGTTTATAGTGCCTAAAAATGAATTATTTAAATTATAAGGTGGGTTAGGCCTAAAACCTCTCAACCAATAGGTTTTAGACAGGTTTAGTTCAATATATTAACCTTATCATTTTGATTTAACTCGTATTTAAATAGATTGACATTTACCTTGTATCCTTGTATTTATATATTATATGGTTAACAACCTTAATATAAACATCCAATAAAACCCTATGTAGTTCATTATTAACATATATGATAATATAAATTTCTTTTGGAGGAACCATATATTTTTAGAAATATTATATCAATTAATAATATAGTATTTGTTTTAAAAACTCAATTATGTCAATTTTGACACTATTTAGTACGTGGTTTTTGTACAAAACATAACAACATGATTACTTCGAATAAAGTTTATTTAATTAACCATAACATGTCATTTCAACTTACAAAATTAGTATAATTCATCATAGGTCTCAAATTACACTTATTTGGATATTTATAATATCAATTATTTTAATATTTCGTTAATAAATTAATTAATGCTATCATTATTGTGTCATAAATAAATTGAATTACATTATGTGTAAAAATTATAATTTAAATACCATTATGTAGGAAATCATTTTATCTTTATAATTAATATTTATAGTTGAATTTATATTGTGTGTAACCTTATATTAAAAATGGTTTTCTTATTGAACTTTGAGTTTAACTATTTAAAGTCTTCTATAAATAAAATAACTATAAATGTCCTAATATAATTAAAATGGATAAAAAGGATCGTATTTAATTACTAATGTTGTTTATGGTCTAATTATACTTATCAAATAGAATTACGACATGTGATGTGGTAATTATGATATCATTTTTGCCCTTAATTACCCTATTTAATTTTAACAGTTGTAAATAAAAGTCAAAAGTTATTATTCACTGAAAATTATTTTTATCTTACTGAACCAAATTTTACATACTGAAATTAACCATGTCTCTTGGATTTTTGAAATTCAACTCACAGATGCAGTGAAATTAGGTTTTATACAATTTTTCAAAAGCACCTATGAGGTGGGTAAAAGACGATAAAAAGTTCGATAAACTTTTATACATCTAAACTTATTATAAAACGACTTCAATGAATTATGTTGTGCATATATAGTGTTTATGTATCTATTTTGACATAAAATAAATTAAAATAAAATTACAAATTAATTAAATAAAATGTCGGTTATAACCAATAAAGCACTATTTTTTCTCTATTCATCACAAATTTAATGTTTTCAGCAAAATACCAAAAATTCACCCTAGGATAATTGCTATATTACAAATCAAAAAAATGAATTCCATTTTGAAAGATAAAATTTATAAAATTTCAAAAAGATGTTACTAGTTTTCATAAATTCTAGTTTTATTGGTTGTGGTGTGTTTGAACTCGAATTTTAGTACAATAAAAGATATTCTATTTTTCAAAGGAAAATTTACGGTGGGAGCTTTGGGTGTTACATTATCCCCTCCTTAAAATAATTTCGTCCTCGAAATTTCCTGAATATTATAGCATAAAAAGATTTGATTGGTTCTTCATCATAAGTTCCTTGGGTTCCCAAATAACCTCTTCTATCATATGGTTTCTCCATAGAACATTTACAAGACGAGTCGTCTGGTTTCTCAAAACTTGTTCTCTTGTATCACGAATCATGATAGGCTCTTTACAATAAGACAGATCTGGTTCAAGATAAATTTCTTCATAGGTGAGTACATTTGTTGGGTCAAGAATTTATTTTCTCAATAGTGATATGTGGAACACATCATGAACATTAGAGAGACTTGACAGAATTTCCAAACGGTAATCCACAACCCCAATTTATTCTAGAATTTCAAAAGGTCTGATGAACATAGGATTTAATTTACCCTTCTTACTGAATCGTATAACTCCCTTCCATGGATATAGATTTAAGAAAACATGATATCTTACCTAAAATTAAAAATCCTTCCTTCGGTTATCAGCATAGCTCTTCTACCTACTTCTACCAGCTTTGTTCTGGGTTTGGATAACCTTCACCTTTTCCATCGTTTCCAAAACATGTTCTGGGCATACATGTTTTCTTTCACCAATATCATCCCTACAAGTTGTAGTGTGAAATCTCTTTCCCTATAATGCTTCATATGGTTCTATAGAAATACTTGAATAGAATCTATTGTAATAGAAAAATTATACCAGAGGTAAATATTTATCCCACATACCTTGAAAGTCAAGTGATTAACACCTCAACATGTCTTTTAAGGATTGAATATTCCATTCTCATTGTCCATCGGTTTGAGGATGGTAGCCACTGCTCAAATGAAGTTTAGTGTCTAGGTATTTCTAAACACTTTTCCATAATCATAATGTAAAATGGGGATCATGATAAAAAACAATTGATATGGGGAATCCATGAAGTCTTACAACTTCTTTAATATACAGTTTTTCTAAACATTCATGTGTAAAATCTTCTCTTATATCATGAAAATATGCTGACTTCGTATGATGGTCTACAATGGCCCATATTTCATCATTCATTATAGGAGTCATTGGTAGTCACAGAACAATGTCCATCAGAATATCATCCCATTTCCACTGAGGTATGGGAAGAGGTTTCATGACTCCTCAAGGATGTTGTTTTTCATCTTTCACTTGTTGGAAAAACATACATCTCGACACAAAATCAACCATCTCTCTCACCATGTTATCCCACCAATATTTTTCCTTCAAATCTCTATATATCATAGTGATTCCAGGTTGTATAGAAAAATTGGAGCTATGAGGATCAACTAACAATTCCCTTTTCTGATCAGGTATGTCAGGAACACAAAGACTCTTCCCAAATTTAAAAATCTCATCCTTATATACGTAGTCGATCAATCTCCCATAGTTCATATATTTAATTTTCTTTTGAAATTCCTCATCATCAGTCTGAGAACATTTTTTTCTTTATAGTAAATATGGATTAGAAACCATTTGAAAAAGAATTGATGTTTCACATTCTATGGTTATTCCCATATCCAACATTACTAGATCCTAGAATATAGGATCATTTTCGACCCCCATCTTTTTCAAAACTCCAGGATCTATTCTTCTCAAAGAATCTTCCACCTTATTTTCCTTCTCTAGGTGGTAGTGTATTTTGAAACCATAATCCTTGAGTAGTTCAAGCCATCTTATTTGCCTCATGTTGATTTATTTTTGTGAGAAAATATACTTCAAACTCTTGTAATCAACATAAATCTCACATTTTTCACCATAGAGATAGTTCCTTTGTATATTTAAATGAACGATTAAAACTTCTAACTCAAGATCATGAGTGGGACAATTTTTTCATGAATTTTTATCTATAGTGACGCATAGGAAATAACACTATTATTATACATAAGGAAACTACCATGTTCTTTCTTTGAATCATCACTATAAATAACAAACCCATCATTCCTTGATGGTGCAGTCCAGTTAGGAGATTTAACTCATATTCTCTTCAGTTATTCCAAACATTCTGCACACTCTTTTGTCCAAACATATTTCACCCCTTTACGTGTGAACTTTGTTAATGGGTTAGCCAACCGGGAAAAATTCTAGACAAAACATTCATCATAACTGGCACAAACAATAAAATTGCGCACCTAAGTTATACTCTTCGGTGGTTTCCATTCTAGGATTTCATTTGTCATAGAAGGATCAATATAGATCCTATCCTTGGAGATAATATGGCCAGGAAAAGAAATATCCTGAATACAGAATTCACACTTGCTAAAAATCCTATATAATTCATTTAATCTAATAGTCTTCTGAATAATGCGTAATTGATTTTCATGATGTTTATATATTTTTGAGTATACCAAAATATCATCAGTAAATACCACTACAAATTTATCAAGATATTCCTTGAAATCTATATTAATTATATCAAGGAAGACAGAGGGTGCACTAGTCAGTCCAAAAGACATTACTTTAAACTCATAATGCTCGTACCAGGATTAAAATGCTATTTTTGGAATGTCTTCCTTCTTCACACACAACTGATGATATCCCGATCGATGGTCAATCTTTGAAAAATATTGAGCTCTTTGAATTTGGTAGAATAAATCATCAATGTGAGGTAAGGGATACTTCTTATATATTGTTATAACATTGATCTACCTATATTTTATTCACAACCTCATAGATCCGTCTTTTTTCTTAACAAAAAGGACAGGGGATCCCCATAGAGAAACACTAGGGAATGTAATTTCCTTAATAATCAATTACTTTAGTTGTTTCTTTCGTTCCACTAATTCAATAGTTTCCATTCTATAAGGGGTCTTTGATATGGGCCTTTAACATTGAATTAAGTTAATGGAAAACTCAATTTCTCATTCTGGAGGATTTCTAGGTAAATCCTCTCGAAACACATAAACATATTCTTCCACAATAGGTACATCCTCTATTTGAACATTTTTTCCTCACCCATAGTTATTCCATTCTCTTCTTCCCCAATAATTTTATTTAGTTGAGCTACTAGGGGTGGATCTAGATAGGAATCAGGTGGTGATGTTTCTAATCTAATGATAAGGTACTCCTTACCATCATCGAAAATTGTAACCTCCTTCTTACAATAAATTTTTTCATCATGGTCCAAAATCCAATACATTCTGAGTATTATATCAAATTTAATCATGGGTATTATGATGATATCAGTAGATATATAAAATTTATATGCCCCAATGGAAACTGATTCACAAAACATTATTGAGATGATACATCCCTTATGTGTTTTGACTGACAACTCCCCTGTTAAGTCAAATTGAAAATATCTAATTTTCATAGAAAACAGGGAAGATATGAAACAATGCGATGATCTAAATTCAAATAATCCATTTTCTAAACATGAGGAAACCATTCAATTACCTGTCACCACATCTTTCGGAGCTTCAAACTCAGCAGTAGTGATCACATAAGCTTGGACTTGATCACATGGCCTTTTCTGATGTAATTTTTACTGACTCTTAGGAAATTCATTTAAATAATTCCCATTTTCTCTAAAATTGTAGCATTTAACATTGAGAGCATTTTACTTCCCCTTTTAGTCACTGGCTTGGTGGCATTTTTTCAACACTTTTAATAGACTCCCTTTCACTTCAGGCCAGTACCAGGGTGTTTCATCCCACATTTACCACATGATTGACATTAAACTTTTACCTTCTTCCCCTTATTTACATTTCCAGAGTGTTCGACATATCTCTTTTTCCCTTTATTTTCTTTAAAATCACAAGACTTAGTGAATTAATTTCATGTCTTGATAGTACATGAGAAAATATATTTGTACGATGAGAACGATTATGAGAGTAATACGCGACAAATAAATCGCTTTAACCCATAAAATAATCGATCATATTTTACTCTTGGGTTTACATATATAATCTGCAGTATTCCTTTATATTTATGTGAAGTCCGCTTCATATTTTGCGACATTCTCATCCTCCTTTTGTCTCAGACTCAAAAATCACCTTTCCATATCTGGTTGATATTCACGAGGTATGTATTTTTCTATCAAAATATCATTAAACTTCCTTCATTCCATATTTGATATTTTTTCATCTTTTATGTGTTTTGAATCAATGACCACCATTTATCTGAATCTCCCATGAGGTGAGAAACTACGATAACAAATTTTTCCATTTCGCTACTCACCAATGTATGAAATATTTTCTTTAAGGAATTTATCCTTTGAACAGCTACTAATGGATTTTAACTCCCTTTGAATTTTGGTGGTTGTTTTCTCATTAAGTGGTCTACCATTGATCCTATGCATTCTAGAACAAGGTGATCCATATAGGTAGGGTTATTATTCATAACCTGAGGGAGTTTTCCCGTTATAGTGATAAGTTGATGAGCACCAGTTTCATCACCAGCTCCACTATAATTATCTCGAGTAGGAAGGAAATACCTACATGGATTACGTGAATTGAAACTGTTTCTATTCCTTCCACTAGGTGCCATTTCTATACAACGTGATACACTAGATTAGATTATGAATAACTATACATAATTCAAAACATGCAAAATAGTTAACATAAATTAAACAGTTTATGAATATAATCTATAATCATGAAAATGTTTTCATTGAGTAATTATATATTGATAAACCCTTCTTAATGGTTTGTAATGAAAATGAGAATTATCATATGCATAACCCCCAAAATTTTCATAACTAAGAGTGCAGCAAGGCTCGTTGTCATGCACTGGTTCCTGTCCGAGTCTAGCTCATTGTGGTGTTTTCATATTTTACCCATAGATATATTTGTGCCAGAGCTGCCTCTACCTACTCATATCCAGATAGGGGTGTATAGCATGGAAAACACACAAAGTCTCTACAGTACCAAAATTTTAGGAAGTTCTTCTATACTAATCATCAAAGTCTATCTCAGGTATTGTTATCTAATTAGAGTTCTTATAAATCTTGATTCCACAGTTTGTACTAAACTTCCTCTGATACCAACTTTAACGCCCCAAATCCAGTTACCCAGAGTTGGTGCATTATTATTTAACATTGTCTTGATCATAAGGGATCAAATCCTGAAATACTGATCAGTTTAGTATCCTCTGAGGTACTAGATACATTCACAAGTTCTACATTACATCATGAAATAAAAACACTGACAACATTTTGTTCCATTTTAACATAGTTATATCATTAGCCTATCCCTACAGGTCAACCACATAATACTTCCTCATATCCTGGAAAAAATAAAACATTGAAAGGGGTGAGCTCAGATGCATAGTAAGGATAACAAAATAGCTGATTCTTTCGTAAATAAGAATAAACATTTAAGGAATTGTATAAGACTAAAACAAAATATTTTAAAACACAAAATTCTGTGTATTATGGAAAATGTCAATTCAAATAATTCAATTTTCTTATTCAAATGGATATTCTACAAGTCAAATAATCACATTCAATATCAACAACCACTTTCATAATGATTGAATGCATAATCCCTGACTTCATAACCACTTAGTCCAACACCTGTGCCCAGACTACAAATAAGATTTTGTCAAGGCCTTGTACCCAGACACTAGTTTGTCTCATGAGACCTACCGAAGAATCGAGGAGCTATAGTGGGATCATCCCTTCACTTACTAAGTCCAATGAATTTATCATCTGAAAAGTTTTAAACATAATATAAACATTTGTAATAAAAATGGCATATGAAATATCTATTCATTATCTATAAACCATGAATGGTGTAAAAATAACACATCCAAAATCAATCATATCACAAAATCATTAATACTATATGGATGTTTTGTATCATAATAAATCAACTTCAAACAAGCATAAAATTCATCAAAAGATGTTAACATAGATGAAATCAAAACATTTTGGGAGAAACATCTCTTTCTATTTTGAAATCCATTCGAATTCATGTAATTGTAAAAAAAAATTTATTTTTAAAATATTCTTATATTCATGAAATGGAAACCTCAACAATGTTATAAGAGAGGAAAATAGCCGAACCCTCCGTATAATTTTAAAAAAACATTCTTATATTAATTTTGTCGAAAAGGTCATAATGTACCTTGTTTGGAAAATGACGGAAAGAATCATTTTAAAACATATAAGGTCAAATAAGGGTATAAATGATTTTAAACTATAGTCTAGAAAATTATAGAAATGTTTTGAAATAAATTTTTATGAAAACACGGATATGGGTAATAAAGAGGTCCCAGTAGATACTTACGTAAAAACATCCTCGGATAATAAAGAGATTTTGAAATTTACTGTTACATTGTACTTTTACTTAGTAGATGGTAATTTTACCTCCTGTATAATAGTTAAAACACGGTTATTAAATTATACCAGAACTATATATATAAATATGATATCATATACGATCTTATAATATTGCATTATTAATAATATTTTTGTAGAATCATCGTTTCAGGTGTTAACAGATTCATTTTACATTATATGCTTGGTTACGTAAGCCATGTTTGTTATGAATAGGATGTATTTGATTGATATAAAAAATTATATTATGTTCATAATCATTATTTTTAATCATAAAATGAAACTTATTCTTGAATGATTATGTCGAGGAATGAATCTAATCTCATTCATGGAGACGGTAATCTGTACGTATTCACGAATGAAAATATCATCATATTGATGGTGAAATCCAATGTTATTTGATGGTATATCATATATACTGAATAATTTAAATTTTATATTTATTATTTACCTCAGTTATACTCATTATTATACCGTTAAAAATCATTAAGCGTTTGAATAACAAACTACACCACGACGGGGAGACGGTAATCCGTACATACACATGTACGGTGACTTTGTCATTTATAGGATGGATAGAATAATGAATATTGTTGTACCATTTTTATAATAACATATCAGTATATATAAGATACTAGTGTTATTATTTTACAGTGGAAACAAAAAATAAATAGGAAGTGGAAGAAGAAAAGAACATGAAATAGGGGATGTAATATTTACCTCTTCTTCGGGTTCTTCCTTTAGATTTGATCAAAAGGGAACACTACAATAGATTTTTGACAAAAGTAAGGTCTTTAGGATAAAAGGAGGAAATTTGGAAGGATATTGGTGTAGGGGTTGGCCAATCCAAATGTCTTTGGAGGTGTGAAATTAATAGAAGGGGAATTTCCCTTTCATAAGGGAGGTGAGGGTCACTTTTGGAAAAGCTTCAAATATTATCTTATAATGAAATCATTTTCAGTTTTAATGGATCCAAACTGAAATATTTAAATTCCAAAGTGAGAATTGGTCTAAAAACTCTAACCAATAGGTTTTAGGCAGGTTTAGATCACTATATTGACCTTATCTTTTAGATTAAACTCTCAGTTAAATAGTTTGACATTTACCTTGTCGCATTGTTTTAATGTATTATATGGTCAATAAACTTACTATAAACTTCCAAAAGAACCCCATGTGGTTCATTATTAATATATATAACATTATATAAGTCTTTTGGCAGAATCATAAATTTTTAGGAACATTATAACAATTAATGTTATTGTATTTGTTTTAGAAACTGAATTATGACAATTTGGACACAATTTAGTATTTGTTTTTTGTAAAAATCATAAAAGGATGAATACTTTGAAAAATAATTATTTAAAAAACTCTTAAATGTCATATTATCTATGAAAATTATAGGAATTAATCAAAATACTCAAATAACATTTATTTGGATATTTATAATATCAATTTTTTAATCCTTCATTAAATATGTAATTACTTCATCTTGATCATGTCATAAATAAAATAAATTATATATATTTATAAAAATTATAAATAAAATTCCATTATGTAGGAAATCTTTTTGGATTTATAATTAATATTTATAGTCGAATTTATATTGTGTTTAGCCCTATATTAAAAAAGGTTTAGTTATTAAACATTGAATTTAACTCTTTTAACTCTTCTTTCAATAAAATAATAATAAATGTCCTAATCTAATCCATGTGTAACAAAGTGGATCATATTTTATTACAAAGGTTGTTTTGGTCAAATTATACTAATTCAATTGAATTAAGACATGTGTTAGGATAAATATGATATCATTTGATCCCTTAATTACCCAATTTACTTTTAACTATGGTAAATAAAAGTCAATGTTACTATTCACCGAAAAATATTTTCATCTTATTGAACAAAATTTTACTTTCTAATATTGACTGTGTCTCTAGGATTTTTGAAATTCAACTCACAAATGCGATAAAATTAAGTTTTATAAAACTTTGCAAATTCTCTTAAGAGGTTTGTAAAAGACGATAAAAAGCTCAATAAAGTTTTATATAACTAAACTTATTATAAAATGACATAAATGAATTACATTGAACATATATAGGTATTATGTATCTATTTTAACCTAAAATAAATTAAAATAAAATATCTAATTATTTAAATAAAATATCAGTTTTAACCCATAATACAGTGTTTTTCACTATTCATCAAAAATTAAATGTTTTCTGAAAAATACCAAAAAAACACCTTAAGATGTTTTCTATGTATCAAATCCAAAAAATGGAGTTCATTTGGAATGATTAAATTTATATAATTTCAAACAGTTTGTATTTCTATTCATAACGGCTAGTTTGATTAGTTGTGGGGTGTTTGAACACGATGTTGTATACAACACAAGCTATTTTATTATTCAAAGGGACATGTAAAATATAAGCTTCGGGTGTAACATAAAATAATCATATAAATTACCTTAACCCATATTCTTGTAAACAGTAAAAATGTTCTGAATTTCACTTTTATGAAAACACAAATTTGGATGATAAAGTGGTCCCAGTTAATAATTACGTATTAACAACCTCAGATAATAAATATATTGTAGAATTAATCCCTACCTTATACATTTCCTTCGTTAAGGGTACGTTAACCTATTGTATAATAGTAAAATAATTGTTATTAAAATATACATGAATCATATACATAAATATGACATCATATATGATCTTTTAATATTGTTTAGTTAATAATATTTAAGTAGTATCATCATTTCAAGTGTTAACTGATTCATTTTCCTTTATATGCTTGGTTACGTAAGCTGTGTATGTTATGGTTATGATGCATTTGATTCATATAAAGGATAATATTATGTTCATAAACATTTTTTTAATCATAAAATGAAATTTATTTTTGAATGATTACGATTGGGAATGAATGTCATCACTTTCGTGGAGACTATAATCTGTACGTACACACGAGAGAAAATATCATTATATTGATGAGGAAATCGTTTTTAATTGGATGTAATAAAATATATACAGAATTAGTAGAATGTTATATTTATTATTTACCTTTGTTATAGTCATTGTTATTCTCATCCAAACAATGAAGTGTTTGAATAATAAAATATGCCACGACGTGGAGACGGTAAGCCGTATGTACGCACATATGGTGACATTTTAATTTATAGAATGGTTAGAATAATGAATATGGTTGTACCATATTTATAATAATATCACATAATGTAGAAGGTACTATATTTTTTTTATGTAAATAACTAATAAAGAAGAAGTTGAAGATGAAAAGAACTTGAAATAAGGTGGTGAAATTATTTCCTCTTCTTTGGGCGTTTCCATTTGAGTTGATAAAAAGGGCTTCGTAGGTTGGATTTCTGATCAATGTATGGCCTCTAGGATGAATGTAGGATATTTTAGAGGATATTTGGGTAGGTTTTGGCAGAGAAAAATGGATTTGGGGTGTGACATTAAGATATGGGTATGTAAACTTTTATAAGAGAGGTGAGGGTCACCTTAGGTAAAGCTTGAAATATTATTTTATAATAAAATAATTTTCTATTTCTAATGGATCCAAAATGATCTATTTAGAGGATATGTTGGGAATGGGTTTCAAACCTCTCAACCAATATGTTTTAGATAGGTTTATGTCACCATATTAACTTTATCTTTTATATTTTTCTCTTAGTTAAACAGTTTGACATTTACCGTATCTCTTTGTATTTTTATAATATATGGTCAAAAAACATACTATAACAAGCCAGGAGAACCCCAAGTGGTTTAGTATTATTATTTATAACCATATCTATGTCCTTTGGCTGAACATTATATTTTTTTTAAATATTATATTAATTAGTAATATAGTATTTGTATTAAAAACATAATGATTCTTATTTTGATGGTATTTATTATTTGATTTCTTTGAAAGCCATATAATATTTATCCTTTAAAATAATATTTATTTAATCAACCCTCACATGTCATATTAACCTATCAAATTAGGTTAATTCATCATAATTCTAAATTTACATTTATTTGGATATTTATTAAATCAATTACTTTTATATTTCATTATTAAATTAATTATACCATCATCATTGTGTCATAAATAAATTAAAATTATTTAATTTCTAAAAAGTATTAATAAATTACCATTATTTAGGAAGTATTTTATTATATTTAATGAATATCTAATGTCTAATTTTTATTTTTTGTAACCCGATATTAAAAATGGTTTAGTTATAAATCATTGAATTTAACTCTTTTAAATGTTCTTTAAATAAAATAATAAAAAATGTCTTAATATAATCCAAGTGGAAAAAAGGATCATATTCTATTCCTAATGATTTTTTTCATCAAATTACACGTATCTAATAAAATTAGGACATTTGTAAGGGTAACTATAATATCATTTTTACCCTTAATTTCCCTATTTTACTTTTAAATAGGGTAAATAAAAGTCAAAAGATATTATTCATCAAAAATTATTTTCAACTAATAGAACTGCATATTACATACTAATTTCAACTGTGTCTCTCAGATTTCTGAAATTCTACTCATAGAAGCAGTATAATTATGTTTTATGCAAATTTGGAAATTCTCCTATAATGTGGGAAAAAGACGATAAAAATTTCAATAATATTTGTTTATATCTAAACATATTATAAAATTGCTGTAACAAATTAAATTGAACATAAATTGGTATTATGTATATATTTTTACCAAAAATAAATTATAATAAAATAACTATTTACTTAAATAATAAGTCAGTTTTAACAATAAAACGGTGTTTTTCAGTATTCATCAAAAATTAAATGTTATCAGAAAAATACAAAAAATTCACTGTAAGATAATTTTAATATTCTGAATTCAAAAATGAAATCCATTTTGAAAAATAAAATTTAAAAAATTTCAAAAAGGTTGTATTACTATTCATAATAGCTGGTTTGATTGGTCGTGGTGTGTTAAAACTCCGTGTTGTGTACAACACATGCTACTTTATTATTCATAGTGAAGCATACCATGGGAGTTTGGGGAGTTACATATTTTATTCCAAAATAGTTAATTTTATTACAATAATCACCCAAATATTACTTCTTATTCTTGATTTAGTAATATAACATCCTATACGAAAAATAAAAAATATATAATATAGATTACTACATATACATAACTATTGGTTTTTATAGATATTGTTTTAAAAAATAATGTTGGACATATGTTTCATTAATGGTTAAATTAATATTTATCTTATTATAGTTTTACCAAAATTATCTTTTTTTAATTTTTTTTAAGACGCTCACCAATGACTTAGATATCTATATTCATAAATATGATAATTACGAAATGAAATTTGAAAAAATATAAAATATTAGAAAATATATAATCTATTAAATATAATCATCATATAATTGTGAATTCTAAATCTATAAAAAAAATGACACCGCCACTACATGAAAAGTACTTAAAGACATATCTAATAATATATGATGATGAAATTAAAATATAGCTGACTAATATATTTATAAATATATAATTATAAATTATATTTTATTTATGTTTATAGTTATTAATAACTTCCCAAAATAGTTTATTACGACTGCCAATTTTTGAAAATAAGGTTAGAGCATGTTAAGCTAAGAAGGATTAAAGTTAAAGGTTTTGTATCTTAGTATTTCATTATTGATATATAATGTATATTCAAACCTGTTTCCTTTTATTGGTTTATCTTTTTGGAATTTAATTTATTATCATTTATTTCCTGAAAAATAATCAATTCAAAGATATATCTTGTGTTCTACCATATGTTCATTTTCATTTCGAATAATAGTGATCGTGAAAGAGATTTTGTTTCCTCAATTTTTTAACGGGTAAGAATAGTTCATATAGAACATTATTTTGATCATTTTGATATGATCCTCCCAATTAGTTTTTTATGATGAAATTATTATTTATTGTGATTTTATTATTTTAAAATTTCCATAATCCTTCAATCTAATTCTTTAAATTCAATTTTAACTAAATCTATGATCTTTTTTCAATATAAATTACTTTTATATGAATTATAATTATTATTATTGAACCCTCTTACTCGATGAATAAATATTTTATAATATTATAAAATAAAATTTAATTTTCAATTGATGTTTGTTTCTGGATTTTACAATTCATTCTCTGAAACACCTTTTTATGTATTATTTATTCAAATATGATATTATTTGTAATGTATTTTATAATCTCAACATTTCATTGGGAAATAATTTTACAACATTAAATTAATTTTTATATGTAACTTATATTTTTTCATTTATTATTTCATATGATATTATCCATTTTTTATCTCAATAATGTGATATTTTTAATTCATAACCCCATCCATAAAGAATACATTGTTCTTAAAGGTATATTGTTGTTATGAATAATTCTCATTATTTATAAAGGTTTGTCCCCTTCTATGTCTCTATTATTTATTCTTGTAAATGTTCTCCATTATTTTTGGATGAATAATAATATTTTAACTGATGTGACCTCCATGGTTCCATTTTCCTCATTTTAAAAGGTTGTTAACTTTTCAATTTTATTATATGGGATTAAAAAATATTGGTTTGATGTTATAAAAAGACATTTACCTTGTGTATCAATATTTTTATAATATTCCCCAAATTTCCTCCATATAACCATTTAGTAATTTTTAGGTATTTATTAGTACAATTTATTAACAAAATTAATATTTTTCCAATGGTAACATTTCATATTTTTTAAAAATTACTTTTAAATTTGAACATTATATTTATCTTTTTCAAATATAGTAAAAAATCATTTCAAAAAATATTTTATGAGGTTTCATCAATTTACCAATGTTTTCAATAAATATCTATATTTTATGGATAAATGTATCATTAATAAAAAATTTTTTTTTGAAATAATACGTTTAGTTATCAAATTTTATGTTTCAACCAATAAAATTATTGATCATTTTTTATTATACCTTTTAAGTGTTTTTCTTAGAAATTATATTTTCAAAAATGCCAACATCCTTAAAATATTTTATATTTCCCTTATGATAACCCTTTAAAATACTATCCACCATATTTCTTTGAATATATTTTTATCAAATAATTCAAATAATTTATTGTCAATATTAATGACATAACCACACAACCATTACTCTATAAAGAGATTTTACATAGATTATTACATATATTGTTATCATGTTTACTTAATTAAGAGAAATTGACAATCTATGTACTTCTAATTTGAATTTGGATGCGTATTTTTTACCAAATAATGATGGTTATTTATTTTATTGTTTTTTTAATCATTTTATAATGAATCCATTATACATAATAAGTGATCGACGACCCCCAATTATATATTGAGGCATCCGTAAATATATTGGGAAAAACAAGATCAGTTATTTGGTATATGGATTACTATTTTTTTGAATCATTTCCCCAAGAAGAAGAATTAATGGAAATAGTATGATTTTCAAAAGTATTCATTTTATCATAGAGAAAAAATTAGTATTACCATTGTGATTATTTATATTGTTATATAATCCAGGGATATATATCATGCTCATATGATTAGAAAGATCACAATATCTCATTATCCATAATTTTATTCCAAATTAATCATTCCATATTTATTCTATGATATCTATGGATATATGTTTTCCTTAATGGAAATTTTACCACAACATTATTATGTTTCCATTTTCCCGGGTTATTAATAAAATTATCACACATGATTTTTACATAAGATTTACTTCCATAGAAAACTTATGGGAAATGTTTAAGACTTATTTAGTATTATTTATTTTTGAATAAAATAGGAAAAATTTCATTTTTATGAGAATGGATGATTATATTAGTTAATAAAATAGAATATTAATATACAATTACAATCCTAAATGTATGAAAGAATGTAAAAAATTAAGTATTTTATATGTATGACACAATAATATGAAAATTTGGTTTGGTATACCACAACTGGTTTAAAATCAAGGTTTAAATGTATTTATAAATATGGTAGTTTTTTAATGATTATAATTTAATAAATATAAATTTCATCAATTGTTTATATATTAAGAATGATAATAACATCAAATGTATAGATAACAAATTTTGTTAGTTGATGTAATATTTACTATTTTCTATAATTTTGGAATTAGTATGAGTGAAATTTAGTGCAACCCCTAGGAATAATTCTTTATATAGAAAAACTTCCTAAAATTATTGTTAATTAGATGTTGTGTTATTATTTATTAAATTATATCCCTTTGTCAATATTTGAATGTGGGATCACCTATGGCATAGTTTCAGCTATGGGTAATAACTATTAAAATTTTTGTTAATATTAATTCACGCTAAATTGAAACATAATTTGTTTTCCTAAATATTCAAACTTGTATAAAGACTCTTAAGGGATATTATTTTTAAATTTGCATTCAATTTAAATACTATTATGAGTTATTTTTTTGTCCACCAAACTATAAAAAAATAAAAATTTCATATTCTTAGATGAATAATTATTACATATCATTATTATCTATGCAATATCTATAATGGTTTAATGTCTATTGAAACATATATTCAAAAAACTGGTTTATAAAATATCTACATCATCTCCCACAATGATCTTCAAAACTAGAACCCTTCTTAGACATATCGTACATAAAACAATTCTTATTATCCAGGTGAATATATAACATAATAATGGGTGAGTTTATATTCTAGTTATGGGTAATCAAAGGAGATATCACAATAAGATATTTTTTTATTCGTATCATCATAATATAGGCACGATAACATGAATTTTACATTTAAAAATTATAACCATCATTTCATATATAATCATCATGAGTCGTGGCTCAAACCAATGATGATAGTAAGAAATGAATCAAAAAAATATAGAATATGAGACATGAGAAAATAATATTGTAATTTGATAATTTCTTAAATTACAGGAAGAAATTATTTAATAATAATTATAATACTTTCATATGTAATGGGCACCCTTGAAAACATTCATATCATGTTATGCTTCAGCTACCCACCAATGTTCAAGCTTCAAGCTCTAGATATCATCTTGTGAACCCTATTTTGGCATGAGATAATCACTCATGTACCCAATCAGATAATAAATATATAATAATTATCCAATTAAATGAATTAATATAAGGTCCCACCCATTACTTAATCATAATATATTCATATACATGTGAAAATATTATGATAACCTTAATCATTTCATAATAGCGTAATCCTAGAAAATTATAATTGGTATAACTTATATTTTATAGTAATATTACTAAACCATCTAGAGAAATAATAATATTGGTATCAGAGAATAATCTAACTATTTATGTATAATTATCATCCCATGATGTTATCATAGTGAAAATATTCCTTCAAAAGGGAAACCATATACTTCTTGTGGAAGGTACCGTTTTTATTTTGAAATAACTGATTAAAAATGTAAAAATACAATAACATATGTTAAAATAATTTATTTGAAAACAAAAAATTTAAATATATAATTTAGTAATCAATTTATAGATTGTTCAAGGGGGTGGGAATAATATTTATTATAGTATATGTTATAACTAAGACTCCTCTAACATCTTTGTAAAAAATACAAAAGTACAACATTCTAAAAATGAAATGACGATATAATTTATTTAAAAAATATAGAATCTAATACGTGGTTGAAATTATTTTAAAATGTCACTAGGAAATGGTAATAAAAATACGGAAAACATTTTAAACAAAAAGTGGATACAGATGAAAATTATTTTGGATTGAAGAGAAAAATATTATTGGTTTTCCATAAAAACATTCCTTTGTAAATAGGAGTACAAAAAGTGTAAAAATTAAAATGAAAACATATAATATTCCAAATAATTTGAGTTTCAAAAAATTAATAATAATTGGGAGAGTTTAATCATATTATTTCATCATTGTAAATTTAATAATAAACAATCACCATAAAAAGAGATATTATAATACAAAACACTTACATATTTCACAAAATTTGAATCACAACCCCAATGAATGAAATAACATTAAATTAAACTATAAATACCATAAATATTAATATATTCATCATATGACATATTAAATGTAATTTATATGTATAACATGAAATAAAAAAAGTAGTGAAAAGGGTATAAGTCTCATGAAAATAATAATAATATGAGAAACCCTTACCTCAAAGTTTTCAATCCTCAAATGTTCTAAAAAATCCTGTAGAATAATTATACATGTATTATAATAGAAAAATAACAAAATAAAAACACATATATTATTGTATTATCCACATCTAACATCTCGAAACCCATTTATTTATAATACTTTACTAAAATCAATTTTTTGTTGTTGTGAAATTCATCGTTTGAAGGCAAAGCGAAATGAAAATTTATGACGATGTCGATTGATTGAAATGATGATGGCGCAGTAAAACATCTCAATCACAATAGAATAATAAAGAAATAAAACTGGTATATGGCCACACCAAATCACACAATTTCAATTATCATGCCATTGTATTTATAGATTACAAAAGGGTTGATCCAACAGACAAAATTAATTCCAATATAAATGTGGGAATACAAATGGATTGGAAATATGAAGAGACTTGATGAGTAATGAATAGAACTCATTCATTATGATTTATGACATCCACACACTTAATGATAATTCATAACACTCCCCCTTGGATGACATAATACCCTTGAATCTAACAAAAATTTTCACTAAACAAACCCCTCTGGGAAAAACATATGAAGCCAAATTAAAATGATTCCATGCTATGATTCCTCATTAAAACCCTTATCAGAAAACCCCGTGGAAAAAACTGATTAAAGGAAAACGAGTACAACATTCCCAACTCCCCATCATAAATTCATGATAGAATTTTCAGACATCTCATTCCAATATTATAAATCAATTTCTCAAATGTTGAAGTTGGAAATGCCATTGTGATAAAATATATGAGATTGTCACAAGAAATTATTTGTTGGACATCAATCTCACCATTCTTTTGATAGTCATGGGTGAAAAAGAATTCTGGTGAGATATTCTTTGTTCTGTCACCTTTAATAATCCCACCTTTAACTGGTATATGCAAGCAGTATTATCTTCATGTTATATTCTGGGAATATTATTATTCATATCTAATCCCCATCAATTTCTAATATAATTAATCACTGATCTCAACCAAACACATTCACGATTAGCATCATTAATAGAAATCAAATCATCAAGGTTTGAAGTAGTCATAGTAATGGTTTGTTTTATAGAACACCAAGAAATAGAAGATCCACCATATGTATACACATATAATGTTTGAGATCTTGCTTTGAGTGGATCAGACACGTATCTAGCATCAGCATAATCAACCAACTTTGGATCTATGGGTTTAGAATAAATTAACCCCTGGTTTTTTTACCCTTGAAGGTATCTTAATACATGTTTTATACCATTACAATGCGGACAAGTAGAAGACGAACTATAAATTTAAAATAAATTCATAAAAATGATATATCAGATCATGTATTAATTTTATGGTACATTCATGCACCTATAGAACTCAAATTTGGTACTTCAGGACCAATTAGTTCATCACCAGGCAATCATGGTTTGAAATTATCATTATCACGATCAAGATATCGTACAACCATTGGTGTACTTAATTTATGTGATTCATTCATGTTAAATCTCTTTAGGACTTTAGAATTGTAACGTGATTAATTAACAACAACTTCATTATTAATATGTTCAATTTTTAATCCATGGAAAAACATTGTCTTTCCAATGTCATTCATTTCAAATTAATTCTTCAGATATTCCATTGCCTTGGAAAGTTCATCATTAGTCCTAATAATATTTAAATCATCAGCATATAATGCAATGATAAGAAATTCATATCCAATATTATTAACGAAGACACATGGAAAAATTGGACCATTTTTATAACCATCATTCATCAAATTTTTACTCGGACGGTTATTCCACATACACCCTGACTACTTTAATCCATATAATGATTTATTCAGCTTAACGGAATAAATATCTCGAGATACAGGATATTTTTCCAAGAAATTTAATCCTTCAGGTATTTTCATGTAAACATAATTATCAATATCACCATAAAGATATGCATTCACTACATCCCTCAGGTGTAATTCAAGTTTATCATGTACAACAAACGTCATGAGGCACTGAAAGGTTATTGTATCCATTAGAGAAGTGTATGTTTCATCATAATAAATCTCGTGTTTTTGTGAGAAACCTTGAGAAAATAGTGGTGCTTTATATATATCATGACTTCACTATTTTTATTTATTTTTCACACAAAAATTCATTTGTATCCAAAAGGATTAATCCCTTATGGGGTTTTCATGATCGACCCAAAAACCTCACATTTAGCAAGTGAGTCTATCTCAGATTGGATTATAAATTTCTATTGATCCCAATCTGTCCTTTCACGAAATTCATTAACAGTTTTAGGTTCCTGATCCACATCCATAATTTAAAGGGCTACATTATATGAAATTTGTTATCAATAATGGTCTCCACTCGATTCCAACATCTTCCAGAGTTGGTGAATTTTTTTGAAATTTCGTATTGATCATGTTCATGTACATCTGGTTCATTTTCATCCTCTTCAAATTCATTTGTATCTTCAACAAACATACGTTTTTTCCCATTATTTAATGGTTATTTTTATCTCTTAACCAAGTGGTCTCCTAATATTTAGGTGTGGGTTGGAATCTTTTTGGTAATATCATCTGATTGTCCTTCTGGGACATAAATTTTTACCTGTGCAATCACAGCAGGTATATATGATTTTTTAACCCGTTTTGATTCATTGAATGCATCAGGCAATTGATTTGGTAAATTTTTCAAATTAAAGATCTATTGAACTTCTACTTCACTCATATTTGTACAAGTATCAATATGTAATAATGAGGTTGATTCCCATGCAATTTCATTTGAAGTCAATTGATTTCCCCCTTTGAGTGTTGGAAATTATTTTCATCAAAGTGATAATCTGAGAATCTTGCTGTGAATACATCTCCTATCATAATATAAAGATATTTAATGATTTAGGGAGATTCAAAACCAATATATATCCCAAATCTATTGTGGGTTCCCATTTTTTGTTCGTTGTGGGGGTGATACAAGCACGTATACAACACAACCAAATATCCTTAAGTGTGAAATATTTGGTTCATGACCACAATCTAATTGCAATGGGGAATAATCATTATTGCTTGATGGATTTATTTGATGCAGTGCTACTGCATGAAAAATTGCATGTCCCTATACTGAAATTGGATATTTAGTTTTCATAAGTAATGGTATAGAGATAAGTTGTAATCTCTTTATAAATGATTCAGCTAGACCATTTTGTGTATGAACATGAGCTAAAGGATGTTCAACACTTATTCCCAATGACATGCAATAATTATTAAAAGCATGTGATGAATATTCACTAGAATTGTCAACCCTAATATGCTTGATTGAATAATCGGTGAATTGTGCCCTTAACCTTCTTATTTGGGCTTGTAATTTTTCAAATTCCTGGTTACGAGTGGAAAATAAACACACATTGTACCATCGAGTAGACGCATCAATCATGATCACAAAATATCTAAATATTCCACATGATGGATGAATTGGTCAACATATATCACCATAAATTCGGTCCATGAACATCAGGGATTTGGTCCCGATCATTATGGTTATGGTCTTATAATTAATTTTCCTTGAGAACAACCATCTCATGAGAAATCATGGTGCGTAAGAACCCTTTTAACAACCAATGGATGACCATGAGTACATTTTTTTATTTTACTCATCATTATTAATCCAGGATGACCTAAACAGTCATGCCATACCATAAATTTACCATGGTAGGTAAACATTGAGTTTACCATGTTTGATTCAATTTTAAAAATATTAACAAATTACAATCCAGACGGAAGTTTGAAAGATTCTATTAAATCAATTTTTGATCATTTTTAATGCTTGTTATGTAAAGGTATTCAGCATATACTTCCTCCATTGTCTTGATGTAATATGAATTATTACGAATATCTTTAAAACATAAAAAATTACATCGAGACTTGGGAGAAAATAAATCATTGTTTATCATAATTTTTGTACCTACGGGTATGCATATTTTTTCTCTTCCCGAGCCTTCGATTAATTGTGCACTATCGGTTAAATTACACACATGTGAACTACCCATTTTAATGGTCATAAAATATTTCTCATGTTTAAGAATTATGTGCATTGTTGTGCTGTCAACGAGGAAAATATCTTCAGCATGGAAATTATTCTCAACAGACTGATTTATATCATCCATTTCTAGAAAAGAAAATAAACATGCATATAATGAATAAATAAAAGAAACCAAATTCCAACATGGAATATTTAAAAATATTACAAAACCATAAAACCATTGTTCATTTAAACCACAAGCATACAAAATCTGAAAATCAAACTTTGATTCTGTGAGGAGCATTCATGGTTGATCAATACGCTAATCACCTTCAAGGTGTGAAAAATTGTCAGAAATATCATAGTTTTTAATAGCATCATCATATTTCAGAGGCTAGTCAGCAAAATTAACTTCATCATTATTTTACTTTCATTTGATAGATTGGTGATAAAGATCAACAAAATGATTTGGAGTACGAAACGTATGCGGCCAATTCACCTTCATGCCACATACAATTAATTTACTTTCATCGCCCTTTACTTTATTTATTTGTGGTTGTTTGTTATTCAACCACTTCTAGTGGTGCCCCTTACACTTCTCATTTGGTGTATGACCACCTCAGACAAATTAATTTTCTATGCCTTTATTGCGTCGATACATCCCATGACATTGATTAAAATAAGCCTTATTCATTTCTGGGAATGGATTCACACCAATAGGTCGGGATTCATGATTTCTCATTAGGAGTTCACTATTTTGTTCAGAAACAAGAAATCAAGAATGTAATTCAGAGTATTTTGTAAAACCTTTCATGTGATATTGTTTTAGCATAAAGTCGTTTGAGGCATGGAAGGTAGAATATGTTCTTTCCAAAATATCAGTATCAGTGATAGTATCTCCACATAATATTATATGTGATGTTATTTTAAACATTATGGAGTTTTATTCACTTATCGATTTATAATATTGGAATCTAAAATGATTCCACTCAAACCATGCTTTTGGTAGTTTTATAAGTAAAAGGTGATCATACCACTCCATGAGATTCTAGCACAACACCAAAGGATATTTTACCATGAGGTATTCATTATTAAGTTCCTCATGGAGGTGATGGCAGAAGATTATTAGGGCTCGGGCATAGTCTTGAGTGGAAGCGTGATTGCCAATATTAATTGGTTCACTGAGGCCTTTTACATCAAGGTTCATCTCTGCATCCCGAATCCTTGACATTTCATTCTTCTCATAAATTTAATGAGGGACAAATCCATGACTTTCAATAATCTCCATGGGAAAATTTATCTTACTAGGATGACTGTCCTTTTTACACCGTATAGTAGTTGGGCTTATAAAGGGTTGTGAAATTCATTTTTTGAAGGCGAAGCGAAATGAAAATGAATGATGATGTCAATTGATTAGAATGAAAATGGAGAAGTAAAACATCTCAATCACCATAGATCATGAAATAATGAACACAAGTATTTTTCCACACCAAATCACAAAATATCCATTATCATGCCACAATATTTAGAGATTACAAAAGGGTTGATCCATCAGACAATAATAATTACAATCTAACGGTGTGAATTAAAATGGTTTTGCCATATAAAGAGACTTTATGGGTAATGAATAGACCTCATTCATTATGATTTATTACATCCACACCATTAATGATAATTCATAACATTTTAGTGTTAATTATATCACTTTTCAAGAATGTTGTGGTTCATTTGTTCTGGTCCTTATTCACTGATCATGGTTCCTTCATCTATAGACTTCTATCATTACATAAATATCATATATATTATCTATATAAATATTTATAGTAATCCAGAAAATGTATATTTATAGAAATTAAATACAACATTCCTAGAGACAATAGTCTATCTGTAAGTATAAATGATGGTTTTATTTTCTAACTAAAATAAGGAACTATAGACAAAAAATATTGTATATTTATAGAATTATAATTATTTTGTTAATATAATATATATTTCTAAATGATTCACTATATCCATTAAAGTGAGTGGGTGATGTAAAATAAACAAAATCAATATGTTGATGTGGAAGTCCACATGTACACACAAGCAATTACTTCATTTCTCATTTGATGAATATATGATGAAAAAATATATTCTATCATACTAATAATTTCATATATTATTTATAATAAATTATTAATCAATTAAAATGAATTTAAGGAATCATTGAAGGTATTAAATTGGGGCATGAATGACATATTATGAATATAATTTGAATAATAAAGGATAAGAGCTTCCCTTTTATAAGTGAGGGAGAGGACGCACATAGAATTACATAAAACACTTAAATAATATTACACTATTTTAGTATGATTTTCCTTAAAAGGAGATGACATTAATATTAGTATAATATAAAATCTAAATACCTTCAAGGAATCATATTTATTAAATTTCAAGTGGTTGTATTACCCTTATATCTTAGTTTTACCCCAAGTAAATATATCATATCCTTAAATTTGGTAAAAAAAATTATAATTTTTTACAATACATTATGAAAAAAAGCACGCTCATTAAAATTACAGAAATACGAGTTTCGATAATGGAATAAATTTTATCGAATTCAATTTCTATAATTAGTCACATTAATTATATTATATGAGAGTGAAATCAATTGAACTACAATATTGAAAAAAACTGATTTTTTATATATGAAACTAAATTAAATTTCATTCAATTCAATGGAAAAATATTCAAATGAATGTTAAAATTTTTGAGGGAATACAAAATATGTTCATTTAATTAAAATCCATAATTTTTATTAACCTATTTTTTTTAAAAAGTATTTATAAACATTACATTTTTAACCATTAAATTATTTTATCTTTATTCCTAACCATTAGCTAAATAAGTTTTAGAGGTTTATTCCCACATTACCAATAAATGTTATTATAATAAATTTTTAGTTTTAATAGATATAAATTTTTTGATCATAATAAATAAAAATTATGAATATATATCTCTGAAAAAATAGGTAATTTATTCATGAAATTATTTTATGAACAATTTAATTATTATTCCATATGTATTGAACAATAAATATTAATTTATTAATGAATTTCTTAATATATTTCTTAATTTTGATAATTATATTCACACCAACCAATCCATTAAATTTATTATAGAGGTATAATATATCATGGTTTCATTTCTACAAGCGTTATAATGAAAAAACGATTCATATACATAATGTCTATTTCATAGGAAATACATATAAAATATATGTTTGTTACATTCTACAACAATTATAAATAATTTTACCCATAAAATTATACTAATACAATAAAAATAAATAAATACATCTCTAATTCATTATCCCCTCTTGTTCCCAAATAAATTCCTCGTATATATGATACCTCTACGGTTCATTAATTTGGTGAGTAATCATGTTTAGCAGCACATTATCTCTATAATCCATGATCTAAATCAATTTTTCTTCATTGTATATGTCATGATCTAACTGTAAAACCAAAATGATAGTAGGATTTATTTATCATGAATGTACTAACTATTATGATAAATATTTAACATGTTATTAACTTAAGAAAGGTTTAATGAATGGTCTATGTTATAAGAAGTCATCCCTATCTAATCAAGAAAATAAAAAAAGATAATATCTAAAGATCAGATTACATATCCTTCAAGATATCAAAATATTATTCAATTTAAATATTTTAAGGAATAACTTATAACAAACTATAAATTTTAAATATCCTAAAATATTGTTATCATCATTTTTTTTCAACAATAAGATGAATTTATTTTCTACTAAATTTCTCCCAATTTCTCATCCATTTCTACAACTAACTGATTTCTTAAAATTTTTGTTCCTACAACATCAAAAAAACATGTTTACTTATTCACTTAATTATATATAGTTATTCATAAAGAAACATTGGAATTATTCTGTTAGTTTAATTTTATTAAAATTACATAATAAGAGGAAGGTGTCTATACTAACAACATTTAATATACAGAAAAACAAACATTGAATGACTTCCATTATTTGAATGGATTTTGATAGTGACTACCTATCTACGGAAGATAAGATATACTAGAAAAATTCTATATCTCATGAAAATTAAATAAATAACCATAATATCAAGGTAATCCTCATATCATAAGAATATACAATAAAATATGGTACAAAATGTAATTTTATCACTTCATTAATATATTTTCTACCAAGATGATCAAGAGTGGAAACATAATTAATAGAAATTGAATTTTTATAAATTATAGTGTGGACAAATATATCCCAAATTCCATTAAGACCGTTAGATTTTTTCTGAAATCCAATGTTGAAATCCAAGGTGTTTTTTAATTTTCATTCTCATATGGCGTATTGGTTCTAACATCCTATTATAAATTTGTATCACAACTTTTAATTATTGGAATAAAAAAATTGAGAGATATAGTTGATAATATTTCTCTTCATATTTTTCACCATAAAATTTTATTTCAATTATCTATGAATATTCATACTTCCAGGATATATAGATAATGATGATCTGTGATATTTTTCAAATACCCCCTTATTCATGTCACATATTGATAGGAGTCATACTAGGTTCTTAAACCATCTTATTCTATAAAATTTTTAATTTAACATAAGAATAGTTATGCCCATATTTTGAACCATTAATAGTATTTATTCATCTATATAATGATTATATAAATTTATTTTTGAACGCTCATTTGGGATAGAGAGTATTTCTCCCCTAACCTCGTGATTTCATGATCCCTCATTTGAAAATCCAAAAAATATAGGATCGTCTATTATCCACATCCTATATATACTATAATAATACCTTAATTGTCTTGTTCAGGCTAGTTTGTATAGTCAGATTAAAGATAGAAGGGATCTCATTTCCCCTACCCATCTCTTCTATGTGGATGAAATTGTATTGTTTGGATAGGCAAATAAAAAAATTGTGTCATTTATCAAGGACATCATTAAGAATTATGAAAATGTGGTTCGACAGGCCATCATCTAGAAAAAATCATTTGTGGTTTTTAGGGAAGGACTGACCATAAGAAAATAGAATAAGGTAACATGGTCTCTTGGGGTTAAGATATGATTATTTCCATTTTATTATCTTCGAGTTCATCTATTATGAGGTAGAGTGAAAAAAATTCACCTTGATTCTATTTTTAATCATACTATTTCTCAAATGGAAACAGAAAAATGGAATGATATGTCTCAAGATGGGAGAATCTACCTCGTTAAATCGGTGATTAGATCAATGTTTAGTTATGGGTTCTCTATATGCATGTGGCCCTAGTCTCTCATCAAGAATCTCTGTTGGCTCATTAGAATAGACATATGGACTAGCTCCATTAATGAGAAGAAGTTGGATGTTGTGGCATGGAGGTAATTTACCATGACAATCAATATGGGGGGATTAGGCATAAATTATTTGTTTATTTTCAATGAGGCTATGCTCTACATGTTCACATGGATTCAATTCACTTCCAATGATAGTTCAACAGATTTTATTTTAACTAGATTCACTCCTGGTATTTTGGCTGGATATTCTGACTATATCTCTTCTTTGATCTGGAATGCTCTGAAGTCTACTTTTAATGGGATTATGCTTTGTTCCAAGTGGTTTTTTTGAACGGATTTTTTGATGAATGCCTGGATCCCCCTTGGTTAACCAGAGTAATGAAAGAGGATGCTAAAATTCCACCTGACCTGCAACATACATCGTTTACTTCTATTCAGGCTACAGATTTGGGAACTTATGACGTTATTTCGACTCAAATTCAAACTAAAATTAAACGATATAATTACATTGAAAGAGACACTCTTGTTTTCTTACAGGTCCCCACTATTGTTTTAAGTACCACAACACTGCATTAGTACATATGTGATGAGATGATCATCACCCCTAGATGGATGTTTGCTTTAGGACTAAATTTATTCCTCCGGCTGACTTTGTGTTGTTATAGTGGATGTGGAAATGCAGGATTCTAGTGCATAACCTCCTCTAAAAGGGAAGAATCCAAATAACATCATACTTCCCATTGTGTTATATAGCCGGGGAGACAATTTACAATGTATTTTTGTCCTCTTCTTTTACTTGCAGGTTCAGAAATTACATACAGGATGCTAATGGGTGTCTCTAGGAGATGTAGAGTATTGAGAACCTACATGCTTCTTTTGATGCTAAAAATTGTAGTGATTATGTCAGGAATCTACTGCTGGATGCAACAACATCCACATTCTGATTCATATGGAAGGCACATAATGGCATGGTGTTTTATGATATCAATCCCACCTTTCATTCCTATGTTTGGTCCATTAGCATGGAATTATATAGTGATTCCGAAGTATAAGATGGATGCATGGATAATGTCTTTGGTGATCTTTTCATACTAAGGAACATTGGTGTCTCTATAAGAATTAATAAACTTTTGGTGATGAAATCGATTAGGTGGACCCCTCCCATTCATTCTTGGGTAAAAGTCAATGCCGATGGGGAGTCCTTGGGTGCACCATAGCATTCGGGATTGGTGGTATTTTCCAAACCTATTAGGGATTCATTAAATGAAATTTTTTTCATTATAAGGGACATGGTTCCCCCATTGATGTTATGTTGTGGGTGATCATAAAAGCTATTGCCTATGTAGTTCATCTTGGTTGGTTCTTTCTTCAGATGGAATCAAATTCAATGGTGGATGTTTTCAGTCATAAATGACAGTCCAGGAATGTCCTATGGTTTATTATGCCTTATAGGATTTAATGTCTACTTCTCCTTGGTGGTCTCACCGTTTATGTGACACATGTTTATAAAGAGGTGGATTTGTTTGTTGATTCATTGTTAAAGAAGGCCATTGTGGACTCATGATTGGAGTGGAATTTCTTCTTCCCGAAATGATGTTCGCCTTTTATTAAATGATATGTACATGAAACATGTTTTATTAGGTTTTTTAAATCCCCTTTGTAATGGTTTGATATTTTATTTTACGTTTATTAATAATCTTTGGTTAGAGTGGGTCTGACCTGCTCTTGGGCCTTTTTTGTATATACTATAATAACCCTTTCCTCTCAAAGAATCATGAACATTGATCACTATTCCATGGTAGAAATGTATTGAGTAGTATTAATAATTAATAAAAATTAAAAATATTCTATGGAGAATATTCTACTCATTCTTAGTGGATATTTATTTTAATATTTAATGATAATTACAAATAATTCATTTTTCTCTATAAAAATAACAACTTCAAATATTTAATGAAAAAAATATAATTGATAACCCCAGGATTTGAGTTGGTCAATTATACTCAAGGAAAATATATTAGTGTGAGTTATATAATACCACCATATCATTCATTATAAGAAAAAATCTCATCCACATTCCACTATTAATCACATTAAATCACAACCCTTCATCTACTATAGGATACTGTGAACAAAGGCTCACTAAAATATCTTTACATTGGTTCCTTGAAATTTCCATCAGATTAATCTACTCACAATTACCTTAATACAATTCAAATAAACATTTGGAGTGTCATAGATAGCTATGAGAAATTATTAGAAAATCATGAGTAATGTCTATCAAATCCATGAAAAGTGTGAATCAAGTCCACTGTTTTGTGTATGTAATTTTTTTTAAAAACATATATCTTTGATGGCTCCACTAACATACTATATCTTATGATTATATGAAAAAATGAAACTTTTTATAGATATTATTTAATCTCATAAAATTTTTCATACATATTCTCAGTTATTATGGTCTACTCTACAATACTAAAATGATCTATATGAAATTTTTTCACATGAAATATATAATAATATTCCCCTTAAATGCTACAAAAATGATCAATTAAATCTATAAATAATATATTCATTAAATCTGTGATTATGTAGGGGAAATTTATAAGAAAAAATAAAACCGCTAAATTGTCATTGGGCCCAAACCCAGTATGGATGGTTTCCTTGAGCATGACTTAAATTTTTAACACAATTGTGCCTATATCATTCTCTAATAATGCAAAAATAATAAGATCCATATAATTCATAAAAAAATCATCAATATGGTTGTTATGATACTTTTTCTTTATATGGGATCATTTTTTGCTGATAATAATCATTATAGAGTCCCATTGCTCAATATTTATACTTAAGAAAAACTGCGGGTTCCCCCAGTAGTGATTACCATGGACTATTGAATCCCTTTTAAAAATATCTTTCATTTTGTTCTTAAATTATGAAAAATCAATTGTTCCATTATATATAGATTCTTTCAAATAGATGTATAACTATGTATTATTTATATTAACAAATAACCACATGTTTCTATAGAAGACTGGAAAACTCTTCTAGTAATTCATCATTAAATACCCATACTATAGACATATTCTTGATGTGGAGTTTCTACCCCATAATCTGTGATAAATATTCCCTTTGAATATGAATCAATAACCATAAATGGATTTAATTTCCTTGGTACATTCATATTATCCCATATATATATACGATAATTGATTGGATTTCTATATCAATTGTGACTTCCCTTCCTTGAAAAATGATATCTGATTTATATAATTTTTCCAAATCTATATCAAAAAATGTTTATAAATGATATTTTTGTCATAAAATAAATATGGATTGCATTGTATTATATATTTTTATAAACATTCAACACATATTGAAACAAAAAAATAATTAATTTCAATAATTAATATCAATATATTAATAAACACATAAACACATGAAGATTTCAAGGATTAAAATGTAACAACAAATATAAATTTAAGAAGTAGAGTGGGAATATTAGGACCTATTCATTCTTTTAGAATCATCTCCCTCATAGGAAAAAATATATAAATGATAAAAATAATTAGTAAACCATATGAAATAATAATAAAAAATTTAAAATATTGAATCGTATAAGTAATTTTAGTGTTTTTTCATGAAGGAAGTAGTATTTATAAAATTTAATGTGACTGAAGGATTGTTAATCTAACCATTGGAATGGTAATGGTTACGTTGGAATTGTAACCTAACCATTGGAATAGTAATTTGATTATTGAAAAATATAATATAATATAAATTATAATTTTAATAAGAAATTAATATACATATATAAATATAACAATTTCATAAAATAACTATCTACTTGAAAATCTCAAAGAATATATTTAAAAAAATTTCATAACCATTATTTTATGTTATTTTTTAAAAATCATAATATTTACTGAAAAAAATAATCTAAAATTTGATAGAAAAATATTTTTATAAAATGAATATCATTTTTGAAATTAAAATATGAAAACTTTTCATGGGGGGATTTTTTATTTTATCATATATTTCCATTTTTAGGTGAATAGTAAAAATAACATTCTTTTTGGAAATTGATGTATTTTAAATTAAATAATTCACGATGAAATAATTAAATAATCAATTCTAAAAATGTGTTCATTATAAAAAAAATAAAAAATTTCCTAAATAACCTATTTTAAAAAATATTAATAATTTATAATCGTAAATTTTAATTACCAATTTCTAATATGGAATTTCACCCTCCACAAATATTTATTTTTCATTTTCCATATAAACATTTTGGTTTAGTGGGAACCTCAAAATTTAGAACAGCAATGTCATGAAACAACTAACACACTTCAAAAATAATAACAAAGGTCATAGTGAACAATCATGTAGTCACCAAATTCAAAATTCCAATAAATGGTCTCGTGCCACCACCTCGAGCCCCAAAACACAAGATGATGACTTGAGACCTATGACATTACACACCTAATCACTCATAATCATCCACAACACCAACAAGAAGTGTCATTCTAAGACATGTTCTTCCTGAAAACCAAAAATGACGCATCAATGCCCACAATATAACTTCACTAGAGAACCGAATGTGAACCAAACACTATCGGAAGCCATCGACTGCCCCAAGTTGTCCAAACAATGGTGGAGGCAACATCTAGAGGATGATGAACATGGAAAACTAGAACCTAATTTACACACAATGAGTCCTTTAACATTTAGCCATAAACAATTTCATAAAAACTACTCAATCCACCACAAATTGAACCATAAAAACAATATCATTATTGGAGTCGAGCTAAAAAACAATCCTTGAACAAATAATCTAAAAACAAAAAACATAAGAGGCCAAACATTCAAGACTAAACCACACAACCATGATCGAAGAACCATGAGAAAATATAGAAGGAAAAAATAAAAACCATCAAAGAAACCCAAAACCTGAAAATAGAAGAGAAGTAGACTGATCCATGACTGATGAGATCAATCATTGAATCCACATTGCCAAGAAACACCAATTCCACTAGACACTACAACCAAAACTATCCCAAATCTACCAAAAAATGTTATACCTGAATAAAAGGATTACAACACAACGATAAAAGAAGAAATAGAACATTTTGGTGACCATCCCCACTATAGATCCATGATGAAAATATATGAATGAATCCAAAACTATGAGAGGGATTTTGGGTAAATCCATAAAGGGTTATGCATGATGGTTCTGATAATTAGATCATCAAATTTTCATTCAGGGAACAAAAATCGACAAAAAATATTTGATCCTCATAGAACATCAATTGAATGTAGAACTGAATGAATGGTGAATAATGAGTCCTAGATTAAAAATAAACACTACAACAGTAGAGAGGACTGAGGTAATGTATCTCTTTGCTCTCATTAGAGGAGGTGATGAGAGGAGAACCATGAAAAACCACTTCACCCCCACATAAAATGGACAAATATCTACCTGAATACTCTATCTCAAGACCCGTAAAATACTTTGTGAAGTCTTGGTGTATCCAAATCCTATCATAAAAGTATTTTAGTTCAATATAAGTGAGGTAAAATGGATATGAGGTTATGTTTTCATCAACTATTCATCGTGTTTTCCTCTCATCTTCCACTATTTATCTATCCATCACAAACTAAATTCCTATAATATTAATTAAATAGTATGTAAATATTATATTAACTATATTATTGTACATAAATAATTTTATCAAATATTTAATTATATTTCCTTATTAAGGTACCTCGTCATCACACAATGTTCTGTTAACGATCGGTTAATAGTCAATTAGGACATTATCTATTTTTCTCCTTATCACTTAACATATCTATTTTTATAAAAATATTATTTATGATGGATAACTATATTAAAGAATTCACATTTACCTTATGGAAATTATTTATATTTATGAATAAATGATCCTGATCAAAATGGAGAAATCAAAGTAATATTAGAATTTTTTAGGAAAACATGATATCAAAAAATTTCCATTTTAATGTTTGGAATTAAGAAATTCATTAAAATGATTATTAATAATATATAGTGACATAAATTAAAATAATTTAATTACATTTAATAATCCTATGTTTGTTCTATATTAGGTTAAAAATAATGGTATGATGCAAGATTTAAGGTAAGGTGATTCTCAAATAAAAACCCTTTATTTTGGGTTACCTCTTAATTAAAATTTATTTGAGTATTATTTTTCCTATAAAATCGAAAAGATGCATTTCATATATATTATTTCTATTTCATTATTATATGTATGTGTTTATACACTTCAAAAATGATTTCTTTGACATTTAAAAATATTTTTAAAAATGAATTTAAATTCGAAAACATCTTTTGAATCCTGAAGATTTGATTCTCATTACAATGTTTAATATAAAATTTTATAAAATTATGATATTATTCATTAATTTCTTTCTATGGTTCATATCATGGACTGTGATAATTTAAATATTTTATGAAACGAATTTTTTTAATGGTTTATTTCTTGATAAATTTTTTAATGCTTCCATGCAGTGTTTAAGATTATGGGCATTGTATATTTTGAAGTGTGGGACCATAATTATATAGTCCTCTAATTCAACAGGATCTGTTATATACCTCATGTGGTTATGTATTTTATTAATCAATTTTATTATATATTTGTACAAAATGATGATATTTTGATTTATGCACATATATTGTATGTTAAAAAGATGTTGGAATTGTTCAAAATTAGGTATTTTATTTGAAACAATGTTTTTATGATTCATTATTATTATTATGAAACATTCCATTCAAATATAAAATTTTTACATCTTTATTTGGATTATGATTCTATGAGTAAGACATAAATATGTTTATTATGCTCACTGATGTACTATTAATTCATTACCATTAATCCTCACCTTAATATGCTTTTACCTCACCCCTTTCTATGACATATATCCATTTACCTCTTCTTATACTATTGGTATCCTTATTGATTTATATTCATAATGAAGAATAATTTAAATAGTGTTTATGAGATATATTTACAATCTATTGATGAACATAGTTTTAGAAAAACCTAAACCTTTTGGTCCTATACTGCATCTCTATATTATTGTTTATATTAAAAGTGACATACTATTCATTTAATAAAATTTGGTTTTCTATAGATGTTATCAATGAATCATATAGTTAATTTGATAATTAGGAATATAAAATGTCGTTAAAAATCATATTTTTATGAAATTTTGTAGTTAACAATCCTAGAAGATTAATTTTAGAAAAATTAGGGATCACATAAGATATACCATTGATTAAATTTTCACATATCAAAAAAATATTTATTCATTATTTATTGTATTATTATATTTTAATGAAATTATAATATTTAATATGCTGGAAACAATGGGAAAACATTCCATTAATAAGATTGAGGGATAATGCAACTACTGTCCAAATGAAATCCTGAATTCCATGGATGGTGGAGTTCAAAACATCATGGAAATGCTTAAACAGTTTTATTAGGATATGAATAATAACATGAACCATGGGTAACATCCACATTCTCCAAATAAAGAGAAATTTTCAATCCCATATATTATTTAGAAATTACCACCAACATTATGTTGGTATATCAATCCAGTTATCAATGAATAGTGTGTTAAATCTATATATTTTATCTTTTATGTTCACAAATTTTATAAAAATTATAAGGTTTCTTTGGTAATCAATATTTTAGATAGATAGGTTTATTAATGGTGGGGACTAATAAATAACAGAGAGATAAAGGATAAAATATGAGAGACTGAGTGGTTATAAATTAATAAATATTTCTAAATAATTATTTCCTTAGAATGATTTGAAAAAAATGTAGAACAAATTAATAGATATGTGTTAAAAGGAAGATAAATATAACACTATATTTATAGAAAACAACACAAGGAATGAAATATAGGACTAATATTTATTATCAGAAATGATATAAAAATATATAAATTTTTTATTTCTTTCAAAACCACACCATTGACATTATCTTGTTATCTGAGATATTGATATTTATGAAAAAGTAGTTCGACATTCTCTAAATTTATGAATAGATTTTAGAAAATGATCACATGATTAGGGATATATGAACAGAATAAGGTAATTTATTGGAGGTGTTACAATTGAAATTGGATGAATAATATCTAACCCCCTCTCTCCTCATATTTAAAAAAATCTAGGATGAAACATCTTGGGAAATAACTCAACAAAATGGGAAAATTCTTAAACATCGAATGATAAGGACACTAACTTTAGGAATATTCATGATACATTAATAAGATTACCAAAATGAAGGAGTAATGGAAGAAACCACCTAATGAACCATTGATGTTATAATTATTCATCTTTAGGGAGAAAGGGCACTATGAAAGATAGGGAACTAAACCACCTGCCAATGATGGAAATTAAAAATAGAAACTACTAAAGACATAAAAGGGTGTGAAATATTATACCTTTATTACTAAAGAAGTAGAGTTTGAAAATGATGTTTTACAAGGTACACATCTTATTTACTCAATAATAGAAAATGATTTATTTGATTATTTCCAATTCATTCTGTTATATCTAGTATGTTTTCTAGATCCATTAAATGAAATCATGGATACCATAAATTAATGATATTGATTAAAACCCTAATTGTGGAACAATTAAATCCAACTGTTTGAATAATATTCTATATCAATATATGGGAATATTATTCTTGTTAATATCATAATACTTAATTTAGTGAAATATAATGATATTATAGGAATTATTTTTATCTCATTAAATGGAAAAACCATCAAATTTCAAGACAAGGAAATCACATTCTAGATTTTAAACCATCCTCTACTCTTATAAAAATTCATTTAATATTAAGAATCTCTTTATGAAAATCCATCAATGTTCTGGGTGTTGATTCCCTATGATTAATCATATGTTTCTCAAATAGTTGAGCAAAAAATAACTATCTACATGGAGGAATTTCCACAAATAAGGGAATATAATATTGTATTTTTTGAATAGTTACCTAGAATTACACCTATATAAGAGGTAGTGTTTTAAAATATAATTTATACTTTTAATAAATGATTATTCTAAATTTCCATATAATATGGACCCAATTGAACTATTAGAGTTAAATAATTATCTTCAATAGAATTTGGTCAAAGGGTTCATAAACTCTAGTGCATGAACGTATAGTTAACAAGTGTTAAATTCAATGAAAAAGGATCTATCAATGTATTTGTGTGTAGATTACGTGGATATCATCAAGATAAGATAAATGAACAAGTATCACATATCATGGATTAGAAAATTGTTTAATCAAATACAAGTAAATCATGACTTCTCAAATATAGATATTATTTTCGGAAATCATCACCACAGGTTAAGTTAATAATAAATCTATAAGGAATACTTACATATATGATATGGATATTATTATTTCATAATGATTCTCTTCATACTTACTAATTCCACTACAATCAGTTTGTATTTTTTGAATATCATTTCTAGGGACAACTATGACATATTTTAGATAGGCTTTATGGATTATATTATCTACTAATACAAGGAAATGTGTAATCATAGAGATAAATTAACGATTATTCTAGGGAAATAATGAACGTAAAAAACGTACAATAATATTTTAATGTGAATCTTTTTTATGAAACAGGTGACAATATTTTTGAATTTTATCATATGCGAAGAAGTTTTCATAGAACCTTCAATGAAAAAAAATAGGAATGACCCAAACCCACTATAGTCACAAAAATACATAATTTTCATATCATATAAAGGTAATACAATCATTTTCTAGTATTTTTATGATGATTTTATACCCATTAACTAAATTAACACATAATGGGGTAACGTTTGGACGGATGAAAGAATACGGGGAATGATTTATAGATCTCAAGAATAAGTTAATCAATATTATTTTACCCACATTAGCATCAATTGGTGAAGATTTCATGATAAATAGTGATGCTTAATATAATGGATAGGGGTATTTAGTAAAAAAAATTAAATTAATTGCATACTCCTCCTAAAAACTGAAAATCGATGAGAAAAATATCATGCCATCTGATTTGTTATTTACAATTGTGATCTTTGCTCAGAATATTTGATGGAACTACATATATGGTTATATATGAGACCTATTTACAAATAAAAATATTCTGAATTATATATTAACATACAAGTATATCAATATGAATGAGATAATATGGTTATAGTTGATCAAGGTCTATAATATATTAATTCAAAACAATCCTATAATGGGGAATATGTTCGCTGATGCTCTTCGAAAAAAATATTCCTATACTCCATAAATGATACATATTAATAAAAAACATGTATTTATGGATATGAAAATGATGGTTCTATAAATCACAATAGTATTGATTTCATCCTACAATTCTTAAATTATTTACGATCCATTAATCTAATAGAAAATCGAGGAGGCAGAAATGGGTGTTTTTAGAATCCAACTATACTGAAGTTAGTATAGGGAGGGAAGAATCAAGAATTCCTAATTAATGATGATGTTATGAATCGATTTTTAAATATTTATTGTGAACTTTCATCCTCCATGATAATGAATTATTTAATGGATAATGTGCACATCACATCATTATCTATCGATATTGGAAGCAAGAATATGTTACATTATGTAGGAGAGCTTTTATGTTGGGACAAAAAGATGAAATATCTTGATGAACATGCCATAATTAGATTATTATATATATAATTTAAATAATTGTTAAATATGTTCAAGTGTATGATTCAACCATTACCTATAACCATTTTAAATTTGGATAAAATAACAATCAATTTTTTATGGTTCATCAAAAGACATCAAATGTAAACAATGTTGTGTGGGTTGTAGTGGATCGACTCACATAGATAACCCACATAATCTCTATTTGGGAATATTCATCACATGAATAAATTTATATGATATACATTATTGATCTTCTGAGGATTCCTAGGTAAACAATTTGGATTATCTCTCATTATGATGTAAGATTCAACTATAACTTCTAGAGAAGTGGAGTACATGTTCTGAATACTAAATTGAAATCCATCATGACCTATCTCCCAAGAAATGATTTATAATATAATTTTACCATTAAAAACTCAATGAAATGATTAAATAATGACCAATGAAATTTAAAGGGTGATGCAATCAATACCGCCTGTTAGCTGAGTTCTCATATAATAAGTGCATTCATTCATGTATTAAAATGAATTCATGTTAACCTTGTGTGGGAAGCAATATAGAACTCCAAATTTTATGTAAGAAGTAGGAAAATGAAATATTCATGGTCCTTATCTTGTGAAAGAGATAATTGAGAAGGGACATGCCATCCAATAACATATAAAATACTTTCGTAGTAAGACGAAGAGTTATACTGATAATTATTAATGTGACATTGATTTTGAAGTTGGGAACATTTTTTTAGTTTGAATATCACCAAAAAAGAGATTCATGATGTTTTTAAAGAAATATATGATTATCCATAGGTACAATTATCCATTTTGAGACCAGGATTTCATATGATTTATGATATATTAGGCTAAACTTCCACTAATTATAGTTGAATTTCATGATGTGTTATACATCTCTCTTGAGGATATATGTACCTTCTACCTCACATGTACTGAATCAATACTCATCAAAACCAATATAATGAACTTATTATGATAAGTATATGGTGAAGATCTTGGACCATAGTGAAAAGGTTATAAGAAAAAAATCACCCTTTCAAAATGTTGTCATAAAACAATATGTATAAATTTGCGGTGCGGGAGTTAGAGGAATTAACAAAACATTTATACACATTCCTATTCAAAAAATATAATATGAGTTCAAAATTTCATTGATGGATTTTATATGGGGTAATATAACAACTTATAGATTAAAAATTATATTTGTTTTTTCCAAATAATTGTGTGTTATGCTATATTATAAATTGCTAATCACATAAATGATGTTATAAAACTGAAAAAATATTTCCTCAATAAAGGTTGATATATTATTGAAAAACTAAAACCATGATAATGAAAAACAATTAAAATGTGAAAAGTATAAATTAACTTAATTATTGTTTGGGAAATTTTGGATCCTTCTATTATGATAGAATCAAAACTCCGATGGAAACCTCTATAGAAATGAATAAAAATATTAGTAAACCATTTGAAATCATAGAAAATGAAAAATATATTACCTTGGGAGTAATTGTAGGGATTATTTTGGGAATAAAGTAGTATTTATAGGAGGTAATGTGATGGGTGGAATAGTAATGTGACAATTAGAAAGGTAATTTGACAATTGGAATAGTAACCCAACTATTCGGAAAAGTAACCTTATCATTAGAATTGTCATTTGGCCAAAAAATAATAAAATATAACATAAATAAAATTTATCATGAGTAAATTTTGTAGGATCGAAATAGTGATGTAGATGCTCAATATACAAGAGGGGGGTGAATTGTATACTTTAAAAATTCCTTTGGAACCTTTAAAGTTAGTTAAGAATAACTATGTTTTCCTTAAGAGAAGGAAAGGGCTAAGTTTAACAACGTTAAACTAAGTAGATTCACAAAACCTCTAATTACAAAAGCAAACATGGAATGAGATTCCGAATGTAGGTTCCGGAAATATGGTTCCGGCAAATGAAACTCAACAAAAGATTACAATATGAGATTCTACCTTAAAGCATATAGAATCTAAATGAAATAGAGTACAAGTAAGGAATTATAATAAAGTTATACTTTCCTTATATTAAAAAATGCAGCGGAATAAAAACAAGTAGTAAAACTACTAGTAACAATGTAGAGACCCGAAGCTTGACGTACATGGACATTACATTACTTTTGCGGAATACTTAGTACATAACAAAAACACACACACAAGGATCGTAATAGTTTAGTGTCTTTGGAAATTCGGAACGTAATCTTCTAATCGTGGTGAAAGATCTTCAATATCTCCCATAAAGATCTTCCCCTTTTTTTTACCTAAAAACCTTTCTTTATATCCTGGGGAAAAGAAAACATAAAAGGGTGAGCTCAAATGCTCAGCAAGGGCAAATAAAGGAAATAAAAATCATATCATATCTTTTTGAAAATCATAACCTGCAAAAGAGATCATAACATCTCAACATGGAACAAATCATAGAAGTGAAAATGAGATCCCCATAATCATAACATAAAACTTGAAACTTTATGGAATGCACACATAATCATGGAAAATCATTTCTTGTTAGTCATGACTCATTGCCAAGACTATCTTAGTGGACAAAGTCCCTTTCTGAACCGAGTTCACTCCTCGTTTCAGTCCTGTATCACTGAACCGAAATAACCTTCCGTTCCAGCCATGTCTATCTCATGAGATATAAAATCATTACCCAATGCATTGTAGGGAGATATAGGTCCCACCCATCTTATAATGAATCCTTTCTTATTTGTGCCACATAATCATAAAACATACATCATCGCATAACACATGTAACAAAAATGGGATTCTTGAAACATCATGACATCATAAATCAATTCATATAAGATAAAGGAATTCATAAACATAATTCCATCACAACATAGTCAAATCAATGTAAAAATATGGATAGAAACAGAACCCTTTATTATCTTAGATGGAAAATAATTTTGATAAAACACTTGAATTGAATTCTTGAGGAAAATATCCTTTCTTCTTCAAAATCAATTTCTTTTCACAAAACATCATGCAATTTTAAAAGAAAGAGATTTTATTGAAAATAGTCATGAAATCTTTTAGAGTAAGCTTCATTAAAATAAGGCTTTATAAAACAGTAGAAATCCATTCGTGCCGTATAAGTTAAAAAAAACATTCTTCGTACTTTTGTCGGAAAAGTCAAAAAGTACCTCGTACGAAAAACAACAAAAGATTCCTTTCATACGTATTACTAAAAACTCACTGAAGGGTAAAAATGGATTTAAACAATTTTAGGTGGATGGAAATAATATTACATATTGAGTAAACATGGATGTGGATGATAAAATACACCCCAGTAAATACTTACGAATAAACAATCTCGGATAAAAATGAGATTGTGATATTTCCCTTACCTTAGGTCCGACTTGCTTTGTAAGTGTCCTAACCTCCTGTATAATGATTTAAATCATGTTATTGACTTATTACAGAATCATATTCATTATTATGATATCATATATGGTTCACTTATGACATTATATTACCCGTTCTTTTGTAAATTCCATGTTAAAGAAGCGTTTTGGGTAAAATCGTTTCATTTATCGTAGGTGTTTTGACTTGTTGTTCTTGACATCATTATTACTTATATCATGATTTACTCACTTCCAGAATATAAAATATGATTTATATATCATATATATTCAGTATATATATATATATATAATAGGTAGATAAATAAAATGAAAAACACCGTTCATGGAGACGATAGTCCGTACGTACGCATGAACGCTGTTTTCCTTTCATTATTTTCTTGAAATTGAAGTAAGTAGATGACATACATATGTATATATATACATAAATCCATTAGCTTTATAATGTCATATATTTCATTATTATTTCTTATATATACATTATAATCATTCTTAAATGGTTAACATGGAGAATGAATCTCATCGCGTCGTGGAGATGGTAGTCCGTACGTACGCACGAGCGATGATATCATTTCTATAAATATTGAATTGAATTGGAGTGGATTATACAATATATCAGAATCAATATTATGTTGTAATAACTATGTATAGTTATTCCTTACACCATTATACCCATCCATGTAAGGTGGTGGTGGAAAATAGATTACACCACGGCGTGGAGACGGTATTCCGTACGTACGCACGCGCGGTGATTTCTTTTTCCGTAGGATGGATAGATGGTGAAATAGGGTTGTTTCATACTTATAATAACATATAAGTATATGAGTGATACTGATGATATTACTTCATAATGAAACAACCTAAGAAGAAGAAGTGGAAGAAGAAATAAAGATGAAAGAATTGGTAACGGTAATTACCTCTTCTTTGAAGTGCCTCTTTGAGACCTCCTCTTAGGGAACTAAAATTGGTCTTTGAGGAAGACCAGAACCTCTAGGATGTTTCTAGGGAAGTGGAGAAGAGATTTTGGCAGGGGTTGGCCGAGCTTGAGTGCTCAAATTGGTGTGAGGAGGAGGGGGAGGAGGTGTCCTTTTATAAGGGAGGAGAGGGGCACCTTAGGAATATCTCAAAATATTATTTTATATTAAAGTCAAAATCGGTTTATAATGGTTCCAAAGGGTCTTTTTTAGAAGCTAAAGTGGGGATGGGTCGAAATCATATCAACCAATAGGATTTAGACAAGTTTATGGTATTATTTTAACCTTATCAATTAGATTTAACTCTAAGTTAAATA
The DNA here is from genome assembly GCA_963277665.1 of Viscum album. Lineage (NCBI taxonomy): Eukaryota > Viridiplantae > Streptophyta > Magnoliopsida > Santalales > Viscaceae > Viscum > Viscum album. The sequence goes on from OY728128.1 coordinate 617,968,848, forward strand.
ATTTAACTTTTACCGTGTCTTTTTGTTTTCTTTCACTATATGGTTAATAAACTTACTATAACATGCCAAACTAACCCCAAATTGTATATTATTAATAAATATATCCTTATCTAAGTCATTTGTCCGAACCTTAGATTTTTAGGAATAAAATAACAATTAATAATATAATATTTGATTTAAAAACAATTTTGTGTCAATTTTGACACTATTTGATATATGATTTTTGTGAAAGTCATAACAGAATTAAATGTTCGAACCAAGTTTATTAAATCAACATTAATATATAATAGTAACCTAGAAAATTAGTGTAATTCATAAAAAATCTCAAATTACATTTATTTTGGTGTTTATAACATCAATTATGTCCATATTTCATTAATAAGATAATTACTGCATCATCGTTGTGTCATAAATAAATTAACTTATTTGATGTATAAAAATTAAAAATAAAATACCATCATGTAGGAAATCGTTTTAGCTTTCTAATGAATATTTACAATAGAATTTATATTATGTATAACCCCATATTAAAAATGATTTACTTATTAAACATTGATTTTAACTATTTTAACCTTTCTTTAAATAAATTAATAATAAATGTCCTAATCTAATCCAAGTGGGCCTAAATGGTCATATTTTATTCCTAAGTTTGTTTTTGGTCGAATTACACTTATCCAATAGAATTAGGACATGTTTTAGGGTAATATTAATATCATATTTACCTTTAGTTACCCTATTTACTATTAACCGCGGTAAAAAAAGTAAAAAGTTACTATTCACCAAAAAAATTATTTTCATCTCATTGAACCACATTTTAGTCCTTTATATTAACCGCGTCTCTCGGATTTTCTAAATTCCATTCACAGAAGCGGTAAAATTATGTTTTATACAAAATTCAGTTTTTAACCTACCACTTAGTAGTTTCACTATTCATCAAAAATTGATGTTTTTCAGAACAATGCCAAAATTTCATCCTAAGCTATATTTCATATTCTGAATTCAAAAATGAAATCTATTTTACCACATTCATAACATAGAAGTTTCATTAATTAATTTTATAATTAAATACCGCTGTTAAAATAAATAGCTTGTTTTTAGAAAACAATATATATCAAAAGATTGACACTTGATTATGTCTGGTTTAAATGTGAAATTACAACCAATGACCAACATTGTATTAAATTGTAAAAATATATTCTAAATATACTTTAAAACCACTCAAATTAATAATTTATCACTATTAATTATTTCGATTAAAAAGGTTGTTTTTAATTATAATTTAGTAATTTTCACTATTCATCAGAATATGAAAGTTATCCGAAAAGTACCAAAATTTCACCTTAGGCTATATTCGATACTCCGAATCCAAAAATGAAGTTCATTTTGAAAAATAAGATTTACAGAATTTAAAAAGTGGTTATTACTATTCATAACGGCTAGTTTTAATAATATTTTAATAGCATATCGTTGTTTAGTGAAACTCGGTATTGCGTATTACACACGCTATCGAGGAAGGTCGCGATTGCGTGTAATGCAAGGCAAGTCAAGGATGCGTGTTGTGCAAGCTCCTTTTGGTGTAGCGTACAACACAAGACATTAATAAAATTAAAAAGAATATTTTTTCTAAAATCTTGGGCTGTTACATTCTACCCCCCTTAAAATGAATTTCGCCCTCGAAATTCGTCGGGGTTATAAATGGTTTACTATTCGAAAGTTTCTTTAATAGAAACCCACATCGTAAAAAGGAATATCAAAACCAATCTTTAAAAACAAAAGTATGAAACGTAACGGTTACCCAAATAAACTAATCATTGGGTTTCCACATAGGTGAAAATATGGATATGGAAGAGAAATCTAACCATCATGTTCTGATGGAGAGTGGTAGAGAACATGGCTATGGAAAAGCCAGTAATCACAAATCCTTAAATTTGTGAAGATCTAAGGTACCATCCGATTCATCAGATATAAGATCACTAGGACAACATTTTTGGTTTTCAAGATCATTCCCCCTAAAGTTGAAAATTTGAATTAGAATAAATAATTACTTTATTTTGGTACAATATCACTGTTGTTCGTTCCTTGAACAATTTCCACTTTATCTCTTAAATAAATGAAGTTGAATTTGTTATTCGTGAAGTGTTAGCAGATCATGTGATAGAATGACGGGTCATTCCATCTGTCTCAAACAAAAGGTTAGCAAAACTTATATACATAAGTCGATCTATAGTGAGATTAATCATATATGGTTCCTAAAATGGACTTATACTTCATATATCATACTGCTTAATATAATAAAACTAGTTTCTACTAAACAGGGACTTCCTGTAGGTCAGTGGTAGGCGATAAAGGCCAGTCACACTTCGGTTGTGGGTTCGATTCCCACAGCCTTGTCCGAAGCGATGGGCTGTCGCCCGTCCTGCAGGTTGTCCTTTTTATAAAACTATATTACTATAACATCCCATCAATAATATCGAAAATATTTTATCCTTAAACAATACTAACTTATGTCCAACATAATACATTCTAATCTTTAGGCTTATCCATAATACTGTAGTCTACTCTCATAATATAATGAAAATGATTACCAGATATTTAATACCATCGTTGATCCCCATATATCATATGATATGTTTTGTTGGTCACATTCCAAACATTCAAAGGCCTTAATCTTGTACTCTCTTGAATACCCATTGAAGCTTATTGAAAACATGAATTCTATTAAAAGTTAACTCTTTCCACATTCCAAAATCATCAAAATTCTATATACACAAACCATGATATCACTTAGTCCTTATATCAATCATGAGCTCATGAATACTATCAAACATTTAATTTTCTCCTTATCCCTTCATTATGCGCATATCATCTACATTCCAAAAATATCTGAATAACCTTTCATGGATAGTGGTACCATTAATCATACACTTTCATAACTCAAGGAAAGACAACAGTGTAACAATCCTCAGATGTCTCTTTATTCCATAGTACCATGAGATTTCTTATACAACATTACACATGATAAACATGTAATCATTCCACAACATTCTTAAACCATTGACCGAGCTTCAACAATTCTTTCATCTCACATATCATTTGTAGTCTCTTCATCATCATCCACATAAATACTACCCATATGACCATACTGATTCTCTTCATGAGTCTTTCCCTTAGGGCATTTGTTTGCATAATGCCCATACATTCCACATTTAAAACACTTAACCATTTTTGATGTCATAGCAATACCATTATCCTCATCCATGGTGTTAACCGACCCTTTTCCTTTGCACTTACTTGCTTTGTGTCCTTCTTTTCCACACCCAAAGCATCTTCCAGTTCCCTTGAAACATTCTCCTTAATGCCTCTTCCCACATGATTTACATAGGGGAAATTGAACTTTCTTTCCTCTATGATCATCATGGAACTCCATCTTTCTCTTATTAGTCGAGTCAGGAAACTTACCAAATTTTACTTTATTGATCATGTTGTGAGATTGCTGATTCGGCATAATAATGATGTTTGGACATCCAAATCCCATTTCATTTGGTTTCTCATGAAGAATATCATTCCATTGTCCATCATATTCTCCATGATTGTGAATCATCTTGTTTCCAGCCATTTTCTAAAACCCAAACAGAATAGTGTTAGATGCAAAAATCGTAATAAAGGGGGAGTAACTTAAATATCTATCATCTTTGGTTTAATCTAATATCGTTACCATAGTTCTAGGACTATATCCTATACGTATACTTATCCTTAGGGGCATCCCTAGACATACCTTAGAAATATCTCTAGGGATCTCACTAACGTTTTCGCATCCTAGTTTCCAAAGGTTGACTAAACCTTTCCTCTGATACCAACTGTAGAGACCCGAAGCTTGACGTACATGGACATTACATTACTTTTGCGGAATACTTAGTACATAACAAAAACACACACACAAGGATCGTAATAGTTTAGTGTCTTTGGAAATTCGGAACGTAATCTTCTAATCGTGGTGAAAGATCTTCAATATCTCCCATAAAGATCTTCCCCTTTTTTTACCTAAAAACCTTTCTTTATATACTGGGGAAAATAAAACATAAAAGGGTGAGCTCAAATGCTCAGCAAGGGCAAATAAAGGAAATAAAAATCATATCATATCTTTTTGAAAATCATAACCTGCAAAAGAGATCATAACATCTCAACATGGAACAAATCATAGAAGTGAAAATGAGATCCCCATAATCATAACATAAAACATGAAACTTTATGGCATGCACACATAATCATGGAAAATCATTTCTTGTTAGTCATGACTCATTGCCAAGACTATCTTAGTGGACAAAGTCCCTTTCTGAACCGAGTTCACTCCTCGTTTCAGTCCTGTATCACTGAACCGAAATAACCTTCCGTTCCAGCCATGTCTATCTCATGAGATATAAAATCATTACCCAATGCATTGGAGGGAGATATAGGTACCACCCATCTTATAATGAATCCTTTCTTATGTGTGCCACATAATCATAAAACATACATCATCGCATAACACATGTAACAAAAATGGGATTCTTGAAACATCATGACATCATAAATCAATTCATATAAGATAAAGGAATTCATAAACATAATTCCATCACAACATAGTCAAATCAATGTAAAAATATGGATAGAAACAGAACCCTTTATTATCTTAGATGGAAAATAATTTTGATAAAACACTTGAATTGAATTCTTGAGGAAAATATCCTTTCTTCTTCAAAATCAATTTCTTTTCAGAAAACATCATGCAATTTTAAAAGAAAGAGATTTTATTGAAAATAGTCATGAAATCTTTTAGAGGAAGCTTCATTAAAATAAGGCTTTATAAAACAGTAGAAATCCATTCGTGCCGTATAAGTTAAAAAAAACATTCTTCGTACTTTTGTCGGAAAAGTCAAAAAGTACCTCGTACGAAAAACGACAAAAGATTCCTTTCATACGTATTACTAAAAACTCACTGAAGGGTAAAAATGGATTTAAACAATTTTAGGTGGATGGAAATAATATTACATATTGAGTAAACATGGATGTGGATGATAAAATACACCCCAGTAAATACTTACGAATAAACAATCTCGGATAAAAATGAGATTGTGATATTTCCCTTACCATAGGTCCGACTTGCTTTGTAAGTGTCCGAACCTCCTGTATAATGATTTAAATCATGTTATTGACTTATTAAAGAATCATATTCATTGTTATGATATCATATATGGTTCACTTATGACATTATATTACCCGTTCTTTTGTAAATTCCATGTTAAAGAAGCGTTTTGGGTAAAATCATTTCATTTATCGTAGGTGTTTTGACTTGTTGTTCTTGACATCATTATTACTTATATCATGATTTACTCACTTCCAGAATATAAAATATGATTTATATATCATATATATTCAGTATATATATATATAATAGGTAGATAAATAAAATGAAAAACACCGTTCATGGAGACGGTAGTCCGTACGTACGCATGAACGCTGTTTTCCTTTCCTTATTGTCTTGAAATGGAAGTAAGTAGATGACATACATATGTATATATATACATAAATCCAGTAGCTTTATAATGTCATATATTTCATTATTATTTCTTATATATACATTATAATCATTCTTAAATGGTTAACATGGAGAATGAATCTCATCGCGTCGTGGAGACGGTAGTCCGTACGTACGCACGAGCGATGATATCATTTCTATAAATATTGAATTTAATTGGAGTGGATTATACAATATATCAGAATCAATATGATGTTGTAATAACAATGTATAGTTATTATTTACACCACTATACCCATCCATGTAAGGTGGTGGTGGAAAATAGATTACACCACGGCGTGGAGACGGTATTCCGTACGTACGCACGCGCGGTGATTTCTTTTTCCGTAGGATGGATAGATGGTGAAATAGGGTTGTTTCATACTTATAATAACATATCAGTATATTAGTGATACTGATGTTATTACTTCATAATGAAACAACCTAAGAAGAAGAAGTGGAAGAAGAAATAAAGATGAAAGAATTGGTAACGGTAATTACCTCTTCTTTGAAGTGCCTCTTTGAGACCTCCTCTTAGGGAACTAAAATTGGTCTTTGAGGAAGACCAGAACCTCTAGGATGTTTCTAGGGAAGTGGAGAAGAGATTTTGGCAGGGTTTGGCCGAGCTTGAGTGCTCAAATTGGTGTGAGGAGGAGGGGGAGGAGGTGTCCTTTTATAAGGGAGGAGAGGGGCACCTTAGGAATATCTCAAAATATTATTTTATATTAAAGTCAAAATCGGTTTATAATGGTTCCAAAGGGTCTTATTTCGAAGCTAAAGTGGGGATGGGTCGAAATCCTATCAACCAATAGGATTTAGACAAGTTTAGGGTATTATTTTAACCTTATCAATTAGATTTAACTCTAAGTTAAATAATTTAACTTTTACCGTGTCTTTTTGTTTTCTTTCACTATATGGTTAACAAACTTACTATAACATGCCAAACGAACCCCAAATTGTATATTATTAATAAATAAATCCTTATCTAAGTCATTTGGCCGAACCTTAGATTTTTAGGAATAAAATAACAATTAATAATATAATATTTTATTTAAAAACTATTTTGTGTCAATTTTGACAATATTTGATATATGATTTTTGTGAAAGTCATAACAGAATTAAATGTTCGAACCAAGTTGATTAAATCAACATTACTATATCATAGTAACCTATAAAATTAGTGGAATTCATTAAAAATCTCAAATTATATTTATTTTGGTGTTTATAACATCAATTATGTCCATATTTCATTAATAAGATAATTACTGCATCATCGTTGTGTCATAAATAAATTAAATTATTTGATGTATAAAAATTACAAATATAATACCATCATGTAGGAAATCTTTTTAGTTTTCCAATGAATATTTAAAATAGAATTTATCTTATGTATAACCCCATATTAAAAATGATTTACTTATTAAACTTTGATTTTAACTATTTTAACCTTTCTTTAAATAAATTAATAATAAATGTCCTAATCTAATCCAAGTGGGCCTAAATGGTCATATTTTATTCCTAAGTTTGTTTTTGGTCGAATTACACTTGTCCAATAGAATTAGGACATGTTTTAGGGTAATATTAATATCATATTTACCTTTAGTTACCCTATTTACTATTAACCGCGGTAAAAAAAGTAAAAAGTTACTATTCACCAAAAAAAATTATTATCATCTCATTGAACCACATTTTAGTCCTTGATATTAACCGCGTCTCTCAGATTTTCTAAATTCCATTCACAGAAGCGGTAAAATTAAGTTTTATACAAAATTCAGTTTTTAACCTACCACTTAGTAGTTTCACTATTAATCAAAAATTGATGTTTTTCAGAACAATGCCAAAATTTCATCCTAAGCTATATTTCATATTCCGAATTCAAAAATGAAATCTATTTTACCACATTCATAACATAGAAGTTGCATTAATTAATTTTATAATTAAATACCGCTGTTAAAATAAATAGCCTGTTTTTAGGAAACAATATATATCAAAAGATTGACACTTGATTATGTCTGGTTTAAATGTGAAATTACAACCAATGACCAACATTGTATTAAATTGTAAAAATATATTCTAAATATACTTTAAAACCACTCAAATTAATAATTTATCACTATTAATTATTTCGATTAAAAACGTTGTTTTTAATTATAATTTAGTAATTTTCACTATTCATCAGAATATGAAAGTTATCCGAAAAGTACCAAAATTTCACCTTAGGCTAAATTCGATACTCCGAATCCAAAAATGAAGTTCATTTTGAAAAATAAGATTTACAGAATTTAAAAAGTGGATATTACTATTCATAACGACTAGTTTTAATAATATTTTAATAGCATATCGTTGTTTAGTGAAACTCAGTATTGCGTATTACACACGCTATCGAGGAAGGTCGTGATTGCGTGTAATGCAAGGCAAGTCAAGGATGCGTGTTGTGCAAGCTCCTTTTGGTGTAGCGTACAACACAAGACATTAATAAAATTAAAAAGAATATTTTTTATAAAATCTTGGGCTGTTACAAACAAGATATAAGTCTTTTAACCCAAAGAGAAGGGTATCCAACAACCTTAGATAAAGGTCCCTTGATTTATACTTTCAAGCAAGTCTGTCTTACCCACAACAGGGTAAGCCCTCGATACGAAGATCTGAGTCTCTGTCTTGCTATCCCCGCAAGCCCTCAACTTCAAGGTAGTTGGAAACCTCTGTCTTCCTCAGCAAGGAAGCCCTCAAACATCAAGGTAGTCGGCACCTCTGTCTTCCTATCCCCGGAAGCCCTCGAATGTAATCACCAACATTCGGAGTCGCACGAAGCTTTGAGAGTTAATAAGAGTCTCTCTCTCTAGAAATCACTTCAAGAAAATTAGTCAGCTTTTTAGTACTTTTTATCAGCCACGAGCTCATTCAAATGAGCTCCTATTTATAGGTAAGGTCGGCTCCTTCTCCAACGGTCATATTTTCCTTAAAGATCGGAGGGACCTGTACACGTGTCACTTACACAACGGTTAGTTTATAACAAAACAGACGACATCGTTTTATAACAAAACAAGTGTAACAGAATGTACGACATCGTTTTAATTCTGACTCAAAGGTTCGGAATGAACGCTTCGGAGTAAAGGTTCAGAGTGTAATGAAAATAATAAGAATAGACAAATTTTAGAAGTGTAAGCAATATAAACGTTCGGAGTCTAACAATGATATTTTTCGGAGTCTGAATTAATTCAAAGTGTATAAAACAAAGATACTCAAATTCTGTTTAATAGGTGAATTCGGAATGAGAATTCGGAATAGGAATTCGTCATCAGAAATCGTAATGAGAATTCATCATCAGGATTCGTAATGAGAATTCATCATCATAATTCGTAATGAGAATTCGTCAACAGAATTCGTAATGAGAATTCTTCATCAGAATTCGTAATGAGAATTCTTCATCAGAAATCGTAATGAGAATTCTTCTTCAGAATTCGTATCCTGAATATGGAATAGAACTTAGTCAGAGTTCATATCCGGAATTCGGAATGAAACTTCCTTATAGTTCTTATCCAGAATCTGAACCCTAAAACAGAATGCTTTATATCAAAGTTTCAATGATTCTGAGAAAATAGAAATGAATCTGAATTTCATACTTATGAAAAATATGGATGAAAATAAGATAAGGATAATTTTTCTTATGAAAGAGAATTTCCTTATAAAAGCAATTTTTCTTAAGAAAGCAATTTTTCTTATAAAAGCAATTTTCCTTATAGATAAGGTGTTTGTGATTTTCAAAACAAGAAGGAATGGAAAATTCATAAGGAAAACCATATTGACTCAACAATCTCCCCCTTTTTGGAAAGCACAAACATCCTTATGAAAAAGAAATTCTAAGAAGAAAGAAAAACATTAAGGCTTATCTCCCTTTTCTTTAAGGATATTGATGAATACGACTAACTCCCCCTTAGGCTTTGAAACTCTAAGGATCGTATTCAGATTTCTGGAGTGATAAATAAGAAGGTCTTCTTTAATGAAAAAGATCCTCCTTAAACAAACTCTTATTTAGAGTTTTTCTTTTTCTTAAGGATCTTTTTCTTCTCCCACTTTGATAAACTCTTATTAGAGTTCTTCTTTTTCTTAAGGATATTTTCCTTCTCCCCCTTTGTGATTTTCAAAAAGAATTGGAGGGAATGGAAAAAAAACAAAGTACCCGAAATATTAGTAATGACAACAAAAGAAACAAGAGGCACAAATTTCATTAGGTTTGAAATCTCGGCAACAAAGAAAAAATTACAACAAAAAGATCGGATTTGGTTATTTCGGATCTTTATCCTTTGACATGAGACCCTTTAGAATAGTCTTGATCTTCTTTAGGTATTTATGATCTTCTTCAGCTTGCTTCTCTAAGACAACTATTCTTGCGGACTGAGCTTCAATTTTATCTTCCTGGGCTTTGAGCTTTTCTTCCTGAGCTTTGATATTTTCTTCCTGAGCCTTCATCCTTTCTTCAAAATCAATCTGATGATCCCTTTCAAACTTCCAGTTTTGAGAAACGAAATTCAGCTTCCCATTCAGATCTCTCACTTCTTGAATCCGGAAGCTCTTTTCTTCTATCAACTTCTCTTCAAAGGATGCAGTTAACTCATTTATCTTCTTTTCCTCGGTCTCAAAAGCATCTTTAACATTGTCTTGAAACTCATCGAACAACCTCATCTCTTCCACGGTCTTCTTCGACCAGTTTGTCATCCTCTTGCAAGATCTTCTATGAGCTTCGTAACCAACAAAAATCGTTTTGAACTGAGCCTCAATCTCAACGCACTTTTCCATAACCATAGATACTTAGTCAGTTTTCTGATTCAACGCATATTGGAGCATCTGGCATCTTGAATCAATATTTGAGAAGGTCGGAATGGTTCCCACCAACTTCTTTAAGGACTGAAGATGACTCCGAATCTGAAACATTCCTTGGAGAAATTTCTTCTTCAACAATTTCAAGCTTTCAATTTGAAGAGCTACCAACTTCCTTCCTCTTCCTTACTTCTGAGCTCAGAGTATCGGCAAGAATTTTCTTTCCCTCGTCTTTTTCCGGAATTGAATCATGTTTCGGAGTTCTCTTCTCACTATCAGAAACTTGAACAACATTATCTTCTTTATCAGCGACTTCATGAACACGAACCCCTACGATTTCCTTCTGAGAAACATCAAGTAAAAGATGTTCTTCTTCTCCATGATAAGTAAATTCTTCTTCTCCTTTCTCTTCTTCCATTGCTGGAGTAACCAGCTTTGTAGATTCAGCTTCTGAAGTTCAGAGTGATAAGTGTTCCGAAGGTGTCCCCTTGTAATCATCTACTTGCTTCAGCACATCTCCGGTTTCACCACTTCCTTCAGCACCATCTTCTACTTGTTCCACTTGTTCAACTTGCTCTACTTCCTCAGTATTCTTAGCAACAGCTTCTTCCGGAGCAACAAAATTTATTCTTGGAGTCTCAGGTAAAGATTCCAAGGAGAAAGATCTCGGAACGGGAATAGTTGCTGAAACCATTTCATTGAATTTCAACACAGCCTGAGCTACCTTAGCCTCAGACATATTCTTTTTGAGCTTCTTTTTCTTTGCTTGTTTTTCAAGCTCATCAGCAGTTTTCTCCTTTAAGGCTTTAGCCTCCGCAGGGTCCAATCCGAACTGCGGATCCCCTTCTTTCCTTTTTTCTTTATCTGCTCTCCACTTCATAACAACCTCATCATGATAGGATTTTTTCTTCTTAGGTTTTGGAGGTGAAGAATGGACTTCCTTAGACTTAGGATTCTCTGCTTCTATTTCCACTTCTTTCAGCTTTCTCTTCCTTACTGGCTTAGATGATTCCGGTTCAGCAGCCTTCGGAGCCGCTTCTTCTTGATTTAGCAAATCGAAGAACTCACCAGTTTCCTTGTTGAAAGCCACATCCATCCTCTTAAGAGTACCATCGCTGACCAGCATGATCTTGCAAACTCTTGTCTTATATTTTCAAGCCTCCTTGAAAGACTCAAGGCACCGAACAATCAACTTGGAGAGGATTGCTGGATACATAATAATCTGAGCTCTCAGATTTCCTTTCTTCAAATTTTCAATAGTAATAAGAATGTGCTTCATCAAGTTAAAATTCCTTAGATTTATCAGGAAATCTAAGATATAGATCTCAATTTTCTTCAAGCTATCTTTATCACCTTTCCTCGGTACGATAATCCCTTGTACCCATAACACCAGAATCCGGAAATTTGTAGATAAAATGGCAATCTTCGGAGCCTTGTCATCAGCCAGTCTGAGAGTTTCTAAGGCTTTTTCTTTGTCGAAGCTACCCTTAGATTCCGGCAACACATGCGAAATAAATTCGGCTTCTCCTTCATATGTCAGTCCTACCAAGCTTGAAGCCTTGGTGTGAGAAAGCTTGTAAGTCTTGCCGTAAGACTTAAAGGAGAACTTCTCCCTATTATCTTCCTTAAAGAAGGAAACTGATTCATAGAACTCAACAAGTAAGTCTGAATACACTTCATCTTGGTTCCCCGTTTTTGACACCGCAACATATTCCCAGCCATTCAACATAATTTTCTTTGAAATAAGGGAATCATAGTTGTGGAAGAAATCCTGATGGACTAACCTTTCTCTGTAAACTAACCATTGCGAAATAGGCTTAGTGGATGTCATTTCTTAAGATGCTAACTCCGCAGACATTCGGATTTGTAATCCTCTAAGAATTTCGGAATGGAGAAATCTGAGGTTCTAAATGGTCTTAAAATGGAGGGGCAGAGCTTCGGGACGCGAGAGCTTGAAATCGATGTGGGATGAGTATTTGGGTCTCCTTTATATAGGCAACGAGATGACGGTTCACCTTCCACAGTTGATCTAACGGTTGGAATAAGCTGAGATCAGATCTGATGGTTGAAAGCTTGAATCCGATATTTTTGAGGTTTTTATTAAAACAAGGAATTAAGAAAACTATAATCTGAAAACATAATACAAGAAAATTCCAGCAAGTAAAATATGACTACGAAAACAGGAGTAAGGAAATCATACCATTCAGATTGGCTAAGGAGGATTATTCGTAATGGATAAAATAAAAATATGATTATGGAAAAAACTTTATTATGAAAAGACGAAGTTCTCAAAAATTTACTACGGAAAACAATCTCAGTACGAAAAAACTCAGAACGAAAAAGTCAATACGAAAAACACATTAAAAAAACAGTACAAAAATCTGGTTATGAAACTGCCAGTACGTAATTTTCCATTCAGGAAATTTTTAATACGAACACATCCATTCCAGAAGTTTTTTGTACAAGAATGTCCATTTTGAAAATTTTAGTTCCGGAAGTTCCATTCCGGAAATCTTCGTTCCGAAAAGTTTGAAAACAAATTTTGAAAAACTTTGTTAAACAAACAATCAAATGTACTCCCCCTATGAGAAGGAGTTTATTAATGTAGGGAGATTTTTTACAACAAAAAGTTAATTAAGAAAGATTACCTTACGATTATCATTCCTAACTTCTGTTTAATATATTCAAATCTATCCGAAGGAAAAGATTTTGTGAAAATATCAGCAAGTTGATCTTGCGTTCCGATAAACTGAAGAATAATATCTCCTTTAAGTGTGTGATCCCTAAGAAAGTGATTCCTAATATCTATGGGTTTTTCACGGGAGTGATGTGCAGGGTTTTTACTGAGAGCAATGTCACATGTGTTATCACACAAAATTTGAGTTTTAGAAAAACTCAGGCCATAGTCTTTGAGTGTGTGTTGCATCCACAACACTTGTGCACAACAACTTCCAGCTGCTACATATTCAGCTTCAACAGTGGAAAGTGCTACAGAATGTTGCTTCTTGCAGGACCAAGAAACTAAGGAATCTCCTAAGAAATGACAGGTTCCAGATGTACTTTTTCTATCCATTCTACATCCACCAAAGTCAGCATCAGAAAATATTTTTAGAACAAAATCATTTCCAGAAGTATAAAATAATCCTAGATCCATGGGTCCATTAAGGTAGAAAAAAATTCTTTTTACCGCCTTTAAGTGAGATTCCTTAGGATTGGATTGATATCTTGAACACAAGCACACTGAGAACATTAAGTCTGGTCGACTAGCTGTTTAGTATAGTAGACTTCCTATCATACCACTAAAAGATGTTTGATCTACTGGTTTCCCAGCTTCATCACGATTTAAAGAGTTTGAGGTACCAATGGGAGTAATTATACTCTTAGTGTTGTCATAACCATACTTTTTAAGAAGATCTTTAATATACATATGTTGAGAGATGTAGGTTCCTTCTGGTTTTTGAGAGATTTGAAAACCAAGGAAAAAAGTTAACTCACCTATCATACTCATTTCAAACTCAGATTTCATTAGACTTGAAAAAGAGTTATTCAAAGATTGCTGAGTTGAACCAAATATAATGTCATCAACATAAATTTGAACAATCAAAACATTTTTCTTATCTTTCTTTATAAAAAGGATTGGATATTCATTTCCCTTAACATAGTTGTTTTGAAGCAAAAATCCAGTGATTCTATCATACCATGCTCGTGGGGCTTGTTTGAGGCCATACAAAACTTTGGTAAGTATAAAAACATGATCAGGATGTTTTGTATCCTCAAAGACATGAGGTTGTTCAAGAAAAACATCCTCTTGAACATAACCGGTTAGAAAAGAACATTTTACATCCATTTGGAATATTTTGAAATTAAAGAATGCTGCAATGGAAAGTAGAATACAGATAGATTCAAGTCTAGCTACTGGAGCATAGGTTTCTACATAGTCTATTCCTTCTTGCTGATTATAGCCTTTAGCAAAAAAATCTAGCTTTATTTCTTACTATGATTCCATTTTCACCACATTTATTTCTGAAAACCCATTTAACTCCAATAACAGAAGTTTCCATAGGTCTTTCAACCAAGCTCCAGACTTTATTCCTTTCGAATTCATTTAGTTCATCTTGCATTGCTTTAATCCAATCATCATCACCTAAAGCTTCATCAGTGCTTTTAGGTTCTAATTGGGAAAGAAATGCTAGATGTTATACTTCATTTCTTAAGGAACTTCTAGTCCTTACAGGTTGATTTACATCACCAATGATACTATCACTGGTATGATTCTTAAGAAACACCTGATTTGGGTTTTGTAAATCCTGTTCATCACCATTGGGTAGAAAGTCTTCTGGGGTAAATGTTTCAGAAGTATCTTCTAGAACATTATCCTTATTAGAAGGTTCTTCTATAAAAGGTTGATAATCAGTTTTTGAAAACACATCCGAAGATATAAGTTGAGATGGTTTAAAAATAAAAGGATACGACTCATCAAATTTTACATGTATTGTTTCCTCAACAGTGCAAGTATTTTTATTAAAAACTCTATAAGCCTTAGAGGTTGTGGAATATCCTAAGAAAATCCCTTCATCAGACTTTGGTGTGAATTTATGTAAGTTATCTTTAGTATTCAAAATTAATACTTTGCAACCAAAAACCTTGAAGTAGGATAGTCTAGGTTTTCTACCATTCCATAACTCATAAGGAGTTTTATTAAGAAAAGGTCTAATCAAAACTCGATTTATAGTATAACAACCAGTACTTACAGCTTCAGCCTAGAAATGTCTAGCAATAGAATATTCACTCAACATGGTTCTAGTTATTTCTTGAAGAATTGTATTTCTTCATTCAACTACACCATTCTGTTGAGGAGTTCTAGGTGCTGAAAAATTATGAGTAATGCCTTTCTTACTACAAAAAGTTTCAAAATCAGAATTTTGAAATTCTCCTCCATGATCACTATGAATAGTTTTCAATGGAAGGTTTTTCTCATTTTTAACTTGAGCTCTAAAACTTTTGAAATAAGAAAAAGCTTCATATTTCTTTGCTAGAAAATAGACCCATGAAAATCTAGTGTAATCATCAACTAGAACAAACACATAGTATTTGCCTCCAATACTTCCAGTTTGTGTTGGACCAAAAAGATCCATGTGCACTAACTGTAATGCATCAGTTGTTGAGACTTCACCAATTGACTTAAAACTAGATTTATGTTGCTTGCCATATTGACAAGGATCACAAACTTTAGAAGAATCAAATCTAAGCTCCGGTAGATCCTTAACTAGTTTCTTCTTAGAGAGTTTACATATGTTTCTAATATTATAGTGTCCTAATCTTCTATGCCATAACCATGAATTATCTTCCATTGCACTTAGTCAAGGTAAATCTTGGCATCTAATATCTTCTAAGTTTAAGATGTAAACATTCTCTTTCCAGTTGGCTGAGAGAATAAATTCTTCCTTGGAATTGTGTACTAAACACTTATCATTCCTAAAATTCACAAGGTAACCTTCATCACATAACTGACTTATGCTAATGAGGTTGTTCTTAAGACCCTCAACAAAAAGAACATTTGAAATCAAGGTTTTACCAAGAAAAACAATATTACCAATACCAACAATCTCTCCCTTAGCATTATCTCCGAAAGTTACCTTTCCTCCTATCGTTTTGACAATCTTTTCAAAAAAACATTTGTTACCGGTCATGTGCCGGGAACATCCACTATCCATGTACCATGTATAGTTGCTGGTACTCTCTTTGTTTTCCTGAAATTAATAAGAAAATTAGATTTTCGGAATCCAAACTTGTTTGGATCCGAGATTTCCAGACAATAAAATTTTAGGAACCCACATCTTCTTAGAAAATTAAGCTTTGTGAAATCCTAGAGATTGGGTTTTGTTTAAGGAACAATTATTTTCCCAGGGACCACCAAATTGACACTTGGTACAAAATGGGGCACTTTGAGGAACAAAATAATTTTTACTGAAAATAGGTTTTGCATGGGTATAACCAAATCCGAATTTATTTCTTAAAGGTCGTATTTGGGAATACATCTTATCAAAATTTTCTTTACCATGGGTAAAGTTTGATAAACAATTCTTTAAGGAAAAAATTTCGGACTTGAGTTTTACAACCAAATTTTTATCCTCAAAATCATTAGTTTTTGAACTAGAGTTAGGCTCGAAAACATTTTTATTAGAAATTACTTTTTCTAATTATTTAGAAAGTTTATTCTTCTCAGAACATACTTCCTATCGATTTTTTGAAATACTTTCAAAATCATCATTTTTTCTATCAAGATATTTAGAAAGATCTGATATCTCTTTTGTAAGAATAGAATTCCTAGAGTTTGCCTTATCATGTTTCTTACTGAGTTTGGAATTCTCAATCTCAAGAAGTTCAGCAAACCTAGAGACTTCTTCATAAGTAGGTAAAGTATTTTCCTCATCAGAAGATGATTCTTCATCAGAAGAGTTATAATACATACTATCATTAGAATTTAGAGAATCATTGGTCAATGATTCAGCATTTAGTACCATAGCCATAAGACAATTATTATCAAAAGGTAATCTGGCTATAAGACCAAGATTCTTCTATCCTGAAGATTCATAATCAGAAGATTAATATGAAGAGTCACCACCACTGGCACTCTAGGTGACATTAGCTTTCAGAACATTCTTAGCTTTAGCTTTATAATACTTCTTCCTGTTCCTTTCTGAATGCCTTTCTTTTCTTTCTTTCTTTTTGAGCATAGGGAAATCTGGTCTAATATGTCCATCTCTTTTACATTCATAACAAGTAACTTATCCATCTTTCTTATCTTTCCTTTCCTTTTTCTTATACTTATATTGAAAATTTCTCTGTCCAGCTATCTTGTTCATCCTTCGAGCATGATTGGCTAATTCATTTTCTGAAACTTCACATTCACTTGATTCGGATTGGAAAATAACTTTCTTAGACTTGGACCTGGTTACTCTCTCAGGAGTCTTAGCTTTCATCTGATTTGAGGTAGTAGTAAAAGAAACAGTACCATTTCCATTCTTTTTCTTGATGTTTTCAGCATATCTCTTCATTCTGGTTTCATGTTGTAGAAGAGTTCCAAATAATTCATCAAGAGTAATTTGAGTGACCTTCTTGTTCTCATCTATAGCTGTTCTCTTGGATTCCCACTCATTGGGCATAATATCAATTATCTTGTCTACAAGAGCTTCATCTTCTAATCCTTTTTCTCCCATAGATTGTAGACTGTTGACGATAGTCATAAATCTCTGTTGGACGTTACAGATAGATTCTCCATAAGGAATGTTTAAGCCATGATATTTAGCTCTAAGCATAGCTCTTCTAGTCTCAATCACTTTAGAAGTCCCAAAGTGTGTAACCTATAACTTCTTCCATATACAATTAGCTGCTTCACAAGAAGAAATTTGGCTATATATATTTCTAGTCATTGAACAAAGTAAAGTATTGTGTACCTTATAGTTGATTTGATATTCTTGCTTTTCCTGGTTAGTAAAGGTTCTAACTTCCTTGTCAGGAATTTTATAATCACCAGTAAGCATAACAAAGTTGTTTACTCCAGTATTGATATCAAAAGTCTTCATATGATCTCTCCAGTATTCATAGTCATTACCATCAAATATAGGTGGTCTTGTATGATTCAGATTATCAATTGATCCAACATTGATTCATGCCATATTTAAAATAACTTTGCACACAAACTTGTTAGTAGCAAAGATTTTTAATTACAATGTTCGGAATGAGAAATGTTCCGGAATGGGAATGTTCGGAATGATAAAAGTGAGCAAGAAAAACTTGTATGTGAGTACAAGTATTTCAGAAACCTCCTCTGATACAGACTGTAGGATCTAAATAGTGATGTAGATGCTCAATATACAAGAGGGGGGGGGGGGTTAATTGTATACTTTAAAAATTCCTTTGGAACCTTTAAAGTTAGTTATGAATAACTATGTTTTCCTTAAGATAAGGAAACAGATAAGTTTATCAAAGTTAATCTAATTAGATTCACAACACCTCTAATTCCAAAAGCAAACGTGGAAAGAGATTCCGAACGTAGGTTCCGGAAATATGGTTCCGGCAACTGAAACTTAACAAAAGATTACAATATGAGATTCTACCTTAAAGCGTATAGAATCTAAATGAAATAGAGTACAAGTAAGGAAGTATAAGAAAGTTATACTTTCCTTATATTACAAAATGCAGCGGAATAAAAACAAGTAGTAAAACTACTAGTAACAAGATATAAGTCTTTTAACCCAAAGAGAAGGGTATCCAACAAACTTGGATAAAGGTCCCTTGATTTATACCTTCAAGCAAGTCTGTCTTACCCACACCAGGGTAAGCCCTCGATACGAAGATCGGAGTCTCTGTCTTGCTATCCTCATAAGCCCTCAACTTCAAGGTAGTTGGCAACCTCTGTCTTCCTCAGCAAGGAAGCCCTCGAACTTCAAGGTAGTCAGTGCCTCTGTCTTCCTATCCCCGGAAGCCCTCGAAT
Organism: Viscum album; assembly: GCA_963277665.1. Taxonomy (NCBI): domain Eukaryota; kingdom Viridiplantae; phylum Streptophyta; class Magnoliopsida; order Santalales; family Viscaceae; genus Viscum; species Viscum album. The sequence continues at coordinate 617,987,717 of OY728128.1, forward strand.
TTAATCACCAACATTCGGAGTCGCACGAAGCATTAAGAGTAAATAAGAGTCTCTCTCTCTAGAAATAACTTCAAGAAAATTAGTCAGCCTTTCAGTACTTTTAATCAGCCACGAGCTCTTTCAAATGAGCTCCTATTTATAGGTAAGGTAGGCTCCTTCTCCAATGGTCATATTTTCCTTAAAGATCGGAGGGACCTGTACACGTGTCACTTAGACAACGGTTAGTTTATAACAAAACAGACGACATCGTTTTATAACAAAACAAGTGTAACAGAATGTACGACATTGTTTTAATTCTGACTCAAAGGTTCGGAATGAATGCTTCGGATTAAAGGTTCGGAGTGTAATGAAAATAATAAGAATAGACAAATTTTAGAAGTGTAAGCAATATAAAAGTTCGGAGTCTAACAAAGATATTTTTCGGAGTCTAAATTAATTCAGAGTGCCTAAAACAAAGATAATCAAATTCTGTTTAATAGGTGAATTCGGAATGAGAATTCGGAATAGGAATTAGTCATTAGAAATAGTAATGAGACTTCATCATCAGGATTCGTAATGAGAATTCATCATCAGAATTCGTAATGAGAATTCGTCAACAGAATTCATAATGAGAATTCTTCATCAGAATTCGTAATGAGAATTCTTCATCAAAAATCGTAATGAGAATTCTTCTTCAGAATTCGTATCCTGAATCTGGAATAGAACTTAGTCAGAGTTCATATCCGGAATTCGGAATGAAACTTCCTTATAGTTCTTATCCAGAATCCGAACCCAAAAATAGAATGGTTTATACCAAAGTTTCAATGATTCTGAGAAAATAGAAATGAATCTGAATTTCATACTTAAGAAAAATATGGATGAAAATAAGATAAGGATAATTTTTCTTATAAAAGCGATTTTCCTTATAAAATCAATTTTTCTTAAGAAAGCAATTTTTCATATAAAAGCAATTTTCCTTAAAGATAAGGTGTTTGTGATTTTCAAAACAAGAAGGAATGGAAAATTCATAAGGAAAACCTTATTGACTCAACAAATTTTGTTTATATATATAATATAATTACATCAGCTAAATATTACGATGATAAAATCAATGTACATATAAGTACATTTTTAAATAACATTATTTTAAGACATTTTGTAATAATATAATGTTTTTATTTAAAAATTGTACTGAGAACTGTTATAAAATTATTTTGATAATTTCAATTTAATTTTTTAAATGATCCACTCAAAAATTTCCATGGATAATGTTTGGTAAATTTAATGAAACACATCAAACATTAGGTGAATAGTGAAAATACAGTTCATTCATAAACTATGTATTTTAAATTAAATCATTCATGATTTATTAAGGACCTAATAAATTCTATATGATTTTTATCAACCAAAAACGTATTAAATATTATAAATGAATCACTAAAAATGAAAAAGATAATTTCTAAACCTGAAAAACATTTTCTACAATATAGAGTCAAATGTGTTCTCTTAAATAAATAATTTTATGTTTATTCCAGTTTCTATTTTAATAAATTAGTGATTTCTCATTTTAATTATTCTTAAATACATTATTAAATTTTACACTATTAATATAATATTAGTTATATCAATATTACCACTATTAAAAATTTTACCTTTGATAAAGTATTTCTTTAAATATTTTTTGAAAAGACCACCGATATATTCTTGTATAAGTCACCCCTCTCCCAACGTTTTGAAAACCACTTCACTCTTAAATTGAAAATCCATTACTATACAAAAATACTCTCACTAAATGACCTTATAATTTTTAGGGAAATAATTTATCCTCCAATTGTAATATTTAATAGTTATTAGTTTGGTATGGGGGAAGCAACACTAAGAAGATAGTTTTTTTCATTAACTCTTCTTCACATTTTTCTATACACTTCCGCTTTTTCTCTATTCATTAAAGAGTAAAATGTTTTGTATTAAATATGTAGAATGTTAAAATTATATTAATTATAATATGATACATAAATAACTATATATAATTAGTAATTATATTACATAATTCATGTTCTTCCTCTTTAGACAATGTCTCATTAACCGCTAGTTAACTACTAAGGTGTATATTGTGAATTTGTTTCCCTTATCACTGACCTTATTTATGGTAATATCAAAATATTCATTATTTAAATATTTATATATAAATACAACTGTTTTTAATTTATGTTAATTAATACATATTATTTTTAATCAACCTTCACGAAAATTGATATTTAGAAGTAAAGTGGGAATTTTTATAGAAAACATGACATATGAGTGTTTCCAATTATTGACTGGATTTTAGAAATAAAATATACTGACTATATTTCATAAATAGCAATGTAATATTAAATAAATCACTATAGTTTCTATGTTTTAATAAACTTATGTATATTATCATGGAGAATGAAAATTGATGATATACAAAGGGAATAAAGGTTATGTGATTATCAATCCAAAACTCTTTCTTTTGGGTTACCATAAATTCCAAATTCATTACTATATTAATGTTCCTATAATATCCAAATTATTTCCATTTAATATTATTTATATTTTCATTCATGACAAACATGTTTTTACTGTTCCAAATATATTTTTCCTTTACCATTTATAATTCTTTTTCAAAATGGATTAAAATTTAAAATTATCTCTTGAATCAACTTTAGTTTTTCTCCTTTAAATTAAAATATTGATATTTTATACCAATTTTTATTATTAAATATTCAATTTGGAATCCAAATGGTTATTACATATGGTATGATATGTGAAATATTTTACCAAACCTTCCCTTTTCCATATATTATTTTATGAAATTAATTTTTTATCCTTCCTTATGGGGTTGATTTTCGTGCGAATTTTATTATATGATGGGTGGGACTATAATTATATATCACTATATTGTATTTTTTTGATATATATCATTTAATTATATTTATTTTTCACGAAAATTATGATATATTTTTTTTTCAAAAATTATGTTACGATTTATGAAATTATTTTATATGGGAATGCAATGCTTTCATTATTCTTAATTATGCATGGTAGTTGAACACAATGTTATGAGGTTTAATAGTTATGCATATGAAACATTAAATTTATTTATAAAATTCTTCCATCATCATGTTGATGTTGATCCTATTATTATGGTATGATGATATTAATTATTCTCACTCATTAACTATTGATTCGGGTCCCTTATTCATCCCCATATTATAATTTAACTCTCCCTATAATTTTTTGTATGTCATTAAGTGAACAAATGTATTAAATATATCATTCGAAATTATTGATAATATTGAAGAATAATATAAGTAATGTTTAATTTTTTTTACAATTGATGTATGATCATCATTTTCCCAAACAACTATACATTTGGATAATGGATTGTATTTCAATTTTTTATTTAAAAATGTGATTTAATTTTTATGTTATAAAATGTTTGGTCGATATATATTTCACAACAAAAATAACAACAAATTAATCTGTGGGTGAATAATTATATTTAGAGAATACATTCCCATAATCATCAATTAGAAAAAAATCATATACTCTTGAATCAATCATTATACCAATATAATTATTTTTAGATAATTCAACTTATAATCATTGAATTCGTAATGTGATGCCCATATAAAAATTTTTAGGTAAAAAATATTTATGATATATATATTAAAAAAATAAATGTATAGATATTTAGATTGGAAAATTCATAGATTTCATATAAATATTTAATACCCATCCCAAACAGTATTTATCATATAAGAATTCCCCCTAGGAATAAGAGGTTATTTATATTGATCATAATCATTATCCCTAAAATTTGAAAATGGTTATGAGTATTTCCATTACACCAGGAATTTATAATATTATAGTGTGGGTGGTGATTTATGTAATGCTTTATTGGTATTATAATTATTAGATAACATTACCCCATCACATTATCATTTTATAACCTGATTACCTTCATTGACACGCATAAAAAATGTACTAGTCCCCTTAAAAATGTCATCCATGTTTCTTTCCAACATTCTGACACTAATAATGATTCATCTTTATCCATCCATGTTTGTTTATTATAATTTTAATTTAATTACATTGTTAGTTTCATATCTAGCATTTGATATTTATGACTTACTCTAATATCAATTTCTACATTAATTTCACATCGAATGATTTCATCATAGATAATGATATCTCTTCAGTAGAATTACAATAAGATACCTACTTTTATTCCATTTATGAATTTTTAAATCCTTTATTTATATTGGAGGATAATTCTAGAAGTGTTCTTCACATGTCTTGTAAATTGTTTCCCATGGGTACTGACAAATTCATTATCCTCTCAAATTATCAAAAATAAATTACATCAATCTTTTTATGCTTAATATGAGGGATATGCTTGTTTAAATATAACTCTAATAAATCAACACACTAAAAAAATTAATTTATTTCTCAGTAATTAGAGGATCTAAAAACCAACTAAAAGGGATTCAATGATTCTTGAAGATTTTATCAATAAAATATTGACCCATACTTTTCATGTTTATATGATCAACATAATTCATAGATTGAGATCTTTTTGTGATAATATATATGAGGTTATTTATTCTAGATCACATAAATATCATATTCATAGGGTTAAATCACATCAATGTCCACCACATTTAGTGTTAACATGATTACATCATGTTTTGTCCATTTATACACCAATAAAACTATGTTTGAGAAATATTAATCATAGTGAGAAACAATATAATCATGAAAATCTTTTATAGTATTTCGAAATCCTGAAACCTTATTTTCAATCAATTATTCCTCATGTTTAAATTAATTCACCTATTGTTATCATCTTTTAAAATCCATTATAATGGTTTATAAAAAATTATTTGAATTAGACCCTAAATATCCCATGTTAATGTATATCCAGTTATACAGTTTTATGTCATATCATCATGCACATGTTAACATTGATTAAATACCCAATCATCCCAATTAAAAAAATTTCCACATAGCTAAATCATCATCAACATTCCACTATCAAAATTGGGTAGTATTTTCAATGAAATTCAATTTTATTTATTCACTATAAAATATAATATTCTCTTATAATCTTCCATATGATAAGAGTTCACAATAAATTTTCCTTAAATTAGATTCCAAAAATAAATCAACTTTTCACTAATGCATAATTTGGAGGAATAATTCTACATATATAGAAACTAAATCTCATTAGATGTCTACTAATTATATATCATTATTATCCACACTAGGACCATAATATATTTGTGACTTAGAAAACATGGATACATAATAATCTGGAAAATAAAAGTTATACATCCTCTCCCACTAATCTCGTCACAGTTAGAATCCTTTATAGATATATAACAGTTAAAACCATTCTTCATATCCCATTGAGAAGGGAACATAATGATGGATGTGCTCTTATTTTGAGAAAGGGTAAATAACTGAGATATCAATAAATGATATTTTTTAATCATAACATGAGAATAAAACTATGAGATTATGTGATGGGAATTTTCAAAAAATACCCTACAATTTTTAGATCATAATCCCAAGTCTTGGCTTAATAAATCACAGTTCATAAGAAATAAATAATAAATAAATCTAAAAAGTAAACTATAATATCATAATAATGGAGACAAATATTTAATAAAACTGTGGAATAATTTGTGTAATGATCATAAAAAAATAATTGTTATGTTAATTATTGCCACCAAAAAATCACCCCATGTTAGGCTTGGTGTTACCACCCATATACCTGCTCTGGGCTTGGGATAACCAGCAGTATACACTCTTTTGGCTTACAATAACCTAAATAATACCATTTGAACTAATAAATCATTAGTATTTATCCATTTAATTATAGAGATATAATATACCATAATATAAGATTTTTAACATTTTAACATATGTAATACACAATATCATGAAAACATTTATCATAACATCATATCCTAACTTGTGAAAATGAAAACGTGATTCATTAATATTCCATCATCATATTCAAAAACCATCAAAATAACTAATATTAATAGTAAACTAGATTTATATCCACAATTAGTCATTCATTAAAATGTAATATTTCTTTATAGAAGAAATATTACTTTAATATATCACTAGAATATTTTATGAGAAAAAATCATTTCATTATGAATTCACTTAGTTTAAATATAAAAGTATAAAAAATATTAAGTTAACCATTTTGTATGAAAATTGCCATGTAAAATTTTAATTTATTATCCAAGAAATTTTTTGCCATTATAATGAAAAAATTAAAATTTATATTATATGTTAACAATATTATTCTTTTCAAATATTTGGTAAAGAATCATAAATCTCTCATTTCAAAAATGTTAATGATATTATTTTTAAATATTTTTATAGAATTTAAAAAATGTTTAAAGTTGAATATTAAAAACAATTCGGGCATAATAAGTCGATCAATGAAATAGTTTTTTTTAAAAATTATGGATATGTAATAATAATATACACGAATGAAGAGAGAAATGAAGATGATTTTTCGTGAAAACAATCTTTTGGTCTATTGAGTAGTTAAAAAGAAGAAATTTATATGAAAACATAAAATCTAGTTAAATATGTAAGTGATGATAAAAAATAATATATTTGGGAGATATATCATATAATTTCATCGTTATAAATTTTACCATTACCAATCCTTGTAAAATGTATGATTATTTCTTTGGTAAAATATGAATCATAAATTTAATGAAAGGGATAAAATAAATGGAAACATATAATGTTCTGAATATAAATATATTTATGTTATAACATATAAAAAGGGTTTTATATAGACTGTAGCAATGAAAAAAGTGGTGAATTTATAAAATTACACACAAAAATAAAATAAAGACCGGAAACACTAACCTCGACATACTTTGTAAGAAATGTATGATCCTATATAATAAATTTAAATTAATTATATTAAAATAAAATAACTATATAACAACCTAAAACATCATATAAGATCCAATTATAAAATTTAAACATCCATTAATTAATACCTCTTTATTAATCTTTAAATTTTGGGTGTTACCTATTTTGTTATTTGATATAGTTTCAAATTAGCTTTTATGATACTTGTACAATGATATTAATTTCATCATCTTTAAAATAATATAAATAATAAAAATAAGATTTATATTTTCATTATCTACGTATTTATAATCATCCATTACTCTTAGATATAGAAAAATGAATTACACCATTTATAGATTCTCCAGTCCGTACGTACGCATGAACGTTATTAGGATTTTATAATTAAAAGAAGTAAAAAAATATTAATAAAATATATTACTAAAGAGTCTTAATTATATAATATATATATATATAATATAATTCATCATATCCATCAATGTGATGTTGTGGTGGAAAATGAACCTATCGCTACATGGACGTTGTAGTCCACACGTACACATGAGAAATAATTTCACTACAACATTAATTGAAAATAAATAGAAAAATATCTGTACATCATTATAAAAAAATAAAATTATATTTTTTATACTATAATAATCATGTTTTTATGGATTCGGTAGGTTTAGGTAGGTTGGAATGATAAATTCAATTAAAAGAAATCTGTTAATATTTTTACATCTTATTTTCCAGACAACCTTTTCTTTACACCTTTTTCATTGAAATATATATCTTAGAAGAAATCAAAGGGAAATATAATGTAATTAAATAAGTAATTATTATATTAGTGAATATATTTTATAACTTATATGTCATATAATTTTTGAATATGTACGGATAGGATGTGACGATTTATGACGGAGGGAGGAGACACAAATTGAAATACTTAGAATATTGAAATACTATAATGATGTTTTCTTCTAATAGTGGATCCAAATGACCAAAAAATATAATTTAAGACAATATATTGTATAAATATATTAATATAGTAAAAATTATAAATATTAATATTGAAATCAATCCCTTATGAATTAGTTTAACCACCCTATATGCCCATATAACCTTAACAATGCAAATAAATTTTTATTGTTTTTTCTATTCATTTGGAAAATAAAGAAATTAATCTCATTAAAAAACATAAAATTATAATTATAAATATTTAATCTATTTTATCAAATTCAATTTCTATATGTGTAAATAAGTTATTTAAAAATTATCACATAAACGTAATGAAAACTCATTTTTAGAAAAAAAATTTGTCTTTAATCGTACAATTTAATTATCATTAATTCCAAGACTGGTAAATAAATTAAATATGATTTAAAATATTTTAATGAATATATAATTTCTGAATTTCATTAATAAAATTTATGAAGAAAAATTGTGCACATAAAAAATGTTTTATGAAAATTTATACTTTTCTAATTTGAGGGATTACATCTTCATTACTATCCTTCAGATAACTAATGTATGAATTTATATTAATAAATTACTAATAAAAATATTCATACTCATTTTTTAGTAGTGATCTATATAATTACTTTCTATTGGTATACATAACATGTAGAAAAACATGTTTCCTTGAGAGTGTTGTCTTCTAATCATTAAAATAATTTATTATAAATTTAATGGTAACTTTATAGGAATAAATAATTATATTTAAATTCTTAAAAAATTATTTAGATATATATTTTATAATTTGTAAATATAATTCACACCATCAAATCCAATAGGTATGCTATAATGTTATACAATATCATGTCCACATAGACTCGAGGTTCTGTGTTTAGAAATAATTTTAATAATTCATGTCTATCTCAATGTTAATATAGATAAAATATTGTTGTGTTAAAATTTGAATATAGTTAGTTTGAGAAACCTAATAAGAAAAAACAATGGATAATCCATATTGAAATATATATATTAATAATTTTTGTTTTGTGCTACATTTATAAATCACTTCTCATCTAATTATTGTTCCCTTTTATAAAATTATTATTATTATCATACCTATATATTTTTAATTTATCTAATATATAGTAGATGGGGAATCCAAGTTAATAATGAATGTGTCATGAAATTCACTAATGGACCTATTGAGAAACTAAAAAAGATAGAATTTTGGGTGAAAAATATTCTGATCATGGAAAACCAATAGCCATGAATTGTGATTTATAAAATTAACACATTTGGATTCCCAAATACACTAAAGAATAGAATTTTGGAGTCTTCCAGAAATTCGGGTGACAAATATGATGAAGGAATGGATATTTCATTGTTTTTGTCAAGAACATTGAATGAAAATCCTACGAAAATTTATTCAATAATTTGATGACATTATATTTGGAGGAAATGATAACATAGAGAAACTAACTACCAAGGTAAAATGATGTGTTCAATTAATGCGATGAAGGTAAATGGGACATTATTTAATTAAATATACTAAAAAATGGATTAAATGAAAATATAGATATGTAATCTCTTCATCAATGATAACTTCATCGAGCATTTTTCAATAACTATTGTGGATGTTTATCATGTTTTTTAGGGTACAATTATATTCTACTAAGTAGTTGTGTATATATTAATGTAGTTTGATTCTATGAATATTAGTACAACATGAATCATTTTTATGATTATTAAATAACCAACACAGTGATTTATTTTGAATTTTTCCAGATTTGTTTTGTTTTTATAAAAATTATATCTCAATTTTATGATTGTAGGAATGTGAATTTAACAAATCTTATTCATAATCCTTTAGATTAATTAGTGTAATTTATTGAAGTGGATTGGTTCCCTATACATAGAAAAAATGACCTTTCAATGTAACTAAATCTCATTTTAGGTCAATATATGATTTTATATCGATATAAGGTTGATTGTGATCTTCTATTACAAGAAAAATATATTATATGGGTAAAAATATATAATAAAAAGTGAATATTAACAAAAATGGTGGTATAGAAACATAGTACAAGGTATATTCCTACTATTTGGAAATATACCTATTTTCTAGTATTACCCATGTTAGCGATATTGATATCTCAAAATAAATTATATCTTGAGTTTCTTCAATATTATGTATACCCTTAGTGACTTCTAATAAGAAGTAATAATTGATATTTTGGGAATGAAATTTATTTCATGCATTAGAATGTAACACCCTGAGGTTCCAATATGTAATTCTTCATTAAATTAATAAAATGTTTAATATATTGTTTCACATGAAACCCCAATTCAAAATAATAATATGAATCCATTTGTAATGGTGACACTACATGTATTAATTGAGCCCATTATGATTTATATTTTGACTTGAAAATATTAATTATAAGTAATAACATTTTGTACTCTATATAGATGATAAATAATGGGGTATTTAAAAAAATGAACTCAATTAGAATATGTAAATGACTAATAATATCATTTTCTGATTATAATTTTATTTATCAAATAATTTCATTTTTAATTTCTATATAATTTTATTTTTAGAACCTAAATATTTTTCATATTCATGTTTCATAAATATATCGTTGATATAAATAATAAATTAACATGAATGTATTTAATAGTTGATTTGAAATAAGAAATCTAATTTCTATTATTTATTATGTATCATTCCTATTAAAAATTGTTTTTCATTTTCATTTAAATCTTCATATAATAGTTAAACTCATAATTTTTTTAATTTTAAAATAAAAAAATGATCTACATGTCTTTATTCGTCATTTCAAATTTACATTTGGATGAATTTCATATATTTTAATCAAATTATCTATTTTTGAGAGAGATATTAAAAATATTATTCTTTATATTATAATGAAATTTATTTCTATATTATGATGTTAGTTTAACATACAATAATATAAAAAATTATTCATCGGTGAAAAATTGAGGTTTAAAATAATAAAATTAAACACGCATTGTGGAATTTATAAAACCCATGATATTTATTTTCAAACATGTTTAATATTTATTTCAATAAATTAATATTTTTATTTCATTTCATTTAACTATATTTCCAAATGGTGAATTTGGTTTTGGGTTTTTTAAAGCCACATAACTCTTATTTGGTCAATAATAAACTAAATAATTTTATTAAAATTGAAATCATTAATAATATTAAAATAATATTTATTTTTTAAAAAAAAATTAATGTGTTTTTGGTGTTATGGATGGAGTTATTAAAATTAAATTTTATCAATCTGGGTTATTTTAATTATATATTACCATTTTGTACTCATTTAGGAAATAAACCTAATAGTGTCATACCCCATATAGATAAATACCACCATGAGTCTATATAGTCACCTGATGTTAATTTTTATCAACCAATCCAATGCCGAATTCCTTCATTATAGACCTTCCCATGACCTTGGGCCTCAAGATTGATCAAAATACCGTCCAAGGAAGGATGAATGTGTTAAACAATTGTGGTTATCTAATGAATATGTGTAGTTCATAACCAGTTTTTTCATTTTATTTTTCTTATACAACATCAAAATCCATTCCATTATGATAAAATAGGAAAACCGGTATCTTTCATACTCTTAAATGTTAATATATTAGTGAAATAACATAAATTCGTATCTTCTTCCATCAGATGAGCTTCCATACATAGAGTGATATGATATGTTTTTTTACACTTTTATGTGATGTCATTGAGGAAATATTTAATCAATATATTTGATATATATTATATAATAATTATTCTATAATGGTGAATTATTATTTAGATTTTCATATTTTTAATCTTTTGAAAAATGAAAACAATGTCTTGCATTTGTACTGACAATTGTCTCCATGAAAGGTTTAACTAATTCTTTATAATATTTATTGAAATTATGATTATAAATAAAAAAATTATGAATATTTATAATATTTATACCATGATTAATATTCCATATATTATGGATAAATGGTCAATGTTCAATGAATGAAACAAATAAACTAAATTGACATGAAAAACAAAGCAGATATTACCTTGTATAATGATTTTAACAATGATTTGTTAATCAAAAAGTTATAAATGGTTCAATGTATATTATATAATGTGTAATAAATATGAAAATGATTCTATAATATATTTACAATAAGTATATAATTTTTAATCTATATGTATGAACATGTATTTTGACACTCCGTTTTGTTATATGAATGAAAATATATTAAAGAGAAATACCTTAGGAAGAATGAAGGAAGATAAGGGAATAATGACAGGGGTGAAATTTTTCACCAAACACCTGCTAAATCGGTCCTACAATAACATCCTTGGTTCATATCGTTGACCTGTACATCTACTGGTGTTGCACAATCCAAAAAAGTTGGTTCACCCACTACCACCTAGCATGATACATCTACCCATTATCCAGGCCCCATGCAAGACCTATGCATTAGGATGCACAAAAGACCTTTGTGATCCAGACTCTTTCTTTAGGGCCCATATTTTCATATAACTAATTTAAAATTATTGAAAATACCAATGTAGCCTCAAATTTCATCTCCCTCTATCCCTTCACCAATGCCCTCAAAAACCATTCATGTAGATCAGAAAAATTTGAGAGAGGAAGGGATTATGATGGATAGTTAAATTATAGTCCATATATGATATAAAACAAAAGACACATGCATAAGGACCACTTTCCCTAAAATTTAAAATCACTAGAATTATAGACCCATTTCAAATCCATGACCAACACAAGATCCTTTTTGGAACACCTAAGTGGACCCTTGGGGCATAGTGCAAGGACTCACCCATGTGTTGCTTCTCAGGTGGTCAATCGAAAAGACACCACTATCTCACATAGGCCTATATATATGAATCCATTCCACTGCATCCAGGCATACCCTATGTGATATATTCATGACTCACTCATCCATCACCTACGCGATTCACCACTCAATCCCTTGTTCCAGCCATCGAGGGAATGGCCCCTCTTCATTTGGATCCCTTGTCTAAGGGGGTGGGGGATGTAATAAAAAACTCTAAAAATTATTTCAGACAACAAAAAACCATGGTAGGAGACTCATAAACATTTCTTGAATATGGATATCTATTTTTTTTGTCATTGGTGTACCTCACTTATTGTAATTTATGGGTAGGGCCCTTAGGCTGCATCTAGATATGCATCCCATCAGTAATGATGGACTTGATTGTGGGATTAGTGTGAGGGATTTTCCAATCATGTATGTGAGGGAGAGGACCAGGTCCTTAACTCTTCATATCATTGTATAGATATATTTTGTTTCTAGTGGGGAGGAATATTGTCATGCTTGATTTTCCCTTTGAGGGATAGTGACTTATCCTCCTCTCTTCCATGGGAACCAGTTATAGGGAATCTATCCGAGAGTAATCCCCTAGCCTTTATAAAGGACCACACATATTTCCTTACTTTCTCTATCACCATATTCATGATATGTATCCATATGGATAGTCAGTTGTAAATATCTAGGGTACAACGATGGGAGGAGAGTTCTAGGCTAGTGCATCATCTCTTTCCCTCTAACCTTTGGTGGGTGTAAGTTTCCACAAATGGGAAAAGAATATTATTTTATTCCCTAGATCTATCACTTACTATTGTTCTCGCACTAGTCATAACTCAAATAGGTATAAATTTTTGAGGTTATGATAAAAATTTCATGATCCCCAACATTTGGGAATCATTAAATGTGTAATCCCCAAACAAACATTAGGCATCCTATTCAATATAAGCCCCAACCGTTTCACCATAATACAACATTGACAACCTTTATAGGTGTATGAACTAAAATATATACGTAAATCTCACAATGTCCCATTTTACCTTGTGATACAAATGTCTATTGGGAATAATTAAGTGTGAGTAGACACAACTGAACAATGTGGGAATTGATTCCCTTCCAAATAAGAAATGTAGGAAGTTTGCATGAGGTCCAAACCCAGTACTCTAAATCCACCCTACATCTCCCTCTGTTAGATTCATGTTGGGGAATTTCTAACATAGTACATCATATCCCTTTGAAGATCCTTGAACAAAATTGAAATAATTTCCACCCCAATCATTAACTGGGAACTTTTCAAATATATTTCATTACTGCATGTTGTCAAACTAAACATCTTGGTCCATATCACCTGAAATTATACAATATTTTATTTCATGTTAATTGGATCAAAATTTCATGGGTTTAATTTCTTTTACAAGGATGTGTAGGAATCTGGTCATATTGATCCAATCTGGACATCAGAACATCTGACATCTCCCTAGGTAGTTACACAATCTTGAGTGTTCAACTATGTTGCTCAAAATATAGAATTGTAATAATAAAAGACAAAATAATATCTAATCTTCTCATAAAAGGGTATTAGTGATGGAGAAAATCAGACACGTGTTGATATGTCCATTAGTGTAGAACCTATGACACATAAAGATGATTCAATGTTCCATGCATGCTAATAATTGATTTCTAATTAAAGGGAAACTAACATCACAAATGGGAATTAATTGACAATTCCTGATCATGTCTTAAATTTATAATAGAGTCTTGGAGTAGGAAATTATTCCCCCCATTAGGGTTTGATGAGCTCGTCCTACCATACTATCGACCAATGTGAGTTCGTATATATCATTAGAAAATATTCATAAGGAATCCTAGATTTTTGGGACACGATTCATCCTGAACGTGAGAGTTGTTGGGTGATTCTGTTTCCATAAATAATCCATTTTGGGAACCTACCAAAAAAATATGTGGGTATATGTGTCTGATGTAATAGTTTCCCCAGAAACACGATAAAAGGAAATTCATATCCCATTTGGTATTAACAAAGGAAACAAAAATTATGAACATGATGCGAATGATTCTACAGAATTAAAACCCATGATATCAATCATCAGGTGTTGATTTTTTGAAGCAAAATTCTTAAAAGGATGTGTATCCATATCCAAGGCAATGGTGTAAAACACATATCAGGTCAATTCAACTCTCAAAATGAAAAATGACAAAAAAGACAATAAATTGTGCATCTGTTCTTTTTTAAATATAGCTTTGATGGGGTTTTCTTGTGTCTGTGTTCATACCCATAACTCATGAACATTCAATAGTATCTACCTTTGATCCAAATGGAATCACACTAGATCATATCATTGTTCTCCTAGCATCATTTATATTGGATTCTCATTGAACCAAAGGATACTATCACAAACCCAATTTCTTCAACATTGGGTCTAAAATTCACTTGTCCAAGAGTATTTAGAAAATGGTAACATGATAACTGTATAGGTTTCCAACCAATCCATCTAGCTCATAAATCCATGTCAGTCATCCACTATATGATAAATTTGGGTCCTAATGAATATAGAACTAGTCATCTTCTCCATCCATTTTCGGAGCTTATACCTAGAACAAAACAATCAAATCATACCTTATATTAAGGAGGTAGATCAACATGTAATATATTACCTCAACTAAATGATATAGTGGTTCATTCATAGGGATCCTACCCAGGATATTCGCTACTAGAGTTGCATAGCAGTGTGCCCTCAACATCATGAGAATTCCAACCTTGGGAGTCCAGACTAGGTCCTCAAGACCGAGGCATGTAAGATAGCCTGCCAAGGGTAGGGACTTATCAAAGGTGAATATGAAAACAAATCAATCCCCTCTATATAATACCACCAAATTAATTTTGATGAAAATTATAAATATGAACAATCGACTTCCCAAACTAGTCAAGCCTGCTGGAAGACTCGTTGGGTGGTATCCAGATATGTCGGCCAAAAAAATATAGTTGTAGACAATGAACCAGAATAAACACCTACCCAATCACAGAATATTTACCATTCAAAACTCCTTGGAAACCCCTGTAATGGAAAAAACATTTCTTATCACTAACCAATCCATCCACCATCCTTGTTTGACAATGTCCATGTATGTTGACCAATCAAAATCTACAGAGAGCTATGATTAAGAACTAACAATTTTCTACATATATCAAGACATATAGTCATATTTTGAATAAAACTATGAGATGCAACCCACACATTCACGCAATTATCATGTCTTCCAGTAGTATCATCTTGTAGCATCCCTAAAAGTGAGCAATAATTTCTCATTGACTAAAACGGAGAAGAGAAAAATCATTTCCCACACACCAGAGTAATGGATGTATCAAATGGAATGAAATTGGATATAGGATCTAGTACAAACCCCTTCCCTAGACACATAATCGAGATATATTCTTTTTTCAAAATAAGAAGTCACCATAGACAACCTAAAAGTTGTTAAAGGGAAGGAAAAAATCCAACTCACATCTGATAGACCATCCAAGATATCATAACAATGACATTAGTGGAAGAGAGGTGGATACAAAACTCCATCCTTATAAATAGGGTGACTCATAAATAAATAACTATGGGGTATACAAACACATATTATTCAATCATATAAGGGTATTGGGGAAAACTACCCAACTATATATGTAAAATAATATCGGTTCCATACCCCTGTTATAACTGGATGGTATCTTCCAATTCTAATGGACACATTCAGATCGGTAAAAACACCCTCCATATGATTAAAATTCAATTTGTGATTTCTGATAGTGATAAGGTTGATAGTTAGAGAAACCTTTGTACTTGAAAACTACATTACATAGCAAGCGATCCCAATCACTCACAAAAATGCATCCCAAAAGAATCCTCAACAAATATTACATCAAAATAAAGATCTAATATATGAATTATCTCTATATAATGATGGAGTTATTATAGACCTCTAATGATTATAAGTGCAAGAAAACAATATTATTTTCTGATTTCCAACTTATGGGTACAAAAACCATAAATTTGAAGTTCCTCCATAGTCACTTCACCATGATGGATTTTTCAATGTCCACAATTTGATCGATCTTGAGAGCCAATATCCTTATGAGATTCAAAAAACATCGCATGAAGAAAAAATCTCATAGAAAAAAGTTCATCCCCATTCTGTCATCCAATCTAAAGGTCCTCCTAAGGGTATATTCTATGGAAATTATCCCCATAGTCGAGCCTCAATGAATAATGGTAGTTCTCCCCACAATGAAATTAGATGTGAATGTTCAATTAGTTGTAGTGTTTCATTTCACTAAAGGGTTCCTATGTAATAAAATTTAATTATTATAATGACCCCCTAGTGAAACTCACATATGAAAATGAGGCCATTCCGGTATAATTACATTTTATTATTAGGTGAAATTATTTCTCATCTGCATAAATTCCAAATCATATAGTCATTATCTGAACCAAACATGGACCTTATACCATCTAATATGATAGATGGAGTAACTACCAATCATTATGTTTATGACACAGCCATAAAGAAGTGTCTATTTTGGTCAAACTAGGGTTAGAACCTCTGAAATAATTTATAAGACATGCTAAACACAAGGAAATTTTTTTTGATTAATGACAACTTGGTCATGATATTAAATTTAGCCTCAACCCAATACCACATTCAAGTGGAAATTCATAATAATTTTGTTCATGAAATGCTCCTAATTATATGTAACATTATTGAAAAAAATATTAAAATAATTACTCTATGTTGAGTATTAAATCCAAGTCATTGTAATATGATGAATACAATGAAAAATTGACTTGAAAAAACTCTTTACTTTACGAAATACAATATTGGGGAAATATAAACGATCCATTAAATGAGCATGACATAGAACATTAAAAGAATTGTGTAATCTAAACAATGTTGTGAGGTCCAACGTGCATACCAGAGGATAGGGTGAACATATAGAATTCATTGTAACCATGTTCCTCAAATAACAATTTCTTCTAAACATGGAGTGATTTAATGTCATAGATTAATGATGACATCAAAAAATGGGTTTGTTTGACAACTGATGTTATTCTCAACAAAAAAACAGATACGACTCTCACTAACATTGGGTTAGAAAAGTGAACACCATTGGAAACTTTTTTATCCATCATCTTAAAATATTTATCTTGCCTCTTGCTTAATGGTTGTCAATCACTGGATAGAGTATATTTCTCATATAAAACCACTATATTTCAATGAATATGGTTCAATTGAAAATGATATGATGAACCTAACCTATGTTCAAATTTGATTCCATAAAATAAAGAAGTTGGTTACAATGGTCGAATCCGTAGTAATGTCGAAGGTACCCCAACCAACATGGATGATGTTTTTTACACAACCATTGAGACCAACAAACTAAGATTGAAGAGTTTTTTATTTATAATGGGATCAATACCATCACTCAGGGATGGGGCCATTTTAACTCAGTAACCACCCACTAAATGTTATTTTTTATTCATTTTATGAGGGGGACACCTTATATGAAACATCGTAATTTTTCCCGTCCTATGACCCAATATCCCCCTTGGGAATGCACACTATAAGTGTAACACCCTGAGATTTTATGAAAAATATTCTTTTTAATTTCATTATTTTATTGTGTTATATGATACACCAAAAAAAGCTTTCACAACACACATCCTTGACTTGCCTTGCATTACACGCAAGCGCGACCTTCCGTGATAGCCTGTGTTGTATGCAATACCGAGTTTCGCTAAACAATGATATGCTATTAAAACTAGCCTTTATGAATAGTAATTACCACTTTTTGAAGTTTTTTAAATTTTATTTTTCAAAATGAACTTCATTTTTGGATTAGGAATATCGAAATTAGCTTAGGGTGAAATTTTGGTACTTTTCGGATAACTTTCATTTTTTGATGAATAGTGAAACCACTATGTGGTAGTTAAAAAAATGAATTTTTCATAAAACTTAATTTTACCGCTTCTGTGAGTGGAATTTAAAAAATCCAAAAGACACGGTTGATGTTATTAATTAAAATGTGGTTCAATGAGGTGAAAATAATTTTTGGTGAATAGTAACTTTTTACTTTTTTTACCACGGTTAAAAGTAAATAGTGTAATTAATGGTAAAAATGTTATTATTATCACCCTAAAACATGTCCTAATTCTATTGGATAAGTGTAATTCGACCAAAAACAACTTTAGGAATATAATATGACCATTTAGGCCCACATGGATTAGATTAGGACATTTATTATTAATTTATTTAAAGAAAGGTTAAAATAGTTAAAATCAACGTTTAATAAGTAAATAATTTTTAATATGGGGATATACATAAGATAAATTCGACTATAAATATTTATTAGAAAGATAAAAATATTTCCTACATAATTGAATTTTATTTGTAATTTTTAGACATTAAATAATTTAATTTATTAATGACACAATGATGATGGAGTAATTATCTTATTAATGAAATATTGACATAATTGATGTTATAAACAACAAAATAAATGTAATTTGAGACTTTTTATAAATTACACTAATTTTCTAGGTTAATATGACATTCTATTATTGATTTAATTAACTTATTTATAACTAATCATTCTGTTATAATTTTCAGAAAAATCAATTACTAAATAGTGTCAAAATTAACATAAAATAGTTTTTAAAACAAATATTAAATTATTAATTGTTATTTTATTCATAAAAATATAACGTTCGGAAAATTGAATTAAATAAGGTTATATATATTAATAATAAACAACTTAGGGCTCGTTTGGCTTGATATAGTATGTTTATTATCCATATAGTGTAAGAAAACAAGAAGACACGGTAAAAGTAAAATTATCTAACTTAAAGTTAAATATAAATGATAAGGTTAAAATAGGAACATAAACATGCTAAATTCTATTATATGAGATGATTTCGAGCCATCCCCACCTTATCTTCTAAATAAATAAATTTGGAGCTATATAATACCTAATTTGGCTTTATTATAAAATAATATTTTTAGTTATTCCAAAGGTGCCCCTCTCCTCCCTTATAAAAGGGCACCCCCTCCCTCTCTTCCTCACACCACATTGAGCCTTCATGTTCGGCCAACCCCTTCCAATTTCTTCTCTCCACTTCCCTAGAAACATACTAGATGTTTTTGTATTCTTCAAAGACCTATTTTAGTCCCCTAAAAGGAGGTCTCAAAGAAGCACTTCAAAGAAGAGATAATGTCTTTTACCGATTCTTTCGTCTTTATTTCTTCTTCCACTTCTTATTCATTAGTTGTTTCATTATAAAGTATTAACATCAGTATCACTCATATACTGATATGTTATTATAAGTATGAAACATCCCTATTTCACCATCTATCCATCCTACGGAAAAAGAAATCACCGCGTGTTTGTACGTACGGAATATCGTCTCCACGCCGTGGTGTAATCTATTTTCCACCACCACCTTACTTGTATGGGTATAATGGTGTAAATAATGACTATATATGACTATCATAAAGTGATACTGATTATGAAATATTATACATACACTCCAATACAATTCCATGATCATAGGAATGATATCATCACTCGTCCGTACGTACGGAATGCCATCTCCACAATGTGATGAGACTCGTTCTACATGATCTTCATTTAATAATGATTATATAAATGAATTGAATGAATTAATATGATATATATTACACAAATACCATTCTATAAATGAGGTATCTATAACTTAAGGAGAAGAAAAATAATTTATTCGACAAACACGCATAAGCACAAAAAAGTAATAAACACCCGAATAACAAGTAGTAATGAAATATTACTAATAATAAGCTAAGAATATGACCATATATGATATCATAACAATAAGTATGATTCTTGAATAAGTCAATAACATTATTTAAATCATTATATAGGAGGTTTGGACACTTACGAAGCAAATCGGACCTAAGGTAAGGGAAATATCACAATCTCATTTTTATCCGAGATTGGTTATACTTTGGTTTTTACTGGGGTGTATATTATCATCCACATCCATGTTTCCTCAATATGTAATATTATTTCCATCAACCTACAATTGTTTAAAACCTATTTTACCCTATGGTGAGTTTTTTGTAAAAGATATGAATGGAATCTTTTGTCGTTTTTCGTACGAGGTACTTTTTGACTTTTCCGACAAAATTACGAGAAGAATGTTTTTTTAACATATATGGAATGAATGGATTTTTAAAAAATTATTTCCAAGAAGCTTACATTACAAGTTTTAAAATTTATTTTTAGTCAACTTATTTTAGTTTAAAATTTTATGACATGTTATGAAAGGAAAAATGTTTTTGAAGTAGAAGGATATTTTCCTCAAGAATGGAGTTCAAGTGATTTACCAAAATTATTTTCCATATAAGATAATAAAGGGTTATGTTTTTATCCCTATTATTAAATTTATTTGATTATGTTGTGATGGAATTATTTTTATTAATTCCTTTATATTATATGAATTGTTTTATGATGTCACGTTGTTTATGATTCCCATTTTTATTACATAGGTTATGCTATGATGTATGGTTTATGATTTTGTGGCACACATAAGTATGGTATCATTATGAGATGGGTGGGACCTATATCCCCTCCAATGCATTGGGTAAAGATTTTATATATCATGAGATAGACATGGCTGGAACGGCAGGCTAAATCGGTTCAGTGAAGCAGGACTGAAACGAGGAATGAACTCAGTTCAGAAATGGACTTTGTATAATAAGATAGTCATGGAAATGAGTCTTGAATAATAAGAAATGATTCTCTATGATTATGTGTGTATTCCACAAAGATTCATGTTTTATATTATGATTATTGGGATTATATTTCACTACTATGATTTATCCCATGTTGTGATATTATGATCTCTTTTGCAGGTTATGATTTCCAAAATGTTATGTTCTTATGAATATGATGTGATTGATATTTCTTTTGTTCACCCTTACTGAGCATTTGAGCTCACCCTTTTATGTTTTCTTTTCCCCAGGATATAAAGAAAGGTTTTAGGTAAAAAAAAGGAAGATCATTATGGGAGATGTTTAAGATCTTTCACCATGATTAGAAGATTATATTCCCAGTTTCCAAAGACACTAAACTATTACGGTCCTTGTGTGTCTGTTTTTGTTATGTATTAAGTATTCCGAAAAAGTATTGTAATGTCCATGTACATTAAGCTTCAGGTCTCTATAGTTGGTATCAGAGGAAAAGTTTAGTCAACCTTTGGAAACTAGGATGCGAAAACGTTAGTGAGATCCCTAGAGATATTTCTAAGGTATGTATAGGGATGTCCCTAAGGATAAGTATACATATAGGATATAGTCCTAGAACTATGGTAATGATATTAGATTAAACCAAAGATGTTAGATATTGAAGTTACTCCCCCCATTTATTATGATTTTTTCCTCTCACACTATTCTTTTTGGGTTTTAGAAAATGGCTGGAAACAAGATGATTCACAATAATGGAGGATATGATGGACAATGGAATGATATTATTCATGAGAAACCAAATGAAATGGGATTTGGAAGTCCAAAAATCATTATTATACCGAATCAGCAATCTCATAATATGATCAATAAAGTAAAATTTGTTAAGTTTTCTGACTCGGCTAATAAGAGAAAGATGGAGTTTCATGATGATCATAGAGGAAAGAATGTTCAATTTCCCCTATGTAAATCATGTGGGAAGAGGCATCAAGGAAATGTTTCAAAAGAACTGGAAGATGCTTTGGGTGTGGAAAAGAAGGACACAAAGCCAGTAAGTTCAAAGGAAAAGGTTCAGTTGACATTAGGGATGAGGATAATGGTATTGCTACGACATCAAAAATGGTTAAATGTTTTAAATGTTGAATGTACGGGCATTATGAAAACCAATGCCCTAAGTTAAAGTCTCATGAAGAGAATCAGTATGGTCGTATGTGTAGTATTTATGTTGATGATGATGAAGAGACTACAAATGATATGTGAGATGAAATAATTGTTGAAGCTCGGTCAATGGTATAAGAATGTAGTGGAATGATTACATGTTTATCATGTGTAATGTTGTATAAGTAATCTCATTGTACTATGGAATAAAGAGACATCTAAGGATTGTTAAACTGTTTCCTTTCCTTGAGTTTTGAAAGTGTATGATTAATGGTACCAGTATCCATGAAAGGTTATTCAAATATTTTTGGAATGTAGATGATATGCGCAAAATGAAGGGATTTGGAGAAAATTATGTGTTTGATAGTATTCATGAGCTCATGACTAATATAAGGAGAAGGTTAGGTCGTGGTTTGAGTATATAGAATTTTTGGATTTTGGTATGTTGAAAGAGTTAACTTTTGACTGCATTCATGTTTTCACAAAGGTTCAATGGGTATTAATTCTTCAAGAGAATACATGATTAAAGTATTCACATGTTTTTAATTTGACCAACAAGATATATCTTATGATATATTGGGGATAAATGATGGAAATCACATGATTGTTCTATGACATTTCAAGTAATCATTTTCTTTATACTATGAGCTTGGACCGAAGTATTTTAGATAAGCCTAAAGATTGGAATGGATTATGTTGGACATAAGTTAGGATAGAACTTTTTTTGATATTATTGATGGCATGTTATAGTAATATAGTTTTAGAAAAAGGAAAACCTGCAGGACGAGCAACAGCCCATCGCGTCGGACAAGGCCGTGGGAATCAAACCCACAACCGAAGTGAGACTGGCCTTTATCGCCTACCACTGGCCGACAGGAAGTCCCTATTTAGTAAAAACTAGTTTTATTATATTAATCAGTATGATATATGAATTATACGTTCATTTTAGGAACCATATATGATTAATCTCACTATAAATGGACTTATGTATTTTTTTATAACTTTTCTATCCTTTTGTTTGAGACAGATGGAATGACCCATCATTCTATCACATGATCTGCTAACACATCACGAATGACAAATTCAACTTCATTTCTTTAAGAGATGAAGTGGAAATTGTCCAATGAACACCAAATGGTGAGACTATACCAAAATCACGAAAGTATTTCTTCTAATTCAAATTTCATCAACTTTAGGGAAATGATCTTGAAAACCAAAAATGTCGTCCTAGTGCTCTTATATCTGATGAATCAGATGGTACCTTAGATCGTCACATATTTATGGAATTGTTATTTCTAACTTTTCCATAGCGATGTTCTCTACCACTCTCCATCAGAACATGATGGTTAGATTTCTCTTCCATATCCATATTTTCACCTATGTGGAAACCCAGTGATTAGTTTATTTGGGTAACTGTTACGTTTCAGACTTTTATTTTTATAGATTGGTTTTGGTATTCCTTTTTAAGACGTGGGTTTCTATCAGAGAAACTTTTGAATAGTAAACCATTTATAACCTCAACGAATTTCGAGGGAGAAATTCATTTTAAGGGGGGTAGAATGTAACACCCAGATATTTTATGAAAAATATTATTTTTAATTTCATTAATGTCTTGTGTTGTACGCGACACCAAAAGAAGATTGCACAACACGCATCCTTGACTTGCCTTGCATTACACGCAAGCGCGACCTTCCGTGATAGCGTGTGTTGTACGCAATACCGAGTTTCGCTAAACAATGATATGCTATTAAAACTAGCCGTTATGAATAGTAACAACCAATTTTTGAAATTTTGTAAATTTTATTTTTCAAAATGGACTTCATTTTTGGATTCGGAATTTCGAAATTAGCTTAGGGTGAAATTTTGGTACTTTTCGGATAACTTTCATTTTTTGATGAATAGTGAAACCACTAAGTGGTAGTTAAAAAAAATGAATTTTTCATAAAACATAATTTTACCGCTTCTGTGAGTGAAATTTCAAAAATCAGAGAGACACGGTTGAAGTAAGTAAGTAAAATGTGGTTCAATGAGATGAAAATAATTTTTGGTGAATAGTAACTTTTTACTTTTTTTTAACCAGGGTTAAAAGTAAATAGGGTAATTAAGGGTAAAAATGTTATTATTATTACTCTAACACATGTGCTAATTCTATTTGATAAGTGTAATTCGACCAAAAACAACCATAGGAAGAAAATATGACCATTTAGGCCCACTTGGATTAGATTAGGAAATTTATTATTAATTTATATAAAGAAGGGTTAAAATAGTTAAAATCAAAGTTTAATAAGTAAATAATTTTTAATTTGGGGTTATACATAATATAAATTGGAATATAAATATTAATTAGAAAGATAAAAATATTTCCTACATAATGGTATTTTATTTGTAATTTTTATACATTAAATAATTTAATTTATTTATGACACAAAGATGATGCAGTAATTATCTTATTAATTAAATATTGACATAATTGAGGTTATAAACACCAAAATAAATGTAATTTGAGACTTTTTATGAATTCCACTAATTTTATAGGTTAATATGACATGTTATTATTGATTTAATTAACTATTTCCTAACTAATAATTCTGTTATGATTTTCACAAAAATCAATTACTAAATAGTTTCAAAATTGACATAAAATAGTTTTAAAACAACTATTATATTATTAATTGTTCTTTTACTCATAAAAATCTAAATTTCGCCCAAATGTCTTAGATATGGTTATATATATTAATAATAAACACTTTGGGATCGTTTTTCTTGATATAGTATGTTTATTAACCTTATAGTGTAAGAAAACAAGAAGACACTGTAAAAGTAAAATTATCTTACTTAAAGTTAAATATAAATGATAAGGTTAAAATAGGAAACTAAACTTGTCTAAATTATATTGGATGAGAGGGTTTCGACCAATCCCCACCTTATCTTCGAAATAAATCAATTTGGAGCTATTTAATACCGAATTTTGCTTTATAATAAAATAATATTTTTAGTTATTCCAAAGGTGCCCATCTCCTCCCTTATAAAAGGGCACCCCCTTACTCTCTTCCTCACACAACTTTGAGCCATGAAGCTCCGCCAAACCCTGAAAATTTATTCTCTCCACTTCACTAGAAACATCCTAGAGGTTCTGGTCTTCTTGAATGTCCTATTTTAGTGCCCTAAAAGGAGGTCTCAATGAAGTATTTCAAAGAAGAGTTAATGTCCGTTACTGATTCTTTCATCTTTATTTCTTCTTCCACTTCTTCTTCTTTAGTTGTTTCATTATGAAGTAATAACATCAGTAACACTCATATAATGATATGTTATTATAAGTATGAAACAACCCTATTTCATCATCTATCCGTCCTACGGAAAAAGAAATCACCGCGCGTGTGTACATACGGAATACCGTCTCCACGCCGTGGTGTAATCTATTTTCCACCACCACCTTACTTGGATGGGTATAATGGTGTAAGTAATGACAATATATGACTATTATAAAGTGATACTGATTCTGAAATATAATATATACACTCCAATACAATTCCATGATCATAAGAATGATATCATCACTCGTGCGTACGTAGGAAATACCGTCTCCATGATGTGATGCGACTCGTTCTACATGATCTTCATTTCATAATTATTATATAAATGAATTGAATGAATGAATATGATATATATTACACTAATAACATTCTGGAAATGAGGTATCTAAATCCTAAAGAGAAGAATAAGAATTTATTCTACAAACACACATAAGAACAAAAAAGTATTACACACCCGAATAACAAGTAGTAATGAAATATTACTAATAATAACCTAAGAATATGACCATATATGATATCATAACAATAAGTATGATTCTGGAATAAGTCAATAACATTATTTAAATCATTATACATGAGGTTTGGACACTTACTAAGCAAATCAGACCTAAGGTAAGGGAAATATCACAATCTCATTTTTATCCGAGATTGCTTATACATTGGTTTTTTCTGGGGTGTGTTTTATCATCCACATGCATGTTCCCTCAATATGTAATATTATTTCCACCCACCTACAATTGTTTAAAAACTATTTGACCCTTTGGTGTGTTTTTAGTAAAAGATATTAAAGAAATATTTTGTCGTTTTTTCGTATGAGGTACTTTTTGACTTTTCCGACAAAAGTACGAGAATAATGCTTCTTTTAACTCATACGGAATGAATGGATTTTTAAAACATTATTTCCAAGAAGATTCCATTACAAGTTTTCAAGTATATTTTTAATCTACTTCTTTTATTTTAAAATTGTATGACATGTTAAGAAAGGGAAAATGTTTTTGAAGTAGAAATGATATTTTCCTCAAGAATGGAGTTCAAGTGTTTTATCAAAATTATTTTCCATCTAAGATAATAAAGGGATATGTTTTTATCCCTATTATTAAATTGATTTGATTATGTTGTGATGGAATTATTTTTATTAATTCCTTTATATTATATGAATTGTTTTATGATGTCACGTTGTTTAAGATTCCCATTTTTATTACATAGGTTATGCTATGATGTATGGTTTATGATTTTGTGGCACACATAAGAATGGTCTCATTATGAGATGGGTGAGACCTATATCTCCCTCCAATGAATTGGGTAAAGATTTTATATCTCATGAGATAGACATGGCTAGAACGGCAGGTTAAACCGGTTCAGTGAAGGAGGACTGAAACGAGGAATGAACTCGGTTCAGAAATGGACTTTTTCTAATAAGATAGTCTTGGCAATCAGTCTTGACTAATAAGAAATGATTATCTATGATTATGTGTGTATTCCACAAATATTCATGTTTTATGTTATGATTATTGGGATTACATTTCACTACTACTATTTATCCCATGTTATGATATTATGATCTCTTTTGAAGGTTAAGATTTCCAAAATGTAATGTTCTTATGAATATGATGTGATTGATATTTCTTTTGTTCACCCTTACTGAGCATTTGAGCTCACCCTTTTATGTTTTCTTTTCCCCAGGATATAAAGAATGGTTTTAGGTAAAAAAAGGAAGATCTTTATGGGAGATGTTGAAGATCTTTCACCACGATTAGAAGATCATATTCTGAGTTTCCAAAGACACTAAACTATTACGGTCCTTGTGCGTCTGTTTTTGTTATGTATTAAGTATTCCGAAAAAGTAATGGAATGTCCATGTACGTCATGCTTCGGGTCTCTACAATAAGATTGGATGAAGATTGAATTTAGATTACCATCCATTAAATGACTCCAAGAGAACAAGTAATGGAGATGAAAGGGTATCCTATGGGGATCAATTGTAGGTATTTTTCTAATATGATGATAAATTTCCTATATTTCATTACACGTCATTGAATATCATTAACAACACAATTTCATACTATTCAAAAAAGCATGGCCAATATAGAAGATATGGAAAAGAATGTTTCATTTTATAATATGGTTCATAATGAAATGGTTGATCGATGTTTGAATACATAGATCTAGAGGATCTGCATAAATTTTTACTTTTCCTCAACCACTCAATATGTAGTTAATTAGAGATCATCCAAAAATGATAAGGGTAAAGGTATGGTTTCTCCTCACCAACCTGTTGAAGTGGTTGAACCCATTATACTAGAAGAAATATTCTCCCAATAGAAGGTGGGGATGAAAGAATTGAGATAGATAATTTCAAAACTACTATCAGGTAGAATTGTTATTTGTTATGTAATATAATTAGAACCCTAAATCACCCTCACAACTGGGATACCTAAATTAATAGGTTTCATTGTTGCAACCGAAATGAATGAGGAATATCCACTCAATGTGGAGTACCAAAAATAAATATTCATGGATCCCACAAAAGAAGATCATGTTTTCCCATAATTCCATACAAAACAATAATAGGGTCAGACACATCCTAATAGGCATTCTCATTTAGGCGAGTATTTACAAATAATTGTAGGACCACTATAGTTTCACCTAACTTCTGATTCCCATGTTCCAACTCCTGCTTATTCATACATTCCTCAAACGAAAATCAATAACATCGAGTCTCTAAAATACCTATTAGAATATACAGAGGAGATGTTTTTTGTTGCTACATCTAGAGAAGAATCCTTACATTGAATGGGATGATATGAATATACCACATCAAATCTATTAGAACACTACATTGTAACATCCCCAAATGATAGAGGGTTAAATGACTAAAATGATATGACTCATGTCAACAAGGTGAACCTTCCTTTTTGGGAGCCTGCCTGCTTAGAACTCCACAGTGAAGAGTGTTTGGCCTGGAGTAGTTATCAGGATGGGTGACCTTCTGGGATGTTTCCCAGGGTGTGTGTGTGTGTGTGAGAGTGAGGAAAAAGCACACTGGAAAGAACAAGTTTTGGCCTATGGGGACAATTATTAGTCAGATGACCCATACAGGCATGTAGGTGGAACCTAGGGTGGGCCCCACGTGTCTGCGGGGCAACTGGTGGTAACTAGTGGGCTAGGACCCGAAGTCCATGTTATGGCGGGGTGGTTGTGCTATCACTGGGACCCGGTTTTCACATTTGGTATTAGAGGTGGTACCTAGCCTTAATTGCGGTGCACTGCCAGGGTTGAGATGTAGGGCCCACAACGAGGACGTTGTGCTCTAAAGGGGGTTGATTGTAACATCCTCAAATGATATATGGTTAAATGACTAAAATGATATGACTAATGTCAACAAGGTGCACCTTCCTTCTTGGGAGCCTTCCTGATTAGATCTCCATGGTTAAGCGTGCTTGGCCTGAAGTAGTAGTCAGGATGGGGGACCTTCTAGGAAGTTTACCAGGGTGTGTGTGAGTGAGGACAAAGCACACTAGGGAGGACAAGTGTTGACCTGTGGAGACAATCATTAGTCAGATTACGCATCCTAGAATGTGGGAGGAACCTAGGGTCGGCACCACGTGTCTGCGGGGCAACTGGTGGTACCTAGTGGTCCTGGACTCGAACGCCATGTTAAGGTAGGGTGGTTGTGCTGTCAATGAGACCCGGTTGTCACATACATTAACAATTTTCAATGGATAAGGTCACTCATAGTATAATTTGAAATATTTCATGTACTAATTTGATCCTATTATGGGGACCCTAACATAAAATTAAATTATAAAATTAAGTGAATCAGGTCGAAACTGTAGTGGATAGCCTTTTTATGGTACACCTATTTTTTGCTCGGTCAATTACAATGTGGTATGATCTATGTAGAAATATTATCTTCCCATTAATATCAAGCCTAATTATTAGATGATCTCCAAACCTATCAATATATGAATACATGGATAATGAGAGTGTATGTGATTTAATTTCTCAATGGAAGCATTTGACAAACTCATTAAGCCTATGAAACTCTCAAGAATACTTGTTATCCATCAGTATAAAGAATTTTCATGAGGAGTTTGATAGACAATCCATTCCTATGAACTATATTGGTGGGTTTCATGGTCTATCCATAATTTCTCAAATAATGGAAAACTCCATTGTATGAACCAAGGATAATACATGAGTTATTTCCTCATCTCTATGAATGGGAATGATGAAATCAGAGGCTAGCACTGTTACACTTTAGTTGAACAATAAACCCACTATAGCTACAAATCCTAAAATATATAATGAAGATTTTCCTCAGAAGAGTAAACAATAAATACCACCTCTTCAAATGTTTAAATAATAGATTAATTGTATATAGTATAAAAATATAAGGACCAATTTTTTTCTTTCTAAGATGACCGAATTCCCAGGTAATTAAAATCATCATTGGGGAATAATCGGATATTGATTCAAAATCATAAGAATTACTACTAAGAGAGTGAAAATGATATCTTAAACTACCTTAACGTATATCAAGAACTATGGGATAATATCTCGAAATGTTTTTATCCAATGGAATAATTCATTAGGCAGTGGAATTTGGGAAAGTACACCTACAAAAACCTTCCACATAGGTATCATGCATTTCTCGCAACAATTTAGAGGGGGAGAATGATTGAAAATAAGATAATAATAAGTGTACTTAGATGGTTAGTGACTATATGTTTTGAAGTATGATCAAATAGACTCATTAACTACACCAATCATAGTTGAAATATCCAAATATTCCCCTAACCGCATCTACTATGTAGAAACTGAATTCATGAGAATCAAATTCCTTTAAAATCTTGTATTTCAAAAAACCATGTCACGTAGAGATGGAAAAAATATAGTTAGATTATATTTTTTGAAGGATAATTTTCTACTAGACACTCTTAGACATTATTCATACAATCCTAGAATCTCGGGCACTACCATACCATACGGTAGCAAAGAAACTGACCTATCATATAGAATTCTCATCAGATGAGAAGTGGATCTTCAATTATATTAATGTAATTTAGTTAATGGTTATTTTATAATATTAATTGTGAAAATTTAAACCTGTATACCATATATTAGATCAGGTATTTATGGGAAGAGGCTTCTTGATTCAAGGATATGTGGGATGATATATTCACGCAAGGATTCACTACTCTACCAACATCCTTAGATGGACCATTTACTCAATAAAGTCATTAGAGGGATACGTAGTGAGCTCAGTAGGAGAAGAAACGTTCCCCCATAAATGCTAGGATTTTCCCTAACATGATCATCATAGAAGATTAACAATAGTAGTCACAATCAAAGAATAATTTTTAGTGTCTTGACATAATTATCTGACCTAATCCACCATGGAAGAATGTGCCTCAAAATCTTCTTTTTAAGGATGATCCGATAACATCATGTACATCAGTTACAAATTTTATTGGTAAAGAACATCCTCATACTAGTATGCACATTCATTTATAAGAAAATATGAAATTTTAATGAAATTATCTACAGTGTCATCCAATTTCTCTTTCCTGTATGATTTGAGTGCATTATATGACCCCCATGAAGAACTCATTAAATCATTTCAAATCCCTCATGAATTTGATATTGATGCTTTTGTATCCAATGTATATCATGGAGAGAATGATCTTAGGGAATTCCATAGGATCATCTATTTCATGTAGATGAAAAAGATGACATTATACATGGACAAAATAAACATTGAATGAATCTAGATAGATTAATGATGGTGATATTTGATGAGAATTTGTTGACAATGGAAGATGAGTCAACCGAATTATGGTGTGAAAACATGATCAATCGAGATAGAAAACATCACACCATTCCCCAACTACTCTAATAATACATGGTTATGATAAAAGTGTTTAGAATCCTGTCTGTGAAACCATGCACATGAAACAGTTCGATCTTGCCTTATTCAACTAAAAATTCATTGTAGTTCAAATAGATATGACCTCAATCCTTCTAATATAAAATCCATGGTTAAATTATCATATAGTTATTATCTCATCATAACAACAATTTCTAAAATATTACATTTATTTTCAAATTGGGAAATTTCACAGTGATAATTCCCCAATTTGATTTTTTAATCAAGATACGTTGATGTAGGTTTCTACTAATGGGAGGGGAAATAACCCATGATTGATTATGTTTCATAAATCAATTCATTGAATGGCCTCAAGACATCCCTGAATACTCATATAAAGAAACAATGTGCACAGTATGTGATACCCTTCATATTGATAGAAAATTTGGTTCTCAATACAAAAACAAATTTTATGAATTTTATGAAAAATGTCATTGAAGCTAAACCTAGATACACTATATAAATCATTATCTCTCCCAAAAATGATTGATGTACAAGTAAAAACATTATCATTCCATCATTAGTGCATCAAAGATGCCTCATGAAATAATTTTTGTTGTATGTAGCTACTTATCCTTTAATATGTAATAATACAGAATCCCCCACTAAATTCGAAAATTTTTCTTCAACACCTACTTCCTTGGTTGAGACCGAAGACGAGAAACATGTGGAACATGAAGAGTATTTTGTACTTAATGATTCACCCTAGAATATGAAGAATTTTTATCTAACCCCATTGAAGAACTCATTGAATTAAATCAGCATACATAAGATGGTTTACAATCATCTTTTGACACAATGGCCATGATATCTAATGAAATGAAGGTATACACCTCCTTCCTGAAGAAACATCGGGACTTGTACACCTTCTATAACAATGAGATTCCATGTATTGGTCCCATGGTGGGTACTCATCACTTGGGATTTCACAAAGGTTACTACAGATAAAAATTTGAAGATTGAAGTACATACTAGACAAATGCATCCAAAATTAATGTTGATGTGGACAAGATTACCAAGGATAAATTCATCCACGATGATAAATATAAAAAATGGATAGCTAGCATCATCCTTGTAAAAAAGAAAGAGATATTTCAGGTCTTCATAGAATTCAATGATCTGAACTAGGACTGTATGAGTGATAACTTTCTGGTTCCAATCATAGAACTATATATTGATGCAACTCATATTTATCATGCCATCTCATTTATTGATGGCTATTCAGGGAGGAACTAAATTCAGATGGCCCTATAAGATCAATATTCTACAAAATTATAGACCCCTAGGGAGTATTTTTTGTTACGAAATTCCTTTTGGGTTAAGAAATAGTGGTGCTATCTAAATACGTTTCATGCATCACATCTTCTAAAAATTCATAATATTTTTTTATAGAATTCTTTGCTTCTGATGTAGATGTTTAGTGCCAGCCATGTTCTGACCAACTGGATAATCATGACACTATCTTCTAAAAGCTGCAACATAACATCCTAACGTTAATACCCTTAAAAAGTGCACTTAGAGTAACCCTAGGAATAATTTTTGTCTTCATCACACACCATCGCAAAATTGTATTTGACTATGAGAAATCAAAATTTATCATTATAACATCACCTCCATGTATCATTAAGGATTTGAGAATACTAAAAGGAGACATGGCCTATATACGTAACATTATAGTCAAACAATTACTCATGTATTTTCATTTCTCCATTATTTATGGAATGGGGTCACATATCTGTGGACCCATAACAATTAGGAATAATTGAAATCATTAAAAAATATATCTTGATCCCATAAATTATAATACAAGATATTGAAGGAAATATACTCATCATATATGTTATAGCCTTATATTGATAACTAGATTATTTCCTTGCCCAAAAAAATTATGAAATGAATGAAAATATAATTTATTATGTCATTTGAATCATACTCGACATGGATACTCATTATTCCGATATTGGTAAAATTTTATCGACATTAATATTCATGGATTAGAAACAATGAAGCTACCTAAAGAACCATGAGGTCCATTTGGCCACATGAGAAAACCCTCTAAAATATATCCATAACAATCATATGTTGACAAGATGTTTGAAACATTGTGTAAATATCTTTAACCAGTTATATAAAATGTCCATGTCAAAAGGTATTGAAATCCCTGAATTGATTGGTTTTCGTGAAGAAAACCTACCGATAGATGAAACATTGATAAATATTGAATTTCCTGGGGAATAAATTTTTCCTATTTAGGGAATTCCCCATGAATGGGAAAAGTATTTCGACACTCCATCCAGGATCCGAGTAATGATGAGAATAAAAGACCCTATGATAGAAAAAGTTGGTTTAGGTATCATTGTCATCTATCCGGAAACAATTGTTTTTTAATACTCATTAATATTGTCAAAAGGCAGAAAAAACAGTGATGCATAATATCAGGACCTCTTTACAAGCCTAATGTGGGTGCTCTGAATACTATTGGGCCACCTAGAGGGGAAATGTTGTGCAATGTTGGTAATAAAAAATATTAATGTGTATTTTTTTCATTAGAAAATTAGATTTAATTCACCTACATGACTATGATTGAAGGATAACGGTTTAATTCCCCCAAAATCCAACATTGTACCATATCACATTATCCTAGATTGGCTAGGAATATGAATGGGTAAATGATGATACAGATTTGGAAGATCTAAAATGAGATGAAATGGTGAGCATCATTGCACAACACCAAATAGATTTACCTTTTTTCTCATGTTTTCATGAAAGGGATCAGTGAAATTAGATTAGAGAAAGAAACATATTGTATTACCACTGGTGGATGATTCCCATCATTGACCACCTTCATAAATGATTAATCCCACTATTTTTTGGGAAAAGGTAAAAATGATGGTAAGAAAATGACATCACGTTGTACGATGAACCAAATCAGTAGAATTTCTTCTATAAACATGGATTTAATAGATTACATTTCTGATGTATTGAAATATAAGAGACTAATTCTAACATCAATGAGGTGCACACTATATTCTACATATCCAAACAGTCAGGGTCCAATCTTTCCCATAAAAATTAGGATTATTGTATATTACTATCACACTTTGACACATTATAGAACAAATTCTGAAAATGTGGATATTCATACCAAGTCCATGCTGTCATCATCCATCAACCCTCGGTGTTCCAATATATAGAACATTACACATGGACATTTAATATATGTGTAATGGACATCGTAGGAAAATATCCTCGATCTGTCTTCAAGAAGCTAAAATATACAGTAACTGCTAGTAACTTCATTTATAAATGGGTGGTGGTGATACCCCACTATGAATTTTCCCAAATGAACCTTCAACTATCCGAAAAAATAATATAATTAACATATTAAGTATCCCCAATAATATTCTAATAAAAATAGAACCAATTTCATGTCTATTGAGTTGTAAAAGACATACCATGGGTATAATATCAAATCTACACAATCATCATACTTCTAGACAACAGTTAATAGACATACATAGGCCTTCAACAAGACCCTAGTACACATAATACAAGGTATTGTGGATAAGGATAAAAAGACATTCCCAAATATTCTTTTTAATTTCTTGTCCTCCTACCAAAGTACCACCCATACATCGATGAAAAAAAATTATGTTCTCTCATAAATGAAAGTGTTGTAGTCCTACCCATTGAGTTCCAATTTTAGTCAATCTGAATTTCCATATGCGATTAGTTATTCATAGATGATAAATAGAAGAAATGGATAGATTAATGGGAGAGTCATTATGATAAAATGTTTCATATTTTTTCACATTGAGTTCCATAAAAATTAGATAGCATGAAAATTTATAATAAATTTCTACCTTTATATTTTTATCTAAAGAGAATTGTAATTGTTCCTTAGGACTCTAATGATACTAGGAAATAAGTCTATAAATAATGATCCAAAGTGTTAGGGACATTAATACACACACAAGGTCCACTATAAATGAACTTATTCCATGATCACAATTGATGGGGAGCTCATTGAATCCCCAACAAATGAAAGTATTCTAATTATTTACAATGTGAGTCGGAAGAGAGAAACATCTTAGCATCATGATGTCAAACTGAATTTTTTTCTCCTTGTAGCATGATGATGATCTCAATGACACCAGTTTCCAATATATATGATCTCAAACTACTTAATGTAATGGTACGATATTCAGGACCATAAAAGGGACCCCATATTATCTTAGATATATGAAAGAAAACTACATGAAAACATAGTCTCAACTATATATCATTAGAGTACATAGCCCAATATATCTGTCATAGGATGGTAAAAAATACGAAAACATATTATCTGCATGATGTGAAACAACATGGTTCCCATTCATGATTCATGATGTAATACTGTCATACATGCACATAGATCCATTTAAGAACAACATTTGGAATATATTTAAAATGAGATATATAGTGAAACATGTATCTTACATCCTATCATAGCCATTATAATCTATATATTACAATAACCTTTACATATCTCGCCATTGGGTGGTGGAATAAAAATATTCACATTGGGTTTCTAACACTGATCATAGTTCACATGGATTTAAGAATTTTCCTAAATAGTTCCCGACAATATTATGAAATATATATCCACAACAAGGTTATCATTGACTAGGTATTATGACCTTAAAAGGAACATCATATGGCTCTGACCGCATGTCTCTAAACTAAATGGCTCAGAAAAAACAACATATGGCTTGATTTTCATTTCCAGAATATATGTAGTGACACTAAAATCCTACAAGATGTTCCACATACAATATAGGAAATTCTCCCACTCTATTATGTATTAGTAAAATCTACATAATAGGATTCAATGGGGGTTTTAAACTCTTTCAGGAGACCATATTATAAAAATTTCCCTTACCCACACAAGTGGTTAATTAGTATGGTGACTCTAATGGAGAACTATATGTGGCTTAGTAGTTACTCAGCAAAGATATGTAGTGATAAGCATGTAATGTACCCATGTCTAGTCATAATTTTCTTATTTCACATCATGTTTTCTACATCCTTACCACGTGACAAAAAATATATGGGTGATGTCCTTTCGCCATGACATAAAATTTTATGGTTCCTTAATAATTATGCATGGGTAGATTCAAGATCCCAAAATAAATGTATTGAATCATTGATACAATATCACAGTATATAAACAAAATAGAAAACCCACCCACACTATAATGAATGTGTTAGATCTAGAAGATAGTATCCAATTTCTGTTAACACCCATTTCGTGAGACTATATTAAAAAATCCATACCCCAAAAAATTATTCATTATTATTGTTAATCTAGTCGATAACTATGTGTGGATTTATTCTTTCTCAAATAATTTATATAGTGACACTCAGTTCCTATACAATATTATAGTCGTAATATTCATTTTTTAACATTATTTCACATGCATCTTTAATGCATGGTGTTAAATAACATGGTTAATGTCTTTTTCACATTACTCTAAATTGAACGGTTTCACAAGAACTACTAGTGTCTTGATTATATATCTAGTGAGATATGTAGTGATTCATAGACCTCGTGTCATATTCCCAACTGTTGGGTAATGAAATATTCCCCATCCTACATGAAAATAAATATCTATATAGAATATCCAAATGTAGGTTCCCTAATTCTAGGATCCATCAAGGAATTAGGGATGTCCCCTTTTACATATGAGTCCCATCTATTCAAGGGACACTATACTTCAAATAAAATATCTACCAAATTTCTACCTTTATAGTCTACCAAATTCCTTCAAGACATCATATTACTAAATTTGGAAGCTTTTAGATCTTCACGATCATCCACTCTTTAAAAAAATATAATATATGATACCAGAGAATTCATTTGTCTTAATATATAGTAACACACCGAGTCAGCTTTACATATGTTTCCCACCAGATGGGTTTTCCTCAAAAGGGTTCCACTTATTTACTTTTTAGTGATTCACCATAGTGGTACTATCTTAAATTCACAATAAAATAGTTTTTCTAACAAGGGGTACATTCATCCTTTTATGAAGCATCTTCATGATCTCTAAGTCAGGAAGACATCACCCCAGAACCCGCCATTGTTCCATGGTTGACAATCATCACTCGTATGTTTTCCACACCAATATTCTTGATTTAAAAACACCTAGAACATTTTTTTACAATTTCATTCCTCATTTATAACATATGATAGAACAATACTCATCTTGCGGGCCTCATATTAATCACCATATCTATAATTTAATAGTCAAAGTTAGATGAACTAAGACAAAAGACCCCACACTTACAATGTTTCGTTCAAACCAATATAAGAAAAATATTCCCCAAATCTAGGGTAATTTTGAATCAAAATGCTCCTCCAATATTCTTAATCTCTCATCCCCCATACCAATCTCTATGTTTTGGGAAATAAAAATATGAAATAACAACTTTGGGCCATCAAAAATTGAATTTTGGAATTCCTAATAATGTTATTTTATTACTGTGAAGTTACATGACCTTGATTGTTTTTCATAAGTGTCACAGATATGGGGAATTTCATCTCGAGGATGGAAATGTCTTACTATAAGTAACACACCCCAGTTTTATTTTACACACAATTTTCCATAAAACTAGAATGTAAACCAGTGGTGCATTATTTCTCAAGAGATACATCCTCTATCTTCAAGAGACATTTCCTCTAAATAATACTTTAGATCTAGAGGCCCTATATTATATTATTATAATATCCTTCCTCTGACCTAAAAAATGATGTAAAATTCATAAATTTATTTTTTTAATAGGAAGAACCCTTATCCATTGGGTCAAATATAAAATTACTAAAATTATATAATTAAATGTCATTATTTTATGACATTAAACAACATGAAATAACATCCTAGTCACCATACATTAAATTTTACCATAAAAAACTCACCATAATACATGAAAATACATAATTCACGACTTGGTTGTATGAAATTAAAATCCACAATGCACCAACACGTTTTAGACAGGGGATCTCCCCCATTAAATTATTCACTTAACAAAATCTTCCCTCCTTTACCGAAGACAGTTTATCTGTATGAGTAGTTTCCCATTCATGGAAATAAATAATATATATTCTCAATTAATTATCATATATAATCCCTAAGAAGATGACCCATCATTTTTTTGAGATTTCATGGACATTAAAAACATCTCTAACACTAGTATTAGAATGTGGTAATTACTAAGAATATATTATCATGAAATTGAATTAATACACACCATTTGGATTTTCACATATCACCGACCATAAGTTCCTATGATCCAGGGGAATCCATTATTAACTATTCACTAATACATAATACTTGGAATTGTATAATATCACCCAAAAAAGGTTTTTCAACCTTCAAAATATTAATCCGGATGAGAGACCTACCCAATTCCTCAAATTATTTCAAATATTGTACTAGAGAACAATGTCTGAACATGGTCCCTTAAAAATCAATATATAATTGTCTCCCACCATGATTTAAATCTGAAAATCACGAAAATTTTCCTTAGGGTGTATAAAGAATGATATAATGTTATTGGATAATTAGCCTTTGTTGGGTCATCATTAAAAAATTCAGGGTCAAATATATTTGACCAAAGAAAAAAATTTCATTAATTTCAATTTCATAATGTTAAACTACAATAAAATGATGAAAAATACTCACTAGGGTGAAAATGATCTATAGTAAACCTGGGAAATCGTTGAGTCATATCTCTCTAGACCTATTCTCTAAATGGGTTTGAAAAATAACTAACCAAAAATAACATGGAATAAAATGTATTTAGTTGAATCCCCATAAAGGGTGTCCTACCAAAATCCATGTATTACCAACTAATTATTCTAATGAAAAACATATAAAATAATTATGGTCATTATAGAAATTTAATAAAGTTCAAAGGGTTTCGTATGTGACCCAATAAATAGGATAAATATACTCACTTGACCCAATTTGAGGGGACAAAATAACATCATCTCACACACCCTATCACCTAGGTAATGAATCAATAAAAAATTAAGTATTTCTATAGAAATGAGATTTAATTATTTTTTAGAACCACAAAAGGAAAATAGGGATTTATAAATTGATGATCAGAAAATAGTTTCTTACCATTTATGGTTTTAAAAAAATTGCAGGAACATAAAAATATCAGATTATCTCTGTCAAACATTAAATAATATATGAAAATAACTATTCATTTTTCGGAAAAACAACCATGCGCCATCAACATCGAGTTGATTCCTGTCCTTATAAAATGCATTAGTCTTATTAGTGAGGAGGAGTTACTTTATATTGTTTAAAATAATAGTTAACCTCTCAATTTGATCTCTTTCCAGAAGATGATTATGTTATTACTTCTCCCCTTGAGAATCATCCATTTCTTGTTGATTGCATCATATTTCGATGGAATTACCATTTCCCCATTGCATAAATCCTACTAGTTTCATGAAATGGATGGTCTCTTCTTGGGATAATAAATCTCAAAGATTATGAATGTTAACAAGAATCATTAAATTGATGAGGTGTTGTTTTTGCTTATGTTCTCACCCCAATTGGAAAATTTTAACCTTCACAATAGCATGTATCATATGGTAATCTAATCCTTCATATCTAATCATGAATAAATGTTAATTTATGTTGATTGAGTTTGCAATGGTAGGACTTCAAGGGGAATCACTGGGATTATCTTATTGATTCCACTTCATATGGATTAGTGTGTTATTCAAATATCATTTTGTGAATCCAAATAAATTTCCAAACCAAAATAAATGTGAAAATGTATATTGTTATTAGTTGACTCAATTAGGATCACTTCCTTGATCCATTCATGATAGTAAAAACATAACATTCTAATGTTGGATGAATAGGCATCGACGCTTGACTTGCGAGCACAATCACATAAGATTATGGAATTTATATAATAGATACCACCCATTATTAGCATGAAAAGGAATGTAGATTAATATTATGTGGATGGTCTCCATGAATGACTGGTACAGGAAGAGTAGTAGTATATATTCTATAAGACTACTCGTTGAGACAATCAGATATATTTTTATATGCTCGAGACCTTGTGCATGAGGGTGTGGATGACCCACATATGTGACCTGCCTATGAAGATGACATACAAAGAAGAATGAAAAGACTCATATTCCATTTTCATACCATTAAATAATTATCTGACCCAATAATTTTAATCATATTTAATCTTAGTATTGGTATTTTGATGAGAAACCATTTTATCATGTTGATGAAAAGTCATTGAAGATAAATACCCTAATAATAATAAAGGATGAAAAGTGATGAATTTCAACGGTATCACATTTCTATAATATCCATCTGCGTATGTCCACAAGAATAGCATCGCTGTATAGTGTTTACCTCTAAATTTGACAACACTACACAATCCTAGACATCAAGTTCACCACGTGCCACAGTGTAGGATACTCCTGCATGTTATCCACGCCTCATGCTAGATATAAACATTATCATGCACAACCATCCTATGTGATATATCTTTTTTACCTAGGGTAACATGTGTCCCTGTAAATATTCATATATGGATATTCATTTAAAATAGATGAAAATATTGAAGAACCCACTAATCTATTCTCACACAAATCCTTTTCCCAGGTCCTTATAAACCATTCGGGTATCTTCGAAAATTCTTATAGAAAAGGGGATTGACAAGGATTTTGGAATTAAATTCTTTAAATGGTTTGAAATAAAATACACCTATGGAAGGAACTCTTTATCCCTAGTTTAGAATCACATTCATGAAGGTCCCTTTCCTATCCTAGGACCTCCACGAGATCCTTCATAGATCCCATGAGGAGAACCATAGAGCCAAGAGCAAGGCCCTTCTGAATTTTTTATGACCATGATGATCATCTATATGATATATTTATCTCACACAATACTACCTTAAAGAATTCCTTCAACTAAACATAGGGATACCCTTCATGATACCTCATTGACCCACTAATAATTCACTTAGTTGAGCTACATGTCGAGCCATCCTTTGGGACAATAATGGAATGAATATCTTCCTTTGGATCCCTTTTCTGGGGGAGGGGTGAAATAGAAGCCACCACTGATGGAAAAAGACCTAAAAATCCATTGTAGGATATACATTAGTGTGTCCCCAACTCATATTTTCAATTCATTATTCATAGGAGTCATGCACTTGTCCTAAATAATTTGTACGACCCCATAGGTGATTGTAGATATGTATCCACTCGATAATGGGGACTGCAATCCTTGGGGTAGTTTTAGGGATTTCCCAATCTCAAAATAGTGAGATCAATCCATAAACATCCTTCACCATCTCTAAGACTAGGTACATCCGGTGTTTTATAGGGAGGGATAGTGTCACACATGATTTTCCCTTTTGTGGGATAGTGACTTATCCTGTTCTCTTCTACATGAACATGTTCTAGGGAATCCCTCCTAGAGTAATCTGAGAGCCTTTCATATAGGACCTCTATTGATTCATTATTTTTTCTTTATCCCTACACATATTTTTTATTATTATAGTGAGTTAGATGTGACTTTGCATTTTATAACAATGAGACCAGTTAAGAACACCAGATACCTCTCTCATTACCTCTGCCATTGGGTCTTGGCCCTATCCACTATTGGAAAAAGAAGATTGTGTGGTTCTATAAATACGTCACATCCTCCTGTTTCTTAGACTGATCATGAAATACATGGTCTTATATGTTGAGATGATCATGAAATCTCCATGATCCCAAACTATTGGGAATTATTTCATGTATATGCCCAAAAATATTGGTCCTCTAATTTTGAATAATCCAAAATTGTGTCACCATACAACAAAAATGGATTCCTCTTAAACATTTTAATCCCAAAAATAATTCCTTAATTATAAAAAAGGTCTATATTTTCATAAAACACAATCCTTTAGAGGGACTCCATTGGCGTGGTTCCTCAAAACTAATTTATGTTGGATTTGATTACTATCCAAATGGGATATGTATGATGCCTCTCTTAGTACCAAACCCAACACACCAAATTAATTGTAATTCTAACTAGTTAACATTAAAAGTACTACCATATCTATCCAAGGATATCATATCCCTTCCAGGATCTCTGGGATACTTAGAGAAAATTACTACACCAAACATTGACTAGGAATCATTACACTACATTTCCTCCACTCATGATGAGAAACTACATGGTTTTCTTTTTATCACATGAAATTAAAAAGTATTATGTGTCCCAGTAAGTGGAAAAATAATACATGGCATCTGATTTCATTTACAAGGTTGCATTGGAATTTTATATTATGAGTCTGATCCTAAATTATTGCAATGAATTTATTCCTAGATGATGAAACATGGAAGAGTACCCCACTATGTGGATCATAACTATTA
Source organism: Viscum album (assembly GCA_963277665.1). Classification (NCBI taxonomy): domain Eukaryota; kingdom Viridiplantae; phylum Streptophyta; class Magnoliopsida; order Santalales; family Viscaceae; genus Viscum; species Viscum album. Next base: position 618,031,077 of record OY728128.1, read on the forward strand.
TCATAATAATATGTTAAGAAAGAATCTCCAATCTGTTTAAAAAATATAACACTGATGTAGATATATATATATATATATCATTCTTAATGAGACCCTCTAATACATATAGATGATTTTATGTTCTATTCATGATAATAATATATTTTTAATTCAAGGGCGACCCACATTACAATTAGAAATTAAGGAAGGATTAACAAGCATAACATTAATATATAAATGATTCCTATATTTTATAAACATTACCCCCAAAAGGGTCTGCTGAGTCTGATATCCCATCATGTTAAACAATGATAGTTCTTATGTATCATTGAACTAGTTTCCCAATAAGCACCTACATTTGGAAACTAGGTCCATGAGTCGTCAAATAAATGAGAGTTTTGGGTTTTTTATGGTTCAATGAATATACCCCTTCAAATTACACTGAAAAAGCATGTGCATGTTGGTGTCAGATGTAAAAGTTGTTCAAGCAGGACCAAAAAATGAAATTCCATCTCCATGGGAATTCAAAATGGAAACATCATATGAAATATTTCAACCATGAGTAATGGGTTTAACTGAAAATATCTTAATTAGTTGGGATTTCTTTTGATTATGTATCAATCAGGGGATTTATTTGATCATTTTTTATTAAACTAAATTCCATTATTCATTAATGGAAATTATATTTTTTCTATGAAAATTCTCTTTAAAAAAATCTATGGATCTGGAAATAAATTTTTAAGAAAAAAAAAAATACTTTTTTCCTCTTATATAAGAAATTGTTTCCATCGATATCCATATTTTGGTTAAAAATTGTCAAATAAACATTTTCTCAATTTTCTAAGAATTTATTAATATAATTTAAACCCATATTTTATAAAAATCAGTTTAATGTAATATTCCAATCATTATCTGAATTTTAATATTTTTTCCTTCTTAGGGACGTATGGAATGAACGTTATTTATTGGATAATTAATAAACATATTTTAATTCTATCATGACAACTAATTTAATAAAATAATTAATTACAAAGTTCAACAGTTCCTTCAATATAAAATAGTTTTCTTATTATCATGGAAATTTTCTAATTTTGTATAGTTGTTTTTAATATGAAAGTGTATTTTTCTAATGAAATATTATAGTGGTATTCTAATGGGATATGAATCCTAATCACCATTATTTTTTATGTATTCTTATTTGTATGAGATTTACAATTTTGATAACATGAACCACATTACGGTTGATTATTTATGATTTTGTTTCATTATTAGGGAATTTTATAAAAAAAATTATTGTAGTTTTTCAATATGAATGTTTAAATTTATTACATATCACAAATTACATATTAGGAATTATCTAGACATAGTATGTTATTGATGGGGCCCACTATAGCCCTTATATTCCTAATTAAGTCTCATGAGACAAACTAACATAGGTAATTAGATATGAAATTACAAATTTATGTAGCAATTCATGGCTTTAAGATATTATAGAGTTATTATGATGTCCAAAATTATGAATTCCATCACTGTGAGATTAGTTAATGAGGTCTATATTAGTATTTAATTAGTTACAATATTCATGGAAATGTTTTAATATCATGTTTTTTAAAATTGAACAATTTGTTCATATTTAATACATTATATAGTATTTTTTATCAATATATTGATTAAAATAATCTTTTTAAAATACATTTACCATTACAAACTGACCATTCCTTATTTATTAATGATAACATCCCTTATCTACTTAACATTGATGTGATTTAGATCTCACTCCTACTATAAATTTCTTTTACCCATGATTACATGTATTGTTTTATAATTGATATGTAGGGATATTCTTATAAGTGTAATGGTGAACAAAAAAATCTCTACATAATGAATTCTTTTTAATTTGGGATTCAAGTATATATATTGTTTACCATGAATACAAAACAACTAATTTCTTTATGATTTGATTCCTTGTATATTATACCAATATAAAAATGTAACCCCAGATTTAGTGATACTCTAGTTGGGTTCATTACCTTTTCTCACACTATGCTATATGATTTTAATAAAATGATAGAACCTAAAGAAAAAATGTTAATGATGGAAGAAATAGATGTCACAATGGTTATACACCTGAAAAAAAAAGTATTCAGGGAAATGAAATTTATAATCTAATTTCTATGATAAAATAAATATATCGATATATGAATTATACAGAACATCTAACTAAGAATGGGATGGAAAAATGTTTTGTTCAGTCTATCATAATATAATAATCACCCTCTTTTAGTTGGTCTTTTGATCCACAAGTTGTTGATTATTTGAACACTTTTATTGAAAATACATATCATATTATCCATTTTTTATAGAATGAAATATATTTTTTGGTAATCTACCATTTGATTTGTTAAGAAGATATGTGGTGGAATCTTATTAATAATTTGAATAAATATGAAGAAACAGACTCCATGGTGTGTGATTATTTTGTAATTTTTTTTTCTATATGTACAATCATTATATTCATCTATAAATATTTAAAATTAATTCCTTGACCTATAATTGAAGAGTGGTTAATCTATTTGTACCCATATGGAATCATTTATGATACTTTAATTATATTTTTTTATTGTTATCATCCATCCCAAAGGTAACATTGATTGTATTTTTAGTGGCATAAAACAAATTCTATATAGTTACATAGCCATAAGAGACATTTATAGTTTTGCATATATCTCTTGATCTAGTATCATGGTGGAAATGTAAATTGAGTTACCTATACCTGAAATACTCTTGATAAAAAATGAAATATTGAAATCAATGGAAATTAAAAAAAAGGATAAAATAATATCATCTTTCATTTTTGTTTCATGTGTTGAAGGAAACATGGTAAAACCAATCATAAGGGGACTAAAAAAGATTAACGTGTGGAAAGGATGATTACCTATTAATCAAATGATAATTTCATGTTCAAAGACTAGATAATTTAGGTAATAAATATAATAAAAACAAATAATTCACCACCAACACATTTTTGTGTAAAATGAATGAATTATAGAAATTACAATATGTAGTTTTCAAACAAAATGTTTAATAATGATAATCAAACACACAAAAAAATTAATCCTAGATACAATGGTAAATATCATGAGATCACATTGTGGAATGTGTCATGTGATAACAATGAAATGAATTGTACAAATACCATAACCTATAGAACCGCTATTGACTTATTAGATTTTGGATCAAATATCCCTTAAATATTTGATGAATTTTATAATGTTATAATAGTAACAACTGAAAGATTATTCAATTAATTATTATCAAAAAACCGGAATTTTAATATTATCACATGTCATGTCTATGATTATTTATTTGATTCTTTTTAAGGGAACGTGTTTCTAAAAATCTCAAAATTCATTATATAGTAGAATTCGATGCAATTATGATGATGTATTGGATTTTTTTCTTAAATACAATATCAATTAACAAGGAAGAGAAGGTATGTTTTATATTATAAGACAACATATGATCATATATCATTTTGATAAAATATACAAGCTCATGATGGCAATTACATCAGTTTCAAGGGCCATGATTCATAATCATATGGGGTTTAAATATCATATGGTTTGGGAGAAACTCATGAAAAATGTTATTCTTATTGTATACGAGATATTTGATTTATTACTAAGATAATATCATATTATTCAACTTGAACATGAGTTTTATTCCTCAATATATCTCATACATATTATTATACAAATTTCATATACATTGTATAAAATATCTCTGATTGAGTTAACATAATTTAAAAATAAACTCGAAGACATCATAAAAAGGGTATTGTTTTGCCATGTTCATCATGATGTGGTGGATATATATTATTATAATAAATGAATGACTAATGTGACCCAACATTGATTATCTTGAACATACCAATTTAACTATCATGAATAACTATCCTCTAAAACATATCGTTGAAATTTTTGATCAACTATGAAAAGTAAAATACATTTTCATTATTAGAATTCATATTTATACCATAAATTATAGGTAAAAATGATGGTATTCTCATGATATAATTCCATACAATGAATGGACAATATAATTTATAATGCCTTTATTTTTCTTTGATAATTCTCCATATATCAACATGGATTTAATAAAAGCTATCTATAAAAATGACCTTGAATAGTTTGAGGTAGTCATCAAATATTATATTGTTATTTATTCAAATATAATGGAAATTCATGGATATCAAATGAGGATAATGTTAAATAACCTTATTAAGGATAATAATATATTATATATTACTAACTTGGGAATTTTTTCTATGAAAAGCATAATTATTTGAGCAAGTAATCTCATACGAGTGTATATTAATATATTCATCGATATTAGAACATTATGAATTTTTTACAAACCAGTCACTATAACATTGTATCATAGTTTTCATGGATTTTCATGTTATTTTATAATAATTTTGAAACATTTATCATTAATTTAGAATCCACTGATCATTCTATGTTCGATGGGATATTGATAGATGAGTCTGAAGAAAAGTTCATGAATCTATAAAAAAGGTAAGTCAATGAATATGTTCATACTATGCCAAATTTTGGAGATGGTTCTGTAATATATAGTGTTTCATAAATGAATATATTGGGATTAATTATATTATTTGATAATATGATGATAGCTTGTTTTTTGTTCCATATAAAGGTTAATCATATAATATACCCAAATAAATATTTAGAGTTGGAAATTGATATATTTTCATTAATAACATGAATAAATTATCTCTAATGATAATGGCGTGATATATAAATATATATATATTAATCATAAAATTTTAAAGAATATATTCAAGTAGAATTATTTGAATATGTCTAAACTCCAAAAATTATAATACCTAAATAATACTTCTTAATAGAGTAATATTCATTTTATTAATAATATATATATGATGGACTTGTGAATAATTAAGTTCTATTATCTTTGTAAATTAAGATCCATAACAAATTAAAATAAGTGAGCTACCATATATTTCACTATATTATTCACAATTAGTACCCTTCTTTGGCATATTATATATAATATCATTCTTCATGTCATGGGGAATGGAAACATAAAAAAGTTGCGATTAGGTTTTTATTGAGAGGAAATAATGGAGATATCAATATACAAGGGCATCTGAGTATGATAACATGAGAATAACTTATAAAAACCATGAATTATATAAAGTAGATTATAAAAATTAGTCATGGAATAAATCTATGTTGTTCATAAAACATGAATCATAATGTAATAAATGAAAACTAGACATGAGATAATAACATTGGAATATGACATATATTTGCGGCATATATACAATCATGTAAAATCTTATCTTAATACCACCCAACAAGACATTCATAACATGTTATTATTGGTCTATCCACTATTGTAAATGCTTTATGAATTGCATAACCTCTTGTGTACCATATTTGATATTAGTGATTATGATATGTGTAACCATTTTGGGATTGGGATAACATAATGTATACCCTTTTACATACATCAGAAATCCTCCCATGTACCCTATTTCAGTCTTGGAATAACAACTTGGTTACCCTTTGAGGTCATATAACATTAATTAATATACAATTCATTTGATATAGATATATTCCCATAGAATCACATAATGAAAATAATACATACATGTGAAAAAATGTCTGGAAATTTTAATCTTCTTAAATCCCGTGAATATAAATATCATTCATAACTATTTCATCATTTCCTCAAAGAATAACCCATGGAAAAATATTCTGAATTTATAATCACTTTGTTAGGGTATAACCCTAGGATGGGAAACTGATATCATTAACATCTCGTCATAATAATCAAAAGAAATATAGGGAATGAGTAATGATGTGACTAGGAAACATATCCCCATTAAATCATCTCTAACATCAAATGATTTACTCTTATATGGAAAATAATTTTTAATGATAAATCACATGGTATATTTCCTATGGAAAATATTACTTCTAAATTATGTTTGTAACAACATAAATATATAAAAACCCCTTTATTTAAAAAAAAATTAAAATATATAAAATAATATTCAGTAAAATTATTTTCATGAAGGTGGAAAATTCTTATCATTTCATACCTGTTAAAATAATTATTCCTTTAAAATTATTCAATAAAGACCTAAGCCTTGATTCGAAAAAGAAATTAAGATTCCAATAAATAATAATAAACAGTTAATCATGGCTACAAATGCACTTAATAAATAATTTTAAAATTGTTAAAATATTTTTTAAAACATTGTTAAAATATATAGAATTTGAAGAAATATTGTTTTTATCTAAGTGAAAAATAAAGGATATTTTTATGAATTAAATTCTTTAGAAATATTTACTAAAAAATAGAGTAAAATTAATATAAAAAAATTATTATCATGATTTTTTCATTTGATAATAAATGTAACAATGTTATTGAGTAATAGGTCATAATATTTCATCTTCAGAAAATTAATTATAAACAATTGTAATAAAAGTTGAGATTATATCCTAAAACCCTTAAAGCATTTGTAACATTTATTTTTAAGGAATATAGAAGAGTGAAATTAATAATTACATAAAATATAATGATAATAAATTTATTAATTATATTACCTTGAAAAGGGTCTGTATATACACTTTTTAAATTAAGATAGTTTTATCAAATCATGTATGTCTTAAATAAGACAAATTCAGAGAAAAATTACTTATAGATTTGGTTACATTGAAATTAGAAACCATATAAGAGATATATCCTAAAATTGATATGTTAATAAAAACAATTTTTGAGACAATAGTCATAAAAAATAATTTTTATTATATACAACACATAAAATAAATAGGTGATGAATGTGACATGTGTCTCATAGAAGTAAAAATGTGAGATAAAAATCCCATACAAAAAGTCTCATATTTCATTGTAATCATTGGAATATATGGTATAATATATATTAGTTTCTTATAAATCTATTAAATTACCATTATTATAATAAATATATATATCCAAACATATATTATTTAATTATGTCTTTTTTACTCATTTGTGTACAATTTCAATTAAAATTAATCTTTCAGGTAATAACTAATTTGTATTTCTTGTATGTTTTGTTTTATTATTTTCAATAATATTAAATTTATTATGTTTGTGTTTTCTACATAATATTAACAATTATATAAATATGTTATATATTCAATATATATTTATTTATAATAATCCAAAATTATTTGAGAAGGAAAGTGCAATATGTCATTATTGGAGACTTTAGGTCAAACATAAGAATGGACAATGATTCCAATTTTTTAGAGGTGTAAAAGAAATAATATATGAAAATTAAAAAATAATTATTAGGTTATATATATATATCACATATTTTATATCTAAATATATCATCATTGTCTATTATTTATGGTGTATATGAATAACGAACCACAACACTTCGTGAGATGATAGTCCACCGTACACACAAATGAGGTTATCATATTCTCATTGAATGAAAAGTATGATGGAATATGGGATATTAAAATTATATAGGAATAATAATATCATTATTATCATATATAACCCTAATTTTTAATTATATTAAGTAATGATATGAGGTGATGGAAGGAGAATTACATCGGTTAGTGAGGTAAAAGTCCGCCATTCACATGAATGATTATTTTTAAATAATTTTATGGAAGTGGAGAAGGAAATTTGTAATTATAAGATCATAAAAATATATATGTATATATAGTAAACTTATTTTAATATATCATCATGTTTTACCAATAATTGATGGAGGTGGATGAAGAAATATAATGAAATGTTTGGTTTGGGATGAGACCTTATCTCTAAACAACTTATTTTGTTTTTCACCAAAATGAATAATTGGATGTGTTTATGATGAAAAGATGTCTAATATAAATATAGGAGGGAATAAAATATTTTATTCTTAAATTTTTTGAGTTATCTATTGTTTTTTTAGTAGGAAGAGTATATTAGAGTGGGTGATAATTTATTAGTGAGGTGAGTGGAAAACTAGTAATTTTCTAAAATGATTATATGTAATGACCTTTATCACTTTAAAAAATGTTAAAATGATCCCCATATTATTTGGGAAGATATAATTTTAAAATATTTCCTAAAATGGGCGTTGAAATAGTTTTTGGTTATTTTAACCATTATCAACATTGTTTAACCGCTCAAAAAACCTATTATCACATAAACTGAGGTAAATAGTTTTTTCTTGATTTTATTATTTATCATTATAAAAATTATGTTAATATTATTAGATTTTAAAAATAATTATGAATAAAAATATGAAATTTTTTTCCAATAAAATTCATATATGTGGCTAAATTTAATTTAAAATTATTCCCTCCGAAGTGGGGAGAAAGGGGGTTTTCAAAGAGAAAATAACAAAGATATTTATATCAAAATACTATAGAAAAATGATTCTAATAACCTAAACTGGATTAATAGATATATAATTGAACTAAATTTACTTTTAATCCAATTTTATAAACAAACAACTTAATACATTCATTAAAATTAAAATATAGTGTTCAATAAAAGAAAGTATTTTTCAATATTGATTGAAATTTTAGTCAATTTTTTAAAATCCATAAAAAATACCTTCATAACATTTTGATATGATTATTAAAAAATTATTGATATTATATCTTCAATTTTTTAAAACTGACAAAAATCAATATAATTATTTCCATAATGGGAATTAAAAATATGTTTATGTGAAAATAGAATATTTAAGACCTATTAAGACATTTTGGAAAATTATGAACTTTTTTCAATTTTATTTATTATTATAAGCCCAATATTAAAATTATTTATATGGTATTTTTTATTAAAAATATAACTAAGTGTAAATTCTTGGATATAATGGTCACATTTAATTAATTATAACATATTGTGTCTTGATAAAATTCACTATTGTGTCTAATGCATGCTAAAATCGGTGTTGTGTGTAATATAAGATTAAAATGGAATTATTTAAACAAAAGATTAAAATAGTGTATCAAGTAATTAAAATTATCAAAAAAAATTATTATCTATTGAAATTAAAAAATATTTCTGTGTATATTCTCCCCTCCATAAAAAAGGAGGCCCTTAATATTTAAATTGGTGTTATATGGGTTATACATTTGAAAATTCAATAATGATAATTTGAAATCCTAAAAATAGATAATATAGGATCCTCTCGATAATGGGGAATATAAATTCTAATGGTAATCTTGAATAACCTGTATTATGTTTCCAAATAAGGGAGCGTAAGTGGGACGTGATGATTTAGACATGGAAGAAGAGAATAATTTTCAAATAATGATATGCAGTGAGAGAGAAAATTGATCAGAAGAAAATTATTGATCATGATAAAATAAACATCCACAATACCATAAACTAATGAGAAGTTAGAAATGTTTGTGATTTGATTAAACATTACAAAAATAGGAAAAAAATTATTTCATGATCTTTTTTCCAATGTGGGGTAATTTTCAGAATCTTTTATTCCTTCTAGGATCATTTATATATCCTAATTACAATATCATCCACTAGTTGTGATTTTATCAATTCGAGAATCATCACTTATTTCATGAAATGAAGATGAATTTATTACACCTAAATCACTATCTTATTACATGATATATATATAATGTTAAAAATATATATATATATAGTTATCATAAAAAAATTATGCAAAATTTATCCAATATTAATAAATATTCCTATAATGAAATAATAAATTAATCTATAAACCCTCATCCAATGTTCATCATAAAACATTATATAAATTTTTATTCTTATGACCCTTTAAAAAGTCAAAATATAAAAAGTGGGTCACTAATTTTACAAAAACAAACATTTCATTAATCATCACATATCATTAAGTAGTAATTAACGGTCACACACCAAATATGTGTATACCATGGTCATATATTCAACTAATTCATGGTAATAACTATAAATACCATAAAACCTTAATGAAAACATTCACTCTTTTCCATTCATTTAATCACACACAATATTATTGAATATATTTCATAGATCTAATAATTTTTTATATTGTATCGTTGATAACATAATATTCATTTTTATTTATCCATATAAACCATCTAATTTTACACTTTAATTATTTTCATAACATAAATTACATATTAAGGGTTATATTCTCCCAATCATGTGTTCTCAATAAAATTTAACTATTTAATTAAATCACTTTTCTAGGTCATTAGTAACATTTATAATTTTCTTAAAAATAAAAAATTAAAATATTATAGAGAATAGTAATTTTATATATATTGATTCATATAACATAGTTCTTGAATTAACATAAATATACACATTAATCATCCCACTTAATTCCCAAACTATTATATATGATTCATCATCATTTTCTTTAGTTCATATTTCCTAAAATTATGAATTTGAATATTTTTATAAGATTAATTAACCCAAGTTTAGTTATTATTAGTTAATTTAAATTTTAAAAAAACTTTTAGAACATCCCATACCATTCATATATCATTCCTGATCACTTAATCATCATCAATTTGACCATTACTAGTAACACATGCCTAAATATCTTGATAAAATTTCCCATGTGGAATGAAAATTAAATAATTCATTCGCTGAAAATACCGATGGGAGACAAATATTCCATTCTATTAAATTTACAAATCTATTCATTTTTACATTTAAATTACACACTATATAACCATATTCTCTATAGAAAAAACATTTTTTTCCCTTGATACATTCCATCGACTGATTCTTCACACATTTAAGAAATATAATAATCTGAATCCTATTTTCTTTTATGGTAACAACCACATCAGATATCTATGAACATTAACCTTCTATTATTTTTTGAGATTGATAATTTTATAACATGAATTTTTATAAATATAGTGTAAGATAATAGATTAGATATAATCAGAATATCATTCACTCCATTCATCAACCCATTTATATTCTCATCAAAAAAACATCTATCACATTTTCTATAAATAACATTCTATATAGTTCATGATATTTATTAAAACAAAAAATCATTGTTAGAGTAATAATAATTATAGTGGGTAACCACATACTTATTAAAAATAAATTATAGCATGTCGAAATAATTTCCCCTTGTTTTAAAACAATGAAGCCATATTCATAATCAAGGTCATTCAGGGTTATTGTCTATTTAAATCATTCAAGATGGTTTGTAATGTGTTTGTGAATTTCAAAAGAATATCCCCCATTGGTGTCATTATAGGTGTGTAGCAAGGCCCATTATCATAAACCACATGGAGATTGAGTTTAGATCAATATTAACTTTCCCGGGGTATTATCCATCGACACCTAAAATTTATATTCATATCTAATTGAAGTATCCATACATGGATGTAATTTCATGTAAACCACTCACTATATCCTTCACCGAATTTGTGTTACATTTTATTTACACCAAAATCATCCAATATATTATCCTTAGATATATCATTTTTGATCTTACTAATGAATCCTTATCAAATTTTCCAATGGATAACGAAACATTTATCTTATACCAACTATAATTCTAATGCCCGGACACCAATTACCTAGAGTCAATGCATTATTTTAATACGTAGGAATGATACAAGGAATCATGTCTTAAAAGACTAATTAGTTTAGTAGTCTTGGAAAATATATTATGAACATGAACATTATATTACACATTCAAACATCAAACACAACATAAATAATCCATTGTGAATCCCATTATTCCCATAGATTAACCCTGCATATTGAACATAATATACTTCTTGGAATCCTATAAAAAATAATACAAAATAAATGGGGTGAGCTCCGATTCACAATAAGGATAATAATTAGAGGAAACTATTATAAATATTCATAAACATTTAAGGAATTGTATAAAACTAAATCAATAGCCTTTTAATATAAACATCAGCATAATATGGAAAATATAAATCAAATAATGCCATTTACGTATTCACAAGGATATTCTACTATTTGAATAATCCCTTTTAATATCAATATCTAATTTCATAATAACGAGATGCATATTTCCAGACAGTATAACCACATAGTCAAGGCCTTGTGCCAAGACTAAAAAAACATTTTGTCCTGGACTTGTTCCAAGACACTAGTTTTTCTCATGAGACCTACTAATCCATTGAGGAGCTATAACAGGCTCCGCCCATCACTTACTATGTCCAATTTATTCCTCATATGAAAAGGATGCAACATAACCTAAACATCTATATTAAAAAAGCATAAAAATTGATAACACTTTAACAATGAATCCTGAATGGCATAAAAATAACACATCCATGTTCAAACATATCACAAAAACTTTAATACATTATGTAAGATTTGTATGATAATTAATAAACTTCAAACATGTATAAAATCCACTAATGGATGTTGACATAGATGAAATCATTACTATTTGAGAGAAATATCTCTTTCTATTTTGAAATCATTTAAATGTCATGTAATTATAAAATAAGACATTTATTTGGAAAATATTATTATAATAATGTAATGTAAGCTTCGATTGTGTTATAACGGCGGAGAATTACCGCACCCACAATATAAGTTAAAAAAACATTCTTACCTTAATTTGTCGAAAAGGTCATAAAGTACCTAGTTTGGAAAACAATGGACATATTCCTTCAAAATCATTTTAGAAAATGTAAAAAAATGCTATAAATTAATTTAACCCATAATCTTGAAAATAGTAAAAATGATTAGAAATAAATATTTAAGAAATATAGATGTTGATGATAAAGAGGTCCCAGAAGATAATTACGTAAAATCAACCTCGTATAATAAAGAGATTGTGAAATTAACCCTTGACTTCTACATTTCATTGGTGGAGTGTGAGTTAACCTCCGATATAATAGTTAAATTATTATCATTAAATTATACAAGAACAAAATACATAAATATGATATCATATATGATCTTCTAATATTGATTTGTTAATAATATTTCAGTAGTATCACTGTTTCAGGTCTTAAATAATTCGTTTTCCTTTATATGGATTGTTATGTAAGCGATGTTTGTTATTCATAGGATGTATTTTATTTTTATATAGAATTATATGATGTTCTAAAAAATTATTTTTAATAATCAAATGAATATTATTCTTAAATGGTTATGATGGGTAATGAATCTGATGGTGTTCGTGGAGATGGTAATTTGTATGTACGCCCGAACGCTACTTCGAATTGATTTTTTTATTTCAAAAGAAAAGAAAACCAAATGATACAAACGTATTTTATTATTCCAGTATTATTATATTTTATATACGTTATGTATGTTCATTATCACCATCCTTTATATATTTCATGTATGATATGAACGAGTCATATAACTTAGAGGGGGAAGTAGTCTGCACTTCCACAAATGAAATTATCATTTATATACAACATGAAAAGAATAAATGTATGATATAAAATATAATTACAGAAGATTAAAGATAAAATAAATATCATAAATATAAAAAATAATTACATGTCCAACATAATGACCATAATAAGAGGTGGTAGTAGAAGATTGAGTAATCATCTTTTTGTGAGGTAATAGTTCGCCATCCACTGAAACATTTTGTTCAATGCCAATTAGATGGAGATGTGTGTAAGTGTAGTTCAAATAATTCTTAAAAAAACATAGTATATTGTGGATACTAGTGTTTTAATAAAATAAAGTAATAAAAAGAGTTAAGGGGTTAGATTAGTAAAATAAAAGAAAATAACTTAAGAGGAGATGTTACCTTTAAATATGGTAACTCCCTTTGGTTTGAACCAAAAGGCCACCTTGAAGTGTCTTCTGTATAAGGTATGGATTCTAAGAGGAATAGAGGTTTATAAGAAGCTTAATTGAGATGAGTTTTGATGATACATGAGGCTTGAGAGGTGTTAGAAATGGGTTAGAGGGGAGGGCTTTTTATAAGGGGGTGTTCTCTTTAAGAAAATTTGAAAATATTATTTTATTATACAATTATTATATGTTTATAATGGTCCCTAACCCATTAAATTAATAGATAAGATGAATCTTGTTAGGAATAAAATCATCAAATAAAAATTGTATAGGTTTTGGATATTTTTTTAATTTTTATTATCTCTTTTATTTAAATTTTTAATTAATGAGGTAAACACTGCATCATTATTGTGTCATAAATAATTTTATGTTTATGATGTCTAAAAATTATAAAGTAAATACCATGATTTATGAAATATTTATATATTTCTAATTAAAATTTATATTTTAATGGATAAATTAAATATCCCATTATAAAAATTATTTTACTAAAAGATATTTGTTTTTGTCATTCTTGTCATTACATTAAATTAATTAATATAAAGTGTCATTATCACTATCATGTGGCTCCATGTGGTCCCATAATGGACCCAAGGATGTCCATGGTCAGACTATATCATCCAATAGGAATATGACACATGTTATGTTAATTTAATATTATTATTATTATATTTTTTTACCCTTATTTATTAGATTTACCCTTTAAACATGGTAAATAAGATATTTATGAAAGTAAATATTAATAATGTTTACAAATAAATTTTACTTATATAAACAATTTGTTCCTCTATATTAGAAATATTCAATTTATTTTTCCACATTAAAAACACATGAGTGGAATAAATTAATATAAAATTTATTGTCATTGTCGAAATAAAAAACACGTTTTTAGGAAATAATTACTATCAAAAGATTGACACTTGTTTATGTCCATTTTAAATGTTAAATTACATACAATGGTCTAAATTATATTAACATATATAAATATAATTGAATGATACCTTAAAACCAATCAATTGTATAATTTCACAATATAAATTATTTGGATCAAAAACATTGTTTGCAATAAAAAAATTAGCATTTTTCACTATTCATCAATATATGAAATTTATCAGAAAAGTACCAAAAATTTATCCAAACTAAATTTTTATATTTTTCTTCTAATGAATAATTTAATTTCATTAAATTGAATATATAATAGTTTCAAATATTGGTTTTAAAAAGGATCTCCATTAAAAGGGGGTAAAATTACATTTTCTTAAAAATACATCTTTTATTTGAAAAAATTAATGTCTTCTTATATTATGTCTATGAAAAACATAATATAGATTCTAAAATTATATGATTTACATTAAATTTAAAATTCAAATTATACTATTCATATATGATTTTTTGAACCACTATTTTGGTAAGTCGTGGATCCCTCGAACTCGGTTTTGCGTGTTGTGCCAGTTATTGAATTATTTTGAATAGATAACTTATGTTAAAATATTGTGATGCAGCATTCTACCATTAATTAATAAATTATATCCTCATAATTTGAAATTTATCTTCAAAAATAAATGTTTAAAAAATGAAAAATATCTCTCTGGCAAACCCACATTGAAACTTTGGTTAATAAAATTTTATCTTAATTAGAGGGAAAGGGAAATGAAAGGTCACCACTAAATTATGATCATTATTAGAAGATCATTTTTGTAAACTAGATAAAAATAATTAGAGAGAAAAAATAAATATTTATAAGGATTGATCGAGTTCATAAATCACAAAAAAGTGTAAAATTGAGGGCTCATAGTCATCAACCTATGATGATTTAAAATATAATTAGTTTAAAAAACAAAAGGTATTCTGATAAAAAAAAATTAAGACCCCTTCACCAATTTTTAAGAATAAATCTATTCTTTGAATAATTGGGAAATAAAATATTTCAAAATAAGAGTTTATTCCTTCAAATAATTCTTACCAAAAACTCATCATTCACTCCAAAAGATAATAAAATAAAAAAATATTATACTTTTTATAATCGTATAGGGGTCCAAAAATAACATATTTATAATTAATTTGTTAGACTATTTAAAAAACTATATTATACAAACCAGGACATCACATAGGCATGTGGTAAGTGATGCAACATTGTCACCCTTTGGTTTGGGGTTCAAGCCTCGCGGCCTTGCCGTACGCGATGGGTGGTCCCCCGACCTCTTGGTAGTCCGTTTTATAACAATCCAAAAATAATTTTATGAAATTAGTTCAACTTAACAATAGTATCATATTTCAAACATAATCCATTCCAACCTATATACATATCCAAGATACTCTTATCCAATCTCAGAGTCTAATATTTTTAAGGAAGGTAAACACAATGAAGATATTTTCTTTTTCCATGAAATAACATGTGAATACCTTCATCTTGTATTCTTTTAAAACATGGTAACAACCTGAATTATCTTAACAACTTATTGATTAAATTCATGCTCCCGTATTTTTTAGATAATAGTTAATATACTGCTTATATTAAAAAACTATTGTAAACTCCAAAAATTATGGACTAATCAAACAACCATTAATCAGTTCTATGGTAGTCAATAATATCCAACATAATTTATCCAAATCAATCATCACTTATTCCAAAATCAATAACATCGTATGAAGATAATATTAATGATTATCATTACATTAAACATCTAATTTCCAAAATGTTTATCTTTCTATTGAGTCACTTTTTTGGTACCACACAATCTAAAATCCTAAATGAGATAGTACTGTAGTATAATCCTTTTATTCTCCATAATTATTATAACCATTTCATCATTAATACAACACTAAAATTACATAATTATTTAATATCAACATAATACCACGGGTCATTATTCGTCATTTGTGGTAATATCAGAACATGATTATCATCCAGCAACATCAATTGAAGTATACTCTAATGATTGGGACAGTGATTAGTGTAGTGTCCCAAACCCTTGTAGATGATGAATTTTACTTTTTAAACATTTTTCATACACATTAAATCAGGTACTAAGTGTTCTTTTTTCTCCACACATATAACAAAATCCCATTCCCTTCAAGCATTTAATAAGTTGATTCTTTCTAAAGTTATCAAATATTGGATAATCCTTCTTTTCCTTATTTTAATTTCTAGATTGTTCCGATGATTACATCATCTCAGGATTTACTTTAATTTCGTAATTCATAGAGAATTATTTTTCCATCATGATTGCACATGAGGAAAAATCTTAATATAATGAGAAAGATTGTGAGACTAATTTTGATGAATAATTGATTTTAACCAATCAATAAATCAATATATCTTTCTCCATAGGTTACAAATATAATATGTTGCATTCTCTGCTAACCTTGTAATGTTTGCCTCATACTTTGCGACATTCTAATCTTCATTTTTCCTCTGACTCAGAAATTTCCTTTCCATATCTTCTTTATGGTCACGAGGAATGTATTTTTCTATGAAAACATCTTTAAACATCCTCAATTCCATATTTGATACTTATTTATCTTCCTTTGTATTTTGAATTAATGACAACCATTGATCTACATCTCTTATGAGATGATAAACTTCCATGATAAATTATTTCGTTTCTCTACTCCCCAAGCATGATATATTTTCTCTAAATAAATTATACATTACTCAGCTATGAATATATTTTATTGCCATTTAATTTTTGTTGATGTTTCCTCATGAAACATTCATACATTTATCCTTTGTGTTGTGGATCATGGTGCTCTATATGGGTCATATTATTATTCATAACCTAAGTGAGTTGTCCTAGTATGGTGATAAGTTGATCAGCACCAGTTGCATCCCCAACTCCACTATAATTATCTTTAGTAGGAGGGAAATATGTATATAGATTACGTGTGTTGATACACTTTCCATTCCATCAACTTGGCACAATTTCTAAACAATGGCATAAACTAGATTAGATTATGAATCAAAATACATAATTCAAAACATGTATAATGATTAACATAAATTTAACAATTTATAGATATAATCCATAATCATAAAAAATTATTTTTTTGAGGTGTTAAATACACATAAAATACTCATAACAGTTTTTAAATAAAAAGTGAATTATCTTAAGAATATCCCCAAGGAGTGCCATAACCAATAGTGTCGCAAGGATCGATGTCGGGTACCAGGATACCATGGGTCAAGCCTGAGACTCCTTATCAGATTTTTCACTCCTAGGTACAAATGTGCCAGACCGCCTCTACCTACTCTTATCTAGTGTAACACCCTGAGATTTTAAGAAAAATGTTCCTTTTTAATTTCATTAATGTCTTGTGTTGTACGCTACACCAAAAGGAGCTTGCACAACACGCATCCTTGACTTTCCTTGCATTACACACAATCGCGACCTTCCTCGATAGGGTGTGTAGTACGCAATACCGAGTTTCACTAAACAATGATATGCTATTAAAATATTATTAAAACTATCCGTTATGAATAGTAATAATGACCTTTTAAAATTTTAGAAATTTTATTTCTCAAAATGGACTTCATTTTTGGATTCGGAGTATCTAATTTAGCCTAAGGTGAAATTTTAGTACTTTTCGGATAACTTACATATTCTGATGAATAGTTAAAATTACTAAATTTTAATTAAAAACAACTTTTTCAATCGAAATAATTAATAGTGATAAATTATTTATTTGAGTGGTTTTAAAGTATATTTAGAATATATTTTTACAATTTAATACAATGTTGGTCATTGGATGTAATTCTACATTTGAACCAGACATAAACAAATGTCAATCTTTAGATAGTTATTATCTATTAAGAACATGCTACTTGTTTTGACGACGAGAATTAATTTTTAAATTAATTAATGCAACTGATATGTTTCGAATTTGGTAAAATAGACATCACTTTTGAGTTTATAATATCAAATATAGCTTAGGCCTAATTTTTGGTGTTTTTCTGGAAACTTTTATTTTTTGATGAATAGTGAAACCACTAAGTGGTAGTTAAAAAAATGAATTTTTCATAAAACTTCATTTTACCGCTTTTGTGAGTGGAATTTCAAAAATCGTAGAGACACGGTTGATTTTAGTTAGTAAAATGTGGTTCAATGAGATGAAAATCATTTTTGGTGAATAGTAACTTTTTACATTTTTTTACCATGGTTAAAACTAAATAGGGTAATTAAGGGTAAAAATGTTATTATTATTACCCTAAAACATGTACTAATTCAATTGGATAAGTGTAATTCGACCAAAAACAACCTTAGGAATAAAATATGATCATTTAGGCCCACATGGATTAGATTAGGACATTTATTATTAATTTATTTAAAGAAGGGTTAAAATAGTTAAATCAATGTTTAATAAGTAAATCATTTTTAATATAGGGTTATACATAAGATAAATTCGACTATAAATACTCATTAGAAATCTAAAACTATTTCATACATAATGGTATTTTAGACATTAAATAATTTAATTTATTTATGACACAACGATGATGTAGTAATTATCTTATTAATGAAATATTGACATAATTGATGTTATAAATACCCAAATAAATGTAATTTGAGACTTTTTATTAATTACACAAATTTTCAAGGTTCATATGACATGTTAGTATTGATTTAATTAACTTTTTTCGAACTAATCATTTTCTTATGATTTTCACAAAAAAATCAATTACTAAATTGTGTCAAAATTGACATAAAATAGTTTTTAAAACAAATATTATATTATTAATTGTTATTTTATTCCTAAAAATCTATGGCTCATAAAAATTACTTAAATAAGGTTATATATATTAATAATAAACAACTTGGGGTTCGTTTGTCTTGTTATAGTAAGTTTATTAACCTTATAGTGTAAGAACACTAAAAGACACTGTAAAAGTAAAATTATTTAACTTAATGTTAAATCTAAATGATAAGGTTAAAATAGGAACCTAAACTTGTCTAAATTCTATTTGATGAGACGATTTAGACCCATATATACCTTAGATTCTAAATAAATCAATTTGGAGCTATTAATAACTTAATTTGTCTTTATAAAAAAATAATATTTTTTGTTATTCCAAAGGTACCCCTCTCCTCCCTTATAAAAGGGAACCTCCTCCCTCTCTTCCTCACACCACTTTGAGCCTTCAAGCTCGGCCAACCCCTACCAAATTCTCTTCTCCACTTCCCTAGAAACATTCTAGAGGTTATTTTATTCCTCAAAGACCAATTTTAGTGCCCTAAAAGGAGATCTCAAAGAGGGGCTTCAAAGAAGAGGTAATGTCCATTACCGATTCTTTCATCTTTATTTCTTCGTCCACTTATTCTTATTTAGTTGTTTCATTATGAAGTAATAACATCAGTATCACTAATATGCTGATATGTTTTTATAATTATGAAACAACCCTATTTCACCATTTATCCATCCTACGGAAAAAGAAATCACCGCGCGTGCGTACGTACGGAATACCGTCTTCACGCCGTGGTGAAATATATTTTCCACCACCACCATACTTGGATGGGTATAATGGTGTAAATAATAACTATATATGATTATTTTAAAGTGATATTGATTCTGAAATAGTATAAATACACTCCAATACAGTCCCATGATCATGAGAACGATATCATCGCTCGTGCGTACGTACAGACTACCGTCTCCACAACGCGATGAGATTCATTCTCCACTTTAACCATTAATGAATAATTATAAAGTATATATAATAAGTAATCATGAAATATATGACATAATAATGATACCAAATTTATTTTTATATATATATGTCATCTACTTAATTCCATTCAACTCAATAAGGAAACGATAACATCATTCATGCGCACGTACGGCCTACCATCTCCATGAATGGTGTTTTTCTTTCTATTCACTGATTTAATATATATATGTATATTCTGAATATATATTATATATAAATCATGTTTTATATTCTGGAATTAAGTAATCATGATCTAATTAATCATATGAATAATTACAAGTCAAAACACGGATGATAAATGAAACAATTTTACCCAAAACGCTCTTTAACATGGAATTTACAAAAGAACGGGTAATATAAAGTCATAAGTGAACCATATATGATATCATAACAATGAGTATGATTCTGTAATAAGTCAATGGCATTATTTAAATCATTATACATGAGGTTTGGACACTTACGATGCAAATCAGACCTATGGAAAGGGAAACATCACAATCTCATTTTTATCAGAGATTGTTTATACTTTGGTATTTAATGTAGTGTATTTTATCATCGACATCCATGTATTCTCAATATGTAATATTATTTCCATCCACCAACAATTGCTTAAATCCAATTTTACCATTCGGTGTGTTTTTAGTAAAAGATATGAAAGGAATCTGTTGTCGTTTTTCGTACGAGTTACTTTTTGACTTTTCAGACAAAAGTACGAAGAATGTTTTTTTAACTTATACGGCATGAATGGATTTTTAAAACATTATTTCCAACAAGCTTACCTTACAAGTTTTCAAGTTTATTTTTAATCAAATTCTTTTAGTTTAGAATTGTACGACATGTTAAGAAAGGAAAGTGTTTTTGAAGAAGAAAGGATATTTTCCTCAAGAATGGAGTTCAAGTCTTTTATCAAAATTATTTTCCATATAAGATAATAAAGTGTTCTGTTTCTATCCCTATTATTACATTGATTTGATTATGTTGTGATGGAATTATATTTATGAATTCCTTTATCTTATATGCATTGTTTTATGATGTCACGATGTTTAAGATTCCCATTTTTATTACATGGGTTATGCAATGATGTATGATTTATGATTTTGTGGCACACATAGGAATGATATCATTATGAGATGGGTGGGACCTATATCTCCCTCCAATCCATTGGGTAATGATTTTATATCTCATGAGATAGACATGGCTGGAACGGTAGGTTATACCGGTTCAGTGAAACTGGACTAAAACAAGGAGTGAACTCGGTTCAGAAAGGGACTTTGTCCACTAAGATAGTCTTGGAAATAAGTCTTGACTAATAAGAAATGATTCTCTATGATTATGTCTGTATTCCACAAAGTTTCATGTTTTAAGTTATGATTATTGGGATTATATTTCACTACTATGATTTATCCCATGTTATGAAATTATGATCTCTTTTGCAGGTTATGATTTCCAAAATATATGTTCTTATGAATATGACGTGATTGATATTTATTTTTTTTACCCTTACTAAGAATTTCAGCTCACACTTTTATGTTTTCTTTTCCCCGGGATATAATGAAAAGATTTAGGTTTAAAAAAAAGAAGATCTTTATGGGAGATATTGAAGATCTTTCACCATGATTAGAAGATTATATTCCGAGTTTCCAAAGACACTAAACTATTACAGTTCTTGTGTGTATGTTTTTCTTATGTATTAAGTATTCCGCAAAAGTAATGTAATGTCCATATACGTTAAGCTTCAGGTCTCTACAGTTGGTATCAGAGGAAAGGTTTAGTCAACCCTTGGAAACTAGGATGCGAAAACCATAGTGAGATCACTAGAGACATTTCTAAGGTATGTCTAGGGATGTCCCTAAGGATAAGTATATGTATAGGATATAGTCCTAGAACTACGGCAACAATCATAGAATTTAACCTAAGAAGTTAGATATTGAGGATACTCCCACTTTATTATGTTGTTTTCCCTAGCATGATTTTTGCCTCTCACACTATTTTTTTGGGTTTTAGACGATGGATGGAATCCGAAGGAACCGTGTTGATCAATGTAATGGACAATGCAATGATTTTCCTCCTGAAGAAACAAATGTTATGGGAGATGGAGTGAAAAATAATATTGCTATACTTACACAAGCTGTGAATCATTCTGGACTTCCAAATGAGCAGAGAAGGGAACAATATTCTATTGATTTCTTCATGAGGCAATGTCCACCTTCTTTCAGTGGGTCTTATGATCCACTTGTTGCTGAACAATGGATCAGTACCTCTGAAAAGATATTTTTAGTTCTTCAATGTTCTGAACATGATAAAGTCATCTTAGCAGTATATCATTTGGAAGTTGAAGCTGATCAATGGTGGAATATTATCAAGAATATGAGGCAAAGAGATGAACTTGATTCCATGGAATGGGAAGAGTTCAAGATCTTATTTTTCAATAAGTAATTCCCTCGTATTCTTCGAACAAAGATGGAGAAGGAGTTTCTTGAACTAATGAAAAAGGATGATAAATCTGTTGGTATATACGAAGCGAATTTTACAAGGCTTGCAAGGTATGCATCTGGATTTATCATCCAACCTGAAAGTAAATTTGATCGATTCTTCAGTGGCATAAAACCAAATATTCGAAGGGCATTAGCTATAAGAGACTACAGTAGCTATGAAGAAATTGTGCGTTGTGCTATCAAGGTAGAAATGGAAGTTGGTGTTACTTATCCATATCATAGTTTTGACAAGAAACGAAAGATGGAGTTCAAGGAGAAATCTCAGAATAATGGTGAAAGGAAGATAAATGTTTAATTATGCTAAAAGTGTGGAAAGAAGCATGGTGGAGATTGTCTTAAAGGGACAAGTAAATGTTTCAAATGTGGAAAGGAAGGGCATCGGGCATTTGAATGCCGCAATGATGGGAAGAAGATGCCTAATGATGCAAACAAAGGAAGGGATACACAGAATGAACCTACTACACTTCAATGATTCAAGTGCAAGGAAATGGGGCATTATGCTAATAAATGCCATAAGCCAAGGATTAATGATGATCGAAATGAGCAAACACTTAAGTAAAAGGACAAAGGGAAGTCACATGCGATCACTATTGCTGATGTTGAATATGACAACAATGTGGTGGAATGATTAAGTGTTTATGTAATGAGATTCCAAAATAATGTTGTATATAGTATCATGGAATATTGGAATATTTATGTATTTTTCTATTGTGGTATTCAATAATTTTATGGTACCAGTAACCATGGAAAGTGATTGAGATATTTTTGGAAATAAGATTATATGCGCATAATGAAGGGAAAACGAGAAAATGAAATGTTTGACAGTATTCATGAGCTCATGATTGATATAAGGACTAAGTGATATCATGGTTTGAGTATTTAGAATTTTGAGGATTTTGGTATGTTGAAAGAGATAACTTTTAACAGCACTCATGTTTCCAATAAGGTTCAATGGGTATTCAAGAGAGTACATGATTAAGGCCATTGAATGTTTGGAATGTGACCAACAAGACATATCTAATGATATATGGGGATCAACGATGGTATTAAATCTCTGATAATCATTTTCACTATATTATGAGAGTGGACTACAGTATTATGGATAAGCCTAAATATTGGAATGGATTATTTTGGACATAAGTTAGTATTGTTTGATTTTTCGATATTATTTATGGGATGTTATAGTAATATAGTTTTAGAAAAAGGGAAACCTTTAGGACATGCGACATCCCATCGCGTCGGACAAGGCCATGGGAATCAAACCCACAACCGAAGTGCGACTGGCCTTTATCTCCTACCACTGGCCTACAAGAAGTCCCTGTTTAGTATAAACTAGTTTTATTATACTAATCACTATGATATATGAAGTATAAGTCCATTTTAGGAACCATATATGATTAATCTCACTATAGATGGACTTATGTATTTTTTGATAACTTTTCAAACCTTTTGTTTGAGATAGATGGAATGGCCCATCATTCTATCACATGATATGCTAACACATCACGAATGACAAATTCAACTTCATTTATTTAAGAGATGAAGTGGAAATTGTCCAAAGAACGACCAACGGTGAGACTATACCGAAATCACGAAAGTATTTATTCTAATTCCAATTTCATCAACTTTAGGGAAACGATCAAGAAAACCAAAAATGTTGTCCTAGTGCTCATATATCTGATGAATCATATGGTACCTTAGATCGGCCCAAATTTATGGCTTTGTGATTGCTAGCTTTCCCATAGCCATGTTCTCTACCACTCTCCATCAGAACGTGATGGTTAGATTTCTCTTCCATATCCATATTTTCACCTATGTGGAAATCCAGTGATTAGTTTATTTGGGTAACCGTTACATTTCATAATTTTGTTTTTAAAGATTGGTTTTGGTATTCCTTTATCCTATGTGGGTTTCTATCAAAGAAACTGCCGAATAGTAGACCATTTATAACCCCGACGAATTTCGAGGGCGAAATTCTTTTTAAGGGGGGTAGAATGTAACGCCCCGAGATTTTATGAAAAATATTATTTTTAATATCATTAATGTCTTGTGTTGTACGCTACACCAAAAGTATCTTCCACAACATGCATCATTGACTTGCCTTGCATTACACGCAATCACGACCTTCCTCGATAGCGTGTGTAGTACGCAATACCGATTTTCACTAAATAACAATATGCTATTAAAATATAATTAAAACTAGCCGTTATGAATAGTAATAACCACATTTTAAAATTTTATAAATTTTATCTCTCAAAATGGACTTCATTTTTTGATTCGTAGAATTGAATTTTTCCAAAGGTGAAATTTTGGAACTTTTCTGATAACTTTCATACTCTGATGAATAGTGAAAATTACTAAATTTTAATTAAAAACATTTTTTTAATCGAAATAATTAATAGTGATAAATTATTTATTTGACTGGTTTTAAAGTATATTTAGGATATATTTTTACAATTTAATACAATGTTGGTCATTGGATGTAATTCTACATTTGAACCAGACATAAACAAGTGTCAATCTTTTGATAGTTATTATCTCTTAAGAACATGCTATTTGTTTTGATGACGAGAATTAATTTTTAAATTAATTAATGAAACTGATATGTTTTGAATTTGGTAAAATAGCCATCATTTTTGAGTTCATAATATCAAATATAGCTTAGGCCTAATTTTTGGTGTTTTTCTAGAAACTTTCATTTTTTGATGAATAGTGAAACCACTAAGTGGTAGTTAAAAAAATGAATTTTTCATAAAACATAATTTTACCGCTTCTGTGAGTGGAATTTCAGAAATCTGAGATACATGGTTGATGTTAGTTAGTAAAATGTGGTTCAATGAGATGAAAATAATTTTTGGTGAATAGTTACTTTTTACTTTTTTTACCACGGTTAAAAGTAAATAGGGTAATTAAGGGTAAAAATGTTATTATTATTACCCTAACACATGTACTAAGTCTATTGGATAAGTTTAATTCGACCAAAAACAACCTTAGGAATAAAATATGATCATTTAGGCCCACTTGGATTAGAATAGTACATTTATTATTCATTTATTTAATGAAGGGTTAAAATAGTTAAAATCAATGTTTAATAAGTTAATCATTTTTAATATTGGGTTTTACATAAGATAAATTAGACTATAAATACTCATTAGAAATATAAAAAGATTTCCTACATAATGGTATTTTATTTGTAATTTTTAGACATTAAATAATTTAATTTATTTATGACACAACGATGATGCAGTTATTATCTTATTAATGAAATATTGACATAATTGATGTTATAAATACCAAAATAAATGTAATTTGAGACTTTTTATGAATTACACTAATTTTATAGGTTAATATGACATGTTAGTATTGATTTAATTAAATTTTTTCGAACTAATCATTCTGTTATGATTTTCACAAAAAATCAATTACTAAATAGTGTCAAAATTGGCATAAAATAGATTTTAAAACAAATATTATATTATTAATTGTTATTTTATTCCTAGAAATCTAAGGTTCGGAAAAATTACTTAGCTAAGGTTATATATATTAATAATAAACAACTTGGGGTTCATTTGTCTTGTAATAATAAGTTTATTAACCTTATAGTGTGAGAACACATGATGACACGGTGAAAGTAAAATTATTTAACTTAATGTTAAATCTAAATGATAAGGTTAAAATAGGAACCTAAACATGTATAAATTCTATTGGATGAGAGTATTTCGACCCATACCCACCTTATATTCGAAATAAATAAATTTGGAGCTATTTAAAACCGAATTTGGCTTTATAATAAAATAATATTTTTTGTTATTCCCAAGGTACCCCTCTCCTCCCTTATAAAAGGGCACCTCCTCCCTCTCTTCCTCACACCACATTGAGCCTTCAAGCTCGGAAAAACCCTGCCAAATACACTTCTACATTTCCCTAGAAACATCCTAGAGGTTCTAGTCTTCCCCATAGTCCTATTTAATGCCCTAAAAGGAGATCTCAAAGAGGCGCTTCAAAGAAGAGGTAATGTCTGTTACCGATTCATTCATCTTTATTTCTTCATCCACTTATTCTTATTTAGTTGTTTAATTATGAAGTAATAACATCAGTATCACTCATATACTGATATGTTATTATAAGTATGAAACATCCTCTTTCACCATCTATCCATCCTACAGAAAAAGAAATCACCGCGCGTGCGTACGTACGAAATACCGTCTCCACGCCGTGGTGAAATCTATTTTCCACCACCACCTTAATTGGATGGGTATAATGGTGTAAATAATAACTATATATGAATATTTTAAAGTTATATTTATTCTGAAATAGTATACATACACTCCAATACATTCCCACGATCATGAGAACAATATCATCGCTCGTGCGTACGTACGGACTACCGTCTCCACGATGCGATGAGATTCATTCTCCACGTTAACCATTCATGAATGATTATAAAGTATATATAATAAGTAATCCTGAAATATATGACATAATAATGATACTGTATATATGTCTATATATATCTTATCTACTTAATTCCATTCAACTCAATAAGGAAACGAAAACAGCGTTCATGCGTATGTACGGTCTACCGTCTCCATGAATGGTGTATTTCATTCCATTTACTGATTTATTATATACATGTATATTGTGAATATATATTATATATAAATCCTGTTTTATATTCTGTAATTATATAATCATGATCTAAGTAATCATATGAATAATTACAAGTCAAAACACGGACGATAAATGATTTTTTTTTACCCAAAACGCTCTATAACATGGAATTTACAAAAGAATGGGTAATATAAAGTCATAATTGAACCATATATGATATAATAATAATTATTATGATTCTGGAATAAGTCAATGACATTATTTAAATCATTATACAGGAGTTTCGGACACTTATGAAGCAAATCAGACCTAAGGTAAGGGAAATATCACAATCTCATTTTTATCCGAGATTGTTTATACATTGGTATTTAATGGGGTGTATTTTATCATCCACATCCATGATTTCTCAATATTTAATATTATTTCCATCCACCTACAATTTTTTAAATCCAATTTTACCCTTCGGTGAGTTTTTAGTAAAATATATGAAAGGAATCTTTTGTCATTTTTCGTACGAGGTACTTTTTGACCTTTACAATAAAAGTACGAAGAATGTTTTTTTAACTTATACGACATGAAGGGATTTTTAAAACATTATTCCAAGAAGATTCCTTTACAAGTTTTCATGTTTATTTTTAATCATCTTCTTTTAGTTTAGAATTGTACTACATTTTAAGAAAGGAAAAGTGTTTTCGAAGTAGAAAGGATATTTTCCTCAAGAATGGAGTTCAAGTGTTTTATCAAAATTATTTTCCATCTAATATAATAAAGGGATCTATTTCTATCCCTATTATTACATTGATTTGATTATTTTGTGATGGAATTATATTTATGAATTCCTTTATCTTTTATGAATTGTTTTATTATGTCACGATGTTTAAGATTCCCATTTTTATTACATGGGTTATGCAATGATGTATGATTTATGATTTTGTGGCACACATAAGAATGGTATCATTATGAGATGGGTGGGACCTATATCTCCCTCCAATGAATTGGGTAAAGATTTTATATCTCATAAGATAGACATGGATGGAATGTTAGGTTATATCGGTTCAGTGAAACAGGACTGAAACGAGGAGTGAACTCGGTTCAGAAAGGGACTTTGTCCACTAAGATAGTCTTTAAATGAGTCTTGACTAATAAGAAATGATTCTCTTGGATTATTTGTGTATTCCACAAAGTTTCATGTTTTAAGTTATGATTATTGGGATTACATTTCACAACTATTATTTATCCCATGTTATGAAATTATGATCTCTTTTGAAGGTTAGGATTTCCAAAATATATGTTCTTATGAATATGACGTGATTGATATTTCTTTTGTTTACCCTTACTGAGCATTTGATCTCAGCCTTTTATGTTTTCTTTTCCACAAGATATAAAGAAAGGATTTAGGTTTTAAAAAAAGAATATCTTTATGGGAGATGTTGAATATCCTTCACCACGATTAGAAGAATATATTATGAGTTTCCAAAGACACTAAACTATTACGGTCCTTGTGTGTCTCTTTTTGTTATGTATTGAGTATTCTGAAAAAGTAATGTAATGTCCATGTACGTTAAGCTTCGGGTCTCTAAATCTAGACAAGCATGTGTTGGTTGGAATATACAAAAAATCTATATAATAACATAATTATAGGAAGCTCTTCTATACTAATCTTCAAATTCTATCATAGGGTAATGTGTTCTAATCAGAATTTATCTAAATCATGTTTCCAATGATTTCACTAAACATCCTCTAATACGAACTGTAATTCCCTGACACCAGTTTCCCAGATTCGGTGCATTATATTAATACATTGGTATGATACAAGGAATATTTACCCTAATTTCCACTTAGTTTAGTAGTCTTGGAAAATATATTACCAACATGAATATTAAATTACTTATTCAAACATAAATCACAAAATAAATAATCCATTGTGAATGCCATAAGTCCCCTAGATTTACCCTATATATAAAACATAATAGACTTCGTGGAATCTTGGGAAAAAGAATACAGAAGATAGGGGTGAGCTCAGATGCTCAATAAGGATAACAATTAGAAGAAACTATCATAAATAAGAATAAACATTTAAGAAAATGAATAAAACTAAAACTAAAGCCTTTTAAAGCTAATTTTAAGAATAATATGGAAAATATAAATCAAATAATTTAATTTACTTATTCCCATGTATATTCAACTAGTCTAATAATCACATGTAATTTTAATAGATAATTTCATTATGATGGAATTCATAATGATGCACAACATAACCACATAGTCAAGGCCTCATGCCAAGACTACAAATAAGATTTTTTCAAGGCCTTCTTCCAAGACACTAGTTTTCCTCATCTGACATAATGATGCATCTAATAGCTATAGTGGGCTCCACTTGTCACTTACTAAGTCAAATTCATTACTCATATGAAAAGGATGAAACATAACATAAACATCTGTATTAAAACTATCATTTGAAATGTTAATACATTAACCATATACCATGAATGGTATAAAATTAACACATCCATCTTCCAACATATCACAAAAACATCAATAAAATATTGAAGATTTTTATAATAATAAATTAACTTCATACAAGTATAAAATCCATTAAAGGTTGTCGACATATTTGAAATCAAAATAATTTGAGAGAAATATCTCCTTCTATTTTGAAATCATTTAAAATTCTTGTAATTGTGAAGGAAAAAATTTATTTTGAAAATATTCTTATAGGCCTATAATATATGCTTCCAAGGTGTTATAATGGTGGAGAATAACCACACACTCCAGTTAAGTTAAAAAACATTCTTTATTTAATTTGTCGAAATAGTTATAAAGTACCTTGTTTGGAAAATGATGGAAATATTTCTTTAAAACAATTTTATAAAAAATAAAAAAAGTGCATAAATAAAATTAACCCATGGACTATTTAATAGAAATAATGTTTTGAAATTAATTATTAAGAAACACATATGTGGATGATAAAGAGGTCCCAATAGATACTTACGTAAAAACAACCTTGGATAATAAATAAATTCTGAAATTAACCATTAACTTGTACTTTTCTTTGGTGGAGGGTATGTCAACCACTTATATAATATATATATAATTGTTATTAAATTAAAAAATAACCACATACATAAATATGATATCATATATGATCTTCTAATATTTCATTGTTAATAATATTTTCATAGTATCATTGTTTCAGGGGTTAACTGATTTGTTTTCCTTTATATGTTTGGCTTCGTAAGCCATGTTTATTATCGACAAGATATATTTTATTATTATCTAGAATTATATTAAGATCTTTAACATTATTTTTAATAATCAAATTAATATTATTCTTTAATGGTTATGATGGGGAATGAATCTCATCACATTTGTGGAGACGGTAATCTGTACGTACACAAGAACGCTACTTCCATTTCATTTTTTTTAAATTTGAAAAGAAAATAAAAAAGAAATGATACATTGGAATATAATTATTACAGTATAATAATATATTATATATGTTATATATTTTCATTAACACAATCCTTTATACATTCCATGTATGGTATGAACGATCCATATCACGTTGAGTGGGCGGCAGTCCGCAATTTCTCAAATGAACTTATAGTATATATACAACATGAAAAGAATCAAGGAATGATATAATAGATAATTAAAAAATATTATTGATAAAATAAATATCATAAATATCATATATAATTATAGTTCTATAATAATGGTAACCATATGATGTGGTAGTATAAGATTGAACTATCCTCGTTTCATGAGGCAGTAGTTCGTCGTCCACAGAAACATTATATTCTATATCCATTATATTGAGGTGTGTGTAAGTGTAATTAAAATAATTAACACAAAAACATAATAGTATATTTATTATACTTCTGTTGTTAGAAATCAATGTAATAAAGAGAGTTTAGGGTGTTGGAGAAATAAAATAAAATAAAAGAACTTAAGAGGATATGTTACCTTTAAATCGAGTAACTCCCTTTGGTTTGAATCAAAAGGCTTCCTTGAAGAGCCTTACACATAATGTGAGGATTAAAATAGTAATATAGGGGTGTAGGGAGCTTAATTAATATGTGGTTGGATGATCCAATGAACTTGATACATGTAAGAAATGGGTTAGAGTTGAGGGCTCTTTATAATGGGGATGAGGGGCTCTTTAGGAGATTTTAAAAAAATATTTTATTATAAAATGGTTTACAATTTATAAATATTAAAAACTCATTACGTTATATGATATTATGACTCATGTTCGAAATAAATTCATCCAATAAAAATAGGACAAGTTTTAGATATTGTTTTAATTATTATAATCTCATTTTTATAAATTATTCATTAATAAGGTAAACATTGCATGATTATTGTGTCATAAATAATTTTATCTATTCAATGTCTAAAAATTAAAAAAAAAATACCATGATGTAAGAAATATTTCTATATTTTAATTGAATATTTATAGTCGAAATGATAACTTATATAACCCCTTGTAAAAGTCGTTTCACTGAAAGATATATGTTTTTGTCATTTTTGTCTATACATTAAATTAATTAATATAATGTGTCATTATCACTATCATGTGGCTCTATGTGGTCCCAAAATCTTCTCGAGTATGAACATGGTTATATATTTTTCAACCTATAAGAATATTAAACATTTTAGGTTAATTAAATATTATTATAATAATATCTATTTAGCCTTATTTACCTGATTTACCCTTTACCCATGGTAAATAAAATATTTTCTGAAGTAATGTTCATATTGTATAAAAATAAAAGTTACCTATTTACACAATTTGGATCTCCAGATTCCATATTTAGAATCCATTTTCTAAAATTCAAAACAATGATGATGTATTAATTATTTCAAAATTAATTCCAGTTGTAAAAAAGTGTTTTTATGAAATAAAGACTATCAAAAGATTGACACTAGATTATGTCCAGTTTAAATGTAAAAGTACATCCAATAACCAAAGTTATATTAATTGACAAAAATATAATCAAATTATTCTTTAAAATAACTCAAATATATAATTAAACACTATAAATGTTTTCTATTAAAAAATATTTTTTAAATTAAAATTTAATATTTTTCCCCATTCATCAATACATTTAAGTTATCCGAAAAGTACCAAAAATTTATACACACTAAATTTTTTTGTCCCATTTCTAAAGAATAATTTATTTTAATTAAATTTAATATATAAAAATTTCAAATACTATATATTAAAAAAGGATCGCCATTAAAAAGGTGGTAAAATTTCAATTTTTTAAAAATTCTTATTTTATCTGAAAAAATTAATTTGTTCTTATATTATATCTAAGTAACACATAATATATATTCTAAAATTATATGTATTACACAAAATTCCAATTTTATTTAATATTATTCATAACCGCTTTTTGAACGGCTGGTTTGTTAAGTTGTGGTGAACTCAAACATGGTGTTGTGTGTAGCCCAAGTTATTGAATTACTTTGAAAAGATAAATTACATTGAAATCATAGGGTGATACAATAATGACCCAAACATCTCATACATAATTATTAATTCTAAATATATTATTATTAAATATATAACATAAAAATCCATGCTATATGAGTTTATCCTTGGTCCCTTTGGTAAAATAAACCCACAAAAAACTAATCCA
This sequence comes from Viscum album, assembly GCA_963277665.1. NCBI lineage: Eukaryota > Viridiplantae > Streptophyta > Magnoliopsida > Santalales > Viscaceae > Viscum > Viscum album. The sequence continues at coordinate 618,064,367 of OY728128.1, forward strand.
TAAGATTGATATGTATATCACACTATGTTCTTAAAAATTAGTACCATTCTTGGACATAAAATACATAAAAACATTCTTCATTTGATAGGGAATTGAAACATGTAAATATATGATGTTGAGTAAGATTATATGAGGTTTATATTAATATAAAATGATAATAAGGGTATGATAATATGATAATAACATTTGAAAACTAGAACTTTCATAACATAAATAATAAACATGAGTTATGAAATAAATAATTGCAGAGCAGAAGACATTAATAAAAAAGTAATAATAGAAAAAACCCATGGGAGAATAAATTTATAATAAGACATATATTTATGGAATATAAACAATCATAGAAAATGTAATGCCATTTCACCCCACTAGAAAACTCATAACTTGTTATGCGTGGGATAACCACTCATCAACCAGGTTTAGCATTACTCTAACCTCAAGTGTACCCACATACGGTCTTGGGATTATGTTTATACCAAAATTTTAAATTTATTTTTATTTTATTATTCCTTGATTTGGGTTACTCATGTCATGGTTAAGGTTGGCTCATGGATTAAAAATTTTGATGTTTAAGGTCTTCACTGGGTTTTGGACCTCTGTGCTGGCACCACACGGTCAGTTCTTTCGTTGTGGTCAGCCCAGATTTCCATAATGATGTCTAGAATTCATAATAAATAATGTTTTATGGAAATTAAATAAGTTAAATTTATAAAATTAAACAATCATAATATTACAGTGTAGAAAATAATATTGTTATTACAAAGAATTATTAGTATTATTATTGCTATTTAATTTTTTTACAAATATAATTATTAATAATTTTTTAGTAAAATCATTATTATTTTAAAAGAAATGCATGTAATGTATGATATTATTACTATTAGTATAATTTTAATTACTATACTTAATATTGAATGTTTATTTATTATTATTATTATTATTATTACTGTAATTATGATTAATAAATTTATATTTATTATTAGGGTATTATTGTTATTAGTTGTGCATTTTTAATATTAGTATTAAAAAAGAGGGTTGGAACCCACAGGGGTGATGGTGTCACCCCCATTATCCTTCCAGGCATGAGGGGTGTGTCACCACCCTTGATTGCTGCATAGCTGCAGCCCCCCCCCCCCCCCCTCCATGATTCTCTTCCCTTGCCCCTACCACGCCCCAGACTTCTCCCTATCTCTAAACCATCCCCTTACCCTTCTTCTCCTCTAAATTCTCCACACATCAGCCAACCAACCACTCCATGATCTATCCCATGACCATCCACTCTCCCACCCTCAACCCTCTATGCTCCGTCCATTCCTCTCACATCTTCGCTCCGACCTCACCCCTCCCTGCTCCATCATCCTGACCACCCCTTTCCAGCCCTCATCTCTAGCGACGAGCGGTGTCGAGACACCTCCCCTCCATTTCCTGTCTCCCGTGTGAAGAACTAAAATTTATATGGAACTATTTTTAATTACTTGGGAATTTTATGAGTCCCTAGTTTCTGACGGCGCCTGATTCTGACACCCGATGTACCCAGAATCCATTATTGATGTTTTGTTAAACTTAAATTAACGTGCTTAAGCAGTTTTCCAAAAAATGTTGAATAACATTTAGACGATTACTAATATCAGAAATCTGAGGGCACCATTGCACTTTGGATGGTGGGTTTACCCTAGACGCGACTTAAGAATAGTCAGCACGGGCCTCCTATGAAAAATCCCAAAAATGACATGACCGTAAATAAAATAAATAAATAAATTATTTTAATCTTAAAATGCTTATAACTCACAAATGGAAGCTCAAATTAAAAAATTGAGACCACCGCTAAACTCTTGAGGGACTGATTTGTTTAATAAGATACTAACTTTGGCCGGCGTGGGCCACCGGAAAAAGTTAGTTTTTGGCCGCAAATAAAATAATTAAGTGACAATTATTTTATTGTAAATTTCATTACTTTTAAACGGTAAATAGGATTAAAAATATGAGAGTACCTTTGGGTTTCTAGGTGCATGATTCACATAGGCAGAGCCTAACCTTGACTATCGTGGGTCGAGGGTGACTGATAATAATTTTCCGAACTTTTCTTTTCAGGTACGTTCATTAAACGTGTGAGCGGCATTTTAGATCTTTTGAACCAGTGCTCGGAATTGAAATTCGAGGATACCAATGAACTTGCAACACTGGTATTTTCTTAAGGAGAAATTTACCACAGTTGCGTTTTATCGTGAGTGGAAGATAATTTTTGGACGCTTTTAGTTAAATTTGAATAAAATAAAGAATTTACATTATTTTATCGGTGGTGGTTAAAACCACCAAGTGGTGGTTGGAGGTGGGGACCACCACACCATAACCACCCATGAGAGGTTATGGTGGTGGGTCCACCCCAACATAACCTTCAATGGGGGATTATTATGTGGGACCCACCCAACCTCTCAAACTCCCGGGATCACCCAATTAAAGAGGATGAAATCTTCACTTTCCACCATCCTCCATAACTTCTGGAGCCTCTTCACCTTCCCTCTCCAAATTTATTGAGCCAACACCACCATTTAATTAAGTTTTGTAACATAATGAATTTGAATCATTTTGAATTCATTAAGCTAACATTATATTACAAGGTGTTATTTTATTTTATTTTGGTTAGTGATCCTTTTTTGTGGAGATTTGGAGAACTCACGGAAGAGCTTCATCCTTCCAACGATGAACCACCATCCTCGATCATTGACCATGGTAAAGGAGAAGGAGCCACCCACAAAGAATGCCGACGACGCTTCTTGCTTGGACGCTCCCTGAATTTATAGAATTGACACCGCCTCTTCCTTCCAACGAAGAACGTGAAAAATGCCGGCAACATCCCCCATTCATCGACTTCTTCCGTGGACGTATTCTTAATTTTCCTACCAGAACAAAGGAGGGAAAACCAACCGTAAAGAACGCCGATGATTCCGTCTTCGATTAACTTATTTCCCGATGTCGGCGAAGCGATGTCCATCTTCCGTGACTCCATTGTTGATCACTGAAATCAATGTTGGGGGTTTGATTATTTTAACGAATGATTTATACCCTCATTCTTCAATGTTTATTTTGGTTCGAAGGTGGCCAATTGTTATCACCTAATGCAGAGGGTGCGGTCGGAACAAACACAGCTTGACATCCCTATGTTGATTCTTGTTTGGTTGACATCAGAGGTAGAGCCAGAAGGCCTTAGTTCCATCGCACCGCGCTAGAGAAAACCCACGAAAATTAAAGCGGCGTGGCGCCGTCACGTCGCGCCGCGCCGGATGTGCGGAACCGCGGCCAGTTCAGGCTGTGGAAAAGCAGTGCGGTGTCGTCGCGGTGCACCAGATAAGAACCATGACAGATTGAGAAGCGTGGCACCATTGCACCATGCGGTGGAGCCGAAGGCCATAGCCAGGTTGGGCCGCGGCAGTGGAGGCCCAGTGTCGTCGCACTGCGCGGAAGGCTGGAGGACTGTGGTGTTGTCTCTTTGCCCTCCCTCATGGGGCCGTCTGAGCCACCACAGGCCCGGCTGCCACAATAGGGATGCCCCTTGGCCGGGCCGCCCAAGGCCGGGCTGCCCTCGGCCAGGCCCCCCTCGTCTGGGTCGCCCAAGAACAGGCCCCCCTAGGCCGGGCCTCCCACGGTAGGGAAACCTGCGGCCGGGCCGCCCCTCGGCTGGGCTAGGTAGTCCCCTTGACTAGGGTCACTTCCTCAGACCGGGTCGAACCCCCAAACCGGGTCGGGCCAAGTCAGTCTGACTGGGTCGGACCGGACCCGGACCCGCTATGGCCCTTTACACCTTTTAGCTCGCATCTAGGGCTATGGGTGTTCGACTGACATACCGCTTGCGGCGATCTAATTCATGGAGCGAGAAGATTATTTTGGAATACTCCACATTGTTTTGGGATGTAGTTGGTTTACAGTTGGGTTGGTTTGATGCTAAATCCCAATCGGGCCCTAGGAAAGGAAATGCCAATAACTCTCAGACCGGGAGATCGATTGATGCATCGTCTGTCGCATTGGGTTCCTTATGTTGATATAGAACTAAGGGATACATCTAATCTGGGCTTTGTTATAATTGATGTTTCGACTCTTGGATCAAGGAGCGAACCCTCCCTAAATCAAGCGTTCTATGTGTGGGAACCCTAGGGCCGGCTGTGATGATTTCTATACTTTAATCCTCCATGGGTTCGACATTGTTGACTTCTATACTGGAATCCTTTGTGGGTTTGATAGTGATTACTTCTGTACCATAATCCTCCGTGGGTTCAACAGTTTTGTCTTCCGTTCTTGGATAATGTGTGGGTCCTACAGAATAATCGGTACTGTATCATGTGTTGGTCCGACAACTTAGTTGCTCCTGTATCATGTGTGGGTCTGACAACTTAGATGAAAATAGAATAGCTGTTCATATGTCCAGTTTGGGTCTGAGATCTTAGCTGGTCCGGTATCATGTGTGGGTCTGACAGTATAGATTAATCAGTGACTACATATCATCATCAATATCACTCTACAAAAGATGTATACCTATGTGAGCTGAGTCATGACATACAATCATTATCTTCGAGTTGATTTAGTTTACTTCATTTGTGGACTGGGTTGTTCTTGGGCTCGAGAGATGGAGAGGGACTATGACTGGTAACTTAGGTATATGTATGGGCATATACCTAAGTAGGATTGGTTGATTCTTCGTGATTGTATCTTTCTTCTTTGGTTTATCCATAGTGGATTCTGGGAGACCTCGAGGGGACTCGGGGTCCCTCCCTAGTATCGTTATACTCAACCCTGCATGGGTTATTCCCACACATCATTATGTTGGATGTAGACGAAGGACAGTTCCGACGGAGTCCAAGGGTGCTAGGATTTGATGGTACCCATAGGATGACCTTACGACATATCGGTACGTGGGGGAGTCAGAGGAACAAGGAGTGTTGTGGAGGCCATTCATACCTACCCTTCATGTAGGAACCCCGGAGGACGATCCATGATCTGCTCTTACCTATCGGCTATTTGTCCTTTTTTTAGTTGTACATTCTATCAGTTTTAGGTGTAACTTTCTATTGGTCTTGTATTTCCGACCCCTTTGTTGTTTCAAGCATTATTTTGTATACAATTATTCTTAGTGTTTTCTTCAACTTGTGTACTCAGATTTTGTCTTTTTTCCTTCATAAAGAAAATTCCTTCCCAGCATAGGGATTTAAGCCTTTGGTTCTAGTCGCCAGCCCCTGGCATATGGAAGGTGGGATTGGGGTAGTCACGACACGGGCCCCGAGGACTGTTCGTGAAAATTTGGTATCAGAGGATTCAGTTCTAATGAAAAACATAGGACCATGATCTATCTTACTGTGAAGCAATATTGTTAAGAGTATTGAGTTTGGTTCCTAGTCTAGGGAGTCCAGTGTTGGTGCGACGACCGACGTATCCGTACACCAAGACCCCGACCTCTGATTTCTGACTCATTTCATTAAAACACAGATTGCGTGTGTGTGTTTTTATGAGTCTTCTTTGTGAACTATTTGAGTCAGCTCACCAGGTATAACTTATTGACTGTGGTGCACCTGTTCTGTATCATAATGCCTCCACACAGACAGCCAGTTAGAGTTCCTATAGTGTACATGATGAAGGCCCACAGAGTGACGAGGCTCCGTGCAGAGCCCTCTAACTATGTTGGCACCTTTGGGTGGTGTACCAGAACCACCACCACCCGTTGGGTAGTATATGCCAGCAGCCACACTGGCAGACAATGCACGCTGACTGGGCGTGTTTCACAAATTCCAGCAGCAGAGGCCTTTGAGGTTACAAGGCGAGACAGATTCCCAGGCAACAGAGGACTAGATGGAGGTGATTATTGGAGTTTTCCACCTAGCTGACACACTATTAGAGTAGTTGTTGATCTTAGCTACTATTATTTTTTAAGTGAGTTACCATGAGTATGGTCAGCACAGTGATGATGTTTCAGTACATGGACTATTTTATAAGATGGTACCTTCTGGCAGTATGCCAACTATATCACTGGTCGTTGGTCAGTAGACACTACTGGAGGTACCGGTAGAGGGCCCTTATAGGCTTAATTCCTTGCATGTGTTTCAACATCATATACCCCTCATGTTCCACGGTGAGCCTAACTCATAGGCGGATGAGGACTGGTGTGAGTAGGCGGTTGAGAGTTCCCTTCAGCTTCTATAGTTTTGGCAGGACGACCTGTCGGTAGTTGAGTATTCATCTAGGCGTACCGACTATTACTAGTACACGATGAATACGATGCGAACAGTGCTTCAGGGCTCATTCTTCTGAGTGAGGTGTTTCTAAGAACAACAGAGCCAACACTTTTCCACTATGCATTCCTAATCACATTAGCATGCGGGAGAGAACCTTTGTGGTTGAATGTTATTTGGATGATCGGATATATCCAGTGAATGATAGTAGTGGGAAAGCAGGAAACTGGTTCCATTCTCAGAGAGTTGGATGTGCATGATGTTTCGGTAAGTGGATGTGACATGGAAAGATAAATATACATGGCAGTAGACATGGAAGAAGTGCTCGGAGAGAAGCATGTGGTGGTGTACATTACGACATGTTACAACCACCCACTTTTATAGTCACCGCCAGGCTTAGGGAGATAGAGGTTAGAGGAAGAGAGTAGCTGCATGCGGTAATGGAGTGTGACCCAAGGGCTCTAGGAATGATTTGAGGTACGGTCTATGTCTACTACTAGCTTCTGTATCAATAGACATAGGTACCAATTATTCTTTCCTTCCACAACTCTTGTCCTAGACCTAGAGTTTCTGGATAAACTATTGACTTGACCCTCAAATCTGGAGATACCTTTGGAAGGCGACTCGATAATCAAACTTACGCCGATGGTGTGATATGACCCTTGAGGTGAGAGTTTAGGTTGGAACCACTTCATGGCAGCATCGAGGCCTTACGAAATTAATTTGGGTATGGATTGGGCAACCACATTTCATACACAGATTGACTGTATTAGGAAAAAAAGTAGTGGTTTCTCTAAAAAATTGGGATGGGGTTTTCCTTGGTCGACAAAAAGGGAAACCCAGGAAGCACTGGATACACTCATGATTAGGAGAAGGCAGCTGATCACTCATGATTCGGCCAAACTTACACTAGTGGAGGCATGAGTTTTGAGTTTTGAGTCTCTCTATGACTATGACTTTGAGATATTCTATACTCCTGGGAAGGGGAATGTTGTATCGAATGCACACAGTTGGAGATCTGGTATACAGCTACTTGGAAAGGGGCCATAGCAGCTGGCTACTTTACAGATACCCTTTGTGGATAGAGATAGAGAAGCCTTCCTTTAGTCTCTTATAGTCACTCCCCTACTTTTACAGTGAGTCATGGAGGTGCAATGAGGGGACGCTAACGGCGAGGCACGATGTGCTCAGATATCCACAGGACAGGCACCGAATGGATTTTTTCAAGGAGGGGAGCTTGTCATCCTCTTCAGAGGATGTACTATGGTGTATGTGTCACTTTATAAGGAAGTGTTGAGGAAGTTTCACACATCCCATTTAGCGGTTCATCTAGTAGTGGAGAAGATGTACCAGGACCTTCAACGATAGCACTGGTGACCATGTATGAAGAATTCAGTAGCGGAGTTTGTCTATCGATGACTAAATTATCAGTAAGAGAAGGTAGATCATCCGGTACCAGAAGTCTTGGTTCATCCTTTAGAGGTCCAAAAGTTGAAGAGGTATGAGATATCCATGGACATCATGATAGTACTTCCACGTACGTCTAGGGGACATGACTATATTTGGGTGATCGTCGACTAACTCACCATGTCGGCCCACTTCCTACCGACTAGAGATGGTACGAGCTACCATGTAGAAGGTGCGTATAATCCAGGAGTAGATGAAGAATGCACAGGGCAAACAGAAGTCATATGCTGTTAGGAGATGGAGATCTCTGGAGTTCGAGGATGACGACCACGTCTTTCTACAGGTCTCACCTTGACGAGGTCTATAGAGATTTGGCCGAAGGGGAAAGATATCTCTGTGAATCGTCGCAACTTTCCAGGACCTCAGCAGAGTCGGTGAGGTGTCTTATCTATTAGCTCTTCCACCTCAGTTTCACTGGGTACATGACGTCTTCTATGTATCTCAGTAGAAGAGATACATGCATGACCCATCCCACATCATCGACCACGAGGACCTGGATATCGATGACAGCACGATATTCACAGAGGTTCTAGTGGAGGTTGAGGATCGACTGGAGAGGGTCCTATGTGGATGGTCGATACCTCTGGTGCGCATTCACTGGAAGCACGAGAATCTCCAAGAGAGCACATGGGAGCTGGAGGATCAGATATGTGCTCACTACCCTCATTTGTTTCCTTAGTATGAGTTGTAGCTTACGGGGACGTACAACCCTGATGTGGGGAAAATGTATAGGCCTAGAATTCCCATGGAAATTATTTTTTAAATACATCGGAATTTTACAACTCTGAAATTTTTGATGGTTCCTGATTCCGATGCCCGGAATCAAAATTTCTGAAGTTTTTTTAAACTTGAATTAACACGTGTAAGCTGATTTCCTGAGAAATTGGAATAAATTTTAAATGGTTACTCAGATCAGAAATCTGAGGTCACCATTGCACTCAAGATGGAGGGTATAACCTAGGCGTGACCTTAGATTAGTTGCTGTGGGCCTCATGTGAATAATCCCAAAAATGGAATAACAGTAAATAAAATAATTAAATAAATTATTTTATTATTAAAATTCTTATAACTCACAAATGGTAGCTCAGATTAACTAAAAACCTATAATAATTATATGAAAATTATTTTATTGTAAAATTCATAACATCTAAATAGTAACTCAGATTGAAAATCTGAGAGTACAGTTGGGTTTATAGTGGTGTGTTTATCCTAGGTAAGGCCTAACCTCTACTGTAGTCATTCGAGGGTGACTGATAATATTTTTCCGAACTTTTTTTTGGGTACACTAATTAAACGCATGAGCGGCATTTTATATCTTTTGAACTGGTGATCGGAATTTAAATATGAGGACACTGATGAACTCGCAACGCCATCATTCTCTTAAGGAAACCTTTACTGCAGTTGCATTTTATCGTGAGTGGAAGATAATTTTTGTAGGTTTTTAGTTAATTTGGAATAAAATAAAGTATTCAGTTTATTTTATTGGTGGTGGTTAAAACCACCAAGTTGTGGTCGGAGGTGGGGGCCACCACAACTTAACCATTCATGAGAGGTTATGGTGGTGGGGACCACCCCCACATAGCCTTCCTTGGAGGATTATTAGGTGGGGCCTTCCCGACCTCTAAAAATCCATTCAACCCACAATTAAAGAGGATGAACTCTTCACTTTCCACCATTCTCCATAAATTTTGTAGCCTCTTCATCTTTCCTCTACAAATTTATTGAGCCAGCCCCACATTTTAATTATGTGATGTAACTTAATGAATTCGAATCATTTTGAAATCATTAAGCTAACATTATATTAAGATGTCTTATTTTATATTATTTAGGATTAATATCCTTTTTGGTGGAGATTTGGAGAACTCTTGGAAGAGAATAATCGTTCCAATGAAGAACCACTATCCTTGATCATTGACCATGCTAGAAGATATGGAGACGCCTGTGAAGAACACCAATGACGCTTCTTCCTCGGGAGCTCCCCAACATCAACGAATTGACGCCGCCTATTCCTTCCAACGAAGAATGTGAAAAATGCTGGTGACGTCCTCTGTTCTTCGACTTCCCCCTTGGGAATCTTCTTCCTTCTCCTACCGGAACAAAGGAGGGAGCTCCGACCATAAAGAATTCCTATGACACCATCTCCGGTTACCTTTTTTCCCGAAGTTGAAGAATCGACTTCAATCTTCCATGACTCCGTCATTGATCACCAAAATCAAGGAAGGGGGTTTTATTATATTAACGTATGATTTATACCCTCATTCTTTGATTTTTACTTTGGTTCGACGGTGGCCAATTGTTATCACCTAATGTTGAGGGAGCGGGCCGAACAAACATATCCAGATGTCTCTTTAATGATTCTTGTTTGGTTGACATTGTAGGTGGATCCGGAAGGGTGCGGTGCTATCACACCTTGCCAGAGAAGAACCACGACAAACGAAAGAGTCACAGCGCCATCATGGTGTGCCACACCGGAGGTACGGAATCACGGCCAGGGTGAGCCGTGGGAAAGGGGAGCGGTTCTGTCGCACAACATAAGAGAGAAACGACGGTAGATGGAGAAGCGCGGCACCGTAGCCCCGCGCGATGTATCCGAAGGCCGCGTCCAGGTCATTCCACTATGGTGGAGGCACGATGCTGTCGCACTGCTCAGAAAGCTAGAGGACCGCGGTGCCGTCACGCAGCAGTGGGGGAGCAGTGGTGACCGACCAGGCTGGCCGCCATGGAGGTGGAAGAGTAGGACTAGCCAGGTCTCGCGGCCCCTGAATGGGTGCAGCGTGCCAGTACCATTCAAAAAACCGGGAGGGGCGCAGTGCCCACTACCTTGCATAGTCAGTTGGGCTGCCACAGGCCAGGCCACCCTTCAGGCAGGTCGCCCAAGGCCGGCCAGCCCAAGGCCGGGCCTCCCACGACTGGGCCTCCCTCATCCAGGCCGCCCACAGCCTAGCCCCACTTTTCATGTCCCCCCACGGCTGGGTCCCCCTAGGTTGGGCCACCCATGGCTATGCCCCCCTCTGAAGAACCACCCACGACCAGGCCGCCCTTGGCCTTGCTGCCCTCATGCTAGTCCGACCTCGGGCCGGGGGGCCTTCGGGTCGGGCTGTCTCGTTAGGTCGGGTCGTCCCCTCTGCTCGGGTCTCTTCCTCAGACCGGGTCATACCCGCGGACCAGGTCAGACCCCGGTTCAGACCAGGTTAGGCTGGGTTAGTCTGACTGGGTTGGACCGGACCCGGACCCGCTATGGCCTTTTAAACCTTTTAGCCTGCATCTAGGGCTACGGGTGTCTGATTGACGTACCGCCTACGGCGATAAAATTCTTGGAGGGAGAAGTTATATTTGGAATATTCCACTTATTTTTTGGATGTAGTTTGGGTATGGCCATGTTGGTTTGGTCCTACAAACCAACCGGGCCCCTGGAATGGAAATGCCAATAACTCTCAGACCGGGCGTCCGATTGACGCACCATCTGTCACGTTGGGTTCCTTATGTTGACATAAAACTATGGGATACCTCAACTCAATAAATTGTGTTAATATATGTATCGACTCTTGGATCGAGGAGAGGACCCTCCCGGAATCGAGAGTGCTATGTGCGGAAACCCTAGGGTCGGCTGCGATCACTTTTGTAGAGAAATACTCTGTGGGTTCGACAGTGATGACTTTGTACCGGAATCCTCTGTGGGTTTGACTGTTTTGAATTCAGATCCTAGATCATGTGAGGGTCTGACAGAATGGCTGGTCCTGTATCCTAGGTGGGTCCGACAGCTTAGCGGGTCCTATATCCTGTGTGGTTCCGACATAATAGATAAAACAGAATTGCTGGTCTTGTATCCTGTGTGGGTCCGACAGCTTAGCTTGTCATGTATCCTGTGTGGGTCCGAGAGCGTAGATGAATCAGTAAATACATATGATCATCAATATCACTCTACAAAATATGTATACATGTTTGAGCTGAGTCATGACATTCAATCATTATCTTTGAGGTGATTGACTTTACTTCCTTTGTGGACTGGGTTTTGTGTGGGCTCAAGAGTTAGAGTCGGACTATGACTTGTAACTTAGGTATATGTATGGGTATATACCTATGTAGGGTTTTTTGAGACGTTGTGATTGGTTATTTTTTCTTTGGTTTATCCTTAGTCGATTTAGGGAGACCTCTGGGGGACTCGGGCTCCCTACTGAGTATCGTTATACTCACCCCTGTACGGGCTATGCCTGCACCTCATTGGGTTGGATGCAGATGATGGAAAGCGTTGTCGAAGTCCGAGGGTGCTATGACTATATGGTACCCGGAGGAGGACCTTACGAAGTATCGGTACATGGTGGAGTCAGACGAACAAGGAGTGTTGTGGAGGCCATCTATACCTACCCTTCAGGTTTGAACCCCGGAGGATGGTCCCAGAGCTACTCTTACCTATCAGTTTTTTGTCCCTTTTTCAATAGTACATTATTTCAGTTGTAGCTATTCTTTTCTGTTGGGCTTGTATTAGCATCCCCTTTGTACTTTCCAGCATTCTTTTGTATACAGTTATTCTTAGTGTTTGCTTCTAATTGTGTACTCTGATTGTGTGTGTTTACCTTCATAAAGGCATGCCTTCCCAGGTTAGGGATTTACCCCTTTGGTGGTAGTCACCAACCCCTGACCTATGGATGGAGGCCTTGGGGTAGTCACAGCAGGGGCCCTGAGGACGGGTCATGACATCCCGTGTGCATGTTGAACCCCATTCTCCGGGTTTTTTTCTCATTCCATCGTTGGAGTTTTTATTTAATTTAGCTAAATCCTAATACCGTGGGATGTTTTTACATTGTATTTATCATTTTCTAGGGTAAGAATTTGGTTTACTGGGCATTGTTCATCCTTCAATTGAGGTTCCTTCACATCTTTCTCATGGTTTGAGGAAGGTTTTATCATTTATTTCATTATTAAATAAATTCTTTGATGCTTCGTGTTTTAAATAAATTTATTCATTTGATCCACACCACTATGGAACCCTTGTTTCATTTAATATATCATTTTGGATATTATTTGGTTTTTTGAAATTCGGTTATCAATGATATCTATGTGAAAGTACTATGGTGTTTAGTTTGAATTTCATTGTTACTCGGAAGTGAATTTGAGGGGTCATCTGAAATGATTTTTTCTCTTTGTGATGTGATGGTATTTTGGTGTGTGAATTTGGTGATGGTATAGCGTGGTGGGAGTATTTAGTTGTTTTTGAACGGTTTTTATGAATTTTAGCGGATGGGTTGTCCACATGTAATTATTTTAATGGGTTTTCTTGATTTTAATGAAATTGGGGTCCTTGTGGAAATGGGTATTAAATGGAATAATGGTTGTTGCTTAGCCATTTGATGTTTGAATGGGAATGGGTGTACTAGGTGCACACATGGATGTTCCCTCAAATGACGATGGGACTATTAAAATGGTGTTTTGTTAATGCCTTTGATTAATAAAATGTATCTTTATGTTCTAAATGATGTGGCTTATCAAGTTCATAATCAAAGAAATTGTATAAAGTGGAATCCTTGAGTGGATGCCCACTTTCATTTTTGTGTATGATTTTTTAATGCGTGTCTTAAGGGGTAATTTTGTTGTTTTACAAAATTTTACACATCTTTTATGTGGTGTAAGACTACTATGGAAATGCTTTTGAAATTGGAATCTTAAGGGACCATTTGGAACATCCATCTTGAAAGTGATGTTTGGTGTTGATCTATGAATGTTTTTTTGGAAAATGTGTGTGCCTGGTTGGAAACATAATGATGTTTTATAAAATGGTTGAATGAGTAATTCATGTGAGGGACTCCTATATACATAGTGTTACAACAACCATGGGTTCTTTAGCATATTTTAGATGATCAAGTGATAGTTGTTGACTAACCCTGTTTAGACATGTTAGGGCCACGAGATTTGTTGATAGGCTAGACATGCATTTCCTCTAGATTTAGTCGGATTAGGGTGTCCAGTTTGGTGTAGAATTTAGAGCTTCACCATACCCCGATAGGTGGCTCTTAACTGAGTATTTTCAAAATACCTCTAAGGATGTTTAGGATCACCCATGGTTACTTAATCAATTATATTTCTTGTTTACATTTTATTACAGTAGATTATTTTCATCTCACAATGTTTACCTATTTTATTATAGAATAGCTTTGGTATCACCTATTTTGTTTTTTGTTATCAAATGGTAGTTTGTTTTGGAAAATTATTTATCTATATGTTTTACATTTAAATGGTGAAATAATTTTTTTATGTTTTATTAAAATGGGAAAACCATATTTTAGAAATGTATTTCAAAATGATGTTTATTGACTGATTTGGAAAAGGTAACATCAGGATTCTCTGGATTATATTTTGGCATTCATACTAAGCATCTCGTTCCTCATGTCGTTCTATCCTTTTCTGCTTCAGGTTCTCCATGATTTGGTATTGATCTTGGAGGGAGCGTAGTTTTGTGCTTGGTGGTGACCCATGAGGTCATATGGATGTGTGTTTAGTTGTTGAGTTTTATTTTTCTTCAATGACTATATTTTTGTTTTATTGTTTCATTTTATTGTATATTTATTTTTCTATGGGCCATATCATTCCCAGTTCATTAGTTATGATTCTAGACACTAGTTTATAGACCAGGGGGATCATGAATGCCCTTCGGGCCTTGGAGAAGACCAGCTAAGGAGACCTGTTCAGGGTTGACCCCAGTTAGTTCATGATCAAATTTTATCATATGAGGCGTTTGTTATTTGTGGAGTCTAATAGTTGGAAAAGATATAGGTATGAGAAGGGATTCATGAAATCTCACTCATTATGAACCTTGATTCTCCAGGGGTAGTCCAAGAATGGAGTCCTTGTATTTTTCTAGTTTGTTTTATATTGATGGATGATAACTGAGGAAACACTATGTCATGTTGGGATTTCACGTAGTGTAGTGACCCTAGAGATATCCATGTTACCAGTTCATGTTCCTCTTAGTTTTATCCCCTACCTTGACCATTGATCACTACTATATCATAGATTAAGGGCTAGACAGTAATCCCTCTCATCAGATGATTGGTGTATGTGGTGTTTTGTTTTGGATTTGGATGGTTTAACTGTGTTTTTGTAAATGAAAAAAATGATTTTGAAAATGATGATGCTTCATTTTAAAGGGTTTTGGGATTATTATAAATTGGATATAAAAGGATACATTTTGGAGTGAAAATTTGTTAATTGATTGAATTTTTTAATAAATAGAATGGATTGACACCTTTGAGAAAGTTTGTGGGATTTCATGTGTGTCTATTTGAAATAAAAGTCATCAACTTGTTTTCTAAAGGTATTTTTTTGAAGTGGATGCTTTTGGAAATGTTTATATTTGTGTTTTATTTACATTTTTGTTTTTAAATGAAGTTTTTTGGTCATACTCAGATGATTCATGTCGATCGGGGTCCATTAGAGGCAATGGAGTGGCATGAAGAAGTCAAGCGTGTCTTCAGGGTATTTGTAACTCCTGATGTTGTAAGAGTGTGTGCCATTCTGGGTCTGTTTGAAGGTCCAAATCTGGTTGAATGGGACTTGTTTTTTCCATCATCAATTTAATTTGGGATGATGTTTAATGTGTTTAAATTTTTCTTTGTGTGATGGTTCATACCTGACGAGGTGATGATAATGAAAAGTTAAGAGCTCATGCGTATTCAATAAGGCCGACGAACGATGAAGGAATATGTTGAAAATTTCAAGGAACATGTGTGTTCTTTTCATTGGAGGTAGAATCAAATGATTTGATGAAGACTTATCTCTTCATTGGTGGTATTAATTTAAAACATTAAAGAGTGGGTCTTCCCTTTTACACACCATCATTTCGAGAAGTTAGTGGATGAGGGGTACCTAGATGACTATGTCTATGGAGCGTAGATGATTGGAAATCCAATGTATCATTATTCTCATGAAGGGTCCCCATATGGAGAGCTTGGTATGCTAGAGGGACCTATTTCTAATTTGTCCTCTATAGATTTTTTGGTTTTTGTTTTCTAAATCGTTCAATCGTGTACAATATTTGTGTATTCTTAGGGAACACGAAGCCATCATGTCACATCTCTTCGAAGATGTGACATCTGTGTGAGTATCTGGGTCATCTAGAGAAGTTATGTAGGAAGAATGTATTGAAAAAAGAAACTATAGTTGGAGGGTTTCAGTGCCCGACTATGAGGGAAGAGATGTTTAAACAATCAAATCCCCATCCATAGGTATTCGGGTTAGGATCGTGCAGATTCAGGACTTTACGGGGGTCTAAAGCCTCAGTTTGCGTTTTGGGTTCGATGTTGGGATTGGAACATTTAAATACTTTTTGGTCTTGTTTCTACTTTTATAACGTTTTACTGTTATTGTATTCCTTCGTTTTAATGGGGTAATGTGATGAAATTATTTTATTGAAATATAATAGATCTCTTTTCCAGGATATGGTTTTTTGAATCATGTGTTTCTCTTAAATCGTGTTTGACCCTTGTATGGGGTGGTTCTACTTTAGTGGAACTCATTTTGTGATATAGGGTTTTGTGAGATAGGTTAATAGTTTTTCAGGTCCACTATTTTTTCAACGAGTCTAACTATGAGTATTTTCCAATTCTTGGGGGTTTGATTTGGGTGATAATAACTTAGATTTATAATGGTGGAATTGTATTTCTCATGCTATAGAAGATAGTTTGGATCGATTTGAAGTTCACTCATCAGCCCCCATCCTGAGGTGGTTTGTTTGGTTGTTAAATGTCAGCGCTGGTTGAATTTTTGTGGTTGGGAGAATTCTCTCATGTTTTTCTCATTGTCATTTATTATGAATTCATTAGGTTTCAATCGGGTATGGATACGTGTTCTGTCTATCGTTTGGCGGGGTGACTTTAGGGGGGAAGAAAATTTATGTGGTTTGATGAATTGTCACTCCCTAACATTTAAATTTATTTTATTTTAGTTATCATTGGATTTAGTAACTCGTGCTAAGGTTTGGTATGGGCCCCGATGTTAATTTTATGATGTTTAATGACATCTATGGGTTTTGAACTGGTTCACAAGAATCACACAGTTGGCGGTAGTTGTGTTGTAGGCCCAGGTTCCCACACATATATCTATCATTAAAAATAATTAATTTTTTATATAAATGAAATAATTTAAATGTTAAAAATGTAACAATAATAATGTTAATTTTTAGAAAATAATATTGTTATTATTATGGATTATTAAGACTATTGTTTTTATTTAATATTTTTTTAAATATAATCATAAATAAGTTTTCAAAAATAAATTTTTAATATAAAATGAATTGCATTAAAATATTAATGTTAGTACAATGGTATTTATTATTTTTAATATTCAAATATTATTGGTTATTCCTATTATGATTATTATTGTTAAAATTATTTTTATAATTATAAAAAATATTATTATTATTAGTGTATTATTATTATTATTATTATGAGACCAAATGTGGGAGAGAACCCTAGAGGGGAATCCCCCAATCTCCTTCCATAAGTGAGGTGTGACCCACCCCCTTACCATTGTGCAACTACATCTCCCCCACTCCTGGTTATCTTCCCTCACCCCTCATGCACTCTATACCTCTTTCTGAATCCCACCCACAGCCCCTGTACTTCTTCTCCCACACACTCCCCACACTCTCGCAAGATATCCCATCTATGATCTATCATTTTCTGATCCGCACTCTAGCCCTAGACCCTCTATACTCTTGTCATCCCTCATTCATCAGTGCACTAGCCTCACCCCTCCCTACTTTGGTGGCCCAAACTCCCCTCATCGGCCCTCATCTTCGACGTCTAGAAGTGGAACAACTCCTCCCCTCTTTTCTCTATCACAGTTGTGCACTCTAAACCCCCTTCTCATGTTTTTGTTTTTACTTCACATTCCATCTGTGGTTTTTTATTTATTTTGGATAAATAATAATGTAATGGATTTTGTTTTTAATGTTTTTCTCAATGTCTATTGTGTGTGATTAGTCCACCGAGTGTTGTTCCTCCTTCCATTGAGGATTTTTCTCTTTCCTCTCTTTGATTAAAGTAGTATTTTTCCATATTTTTCTAATCTAAATCATTTTTTTGTTGTTCTAGGTTTTAAAGAAATTTTTTAATTTCATCTCACAACTTTGTTAAATAGGTTTAATTTAATATATTTTTTTATAATTTATTTGGCTTGATAAAATTAGGATTTCAAGAATATTTATATGAAATTCCTAGGTTTTATATTTTTTACTTCCATTATTCATATGAAGTGAAATTAGGGGTGATATGAAATACATAGTTCTCCTTTTGTTGTGATGGTATTTTTGTGTGTGAATTTGATGTTTTTTTTAGCTTGATGGGTTTATTTGATTATATTTTTAAGGGTTTTATGGATTTAGGGGGATGGATTTCTCTTTCTAAATGATGTGGATGGTTGGTGTTGATTTCAATGAAATTTGTGTACTTGGGTAAATGGTTTTGAAATGATATCATTGCTAAATAAAATTGATATTTGGTGTCCTCAAATAAAGATGAAACATTTAAAATTTTGTTCTTATAAAAACCGTTGTTTAATTAAATGGATATGTATTTTCTAAAAGATATAGATTGTCTTGTTAATTTCAAAGAAAATGTATAAAGTGAAATACATAATATTTTTTCATGTGGATTTTGGTGTGTGTTTTTTTTGAGTGCATGTCTTATGGGGTCATTTGGCTATTTTTAAAAATAGTACACCTCTATTAGGTGTTAAAATACATTTTTGGACACAAATTGGAATTTGGAATCATAAGGGCCCATTATTCACATCCAACTTGAAAGTGATGTTTGGAGTTCAACAAGGAACGATGTGATTGGTAAATGTGTGTGCCAGGTTTTCAACATATTGATGTTTAATAAAATGGTTGAGTATTATTCCATATAGTGGCCTAGATGGATCCTTATTTTATAAAATGTATATATATAAATACGGGGAATCTCTATAGGAGGGATATCCCTTTATGGTCTGTCGTATAGAGAGTTAGTGTTTTGGGTAGCAAATGTGAATAGAAATATAGGTGTAAATTCTCATTTACAAGTGGGGGGGAATTGTAGTTTTAAAAATAAATTTCATAAGGTTATTATTAAACATTGAGGAATCCTAAACCCACATTAATTATTTGGCAAAGATACTTACTTTTTTAAGGTCCGATAATATTGATTCGAAAAAAAACATAAAAATTTTTTTCTTAGGGAAACAATCTAACATAAAGTGTATATAATCTTATTTATCAGAGTATATGAGTATAAGAATGTATGATAATGTTATAAATTATTTATTTAACAAAAATAAAGTGGAATTTAAAATTATAGCAACAACATGTGATCAATTATTTGAAATATTATTTCCTAAAGGCAAGTGTATGGAACAAACCGGGATAAATCTCCCCGGATTTATACTTTCATGGATGTTTACATTACCCACCCTAGGGTAGGCCCTCAATAAAAAAAATTAGAGTCTGTCTTGAAATACTCACAATCCCTCAAACATTAAGGTATTCGGAAACTCTATCTTTATATCCTCAGAAGCCCTTGATTGATCAAAAAATCAGAGTCTCACTAACCAGGATGAACAGGTTGTTCAATGCTTGAAAAATGGGTTCATAACATTTTCACAATGAATGAGAGTCTCTCAATCTAGAAATCTCTTCACAGAATCACGATATGTATTCTCTAGATGGGTCAACGTGTGTCAGGAACACTTCGAATGGCTGCGATATTTATAGTCAAATATTCTAATGGTCGGCTCGTCCTAACTATTATCATATTTTTCCGTGAATATTTTAGGGACCAGTACATGTGTCACTCAACCAATGGTTAGTTAGAAACAGATTTTATGACATTGATTCATGTGAAAATTTTTGGAAACGTTATCAAGTTTTCGGAAAAATGAAATGTAGGGGAAAAATTTCTATTCTTAAGAAAAAAATTTATGATCCAATAAAGTGAAACATTACTTTATGAAAATTATGTTAGTGTAGGAAATCAATTTAATTAGATTCATAAGGAGTTGAGAATCGAAGCCTAAAAATTTGAAAATTCAGATCCTGAAATAATAGTCATTTGGAATCCGAATTCTAATGAATGAAGACTCTGAAAAATTAAGATTTTTGTGTCTGGAAAGATGAGAGTTAAGATTGTAATTACTAGAGAATTCAGAGTCTGATTTTTAGTTAACATGGAGTTTGATTTTTTGATAATTTGACGTCTTCTTTTCATAGAATTCAGAATCTGATTTTCAGTGAATTCATATTCATATTTTCAGATAATTAAGAGTCTGATTTCTAGATATTTTTTTATCTGATTTTCAATGAATTTTTAATTTGGTTTTCATAGAATTCGTTTTCATAAAATAGTAAGATACTTTATCTAATGAAATATAAAATTCCTTGGTTTGGTATAAGGATCAGATTATTTTTATAGAAATTATGTCATAGAAAAAATATTGTTAAACGTAGATAATGATCATTATGAATTTCATATAAAATAATATTTAAGGATTATGAAAATAGTTTTCCAAAGGGAAATGAAATTTTCCTTAAGAAAAAAATTATTATATAATGATAATTTTCCTAAAGAAAATTTGTTTGGGATTTTCAAAATAGAATGGAATAGAAAATTTATAAGGGAACATATTGAGTTAACAATCTCCCCCTTTTTGGAATGCAAAAAAAAATTCCCCAAAATGTATATACGGAATATGGTTTTCAATTTATGATCTTAAAATTAAATACTTATATCCCATTACCTATGACCAATATTGAATACGACTAACTCCACCTTAGGTTTTGAAATCCCTATGGATTGTATTCACGTCTTTCTTAGAGGATTACTTTTTGTTTATTAATAATACGTTTTTCGAGTAATCTCCCCCTTACTTAATCTCCCCATTTATTAGGGATTTCTCTAATTTTAACATAATATTATTTTGATAAATATTTTCTCCCCTATTGTATTTTCAAAAATAAATTGAAGGAAAGATATAAATTATACCATATAATCATGGAATATACATGACCACATAATTAAAAAATAACAAAATTTATTTATGACAGGAAAAATTTTATTTCAAGGAAAATTACAAAAGATGATTGGAGTTTAAAAAAAATCATTCATCCTTATTATCCTTTTTAATTAACATTCTAAAAGTTGCGGTGAGCTTCATCAACTTTTTGTTATCATCCTAAAACATCTTCAGTAGCTGGTCATGATCCTAATTTTTCTTTTAAATAACCTTCACAATTTCTTCTTGAGACATGATAATTTCTGATTGAGACATTACCACCTCTTATTACTGTTTTAATTTTAATTCCACATCTTTTTGATTTGTCCTTCTCTTTTCAAATTTAGAACAATTAAATTTAGCTTTCAATAATAGACTCTATCTCCTTGAATTTGTGAAAAATTCTCTTGATTCAGCTTCTCTGAAAGACTTGATGTAAGGTTATTCATCCTGTCATCTGACTTATAAAAATCATCAAAGGTTCTAATATCATCTATCACAGACTTGGACAGTTTTTTTATCTCTTTTCAAGATCTCTTATGAGAATAATATCCAATGGGAAATTTTGTTATCTCAACTTCATGTTTAACAAAATTTTCAATGAGAATATTAGTTGTTTCAGACTTTTTATTGATTGAATGTTGAATGTTTCCGAATCTAAAGTCAATGGATTGAAATAAAGGGATGGTATTCACTAGTTTATTTAAATAGTAAACAAAAAAATTTCCCATAGAAGATGAGGATTATGAAGAATATTCCATTTGAAGGAAAGGGAAAATTATCTTCATCATCTGATTTAATTTTTATGTTTCCAACAACATCCTTAATTAATTTAGTATCGTTATCTTTTATTGGTGAATTATAAGGACACAACATTAAAACATTACATAATATTGAATTAAACTAATAATTCACATTGAGAATATTTTTATGTTTTTAGTTTTAGAGAATTAGGACATAACTATTACTTCTCAAATGTATAAAAAGTGGACACTTCTACTCAGTTTCCATTTTTTCATAAAATAAAAACTCTTGAAAAAAAGAGTCATGTCTAGTTCCATGTTTTAGATAACATGAGTTTTACTCGATCCCATCCTTGACCCTATTCATCTTTATGTCCTATGAAAAAAATTTAATAATGTGGGATGAGCATATAAATATCAGTAAGGGTTATAAAAAAAATAAAGAAAACATTAGATCATAAATACATAAAAAATATAATCAATTTAACATACCTCATGAAATCATACGATTTATGAATAACAAATAGAAATCATAAATCATAAAGGTAACTAGTGGAATCCATAATATACTAACATTTTAGCTATCACCGCTACATAGGGAGTTATTTGTAATACCCATCATAGTATATCCCTTAACTATATTAGGAGAAACATCCATGTTTACCTCCGTCGTGTTACCCAATTCATTAGAGAGCTATCTTGGGCTCACCCTCCCTGGGTTTATCCTGGAACTACCCATATACATAACAATTCCTATGAACCATAACATATTCATAACATATAAAATAAACATAAAGGAAAGATAATATTTCCATATTTAAATAAAAATATATCATATAAATATATGGAAATAAAAAATCCATTATCAAAACCATTTTCAATACCAAAATACATAAAAGAGTATATGGTATTTATTTTCCTTTTAAAAATATTATGCCTTGTTAATGAAGCCAATGATCAAATAATATTTGCGGTGGAGGATTGGTCATTGACGCCACATACATTAAAAAGAAATATTCTTTTTTTTCGTTTAGTAAAACGACTCATAGACAATGATTCCATTTGAATAAAATTAATTGTCAAAGGTTTTTATACCGCGTATAAAAGAAAATCCTGTATCAAAACAAAATATTCCTCAATGAAAGTATATTTAGACGAAGTCCCTTGCCTCATTTCCGACATGAATCGATCACTCTTTAATCACCTCAATAATAAACTAATGTTAATTTATACTTGATTAAGAAGCATTTTCAAGTTTATTATTCCTTTTATGTCACTTGTTACTATTTAATAATGATTATGTAACCATTTAAGTTAATAATGTTTGTTTTTTCGATATTCGGTACTTGAGTAAAAAACGAACACATTATATTTACAAGTTATCCATGTGGTCAACAGTCCATTATATCCAGAATGATATTCATTATTTAAATATCATATATATCATATATATCAAATATATCCTATATATATATATATATATTTATAACATTTCATATCATTTGGAGGTATGAAATGAAATGCACCGTTCATGGAGACGGTAAGACGTTCGTACGCATGAACGCTACTTTCATTTCTATTTCAAATTTTAATGGAATTAAAACATAATTATACATAGGTATATTATAAATCCAGTATAATATCATATATAATATCAATAACTCCATTCTTTATATGACCCACATATTGCATTAAAGAGACATATCACTTTGAGGGGGCGGTAGTCCACAATTCCAAAAATGAAATTATCGCGTTTACCCATAATGGAAACCATTAAGGTATGAAATAAAAGATAAATACCAAAGCATAAAGGAAACATAAACATAATATATATCATATATAAATATAGTGTCATCTTAATGTTCTCCATGATGGGCTACAGCAGGGAATCGAACAATCATCGTCTTATAAGGCGTTAGTTTTCCATCCAAAGAAATAGAATGTTCTTCACCCATTAGATGGAGGTGTGTGTATGTGTAGTTAGATTGGTAATCATAAAAAAAACTAGTATATTGAGGATACTGGTGTTGATATAAAATAATTGAATAGAAAGTGTTTAGGGGTTGGAGAATTAAAATAAAATAAAAGAAGTTAAGAGAAACAATTACCTTTAATTTGGGTAACTTACTCTGGTTTGAACCAAAAGGACATCATGAAGTGTCTTATGCTTAAGGAAAGGATTCTAGTAGGAGTATAGGGATTTAGGGAGCTTATGTTGGTAGAGTTTGGATGAGCCAAATGGCTTTAGAGGTGTGAGTTATTTGGTTAGAAGTGGCGTCCTTTTATTAGGGGGAGGAGGGGCTCTTTAGGAATGTGTGAAAATATTATTTAATTATATAATAATATTCGGTTTATAAACATAAAAAACTAATTAAAGTATAAGTTAGAATGACTCATGGTCTGAATAAGATCACCCAATAATAATTAGACATGTTTTGAATACTGTTTTGATATTTTTAATCTTATTTATATAAATCTTTTATTAATGAGGTAAATACTGCATCATTATTGTGTCATAAATAATTTAATTTATATGATGTCTAAAATTATAAAAAAAATACCATGATGTTGGAAATATTTTTAGATTTCCAATGAATATTTATAGTCAAAAATATAATTTATATAACCCCTTGTAAAAACTAATTTACTAAAACATATTTGTTTTTGTCATTTTTGCCTTTAAGTTAATTAATCTAGAGTGTCATTATCACTCCCAAGTAGCTCAATGGGGTACCAAAATCGACGCAAATATACCAGTGGTCTTAAATGACTCATCCAATAAGGTTTGAAAAATTTATATGGTAATTTTGAATTATTATAATATTTTTTTCCTTAAATTACCCTATTTAACTTTAACCGCGGTAACAAAGTCCAAAGATACTATTCATAAAAAATTATTTTCATCTTATTGAACCACATTTTACATACTAATAATGACCATGTATGTTGGATTTTCTAAATTCATTTCAAAAAAGTGGTAAAATTTCATTTATTTTAAAAAATCAGTTTTTAACTACTACTAATTGGTTTCACTATTCAACAAAAATTGATGTTTTTTCAGAAAAATTCAAAAAATTCAGTCTAGGATTTCTTTTCTATTCCGAATTCCAAAATGATGTCTATTTTTTTCAAATTCAAAACATAGAAGTGGAAATAATTAATTTAATTTTAATTTCCATTGTTAAAACAAATATCATGTTTTTAAGAAACAATAACTATCAGAAGATTGACACTTGTTTATTTCCAATTTCAACGGGAAATTAAATCCAATGACAAACATTGGATTAAATGGTAAAAATATATTCTAATTAAACTTTAAAACTAAAAAAATATATAATCTAACCATATAAATAAATTATATTAAAACACAGTTTTGAATTAAATTACAATATTTTTCACTATTCTTTAAAAAATGAATTTTATTGGAAAAATTCAAAAAATTTACAAAAAGTAGATTTTGATATCCCCATTTTAAAGAAGGGTTTTATTTGGTAAAATAAAATGTATTAATGTGACCAAAACTATATTTAAATACGGTTCCCCATTAAAAGGCGGTAAATAGACCTTTTAATGTAAATTATGCTTAAAATTAGATTCATTCACATTTTAAGCCTCTATCTTTTTATTGGATAAATGTAAATACATTTAACAAACATGTATAATCATATTTTAGTTAGCTTTTTTCATTCATTCCAATACAAAGTCTAGCCCTTAAATACAATTTAAAATAATAATATTATATTATTGGTGTGCAACGTAAGATTTCAAAGAAACTCGTTGCGTATCAGTTACGCTATCAAACACAACAACCCCTTTAAATTAAAATTAATATTTAAATAAAAAATTTAATAAATATGAAATATGTCTTATTCTTTATTTACCTGGGAAGTTACATCCTTCTCCCCATTTGGGAATTTCGTCCTCACAATTTACTTATCAAAATTAGTGGGGGAATCTATCTCTCATATCATTATTAGATTCCCCTTAAACTGTATGTTTTTTCCACAAAACCATTACCAGGTTAATTACCATATTCCGCAACACTTTCTCACTTCAGTTAAGAATCTGTATTGGTTTTTTCTCATATGATAGATTCTATTCCAATTGAACTACCTATTGGCTAAAAACATGAGATGGATCTGGAATATACTTTATCCACATCGAAAAATGAAAAACATTGTCTACCTGAGATAAGCAGGGAGGTAATGAAAATCTATACGCAAGTGATCCAACTTTCTCCAGGATTTCATATTTTATAATGATCCTCAGACTCAACTTTCCCTTCATACCAAAACACATCACACTTTTCCATATAGAAACTTTGAGAAAGACATGATCACCTACCTCAAAAGAAAGATCCTTCCTTCGGTAATCTATATAACTTTTCTGTCTTCTCGGAGCTATTCCCACATGCTTCTGAATCAACTGAACTTTCTTTTCCATCTCATCTACCAATTTTGGTCCAATCAGCTTCCTTTAACCTATGTCATCCCAAAAATCTATAGTTCAACAATGATTTCCATATAATGCCTCAAATTGAGCTTCATGTATAATAGAATGAAAACTGCTATTATAAGAAAATTCATCCATAGAAAGATGTTGCTCACATCTTACCTGATTATCTATCGAGCAAGCACGTAACATATCCTTTAATGTCTTAATTGTTCGTTTTGATTTCCCATCTCATTGTGGATGAAATGATATACAAAAATTTAATTTAGTACCCAACAACATCTGAAGGCCTTTCCAAAAGTTAGAAGTAATCAAGTGATCACGATCAGATACAATGGAGAGGGGAAATTCATGTAACCTGATTATCTCTTTAACACATAATCGAGAATGTTGATCTAGAGACAATGTATCTCGAATAGGAAGAAAATCAGAAGATTTAGACAATCGATCAATAATATCCCTGATTGAATTATTACCTCGAGATGTCTTCTGTAATCCCACAACGAAGTCCATGGATATATTTTCCCATTTCCACTCTGGCACCGTTAAAGGATGAAACATCACTTTGGTTATCTACTGCTCTTCTTTAACCTAATGACAAGTCAAACACTTTATAGTATGATCAGTAATATCTCATTTCATTCCATCCAACCAGTAATACTCCTGAAATCCTTGTACATCTTAGTACTGCCAAGAGGAACAGAATACGGGGAACTATGAGCCTCAAGTAACCACTCATTCTTCAACTCTGAATCAAAAGGCACACATAATATATTTCCAAATATCAATAAACAATCATTATCAATGTTAAATTATGGCAACATACCCTTCTAAACCAACTCTACCTTTTTCGGTAACTCATTATCTATATTCAATTCTTGTTTATTTCTTTTTGATAGAGATGATCTCACTAAAATCTGATACATGACATAAAAATTTTCTACACCAAAAACATTTATTCCTAAGTTTATAAAATCATATACCAAAGGATCTTGTTCCAAATGTAACATGGTAAATGAAGCATTACTTTTTCTACACAAATCACCAGCCACATTATTTTCTTTTCCTGGATGGTAATAGATTGTGGCACCATAATCCTTGATGAATTCCAACCATATTCTCTATCTCATGTTCAATTATTTTTTAGTGAATATATACTTTAAATATTTTTGATTAGTATATATTTCTCATTTTACTCCATACAAATGACTCCTCCAAATCTTTAAACCAAATACAACAACAGCTAATTCCAAATAATGTGTAGGGAAATTTAACTCATGTAGTTTTAACTGACGTGAAGCATAAGAAATTACCTGATCATTATGAATTATGACACAACCAAGTCCTTTCAACAAAGCATCACTATAGATTAAAAAATCACCATTTCTAGATGGCAGTGCCAAAACATTAGCATTCACCAATCTTCTTTTCCATTCCGGAAAACAATCATCACATTATTTTGTCCAGATGAACATAACTCCTTTTAGATTTAACTTAGTCATTGGACTAGATAACCATGAAAAATTTTCAACAGACCTCCAGTAATAACCTTCCAAACCAAGAAAACTAAAAATCTCGCTTATATTTGTGGGTCTGGGCCATTCTTAAACAACTTTTGTTTTAGCAGGATAAACAGTTATGCCATTTTTTGAAACAATGTGACCAAGGAAAGAAATTTGTTGCAACCAAAACTCCCACTTTCTAAATTTACCATACAATTTCATTTCTTTTATGGTTTGAAATAAGAAACATAAATAAATTTCATGTTCCACATTAATTTTGGAATTAACCAAAATATCATCAATGAACAAAACCACAATCATATCAAAGAACTCATGGAAAATTCTATTCATAAGATCCATGAATACAACATGATCATTGGTTAAACCAGAAGGCATAACTACAAATTCATAATGGCCATTTCTATTACGAAATGAGGTCTTCAGAATGACTTCTTCCTTTACTTTCAATTGATGGTACCCCGACCTAAAGTCAGTCTTTGAAAAATACATAGCTCACTTAAGCTGATCAAACAAATCATCGATATGATGAAAAGGATGCTTGTTCTTAATAGTGATGTTATTCAATGATCTATAATCAATGAAAAGTCTCATTGAACCATATTTCTTTTTAACAAATAAGACAGGTTCACCCCATGGTGATGTGCTAGGTCGAATGAATCCATTATCTAATAACTCTTGTAATTGCTTCTTTAACTCTAAAAGTTCAATTTGAGCCATTCAATAAGGGGGTTTTTAAATTTCCTTAGCATCAAGAACTAATTAAACAGTAAAATCAATGTCCCGAAAAGGTATAATACTAGAAAACTCATTAGAAAAAACATTAAGGAACTCATTTTCCACTAGCATATCATTAATATGAACTCTTCCTTTATTTTCAACAACATGTACATGGTAACATTCATTTCCATCTTTTACTAGTTTCTCAACATCTTGATATGTTATCAGAAACAAGGGTTCATTCTTGTATAAAAATTGGAAATCATTCTGAAAAGAAACCACTTTAGCTCTGCTTTCAATCTTGGCATGATAAACAGAAAGACAATCCATACACAAAATAACACCAAACTCTACTAGAGGCAAAATAAAAAGGTTTGCTTGTAGATTATTTCTGCACACAAGGAGATGAATGTTCTAATGTTTTATTTTTGTCTCAACATTTCCTCCAAGTGTTTTTATCGTAAGTTCTGTATTTATATCTTGGGATGGAATTACCAATTTACTAGAAAACTTATAAAAAATGAATGAGTGTGTAGACCCTGAATCAAACAACACATTTTCATAATCTAAAGAAACAAATAGTGTACATGGTACTACTTTATTTGATGGCCCATAATCTTTTGAAGTAATTGTAAAGTATTTCACCTCCCCTTTCTACTTTTAGTCTGGCTGCTTTCCCTCAGGTTCATTCCTTGTTGGACACTCATTTTCATAATGACCCATTTCATTGCATTTAAATCAATTTAATGACTGTAAATTAGATTTTATCTTACAATTTCCCTGACCATTTTCAGTGCAATTACAAACCTTATGTCCCATTTACCCCATTAGTAGAACTTAACAAAATTCAAAAGGCATTCCCCAGCATGTTTGTTACCACAATTTTCACAAATTGTAAACATATGTTTCTTACAATTAGACTATTTTGAAGAGTTCTTCCCTTTTGCCTGCCACCTCTACCTCTTATTATGTTGTTTTTCAAAGAACTCCTGATCATCATAAATCTCCATTTCCACCAACTTCCCACAACAAACAAGTTTTTTATAACTTTTGAACTCACGAGAAGCTAAATCCCTTGGTTAATTGGGATTTAATCTTGATTAAAAATGGTTGATTTTACTATCAAGATCCAATATGAAATTTGGAGCATACCTAGCCAGCCGAGTGAATTTTGCTTGATAGGAAGCCACTAAGCCATCCTCCTACCTCAATTCTAAGAATTTTTATTCCATTATATGACTAACCAATATAGGAAAATATTTCTCACGAAACATACATTTGAATTCATCCCAATCGAGAGCATCAATATCCACAAAATACCTGGTATTTTCACCATCCACCGCCATTAATCAGCTTCACCTTAAAAATAGTAAGAAACAAGACTAACCTTTTGACGTTCTGAACAATCTATGATATCAAAAATCCTTTCTAGTGCTTTAATCAACCCTTCTTCTAGAATCGGGTCAGATGATCCTCTGAATGATGGGGGACGTTGCCTCATGAAATGCTCCACTACTGACATGTTACTTTGTGGTTAATCTCGCTGATTTAGTACATAGAAAACACCACCACATATATCCTGATTCAATTGTTCCATCCTGGAAACAAACTGTTCATTTCCAACTCTGACAATCTCATGTTGGTGATTTGGAAGGATGTCTTCCTCATGATGTCGTCCCAACATAGCTACCTGTTTCCTATGTGGAAAACCATTCTGATCACAAAAATATCTTAGGTGAAGGAACATGGTAATCTGTAAATGCTATATGATTTCAATATCAACATAAATTACATTATGGATATTAATTTAACAATGCCTTAACTCCTAGATTTATCTAAACCGACCTCTGATACCAACTATAAGGACCCAGCCTTATAACATTACATAATATTGAATTAAATGAATAATTTACATTAAGGATCTATTAGGTTTAGAGTTATACAGAATTAGGACGTAACTATTACATCTCAAAAGAATACAATGTAGCAACTTCTACTCTATTTCCATTTTTTCATAAAATAAATTCTCTTGAAAAATAGATTCATGTTTAATTCCATGTTTTAGACAGCAGGACTTTTCATTGATCCCATCCTTGACCCTATTCATCATTATGTCTTGTAAAAAACATTTCAAAACTTAGGGTGATCATAGAAAGATCAGAAAGGGTTATAAAACAAAGAAAGAACAAATTAGTTCATAAATACGTACAAAACATAAAATCAATTAATTACCTCATGAATTCATAAGATTAATGAATAACAAATAGAAATCCTAAATCATAAAGGTAGCATGTGGCATCGATAATATACTTACATTGTAGCAATAACTACTATATATGGAGTTACTTTGGAATACCCATCATAGTATATTACCTAAATATCTTAGGAGAAACATCCATGTTTACCTCCATCACGTTACCCAATGCATTGGAGAGCTATCTCGGGCCCACCAGCCCTAGTTTTATCACGGAACCACCTGTATACATAACAATGCCCTAAACGATAACATATTCATAAAACATAAAATAAATATAATATAAAGATAACATTTCCACATTTCAATCACAATATATCATTTAAATACATTGAAATAATCAATCCATTATCTGATCCATATTTAATACAAAAATTCATTTAAGAGTATACTGTATATATTTTTCTTTTAAAAATATTACGTTTTGTTAAGGAAGCCAAATATCAAACAATACTCGTGGCGGTGGAAAGGTCGTTGTTGCCACTTACATTTAAAAGAAACGCAATTTTTTATCATTTAGTAAAAATCCTTGTAGAAAAATATTTCCTTTGAATTAAATGAAAATCCAAAGGTGTTTATACAACATATAAACAAAAATAGTGTATTAAAACAAAATATTCCTCAATTAATAAAGATTGAGACGAAGTCCCTTACCTCGTGTCTGACATGACTTGACCTATCTTTAATCTCTGGAATAATAAACTAATGTAAATTCCTACTTTCTTAAGAAACATTATCAAGTTTATTATTTCTTTTATATCACTTAATACAATGTTATAATCATTATGTAATCATTTAAGTTAATAACGTTCGTTTTGTCGATATTTTGTACATGAGTAAAAAATGAACAACTTATATTTACAAGTGATCCATGTGGTCAATAGTAAATTATGTCCAAGAATAATATTCATTATTTAGATATCATATATATCATATATGTCATATGTATCTAGTATATATATATATTTATAACTATTGATATCATTTGGATGTAAGAAATGAAATGCGCCGTTCATGGAGACGGTAAGTCATACGTACGCATTAACACTACTTTCATTTTCCTTTATTGTTTCAATGGAGTTAAAACATAATGATTCATAGATATATTATAATTACAGTATAATATCATTGACTCCATCCTTTATATGACTCACATATGGAATTAAGGATTCATATCACTTTGAGGGGGTGGTAGTCTGCCCTTCTTCAAATAAAATTATCGTGTTTGCCCGTAATGGAAACCATAAAAGTATGCTATAAAAAAATACAGAAGAAAAAAAACATAAACATAATATATATCATATATAAATGTAGTTTCATCTTAATAGCCACCATTATAGGCGGTAGGAGACAATCGAACAATCATTGTCTCGTGAGGCATTAGTTTTTCATCCATAGAAACAGTATGTTCTTCACCCACTAGATGGAGGTCTGTGTAAGTGTAGTTCGAATACCTCTCATAAAAACATCCTAGTACATTGAAGATACTGGTGTTGTTAAAAAATAAAGGAATAAAAAGAGTTTAGGCGTTGGATATGTAAAATAAAATATAAGAAGTCAAGTGAAATAGTTAACATTAATTTGGGTAACTTACTTTTGTTTTAACCAAAAGGACTTATTGAAATGCCTTCTGCCTAAGGTAAGGCTTCTAGGAAGAGCATAGGGATCTAAAAAGACTAATTTGGCATAGGTTGGACAAGCCAAAATGCTTTATAGGCATGAGGAATTGGTTAGAAGTGGTGTCCTTTTATAAGGGGGAGGAGGGGCTCTTTAGGAATGTGTGAAAATATTATTTTATTATATAATTATATTCGGTTTCTAAAGGTAAAAAACTAATTAATGTCTAATATAAGATCAGTAATAGATGAAGTAAAATCATCCACTATGAATTGGATAGGCTTTGAAATTTTTTTTGATATTTATAATCTTATTTATTTAAATCTTTTATTAATGAGGTAAATACGACATCATTATTATGTCATAAATAATTTAATTTATATGATCTCTAAAATTTATAAAAAATTCATTGATGTAGGATATAATTTTATATTTTTAATTAATATTTATAGTCGAAACGATAATTTATAAAACCCCTTGTAAAAATAAATTTACTAAAAGATATTTTTTTTTAATTTTTTCCTTTACTTTAAGTTAATTAATCTAAGGAGTCATTCTCATTCCCAAGTTGCTCAGTATCATCCCAAAAGCGATCCAAAGATGCTCATGGTCGTAAATGATTCAACCAATAAGTTTTTTACAAGTGTTAAGGTTATTTTGAATTATAATAATATTCTTTTTACCTAGAATCACCCTATTAACCTTTAACCACGGTAAAGAAGTCAACAATTATTATTCATCAAAAATTATTTTCATATTATTAAACCAAATTTTACTTACTAATAATAACCATGTATTTCATATTTTCTAAATTCAATTCACATAATTGGTAAAATTTCATTTAAATGAAAAGGCCAGTTTTTTAACTACTACTAAGTGGTTTCACTATTAATCAAAAATTGAAGTTAAACAGAAAAAATCAAAAAATTCACCCTAAGAGTTATTTGATATTCCAAATTTAAAAATTATGTCTACTTTTCCAAATTCAAAACATAGAAGTGGAATTAATTAATTAAAAACTAATTCCCATAGTTAAAACAAATAGTATGTTTTTAAGAAACAATAACTATCAAAAGATTGACACTTTTTTATTTCCAATTATAATGTGAAATTAATTCAAATGACTAACATTGGCTTAAATGGTAAAAATATATTATCTTTACACTTTAAAACCAATAAAAAAGATAATATAACCATATAAATAAATTAAATTAAAACACAGTTTTGAATTAGAATACAATATTTTACACTTCATTAAAAATGATCATTATCAGAAAAAATTCAAAAATTTCCACAACGTAGATTTTGATGTCCCCATTCTAAAGAAAGATTTTATTTGGTCAAATAGAATGTATTAAAGTGACCAAAACTATATTTAATGAGGGTTACCCATTAAAGGCAGAAAATCAACTTTTTTAATATAAATTATGCTTAAAATTACATTCATTCACATTTTAAGCCTCTAACATTTTATTGGATAAATGTAAATACATTTAACGAACATGTATAATCAAATTGTAGTTAGTTTTGTTCATTCCGACCAGTACATCTGTTAAAATTTAACTACCATTTAAAATAATATTATTATATTATTTGTGTGAAATGTATGATTTCAAAGAAAATCTTTGTTTTGTATTTGGTATGTTATCAAACATAACAACCCCTTTAAAGTAAAATTAATATTAAATTCATATTTTTTAATAAATATGAAATATGTCTTATTCTTTACTTACATGGGATGTTACAAGAATGAACAAGCACTTACTTTCCATTATTAACTTTATAAATTTCTTTCTCAACTTTTAGAGTTTGATTATCACTAATAGAAAGTGGAATAATTCTATCATCATCAACTTATATATCCACACCAAGCTGGACATCAATCAGATGAATGAAATTATGATTACTAATTTCATAATCTAATGGTTTGTTAACCACATCCTGAGCATCATCAATTATCCCTTATGAAATAATCTCCATTTATTCAACTAGGGATGTTGTGATATACCACTTTCATAAGGACACACATTCTAATGATATCATTCCACCATTTTGTTAATACAATCTCTCTCCTCTTCCTCTATTACTTCTTCTAGTTCTCCTTCTTTCTACAAATTTTTTTCATCCTCAATAAGATCATAATTGAATGTTTCTTTCCCAGAGTTTCTATTGAAACTGATTCATTCAACAATGATTCCATTACATATATTTTTTTGATTCTTTCACAATAAATTTATGTAATGCTTGTACAATTTTAGATTCTGATATCTTCTATTTTTCTTTTATTGGTTATTCATCTCATGATATTTAGCTTCATGAATTTTTAATGACATAACCTCAATAGAATCAAAACCATATATTGAAACTCTTTCATTATTTTTATTCTTCTACTCTTTTAAATTGGATAATATTTCACAAGAAAAGGTCTTTTTCTTCTTCATTTTAGGTGTAATATATATTTATTCTCGTACTGGTACTTTCTCTTTACTTTCAAATTTCTTCTCTTTTATTTTCATTAGTGTTTTTTGGAAGTTTCACCTTTGTATCCTTTCTTGCTAGTAGCTTGAATTTCACTTTCCAAAAGACCATAAAACTCTCTAGACATAATACTAAAACCA
This sequence comes from Viscum album, assembly GCA_963277665.1. Classification (NCBI taxonomy): domain Eukaryota; kingdom Viridiplantae; phylum Streptophyta; class Magnoliopsida; order Santalales; family Viscaceae; genus Viscum; species Viscum album. Next base: position 618,098,993 of record OY728128.1, read on the forward strand.
ATTTTCATCTTCCAAAGATTATCATAAATCAAAATAATTATCTTAAAAACATTGGGTATTCCACTGTAAGGAATTATAATGGATTCTAAACAACGAATAATTATCTTTGTCAAAATTTGTGTATAAATTATTTTTTGTGACATGTGAATTTTATTCTTAATATTAATTATTTTTAATGGAATACTCTTTATGAGGTTTATCATTCATAAGATATCCAAAAAAATCCATCATGATGATATGACATTTCGTAAAAGAGTCCTTATCTCCCTTTATCGGAGTGAGAAAACCTTGTATCCATAGTGATAACAAACTGAAGTTGGTTTAAATAAGATTTATACTTGGTGATTAACTCTATAATGTAAAAGTATCCTAATTGAATTAACTTTCTCAAAAAAACAATCATTGTTTAGAAATATGTGAGAAATAAAGATATCATGTCTATCATAAATAATATCTGAAATACTGGTAGTTTTTTTTGAAAGATAAAGAATAAGTAAAGACATATATGTTGAAGGAAAAACATCATCTTCCTCCTTCTTCATAGTAACATAATGAATCATAGAATTCTATAAAAAGATCAGGATAAACCATATCCTGATTCTATTGTTTGGAAACAAATATAATTTTCCATCTATTTTTCTTAATGATATTTTGAAATCAGGGAATCATACTTAAGAACGAAATTTTGATATACATGACTTTAAATATAAATATTATAATCTTGGAGTTCTTTTTTAGAGGCCATAATATTTTGAGAAGAAACATCAAGAGATATCTTCATCATAAGGAAACTGAGAAAAGGGAACATCTAATTTCAAATTTAGTAGAGATTTCATGCAAAAACACTCGTATAACCACTGTGGGAATCGAATATGTGGGTCCTTTACATAGTATTTTCTATGACAGTTCACATTCCTGAATCCCTTAAACGATTGATATTATAATTATATGATCTAATGGTTTATAATAATGTCGAATATGGATTTTGATGGTTCTGATCTTTTGAGGTTTTAAGGGAAAATTTTATTTATGGAATGTTAATTTGATAATGTTTACTAAAAAGAAGATAGAAATACAAAAAATTAATAAACATCAATTATAATGATTTAAGTTAAGAAAACATACCTTCAAAATTCATTTGAATCAATTTTCAGTATTGATAATTCGATTCTTGATGAAATTTAGGTTCATGAAATCTATATTAGGTGATAAAAACATTTATGATCCAAATTTTTTGAAGGAAATAAAAATTATAGGTTCTAAAATTTTTAAGGAAATAAAAAATTTTGCAATGTGAAAATAAAAAAATTTCATCCCATATGAAAATTATTATATTAATATAAGGAGATTAGTTTCAACAGAAATTAAATATATATGATTAATTTATGGTTATCATTCATAACATTTTTTCAATTTCTTCAAATCTATTAGTGGGAAAATATTTTCTATAAATTTCAGCAAGTTGACCTTACATTCGAATAAATTGTAATATAATAACTCTTTTAAGTGTGTGATTCCGAAAACTGTGATTCTGAATATCTATGTACATTGCATGATAGTGATATAAATTGTTTTTCTCTTTGGGTAATGGAACTATTATTATAACACATTATCTATGTTTTGGTAACAATCAAGCCATTGTGTGTGTGTGTTTCATCCACAACACTTGATCACAATAACTTCCCTATTCTACATATTCATCTTCAATAGTGGAATGTTATACTGAGTGTTGCTTCTTACATAAACATGAAAATAATGAATCTAATAAGAAATGAGAAGTCCTAGATGTACTTTTCTTATAAATTATACATCCACCAAAACCAGCATACGAAAATTGTTAAAAAAAATCATTTCCAAAAGAATATAAATATCCTAATATCATGGTTCCCATTAAATAATAAACAGTAATTTCAATGATTTAAAATGATATTCCATTGGATTTGATCAATATCATTCACATAAGAATACAAAAAATGTTATGTCTAGATGAAAATCTTTTATATATAATAAAATTCATATCAAACCACTGAAAGATGTTTTATCTACAGGTTTCTTAGCTTCATCAAGATAAATAGAATTTGAGATACAAATTTGGGTTCTTGTAATATTAGTTTTCTCATATCCATAATTCTAATGAAGATATTTAATATAATTTTGTTGAGATATATTTGTTACATCGAGGTTTTTATAAATATGAAAACCGAAAAAATGTTAACTCACCCAAAATATTCATTTCAATATCAGATATCATAAGATTCACAAAATTTTCCGCTAAGGATTCCTGAGTTGATAAGAATATATTGTCATTAACAGAAATTTGAAAAATCAAACCATTTTTTATCATTATTTTTAAAACGGGAAGGACAAGCAATTCTCTTAGAATGATGTTTTTTTAAAAATCTTATAAGATCGTCATACTAGGCTCTAGGGGCTTGTTTAAGTCCATATAAAGCTTTTCAATGTTTGAATACATGATTAGGTTCTTTTATAACTTTAAAACCTTATGGTTGTCCATATAAACTTCCTCATGAACATTTCCATCAAGGAAAACACAATTCACGTCCATTTAAAAGAGTTTTAAATTAAATAATGCTACAACAGTGAGTAGAATACAAATAGATTCAATTAGTGGTACTGAAGCACAAGTATTATCATAGTCTTTTCCATATTTTTGATTATAGACTTTAGAAACTAATATTTATTTATTTCATACAATGATTCCATTTTCATCACAGTTATTTCTAATGACCCATTCTACAACATTTATAGAAGTTTCCTTAGGTTTTTCAAAAACAGACTAGACATTGTTACTTTTGAATTCATTTAGTTCATCTTTTATAGATTTAATCCAATCATTATCACCTAAAGCATCATTAGTGATTTAAGGTTATAATTAGAAAATAAATTCTAGAAGTTGTACATCATTTCTTAAAAAACATCATTCCCTTAAAGGGTGATTTACATCACCAATTATACTTCACTGAGATGATTTTTAATAAACTAATAACTTGGGTTTTTAAAACCTATTCATCAACATAAGGTAAGATATAATCTGGGGTAAATACATTTGAAACATTATCTGGATTATTTTTAATATAAGAGAAATCTTCTACCAATGTTTGACAATCACTTTTTGAAAAAATATCTGAGGATGTATGTTTGGGTTGTTCAAAAAAGAAAGGATTAGTTTCGTCAAGTTTAATATCCACTGTTTCTTCAACAATACAGGAAATTTTGATAAAAAATCTATAACCCTTAATAAGTAGCGGACTAGACTACGAAAATTCCTTCATCATATTTTGGTGTGAATTTATGTATGTTATCATTAGTATTGAATACGAATACATTACATCCAAATATTTGGATGTAGGAAACATTAGGCTTTCTACCAATCCAAAATTTATAAGCTGTTTTATTAATAAAAGTACTGATTATAACTCGATTTGTAGTATAAAAATCATTACTAACTTTTTCATCCCAAAAATCTCCAGCAATCGAATATTAAGACTTCAGGGTTCTAGTTATCTCTTCAATAATTCTATTTCCTCTTTCAAAAACACCATTTTGGTGAGGAGTTATTAGAGTTGAAAAGTTATGAGTAATGCCTTTCTTATTACAAAAAAGTTTCAATATCTGATTTTTCAAAATCTCCCCCATGATCACAATAAATAGTTATCAATAGAAGAATTTTCACAATGTTAGAATCATAAAAAATATTTCATATAGGAAAATGCTTCATACTTCTTTTTTAGAAAATAGACCCATGTAAATAAATTGTATTCATCATCTAAAAAAATTACAACTTATTATCCACTAATACCTCTAGTTTAAGTTGGACCAAAAAGTTCTTTATGCACTTTCTATAATGCATCATATGTTGAGATATCATTAATTGAATTAAATATTGACTTATGTTTCTTTCCATATTGATAATGATCACAAAATTTTGGAAAATAAAATCTATGATCTACTAAATCCTTAACAAGTCCTTCCATTGAGTGTTTTAAATATTTCCTAAGGTTATAGTGTCCTAGTATTCTATTACATAACCAAAATTTATCTTCATTTGAACTAAGTCATGGTAGATCATGGCTTCTAGGGTCTTCTAAATTTAGTTTATAAAAATTATTATGCGTATGGTAAGATATAATAAACTATTTTGTGGAATTTTGTACTAAACATATATCATTCATAAAACTCACAAGGTAAACTTCATCACATAATGGGATTATTCAAATAAGGTTATTTTTAGGTTACTTAAAAAATAAAACATTTGAAACTAAATATCTTCCAAGAGGAAAAATCTTACCTATACCAAAAATTTCTCCCTGATCATTATCTATGAAAATTGATTTTCCTCCATTCATTTTTATAATATTTTCAGGGAAGTTCTTGTTTCTAGTAATGTTCTAGGAACATACTTTATCCATGTACCATGTATTTTTTTTGGAACATCCATTATTTTTGTAAAAATAAAATAGTTAGTCTCTCAGAATCCAAACATTCTAGGATCTATAAATTTCAGAAATTAAAATCATAGGTATCCCCAATTTTGTAGAAAAATATTCAATGTGAAAACTGGAGGATTGGGTTTTATTTGAAGAACTATATTTCTTCCAATTTCCACCACATTTACATTTAGGGAAAAATGGGCAGTTTGTGGGAAAATTAATTATGACTAAAAACTTGTTTTGAATGAGTATATCCAATTCCAAAACTATTCCTAAGAAGAAATTTTTTTGAATACATTTTATCAAATAATTTTCTTCCAAATGTAAAATTTTATAATAGTTTCTTTAAGGAAAATATTTCTGATTTTATTCTAATGACTAAAATATTATCCTCTAAGTAATTATTCATGGAGTTTTAGTGAGACTGTAAAATATTTTTCATAGAAATAACATTTTCCAAAACCTTGGAATGTTTATCCTTCTCAGAATTAACTAACTTATGGTTTTTAGAAACATTTTCAAAATCAATAGTATTTTTCCAAGATCTTTTGAATGATCTGATACTTATTGTAAAAAAAGATATTCTAGACTTTTCTTTCTCTACCTTCTTTTATAAGTTATAGATATAAATTTGATGTTATTTAGAAAAAATATAAACATTATAAAATGAAGTTAAGGGATTATCTTATGGTATGGAAGATTCTTCTTCTAATGATTCAATATATTATTCATTAGAAGAAATTTCATCTAATGAAATATTAGTTAAGGATTTAGCATTGTGTACCTTATCCACAATACAAATATATTCAATAGTTAATCTAGAAATAAAACCAATATTATTCTAACTACCGTATTTATATTCTGGGGAATCATATGAAAAGTCACCTACATTGGCACTCTTGGTGTCATTAAACCTCCAGACTTTTTAGGCTTATATTAGTTGTACGTCATTATGTTCATTTTAGAATTATTATCCTTTCTATATTTTCTCATGACCAGTAGACAATCACGTTTGATATGTACAATCCTTAATCATTCATAACAAGTAACTTAAAATTCTTTTCCTTTATGACTTTATTCTTATATGTGTAATGAAAACAATAATTTCTAACAATAATTTTTTATCCTTCAAGAAATATTAGCTAACTCATTATCATACAGATCTATGTCACTTGATTCATATTTAACAACAACTTTCAAAACATTAAATCTAGTTACCATTTCCAGTGTCTTGGATTTAGAATTAGTTGTGAAAGAAAAACTTACACTACCATTCTACTTCATTCTAAAGTCTTCATATCTCTTAATTCTTGTTTCTTGGTAATGAATTATTCCAAATAACTGATCAAGAGTATTTTTAGATACTTTTATATTTTCACCAATAACTATCATTTTAGATTCCCACTCATTGGAATAAATATAAATTATCTTTTCCTTATGAACATCACCATCAAGAAATGTTTCTCCCATGGACTCAAGATTATTGATGATAGTAATAAATATATGTTTCACATTACTAAATGGTTATCCATAAGGAAACATAAATCCGTGATATTTATCTCTTAAAATATCTATTTCAATTTATATCACTTCTCAAGCCCCAAAGTGTTTAAATTCATGTTTCTCATTGATACTATTGACTTATTTAAAGGAGGATATTTGAATATATATATTCATTTTCATGGATTGTAATATAGTATTGTCTACCATATATATTAGTGGATGTTTTTTTTAATTTTTGAATGTTCTGATTTCTTTTTTAGAAATCTGTTATTCCCCAGTGAGCATGACAGAATTAACCACTATGATGTTAACAAAAAATATATTCATCATATTTCTCCAGTACTCATTATCATTACCATAAGAATTTAGTTTACTGGTAGCATTTTAATATACAATGGAACCAACATTCATTCCATAAATTTAATATGAAAAGTACAAAACAAAGTATTTTCCAAAAATTTTATTTGTAGTAAAAGGTTATTAAAAAACAATTTTTAAGAAAAACATGTGAAAGTAAATATATGAAAGAAACACTTGAGAAATAAAACATATATATATATATATAATTATTTCATAGACCTCCTTTGATTCCAAATGTAGGATTAAAATATAGATTTAGATGGTTAGTTACAAGAGGGTGGTGAATTGTATGATTAAAAAAACATTCTTAGGGTTAGCTTTAATCCTTATAGAAACCTATTTTTGACAATGTTGAATAGGATAGATTCACAAAACCCCTTTTTTACATTAACTAAGAATCTAACTTTCTTAGGATACGATAATATGGATCCAAAAAATAAACATAAAAAAGGTTTTTTGGAATTATTCTACCATAAAGTGTATACAATCCTATTTATTAGAGTATACAATTATAAGAAAGTATGATAAAGTTATAATTTTTTTCATTAAAAATAATTCAGTAGAATTAAAACTTGTAACAAAAACATGTAAATAAGAATACTAAATCTTTTAACCCATAGAGAAGAATATCCACCAACCATGGATATAAGTCCCTAGATTTATACTTTCATGAATTTTTTTAATAGCCACACTAATATAAGACATTGATTAGAAAATCAGAGTATATATTTCTCTCCCTACAAGACCTCAATCAATAATTTAGCAGGAAACTCTATCTTCCAGTCCAAAAAATACCATGATTTGATCAGCCAATTTGAGTCTCAATTATCATGATGAACAATTTATTCATATCTTGAACAAGAATTTCACTGCATTAGTACAAATCATGAGAGTCTGTTTCTCTATAAATCTATTCATAGCATCATGACATATAATCTTTAGTTGTGTGTCATCATGTGTCATGTACTCTTCAAAAGGATTAGGTATTTATAGAAAAATGTTCCAATGATCATATCCACCTCCAACAACCATATTATTCCTTGAATATATGAGGGACATGTAAATGTGTCACTCAACCAACATTTAGTTAGAAACACAATGTACAACATCGTTTTTTGTAAGAAATCATATTGAAAATTTCCATTCATAAGAAACAATAAAATTTTAGGAAATAATTTTTAATCTTATAAAACATGCTTAATATTTCATAAAATGAAATGTTACTTTAATGAAATGAGGTATGTTTGAAAAAATAATTTAATTGGAATCTTAAGGAGTTGATAATAAGGTTCTAAAGTTTTAATAATCAGATTCTGAAATAATAGTCATTTGGAGTTAGAATTATGATTAATTCAGAATCTGATTTATGAAGATTTTGTAGACTAGAATGGTGAGAGTTCCTAGTCCAAATTCTAGATAATTCAAAGCCTAATTTTAAAAGAATTAAAAGTATAAATTTAATAGAATTCAGAGCTTGGTTTTCAAAAAATTTGGATCTTGATTTTCAAAAAATTTGAAGTCTAATTTTCAGATAATTCAGCGTCCGATTTATTGATATTTCAGATTCAAAAATTTTAATACACATTATCTAAGGAACAGTAAGATTCCATGGTTTTGGATAAAGATTATATATTTTTTATATAAATTATGTCTTAAAAAAACATTTATAAACTTAAATAAGGATCATTAAGAATATCAAATAAAATCATATTCCAAAATTAAGAAAATAGATTAACATAGAGAAATAAAACATTTAATATAAACTATATTCTTATCAAAAGACAATTTTCCATAAGAAAATTTGTTTTAGTATTTCGAAACCTGAATGAATGAAAAATTCATAAGGTATCCTATTGAAAAAAACTGAAAAGTGTGGTAGCGGTAGGTAAGAAGAGTCATGCATACAATGGCCTCCTACATACATAGTGTTACTACTACCATATGTTTTCAGGTGAAATTTAGATTATCATGTAATAGTTATTTACCATCCCCAACTAGTTGGGTAGTTACCCCTATATTTTTTGTTAGGCCTGGTGGGATTGTCCTTAGATTTGTTTATTTTTGGTTGGCTAGTTGGCTAGAGACTATGGATTTTCACAATATACCTACAGGTGGTTCAAATCCTAATATGTCTAGAAGACTTATTGGGATGCTTAAGATAACTAATTTTTCTTGATCCTTTATATTTATTTTTAAATTCTGTTTCACTAGTTTATCTCTAGATGACACTGTTTACATGTTTTATTTTAGCATAGCTTTAGTATATCTTATTTTGGTTTTCATTTTCATATGGCAGTTTGTTTTGTAAAATAATTTTTCTTTATGTTGGCAATTAAAATATGGTTATTATTATTATTATTACTATTTATTAAAATATGAACTCCCTATTTTATAGTTTTATTTCAAACTAGTGTCAATGGACTACATGGGAAGGGGAACTTCTGGATTCTGTAGTTTATCTTTTAGCATACCTACTATGAATCTCAATACTCACACATATAATACCTTTTCTGGTTTAGGTTCTCCTAGTATTTCTCGAACTCCCTTGGACGGAGTGTGGTTCCATGGTTAGTGGTGACCTATGAGGTAATCTGGAGGTTTGTTTAGCTATTTAGTAATATTATTTTTCCACTTCTGTGGATTCGTTTTATTTTTCCCCTTTATTGTCTATTTAATTGTCTTTTAGGAGATAAATTGTTCCCATTCGTTTAGTTTAAATTCACAACACCAGTTTCTATCCTCTAGGGATCATGAATTACCTTCTGGCCTTGCCGTAGATTGGATTAGGTGTTCGGTTCAGGGTCGGACCAGATTGGTTTGTGACAGATTACCTCTAATGTACCATTATCTGGGAATTGGATAACCACTGATGAACCATCTTTTAGGCATGGGATAACCACCAATATATCCTATTTTGCTCTTGGGATAACTTATTTTGTACCCTCTTTTAGTATTTTAATAACCTCTTAGGTAACCATGGACCTCATATGTCATTAATAATTAACCAATTCAATGGTGGGAGATACGATTCCCACCTGTCACATGATGAAAATCATACATATTCATGCTAAAATATAGTAATCCAGAGTCTTGTTCTAACTTCATGTTTACCTTATTTTGGGATTTTGAAAACCTCTAATGTAACCTTTGAGCTCATATATCATTAATAATTACCCAATTCATTGGATGGTAATGTGTCCCACCTATCATATGATGAAAATAATTTACATGATTTCCAAAATATCATAATAAATTAATCATATAAAAACAAATTAAATAATGGGATTCATAACCATTTCATCATTTACTAAAAGAATGACCCATAGAAAAAGAATAAGGTTTAAAAATTATTTTGTCATGGTATAACCCATGAAATAGAAACATGTTTTAGATAGATATTTTTATAATAATCATTAACCATGGAGATAAGAAATAAGAATTATATATTTCGATCATATATTCATTAAATAATAAGTGTCATTAATGAATTTCATTTTAGTTGGAAAATTTCATTGAATGAAAAATTGTGTGGAAAATTTCTTTTGTAAAGTAATCGTTCCAATATAAAAACATTTAAAATATATTTAAAAAAAATTAAACTAATTTCTATGATTATAACATGGAATAAATTTAAAGGAAGGTTAAAAAAATATTTCTCATGAAAAATGTAAATATTATTCATTTCATACATGTTAAATTAATGTTTCCTTTCACATTTTTGTTAAAAGAAAAATGGGACTTGTTTGTAAATGTATTTAATATTCGATTCAAATTTTCATAAATATAAAATTATATGTACAAATGTATTTATAAAATTATTTGAATAATGTTAAAAATAATAATAAAATATATATATCATGATTTTAGTTGAAAAATTGTTTTCTGATCGAAGAGATGAATGTTGATAATTTCACATAATAATTTTATTTTGAACTCTTGAGTAAATAAAAGAGGAAAATGTTGATAAAAAATGTATTCTCTTAAAATTATAATAGGATAAAAAAATTTATTGGGAAATGGGTAATAATATTTCATCCTCCGAATCCTGATTTTAAACAATCTCGATAATTGGTGGGATTGTATCAGGGACCCCTAACAACTTTGGTATTGTTAACTCATCAGCACCATAGAATATTAAATACAAATGTAACATAAAATATCATTATATTAAATTTATTTATCATATTAAATTTTAATTTGTATTTATATAAATTGAAAAAAATATAATACTGTTGGATTACATAAATTCTGACCCAAAGAACGCAAATTGAGATAAAACTACTTTTCCAATTTTATAACCTTTCAACTATAAACTCCAAGAAAGGGGATCTTAAAAGCATATATAATACCAAAAATTATTAAAATAAGAATCATAATATAAATTCATTATAATTATATAGAAATCATAAAATAAATTGGTGGTGATTATAGTATATTTCATAATGAAGTAAAAAAGAGTTAGAGAAATACAATAACATAAGTGTCAACATTTTTATACCATTTCTAACATATTTTATGATTAATATTGTTTTATTATAATATAATAAATAGAAAATCTACTTTTATATATATTATACTTTATATTATATTATTTTTTCTTTGTTTTACCCATTTATAAATAATTCAATGATGACTAAATGGTTTCTTTTTATTATTTCATACACTATTGAAGAAAAAGTTAGAATCTGCAATAAAGGAAAGCAAAACAACGTCATGCACATAAACATATATAAAAAATTAAAATAAATTTTGACCCATTCATATGAATATACCTAAATAATAAAAATTTCATTACACTTAAATTTTTGTGTGTTATCCTTGATCGGGTATTCAAAAAAATAATCCATTTTTCAAAGATAAAATAAACTCATTGGTAGATATATTCATTATGTTAAATCCTATTTTAAGAATAACATCCCTCTTGCTTATGAAATCACACTACTATTTATTTATACTCATTTGTACCAATATTTTATATATCTAATATGAATCTTCATTAGGGTCCATAATCAGAATGGAATCCTCTAATATTTGTTTCTTCTAATGGTTTATGAGATCCCAAGTTTCGGTAATAAAAACTTTTTTTCCATTTATTCATTGATATGGTATTTTTGGTCTTCTGAATAAAATAATTGAGCAATAATATAAAAAAATTAACCATAATATAAATAAAATATTTATTATATATATATATATGTATTTATAGGCGTCTATAAAAGTTAGAGATAGAAAGTGAAACCCACTATCCATGGAGACGTTATGACATACATATGCACGAAGTTTGATTTAATTTTCTAAATTGATTAAAAAAGAAATTAGCATAATATATTTAAATTATATAAAAATATTATTAAGTATATATATCCTTTTTTATCCAATATTACACTTATTACCTTACATGCAAATCATATTGTATGAATGAATCACATCATTTGCGGGGCAGTAGTTTGTCTTACACAAGAATGATGCAATTATATTCCCACGGAATGAATAGTATGAATTAAGTTTTTATATAATAAATCCATAAATTAATAATATCATAATTAGCATATATAAAAAATTAATATTCCAATATATCTAGTCAGGATCTGTGGTTATAGAAAAGAATTAACAAGAGTTCGTGAGGTGGTATTCCACCACACACGTGAACGAATTTTTAATTATCCATTTTATGGAAGATGATATGGATATGGTTCATTACCAAAACTAAAAAATATATATGTACATGGAAAATGAATAGGTAACTATGTCATTATTATTTAATAATAAATGAATGAGTTGTACGAAGAAATAAAATTAAACACTCGATTAATGACATTACATCATCTTCAAACATCTCTTTTCGGTCTGCATTGAAGACATCATAGAATGGATTTATAACTAAAATAACTCCTCTATTATGTGATTAGGTAATCATGGAATTTATTTTGATATTTCTTATTTGAAAAATTGTTTTCTATTTGTGAATATGATTAGAGATGGATGCCATTTTATAAGGGATGTGAGTAGTGAACATGTGAATTTTGAAAAGGAGAAGGTTTACCCACATTTTTCATAAGAATGATGTCTCAAAAATGGTCAATTATATATCCATGAATATAATAATACAATTGAGTGCCATAAAATTATCTTTTTACATTTTTGAAACATTTTTAAACCTTATCATTTTAGTTTAACTCCTAGTAAACCATTTTTTACATTTATTCATGGAAAATGATTTTTTTTGTTATTAATTACGGTAAATATGTTTTTTGGATATATTAGATAAAATAAATTATATTTTTTCCAAATATAAAATTAATTTTGAAAATATACATTGATATAATTTAAAAATCTAAATTTAAATTTGATCCCACATACACATTAAGAAAGAGTGTTTTTGAAGGCGAAATGTTCAAAATTTTAAAAAGTTATAATGTCAATATTAAATATAAAAAATATTCAAATGAAATATATTTGTTATATATATAGTTTAACTAATTTATCTTTTAAAACTATTTGTAACAATAATGGAACATTATAAATACAATAAATAAAAAAGGCAGTTTTGAATAATAACCAATTTTTTTGATTATTCATCAACAATTTAATCTTTTCCAAAAAATAGAATAGATATCAATAATAAAATTTTAAAAAAGTGATTTAAAAATGATGTTATTTTTATCAAATAAGTTTTCTAAAAGTGTAAATAATTACTTTTAATATAGTTTACTAAAAAATATAATTTTTTCGATAAAATAGAATTCTAAAGAACATATAAAGACTTCATAGAAAATTAAATACCATTTTATTGATATTTTTTATGTATATAATTAAAATATATTTAATATTTTAAAAATATTTATTAGTATTAATATCAGAATATTTAATATATACTTTATAACTATCATATTTATATAATAAATATATAACCTGGTTTGTTAAAACTAAATATCTCATTTAATGCAAGATAATGTCAGTTTTGTGTTTAATGAGTGATTGAACCCTTATTTCATGTGAATAATGATTAAAATAATTTTTAATGTGACATTATATTAAATTGATGTTTCTTGTAATGAAAAATAAAAAATAAAAAATATATTTGAAAACAAAATCATAAAATATTATAGTGTTACAATGTGAACCAGAGATGATCATTAAATTATATTAATGATTTTGATTTATTAATACATTAACACACACATTAATTGATAAAGTTGGAAGATTTAGTTATTTATGAAGATCATTATAACTTATTTAAAATTAGGGTCACAAAATATAGGATTATAATATATATATATATATAATGGATAGATATTAAAATCATGAAGGAAGTGGGAAATATTATATTTTACAAATGAGTATTCAACCATATATATTTGTAGTTTTTAAATTATAAAAAAGGATGGGGTAAAGATATAATATAAGGTGGGAAGTGTCTAAATATTTAACCTATATTATGTTAAACTGATATGTTTCGATATCAGTGTATGTGTTATGTTCATAAAATATTTAAGGAATTAGATGTTATATGTGGGTCAAAGTTCAATATTCTATATTATTCCATAATGTATGAAGATATATAGAGATATAAAAGATTATATCTTGTAGGACTACTGGAATATCTATATTTAATATTGTGAATCTTCTTTCTTGTTGTGTTAATGATTTTTTTGGAAAGAAATATGTTTAAGGGGATGATACCACCATTACCCATCCCAGAATAGAAATGGGAAAACATCCTCATAGGATTTTTGATATGACTCCCCAAGAAATATAAGTGGAATAATTTCATTTGTGTTATAATTGATCACCTTAACAATAAATAACGCATCATTAATATCTAATTACATTTATCCCTTTATCATATTTTCATGATATACATTACATAAGTTTTGCAGTTTCTTGTATTAAAACATTAAATTGTTATTGATTGGGATTTGAAGAATACATTGATGTTCTAGAGAAGTCAATAGCATACTATTGATATAAAGTTATGATTAAATACTAATTATCAAAATTATAATGACTTTCATTCTGATAAAATAACTCACCACATAGAGATATGTTGAGATCTTTTTGTCAAGATTTTAAATGTGGTTGTTATCAACAAGTTCTTATAGTTTAGTTTTCATAGTAAAATTTATTTAACATGATTATTTAGATGAAAATTTATAAATATATCTATGGAATGAAGTGTTGAAATCCATAATTATAGTGTTATTTTGCAGAATGAAGTATATTGTGAAATGATCTTGGTGAAGAAATTGAATATAATGTTAGAGTCATTCAATATCTCATTAATGAATCACTTAGAAGATAGAAATATTGTTTTGAAAATATTCAATGTGTTATGTAAATTGATGATTCTAAGAAGTTTTTCCTATGAATTTTTTCATGAAACATGGTTATGTTTGTTTGAATGATTATATTGATGGTCCCTATGTATATTTTCAAACTGAAAATTATTTATTTGGTAGGGATTGTAAATTATCTTTGGGAACCACTATTGAAAATATCTCTAGATCATGATTTGATCCCTGTATCTCTCCTATGTAAGTTCATAAAAAATAATTCACATATTCTAAACAAATAAGAAATACAACCAGATAAATGATCTCTATTATAATAAATAATGGGTATAAATATTTTATTGAAAATAATGTATGGATCTAAAATAGCCTACTCACCTATTTATTGTTATCTAGAGTAATAATATATTTGAATAATGTTCAAGGGGACTAGAGGACATAAAAATAGGGATTTCATTATTTTTTTATTTGAGTGTTAAATTTTTGTAGATAAATTAAATTCGGGGGTGAGAATAATGCAGTACCCTCATATTTTAGAAAATATTTCTCTATAAAAAATTAATTCTTTGATATCTTTCATTACATTAAACATTGAGTTTAAATTAACCTTGTTAAAATATTAAATTATTATTATGTTATAGTTATCTCCATGCCACAGGAATGGTTGTATGAATTTGAATAATTAAATATCAAAAAGTAGTTTTTTATATATTTATAAAACTCGTTCATTAGTTATCAATTATTTAATAAAATCAAAATAAAAACCTTCGAAAAAATAGTTGTGTTTCTATAAATCTATTTTTATGTCAAACATGAATTCTTTTCTTTATTAATTACATAAATCACTTTTGGTGACATATTTTAATAACATTTTCATATATTATATTCAATCAAGTTTCTTTTTCAGTTATTTAATTTTTTTATAAAAATGTGAAAAGAATACATAAATTTTTATTCATTAAAATATATATTATAAATAGATATTTCACCATATTTGGAATACATATATTTAAAATTAAAATATGAAACATATAGAAATTTAAATTAGAAAATTTATTCCATATTTGGAATTATGAGTTCCAAATTTAGTATACATCCTTATTTTATTTTCATACAATAAAAACCATATCCTTTGTAAAATTTATCGCATTAGTCACGAGTATATCATGTTAATATAATCTAAAACTAAATTATAATGCTATTTTAATTAATATTAAATCATGATGTAAAAAATAAATACTACCCTTATAACCTTTAATGTGAAACTTAATTTTACAATAAAAACATTCCCATAAAAATGACCTATATAATAATTAAGGAATATATTGTTACAAAATGTCACTCTATTAGTTTAAAATATATCTTACACTTTCAAATTGGGAAGGAAAAAAAGTAGAGATGAATATAAATTTACCTATTGTTTATACGGAAATTATAGTCATTTTGTTTATTTTTTACTAATTTATAGGGATAAAATATGTTCCTTAAAATATTGTGTAACACAAAACCATTATATATTAAATTAGTCAAAAAATTAAATAATTTAATTTAAAAATATTAGAAGTTATGTTATTTTGAGGATGTATATTCTAATACCTATTATTTATATAAATATAACATATTAGATATCTTTAAGAAGAATATATTATAAACTCAACATTATATTTGTGAATTTCTTATCAAAGTATAGAATATTGTCCAAATTCACAGTAATGATATTTTATCAAAATAATATGCTACTAAATAATATTAAAATACAAATAATCATAAAATACGTGAAACTATATACGATATAGTTGGGCATATTTTCCTTGGAAATTTATGTACCAAATTGTTTCTTTATAGGTAAAATTATAACTATTTAAGACTTAAAAAATATGGGACCACTAGAAATGAAAAAAAACTGAATTTCTAACCATTAAAAAAAGATAAGTTAAAAAAACATAAAAATTTATAATATTTTATTGGTTTAATGGATTCATATGTAATATTTTCTAATCATATAATAGATATATTGTTGGAATAGTTTTTTCATGTGATTCGATTTATTATACCTTAATGTTTTATTAAATCCTATGAGTTCCCTTCACCTCATTTATAAAAGGGGAACCATCATTCCCAATCTTCCTGACACATTGAGTGATATTTACATACCACAATATACTAAGATAAATTATAATATTCCATATAAACAATTTATAATAATTGTAATTCCCCAATGTCTAACCCTAGAATACATAAGAGGATATGTAAATTAATTATTTCAAAGAAGTGATAACCCTATTAACATATAACTTCATTTTGTTACTTATTATCCATTATAATTTAATATATTTTTTCAATAAAATTTAATATTAATCATACTAAATATGTAAGATATTTTATTTTGATTATTAATTCACCATTATCCACCCCATTTCAATCAAATGGGAAGATAAAGTATCTCTCAAGTGTACACATGGCTTAACATCTCCACGTATAGATACAACTCATTTACTATCATCAACATTTTTGAAACATTATTAATATGGATTTAATGTTCATACATGATATTTATGACATAATTATTCTTTTTTATTGATAAAATCATAAAACAATATATTTCTTTGTAATTAGTACAAAGACACTAATGTCACTCATGTTTCTGTGTGGATAACCACCTCCATGGTATGATGTTTTATTTTTATCATTTCCATTTAAACTAGTTGTTATTATAGATGTATTTATTGTATATAATTGATATATATTATATTGTAATTATTCTTTATTGGTGAATTAATATTTTCATTTAAGTTTTTTTCTTCCCATCGAAAAATTATAACATTGTCCATTATTATGTATTGTGTACCGTCTCCATGAACTGTGCAATTCATTTTTCTATACCAATAATATATGACTGATTCTAAATATTATATAATTGATATATAATATACTTGCATATTATTAACATTATATTGATATTGTATCCATTATCAAGGTACAATGGAGAAATCTACTGAGCAAAAACATAAATGAAAAATTAAGCAGATATCACCTACTATAATTATTTTAATAATGGATTGAACAAGAAACTGGAAATAGAGGGTCTTATATAAATTATCAATTATATGAAATATATGATTATACATTTGTAAAAATTTTATATAAAAGATATATTTATTATAAATTAGATTCAAACATGTACAGTTCTAGTAACACCATAGGTATAGGATTTGGGTCTCAAATTTATTTCTGTGTGACACATGACATAATCACTAATTATTTATTTTTGAGTATATATAATGATTTTGTTTTATTTTATGTGTTTTTATTATAGAAGCTATTTTAATTTATGTAACCATATATTTTTATTTAATTCTTACAGTTTATGATTCAACTGTTGACAGATTCTCCATCTGGTCGGAACATAGAAGCGGGCTCAATGGTTGTTAATGAATCCCTGCAAGAGGCTTGAGTGGTGGTTCCCTCTTCCCCATAGGCTTTCGCAAATGATTGCAGTGATTCAATTATGGGGACTCTAAATGTTATGTATTGCCTTCAATCGGTTTCTGATCCACACAGATCTTCATATTAGATGCAATTACCTACTGTTTCGAAACACTTGAGTGGTGAATTACAGTTGCAATCCGATCTGAATATCGTAGTTGTGGTGTCACCTGATTTGCCTCTATTTGATGATTAGGTGGATTATGTTCTTCCCCTATGGGTTTATTTTTCTAGATATAAATCATTTTTTGAAGCGATGGTTGAATCCAAGACACGAAAAAATCTGGATGGACCCAGTTCCTTAGCTTTGATCAAGGATTCTTGTCGTGGTTGAATTCATCACAAGGGTTTATCGGCTCACATTAAAGAAAACCAGATGTTATTTTTGGAGAGAAAAAAATTGCAAACAATCCCTTGATTTTAATAATTGTTCTTCTTAAAGGATCACAACCTTGGAACTTACTGATTTTTTTTGATCAAAGCCTTTATTTTTGGGGTTTCTCTAACAAGAAATGTGTCTCTCAAAACTTTTTCACAACCTTTTTTCCTTCTGATTACATGACGCTTCAAGAATGGAGCATTTGGACACTATTTTTGAATCTTGGGTGGGTATATTTACCAGAATTGTGTTTGGAAATTAATATATCATATGCATGAAATTACTTTTATCAGGTCTCGGATCATCTTTATGGTCTCAACTATGTCCTTTAGCATCCAATTATATTCCATGATATTGGAACAAAAATTTTGTATCATATTGTCTTTTATATGGATATTGCGAATGTCAGATTTGGTCACCATTCATGAATTTTGGATGAAACCGATCGCATTTCAACTCTGATTGTCAAGGTAACACTTTATACACATAGTGGTAACATTAAAATAGATTTTGAATATGAAAAAAACACATTTTATGAAATTAATATATTTCTATTTGGAAATCATTGGATTTAGGTGAGACAAATGTTTCATGTGTGGAATGTGGTATGAGAGGTCATGCAAAAAATATTTTTCAAATGAAGTTAAAAATGAATGACTCGAATTTTTCAAAGCCCACCACTCATTATATTGATTCACCTAAAGATCCATTTCCCGCTATTAATGACGTGTTCCTTGCTGGGAAATATGGTTCTCTGGTATCTAAATTTAATGGTCATGCAATGCTCGTGGATGTGTCTTTAGAGAGAGAACCTATTTCCCACTCTAAAGCATGGGTTGATTTGGCTAATGGTGTTACATCAGTTGTGGTCCCTAAATGGTCTCCATGATTGATGACCACTCCTCCTTCTCAGGTTGATGCATCCAATCATAATGAAGCACAACAACATGTTAAATGTAATCAAGAAATATAAATACTTTCTTAGGCATTTTAATTATCTTATAAATGGGGCAATGTTCATGAGGATGAAAGGGGGGATTTTGGTACCCCACCTAGTGCTCCATTCAGTTCTAGATATTTCTATTAGAAGGATGAGATTATAATATCCAAGAAAAATATGATTGAT
This sequence comes from Viscum album, assembly GCA_963277665.1. Taxonomy (NCBI): domain Eukaryota; kingdom Viridiplantae; phylum Streptophyta; class Magnoliopsida; order Santalales; family Viscaceae; genus Viscum; species Viscum album. The sequence goes on from OY728128.1 coordinate 618,118,589, forward strand.
TGTGAGGATTTCAATTATAATCCCTCAATGAGAAAAACAAAAAAGAATTATTATAATCATCATAGGACTATTTCTACTGGATCATCTTTTAAAGTCTCAAGGAAGGCGGATTAAGATGTATCAAGATTTTTAATCAGGAAATGTATCAATTTGAGTGAGACACAGATGTTGAATCTAATTATTGAATTGATATGTTATATTTTTTTATGTAGATAGATTTTTGGTTTGATCAGGTTAATTCTCCTTTTTAACCCCCTCTGACACTATATACTTTTTATATCAAAATAAATGGACAGATTCTTTGCTTTTGGTTGGACTTTCTTAGTGTAATTTTGCATAGGGATTTTTTATAATTATGATTTTGATGATGTATTCTTACGAAAAATATCTCACAAAACTAATCATTTTTTCTGTAATGGGTATTCCTTGAAAACACATTTTATTCCTTAGATTTTCCTATATTTATGAAATAAGGAGGCCAAAATATTTTTTTAAGAAAAATAGACTCTATTTCTATATTTTCTTGATGGAACATCATCTTCTATATTGATGTTCTCTAAAAGTTATTTTAAAGAGGGTTTTTAATATTAACCTATGATTTTTTTGTGTAATTTTTTCAGGTATTTTATGTTAATGAAAAAAATTAATTCTAATCATCATATCATTTTATTAATGAGGTAATTGTTTAATTTTAACTAAATTAATTGTATGGAATGTATTCTTCATAGTTTTATTTCATGAGATTAATTTCCCACAATCCTAAATTCTAAATACTATAAATATTCCAAAATATAATTTGATGAAAATTTTCAAATATAAGAATATTAAATATATTTTTTTGAAAATTATCTTTTAATAAATATTTTTCATCGTCGAAAGGGTATTTTTGTTAAAGAATGATCTAATGATCATGTGATGATATATCTAAACATAAAAGAAAATAAACCATTATTTCACATGTTTTTTACAAATGAATTGATGAATGGATATTATTATTATTCATTCTCTAAATGGTTTATATTTATAATGAATATATTTTAAAGATAATTTGTTCTTTTATAACGATTATAATATGATGAAATTTTGAAATGTTTAAAACCCTATTTCTTTTTGATCGCTGATTCTATGAAAAAATGGTTATGAAAATGATATCTTACCATGAGTTTATATATGATGAATATTTATGATCTTTGATGTCAAAGATGTATGATATTATTAATGTGACAATTCGGCCTATATTTATATACCCATCCATTGCATTGGGTAAATATTTAAATCTCATGACATGAATTAGATAGAAATGGGGAGTGGAACACGTTTAGTAAGGGACTCTATCAAGTATGATAGTCTTGGGAGTGAACTATTATGGCTATTATGGATTTGGGTTTGAACCAAATACACTACTATAATAATGTTTGTTTTCCTTTAATATTAATGAAATTATTTTCCAAAACTATGTGTAATCCTAGCTCTTATGAATTATTCCTATGGTTTTATATCATTATTCAAATTCTATTATTCATATATAATTTATGTCTTATGAATTTTGATGAATTATTACATGACTTAATATTATGATCTATGATATACATATTATGGTTTTACAAATTTCATACTCACTTTCTAATACTTTTATACTCACATTATGTTTAGGTCTCCATTGTTTTCCCATATTGAGAATATCAGTTCATGATTTGTTTATGATTCCTTTTCCTTGGGTTATTAAGTGTAGTATTATGTATGATATGATTATAAAGGGTTATATTTATGAATTTTTTTGTGGAATATAATGTTGTAACCTTATGAAAATGTTTTTTATATATTAAATATTCAGAAGATACTAGACCAATAAGATTCCAAAATGGGTTGTTATGTTATGTATTGAATATTTATTTAACAATATATAATATATTTTTGTGAAAATTATTAGTCACCATTGGGTACAATAATAAAAAGATCAACAATTATCTAATGATAATGTTCTTTTAATTTATTAACAACCACAATATCTACGAATTTATATATTAAATTATTTTCTTATGAACATCTAACCAATAATTATATTATTTAAAATTGTACTGGATCAGTCAATTATGTATTAATTTAGACTAACTATCTAAAATTATCCTTAATATATAATTCATTTAGGAAACGATTTATAGACTATACATTCTTTGATTCTATATAGTATATTTCAACTGTACAGTATACTATTTGGTTAATTTCATAAAGCTTCCAAAATGCTTAAATTATATATGATATAATTATAAAATTATTCTACAATGAATTAATAAAATATGTAATTTATTATTTTGGATGAGTATAAATATTCATATTCATTATGTTATCAAAAAATTCATTCCCTATATCGATAAACATGTAAGCAATAAGTATTAAGGTGAATTTATTACTGATTTTTATGTCATAGATGTAACCAAACAAACAACATAAAGAATTCATGGTGTAATAATGAAATTATTATTGGTAAGAAGGATAAATTATCATCTATGATATCCGAATACATTATATGGTTAAAAACATTATTGGATATGATATTTTTATATCTCGTTTTCTAAAATCCTCTTACATAATTTCACGATGCATTGTGAATTTTTAATTGAAAAAATAGTGTGTTTGAATTTTATGAAACATTCCATAAATACCTTCAATTACGATTTCATATTAGAGATAAAATTATAATAATATCATAAGTGATTATATTAGTAATTTTTATAATGAAATAAAATTGGCAACTCATTTATTTTATTTCTGGTTAAATTTTAGTGTTTATTTATTATCCATTTCTCTTATATCATTCCTCATGTATTTATGATGTATTGATTATGATCATTTTTATTCAAACAATGATAGTGTATATATATTTAAAAACTGTAATAATGTATGTATTATCATGATTTGAAGAAAAAAAATATTGGAAACATTATTGAAGTTATGGGTTGCCAATGTTCACAAATATCAAAAGGAGTAATATTTAATGGGATAATCTAGATCACCCAATCTAATTGAGGATAGGAAGAAGTCTTTTAAAAAATTTATAGATATAGTTTCATGTCAACATATTAAAGGGAATAAATTTCTATTTGGTTTTGTAATATCTTAAATTAAATTTACATACAATGTTTTTTGTATTTTTATTTTAATTATATTCTTAGTATTTAATTTCCCCTATATTTATATTCTCTATATAAAGATCATAATTTTATTCTTTATTACTATTTTGTAGATTAAATACTTAATAACACATTAATAATAAATTTATACAAGTAAGTTTATTTTTTATAGTATATGAATATTTCATTATTTCATAGTTCTACTTTTTTAACTATTTTTTTCATTTCATTGTTGATCATCATATTGAGGTAGATAAATGACTAAAATTTATTTTAAATACAGATAATTCTATGCATTATTTTTTGAAATAGTTTATTAGTGTTTTAAAATTTTGACATAAATCTATCATATTTCATAAAAATAGCAACTATTTATATAATATTAGAATACTATGGGTTGAGGATTTGGAAATTCATTTTACCCTGAAAATAGTATTCTAGTATGGTAGTGCTCATTATGAAAGTAAGAATTCCAACACTAAATTTGTTTCATTAGCCCCAATTTCACACCACATTCTATTATTTTATTAATAGGAGATGAATGTCAAATATCATGTTGATCCAACATGTTTCAGTAATGAAATTATGTCTTATATCATATGAAGCCTTTGTTATAGTGACATAAAAGAATATAAAGAATATAAAGATTAATTATTTAACTAAATCAATAAAATATGGGGTCTATCAATTATAGAATAATAATTTATGATCTCATCTTGGTTAATCATCATTTATCATGTAATGATGGATATATTGATTTTTATAAATAATATAAATTTGAAATCTCAAAAAAATATTCATAAATATTATGGGTAGTATTATGTTTATTAAAATAAGATTCAGAAGTAATTTTATTGTTTTATAGTGATGTATGGATGTATATTTGTTTCTAATTATCCAAATACCTATTAGACTACTATTAATCTTATGAAATTTTACTTATTTTTAGATTATAAAAAATATCTAGTAAAACATTCATTGTTATTTTTTAAAGATGGTGGGTTATGAAAAATATCACTTAGGCCATTATGTTGTTTGATTCTTTAGGAAAATCTCGTATAAACTCTCAAATTAATCAAATTTTATTCTCATGATAGATATATATTTTTTATGCTACCATAGTTTCCCAAGACCTGACCAATGTTTTTGGATTGTAATGTTATTTTTCAGATTTCATTTTAATAATGACTTTCATTTTAAATAACACATTCTATGTATTCACTAATAATAATTAATAAAGGGTGAGGGTAGAAAATATTTAATCTTTTTTTTCCACATATACTGTACATATGGTATTTTTAAATCATATAGAGTTAGTTCAGTAGTGTCATGACACTTCATATTCAACCATATTCCTAGGAACAATAAATTTCCTATCTAGAATTTTTTAATTCTAAAGTAAAATATTTTATAGGGACCTAGAGTATTTTTGGTTGTGGACAATTGGTCTATAATGAAAAATATTACACCTTCCCAAATATGATTTATACTTGTAGGATGAATATTAAATTTCATTAATAAACTCTTAATGGATGCATTATCAATTAAATTCCAGTTTTTAAATTATTTTATGGCTTTGATGGTCTATGAAACTAGTCATTCAGTGATGTATACCTACCACCTTCATAGTATGATAATAATAATATGATGAGTAGAAATCATGATACATTCACTAAAATATAAGGAAGTTGAATTTTTTAACCAAGTTATGTTAAATGTATGATATTGAGTCATATTTTTTGATATATAATAGTTGAAAATATATGTGGGTAAAGGATCTAGTACATAATTGGAATTTAAAATACAATAAATTATTATATAGTGTCTACACTTTCTTACACATAGTATTTTGATGAATCATTAGTATTTTCAAAACAAATGTGTGATTTCTCTATCTCATTATCTAATGAAATAAACCCACTAGAAGAAATTATAAATTCTTCTCATGTATATGTTACCAAAAATACTATTGGATTACATTCTTAATATCAGTGCACTATTATCTTGCATGGGATTTCGATGATTAATAGAGGATTATTTTATGTTTCCAACCCCATATTTTTTTATCAAATCATTTCAGTATATAATTTTATCATTAATCTAGATTTATATCAATTATTTGATGTTAATATATAGATATTATAGTATATTGGATCATTTCATTAAACCTGTATATAGATGTGCTCATAGTGAAACATGTTAAGATCGTGGAATTTTAGTCCCATAATAATATTGATATAATTGGATATCCATGTTCCCTTATAGAAAAACAATAATATTGGTTAAATGCATTTAGTGTCATTTTAGAAGTATTTCCACCTCCAAGAATCATGATATTTTTTATAGTGTACTTTTTCTGAGTACCCATGATAAACCATTCTACATATCTTGAATTTTATAATATATATTATATTTTAATTCAATTATGATGAAAATAAGGGATATTTCCACATTAATGAGTGATTTCTCATAACGTTTTCTCTTTATCATCTATATTTGAAGGAAACCTATTTTTTATTTTATTATTAATTTCTTGGAGATATAGACTTTTATTGTTAATCATATTAAAATGTAGAGGATATTCATTTTAGTTTATAGATTCAACATGTGTTTAACCCATATATTTTCTATCATTAACATGTTGAAATATTATTTTGTTCATTATTTTGAGGGATTCTCAATGGAATGTTTCTTCATTAAAATTTGTATAAATTATACTTTCTATGAATTTTTCCTCATGAGGATGATCTATATTGATTTTTACTATGTCTTCCCTAGGATAACAATGAATTTATTTTCTTTATTGGTTTGTGGAGGATGTATTTTTATGATAGTTCTATCATGATTGAGGGTCCATTAATAATTAATTTGTTCATAAAAATTGATGGGGTCCATGCAAGTTCCTTATTTTCTTATCAAGATATCCTAAATTCATTTTTACTATTTCAACATAGCATATATCAATTTATTATTTAGTTCTGTCATCAAAAGGAGAACCCCCAATATTTTAATTATTTATCATATGGTGGACACTATGATAAATAATATTTTTATCACATGGTGGAACCCTAGGATAGGTGTCTTCATTATCACATAGAGATCACCATAGTTCTAAGATTAATAACTATGAGTGAAAATCTAATTGTTATGGATGAATTATTAAGAGAGAACCTCTACAGTGATTTGATTCCCTAAAATGATAATGAAAAACAATTGTGGATAACAAATAATTTATAAATAATAATTCTTCCCAACAACCTCTTGGGAAAATGAATTATACATGTTTCATCATCAAAATATACTTATAGATGATTTGGGAATCACTAAAAATATGATGTTTAACCTCATATAAATAAATTCATGAATATAACCTCTAAAATTGCGTTCATCTATTTTATTGATATTTAATTTATATAGACTATGAATCTTATGATCTCTTTATAATAACATTTTTTACAGTATTTTTGAGGACAACTAAGTTTTGTAATGACCCTTATAAGAAACACTCATATAGTTAATATTTAGTTTTGGACATCCTAAATAATTACCACTGTATAATTGAGTATAGTATTTTCAAACATATGGGAGAAAATCAAAAAGATGATCGATGTGTTCAGCATTTAATGATAACAGTGCATCATTATGTTATGTGTGGGTTTATATTATATAGTAATGTAAAATATAGTTGTAAAGTAATATATGTATAATATATTATTATACAAACTGAATGATTTAAATGTTTTAATCCACATTAAAATACATCCATATATATTGGTGACTACTACAATTTATCTCCCATTAGAGGTTTTAGTGACTTTGATTCTATAGTGTATTAAAAACCAAGACAATATTATAGAATCACAAATGCATAAAAAATTAATCAATCAATTATATATGTGAAAAATTGTGCCTCAATTTTAATATTAATATGTTATGTTTTTTGGACCACATCTAAAATTGATCAGTCAAAATGAGGCTATCCAATTATGTGTGATGTACTAGCCAGGTAGTCATCAGAGAAACTAGATTATTAAATTGAATTTCTCTTTAGAGTGGTATGTAACATCCATAAACGTGACTGGATTCAATAAAAATACTATATATGCTATATTGAATTTATTGCACATGATCCTCAGCCCAATTGGTGAGGACTCAGTATGTGCATCAAAGAGATCCGAGTTCAAATCCAGGCAGAGAAAAAACTCACTGGTTACTGTAAGTTTAGTTGTAAAAGTATTTTAGCAGTAACTATATATGGTACTATTAGATAATATAGAATCTAGGACATTTTCATCTTTTTGGGATTTTTGGCCACTAGTTTGGTCCTCGGGTCCTGTAAGGCCTTCTATCCTCCCAAGACCTTTGGGCCACCCAAGGCCTTCAGGCCAGTAAGGCATTCAGGCCACCTCAATGACAATAGGCCACCTAAATCTTTTAACAAAACCCAACAACTTTCAGGACACCTAAATTTTGTTCTTATTAGACGATGTAGACTATACAAGAGCAGACTAAAGATCAGGATTCAGAGTAGACACAATCACAACTGCAGAAGCTAATGGATTTGGAAGAATCAGAGGGTATGGAATTGCCATCGTGAGAAGCCTATGAATGCTTGGTAAGCCTAGTCAAATAGCCATGTGATGGTGGAGAGATAACATCACGATATAAAATCTTGGTAGGAGATGTTCCAAGTAGTTATAATATTGATATTTCCACTATTTCCTACAAATACTGTAATATCTAATCCTGAGGGACTTGTAGTGGTTCATCATCATCCCTTGTATGAGGGATTGTCAAAAATCAATTAAAATAAGGTCGGCGGGCCATTCAAGCATTATGAAATTAATTATAACATATCGTAGTTAATACAGAATCATATAAATTTTAAATATTATTAAAATTTTCAACTATTAGTTAATGTTTTATGATTAGTCCTTAAAATTTTTATCTCCGATTAAAATATATTAGAGTCATTATGTAGACAAAAATAAGCATGAAGGAGTAAGGAGTTAAATTTATATTTTCTAATATCTATGGAGGTGAATTGATAATAGTATAATTTCATTCCATATATAATTATGAATGTATTTGTTTTCCATTAATGTCATCTAGGATGGAAAATTATTAAACTAGAAATTATTGATTCCTTGTGTGAAAAAATGTATTTTGAATTTTTTCATCTAGGATGTTGAACTATATTTATTTATAGGAACATAGTGGTGTGGGTGTCATATAACATGTTTTATTCTTTTTTATATGATTTATATCAATTAATATTTTCCTAGTACATAGGTAATTGTTTTGATCAATGTTAAAATGATTTTATATTAAACATAAAAAATAATACATGAAATGTTATATAGAGATAATGTATGGAAATATATTTTAATTATATAATAGTTACAACTAAATTTAATTTATATTAAAAAGTTTTATTATTTATTATACATGACTATGAAATATTATAAAGATTAACATCATGGAAAATCAAAAAATTAAACATAATTTTATTCATGATGATAATACTTAACAGTCATAAAGAATATTGATTCCTGTATTATTTTCACAATAAGAAGTAATTATATTCATTTTTAAATTATAAAATTATAATATCTCATTAAACAACATAATATTTGCTGGTATTAAAAAATTTGAATTTCATTGAATTCACATGGTATGGAAAACCCTTTGTTATTTATGTCAATATTGAAGAGATCATGTTAAATGTAGTTTTTTGGTATTTTAGTTGATAACCAATGTCTTCTGTTTCATGATTATATATAATGATCTATATGTGGGACATACATAAGACTTAATGTGTTATTATGGTAAATTTGAAAAGTAATAAAGGAAGAATAGGAGATATTTAATTGGGGCATGCAATGATGATTATTGGGGTGATAATTTATCCATAATAGATGTATATATATATAATACAAAATTATAATGGCTGGGAAATAACCCAAATTGTCTAGTATAGTGAAAATTTTTATATTATCATTTTAATGTTGAATGAAAATCAATATTATTGACAATGTGGACCATAAAATTGACAAACAGTGGATATTATAGATATATATTATTTTTCCAATGAAAATGAATTATAAATTCATAAATCATGATGTGATTAACCATGGATGATATGGATTTATAGATTAAGACCTTGAAACACATACAATGTCATTTTTTAAAAATTATTATACTAATTAGTTGAGGTCATGGGAGTTACTGCAGTGAAATGGGAGTGCATAATTAACTAGTAAATCATATAATTAATTATATGGTTGATGATGGTTTAGGAGAAAATATAAATATCTCATCTAGATTCAGGGGTAATGAATAAAAATATATACCATATCCAGGTTTGAAATGATAAATTAGTTAAATTTTAACAATAAATCCTATTTAGGTTATCATTAATTAAATTATTATTAATTAAGCATTAGATGACCCATTCTGCCTTCAAGAAAACTATCATCATTCATAAATCACTAATAGTAAATCATATTCATCATTAAAGAATCATAATTATGGTTTTTTTCTAAAACTATGGTTATCTCACCCTTGGATTCATAAACCCTTGTCCTTCCTCTTTATCTATCTAGGAATTTGGATGGAAAATGATATTTTTAATGAAAAATTATTGTCGTTTTCTATTTCTTATATTTGGATATTGGGGTTTCATGAATTCGATAATCCCTGAAAATGATGGGGTGGGGGTTTAGTTAATTGAACACATAAAGTTTTGATTATGATAATATAAACCTCATTTACATGTTAATGTTTTAATCCTAACAAAATTATTTCACACTATAAAATATATGTAGTATTAATGGAAATAATTGTGAGGCACATTTCATTTAAATGTTTCTGTGAGATTTTGTGAAGTTTATACTTATTTTTACTAGTTATCATCCCATGGAACACATATTTACTATATAATATAGGTGAATAAAAAATAAATTTATATTAAAATAATATGATTATCCCTTGATTTTATAATTATAATATAACAACATAAAATAGAATGATAACAGAAATTTATTTATAATTATAATATTTATTTATTGTTTTCATCTAACAAAATAGTTGACCTACTATTAAGTCAATATGTTAAATATAATTAATTAATGTTGTGTAGGTCAGTTTAAATACATGTGCATATCCACGACTCGATTATATTGTGTTATACACATCTTGAGGCATTATATATGTGATTTGTAAAATGATATTCTCTTACTCTACTATATATAAAAATAAACAGAATCATGAGATGTATTTAAATTATTAAATTTTTGGAACCCGTAGGTCGATCCTAAACTAATTTCCATCAAGAATGTTTTGATTAGAAATATGCTCTATGTGAGATAGAAATTTTATTAAGAATATATTCAATTATAATGTATGTCCCCATGATATTTATTCTATATATTCCTTAGATTATATTCAATGAAAAAGAATTCTTCCAATTTTATCAAATTTTTTATTTTTTATTTTTCAAAAAAAAAAAATTTCAATGACACATACTAACAATGAAATTTTTTCTACATTAATTAATTCTGATTAATATTTTTTTATTTCATATTTCTATCACTATTTAGTTCTATATGATATATTTTGATTATTTAGTGCTAATGAGGTTTACTCTTCCTTATCCATTAGATTATTTTTTTATATTAACATATCTCTCTTTACCACAACCATTGGAATTTCAAACATATTATAATGTATCATTTAATATTCTTATGACATACTATGAATTTCTCTATAACATGTTTGAACATCATCATCATATATTTTATCATCCATACAGACCATTTTCATATTTCAAAATCAACAAAATAAATTTCTATCTTTAAATTAAAATAACATCATGTCCTTCTCTATATAAATTTTATATGCTAGATATTGATATTTACCATTGAGATTATTTAAAGGTTTGTGGACCTCACATCTAACATATCCCATTTTCCTATATTCAAGTATTGTTATGATATGTAGTTTATGACTTCAAATGTATTCCATGATTATCTTATAAAATTTAACTTACTATCAACTGATGATGTAAATTTTCTACAACATGATGAAATCATTCTCCACATTAATTTTATTAGTAACATGAATCCTCATCTACTGAAACTCATGATTATACCCTTGATTCTCAAAACATTTTGGAACTACCCATTAGATTCCTCTATTCAATAAGACATGAATCCCAAATCATCACAACTATCAAATTAATATTTGATTCAATAAATGAAAATAACAACATCATATGAATCGTTATAAAAAACATTTTTGTATTACTTACATTATAATTTCAATAGAATAAATATGTTCATATTACACTAAGAATATTCAACAAGTATTCAACATGAAATAGTATAAAATCTATAAAATTTGTTTAATGAAATTTTATAGAATGAAATATATTTTTTCTAAAATAAATCCTAATATATATCTACTCACTAAGATTAAGACATATTATGAATTTCATAAGGTTATCCCCTTATCAACACATTTAATCTCTACATTAGTATGTAATATAATAGTATACATAATATTACACATTGTGTGTGATACATTTTAATTACAATTCTATGTGAGTTATAAAATAAATATTTTACACACTGAAGTAACTTAACTCATCCACTATATCATTATTTTCAATGAAATATACTATAACTCGTTTAATTTTTCATAGAACATTATTGTTTATTATAAAAAATATTTTGAACCATGATATCCTGTAAAATATCATCCTATTAGTCGATCATCCAAATAAATATCCATTATGAGTATATTTTTTATTTTATAGAACACAAACATAACTAGTTAATATTCTTCACCAGTAACATAAAAACGTTACTATTGAATTCAAGAACATCCAGGAGTATCTCAACATCAAATACAATTGTTGTGTTCTTTGAACGTGACTTAAAGAAGTCATGAAATGTGTAACTTCCTTAAATACTATAAAATTAATTTATAGAATACAATTTTGGATCTTATAAATTTAACATAAAATAATATTTTCAAATATAATCCAAAAACAAAAATAAATATAATGTTTTGCAACAAATAATATCTATCATATATTCTAATCAAGGCCTATTTAGTTAAAATCATTTGATTAATTTTCAATAATAGATAATAAATCTAAAGATCTAAATAATTCATGAGTCCACAAATTATCGCATTGATATGTTTCCCAACATCATAGTACATGATATATAAATCATAATTTAGGATTATAAACCACATTAAAAAAATTATCTCATTATTTTTATGTAAAACTATTTAAAACTTTTCATTTATTAACTATAATATTAATTATTTCAATATATTTTCATTATGAAAAAACATTTCTAGAAAACATTTTAATAAAACTAGATTCATGATTAAAAATGATATCCTAAATAGTGGTTTATTTATTAACATTTATTATGTCATAGCCTTACCAAATGGCCCCTTCTTGAATGTGATGAGATGAGTTTGACTAAAACATGCTCACCTCAAATTGGCCATGCGATAGAGACTTCTTCCAAGTAAAATTCTCACACACATGGATGGGAATATCTTATAGTACCTATAGGTATGTACCGAAATCCATCAGTATAAAACTATGTAGATATAAAAATAGATCTTATGTAAAAAATATTACATACATTTATACCATACTGAGTTTACCAAATAAGAATTAAATTTAAAAAATAGAAAAAGTCAATACAAAAAAAACATATGAAATTAATTAAACATCATAGGAGGAGGGGGATTCATTGAAATGAAATCACTAGCACACACCTTGGTCTATCTAGCTCATTATAATTCACCTGATTTGGGTCATCCTATGACACCATAAGAAATTATCGAATCCTCAAATGAAATAAAATGTGCAGGAAAATCCCATGTAGGGGTGAGTATTGAAATACCCCATAGGTATTCCCAGAACACAAAATAAAATGGAGATGGTAAATTGGAATATTCCACCTAACACAGAGGTAGCCATTATAGAGAATCCAATCAACAGACTGTAGTAATTTCAAACTCCAAAAATTATATACACATTACTATTTATATAGTCAACATGTGGTATATCAATATAGAAAAATGAAATTTCAAAATGACTCCCATAGTAACCCATATATTATTATCATAGACTTCAATTATCATTATATTAAATATGTATCATACCATAATATTTTACATGAGTCCTGTAGGTATAATTCTTATAAGAGATCACAAACCATTATAAATGAAATCCCTTTATAGAACTCATCTTAGAGGTCTCACTAATCGGGTATCACTATACTAATAAAATGTTCTTTGAATCGTGTATGTCTACTATTCATGTGAAAACACTCAATGGGTGTCACCTAGAGTAATTATACTCTTGTACCAAGCAATCCATGACTTAGATAAGTGTTCAGCCCAATTCCCTAGAAGGGATTCCTTGAAACCAAATAAAATATAGAAGATATATATACATTGATATGGAATCATTCTCAAAATTATTTGGTGAAACCTCCAACCCCAATAAAACTATGAATATATCTATACATGTATATGAGATCACTCTAAAAATATTTTGGTGACACCTCAAACCATAACAAGACCAATGGAAATATCAACACTAAGAGAGGTAATCACGCCTGTGACCACATGGGGACTATAAAAACCTAACAAAAACTATCATCCATGTTGAGGATCATATAAACAATGATACATTGAACCCCTCTCGGTCAACCCACTATACTGGGGATCAACACCCATGAATGTTTCCAATGTTAATACCTCAAACCTGACATTTGGATGTCAATGAGATGAAAGAAGAACTCTCCTTAGTATCATTAGTGGATAAGAAAAATTCAAATTGAACTAATACTATTGAAATAATCATAGTCCTATTATGATTTTGTGAATCAACACTGTACCATTATGTGTACCGAATAAGAAAAATAACACATTTAATACGTGTCGAGTATCATTTGAAGAATAATCCAACTGGATCCTCCTAATATCTATCTCTAATGAAAAAAATATGGTCCACCATTGTTTTCTATGTATAAAAAACACCAATTATTGGCCAATAATGGGCCTCCATCCCATTCCTAGAGAAATAAATGTTCTTGGGAGAAGTCTATGTGGGGTGCACTTGGTATATACTCCTAAGGTACATGACATCTCTCTTGAGGTAGATGTCATGCCATTTTCTAGAACTATACATGGATTGTTAGGATGTACACAACAAATAAAAGGGATTTCATGATCTGTAACACATAATGATCACTTCATCATGTCCTTTCCTCCACAAGGCCTAAATGGCCTTGTAAACAAACTCGATGTGTACACCATTCATAAAACCTCTGTATGTAACCTCGTCAACATGGACTTACTTGGCCATGTCACTCCACATGGTATGTACACCTAGTAAAGGGTATATAACTCTAATAACATTTACATTAGCTTGTCCACTATCCCTTTTACACCTAGGTTTTATTGATTTAATTCCAGACATCAATTTCCCATTATATGGAAAGTCTAACTATTTCCTCGGCCACCTGGTCCAGACTCACTAATTTGCATGTACCCCTGGTAAATCAATGGTAGTTCAAGAGGATCATTTTCCATGCTGTTTAAAAACACATGACATGCGCTCTTAAACATAACACCATATGACTGGAATTTCTAAATAAGAAACCACTACAAGACTCCTAAAAACCATAGCAATCCCTAAGGGATTTATTGCAGTCGTAAGAGGGATATAAAACCTTTAAAAATTCATAAATGGAGATTGTAATTTAATGATCATAAATCCACATATATCATTGTAAAATGTTTATTTTATGGTCCCAAAAGATACCTTTATCCCACCATACAATTATTTTGTGTCATGAAACACTAAATATGTCATCTGGAGGCACTAGATCTCTTTCTCTCTCCATGGGTTCATAAAAACCCATTTGATAGATCCATCTCTTCCACATCTATGAATTGAAACCAAATGTTTTAGGTATTGAGGATTATAAATTTAAAATAATATAAATAATTAATATACACCATTTGATAAACCACCAAAAATCACCTAAAATAGTTCACCCAATGCTGAAAAAATAATATTTCACATTGCGTAATTCCATAGTTCCAGAATTAACTTTGTTTATAGATTTCTAATTAAATACACTTTTCATGATTTATTTAGTTAATTAATAAAATCATTTGTTGATATACATTTTTTAATATTTTCATTATCAACTCAATAAGGTTCTACAAGCCTTGAATTCCATGTCCACTCATCTATGATTTTTTTTAATATTCATAGAAACATTTTGAAGTCTTACAGGAAAAAACTAAAGTTGTTACACTTCCCCACATTCAAGGTATTTTATGCCCAAAAATAAATGGTCAATGCACAATGATGGAAAATTAGATCTCTTCTAGGATTATCACACCAGTGAGCTCTCGAGAAGGTTCTCTTACATTCAAAAAAACTCAAGGAAACCAAATGATTGTAAATGTTCTTCTATACTGAGTTCTCATATAGTATCTAGGACCTCAAAATGAAAACACCACAACCAACAACCCATTATCCTTTTTTGAAATCATACAATGAGTCATACACACATCTCATCCACCTTGAGAAGATGAAATCACTATGTAGCTAGTCTAAATACAATTAAGGGGTCTATTGACACACTAAATTTATATAATATTAAATTAACTGAAGAAAGAATCCATGAACCCTTATGACAGCTTTCAATCCTATACAAAACCTCATTTTTATCATCCACCTATGGATGAACTACCAAATAAACACCCAACACTAGCAAAAACTCTTAGATAGTTATAGAAAACAATAAAAATCTCAACTTTTTTATTACCTAACTAAACAATTGTGGATTAAAATATTTTATTTGAAAAAATTATACCATAACAAAACAATTGGGTGGAACTCATGATAGAAAAACCTCAAAATCATCCATGTACACTATCCCTCCAATGTTCAATAGGATAAATAGCACAATGATGTCCCTATGAACACATATCCTACACTATGAGGGATCCCCATGTAACTAGTACTCTCAAACAAGTATAGAATCATTCATAATGTGAATAAAATGATACTCTAATTCCAAATACATTAGGTTCCTAATGATAAGGACCACAATGAACCAATCTAGAATGGATTTATAATCTAGTTTAAAAGTCTATCATTTTTCTCATATGATTACAACATTGGGCTTCCCAAGTTTTCACTGTAGGTCTTACTAATAACGTATTATAGAAAACCACAGCTTCACCATAGATCATAAACCTCCATGATATTCAACTAGAATGATGATTAAAATATTAGGGTAATATCTTTGTTCAAGTATATGAATAATTCTTTCACTTTTTGGTGATGTAAACCTAGAAAATCCTTATAAAAACTCTCACACAATCCACCACCACTATATGTATGGGAAATATCGTAGAATACACTACCCCATGGTTCATACTATCTCACTAATTGTAAGCTAGATATATCCACCCATCCATGATATCATCCTATTAATGCTAGAACCACTTTTAGAAAAAGTTAAAAACTATATCCCATAAGTTACATCACTTCCATCATCACTATAGGCATCCATGTGAGCATGGATTATAGGCATCTAATCTATAAATTGGATGCATTGTAGTTCCTTGGGATCTTATTGATATTTTTATGTGGATCTCTCTCTCTCTCTTTTAGAATATAATCACACCTCTATTAGTAGTTTCTGGAATCTAATCCTCTCTACTGGATCCCCTAAACCTCATGGTTGAGGTAAAGGATCCACTATTATCACTAGGAATTAAGTAGGGGTAAACTAAAGGAAATATGGATCATGAAACTATGCTAAACTACAATTGGTAATTTGAGGCCGCATTTCATTCCTTAAAGAATTCTCTATCCTCCATTACACAGTACCCATTTCCATGAATCTTATATATCCCCTTTCCCACTAATCTACTATAACCGATACTCACAATAACACCATAGAACCCAAAACATACCTAGACATAGAATTAGAATGAACTCATGTTCCACACTTCAACAATATGTATATAGGGATTCACATAATGTCCCGTATGCTTATAAATAATGTTATTATAATGAATATCATTGTGGTATGTGTGCATAATTCATTGGAGTCTGAAGCCACATCAAACATCACCATCACTATTCTTTATTAACGATCCCTCATGAAAGTGAAAAATATTAAATTAAGTAGTATAATGATAAATAGTATCTCACACATCTATCTATAATTACAACTTCATATATAATATGGACACCTATCATACCTCTAATCATCCTTAGATATCCTCGATCATAATATTGTACGGACTAAATCTATCCTCACCCATGTCCTCCAACTCGTAGAGTCTAGCATAGGACACTTCTGGGTGGTATTGGAATCATAAAAAACTATTTCCAACCCAAATCCGTTGTAAAAAATCCATTTTCATGTTTTTAATAAAAAACACATTATCTTTTCTATGTATTTATTATGCGTTCTATATACCATATTTCTATCAGTGGATTTGATGGTTGGATAATCCCCGTCAATATGACCCTATCCATTGTAATGATGGCACTACTTATATTAGTATTAAATAAAACCAAAAAAATATAAACCATATACCATATATCATGTGATCATCTCTGAATTGATCCACACACCTAGTTCCAAAGCCTTCCACCATATAATATATTTTGATGTCTCATATCCCCGATGACCAACTCCAATAGTCAGTATCAGTTTCTCAAGAATGTTTTATATTACCAAGGAAAACTCTAGAACTTTATCTAATGTGGGAATTTAATGTTATATCATGGATGCCCTAATTTCTCAGAGTAAGAAGTCTTCAATAGTAAATGGTCATAAAAATTGTTCTTTGAAAATATCCATAGATATTTTTTAGATTATAGTGAACTGAAATGCGTATTGTTCCACAGTCATGTGGACCAAAAGATGTAGTATATTCTCTTTGATAAATGTCACTCACAAACATGGATCGATAAAACTCTTCCCAAATGATCATCCCAAAATTTTTTCTAGTTAGTTTTCATATAATAATTAGTTTGAGTCACTATACTCTACCATCACCATCAAGGATCCATGAAGAAGAAATTCCATTAATAAATCCATTTGATCCAAAGACATCATCACATGATAGAAAATTTACATTGCCACCTCAAGCCTATAATAACTTCCTAGGGGTCTAGATTTTCATGAAACATGAGAGGTATCTACCTCTAAATCACAAGGAGAGAACATAGATATAAGCATCCTCTTCCAGTGCAACCAGTGGAACCTACATCTCAACATGTAGTGAAATAACTCAATAGACATCCGGAGGTATTCCCTCAATTGAAGAACATTACACATAAACCCCACCACAAGGAATATCATTAACAAAATATTGGTGTGGAATCATAGAAAGATGTCAAAATGGAGGAATATGAAAATATTCAATATTTACCAAAATGAATTAATATATAACAGGAGATGGCCTAAGATGGGCATAATAATAAAAACCCAGCCATATACAATACATGTACTATTGTACCATACAAATAGTGTCTACATGTATTGAGTAAACAATAATGTTTTAAAAGTCCAATTGAATGGATACCAACACACTTAAACTATAATTGGTGTCCTAAAAAAATATCCATATAATAAACACTTAAATTCTATTACTATAAATAGCAAATAAAATCTCATAGTTAGTTAACTACTAACACTAGTCCTAACAAAGAATATCCACTAATACCACTCAATCATGTGATGAGCCAACAAAGAATATCTAGATTGATATGATCTACTTGGAAATACACTAATCCTATATCCAATAGTTAAAGTGATCACAACAAGTTTGAGATGGCATGTCAGGCACATGGGATGGATAATTATTTGGTACATGTATGCATTCAAAAACATATATCTCTAGAAAAATTATGAAATCATAATAATATGAATGAAATAAAAAATGAATGTTTAAATAAATTTGAAAATTAATCTTCAATATAGTACTAAATTTATAAAAAAAATAGAAAATACCAATAAAATTGAAAAAATAGTTCAACCTTCATAGATGTAGGAATGTGCTTTCAAATTCAACTACTAAGACACACCATGGTCATTTGAGAAAACTTTTCTCAACCTAACCTGTATCCTCTAAGGAATATATGTTATAAAATATCATCAACATATATAATGAATTTTTTGGGATGATACAATGAATGGTCATGTATAACAAAAACCCATTAGGAACCCAAAAAACCAAAACAAAAGGGTCTAATAGAAAGGAAACAGTCTGGTCGAACAATAGTGAAAGGGTACAGAAATCCCAAATGAGTGAGAGAAAGAATATCTCTCTCCAACACATGGAGATAAATTAATAACCATATTATAACCACACGGTATTTCAATCATGAGATGAAACATATAAGATGGAATGATCGAAAAATATTGATATACTCATCATAAACACTATGTCTCATAGACTCTACCTTGAAACCATACACATGATTCTACACATGGATTAATGGTATTAATCGTATGGGAGAACTAATTACAAGAGAAATTAACTGATCGAAATCTTTCAAAAGGCCACACTAATCATAAATAACTAACCTAATAACATGTCCCCTCAATCCCAGATGGCATTAATCATTGGGAAAAAATGATGGATCTCACAATGGATAAAGTCAAAAGAATACATATTAGATCAACAGTTAGATAATGGATCACACCCATGTCTCATGGGGGGAAACATGAACCATACTAAAATATGTAATTTCTCAATAAAAAGATAGTGGACTCCTCTGAGAACCATTTGGGGAAACCTTGAACTCTAATTGGTACTTTATTAATATAAATAGACATATATGGGATCACTGCCAAGATTGGACGGGGCACAATAATCCCAATCTGGAACTACCATCCAAATAGGGGATCATATTCATATTTATATCATGAACCCTATTAGATCAACCCACTAAATAGAGGATCAGTTCTACTGAATATTGGTTATAGAAAAATCACACACCCCACCAAGAAATGATGAAGATATTATAATAGATTCCACCTTGTCCTCAAAAAGGGATAACCAAATATAAATATAAACTAATCTTGTAGAAGGGATCATAGTCTTGTAATAAGAACATGAATCCACACTATACTACCTAGGGTGTGGACAAAGTGAAAGAACCATCTGATATAATTCACACATTGATAGATGAATCATCCCACTGGTATCACCACATATTGTATTCCTAAAGAAAAAACCATTTCAATAATTATTTTTTATATAAGAAAACACTCAAGATATGAAATTTATGGAACAGAATTAAATTCCTAAAATACAGATGTGTAAAATGAAGAAGTATCTGGGGGTGCCTGTCCTACTAGGTTATAATACTATTAATCATCAAAATTATATTATCATTACCCCAATGTTCATCAAGGATAATTCAATAAACAATTTTCCATAAAATTATTCAATATAATCTAATCTATGATTGAATCCCACAAATTAGAAGAACAAAATCACATAGTCTTCCACAAAAATATTATCATTTATTTCCAAATAATCGTAAGAACTATTAAAATCTCATAATAAAAAATAATTAACCTAATCAAATATTCTCTATGACAGATTATTCAGTTACATAAATAACTTATATCACTATATGTACATAATAAAAATATTTATTCTTCTAAAATAAAATATCAACCATTACTCCACAATTGAGATCCCATATTATTCTATTTTCCTTAAGCATATAGTGTTCCCAAAAGAGAGAATGTCATCCAAAATTACCCTTATCACTTAATAACCAAATATTTTTCATATACTAAGGATATTCATTTGATAAAACATAAGTTACCAAAATCAAATTATTCTTGATCCATAAAATCATTTATCTAAAAAATAATAAGTTAAACTAACCCGGTACTTCATGTATTCGAGTGGTAGGCAATAAATCCAAATCTGAGTTTGGTTGTGGGTTCAATTCCCGTATCACTTTTCGACATGATGGGTTTCCACATGGTCTATATGTTAACATATTTCAAAAACAATATAATTTTCTAACATTCCCAAATAAATGAGATAAATTCTTCAAAAATAACTATATCATATTGTAACCACAAATATTATCCCATACCTTACATTTTCATCCCAAAAATTAACAACCATTAATTTCCTCAAATTTAAGGATCATATAAACCCAAATAGTTAATTATAACTACATCCACAAAAAAATATAATTCTTCCATGAATAAAATTTTCACATATCAAACATCAGTGTTACACATACTAGAAATGTCATCCAAAGTAATCCCCTCATTAATACATTTAAACAAACCATAAACCATATATCCAACATTACTCTTCAAATCATAAAATATAGTCATCTTAATCATTTAACACTATTCCTGATCATTTACCCATGTTTTTCCATCTTATTCTTTTATACTGATTTCCTTAAAACAAAATCATGCATAATTTCATAATATTTAAATAATGTCAAAACATGAGCTAAGAAATAATCCAAACCTTTTATAGGTCATTTTTAGTTTCTTTATCCCTAATTGGAATGGTATTAGGTATTGGTAAACATATATTTGTATAGTCTTGCTTCTCCCATTTCTGAACCTTCTTCAAAGGAAATCTATTTGTATAACGACCGTGCACACCATGTTTAAAACATTCCAATGATCCATCATAAAAAACAGATTTCCCTTTCCTGGATTCAACATGAGGTTCCATTTTTTTCATGGAAGTTTCTTTCATTATTACCTTCATTACTGAATTTGAAACATATTTCAATCCCTTTGAATCATTTTCCTATGTGTTTCATTCCACATACATAACATATAGGTTTATGAATATAATTACCTTTATGATTATTACCTAAACTTCTGTAGTGATTTTTTATCGCATATATGATTCCTTATAAAAATCACCAAGGATATGGTTGTCAATTATGAATCCATATAGTTTGTTGAGAATAACCATAATAGTTCTCATTCTAGATCCAATTTAATTTGGTTTCTTGTTCATAAAACCATCACTGTTTTCTTTACATCCATTGTTATGTAGGTGCCTGCTAGATCCATGCATTTATTAACACAAAAAATGACAGTGTGATTATATCAATAACATAATTATATACTATATTTTTACGAGTGTAAACACTAAGATATAATTATGCATGTTATCTTAAAGTAATTCTATTTATCTAAAATAACTATTACTCTTTATAATATTCCTTCCATTATAGATATGTAACATATTCTCAAAAAACAACATAACCTCTAAAATTATTTAAAACAATATTTGATACCAATAATTTGGCCCCATCCTTAAACATTACATAAAATTTAATTAAGTTAATAATTCATATTGAAGATCTTTTCAGGTTTAGTGATTTAAGTGTTAGGTTATAACTTATAAAAAACAAAATGAACATTACAAGAAGACACTTATACTCAATATGTATTTTTTAATAAAATAAAAGAACATAAAATAAAAGAAAATGATTAGGTCCATGTTGTAAACGTTATGAATTTCCCTTAATCCCATCCTTCACATGATTCCACCATATGTTCTATGATAAACATTTCAAAAAATTGGGATGAGCACAAAAAGCTCACAAAGGGATACACAGTGAAGGAAAACAATTAGATTTGAAAACAACATGTAAACTAAGCATAAATTATCATAATGTAATACTCTTATCCATAATGTTGTAGAAAAAAACTTCATTGAATATTTTCTCATTTCTTACCCATCCTTTTTAGGCAAAATATTACCATAAAACCCATAAAAAGAAATATAGGGCATATAAAATTAAACTTGGGACATAATTGTACTAAAATGTAATTAAAATAAAATAATCTTCCATGCTAATCAAGAAATGGAATCTCTATATGGATGACTTCCATACCCAATGCATTGGATGCTATAACATAACCACCCATCATTAGTTTTATCACAGAACCACCTGTCGTTGTCCAATTACGATTATATAATCATAAAACATAAATTATTAAAATTATCAATATTTTACTAATAACCATTCATTTGAAATCAGAAGAATTAATTTCATGATATTGAAATAATCAATCCAATTAAAAATCCATTTTCAAGACAAAAACACCCAAAAAAAAATAACAGATATCTTTTTATTATAAAAACATTAAGTCTTATAGTGGAAACCAAATAACGATTACGATGGCTGAGAGGTCTTTATCACTACAAGCATTAAAAAAATCCTTTGGACATTTAGTAAAATGAATCGTAGATGAAAGATTCACATTTAATTAAATTAAAATTTAAATGGGTTTTTTTATACAGCGTGTAAAGGAAGGAGGAATATATTATTAAAATATGCCTCAATGAATGGAGATTGAGACAAAGACCCTTACCTAAAGTTCAAATGTCTCATATGTTCCATGTTCATCCTAAATAATAAACATAAGTTAATTTATACATTTTTCAGAATCGAATATCATGTTTATTATTCCTTGAATATAACTTATTAACGTTCTATAAAAATTAGTTAATTATTTGAGTTCATATCAGACATTTTGTTGATGTGCGAAACTTCAGTCAAAAATGAACTTGTTTTAATCATAATTTGTCCATGTGGGCAAATTTATATTATATCTAAAATTATAATAATAATTTATCTATCCTCTATATAATATATATATACATTATATATGTATTTTTAAATTTTTTAAACATTTGGATATATGAAAAGAAATGCATCGTTCATGGAGGCGGTAATCCGTACGTACACATGAACTCTACATTCATTTCTTTTTCATATTTAAAAGAATGTATAATAAATTATAAATAGGTATATTAAAATTACATTATAATAAGTATTTTATATATGTTACATAAGTTCATTAATTTTTTTCTTTTATATATTCTATGTATAGCATGAACAGGTCATATCACTTTGAGGGGGGGTAGTCTATATTTCTAAAATAAAATTATTGTATTTATTCAACATGAAAAGCATGATGGTATGTTTTAAATGATAATATTAAAACTATATAGATAAAATAAATATCATAAATATAATATATAGTTACATTTCCATTATAATGGACACCCTGAGTGGTTGTAGTATATTATAGAACAATTATCATTTCGTGAGGGAGTAGTTCGTCATCCACAAGAATAATTTGTTATATACCCATTAGACAATGGTTTGGGTATGTTTAGTTCAAATAAATCTCATAAAAACATCCTATCATATTAAATATACAGGTTTTATTATAAAAAAATTGAATAAAGATAGTTTATGGGGTTGGATAAAGAAAATAAATGAATGGATAATGATAGAAGACATTATCCCAAATTGGGAAACTCCTTATGATATAAGCTAAAAGGCTTTATTTAAATGCCATATTCCCAATTTAAGGCTTCTCGTAGGAATAGAGGGATGGATGTTGGGAGCTTATATAGGAAGTTTTTGGATAATCCAAGGATGTTTGAGAGGAGAAAGTAAGGGTTAGATGTTGTATCCTTTTATAAGATGAAGGAGGAGCACTTTAGAAATTATTAAAAAATATTATTTTATTATTAAATTATTTTTGAATTATAAACACACAGAAGTGATATATTTAAATTATAAGATGTGTATGGCTCTAAATCATCTAGTGAAATGGGTTTATATAGGTTTATGTAATAAAATGAACCTTATCTTTTAGCGTTAACCCTTTGTTATCTAATTTAACTTTTACCATGTCTTCTCGTATATTCATACTATATGGTTAATATAGTCACTATAAAATACTAGTAGAACACCAAGTGGTTAATTAATGACATTTTCAACCTTATCGATGTTATTTTTCTAAATAATATATTTTTGGACTATTATATAATTTAATAAAATATTATTTTTTTTAAAACATATTTATGTCAATTTATATACTATTAATAACTTCACTTAAAACCAAATACATAACAACTTTATTAAATTAAAAAACATTCAATAATTCAAATATAAAATTTAATACTCATACAAATAATAATTTTATGAAAATAAAAGTTTAAAAATAATTTTTTTATAGTCTCATTTATATAAATCATTCATTAATAAGGTAATCACTACATTTAAATTGTTTCATAGATAAATTTTTTTCTTAGATGTCTAAAAATTATAAATAAAATACCATCATCTAGTAAATCTTTTTTGATTTATAATTACAATTTATAGTCTCTATTATATCTGATATGACCCCATATAATTTGTTATTTACAAAAAGGTATATGTTTTAGTTACATTTTCCTTGACATTAAATTAAATTTTCTAAATTGTCATTTTCACTTACAAGTGGATTTATGGGGTCCTCAAATCGACCCAAGGAAGCACATGGTCTGAATTTTATAATTTATAATGGTTATTACATGTTTCATGGGAATTTAATCTTAATATAATATTATTTTTTACCCATATTTACCAAATTAACCATTTTACCATGGTAAATAAAATATATACTAAAGTTCATATTCATAATGTATAGAAATAAATTTTAATTATTTTCCAAATATGTACCGACATATTCAAAATTTGGAATATATGTTTCAAAATTCGATAAATATTATTTTATGAAATTAATTTCAAATTAATTACCATCGTTAAAATCATAAAAGCGTGTTGTTAAGAAGTAAAAACTATCAAAAGGTAGACATGTGTTTATGTCCAATTTCCTACTGAAATTAATTCCAATGACCAAAATTGGATTAAATGATAAAAATATAATCTAATTACATGTTAAAACCAATTAAAAGGACAATATAATCATATATATATATATTAAATTAAAAGACAATTTTGACATAAAATGCAGTATTTTTCATTCTTCATTAAAAATGATCATTATCAGAAAAATACCATAAAATTACCAAAATATAATTTTGATGTCCTTATTATCAAGAAGAAGTTTATTTAGTCAAATGGATCTTATCAAAGTGAAAAAATAGATTTAAAAAGGGTTTTCCATCAAAATGCGTTAAATCGACCTTTTATAGAATATAAGAGTATTTCATGCTTAAAATCAGATTATTTTTTTTATACCTCAAAATTTATAAGATAAATGTAAAGACATTTAACCAACATTTTTAAGAATTTTTTAGTTAGTTAAGTTCATTTCCATAATTACAATGACTATTAGTTTACTACCATTTTAAAAAAAATATTGTTATTATATTATATTTCGGTATAACTCAATGTTTTGTGTGATATAAGATATCAAAGAAACCCATTCTTGCGTGTTGAGTACAATATTTAACAATGTGTCCTATTTTACATAAATTTAATATATTATTAATAAATAATAATAGATATTGAAAAGTTATATTATATAAATACCTAGGTTATTAAACATAGTACACTATCTGTATGTAATTTTGATATCCGAAGTGTGTAACCTCACCCATATGACGCAGTAAGACATATCGCTCCGCATGATATATACACCTAGTACAAGGACCGTACCTATTAGTTGATCCCTAGACCTATTTCATTGATAGTGGCCCCGTACAAGAATACATTAATATGTACTACTTATCATGCCCATGTACCCAGACATGTACTCTAACCCATGTACACCCAAGGTATGGCCATGTACTTCCACTAGACCATGTAATATTACATGAAATGTATATATTTGTCCTCATCCACATATATATGCCTCACTATAAGGTCTGAACAGTTGATTCAGGGTATACATATTTCATATATTCACTTTTCCTAAATGGGATGAATACATGTTGTGTTCTCTTGCACTACACATTGCGTGATCATGATTTAGGAATAGGAAATCTCAACAAGAATCCCAATGCCGCATGATTTCCAAAAAAATATTTATATATGGACTACTAAGGGAACAATTTCAGCCATTATGGGGATATAAAATATTAAGAAAAATACATAAATACGGGATAAAGACATAAATATCAGAAGTATTCCAAAAATTTTGTGAAATGTTGATTCTTTGCTTCAATATGATTCCTGGAACCTACTACATCGTGATCTATTATTGATCAAATTCATTGATTTAGACTGGATGTGCATCATATCTCTCTCTGTCCATCGATTCATTAATCACCATAGAAGAACTAAATCCCTTTATCTTCTAAAAATGAAAACTAAAATATGTTGGGATTTAATTTTATTAATTAAATATTATATAATTAATAAGTAACTATTTTTTAATAAAATATTCAATGGTCCTCTAACTGGGTTCCCGAACTAATGAAAAGTATACGAGGTAAGGCTTAAAACACTTGTTTTGGAATCAACAAATTTATTGGATTTCTTATCTAAGACAATTTAGTAATTTATTCAAAAATTCAATAAAAAATATGTGTTCTTGATATAAAAAATTTGATATTTATAAATTCATCCCACTAAGAATATCCGAGTTCCATAATTCTACACCGACTCGGTGACTGGCTCCAAAATATATTCCAATAAATATTCCAAATTCATACAATAAAAAACAAGATTCATTATATATGAAATAAATTATTTTCTATAAAATTTATAATAAAAATATTTTTAACTCCCAAGAGAGAGAGTATAGAGTTTTATATTTCACATCCTTTGAAAAAAAGAATATAATGTACAATTTTTATGCATCCAATAACATCATAATGTGGATCATGAAGGATCAATATAATGTTTTAGCCTCAATTGCACTAACTATTTCAATGTAATATTTTTTGGAGAATGTATATTTAATTTTATATTTATTATATCAATACTTCAACAACATGTCCCTATTGGTAGCTCTATCATTGATGAAATGGTATACAATACTAATGTGCATTTATTCAGAGTGCTATACTTGCTTTTATACAAATCATTTGAGAATAAAATGTATCAGGTATTACATTATTGTTAATAAAAATTATCCTTAATATATTCCCTCTGATAATTCATCAATATCTTTTGAGAACATAAACATGTGGTTGAAATAAGTTATTTTTCCACTTTTCTAAATGAAATACTATATTTTTTCTATTATTCCAACTCAAATAATATTTACCCTCAGTGAATGATCATCTAGATATTGATTCTTGATCATTGAAATATCGCACACAGTATTTTCCCATGAATCAATATGTTTTTATTTTTACAATTATTTTACAAATCGAAGAATAATTTTTTATTCCTTTTATATTCCTAAAAAACTATTTAGAATCTAAAATATTACATTAACTTGTGTCAATATCAATAATAGAAATAAATAATATTACATAAAAATATAAACCATTTATTCCATTATATAAATAAATAAAATGAAGTTTTTGTATTTTTGTTTGAATCATCTTTCTATAACATTATTGCATAGTCTCTCAATAACTATAATCGGGGTGCTAGAATCCATTGACACATTAATGTAGTATTTATTTAATAATTCTATATAATAATTTTATTTCAAATTGGTATTGTATGTGCCTATTATTTAATTGTATATTCCAAAAAAAATTTATTTCTCCAGTCATAAACAACTCAATATTCATTTTCATCAATTTAATAAATTCATCACACTATTTTTCATTTCAAGAATAAAAAATTTCATTAGCCTAGATAATAATAATAATTTTACATATTCTAATCTATTAAATATATAATATACATTATAAAATAAACTTAAAATTTTACAACTACTAGAAAAAATTACCATTTTTCAAATACAACACAACCATAGACTTGATCAACCCATAGATGGATACTTTTAGTCTTTACATTGAGGTTTCATTATAATCATGTAAGATGCAATTTTATTTTTTGACAAAAAATTATTATGCAACATAAATATTCATAGTGGATGAATTTAAATCCTTATAATTAACATTATTATATTTTATTCCATGAGAATATGATTAAATTATAATTGATTAATGTCATACTTATTCGGGGTATACTTTCTTATAATCAATAAATGCCTTCTATGAATACCATTTTCAATCTAACATATATTTATTCTATTAAAAATCATTATTTTCAATGAGTTCAATTATTAATTTCCTTAATGATCGTATAAAAAACAATCCATCATGTATAATAATAGGATTAAACATTACATTTTTCTTAATATAATCCTACAATTCATTTATCTCTTTTGTAAACACATTTTTCTAATATAATTCCAATATATATTGAGGATACACCTATGATTTATGTTCCAAATTATTATTTTGAGAAAAATTATATGTGGGGAAATATAAAGCATCCAAATGCTTGAAGATATTTACAATACATCAATATTTTTATTTAAATTTTGATTACAATGAACATTTTATTCGATAATGTGTAACTCTCACAACACCAATATTAAACCAACTATGAATAATTTTTTAGGGTTCTCATATAATATATTATATGTTTTATGGTTTAAATAGGAGTAAAAACATGATCTAAAATATGAAAATTATTTTTATATAAAAAAAGTCATTTATATAATCATAATAAATTAGTACATAAAATTTAGTAAAATTATTTTATGCCTATAAAATGAATTTTCATAAAAAGTTTTTTTCATTGAATTATATGCATGGATACTAGAATAAGACAATGATTTATTTAGAAATTTTATTTTAATGGGTTTTTGATTAATTAAAAGAAACCTAGTATTCATACGATGGATATTATTTTTTTATACGATCGATTTTCTATTGAATAATGAAAATTGGAGATTTTTGGAAAACAATCAATTATTTTCATTAAATTAAATACTTTAAGATACTAATTCTATAGTATTTATGATTTTAATGTAAAATAATATCTATTTTATTCAGAAGAATATTAAAAATTCCGTCTGGATCATCATTATAATTTGATGTTCATGTGAGTGCATTTTTATGCAAAACATTTCCATTTTAAAAAAAAATTTCTATGGTTTCATTTTAAAATTTACTTTGAAATTTACTACTTACACTTATATATATTAAATAAAAAGAGGGAATACAATTTTTTAATTAGTTTTTTAATTTTTTTAAAATATCCCCTTTTGGGTAATTCTGAATATTTACATTGGTAAAAGTTTATCACTAGAGTATTTTGAAAAAAAGTTAATTATGGTCAAATCAATGTGAGATGGTGTATAACTCTTACCAAAAATTTCATTTATTTTATTTCATGGTTTTACATCAACCATAACCATATTTACTTATTATATTCTCATATTTGGTTCCATTTTCCTTTTAAAAGTTTTTATTATTATTTTAATTTATGATTAAAAACAAAATTCCAACCACATTTATTCAATATATAAAATATATTTTCATTAGGATTTATATAAGATGATAAAAATTAAAAATGGTTATTTTTTAGATAAGTACATCATATTTATTCTATAAAATTATTTCAAAATATTATGGATGATATAGTAACTAGAAACATTTATGGAACAACAATAGGCATATTAATAGAATAGTATGAATGATATGTAAATTACTTTGAAAAAAATAATATTTTTGGATGGATTATTATATTATAGTAATTATATATATAATTTAGAAGTTTACATAATGGATAATGTGTTTATATTATAATACCATTATAATTTTAATTTCATTTAATTAAAATTAAATGAATAGCCCAAAAAGGTCATTAATGATATTTTATTATTTAAAAATATTTCTTATATGACATATAAATAAATAAATGATGGAGGTTAATTATGATATAATGTGGTAAAATATTTTTTACATACACCATTTTTAGGTACTTATTTCATTAAAATAAAAATTATTACCATTAGATTTTAAAAAATTTATTACCACTATTAATGATCAAATGTGTTTTCGATCCATTTAAACAAAAAAAGAAGGTGTAAAATGCATCATAAACATGTCTAAATAGTATTTAATAACGGGTTTTAGAACATATAATTTCATTTATTTCAAATATTTTCTAATTTTTTGCATAAAATGAATATTATATATAGTATATTTAAATACATTATGTAATTTCAATTGTGGATTTTCACTCAATCATAAAAAGGCTCCCATATCACCAATAATATTTAGGATTCATGATCCACCTATATTGAGTAATACAAATATAAATACCATCCCATTATCTCAGCCCTTGACCTATATGTGTTTCCATGATAATTTTTCCAACCAGCATGGATAAAGGAGAACCCAAAGGGGGTTTTCAAATAAATATGTACAACTCTTTGTAGATTTGTTTCTTTTTATTTCATCCTCTATGTTAATAAAATATTATTTAACTATTATCATATAATCAGGAAATTATATTCCATATAATTAAATGTTATAAAATTGCAGGATGAATTCTTATCCACCCCTTTAAATCTAATTGAAAACAAAAACATCACTTATGCATATGTTAAACCTACAATCTCTATGTATTGGCCTTATGATTTACCACTTCTTCAAATAAATTTCTATAAATGATGAACTAATGAATATATATAATATTTGTGACATAATTGTGAATCTGAAAATATATTATTTCGCCTAAATTCATACTATTTCAACCTATGGGAAATGATGACATCTATATTTCATGTTAGTTGACAACAACCACTAATATATGTTTAGTTTTTTTATCATATTACCACAATTAATTAATGAAATTATTTCTTTCAACATTAAATATCATCTATATTAATTATATTATTGAAATTGTATATATGATGGAATAATTAAATAACACCTTTAACCATGATAACTATAATGATATAATTTTTAACATATTAACCTAACAACATTATGCGGACAATATAAGAAATAAATATTCATTAAATGGATAAAAAACATTATTAATGGACCATAAAAATAGAATATCATGGACATATGATAATCTATAAGTATTTAAAATTCTTAATTTCACTATGACATTGTATTAATGATATAAAACTATGAATAGACACTTAGTATGGGTTAATATAGAATAATATAAATTTTATCAATCATAATAAAATAATTACATATGAATCAACAATACCTTTAAATTTGTAATGAGTCTAGCTTTATGAAAAACAATTACAATTTCAAAAAAATAATTTTAGTTATTTTAAAATTTTGTATTTAAATTTATAACATCAAAAAATATATTTAATAAATATATAAATTCATGTTTTGATGAAACTATTCAAATTTTCTAAATACTTCCCATTTATTATTTTTCATTATGAATAGTATAGTGGTAAATTTTTATAACCAGATTAATGCATAAAACATGATTATTGGCTTGAAAACAATGAGATATAGTCTAAAAATCATCCAAATATTTCCCTTTATTTCATTTTTTAGTTAATTTGACAAATAAAAATTCAAAAAATGAATATATATTATTTTGGTTCTATTTTCCATTAATAATGATGGTTTTATTGTTTTTAGTAATGAAAAAAATAGAATAATCCATAAAAATTATTTTAATATATCAAAAATATTTTCAGAAGGATAAAAATATATTTATTTAAGTTACAAGTGATTTTTTTGTGTAATTAAATGTATTTATTATTATAATAAAAATAGAATTTTAAGAGAAGATATAATTAAAATATAATATTATGAATCATTTCTTAAGTTCATGTAAGAACATTTGAAAATAGAGGTGAATAATTTTATAAAAATAAATTATTTAATATGAATTGTTTTGTTCTAGTAATTTTATACATAATTTTAAATTTAAATTAATTGTAAAATAATTTATATTATAATTCTATTTCTATATAATTGTCTTTGAATTGAAATTAATTGGAATTCCCAATACATGAGATAAATTTTATTTGTTGATATTTATGAAAATGGTCTCATTTGTTATTCGAGTATGATTTAGGAGGCCCTTTTCCAATTATAAAAAATATTATTACTCTTAAATGATAATTTTATTTTTAAATTATTAATGTTAATAATACTTTTTGTGTGTGTTTGACATTAAATTTTAATATCCAATTACTATTATTTTATTATTATTAAACCCATGTTTTTGTTGTGCTTTAGTTGGGTTTTAATTGGAGCTATTTTATGTGGTTGTACAAAAATTTTCGATGTTTTTGGGATGGAGCACGGTGGATGCACAGTCTGCACAGATTTTGGAAAACCGTGCACTAGTTTCATGTTTTGGATAGTGGGATCTCCATGTTTTGTGCACGGTGTGACCTTACTACGGGCTGTTTCCTAAGAAACCATCCAGACATGTTTTTCTATAAGTAAAAATTTTATTAAAATATTCAAATCCTTTATTTTAGGTCTCAGAGAGACCTCCATCAACCCAAACATGTTTCCCCATTCCTTTTAGCTCCTAATAAAGATTCTTGGCCCATATAACCCCCTATAATAATGATTTGTAGCAAGGCGAACATCGGTCGATCTTCATCTGGTTATTTTCCTCCTCCCATTTTCTTCCTCCCTCAATAACTCTCTTTCAAATTACGATTGCATGGATATTGTAATTAATTTTTTGATATAATAACATTTGTTATTGGGATCTTGAATCGAGTATTGATTCCTCTTTGGGTGATCTTTGTTCTTTAATGATGAATCCCGATTGCAGTTTTGGGGTTAGGATATATGTTGGTTTCTGTATGTAGTTACGTTACGATATGAATTTATTATTGAACATAATTTCTTTAATTAAGTATAAATTTTTTTAATAGTCTGAAGTAGAGAAAATTGGAATCAAATGGACTTAATCTTTCTGTTGGAAAAACCCAATTTTGATGAATTTGGGTTTTTGAGGAGAAATGGGGTTATTCATGGAATTGTAATTTTTTGGGTTTAAAATTGATTAATTTAAATTTTGGTTTTTATAGGAATTAAATGAATTTAAATGTTGGATTTAATTTAATGAATATCATATTTTACTTAATTTTTCTGAAAACCCCCTATTCAAGTGAATTTTGGTTTTTGGTATGAAAATTATGGAATTGTTGAATTGAAATGTGAAAATGATTTTGAAATTGATTGATTCGGTTTCAAATCCCAATTGTGAGAAAAATGTCTTAAAATGTTTTCAATGGATTCCATATTATATCCTCTTTATAAAAATAATAGATTTTTTATTAAAAACCTATTATAGGTTTTAAAGAGAAGATTGGATTATTTAAATTGGCCAATGGGATGAATTTCATTTTTTTCTTATAAAATCAATTGCACATAATTTATTTGTACTTGAGAAAATTAAATCCTTAGGTAGTTAGTATGTCATTTTAGTGAAACATTTTGATTCTACAACATTAAAATAAATCATATATTCACATCCCATTGCTAAGGTGATGGTGATGGGACCCATTTATCGTAGTCCTTGAGGGGCATATATACATACTTTTATATATTCAGAAATGTTGGACCCTTATAGCACGTAACTATCATACTTATTTGGAACATTATCATGTTTTTCGCATGGCTGAATTTTTGAATGTGTTTATATACCATTAGTATAAAACATTTTACAACCCTAGATATTTCATATAAACTTTTTTCCTAAAAAATTTATTTATTTCATTTGTGTGAATTTTTTCTATGGGATGTATCAATTGAATAATGAAAAATTACATCTTCTGAATTTTTTTCCATAATTTGACATGTATATAAATATTTTCCAATGTTATTTCCATATTTTAAACTATGGATAATTTTTTTTATAATATTCTTTGTTAATTAAAACCCTATTTATTGGAAAATTGAAATCATAATTTGGTGAAATAGATATTGGAATATCTTATATATTCTTTGGGTGAAATATAATAGGGATTTCTCTTACACCCAACATCTTCCTTCGAGTGTTTGTAGATTATCTCCTTCTAGGTTTGAGCAGTGGAAAATGTTATCTAAGAGGTGGACCCTACTCCCCACCATCGGTATTAGTGAGTTGTGTTTTTAGAGACATTGGGTTATTTTCCCCTATTTGTAATTGGGTTGTTTTACTTTGGATGTTGTTCATGATTAATTTCTTGTCCATTACTCCCAGTGGTGTTTTCCATAGTAATGAATTATATCTTGTTCACTTTTCAATCAAAATTTCTAATGGTAAAATTGTTCCCTCATTCCAATGGTATGATTCTTGGTACAAGTTGATGACCTGTGGGGATCAGGAATGAACAACGGACTATGTCAGGACTGACTTAGTTATCGGGTTACTGGGGTATTCAGGTTAGTTTCTGACAAAGTGGAATCAAATGGAGGTTCAGGGAACTTTCAGAGGTTCTCTCTTAATAATTACCCTCCACATAGTGGGATAGGATCATCAGCACCTCCTAAAATTATAGAAACAAGTCAAGTGACCATGAGAGGTAACATCACTATACCTTCGCCATTAGTGACTGCTTTATTTGATTTCAGTGTATCTCCATCATTTATTACCACCAGTGACATCTATTTTCATAATCTTCATATGGATCTTTTATCTTGTGCATTGTATAATACTACGCCTAATTGTATGAATAGAGAGTAGGGTCACCATTTTCCCGATTGTGTTTAATCTCTATCAGATATTGAGTTATCTTGAAAATTTCTTAAACAAAGAAAATCATCACACCCACATGTGTTTTCTCTCTATATATCTGATTATGTCACCATTGGTGGTGCCTATTCCACTTTCCAAGAAAGGTGATGGTTCACTCCACCTTTGCATTTATTACTGAAAGATCAATTATGTAATGGTAATGAACAAGTATTTGTTTCCACAGATTGATGATTTTTTAGATCAATTAAAAGTGCTGTAGGGGTTCTCAATGATTTAACTTTTCTCAAGTTACCATCTGTTTAGGGTAACGGAATATGACATTTCAAAAACACATTTTGAAAAAGGTGTAGCCATTATGAGTACCTAGTCATGCCCATTGGTTTTACCAATTCCCCTCTAGTTTTCATGGATTTAATTAATAAGATTTTCAAGGATTATATATTTACCTTTGTGGTTGTGTTTAAGGATGATATCCTTGTTTACTCTAAATATTTGGAGGATCATGTTCATCATCCAAGAACAATGTGGAGATCGTTGATAAATCGCCAACTATATTCCAAGATTTATAATTGTGATTTTAGGATTCCGAAAGTGATGTTATTTAGACACATGTTGCTGGAACATGGTATTTTAGTTGATCCTGAAATTGATAATGATATTATGGCATTGTAACAATGAAGAAATCCCTTTTAGAATCATATATTCTTAGGTTTTTTCAGATATTATCAATTATTTTTGACGTACTTTGCAATGTTAGCCTCTCTGGTGAGGGTTGTTACTCAGAAAGGAGTAAAGATGTTTCGATTTAATAAATGATAGAATTCTTTTGTTTAGCTGAAATTGATTTTGGAAACTATGCAACATTTGACTCTTCTAGAGTTCGAGTAGTTCTACATGGAATTTTTTTATGTATTGTGTTTATTCGGAGGCTACATTATTATATAGGTCGATCATGTTGTTGGTTATGGATATCATAACTCTAGGCTACAAAAAAATAATTATGTAACCCATGACCATAAACATATATTTGTGATGCACAGTCTTATGAATTGGAAGAATTGCCTTTATGGGAAATGTTTTACTGTGTTTTCTTACCAATAAATATTGAGTTAAATATTCTCTCAAATATATTTTAATCTCTGCCAGAGACGATGGGTGGAATACCTATAGTATTTTGATTTTGGCATTGCCATTATTACGAGGAAAGGGGATGTCATTAAAGATGATCTGAGTATAAAGATTATAGCCCATGTAGTGAATGAATCATCAGAGCAGTGTAACTTGATGTTTCTATATACACAATTTCACATTACTGTTTATGAAAAATGGGTCATCATTCTTTGTCCAATGTTCAGTTTTCATCGACTCTACATAAAAAGATGCCTCTGGATGAGCAACATGATGATGAATTCCATATCATTAGAATCTCTCTTAATGGTGGGGAGATAAGTTTCTTAGTGTTCAATCTCCAAAGGGGGAATTCTTTTCTATTAGAATCATTTTGTGGGGCCGTCATTGGTATGGAATGATATGATGGGGTATGTCTATAATTCTTAGTAAGTTCTGTACCAAAGAACCACAAATATCCTTTACAACAAGAGGCAGTAGTTCTGTTGTCTAGGTATGAGGTGAGGTATTGCTAAGTTGGAATCTTGTTTCTATACATGCCAAAAAGGTAAACCTGATCACCAAAAACTATTGGTGTTTTTTAGAAACTTCTTGTGCCTGCATGGAAGTGGGATGAGATCTTTGTTGACATTGTGGTAAGGTTTCAATGTTCCGATAGGACAATGTGTTTTGGGGGTTGATTGATAGGCTACTGAAATAGTCACACTTTATAACCATTCATTATACATTCAATATTGAGGAGTTGGGAAGTCTCCATGTAAATGAGATAGTTCTATATAAAATATTTCATCTTCAATATTCTCTTATAGAGATCCTTGGCTCACTTTTCACAGTTCGAGAGGATTTTAAGGGCATTGGGATCTCATGTTCATTTGAGCATGGAATACCATCTACAATCAGATGGAATGATAGAAAGATCTATACAGATTCTTGAGCATAAGCTATGTGCTTCCGTTCTTGACTTTGGTGGGGCATGGAATGATCATTTGGGGATGGTAGGGTTTTCTTATATAAATAGTTACTAGTTCACAATCATGATAGATCCTTTTGAGACCTTGTCTAGATGTCCCTATAAATCTCCATTATGATGGTCAGAGATTGGTGACAATTCCTTGGGTGGACCAATCATGGACCAAAATACGATAACAATTTTTAGTTTCTTTCCTCGGATAATATTTATATCTCAAAGCTGATACAATTCTATTTCAGATTATCGATGTAGACCGTTGGAGTTATCATTTGATGAAAAGGGTTTCTTGAAGGTTTCACCCTAGTTGGGTTATCGACAGCATGGGAGGGTAGGGAATGTTACTACTCATTTTGTTCTAACTCATGAGGTTGTTGAGAATGTGGGGAATGTTTCATACCATTTAGCACTACTACAGAAGCTGACATTGATACATAAATTTTTCATCTATCTCATCTTCGAAATTATTTTTCTAGTCCATCTCATGTTTTGATTTTGTGTAATCATCATGTGGGACCTGACCTATCCATGAATGAATGTATAGTAAGGATAGTTGATTCTAAGACCAAGGTATTTCCTGAGAGGATGATACATTTTTTTTCGTTTGATATGGAAGAAAGGTTCATGTTATCTTGAGGAATGTGAGAGGAAGGAAATTATGAGGGATCTATGGAAACAACATTTAAAAAAGGAGGCTTCTTTGTAGTCTTTCTAGGGATACAATGTTTTTATAATGGTGAGGTTATAACATCCCGTTACTATTTTTAGGTATTTGTAATCCCCACTTTTGGTTGAGCATTAGTATGGGTTTTCATGGAGTTGTTTGGGGTGGTTTTTCGAAATTTCTAGAGTTTTATTGTGTAGGAGAACGTTTTCAGTAAGGATTAGAAAATCGCGAGCTAGTTCAATGCTATTGAAAGTTGGATTTGTATGGTCTACGCATGGTTTGACCTAATCGTGCACTGTTTCTGAGGAAACGGTTGCACAAGTTTTTATGGATGTGAAATTTTAACTAAAATTTCAGGAGCCTCATTTTTAGGTCCTAAATAGACCACCTTCACCATAAATACATTTCCCCCTTCCTAGGAACTTCCAATTTGGATTCCTGTCCCTCGAACCCCTTCTGGAAATGATTCACAGCTTGGAGAATATTGGCTGATCTCCTTCTATTTAGTTTCTCATCTTATTCTCCTCCCCTCACGATCTGTCTCTTTCTCCATAGGGTTCCAAGGATCTTGGAATTGATTTAGGGATATAAGACCCTTTGGTTTTTGGATCTTGAAATTAGTATTTATTCCTATTTGAGTGATCATCATCCCCCATATAAAATCCTATTTAGGTTTTGGCGTTGTGTGTCCATTGTCTTTAGTAGGTGGTTTTTTCATCTTGTCCAAATTGTTTTGAACATAATTTCATTGTTTAAATTTAAATTTATTTTAATTGAATTAATTTTTTTAGATATTAATAAATTGGATTCAATCCTTTTTCTAAAAAAACTTATTTCCATTGAATTGGGGTTTTTTTTGGAAAAATGGGTTTTTGGAACTGATTGGAATTATTTGAGATTTAAATTGTATAATTTAATTTTTGGTTCATAAGGTAATTGGATTAATTAAATTTTTTTAATAGAAGTTAAATTTTATTTTATGTAATGATTTTGAAAACCCCTTATTCGTGTGAATTTACGTGTTTGGGATGAAAATGATGTAATTGTTGAATTTTAATGTGAAATAGAATTTGAAATTTCACTATTTTCTTTCAAATCTATGTTTTAAAAAAAATTCCTTAAAAATATTTTGATGGAAACCTTAGAGTATCATCTTGGTGAAAATGCATGTTTTTATTAATAAGCCATTATTATTTTTAAATGGAAGATTGGCATAATTGAAATGGTTAGTGGGATGAAATGCATTTTCTTTAATAAAATGAATGGTCCATAATTCCTTTTATACATGAGAACATTCAATAATTAGGTCGTTAATAAGTTATTGGGTGTGAGAAATTAATATTCCATAATGTTCTAAAACATCATATCATCATATCCATTATTTAGGCAATTGTGATGGTACCCCTTTACCTTAAGCCTAAAGGGGAATATGTACATACTTTGACGTATTCACAAATGGTGGATCCCTATATCCTAGAACTATAAAACCTATTTAGAACATGACAATGTTGCTTGCTTTTATTCATTATTTACTGTGTATATATTCCATTATTATAAACTCTTTAATATTCCTTGATATGTTTTATTAAATATTAATATAAAGGGTTTATTTAATCCATTAGTGAGAATTTCTATTTTTGAAATTTGTACTTTGATTAATAAAAATTAAATCTTTTGAAATGATTTCCATCATTAGAAATATATTGCATGATTTTCTAACATTATTTCCATATTATAAAATGTAGGTTATTCTTTTTTTAAATATTTTTTGTTAATTCAAAACCTATTTCTTTTAAAATTAAAATATCATTTTAGTTAAATTGTTAGTGGAATCTATTACGGAATCATTGGGGAAAAATATATTGGGCTTTGTCTCAGACCATACATGTGACATTGGGCGTGTAGGTTATCTCCTTCTCAGTCCAAGAATAGGAAAATGATCTCTTGGAGGTGGATCATGATGTTGAACTCTCATCTTGGTCAGTAGTGTCCTTACGAACATTGGGTTTTGTTCCCCCTTTTGTACTTGTGTTGTTTTACTTTAGCGATTGTGCATGTTTATCTTTTGGTATATTACTCCTAGTAGACCATTACTTTAGTATTTATACGGTATAGGTATATTTTAATTTTAAAATTTTAGTGGTAAATTAGTTCCAACTTTAAGTTATTATGATTCTAGGTGCTAGTCATTGACCCATGGGGATCAGGAACACTCTTCAGGATATGTGTAGACAGAATCAGTTATCAAGATACAAGGGTACCCAGGCTGGTTCTTGACATAAATTAAACTATAAAATTAAATATAGACCATTCAAAATAATTTTTTATGAATGTATTTAAAAATTATACTATCCAAAATTTGGAATTATTTTTAATTGGTTAATAATTTATTTATTATCATATATATTATATTAAAACACTATATGTAATTTCAGGTGTCTCATTCGGCACACCTTTTAAAGGGATGAACATATCCTATCTTCATAATTCATAATGATCCACATAGATCAACTAATCCATCAAAAAAATTCCATCATATTTTGTATCACAATGACTTGGAGGCTCTTCTCTAAAAACATGTTCATCTTAGAAGGATTAATTATGAATCAAATAATTGTTTTCCAATGATGAGTTATAACTCTTAACTAAGTTCTTACAATTAATTTACTCTTATATCATATTAAATAATCTATTAAAAATTCTAAGAATATTTTGAAATTATAATAAATATACTTATATATTATTATATTATTAGGCTTA
This sequence comes from Viscum album, assembly GCA_963277665.1. Taxonomy (NCBI): domain Eukaryota; kingdom Viridiplantae; phylum Streptophyta; class Magnoliopsida; order Santalales; family Viscaceae; genus Viscum; species Viscum album. The sequence continues at coordinate 618,159,757 of OY728128.1, forward strand.
TCATTATTAACCTTCATTCAATCATATAGAAATTGAATGCATGACTCTGGTTTACATACATCCTTTGGTCTCCACATAGTGATGTAATTGGTTTTTCATCTCTATCTCACCTAGATAGTTTGAAATGAGGAATTAATTAATATATGTGATATTAATAACATCCTTATGAATATAGAAATATATCTTATTATTTACCTATTATACTTTCATTATTTGGAAATTTATTATTTAGTCATCGTGTGCATGTGGACAACCATTCCCATGAATGAGTTCTATTATTCCTCTTATTACCCCCATGTATGTATGATATTGAATTTCAATATAATGAATAAAATTTATATTCATGAAGATAAATAAATTATATAGATTATGGGATCATTACATAATATATTTAATGGTGAAAAATATTTTGAGTTAATTTTTAATAAATTAACTGAACATCCTTAGGTGGTCAAGTTAATTTAGAAATATTTAATAAATTTATTAAAATAATGTTAAAAGAACTATAATAATATATTATAAATAAAAATTATCTCAATAATGTATTTAATAAATTTAAAATCAATATTTTTAATTAATAAACAAAAACGAATATGCGGGGACCCAAGAAAATTGTATTTGATCTCAATATGACTCCTTTGAAAATAATGCAATATAATACACCTAAATTTTTTTCATATGGTCAATGTAATATACCAATGAAAATTTATATAAAGAATTAATATCTTTTAATTTTTGTGAAGAACAAATTTATGATTTCCCTATACTATAATTTTGATTCAAAACCTATTAATGGTCTATGGGATTTTTATTACAAACTATTTTTATTTTTAGAATATCTATATTCAGATATCATTTGGTAAAAAATTTACAACCTAATCTCTCAAAATAATCATATTTTATTCTACACAATTCATGTTATGTTTTAGATGATTATATTATATTTATTCTCAAGATATATCAATAATAAAAAAACTATGTTACATGTAATAGATTCTTATTAAAACCACACATAAAACATATTGATGTTTTCTTATCAAATATTCTTATTTCATTCAAAATATATTGTTTAAATAATTTTATTATTTTTAGTATAATTATTATGATTAGTTAATAAATCCATTTTTTCCATTTTTTACAATTTTTATTGGAATATTATTGTCAATTTTTAAAATGATATTCTTTTTTATTTTTTTTTGGAATGTTTTCCGGGAATCATTGTCTTAAAATTAAATGTGTGAACAATATTTTCAACACACATAAATGTTCTATTATTTGATGATTCATTTAATTTTCCCATGATTATTTTCAAATAAAATAAATTTCACTATTTTCTATAAATTTTATTTATAAATTTATCTAAATTAAAGGGTATTAAATTATTAATGCAGTGAAATTATTTTTGAAAATATATATATGACATTGTTCTCACACAATGATACATGGTATTTTTTTTCAATTTTTAAATTCTATTTTCCATTAAATTGAATTTTATTATTTTGATACATTTATTTATAATTAATATATGGATTTATTTAATACATTACAATTAATGGATTATAACTTTTTTAGATCATTGATAATATTTTGATCAGGTTCTTAATCACTCTACATTATTTTTTTGGATTATTATTATTTTTCATGTCCATATTTATTTAATATAAATGATTAAATTTATATATTTTTTATTCACTATAAAATTTAACAATATTAAACCATTTCTATATATAATATCATTACAATAAATTTTATTATGAATATCATTTATTTTACTTAAGAAATATTATGTATTTTAGATTCAATAAATTTTTTTTTTATTTTGATGAAATTTTTAGAATAATTTGTAATTATAATTATATGTATGAGGAATTCCTTCGATGTTAAATAAAAAATTGGGGCCATGATATATATTTCTCATAGATGTATATACAAGTATCGTGAGAAAAGACATGTGGCCAGATTATATAGGTATATAATTAAAAGAAACACTCTCTTTAAGAATGATATCACGGTTTACATGCCTTAATGATTAGTTTCGTGATAATATATTCGAGACCTCGATGAATTGTTCAGGAATATCTAAATTTATGAATTTCCTATTTCTTAATTCTATTTTCATTACATTTTTTATTACATTTATAGAAGTATGTTTATTAAAATAATTTAATTTATTTAATTACATATGCTTTGATTATATAATATGAAATTTCATTATAATTTTTTTTCGAGGTTTTTTTATTTTACATAATTTATTTATAATTTGAGATTAACCTTTATTTGTTCTATTTTCTAGAGATATGGTTAAAGGTATTATAAATTAATGAATTTATTTAATAATATCTCACATTTATTTTGATAAGTATATTATAAATGACTCCAAATATTTTAGAAAATATAATTTTTATTTTTTTATTTTTATAATGTAATATAAAAATCATTTATATAATTTATTTTTAATATATATAAACTAATCATTATTTTATGGTGATATCCATTATATATTGTAAAAATATAATAATCTAAACAGTAGATCATATTTTTTTTGTGTAGGGGTGTTTAAAACAAATTTAGAGAAGGTTTAGTTGGATCCTTGTGGATAATATTTTAGATTGAGATATATAACATGATAATTATGAAAATATAATTTATTATTTGAGAAAATAATATATTGATTGATACGTGGATATTTATTAATGATAAATTTGGGATAACATCATGAATGTAATTATTTATTGTAGATTATATAACATTGAATGGAAATTAAAAACCATGATCAATATAATAATTACTATAATAATTTCTACGTGATATTTATAAATGATATAATAAGATAAAATATATATTTTTATGATCATGATAATCAATTGAGAATAAATTTTAAATATTTAATTCAAAATGTTATAATATAGAAATTGTAGAAAGTTTGAATGATGATTTTTGGAATTATGTATCATGAAAATATTTTCCTTATGAATTGAATATCTACCAATCATCACAGTAAATAATTAAATTAATGAATATCCATAGTTAATTTGGCTATCGAATGATGATATGATATCGTGGCTATTAGTGTTAAATTAGAAAATATATTATTATGATATAGTGGAAAATATAATTTTTTGTTTGGTTTGCGTATTAACAGAAAAACATCAATGTATTGTTTTAATAATATTATTCTATATTATATATATATATAATATATTGTTTAAAATATATCTAGAATTATATAATCACCATGAATTTTAATGCAATATTTTTGATGTTACATATTTAAAAATGTAAACAAAATATTATAGTAATTATGTGAATTTACAAGTTGATATATCAGGAAGTGTAATACATTTTATTTCAATTTATCTTAGAAAAAAATATTTTTAAATATGTAAATATGGGAAATATATTTTTGAAATATAGAGGATGATTTGAAATAATAGATGACTTTATATTTGTATTATAACATCACCAAAATTATGGATTTGTGAGTTAAAATATAATAGTGCATATTTGAGGAGTATTAAATTAATATTAGGTGAACATTGATATTTTCGAAATTATATTTTATGAATGTTTTTAATATTTGTTTCTTTTATTTTTTTATAATAATTTCATTTTTAAAATGTATAAATAACCTTTAATCTTTATTTGGATCATTTGGATATTAATTTTATAATATATTTATTTATGAATTATAAATATTAATTATAAAAATGAAGGACATTAAACTATGAAATAATTATTTTATAAGATGAAAAATTCATACTTCTAAATATTTCCAAACATTATATCCTAATAATAAATAAAAATCCAAGAATCCCTCAAATAGTCAAGATAACTAAATATCGTTTGGGGTGTGTATTTCAATAATATTATTTAATGTATAAGACAAGTACTGATAAATGTATATTAGTTTCCCTTTTTTAGCCATGATTTTTTAGGATAAAATAGATAACTAATTTTATTATTATTTTTAAGGATTATGAATTAAAATTATGAGAATTCAATTTATTTATTGGTTTTATAATCAAGAACCCAAATATTTTAGTAGATAATATCATTTAAAAATAACATGATGTACGATTACGTTTCAAACACGTAACACCGATCATAAACAAACTGGGAAATAATATTATTTATGTATTGTTGTAGTAACTATGTTTTCTTGGTGAATATGAATCAAATTACCTCAATATGATAAATATGTTTAAATTATATATATATTTCATATATATTTAATATTTTATAATATATTAGTACTGAATTGTATGAAAAGTCATCTAATGCCAGGAATATAAATTTTCCTCAAGAATTTTTTTATTATATTTTTTTAAATACATTATAATTAATAACTTCTTTATTAATAAATATATATTTATTTATTTTAATCATTGATATGAAAACATCATAGTATATATGTGATTAATATCTTATATTTTTCTATAACCATTAATATTTCAACGAATTTTTTAAATGGTGATTTTTAAAATTAATTTTTTATTTCCACTAAATTAATTAATTAAAATGTTTCATTTATTTTTAATAAATTTAATTAAACTTAAAATTTATTTTTAATCCTAATGTAAATAATATCATAAAATTCAACAATATATATACTTGTGATGTAATTGTATTTTGGTATAAAATAAAATATCCTCAGAATTGTTTCTCATTTCATTTTATGAATTTATATTGAAATTGAATTTATCCTAATATTGAGGTTAACAATTTAAAATGTTATATCATATTTCTAACAAGGATATTTATTTTTTAATAATAATTCCATTTTTATGTTTTTTATTTATGATTTGTAACTACTAATCATCACCATGTAATGGATAAAACAAGTCAATTGATGTTAAATCTACAAGGTAAGGAGTAAAAAGCCACACAAAATGTTAATTTATATTATTTAATTATAATAATTTTACTATAACGTTTCTATGATCAAATATATGGGATTAAAGTTAAAATTTCCTTTAAAAATAAAATTTATACCATTTTATGTAAGGAAAATTACAAAATTCCACCCTATAATATTTATGTTCCATAATATGATTTCACTATGATAAAATGATATTTTGATCTACAATATATAGTTTTTTAAATATTAATGCTTCATTTTAATGGTTCCCGTATATTTTTATTTTTTATGGATGATATAATTCCCTAATATGCTAATTAAATGTCGATATAGGAGTTGTGTAAAGAGAAGATAAATCAAGGTGAACAATTTAATAAAAATTAATAATATGTGGATTATTTATCATATTCCAAGAATTTCAAAATTAATAAAAAATTTATAATTAGTTTTTAATTCATTTAGATTCTAATTACATTTCTATATTCCTATAATTTATGTCAAAATAAATGAATCATCCCCTTATAGACTTCAATGACAAACTATGATATGAAATATTTCATTAAATAATTTAGAATTTAAAGAAAATATATTTTATGAATAAAATTGAGATTCTATCAATAGTAATTTTCGTGCATGTATTATTTTTGAGCAACAAGATTTATTTGATGAAAATTTATGAATATTAAATGATTAAAATGTTTAATAATAATTATTGTTTAAAAAGTTTATGGGAGAATAGAAAAAAATATAAATTTTCGAATGAAATATAAACAAGAATTTATATTATTTATTAAAGGTATTTAAAAATTATAGTGTCTTATATTATAAATTATATCCCTTTAGATCTACATGAAAGGATTATGATATATAACATATTCAAATCTATTTAAAAATTGAAAATATATACTTTCATCTTTTTTAAAAGGGAACCAAATGTCTTATATTATTCACACATATTGATCCAAATATTATGATTAAACTGTTTTAAAATCCATCACCAGTCATCCTCTCTATGACCATGATGCATGCATCTCATCATAGGACCAACAAAAATGGCATAAGATACAATCTGAAAGAAACTTTTATAAATAGGAGGTATAAATCCTAACATAGTGTTTTAATTTTATTTCATTTAATGACTATATAATGTTTTATATAACAATTATTTTATAATAAAATCAATATATTCCATATAATTAAATATTTTTATAATAGGTCAAAACTTATTTTCATAACATTTCTATATTGTAGAAAATGAAAACATGGTTTATAACACCTCAAGATTTTACAAGAGGAAAATCATATTCAATATATTATAAAACAAATAAAACTAATCATTGAATGAAATGTAACTCCCCATGTATTTAGGATTTAGTTTTCTAAATTAATATCAATCAATTTTATAGTTTGTAGAACACCCTACCCCAAGTCAAAATGAAATATAATATAACAAACCATTATAAATATGTTGTTATGTTAGCGGTTATGAATATGAATAAATAAATAATGAATATTATATATTTTACACATTTATATATTAAATTCAATTTTTATATATTGATTTTAAATAAAATCCAATACATTGTAAATAAAAACAATTGAATTATCGACAAATTTATTTCCCAAAAATGATGTTTTGTGTCACATTTTTCATATATTTCAGTATTAATTTTTTCTAGTTTAATAATATTTGTTTTTAGAAATTACATTTTGTCTCAAATATTCATTTTAAAATTATCATTGAGTGAGGGTTTTTATTAGTTTAAGAAAATGATATTTTTTTATAAATATTGAAAAATACTAAGTTTTATTGAAAACTTCCTTTTCGTTTTTGAATTAAAAAAATAACATTTTTATTTTTATTTTTTACTAATATAATTATTTTATAGATAATAATGAAAAAATAAAATCCAATTTATTTCATTAAACTCAATTTAATATTGAATTTCGATATAGATTTTGTTTATACATTTTAATATTTTTCAATTAAAAACAGTTTTTTTATCTCATCTATGAGATTAATATTAAATTAAAATATGAAAAAATCTATTACATTAACATTTAAAAATTAGTCTATATTTGGAATATAAATATTTCAAATTATATAATAATTTCAAATTTTTTACCATAATAAATTATAATTCAAGTAATGATTATTTACTGTAGTTAGGGTTAAAATATGTTCACTAGAGGGGTTAAATAAAAATATTAAATGGGTAAAAATGAAACAAAACATTTTAAAATAATAATTTAATTCTATATTTATACTTTATATCTTACTTGACATGATAATGAACCAATTTGAACATTTTGGATCATGAACGACAAGGGTATCGCGTTTTCTTTTCCAAAAATTCTATTTGTTTCCAGAACCCAATATATAAAGAGCCACCACCTTCCCTATCTAATTCCCACTACGAATACCATTTTTAATATAAATTACCATCCCTAATATCTACCCACATCATATATTAATTATTTTCAATATAAAAACTCATAAGAAGTGTTTTTGACATAATCCAATGAAGCCTCTATAATGATGAGGTATAGTCCTTAACCATGAAAATTCTTTTTATTTATTCCAAAAAATTATTCAAGTATAAATTAATTATGAATATATAATAACACTATAATATCCCATATACTGAGAGGTCATAATGTTAACTTTATAATATATATTCTTCTCCTATACATTCAAATGGAAATAAAATTTTTGGACATGAGTACATCGAACTACACACTCATAAACAGATGTGAATAGTTTTCCATCACTGCCTCAGAATGTTGGATATAATTTTTTATTTAAATTATTTATGATATATTTTTAAAATAATTATACCTATTTAATTATTATATCACTTAAATATTTTAACACATCAATATGTGGGGGATATCATAATGCTACTCATGTGTACAGTGACTACAACCTCGCGAAGTGACGATACTTTTTTCACTAACACGTTACATGGATGGTAATAAGTATAAATTTAATTAGTATATCTAGATTATAATACATCATAATAAATCAGGAAAATTCAATACATTATTTACATTCCTTTCATTCCATTCTTTACATACAATGGAATCAACTTTCATCCGTACGTGCAACCTACCTTCTCCATTGAAATGTGAAATCCTTCATAACATTGATGGATTAATTAAAATAAAAATATAATTAATGTATATGATATTTATATCATGGATAAAATAATTTTAGATTATTTAATTTTGATAAAAGTAAAATAACTGGAATTACATAACCAAAACATATATGGAAAACAAGGCAATTATCACCAGAAACATTTATATTAACAAAGAGTTGTGAATATAAATGTTATAAAAGAATATAATAAAATAATATATGGGAATATAAAAATGAATATGATTATATAATATACTTATAATAATCATATATTTATTATTAAATTGTGTTTCATAAACTTATTAACGAATTCAAACATGATGTAGGGGTTTCTCGACTCACTTTAACTTTTGTGAGACATATGCCACATTCACCACTTAATCCAATTTGTTGCGTTTATTATGCACCTTTTGTTATGTTATATCTAGAATATTTCTATCTTCAGGGTGATTAATGTTTTTTTATTTCATACAATGATGTTATGACTGAAACATTTCCAAAGCCACTACTGTTTATTTCACATTCTCATCATTATTCAGTATTTCTTACTTTTATGTATCACATATAAAAATTATTTGATATATATATCTTGAAAAATAAATATTTTATTATCAATTAGTTAATAATTATATATTTAATGTAATTGAACCATATTTCCTATCATCTTTACATAAAATAAATTATTAGTTTTTTTAGGAAAACCTATTATTATTTATTTCATATGTCGAAAATCATTTTTCATCACAAAATATATTTCCAAAATATTACTTCTGAAATTTTTTTAAAATTTTTAAAATTACTTATTAAATATATTATTTAACAATTTTAATTTTTTATCAAATTGTTTCAACAAAATACTCTTTCTATTTTCATGAATATGGTACTTTTAATTTTTTTTACAATAGTTTTAATGGTATATTTTTTACCTAGAAAACATCTAAAAAATATACCAAAATTATGTCCACTAGATGTTTTCAATATAATGTTATAATTTTTGTTTTTTATATAATATTATTTTCAAAATATTTTATGATCTTTATCATAAAAAAATTACAATATGAAATGATTATTTCCAACATGAATGTTTTTATTGATATTTTATGGTATTTATATTCATAAATGATATTAATCCTTTATATTAATTATTATAATCAAGATATTTTTTATACTTGTACCATCATTATTATTAATATGGATTGTTTATGACCATTTTGACTGGGGGTGTACAATTTTTTAACCATTCACCATATTATTTTTTATTTTTTATGATTAGTTATATAATATGGGGTATGTATAAGCATTTCATATTCTTCATTTTCAATACTAATGTTTTGGTTGATTATGTTTAACCAATTCTATATGACTAATTAATTAGACTTATTATGTGTTTGGTGTGGATCAAAATTACATAAACTCTCAATATATTAGTATGTTATATGAGACGAATCTGTTGTCTAAATTAAATGGTTCCTTTACCCATAATTTTAAACTTCCTTGTGAATATTAATGATAGTGTTTTTAGGATGTCTACTAATATAAGTTCTTCCATAATGAGATTTATTATTAAAAAACACATGATTATTCAATTAGTTCGAATATCCATGGATGATTTTGAAGCTCTGTTGATGATTTATGTGGATTTATTATTTCTCCATTTATTATTACTATGTGTTTCTCATGATATTTGATTAAATAGATCATTATTCAGTTTTTTCCTTTCCAAATGTAATTTTCTTATTTATTAATGATAGTTTTTTCTACATTTAAACCCTTATTGACCATCTGATCTAAGCACTATATTATATATTATTTTCTCGATGGTAGATGGAAGTATTTTATGATTCATATTTAGGGAATAACTAAATTGGATATTTTAATTCTCAAAAGAAAACACATAATGGGTATGATGTTTTCAAAATGCGTTGTGGATTTTTAATTAGGTATCCAGTTTACCTTGACTACTAAACTATATTCTCCATATTGATGTGTTAAATTTGGTATTATACCAATGTAATAATGTAACCCTCGTCATTAGGATACTAGGTTTTTGGTAATTATAGTTGGTATTAGAGGTTTTTTAGTAGAAACATTGAAAAATATATTTAATAAGGAATATATATTCATAACTAACACTCATTTACTAACATCAATTATAATACCATGTAAAGGATAAGATACTAATAGTTTGAAAATATTAAGAATATGTCGTTTACCTAGAAATAAATCCTTATTGGGATACTAAAACTTGAAGTAGTTCTGGGATAGATGTACATAGGAGTAATCAATCTGAAAAATGTATGATGAGCTTGATTCGAGCATTACCTCATACTGGATATCAGGCCAATCTACATCATTTGTTTGACACTATTCAGGGATATGCATGGGTTAATACTTGTTTTCATTACAAACAATAAAATTATGTTTTAATATATATTTATTATTTCCAACCATTCCCAAAGAAATAATGTTTATATTTATGTTATATTAAATAGATGAATATCTCAATTAATGTTAATTGATTCACTAGTTTTGGGATTGTAAAATATATTTGAACATGTTATGATAAAACATTGTGTATTCCACTATTTAGAAACTTATCCCATATAATGTAATTGGAACTGTATAAATGAACATACTTTATGTTTTGATTTTCCATTTGGGAAATATATTAGATCTTAAATAAGAGATATAGTAGGAAAAAATAAAATTATAACCATATTTGGCTATATGTGTCCTATTATGTGTAGTAACCATTCACATGTACGAAATATTGTTGATCTATAGTGTGGGAAAGTACTATCAGTATAATTTATGCCTTATCAACTACCATTGTTACGTGGAACTACTAATCAATTAGTAGGTGATAAAAGGATAAGCTCCTCTGAGACGTGTTTCTTAATATAGGTATTTATCAAACAGAGATGGTTGTCATGGAATTTTATAACATCTCGTGATTTTTAGATCACTGGTGCTTGTTCATTCAAAAAATATGGATGATGCTTAAATAGAAGAAATATAATGGAATAAATTTAAGATACAATTCTTCGATATTTATTTTTATCATGGGAATGAAATGATATAGGGATAAAATCCCTATGTTATGAAAAATGTGATTGGAAAATGATTCAATGTATGAAGGTAAAATTTAAAGGTTATAGAGAAAATGTATGAACTACTTAAATATTAAAATTATTAATATTGACTACTTAAATAGGGGGTTTAATAAAATTTAATAAAGGGATATAGTCTCACAAACTATCCCATCATTCATGGAAATTTTATCAAGTGATATAAAAATTGATAGATAATTAAAAATGTATTTTGCCTTAGAAAGAAAGAAATATAAGAACATGGAGGAAGATAAAAAGATGGATATATAGACTAAGCGAAATAAGTATTTTTCTAAATGTGATAAATGTGGAGTAAAACATACTAGAACATTCTTGATGGAAATAAGAGATCTATAAAATTGTGGGCATAAATTCAATCATACTAATTAATTAAAGTTAAATAAATTATCTTTCGATGTTCAATACAAAAAAAATCATTATATGGGTCCTAAAAAAATGAGCCCTCCTATAATAAATACAATATAACATGGAAGCGGGTAAGAGATTGAGGTTAAGAATATTCTATTAATATAGATGAGGGGGAAGGATTAAATTATTATGTCTTTGGATTCAAGTATTATTTTGTATAAGTATTTTATCAATAATTTTCTTGAAATGTATAAGTATTTTCTATGGTTTATTTCTTTATGGGATTTTAAACCTATATAGATGAGTGTCAATTTCATAGACAAGTGATTTAGTGGGATGTTGATGATTTTGGAAAACAAGTGATTGAGGGATGAGAACCCTAAATATTTACTCAATTCTAATAATGATAAATAGATTGATATTTTATAATATTGGTGATCTTGAAATAGGATAGTGATTTTAATTTTGATGTTATCTCTATAATATTTTATTAATTTTTTATATTTATATAATAAATTCAATAATTTTAGTTTGTATTTATTGTATATATAGAGAAATAATATTTGGCAGCATTCATGTTTTAATTGTGTTATTTTTGTGATCATGGTATTCACATATTTTTTATATGACATTAATAGATATATTATTATTTTTTGGTAATATAATATCTTGTTGATTTAATGAATTTAGTGTCATACCATCATGATTTTTATACATTCAATTTTGTCAGACTTATTTTGGAAATGTAAAATGGAGCCATATTTTAGGGCTGCATTAAGTGGTATTTTTTTGGTATTCTGGGATAAATTCAGATAACTATTTTGTTTTTGAAAAACTTTTATAGGAATGAATTTACATTCATTTTGGATCTTGTGACATATTACATGAAATTTTTATTTATTCAGGAGGGAAAATTATTCAAGAATTTCATTTCTTAGGGTAAATATGATAATTCAGTAGAAATTTATTAATTAATGAAATGAAATTTTTCGAGTATGTATATTTATTACTCTTCATATATCATATGGTAAAGGTATTTCTCAACACTAAGAAAAGGAACCTGAGAAAAATTGTCCTAGTACCATAACATATAATGAACCAATTGTCTTTTCAATTATCAAATATTTATATATGTAAGGTTTGAATAGTTCTAAATCAGTATTTTTCTTCTCATCAAGGGTCTATATCACTCACCATAATTATTTACACATTTATTTCAGGTCAATTACTTCACATCCTACCAATGTCTTCCTACTAAAAATCATAGTAATGATTTATTATATGTGAACATAATACATCTCTTTCTCTTTTATAAAGTATATATTTTATTAAAACTTTTTTATATGGATTTCCGAAAAAGGGATTTCAAAATTTCAATCCCTATATTTCTGAGATCAATATTAAACTGTGAGTAATAAATGTATTTAATGGGGGTAAAATAAACACCCCCAGATTTAAAAAGTGGAAACCCAAATTTTATAATTTATTTTACTTGAAACACTAATATTATAATAAAAATTAAAATTAGATATGCTATTGTATTTTTTTATTAAATTCATTATCTTAGATAGATTGTGGAACACATGATAATTATTGTAAATGAATTCTAATATAATAAAAACTAATAACCTAAAAGTAAATTGGTGGTTATGAATATAATTATATAAATTATCTAAATTTTATGCTTTAAAAATTTATAAAATAAGTTCAATTTTTTTCAACTTATTAATAATAAAATTTATATCATTTGATGAAAACAAATGTATTTAAGAAATTTTTTTTTCTAATGGAGGTTTCTTTATACTAAGTGAACACATATTAAAATTTAACTATACAACAATTATAATATACATTTTAAATAATAAACTAATATTTTATAACGCCATTTCAAAATAAATATATAGTGAGTTTTTGATAATTTCTTGAAAATTTTAATTTTTTGATTAATAATGAAAATACTAATTTTAGTGAAAAACTCTGTTTTCATTTAAAGAATACAAAATCTCCATATGAATTTAAATTTATCTTTTTAGTAACATTTCATCAATTATAATATCTTTTATAATATTTTGTTGATCCAAATAGATTTTATTTTTAATTTTTTTGTATTTGTTTTATTTTTTTTTTAAGGTTTTTAATTTGGACACATTATTTTTCGTTGTGTTATTTTGCATAATTTTTAATTGAAATCTACCGATTATCTCAATTTAATTTGATTAAATGGATAACATATTTTATATCAACATAATTTATATTATATATTATTTTTAAATTAATTTTTTTTCCAATTTTTTTTAAAAAATTGTAAAAAATATTTTCCCTGATTATGGTAAAACCAGGTTTTCATGGGGGTTAAACTATCACGATATGGGTTATAAATTAACCATGACATTTATAAATCATATTTTATTAGAATATTTTGACCTTTTATCTTCCATGACACGATAATGTCTTATTATGAAGCCATATATGATGTGAAAAATGTGTCTAACCCTTCTCCCTTAAAATAATTCCAAGTGGCATCTCTCCTAAAAATTTAGAATTCCACCACCTCTCCTCTATACCAAACAATCTAAATTACACCTGGTTCATCACATCCCTGAAAAAATATCTTACTAACAACCCTCCCATCATCCTTGAGTAATTTATTTAATTATTAAACCCTCTTATGAATTCTTTAAGTATAAACTTAAATAGGCCCTCTAAAGAAGAGGTATAAACCATAACCAAGCATTTTCATTTTATTTATAATTTAATCCCATACAATTGTAATAAAATATGATAATATTTTATAACAATTAAAATACATTTATGAACATTATATTCTATTAATTTAATTACAAATATCCATATGCTCTTCTATCTGTTGGGAAATGAAACAGTCGTTCATGTGTACAAGTGAATTCCTGTTCATGAACAAATGTAATTCATTTTCCATCACCATGTCTCATGGTTAGATATAATTAAGGACAAAAAATATTAAAACTATTTTTAATATATTTAAACCTCTTTAATTATAATATTACAAATAACTTCTTACATTCCATTCCATGTGGGATATGACAATGTCGCTCATGTATATAGAAACGTACCACCTCATAGAATAATGTGACCAGTTTTTCCCTAAAACATTACATCAAAGGAAATGAGATTAAATTAAATTAATATATTTCAAAAATAATTCATGAAAATCACTATATAAAGTTTTTAGTATTATTTAAATAAATTTCATTCCATTTGTCTGAATAAATTGAACCAGTGTTCATGTGTATATATGACCTGTCATCACCATGAATGGTGTAATTTATCACAAACATTTATATATTACAATAAATAATTTTACTAAATATATTATATATTAATATCAAGTTTAAAATTGTGTATATTATTTAATATTTATGAATGAAAATTTATTAAATAACCAAATTAATACATATATTAAAAATTAATAAATTAACACTCAAATAGTGAGTTTTACAATTAATTGTTAATAGTTGAGTGATAAATTTTTATATAAAAATCATATATGGTATAAAATATATTATTTTGTGCGTCCAATGGATTTATATGAAACCTGTATGTATTATTTAACTATTTCATACTCATTTGAAACATGTTTGACATCGGGTAAGGGTTTCTCTTTAATCTTTTAATTTCGGGAGACATAATCCATATTCACAAATCATTAATATTTATGGGTTATATACTGCATATTTTATATGTTTTTTTAATGAATATATTTTTCAAAATTGAATTCACTATTTTATTTCATTTTATTTATTTCCTATGGGAGAATTATTCAAATGTTACCAAGGTGGTGAGGGTAATATTTCATGATCTCATAATTATTTGGTATTATTTATGCTAATTCTATTTGATGGGAGTTAATTGATATTTTCATATCAAAATAAATATATTTTCTTATGATATATTGTTTAGTTAAATTTTCCATGTTATAGTAACAATTTTTTAGAATTTGGAATATAAAATTACTGAGAAAAGGTTTTTATGAAAATATGGCATTACTTTTTGTTTCAGTAATAAATTTATATTCATAAAAATACATGTTCTCAAATAATAATTTCAAAAATGTCATTATCATTACTAAAAATATTTATTTAAAAAAAATTAACCCCGATTAATGAATATATAAATAATCGAATGATGTTTAATTTTGTTGTTTGAATGAGGCACTTTTTTATCCCTTTTATAAAAGTGTGAAAGGAATTGATTTTTTAGTTATATTATAATTATATAATTTCCTACTAATATGAAAAATAATATTATTAAATATTTCTTTATATGTTTTAATGGATATTTTCAAGGAAATTAGACTTTTGGATATTTTTTCAACTTTTGTTTTAAAAATATTTTAAATGTAAAAGGGTTATTAAAATGATGAATTTTGTTAATTCCATTGTTATTATTTTTTATATTAGTCGACAACGTTAAGAAATTATTATACTTATGTTTCACCAGTTATATGTTTTAACTGTACCATCTATAATATTTCATTGTATGGTTTTTGGTCTATTTTAATGAGGATATACTATTTTATTACCATTCACCATATTACATAATAATGTTTATGATTATACTTATTGATTTGGGAATGTATTAAAAGTTTGGTCAATTATTTTTTAAATATGAATGTTTATATTTATTTTTTTCACCTATTTCATATAATTAATTAATTAAAATTATTATGTTACTAGTGATGTCAGGAAATACTTATTCCATTGATCCATTGGTGGTTCTCAAGAGACAAGTCAATTAGCCTAATTAAATGGTATTTTACCTCTATTTTTAAACTATCTTGTGAATGGAATTTACAATATGTTTATCATTTCCAAAATTATGAATTTACTCTCTATGATTTGAGTTATTAACTTTGATGTGATTATTATATTATTTATAATATCCATTGATTTGTTTCATGATCATTTATTTATTTATATGAAATTATTTGGTCATCAATTATTTCAACCATATCATTATAATGATATTTTTGGAATGTAATGTGTATTATTTATTTACCTTATAATAATGATTATGTTTATTTATTCAAGATAGAATTTTGTGTATTCATGCCCTTACTAAGAAACTAAACTCAGCACTTTTTTATTCATTATTTTCCCCATTATACCATGAATTATTTTGTGGTTGATATAATCGTATATTGAATGGGGAAAAATTATGTTCTCAGAGATAACATGTTGTGTATTTTATGTTCTTAAAATAATATATGGATTTAGAAGTATTTATCTAGTTTACTGAGCCTAATATACAATTCTATCCATTAAGATCTAATCCCTTGTATTTTGTCCCAATGTAATAATGTGACCATCAGATATGATCTACATGGTTCATGGTTTTTATATTAGAAATGTATAAATATAGAGTGTCACCTCCATGTAACACTATAATTTTATTTGTCACAACCCCCTTCTTCATGGTGGACAATGGAAGGTGATGTGTTAGGACCTCCATTCTTCAAGATGAAAAATAAAAGATAATGACACATGAATCGCTCCTCGTGTATTACCCATGGTGGTGACCTAAACCAGGGGTTTATAATATCATAAAATTGAAGGAATTATCCTTTTTAGGAAACCAGATCAAGAGATATGATGGTCCATCACAAAACAACTCTAAACACAATATATAAAGTATAACCAAAATACATCCAACTTCCACGTTTTCAACTAAAACTGGAAGAATGTCAACAAAATACAATGGTATGTACCAAAATGAAAATGCTTAAGAGTGACATGAAAACAATCACAATGTACATTATAGTATGATCTAACAAAGTCCGTGTAATCATCCTAGAAACCTGAAAATAGCTTTATATATGTAGGGTGAGAATGTAAGTATGCTCAGTAGGGAATCCAAGGTTTCTCATGCACATGTGGGAGAAGCATACTAATTAATCCTTGAGAAATTAACATAAGCAAACAGAACCTAAAATAGAATAATATCCACCCAACATCACCATGGAATGCATACAAAATAACACAATTCAAGTCCTGTAATATAGTAAGAACATCGATTATTTGGGTACCCTGCAACACTTCTCACTTATTAACCACTCATAACATAATATAATACATTGTGGATATGATACACTCTTCCACAAGCCCCATGTCATTTCCCTCCAACACACACCTTGGCATGGTAGATCATTCTCCAACTATGTCAAATAATAACACCACATCCCACCCATATACACCTATGCCACAACCATACAACATATTTTCTCTAGACAACTGAGCAACAAAAATACCTCATCCCAGAGAAACATATGAATTCACACCACATCTCATCCCATAGACACCTGGGAAATAACACCTCACCTATAAAAGACTGGGCCTCCCAACTGCACCACAACCTACCCAAAGATTCTTAGGATACTGATGCCTAGAATAGGGAGCATGGAAGAACCAATAACTATTCATCCATTCTCCCACCAATATGTGGGTAAAAGACCCCCATCCCCATGACAACAGGGGTGTTCAAAACATAGTGGCCAACTATAGTTGGGTGTCTATAGAAATAATAAGGAAAATAAAATTACTATATAAATGTATATGATACCAAGAACTCCTCACAACAAATGAGTTAAAAAAAATTCCACAAAACTGCCTTTTTGACTACCACTAAATACATAACTACTCAAAAATCCACAATTCAATTCCTGACCCCAACCAACTCATTTAAACTATTATAATTCACTATTAGGAAATCAATTTTTCACATTCCATCCATACACAGGAACCTAGCAAGCACATAACATGACAAGACAAACAGAAAAATACACACATAGGGAGAAGAACCATGATAAAATTAATAAACCTCATAATACTTCTTCAATGTCATCCCTCCCAAACTATCTTTCAAAATAGAAATATTTCAATATCATAGTCGCACCCATGAACACCACTCATCACACCCATAGGTATCACTACTGCATAGACACAACCCACCCAGCAACACAGGCATAAAAAATCATTATCTTAGTCCCACTACACTACACTACTCGTCAATTCCACAATCAATCACTCTCTCAAACTGAGACTACATTACACCACACAAACCACTCTAGGGACATATATGCACTACAATCCAAAGTACCCCAAAACCCACACAAGGAAAAAGACATATCCAAACCTCGCACTTCACACATCCACGCAAAATGAGGCATGATGTACTTTGCTTTAACAGAAACTCATTTGTTAATTATGAATTGATTATATTGGCATTGTTATAGGACATGATTTATTTAGAGGAATCCATTTATTTAACTGGTTATACATGTTTAGTAAGATTTTTATATTTAAAACCATTAAACATAAGACAATCAATATGTATTCATAATACATTAGAGGTATGATAAAAATGACTTCCGATGATCAATTTTTTTTGAATACAACCCATATAACTCACAACATTGATCACAGTAATATATAAAACAACACGACCATCATCATAATCTTCCAATCCAATCATTTATTATACCAAACCATGTCTTATTAACACCGTTACATGTCTGATTATATTCATTTACTTTGGTCTCAACCATATTAATAAGGAGACATATGTACACCCACCCCACATGATATAAAAATAAAAGGGATACGAAGGTATATCAACCATGAAGAACATAAAATTAGTAATTCCTCCATCCACCAAAATAGGGGGTTCACATGTAGTAGAAAAAAGACACATGGTAAATGCGATGTTAAGGCCACAACACAACACATGATAGCATTAGGAAGTAAGGTTCCATGGATTATCAGTAGCAATGTTAAAGGGAAATGTACATGAAATAAAGGGAATCATCATTAGAAAGGTAAGATCCTATATTAATTTAAGAAATAATTTTATAAGACATCAAAGCAGGATCACAATCAAGAACATGCATTTTTTACTTTATAAAAGACTATTAGTAATTGGGAATTTAAAAGTATTATTTATGTAAATTGAAATTTTTTAAAAATCACTATAATATTGTTTGAAACACATTTTATATATAATAAAATGTTGAAGGGGTGAAACTGCAATAATCTGGAAAATGTGAGAAATTTTAGAATCTTGAAAAAAATTTGGAATTGACACATCGGTGGATGACCTACCGTTGAATGACTCAGCGTTGGATGGATCGTCGTTGCTTGAGTCACCATTGGATGAGTAATATTTGGATGAGTCGTTGTCGCAAGTCACTACTAGATGAGTCAGCATCACGAGTCACCTATGGACGAGTCACTATCATGATTCACCACTAGATAAGTCACCGTCGTGAGTAACCATTGGAAAAGTTGCCAACATGATTCATGATTGGATGGGTCATCTTCATGAGTTAGAATCGGAAATTTCACTATTGTGAGTCACTACTAGCTACATACCGTTAATGAATCACTATTATGAGATAGCGGTAGAAGACTCACCATCGGGTGTCACCATCACGAATAACTATCGCAGCCTACTTTCACCAGCAAAAGATTTAAGTAACCATTGCGACTCAATATTCCGAACCACAATTAGATTACCTACAATTGGGGAAAACTAAATTTTTTACATACTCTTGAAATGAGTTATCTTCGCCTCCTAGAACACCTATAACACTATATATTAGCAGAATATTAGTCTATGGAGGTATTCTCTATTATATCGGATAACTCTTTAACTATTATCACCATTGAGAATTAAAAACCAAAATTGAAAATAAAATAGGTTCCAAACAACCAGTCTATGAGATACCACTAAAAGATATCACTAATCATGAAGCACATCTACCTACATCAAATATAAATGATAAACAACCATTTGTAGTTAAAAAGATAGACTAAAACCTTGAAATCTATGAACAAATCCTCTAACATCTACTACCCAAACCAACCACAAGACTCACTACACATGTCCAAAAAACTACACTATCCAGGAACATGAATTATGGAATTTCTTCTACCATGTTAAAATATTATCTACTATGGGAGGCACCGACTAGGAAGAAAGTGTTTAATTGAACCGCAATTTATCTGTATCGATTAGGAATCAATTACTCCCTTTTCCCCATGTCTGGACTTCATTACACATTACAGAACATGGAAACAACTCATCTCATATTAAAAATGATAGAACATCACATTAAAATGAAAAACATAACAAGGAATATATTAAAAAAACTCTTGTTAATGGGCGCGAATCTACATTTTTAACTCCCATGAACTCTCATCCATTCCACCATGCTGCCACAACACACAAAACAAATTACTAGTTTTCCCATGCATCACCTTATCACAATGATCCTGGATCTCTACAGGTCTCTTCACAAACATCGTGTCATATTCGATATCCCACTCTACCTAATCAATGTTATGGGAGTCATCATGATGATACCGTTGTGTTTGAGACATGTAAATGAAATCATGGATCGTTTCCAACTATAGTGAAAATTATAATTGGTACGCCACCATGCCAGCATATCCCAACACCTCGAGGGGTTTGATGATCCTTGAGAAAGCTTACTCCCCATGAAGAACCACCACTACCCACTCCAAGGATAAACCTTCAAGAACATGTGTTCCTTATCCAAGACATCCAATTTCCTCTTCAGATGATTAGAATAAAATATTTTTCGGCCTTTTACAATAATCATCTTAACAGGAATAAGTTAAACCTTATATGTCATGCTCTAAAATATTCATAAGAATTCAGTGTTGTCTCCCCAACCTCTATCTGAAAAAGGGATGACCGAAATTGACCTCCATAAAAATATTAAAATTCATCCATGGAAATAGAAGAGTGACAGATATTAATATATGCAGACTCTACAAAGGTCATGTGGTGCACCCAATACCTAATTAACCAGAAGATGAATTCTCGAAACATTTCTTCTAGCATCATGATTCTATACTTTGTCTTCCCATCTATATGAGGGGGAAGGTAGTGTTGAGATGTAATAGAGTGTCAAAAGATATTACACTCGCCTTCAGACTCATGATGTATACTATGTGTCCTAATCCGAGATGATGGATCTTTGAATTCTATGCAGCCACACAACCTCAGTTTCATACCTCCTTCCCAAGGAATCCATCATTTCTAACTTATTAATCGCTATGAGGTTTCCCAATTTCATCTTCAGATTCAACACTACCCATATTTCATCATAACCTACCTAATCTGTAACGACCCAAAATTTCATTAATGGAAAATCCCTCTTGATCCAGTTAAATGTTTCTTTATGTTTTTATAAGATGTCAACTTCTTTAAGTTTTACGTTAAGATTTGTGACCGTTACTTTTATAGCTGTTGAACAGTGATCATCTGGGTAGTTTAAATATTAGGCTTTAACGAACCAATTTTCTACTCAGACAAAGGAAGTGATGGCCTCATCCAGTAGAATTGCCCCTTACGAAGCCCATTTGTCGGAGCTCGGAAAGGAGGTGGCGTCTTTGGGCTTTGCCCTTGACCAAGCCCAAGCTGAGCTTCATCAAGTCAAGCTCGAACGTGATCGTCTACGGGAAAAGTGGAAGTTGATTGAAATTACCACTCGAGCGATGTTATCCGAGCAACCCCAAGAGTCTGTCACCATCGCACACCTTACCCTTAGGTCTTATGCGGCTATTTTAAGGGGTTATGTAACAAATAAGTAGAACCATGTTCATGTACATTATTTTTTTATATATAATAATGAATATAATTTCTAGTCATTTTTGATGCATTGTAATTAGTTTTTAAAGTACAAATGATGGTTTTAGTTATTATTTAATTAAGAATTATATTTTATTAAATTAAAGGATTTTTGAATTAAATAATATTTTAATAAAATATTATTATTAATAATTTTTATTAAATATAAATGATCTTATAATTTTATGAATGCAATTAAAATTTTTATTAAGGTTTGAAAGCCATTTCTGTCAAAACCCGTGAATTTTTTATAAATGTCGGTTTTTATTTTAAAATTGCAAATTCACATATTTAGAAAATTATTTAGATAAAATAAATATTATTTTTGGAATCAGGACGTCGAAATTATCCAACGGTGAATTTTTCATAATTTTCTGAGACAGTCCAATTTTTGGGTAAAAATTAAATACCTTTTAAATATATAATTTGATTTATGACATCATAATGACCCAATGGTGATGTAATAAAATACCATAATCCTTAGGTTCGCCCAATATATGTTTTATCATTAAAATAATGAGGTTTTGGGTTTGTTTTAATCACTTTTCAAAGCATTAATGGAGCCCTCAAGACTTATTCAACACTTGCCTTTTTAAATTAATTTCCATGGGAGTGTGACTCACCTCCACATAAGAAACCCTAATTTTTTAATAAGTTCGGACCTTGGCCTTGTAAAATATTGTTTTCCTCTCTCCTTTTCCAGAAACCATGGGCAAATACCATGGGATGGTTTGTGGTTTGGATTATTTTAATATAAGGGGTCCCAAACCTAAATAATAAAGAATTCTCTCACCTTTCCTATATAAACCCACCCAAGCTCCCACTTCCTCCTCACCCAAAGCCCATGAAGTTCGTCCAACCTCTGCCCTACTCTCTCTAGAATCCTCTCAAGGTGCCCCAAGCTCCCAAGAAGCCTCTCACAAGCCTCTCTCTAGCCTTTGAAAGCACACTTCCAAGTAAGGGGTTTTCTTCCTTTCTCATTTTTTTGTCAATTTTCTTTAAGTTTTATTTCCCTTTTTATTTCAATTATGAATGTTGGGGTATGGTTTTTCACCTCCCCCATACTTCCCTTTTATTGTTTGAATGATGGGAGAACCCTTCCTCTCTCATTAAATGCCTCCCATGTACACCCGTTACTATGCCGAAATTCCGAAAGGAACTTCTCTCTCTTCTTTTACATTCAAGCAATACTTTTGTATCGTGAATCTAAATTCCATTTCTATTATTGGGACATGTATATATATGATCTAATTACTGTCCATTACATGTAAATATGATGAGGAACCCCTTTCTCTCTCATCAACCTTTTTTATGAATTCATATGTCACGTCGTTACACTGCCGAAATCGCACCGATTTTCTAAGCCAATGTCTTTGTGTAGTGAATACCATGCCCATTTCTCCATCAAGGGTATTCACCTTTATGCACATTTACATATTGATTATAAAGTTTCATGTATGAATTCCACTTTCCTTTATCGTGGAATAAATGATTATGTTTTATGAATCCATGTTTTATGATCCATGTGGCACACTTATGCATGAAATGAAATGTTTAAGAAGGGTGCGCCCTTTATAGCGCTCCAATGCATTGGGTAAAGTATAGTATCATGATACGTCATGTGCAATGAGTGTTGACTCATGCTAATTCAAGTGCAACGAGGGTTTACTCGTGCTTCAAGTGCAATGAGGGTTTACTCATGCTCCATGTGCAATGAGCCTTGGCTCATGCTAATTCAATGTTAAGTGTTGTTGCCACATTTCCATGTTATGATTATCATGCTTTATCATGCCTTTATGTTCATGTCTCTCTTATGCTCTATTGATATGCCTATTGCCTAACATGTATTGTACTCCTCATGTTATTCATTATGTACTCCCTTACTGGGCTTTATAGCTCACCCTTTTCTTATGCATGTCCTCAGGTTATCCCATGCAATGCTAGGTACGAAGGAATGTAGTGGTCATGTAAAGGAAGTTTTCAATAAGGATGTTGTATTTCAAGTTTAAAGTTTTTATGTAATAATCCTAAGCCCCAAAGACACTAAACCTCTCGATCTTCTTTGTTGTATCAAGTGAAGTTTTATGTAATAAAGCATGTTTAAGTTGTAATAAAAAGCAGGGTTGTCATAGTTGGTATCAGAGGATAGGTTTAGTTATTTTTGGGATTAGGAAACCCTAGTAAAACCTTATATACAAGACTAAGAATTATAAAAAAATCCCTAAGTTTTGGTAAATACTAATTAAGTGTTTTATCAAACAAATACATCCCTGTCTGGATACGAGCAGGTAGAGGCGGCTCTGGCACAGATGTATCCTAGGGGTAAAACCCGAAAACACCGCTTTGAGCTAGACTCGAACGGGAACTGGTGCACGACAACGGGCCTTGCTGCACTCTTGGTTACGACACTCCCGGGGGATATGTTTTGATAAATTCACAATCTTAGTATGAACCCTTATTAAGGGAAAAATTCCCCTAAGAATATATGTTAGAAGGAAGATCCTGAAAAGCCCGGATTGAATCCTATAGACTCATGAGTTAAAGAGATCAAAGTTTATTTATAAGTCATCAACTTTTGTCTTTGGATTACCCTCTATGTGTTACCCCTAACTTTCCTTTTATTCCAGCCAATGGCCGGTAATAGGTGAACTCGGGCTAACAACCGTTGTGAAGATCAGTGTGATGATTGTACTAATGAGATGCCCAATCCGATGGGAGCGGGAATCGCGAACTTTGTCACGCTTCTCTCTCAGTTAACTCAAGTTTTGAATAGAAACACTGGTCAAGAGGAACGTTCAACCCCCCTAAGAAAGAACAAGTCGCTATTGAAAGCTTCATGAGACAAAGGCCTCCTACTTTTAGTGGATCATCTGATCCCACGATCGCTGAACAGTGGATCAACTCCATTGAGAAGATATTCTCCATCCTCCAATGCTCTGAAAAAGAGAAGGTTCTCCTGGCGGCTTATCGTATGGAGGGTGAAGCTGATCAATGGTGGACATTGATCAAAAATACGAAGCCTGAGGAGGAGATCGAGGCTTTGGAATGGAAGGTATTCCGGAAGATGTTTTTCGATAAATATTTTCCACGCACCCTCCGTCTTAAGATGGAAAGGGACTTCCTTTCCCTCAAGCAGAAAGATGAAGAATCTGTGGGAGCGTACGAGGCAAACTTCACAAGGCTTGCACGATACGCATCTGGCTTTGTCGTTACCCCCGAATGCAAAGTTGACCGCTTCTTTGGTGGGCTGAAGCCTAGCTTGCGGAAAGCATTAGCGATCCGTGACTTTGACAGCTATGAGGAAATTGTCCGATGTGCCCTCAAGGTTGAAATGGAGATCGGAGAATCACAGGGGTATCATGGGGACAAGAAGCGGAAGGTGGACTTCAATGCTGGTGGTCCGATGGATAAATCCAACGGCGCTAAGAAATTCCAGCACCCCACTTGCCAAAAGTGTGGAAAGAAGCACCCTGGAAATTGCCTTAGGGGGACAAGAAAATGCTTCAAGTGTGGAAGAGAAGGGCACCTAGCTGTTAACTGTCAGCAAGAAGGACCCGCGGCTGCGACGGAGGGGAGGAACGCTCCGTTCGAACCTCAACGCGTTGTTCAATGCTTCAAATGCAAAGAACCGGGTCATTTTGCGAATCAGTGCCCTAATCCAAGGGTTATCGGAGGCAATCAACAACCTCCAAGACAGCAAGGAAGAGCTTTTGCCATCACTTCTGCCGAAGTGAACCCCGACAACGAAGTGGTGACAGGTACGCTAGTTATTCATTCAAGAATAGCGAACGTACTTTTTGATTCAGGTTCTACGCATTCTTTTATATCTCAAAAGTTTAGTAGAATAATCCCTGCACCACCACAAATCATGGAAGTAAAGATGTCGGTGAGTACGGCAAATGGGGCAATCATTGCATCCCATGAGTATAAGTCCTCCCCTGTTATAATCTGTGGATTGAATTTCCCGGCGAACCTCGTCATACTCCCTTTGGTGGAATTTGATGTAATTCTTGGCATGGATTGGCTTTCCTTATATAGAGCCAACATAAATTGTCGGGAGAGGGAAATCACACTCCATATGGAGAATCGACCCCCGATTCTTTACAAGTGTCAGGAGGAAGATGAATCTCCTTTAACTCCATCATCTCAAGCATGGATATTACTACCTTATGAGCACGCATATCTGGCTTAGATGATTGAGTCCAAGGAAGAAACCACCCTTGAAGAAATGCCTATTGTGAGGGAATTCGCTGAAGTATTTCCCGAGGAACTTCCTGGTCTTCCTCCAAGAAGAGATGTTGAGTTCTCAATTGAACTTATACCTGGGGCGCTACCAATATCCAAGACTCCATATAGAATGGTTGTGGTTGAGCTTGAAGAACTGAAGAAACAACTACAGGAGAATCTGGATAAAGGGTTTATACGCCCAAGTGCATCACCATGGGGTGCACCAGTCCTCTTCGTCAAGAAGAAGGATGGGTCAATGCGGCTTTGCATCGATTATCATGAACTTAACAAAATCACGATAAAGAACAAGTATCCTCTCCCAAGAATCGATGACTTGTTTGATCAGCTGCGTGGAGCTCAATACTTCTCCAAGGTCGACTTGCGGTCGGGATATTATCAAGTAAGGGTGAAGAAGGAAGATATCCCCAAGACTGCTTTTCGTACAAGGTACGGGCACTATGAATTCATAGTAATGCCTTTTGGACTCACCAATGCTCCAGCAATATTCATGGACTTGATGAATAGAGTCTTTAGAGATTACCTAGATAAATTTGTGGTAGTCTTTATAGATGATATTCTAATATACTCCAAAACCAAGGAGGACCATGAGGAGCATTTAAGAACTGTACTGGAGACTTTGCGCAAGGAGAAGCTCTATGCCAAGTACAGCAAGTGTGAGTTCTGGTTGAAGGAGGTCTCATTCTTGGGCCATATCATCACAAGCAATGGGATATCTGTGGACCCCTCCAAAACAGATGCAATTGAGGGATGGCCGAGGCCAACATCGGTAACTGATATCTGTAGCTTCTTGGGGTTAGCTGGATATTATCGACGATTTGTGAGAAACTTCTCACGATTGTCCAACCCTCTTACCAAGCTAACTCGAAAGGGAGTAAAGTTTTCTTGGAGTGATGAATGCGAAGAAAGCTTCAAGGAGTTGAAAAGGAGGCTTATCACTGCACCTGTGCTCACTTTACCCACAAGTGGAGAGCTTTTTGTGGTATTCAGTGATGCTTCGAAGAAGGGCTTAGGATGTGTGCTGATGCAGAATGATAAAGTGATATCCTATGCCTCAAGACAGTTGAAAATTTATGAGAGAAACTATCCAACGCATGATCTGGAGTTGGCGGCGGTGATCTTTGCCTTGAAAATCTGGCGGCATTATCTCTATGGAGAGAAATGTGAGATATATACTGACCACAAGAGTCTTAAATATATATTCACACAGAAAGAGCTTAATATGCGCCAGAGAAGATGGATAGAGCTCATAAAGGATTATGACTGTTCAATACATTACCACCCTGGGAAGGCGAACAAGGTGGCAGATGCCCTAAGTAGAAAGGATCCAGCAATTCTATCAATGATGAGAATTGAGAAGGATCCAATCTTCTTAGACTTGATGAAGATGGACGTGGGAATCATAAAGAAGGGAACATCATGAATCCTTTCACAAATTATTGCTCAACCATCTCTTTTGGAAAGGTTAAAGGATGCTCAAAAGGATGATGCGAGAATCCAAGAAAAAGTGGAAGCTATCAAAAAGGGAAAATCCTCAGAGTTTAATGTTAATGAAGAAGGAATTGTGCGGTTTGGGAAAATACTATGTGTCCCATCAAGTTCGGACCTGAAGAAGGAACTTTTGGATGATGCACATAGTTCAAATTTCTCTATTCACCCAGGGAGCACAAAGATGTATCGAGATCTCCGAGAAAACTTTTGGTGGGATAATATGAAGAAGGAGATCGCCGAATATACATCAAAGTGCCTTGTGTGTCAGCAAGTGAAGGCAGAAAGGCAGAAGTCTAAGGGGATGATGCAACCATTGCCCATACCAGAATGGAAATGGGAGAACATCACCATGGACTTCGTCACTGGACTTCCAAGGACATCCAAAAGATACAATGCAATCTGGGTTATTGTGGATCGTCTTACAAAGACTGCACACTTCATTGCTATTCGAGAGGATTTCTCTTTGGATCAACTGGCACAGATATATATCAGGGAAGTGGTACGGTTGCATGGAGTACCACTATCTATTGTGTCTGACCGAGATCCAAGATTTACCTCTAAGTTTTGGAAGAGTCTTCAACATGCTCTGAATACTGAACTGAACTTCAGTACGGCCTATCATCCTCAAACTGATGGCCAATCCGAGCGGACTATCCAAACACTTGAGGATATGTTGAGAGCGTGCTCAATGGACTTTAAAGGAGGATGGGATCAACATCTTCCTCTGGTTGAGTTCTCTTATAATAATAGTTTCCACTCAAGCATCCAAATGGCACCATATGAAGCCCTGTATGGGAAAAGGTGTAGAACACCGGCATGTTGGGATGAGGTCGGTGAACGTAAGCTGCTTGGACCAGAAATGGTCGAAGAAATGGTGGAGAAGGTGAAAACCATTCAGCAGCATATCAAGGCAGCCCAAAGTCGACAGAAGAGTTATGCAGATAATCGTCGACGAGACCTTGAGTTTAAAGTCGGAGACATGGTGTTTTTACGCATATCTCCGTGGAAGAAGGTCATGAGGTTTGGAAAGAAAGGGAAGTTAAGTCCAAGGTACATTGGCCCCTTCGAGATTCTTGATCGTGTTGGGGCTGTGGCCTATCGACTAGCACTTCCACCTACTATGGCCAAGGTGCATGATGTCTTCCATGTATCCCTCTTAAGGAAGTACATACCAGACCCTTCACATGTACTCTCTTCTGAGTTGGTACAATTAGAAGACGATCTTTCTTATGAGGAGCAACCAGTGAAGATCTTAGATCGTAGAGAAAAAGTTCTACGAAATAAGACAATGCCCCTCGTCAAGGTGTTGTGGAGAAACCACAAGTTTGAAGAAGCAACTTGGGAGTCAGAGGATATGATGAAGCTAAGTTACCCACATTTGTTTTAGTGTGGGAAAAGGAAAATTTCGAGGGCGAAATTTCTTAAGGGGGGAATGTTGTAACGACCCAAAATTTCATTAATGGAAAATCCCTCTTGATCCAGTGAAATGTTTCTTTATGTTTTTATAAGATGTCAACTTCTTTAAGTTTTACGTTAAGATTTGTGACCGTTACTTTTATAGCCGTTGAACAGTGATCATCTGGGTAGTTTAAATATAAGGCTTTAACGAACCAATTTTCTACTCAGACAAAGGAAGCGATGGCCTCATCCAGTAGAATTGCCCCTTACGAAGCCCATTTGTCGGATCTCGGAAAGGAGGTGGCGTCTTTGGGCTTTGCCCTTGACCAAGCCCAAGCTGAGCTTCATCAAGTCAAGCTCGATCGTGATCGTCTACGGGAAAAGTGGAAGTTGATTGAAATTACCACTCGAGCGATGTTATCCGAGCAACCCCAAGAGTCTGTCACCATCGCACACCTTACCCTTAGGTCTTATGCGGCTATTTTAAGGGGTTATGTAACAAATAAGTAGAACCATGTTCATGTACATTATTTTTTTTTATATATAATAATGAATATAATTTCTAGTCATTTTTGATGCATTGTAATTAGTTTTTAAAGTACAAATGATGTTTTTAGTTATTATTTAATTAAGAATTATATTTTATTAAATTAAAGGATTTTTGAATTAAATAATATTTTAATAAAATATTATTATTAATAATTTTTATTAAATATAAATGATCTTATAATTTTATGAATGCAATTAAAATTTTTATTAAGGTTTGAAAGCCATTTCTGTCAAAACCCGTGATTTTTTTTATAAATGTCGGTTTTTATTTTAAAAGTGAAAATTCACATATTTAGAAAATTATTTAGATAAAATAAATATTATTTTTGGAATCAGGACGTCGAAATTATCCAACGGTGAATTTTTCATAATTTTCTGAGACAGTCCAATTTTTGGGTAAAAATTAAATACCTTTTAAATATATAATGTGATTTATGACATCATAATGACCCAATGGTGATGTAATAAAATACCATAATCCTTAGGTTCGGCCAATATATGTTTTATCATTAAAATAATGAGGTTTTGGGTTTGTTTGAATCACTTTTCAAAGCATTAATGGAGCCCTCAAGACTTATTCAACACTTGCCTTTTTAAATTAATTTCCATGGGAGTGTGACTCACCTCCACATAAGCAACCCTAATTTTTTAATAAGTTCGGACCTTGGCCTTGTAAAATATTGTTTTCCTCTCTCCTTTTCCAGAAACCATGGGCAAATACCATGGGATGGTTTGTGGTTTGGATTATTTTAATATAAGGGGTCCCAAACCTAAATAATAAAGAATTCTCTCACCTTTCCTATATAAACCCACCCAAGCTCCCACTTCCTCCTCACCCAAAGCCCTTGAAGTTCGTCCAACCTCTGCCCTACTCTCTCTAGAATCCTCTCAAGGTGCCCCAAGCTCCCAAGAAGCCTCTCACAAGCCTCTCTCTAGCCTTTGAAAGCACACTTCCAAGTAAGGGGTTTTCTTCCTTTCTCATTTTTTTGTCAATTTTCTTTAAGTTTTATTTCCCTTTTTATTTCAATTATGAATGTTGGGGTATGGTTTTTCACCTCCCCCATACTTCCCTTTTATTGTTTGAATGATGGGAGAACCCTTTCTCTCTCATTAAATGCCTCCCATGTACACCCGTTACTATGCCGAAATTCCGAAAGGAACTTCTCTCTCTTCTTTTACATTCAAGCAATACTTTTGTATCGTGAATCTAAATTCCATTTCTATTATTGGGACATGTATATATATGATCTAATTACTGTCCATTACATGTAAATATGATGAGGAACCCCTTTCTCTCTCATCAACCTTTTTTATGAATTCATATGTCACGTCGTTACGCTGCCGAAATCGCACCGATTTTCTAAGCCAATGTCTTTGTGTAGTGAATACCATGCCCATTTCTCCATCAAGGGTATTCACCTTTATGCACATTTACATATTGATTATAAAGTTTCATGTATGAATTCCACTTTCCTTTATCGTGGAATAAATGATTATGTTTTATGAATCCATGTTTTATGATCCATGTGGCACACTTATGCATGAAATGAAATGTTTAAGAAGGGTGCGCCCTTTATAGCGCTCCAATGCATTGGGTAAAGTATAGTATCATGATACGTCATGTGCAATGAGTGTTGACTCATGCTAATTCAAGTGCAACGAGGGTTTACTCGTGCTTCAAGTGCAATGAGGGTTTACTCATGCTCCATGTGCAATGAGCCTTGGCTCATGCTAATTCAATGTTAAGTGTTGTTGCCACATTTCCATGTTATGATTATCATGCTTTATCATGCCTTTATGTTCATGTCTCTCTTATGCTCTATTGATATGCCTATTGCCTAACATGTATTGTACTCCTCATGTTATTCATTATGTACTCCCTTACTGGGCTTTATAGCTCACCCTTTTCTTATGCATGTCCTCAGGTTATCCCATGCAATGCTAGGTACGAAGGAATGTAGTGGTCATGTAAAGGAAGTTTTCAATAAGGATGTTGTATTTCAAGTTTAAAGTTTTTATGTAATAATCCTAAGCCCCAAAGACACTAAACCTCTCGATCTTCTTTGTTGTATCAAGTGATGTTTTATGTAATAAAGCATGTTTAAGTTGTAATAAAAAGCAGGGTTGTCATATAATCTCTATGAAAATATATGACAATATCCATTAATATTCAATCCCACTTCCACTCGGTGGCATATACAGATAGAAAAAACCCACTAGGAACATGGTTCTCATCCTTCACCAACTAGCACACAAGGATCCTTTTTACACACTCCACTTCTCGCTTCATCTCGAACCACAAAAAATGGATCCTCATGTTGTGGTAGATCATGGAAACTCTTAGGGTCACCACTATTATTGAGATTTGAAACTCATTGATGAATCCATCATGCGACGCTACTAAAAAATATCTAAGGAATAATAGATGATTCATACCATCCTCTTACCATCCACCTAGTGCATCACTACGGTCAACAGGGGTTCACAGGTCCCCTGCATCTATATCTTCCAATTGAGACTCCTACACCTATTTCATCATGTATGATTGTACTATCATCTGAATCAAACAATTTCGGGCACCATCCATTATTGCATAAAAGTGTAGGGATGAAAACTCATCAATCACCTTCCAGGAATCCACAGATTACCAAACTACCTATTTATACAACATCTTCATCAAGGCATCGTCCAAAAAACTCCTCTTTCCTATAGTTTATGAGATCTAAAAATCATAGTGTGGAAGAAAATACATCCACCATATCTATCACAAGTTAAAATCTTAGTAGGAACGACATTCCTCACACTTTTTTTATCTATGAAGACCTCAAAGCACTCTGCAATGAGGTAACTTCACAACTAATTTTTTGAAAAAACAACTGTTGCTAGATCCCGATAATGGGTGTATTGATATATTCACTGGGATATAAATAACTCTACCCATAAAAGATCACTACCCACTATTTCATTAACATGAATCCCAAACCCGGATGGGAAGAATCACAAAACACTACATATATCACTCTCTCCTCTCGAAACCAGATCATTGGAGCACTGGCCAACATCCACTTCAGATTACCAAATGTTGCATGGAACAAATAAATCAAAACAAAATATCATTCCTTTATGGTTAGAGATATCAATAGAGTTTTAGCTCGAGGGAAATTGGGAACATATCTCTAGTAACATCCCACCAGACCAAGAAAACTACATACCTCTACAACATTATTTGGTGATTCT
Organism: Viscum album; assembly: GCA_963277665.1. Classification (NCBI taxonomy): domain Eukaryota; kingdom Viridiplantae; phylum Streptophyta; class Magnoliopsida; order Santalales; family Viscaceae; genus Viscum; species Viscum album. Next base: position 618,192,848 of record OY728128.1, read on the forward strand.
CAAGGAACAACAACCTAATCATTTGATAGGACCACTACTATACCATTTTGAGATGCCACATATCCAATTAATTTTTCCTATCATGTCCCAAAAATTCACTTAGACAACATTCCAAAGAGACGGTGGCATCAAATATCATACAAGATAGTCATGAGATGCTCGACATGATCCTCCTATGACTTCGAGTAGATCAGCATATTATTGATGAATGCAATGAAATACTAGTCCAGGAACTCGGTAATGATAGAATTTATAATCCATATTAACATGACCAGCACAATGGTAACACCGAATAACATAACATTGACCTAGAAGTGCATGTACCAACAACTTAAAGTAGTATTCATGATATTTTCCACCTTAAACCTAAACTATTGATATCCAAACCATAGATCTATCTTAGAAAACCAGATTTATATTATTACAAGGTCTAAAAGATCGTATATCCTCAAAAGAGGGTAACTGTTCTTAATTGTCAATTTATTCATCCTCTAGTAGTCTATTCACAACCTCAAACCACCATCTTCCTTCTTCAAAAACAAGTCTGGACCACTCTATGGTGACATAATATGCCAAAAATCGTTTTTTAAAAGGTCCTTCAACCAAAAGGCCGAGTCATTTATTCATAATATTTAAGAAGATTACAATAGATGAACACAATAGATTTTATGAAAATTATCCTCATAAAAAGGGATTACAGTCTCTGGAAGGGTATCAAACTAGGTAATAGGTTCACTAACCCATATGCTTGCAAGACCATCCACATCTATGTTCACCTTCAAATAAAAATCAGTGATAATGATGTTTATTGTAGATAGTGTCTCCATGCATTACATCAACATTGCTGCAAGACGCCAAGAGATATGCATTTCACCATTTCTGATGGCTTGCACAATGGTTGAAGAGTCACGTAACAATCAGATATTATTCCAACATTTCATTTTAACAAATGATATAGCATGTATAACCCCAAGCATCTCATCCTCAAGGGAACTTGTCACACCAATATAGTTATATAAATATCCTTTAACATATTCATCGGTGGAACTAAAGACCACAACAATACCTGAAGGTCTAGGATTCCCTTTAGAAGTACCATCTATATTAATCATCTTCCAAAGAGGGATGGAAGGGATCCTGAAAACCTAAATAGTACCCGAAGCATGTTTGAAATTCCATTACACACCCAAATTTTTCAAAATCACAATGTCCTAAATGTTGTTTCAAAATTCACCCAAAAAAAACATTGAACATATAACATATAGTATCCAAACACATGAATCATGAAATGATTCTAGTAACAACCTTTATAGTGTGAAAAGAAGCATATTGATGCCTCTAAATTGTATGCATCACTTCATCAAAAACCACACAGAGGAGTGCCCGAACCTGAGGTGATTGCTGGATAAATGAAAAATAGTAGAGAAGGGCCTATAGTACCTATAATCTAAGCTCATCCAGATCAAAAGCACCCAAAAACTATTTACATATGTCCAAGGCCATTTCAATAGTGAGGAAAAGATACTCGGAATCTTGGAGATGCTGGTGGAACAAACTAGACCTGGAACAAATTTACAAACCAATCATTTAGAAAATATCAGCAATGGGTAACCTGTTGTAAAGAAGTATCCATATAAACATTACACTTGAAGGCCTAATTGATGGTTTATTGAAAACACACAACTATTTATACTCATCATTAAGACCGTTGGTAATATGTGTATAGTATAATTTGATAGTCAAATCACCATTTCTAGAATGCTCCCATGCTAGAAAATTACGGTATGAGACAAAATTGTAATGGTAAATTAGATCATGAAGTTCATCTAGAATTGTGGCTAGAGGATCATCATGAAAATACATGATAGATTCATGGTCACTTGATCCTAGTTTAGCAGGCTGAAAACCATCAGTGAGAATGTCACATGTCCAATTATCAAGCCATAACATAGGGCTGGAGTTCTTATTCATAGTCCATCTGTTAAAGGTCATGAAATTATAAAACACCAATCTAACTACTGGACAATGACAGGAGACAATGAAATCATTTTTACCCAACATCAAATTTATCAACAAATCGTGATTTAAGGAAACCCATTGATTCTGAATTATTATGAATGGTATTCTAGGTTAGACAGGTTTGAAGGGATTCATTAAATAGATAAATATTCTTTATAACCATTCCACCAGTGTGTAAACATCTTCCATAGACCTTCTAGGGAATAGTGACCAAATTCCTATCATGGATGTTACCACATCAAATAAAATTCAAGATGGACGTGTTATGGAATTTGAGAAGTCCCCATATCCATTTATAGGCCAAAAATGAGTAAACCAATTTAGAAATGATAATAGATTTTACCAAATTGATATACCAAGCCATAGAGGTACTCATTGATTTCAATGTTGATAGTTTCAAATTGAACCTATCCACAATGTCATGGAAGAAAGAAGCTCTATGGCGCCTTCAAAAAATGGAACACCTAAATAGTGGAATGGAAAAGATCCTTCCCTGATTCCCCATTCCAAAAAAATCTAGTTCTTCTTCAATATTGATATCCTCTTCTAGAAGTGAATGGATGATTTGTCCCAAATGATACACTGTCTAGAGACACATTCATAATGCTAAAATGTATCTTTAATACACAAACATTCTACTTTCCCCCTACAGGAATATTATGATTTCATTAGAATATAAAAGATAAGAGGGGGAACCAAGGGACCTGGATGCTTAGATAGGCTTAAGCTAACCCTGAGAGACCATGTGAGTAATGAGTCATCTTATATAATCATCCAAAATATAAAAGAGAAGGCCTGATAGGGGATCCCCTTTTCGGACCCCCCTAGAGCAAGAAAAGTAGCCCATAGGTGAACCATTGAGAAGACCCTAGACATGGGATGAACAAAATACAGATGCAATGCATCTAATAAAAATTTAATTGAAACAAAATTTTCCAAGAACCATATATATAAATGACCAATCCATAGTTTCAATATTCTTTTTAATGCCAATATTGTTGGAAATTCTACATCTTCATGTAGGGTTTCTGAGTAGATGAAGACATTCTATGGAAGAACAGATACATTCCTGAATAGATCTTCCTTTCATGAATCCAAATTGGTTTCAATAAACAAACATAGAAGCTATACATGAGTGCCTGTTATCAATAATCATTCTTATGAACTTGTAACTTGTGTTGACCAATGTAATTAGCAAGAAAAGATGAATCTTACAAGCATTCTCAACATTATGAATATGAGTGATGAATTGATAATTGAGACCCTGGGGGAGTTACCGTGAGGAAAAGAATGAGGAAACTAACTTTCAAACATCCCCTTTGATGACATCCCAATACTTTAGATAATCAAAATTATTAAAGCCAACTGGTTCTTGAGTTCTAAAGGTGTTAATTCTGAAAACAACACCCTTAATCTGAAATTCCAAAGGGGGTTAAGTGAGGGTGATATTATTATAATCGGTAATCAGTGGAGGACCTAAAAATACCTTATCCATTAGGTTATTAATATGAATATATAGCTCCAAAAACTCAGAAGGTTCTATTTGATAAAGATACATCGAAATCATACAATCACTAGGATATAGGTATATCACATACTCATTGTCATGTCAAGGTACCAGAGTCACAATATCCTTATGGATACCAATCATGAACTCCCCAACTACTATAGGAACCTCCACTATCTTAACATTCATGGATCTCACTGATAGATTTTCCAACAAGGAAATCATAGGCTCCACATGATGGAGACCCATTTGACAACTCTGATCTCCAATGAAATCAACATCGTGGCCATCCATGTCTGAAAAAACGACCCTATTCTAAAATATGTTGATGAAAACATGTAGAAAATTAAACAAATCGATTCCATATATATAATCATATGGCTGCATTAATAGAAAAAATTATTCCCACAAGGCAGATGTTGTCCCATCATTAGTCTACATCACCATCATACATCAAACAAGCACATCTAACCTATTACTGGTTTACTGAATACTAGGGGTACAGTAAGACTCTCTATGTATAGTCCCAGATAATGAGCTAAATGGGGTAAAAGGAGTCAAAATATTCAAAATCTAATTGATTTAATGCAAGGGTACTGAAAAATGTGATCATACCATGAACAATATCTAGCCCTGCTAGAACTAGTACCTCTGAAGCATGAAAATGATAATTCCCATCTTCTATACCCCTATTCTGAAGACTACCTATCTAACCACACCCTAGTCAAGGTCCCTGAGGACCACCCATATGTCAGCCTCCACCTGCTCTGTCTCCTCTCAGTTAAGAAGGAACATGATTTCCCTACTGTTGAAAAGGCCAAGATGGAAAATGTTGTGGACATGGGCCTTTAACCTACCCACCACTAACATAATGAGCTCGAACATCCACTGGGAACAAAATCGGAAGGTGCTAATGAGATCCACTAGAGAAACACCTCAGTCCTAATATTAGGGGAAAATTAAAAGGACCTTAATGTTGAAATAGAGAATAATGAGGTCGACTCCCTACAGGACGAAAACTCGAAGGCCCTGGAACCTGAGACCTGCTACTTTAATCCTTTCAAATAGAAGAACTCTACTAGATAAACTCTCACAATAAACATCATTGTGATTGCATCCACTCAACAACCATTTCCTTATTCAAAAACTCTAAGTAGGTATTCATGATTAAGGGAGTAATAATGTACTAGAGGGAAGTAACAAGTGTCTCCTCTAGACATCTCGCATGTGACTCCTATTCTAGAAAGTGATATGGAAATAATGAAGTTGATTCCTGAACTTAATCCCCATTAATTGAATCGACATACTCTAATGTTGGAGGGGGAATAACTCTTACCTCTCTTAAGCCCTCATGGATGAAAAATGGAATTCCCCTAAGAACTCCTTCATGAAAGAGACCCACAAAACATTATCCTCCTTCCACTCCCCCATGTACAACATCCAAAACTAATAGAAATCCTCACATATAGATCACTAATAATGGAACCCAATACTCCATCGTATCCAATATCTGGAGAAATGTGATAATAAGATCATTGATCCAACTCTACATCTCCATTTCTGATACACTACCCTCGTACATTTGCATAGTCTACCACTGCAAAGCACATAACATTCTCTTCCACTGTTCATCCTCCCAAAATATTTCTTCCCTCCTCTAGTCAACTGGATCAGCTAGATAAGCCTCGGATACCTGATCCACACATGGATGATGACTGAGTTCCATAGCTGAAAACGTAAAAAAGGAACTCCTAAGAACGAGTAGTATGTGCTTTTATTTAAGATCCATTTTAACTCATCAGTTATTTCAAATTACCCAAAATAGACACTTCAAATAAGAAACCATGTAATTGTGTATGCATGTAACATTCCTAGGGATTATACCCTATGAGCTATGTAGCCTCACATGGTCATTAAATAGGCTCATATTCCTTTCATTAGATCATGTGGGGGAGGAGGTGGTAAATCCCATGTCCTAGCTGGTTTTCTGTAACCTATGTCATGCACCAATGTCCCTTAATAATACTTCCATACAAACCCATAATATTCCCACTGTGCATATATATAAATTCATCCAATATCTCAACCATCACATATGATTCCATTCTTTCCCGACTCCCATTCTTCCTGCTGGATCATGACACATGATATATCATAACCTTCCTTCTTCATAATGAAGATTACGAGACAATCGCCCTGGATCCCCACCTCTACTAGGCACAAGGGTGGTGACAAGTACCGAGGGTTTTACATCTCAAAATGGATCAAATTAATTACTTTATAGGAAACTATATAAGGAGAGAATATGTTATATCCCAAAACAACTCCAACAACAATATATAATGTAAAACAAAAATCCAACCCACGTGAATTTCATAAAAATTGTTAGAAATACCACAAAACTAAAAAATAAGTAGAAAACAAAAAATTATTTGTAGTGAATTGACAATTTCCCCAATTTTAGAGTTGTTAAGGTCTAACAAGGACCACATAATTTTTTTTGGGAACATGAAAACAGTTTTATATACATAGGATGGGAAAAAAAATATAGCCAGTAGGAGAAATCAAGGTCTATTGTGCACAAGTGTCAGAAGTATACTAATTCCCTAATGAGAAAATAATAGATACCAATAGAACCTAATAAGGAAAACTACCCATCACAACCTCACCAATGCCCAATCCCCAAATAACACATGTTATGTTGAGTAAAATTGGATGAAAATAAATGATTTGGGTACTCAGCACCACATACCACTGCTTAACTGCTCATACCCTAATGGGAAATGTCAAGGTAAATCCAAACTCTTCCAAAAGCCCCATGTCACAACCCAAACCCACAAAACTAGGCCTCAGATATATTCTTGTAACATTGGAAAAAATCTCACCACACCCCACCGACCGACACCTAGGCCACAACCTTACAACATCTCTCCCAAAAACACATGGGCCACAACCATACATCATTCCGAAGACACCTGCAAAAGCACAGAACATATCACCTCATAATCAACTGGGAAAAAACACCATGAACACATACACCTAATCCTCGCAACCTCACAACAACCTCCAAAAATAGTATTTGGATACCAATTCATAGAATAGGAAGCAGGGATATGAAAATAACCAGCCTCCTTCCTCATATTGAGTAGTCGGGAGAAGACAACCTCCCCCTTGAACATGGGGGTGTTTTGAAAATAGTTCTCAATAAGGGTTATTTGTGTGTAGAAATCACAAAGAACATAAACGTTGTATATATATTTATATGATAAAAATAAATAATCCCATCCTATGGGTTTTCCAAAAAAACTACCAACCCAAAAACTCACATGGCTTCTACCATTAAATTCACAACTACACAATAAGACCCAATTCAATTAATAACCCCATACAACACATTTAAACATTTATAATTCTTTATTATGAAATACATTAATTCACTTCATCTCTATCTAGGAAACTATAAAAAATTGAACATGTCAAGACAAATATAAAAATTCACATAGAGGGAGAAGAAAAATAAAAAAATAAACCCACTTCATAGTACTTCATTAATGTAATCCCTCCCAATCCATCCTCAAAAATAGGGAAACATGCATATAATAGCCACACCGATCAACACCTATCATTGCAATAATCAAAAGTTCCACTTCATAAACACAACAAACCCAAAAACATAAACAAAACACAATATTGTCATAGTACCACCGCACAAAACCGATCATCCCTTCGATAATCAATCTGTCAACCTAATATTCCATTACACCACTTGAACCACCCCTTACACATAGTCATGCTCCTAAACACTACAACACACATCCAGAAAAAGGAACAATATATAACAAAACCACACACATCACAAAACCACAACAATGAAGGGAAGGGGAATTTACATATTTAAAACACACTGTTATTAATTCCACTTTGATAATGTAGGGGTTTCCACATAAATAGTTCGATCTTGTGGAATAAATTTATTTAACTAGGTATATGTGGTTATTCCAAAATTTATATTTATAGTCATTCAATAGAAGAGAATCAATAGACATTAACAAGACATGATAGATACCGAAACAAATTCCACTATCGACCATGATTTTCAGTAGCCATAAAACTCCTACAATTCACAACATGGATCGAAATCATAGATAAAGTAACATGATCATCATAATGTTCTTCATAGACCCTCATTTATTGTATAAATATGTATACCATTATGTTCTTCATAGGTTTGATTATCTTTTTTAAATTTTGATTCCACCATATTCACAAGGACACATTCGTACACCCACCTCAATTTATAGAAAAATAAAACAGACATGAAGGGATCCCTACCATGAATAACAGACAATCAACAATCCCCCTTGCACCAAAACAGGGGGAGTACATATAGTAGGAAGAAGACTATAGGGAAACATGATCTGATAGCCACAACACAAGGCATGATCTCATTGGGAATAAATGTTCTATGGATGCTCATTAGAAATGTTGCAGGGAAATGTAAAAGGAAGTAAGGGTATCACATTTAGAAAGTATATATCTCATATCAATGAAAGAAACAATTTAAAAAGCCATCAAATCCTAATCAATATCAAGACCAAGCATTTTGAATCTCTAAAAATCTCTTTAATGATAGAATTTTAACAATGTAATTTATATCCATTGAAATGGCTTGAAAATAACATAAATGTGGGTATAAACTAATTTTACGTCAAATTAAATGTTCAAGGGGTACAACTATAACAAAAGTGAAAAATATAGAAATTTTAGTGTATTTAAAAACTATTGGAAATGAATCACTAGTGGAAAATCTACCTTTGGGTTTATCACTTTTGGACAGATCACCATTGGACAAGCCACTGTTAGATGACTCGCCATTGGATGAGTTACCATCATGAGTCACGACTAGACGAGTCATCATCATGAGTCACTGGTGGACATGTCACAGTCGAGATTCACCACTAGATGAGTTATTACAGTGAGTCACCATTGGATGAGTCATTATCACGAGTCACCGCTAGTGACCTGTCATATGTGACTTACAATTCTGAGATATCGATGGATGACTCACCATTGGAAATCGCCATCAAAACTCAGTGTCAAGGCATACCATTGCCACCTACCGGTGATATTCGCCATTGTGACTAAATAGTCTGACCCACAATTAGATGAGCTACCATTGAAAAATAATATATTTTTACAAACTCTTTAAATGAATCGTAATCTCCTCCCAGAACACCTCAAACACATGATTTTCACAATGTAATGGTTCCGAGAGGTCTCGACCATAAAATTATTCATCACCATATTACATTAATTTGTATAAATATATAATTAAAAAAATTATGATAATTATAACATTATTATGTTTTTTTTGAATAAAATATATCATTTATTTACATACCCTTCCCCCCATTAAAAATGATTATGTCACCCTGGCGTACTTTTGGACCACCACCACCACGAGTTGATGTGATTATCTCTCATATTAGAAAAATGAATGGATGATTTAAAAATTTTGAACAGTGAATATACATTATATTAATAAATTTACAAGAAATTTTATTATGATTGATGCATTACATAACTCATTCAACCATTAAAAATATGGCGATGTAATTTTGGAGAATCTAAATGAACAACCATAAGTGGTCATTGTAATAAATGTCTATAACTTGAAAGGAAGCACAATAATTTTCAAATTAAATAATAAAATATAATAATTATGCTAATGGTTCTTTTTAATATACTTAATAAATTATTGTTTATTATACTAGAGGATGAAAATATTATGAATACGTGGAGACTCAATTTAAGGGTTTTCATATCAACATCATATCATTGACATATATATTATATTAAACACCTACATTAAATTATATGGTTTATATAATACCACTTTTAAATATTATATATCAAGTTTCTCTCTATTCTTGGTATTCATTATTTCTTATCTTGTTTTCTCTTTTATGTGTTCTTTATTAAAGTGTTATTCAGACCCAAAGGGAATTTTATTATAATATCTTTTGATTTTACTATTTATTATTATCATAATTTGTTTTGAATATTTATATGATTTAAATATATTATACCCATTATATTTTATTATAATTTATTATAGTGGTTTTTAAATATTTATATTCATTTTAATAAAAAAAATTTGTGGTTAAAGAAATTTTTTTCCTATATGTAATTTTATTTTAAAACACAACATAAAATATATATAAGATGCATTCTAAAATATTTTTCATCCCACTCCATGTTTTGTATATAGAATATTCATATGTATAATAATATTATTATTTTATGTCAAAAGGATCCATATTTTTACATTCTTTAAAATTTTTTAAAATCAATGTTTTTGTATTTTTTCCAAATGAGGTATTTTTTGGGTTTTTAGAACAGTTTTCAAAGATAGTGTGGTTATAAAAATTACTGCAAAAAACTATATTTCCCTCTATAATGACAATAATTTTAATTTATGATTTCATTACATGGAAAAATGTTATTTTCCTTGATAATATATAAATATATATTCTGTGAATTTTTATCTAATGTGTTAAGAAATGAAGACAATTATATTTTCTTATTAGAATGGAAGGAATTATAATTAGTGATTGATATCTTCATTCTTAAATAATTTTATATTGACTTATTTTTTTCATTTATATTATTCTCATAAAATATTATTCACTAAAAATAATTCCTTTATGATTAATCGATATACATCTATTTTCCTTTACTAATAATTGGTAATAAATTATATATAGATCATTGTTGTTCTTATGGTTATTTTTATATCACATTCCCTTACTCATTAGATTCTATTTTACTCCTTCAGGTAAATATTTTCATAATATAATTGATGAATTATGAAAAAATTATATTACCATGATTATGTTTCAACTAATTATTATTTTTATATATGATATCTTTTGATAGGAGATTATTAATAATATAATTTCATTAATTGGGGAAATATTCTACATTCGAGACCTAATATGATGAATTATTTATTTTTATGGAATTTTAAAAATGAATTACATTCATTAATAAATATACGACGAATGTAGAATATGTGTTTGTGGTGTGTGATACTATGTAATACATATCCCCTAAATTCATCAACAGGTACATTGAGATAAAATTGGTTTCCACATTATAGTGATATTTGTTTTAAACATATTCATTTATGAATAATTCTATCGTGGATATTTGTTTCCTTAGGATAATATTCATGATAACATTTTCAAGACCTTGATGGGAGATTCATGAATTTATGGATTTCTGAAAATATTTTATAACGAATTTTGTATCCATTAAATGTCTGATTTTTGATATATATTTAAGCTCATTGACCTGACACTTATTATTGAATGGAATACGTATCAATAAAATACTATACCATTTTAACTATGCCTTATTTATTCATAATATTTTCCATTTCACCTATCACATAGTAAGTATTAGAATTCAAAATTTTATAATTCCATTCACCATGATATGAAGATTGATGATATGAATTATTTCCATGATTAAAGAATATTTATTATGCTATATTTTCAATATTCCCAATCTAATTTAAGAATCATCTATGTCTACAACTTTTTAGAATTCTTAAATGATCATTAATGCTTGGGGGGATCCCTTTTAGCTTTATCCAATGTAAAAAATGTAATTACTCACACTATGTTTTTGGATTCTGGGTTTTAGAATATTTCGTTATAAAATTATTATTTCATCTAGAGTTCTTATTTTTTTTTCAATTATTTCATTTCTCAAGTTTAATATGGTCTAAATAAATAAATATATTTTAAGGTTTATAACCACTTTTTCTTCCATTAACTATATTGGTTGATAAAGAAGAATGATTTATTTTCTATTCCAGTATCTTATAGTGTCATTATTTATTCTTTTGAAAACAAATATCAGTTCTAAAATAGAAAACATGTACTAATTTATCTACTCTAAATGATCATGGACAAATTATACTCTGCAAGAATGGTTCATTCACTACTATGGTATTATATATTTTAATCCTAAATTTGTGACATATTATTATCACACAAACTAATTTTGCAAGGGATTCTGTTTATAATAACCAGTCATTGAAAATAGTGTAACAATTATATTTTTTTCAAGTCCCATAAAAAAAATATATTATTTCTGACGTTGGATTCATTGATTTTAAATTATAATAAAGGTTTTCAAATAATCAACTGTGAGCCATACATTTAAACCAAAATTTTGTAATGGAGACATACATCCATCACAATTGGTAAATATTTTAAAAAAAATAAATAAAATACCAAGATATAACTAAAATAAAAAATAAAAAAGAATAAATAAATATTAATAAATCATTTTACTGTTAGTATTTTTATCAACCCAAAATAAATAATAGTTATAAAAATGATAGATTGTCAATTAATATCACATGGAGGAGGATCACACAAATGATTGGGGGGGAGAGAACTCTATACTAACACCACACACAAGCCATCATGAATGCGTCAATAAATGCTCATCTCTCCAAAACTTCTACTCACCCTCCTCCTCCCTCTCTCTATTCATATATTCTATCCTCTCATACTTAGCTCTCATCCTCTCCTTATATTATGCAGTGAATGATGATGACTACTCTAGAGTTTCCTTCATGATGATTGATGAAATCACATGAGTACCATAATAGTGAATATGTATCATTCATAAACCATTATAGGTCACCCATAATTTCATGGAACCATAATAATTCCAATTTATCCTAGCCCCACAATCGAAACATGACTCACTAGTGGAATCTACATCTCCATTTGCTCGAATTTGAATTGAATGTGATTTGGAGACCTATGATATTTTAGAATTAATAATAATAATAAAACTAATATTATTGATTTTATTAAAATATTACTAACCATAATATAGACCTATTGGTCACATATATTTTCTCTAAAACATTGATCAAGGTATATCTTTTTATCAACATGAACATCAATAATAAACGGGTCAGTAGTGGCATGTATTTTTCAAAAATAAATATTTCAAGTATAAATATATTTAATAAAAAATATTCCCTACTATATATCATTTGTGTATACAATATGTTCAACTTATAGACCTATGTGTAACCTCATACCTCTCTTGAATATGATTTACATATGATTGCCAAATCCTAAAAGTCTCACCTAGAGAGTAAGAGTACGATTCTTCCCACACATAAGCTATGATATAGTATGGCTTAAGGGATATATATGACTAGTTTAATATAGTTGTATATTTTCTTTTTATAGCTCAATTTCTGAGGTTGTGTAAGAAATTATGAAAAATTTAATGGAAAAAATATATATTTCTTCCTGAATAAGAGATCACATGATATCCTCAATAAAAGATAAAAAATTATACAAGATAATTTTAAAAATATATATGAAATACAATAGGTTTTGAAAATATATGTACTACTTAAGAACATAAATGGTCACCTGATATCATGAAACCCATAGATAAGAAAATTAATTTCGTAGAATTTCACAACTATTCACAACTAGAAGGGAAATAATATGAAAATAAAAACAAATAATATGAATAATATTATCATGATTAATAATAATAATTAATATTTAATAAATACCATAAATATTTAAAATTAATTTTCATAAGCTAGTATCAAAATAACGAAATATACATCACTCAATAGTAGGGTTTGGAATCTACAATTGATAGAAACCAGACCCATCCTAGTAGGTAAAATATCTTGCAAATTAAATGAATTGGGAACATCTGCAAGAATAATTACATCACTGAGCGAATGAAACTGATCATTGATAAAATCTCCAGATATCTAAAACAAATAATCATACATGTAAGTAATTTTAAATACACAATTAATATTCTAAAATTAACTAAATACAAAAATATAAAAAAATTCATGTAAGTAATTTTTAATACATATATAAATTTTAACATACCAATAAACACTATAATATAATAATTTATATTAATAAATATTAGAATATATTAATTTTACTTGTTAATATTTTTTAATATAGATATTAATTTTAAAAAACTAAAAAATACCATTCTGAATAAAATATTGTTTCTTATCTATATTTATCAATATTCATATCACATTTAAAAATCTAATAATTATACGAATCACTGATGGAAAATAATTGATTATCGAGTTCAGCCATATGAATCAAAAAAATCACAAATGTATATAATTTTCAATACAAATATCAGATATTGAACACTAATAAACACATAACTATAATACATTAATATTTATCTTTTTTCCATTATATTTATTGACGAGTTCATTTTCAACCTCGTCTTCAGCATCATTAAATTGAGTAAAAATTTCTTATTTCACCATCACATTTTAATTCATCATCATAATTAATTTCAACAACCCTTATTTGGGGGTTTCATTATCAATATTTATATCTCATCAATTATGATATATATGTTGGTATTTTTCAGGATATTTTTTAATATTTTTCTCGTCCTTGGATCTATTTTCATTTACAGTAAATTGATTGTCATGAAATTTATTTTTAATTACACATTATAACTTATTGAAATCTGTCAAAACAACAAGATAATTTTCACAATAATCCTGATGAGATTGATGTTCCAATATTAATAATAAATTTAATGTAAGAATATTTTTATATTTAATATAAACCACTCCAAATCATGGGTGAAACCACAAACTTCATATAATATCAAAACAATTTCCCTTAACCATTATTATATAATTTGGTTATATATAAAATAACTAAATTTTTTCATCCAATATAACATTAATGTAAATTTCAAAATTTTTATAATGATATAAATTCAAAGGAACAACACTATTCATTTATTTCATTGACTCACCATATATGCATGTATTAAACCAGAATCCGTTAACTAGATACCCCATTATAAGATTTAACCCATTTTAATGTAGGGATTTGAGAACACATAATTGAATGTAAATTTTTTTTAAATATTGTGTTAACTTCAACAAATAAGTGTTATTAATAAAAGATATCACTAATAATTGATTTACCATTTCAAAAAAAGGAACATAACATACCAGTCTATGAAAAAAAAAGAAAATTTTTATGAAAGACATTCTTTATAAGTAGTAGATATAATTTTTATAAATTGGTTTTAATAATTTCACCATAAAGTATAATAGAAAAAAAATTAAAAAATTAATCAATTATAAAACTGTTCAATAAAAAATTTCAAGTATATACTTTAAGAATCATGAAGCTTCATTACAATTCAAAATATAATAAGTATGGCCTATGTAAAATTATACATCTAAGACAAAATTTTCATGATAACCAAAAATACAATGCTTATGCTAATTAAAAAAATAAAAAATGATTATATGTTACATCATAAACATTAGTCTCATTAAGAACCATCTGATTTTGATTTGGTAGATATTCTTACTGAAAATAATAAGATAATGTTTTTGAAATTACTTCATATATGTATTATTCTATAATTGATCATTCATCTAATGCTTTGTTATGTAAATTCTTATTTAATTTTTCATATATATCTCAAATTAAAACATGCATATGAATTATATCACCCCGGTACATTTATCATTATATGAAAATATCAATATTTAATGTTCAATTGAGTCAAATAAGCCTCAAGGTAATATTTTCATGAATTTACAAAAAAATAATAAAACATTATTTTAATTGAATACTCAAAGTATCATAATCTAATTTTTCTATAAAAATATAATTAAATAAATATGAAAATTCTATCACCATTATGGAAATTGGACAATTCAACCCTAAGTCCAATTGGATGTGAACGTTGAATTATGGCAAGGAAGTCAGAAATTTTTAACAATTTAATATAACAATATCTGATAAAACTAGACAAATTAGAATCATTACCATATAGTAACATAAAATATAAAATAAATTAATATAATAATAATTATCTTTATAAAAAAAAATTGAATAAACTAATTATGGATTATTTAAATTGTGTGATATTTCAACTATAAATAATTCATGTTCATGACATGTGAAAAATTTGGAATGATCTATGTGATCCTTTATAATATCATTTGAATTATCAGGTGAGTACAACATGTTTTAAAATATTTAATCAATAAAATACACCTCATATTAATTACATCTAATATATAACTTTCCAAAAAATTGAAATATACTGATGGTCAAAATTAATACTCCACTTTGACCAATTATGATCTCTTCTAAAACAATATGTTTTTTATTAATTTATCATTGGTTCAAATGTACCATGTAGTAATGTAAATGTATTATATATTACTTGAATACTTGAGAGAACTACTAGATTTTTATATCATTTAGTTCAACCTTTGGTAAAAATATTTTAGTTCCTTTGAAAATGGGGTTCTATAAGAAGAATTAATTAACAATAGTTTAATTAACTAATGTTCATACAATTATGAGTTATATACACTTTGTTTTCATCCATATATATCGACATTATTATAGATCATTTGAACTATATATATATATAACATTATTTATTAAATAATGTAACTTATCGTCCACATTAATGAAACCATCAGTTTAAACATATTGTCTTCCAAAATATCAAATGTAGTTACACTGTTTTTCAATAATGAATTTACCTCATTAATTATTGGATTAAAATAAACATTGAAATTATTCTTCAGATGTACTGAAATTAATATACCAAATATATATGACTTTTCATTATCAATATCCAATGAGGTATGTTGTACGGTGTAACAAAAATAGACCAACAAGAATATTGAATTCTATAAAACCCCAATGGAGAAATACCATCACTAAAAAAAATACAATTATATGTTTTAACGTTTTGTTGAAAAATAAGGATTTAACTAATCAAAACAGTCCAATGAATCTACAAAAAATAAATATCCTATGATTTTATTAATTTAAATATCTGACTTATTCCTTGTCATCAATGCATCTATGTTTCAATACATAAATATAAGTTGTAAACGAGATGTATTTAAAAAAAAAATAAACATTTTCATTGGAAATATTTATTTTTTTGTTTCTCTTATTTATCCATCCATTCTCCACATGTTGGAAAATTAACTAATGATTTATATTAATTATAATATAAGATGTCGAAATTTGACCATGAATAGATATTATTATAATTAAGACCAAAATTGTGGACCGACCACATACTTTCATAGATACATCTATATAATGTATTTCTTTTAGGAAATAGTGTTTTAACGAAATATAATAATTGTTCAAAAATATATTCGACTTTCAAAATTTTGATTTAATCTCCATACTTATAACACCTTTGATTTTTCTTATCTCACATATTAGGTATAAGGACCCTCTAGCCGATTTTATCAAATTTTAAAATTAAAAAGGATTCGATCGGGAAATGGAATATTATTATAAATTGTTGATTCCTGAATTGATGGTCCAATAGCCTCATTTACTAAATTGTAAAATGATTTATCTAGAACAAAAAATTGTCTTATTTAATGAATTATGTCCAACATGTTGATACCAAGAAATATATTATTTCCGAAAACAAAAACACTATAGGGGATGTCCAACATTTTAAAAGGTTTCGAATATCCTAAGTTAATTTTTCCTAGATGGTCATTTAATTAATACTTCAAAAATATATTCTAAATTTTAAAATGAAAATTATATAAATGTTTTAAAATACTCTACATAAAGAGGAATTATATAATATTTCTTTGCATTTTTTTGATGGTTTATACAATCAGAATAAAACACTAGTAACTAATATCTAATCTTTGAGTCAATAATTATCTATAAAAATAATTGAAACAAGAAAAATTATTACTAATTATTAATAATTCAGAATTATTATTATATATTAGTTATGTCTATTTTTTCATATATATTTCTTTAATTAATTTATTTCAAATTTTGATAATTTACTAACATTTACAAAATATTAAAAATATTTAGTAGTTAATACGAATTTATATTCTAATTAATAATTATTTATTACAAATTATTTAAGTATTAATAATAATTATTATAACTAATACTACATTTATACAAATTATTGTGAATTTATAAGAGTATTTATTATTTTTTATATATTTTTCATAGTTTGAAAAAAATTATCCAATTAATTAAAAATAATTATAAATATTTAATAAAATATTAAATTGATTATTAAATAATAATATTTTTTTATTATTTATAAATTACTTTTTAATAAATTATAAAATTTATTTAATAATTGGTAATATTTCATATTTTCATTTTTCTACAATATATTACATATGTTCATAAATTCCTCAAATTTTCATATTACTAATAATATTTTGTAATTAACAAAAATATTTATTATTTATTAATAATGATGAAAAATTAGTTATTAATTATTATAATTTATTTATAGTTTATTACTAATTACTAAAAAGTTAATTGATTCTTTAATAATTACCTTATATATCATGATTACTTATTTAATGTAAATATAAAAAATATATTCAGACACATATTAAAAAACAAATTGATATCAACTATATATAAACATATATATATATAATAAACCCTAAACATTATTTTAAATTTTTTATATATTCATTTTTAGATGTGAATATATATATATATATATATATATATATATATATTACATAATTTCATAATAAAATATAATTTGAGTTGTATTTAAAAACAAATAACCATATCAAATCAACACATGCATACATATATTCATACACACAAAAAATCATACATACTTACTTACTTACTTACTTATATACCTATATATATACATACATATATAACCTTATATTATTTTTAAACATTTATATATGTATATTGACATGTTAAGGCATAAACATATTACAATATTTCATAAATTTATATAATTACATAAAATATATTCCAAAACTTTTTTTCAAATATATATATATATATATATATATATATATCAAATCTACACATTCATTGTAAAGACTCAGAAATTTCAATGATTTTTTTTGCTTAAATTCATTGGAATTTTACGAGTCTGTGGCTCTTGACGGCACTTGATTACGAGGCCCAGTGTGCCTAGAATAATGTTCTGATGTTTAGCTCGGGTACGTTCAGTGAACGAATGACCGGGTTTTTCTATCCTTTGAACCGGTGCTCGAAATTGAAATCTAAGGGCACCAATGAACTCGCAGCACTGGTAATTGCTTAAGGGGACCTTTACCGCAGTTGAAATTTATGTGGGTGTGAAGTTATAAATTGTGGATTAATTAAAAAGATAAACAAAATTTTTAGAACAATTTACTCTATCTAATGATGTTAATTCCTCCCAAGGGAAGTTAATGCTGGGACACAAATCCATCCAACATCCCAGTTGTATATGATTCCATGGATCGAGACGGTCGTTTTGGTGAGAGTCTTAAGTCTAGTAGGGACGCCAGTAGACATTATGGTGATCCTTGCTGCCAGCCTCCTTCAGGAAGCAACAGGCAGATGGTTGATCCTGATTCTCGAGATGCATGATGAGGTGACACTTCTATGGGTAGACTTTGAGAGCCTATTCTGGGTGGAGTTTGTACCAGCCACCCTTCGAGCGGTGCATATAAAATAGTTACTTCTTCTTTAGTAGGGTAGCATAATGGTGGCGCAGTACTTAACAAGGTTCGCTGACCTACCGCGCTACTCCATTGATATGGTACGATACCCATTCTTCATGGTCCAGACCTTTGAGTAGGGAGTCAGGCGAGAGATTAGAGCTTCAATTGTCTCCCACAGCATCCCGACGCAGATGGGGGTGTTAGAGAGAGCCCTCTTAGTGGAGAGTTTCCTTGTTCAGCTGTCTCTAGCAGTAGGACCCACCACTAACTAGCATGTGGCAGTGTCTTTTATAGCTATCAGTAGACTGATGACCCAATGGTCCAAGAGGACTAGATCTATAGGTGGTCGATCGCATGACACAGGATTGTGTGTGCTAGGCTCCTGGGGTGGAGAACAACTTACCAGGATCGGACGTTGTTACTCTTGCAGCGGGCTTGATCACATGGCACGTGACTATCCTACCCTCCATATAGATGATCATAAGATGGATTAAGGAACTCCCAGGTAGAGGTAGAGGTTCGATCGAGGCGGACCTCAAGGAGCAGGAGACCGAGGCAGAGGAGCTGGTCATGCTGCTGGTGGTGGATGATGCTTCAATGTGCTGCCACCACCACCACCACAAGGTCTACCCCGATAGTAGTGAACAAGTGGACATGGATGAGCACAACTTCAGGATTTTGAAGCATACGACTATAGAGCTCCGGAAGTAGGTTGATAGGAGCAAGACTAGTTTCAGGCATGGAGTCCTTTGTTCTAAGTGGTTCTAGTTTCCATGTTGTTGTTGTTGTGTTTTATTTGTGTCATTGTACATCGAGTTGTAGTAACAAAAGACACTTATCCTTGTGATGTTTACATTCCCATCCTTTTTTTATGGTTGATACTAAGAGGTTCCGGTTAAAACTGTTGACTTGACCCTCACATGTGAGATTCATCCTGGAGGAGACCCAGTAACCACCCACCGATTCTGAGAGTGTGACTCAACCCTTGAAGGCGATTGTAATGTTTGGATCTCATAGTAGCAGTGTCGAGGCCTTATGACGTCATTCCAAACATGAATTGTACCATTCATGAAAGGTTTGACTGTATTAGGTGAAGAATGTGTTTCATCCAGGGGATGAGACAATATTTATCTTTTTGGAAGAGGAGAAATCTCAGCAGCTCTTATAGAACACAGACGAAGAAGGGTGGAGATGAGTTCTTACAATTGGCTAGTCTCACCATTGTTTGTTGATCGAACAGTTTACAGTTTATTCTAATCTCAATAGTCTCAGGTGTATCTTCTCTCATAAGGACATAAACCTGAGAGAGAGTTGATGGCTTGAGTTCCTCCAGGACTATGACATCGAGATAGTCCTTAATCCGGGGAAGGGGAACGTTGTAGCAGATGCTCTTAGTAGGAGACCGGGCATTCAACTCTTAGGAGAGGCGAGACAGCAGCTGGCCACGTTTCAGATATCCTTTGTGGATAGTGATGGGGTCATCTCGTGTAGAACCAGAGATGGTTCATGTTACGATAGAGAAGGTGAAAATCATCCAGGAGTGGATGAAGACTGCACAGCCCAGACATAAGTCCTATGTTGATAGGAGACTATGTTCACGAGAGTTCGAGGGTGGTGACCACGTTTTCCAATGGGTCTCACCTAGACGAGGTCTATGGAGTTTTGGCCGGGGATACTAGTTATATCCATGATTCTTCAATCCCTTCCAGGTTCTCAACAGAGTAGGCGAGGTGGCTTACTGTCTGGTCCTTCCACCTCAATTGCACTAGGTGCACGACGTCTTCCACATATCTCAGTTGAGGATATGCGTGAACGATCCATCCCACATCATCGATCATGGGATCTGTACATCGATGATGTTTAGAATTTCACGAAGGTTATAGTAGAGATTGGGGATCGATAGGAGCGGGTACTATGTGGACAATTGATTCCCCTTGTGCGCATTTGCTGGCAGCACAAGAACCTCCAAGGAAGCACATGGGAGCTAGAGGCTCAGATGTGTGCTCAGTACAACTTTTGTTTCCGTAGCATGTGTTGTAGCTTTACTGGGACGTAAAGACCTGAGGTGGTAGTAATGTAAAGACCAGGAAATTTCATGGAATTTTTTTCTTCATAAATTATTTGGAATTTTATGAGTCTGTGGCTTTTGACGGTACTTGATTCCGAGGCTCGGTGTTCCCAGAATCAAGTTTCGAAGTTTAGCACGGGTACGTTCAGTGAACGAATGAGCAGGTTTTTCTATCATTTGAACCGGTGATCAGAATTGAAATCTGAGGGCACCGATGATCTCACAGTGCCGGTAATTGCATAAGGGGACCTTTACCATAGTTTCATTTTATACAGTTTTGAAGTTATAAATTGCGGTTTAATTAAAAATATAAATAAAAATTTAAGAAAAATTTTATGTATCTAAGGAGGTTAATTCCACCCATTGGAAGCTAATTGTGGGACCCACATCCATCCAACTTCCCATGTGTGGATATTTGAGAGGTTTGGCCAGCATGAGCCCCAACCCTTCATCTCCCCATAACCTCCCTTAAACCCCCATTTTAAACTCCTTTGATTAATGTGCCAACTTCCCTTTAATCTTCTCTTTCATTAAGTTTGTTAACTCCCCCTCCATAAATGAGACCTCTCATCTCTCTCTCTCCCTAAATAATTATGCCATCACATTTCAATCAATTAATTTGAAGAGTTTGAATTAATTTTATTTGAACCACACTTCTAAAAAATGGGAGAGTTTTTTTTATTATTTGGGGTTTGGCAATATTGGTGGGTTAGCACATGAGAGAATATATAACGAAGTGTTCTTCTACGACAAAGAACTCAATCCATCCATGTAGAACGACGCCTCTACGATGAAGAATGCCTCCGATGAAGAACGTGAATTCACCGAAGACGTGCCTTCTTTTCTTCTTCCTCTGCTTCAAGGGAGGAGACACCACTGTGTGGAACATCGCCATCAATGACGTCTCTTTCTCCGACCTTAACGGAATCGACACTGTTCTTCCACGATGCCCGACCACCATGACGTTCGTCTTCCGCGGATTGACGACGTGTGACATCATTACAAGGTAGGGGATGTTTTTATATAATTACCATGTTTGGGTATTATATCCTCAATCTGGGGCGTTCTTATATGGACAAATATTGTTTGAGCCACTAATGCGTAGGGCTCTGGCTAATGAACAATCCTGAGCCCTCCGATGGTTGTTCGTTTCTACACGGGATGACGGGTGACGATGAAACAGGGCTGGAACGGCATTTTGGAGCCTTCACAGTAATGTTCGAGACCGAAGAAGGATGTGGGAATTGTGGGTAGCAAAAAAGGATCACTGGAGAAACTCTGGTGGCCCGCAGAATCTCGTGGCTGTGTGGCGGCATCGGCGATTGGAGGTGGTGGCCGCCTAGAGGAGGCAGCGCCCCAACGCGCCGTCGGAGAAAATCTACCGTGGAAATAGCTACGGAGGTGACGCGGCAAATCCTAGGGCCACTGAAATGCACGACCGATTGTCACATATCAACCGGTCAAAGTTCCGGTTCTCTGTTAATGTGTATAGAAGCACTCGGATCGAATCCACGGCGATGATACTTTGTATTATTCGTTTGTTTTTAGTTGATCATATTTTGATTATGGGGGTTTGTTGCAGAGAATAATTTAAATGATCGATTGACTATAATTGATTTAACAAATTGGTAAATATTGGGGTGAGTTCATTATTAGGGAGTTAAGCTTGTTATATCCTTGAGCTTTTCGTTATATTGCATTTAAATTAACACCCACTTCACAAGTTGACGTCGATTAGAATTCCTAAGTGTTAAAGCTTTAATCCAAGACTTAAATTAACTAGGATTCTAAAATAAATCAGTACTTGTTTATGGTGGTGTATTTATGGTTCCAATAATCCATGAAAACCACATGTTAAACAAAACAATTCATTAATCCATGACATGTTAAGTCCAACATACACAATGTTAATTCAAAGAATATTCATCGAGTAGAAGCTCTGAATCACTTAACATACCTAAATTATAACTCACCATAATGAGAGATTTACTCAGACATTTGGGTGTTTAATAATCTGGTTATAATTATTATGATTATAAATTAATAAGAGAAGAAAAATAAAGGTATAAGAAAAGAGTGGTACGTCGACACACACACACGAACAATGATGATAATTAAAAATGAGCTTTCGATTGAATAAGGAAGCTAAAGAAGGGAAGGCGATTGAACTGAATTTAAACTATTTTAAGAACATAAATATTAAAATAAAGAAGTTGGAGGATAATAAGAGATATTTAAGAAGAAACTTTCATAAAAAAAGAATTACATAAGAAAGGACTTACAAAATTACAAAAACGAAGAACGCAAAAATAAGTGAAACCAAAGAGAGGAGGAAAGGTCTCTCAAGTGAAAACATGAGTATGTAAGATCCTCCCAAGCCTTTTTTAGGGCTTTGGTCGTGCCAATATGATCTTTTCACTTCTGAAATGTCAACCTCTTTTGAAAGGAGAGGAGGGGATGTATTTATAACCCAAGATTGTTGACTGTTTACATTCCTGAAATACCCCTCAACTTGGCTCGCCTATATGTATATCCAGAAATCCGAATCATGAGAATTATCCTTATTTAAATATCTAGATAATGATGTCTTCTGTCTAATGTGAAAATTTGGTGGCCATTTTACTTATTGAGCCAAAGATATGTCGGTTTTAGTAAACAATTATGATCCGTCCATTTCAATACAGACTTTTTCAAAGTCCATAATGTGAATGGGGTTCTGAATAAGAATATTCCCTCAAATAAAAACCATTTATTGAACAAAGTTGTCCAACAAAATCTCCTCTTTCACACTAAAAAAGAGCAGCTCTAATTGATATTAACATCAACAGACATTGCAAAATTAGTGTGCTGTTTTAATTCTCGGCCTGAATGGTGGGATGAAATTAAATCCATATGTTGGGCCCCTTGTATTTGTGATTGGGTTCTGAAATTCTTATCATGGACTCCTTTAGACGTCCTCCAATCGTGGGAGGATAATTAAGATATTTGGACTTTTGAAGTGAGCCCCGTAATTCAAACTTCATATATGGTCCAGTTTCATCACAGTTTCCTAGGCCTTCTTGTGGGGTCCATAAGACGCTCAAAATGGACGAATTGGCTCATGTCACCTTCTAATGAAATGTTGTATATTGATATTAGAGTACTACAAAACAATAATCACACAATTTTGATCAGTATAGTGATAGTTATTTTTAAAACATTAAACTGACTCAATTGGACTACTTCTAAAAATGCTCAAAATTTATAATTAATATTAAAAAATTAATATTTCACAAAAATTATGCACATTTTATATAAAATCAGTAAAGAGGGAAAATAATAAGTCATTAAAATCTTAATAACATCAACTCCCCCACACTTATATTTGTTAATGTCCACATGTGCAACAAATATAAAAACATGACAACATCATTTTTACTCACCAACAGATTTTAAAATATTGTTTACTCCAATCAGGTGAGGTTTAGACTATTTCACTCATCCATCTTGAAATCCACCACAAGTTGTTACAGAAACAATGTTCCAAAAATAATTCATTTTTCCATGCTCAAATTTAGAAATGAAAAATGTGGACACTCAAAACTCACACCTCTCAAGATGGTAAAATTTATTTGTGGAGGTTCACTCTTTCACCAACCAAAATTGAAAATATTAGAGTTTGAAAAGAGCTCTCTACTTACATTTCCTATCCAATGTTAACAATAATCAAGTGGTCTTTTTAATGGGGTTTTTCTATGGCTATGGGACAATTGGAATATAATGTCCATGAGAGAGAAGAAGAGGGTTAAAATACCAACATAGAAAAAGCAATGCACATTTTTTTGAAATGAAACATGGAAGGAAATGAAAACACATATTTACAAGGGAATGATCGTGTGAAGAAAGACACAATAGTGGAAGAAAATATGAAGGTAATGATAAGATGGAATATTTACAAAACAAAAAGACTTCTCCCAATAAGAATATAATGCAAGTGTCCTTTTTTTTCTTTTCTTTTTTTTCATTGTTTTTTCGAAAGTTGACCGTGAACAGATCTCAAACTCATATCCCAACCCATGATTGATCTCCTCACAACACTAATTGTAATAGTTATAACAAGTTCAGTGGTTAAAGAAGAGTGATTTTTGACCTACCCAAGACACAACCCATTTTTTTTCATTTTTTATTGTGATTGTTTTGAATATTTTTCTGAACACTTTTCAATATCATTTGTACAATAAATTCACTGAATGACAACCCCCCACACTAAAATGGATTATTTCCCTCAATCATATGATAACACACCATAAATTAAGGAAATGATACCCAAATATGAAATCCATTCCCCCCACACTTAAATTTAAAAAACGTATGCAATGAAAATCCATGTTGATATTAGGTGGGATAAGGTATTGGGGTTGTAATGTGGCTATCAAAGAAAAGGTTTTCATAGGCTTTAAGGGGCTTTCAAAAGGAGGATTAATGTATGGGTAATGAGAGGATATTTCGATATTATGATTATCATGTGGTTCATAAAATGCCTCTATCATATTAATGCACACTAAGGCAGGAAATTCAGCTCGAAGGTCCACAAACTCAAGACTCACAAATGGGGGTGAAAAAACACATTTTGAAAAGATGTCCATAGGTGGCCTTGGAATGAAAGAAATTGTTTGTTCTCATGGTTTGGGAAAAGCATTTTCCAGATCAAAAACTAAGCATTCAAAATGTGTTGGTTTTGACACAAAATTCTTTATCCAAAGTCATAATGAAAATACAAAATTTTTGAGGTGAAAACATGTCTGTCAACTCCCCAAAATGGTTGTACAAAATTTCAAAACTCAATGGTGAGTAAGCATGACTCTTTAAATTTTTTTTATTTTTTTAAGTGATTGTTTTCTTGGTTTTTTTTAATTTTTTAGGTTTTCATATTTTTTTTTATAAAGATACAGCCACAAAAAATAGAAAGTTAAAAAGAAAGGTTTTGAAAAAGAAATTGGTAAAAAAATTAAAGAGAGAGTGAAAAAAAATAAGAAACAGGTAGAGAGAGGAAGATATAGAGAGAGTGTTAAAGGTAAAGAGGTGCCCCCTGGTTTGGATTTGGTGGGTCGCCATCACTATCTAGTGGTGGGTCGAGTACATAAGACGGATATCCAATGGAAGTTGATGTTGATCCGAGATTGTGGGATGTTACCTGAAAAATAAAAATCATTATTCATATAATGAAAAACTAAAAATAAATTGAAATCTCATAAAAGTAAAAGAAAACATGGGTTGCCTCCCAAGAAGCGCTGCATTTATTTTTCTAGAGCTGGACAATTGAAGTGGACTACCCATAGTCTGACGGTGGTCATCATATTTTCTCAACTCCAATGTTCTTCCAGAAAAACTTTTTCTTTGGGAGGCCTGATGATTCATTGGATAAGTACTTCCGATCCTTTTTGGTGTGCTTGCAATTCAATGGGGTTGTAAAGAGAATATTTATATCCTCACTTTGGTCTTCAACCTGAGGAATGATTTTATCCACAAAGTGATGGTTTTCTATTCTGGGAAATTTAGGAAGATGGCTCAATTCTGATGGTTCATTTATGTATGGATGGGATAACACAAATGAAGAGTTTTAGATCCCAATTTTTTTTGACTCATATTTTTCATCACTTACTAATGTACAGTAATAAGGATCAGTGGAGTCATAAGACTGAATAAAATTTTCAATATCCTTTATTTCAATGTTGTTTTCCAAAGAATGGTCAATTTAAACCTCACCAGTGAAAACATTATTAATTACATTACAAATATCACAAACATCACTACCATCAGGAAAATATAAAAAAATTGGTTCAAGGTTCACTTCACATATAACAAAATTTTCAGAATCATGGATAGGAAAGGATGAATGTGGGATAATCTGATCTGAATCAACAAATGAGCATTCTTGTTAATTTTCCTCATTACCATCCAAGTTGGAGCATTGGATTTCATGGGTGATATGAGATTCCAAAGAGTTTTCAAGATCCTTTAGACCAATGGAGTTTTCATTTGTAATGTCAACATCAATTTCACCATTTATGACTTTGTTAATCATGGTGCAGATTTCACAAGATCCTTTCTCATTATAACATAAAGAACATGGTGGATTGTGGTTTGATTGACTCTTAGAAGTGTCCTCAGAAGCATGGATTGAGAATGTAGGGTGATCCTCAGATGGGTATCGCATGGCTTGGAAAATGTTGAACTTGACCAGTTGGTCACCGAATTCCATGGATAAGATGCCTGAATGGACATCAATCTTGGTTCTCGCAGTCTTGAGGAATGGTCTTCCTATAATTAGGAGAGATTGAGAAGAGTTCGTCTCGCCTTCCATGTCATGGACATAGAAATCAGCAGGGAAGATAAGATCATTGACTCAGACAAGGACATCCTCAATTATTCCATCAGGACTAGTTGTGCTTCGATTGGCTAACTGAATGACAACACCTGTTGGGTGAAAGGGACCTAGGCCAAGGGTGGAGAATATGGATTTGGGAGTGACATTAATTGAGGCTCCTAGGTCTATGAGTGCATCATCAATGTTGGATCTTCCAATTTGGAATGGAACTGTAAAGGTAACTGGATCATTACACTTAATGGGTATGGACTGGTGGGTGGAAACATTTTCAAAGGTCCTAAGTTGCCTCTTGTGGGTACACAACTCCTTAAGAATCATGGCATAATTAGGAATTTGTTTTATGGCATCTAAGAGGGTAATTTTGACTTCAAAACGTCTAAACAAGTCAAGAATTTTAGGATCAGGTTCACATGAATTACTTGGTTTAGAGACAACATGAGGAAAAGGAATTAGTTTCCTAAGTGGAATGGAAGGAGGTGATGGAATGGATTCAGATTCCTTTTCAATTTTCTTTTTCTTTTCATTTTCTAGGTCAACATTCAAAGGAGGGTTTGAGGATTTATCTTGAGGCATAACAAGTTACTTTCCTGATCTAAGTGCAATTGCACTTACATTACCCTTGGGGATGGGTAATGGTTGAGCTGGGAGTTGGGAAGAATTTGATTGTTGTTGCTAGCTCAGGTAGGATGCAAGTTGACCTATTTGAGTTTCAATGTTTTTAAGGCTAGAACGGGTGAAGGAGGCAAGATCTTCCACTGCACTTTCCCATGGTTTCTTGGAAGAAGAGGCTTGTCCCGGATTGGGATTACCTTGATTTTGGTTCTTGGGAAATCGATTGTATTGGTTTTGGAATTGGGAAGGTGGATCACTAGGATAATGAAATCCAGGAGTAGGATTGTTCCTTTGAGATTGTGGAACAAAAGGATAAGGTTGAAGGAAGTTACCACCACATTGACCATATTGGAATTGGTTTGGGTTTTGAGGAGGGAATTGAGGGGGGTGTGATATGGGATTACCATACCTAACGCCTTGGTTATAGGAAGAAGATAAAGGCTCAGAGTGAGGTTGGTTGAAGTTTCTAACAAACTGAACTGATAGTTGAGGGTTGGTGTTCCGTTGAGTATATGCTGCATTGATCTCCATTGGTCCAGATAAATCGGATTGATCCTCTTGAAGTTGTGGACATGTGTCTGTTGGATGAGCTGGGGAGTTGAAGATTCCACAGTTTTTGATAGGTCCAGGAAACATTGATTGTGGAGAAGACGACGTTGGAGATTTGGTAGCCACAGCTAGCTATCTCACAGGACCTGTAAGTTCACACATCCACTCGGTCATTTTGTTCGGCTCAATTGATTGATTATATTGGTCTTGTTTGACTTGAGCATGTACTCCAGTATGGAATTGTTGTGTGTTTCCATCCATGTTACTTATGAGATCTCTTGCTACTGCAGGAGTTTTATCAACAAGAGCACCGCCACTTATGACATCTGTGAGAGTTCTCTCCATAGCCAATAACCCCTCATAGAAGTATTGGATCATGATTTGGTCAGGAATTTGGTGGTGTGGGCAGGTTGCAACAAGCTTTTTGAACCTCTCCCAGTACTCATGGAGTGATTCACTTGGGAATTGACGGATAGCACTTATTTCCTTTCGGATAGAAGTAGTACGAGAAGTGGGAAAGAATTTCTCTATGAATAGTCGCTTCATGTCATTCCATGTAGTTATGGAACCAGTAGGAAGGTAGTAGATCCATGACATAGCAGTGTCATCTAGGGAGAACGGGAAGGCTCGATGTTTGATTTGTTCTTCAGAAACCCCTTGAGGCTTCAAGGTAGAGCACACTACTTGGAACTCTTTAAGGTGGAGATGTGGATCCTCACTAGCTAGCCCATGGAAATGGGGTAGAAGATGAATCAAACCCGATTTGAGTTCTAAGTGAGCCTCTATGTTTGGATATTGAATACCTAGGGGTTGGTAATTCATATCAGGGGCAGTGAGTTCTTTCAATGTTTGTTCCATAGGATTGGCCATATCGAATTCAATTGGTAGGGCAATGATTGGTTCCTAGGTGATTTGGTTATCCCTAATGGTCCTCCTAAGTCGACGAAGAGTTCTATCAATTTCAGGGTCAAACAAATCCGAGGGATTTTTTGTGAGGCTATGGGGCATTCAATGATATTCTGAAAGGATGAGGAAGGTGAGTTTTCCTTTTTATTTTTTCAGTTTATGATTTTTAATAGGAAGACTGGTTTTTGTTTGTGTTTTATTTAATTTTTTTTTAAAATTTTGTATTTTTTTTGGTTTTTTTACAATAACCAGACACTAATGACTACATAAAGCACCATCCCCAAAAACAGCGCCTTTTGAAATGCATGACCGATTGTCACCTATCGACCGGTCAAAGTTCTGGTGCACTGCTAATGTGTATAGCAGCACTTGGGTCGAATCCTCGGCGATGATACTTTGTAGTAGTCGTTTTTTTAGTTGATTGTATTTTGATTACGGGGGTTTGTTTCAGAGCTTAATTGAAATGATTGACTGACTATAATTGATTTAACAAATTGATAAATATTGTGGTGAGTTCATTATTAGGGAGTTAAGTTTGTGATATCCTTGAGCTTTTCTTTATATTGAATTTAAATTAACACCCACTTCACAAGTTGACGTCGATTAGAATTCCTAAGTGTTAATTCTTTAATCCAAGCCTTAACATAACTGGGATTCTAAAATCAATCATTACAAGTTTATGGTGGTGTTTTTATGGTTCCAATAATCCATGGAAACCACATGTTAAACAAAACAAGTCATTAATCCATGACATGTTAAGTCCAACATACACAATGTTAATTCAATGTATATTCATCGAGCAGAAGCTGTCAATCATTTAACATACCAAAATTATAACTCACCCCAATGAGAGATTTACTCAACCATTTGGGTGTTTAATAATTGGGTTATAATTATTAGGACTATAAATTAATAAGAGAAGAAAAAGAAAGGGTTAAGAAAAGAGTGGTACGTCGACACCCACACACGAACAATGATGATAATTAAAAATGAACTTTCGATTGAATGAGGAAGCTAAAGAAGGGAAGGGGATTGAACTGAACTTAAACTATTTTAAGAACATAAATATTAAAATACAGAAGGTGGATGAGAATAAGAGATATTGAAGAAGAAAAATTCATTAAAAAATAATTACAAAAGAAAGGACTTACAAAATTACAAAAAAAGAAGAACACAAAAATAAGTGAAAACAAAGAGAGAAGGAAATGTCTCTCAAGTGAAAACTTGAGTATGGAGGATCCTCCCAGGCCTTTGTAAAAGCTTTTTTCATTCCAATATGATCTCCACTCTTCTGAAATGCCAACCTCTTTTGAAAGGAGAAGAGGGGATGTATTTCTAGCCCAAGGTGATGAACTGTTTACATTCCTGAAATAACGGTCATCTTGGCACGCTGATATGTATATCCAGACAACCGAATCATGAGAAATATCTTTATTTAAAGTTGTAGATAAAAATGTTTTCTGTCTACTGTGAAGAATTGGCGGCCATTGGAGTTATTGAGCCAGTGTTATAGCGGTTTTAGTAAACAATTATGATCTGTCCATTTCAATACAGACTTTTTCAAAGTCCATAATGTGAATGGGGTTTTGAATAGGAATATGCCCTAAAATAAAAATAATTTATTCAACAAAGTTGGCCACCCAAATCTTCTATTTCACACTGAAAAATCTCATCTCTAATTGATGTCTACATCAGGAGACGTTGCAAAATTAATGTGTTGTTTTTAATTCCCGGCCAGAATGGTGGGCTAAAATTCAATGCATATGTTGGGCCCCTTGTATTTGTGATTGGGTTCTGAAATTTTTATAATGGACTCATTTAAAGGTCCTCCGAACGTGGGAGGAGAATTAAGATATTTGGACTTCTGGATTGATCCCAGTAATTCGACATTCATATATGGTCCAGTTTCTTCACAGTTTCCTTGGGCCTTCTTGTGGGGTCCATATGACCCTCCAAATGGCAGAATTGGCTCATGTCACCTTCAAATGAAATGTTTTATATTGAATGTAGAGTCCTAAAAAACAAGAACCACACAATTTGTATTAGTATATTGTGATATTTAATATTAAAAAATTAAACTGACTCAATTAGTCTACTTCTAAAAATGCTCAATAATTATACTTAATATTAAAACATTAATATTTCAAACAAATTATGCAATTTCATATAAAATCAGAAAAGAGGGAATATAATAAGTCATGAAAATATTAATAACATCAGCCGCACGGGATCCGGGATGACTGGGGGAGGTGGAAGTTGGCGCCGCCTGTTCTAAATACCCCCCCTGCCGCCCCCCTCTCCACGCAACGCGCTCGGCCGCTGGCCGAGCCAGCGCCCCCCGGCCATGACCGGGTGGGCCCCGCGGTTCTGGATGTGCCAGCTATGCCGTGCCACCTCGTTGTGGGTTGGGCTGGGCCGGACCGGGCCCAGACCCTCCCATTTTCGGACCATTTTCGGTTAAACAAAAAAAACATGACTTACGGACCTCTGATCGATGCACATTCAGTTGCATAGGATTCCCTGAATCGAGATGGTCATTTAGAGATATTAAACTCAAGGTTTTGTCAAAGTTTGGGTATGGTCAGGTTGGTTCGAACCCATATCCAACCGGCCCCTCAGAGCGGAAACACTTATAACCTAAGGACCGGACGTACAATTGACGTGTCGTCGACTATGTTGGATTCCTTTTGATGAGACAGATCTTTTGGAATACTCTACACAAGATTCAGATGTGGTTGGGCAAGGTCGGGTTAGATTGTACCTGAAATCCAACCGGGCCCCTGGAACGATAATGCAAATAACTCACAGACCGGGTGTCCGATTGACGCGCCGCCAGTTACGTTGAGACCCCTATGAAGAGGCGGACCATTGAGATACTTCCACATGAGGTTATGTGACACTTGGAAGTATCGACTAGTAGCTTGTGGAGTGGACCCTCCTGGTGATGAGAGTACGGAGTGCAGAGACCTAATAGCTAGATAAGACTTCACGACTGCTCATCGATCGACTCGGAGTGATTCGGATGGCCCAGTGGGGTGTGCTTGGTTGTAGAGGAAGATCCATGGTGGAGGAGCGCTTGGTTTTAGTGGAAAACCCGCAGTACTCGATAGAAAAAGTACCTCTGTAGGCTATGAGGGGGTGCGCTTGGTAGTAGTGGTAGACCCATGGTGGGAAGATCTTGGTTGTAGCAGCTGGCCCACAGTACTCAACAGATGGATTACTTAAGTAGTCCAAGGTTAGTGGGAAGTGCTTTGTTTTAGCGGCATGCCCACTGTACTCGATAGAGTAGGAGTTCTCCATCAGTTGAGGTTTCGACGTCATGAATAAAATCCTAGTTTCTGCTGAGTCAATGACATTTGTGTTTTCCTCAAGATTGTGATGGGTTACTTGTTAACTTAGGTATATATATGGGAATATACCTATGTAAAGGTTATCTGTTGAGATATTTCTTTTTGATTTATCCTTGTTGGATTTAGTGAGACCTTGAGGGTCTTGGGATCCCTACTGAGTATCTTTATACTCACCCCTTCACGGGTTATGCCCGCACCTCGTTGTGTTGGATGCAGACGACGGACATCACTGACCGAGGCAAAGTGTACAAGGACTGGACGGTACCCAGAGGTGGATAGTCGGCATCACGGCACACAGAGTATAATTATAGACGCATAGTACTGTGGAAGAAATTTGTACCTACCCTTCAGGTAGGAACCCAGAGGACGATCTAGGAGCTTCTTCACCTTTCATATGTTTTCTTTTCAGTTGTAATTTTCTTTCAGTAGTAGCTGTACTTTTCTATTGGGCATGTATTCCTAGCCCCTTTTTACTTTCAGCACACTTGTTATACTGCTATACTTAGTTTTTGGTTCTGCTTGTACTCTGATTTTGGGTGTTAACATTTCATAAAGATTAATCCTTCCCTTTTTATAAGGATTTATGCCTTTGGTGCTAGTCACCCACCCCTGACCTATGGAAGGTGGGTTTTGGGTATTCATGACATGGGTCTCGAATACGGGTCATGAAAAATTGGTATTAGAGGAGTCAGTTCTATCGCAGAACTTAGGACTTTGATATTTCTTTTCTATGAAGCAATAGTGGTAAGGGTACTAAGTGTGGTCTTCAGTTAAGGGAGTCTAGTGTTTGTGTGGGTGGCCGACGTATCCATACACCAGAACCTTGACTTTAGATTTCTGACTCAGTGCACGAAAACACTGATTACGTGTGTGTTTTCAAAAGTTTTCCTTTAAGTCACCTCAAAACTAGGTCATCTCACCAGGTGTAGTATTTTGACTGTGTCGCATCTGTTTCTTTCAGGATGAATCCCTACGGACGAGCAGCTAGAGCCTTGAGAGTTGTATGTACTAACAGCCCACCGAGCGACAAGGCCTCAGTACTGGGCCCTCTTCCAGTTGTGGCATATGTGGAGGCACCAATGGTACTACCACCCATTGGGCCACCGATGCCACCAGCCCCAGCAGCTAGCGATGCATTCGGCTTGAGTGCGTTGAACAAGTTCCACTGCCAGAGGCCACCCAGGTTCTGGGGAGAGACGGACCCCCCTAGGCATTTTAGGAATTGCTGGAGGCTATGGTGAGAGTCTTCAGGCTAGTAGGGACGCCAGCAGACTTTATGGTGATCCTTGCTGCCAGCCTCCTACAAGCAGCAGCAGGCAGATGGTGGATCCTGATGCTCCCGATCCATGACGAAGAGACACTTCTACGGGCAGACTTCGAGAGCCTGTTCTGGCCAGTGTTTGGAACAACCACCCTTCGAGCGGTGCGTATACAAGAGCTACAACATCTTCAGCAGGGTAGCATGACGATGGCGCAGTACTCAGCGAGGTTCACTGACATCTTGCGCTACTCCAGTGATATAGTACGAGAACCATTATTCCAGGCTCGGACCTTTGAGAAGGGACTCAGGCGAGAGATTAGAGCTTCAGTTGACTCTAACAGTAACCCGACGCAGACTGGGGTGTTCGAGGGAGCCCTCTTAGTGGAGAGTTTCCTTGCTGAGAAGTCTCCAGCAGTAGGACCCACCACTAGCTGACATGTGGAAGAGTCTTCTGCAGTAAGCATTAGATAGAGGACATAGAGGTCCAAGAGGACCAGATCTATAGGTGGTCGACCGCATGGCACTGGATCGTGTGTGAGAGGCACCCGAGGTGGAGAACGACCTACCAGGAGCGGACAATGTTACTCCTATGACGGGCTTGGTCACATGCAATGTGACTCTCCGACCCGCCATAGAGATGATCAACAGATGGACGAAGGACCTCCCAGGAAAAGGTAGAGGTTTGATTGAGGCAGGCCACAAGGAGTAGGAGACCGAGGCAGAGGAGCTGTTCATGCAGCTGGTGGTGGACGACGCTTCGAGGTGCTTCCACCATCACCACCAGGAGGTCCAACCCTACCGCGGGGAATAGATGGAAATGGAAGAGCACAACTTTAGGTAGCTAATGAATATGACTATGGAGCTCCTAAAGTAGGTGGATAGGAGTGAGACTAGTTCCAGGAATGGAGGACTTTGTTCTTAGTGCTTCTAGTTTCTGTGTTGTTGTTGTTGTGTTTTCTTTTTGTCTTTGTAATTCGATCTATAGTAATAAAATACACATATCTTTGTGAAATTTACTTTCCTGTCCTTTTTGTATGGTTGATACTAAGAGGTTCCAGTTAAAACTGTTGACTTGACCCTCAATTATGGGATTCATACTAGAGCATACCCAGTAACCACGCACTGATGCAGACAGTGTGACTCAACCCTTGGAGGCGAGAGTAACAGTTGCATCTCTTAGTAATAGTGTTGAGGCCTTAAAACGTAATTCAAGACATTAATTGTACCATTCATGTTAGGTTTGACTGTATTAGGCATAAAACATTGTTCATCTAGTAGATAAGACTAGATTTCTATTTTCAGAAGAGGATAAATCTTAGCAGCTCTTGTAGAACGTAGACGAAGAAGGGTGGAGATGTGTTCTTATAATTGGCTAGTCTCACCATTGTTCATTGAAATAATGGTTTACAGTTTATTCTTAGATCAATAGTCTCAGGTTTATCTTCTCTCAGAAGGACATGAACCTGAGACAGTGGTGGTGGATTGAGTTCCCTGAGGACTATGACTTAGAGATAGTCCTTACTCCTGGGAAGGGGAACGTTGTAGCAGATGCTCTTAGCAAGAGATCGGGCATTCAGCTGTTAGGAGAGGCGAGACTGCAGCTGGACGCATTTCAGATATCCTTTTTGGATAGTGATGGGGTCAGCATGTGTAGAACGAAGGATTTTTTAGGTTATGATGGAGAAGGTGTAGATCATCTAGGAGCGGATGAAAACTAAAAAGGGAAGATAGAAGTTCTATGCTAATAGGAGACAAAGATCACTGGAGTTTGAGGGTGGCGACCACATTTTCCTACGGGTCTCACCAAGAGGAGGTCTATAGAGTTTTGGATGGGGTGGAAAGTTATATCCATGATTCTTCGAACCTTTCTAGGTTCTCAGCAGAGTAGGTGAAGTGGATTACCGTTTGGTCCTTCCACCTCAATTTCACTAGTTGCACGACATCTTCCATGTATCTTAGTTGAAGAGATGCGTGCATGATCCATCCCATGTCATTGATCACAGGAAGCTGGACATTGATGAAGGGGTGACTATCACGAAGGTTCCATTATAGATTGAGGATCGACAGGAGTGCTTCCTACATGGATGATCGATTCCTTTGGTGCGCATTCACTGGCAGCACAGTAACCTCCATGGAAGCACATGGGAGCAAGATGATCAGATGCGTGCTTAGTACCACTTTTGTTTCCCTAGCGTGTTTTTTAGCATTACAGGGACACAAAGCCCGGAGGTGGTAGTAATTTAAAGACCTAGAAATTTCAAGGTAATTTTTTTTCATAAATTATTTTGAATTTTACAAGTCTGTGGCTTCTAACAACACTTGATTCTGAGGCCCAGTGTGACCAGAATAATGTTCTAAAGTTTAGCATGGGTACGTTCAGTGAACGAACGAGCGGGTTTTTCTATCTTTTGAAATAGTGCTCAGAATTAAAATTTGAGGGCAGTAATGAACTCGCAACGCCGATAATTTCTTAAGGGGACATTTATCACAGTTTCATTTTATGCAGGTTTTAAGTTATAAATTGGGGATTAATTAGAAAGATAAATAAAATTGTTAGAACAATTTTATGTTGCTAATGAGGTTAATTCCTCCCATGGGAAGTTAATGGTGGGACCCACATCTGTTTAACTTCCCATATGTGGATATTTGAGATGTGGGGCCCGCATGAGCCCCATCTCTTCATCTTCCCATCACCTCCCTTAAACCCCATTTTAAACTCCCTTGTTTAATGTGCCAACTTCACATTAATCTTCTCTTTAATTATGTTTGTTAAACCCCCCTCCATAAATGAGACCTCTAATCTCTCTCTCTCCCTAATCAATTATGCCAACACATTTCAATAAATAAATTTTAAGAGTTTGAATTAATTTGATT
This sequence comes from Viscum album, assembly GCA_963277665.1. Classification (NCBI taxonomy): domain Eukaryota; kingdom Viridiplantae; phylum Streptophyta; class Magnoliopsida; order Santalales; family Viscaceae; genus Viscum; species Viscum album. The sequence goes on from OY728128.1 coordinate 618,229,944, forward strand.
TTCCCAACGCTACATAAAAATTGGAGAGCCTTTATTATTATTTTGGGGATGACAATATTGGTGGGAGAGCTCTTGGGAGAATTTAGAATGAAGTGTTCTTCTCTGATGAAGAACACCATCCTTCCATGAAGAACGCGCCTCTTTGATAGAAGAACGCCTCCGACGAAGAACTTGAAGTCACCGATGACGTGCCTTCGTTTCATCTTCCTACCCATCAAGGGAGGAGACACCACCACAGGGAACGTGGCCATCGACGACGACTCTTTCCCCGACGTCAACAGAATCCACACCTTTCTTCCACGACATCTGACCACCATGATGTTCATCTACATTATATTGATGACGTGAAATATCATTCATAGTTAGGGGGTGTTTTTATATAATTACCATGTATGTGTATTATATCATCTATTGGGGCGTTCTTTTATGGAGTAATATTGGTTTGCGCCTCTAATGTGGAGGGAATGAGCTAAAGAACAAGCCCAGACCCTCCGCTGGTTGTTCTTTTGTACACGGGATGAAGGTAGATGATGAAGTGAGGCTACAATGGTAATTTGGAGCCTTTTCAAAAAAAAAATGCAGGACCCGAGAAGGCCGTGGGCACAGTTAGGAGCAAAAAACGGACCACTTTTTTGTACCGTTTTCGGTTAAACGACCATAACATGATCTACAGACCTCTGATCGACAGACTGTCAGTTGTGTATGATTTATTGGAGCGAGTCGGTCGATTAGGTATTTTACACAGAAGGTTTTGGCGATGTTTTGGTATGGCCAGGTTGGTTCGAACCGAAAACCAACCGGGCCCTCGGAGTGGAAACACTTATAACTTAAGGACTGGATGTCTGATTGAAGTTCCGTTGACTATGTTCGATTCCCCATGATGAGATGGTTATTTTGGGATACTCTACACAAGATTCGGATGTGTTTTGAGCATGGCCGGGTTGGATTGTACCCGAAATCCAACTGGTCCCCTAGAGGAGAAATGCTTAAAACTCATAGACCAGGGGTCCGATTGACGCGCCGTCTATTGCATTGAGACCACTATGATAAGGCGGTCCCTTTATATACTTCCACATGAGGTTACGTGACACTATTAAGTATCGAATAGTAGCTCATGGAGCAGACCTTCCCAGTGACGAGCGTATGGAGTGCAGAGACCTAATAGCTGGCTGAGACTTGTCGACTGCTAATCGATCGAATCAGAGTGATTCTGACGGCCCAATGGGGTGCGCTTGGTTGTAGATGTAGACCCACGTCGGCAGAGCAGTTGGTTATAGTAGTAGACCCATGGTGGGAAGTTCTTGGTTGTAGCAGCAGGCCCACAGAACTCGACAGGTGGAGTACTTCATCAGTCCAAGGTAAGTGGGAAGCGCTTGGTTGTAGCGGAAGGCCCACTGTGCTCGACAAAGGAGGAGTTCTCCAGCATCCGAGGTTTTGAGATCATGAATAAAATCCTATTTTGAGCTGATTCAATGACCTTTTTGTTTTCATCATGATTGAGATGGGTTACTTGATTAATTAGGTATATGTATGGGCATATTCCTAAGTAAAGGTTATCTGTTGAGATCATTCTTTGTGATTTATCCTTGTTGGATTTAGTGAGACCTTGAGGTTCTCAGGCTCCCAACTGAGTATCGTTATACTCACCCCTACATGGTCTTTTCCCACACATTGTTCTACTGGATGGAGACGACGAACAATGCTGACTGAGGCAGAGTGTACGAGGACTGGACGACATCCGGAGGTGGACACTCGGTGTGACGGCACACAAAGAAGACCGATATATGCAGAGTACTGAGGAGGACATATGTACCTACCCTTCAGGTAGGAACCTGGAGGATCATCCAGGAGATTTTTCACCTTTCAGTTGTTGACTTTTCAGTTGTACTTTTCTTTCAGTTAGAGCTGTACTTTTCTATTGGGCTTGTATTTCCGGCCCCTTTGTACATTCATCACACTTGTTATACTACTATACTTAGTTGTTTCTTCCACTTTTACTCTGATTGTGTGTGTTTATATTTCATAAAGGGAAATCCCTCCCTTTTTATCGGGATTTATGCCTATGGTGCTAGTCGCCAGCCCCTGGCCTCTAGAAGGCAGGCTTGGGGTAGTCACGACACGGTCCCCGAGGACGGGTCATGACATGCATTCACACAAACATACATACATACAAATATATTTACATCCAAATTCATACAATTTTTTTAAAAACTGTTCTTGTGTATATATTCACTTGATAATATATATATATATATATATATATATGTTTTCAAATCAATATTAACAAGAATTTTAAAATATTAAAATCATTCGTAACATAATAATAAAACATGGTTTAACACCACTTCAACCATTAATTTATCTTCATATTTCATCGAAAATAATTTCATCAGAAGCATTCAATAAAATTATATAAATAAATTGATTTATATTTCAATATAATATATGTCTAGAAAAATTCCATAACAAAAAAATTTTTAATAATTATTTAAAATATTATATATTGATTAACCTAAAATATAAAACATATTAATCAATTAAATATGAAAATTAAATAATGATTGAAATTGATCAAATCCATTTTAATAACTCTTGATGACCCAATGAATACCCAAATATTGAAAAATAAATTTATTGTAACCCAAAATACCAGTCAAACCACAATAATCCGGAAACATTATTAACATTGGTTTTCCCAAGATAATTAATTTATTACTAAATAATAAATATAAATAAGAATGAAATTGGATATAAGAAGAATATTTTCCAAGATTATTCAAACCTAAAAATGTAAAAAATCTACCTCAAATATTTTTTTTGAAAGCGTGATAGTCGTTGGTGTTAACTGGGGAATGGGATTAAGAGAATAATATATAGGGGTGAGGAAGTAGGGAGGACACATTATCTTAATTGATTATTAATTTTGATTTGTTAGTACTGAAATAAGTTTTTTCATCGCAACAAATTATTTTCCTCAAATTTTCTATGACATAAGTTATTACCTATCAAAAAAACTTCATGAAGGATGACTATTTGTGAAATATTTCTATATAAATAATTATTATATATATCTACAATTTTACTCAATAGATGGGGAAATGCAACACCAACTATATTTGTGATGGATCATGTTTTCTGTGAAGAAAATAGTATTTTTGAAAGAAGCAATATTGTCTCAAAAAATACCTACATTTTCGAGACTATTGGTGATGGGTATTTTTTATATCACGATCAATCTATTGATAATATCCTTTTTAAAATATTTTTAACAAATAAAATTATCTATATTTTTCTTTTAATAAATCTATTCTAAATCAGAGAATATGGTTCCCAATAATAGTCTTTAATCCAATGATTATTTGTATAATGATTAATAGAATAATATGTGTAATTTATTCTATTTTCAAATATCATCTTTGAAATACTTACCCTATATCATTTACATCATACATTTGTAATATCATCATCATCCCTAATGTTTCAGTTTTATGTTACATAATCATTATGATGGTTATCTAAGTGAAATCATTAATAAATGTGATTATGTAATAATCAACATATAATGATTGAAGTTTAAAATTTATTGATTTCATATGGATGAAGGTGGATAAATTTTCTTCACCTTAACATATAACATATACTAAAATTATTAGATCACTTACACACCTTATGAACTATTAGGATTAGAGTTTTATAAACTTTGTACAAACTCATAAATAAAAAAATTCAAGAAATCAAGATAGTATTTTTTCACTATACACGGATTTCATATTCCAGCAAATGTCATCATCATAATTAATATGAAAAATTATTATATATAATTAATTTAAATCAATTATTGAAAACATGGGTAAAAGGAATCCTATAAATTTCAGATAAAATGCTCAGTATGGGAAATAATTTATATAACAATTGGATGTCATTAGTGAGAATAATATTAATGACAATACAATGAAAAGATCCAATAACGTGATCATAACATACTAGTGTCCATACCCATCAATAATTATATCATCAATCATGAGCCTTGGTATATTGCTTTATAAAATGAATGAGTCCTTAAAATCAATAACCAGGGGCCATGTGATTACAATATTGTTCGAATGAATCACTAAAACCATTTTCATTCATAAAAAAATAATTTTATCCATGAAAATGGGAATCACAACCGTTTTCAAACCAGTATCAGAAATAACAAGAACCAAATGAAATCTATAGGAGAAAACCACAATAAATTCTATCCTTCATACTCCTAATTACAACTATGATTTTTTAATGAATTGGAGATCACTAATGGGGGACACAGATTGAATAATCTATATTTATAACACATTATTCTACCTAGGTTCATCCAACATATAATCTATATTATTATCACCTGATATTATTTTGGCGCACCCATCATATAAACTATATCAGTCTCACCCATGATCTATAGTACATATAAACCCTTCAGTTTATATATATCATGATAACTTATTCGGGATAAATAATTACAATTTACCATTCCTAAATAAAATATTTGGAAGCCTTCAATTTTTATTAATAATAATATTAAATGTTAATTCATAGATCTATTAGCCCTTGTAAAATAAATGTTCTCCTAGACAATCTCACATTAAATCTAATAAAATAATAAGCATGATACCAAGAAATCATATCCCCAGTAGAGTTTAAGTAACATAAATTTGTTTTGATGTTGATTAATGAAAATAACATTAAAAATAATTAAAATAACTTTTTAGGAAAAAAACATTTTCATATTGATTAACATCATAGGTTGTCTATTTATATGTAAAATTATTTTAAAATATCACTTAGATTATTTCCTAATGAAACCTTTATTTCTATTTTAAAAAAAATTATAGAAAGTCTAAAATTATCTAAAACAATAATGAATAATTTTTTTAGAGAAAATTTATTATGATATTGAAAATATAATAATTAAATCATTCAGTGGTCTAGATCATAAAATATATTTTTCAGGTTGAGTATTTTAATACTAGGATTTCATTCAAATATTTAGAAAAAGTAAAATGAGCCTCATTTGGGAAAAAAAGAACATTAACGTTATAAATATATTTACATAGAAAATTATGGAAAAAATGAAATTAAATAAATATTAGAAAATATTTATGAAAACATTTTTTTGATTACATTGATTTGGAAGAGATTTTATTTTGACAGAAGAGTGAAATGATGTTCGATTTTATAAAAACAATTCCTTAACAATTTTAAGTAATAAAGAGAGTAGAGATGAATAAATAATTGATAACATAATTGATAACTATATAAGAGAAAAAAGTATTTTGTTCATGAAAATTAGATCATATTACTTCGTCGAAAAAAATCAATATAAATAATCTCAAAAAATTGAGATTATTTCATAAAGCCTTTACCACATTGGTAACTTCTGAACCTTAAAACAAAAAAAAATTATCATACGTTGAAATTTAAATTTCATAAAAATAAGAATATTCATTACTTAAAATATGAATGTTTTTACCATTACACCACATAATGGATGATATTTGTGTAAAATAGAATTTTTCCCAACAAATACAATTTAATAAGAAAACTCATATAATTATCAAAACATTGATGTTGGAATTAGTAAATGAACCAATTATGTGTATAAAATGTAAATACACATATTAAAAATACAAATAAATGTAGTATAATTAAAATTTAATTACACATATAGAAATATAATAAAAAAAATTAGAATTGATATAAACTAATTAAATAAAATTAGTTATGATATTCTTTTCCTCTGTTTATATTTAACATAAAATCCACATAGATGAAATAATTAAAATTGAAACATAAAATAAAATAATGTATTAATTTCTCATGATAATGCACGTATAAGGGTTAGTAAATACACAATATTAAATAAATTAGGTGATTAACATTAAAATATACATTAATGAATGAAAATTGAGATGATGTCCCTTAGCTGAAGTCAAGAATTTCAATGTATGACCATTTACTCCGGTAAAATAAGAATATATCAAATATTTTATTTTAAAAAAAATTAATTGGTTACTACATTATATATAAGACATTTATTTTTATAATTATTTAATAAAATCATTTAATACAAAATTAGTTATGAATATGTCACTTGTATTGAGAATGTTTGATACATTATTCCATATCAACTTCAGTTTATTGATCCATGTACAAGAAATCATTTTCCTATTATCTCATTTATAATAATGGTGAAATAGTAGCCACTCCATTCAATTGGTTTTTCTTTCAAAATCACTCATGAATAATGGTTATGAATCATGTACAATATTAAAATCATGGAGACGGTAGTTCGTACACACACATGAGTATTGTTTCCATTTTTACAATGATCATTTTATAAACAATTATACATTTTTATAATAATTACTGAATTAAAATAATATCATAAATTTAATATTATTTCTTTAAATATAATTATATATTTCATCCATGTGATGTGGGAATAAGAAAATAATCACATATTTTTAAGGAGGTGATTGTCCAAATGTACACATGAATGATGTTATCATTTTTCCGTGAGTGGAATAGTTAGAAATGAGATGATATATTATATTTTATGAATAATAAATATATCATGAATATATTTTATATCATATATTTCACATAATTAATTTACATTACCCTCTTACCCTTGATGAAAAGCATTAGTGAAAAGTGAATCACATCACTTCATGTTAGGGAAGTCCACCGTAAACATGATCAATGTCATAATATGCCTCATAAAATGGAAAGTAAAAAATTTATATCTAATATAATAAATATAGATGTAATATTTTAAAAAATATAATATATATATATAATTTATATATATCCATATACCAATCCATTATATGTGATGATGAAAAATTTATTACATTTGTTCATAAGGCGATAATCCACAATACAAATTAATGATGGGCTCGTTTCCCATTTGAATGGAGATGCGATTGATATAGATTAAGAATTTATGAAATTAATATCTTAATATATTTGAGATACTCGTGTTTTTATATAATAATAATTTAATAGTATTTTAAGGATATGGTAGAATAAATAAATTAAAAATTCTCAGTTAATCCTGATGCCTCATCTTCAATAAAACTCCTTATGATATCCCTAAAAGACATATTCTAAAAGATTTATTATAAAACCGAGGTATTTAAATAGAATATATAGAATTAAATATGGTATTTGTAGTGATTTTTTCATCAAAATTATAATTTATTATATGAATATGAAATTAGTAGGGGTGGCCTATTATATGTAGGGAGACTAGAACACTTATAATTTTGTAAAAGAAAAAGGTGTACCCAGGTTTTTCTGATGATAGGAGAATCCATAATTTACCATTATGGAGAAATAGACATGATATTTTCCATATATTGAAATTTAATATTATTTAGAAAAAAAATCACAATTTAACCCATGTTTCTTTATTTTAACCCCCCCTATAAACTTGTTTCCACTATAATTGTAGTAAAATAATTTTACTTTTTTACAATTCATAAAAAAAAAAAATTAAATTATACTTACAAGATATTTTAAAATATTATTATTATACATATTAAATCCTATTATACAAATTCAATTAAAATAAGTGGCATAATTTAATTTAAAAATACATCAAGATATGATAATGTTGGATTTTCAAGAAATGTATATTCCAACATGTTATATTTTTATATAACTCTATGAATCCAAATAAATATCTAATGAAAATAAATAATTATTTATTCATATATAATATATAAATTTAATTTATGTAATTTTTTATTATTTATTTTTTAAATAAATAAATTAGGGATTGATTATGCACTTTAAAATGTTTTTGAGAAGAAAAAACTCATGTTTTAAACCATAAAACAATAATATACTAAAGTATAACATAATGATTGACCTAAATTGTCATTAAATATATTAAAATTTTAAAATTTATAATCCTAATAACAACAGTATATGTGGAAAGCATGGTCGAACCCACATAGAAGGAAATTTTGACAACTAATCTTCCATATTTTTTAAAAGACACCACTGTTGTCAATGGTGGGGAAAATAATCTTATATATTTTTTATTTTTTTAAATATTATTTATTAAGTAGTGAAGTGACAGAGCACTGCATATCATGTATCTAAAAAAATTTGAAGTGATAAATTGTTGAAAAAAAACTTGTACAGAGATATAAAAACATTTATAAATGAAAAATCTAGTAAACGCTCGGGAAAAATTTCAGTTCGATTGGTTTTGAAAACATTCCTTGTCATGATAGTGATTTCAACTCATACCACTGAATAAGAGTGATTTATTTTCCTCGCTATGAGTTAAATCACTCATGCCGACAAGTCATGAAGTTTTCCACTCCTAGATTAGTGAACTTGAGAATTTTGGTTTGAAAAAGATTATAGAACAAAATCCCAATATGCCATGTAGTTATTTATTTCAATTTTAATGTTTAAGAAACTTATTCCACAATAAAACTCACCAAATTAATGTGGACTACCGAGATTAATATTTTGTGGTACGTTGCAATTGAATGTAATCAAAACTGATCTCGCCAATCAATTCCCAACACATAGAAAATGATAGTGGGAAGAGAAAAAGAAGATAACATGTAGATTAGATTTTTAACCCTAAAATGGTAGTATTAAACCAAATATTATCTCTATTGCTTATACTAAAACCATAAAATTACAAACAAAGATAATTTATGGAAAATAGGGGATGAAAAATCCTTCTTCAAGCTTAAATTTCCGCTGCTCTAGGTGCTCAGATCTCTAGAGAATGGCACTTTGAGAATTTCTCCAAGGATTGCTACAGGTTCTTGCTCCGCTTTAAAGTGAATGATTGAATGAATTTCCTCCCATTGAAATTATGTGGCAACTTTGTTTTTATTTCCTCCATCATCTACTACTTGTCACTGCTCGCTTCCACTAACTCCAAAAAGTCCTTCATATAAGCATCACACACTTTCATTTTTTCGCGACCCACACCTCATGCTAGTTTTTCTAATGTAACATACTCCTAGTGAGTTAGTTTAGTGTACATAGATTCTTTATAGGCTTTGGTGTGAACATTCACATGTTTCCAAATCCACTGTGAACCTGCACAACTAAAACAAAATAAAATAGTTAAATCACAAAGAAATTTAAAAAATAGTTTTTTTTAATTGTAATGTTGTAATACTTATTAAAAAGTAATTTAATGTTAACTAGTAAATAGTATAGTTGATAGATATTATTTTATTTTATATTTTTTAAGTAAATTAATTATTTAAAATTATTAAGATCATATTTTTATTAAATAGTTATAAACTAAATTATGTAAATTATTATATTTATTAATATAATAAGTAAATGATTATAATCTAGAATATTAAAATTATAATTAAACATTATAAGCTAATTGTGTAACTAAATATTTTTTAAATTAAATTGAATTAATTATTTTATTAATTTTATATGTACAATTAGTATATTAAATAAAAAGTCAGATTAGTATATTTATTAACATATTTAAATTCATTAGTGAGTCTATTTTTAAAAATAATAATTACTATTTTATTTTTAAATATATACATTATTATAATTAGATTATTTTTACGTTTATTTAATTTTTATTATTAGTAATTTATTTGTTAATTAATTATGTTTTTTTTGAAGTTTCTTGTTTTTTTAAGAAAACCATTAATTAGGTTTTCACCCCCCCAAATCTTGACGCATTGGGGGAGGATATTTCATCTTCCTCCTAGAGAATATGAATCGGCCCTCCTTATCCCAGTTTCAAGCGGAGGTCAGCTCCTCCTCTATACCCATCGACTACAGGTGGTTCTCCCATGCACTGGATCAATTATTCACACAGTGGCACGACACCGACCTCGACTCAACATCTTCCACCGCATAGATGTGGTTCAAATCATTCAGACCCGAGAGATCCTCCTCATATGTGGTAAGCAACGACAAGGACCAGCTTTGGTCCTATTGATGCAACGTGATGGTGAACCCCTTGTTTTGAGATGGCTTCCACAGATCTACCTCAGCTCAGAAAATGTAGTTCTCAATCCTGGTATAGCTTTATCAGCACAGGGGTGGACTCAAACAGCAACAGTCGCAGATCAAAGTATCATATTTGTGAAAATTAGTGGACGAGTTTTTATATATTTACAAAAAAATAATATTCTCATTTGAGTCTAGTCCATGATTTTCAATTTCAATTTTTTGATATGATTGGTTCATTGAGACAACGATTATAATATAGAGATGAAAAATGACACTGTTGTTATGCGGCTAGACCGTGAAGGAGAAAACTGGTCGTATGAGATGTTACCATGGAGAGTGAAACAGTGCGAGGAGAGTTGTAGTGTTGGTGCATGGAAAATGGTGGAAGAGTAGTTATTGTGGTAGAAGGACAATAATAGTGACTAGATTACAATAGTGGATGAGGGTGAGACCATGAGAAGATGGAGTTGTGGTGGCACTGTGAATGAGAAATTATGACAAGGGGAAACGATGAGGTAGTAAAGCTAAACTCACGGTAGCATAGTGAATGGATAAACCATAATATGAGAACCAGTGGGAAAATAGATTAACTCCACTATTTCACCACAAATCCACAATAAAATATAAGAATAAAAAACTAAATTAGACACCAAATAAATATTTATTTAAAAATAGAAATTAAATAAAAAAATTAATACAAAGAAACTAAACTCAAATACTAATTTGAAATAATTTGTTGATTTATAAACTTTATGTTAAGGAATTAAAAGAAACTTTTCTTAAAATAAAGAAAAAATATCAGAAACTCAAATCAAGAAACAAAAATTTAAACTATAAATGTAAATAAATACAAATTAAAACAATAAATCACAATAAAATATATTTTATTTCATAGCATTAATCTAGAAATATAAATGAATTAATATTTGGAAGATGATATGTTAATGAAAAATTACATTATTTATGTGCAAAAAGTAGGGTTAATTAATTAATTAATAAGAGTTAAATTATTAAAAAATCTTACAAAAATAACCAAACTAAATAAAATGTAATTATAATATAAAATAAATGTAAGATATAAATTAAATAATTTAAATCATAAAAATGCATGATTTGTTATAAAAATTGATTAATATACAAAAGTGTTAATATATAGTGAAAACTGAAGATTTATTAAATAAAATTAATAAAATTTAATTAAAAAGATATGGAAAAACAATTGTTTTTAAGGCCACATCAAATTCCCCTCACACATAATCATTGTTTTTACTCAAAAAATTCCATGATTTATTATCTTGGAAAAGAAAGTATGATATTCATGATTTTTCCCAAAACGTAATATTTGCAAAAAATTGAAATAATGGATAGAAACATATCAATAGGCTTTTAAAAAGAAATTGTTTAGAAAAATTCTTGCACAGAACAAATACTCTGAGGGTAATCAAGATAACTATGAATCATTGAGAAATGAAGATGTCATGCTTCACATGTGATACTTCTAGGTGAGCAACTTGAATCCAGGTTTATGTTATAATTTCAAGAGTGGAAAGAGATAAGACATCTGTGGAATTAAAAACATAACCAAAAGAACATTTCATTATTACTCAACACATAGGTTTAAAAAATAAGTATTTTTGTGAATCATCCTGATGATACAACCTAAATTACTCCCATTTAAACCAGTTGACCCCTTATTGATCTAGCGTTCATCATTCCCCACACCTTAATTAACTCATTTTTTACCTTGGACACAATATTTTATTTTTATTAAGCCATGTATCATTAAACTTAGCACTGTGAAATTCAATTATTCAAGGTATACAGAGGGGTTATAGTAAACAAAAATGTACCCAACATCTAGGGTCTCAGAGACTCATCGTGGGATCCCGGATTCCCAAATTACTCCAGTTTCATAATATTTCTATGGAATCAATTTACATTGGATAATTAAGATGATTAATTTAATAAATTAAAAGATGAATGTGGCCCCTAAGATCAATTCAAAATTCTAGTTCAAATGATTATGGACATAACTCCATAGACAAATTACCCAAATAACTCTAAAAAAGTCCCTAAACTAAGATCTCATTAAACCACTAAGAAAGATCACTCAGAAATCATCCACCATCATTAATTTGTTACTCAATGAATAAATTAACTACCAAATAAATATTTTCCATAGGCAAGACTCCACTGAAAGTCAATGTATAGCTTAAAATTATGCACGAATTTTGAATTTTTTTGAAAGTTTTCCAATTTTTACAAAAAGATTTAAGTTGCAGTGGAAATTTATGAGCTCTTTATTAATCATAGTTTAGCATAGTTACGAATTGACTCCCTCCAACACACATAAAAACCTACTTTGTCCCCAATGTTGACTTCTATGTGGAGAAGAAAAAATAATAAATTAATGTTCAAAACAAATTTTCAATTAAGTAGACATATGAAATTTATAAAGGTCACATTGACATTCAATGATATTGTTTCCAACAATGAATAACATATCAGAAGGTTCATTAAAAAGTACATGCATTAACATTTAATCAAGTGACAATGATTTTCCATTAATCTTCAAACAAGGCATGTGACTTGTGAGTGCATAGTGAATTGGGTTTAAGTATGTTCCGGACTATGATTTTGATGGATGTTCAATTCGTCATAAAAATTTCATTCTAAATATCCCAACCCAAAGAAGATTCAGAAAAAAATGTTTTAACCTATATGTACTCCCCAACAATTAGTTTCAATAAGTGAAAAGTTTTTAATTACATTGAAATTAACTTTACAACGAGGGACAAGAATAATTATTTATTTACAGAGTGACATACAACCGAATTTCATTCCAATTCATCTAGAATTTTAATCTTATGATGTTTTTTTTCTATAGCAACACATGCAGTAGAATTTAATACAGTTCATGTCATGCAATAGAATTTTTAGAACACATGTAGTAGAATTTTCTAATACAAGCATAATTTTTCTGTAAGAAGATTTTTTTTCTAAAAAAATAGCAACAAATAGAAATGAATTTTCAAGTAGGACAAGAATAATATTTTTTTAAAGCATTAAGAAGAAGAGAAATAAATATAGAAATTAGTAGTTGAGTACTTCCATGAATATATTATATAATTTCCCCCATGTATGGGAAGTCCACTCCATAAATGATAAAAAAAATATCATCATGATAATAGTAAAACAGAACAAAGAGACCAAGAGAAAGAACAAATAAGGACTTCCAAAAAAAGCACAAAAGTTGCACATTATTCAATGTTAAAAATGAAACATATTAAAGACAAAAAGAACCATGGGTTGCCTCCCATGCACCATTAAGGATTAAAGTCTTCATCCATACAATATTTTAAATTGGTTTCTAAGCACAGTAAAGGCAGCCAACCCCTTTAGTTGTCGCTCAAAATATTGTTTCACGATCTGCCCATTAACTAACATTGGATTGTTCTATGATCCTTCTATTTCAAAAGCACCATTCTTCAGCACTCTCAATATAGTGAAATGTAAAAACCACTTGGACTTATATTTTTTAGGGAAGTGTTTGAGTCTTGAAATAAAAAGATGGTCCTCTTTACAGGTTTAAACTCTTTGGTTTGATTAATAGAATCATGAAAGATTTTAGACCTCTCTTTATAAATCATTTAATTATCATAAATCACTCTCCTAATATCATATAGTTCACTCATTTCAAGTAATATCCTATCTCCAGTACTCTAAAAATCAAATTTCAGAGCCCTAACTTCCAAATAAGACTTATGTTGCAACTGCATAGGTAGATGGAAACATTTCCCAAACAACTCCATATAAGGTGACATACCTATTGGGGTCTTGAGAGAAGTTATATATGACTATAAAACTTCATCCAATTTAAGAGACCTGTCTTTCCTAGAGGTTGACATATGTTTCTTGAGTATTTGTTTACGTTCCCTATATGAGATTTCCAATTGTCCACTCGACTGTGGATGATAAGGTGTACCAGTTTTATGAACACAATAATATTTCACCATAAATGATTTAAATTTATAGTTTTTAAATTGTGATCCATTATCAATGAATATGGATCTTGGGAATCCAAATCATGAAAAGATATTTTTCTTATCAAACATAATGACATAATTGGATTGATTGCTGGGTAGTGTAACTACATCAACCCATTTTGAATCATAGTCAACAACAAAAAGAATATACTCATTCCCATGAGATGATGGAAATGGATCCATGAAATCTAATCCCTAGACATCAATATTTTTAAATTCATGAATTCATTTTTGGGGTAACTCATACTTCCTACCCACATTGCCTATCCTATGACATTTATCACAACCAACTTCAAAGCTTATATCATCTTTAAAAAGTGCAGGCCAATAGAAACCAAATTGTAAATATTTTTGAGTTTCTCTTTCACCACTGTGGTGACCTCCCCAAGGTGTGGAGTGAAAAACTTCTAAGATAGAAAACATCTCTTCCATAGGTACACACCTCCAAAGGATACAATCAGCACATCTCTTAAACAATAGAGGATCATCCCAAATATAATATTTATGTTCAGAAATGAATTTATTTCTTTTGTTATTGGATCAATTTTTGGGAAATGCACCTACCTCCAGGAAGTTGGAAAAATATACAAACCATGAAGAATGACTGATTGCCACAGTGAGCTGCTTTTCATCAGGAAAGGAAGAGTTTATCTCCCAAGGATCTTTAGATTCAGATTGAGTAAGATAAATCATAGATAGATGGTCAGTAACTAAATTTTTATCTCCCTACGTATCCTTAATATCTAAATCAAACTATTTTAGCAACAAAATCAATCTAATCAGCCTCATTTTAGTAACTTTTTTAGACTGAAAATTATTTAAAGTGGAATGTTCAGTGAAAAAAATGACTTTTGAACCTAACAAATCCTTTCTAAACTTTTTTAGAGTAAAAAAATAGATGGTAATTATTTTTCAGTAGTAGTGTAACTCTTTTGGGATTCATCTAGAAGTCTACTAGCATAATACACCACATTTAGCTTCTTATCTTCCCTCTATCCAAGGACAACACCTACAACCATATCACTTACATCACACAAAAGATCAAAAAGTAGTTTCCAATTAGGTGCCGTGATAATAGGTGATGTAGTGAGTTTCTCTTTAAGCAGATTAAATGATCCCGAATAATTTTCATGTAAAATAAAAGGTGAATCCTTGGCCAGTAAGGATCATAAGGGAATAGTTATTTTGGAAAGGGCTTTTATGAAACTCTAGTAGAAACTGGAATTCCATAGGAAACTTCTAACACCCTTAACATTTGCAGGAGGTGGTGGTTTTTGAATAACATCAATCTTAATAGTATCAACTTATAGACTTATCTTGGACACATTATGACCAAGCAATACACCTTCTGTGACCTTGAATTGACTCTTCTCATAATTAATAATAGGTTTGGTTTCAATGAATCTCTCTAAGAATAACTGAAGATTTCCAAGACAGGTATCAAAAGTGCTACCCACAGTGGAGAAATCTTCCCTGGAAACCTCAATAATTCTCACAATCATATCTAAAAAGATACCCCCCATTCACCTTTGAATGGTGGATGAATTTCCACACAACCCCAATGGAATTCTCTTATAGGAAAATTTTTCAAATGGGCATGTGAAAGTTGTCTTTTACTAATCCTCTAGAGCAACAGGAATCTAGTTGTAATAAGAATTCCCATCCAAGACACAAGAAAAACTCATTTCCAGCAATCCTCTTAAGAATTTGATCGAAGAATGGTATTTGAAAATGGTCCTTCCTTGTGGCTACATTAAGTTTCCTATAATCTATACAGACTCTCCAATTTGTTGATTTCCTATCTTGGTCTTGTTCATTTTTTTCATTTTTAACTATAGTGTTACCTCCCTTCTTGTGGGTAGCCTAGGTAGGGCTGACCCAAGCACTATCAGAAATGGGATATATCATTCCAGTGTCCAACAATTTGATCACTTCCTCTCTCCAAACATATTTAATGTTAGGATTTAATATTTTTTGACCCTCTACCCTAGGATTATGGTCAATATTCATAGGTATTTTATGCATAAAAATTGAGTGTCTAATATACTTGATATCAGCTATTTTCGAGCATATGGAAGATTTAAACTTATCAAAAATATTTAATAATAATTCTTATTGATTTTCATTCAGTTCAGAAGAAATGATTACCAGAAAAGTGGATTTCTCACCCAGAAATGAATATTTACGATGAGAAGAAATTGGTTTTAGCTTAAGAGTGGGTGGTTCTACACAAGAAGGAAGAATCCTAGTCCTGGTAGGTCCATGATCTTCAACATATCTTTTGAACGGAGTTTTAAATGATGAACGATTTTCAATTTCGAGCTCAGATTTAGAAGTAACAATGCTATTTTCCAATGTAGGCAGCACACTATCAAGAAATTCTAGATCATAATTCAATAAATCTATCCATGAAGAATCATCAATTTGACTTTTATGTTCTCTCTCAATATAATCAAAGTGTTCACCAAGGTTTGTGTTTACAGAAACACCTTCAAATTCACTCAAAAAACTCTTATGTTCAGAAATAGTGGACTCTTCTTCAACAGAAACCAAACAATTGTCCAGTTTTGTAAGATTTTCCAGATTCGGTGTTTGAGTAGAATATTCAATTTTAAGACTAATTCAACAATATTTTCAACATCTAAAACAATTTCTTCAACAAAGGATTGATTTTCAAATTCTTTAGAGTTTCCAATTGCGTTTTAATCTTTAAAGACTCTACCCTTGAACATTTTTCATAAAAAGTTGATCCTTTGACATTTTCAAATGCATTGAACTCTTCTTGTTTTTCTCCAATTTTAAAAATTAAATGACCCTTTGAGACATCAATAACAACACCACACGTGGCCAAGAAGGTTCTACCCATGATGATGGAACCTCTTGACATCACTCTATGTCAAAACTAAAATGTCTGCAATTAAAATTAGCTTCATAACCCCAACTAGGAAATCATCTACCATGCCCACAAGATGAGTTAACGATCTATCAAATAACTATTGTATGACTATCATCGGTTAAAGGTCACCCAACAGCAAATATTGAAACATTGAGTATAGGATCAGATTAATTCTATCACGTAAATCACACAAATAGTACAGCTGATCATACTTTCCTAAGGAACATGGAAGAACAAAACAACTTGGGTCTTTCAATTTGGGTGGGATTTTCATTAGGAGTACAACACTTCACTCTTTAGTGATGTTGTAAGTAGAAAATTATACTAGGGTAATTTTTTTAGATACAATATTCGTAAGAGATTTCAAATAATATGGTATTTGAATTAAGGTTTGAATGAAAGGAATGTTTACATGAAGTTTGGAAGGGAGACCAAGGAACTGAAGAAGTTCAGCCCAAGTGTTACTCTGAGGTTTTAGCTTCTCAAATAAAGGGATGGGTGGAGAAACATTTTTAAGGATAGTAGGCATATCCATCACCACTTCCTCAACCTTTTCATTTCCATTATTCTTTTTATTTTTAGATAAACATTCATCCTGAATTTCAAATGATAAATTCAGATTTTGATCATTTTCTAGACTTTTCTATGAATTTCCAACATGTGTGAAAATAAGATTTTTATTTCCAGATTGAAGCAGATTTTCATTTTGAGCATTTACATGGTCTTTTTCATCTACAGTTTATGTATTTATCCCACTTCTAGTGCTAAAAACCATGTAATTCTCTCTAGGGTTATGCTCAGTGGTACTAGGAAGTATACCTTCGTTCCTAGACAATGAATACAATACATGTTGTCCAAGTTGTGTTTCCAAGTTTTGCATTCTCACATCAGTTTTCATTTTATCTGACTCATATTGATTTTTATGTTTGGTTACTGAGTTATGTATCTTCCCTCTTGAGAGTTGAATTTACTCAAGACAAGATCATGTTTAGATGACGTGTGATTATTACTATTTCCTTATACATTTGAAGTGTCACCCCTTGGTTGATATTGAAAGTTCATTCTTGGTTGGTTAGAGAAATTAGGGGTAGTGATTGATTGATTAAACCTTGATATTTCCAGGACATATTTGGATGGTTCTTATAGCCTTGATTATAATTGTCTGAAAATGGATCTTCTTTATGAGCATTCTTGGACCATAGTTAAAAAAATTTGAGCTTTTTTGTTGTTGGGATGGCATATCGAAATTAGGACAAAATATTTCATTATGCCCAAACATATCACACTTGACATGTTGTTCCCTTAAATATTGGATGGTATTTTGACATCCAAGATTGTTAACCGTTTGTTTTGAATTCTGGTTCGTTAAATATTGCAGTTGGATGGTGATTTCAGCAAGTTGACCTTGAGTATCATTCATTGAACCAGTGATTGAATTTAGATGTATTTTGACACTTTTTATTATTGAATTTTTATGTTTTGAATTAAGAGTATGATTATTAAAAATTTGTCCATGTTCTTTATCTATTTTATCATTGTAATTACACCCAGTAGCCTGGTATACTAGATTATGTCCAGAGGAGGAAATCCCTTCATATAAAGTATCCATGAGACGGTGAGATGGGAGTTGATGATGGGGACACTGCCTAAGCAGATCCCTAAATCTACCCCAAGCATTATGAAATGATTATCCAGCCCTTTGATAGAAACTAGTGATCATTTTTCTTAGTTCACCTTTTAATCGTTGGGGATGGAATTTCATTATGAAATAATTATACACATGATCCTAGTTTTCTAAAATGTTCTCATCTAGACTCAAAAACCAATTACAAGCATTCCCCCTAAGAAAAAAGAGAATAACTCTCATTCATAGTTCATTTTTTGTGTGTCCTAGAAGTGGTCATTGTTGCACAGTATTGTACAAGTCTCTAATGAAGGCATGGGAGTCCTCATTAGATAGACCTTTAAATGTAGGAAACAATGAAATCTGTGACTGTTTCAATTCATAATTTCTAGCCATATGACTTAATCTAATGGAAAATGGGTTACATGAAACTTGTGGAAGTTGAAACCCCCTCATCCTAGGCCTTTCTTTTTCATCTAAGAGTTGTGGTTGATTTTGATAGTTTTTATGAACATGAACTCTATTATCTATGTTTTCTATTTCAGTTTCTTATTCTTTCTTAGAGAAATGAAATGTTTGTCTTTTTCTATCTTCCATGGCTCTAGAATAACAACGGAGTGTTTTGTGCTCATACAAACATCAAAAGGCAGTACTCATTAGTAACAATTTAGAAATAAGTGAAACATTTTTTTTATAATTTTCAAAATTTTTAATTCTTTTAAGATTTTGATATATGTTTTTTTAGTTATTTTAGAAGCAATGACTTGTTCCATCCCTAGAGAGAGCGCCAAAAACAATACCTAAACCATTGTTGATGTGGGTCAATGTTTAAAATCTATAATCATTCAAACTATAGTATATGTGACAAGTAGGGTCGAACCCCTAGGGAAGGCAATTTTGACCACTAATCTTCTAATTTTTTTAAAATACCCCACTGTTGTTAGCAGTGGGGAAAATTTTATTTTAGTTTTTATATTTTTTTAAATATTTTTTATTAAGAAGTGAAGTGACAGAGCACTATAGATCTTATATCTATAATATATTTAAGCGAGAAACAATTGAAAACAATGGTGAACAGATATATTAAAACCCTGAAAAATGAACAATCTAGTAAATCACTCAAGGAAAAATTTCAATTCTATTGGTTTTGAAAACATCCCATCTCATGATAGTGATTATAACTAATACCACTGAAAAGGAGTGATTTATTTCCATTTCCATAAGATAAATCACTCAAGCTGACAAGTATTGAAGATCGCTATTCCTAGATTAGTCAGCTTGAGAATTCTGTTTTGAAAACTATTACAAGACAAACTCCCCATAATTCATGTAGTATTTTAATTTAATTTAAAATTTTAAGATAATTAATCCACAATCAAACTCACTGAATGAATGTGGAATTATAAGATTATGAGTAGGTGGTACGTTGCAATTTAATGCAATCAGAACTAATATCAAAAATCAATTCTGATCACATAAAAAATGATAGTGAGAAGTGAAATTGAAGATAACCAGTTGATTCAATTTTTAAGCTCAAACAAGATGTATTCAACCAAAAATTATCTCTATTACGTATACTAAATTCTTCCAATTTCAAACGAATATAATTGAAAGGAAACAGAGGAAGAAAACCTGCTCTCCTAGCTTGAATTGTCACTACTCTAGGCCCTCAGATATCCAGAGAATGGATCTCTGAGTAGTGCTTTAAGGATCCCTCCAGGTTCATTCTCTACATTTATGTGAATGATCGAATGAATTCCATCTCCTTCAAATTCTGTTGCAACTCTATTTTTATATCCTCTGTCATCTACTACATGTCACCGCTCTCTTCCACCAACACAAAAATTCCTTCACTTAAGCACCGCACACGTGAGTATTTTCGCGACCCATGCGTCTCAATAGTTTTTCTCAGGTAACTAACTACAAGTGAGTTAGTTGTGTGAACCTTGATGCTTTTTAGGATTTGGTTTGAACGTGCACATGTTTCTAACTCCACTTTGAAACTGCACATCTAAAAAAACATAATAGTTAATCCATGATGAAATTTCCATAATAGTTTTTAAAAGTCTAATGTTAAAAAACTTATTAAAAATTAATTTAAATTTAACTAATAGACTTTAGTTGATAGATAAAAGTTTCTTTTATATTTTTTTATTTAAATTAATTATTTAATATTATTATGATCTCTAGTTTTTAAAAAAGTTACAAATTAACTGAAGTAAATTTTTATATTTATTAACATAATTAGTAAAAGATTTTAATATAGAATATTAAAATTATAATTAAAAATTATAAGCTAATTATGTTATTAAAAATTTTATAAATTAAATTGAATTAATTTTTTTACTAATTTTATAAGTATAAATATTATATTAATTAAAAGGAAAAATTATTAAAGTAATTAAAATATATAAATTCATTAGTTAGTTTACCTTTAACAATAAGAATTAATATTTTATATTTAAATATATATATTCCTATAATTATATTATTTTTATGTTAATTTAATTTTTATTATTACTTATTTATTTGTTAATTTATTATGTTTTTTTAAATTTTTTGTTATTTTTTTTAAAATAAATTATGTTTTAACCCCCCCCCCCAAATCTCAGCGCATAGGGGGGGGGGGTTGTTTCATATTCCTCCTGTAGAATAGGTGTCAGTCATTTTTATCCCAGCTTCAAGAGGTGGTCGGCTCCTCCTCCTTACCCATCGACTACAGGTGGTTCTTTTTAGCACCAAATGGATACTTTAAATAGCGGTGTGGAATAGACCTCGGCTTGTTATATTCCTCTATGGAGACGTGGTTCAAATCCTTCCATCCCGAGAGCTCCTCCTAATCCTTGGTAAGAAACCAAAATGCTTGGATTTAGTCCTCCATATACAACACGATGGTGAACCCCTTGTTTAGAGATATCTTCCACAGACCTACCTCAGCTCGGAAAATGTAGTTCTCAAGCTTGGTATGGCTTCATCAGCACATGGGTGGATTCAAACAACAACAATGATAGTTCAATGTTTCATATTTGTAAACATCAGTGGATGAATTTATATATATCAATATATATATAATTATTTTACCTCTCGATTCTGGTCCACGATTTTTTATTGCAATTGTTTTCTGATCTGACTGGTTCATGGAGACAATGATGAGAACAGAGATTTTAAAAACGATACTTGTGTTATGCGGCGTGAACGTGATGGAGAAAACTGATAGCATGAGATGTTACCATGGACAGTGAAATAGTGCGAGGAGAGTTGTAGTGTTGGTGCTTGGGAGATGGTGGAATAGTAGTTTTTGTGG
Source organism: Viscum album (assembly GCA_963277665.1). NCBI lineage: Eukaryota > Viridiplantae > Streptophyta > Magnoliopsida > Santalales > Viscaceae > Viscum > Viscum album. The sequence goes on from OY728128.1 coordinate 618,251,822, forward strand.
CACAAGGCTAAAAAAATTAACTGAAATACAGTAGCGAACGAGAGTGAGACCTTGAGATGATGGAGATACGGTGGCATCGAGAAAAAGAAATGGTGCCAAGGGGAAATGCTGAGATAGTAAAGCTGAACTAATAGTGCTACCGTGAATGGAGAAAACATAATACGGAATCTAGTGGGACAACAGATTGACGTTGATATTTCACCGCAATTCAGCAATAATATTTTACAAGTAAAAAAATAATTAGACACCATCTAAATACTTAATTAAAAATAAAAATTAATTAAGACAATTACTAAAAATAAACTAAACTCAAATACAATTTTAAATTAATTTATTAAAATATAAAATGTAATTTATGGTATTATAAGAAACTTTATTTAAAATAAATACAAAAATCACATAAACTCAAAGCATGATAGTAAAATTTAAACTATAAATGTAAATAAATACTAATTAAAATAATCGAACACAATAAAATATATTTTATTTCATAGAATTAATCTAGAAATATTAATTTATTAATATTTAGAAGATGATATGTTAATGAAAAATTAAATTATTTATTTGAAAATAACATTATTATTTAATTAATTAATAAGAGTTAAATTATTAAAAATGATTAAAAAATCCCCAAAATAAATAAAAATTAATTATAATATAAAATTAAAGTAAGATATAAATTAAATAATTTAGGGCATAAAAATACACGATCTGTTATATGAACTGATTAATGTAAAGAAGTTTTAATATATAGTGAAAAAAATACACAAATTATTAATTAAAATTAATAAAAAGTAATTAGAAATATGTGGCAAAAATGTGTTTTAAGGCCACCTAAATGATGATTAAAATTAAATTAATTTTATTAAATATAAATATATAATACTTATGAATCATGAATTAATATTAGTTTAATAATTTTAATTTTAAATTACATATTTGTTTTTTGAAGAAGTGATATTTTAAAAAAAATTAAATTTTAAAATATTCACGGAAAATTATTAATTTCAAACATAGTCCAAAAATATAAAAAATTATCAATTTTGATATTACTATTTTAAAAATATGTATATTTTATCTAAAAGTTTTTATAAAAGTTCTATAAATTAAAAAAAAATTATCCCAAAAATAAATAATAATCAATTTTTAAGAAAACATATTTTTGATGAATATATGTTATTAATAATAATTGAATAATGTTTTCCTAAGTAATTTTCATTTCATATATGTTCATTAGCAAAGATATATAGATTTTATAATATATTTAATACAATTTTCAACAACAAATTTAAAATATATTTTATAAGGGTCGAATTTAAAATAATGATATTTCATGGTTCATTTAATCTCGGTGGTCCACGTCTTGTACGCTATCAAATATAGTTTATTTAAAAAAAAATTGGGCTTTTACAATGGTATTAAATATAGTAAATTATTCATTTGTAAAAATTAGATCATTATATAATCATTTTCCATTATGGGAACTCAATCATTAGATTTATCAGCATCCATCTAGACAAGTGAATGAAGATGGGGTGTTAACAAATTCTTTTAACCATTATTATTTTTATAAATAACTATAGGTATATCTATATTGTTTACAGTGATGATATTTTATATCACACACAAATATGTGACAAATAAATATGACATCACAACTCAAATATAGTTTAATGTTCTAGGAAATGTAATATAGAAATGTGTGTGGATAAAAGAATCATTCATTTTCATTTATAATATACCTTACCATAGAACAAAGCTATGAAATTAGTTAGTGAATCAATATTTTATGATTTATATCCCACCCATTAAAATAAAAAGTAGTAACATAAGTAAATGTTATTCACACATGAAATCTATGTTTGTCTGCCAATTCTAGAATATACTTCATATTTTGTTATGTTATTATCATGAGACATATTTATTTACTATTTGACACAATGGAATTCAAATCGGACGTCTCTCAAATATTGAAAGTCGTGTCTTGACAATATATTTACAATATCCCTATATATTTTTAATTTATAATATTAAGTAATTATAAGGGATAACTTTTCAAACTAAAATGTTCAATGATGATTTGTATTTCATCTTAGGAAATTTTGGTTAAAATTGCATCGACACATCCATGGTACCCCAAATTTTAAACCATGTGATTTATAAAACATGTATTTATCATAAAATTAGTGTTTATTCACCGCAAATAAATTTTTATAGGAATGATAGTTAATTCCTTCAATTAAATTATTAAAAATTCCATGAATAGAGAATCTTAATCAACCAAATAATTATCACATAAAATTATTTTCAGCCTCTAAATAATTATTTTTTTATATAACCTTTCATTATCATATAAAATAATCCCCAAACTCTATATATTCTTCCATTATTAGTTAAAATTAAGAGATCGTTTCATTTCTTTGATGATATAAGTGTATGACTATATCATAGATCCCATATTTCATATCATCAATGGTCATTTAGGTTCTCACAAAATTTATCTAGTGTCACAATTTAGATTTCCTAAATTTTTATTTTGAATTCCATCATACTCATAATTATAGTTGATAAAATATGATGGTTTTTATCTTATGAGTTCACACATATTGAGACTACATAAATAAATTATTTTTTACAATCACTTAATCAGCCATATTTTTTATATTTAAAACATAATCTGGAATACATTTTTTTATGTTATATATTTGTTGTTTCTCCAACACATTTTTAAACATTGGTTTCTAGAATCTATATATCCAAACCATAAGTCTTCATAAAATCATATAATCATAATCAATTACCATTATTAACTATGAGTATCATCATATTTAATTAGATAAAACTCTTTCCAAAAATAAAATCATTTCTAAAAACCATTTATCTAATGGTTAACCATTCATCAATTAGTGAACATCTCATTTTACTATATTCTAATCATCTAAACAAAGAAAATTTTACATTTTGAATAATTATATATATTTGTCTTCAGAACTGTAACTTATATCCTTATTATCTTGGTGTAATTAGTTTTTATCAAAAAAACTTTTACAATATACATTGCCTCCATTATAGGAATCACAATATGGACATTCCCAATTTTAGAACTTTTTTCATATGTCTTTTTCAATTACGTATTTTATAATTTATATTGAACTAATCATGAACCATATTTGATATAAAAACTCACTAATATTTTAGACTCAGTAAATGATATATATTGAATCATTATCCATGTTAACCGAACCATTTAGATTGTTTAGTCCACATACAATACATAGCTTTATAGTCTACTGATTGCATCGCCACTCTACATCCACTTCTTATCTCCCGATAGTATAACAATAGGAAACTATATATACCATATATATAATATTTATATAATCTTATATAACATATAAAACATATTAAATTTATCTTATTTGAGATCCAAACATCTTATATATTTTATAACATTTTTCCATTAGGCATTCATAGAACATCCATAATAGTAAAATAAAATTATATTAAAATATTAATTAATATTGATAATGGTACTTTTATATAAAAAAATTACTTTTAGTTATGTATCATTATTAATATTTCATAAACATCCCAATAAAATCCCTTTCAATTATTACATTATAATATACAGAGACATGCTCTTCTAATTGATTAAGAAGAATAAATTTTTATCTCAACAAAAAGAATCCTATAAAAGTCAAGTACACTGATTCTATAAAATAATTATTTTATGTTAATCCACATTATTAGTATCTTGATTAATTATTCTAATAATAATAACAAGTAGTCATAATCATTCAAAAGAAGATGAAAATATTCAGTGTTTATATGTGAACCTCCAATGAAAACTCCACAACTGATGACTTGTTATATACTTCAAACATCAATTATGGTAGTACAAATATTTGATAAATATTAAAAGATAATCCCCATCATTACAGATGACATCTTATATACTAAGATCCTATACACATGTACAAATATTATCACAATTAATTATATAAGCTTCTTAATCATAAGGATTATAAGAAATATAACAAATTAAAAATATAAGGCCCCAGTCTTAAACCTTACTTAATCTTGAGTTAATACAAGATTACACATTGAGGATCTTTTCAGGTTTAATGTTTTAGAGAATTAGATCATAAAACTTGCATTACATTCCACATTTAAAAAAAGTGGTTACATAAAAGATAGTATTCATTTTTCCCATCAATGGAATAATATTTGAAATAAAACATGGATTCTTTCTTGACACTTCCTTGACACTATCATCATATCATGTACCCTTCCCTTGACCTGTGAAAAACATTTCAAAAACTTTGGATGAGCATAAAAAGCTCAGTAAGGGATATAAAAATATGGAATGGAAACATGAGTACATGTATACATAAGAATGAAATCATACTTTACACATAAAACATAATCACTTTAACATACCTCATAAAATCATGAATAAATCATAGAAATCATAAGACATAAAGGTAACTTGAGGCATTCATAACATTCTTACGTAGGGAGTAACCCTCTTGGTTAAGTTTGGAATACCCACCACAGTATATTCCCTAAATATCTTCAGAGAAACCTTAACATTTCACTCCTTCGCATTACCCAATGCATTGGAGAGCTATATTGGGCTCACCCGCCCAATTTTTATCATGGAACCACCCGTCTTCATAACAATTCCCAAGAACCATAACATAATCTTATCACATAAAACATGCATAAAGTAAACATAACATTTCCACCTTTCAATAACAAGATATCAATACAACACATTGATATAAATACATTATGAAAAACTTCTTCAATACCAAAATAAAAGAAAAGTAAAACATGGTATTTATTTTTCTTTTAAAAAGAAGGTATGGCTCGTAGAGGAAGCCGAAACTCAAATAATGGTCACGGCGGCGGAGAAGTCGTTGTCGCCGCATACATACGACAAAAACATTCCCTTTTTCGTTAAGTAAAACGCTTTGTATAAAACAATTCCTTTTGGATAAACGTAAAATTCAAAAGGGGTTTATACATCATATAAAAAAAGTTGTGTATAAAACAAAATACGCCTCAATGAAAGGAGATTGAGACGAAGTCCCATACAAAGATGGTATCCTTGGATTAAGGATAAATCAGTTACATAACTATGTGTGACAAACGAATACACGAAATATTAGTGGGTATTAAGTGTAAAAAAATCAGAGGAAATTCACACATAATCATAGAACGACATATTCAAGGTGTACACTTTTATCCCAAAGAATCGAAATTGGGTTAAGAAGTTCTCTTGCAAAAATTCGATAGCCTAACAGCGTCACTTCAAAATTCATCAAAAGAGTTGATGAGAGATAAAAAGGCTATCTCATCACTTGGAAATAAAATTTACATCAATAAGGATATCGAAGAACATATCCCAAAATAATATTATGTGAATTAAAAGACATAACAAAATAAGTATTTTAAAAAGAGGAGGGTGAAAGGTTCCCTTACCGACATGGGTATCTTTCGAAACATACGCCCCGTGAAAGAAGGACAATACAACATTGATGAAAATACTCATAAATGAAAGAATATTACACAATTAGTAAAATAATGGAAATTACATACACCACTCAAAGGAAATTGTGGCAAATGTAGCATAAATCTCACGGGAATAAAAGTGAGATGAAAAATCCCTTACGAAAACTCGACAGCCTAATGGCGCCACTTAAAACTTCCAAAAATGGATTGATGAGATGAAATAGGGTATCTCATCACATTATAATAAAATTTACAGAAAGAGTAATATAAAAGAACATCCCCCATCATAACAAAGAAGAGCTTAAAAGAAGTGACATAAAGGAGAGTACTTAAAGAGAAAGAGAGAGGTTGGATCTCTTACGAAAATTCGGCAGCCTAACGGCGCCATTCAAAACATCCAAAATGGATTGATGAGAGAGAATAGGTTCTCTCATCATATGTACATAAAAATTACAGTATGTTTAATATAAAAGAACATCCCAATAACCAGAAAGATGAGCTTAGAAGGAATGACATAAAAGAGTGTACTTAAAAAGAGAGGAGTAGGATCTCTTACCTCGGGTCCAACATGACTCAATCGTTCTTTAATGTCATGAATAATAAAGGTGAGTTAATTTCCAATTTATTAAGAACCTTTTTCTAGTTCACTATTCCTTTTATATCACTTATTTAAATTTTATGAACATTATGTAATCATTTAAGTTAGGAATGTTTGTTTTGTCGATATTTGGTTCTTAAGTCGAAAGTGGACTTCTTAAAATTATATGTTGTTTGTGTGGTCAAATGTTCATTATATCCAGAATTATATTCATTATTTGGATATAATATATATCATATATATCCAGAATATAAATGTATTTTAATATTACATAATCATTTATAATTAAGAAATGAAATGCACCGTTAATGGAGACGGTAAGCCGTACGTATGCATGAACACTACTTTCATTTCTATGTCATATTAATGGAATTAAAACCAAATGAAAGGTATGTATATTTTATTTCCATAATTATATTCATCAATTATATGTAACATAAATCATATATAATAACTTTAAATCCGTCCTTTATACATCCCACATATGGCATTAAGGAATCAAATCACTTTGAGAAGGCGGTAGTCCGCACTTCCTAAAATAAAATTATCGTGTTTACCCACAATGGAATCCATAAAGGTGTTCCAAAAAAGAAAAATACAGAAACATAAACATATTATATATCATATATAAATATAGTGACATCTTAATGGCCACCTTTTAAGGTGTTATATGAGTGTTGAACAATCATCGTTTCGTGAGGCAGAAATTCGCCATCCACAGAAATAGTATGTTCTTTAACCATTTGATGTAGGTGTGTGTATGTGTAGCTCGAATGATTCTTATAAAAACATCCTAGTATATTAAAGATACTGTATTTGTTACAAAATAAATTAATAAAAAGAGTTTAGGGGGATGGAGAAGCAAAATGAAACAAAAGAACACAAGTGAAGACATTACCATAAAATCGGGTTACTCCCTTTGGTTTGAGCTCAAAGGCTTCCTTGGGAACACTTATGCCCAAAGTGAGTCTTCAAGGAGTTAGAGAGGTATGTGGAGAGACACACTGGGTAGGTTTTTTCCGAGATGAAGGCTTTGGAAGTGTGGGTAAGGAGGTAGAGGTGGGGGCCTTTTATAAGAGGAGAGGAGGGGCACTCTTGGAATGGTATAAAATGTAACTTTATTTTCAAATGAGTTTCGGATTTTAATTGTCCCACATTGATGTTTTTCGAGGATAAGGTGATAAGGTTTCGAAATACACCCATGAAATAGGTTTTGGACATGTTTAGATCTTAGATTTTACATTATCTTTCCATTTTATTTAAATCATTAAATAATGAGTTCATCGCTGCATAATCATGATGTCATAAATAATTTTATTTATTTAATGTCTAAAAATTATAAAAAAACTACTATGATGTAGGAAATATTTGTATCTTTCCAATGAATCTTTATAGTCTAAAATATCATTTATGTAGACAAAATTAAAAATATTTTACTTAGGTGATACATTCTTTGTTACATTTAACAATGAAAAGATAAAAAGTCACTTTCTCACAAAAGTGATTCCATGGGGCCCCCAAGTTTGGCAAAAGGCATCCCATGGTAGGCCATGAGACAACCGGTAGCCTTAGGACACATTTTGTTGTCATTTTTTATTATTATGATATTATCTTATTTTCTTTAACTACCCGATTACTCATTAATCAAGATAATTAAAGATAATTACCGTCGTTACTATTCATAATGTCGAAAAACAAGAGTGTCTTAATACATAATTTGGACCTTATTATTCCAAATATGTATTTCATTTTACCAAATTCAAAACACATAAATTGCAATAATTAATTTAAAAAAACTTCCCGTTGTCAAAACAAATAGTGGGTTATTTATACAATATTTATGAATATTTGGTACTTGTTTATGCCTAATTCCAAAGTGAAATTAATCCCAATGACCATAATTGAATTACATGGTAAAAATATATTATAATTACACTTTAAAAAAATTTAAAAAGATAATATAACCATATAATTAAATTATATGAAAAGGTAGTTTTGATGTAAAATGCATTATTTTTCACTATTCATTGAAAAATGAACATTGTCAGAAAAATACCAAAAATTAACTCAAGGTAAATTTCAATGTCCCAATCATAAATAATATGTTTATTTTGTTAAATAGAGCTTATAAAATTTTCAAAAAGTGAATTTAAAAGGGGTTCTCCATCAAAAGGCGGTTAATCGACCTTTTAATGAATATTAGAATGTTTACGCTTAAAAACTGGATTCATTTGAATTTTTAATCCTCTATCATTTATTGTAAATAGTAAGAATATTTGAAAAACATATATAATAATTTTGTAGTTAGTTCTGTCCATTCCCTCCATTACAACGCCTAGGCGTTTACTACCATTTAAAATAATATTATTTTATTATTAGAGTGCAACGTAAGATTCCCAAGAAACTCATTGTTGCGTATTGGGTACGCCATCGAGCATTGCATCCCCTTTAAAGTAATATAAATATTTTATTCCCAAATATGGATAAATATAAAGATTTCATATTATTTATTTACCTGGGGTGTTACATCCTTCCCCCCTTTTGGGAATTGCATCCTCGCAATTTTAAAATTGGGCTTGGAAACATCCTTGAAAGTCCCACATCGGAACAAGAGTCGGTAAAACAATCACATAAAAATAAAGAAATATAAGTACAATGGTCACCCGGGATAACCCATAATAGGATTCCAAGTATGAAAATATAGACAAGGAGGAAAAAAACAAAGGGTCATGTTCTGATGGAGAGTGATAGAAAACATGTTTAGGAGAAAGTTAACCACAATAAAATCACAAACTTGTGATGGGTTAAACAGTATTTGATTCCCCAGTAGGAAAAGTTAATAGACAATATTTTTGTTTTAAGTTACTTTTTACTGAGGAATTTATTCATAAGGAAACATAATCACTTATCATGTTGACTTTCAACTTTTATTAGATTCCTTACACAAACTTATATTTTCTTCAAAAGGCGAGTATTTAAGAAGACTTGTTCACATTCATAGTACTATAATCAACTTCTAGGGAATCACCTAATCCACAAAAGAGAAATATATAATTCCCATGTATTTAGACTTTAACCAAAACCAAAACCAAAAAGGTTAGTATAAGATCAGATAATCCAGAAAAGGATAACCCTTTATAAAAAGAAAATCTATTCTTAATCTCCAAAATTTGTCCAACAAAACCCAAAGTTCAACGAGGACCATTCTATAATCAATTTTTCCATGAAATTCTTCAAAGTAAACCAAACTAAGATTGAAACCCAAATATTTGAAGGATTTAGTCACATAGTCTTCCATGTTAAATCGTAACATTTATCTCTAAACAACATCAGTTTCTCTTAATGTCTCGTATTGAAAAGTAATTAACTTAATCACATATCCTCCATGATAGATTAATTAATATCCATAGATAACCCAAAATAAAATTACTCTTAATTAATAAAATCATCTAACTAAAAATAATCAGTCAAACTAACAAGGGACTTCACATAGTCCAGTGGTAGGCGATAAATACCAGTTGTACTTTGTTTGTGGGTTTGATTCCCGCAGCTTTGTCCGACGCGACGGGTTGTCACAAAGTCTACGTGTTGTCCTTTTTCCAAAACTATATAATTCTCAAATAATTCCCCAAAAAGAGATAAAATCATCAAAAATAACCATAACATAATTTAACCTCAATTTTATCTCAAGACTTTCACTTCCATCATAACATATAGTAACCCATAATTACCTCAAAAGTAAGGATCATATAAACCCAAATGGTTCTTTATAACTATGTCCACAAAAGAACAGATAACTATTCCTTCAATAAAATTTTCATATATTAAACATCAGGGTTACACATACTATAAAAAGACTTCTAATGTAACCCCATCATCAAAAGAGACTTAAATCTCTTAAGAATTTTACCATAACTCTTGAATCCCTTATATGTTTACATCTTACTCATTCAACATTCTTCATGACCCATTAACCATTCCTTTACAACTTATTATGAAATACTTCTTTCCTACAAACAAAATCATGAATCTTATCCTAAGATTCCAAAATTGGAAAACAATAGTTATGAAATAATCCATACCTTTGATTGGTCCTTTTCAGTTTCTTTATCCTCAATCGGAATGGAATTAGGTATTGGTAAATGAACATTTGTACGATCATGGTGATCCCATTCACGAAACATCTTCATAGGACATGTGTTTGCATAATGACCAAGCACACCACATTTAAAACATTCAATTGATCCCCCAGAAAGAACTTCTTTCCCTTTCCTCGAGTCAACTGGATGCTTCCTTTTTACATGGCATGTTCTTGCTTTATGACCTTCATTTCCACATCTATAGCATATTTCTATCACTTTGAAACATTTTCCTAGGTGTTTCTTTCCACATTTTTGACACATAGGTTTTTGAACACACTTACCTTTATGATTATTACCTATAGTTTAGTAGGGATTTGTTTCTCGCATATATGATGCCTTAGAGAAATAACCAAGGTTTAGGCGGTCAATCATGACTCCAGATAGTTGGTTGAGGATAATCACAACAGTTCTCATTGCAGCTCCCATATCATTCAGTTGCTTGCTCAAAAAACTGTCACAGTTTCCTTCACATCCATTGTTACTTTGGTGCCTGCTAGATCCCGCCATTTACTAAAATCAAAAAGGTCAGTGTGAGTATATCAACAAAACCATCATGTACTAATGAGGAGGTTAAACACTAAGATATACTTACTCATTCACTTTATCTAAAACTAGGACTCTTTCTGAAATCCTAAACATTATGGTAATGTCACTTGTGCTTAGAGAATACCCTATCCTCTAAAGTTATCTAAACCGACCTCTGATACCAACTATAAGGCCCCAGCCTTAAACCTTACTTAATCTTGAGTTACTACAAGATTTCACATTGAGGATCTTTTTAGGTTTAGTGTTTTAGAGAATTAGATCATAAAACTTTCATTACATTACACATTTAAACAAAGTGGTTACATAAAAGATAGTATTCATTTTTCCCATCAATGGAAACATATTTAAAATAAAACATGGATTCTTTCTTGACACTTCCTTGACACTATCATCATATCATGCACCCTACCCTTAACCTGTGAAATACATTTCAAAAACGTGGGATGAGCATAAAAAGCTCAGTAAAGGGATATATAAATATGGAAAGGAAACATGAGTATATGTATACATAAGAATGAAATCATACTTTACCAATAAAACATAAGCACTTTAACATACCACATAAAATAATGAATAAATCATAGAAATAAAAAGACATAAAGGTAACTTGAGGCATTCATAACATTCTTACGTAGGGAGTAACCCTCTTCGTTACGTTTGGAATACCCACCATATTATATTCCCTAAATCTCTTTAGAGAAACCTTAACATTTCACTCCTTCGCGTTACCCAATGCATTGGAGAGCTATATCGGGCTCACCCTCCCTTAGTTTATCACAGAACCACCCATCTTCATAACAATTCCCAAGAACCATAACATAATCTTATCACATAAAACATGCATAAAGAAAACATAACATTTCCACCTTTCAATAACAATATATCAATACAACACATTGATATAAATACATTATGAAAACCATTTTCAATACCAAAATAAAAGAAAAGTAAAACATGGTATTTATTTTTCTTTTACAAATAAGTTATGGCTTGTAGAGGAAGCCGAAACTCAAATAATGGTCACGGCGGCGGAGAAGTCATTGTCGCCGCATACGTACGACAAAAACATTCCCTTTTGTTGTTTAGTAAAATGATTCGTATAAAAATATTCCTTTTGGAAAAACATAAAACTAAAAAGGGGTTTATACACCGTATAAAAAGAAGTTGTGTATAAAACAGAATATTCCTCAATGAAAAGAGATTGAGACGAAGTCACATACAAAGACGGTATCCTTGGATTAAGGATAAATCAGTTACATAACTATGTGTGAAAAACAAATACACGAAATATAAGTGGGTATTAAGTGTAAAACAATCAGAGGACATTCACACATAATCATAGAGCGACATATTCAAGGTGTACAAGTTTATCCCAAAGAATCAAAATTGGGTTAAGAAGTTCCCTTGCAAAAATTCAACTGCCTAACGACGTCACTTCAAAATTCAGCAAAAGAGTTGATGAGAGATAAAAAGGGTATCTCATCACTTGGACATAAAATTTACATCAATAAAGATATAGAAGAACATATCCCAAAATAATATTATGTGAATTGAAAGACATAACAAAATAAGTCTTTTAAAAAGAGGAGGGTGAAAGGTTCCCTTACCGACATGGGTATCTTTCGAAACATACGCCCCGTGAAAGAAGGACAATACAACATTGATGTAAATACTCATAAATGAAATAATATTACACAATGATTAAACTAATGATCAGTAAATACACCACTCAAAGTAAATTGTGGCAAATGTAGCATAAATCTCACGGGAATAAAAGTGAGATGAAAAATCCCTTACGAAAACTCGGCAGCCTAACAGCACCACTTAAAACTTCCAAAAATGGATTGATGAGATCAAATAGGGTATCTCATCACATTAGAATAAAATGTACAGAAATATGAATATAAAATAACATACCCCATCATAAAAAATAGGAGCTTAAAATAAGTGACATAAAGGAGAGTACTTAAAGAGAAAGAGAGAGGTTAGATCTCTTACGAAAATTCGGAAGCCTAACGGTGCCACTAAAAACTTCCAAAATGGATTGATTAGAGAGAATTGGGTCTCTCATCATATTAAAATAAAAATTAGAGTCAGAGTAATATTAAATAACATCCCAATAACAAGAAAGATGACATTAGAAGGAATGATATAAAAGAGTGTACTTAAAAAGATAGAGAGGAGTAGGATCCTTTACCTCGGGTCCGACTTGAGTCGATCTTTCTTTAACGTCCTGAATAATAAACTTGAGTTAATTTTAACTTTATTAAGAACCTTTTTCTAGTTCATTGTTCCTTTTATATCACTTACTGCCATGTTATGAACATTATGTAATCATTTAAGTTAATAATGATTGTTTAGTCGATATTTGGTTCTTAAGTCGAAAGTGGACTTCTTTACAATTACATGTCGTTCGTGTGGTCAAATGTTCATTATATCCATAATTATATTCATGATTTGGATATCATATATATCATATATATCCAGAATATACATGTATTTATAATATTACATAATCATTTAGACGTAAGAAATGAAATGCACCGTTCATGGAGACGGTAAGCCGTACGTACGCATGAACGCTACTTTCATTTCTATGTCATATTAATGGAATTAAAACCAAATGAGAGTTATGTATATTTTAATTAAAGATTTATATTAATCATTTATATGTAACATACATCATATATAATAACTTTAAATCCATCCTTTATACATCCCACATATGGCATTAACGAATCAAATCATTTTGAGGGGGCGGTAGTCCGCACTTCCTAAAATGAAATTATCGTGTTTACCCACAATATAAACCATAATGGTATGCCGAAAAAGAAACATACAGAAACATAAACATATAATATATCATATATAAAAATAGTGACATATTAATGGCCACCTTTTAAGGTGTTATATGAGTGTTGAACAATCATCGTTTCATGAGGCAGAAATTCTCCATCCATAGAAATAGTATGTTCTTTAACCATTTGATGTATGTGTGTGTAAGTGTAGCTCAAATGATTCTTATAATAACATCCTAGTATATTGAAGATACTTTATTTGTTAAAAAAAATTAATAAAAAGTTTTTAGGGGGTTGGAGAAGCAAAATAAATCAAAAGAACACAAGTGAAGACATTACCTTAAAATCGGGTAACTCCCTTTGGTTTGAGCTCAAAGGCTTACGTGGGAAGACTTCTGCCCAAAGTGAGGCTTCATAGAGTTAGATAGGGATTTGGAGAGACAAAATGGGCAGGGTTTGGCCGAGCCAAAGGCTTTGGAAGTGTGGGTAAGGAGGTAGAGGTGGGGGCCTTTTATAAGAGGAGAGGAGGGGCACTCTTGGAAAGGTATAAAATGTAACTTTATTTTCAAATGAGTTTCGGATTTTAATGGTACCAAATTGATGTGTTTCGAGGATAAGGTGATAAGGGTTCGAAATACACCCATCTAATAGGTTTTGGACATGTTTAGGTCTTAGATTTTACATTATCATTCCATTTTATTTAAATCGTTAAATAATGAGTTCATCGCTGCATCATCATGATGTCATAAATAATTTAATTTATTTAATTTCTAAAAATTATAAAACAAATAATATGATGTAGGAAATAGTTTTATCTTTCCAATGAAAATTTATAGTCCAAAAGATCATTTATTTAGAAAAAAATAAAAATATTTTACTTAGGTGATTCATTCTTTGTTACATTTTACAATAAAAAGATAAAAAGTCACTTTCTCACAAAAGTGAATCCATGGGGCCCCCAAGAATGGAACAAGGCATCCCATTGTCGCCCATGAGACAACCAGTAGCCTTAGGACACATTTTTGGTCATTTTTTATTATTATGATATTATCTTATTTTCTTTAACTACCTGATTACTCATTAATCAAGATAATTAAAGATAATTACCGTCGTTACTATTCATAATGTCCAAAAACAAAAGAGACTTAATTACATAATTTGGACCTTATGATTCCAAGTATTTAATTCATTTTAATAAATTAAAAAAACATAAATTTGCAATAATTAATTTAAAAAAACTTCCCGTTGTCAAAACAAATAGCGGGTTTTTTTTAAACAAAATTTAATGAAAAGTTTGGTACTTGTTTATGCCTAATTCCAAAGTGAAATTAATCCTAATGACCATCATTGAATTAAATTTTACAAATATATTCTAATTACACATTAAAACAAATTAAAAAGATAATATAACCATATAATTAAATTATATGAAAAGACAGTTTTGATGTAAAATGTAGTATTTTTCACTATTCATTGAAAAATGAACATTCTCCGAAAAATACCAAAAATTAACCCAAGGTAAATTTCAATGTCCCAATCATAAATAATATGTCTATTTTGTAAAATAGAGCTTATAAAATTGTCAAAAAGTAAATTTAAAATGGTTTCTCCATCAAAAAGTGGTTAATCCACCTTTTAAAGAATATTAAAATGTTTACGCTTAAAAACTAGATTCATTTGCATTTTTAATCCTCTAACATTTATTGTAAAGAGTAAGAATATTTGAAAAACATATATAATCATTTTCTAGATAGTTCTGTTCATTCCCGCCATTACAACGGCTAGGCGTTAACTACCATTTAAAATAATATTATTTTATTATTAGAGTGCAACGTAAGACTCCCATGAAACTCGTTGTTGCGTATTGGGTACGTCATCGAGCATAGAATCCCCTTTAAATTAATATTAATATTTTATTCACAAATATTGATAAATATAAAGATGTCATATTCTTTATTTACCTGGGGTGTTACAAAAATGTTTTAGTTCTTATGTTATTCAATGAATGTAAAGTTTATTCCACATTTGATTATACATTAATCATGATAATGTTATCATGTTTGTGAAATAACTCTTCATTTAAATAACAATACATTGAAATACATAAAAAAATTGCAAGGATTGCTTACATTATATAAAATAATTTTCTATCACCAATATCATCAAAACGTAATCCCATAAAATATATAATATTTTAAACTTATCATATAATCCTAGTAAAGTACATAATATATGGATGATTTTTTTTGAATAAAATTCCATTTTTAATCTTTTTATACATGACATAATGTAGGATAGAAAAATTTCACTAATATGTCAGGTTGTGGCCATTTTATATGCATCTTATAATGTATGTGAAATAAAATTTATTTTGTAATACAATGTAATAGTGTCTCAGTTTGAGTATATAGTTATATTCCCTTCAACGTATTAAAATTATTTTTTATATCATGGGGTTAATTGGTGATCCAATCATACTATCACTACTATAAATAACAATATGTGTTTTCATGGAAGATTATAGGGAGAAAAAATTATTAAACATTGGTAGTATATATATTTCATTCATAGTACACAATTTTATATTTTAAAAATTCTCAACACTCGAATATTTTTTTCATCATCCTTTGAAACTAAATATTATAGACATTGTAGATGAAATTAATACATTGTTATAGTTGTATTAAAAACTCAAAGTTTTCAATTAATCCAATTCATTTTAGCATCAATATTTTATTAAAAATAATATTTAAAATTTATAATATATAAAAAAAATGTTTATAATGTTATTTGAAATAAACAATTTTGAATAATATTATCATTATTATATAACAACAACAAAAACAGAAAATATATATTTCTAAATAAGTTATAAGGGTTTTCAAATCAATTCTCAAAAGTAACATATGTGGAATAATACATTCACATATATTTCAATAAAATTTAATATGTATTTTTAAACTCTAAATATTTTCATGTCTGGTATGTTAATTCATTACATAACAAAAATTTCTTTTTTTGGTTCCTATTCAAACCAAAACACATCCAAAAATGAAATAAATAATAGGAAAACAAAAACTAAGTTAAACAATTACCCAAATAATTATTTACATGTAAATATAGTTTTTATTTTTAGATATTACAAAATATTTTGTATAATAGAATTAAAATAATTATATACTTAAATATATATAAATTAATAATAATATTATTATATTTACAAATTTTTTTACAAAAAATATTGATAGATCATACATTATTATTGAATATTAGGATTCAGTGTCATCCAATGTCTATGAATATTGTTAGAAACATTAAAATAGTATTTTTATGAGGTATTATATATAAAATTTTATAAAATTTAATATCTAAAATAATTAGTTTCTTATAGTTATTAATATTTCAAAAAATAATTAATATATCATAGGTAGAAAATTATATGAAATTATATGACTAATGACCCAAATATTGGAAATAATAATTTCAAGGTTAGAGGGAGAAAAATTATCAAATAATACACAATGAGATTATAAAATAGTAGTTGCACAATAAATCAATATATTTTATTATTAATCTATTTTTTAATCCTATGTATGTGATTAAATGTAATACTATATCCTCATGAAAAATGAAGAAAATAAAATAAGACATTGAAATAATTTATAAATAGTAATAAAATATATCATGTTATTTCAATATATCATTTAATGTTTAAACCAAATAAATTATTTTTTAGCATTAATGTTAAAAAATGTTTTCGTAGGAATATGAAATAAAAAACATATACTAAAAATGGAACCATTTACCCATAAAATATGATAATATAATCGAATATAATATTAAATACATTTTTTAGATCTATTGAGGTTTAACAATCCTTGAATTTTACTGTTATTATATAATAATTCTTCTGTATATATAATTATGTCAACAGTAGAATAATTAAACGATCATATAAATAAATTATGGGTTCTTAAATCCTTAGGATTGAATTACAGGATTTTAATATTAAACTATGTGATGATAACAATATAAACAATAACATGTGAACATTTTATATTATATTTATTTAATGAGATAGAAATAAATATAAAAAATTATTTAAGTAAAAAAATAATATAATATTATAATTCCATCTATATCCACATAAGAAATTAAATAATATATTGCATCATTTTAGTGATTGGATATTACTTTATATAAATGTTATAACCCATCTAATGATGATTAAAATATTTCAATGTAAACGCATTCATTAATAATTAAGATATTATTTTATTTTCCATAGATATTACATTTAAAGGGGATATAGAATATGTTTGATACATAAATGAAATTACATATTTTATTTTTAAGATGAAACTTAATTTTAAAATATATAAAATATTATATTTAATATAAAAATAAAAAATAAAATTATTTTTAAGTAATGTATATATATGTAAGGCCTATGTGAAAAATGTTTGTGACTCTGGATAAATTTTGTAACAATATTATTTAGGAATTATGCATTGATGATATATTTATAACAACTATTATTTTAAATAATAAATGATTTTAATTTTTTTATTAACTCAGCAATTAATTGTATTTGTTTTTTTTCACCGTTTATATATTCGTATACATGTATAAATTAAAATTTAAATCACATTAGATGATCAGATCATAAATTCTTAGAGTTCTACTATATAAATGATAATTATGTCTATGGATTCCAACAAACTATAATTAGATAATCAATTTAATCATGTAATCCAATTTATTTTTCATCTATCCCCGCCCCCCTCGAATGGCCCGAAGGCCTTATTTTTTTTAGTATGGATAATCCCCATTTTAATGTCTAAAGGGGAAACCGTACATGACCTGTAGGCCCAAGGCACAAGGCCCAACTGACCCGCAATACATGACCCGAAGGCCCAGAGGCATACCATGCCCAATACATAACCCGTAGGCCCAACTCACTTGAACTGTACCTCCACCGCTTCTCCGTATTTGATCATCTTGCACCCCACCTTACATTGATGATCGACTAGCATTTCCCCATACAAAGCTACACAGTGCCTGGTCCTGATAGCGGCTATTATACCCTCTCATTATTCCAATCTAGTTTTTTTTACTTCTGGTTCCTGCTACTTTTATTCCTCTAATCCACTTCTAGGGCTTGTTTAGTGTGTACTGGGACACTCAATGGTCTACATGGACCGACGGATTTTTCATTTATCAATTATTAGATATAAACCTATTTATTTACAACTATAATGATTAAACATTCTATAATATACTTTTTTGGAGAATGATATTCATTATACATTCAACCAATGTATATCCTCATATGTATCGAAGGTGATTATATATTTTTAATGTTATTTTATGTTTTCAGGACCTACCCTTATGTATGAAATCCCCTTTAATTTTTTCTCTAAAAGACAAATTATTATATATTATTTTGAAATGTTGACTAATTTATTATTAAGATAAAATTAATGGAAGAATATATAAATATTTATATATACTATAATGTGTAATGTCTATAGCTTCATTGGTATTACAATTCCCCCTTTAAATTAGTGTAATAATTTATTATTATTATTAATAACTGAGGAAGAATGGGGATTTGCCTCTCATTAGTAGGTTGATTCATATCAAAACCAAATTACCTACTCAATCATTATTTTCTCACATAGTATTAGGTGCCCTTTATTAGAAAATATATTAGGATATTCTTTCTTATCCAAAAGTTTAAAATAACACCTCTTGTATAATAAATAATTTAAAAAATAAACACTAGTGAATGAAAAATATTTAATACAGATATCGTAATATAAATTATACAAGTAATATTATTCTTATGATGAATGAATCCATATATTTTATTTAAATTGGATTCATTAATTTTTCATTATCATAAAAAAAATTATACACTGACTTTTCTGTAGGAAATATATTATTATTTTAAGGTATATATGAAATCTCTCCATCCATTGTATGTCGAATTATTCCAGTAGAACCTAATATCTCTAGTATCATACATAATAAATAGTAGTGATATCTGAAATAATAAAAATATTAGAAATATGATTATTTTAAATCCTTTAATGAAAAATAAAAAAATGATTCCCCAATGATTTTACCATTATGAGCTACCATTTTGTATGCCACATCATTTGATCATAATATATTTAAAAATAAATTAACATTCCTTTTTTCACCATCATTGTTCGTTAAAACACATATTATTTTCATATTCATACTAATTTGACTACAATTATCATCAAATTAAATTTTTACCAACAAGATCATTCTATTATTAATTCCAAATATTTGAAATGATGTACTACAATGTTTACCAATTATATATTTGTTCATCATTCTAGAAAATGGTGAAGGATAATTTAGTAGTGGGGATTTGTTCACCTGACCCAAATAATGTCAAGGTCGATAAATGATATCATTAATATCCCAATAAAAAAAAATCTAACATATTTTGTATAAAATGACCTGTTAATGTTAATTTAAGTGTGGAATGAAAAAATAATAATATAATAATGTAAATTAAAATAAAATTGAAAAAGAAATTATATTTTATTATAATATTGATATATAATCACATCAATTTTTTTTTAAAACAGTTGTAATTGTCTAAAACATAAATAAATTTAACTTAAACAAAAAATATTTATAAATAATATTAATAATCATATTATTCATTTTCAATAATATAAAAAATGTATATCAATTAATAAAATTTAATTAAATTATATTCATATATATATTGACATATATAATAAATAAAATATCTATAAAAATTAAATTATAAATAATTATTACAATATAATTTATTTAATTATTTAGTTCTTTAATTAAACTAATGTATCCATGAAGAAAATATTTTATTGAGATTTAATAATTTCTAAATTATACAAAAACATATACCTATAAAGGATTCTTTTCTCATGTCTCAATTTTTGAAAATTAATAATAACATAAATGATGTTAATGTAATTGTTATCATTATCCTATAGATATTGCATCATAGATAGAAGAATGTAACATAATGTAACACACTATGGAGTATATAACTGAAATAAATTATATAATCTGCTGAAAAATTATAATCTATGACATGTTTCACATGTTTAGAATATATGAATTTTTTTCAATTGATTTTTTGATAATATTTGAATTTTTATCTCAATATGACTTCAAATAGATTTTATTAAATAAAAAAATTGTATCATTGACATCATAATTACCATTTATCATCATTTATTAAGAATATATTATATAATGTTTAATTTAATAAATAACCCATATATTTTATTATAATCCAAATAAATATTGATGCTTGAATTATGAAATAATTTTTTTCAACCAAAAAACGCATTAGTTTTATGAAAACTTATACTCTAATATTCTAAAAACTATATGGGTTCACCAAATAATTTTTATAAAATTTATTATAATTAACCATATAAATTGATTTGAAATCACTTTTAAAAATGTCATTATCATACTATTTGAAACTAATTTAACATATTTATATCAGCAGTCATTAACTACTCATGTTCTCCATAGAAAATTAATCAAATGGTTTGTAATACCTTTATCACTATTATAGAATTCTTATATTTTTATTTAGTATTGATGTATTATTTTTTTGTGAAATATATGTTTGATCATCCAAGGTGGAACTTAAAATATATAAATTTTCATATATTTCATATCCACGTGAAAACAACATTTATTTTTTCCAATGAATCACCATTCATACAATTACATCTACCACCTAGTAAAATATACATAGATCTATGTAATCTATGTCATAATTTAATTTATAAAAAATCAAATGACCTTTATATTTATTTAATTTGAATAAAATATTCCCATAGATAATGTATATTTTTTATTCATCCCATGAAAATATTTATATTTGAATAAGAATGTTATATAAAATATAAATATATAGTTCCAAAAATGATTATTCTATATATATATATATCATTATATAATTGATGATAACATAAAACATTAAATAAAATGGAGGTGGTAAATAAAATTGTTTCTGATAACGCATATCCTAGATATTTAACAAATATGGATTAAATAATTTTATGTAAATGTTTTAGAATGTGTAACAAAAATTGATGATATTTATTGTTACGTAGATAAATATAAATCATTGTATCAATGGATAGTCATTGTATATAAATATATTAAATTCATGGAAAATTTATATTAATTTAAATAAAAAAAATCAATGATAATAGTGTTGATTATTGATGACCTTTAAGATATAATATTTTAGAGAATCATCCTTGAATATAATTTTTATTATGTTGGATTCATGTATTTTTTCCATTTGGTCTTAGAACATACACAATATATATTTGAGTTGATTTTAATAATAATCTTCTATTAAATCTACATTTACTGTTTCTTTTTTTTTATAAAATAAAATTTTAATATTATTATCATATATCATCAACATAAAACATATCACGTGAACATTTTTTCCACTAAAAAAAATTAGCAAGTATAAATAATTATATTAGATATATTATATATTATATTTAATTAAATCATCATCTTTTCTTCTTAAAGCTGACCATAATGGTTTCCACCCCATCATTAAATCAATTATAAAATAATGGTTGTGGAAAATACACATTGTGCCAAAAAATATTTAAATATTTAATAATTTTCAATCGACTTACAAATAATGAAATATTCAATAACCCATGTGACGAGTCCTATATGTTCATATAACAACTTTTGAAGAATTATATGAAATAGTTACATATTCCATTATCATTCAACATACTAAAATAGAATATGTGAATTTTTAAAATAAATAATATACCAAGAAATAATTATGGTTAAACCATCTATATTTAGTACCATCCATTATGAAGATACTATAGAAGTAGTAAAAGGTCATCTACTATTCATGAGATTATGTAAGACCTGATGTTTCATAAGTATTCCCCTATAATAAATAGTATTATATTATACCACATTTTAATTGAAATATTGGAAGAGTAATCAGATTTAGAATAATTTGTATAGATCAATATATATTCCCTCTTCCCAAAAAACATATATATATGACTCAAAAATTCTATTTGATAATTCCTTGTATTTTTATTGATAATAAATAATGATCTATTAGTAATATGTTTGAAATTATTTTATAACTATTTAACCAAATAGGCATGAAATTGAAATTTAACAGCATAATATATTCTCTCAATCACGATATTACTTTAAATTTTTATGATTTATAATGATATATTTGAAATATAAAATTATTGATAACACAAAATATATATGATATTTTTTTAACTATATACAATTAATAAAATATGATATTTCATTTTAAAATTTTTATATTATAAATTTTGACATGTTGATGTATATGTGATATGAATTGAATATTGTGTGCCTTAAAAATAGCTATTCCAAGTATAATTATATTCTTTTTAAATATAATATTATATGTTATTAATTATAACTATAATTAAAAAGAAAATTCTAGTTTATTTTCATAACAAGAAAATAATGATCATATTATAATTATATATGAATATTTTCAATCATAACAAAAATATAGAAAAATATCATATTATTAATGACTAAAATTATTTTTAATAAAAAGAAATATAGATATAGATTCATTTTATTAAGAAAATATTGATAGTGAAGTAACCAAGGAACTAAAAATGTGATTTAAGATGATTAGGTTTCTATATAATTAATATGTATTGGAGACATGTTCCATAATATCAATCTGTATCCATTAATATTAGAAAATATATTATTGGACAATGAATATATTATATGAATCTGAGGAAATCTTCACATCCCAAAAATGTGTCATCCCAAAACCTAAAATGTACTATGGTGTCCAATATTTTACCGTCCATGAGTATAGAGACATACTATAAAGTAAAAAAACAATATCAAGTAGCCATTGTTGTATCACACTTTAACACAGTCTAATCAATCTCATCAAAATATCCATCAAAACCATTAATATTTGTTTCTGTTCCATCAAACGTATTGATAGCTACACAATGTAATCAAAACACAGAAAAAATAATAGGTCGATTTAAAATAAATACAACCTCAATATGATTTACATCTGAACATAATAGGACGGAAAAAAGTACCAAAATAAAACCGATGTGATAATGTACTATAATATATAACATATGACAAAAAAATATAAGAACACTAAAACAAATTTCTCAAATAAATTATGAAACTATAAAACAAATTGGAATAAAATATTCAAATACAATGAAAATTGTAAACATTTTAGATGGGTTTGAATTACTCGTATTCTCGAGAAGGGAGACAACAATTAATTTTTTTATGTAATAAACGATATCTTCCATTCCAGTAATCATGTATAATCCAAAAAAACTATTATACATTAAAAATATATTATATTATAAAGAATGAGACTAGAGTTAACACCATCATATATCCATAGTGAATGATTCCACCACTTTCCAATATATATGGTTATCTCTCCACCTTGTCATAGACAATCATAATAATGTATTCTACCACAGTTATATAATAGGTTTTAATAAAACTCTAAAAAATTTACTCATATGTTGGATATTATGAATAAATTTTTATTCATTTTTTGAAAACATCAAATAAAATAATAGTCAGATAATTCCGGGAAAACATCACACATTCATTGAAATTCAATTGAAAAATTTTACACTTGTAATTGTGTAATATAAAATTCCATTGTTTAAAAATCGCACATTATGACTTCTTTTCCTATAAATCCATAAATTATTGATGTTTATATATTATTTAAATACCTAAAGTTTAATTGGAGTTTCATAATCTATATCTATTTTATTCAAATTCAATATCAAAAAATGACATTTTACCAAAAAACTAATAATTTCCCAATTGGGAATAATTTTCATGATTCGCTACTAATACCAATGTTTTCATCCATAGACCATTTTCTTCCCATAGAATGTCCATTTTTATTCAACAGTTTCTATAAAATGATTCTATCTTTCCAACCCAAACAGTGATGGATCACTACATTATTATTTCCTAGAAGAAAAAAATAGTCAAAATATCTTAGATACATTGATCTCCATATGTCATCATTATATCTGTAAATGTTTCTCATGAAAATCTCAATAAATTAATACATAAAATGTATATGTATCATCTAAGAATGAAATTTAATATTTTTATCATGGTGAATCACATTATAAGAAACTCAATATAGCTCAAAATTAATCTAAACTCATATAATTTACTACTAAAACCCCTTTGTCTTAAAAATATCGATCCTATTATTGAACAGAGAAACAACAACTATAACCAATGAATGAATTGTAAATTTATTAGATTATTATTTGATATCTAACTATTATATACATCATAAAATGATATCATATAACATGTGTTGTTCTTCTATATATATGAATCTCCCCCAACGTGAGGTTCTAAAACAATTAGCATAGATACCACCATGATATAACAATCATATAAATATTTTAAAGCAATCAACTACACAAGGATCCTTTTTTATGATTTACAATGCTATAATTTTTTATTTTCATTGAATCCTATATCTACACCAAATGGATATTAAATGTTTTTCCATGTGAATAACTATGGAATACATCATGATTCCAACTTCCATTGTGTTATGAATATTTTCTTTATCATAATCAAATACATATATTCATTTTTCCACCACTTAAATAAATTTATTTAATTGTAAATGGGAGTAGTACATAGGATAACAACACATATTTTAAGACATTGTAATATAATCCAAGGAAATGAGACTGTTTCATGAAAAAAGATCGAAAACAGAAATCCTATATAATTCACATCCCTAGGGAATTTGTATATAGAATATGATCTACATTTATTAATTATCTATAAAAATATTCTCTATCTCATAAATTATTTCCTTCAGTGAATAAAAAAACAAAAACAATAATTAATTAAAATAAGATGATGGTTCTCCCATTAACAAAATATTCCTAAAAAACAATAATTTAAATTTTATGATGAATTTACATTCAGCATTAATGGATTCTAACATTAACTTCCAGTAATGTGTATCATCTTTTAATGAATTCTGATTCTGATCAATCATTTATATTAGATTCTAGTTAATATTTCAGAAAACATATTTTTAACACACTATATATAATTTTTTATATAGTGCTAGTGAGAAAATAGTACTTTACAGCAAAATATTCAAAAATTAAAACATTAATAGAAACCATGTTGATCACCATTATAATAGTTGTGTCTAATATAGGTATGAATGTGTAAAATTCAATAATTTTAAATCATGAATACCAAAACATTATAACATTTCATGTATCTCTTTTAACCATATTCTTCTTCCATTATCCAATCAATCCATTTGTTCTAAATTATATTATATCTAATAGGTCTTGATAATATCTCTCATATTCTAGAAACATGTAAAAATTATTTTCATCCATCATAACTAAATCATGTGCATTTAATTATTTTATAGAAGTTTCCTCTAATATGGATTTTTTTCTCCACTATATATGATAAGAAATTAAAATTAAATTTACATCAACATAACATAGTTACATCCAAAATTATTTTGTACTATAAATCATTTCTTCATGTCCTGAACCATATCAAATGGTTACTTTTGTAATATCCCCATAATGAATTCATCTACATACATCAATATTCTTTAGAAAAATTATATGTGTATCCTTTATATACCATCTAAACATCCTATAATTATTTAAATTACTCTACATATTTTCTTGTATCTAAAATATATCTTATTGAAAATTATTATCAAAAAAGAATGTCATATAGATATCTATGTGTTAAAAGCACAACATGCAGTGATAATTTGATCAAATTATTGATCCCACAATCATTAAAAATTTCACATAATAACTCATCAATGATGATTACATTAATTAATCAAAAAACCTCTTATGTGTTTTTATCATATGTAATAAAACCAAATTATTTTACTATATTACCTATGAATTAACATGCCAATGATTTTAATATCTAGAGATACATTTATGAAACATAAACATAAACATTAGTGGTTATACAACAATAATTTGATATTTTAAATTGAAATTATCCTTCATTAAAAATATTATACTAAAATATATTTTTGTGTATGATTAGTACTCAAATTAATCTTGTATGAAGAAAAAATCATTGTTATATCCCAAAACTGGTTATGATATTAATATAGATTTGTAATTATTATCACAATATTAAAAAAATCATTATTGATTGTCATTGTGTAATATTTTTTTCTGCTGATTATTTTTAGAATTCTTAAAATATATTCATTTGTACCAGAAAAACCATTATATATTCTAAGATATATGTAAACCACTATTATTTTACTATGAACATTTATGTTTCTATTTATACACCTTCTACAACATGTATCCCCATCTATTAAATGATAATAAATTAATATATCTATTTATATGAATAAATAACCACATATTTCTTATAACATAATAAATTATAATCAATATATTATACTATGATTTTTATACATAAATATTAAAAATTATTATATTAATATTCAATACACTTTACAAATAAACTCTTAAAGACTATAATGGTCTTGTGCTGTTGGTAACAAGCTACACATTTATCTTGTATCAAGAATGTTATTTAAAATATTATATTGAGATATTCCCACATGTTAACATCATATAAACAACCTAATTAATATTTCCATCATAACATGGGGAATGGAAACATATGAAAGGGTAAGATAATATTCCAATTAATGGTAAACTATTGGAATATCTACCTAAAATGATCACAATTGTATACAAACATGAGAATAAAACATTTAATCCATCCCCTAAATTTATGATATCCAAAAAATGATTTTTGGAATGAATCAAGGAATATCATAAGATAAGAATCATAAATGATTCAATGGATATGATCCATAAGAACTTAATATTAACATTTTAAGTAAATTTTTGTATGCACAAAAGCATATAACATGGGAAACATGTATAAATAGACACAATTTCCCTCATTAATATAAGTATAAGAAAAAAAATCCTCATATATTCTTTTAGACTTGAATTCGAAGTCCACAGATGATTATATAAACATGAAATATGTTTCAAAAATTATATATTTATCTGCTGTTTATTCAGTCATAACCTAATTCATTTAAAGGGGATATTGGTCCCAACCATCTATATTTATAATTTTACAATTTTTCATGGTTAAAACATAACCAATATCTATGGTTATAATGTAGTTATATCCCCATAGTTGAAACCATACCTATGGGTTAAACAATATCATAACACATTAAATATATCATATCCCTCAAAAAAAAATTATCTTAAATAACATTTCATCATAATATAACTTGTGTAAATAAAATCGGTTTTAAAAAAATTTCAACATTTATTCATAGGATAACCATTGAAAAAATGAATGGGTTAGATAAAAAATTATTATAAATATATACCATCTATAAAAAATAATATGTTATAATTTGATTATATCCTGATTAACTCTTAATTAACATCAAAGGGTGTCAAATTATATGGAAAATTATCTTTAAATATCACTTGGAACATTCCGTGGGGAAAATATCATTAAAACTGTAAAAATAAATAAAAAACTAGAATTTCACATAATATTGAGAAAATAATTTTCATTGAAAATATTCCTGTGAATTCTCATATTATGCTTCAAATTTATGGGTTTTTGTTATTTCCTATAATACCATTCATTAGTTATACATTCCAACAATGATTCCTTTTGCAATTTTTTAAATGTAAAAAGTAATAAATTTCAAAAATGACAAAATGTATCATAAAATATTTGTCAAAATTTAAAATAGTGGTAAAATGAATTTAAATGATATTTTGGGAATGGTAAAAAATATTTATATAACACTTATAAAAAATTAACTTTTAAAAAGGGAAATATATATCAAAGAGTTTAATAAAATTTGTTTTCCTATAAACATTATTTTTGAATGTGGAGTGAATAATGGGATGAAAATAAAAGGGAGAAAAAAAACATTATGTAACTAGTGGATATGAAAATTAATTATTTTCATTACATATAGATAATAATACATCCTCAATTTGAGTATGATCATAATTAAACTAATACATAAAGATATGGTATTAAAAAATCATTACAACTTTAGTAAGGATTGAATTATAATATCCATGAAATAAAAAAAACTATTGAATCATTAAATATAATTGAAAAATTATATTCATAAAATATTACCTTATAGATATTGTATATAAAAACACATAATTAGTTAGAAATAAATTATGTTTAATTCTATTTGAAATAAAAATGAGAAACAAAATTCATTAACTGATGTCTAGACATTCATTTCAAATGTTAGAAACCAAAATATAATAAATATTAGTTTTTTATAAATATATTATATAATAATAATAATAATATATCATAAAATATATGATTTAATATCACCATTTATCACCCTTTTATTAACATCTTATTTTTTAAATCATTTTTAGCGTAATAAATAATTCATTTTTAATGTTTTTTGGTTTCTTAAATTTATTCAAATGAAACTGACATCATTTCCATCATATCCTGTATATTAAACATTAAAAAAATATCCCATTAAATCATTATACATTCACATATAGTTATCAATAAATCATATATATATAATAAGAATTACACAGTTCTTAGAGACTATAGGATATATGTACACATGAATAAAATTTTTATTTTATCAATGGATAGAAAAAAAGAATGGAAAATTATAATTAACCTTGGAAATGATGCTATTTTTTACATATATGTCACATATATTAATTAAATCATTCCTTATTACAATCCATGTTATTCATGAATTGAAAATGAATCACATCACTTTGTGAAACAGTCGTCTACTGTACACAAGAGTAAAGTTGTCATATTCTCATAGAAAGGGCAGTAAAAAGGTAAATATAATATTACATCTCCCTAACTATAATTATGTTCTAAATATAATATATATAATGTAAATACAACATAATATCTATTCATTAGATCTAGTGATGGAATAAAAATTACATCAGTTCGTGAGACAAGATTCAGCCATACACATGATCCACAATTTTGATTCCCATTTGATGGATGATGACATGGATATAGGTTATGAAATAATAATAAAAACATGTACATTTATGGTATATGTTTCTGATATGATATATTAATTATTCGAATTTTAATGGAGGTGTTAAGAGAATAAGTTAAAAATGGATCTCAGTGAAAACAATTACAATCCCTTAGAACAACCACCAGTAGAAAAATTACTAAGGACACTAGGGTTGGTGTTTTTGGGTGACTAGAATATATAAAATATGTAAATTTATTTTTATGGTATTTTCTACCCGATTTTATTAAGGGGATAAATATTTATTGTGGATGCTCACTTTTATAATATATGATGACATAGA
Organism: Viscum album; assembly: GCA_963277665.1. NCBI lineage: Eukaryota > Viridiplantae > Streptophyta > Magnoliopsida > Santalales > Viscaceae > Viscum > Viscum album. Next base: position 618,281,928 of record OY728128.1, read on the forward strand.
TTTTTAAAATATGCCAAAACTATTCAACAATGTGAAGTCACTATCACCTCATGTTCCTCAAAAATTGAAAATTATTTAATGGAGGTAATATATGTTCATGAAACTCTCCAAAGGAAAATATTTATTAATCATGTTATTAATATGTCCTCTAGGATCTCTCATTATTATTATTATATTTTTCACCAGATAACAGATTATTTTTTATTTACCTATGTACATTATCCTTGAAGCCTAAAAATAATTTAATCCATATTGACTATATTTTACCAACTTTTTCTGAATACAAAATTTTATTAATTAGATAAATATGATGTCTGTGGTGAAAATTAGTGTTAACATATTTGAATGTAATGGGGGAAAACATGGTTTAAAAAATTACTATAGTATTTATTTCGAACTTTCTTTTAATTTTTTGTATTATAAAAAAAAATTGACATTATTAAATAAGATAAATTCATAAAATAAAAAAAATTTAATAAATGCACCAAATAAAATTAACATTAGTGATATATTTTAATTTAAAATGAATCCCATAGATGTGAACAAATAGTGGTTTACAAAAGAAAAGATATTCTGAAATATAAAATGTTTATATTTTAGAATTGAAAGTAAAATTGACAATATTAAAAATAATTGGAATAATGATAATAAAAATAAAATTACTTAACATTAAATATCATTTTAAAAAAAATAAAACATTTTAAAATACTAAAATGAATATATTCTTTCCAATAAACATCATTACATTTAATAATTCATTTAAAAAATAAAACAATCAAAAATTAATAAAAAAATTACCATATGATATAATTGACATATTTGTTCCCAAAAACAATTTTAAATTTTTAAATATAATTTATAAAATATTTATATTTAATTTTATTATTTTTTCTAAAAAATAAATAAAATCATTTTTTTGTGAAGTAGTCATTTTCAAAGCATAGAATGGGTTTTCTAAAATTTATGAAATTTTTAATATTTTTTTTATGTATATAAATCCACTATGATTAAATTATAAAATTAGTTTATTAAAATTCACATAAAAACACTAAAAATTATGTTATAAAAGTATTTCATAAAATTTATATATATAGTATATTATAGTTCATTAAAACCTAGTGTTGCGTATATCAGAAGTTATCAATTAAATTAAATTTATTGGGGGAGAAATATTTCAAAATATATGAATGTGTTACAATATAAACCCCCTAAAATGATATAATCCAATTAAATTCAAAATTATGATAAAATTACATTATCATAATGCATCCATATCGTATACTTAGTTTTCCAGATTACTTCTTGAAATTGGTTGTTTCACCACAAAACATTGACTATGTATGTGGTCTTATTTATTTAATGTTAAATATATTACCTATAATTTCCCTTGTTTTTTCCTCATAATAAATATCATACAGTAATTGTAGAAACAATGTGAACATTACATTTGAAAGGTAAGTAATGTAATTCCATAGGTGAAATACGTTATATAAATAGTGTACTTTAGGGAGGTTCATAGGAAGAACCAATTGATAAGTTATCATCCCTACATTATAGAGGATATTCAAAGGTAAAATATACATAGGGATAAAAATTACCTTTTTTATGAATCTCACAATATTATTCCTTATATAAATTCAATTGAATACCTTCAATCCAACTTGAAACTCTATATCATGATGATGATTTTAAGCATAACTTATCATTCGACATTAATCCACCTTAATATGTTTTAGAGTAGCTCAAAAAATTCAATTGGGTCCATCATCTAAATTGGGTTCTAATATATTTATTTCTAGGTCATCATCCCTTTATAATAATTTTATAAAATTATATGCATATAGGGCATCATAAGGAGCCATCATAAATCTAGATGGATTTTTTTGAAAACTCTAATTGAGGATGATGTTGATCTAAACCACCATTAAAATAAATTTGATAAGAAATCCATATACCCTCAAGTATTAAAATTATCTTAATAAACTAATAATTTTTCTCAGGATGATACACACTGTATAACCATGAAACCATATCTAGAAACTAATGTACTCTTCTCTAGAAAATTGCAGAAATCCATCTATCCCTATTAGACATAATATAATTTAGTATTCCATGAATCTTTACCACTTGAATAGCATATATACTTACAACATGATATAGATATTAATCTCCCCTAATATAAATAACGTGTTATATATTTATGTAGATATTTACAACAACCCATTTATCATTATACCTATGATATGTTTTGGGAATTTCAACAAAAAAATCCAAGGTGTTGTTTTTCAATTTCAATTCTTATATTGTTAATGGTTATAAAAAACCTATAAAATATAACATATCATACTAATCTATTTTACCTACAAATTATATATATGCATATTATTCAATATTTATCATTAAAAAATCCCATATAAAAAACCATTTTAAATCTCTAAACATCTATGTACTTCCAAAATAAATAGGGAATGAAGAACTATGAGATTCCTCTAATAACAGCGTCTTAAATTTTGGTATGTATGCTGAATATAAACTATTTATAAACCTTATCCTTTAATCATGATCAGGGTTAACATCATTAAAAATTTTCATCTTCATTGGGAGCTTAACATATTCATAAAATTCCACTTTAATTTCCAAATTGATATATTGATAAACAGTATTTTGATATAGGTCAGATATATCCCATTCTATCAGGATTTCATGATCCATCCTTTATAAGTTCAAATATATTTTTTATATTTTGATCAACATATAGGATAATCATCCATGCTCATTTTTCTAGAAGCATCATAAACATTGTTTGATTTCCCATGGTGTTAGTGTATTGAGTAATCATAATCCTTAATCAACTATAATTGTGTTCTCTATAGAACATTCAAATCTAAACATGTTAATATATACATATAATTTTTTATGGGTATGTATTTCGTAATTTTTACTATAAACATATTTCTTCTATGTATTTGATTAAAAAATTACCGTAGATAACTCAAAATTCTTATTGGGGTAATTATTCTCAGAAACCATCAAGTGTCATCAGTATTAAGTTATACCCATGTCATTCTTCAAGAGAATGCATACCAATACATTATTGGATGAATCATAGTAGATTAAAAAACAATATATATAGAATATTAATATATTCGATGTTTCAATAATTAATCATATCTTTGGTTTCATGAATGTTTCCTCCCATTCATCCTTATAGATGATATTGGATCCCTTTTATGTTAATATGGTGAGTATATTAGATTGTGATGATAAATTCTGAATAAACCACAAATAATACCCCTACAATCCATTAAAACCTCATATCTCATTTATCATGGTTATTATAATATAATTCAAAATTGTATTTATCTTTTCTGCATCCATCGTTATACCTCACTTGAGATTAAATGGGAAAATAATGATTGTTTTTTTAGAAAACAAACATATGGTAAATTTTTCAAACACATTCTATTTCAATATTTGTACTTTTAAAATCATTAAATGATCTTAATTCCCTTATTTTATATTTGAATATATAAAAATAGTATCTATAATTATGACCAACAACTGGTCAGGGTAATCTATAAAGACTATATTCATTAAATTGATGATGATAAAATTGTCATTTCAAAGAAAAAATGGACTTAATATATATTCATAATATCTATACCATGTAAGGAATGATTTCCTTGGTATATAATCCTTAATAACAGTCAGTTGATGTTATATAAAATTTAATTAAATAATTTAATGGTGTTGATCTATTTGAAGTTCATCATATTAGTCTTCAACACATGGTTGGGGATACTTGTTCATTGTTGATATATTTTTTAGTTCATAATAATAAATGAAATGTTTCATGGGTCCATTATATTTCTAGAAAAAAAAGTATATTTGAACCATAATGTGACACACAATTCCAAATAAAACCCGTTTAATAATCTTCTATAGTATTTTTATTATTTATTACGAATAAATTTTGTATATTACATAATGATTATTTTAAATAAGTGTAGTTTGAGTTATGATATATATTTCTGTCTCAACAGTAGGTTTCTATCATATATAGTGATACTATTCGAAAAGGAGTCAAAATTAGCATGCACAAAAGCAATGTCATTGATTTTGATCATCACTCTATCTATCAGAGAAAAACTACAGATTTAATTTAGATATGAAACATATACAATGGATGTGATCTTTATCGAATGTTTGTGTTTTTTAACACACCGATTAATGATCATAATATGGTATAAAATATTTAATATTAATTCCATTAATTATAAATTTATGTGGTATTCATATATAGAAAAAATATTTATTTTTAATATAACAATGATTTCATCTATTGGGATAATATTCTTATTATTATGATGGAAATTCCAAAAAACATCAATTGGAGATGAATCATATAGTTCAAACATGACAATCATAAAATTATGGGACTTCACTTATAAGTAAACCTAGAATCACTATATAATAGAATTAACATTCTTAAACATTTTAATTATATAAGTGAATTTCAATAACAATGTTTAATTAAGATACTTTAATATTTCATACTTCCTATCACCACCTCAACATCATTATTTTATCTTTATTACATTATAAAACTCAAAATAGATTGCATGAAAATTATACATATTTTATTGGGTTGATCAATATTTCATTGGAGATATATATATATATATATATCATTACAACTTCAATAAAATCTATGAAACCTTATATTTAACCCAATTTATTCATGGTCAATATATATTTTAATCCTTTATTATGATTCCCACATAGTTTATGAATTTCAAAAAAATATACATTGGATGTGTAAGACCATGTGTGAATTAATTTACATTTTCATGTATTAGATGATGATCATGTCTAATTCAAATATATTTTTTAGGAGTTATTACCCATAGGTGATTTTGTTTATTCCACATTAATATACAATATGTAGACCATGATGTAATTTCTTGGAAACCACACAGATTATCCTTCACAATGATTCATGGAAATTTTCAAATAAAATGAAATATAATTATACATATACCAAGGGATATCACTTAATTATTATCATTATAGTTCTATAGGTTAATAAAAACTTGGCTCAGATACGTACTATAAATAACAATGATTTTTAAACAAAATGTTTTCATATTTTTCTATCAATATTCAATAAATTTTAAAAATACATTCCCAACTACCATAAATGATTAGTTCCATGGAGACTAGTTATATAGTCTTCATATTTCATGTTACTTTATCAGTTTCACCCATAAATTTCTTCCCACCATGTAAACATCATATACATAACCCACTTCAGACCACAGTTCATAAAATGGGGAAAGGAAACATAATAAAGGGTGCGCTAAAATTATTAGTAAAGGTAAACATGGTACATATCAACATAATATGGGAATAAGGGTATGATAACATTAGAATCAATTTTTGATATCATAACCTACATATATAATATCAATAACCCATGTCAATGAATAAATAATGGTAGTTCATAAGACTTAAATCTTAAATTAATCATTGGAAATGATCTATAATTAAAAAATATTGGAATAAGATAAATATTTTCAATATAAACACAATCTTATAACAATATGACCATATATAAATAGAAATAAGATCACTAACTACATTAGGGAATGAATTTAGGTCCTCACATAATCATAGGAAAATGAAATCCATTCCTACACATAATCTTGACAAATATAAGTTAGGTTCAGAAATAACATATTTATCTCAAGTGTTATAAATTTTTACATCATAAATTTGAGGGGGATATAAGTCCCACCCATATTTGGTTATAACATTACCCTAATCCTTGGGTTTAATGTAAAAACAGTCCATAGTTATAATGTAGACACCAACTCTCAATGAAAACAATTAAAATAATTGAAACAGTATTATAAAAACTCCTTCAAATAGAAGTCAATTAATTAAATGGGTTTCATAAAAATTTTATCATAGAATTTCCCTTGGAAAAAAAATTGGTTTCATAAATTTTTCATCATTTCATAATAGAATAATCAATTAAAAAATATAATATTTTATAAACATCATATCAAGAAAAATTTAAAATATCCAGTGAAATAATTATGGTTTTATAATTTCATTATAACCTTAGTAATATTTATGTAACTTTGTAGGATTTCATTATAGATGGAAAATAATTTTGAAAGATAACAAGGACCATTTTTAGAGGATGGAATTATTTACACTACGAAAATAATATATAAAAATGTAAAAAAATTTACATTATGTTGTCAAAATATTTTTCATTGTGAATATCATTGAAAATTTATAAATTAATAAATAAATCATTGAGTGTTAATTTTTGGGGAAAATTCTATTCATTTTTTCACTTTAAAATGATGAATTCATATACATTTTTGTTAAATGTCAAAAGTACCACATTAAAAAAATGGGAAGATTAATCAACTAAAAATACTATTTAAAAAATTAATATAATGGTCAAAATTAAATTAAAAAACCATTTTATATAGTAAAAAAATTCATTCAGAAACATTTATAAAAAAATGAAACCGAGGGAAATGAATTTTTGAACGAAGAGTGAATTAAATTCACACATCCATAAAAATAGTATTTGGGATTGATAAGTACATATATTATTGAAATTAATGGGAAAAATTATATTAATTTATTTACAATATTATAAGAAAATTAATGTGTTTCTTGTGATATGGGTTGTAATATATCATTATCTAGTGCATAATCATTAGTAATCTTCATAAATAATATATTTTATCCTAAAAGAATTAACACTTCTGTATCCATTGAATCATACTCTCCATGATATAATATCCACATTTGAAACATAAAATTTAATTATATTAATTATATTAATGATATAACAATTCAATGGTATAATATATAAATTTCAGAATAGAAATTATTTCTGAATTCGTCATAAGTCTTACAGAAATAAAAGAGGGACTATAAATCCATTACCCGAAGTCCAACATTAATTAAACATGATAAAACTTGATTTATAATAAATATTGGATTATTATGGATATATAGAAAACCTAACTCATATATTTCATGACATATATGATTGACTTATAACGTTTTTTAACAGGGTTGTGGAAACTTAGTTGTCTAAATCATTTTTCAGGTAATAAAATCTTCTATTTTCATATATGATTTTTTTTCTAATATTATATTGATACTGGATACATAATCTCAAAAATATAATCCATGATATAAATATAATAAATATTCATTATAATTAATTTTAAAATAATCCATAAATTTTTTTGATATGAAATAAATTACATTGTTCATGGAGATGGTATGTCGTATGTGGGAAGAACTATTTTTTCCATTTTCTTGACAGATTGACTGAATTGATGGAAAATTGAATATCAAAATTATAATTCCATTAAAATTTTATATACATATATATATATATATATATATTATATTCATACTATTATTCCTTATTACCTTCCATGTCAATATTATGTTAAAAACGAATCACATTATTTTCATATGCGATAGTCTATCGTGCAGACAAACAATGTCAGTGCTTGTCTATGGAATTGAATGTAAGATGTCATATGTGATTTTATAAATCTATTTGAATTTTTATTTTATTTATATAATATATAGAATTTAAATCCATCATTATATCCTTTTAAGATGTGTAGATAGAAAATGAATTACATCTGTTTGTGAGGCGGTAGTCCTATGTACAAATGAATAATGATTTTGATTCATATTTTATAAAAAAGGATATGAATATAGTTTATTTCATAAACCTAACAATATAAATTTATATGTTAAATATTTTTTGGTTATTATATTGTCATTATATTTCCATTATTGGAGGTGGGAAATAAATATTTGAAATGAATAAATTAGTGAAAAAAATAAACATTTCTTATGACAACCTTATTTGGATATGTTATTATGGTCACATGGGTTTGTATATTTGGATGAGTAGAAGAAATGGAATTTTTAAATTGGATTTCAGGTATTTATTTTGGTGTTTTTTTATCAAAATTTATTAAGATTTTTGAATATGTTATTGGATGTTTTCCCATTTTATAATTGATGTGGATTTATATTTTTGTAAATACAAAAAACTATTCCAAAATTGGACGTCAATATCACACCATGTTCCAAAAAAATTGAATAAATACATTTTTCAAGGGCTTTTATGGTTGTTAAAAACCTCCAACACATGAAAATACAATTTTTTAAATCATGTTATTTCCTTATCATCTCTGTTTTCCCATTTTTACAATTATAATATTCACTAAAGAAATATTCCTATTTTTATTTACTGATAAAATATATCATTTAATACTAAAAATAAAATTATAATTATTCCATAATTTTACCCCTATGTATATATGTTAATTAGGATTTAGTAAATTAATATCACTTATTTATTGAAAATTAATTGTATCACATGTGAAATTATCACAGAAAACATTATTTTAGCCTTAACTATTGTAATTAGTTTTAAATATTTTTATGATTTTTTATTATCAAATAATAATTTAAAATATTATAAAACAAAAATTATGATTGATTTAAATATGGAATCTATTTAATCAAATTAAATTCACCAAAAAAATTTAATCTAATTTTAAATTAAACTCGAAAATGGGATTAAGACTGTTTTCTAAGGAAATGTAATCATATTTATGAATTTTTTCTCTTCATCATTGAAAATATAATAGATTATAAAGAACTAAATGTAATTATTTGTTATATAAATGAAATAATATATATTTAAAAATATTATAAAACAAAATATTAAATTTTAAATGAATTTGTAGATAAATATGTTTTAAATAATAATAAATAATTTTAACAATTCCTTAAAAAATTAAACTCATCTAAATTATCCCTAAAATAAACCATATTCTAATATTAACACGGTGATTCAAATAATGATGATAATTTTTCTAATATATTTTATAAATGTTGTATAAATTAAATTTCAAATATATTCAATAATGGTATTGATTTTATATTTTCATTGAAAAAATGTATTTTTTAATCAGATAAAAGATTATTTAAATGTTTGTACATTTTTATTCAAATCATTTTCATATATAAAAAAATTATAGATTATTATTATAATGTTATTCTTCCAATTCTCACCAACACATTTAATGTGTAGGTTTTAATTTTCTAGATTAAAAAATAATATAAATTGTATATTTTGGGTCATTAAAACCCGATGTTGTGTGTATGACAATATATACATGAAATAAATGTTATTTTGAAAAATATTTCATATTGTATCAAGGTGTTATAGTAACATGTTACAATTACCCTATTTGAAAATATTCAATATTTAAACCTTATATGTCGATATAAAACTGATCTAACAAAATATCATTTAGTTTTTTTCAATATAATTCGATGGAGTCCATATTATACTTTCTAGAAATTCGTGTTTTAATGTAATGTAAAATGTACTTTATGTATTTATAAAATCTCTGATAACTATAATTGTCTTAAATTTCTCACATTTTTTTGAAAAAAATTCATTTGATTACCATATATATATTTTTTAAGAATACTTCAAACCATCTAAAACATTAATTAGGTATAGTGTTTTGTAATTCTATCCATTGGGACCAATATGGAAGTGATTCTAATCTTAAATTCTACCACATTAATGGTTGAAAAAAACCTACATTGTATAACAATCAAATAGAATATAATATTTCACATAATTGGTCAATGTTTCACACATCTTGCAATTATATAAATATCATATTCATTATTCATATAAAAATATCAACATTTCATACAATATACTCTGTTTCCAAAAATCATTATGTATCATCTAAAATAACCCACATATATATTTCTTTATATATTAATTCATAGATATATTCTTAAAAAGCCTCGAATTTATACATTGCAATATTTGTGTGAATTAGTTACAAATTGATGAATAAATCATGTACCATATGTTAAATGATTTTCGTATGATCTTTTGGATTCACATCATTGATAATTCAATACACAATAAAAATCCTTCCTTAATCGTCCATTTATATAGTAATTAATATGCATTGATCCAAATTTTGTTAAGAAACTCTGAAACCGCCTACTATTTACCTTGTACCTTCTTCGGACATATTTGTTCAATAAATCATCTCTTTATTTTATCACTATATGTGTTATTATAAGATTCAAAATTATTTTTTCAATTAATATCCTTTTTAATTATTGTATCTCTAATATCCAAAAACACTAATTCATTTATATAGAATAAATTACACACCAAATGTACAACCACAACCCACAAAACAAAATATTATGAAATAATCACAACTCTTATTATAGATCCTAAAAACTCTCTAAAAACAATTTACATGTTTTATGAATGATGCTGATATATCCTATGTGAGTGGTTACAATATATAATTTTATATATTATTTCCTTCCATAATATGAAACCATTTTTTTATTTCCATAATCATATCAGACATATTTCTCTTGAAACTCAAATTGTTAAGATAACATATTCACCTCAATATTTTTATAGTACATCATCCCACATAATTACATCTATATAAAATAATTTACCTTCAAATATAGTTTATATGAGATGTTCCTCATCATTATTTCTTTAATTGATCATGTAAATAAATTATCGAGATTCTCCAATAGTATAATATATTCCATTTACAAATTCAAGAATTTTAAATCCATTCAATCAAATATTTCCACTAACAACATAAGGTCATCCCTATAAATTATTTCTGTACAATGTAATTTACCATAATGTTTTGAAACACATTTTTGGGATTATGAACAAGACTACAAAATTTTCCATCTTGTCCTAGAGTGTTTTGAAAGTAAACAAATGAGTTCTAAAACAATATTTCAGGTGTTAGGTCATTTAAAACACAAAAATGTGGACATTGATAACACTATTAAGGTATATTAAACATATGAACACCATTTTATTGTTGTCAAACTAAAATAACATGGAAGAAATAATGATAAAAATTTAACACTAGAAATTAATGTATCGAAATTAAGAAAACAAACAATAGATAAATAATACTCTAACTCAAGTTCATATGAGAGTAGAAATTTTATAAGGTTCATTAAATTTCAATATATATTGACGGATCATTTTGATAACTAACATACATAATAGAATTATTAGATTTTAAACAAAGTATACAAAGGATTTTCAATGATGAATGACATTAGAGAGGTATATTGGGGGCTGAGGAGTGGACCAAGAGGAACCATGTTGGATGATACATCCTTTTTTATAGTAAAAAACATTCAATAAAATGTCTTATAATATAAATCCATCCACATATTATATCCAATTCATATACAATGACATAGTAAAAGCTATAATGTTTAATTTTTTATGTTTGGATTAGTTTTAAGAGAGGGTTCTGTTCACCCAACTATTCAGAAATTCTTATTACCATTTCATGTATAATGTTAAATATGCATGATTTATAGATATTAATTTCGTTTGTATATATATGTGTCCACTTTTTAATGGTAATTAATACGATAATATTTTCATATCAAACTGGAAATTTCTAATCACATCGTATATTGAGATCTTTTGGAAACAATAACATTAATATTAAATATATGTCATATATTCTATATACATCATATAGACTACAAATAGTACTTATATGACTATCTAGTTATAGATTATCATAATAATTGAGAATTATTTTCATTAATTTATCACATGGTGATCTGTATTAGTAGAGATTACTAGTTTTGACCCACCAAAAAGAACATGATATATTTCAAGTGTCAATGGTTGTTCTTATCTATGAACCCTGCTAGTGGTCTTCTAACCTGAGATCATTCTATATTAATGAAATTTCATCATTTAATTTTATGAATGAAATATTCCATGCTAATGAAAACATAAAAATTTATCTTGTGTTGGGAGAGACATTGGTGATTTGAAATTGTTTTAATGGAAAAGTTGAAATTGTCGCTTCTAAGTTGATGGAGTAATTTCTCATGGGCTTGGTTGATCAGGATGGTAGTAACAACATAAATCATTATCCATGGTAGTTTAATGATAATACGTCCATTTGTATCAACAAATTGTTAAACAAGAAAGGAATATGAATCAAGTGTGTATCATTCTTTATGATATATCTAAGGATAAGCAGATTATATTACACTATTCAGGGTTAATGGTTTCTTATCATGAATATGACCATTTCAAATATCTTTTGGGGATATGATGGGTTTCTATACTCTACTCATGGCCTATGAGAAAAATTCTCTAATATCATTAAAAGGATCTAGATAGTCAGACACATTATCATATTCAATGATTCTCCCTATTATGGTGAATTGGTATAATGAAAATAGTGGGCCCCATCGAGAGGTACGACTTTTATCCTTGTAACTAATCACCAATAAATTAATTACCACATTATTATTCATGTAATTAATAATTTGATTTTATTTATTTATTAAATTTTTTATAGTTGTTTAAGTAAATTCGACGAATAATTTTATTTAAGTGAATATTATTTTAATATTACATGTTCATTTAATATTATCTAGAATTTTGAGTCAATTTAAATTACTCAGTTTAATCACATGATATATTAGAAATATATTAAATTTATGTGCTGAGAACTAAATAATTTTTATGATACAATTCTGTTTGGAATAAATATTTTTTTTCTTATTTATGGAATGTTATATATTCTTTGGTTTGGGGATCCCTACAGAAGATTTTAACATTCCCACTATATTAGCTGTAGAGGAGAATCTCATATGTAGTTTCTCATTCCAATGGATGATTTCATTCCTCCCATACCAAATTCACGATATAGAAATCCCCTCTCTATGCCTCTAATTCACGTTTTCCTTTATTGGATATAAGAAATGGGATCAATTTGGTCATCACATCATCAAAGGATTCATCCAATATCCTTGTTATCACCCATGTTTTGATGAGTGGTGAGTGATCAGATTCATGAAATATGTGTGCATGATCTAGAGGGTTTATGTTTTCTATCCTTCATACAATGATCAATGGAGATTTTATGAATTTGATGGTGCTTCCAAACTGAACAAAGTACATGTTCATTTTGTTATGCCTGGTTAAATTCAAATGCGAACCAAAAAACTTAACGGGGCTCAGAACCCCTAAGATGAAAAGGTTCAACAATCCTGTTGATAAATATTTTTAGATCCTCACTCTACCATAATCATCTAAATTCATTTTTATCAATTATTGATATCATTGTGATCACATGAATTTTCAAAGATAATGACCAATTAATTTTATATAAATCATGTATGGGTTTTTAATTCATTCTCTACACCTCTGGTTTCACGTCAATTTCATCATTGATGGTAGAGTGAAAACCTCCCAAAAAATTAATTTTTATTGTTTCTGGTTATTTTGGGTATTAAAATTAATAAATATTCTATAGACATATATATTTTTTGGCTGGAATCTGGCCACCACAACCCTCCCACTGGATATCCTTGTTTTTCACTAGCAGATAAAAATTAAAATATTACTTTATTACTTTATTACAACAAACATTTTATTATTTTGACTCTTTAAAATAATGTTTCAAAGATTTTCAGGGTTCTTGATATATCATTTTATAAAAACAAAAGACATTTTGTATTAAAAATTATTAATAGTGTTTTTTTGGAAAGTCTTTGATAAAAAAGGGGTCAAGACAAACTAGTGTTGCTATAAAAAATAGAGGGTTTGTTGGGGACAATGTAGAAGCCCCTTTCCCTATGCCTCAAAATAATTCATAAAAGGAGCTATATTGACCACAACCCCCTCTTCCACATTCATGCCACCCCTCACTAAAAACTAACCCATTCGGCCACCCCTACCTTGAAGGTAGTCGACCGCCCTTAAGCGTCTCTCCGACACATTCCACCACCCAATATACCTCATTGTCAAGCCACTTGCCAACCTAAACTCCATAGATCTAGATATCATACTGGTGGACTATTGTTTAATGCTTGTACACCCACCATATAATACCAGAGATGTTATTAACTATATCACCTAGAATATCCAACTCTTCCTTTTTTATGGTGTGAGAAAGAAATATACAGATTCAAGGCCTTGGTGGACATGCGTCATGCTAGCCAACTTGGGGTACCAACACAAAACCATCCACCCAGATTAACCAGTTTTAGATGCTCAAGATTAGTTGGAAATTTATTTCAATTATTTATTTGTTTATTATCTTTTGAATTTTTTTGGATGGGTAAAATATAATAAATAAAAAAAATGAAAAAGTTGGGTTTTTCTATTGCTGTTTAGTTGTGATAACCACAAAATAGTATAAATAGATTAATTTAAATGGATTAAATTCCTCACGGAAAATATAAAAAATTCCTTAAATAAATATTAATTCTTAATGTAGCTTCTATTATTTTAATTTTAACACAACCAGGTGTTCGGTGTTATTAGTTATCTATAGATAAGGGGGAATCCTATTACTAGGGAGTTCTTATGAGAAAGATGGTTTAACCTAAAGTATATTCATTGAAATGGAGAATCCATAGTTACATTGATTCATCTTAGGAGGATATTTTAAGAAGACCATATATTTTATTTTAGAATATGGTACATCACTCACTAGATCAAGGAGTCATGAGTAAATAAGGTAGGTTAGTCAAACACTTGTCATTAACTCTCTAAGTAGTGGAATAAACCTAGCTTTTTGACTATGAGTGGAATTTCAAGGATTCTTTACACTAGAATAATCAAGCAATATTGTATTCTGATTGTTGTACAGAGGGTTCAGAATATTATTAAATCGACGGATAAATTTCATGATTTATTTAATTAATGAATAATGAATAAAATAGTAATATTGTCAAAATTTAAAATCTTATATATTTTATTTTGATAGAAAATTGAACGTAATACCAAAAATACACTATGCTAAATATTGGAAAATGTAACTATCCATACATTAATGAATATTGATGGGTAGTACATGAAATAGTTCACAATACTATAATATTGGAAATTCAAAATTCTAATGTACCTAATAACTGTTAATACACCATAGGTTGTGATGGATGAAAATCATTATATGTGACCTATTCATTATGAATATGATGGTTTTTTTTCATTTTTATGTCATCAAAATCCTATATGATTTATGGATAAAAAAATTGTGATGTGGATGGTTTCTCATGTGTTATCTTATAATAGAAGTTTGTGAGGGGAATGTGAAGTTACATATAATTGGATTATTTTACGATGGTCACATGAAAATATGAAATGTATCCCTGATCCTTAAATGCATCCCATTGTTACATATTTTTTCCCAAATTAGTCATGATTTGTTTGAGACTTAAAAAATAGACAGTATAGAGTAAAAAAATAATACATTTTAGGTATGAATTTATAAGTAAAAATAGTGATTAAATAATGTTTAATATTTTTTTCTTATGGTGGAATGTTTAATGATAAGAAGATAAGTCCAATTGAAAAGAGACACCAAAGTCACCTTTACTATGTCTATCATTTGAAGAGGTATTAAACATGATTTTATTTCCTTAAAATATCATGAAATAAATCAATGGATGTTTAAACACAATGAAAATAACTAATGAATACTGTAGTTGGGTTTTCAGGTATATTCATTAATGAAAAGTAATGTTTTGGTCATACTTCACTGTTATTAAATACAATACATCATTTTTAGGACCCCATGACACACTGATAGCAGAGGGGTGAATCAGGGTATCTAGATTCTCCATAAATTTGATGAATATTGTCCCATATTAGTAGGAACATTTCAAAAATTAATGATGGATATGATTAGAAATAAAACATTCATATGCAAAGAGATGACACAACACTCTTATTTGGTTCCTCAATAATGGATACATCCAAGGAGCATACACTAAAATGTGACAGTCATACCAAAATCCACTAATATTAACTATATTTGAAATAAATTTTTTTTCACAGTCATTATATGTCAGGAACACAGACTTTAATGGATTCCAGGGATAGGTCACTACTTCCCACACAATATATCTCCTGACTCCCCCTAGCTCACAGATTTGTAATAAACCTAAATAAGTTTATTGAATTGATGTTCACATCAATGGTTTAGAATTAATTTATATGTCCCAAAAATATAATGGTCCTCTTCTAACGTCGTAGACTAATGTTGATACACATTGTAATCCCTGTCCAATGAAACATGATATTCAGAAACATTTTTTCGCAAAGATCCTCCATGAATCTACTTCATGATTCCCACTTCTTTGTGAAGAAACCATGCCATCACGGAACACATTGACTTCATGAAGCTCAATTTCCTTCATGGATCAAACTATATTTGCGAAGCACCCTTGCCTTCATGGAATGACCTGCCTTCAAGAAGATCATTGAGCCAACACAGAACATGCCATCATTGTGAAGCACTAAATACATAGTACCATTGACATCATTCAATACTAGAAAAGTATTTTCTTGTAGCCCAATCAAATATATACAACTAATTTCATGGATCAACCCTAGCTTCATGATATCAATGTGATTATTGAATTTCTCTGAAATTATCATGGAATGTGGTGAGGTGTATCCTCTTATTTATATGTTCTACTATAGGTAATGATCAACCACCTCCAATGTGTTTTTTGGATCTATCATCCACATCATTGTGGTGCTCCTTCCATCACAATGCTCTATGGAAATTCAATGTTCGCCAATTTTTGCATAACGATAGATATTGTCATCAAAATACTTCACTGTTCCCTTTATATTCTTAGAGGGTTATGTCACTGACCGAAATGCTCCAATTATGGATACTGTACTGAACATCATCTTCGATCATGAATCCTATTGCAATCACAATGCACACAATCCGAAAACATTAATCCACCATGAAACAGAAATCATGAAGCTCATATTCTATAAATTCCTTCCTTTTCCATATTTTTATATGTCCTTTTAGAAAAAAAATGTTTCATTATGCTTTTCATTCTAAAAAAGTTGGACAAAAAAATTTGGAAAATAATGTGAAACTGTTTGACCATCAATACTATTGTATTATTTTACTGTAAGTTCCCTTTTGTTGATATCCCCCAGATCATCCCTGTGAGTATTGAAAACAAACTAAAAACGAAATTCATTTATTTAATGAAAAAAACTAGTTGCAACAACCTTAATATATGTGAATTAGATTATTTAAAGAAAGTTATTAGAGAAACAATAATATAAGTAAGTTTATTTTCTCCATGAGGGTAATAATTTTAAATTTCTATGTCGGAGATGAGAAACACATAGCTTCTTTATATCTACGTAAATTAACCATGTAGAACATTTACATATTATTCAAAAAACATTTTTCTCATGTGTTCTTTCGAAACAAGGAGACATTATTATAGATTATGAATGAATTTTGTTTAGGGTGTCTAGTACTCAAATAATTTCTCAGTAATAGTTGAAACATTTAAAATATTGGATGAGCATAAAATGTAATAATTATTTACCATGTTGTGTAATGATAATTCATTTCCATGAAAGTGGACATCATGGATATTACATGTATGGTAGTCAGACATAGTAGAGCTAAACTCCTTATGTATTATCATTTTATATAACTATTAATTTTTTGTAAAAAATAATACTTTAGATATAATGGTAATCTATGTGGATTTTAGAATGAATTCATAAATATAAATTTAAATATTACAATGGTAGTCTAGCGTTAAATTTATTTTATTATATTCCTTGATTTATATATTATAGATTAGAAATTGATATATGGTATATAAATGGTCAGAATATGTTATTTGCGTTGGGATGGCATGCCAAATAAAATCTTCACGAAGCAATCATTGTTCCTCGTAATGTTGCATGGAATAATTCTTACACTAAAATTACCATCTGCACATCATGAAAAGGATGTAAATAAGTTGGATTAATGATGGGTCTTACATGTTAATAGTGATCAACAAAATTTAGCATAGAGAAATTCAAAAATGTGCATTTCCTGATATGCATCAAAGTCATGATATATGAAAAATGTGGAATTAATGATAAAACATATAGATTGTAGATACATACACTATACATTTCAATAATGGATTTATCCCATAACCACATGCCAACTATCATGAAATTTATTATCATATTAGTTATATTATGATTGTGATCCTATATTTCATATATAAATGAGTTTATATTAAGACTATTTGTTCACGATATAAAAAAAATTCATCAATATAAATACAATATAAATATATAGTAATAATTATAAAAGTATCATATTATATTATAGAAATAAAAAAATTGAAAACATACAAACATTTTATAGAATATATTTCTATAAAAGGGTTTCAAATCTCTACTTGAGGATAATTATTCTTACAGGTAGGGGGTATCTGGTAATTAGATAAAATTTAAAAGGCCGTTAAAATTCAATAATGGATTTCATATAAGAATGGTCAAGGAGTTTTTATTTTTAATACTATTGTGGGTATTCATGTGATATTATACATTGATTATACAATAATGATACTAAAAAAGACTGATCGGTTTTGCAATGAAATTATGCCAAAATAAATTATAATTTTACTTGTAATATATAACTTCTAAGATTGTTTTTTTAGAATTAGATGTTATGAGAACTAATGATGCGTGGTTTCTATAAAACTGAACTATAAAGGGATAGTGACATCACAAAATTCCAATATGAAGTGAATGTTATGAAAATAAAATTCATGATTTATGTATGAATAGTGTTTTTAGGGCATTTACTTGGAATGAATCATTCCATTGTGTCTACTCAATGTTAATGTGAGAAACAAAATTTCACAATCAAATATGTTCTTGTGACATGTAAAAAATAGTAATTGGTCTTAAAGTTAGTTAATCACATGATAGAAGAATCACTCTAGATATTGACATAATGTTTGAACCAATATCATAAGGAATATGATCTATAAAGTTAGGTCTAACAATTTCTAACAAATAATCAATCATAAAAATAATGACACGGTATTGAGATATAATGTATGGAAAAATAGAAGGGGGAATTATTACTTGTGTCTCAGGGAATATCTCTCTCTAAGAACACATTTATAGGAAAGTGAGGATATTAAAGTGGTTTGTTGAATTTCAAATGCTTCAGTGATGGATTAATCATGTATTACAAGATCAGCACATGATAGGATATTTCCACCATATACAATATAGTTGGAAAATATTAGTTATAAATAGGGGAAATAAAATGGTTGAACGTTGAACATGCCAATTTTATATGAGAAATAAAAAGGATTTTTACTTGGTATATAGAGGGTATGGGATAATTTTTGTCATGGGACAAGAACTACTCTTCCTTAGAACAATGTGATCTAACATCCTAGTCATTCTACTGTCATGACTTGGAAAATATCATAACTCCTAGTGGTATCCATATCTATGAATACTAAGTTGAAAATTTTATAGTATCAAAATATTCATTGTAAAATTCATAAGCTTTTGTTCTAGATCAGGGAATTGTAACAAGTATGTATTGTTTTATAATGATGATAATTATTTTTCATGTACTTTCAATGATTTATTGTTTAGACAGTGGAAAAGGGGATATATTCAGGAATAATATCTCTCTAGAAGTATTAATCTAGGTGGTTGGGTCACATTTAGTAACACTCCCACATATAAGTGACATTTAATATTAGACAAAAAAATTCATGACTCAATTGAATCTTGATATTAATCATGATAGATATATCAAGGATGGTTTGAATGTTTTCATTAGTGTATACAATATTTTTTCATTTTGTGGGATACCTTGACCCAATATTATTGTACTATTTTATTATTATTCCATGTATATAATAAGAAATTGATCATTTATAAATACCAATTGAGTGTATATATATTTTCATTCTCAATTAAAATTTAATGTCTATAGATTAAATGCGGTATCAAAAAGGGTATAATATATCATAAGATATAATGATAACCTTAAAATATATTGACAATATTCTTAAATATATTTCTAATTGTTTTCATACATCATACTAACTGGAGATAGTAGATTCTTGACTATAATTTGTAGAAAATCCATAAGCATTGACATTTCTTCTATTGAGGTTTTCACATGGTATTCTCTTCTTGTAGATATCATGATGAATGATCCCCCAAAAAGAACACTATTGTTTTAAGTAACATTGGTTGTTCAAATATAAGAACATGTGAATTGGTCCCCTAACTTCAAATCATTACCAATGTGTTCCATTTGATCATGTACATATATAAATGGGAAAAAATAATAACCAAATCATGGACAGGTATCTTGTATTGTGTGAGTCAATGGTGGTATGGAATTGGTTGAATAGTCATGATTGAACATGTTTCTTCTATGTTGAGGAAGTAATATATCTCGATATTGGTTTATCTGGATGGTAGCACCATCAGAAATCATGAGTCAAGGTATTCTAAAGTATAAACATCCATTCAGATAAATAAATAATAAAGCAACAAAAGATGATGAAACAACAGTGAATCTCTCTTTATGAGATATCTGACGACAACAACATTATATTTCACAGTGCTTGTTTGTTGGTTAATTTTCATTTATATAACTCCTTTTTAACTATTATAGTGGATTTTTGGGTATTTGGACTGTTCTCTTGTTGTATGAAATATGTTCAAGGTAATTTATATATGGTCATAAAGGGTCACATACAATAGCATATTCAGCAATACTTTTAATTCTGGTGAATATGTTTATAAGAATTTTTTTGCCCTGCTATGGGGTTTGAGTGTTTTTCCAATATACGATCAATGGGAAAAATTAATTATGATTCTTGTAAATAATAATATGGTTGATTTAATATATTAATATTATTAATATGTGTTTATGTAAATTTGAGAAATAATGTTGTTCACGAAATTGTTATTTAAATATTATAGGTTCGTGTAACAGCCAGATGAATTAGACTTCAATATATATTTCTCAGTTCAACCGTGTAACATTTTTAATATATATTACAAGTATGTGTTTAATTATAAATAATATTTTCCCATATTTTAGTTTTTTATAATTATTTTGAGGTTTATTTAGTAGTGGTAATTTTTTACATGGGTTTAGGAACCCTTCTAATTATTTTTGACGGACCCACTATATAGAAAAGAGATGAGAAGATCATGGGTGGTTGTTCATAGAAACATATATGATATTTTCTCTCATCCTAGTTTTTGGATATAAAATATTTCTCTCCAAGAATCAATTCCGATTTTTTCTTCGTTGATTTAAAGGAAATTGATTGAGGTGATCATTGCATTATTTAAGGATTCCTTAGATCTTTGTTCTAGCACATAGATTTTAATGTATGGTGACAATAAGGATCCGTAGAGCATGAGTGGATGATCTATAGGGGTTGGAATTAAGTTATTTCATGAAACAATCAATAATTAATTGTTATAGTCAAACACACTAGTGAATCGAAAAAGGCACACAATCATTTTTTCTATGCTTTTCTAAAAGCATGTCAGATACTCATAAAATACTAAAAGTGGATTTCTTGACACAATATGTTTCATTATCCCAAAAATGATAAATTTTTAATCCCTACCCCCCAACATTTTTTGTGCAACCCTATACCAGTAGAATTTACATTTTGGACCCCTTGAGTTTTAGATAATTGAAAAACACACAATTTATACAAATTATGGCTATAAACTATTAATGAAAAAAACAGTACAAACTAATTCAATATTATAGTTATTTTATTTTAATTCAATAGGTTTCAACTAACATGAAGTATACATAATTAGCCGATAATTATTTACTAGGACACAAAAAATTCATTTCAGTGAAGCATTATTATAGATAAAAATCCACTACTCTTATAAGGTCGGGCCAAAACTGAAGCATTTACCAATCCTATTATTTTTTCCTAAAAAATAATCTCATTTTCTTCCTCCAGATTAGTTTAAAACCTATATGTTCTATCATAAATAGTGGGATAGAAATGTGAGAAATATTTTCACAATCCTTTGGTAATAACCCTATAATCCTTTAGAACTAGGAATCTTTGTTATATTAGTAGGTATTGGCCACCCTGTAACCAATTTTATTTTGGAAGGGTCAATAGATATTCCATATTTACAAAAAATTTGAAAATGGAATGAAATTTTTGCAACCAAAACTATCTCTTACTAAACATTCCATATTGTATCATTTCTATTACAGTTTGAAAAAAAATTATTATCTAATTATAATGGTCTTTCTAGATTTTAGAATATACCAAAATATCATCAATAAACACCACTATAAACTGATCAAAAAACTAGTGAAATAAATCAGTCATGAGATTCATAAATATTACATGTGCATTAGATAACCCAAAAGGAATATCTACAAACTCATAATTCCCATATCTCATTCGAAATGCTATCTTCGGAATGTCATCATCCATCAACATCAGATGACGGTACCCAGAGCTCAAATCATTCTTCGAAAAATACTGATCTTTCAATAACAGAACAAAATAATCATTGATATGAGGCAAAAGATACTTAATCAAAATAGTTATGTTATTCATGTTTCTATAATCAATACAATGTCTCATGGAACCATAATTACTTTTCAAAAATAAAATAGGAGCACCCCATAGTGAAGAGCTAGGACAAATAAAACCATTATCAAGTAAGTCATATAACTATTTTTTTCAATTTGACCAATTCTAATTGATAAATTGGATTATGTGGTTTAAAAATACGATTATAATCTTGAACTAAATAAATAGTAAATTTAACCTAAAAATCATGAACAATACTGTCACAACCCGTCCTCAGGGCCCGTTCCGTGACTACCCCATGCCCTCCTTCCATAGGCCAGGGCCTGGCGACTAGCACCAAAGGCATAAATCCCGATAACTGGGATGGCATTGCCTTTATAAAAGTAAACAAAAAATCACAGAGTACAAGCAGAAGTAATACACTAAGTACAAAAGAATGTTCTAAAAAGTAATTGGGCTAGAATACAAACCCAACTGAAAGTACAGATACAACTGAATGAAAGTACAACAGAAAATACAACAGCTGGAAGAATATAAAGAGCTCCTGGGTCGTCCTCCTTGGATCCTACCTGAAGGGTAGGTATAGATAGCGCATCTCATGGATCCTCCACCAAAGATCCTACCTGAAGGGTAGGTACAGATAGCCTCCACAACGATCTATCCCATCAACCTCCTCTGAGTGTCGTCTCATCATGAAGTCCACCTCCGGATACTGACTCGTCGTGAGGTCCACCTCCGGGTACCATCCAGTCCTCAAACACTCGTCCTCTAACAGTGTTGCCCGTTGTCTGCAACCAACACAACGAGGTGCGGTCATAACCCGTGCAGGGGTGAGTATACAATACTCAGTTGGGACCCCGAGACCCTCAAGGTCTCACTAAATCCAACAAGGATAACCACAAAGAAGAATCTCAATAGATAACCCTTTCTTAGGTATAACCCCATACTTATACATAATTTATCAAATAACTCATCTCAATCATGAGGAAATGAAAAGGTTATAGACTCATATCAAACCAGGATTTTCAATATCGAAACCGTAATTGCTGCTGAGCCTGTCTCTAGAGTGTACAGTGACCCTATCACAACTCCGAGGTAATTCACACTAATCTAAGACTACTGAGGTACTCCTCCTGTCGAGTACCATGGGTCTGGCACCACAAACAGTAGTGCTCCACCGCCATGGGTTTTCCCCCTCACACAGTAGTGCTCCCCCTCATAGCCTACAAAGGTACTCCTCTTGTCGAGTATCGCAGGTCTGCCAGCTCACAAAGTAGTGATCCTCCGCCATGGGTCTACCACCTCACAAAGTAGTGCTCCCCATAGGGCTATGCTAGTAACTCCGAATCGAATCGGAAAACAGTCATCGGTCATAGCCAGCTACACGTTATTCGTTCTCTGTATGCTCATCTCTGGGAGGGTCTGATCCATGATCTACAGGTAGATACTCCAAGTATCAAAAGTCCCACGAATAAGTATCTCAAAGGACCACCTTGTCATAGGGGTCTCAATGAAAAAGGTGGCACGTCAATCAGACGCCCAGTATGTGAGTTATTAGACTTTTCATCCCAGGGGCCCGGTTGGTTTCTTGTGCGAACCAACCCGGCCGTATCTCAACTCTACCCCGAACTCTCGTATGGTCTACTCATAGGGACGGTTTCTCAACGTCATCACCACCGCCGCTAAGGGCTTGTAAAACGGACGTCTGGGTCACCGAATCGACGTTCCTTGATGAAGAAGAAGAAGAAGAAGAAGAAGAAGAAGAATAAGTTCTTTAAAAACTTCTAAGATCTCTTCCCTTACCCTCAACACTAAAAAATCCAACCCTTAACAAAAAGTAATGGTTCCACATTATTTAAACAACCCAAGCCATTCTTTTCCAAAATAAATTCAAAATTTTAATTCACATAATTTAATGTGTGTGTTGTCTAGAGTTAATGAGGGAGAGAGTGAGGAAATGGAAGCTTACTCATTACAGATAAGTTTATAGATAATTAAAGAGGTATTTAGGGAGTTTAAGAGGAATGTGAAGGGGTGGGGTTCGTGTGGGCCCCACCTCACCATTAATCTTCTCATGGGTGGTTAACTACAAGTGGTTCCCACCCCTAACTCCCTTACAGAGGTTATAACCACTTAATAGAGGGTCAAAGTGTTGTAACACAACACTTAATCCACTTTAACAAGAAAATAAAATATAATTGTAACAATTATATTTTATCCCTCACTATTTTTAAAACAAATCCTCCTGAGAAAACAGATCTCCAGAAAGGGTCTTCTTAAGCAATTATCGGCCCTACGGTTCCATTGGTGCCCTCATATTTTGATTCTGTGCACTGGTTCAAAAGATAGAAAATCCCACTCGTTCATTCACTGAACGTACCCGAGCTAAAATTCGTAAATTGATTCCTGGCACACCGGGCCTTAGAATCAGGCACCGTCAGAAACTAAGTTCTTGTAAAATCCCAAAGAAAATTTAGAAAAAATTTCCCTTCAATTTTACGGGTCTTTATATTACTCCCACGTCAGGGCTTTACGTCTTCGTAAAGCTTAAACACAGACTAGGGATACAAAAGCGGTATTGAGCATGCATCTGAGCCTTCCACTCCCATGTGCTTACCTGGAGATTCCCGTACTGCCAAAGAAAGTGCACCCGACGAATCGACCATCCTCATAGGATCCACTCCTGTCGATCCTCGGTCCCCACTGGAACCTTGGAGAATGTCACCCCATCACCCAAGACCAGCTCCCCATGGTCAATGATATGAAAAGGGTCGATCACGTATCTCCTCAGTTGAGATACATGGAATTCATCGTGCACCTGGTGCAATTGAGGTGGATGGGTCAAGCGGTAAACCACCTCACCTACCCTACTGAGGACCTAGAAAGGTCCGTTGAACCTCAGAGATAACTTTTCGCCTCGGCCACGTCTCCGTAATTCCACGTCGAGGGGAGACCCATAAGAAAATGTGGTCACTATCCTCGAACTCTAGTGGTCTCTGCCTCCTATCAGCATAAGGCTTCTGTCTGCTCTGAGCTGTCCTCATCCGCTCTTGGATGACCTGGACCTTCCCTGGTCCCACAAGAGCTACTATGATTTATTCTTTGCAGATAAGATAAATCTGGTCTCATACCCTAGATGAACCATGTTCTTTTCCCAATACAGTCAATCCGGACATGAATGATGTATTCATTCCATAGATGACCTCTTAAGGCCTCAACATTACTACCGAGAGATCCAACCGTCACTCTCACCTCTAAGGGATGAGTCACAGTATCAGCATCAGCGTGAGGTCACTAGGTCTCTTCTAGTAGGAATCTCGAAAGTGAGGGTCAAGTCAACAGTTTAAACCGGAACCTCTTAGTACTCAAAAAGGAAGGAAGAAAATGTCACAAAGGTAAGTGTCTTTATATTATTACAGCTCAATGTAAAAATACATAAATGTAACAACAACAACATGGACCTAGATATACAAAGAATAAAACGAAACCACTAGTTCCGCTCCTGTCCACTTGCTTCTAGATCTCCATAGTCGTATGCTTCTGCTGCCTGAAGCTGAGCTCCCCCATGTCCACATGTTCCCTGCAGTCAAGGTGGACCTCCTGGTGGTGGTGGTGGCAACACCTCGAAGCATCGTCCACCTCCACCTGCACGGCCATCTCCCCTCCCTCGGCCTTCAGCTCCTAGCAGTCTGCATTGATCGAACCTCTGCCTCTGCCAGGGAGGTTCTTCATTTAACTGCTGGTCATCTGCATGGCAGGTTGGACAGTCAAGTGCCATGTGACCAATCCCGCCACAGGAGTAACACTGCATGGCAGGTCTGGCTTTGTCATTCCCCTTGGTGCCTCGCACTAACGACCCCGAGTCATTCGGTCGACCACATGTAGGTCTGGTCCTCTTGGACCTCTTTGTCATCTGTCTACTGCCTGCTACAGAAGACTCTCCTGTATGCCGGCTAGTGGGGGGTCTTGCTGCTGGAGACTGCTCAGCATGGAAAATCTCCTCTAAGAGGGCCCACTCTAACACCCCTGTCTTCGTCGGAATGCTGTGAGAAACAAAAGAAGCTCTAATCTCTCACCTGAGCCCCAGCTCAAAGGTTCGGGCCCTGAAGAACGAGTGTTGTACCATATCTGTGGACTAGCATGAGAGGTCTGTGAACCTCGCTGAGTACTGCGCCACCATCATTCTACCCTGCTGTAGATGCATCAGCTCCTGTATACACACCACTCGAAGTGTGGCTGGTACAAACTCTTCCCGGAACAGGCTCTTGAAGTCTGCCCACAGAAGTGTCTCCTCGTCATGCATCTGGAGAATCAGGCTCCACCATTTTCCTGATGCTTCCTGAAGAAGGCTGGAAGCAAGGATCACCATGAAGTCTTTTGGTGTCCCCAATAGCCTGAAGACTCTCACCATAGCCCCCAGCCAATCCTCAGCCGCATGCGGGTCCATCTCTCCCCTGAACCTGGGTGGCCTCTGGCGCTGGAACTCGTGCAGTGCGCTCAAGCGACGTGCACCCTCTACTGCTGGGGCTGGAACTCGTCCACGGGGAGGAATCCTAAAAGAAACAAACACGACACGGTCAAGCGATTTATACCTGGTGAGTTTTCCTGGTTTGAGCTGACTTTTTAAAACTTTTGGAAACACACACGCAATCAGTGTTTTCATGCACAAAGTCAGA
The DNA here is from genome assembly GCA_963277665.1 of Viscum album. Taxonomy (NCBI): domain Eukaryota; kingdom Viridiplantae; phylum Streptophyta; class Magnoliopsida; order Santalales; family Viscaceae; genus Viscum; species Viscum album. The sequence continues at coordinate 618,309,167 of OY728128.1, forward strand.
AATGAGTTGTCAGGGTTCTTGTGTATGGATACATTGGCCGCCCGCACCAACACTGGACTCTCTGAACTAAAAACCACACTCGGTACTCTTAACATTGTCGCTTCATAGAAAGAAAATATCAGAGTTATTAGTTCTCTGGTTGAACAGACTCCATTGATACCTCTTTGTCACGACCCGTCCTCGAGGCCTGTGTCGTGACTACCCCAAGAACGCCTTCCATAGGCCAGGGGCGGGCGACTAACACCAAAGGCAGAAATCCCGATAACTGGGAAGGAATTTCCTTTATAAAAGTAAACAAAACATCACAGAGTACAAGTGGAAGTAATATAGTAAGTACAAAAGAAAGTGCTAAAAAGTAAGTGGGCCAGAATACAAACCCAAATAAAAGTACAGATACAACTGAACAAAAGTACAACAGAAAATACAATAGCTGGAAGAATGGAAGAAGATCCTGGGTCATCCTCCTCGGATCCTACCTGAAGGGTAGGTACAGATAGCACATCTCATGGATCCTCCACCACAGATCCTACCTGAATGGTAGGTACAGATAGCCTCCACAATGCTCTCGCCCATCAACCTCCTCCGAGTGTTGTCTCGTCGTGAAGTCCACCTCCGGATACTGACTCACCATGAGGTCACCCTCCGGGTACCATCCAGTCCTCGAACACTTGTCCTCTGACAGCAATGCCCGTTGTCTACAACCAACACAACGAGATGCGGGCCTAGCCCGTGCAGGGGGGAGTATACAATAATCAGTAGGGACCCCGAGACCCTCAAGGTCTCACTAAATCCAACAAGGATAACCAAAAAGAAGAATATCAACAGATAACCCTTACTTAGGTATAATCCCATACTTATACATAATTTATCAAATAACTCATCTCAATCACGAGGAAACACAAAGGTTATAGACTCTGCTCAAACCAGGATTTTCAATATCAAAACCGTAACTGCTGATGAGCCTGTCTCTGGAGTGTAAAGTGATCCTGTCACAACTCTGAGGTACTGCTCACTAACATAAGACTGCTGAGGTACTCCTCCTATCGAGTACCGCGGGTCTTCCACCTCACACAGTAGTGCTCCCCCGCCATGGGTCTACCACCTCACATAGTAGTGATCCCCCTCATAGCTTACAGAAGTACTCCTCCTGTTGAGTACCGCGGGTCTGCCACCTCACAATGTAGTGCTCCTATGCCATGGGTCTGCCACCTCACAAATTAGTTATCCCCACTAGGCTATGCTAGTCACTCCGAATCGAATCGGACAAGAAGTCATCGGTTACAACCAGCTACACGGTCTTCGTACTCTGTATGCTCATCTCCGGGAGGGCCCGATCCACGATCTATAGGTCGATACTCCAAGTATCAAAAGTCCCACGAAGAAGTATCTCAAATGATAGCCTCGTCATAGGGGTCTCAACGCAATAGACGGCGTGTCAGTCGGACGCCCGGTCTGTGAGTTATTAGAGTTTTTGTCCTAGGGGCCCGGTTGGTTTAATGTGCGAACCAACCCGGCCGTATCGCAACATTACCCCGAACTCTCATAGGGTATACTCATAGGGACAGTTTCACAACGTGATCACCAACGCCGCTGACGGTTCGTCAAACGGACGTCCGGTCTGAAAGATATCAGCTTTTCCGTTCTGGGGGCCCGGTTGGAATTCAGGTACAATCCAACCCGGTCATACTCCAACTACGTTCAAAACTCGGGCGAAGTATGCCAAAAGTTCCGTCTCCACAAGATGAATCCAACAAAGTCGACGACATGTCAATCGGATGTCTAGAGCTCATGATATAACTGTTTCCGCTATGAGGGCCGGGTTGGTTTCATGTACGAACCAACCCGGCCGAACCCAAAGTACTCCGAAACCTTGAGTGTAATATACCAAAACGACCGTCTCGATACAAAGATCGTATTGCAGCTGACGGTGTGTCGATCAGAGGCCAGCAACCCATGTTATGGGAAACAGACCGTGAAAGGTCCGAAAGTGGGGGTTTCGGGCTCCGCCCGACCCGCCCCGAGACCCCCCGGGTCGGCCCGACCCGGGCGGCCCGCTTGGGCGCGGCCCGCCCCTCCTAGGTGCGGCCCAGCCTGGCCTCGGCACGGCTCGGCTCAGCGGCCCAGTGCGCTGGCGGTCCGGCGCGCTGGCCAGGTGGCTCAGCTGAATGGCCGAGCCATTCGGCAGTGAGGGGGGGTGCGCTGCCCCTCACTGTTTGTAACCGCGGCCCCCCATAAAGGGGGCCGCTCTTTACTAGCCAGCCGGGGGTCGTAACCCCCAACTCTCCCCCTTGCCGACTAGCCCATTGCGTCCGGACGGCTTCTGCCACCACGAGACCGGCGAGGGCCGGTCCCCCAGCTCCGACACCGGCTGCCTGAAATAGGCCGCCGGTCCCCCTGCTTCACCGCGGCTGACTCTGTCCGGCATGGCGTGAAGACGCCGCACCCCTCCACGGTAGCCCCGCTCCGGCCGCGGTGTCTTCGGGTTTTGTTTCCAGCGCCGCGCGATGGCGCCGTGGCTAGGTTCGATTTTCAAATGTGTGGCGTGACGGCGCCACACATCCTTGCCGCTCGTTCCCGCGTGGTGTGACGCCACTGCGTCGCTTTCCTTTGAACCGCAAAAACACAAAATAATAAGGGTGGAGGGTCGGCCATGTTTGTGCGGTCTGGCCCCCTCCCGTTAAACGATATCAAGCAGTCCAATTGAACGTGGATAGATGACAGAAGTAATTCATGAAAAGAAACGCATAAAACCCCTACCTTGACAAATGTTGTCGAACGACGATGTTGCCGAAAATGGCGTCGCGGGGTGAGGTTCCGTATATGCCGACGGAGAATGTCTGAGGACGAAGCAGTGTCTCCCTTCCTTTCACGTGCAGAGAAAATTGAAGGCAGAACGTTGTTGGCGAGTTCCCACGTCGGTGCCTCCTCCATTGTCGAGGAAGAAGAAGACAGAAGAATCTGGGTCGCCGATTCGACGTTCCTTGACTAAAATGAAGAAGTAGAGGAGATGAAGATGAAGAAGTTTTTTAAAAACTACCAAGCTCTCTTCCCTTACCCTCAACACTACAAAATCCAACCCTTCACAAAAAATAATGGTTCCACATTATTTAATCAACCCAAGCCATGTTTTTCCAAAATAAATTGAAAAGTTGAATTCACATAATTTAATGTGTGTGTTGGATAGAGTTAATGAGGGAGAGAGTGAGGAAATGGATGGTTACTCATTAAAGATATGTTTACAAAAAAATTAAAGAGGGAGTTAGGTAGGTTAAGAGGAATGTAACGGGGTGGGGTTCCTGTGGGCCCCAACTCACCTTTAATCCTCTCATGGGTGGTTAACTACACGTGGGTCCCACCCCTAACTCCCTTACATAGGTTATAACCACTTAAGAGAGGGTCAAAGTGTTGTTACACAACACTTATTCCACTTTAATAAGATAAGAAAATATAATTATAACAATTATATTTTATCGCTCACAATTTTTAAAACAACTCCTCCCGAGAAAATGCAACTCCAGAAAGGGACTTATTAAGGAATTATCGGTGTTGCGGTTCCATCGTTGCCCTCTGATTTCGATTCAGTGCACTAGTTCAAGAGATAGAAAAACCCGCTCGTTCGTTCACTGAACGTACCCGAGTTAAAATTCAGAAATTAATTCCGGGCACACTAGGCCTCAGAATCAGGCGCTGTTAGAAACTGCATTCTTATAAAATCCCAAAGAAAATTTAGAAAAAAAATTTCCCTTGAATTTTATGGGTCTTTACAAATACCAAGAAATTCATCAAGAAAAACATATGTAAATTTATTCACTACATGAATGTGACTAATCAAAACTATATCATTAATTTCAACAAAATGATATAGATAACTTTAACATACATTTTTAATCAATATCTCAGTTTCAATTTTTTTTATCAATGGTATGAAATAATTGAAAAAAAAATTATTTTCATTGCAATCTATTTTAGCATGATAAACAAAAATACAACCCGTAACAAATTTATATCAAATTACACTATGATAAGTTATAAGTGATTTTTAGGAAGGTCCATTACACTAATGAAAATATAAATATTCTTACAAATAATGGTTTCTATAATTTAACACCCCGAGGTTTTTATCAAAAGATCTATATCACACTAATGAGGGGATATTTCCAATTTACTTGAAAATTTCATAGAAATAAATTAATGTGAACATCTAGAGTCAAATATAGTATTATAATATTTTTTTTAAACATGTAACATATATGTATCCACTTCTTTTGATGGTCTAATATCATTCATTGTTGTATAAAATTATTTTTTCACACCCTTCTACATTTATCTTGCTAGTTTACACCCTGGGTAACCAACATGGGACGCACATTAGCATTGTTCCCTAACTCATTACAAATAAAACATCTTCCCACCAAATTTTAATTACTTTCTTGATCATTTCTTTTGTATTCAAAAGAAATATGAAATGTTTTACCACATTATATGATCTTCCAAAATTTTTAAATACATTCTCCATAATAATTTTTACATCACTTCTCAAAAGATGAGAATTTATATTTCTTAACCCAAAAAATTTTGATGAATGCATTCATATTTATTTCGAACTAGATCTCTTCTTTTCCATAATCTCACGTTACACATGATAATCGAGAAACTCTATTTCTACATTCTCATCATGTTGAATATGTTTCTCATAGATTTTGAACTCACAAGAAGCTAATGGCCTTCAATATTTCACCTTCAATCCTTACTAAAACTAATTTATCTTACTATCAATATCCAGGATAAAATTTTGGATATACCCTGAAAAAATGGTAATATTTTCTTCATATTCATCCATATAATATTCATGCTTTAGTCTAAATTCAATGAATTAATTTTATATCTTATGTCTAATAATGTTAAAAAAATATTTCACAAGGAATATATTCTTAAATTCATCCAATTCTCTTGAATCAATTTTTTCATCTCCCCTAATATTTTTAACCATAGACCACCAATGATCATGTTCAGCTTAAAAATGATAAATAAGAAGACTATATTTTTGACTATCTAAACACCATTTACCTTGAACATGATTAGAAGGACTTATAATTGATGGGGGATGTTGCCTCATGAAATGATCCACTACTGACATAGTCCTCTGCAATTAATATTTTTGATCTTATTCATGGAGACCACCACCATTTCATTCCTAATTCATTTGAGCCATCACGGAAAAAATATTGTTCATGTCCAATTCGGACCATATTTGGATGCTGATTTGGATGGTTGTTTCCCACTGTATGCCTTCCAATCATAGCTATTCTATTTCCTCTACAAAAAACCATTATGAACATACATATCATTGATGAAGAAAAATGCTAATATTCAAAATTTTTATCATATAATTTTTATCATAATGTAAACTCTTTCAAATTAAATTTACTAAAATTTCTCTTGCATTTTATTTAATTAAGACGGACATCGGATAGAAACTATATGTCCCCAACATTAAACATTAAATATTCATGAGATAAATTTCTAATTAGACTTTATATCACATTTACTATCATTTTATGATTAAAGTTATATATAATTATTCCATCATTAATACATAACATCCCATAATCATATAATAAGATACTACCAAAACAGTATCCATTGTTTCCAAAATATAAAACTTTTATAACAAAACATGGTTTATTTTCATGATAAAAATCATCATGAACACTTAATTTATCATACCCTTCCTTATACCTAGTGGAAAAAATTTAAAAAAATTTGGATAAGAATAAAAAACTCATTATGGGGTATACAATAAAGAAGGGAATCGTTAGTCTATAAATATTTTAAAATTAAGGAATGATTTTCATAAAAACATTCTTTCACCCATAGAAACATAAGATCTTTTGAAAACATCATAAAATATTATGATTAATAAAAATACATCTTAGAAAACATAAATCATAATAGTGGATCTTGGAAGCTATGTCATACTTAAATAACTTCCATAGCAACATAGAGAGTAACCTTAATCATTACATTTGGTATAAACATCACAAGATATTCCTTAAATCTCTTAGGAGAAACCCTATCCGTTAACTTCTCCTCATTACACAATTCATTGGAGAGATATCATGGGATAAATAGCCTTTAGATTATACCAGATACACCTATATAAATAATCAATTACCTTGAAGAAAAACATAATAGCAAGCCATAAATCATGTATAAAAGAAAAATAACATTTTCACACTATAATCACAAGAAATCATTTCAATATATTCACAAAATAAGTACTTTTTAAAAAACATTTTCAATAAAAAAACAAAAAAATTGAATATGGTAATTATTTTAATATTAAAAAATAATGTATTATATAGGAATCTATATATCAAATAACGGTTATGGAAATAATGAATTTTTTGTTACTTGATTGATTAAAAACATTCCTTTTGTCATTTTATAAGGAAATTAAAAAACTTTATATAAAAATATTCCTTTAAAACCCATTGAATTAAATTCAAGATATAAATAAAATATAATATATAAAAAATTACTTTCAGACATATGATATTAATTTTGTAATCTAGGAGTATAATTTTAATCCAATGAATGAAAATTGGGTTAATAAATTCCCTTACCTCAAGTCTGAATTCTCTCGTATATTATTTATCTTATTAAATAATAAAACTTGGTTAATTGAAACATTATGGATAACATTTTTTATATTTATTATCCATTATATATCAAACGATTTATACCTGGTGAGTTTGCCTGGTTTGAGCTGACTTTTTAAAACTTCTGGAAACACACACGCAATCAGTGTTTTCATGCACATAGTCGGAAATCAGTTGTCAGGGTTCTGGTGTATGGATACGTCGGCCGCCCGCACCAACACTGGACTCTCTGAACTAAAAATCACACTCGGTACTCTTAACATTGTCGCTTCATAGAAAGAAAATATCAGAGTTATTAGTTCTCTGGTTGAACTGACTCCTTTGATACCTATTTTTCACGACCCGTCTTCAGGGCCCGTGTCGTGACTACCGCAATAACGCCTTCCATAGGCCAGGGGTGGGCGACTAGCACCAAAGGCATAAATCCCAATAACTAGGAAGGCACTGCCTTTATAAAAGCAAACAAAACATCACAGAGTACAAGTGGAAGTAATACAGTAAGTAAAAAAGAAAGTTCTAAAAAGTTAGTGGGCCAGAATACAAACCCAACTAAAAGTAAAGCTATAACTGAACAAAAGTACAACAGAAAAGACAATAGCTAGAAGAATGGAAGAAGCTCCTGGGTCATCCTCCTCGGATCCTACCTGAAGGGTAGGTACAAATAGCGCATCTCATGGATCCTCCACCACAGATCCTACCTGAATGGTAGGTACAGATAGACTCCACAATGCTCTCTCCCATCAACCTCCTCCGAGTGTCGTCTCATCATGAAGTCAACCTCCGGATACTGACTCACCGTGAGGTCCACCTCCGGGTACCATCCAGTCCTCGAACACTTGGCCTCTGACAGCACTGCCCGTTGTCTGCAACAAACACAATGAGGTGTGGCCATAGTCCATGCAGGGGTGAGTATACAATAATCAGTAGGGACCCCGAGACCCTCAAGGTCTCACTAAATCCAACAAGGATAACCACAGATAAGAATCTCAACAGATAACCCTTACTTAGGTATAAGCCCATACTTATACATAATTTATCAAATAACTCATCTCAATCATGAGGAAACACAAAGGTTATAGACTCTGCTCAAACCAGGATTTTCAATATCAAAACCGTAACTACTGATGAGCCCATCTATGGAGTGTACAGTGATCCTGTCACAACTCTGAGGTACTGGTCACTAACATAAGACTGCTGAGGTACTCCCCTTATCGAGTACCACGGGTCTTCCACCTCACACAGTAGTGCTCCGCCGCCATGGGTCTGCCACCTCACATAGTAGTGATCCCCCTCATAGCCTACAGAGGTACTCCTCCTGTAGAGTACCGCGGGTCTGCCACCTCAAAATGTAGTGCTCCTCCACCATGGGTCTACCACCTCACAAATTAGTGCTCCCCACTAGGCTATGCTAGTCACTCCGAATCGAATCGGACAAGAAGTCATCGGTTACAGCCAGCTACACGGTCTCCGTACTCTGTATGATCATCTCCGAGAGGGTCCACTCCATGATCTACATGTCGATACTCCAAGTATCACAAGTCCCACGAATAAGTATCTCAAATGACAGCCTCGTCATAGTGGTCTCAACGCAACAGACGGCGCGTCAGTCGGACGCCCGGTCTGTGAGTTATTAGACTTTTCGTCCTAGGGGCCCTATTGGTTTAATGTGAGAATCAACCCAGCCGTATCGCAACTTTACCCCAAAATCTCATAGAGTATACTCATAGGGACAGTTTCTCAACGTGATCACCAATGCCACTGACGGTTCGTCCAACGGACGTCCGGTCTGAAAGATATCAGCTTTTCCGTTCCAGGGGCCCGGTTGGATTTCAGGTACAATCCAACCCGGTCATACTCCAACTACGTCCAAACCTCGTGAAAAGTATGCCAAAAGTTCTGTCTCCACAAGATGAATCCAAAAAAGTCGACGACCAGTCAATCGGATGTCTGGAGCTCAAGATATAAGTGTTTCCGCTCTAAGGGCCTGGTTGGTTTCGTGTACGAACCAACCCAGCCGAACCCAAAGTACTCTGAAACCTTGAGTGTAATATACCGAAACGACCGTCTCGATCCAAAGAGCGTATTGCAGCTGACGATGTGTCGATCGGACGTTAACAGCCCATGTTATGGGCAACAGACCGTGAAAGGTCCGAAAGTGGGGGTTTCGGGCTCAGACCGACCCGCCCCGAGACCCCCTGGGTCGGCCCGACCCGGGCGGCCCGCTTGGGCACGACCCGGCCCGGCGAGGCATGGCCCGACCCCTCCTAGGTGCGGCCCAGCCCAGCCTGGGCGCGGGTCGGCGCAGAGGCCCAGCGCGCTGGCGGTCCGGCGCGCTGGCCAGGTGGCTCAGCTGAACGGCCGAGCCATTCGGCAGTGCGGGGGGGGGGGGGGGGGGTGCTGCCCCTCGCTGTTTGTAACCGCGGCCCCCCATAATGGGGGCCACTCTTTTCTAGCCAGTCGGGGGTCGTAACCCCCATATCTCCCCCTGGCCGACCAGCCCATTGAGTCCGGGCGGCTTCTGCTGCCACGAGAATGGTGAGGGCCGGTCCCCCTGATCCGACGCCAGCTGCCTGAATCCGGCCGCCGGTCCCCCTGCTTCACCGTTTCTTGCTCTGTCCGGCACGGCGTGAAGGCGCCGCGCACCTCCACGGCAGCCCCGCTCCGGTCGCAGTTTCTTCAGGTTTTTTTTCCGGCGCAGCGCGACGGCGCCGCAGCTAGGTTCGATTTTCAAATGTGCGGCGCGACGGCGCCAGACATCCTTGCCGCTCGTTCCCGCGCGGTGCGACGCCACTGCGTCGCTTTCCTTTGAACTGCAACAACACAAAATAATAAGGGTGGAGGTTCAGCCATGTTTGTGCAGTCTGGCCCCCTCCCGTTAAACGATATCAAGCGGTCCAATTGAACGTAGATAGATGAAAGAAGTAATTCATGTAAAGAAATGCATAAAACCCCTACCTTGATAAATGTTGTCGAACGACGGTGTTTCCGAAAATAGCGTCACGGGGTGAGGTTCCATATATGTCGACGAAGAATGTCTGAGGAGGAAGCAGTGTCTCCCTTCCTTTCACGAGGAGAGAAAATTGAAAGGCAGAATGTTGTTGGCGAGTTCCCACGTCGGTGCCTCCTCCATTTTCGAGGAAGAAGAAGACGGAAGAATCCGGCTCGCCGATTCGACGTTCCTTGACGAAAAAGAAGAAGAAGAAGAACATGATGATGACGAAGTTTTTTAAAAACTCCCAAACTCTCTTCCCTTACCCTCAACACTACAAAAGCCAACCCTTCACAAAAAATAATGGTTCCACATTATTTAATCAACCCAAGCCATGTTTTTCCAAAATAAATTCAAAATTTGAATTCACATAATTTAATGTGTGTGTTGGATAGAGTTAATGAGGGAGAGAGTGAGGAAATTGAAGGTTACTCATTAAAGATAAGTTTAGAAAACATTAAAGAGGGAGTTAGGGAGGTTAAGAGTAATGTAAAGGGGTGGGAATCGTGTGGTCCCCACCTCACCTTTAATCCTCTCATGGGTGGTTAACTACAAGTGGGTCCCACCCATAACTCCCTTACATAGGTTATAACCACTTAAGAGAGGGTCAAAGTGTTGTAACACAACACTTATTCCACTTTAATAAGAAAAAAAAATATAACTATAACAATTATATTTTATCGCTCACAATTTTTAAAACAACTCCTCCCGAGAAAATGCAACTCCAGAAAGGGTATTTTTAAGAAATTATCGGCGCTGCAGTTCCATTGATGCCCTCGGATTTCAATTCCGTGCACCGGTTCAAAAGATAGAAAAACCCGCTCGTTCGTTCACTGAACGTACCCGAGCTAAAATTCTGAAATTAATTCCGGGCACACTGGGCCTCAGAATCAGGCACCGTCAGAAACTGCATTCTTGTAAAATCCCAAAGAAAATTTAGAAAAAAAATTTACCTTGAATTTTACGGGTCTTTACAAATACCAAGAAATTCATCAAGAAAAACATATGTAAATTTATTCAATACATGAATGTGACTAATCAAAACTATATCGTTAATTTCAACAACATGATACAGATAACTTTAACCTACATTTTTAATCAATATCTCAGTTTCATTGTATTTTTTCAATGGTATGAAATAATTGAAAAAAAAATTATTTTCATTGCAATCTATTTTAGCATGATAAACAAAAATACAACCCGTAACAAATTTATATCAAATTACACTATGATAAGTTATAAGAGATTATTAGGAAGGTCCATTACACTAATGAAAATATAAATATTCTTACAAATAATGGTTTCTATAATTTATCACCCTGAGGTTTTTATCAAAATATCTATATCACACTAATGAGGGGATATTTCCAATTTACATGAAAATTTCATAGAAATAAATTAATGTGAACATCTGGAGTCAAATAAAGTATTATAATATTTTGTAAAAACATGTAACATATATGTATCCACTTCTTTTGATGGTATATTATCATTCATTGTAGTATAAAATTATTTTTTCACAACCTTCTACATTTATCTTGCTAGTTTACACCCTGGGTAACCAACATGGGACGCACATTAGCATTGTTCCCTAACTCATTACAAATAAAACATCTTCCCACCAAATTTTAATTACATTATTGATCATTTATTTTTTATTCAAAAGCAATATGATATGTTTACCACATTATATGAACTTCCAAAATTTTGAAATACATTATCCATAATAATTTTTACATCACTTCTCAAAAGATGAGAATTTATATTTCTTAACCCAAAATATTTTGATGAATGCATTCGTATTTATTTCAAACTAGATCTCATCTTTTCCATAATCTCACATTACACGTGATAATCGTGAAACTCTATTTCTTCATTCTCATCATGTTGAATAAGTTTCTCATAGATTTTGAACTCACAAGAAGCTAATGGCCTTCAATATTTCACCTTCAATCCTTACTAAAACTAATTTATCTTACTATCAATATCCAGGATAAAATTTTGGATATACCCTGAAAAAATGGTAATATTTTCTTCATATTCATCCATATAATATTCATGCTTTAGTCTAAATTCAATGAATTATTTTTTTATCTTATGTCTAATAATGTTAAAAAAATATTTCACAAGGAATATATTCTTAAATTCATCCAATTCTCTTGAAACAATTTTTTCATCTCCCCTAATATATTTAACCATAGACAACCACTGATCAGGTTCAGCTTAAAAATGATAAATAAGAAGGCTATATTTTTGACTATCTGAACACCCTTTACCTTGCACATGATTAGAAGGACTTATAATTGATGGGGGATGTTGCCTCATGAAATGATCCACTACCGACATAGTCCTCTACAATTAATATAGTTGATCTTATTCATGGACACCACCACCATTTCATTCCTAATTCATTTGATCTATCACTGCAAAAATATTGTTTATGTCCAATTCGGACTATATTTGGATGCTGATTTGGATGGTTGTTTCCCACTGTATGCCTTCCAATCATAGCTATTCTATTTCCTCTACAAAAAACCATTATGAACAGACATATCATGGATGAAGAAAAATGTTAATATTATTATTTTTTATCATATAAGTTTTATCATAATGTAAACTATTTCAAATTAAATTTACTAAAATTTCTCTAGCATTTGATTTAATTAAGATGGACATATGATACAAACTATAAGTCCCAAACATTAAACATAAAATATTCATGAGATAAATTGCTAATTAGACTTTATATCACATTTAGTATCATTTTATGATTAAATTTATATATAATTATTCCATCATTAATACATAACATCCCATAATCATAGAATAAGATACTACCAAAATAGTATCCCTTGTTTCCAAAATATAAAACTTTTATAACAAAACATGGTTTATTTTCATGATAAAAATCATCATGACCACTTCCTTTATCATACCCTTCCTTATACCCAGTGGAAAAAATTCAAAAAAAATTGGATAATAATAGAAAACTCATTATGGGGTATACAATAAAGAAGGGAATCGTTAGTCTATAAATATTTTAAAATTAAGGAATGATTTTCATAAAAACATTCTTTCACTCATAGAAACATAAGATCTTTTGAAAACATCATAAAATATTATGATTAATAAAAATACATCTTATAAAACATAAATCATAATAGTGGATCTTGGAATCCAGATCATACTTAAATAACTTCCATAGCAACATAAAGAGTAACCATCATCATTACATTTGGTATAAACATCACAAGATATTGATTAAATCTCTTAGGAGAAACCCTATCTGTTAACTTCGCCTCATTACACAATTCATTGGAGAGATATCATGGGATAAATAGCCGTTAGATTATAGCAGATACACCTATATAAATAATCAATTGCCTTGAAGAAAAACATAATAGCAAGCCATAAATCATGTATAATAGAAAAATAACATTTTCACACTATAATCACAAGATATCATTTCAATATATTCACAAAATAAGTCCTTTTTCAAAAACATTTTCAATAAAAAAATACAAAAAAATTGAATATGGTAATTATTTTAATATTAAAAAATAATGGATTATATAAGAATCTATATATCAAATAACGGTTATGGAAACAAATAATTTTTTGTTACTGGATATATTAAAAACATTCCTTTTGTCATTTTATAAGGAAATTAAAAAATGTTATATAAAAATATTCCTTTAAAAACCATTGAATTAAATTCAAGATATAAATAAAATATAAGATATTAAAAATTCCTTTCAGACCTATGATATTAATTTTGTAATCCAGGAGTAGAATTTTAATCCAATGAATGAAAATTGGGTTAATAAACTCCCTTACCTCAAGTCTTACTCGTCACGTATATTATTTATCTTCTTAAATAATAAAACTAGGTTAATTGAAACATTATGGATAACATTTTTTATGTTTATTATCCATTATATATCAAAAAATACCATGTCATGAAAACTACATTATTATTCATGATCATGGCAGTCATTTTGTCGATATTAGGTGCTTGAGTTGAAGGTAAAATTATTATGATGTATGTAGTCCATGTGGTCATAAGTCCGATATCTCTAGAATATAAAAAATTCAATGAATATAATTTATATTCTCTTGATAAGAATTTATTATAATCATTGAAGTCAAACTAAAAACATCATTTATTGAAATGGTAGGCCAAACGTAAGCATGAACACCATTTTTGTTTTTCTTAACGTTTTGATATAGGGAACCTTAAATGAAATATATGTAAATATTTATACACATATAATATCATTAAATTAGAATTAATATATAAATTATACAACATATATTTATCAAAAATATTTAATAAATTTCATGTGATGGGTGAATGAAACACATCATTTTGAAGAGGTTTTAGTCCAAAAATCCCTAAATGAACTTATCATATAACCATAATTTTGAAAGAATGAAGCTATGATTAAGATAAAAAATTTAAAAAAATTAATATGTTATGATATACATATTAAAATTTTATTTTACCAAAATAATGATTTTATGACCATAAATGAATGTACTAATGGAAAAAAGTACAAAACATTATTTAGGGAGTTGATTAGCTGGTATAACATGGACATAAACTTCATTTGTTGGAAAAAGAGGTGGTGAGAAATGAAATGGAGAGGATATACTCCATTATAAAAATAAAAACCCATTATTTATTTGATTAGGTATTTATCATTCATTTTAGGACGAAAGGGGTGAATGCAATGTTAATAAATGAAAATAAGAGAAGTACTTGAATAAAATCAACTCTTTAATATCCCCTCATTAAAAGACCCTTTAAAACCTTTTAATTGGTCATTTTTAGATAAAAACATAACTTGGACGTTGGGAGAGTGATTCTAAGAGTTTTGGGTAGATATTTTAAGAGAAAAAAGTCCTTGAGGGTCAAAATATGGTGCTGGAGATGTGGAATTTATACTTGAGAAGATGTGTGTTCAAGTGATTGATTTATTGATTATTTTATATTAAAATCTATCCATATAAAGGTGGAATTAATGTCCATAGAATTAGAAAGTAATTAATGTTTTATAGGCTGTTTGGGGTCAAGAAACACCTCAAAAAAACCATGAAATGTTTCAATTTGTAAATATGATACGATTTTACCTATTCACTTTGACCCTTGTAACAATTTTACATATAGAACGATAAATATTTTTTTACATGGTAAAATTTTTATATATAAAAATAAAATTAGCATTAAAACCCAATTTATACCTTTTACAACCAAGAATGGACTCCAATTTACCGAATTCAATTTACATTATCTGTAAAATTAGAATTAAAATTAATTCCATAAACAAGACAAAAAAGTGGGTTTTAAAAGTGAAACATTCAAAAGATTGAAATTTTTTTATATCTACCTTAAAATTAAAATTACATAATATGATAAAAAAGGATTGAATGATGAAAAAATAATTTAAATATACTTTAAACCTTTTTAAACGGATCTTTTTACAATAGAAATAAATTAGACGAAATAATAATTTTGAATTAAAATGTAGTATTTCCCAATATTCATTAAAATAAGTATTTTATGAGAAAAATACCAAAAAAATAAAAAAATGTAAATTATTATGTCCCTATTCAAAAAAGAAGTTTATTTTGTAAAAATGTTCTCATAAAATTAAGAAAAACTATATTTAATAAGGGTTCTCCAATAAAATGTGATAAACTTCTTTTTTAAGAAAAAATGGTTCTTAACAAAAAATGTAGATTTATTGTATGCATTATTTAACTAACATATTATCTCTTTTTTTATATATAATATATATATATTAATAGAGATGAAAATTTATAAACCAATAAGTACCTAATATCTCACAAAAATCCTATAACCTTTTTATAATATTGTTTGAACACTTATATTCCATCAGAATTCAGACCTCCAATATGTAATATCATCAATTACCCATAAAATTCAATCTCAAAAACCGAGAACATGCCAATGGTATGAAAATTCATCAACTCCAATATGTTTTTTTTACTCAATTAATTATTTTATAATATATAAAATAATATATTTAATACCATAATGTATATTATACATTAATTAATGATATAACTTATCATAACTATATATAATTTTTATAATTATACTAAATTTATAAAAATTGCAAAAAATATTGCATGATATTAAAATTATTAAAAAAATAATACTTAAATAGTTATAAAAATTTAATTTATAATTATTTATTAATATCACATAAATAGAAATATATATATTTAGTACATTTGAAATAAAATAATAATTTCTCCCTATTATCCGGGTATATTGAATTTATTTATACGTGGGTTAATTTATGTTAGAAAGAAGAAATATAATTTTTTTACCCACTAAAAATTTTAAATTAGTTATTGTAATGATACTCTGAAAAAATATTTGGTCTATATTATTAAATTAAATAAAATTTTAATAATTAGAATAACAAATATTTAAGCAGTATGAATAAAAATGTAAAAAACATATTGGGATACATGAAAATAATTTAAAACATAATGAAAATATTAACAAACCAAGAACTCTAATAGATGAAATTCTTAAATGAACTACTTCAAATTAATATTCTCGTTTCATTATCCCAATGATTAATAGATTATTTGAACTATTTTTATGTGTCAACTTCAACGCATAAAAATCCCTAAAGAAAATGAAAAAAACAATAATTGAATACTAGTGGAAGATTCGTCAATACTATTGTTGACGGATGTTTAAAATCCTTGAGATATCATTAACAAACACATGGAATTTTAAGCAACACATACTTTTCATACATAAATATTAGATATTAATAAATAAATAGTCAACAACTAACACTATGATTCACTCCATAATCATAAAGGTTAAGGGTATTTGGAAACATAGAATCATGAAAAACATATTCCTATGATATAAATATATTCTCCTAATAAAATATTCAAAACCATCTACCTTATTAAAAATACAATACTCAATACCATTATTCATTAACATGATATAAGAAATATATTAAATCATGAGATAAGATACTCAGAATGAGTGTACAAGGGAGATAACAATGATCAATTAAATATTACATGAGAATAATGGTGTGACTACATGAGATTAATATTTGAAAACTATAACCATCATATCATTTATAAAAATCTTATGTCATTAAATAAATCATGGAGAGTCATAATATATTAATTTTATTGGAATCATATAACAGGAGGCCATGGGATCATAACATAAGACCTACGTTTATGTGATATAGATAAGTATATGAAATCATTTACATAATAAAGGATCACATCAAATGATACCATAATTGAACATTTTTCATCCCCATTCCATCAGATCATTAGTCATGAATTTGTTTCTTAGAGAATAATATAAGACAATTTCCCCTAAAAACACAGGTACCTCAAAATTAAAATTCATATTATCATAAAATATATAATTCATTACTAATTAATATATGGATAATATAATTCCAGTAACATCCATATCATTATCATATTGTATTTATATTTCTTCCTCAAGGTCATAAATCCATCATTACATATCATAACATAAGGAATGAAATCATGTTTCATTACAATTTCAACCTTTTATCCTAATATATCTAATGGAAAATAATTATATGTCATAAAAATATCATCAACATAATAATAAACCATAATGTGAAATAGTAAATAGGGTATCAGAAGATCATATCTCCATTAAATCATATAATACATCAATAGATTTTTGTGGTAATCAAAGATTTTATTAAAATATCATATGGAATATTTCTTATGTTTAATCCTTTTTGACCTTTGAATTTAGTTATTTTAAATATAAAAAAAATTACATATTTTGGAAATGATTTTTTATGAAAAAAATTGAAATATCTAACTAGAGATTCATGTTTTTTATCGATTGTTACATTGGGAAATTCCATTCTTCTTTTATATTTTAAAATAAATAATATCTTCTCATTTTTAGAAAAAAATCATAAATACCTTACTCGTAAAATTATAACAATATTAAATTTTAAACCTTTTTAATAAAAAATATAACACTGGAAATAATAAATTTATCCAATAATTGAATAAAAATGAAATATAATATTCATGCAATCTTTTTTAGAGAACATGGGCATAGATGAAATTGTTTTACCGATTAAATACTAAATTCCAATTTCCATGAAATTATTCTTCTGGTAAATTGAGTTTGTAAAAAATAAAAAAAATTAAATACATGTAATAATTAGAAATAAATAGATTATAAAAATATTAATGAGGTAAATGTGTATTAAATCTTTAAATTTTATCATCCTAAATTATATCATAATTAATCAATTAATATAAAGAGATTCCAACATAAAAGTGTTTCTTCTAGTTTGACGTGTATTGATAATGGTTAAAAATAATTTCTGTTAAATTAAAATTTATTTTAATTATATACCATAGTTAATTAAATACATATTATTTCATATATTTCTAAATTAAAACATATCAACAACCATTTATTAACAATTCATGTTTCATGTCATTATTTATCGGGGTTATCTGTTCCTTTTCTAGTGGGAATTTCATTTCAGGAGTTCTATTCCTTATATTATGATCATGTTCAAATATTTTATATAATTTTATTAATGATATAGATATCATATATATTAACCACATATATATATTGATATTAATAATTATTAGATATTGAAAAATGTATTACATCTTTCAAAATAATGGAAGGTCGTACTTACCAAGAATATTATTTATATTTTTTGATGGATCGAACGAAATGAAGGTAACAATAATGAACCATTATGGAATCACTATTATATTATATATGTCATATAAATTTATTAAACCTATATTTATTTCAATCCGTGTTTATCTTAAATGAAATAATATAACATTGCATTGTCATGGTTGTTTTCTACACATACACACATGGGAAATTTACATTTTTAGAAGGAATAAAATGTTATTTGGTTAATATAAATGTATATTATATCAGAATAATTTTTTTTATAAATATCTTATATAATCATTATTCCCATAATAATAACTATTTATGATAGTTGAGATGTAAAATAAATTTTATCACATTGGGGAGGTTGTAGTCCACAAGTATGAATGAGTTATACTTTATCATAATATTTAAATGAAAATAGGTAGTAAAATGGTTGTAAAAATATCACAATATCATTTAATTATATTTACGAAACAAAATTTATTAGTTTATATCTAATAATAAAAATTTAGGGAAGTTAGAATAAAAATAATTTGGAAGATGTCTTGTTACACAATTACCCATTCTTTACAAGGCATCATTTATAAACCATATTAAAAAACATTGAAATGATATTGTATAGATTGTTGAACCACTAAATTATGTTAATGTTTGTTGGTATGATAATTGTGAATGTTTAATAAAATGATAAAAGGGATGTTCTTCTATAAACGAGGTAAAGGACATAGTTGTAATTAAATAAAAATTATAATATAAATAAGACATTATTAGGCCAAATTATTCCAAATGAAATATATTTATATATTGTGTATGAGGATTAAATATAATAAAAATATTAAATTTAAGTTTATTTCATTTTAATACATATATATTGGTTTTACCACATAATTAACATAACTTATCCTTAATTAGGGAAACATATTTTTTAAACATAAGGGATATAGTTTTAGATATAAGTTGGAAATTATCTCATATATTTGAAAGGGTTGAAATATTAGACCATTTGAATCACTACATGTGATATATAATTTTTTTCTTGATTTTTAAATTATTTAATAAATATTTATTTTATTAAAAATAAAATTATTTTCATTTTATTCTTTAAAATTATTTTTATATTAAAGATGACATTTCAACAATGTAATTTAAATCTAATAATTTAAAAACACAAAATTTGGTATATTTATCTATTTTTTTAAAAAAAATATTACTTATCAAAATAGTAAAACTTGTAATGTTTTTAAAATATTTTACTTGCTTTTTCTACTCTTTCCAAAAACAATCTAAAAATGTTGTGTAAGTATTTATTGTGAACATTCTGTTAAAAAATTAAAATATTTTTACATTATTAAAAAATATTGAAATTCATAATAATAATTTATAATTAATCTTATCCAAACTTTATCTTTATGTTATGATTTTAGCGATATTACTGTAAAAAGAGTGACAATATTGATTTTTTTAATTAAAATAATAGAAATTTCATAATAAAGGTAAAATGTCACCACACATAAAAATCAAAGAATTATATATTTATTCTATAATTTAATCCTTCCAATGAAATAAATCATGTTATCATTTAATTATGAAAACTTATCCAGTGAATTTAACCCTATATTACTCATTTTAAACTTTTTAAGGGGATATATTATTTCCAAAATTAATATTCAGAGTGACCATGAATAATATAGTAAAATTAAAAAAATACGATAATCGTAATTCTAAAATAAGAATAACTTAATCCATATTCTACTACAATAATTAGAAAAAACCCATTTTATAAATTTAAGAAATACCATATTATTATAATTTTTTTGGGAAAAATTAATTTTAGCACAAAAATAATTTTGTTATTTTATAATGCCCTGAATAAATATTCATCGAATGTTTACAATTATTATTGAATATATAATATAAAACTATCATATGAATCACTCAATCTAATTAAATAATTTAATTTATTGAAATAATCATACATTACTAGCTTGATGAATTTTTTTAGAATAATATCTCTTTTACCATTAAATGATTTTTTATTTTTGTTCCAAAAAGTTGATAATTAATTAAATCATTTTACACATGTTTAAAAAAAGTTTTTTCATAATTAATTTAGTCCTATACATATACACT
Source organism: Viscum album (assembly GCA_963277665.1). Lineage (NCBI taxonomy): Eukaryota > Viridiplantae > Streptophyta > Magnoliopsida > Santalales > Viscaceae > Viscum > Viscum album. The sequence continues at coordinate 618,329,676 of OY728128.1, forward strand.
AATATATTTTCTAGGAAACACTTATCACGTTATATAATAATTTTTCATTAGTATATCACCATTCTTTTAAACTCATTGTTGTGTGTAAAGAAACATATCAAGGAAATAAAATTTATTTATTAAAAATTATATAATAAAATATCATGGTGTTTCATTATTCCCCCATTAAAATTAATGTTCAACTAATAATTCCTTCACATTGAAATAATAATAATGGGATATATATCTATCATCACGTCCTTCTCTTCCCATGTATATTCATCAAAAAATTTGATTCCTCTAGAAATATTTTACCAGGTGAGTATTATTTTTTATTCACTTTTTAATTATAATCCATTATTATTATAGGTAGTTATTCATAACAAACACCATGTGACATCAATAAAAAATATTATTTTAGTACATGTTAATTTTCATGTATGTACTTCTTCAAGTTAGTGATATGTGTAACATATCATGCAATTTATAGACATTCAACAGACGTTCCAAGTGATAAGAAATCAACCCTACTAAATCAAGAATATCATAGTGTCCAATATACCTAGGTAATATATATAATATTATTATGGACAAAAAAACCATCATTAATGGTTACATTCATAGGAATTCAATCTCAAAAATTATAAATTTCATATTTCTTATCATTTTTAGTTTAACTTTTTCCGACATTGAGATGCATTATTTTGATGAATAATGGGTATGAATTTGTATACCATTTCATCATCTAGATTAGTTTCCAATAACATTCTTTATATAGTAGTTTATAATAATATTGTGAATTTTCACTTCCTAAAATAGATTTATTTATAAGGATGCATCTAAATTGTAGAATAATGTTATTGTTGTATAGAAATGAATCTAGAGGAAGGTGTTGATCTGGAAAACCATTAAAATAAATTAAATATTGTCATAGAATATCTTTTATAGTTTTAATGGTTCTTTATGACTAAATCATTATCGGTGGATGAAAAGTAGGATTTAAATATAACTTTTAATCCATATCATAAAGAAGGATTATCTATAACATTAATTTAATACATTGGTCCAGATCATATACAAAATATTGTGGTACTCCATGAAAACTTACTACATTATTGATGTATATTTACGATATCTTGTTAGGTGATAAATACAATATTTTATAAATGACGTGTACTAATATTATAAGGATATCCACTAAAACACGAGTAGCTTTATGACCTTTAGTCATTTTTCATATGGTGATAGAATAATCCATGGAAACGATTTACAATTTTCAATCTAGTATGGGTAATGATTATAACACCCATTATAATTATATATCATAACCATTAATTTCTGATATACCAATCACTGAGCTGTTTATTATGAATTATATCATCAAATATTCTCTTAAAAGATATATGTTTTTTGATCATTAGATATCTTAATATATCATTGATTAATTGATAATGATTAACTATGATATTCACCCAAAAAGATCTTTTTTCATATACTTTATTGATGGGAATCATACATGGTTCTATAATCATATAATTCTTCCACCATCAAGAATAAATTCATTAATATTTTTAACATTCGTTTATATTTCTACATATTCACTTTTCACCTCAATAATAATTTCGTAAACACACTATTTGAGATTCATTTGAGAAAGATTTGACTCATCCACATTTTAAAGATATATAGATCTTTATTTTATAAAATCTAGAATGAAAAGATATTTGATTATCCTAATCATTAATAAGTCACAATAATTGATTCCTCTTAGATCCTTATCCACCTTATTCTCCAACCAATGGTGGTAATTTATTAATTAGTTTTAAACATTATTTACATAAATCTATATTTTCTGCCTCAAATTCATCTATTTGAGTGTGAATATATTATCTAAACCTTAATGATCATAATATATATCACACCTTTCTCCGTGAACATATTTCCTCCATAACATTAATGAAAAAATTTACACAATAAAATCCAAAGTATGATTTTGTTAATATTTATCATGAACCTCTAAATTGTGTGAGGAATAATCAATCAGTATGACATTCTCTATTAGAATCCAGATAAATACCTTCTTCTATGAATCACAATAGATTATAAACCCTTATACATTATCGGGTAGTGTTATTATTTGATCACTAACTTAAATTCAATTTATTTTTTCAAAATTTTTATCACATTCATTTATATAATGTATATTTGATCACTATTGAGTTTACATAGTGATTGGATTATAATATTTTGATTCATTCACCAAAATGCACCGATAATTTCATTACAAACCAAGAAAACTATGGATATTCATTACTGTTGTTGTTCTACAAATAAATTCAACAATATTTGACTGTTATGGAGGGCCCATGACAACGGTTCATGGTGATAGTAGTTGTTAATGATACTCCCTTGGGATAACATACTTCTTCCTTCAGGGGTCTGATAGTTTCATATTATCTAGTGGTTTCCTTTCCCATCTCTCATGTCCATCTCTGGAAGCTTGTCTTTTTGGCAGCCAGCATAGTGTATGACATGTATCGGAAGTCCTAGATGTTGTGGTGGTGGTGCATCCTGAGGTTTGTGGTTGTGTGAAATGTTTTTGAGGTGGAAATATTGTAGGGAAATGAGTTATGTTACCAAATGATGTGTTTTAATGGTGTTTTTTGGGCAGGTCAGCCCTGGGATGCGTATCATGTCTGGTCTATTTTTTGGATTTTTGGATTCTAATGTTAGAATTATCTTATTAGTTGATTCTACTCTTGGGTGTGGTTCTTATGAGGACCCACTTATGGTTCTATTTTTTCACATTGTTGTTATAACATATCCTAAAATTATTTTTTTAAATCTAAAAAAAAGTTTGGTGGAATATTGATTTTGTATACAACAACTATTTCCATAAGGATATTAGTACAATACACAAGTTATTATCATCCCCATCTTTACACGTATAATAAATAATAATGTAATATATAAAAATTCTCATAACCTAATCAATATAATCCTTTAACAACCTATTAATAAAATTAAAATATACATTGGGGGATTAGTAAGATTAGATAGAACCACTATAAATTCTGAGGTTTTGTACCTCTTATTAATATCATTCCTTGTTATGTATTCAATTTTGACTCTCTATTGGTAGAATATATATCGATTTTTGGTCATGAAAATGTATTATGACCCTCATTATTGATTTAAATTTAATCAATATGAATCAGAGGAATCATATTCTTGAATTTTATATTAGTCACTTTCTTATAATAAATATAGAATAACTTTGATTGTTCTATTATATTAATAAAATTAATAGGGGTACCCTATGGTGGTTCACATTGCCTAGTGAGTCCCTTTTCAATATTATCCGGTAGGTAGTTATTCAACTACTACAACACAATCCGGTATATTATATATGGGTTCAAAAAAAAATTTGTTTATCTGGATATGATTTCAATTTAAAATGGTGTCTTGGATTTTTACTGATAATAGGAAACTCATCTAGAAAAAAATAAGCAGTTGTACAATATGACAATCCTCAATGAACCATTTCTCTCCATTCAATATCAAAATATAATTTTTTGAATAGAATTTATTACATATAGATTGGATTTAATTTCAATTAGTGTTTAATATATTTCATCCCATAGATAAGTGATACGTGGATTCTTTAGTCAACTAATAAGTAATTCAATTCATCTATAATTTATGTGGGTTTTATTAATGAAATCCTACACATTATTATGGTTCCTTAAATTATACATGTGGGACAATAATGATATTTTCTAAAATATCATTCAAACAAAAATCAATCAGAGAAGATTCATAGTCATCCGATGTTATCACCATACTAGTTAGTTTTTTCATTGAAACATAAACATATATTTATTGATTTTTTATTGTGATAATCATAACATATTTTTCAAATATAATGCATTTGGTAGATATTGAAATAGATAATGTATTATTTATTCTAGAGTGGATAGTAAGTGTAAAATTAACTAAATTGTAATCCAAATTATAAGTAGTGATCAAATGAGATTTCCCATTATCTCTTTGAAAAAGTGGTTTCAAACATTGATCATTATAATTATCCTTTATAATTTACAAATATTTTTTATAATTCCCATACTTATTAATTTTGAATCATTATAGTCTGGTTCGTTATTTAATATCATATTTTTATTGATTATCAATAGTAATTTTCTTCTATTCATGATTTAATTATATTTTATGATGGAATGTCATTCTTCATATAAATAATTTACTAGGTCCGTTTAGAAAATTTCTACAATTTTCCCTTCTACTCATCTAGGAAAAATATAATATCATTTTTATATATCCATTTTTTTCAATTTTAGTTGAATTATATCATTATTTTCTTTACCATCCCTTGATAATGTCATGTAAATCCAATCCTCATATACACCATGATAGAATAGTGTATGATTTCATCATTTCAATGAAAATATATTATAAATTTCACAATTTAGAAACTTGGATTGAGATCACTGATGAATTGACCAATCATAATTTATTTTTGGATGGTAATAGTATTATAATACTCAAAAATTCTAAAAAAAATTTCCTTACTACTAAATGATTCATTATAAATTTGATTCACCTCATGTAATTCATTTTAAATTTTAATATGAAAAATAAATTAAGTATACCTAATGAAAAATACTCCCTTATACTCATCTCACTAAAATGATGATATATCATACAATTGACTTTTGTTTTTAATTAGACTCCACCATTCATATACTTCAACTTCTAGAAGATAGACAGTTAATATTAAAATTTAATTCTCTAATCACTAGAGAATGCAAAATATATTTTCAACAGATAGATCCATTTCTTATCTACCAATGGATTGGTGGACTCACTAGAATAATACCGATATTTCATCATCAAGGGATTGATAAAATTTGGTCCCTCTTATAGTTGTTTGGATGTCCATTTTTATTCATAAAATGGTAAATCTATATAACCATAGAAATGAATTTTTCTTAATTCCAAAAAATTATGATTTATAGGGAGAAAATCATTTCATTATCAATGAAATTACATGTTAACATGGGTTATTTGGGTTCTATCCATTAACAAAAACTAAAAATGATAGTTTGAGAAAAAATAATCACAGGGGAAGACCACATATTCCAGAAAAATCATTCTTATGACATTTAAATCATGTAACATTGTTTTAATTATATAAAAACATTGGTTCATCCTAAGTCAACCATAGTCACTACCAATACATTATGATGTTATCTAGTACGTTGAATTGTACCCTTGGTTCTCAAAAAAATTATAATCCTAATTTCCTTTGTTGAGTAAAAATTTTTACGATTGATTCATAGTTAGGTTAATAATAAATAGAAATAGATAAATGCATGAATGTGATGTACCAAAAAGTCTGCAGTTCCTAATGGAATGGGTAACAAATCGACTTTTCCATCGACTGCTACTAAATCACCTCCCCAAGTCAAACTGGTGCTTGCTGTTGCAGAAGGGGACGTAGTATCGGGTGCTAAAGTATGGGTATTTTGTATCCATTGAGCAAAGACGGTCTTATCAACGTCCATGAATGAGTCATCATAGATCGAACCGCCGAATCAAAAATTGTATCGCTTTGTATCGGATAAGTTCACGAGTTGGAGATAAGCGGACTCGAACCGCTGACATCCGCCACAGGGTAAAAACCGCCTCTCCGGTCCCCGACTGATTCTACATAGAGGCCAACGATAGACAACTCGAACCCAGAGCTAGCTGGTTCTCCCCGAAATGCGTTGAGGCGCAGTAGTTGACTGGACATCTAGGGGTAAAGCACTGTTTCGGTGTGGGCCGCGAGAGCGGTACCAAATCGAGGCAAACTATGAATACTAGATATGACCTCAAAATCAAAGGGGTCAAGGTCGGCCAGTGAGACGATGGGGGATAAGCTCCATCCAATCACCGTTCATGTTTTTTTTTCTTATCAATGAATAGAGATCTTTACTTGTATGACTTAGATCTCTTGTATTTCTCGAAAAAGTGATTTGATGGATGGGATTTGGTATGATGATACTTATGATGAGATCGATGATATTGATAAGATGGATATTCCAATCTTTCTTAGAGCGTTTGACCCCATAAGTGGGACCACCCAAAAACATGTTGCCGATAGAATAAGCTATCCCCATACTTCGAGCTCCTGGTGGTTCGTTCATCTGACCGTAGACTAGAGCCACCTTGGATTCTGCAATATTGTTTTCATGAATGACTCCAGATTCTTTCATTTCCATGTAAAGATCACTTCCTTCACGAGTACGTTCACACACTCCGCCAAATACAGATACACCCCCATGAGCTTTAGCAATATTATTGATCAATTCCATAATGAGTACTTTTTTACCCACTCCCGCTCCCCCGAATACGGTATGGAGTCGGCGGCTCTCCTAGGGCTCATGGGATCCCTGGGGAAGAGGATCAAGTGGGCCCTTGCGAATAGCTTGATGCACTATCTCCCTTCAACCCTTTGAGCGAAATGCGGCAAAAGGAAAGAAACCATGGGCCGACCCCTTCGTCTCCACCCCGTAGTAACTACGAGATCACCCCATGAAAAAATACATCAATGAAAAGTGAGTTTGGTAAGATTAGCGAATTATTTTTCATTTTATTTAATTATATTTTTTATATTTTTTTTATTTTATATTAAATTTTTTTTATTTTATATTAAAAATAATAAATAATATAAAAATTAAAAATATATAAATAAAAAATATAAATAAAAAATAATGAAAAAGGCAAAAATATTTCAAAAAAAACAAAATATTCCATCCAATGATATGGAGCATGTACTATCCCATCTCTTCTCGAGAAAAAAGTGGGTGATTTCTTTGCAAAATTGTGTTAAATTTTATATTTGGCAATTCCGTCAAGATCTCTTTGTGGTACCACCAGTGAATCAGATTTCACTCGATTCACTATCTCTACAAACGAAAAAGGAATCCATTCCCTTGTAGGAAATTTATGTATTTTTTACGTTGGTGAAAATTAATCCATTCAATTGAAGAATCCATTTTTCTCCCATTGGTAGCCAATTACGAGTCTTTCATTGATATGATTTCTCGTACACTACACTTTCCAGTGCGTTGTTTCGAATAAAAAAAAATGTGATGGGTCCTACTTATAATTGAGGCTTAGTATACATATGTATATATTATATAGTGATGACTCGTTCATTATAATGATTCCAAATATAGAGAACAATACATTTATTAAATTAAAATTAAATATTAGTTAATGAATATACAATAAATTACATTAAAATCCAAGTTTAAATTATATAATATATTTTCTATGGATAAATTTATATATAAAAAACTTATTCATAAGTGATTTATATTATAACCCACTCTGATATTTAAATGTATTTCCCTTCATAGACAAATGTTACATAAAAATATTCTTTATAACCTTAGAGAAGAAAATATAGGAAAGGGTTAGCTCATATACTTTTCCTTTGTAAACAAGGGATTCATCAATGATCACAAGAAATAGAAATAAGCATAATGGTATGATAAATTAATATTAACAGTTGGATAAAATTCCTTGAATATCAATGACAATAATCTTGATTGGAGAAATAATTCATCACAATACATACGAAATTAATGATAGAGTAATAATATAATAAGAACAAAGAGATCATAGAATTATCATTTGAAATAAATTAATGGAATACACAAAAGAAAAGAAAATCATTTCCATAGTCAAGGATTGTTACTAAGACATCCAAAGTGTAACAGGTTCACACCCCATACAATTATGTAATTATTCATGGATCACTCCATTAACTATTAAAGATTAATAGTCTCTTAATTAACATGGTTAACTATCAATTCCAATCATTATTTCCTCATGAGATATCCATATTTTCCAAATGTATTATTTGGATATTTAAACAAGGAATAACACATTTAATAATAAAAATCCAATAATATCTGTTCCAAAATATCATAAATTACTCACCATATATGATTAACCCTGTAACGTAAATGGGTTTTAAAAAAATTGAAACATATCATCATAAAAAATTATATTAAAAATAATCAGGTTTCATGAACATTACATCATATTAATAAAAATACATCAAAATGTTTAATAAAGATAGTATCATTGGATCATGTCCCCAGTGTTTCTTTAGTAACATCAATGTATTTCATCATAAATAAAAATTACATAAAAATATATCTTGGAATATTTTTCCATAAAATACAATTATCACTTCAAAATTACATATTTAAAATATACTTTTTGGAAATATCCATGAAATAATTTTCATTGAAATTGAATTTGGAATCATGTAATGGATGATTAAAATCATTGACCGACCACGATTGTAGGAAATTCAATTCATGTTTTGATGAAAATAAAATATATTTTTGGTATAAATTTAATTTTACCTCATTACAAAAATGAAAATAATAATCCTTCTTAAACCATTTATTAAAAAATCATATAAGGGTAAAAAATTATGAAATAATATTATAATTGAAAAAAAAACATTTTACATAAAAATTTTAGAAAACATTCCATTAAAATGAAAATTTCTTTCAAAAGATGATTGAATATAAATTGTAAATCTTGAATAATATTATTTACGTATAAAATGTATATAATGTTGGGAGAATTAATTGAGAATAATTAATCATTATAATTAAATATAAAAGAATATATTTTTTAATTTTTTTAATATGGATCATAAATTTTATTCATCATAAAAATATTGAAAAACAACATTTGTAAACAATGAGATTGTAACAAAAACTGTTTCCAAGAGAACAACATCTTTCAGAAAAACATTATACTTATATATAGTAAATTTAAATTAATTATAAATATTTAAAATTAAAAAAAAAATATTATAATATCATATATGATCCAATTATATAATTAAAGCATATAATTTCTAATAATACTATATTGAAAAATCCATATATGTTTGCCACCTATGTTATTTTTCCTGAGAATTCCATCTTTGAAGTTCTGTTCTATATACTTTGATAATGGTTTCATAATATATAAATTTATCTTTGTCATAAATAATAGATATGTTTATAATTTATATCATTATATTTATACATAATATTTAGATATATAAAAATGAATTAAATCATTTATTGAAATGGTTGGTTATATATACACATGAATATTATTTTCATATTTGAATGGGTGTATTGGTAGAATGGAAAATAATTATACCTCTTTAAATAATAAATATAATATAAAATATATCATATATATTCATCTAAGTTATCATTATTTCTATCCATGTAAATTTTTAATGAAAAATATATCTCTTCGCTTATTGGAAGTTGTAGTGCACACCTACACCCAAGTGGTGTAATCATTTTCTAATGGATTGCAATTTTGTAAGGTATATATGAAATTATAAATTTACAAGAATATTTATTTCATTAATATCATATACAATCCTTAAACCCATCACAATAACCATAAATGATATATGGTGAGGTAAAATGATTTTTATCACTATGTGGAAGTGGTATCCCACATGTGTGCATGAGCATTACTTTAACATCCAGTTTTTAGGAAAAGGGGCGTATAATAGTGGGTCCATTATCACAATAACATTGTATTATATTTAGAAAATTTATTTTGTTATTTTATTAACAATACTAATGGTTTTTTATGTCACAGGATGATATTATATAAAGGAGGTTTAGTAATTTGATTATCTATTCTCTAGTATGAATTTTTTAGATCATGTATGACAAAAACTTATAATAATTTTTTCAAAATATTGTAACCTAGAAATCATTTGTATTTAAGGTAATAGGTCAATTAGGTAGGTTTTCTTTATAATATAAGGTATAATGAGGTGTAATGAAATGATAGAAGGGGTGTCCTTATACAATTGTGGGAATGGAAACACATGAAATTAAAAAAATAAACTATAATTAATCCATTTTCAAGAGAAATTAGTCCAAATTTAAAATTTTTAAATAGAAAATATGATAATTCTTATATATAATCATTTGGTGAAATTTATACATGTTTTGGGACATTTAGATCATTATATTTTTAGCTAACACCATTAATAACTCTTTTAAAATGTAACTACGATAACATCATTTTAAATCATATATGTTTATAATTTGATGTATAAGAAAAAGAATGTCTAAAAATTGTCTAACTACATTAATTTTTGCCTATTGTTAATCCAAATTATCTTATTTCATCATTTTTATTTGGTTTTAATACATTAATAAAATATTATATGTCATAAAATATTACTAATTTCATTTTTTACAGTATTAATTAAATTTTACTTCAGTGGAAAAAATACCGAAAAGGACATCTATTATAATTCCACCACCTATTCATAATATGATATATTGATCTATAAAATCCATAAACGAATAAAAATTTTAATAAAATTATTACATTTAGTGTTTTATATATAATTTAATATATTTTTATACTTCTCTCATAAGAACTGTATCAGGATTCGGTATAAATTTAAGTAAAATATTTCTTAAATTTAAATTAAAAACTAGGGAATATTAAAAATTAAATTAAAATTTATTATAAACATTCATAACATAACATATCCACCTTTTATCCATATGTAAAAATTATAGAGATAAAAAATTCAATTGATTGACATTTTTAATTATGTTTACCAAAAATAATATAAATTTCATTATCATGAAATATAGAAACATTAATGCCAATTAATTTAATTCATGATTTATATGGTCTAATTTAATCAATAAAATGAAATAAATTAATGTTTTCAGATGAATTAGAGACCTTAAACCATGGTTTCAACATTAATGTTTTAAAAAATTTCCTTAAAATGACAACAAATATTTTACAAGGTTACCATTCATGGTGACAAAATATAAAGGAGCCCTTTTTACCAAATTGGATCATCCTCATTCCAAATATACAATCCATTTTAAATGATTCAATTTTTCTTAATTTCAATATATTCATTTTGAAATATGTTAAAAAATAAAGATAGAAATTGTTTTTTAGAAAAATATAATTGTAATAGTAAATATAGATATATTTTTTATCCTCTTCCACTAAAAAATATTAGATTAATGTTAAAGAAAATTATTGAATATAAAATATATAAATTTATTGAAAATCATTCAACATAACGCCATGATAATTTTTGAATTGTTTATTAATTCATTAATTATTTTTTTACATTTTACACTTCATGTAACACTAAAGATATATTTTAATTATTATATTAAAGAAATATTTTTGGATTAAATCATAAGAAACACCATGTTATGTTTGTGATACATGAATCAACGATTTGTATTGCATTACATGCAACACTGAGTTTCTTCTTAACAACACATATCTATTAAAATTATTAAAATTAGATACTTATAACCAAGTTATTAAATATAGTAATATGAATATTATTAACTATATTTTTAAATTTTTCACATAAATATGATATATTTATAATTAAATTTATAATTTTGGTTAAATTCGTAATATGTTAAGAAATATTATTTCCTGTAAGGAACTGCATTTTATATCCATTTGGGAACAAAAATAAAATAAATTTTATGCACTCATAGAAGTTTAATTTTATAAAATAATGATCATTTTTTAATTTTTAATTTTATAAATAATTTAAATTGAATTTTTCCTATTTTTTAAGGGAAGTTTCATTTTTTGATGAATAGTGAGAAATACTACATTGTAGTTACAAAATGCCATTTTATTTTAAATAATTCATATAAATTAAATTAAATTTTAGAGTCATAATAAATAAATTATCAATATTTCAATTCAATTTAGGTAACTAAAATCATTGTTATATTGAAAATAGATATAAAACTTTTTATAAAACTTTTTAACATTCTTTTTATCCACCTTCTAAAGAGGTCTAAAGTATTATTGTTTAAATTAATTTAGATGATTCAATGAATTTCATTTAAAAAAATGGGAATACATGGTTATAATCATTATTATATTTATATTTTAATATTATCAATCTAAAATTTTGGGTATTATGAATAATAACATTAGAAAACATTTACCATGATTAAGTGTAAATTTGATAGGTAATGATAATATAATATTATAATATCATAAAATTTCACCAAAAACTGTCATAATTTAATTCTATAAGTGGTGATTGGCTAAATTATACCTCAGTATGAATGTATAACCTATTTTAACCACTATGGAAAGAATATTACAATTATTATAGTTTAATTAAAGATATGTTAAAAATGACATACTCGTATTATAAATAACTATAACATTATTATTATAGGGTTATATAAAATATAAATTACACTGTAAAATGTAATTGGAAATATAATGTTTCTATATACATGATGATTATTTATTTATCATTTTTAATGATAAAATAATTTACTAAAATTGAGACACAATGATGGTCAAGGAGATGTGTAATTTACAAAATGATCTAATGAATTATATAATAAATATTAAAATTAAAATAATATGAATTAATTACCATTCTACAACAAATTTTATAGGTTAATATTACAGGATATGAGTATCTTAAATGGTTTTCTTCGAATCCATATTACTATTGGATATTATTTAAATACTATGTTGTGAATAGTGTCAAAATTCAAATTAATGATATTTTATAAAAAATTTATTTTATTAAATTAAATCAAATCATAAAGAAATTAAAAAATAGAATGATATTTTGATATGGTCAAAATTTTCATAAATTTCCCATTTATGGATTGATAACCCCATATAAGAAATAATTTAAAACATCTTAATATTTAATGGTTGTCACCATAATTAAAATTAAAATATATTAATTTTGGGGAAATCAAAATGAAAATGTTTAAAATAAAACCCAAACATGCCCAAAAATTGTTGGAAGAATATAATTCAATCAATATCTCCATGAGATATAAATTGAGTATTTTTTAATGGGAATTATTAATTGAAAATATGTTATTTATTATTTATAGTTAATGATTGTTAAAAAATATCAATCTCTTTTATTTAGTACCTTTTATGTGTCCACATAAGGAAACAATATTGATATGATTGAATTTTCATATCTACTAATATATATGAATTATATAATAATATAATAAAAAATTAAATTATCCACAAATATATATGAAATAGATAATAATTTTAGTTTAATGGTTACATAATGCGTGATTGCATACCCAAAACCCTACAATATGGTTCCCTAAAATCTTATGTTGCATACAAGACTAAGTTATACAGAAAAATAATATATTATTAATATTATCATTTGAATTTTTAGTTATCGAAAATCCATTTCAATTGATAGAATTAATGAAATTAAATAATTTATGATAAATGGGTTTATGCATGTATATATAATGATTCATTGGATAGAAAATTCATTATAAATGTAAATAAAAAACTAATTGAATATAAAATTATGTGTTTTTATAAAAAAAAATTAAATATGAATTATTATGTTTATAAAATAATCAAATAAATATTATTTGATTATATTAATTAAATATTAACCCATTATAATACTTGAAATTTATCTTATGTGTTTTCTAGACATTGTATAAGAAAAAAAATACAATTTAACGGATAAAATGAGTGATTTTCTAAAAAATTAGGTTTATCTCCATTTGACGGTGAACCCATTTTAAATCAATTTTTGAAAATTTTATATGTTCTATTTGACATAATAAACCTATTATCTAGAATCAATACGTTAAAATTTACTTTTTTTTTAATTTTTTTGGGTATTTTTATAATAAAATTCCTTTTATATTGTTATATAATACGTTTACAATGTCTTATGTTACAATTAGACTATTTTTTTTAAAATTTAATCCACTTTTGGCCATTTTAATTGATTTGACATTGAAATTATATATAAATGTATTTCAAATTTTATTGGTTTTAACATTTAAAAAAATGTATTTTCTCGTTTTCAAAATGGGTATTTATTTTAAATTAGTTTTTGATGTTTTTCTATTTTGAATTTCGAAAAATTCATTCCATATTTGAAATTATATGGTCCAAATTTTGTAAATATTTAATTTTTGAAATATTATAAAAAGTAACATTGGTAATAAATTTTATTATCATAGTTAAATATAAATCGAGTAATTAATGGTCAAAATAATATTATAATAATATAAAACTAAATTAATACATGTTTTAAATTAATTGGATGAGCATATACTGGCCTTGATCATCTTTGGTCGGATTTAGGACCACGTGAATCCAAATGGATGACTTTCATGATTTTATAATATTATATTTAGTGAATTGTCATTTCTGTTAGACTTCGGTTTTCAAAAATTAATATATTTTAATCTGGAGTTATATTGGTGATCTCTTCAACTATAAATAGTCATCATAAAGATAAAAATATTACCTATATCATGATAATTGATTTCTATTTTTAATAAATTATATAAATTTAGTTATGAAATATTGATGATGAAATAATTTATTAATTTATGAATGAAACAATAAAATGATTTTAAATATATTAAAATAAATTTTATATAACTTATCCTATATTGAAACATTAATCAAGTCCAATATAGGTAGGATAAGATATGAAAATTATCTAAAAATAATAATCCATTGGATGATGAAAAACTACATTTATTCTCTAAAATTCAATAGTAATACCAAAAGAGCATCACATACCATTCAAAAAATAACTATATATTAAATTCCTCTAAATAAACCAAACTACGATTGAAAAAAAATTAAGAATGATTGATCCAATTGTCTTCCTTGACAAATTATTTGAACTATCTCTAAATAACATCAACCAATGTTAATTTAATTACTATAATAACATATTCTCCAAGACATGTTAATCATTTTTTAACTATCCTAATTACACATAAGTCCAAAATAAAAACAAAGATAAATACAAAATACAATTAAACCATCATTACATTAATAAAATCCAATATTATTCTATTTTCTTTATCCATATAGGGTTACAAATATAGTAAAGGTCTTTTAAAAAAGTATCTTTTCTTGAAACCGTTCTATATAATTTTGACATTATTCATTAATTGGTTGAATGAAATAGGATATGCAATGTGAACTCTTGTAGTAATTATAAACCAACAATCAAGAGTCATAATTTTCTACTTGAAACGTGGGGACATTTTTAAGGTATAATATATGAGAAAAACAAATCCCGATGGATGATTTTGTAATAATCATAATAGAATGAATATTTAGTGACATATGTGTCAAGTATGTTAAATGAAACACCTAAAAAATGTTTTAATGGGACATGAAGATATTGTATATTTGGTAAGGATGGTTATAAAGTGAAATCATTCTATAGAAATGCGATGCGTTCATTTGACTCTAGGAAAGGGAAACATCTTCATTCTGAGTTATACCGAAAGTTAATATATTTTTATTATTATAGTTTTAGGTTGTCATTATAAAATAGACATTATAATGGAGTGAGTGAAAAATATTAACTAAATTATGAAAATATATATTACACATGATTATATAATGATTCATTTAATATAAAATTAATTAGAAATGTAAATAAAAACCAAATGAATATAAAGGTTGTGTTTTTATGAAAAAAACTATTTATGTGAGAATAATTATGTTTATAACGTAATAAAATAAATATTTATGGATTATATAAATGAAATAATAAATAAATATAATATTTAAAATTCATCTTCTGTTCTTCTAAACATTCTATAAAAACAAATACTTTTTATGAATAAAACGATTATTTTTCTAAAAATGCAGCTTTTCCACCATTTGGGGTAGAACCCATGTTAAATCCAGTTTTGAAACATTCATATATTATTTTTGATAAAATAAACTATCTTATTTAGATTATAAATATCATAATGATCAATTGTATATTTTTAGTTATTTTTTTGATAAAATTCATTTTTTAATGCATATTGAAAATATAATAGATTTTAATTTAAAATTATCTTCTCTTATAATATAATTATCTTTTATATTATCATTTTTCAATATTTTTAGGTATAATTAAATGAATTTTTTATTAATAAATCCTATTTTGGAAATTTTAATTAGTTTTTCTTCGAAATTCGATTTAAATGTATGTTAATATTTTGATGGTTTTTACTTTATAAAAACTCATTTCTAATTTTGACAACCAGGATTAATTTTAAATTTTTTATTTCATTTTATGTATTTTGATGTTAGAAAACAAGATTCCTTTTTTGGAGTCACAAGTGAAAAATTAGTAAATATGTCGCTTTTATTTTTGGTAAAATATCAATAGTAACATCAGTAGTAAATTTTATTACTATTGTTTAATGAAAATATTATAATTAAAGGTCAAAATAATATTATAATAATATTAAACTACCCTCACACCTATAATAATTTAATTGTAGGAGCGTATCCCAAATATTAGCATCATTGGGATGATTTTAGGACAAATTTGTGCCACCTGGATGACTGTAATGATTTTACAATATTATATTCAATGAATAGTCACTTTCGTTACACTTTTTTTATAGTAATATTTTTTAATATAGAGTTATATATGGGATATCTGCAACTGTAAATAGTAATTAGAATGATAAAAATATTTCCTACTTCATTTTAATTTATATATAATTTTTAGGGAATAAATAATTAAATTTAATTATGATAGACAGATGATGATGTATTTTTAAAATTAATGAATGAATCATATAAATTATTTTATAAATTATAAAATAAAGGTTATTTGATGGAATTTATGTCATAAAAGAATTTTATAGACATATATGATATATTGGTGATTATGTAAATGACTATTTTACCTTATCTTCCTGATATGATATTTTCAAAATACACCTAAAGAAGAGTGTCAAAATTTACACTATTGGTATTTTAAAATATAAAATATTTTTTAAAGGATATTAAATTCATAAAAAATTATGATTCATAAAAATGGTTATTATAAGTCCATATATGTCATAAAAGGAACATTTTTGGGTCGTTTGACATGTTATGGTAATTACATTAACCTAGAAAATGTTAATAGCCTAATATCATGGTAAGATTAAAATGGGTAAAATATGTGTTGATCCAAAAATATAAGGATTACAAATTATTAATGACATTAATAATTTTTATTGGATGACGTTTTTATGACCAAAAATAATATTATTTTCTAAATTAATGATTTCAAGTTGATTTGAATTGAGATTGAATTTATATTAATATAACCTTTTAATAGTTACCGATGGTTCCCCTCTCTTATCCTATAAAAATGTTCCCACTCTTTGATATATACTTAACGTTCAATGTTTTTTGGTTCAAATAAGATAAAAAACCCTTGGTACAATCCCTCCCCACATTATTGAGTCCATACTATATAAAGAACACACACCTTTGATGTGTTATGTTGTTCTTAAACGTGACTAACTTATAAAGATTTAATTTTTTAGTGTTTGTCTTTTTCTTATTTCTAAGCATACTCAAAATATTCTTATTCTAAGTTGAATTAATAAAGTATTATGGAAAGATAAAATAACAATTACCTTATACCCCAAATACATTATATAAAAATTAAAAAGTTACTCATGTGTACGTATAACCTACTGTCTCCTTGAATTTGGCATTGTTCATTTTTCATTAACATAATTAATGGTTTGTTTTAAAAATTTATGATTAATGTACAAAACTGATTATTATTTCCTAAATACTATTTCGATGATGTTGTACATATGGCTATATGCACTAGTGACATCAAAAAAATTTATTTTTTGTTTCAGTACCTAATATCAACAAACCATCTGATATGAACATAAATAATTAAGTAATTTTTATAACATATTAATTACTGAAATAAAAGAAATAATAGATATGAAAAATTTTCTCAAAAAATTGAAATTAATCTATGATTATTATTCAATAATATCATGATTTTACGTGACAAGTTAGACTCAAGGAATGAGAATCTGTCTTAATATCCTTTCATTGAGGAATATTTTGATTTTATACATCACGTTCTTTTACACGGAGTATAATAAACCCATTTTACTTGTAATTTCATAAGATAATTAATGAAAGACTGTTTTTATGAATAGTTTTACTAAATGAAAAAATAAATGTTTTTTATGTATGCAACGATAATAAACATTAATCCATTGTAACAATTACTTGATACTTGGCTTCCTATAAAGATTTTAATTTTTTAAAAGAAAAATAAATACCATATTACTTTTAAATGTATTTTGGGATTGAATATGGGTTTTAAAAGGGATTGATTATATCAATATCTTGCAATGATATCATGTGATTGTAATGTAGAAACTATTTATTTCATTTATCTGTATTTTATGTGTTATCACTATGTTTTGGTTCTTGGTAATTTCTTATGTATATAGATGGTTACATGATGAAACAAGGGATGGTTATCCCATTTTAGATCTCCAATGCATTGGTTAATGAGATGGATCTAAACAGTTGTGTTTCTATTAAATGATTTTGGGAATATATTGTGATGGGTATTCCAAATATAACCATTAATGTTACACACTATGTAGATATGAAATCTACAATTTAATAATGATATGGATGCCCCATGTTACCTTAATGCATTACGATTACTTATATATTTTTCAGAAGACTTTCGGTTTCATGAGGCATGTTAATGTTTTTTTGTTTTATGAGATTAAAATATCATTTATTTTGTTAAAATGTTTCAATGAGTATTAAATAATCGTGGATTAGTGGTTTCATTTCATAATTTATATCTCTTACCAGTATTTTTATTTGAATACCATGTTTTTTAAATGTTTTCAAGTGTATTAGTATTGGTAAGAGAAATGAAAATTTCAAGAATATTTTTATCAAGAAAAATAAAAAGTGTTCAATTTTAAATGTTTTATATTATCGATGAAATTAAAACTATTTTAGTTGTATCCCTAGTGTATGTAATATTAATGGCCAAGTTCTCTAAGAAATTATTCCTAATAAGATACTCAAAGTGTATTACTGACATATATATACATTATTCAATGTTTAGAGCTTCTTCCTTATATTTGATATCAGAGGTTGGTTTAGATAACTTTAGATGTTATGGTGTTATTTTATCATAAGTTTCAAGTTGTATATAACTACAATGGTCATATTACTTGAAATATTCATCGTTATTTTAGATAAATTGAATTAGTTTGAGATGAAATGAATAAATATATCTTTGTTTTTATATTCATCATAATATAGTATATGTTGATTTTGTAGATATACTCACACTAACCATTTTTGTTTTAGTAAATGGGTGGATCCATTATGAACCAAAGTAACAATGGATGTGAAGGAAAATGTGGTAGATCTATGAATAAGAAACTGAATTAAATGGGAGCATCAATTATAACTATTATGGTTATCCAACACCAACTATCAGGAGTCATGATTGACCACATGAACCGTGGTGATTTTTCTAAGGAATCATTGATGAGAGAAACGATTCCCTAAAGAAGTTTGCAAAGTAATAATAATGTTTTGTATATTCAACAAAAAATGTTTTATTTATATGGAGATAATCACCTATGAAATTTTTTTAATGGGACGAGAAGATGTTATTGATGTGGTAAGGAAAGTCATAAATCGATAACCTTCCACATAAATTGGAATCATTTAGTTGACTCTGTGAATGGGAAACAAGTTCTTTTGGATTAATAATTGAATTTTTTAAATGTGGTGAGTATTGTCATTATGAAAATCAATGTCATATAAAGAATGTTCATGAATGGGATGAGGGGGATCTTGAAAATGTATGTTTTTAAATAACAAATTACATTCCAATAGAAACTAAAGAAACGGAAAAAGAAAAATAATGTATGGATTATTTCATGCCTCATGATTTTAAATTATTGAATCTTAGTACATGATTCAGGTTTCTATTTATATGAAATATGTATTAATGAATAAAAAATCATTGAGAAGGTATCATGAATAATTATTTATGATTAATATGTCTACATTTTTTGAATTTGATAGTTCTTTTAAATCTATGGGTGATTAAATGTTTTAAAAGTTTTAATTCACTTTTTATTATGGGATTTCCTCTGATGAATTTTTTCTCGTATTTCTAACCCTGATGTCTTTTATGGGAAAATGTTATCAAGGAATATTTATCATAAATTTTTATGGACAAAATTATGGTTATTCATTAGGGTTATATATTTTAGATGTCATTATCAGTTTTTACATTTTTTTATGGGAAATGAGATGTATGAGAAAAACACTATATTTAAAACATATTATGGTTAAGCTTTAGGACATTATCTTATTTTTGGAATCTTATAATAATAATATTGTTTTTGAGAAAGGACAACCTGTAGGATGTGGGACAACCTATCACGTCTAGCAGAGCCGTAGGGATCAAACCCAAACTGAAGAGAAACATGTGTTCATTATGTACCACTTGACTGTTTTAAGTCCCTCGGTAGTATGGATTATTATTTTTAGTTAAATAAATTTACTGATTAAGAATAAGTTGTTTTGGTAGACATATATTCTATCAAATAAATAACAATGGGATTAGAAATTGTTTTTTTGTGATTAATTGATAAATGTAATTTCACAAGATGATCTCTATTTTTGGGAAATTTAAATTATCAATTTTAATAGAATAATATGGAATTTTTTGGATGAGTAATAGTTTAAATATATTTTGAAAGAATATATGATTTTATTTGTCATGATATAGAGATTTTTTTACTTATGGAAATGATTTAACTATAATGGAGAATATGGGGTTTAGCCAATTACTTTTCGGGCTGTTAATTTTGGAGAAATATGTTAAAATTTATCATGAAAGGTTATGTGACCAAATTCAAATGGGTTTTGGGTTTCAATTTTAGTTAGCTTTATTTTTGAGTAATTTTGAGGTAAATTATTTTTGGAATGGTCTATAATAAATGTTTGGTATTACTGGTGAATTTTGTAGATTAAAATTTTTCCTTATCCTTATAAAGGATTGTTATATTTGAGGTAATTATCAATTATTATACTACACATAATGGTATTATATAATGATTAAATGTATGAGATATTTACATTTAATGTTTGCTGTTTGATGTGAGTTTTTATAAGTTTTTTACAGTCCTTTATTCCTGAACAATTCATCATAAATAATCATCGTTTGGGAAAAAACATGTGTTTTTGGTGGATTTCAATTAATGGTTGATGTAATAAATTTTTAAGTATGTATATTTTAATATATTCTTATTATATTTAGTAAAATAATTCATTAACATCATTTAAATGTTCTTAGAACAAAAAACAATTTCTGTTTACTTTTATTACTATGAAGTCAAAGACAGTTTAACCAATAAAATAATAATTTTTTTGTGATTGTTAACAATTTTCATGATTTTTTTTTCTATCAGTCTCCATCATAACATGATAGTTATTTTTTCTTCCATATCCATGTTTTCCTACAGTAAATCCTAGCATGTGTTGTGTCAGGTGACCTTTTTTACTTCTCTTTAAATATTTAAAGTGGATGTTTTATTGACTCCTTTTTATATGAGGTATTTAAATAAATGTATTTTTAAACATCATAACATAGTTAAAAACCCAAAATTAAAAGTTCATTGTTGAACATTCTAGTAGGGGTAGGGAGAATCTAACATTACATATAATTATAAAATAAGTCATTATCATATCTATTAATATTCATAACTGGATGATTAGTGGGAACCAACTCCTTTCTATCATCCCCAACATATCAAATATATCAATAAAATTTTTGGATGACATAAATTATGTCAAATAAAATTTACTTTATTATTTATAAAATCATTTATTTTATTCATTCAATAATTGATAAATTACTATATCATCATTGTGTCATGATTAAATTCAATTACATAATTTATAAAAATTATAAATAAATTATCATTATATAGGTAATATTTTTAGTATTCTAATGACTATTTATAGTCTAAGAGAACTCATGTATAAATCCATCTTAAAATACATAACATTTAATAATCAAATGTGTATAAAAAATGACTACTAATTGAATATATTAATATTAAATAATTAAAAACATCCAATTGGCTTTAAGGGGTCCTAAAATAGACCAAAGGATTCTCGTCGTTGGGATACAATCATCTGATTAAATTAGTACTTTTATTATGGTAGTCGTAAATTATTATATTATTATATTTACCATTAATTCCCTAATTTACCTTTAACTATGTTAATAAAATTTATTTCGAATGTTACTATCTATAATTTCCAGAAATAAAAATGGCCTATTTACAAAATTTAGACCATTGGATTCCAAATATGGAATCTATTTTTCCAATTTACATAGTAGTCGTTGTGATTAAATTAAAATTAATCACTATTTTCAAAATGAGAAAAAGAGCATTTTAAGTTAAAAATCATCAAAATATTCGGATAATTTTATATCAATTTTCAATGTGAAATTATTTTAAATTATAAAAAATATGATTAAATGATAAAAAAAATCAACTAATAGTACCATAAAACTATGTAAAATGATAATAAAATAGTATAATAAAATTATACAAAAAGGAATTTTTGAATTTAAATGCATTATTTTTTAACTCTTTATTATAAAATGAATTTTATTATAAAAGTAAAAAAATTTCCAAATAAAGAATATTGATGTCCCACTTCCAAATATAATGTTTATTTTTTTCAAATAGTACGAATAAAAGTGATAAAAACTAGATTTAAAATTGATTCTCCATCAAATGGTAGTAAAAAAACATTAAAAACTAATTTTATACATAAAATTCTACTCATTCGTATATAATGTCCTTAAAATACATTTTATGAATTATAAATACTATATTAAATTAATATTTCACCATTATAATCCAATAAGATTTATTTTATTATTATATAAACACATTTATTCACAACTGGGAGATCGATCCAGGATTGCCTTATTATTGCTTTAGAATGTGTGAACCTTCTCAAAAGTCCTATCAGAGGTGGAAACATTGCTCTCAAGATGGACATCAAGAAGGATTTTGACACAATGGATTGGGGCTTTATATGCAAGATTCGTGCAATGTATGGGTTTGATGATGTCTTTATCAAATGGGTCAAGTCTATTTTCTGCTCGGCTTACATTTCTATCCTAATTAATGGAGCTCCTGAAGGTTACTTTGATTGCTCAAGGGGTTTCAGGTAGGGTGACCCTCTTTCAGCGATCATTTCCTCTATTGCCGGTGATTATCTTTGTAGATTCCTCTCTATTGTGGCTGGAAATGGGAAGCTGAAGACTATTCATGCTGGAAAAGGTCTGGTTTCCCCATCTCACCATCTGTACGCTGATGACATCATTTTGTTCGCTCAAGGAGTCAAGGAAAATATTAGGAACATTAAGAGAGTCCTTTGGCACTATGAGATGGTTTTAGGTCCGGCGATTAGCTGGAGAAAGTCCATTTTTTACTTTGGAAGAAAAATCTCATCTACCAAGAAGAATGATGTTATCAAAGAGTTGGGCATTCACGAAGGAGATATCCAATTTATTTATTTGAGGGTTCCTATGTTTTGGGGGAGACCAAAAGCATTATATTTCTCTAGCATTGTTGGCATGATTCGTAGACAACTCTCCTCCTGTAAGGGGAATTCACTCTCCATGGCTGGTAGAGTATGTCTTTTGAAGTCTGTCATCATTTCAAAAAATTTCTATTCTTTCATGGTCTACAAGTGGCCTCTTTCTTTACTCAAGAACATCAATACATCCATCATAAACTTCATTTGGATCGGAATCATCTCTGAAAAAAAGCTTTCCACAATTTCATGGAGCTCAGTCTGCAAGCCTTATGAAGATGGGGTTCTGAGCATTAAAAACCGGACATGCTTCAATGATTCCCTGCAAGATGGTTTTATCTAGATGCTTGTCAACACTCAATATGAGGCCTTAGCCTTTTTTAGGGCCTGATTCATTCACAAGTTAAAATATGGAACGATTAATTATCTCAATTCATCTGTTTTGCTAGCTTTTAGGATCATTTTATATATAATTGATGTTGATTACCAATGGCTTTCTTCAAAGGACTCCTCTTTACATTTCTGGAAATGCAACTGGACTGGAAGACACCTGGAAGACATGGTTGTTGCAAACAATTCCAATTTGAATTTGGATCTATCAATCATGGAGAAATTGTGCAGTATGAAGGGTATTCTGAACCATATTATTTCTATTGTGGAGTAGTATTCCTTCTCCTCCAGGGGAGACTTATAGGATTGGGAGGTTTTACCAAATGGTATACTCTCCTCGGAGGATTTTTACAATTATACTATTGGAACTGATTCAGAATCTCAGTGGATGGGTAAGTTGAATAAGGGATTTTTGAAACCATCATGTGCCACTTTTTCTTGGAGACTAGAACACAGTAATCACCCCCTTGATAAATTTCTTCAAATATGTAGCATATCTCTCTACTCCAGATGTTCTTTATGTCATCAACACAGAGAGTACATAGATCACCTCTTCCTCACCTGTGTGGTTGTTGCAATAATGTGGCAGGCCGTCTCCAGCTTATTTGAAGTGCCACTGCCACGGGGCAGCTCAATCATGGACTTCATGCGAACCTGGAATTATATTAATTTATCTCCTCAACTCAGGTATCTATTCTTATCTGCTGCAGAATAATTACTTAGTATTATATGGAAATCTAGAAACAAGTCCATTCATGAGCAGCAAAAATTCAGCACGGGTACTGCAATTTCTGGGTTGGTCGCTGCTGTCTGTGAGGTTTTTCTAACGAGAACCGGCTTTTGTGATAATTCATACCATGATATCTCTGTTCTAAATAGTCTGGGAGTCCGGGGAAACTTCCCTCCACCTCATGGCATGATTGAAGTGCTTTGGAAACCTCCCTTCCTAGGCTGGATCAAGATCATCACGGATGGAGCATCGCAAGGTAACTCGGGTAACTCTGGATTTGGGGAAGTTTTCCAAGATCATATAGGGTGTGTTGTTGGTTGTCTTTCTGGCTCGTGTGGCTTCGTCACTTCTATTGAACTAGAGAAGAAATATGTTATTGAAGCAGTTGAGAAAGGTGGGAGAAGGGGCTCGGACAAACTATGGGTTGAATGTGATTCCACAGAAGTGGTGATTGCTATTAGGACAGGTGCTCTTCATCTTTCTTGGAAGATGACCAATAAATGGTCAAGATGCTTGGATATTCTCTACTCTAAGCAGCACATTGTTACACATTTCTATAGAGAATAAAATGTGGTGGCTGATGGTCTTGCAAATAATGGTGAGAATAGCTCTGGTTTTCATTGGGAGGATCAAGCTCCGGGTGATCTCCTTTCTTTTCTAAGGAAGGATCAATGTAAGGAACCTACTTTTAGACTGGTGTTATTTCTTTTTTCTGATCAGTAAAGGGATCATGCTTTTCTGGGAAGGATCTCAGTCTTTCAAAAAATAAACAATAATTTCCAACTAAATATTCATTCAAAAAGAAATATCCTTTATATTCAATTTGTTTTTTACTTGGATTTATAATAAATTTTATGACCAATGAATCATCATATAAACATTTATTAGCCCTATATTCATTATTTAGTTAATATTGTTCATTTCCTCTATTCTAATATCTACGTGATAACTACAACATAAAATGATAATATTAAAAATATATTAATTTTTTGTTTAAATTAGTTCTCTATGGAACATAATATTTTAGAGAAACATATTTTTGAATCTTGAGTATTCTATCACACATAGTGTCCCATTTAAATATTTTTAAAAATCAACTAATGAAGAGTTTCAAAATTGAACCTAATGGTATTTTGAAATATAAAATATTTTATTAAAGGATATTAAATTCCAAAATATTTTCAATAAATCCAAATAGTTACGATAAGTCCATATACTTCATAAATGTCACATTTTTGTTTTTGGACATGTTATGTTAATTACATTCAACAACAATGTTTAAATAACATAATATTTTGGTAAAATTAAAAGGCATAATTTCTTTTTAAATTGATATTGATAAATTGTGTAATTTTATTTTGATGATGTTCATTCAACCACAAAAATATTATTTTAGAAATAAATTCATTCTGGACCATTTGGAAATGAAAACTAATTTACATTAATTTATAATATTAAGAGTTTCCATGGGTGACCCTCCCTTATCCTACAAAAAGGTACAAACTATTCATTAATTATAAGATATCAAAATTATTTTGGATCTGCAAAGATATGCATAATAATCTTCCAAGAATCCCTCTACCACAATCTTGAGTCCATAGATTAGGCAAAAAAACATCCTTAGTGGTGTTAAGGTGGTCTTAAAATCTGATCAACTGATGAAGAGGTACCATTTTTATATGTTGTTGTTTTATTTATTCTTACACATCCTTTAAATATTATTATTCTAAGATGAAATATTAATCTAATTTCCTAAATATACTGATATTTTATTATGTTAATATTGTCACTAAATCCATCTGAATTTTCATTAAATTGGTAATGATCATTTTATTCATATATACGGAAGACTACCACCTCGTGAATCGATATAGTTTTTTTTCATTATATCCTGTAAATATTTGTTATAATTATCAAATTAATGTTTATATATTATATTCCTGAAAAATTTATCATTGTACCAGAATAATATTTCTATTATTCACTAAATTTCAAGGAACATAAAAAGGATAACATCATTTAGGCTAACGTTTGAAATACCAACTCCACAAAGCGATTTGAATCGTTTTTATTCATCAAATCACTTGTATGATCTATATAAGTTTATTTAAATGATTAATATGATTCTAAAAATATTCTCATAATTTTGGATAGATAAAATAATAATGACATTTTTTTCATATTGATCAATGAAAAATGAAAATGATACTCATGCGTACGTACGACCAACTGCATCAATTAATATAGAAATGTTTGTTTTTAATAACCATAAATAGTCATTTGATTTGAAAAATTATTATTATTGTATATATTTAATGATTATTTCATGAATACTATTCTGGAGATGATGTACTCATGAAAACATGGTATAGTGACATAAAAAATTGGTTTATTTTTTACTCAAGAACCGAATATCGAAAAAACATATGATATGAACATTTAATGTTATGTAATATTTATATCTCTGTAATAATTGATATAAATAAAATACTAGACATGAAAAAGTTTATCCTGAAAGTATAAATTAATATATGTTTATTATTCAAGAATATACATACTATACTTGATGACTTGGACTCTATGAAATGGACATTGTATTAATATTCTTTCATTGATGAATGTTTTGACTTTATACAACAACTTATTTTATACAATGGGGTTTTACACCCATTTTACATTTAATATTATTCGATGAATTTAAAAATAATTCATTTTATTTCTCATCACACTTCCGCTAAACAACTTTCTTCTAAGATGAACTAATAACTCATGTATCATCAATATACTGAGATGTTGCTATGTTAATATCATCACCCTAATCCATCTCTAATTTGATCAAATGGGAAATGAACATTTAGTTCATGTGTAAGGCATATTACCAACTCAAAAACTGATGTAGTTCATTTTTAATTACCACATGTCAATACTATTTAAAATATCTCTAAAATACCTCATGCATACGTATGTGTGAACTATCACCCACATTAGATTTGTTACGTTTTTCTTTAACATAATTTTCACCCATAAAACATAAGCTCTATAACATACCTCATGAAGACATAAGATTCCTAAAAAACTCATATAAATCAAAAATCATAAAGACAAATTCTGAAATCCATATCATAATTACATTGTATCTTTCATATCAACATATGGACTAACCTTCAAGGATATGTTTTGTATAGCCATCAATATATATTACCTAAAGCTCTTAAGAGAAACCATAGGGGTTATCATTGTCTCATTATACAATGCATTGGTGAGCTAACACGGGCTGACCCACCCATGGTTTATCATGGAACCAATTGAATACATATGCAACCCCTAGAACCATAATATAATCATGGAACATAAAAACGTATATAGTGAAAAAAAATTCCACATTTCAATCAAAAAATATCATTATTATTTCACACTATTTGTTATATGATATTTAAAAATATAATAACAGGAAGACAATTTCATTATAAACACATTATATAATCACCAACATGTAATATATATCCAAAAAAATTATTTATTACATAAATTTTGTTAAATAAAATTTATTTTAATATTCATAAAAAAATTTAGTTTATTATTTCATTCATTAGTAAATAACTAAAACAACTTTGTGTCATAATCAAATTTAATTATATAATTTCTAAAAATAATAAAAAACTATCTTGAAGTATGTAATTATTTATTATTTCCAAATACAATTTATAGTCAAAGATATCTCCATTATAAGTCCATATTAAAAACAATTACTTTTTAAAAACAAAATTGTAAAAAAATGACTATTCATTGAATATAATATTATAACAGCATTAAATTCATCCATGTTGCTCTTGGTGGTATTAAATAGACCAAATGAAGAACATGGTTGGGATACAATCATCTAATTAAATAAAAAAGTTTTTAATGGATGTTTTTAGTTGTTATTATATTATTTTTACCTTTAATAATAAAATATAACTTTAAATGTGGTAATAATATTTATTACCAATGTTATTATTCAAAATGATAAAAATTAAAAAGTACATATTTTCATAATTTCGACCTTATGATTCAAAATATAGATACAAAATTCTCAAATTCTATACATTTAGTTTTCGTATATAATTTTAAATTAATCCATCTTTTCTAGATGAGAAAACCTGTTTTTTAAAAGTAAATAAACCATCAAATGGTTGACGTGTAGTTATATAAAATATCAACTTAAAATTACATGAATTGATGCAAATATTATTATATGATAAAAACATATTCTAATTATACTTTTAAAGTTAGAAAAAATATTATCGATCAATATACATAACATAGATGAAGAAACATTTTTAATTAAAATACAATATTTTGAATAATTCATTAAAATATAAATTTTATCAAAAAAAAATTATTGGAAATTAAATTTTTTTGACCCACTTCTTATTAAGATGTTTACTTTGTCAAATAGAAAAAATAAATGTTTTGTAAACATGATTTAATATTTATTCTCCATTAAATGGTGGGGAAATTTCAATTTTGGAAAATCACTCATTTTATCTATAAAATAGTATTTATTCTGATATTATTTCTAGAAAACACATACGCTAAATTTTAAATGTAATATTGAATTAATATTTCATTAAGATAATCCAAAATTATTGATTTTATTTTTTTATAAAAAAAATTAATGTCAATTAAAATGATTTTCATAAATAGCCATCCTTTATATTAAATTAATTTTTCACTTAAATTTCAAATTGATTTTATAACTAATGAATAATTATATAAATGTGTTTAAAATAAATATTCACAAATTAGTTAATCCTCATAATTCAGACCATTGTAATTGTTATTATACAACTATCATATTAAATAAAATTATGATGTTTTTCATTCAAGATAAATGTTTTGTATCATGTATTTTATAGAACAATGTGTTTCATTTTAAAAACAAAGGATATTACAGTGTGCACTTTTTTTAAAATTTCATTTTCCCAATTGGAATTTATGTTTGGTAACAATGGTATGACTATTAAAATATATTTATTTCCTCCCCACATCAGAAAAAGAATAAATAACATTACTAGTTTAAAATTATGAAACGGTAGTATGAAGGTCACATGAGATAAAATATACAGGGATTACGTGTAGGAAAAAATGAATATGGAGGAAAAAATAACCATCATGTTCTGATGGAGAATGATAGAAAACACGATTAAGAGAAAATTATCCTTCAAAATAACAGAACATTTCTACTGGTTATATGTTCATTTATTTTATTATAGACAAATTAAATAGATAATATTATTTTATGATCATTTTCATAAAGATGGGGAATTCTTTTACTAAATAGAATAATAACATAAGTACATATAATTATGTGATATGTAGAGTTTCTTATATTAATTAACTTCCAAAAAAATCATCTTCATAATAGTATTCTGGACATAATAATATATTTTATAAATTATTCATAACTTATAAAATCATACCATTAATTATGGTTATGAAAAAGGAACAACGTTATATTCATGGAGATGGGAGGCCCTATGTACGCATGAATAACATTTCCATTGTTGATTGATCATTATGGATATAAGGTAACTATTATTTTAGCATTCTAGAATTATCATAATATTAATAACACCATACTAATCATATAAATATAATTATATATATCACACATGTGATGTGGTAAATAAGAAGAATTCACATTGACTTGTTGTGGTGATAGTTCACACAAACAGACAAACAACATTTTCGTTTTTATGTGTATGGAATGTAAAAAAAAATAACTAAAATATTATTCATTTACAAGGATAAATATGTAATGAATATCATATATATAAATTGAATCCATTATTATATCCATTCTTGTTATAATGTTATGAAAATAGAACTATATCATTTTGTGAGGTGTAATTCACCAAACTTGAATGAAATGTTCATTTCCCATTTGAGGAAGTTGGATATTGACTTAGTTTATAATATTAACCTAATAACATATCATTATATTGAGGATATTTTATTTATAACATCATCATTGATGAATTGATTTTAAGTTGGTTGAATGAGAAATAAAATTGAAACAATTAACAAAATGATACCCCTTCTTCGGTTGATCACCTTTGAATAACACCTCCATACCACTATGGAGGGTGTCCTTCGTAAACTAGGTAATTAAGAATGTGGAGCCGGATTATAGGAAGGTTTTTGGGAAGAGATAGGAAAAACCAAAAGGATATAGAAGTGTTATTATTAGATAATATTGTGAACCTTTTTACATACAATGTGGACACAACTAAAACAGTTTCTATTATATCAATAATATAAAATAATTTGAAGTAATAATTATTTATTTTTATTAATAAAATTATTTTGGACTATATCCTTAATCATAACCATCCTTATGCCAGGTGAAAACATTTTAAAAATTTGTAATGAGTACAAACAAATAGTAAGGGAAATAATATAAGGAAAGAAAACATTAGGCCTTAAATTTTTGTAAACCCATGAAATAATAAGAATCCTCAAAAGCATCATGGAATTCATAAAACATAATGGTGACTTGTGGAATCCATATCATACTTATATTGTAGATTTCCTAGATACATAGAGAGTTACCTTCGTGGTTACATTTTGAATACTCATAACAACATATTTCCTAAATCTCTTTGGAGAAACCTTATCATTTTACATTGTATCATTAACCAATGCATTGGAGAGATTTCACGAGATCACCACACCACAATTTATCATAAAACCCCCATATATATAAGAAATTCCCAAGAACCATAAAAATAACATAATATATTAATAATCATAGATGGAAAACAAAATTTCCACATTGTAGTATTAAGATATCATTTCAAAATGCTGATATATTAAATTCATTTTCAAACCCATATTTAATACCAAAATCCCTAAAAATTTATTATTTTATTTACACTTATTTTAAAAAAAATATGGATTTTTGGGGAATCCAAATACCAAATAATTTTAAAGGTGACAGAAATGTCATTATCACTACATATGTTAAAAAATATTTCTTTTTTTAATTAGTAAAATGATTCCTACAAAAATATTCTTTTTGAAACTAATTTAAGGACATTAAATGTAAAATGGGATTATTATATACAATATAAATAATGATGGAATAAAACGTTAAAATATACTTCTACAAAAGTAGATTGAGATGATGTCCCTTAACAAGAGTCCAACTCATCGCTTACAATCATTATATTCCTGAATAATAATCATATATTAATTTAAAATTTCATGATAAACGTTTTCCTATTTATTATCCCTTTTATATAACTAATTAATATGTAATAAATATTATATAATTACTTAAGTTCATATCAGATGTTCAGTCGATATTTGATACATGAGCCAAAAATTAACATAGATTGATGTCAATAGTCTATGTTGTCATAAGTCCATAATTTCCAAAATAAAATTAAGGGCATAATCAAAACTTTTAAACATTAATTATATATGTTAAATTAAACAATTCATTTATTTTATGAAAAATTAAAAATGTTATAATCATGAAGACGGTAGTCCATATATACGATTCATTAATGTTTTCCATTTGACATTAATAATTATGGAAATAAGATAATAACTATATTATATATACAAAATGATTATAAATTTATTAAAATAATAATTTTAAATTAAATATAATTACATAAATAATACATGTGATCACGTTTGCAGGAATGTCATTATAATTTTTATGTTCGTGGAAGGTATGAACATAATTGAAAAATTATACATTTATACTGATAAATAGGAAATAAATATCAAATATACAGATTTATTCCATCATTATAATCATTGTTGATAGATGGTAATGAAAAATGAAATATATTAGTTTGTAAGGCAGTAGTCTGCCATACACACACAAAAAATGTTCATTTTCCATTTGTAGAAATTGGATAAGAATTTTGGTGATTACATTAACATAATAAAATCATAGTATATTAATGATAGAGGATTTATTTTTTCATATTTCAAGAATATTATTTTCAGGATGTGAAAAAATAAATAAAACAGAAACACTTAAAAATTCCAATACATCTTCTTTAGTTGATCACAATTGAAGAAGACAATAACACCTCAATGGTGGGTGTTATGCCTAAAATAAATACTCAGGAATATGTGGATGAATTAAAGTAATAGGGATTGGAAGAGAATCTATAAACCAAAATTCATTTAATTTGTGATTATTAGAGAAGATTGTGTACGTTTTTATAGGATAAGATAGGGTCACCCTTGGAAATCCTTAAAATATTAAATTAATAAAAATATAATTTCGGTTCCAAATGGTCTGAAAATAATTTATTTTCAAGTTATATTGATTTTGGGTTAAATAAAATCATAAAATAAAAAATATATAGGTTATATATATATTTTTAATCATTATAATTTTTATTTAACTCTTATTTTACCATTTTTTATCCTATCGTGATATTATGCTATTTACACTTTCTCGGTTATTAAAATTAACATAAAAAATCAAATCATCAAAAAATCTTCCATTTATAAAATATTTGAAATTATCTTAACCATTTAGTTGAATCATATATTTAAATGATTTTAATATCACTTAATTAATATTATATATTTTAAAATACCAATATTATCAATTTTGACAATATAGATTTGTTTAATTTTAAAAATATCATAACATGATGATATGTTTGAACTAACTCCACTAAATAATTTAAAAAATATATAATATATCCAAAATATTTATGGATAACATAAATTATTTCAATAATTTATATTTTAAAATTTATAAAATTATTTATTTAAACTATTCATTATTTATAAAATAACTACAAAGTGAATGTGTCCTAATTAAATTTAGTGATTTTACAATAAAAATTTATAAATAAATTTCCATGATGTAAGTAATATATTTATCTTTATAGTAATAATTTATAGTAAATGTGGACTCATATATAACACTATATTAAAATACATTACTTTTTAAAATCAAAAGTGAAACAAAAATGACTATTCATTGAATATATAATTATAAATGCATTGATGATATCAAAGTGGATCCATGTGGTCCTAAAATAAACACAAGGATAATCATTATTGGGATACACTAATACAATTATATTAGGACACATTTTTGTGTAGCATTGTTTTATTATAAATAATTGTTACCTTTAACTAACCGATTTACCATTAACCTTGGGAATTAAAATAATTATAATGTTAATTTACTTAATTTACAAAAAAATGTACCTATTTACAAAATTTAAAACAAAATTTTCCAAATATGGGATATATTTATAAAAAATAAAAATACATAATATTCATTAATTAATTTAAAAATAACCCCCTTTGTAAAAATGAGAAAATGCGATTTTTAAAAAGTAAAAACCAAAAAAATAATTATCTGTATTTCTATATAATTTCAATGTAAAATTAATTAAAATGACTAAAATTAGATTTAATGATATAAAAATAATGTGATTTTTTCAAAAAACAATTAAGAAGATAATATTTTAATATAAATAATATAGATTAAAAGGATGTTTTGAATTATAATACTATTTTTCTCACTCTTCCTTAAAATAATATTTTTATCATCAAAATCCAAAGTTTAAAACAAAGTAAATTTTGATATCCTAATTTTAATGAATAATTTTTTTTGTACAATATTTCTTATTGTAGTATCAAAACTATATTTAAAATGGTTCACCATCAAAAGGTAGTAAACCTATATTTTTTTAAATACTTACTTTTCCAGAAAAATATAATTTATTCTTTTTTCATGTCTATAAATCGTATTATTTTTAATTTTTAACAATAAATTTAATATATTACATATATATTTCCTTAATAATATCTATAGATTGTGATTTTATTAATTTTTAAATCCACTTATTTTTTTTAAATTTTTTTTTATAAAAACATTTCCTTTTAATTATGAAACTTTTTATTATCATTTATAAATAGTTATTCAAAAATAAACTAATTAAATATATGTGTAAAAATATATTAATATATAAATTAATACTTATAATTCCTCCCATTTTAGATTCTAGATTATAAGGTAAAATATATATATTGTTGTTCTCTTAAGTTCAATGTGGTGTATTGTAAATGCTATCAAACATATTGTCTCCTTTTAAAAATTAGGAATGTTACATTGTCCATCCATTTTGGAAATTTCATCCCCTCAATTTAAACATTGGTTCAATAACTAAGTTATTACTCTTGAAAAGACCTTTATTTCATTCCCACATCAGTGAAAGGATTAATAAAATATTCATGTTAAAAGAAAGAAAGGATCACATGAAGGTCACCAAATACAACACATACTAGGATTCCCTGAAGGAAAACATGGATATAGAAGAAAAACTAAAAAACATATTCTAATGGGGGTGATAGAAAACATGATCAAGAGAATGTTACAAACCAATAAACCAAAAAATAGTGATGGGTGAAATGATCATTGATTTCAAGATAGGGAAAGAACATAAATTTTTTCATTATATCCATTTCATAAAGGTACAGAATTAGTTTACATCATTGAAAAATTATATAATAAAATATACCTGATTGACTAATATAGTTTCATCCATTAATAACAATTCACCAAAAAATCATCTTTTTCTAAAAACGATGAGTATTTATGATAAATGGTTCATGCCGGAAGCACTATAATCAACTTCTTAAAACTAACAACAACCACAAAAGGTTTACTATCTATTAATTATACCCTTAATCATTATCCAAAAAATGGTTAGTAAAACATCTGATGATTTCCCCAAAAAAATTCTTTTATATGGATAAGGACTACTTGTGACCTCAAAAATTCAAAAGTAATATCTAATATTCAAACAATACAATTAAAAAAATAACATTCCCTAAATTCCTCAAAATAATGTAAACTAATATTGAAACCAAAAATTAATATGAATTTTATTACCTAATCAACCAAGATAAATATTAACATTTATCCCCAAATAACATTAATCACTCATAATGTTTTATATGAAAACATATTTAAAAAAATCACATATTCTCCCAGATAGGTTAATCATTTACATAAATAACTAAAATCTACCTAAATACACTATAAAAACATAGAATCACCAAAAATAAAATTCATACATTACTCCAAAAGATTTATATAACTACAATAGTTAGCATATTATAATGTTTCATTGTTATTTGTGCTAAATTTATAGATTTTGAGCTATTATAAATACTTATATCTTTGTTTTTATCTTCATCATAAAATAATATATGATGATTTTATTGATATACAAACCCTAGAATATTTGGTTTTAGTAAATGGATGGGTCCAGTAGGCACCAATGTAACAATTGATGTGATGGAAAATGTGGAGGTTCTATGAATAATCAAACAAATGAAATGGAAGATATAATGATAATTCTTATTGTTATTCTAAACTAATTTTCTAATATAATTTTTGACCACTTGAACCTTGGTTATTTTTAAGGCATCATATATGAGAAAAATGAATCCCTGTCAAAGATCATTAAATAAACATAATATTAATTATATTCAATGGAATATGAGTCAAGGATGTAGAAATAAAACCATAGGAAAATGTTTTCATGGGACCAGAATATGTTTTTAATGTTGTAATAATAGTTATAAAGAAATAGCCATCCATGGAAAATAAATCATTCAATTGACTCCACGAATGGAAAATTAGTCCATTCTAAGTTATAAATTGAATTTTTAAAATGTCGAGGGTATGGATATTATGAAAATCAATGTTCTATAATGAATGGTCTTTAATGGGATCATAGGGAACAATAAAATATAAGTTTGAAAATACCCAATTCAATTCCAATAGATGATGAACAAACGGAAAATTACCTATAAATTATGTATTATTTCTTTCCTCGAGTTATACCATTATTTTATTGTAATACATTATTAATTTTTTTGTAGGAATGATATATTATGGAATAAAAAAACATGGTTCGGGGATCATGAAGAGTGTTTGATGATTAATATGTCTAAAGATTAAGAATTTTAGTGTTATTTTAGATCAATATATGATCAAATTTTTAGAAGTATTAATACACTATTGATGATTGGATTGCATTGGAAGAACATTTTCTAGAATGTGTAACCCAGATATTTTTTATGAGAAAAATTTGTTCAATGAATATTTCTCGTTCATTTTTTGTACAAAATTATGGATATCCAATAGGGTTTATATATTTTTGAGGTAATTATGGGTTAGTACTATTAGGATGTAAAATGATAGGTATAAAAAAGCATTGAGTTAAAAACATGTTATGGTTATTATTGTGGAATTTACATTATTTTGGAAATCTTATAAGAATTATATAGAATTTGAAAATGGATAACCCACAGTATGGGTGACAACCCATCGCATTCGGTAAGGCCCTAAGGATCAATCCCATACCCGAAGGGTGACAAGGATGAAAAACTTATCACCGGACTATGTGAAATTATAGGTTATAATGACTTATTATTTCTAATCAAATGATTTTATGGATTAATAATAATTTCACTTGGTAGATATTTATTTTATAGAATACATAACTATGGGATTGGAAAATGATTTCTTGTTTATGTGATAAATGTTATTTTGGAAGATGTTCACTATTTTTTGGATCTTTATATGATTAAGGTAATTATAATACAGTGGAAGTTTAACTGAGGAACAATGGTTTGACTATATATTGGAAGAATGAGTGATTATAATTGTATAGAAATGGTTATTCATGTTATTTATGTAAAGTATTCACGATTCATGGAGAATATGTTATTAGGATAATTAATTTTTTTAATGATACATTAAGAGTGGTTGACGTAATTTGAGGATAAATATTAAAATCTACCTTGGAAGATTATGTGATCAAATTATTATATATTTTTTGTTTCAATTATACTTCGGATTATGTTGAATAATTTTATGGAAAATTAATTTTGGATTTATTATGTTGATCTTTTCGTATTACTGTGGAATTTTGGAGATGGAATGTGGTCCTTCTCCTTATAAAGGTTTTTTTATTTTTTAGTGAATTTTCTGATTGTTTATTAATCATTTTTTGTTTAGATAATGTCTAAATGTAGAAGAACAAGAGAGTTATCAATTGGTGGTTTATGTGATTTTTTAGAAGAAGATTATAGTGCTTCAGTCATGAAAAATTCATCATAGATACTAATCATTAAGAAAAAATATAATTTAATGGTAGAATTCGATTAATTCATGAAACTCTACATATCAATTAAGTATATTTCCTTATGTACGTATTCTATGTAGTAAAATAATTCCTCAAAAATAATAAAATGATATTAAAAAGTTTTTTATTTACTTTTCCTACTACAATGTTGAATACCATCTAACCAATCATAAATATATGGTTTTGTTATTATTTAATTTTTTCCTAACAATGTTTTTTATCACTCTCCATAAAAACATGATTGTTATTTTTTCTTACATATCTATTTTTTTCATATATAGAATTAGTGTATGTTTTATCTTATGTTTTATTCATACTTACCTAAATAAATTTTAATGTGTAATTTTTAATGACTCTTTTTTTATGTGTAATTTCAACAAATGTATTTTAAAAAGTTGTACCTTAGTTACTGACAATGAATTAAAATTGAAATTATGTATTCTCAAAAAAGGGTCAAATTTAATAGACCAAGTCACTATAAAATATTAAATTATCATTTCTATTAATATTTATGAATTATACAACAATTTTACTTTAAATGGGAAACTATGTGTGAAAGCGTACCCGACACACAAAAATGGGTTTCTCTAAAATATTATGTTTCACATAAGTTTGAGTTATACTGAAAATTAATATGTTATTATTATTATCATTTTAAGTTTCATTTATTAAATAATTGATATAATTTTGAGAATTAATAATATTAACTATATTATGAAATTATGTTTTAGAAATATTTATATAATTATT
The DNA here is from genome assembly GCA_963277665.1 of Viscum album. Lineage (NCBI taxonomy): Eukaryota > Viridiplantae > Streptophyta > Magnoliopsida > Santalales > Viscaceae > Viscum > Viscum album. The sequence goes on from OY728128.1 coordinate 618,368,283, forward strand.
CACTGGTTATGTAATTATGTTGATATGTAAATAAAAAATCAATTCAATAGAAAGGATGTGTTTTTATGAAAAAAAACTGTTTAATGGTGAATAATTCTCATTATATTATAATAAAATCAATATTTTTGGATTATATAAAAGCAATTTTAACAAAATATAATATTTAAAATTCATATAATGTGTTTTCTAGACATTATATAAGATTAAAAACAATTTTGTGGAAAAAAATGTGTGTCTTTCTAAAAATATATGTTTACCACCTTTTGGGGGAAACCCCATTTTAAATTTGGTATTTATACTTTTCTTGATCTATTTGACCAAATAAATCTCTTCTTTAGAGTAGGGAAATCAAAATTCTATTTTTTGTATTATTTTTATTTTTTTGAGAAAATTATTTTTTTTCCAACAGTGAAAAATAGAATTTTAATTCAAACTGCCTTTATTCATAAAATAATTATATTTTGAAATTATCATTTTACTTGTTTTTATGTTATAATTAAATTAATTGATTAGGATTAAATCCATTTTTTTATTGGATGTCATTTTTCATTGAGAATATATATATAAATGTATGTTAATCTTTTGATGGATTTTACTTTAAAATTACATGTTATCTCATTTTTTCAATGGATATTAATTTTATGTTAATTACAGCTAATTCTATGTTTTGAATTTTGAAATATAGTTTCCACATTTAGAATCAAAATATACATATTATGTAAATAGTAATTTATTATTTTCATCCATTATGATTAGTATCTTTGGTAATAAATTTGGTTACTACGGTTAAAAACAAGGTTTTTGATTGAAAAAGTACCTTCCCAAAATTATGAACGTCTTCAAAATAAAAAAGTACTATTTTTTACAATAACCCTTCATATAATCAATATTAATCACCCATACAAAGTCATTGGGTTTGGAAATGATGTACCCAAATCCTTCCTTGAATCACTTCCCACACTATTGAGGCTGTAGTTTATGCATAACAACCTCCTTATATGTTTTAACGTGTTTTCCAAAGGAGATCAGCTGAAGAATATGCATCATTTTTTATATGTTGCAATTCAATATCTTATTCCACATCCTATAAATCTTCACCCACCATGATGAAATAATATCTATAGTATCATCAAATACTGAGATGTTATTTTGATAATATCATCTCTAAAATCCATCTCCAATTTCATGAAATGGGAAATGAACATTTCATTTTTGTGTATAGAGGACTACCACCACACAAACTAATATAGTTTATTTTTCCCTTACCGTTTATCATAAACACCTATAATTATTGAATCAATGTTTATATGTGATATTCGGGACATATTTATCATTATAAAAGAATGATATTTCAATAATGGTCTTACCTTCCTTGCACGTATACACCATAATGTCGTTCATGTGTAAGTGCGAACTATTACCTCCATGAAGTGATGCGAATCATTTTTATTCAAAACAATTATTTTAAGATATGTATAATTATATTTATAGGATTATTATGATTTTAATTATAATATGACTTGTTTGGAAAGCTAATATACAAATTACCACATTTCAATAATGATCAATGGAAAATGGAATCATTACTATAATTATACAAACTTAAACATTACTTATTATTGAATTATGTTAATAATTCACATTAGGGATCATTTCTGGTTTAGATTTTTATAGAATTAGGTCATAACTATTACATTACATCTCAAAAATTACAAATTAGGCACTTCTACTTTGTTCCCATATTTTTCACAAAATAAAAATTCATGAAAAAAAGAGCCCTGTCTAGTTCCATGATTTTGACTACATGAATTTTCCTTGATACCATACTTTACCCTATTCTACTTTATTTCCTATAAAAAAATTTCAAAATTTGTTATGAGCATAAAAATATCTTTAAGGGAAAGAGAAAAAATAAAATTGTTAGTTTTTTGCAAACAAAAAGTAAACCAGGAATACTTTATCATAGGTAATATTTTCACCATTATGAAGTAGTAAATACTCTTCACTAAATAAGAAATCACGACTTAACCTTTTGTAATAAAAATATTACCATAAAACTCATATAAAGAACACCTAACATATAAAGGTAACTTGGGATATAAACATACTTAAATTGAATAACCATATGTTGGACTTCCACATATATTACTAAATATAATAGCCATATGGAAGAATTTTATACCCAATGCATTGGAGGTTATAACGTAACCACCCATCTTGGTTTATCAAAACACCACCCATCATTTGGTTTATCATGTAACCACCCATCAAATGTCCAAGTACCCTTATTAAAATCATAAAAAATACAACAAAGGTAAAGGAATGAAAATTTTTTCACATTTCGATCAAAATATATCACTGAAGTGTATTGACATAAAAAATCCATTATCAAAAAAATTTTCTACACCAAAATAAATTAAAGATTATATCATATTTATATTCCTTTTAAAAACACTACGGCTTGTTAAAAAATCCAATGAACAAATAATACACGCGACGACAGAAAGATTGTTGTCACCGCTTATGATAAAAATTAACAAACTTTTTTTGTCTTTTAGTGAAAAACATCATAAAAAAGATAAAATTTAATGAAGAAAATACAATGGGTTTTATAGAGCATTTAAAAGAATTTTGTGTAAAAAAATATATTCCTCAATGAATGGAGATTCAGACAAAGTCTCATACCTCGTGTATGACTTGACACGTTCATTATTTAATCTCATAAATAATAAACTAATGTTAATTTATACTTTCATAAGAACATTTTTCAAGTTTATCATTCCTTTTAAATCACTTATTACCATGTTATTAACATTATGTAATCATTTAAGTTAATAAAGGTAATTTTGTCTATATTTGGAACTTTAGTTAAAAATAGACTTCTTATAATTACAAGTTGTCCATGTGGTCAATGTTTCAATATATCCATAATGATATTCATGATTTAGATATCATATATATCATATATATCCAGTATATACATGTATTTATAATAGTATATAACATTTGAAGATAATAAATGAAATGCACCTTTCATGGAGATTGTATGTCGTACATACGTTTGAATGCTACATCTATTTCTATTTCGTATTGTAATGGAATGAAACCATAATGATACATAAATATATTATAATTCCTGTATAATATAATATATAATGTCATTAAATATACCCTTTATGTGTTCCACATAAGGCATGAACGAGTCATATCACATTGAGGGGGCGGTAATCCGCACTTCCTCAAATGAGATTATTGTATTTACACACTATGAAAACCATAAAGGTATTATATAAATCTAAAATATAGAAGCATAGAAAAAAATATTGATATAAATATAATATATATCATATATAAATATATTTCCATCATAATGGCCACATTGAGAGGCGGTTGGAGATATTTGAACAATCAATGTTTCGTGAGGAAGTAGTTCACGATCCATAGAAACAGTATGTTCTTTACCCATTAGTCGGAGGAGTGTGTAAGTGTAGTATGAATATTTCTCATAAAAATTCCTAGTATATTAATGATAGTAGTGTTGTTAAAATATAATTGAATAAAAAATAGTTTATGGAGTTGGAGAAGTAATATAAAACAAAATAAAACCGAAGAAATTAAGAAAAACTGTTACCTTTATTTCGAGTAACTCCATTTGGTTTTAAACAAAAGGTATTTTTATGGTGCCTTATGCCTAAGGTGAGGTTTCTAAGAGTATGATAGAGATGTATGGAGTGAATTGGGAATATATTGGATGAGACAAGGGGCTTGAGATGTGTATGGAATAGGTTAGAGGTGAGGGCTTTTTATAAGGGGGAGGTGAGGCTCTTTATGAAAGTGTGAAAATATTGTGTTATTATATAATGCTTTTCAATTTCTAAAGGTCCAAAACAAATTAAAGTCGAAGATAAGATGAGTAAAGGTCGAAATAAAATCATCCATTAATAATTTTAATTGTTTTGGATATTATATCAATCTTGATAAACTTTTTTATTTAAATCAATTATTAATGAGGTAAACACTGCATCGTTATTGTGTCAAAAATAATTTCATTTATTTGATGTATAAAAGTTATAGAAGAATTACCATGATTTTTAAAATATTTTTAGATTTTCAAAGAATATTTATATTCAAAATTATTTCTTATATAACCTTATATACAAATTAATTTTCTAAAACATATTTTTTTTATGTCATTTTTGTCATTACATTATATTAATTAATCTAAAGTGTCATTATAATTCCCACGTGGCTCAATGGGGTCCCAAAAATCTATCCAAATATTTCCATAGTCAGTAATGACTCATCCAATAAGGTTTGGGAATGTGTTATGGTAATTTTGTATTATTATGATATTATTTTTCCTTTGAATTTCACTATTTACCATTAACCGTGGTAAATAAAAGTCAAAAATTACTATTCACAAAAAAAATAGTTTTATCTTATTTGACAATATTTTACTTACTAAAAACAACCATGTATGTTTTATTTTCAAAATTTAATTCACATAAGTGGTAAAATTACACTTAAATATAATAGACATCTTTTTAACTACTACTCAATGTCTTCATAATTAATCAAAAAATGTTGTTTTTTAAGAAAATTACACAACATTTAGCCTAAGCTATGTTTGATATTCCCAATAAAAAATTATTTCTATTTTAACAAATTAATAACATAGATGTTTGATTAATTAATTTAAAATTAATTCTAACTGTCAAAATAAATTGCGTTTTTTAAGAAAGAATATCTTTCAAAAGATTGACACTTGTCTATGTCCAATTTCAAAGTGAAATTAATTCCAATTACCAAAAATGGATTAAATGGTAAAAATAAAATCTAATTAAACTTTAAAACCATTTAAAAAAGTAAATGTAACCATATAAATAAATTATATTAAAATGTAGTTTTAATTTAAATACAAGATTTTTCATTTTTCATTAAAAATTTAATTTTAATAGGAAATTACCCAAAAATTTACCCAAAGTAAATTTTTATGTCCCGATTGAAAAGAATAATTTTATTTGGCCAAATATAATTTAAAAAAGTGACTAAAACGAGATTTAAAGAGGTTTCTCTATAAAAATGCAGTAAATCATCATTTTAAAGTAAATTATGCTTAAAATTAGATTCATTCTCATTTTAAGACTGTAACTTTTATTGGATAAACGTAAAAACATTTAAAAAACATGTACAATTATATTGCTGGGAGTTTTTTTATTCCTTCCAATACAATAACTAGGAGTCAACTACCACTTAAAATAAAAATATTATATTGTTAGTGTGCGATGTTAGATTTCAAAGAAACACGTCGTTGCCTATCAAGTATGCCATCGAACATAGAAACCCCTTTAAAATAAAATTAATATTTAATTCAAAAATATTAATAAATATGAAAATGTGATATTTCTTTACTTACCTGGGATGTTACATCCTTCCCCCTTTTTTAAATTGTGTCCTCGCAATTTTATTCACTTATCAAATAAATGGGGGTATTTATCCCTTATAGAATTTTATGATTTCCACTTTGCCTCCTCAACCATATGTGTTTTCCACAAAACCATTACCTGGTGAATTACCTTATTAAGCAACACTTTCGCTCTATGGTCATTAATCTGGACTGGTTGTTCCTCATAAGAGAGATTCTCTTCCATCTAAACTACCACTGGACTTAAAACATGATGTGAATCTAGCATATATTTTCATTATACTGAAACATAACAAAGATTGTGTACCTTGGAAAAACTTGTAGGTAAAGACACTCTTTAAGCAACTGATCCAACTTTCTCTTGGATTTTATAAGGTCCAATGAACCTCAGACACAACATTCCCTTCTTACCAAAAAGCATCAAGAATTTCCATGGAGAAACATTGAAAAGACATGATCTCCTACCTTAAAAGAAAGATCCTTCATCCGGTTATCTATATAATTTTTCTGCCAACTCTGAGCTCTTATCATGTGATTCTGAATCTACTGATCTTTTTCTGTAATCTCTTCTACCAATTCATTAACCTTCTGTTTCCTTTCACTAACATCATCCCAAAATGCTGGTGTTTATCATCGCTTCACACATAAGGCCTCAAAAGGATCCATCTGTTTATTGTAATAAAAACTATTATAATATAAAAACTCAACCAAATAAAGATGTTGGAGCAAAATTCCCTAGTAATCCATCGACCAAGCACATAACATATCCTACATGGGTTGAATTGTTCATTCTTACTGCCCATATGATTGTGGATGAAAATATGTACTAATTTATAATTAAATACCCAATGACTTCTGAAGGCCTTTCCAAAAGTTAGAAGTAAACTAGGGATCACAATCAGATAAAATGGGGAGGGGAACACCATGAAAACTAAGTATCCATTTAACATACAACCAAAAAGGTTGATCTAGAGACAATGTATCTTGAATACTAAGGAAATCTACATATTATGTTAATCGATAAAAAATAACCAATATTCCATTGTTACCTCGAGAGATCTTTGGTAATCCCACAAGGAAGCCCATTTATTTATTTTCCCATTTCAACATTGGAACTGATAAAGACTGAATCATTCCTTTTGGTAACATCCTCTCTTCTTTAACCAACTGAAAATTCAAACACTTCACACTAAAATCAACAATATGTATTTTCATTCCATCCCAAAAGTAATACTACCCAAGTTATTTGTATATCTTAGTACTACTAGTATGAACAAAAAATGTGGAACTATGAGCTTCACATAATAACTAATTCATTAACGAGGAATCACAAGAAACACATAATATTTTCCCAAACCACAAAACACAATTATTATAAATGTTAAATTCAGTAAAATTAACCTTCTGAACCAACTCTACCTTTTTCTATAACTCAATTTCTTCTTTTTATGCTTGTTTTATTCTATCTGATAGAGATGATTCCATTGACACCTAAAAAAACAGAGTAATTTCCTGCACCAACAACTTCTATGGAAATGTTCATTTAATAAAAAAACAAAAGGATATCATTCCAAACATAGCATGATTAATGAATCATTACTTTTTGAACTCAAAGAATCAACCAGTTTAATTTATTTTCCACAATGTAAAGGATCGTAAAATAAAAATCCATAATTAAATCCAACCATCTCTTCTGTCTCATGTTCATTTCTTTTTGAGTGAATATCTAATTTAAAATTTTCTTATCGGAATATATTTCACACTTACTCCATTAAAATGATTCCATCAATTTTTTAAAGCTAAAACAACAATAGATAATTTCAAATCATGTCTTGGGTAATTTAACTCATGTGGTTTCAACTGACGTGAAGCATTAGCAATTCTGTGATCATTCGACATAAGGAAAAAACCATGACCTTTCAATGAAGCAACACTATGAATAAAAAATCACTTTTTCTAAAAGGTACTTACAAAAATATAGCATTCACAAATCTTCATTTCAATTCCAAAAAAAATCATCACATTCATTTGTTTAAATGAACATAACACCTTATCGAGTTATATTAGTCAGTTGGGTAGATAATTGTGAAAAATTCTCAATAAACCTCAAATAATAACCTACCAAACCAATAAAACTATGGATCTCTATTATATTTGAGGATCATTTAAATTGAACTATTGTTTTAGCAGGATCAACTGTTATTACATTTTTTGAAAAAATGTGACACAAGAATGAAATTTTTTGTAACCAAAACTCACACTTGCTGAATTTTCCATATAGTTTATTTTATTTTTTGGGTTTTAAAACAACCATTAAATGACTTTAATTCCCCTATTTATATTTAGAATTAACCAAAATATCATCAATAAACCAACCACCATTTATAACCTAAGTCAACATATCTATAACGAAAACAAACTGTTCAATTCTGATTCTGACCATCATAGGATACTTATTTTGAAAGTCCATTTCCCTCTGTAGGCCTTCCAACATAGCTTCCCAGTTTCCTCTACAAAAAACCATTCTTAACATAGATATATATTAGGCGAATCAGCATGGTAATTTTTAAATTCTATATCATTTCAATATTACAATAAATTAATTTATGGACACTAATTAAAAAATACCTTAACTCCTAAAGATATCTAAACCATCCTCTGATACCAACTATAAGGACCCGTACGTAAACATTTCATATTTATGAAATAAGTTAATAATTCACATTGAGGATATTTTCAGGTTTAGAGTTATAGATTATTAGGTCATAACTATTACATTACATCTCAAAAATTTCAAATTAGTCACTTCTACTCAATTCCCATATTTTCACAAAATAAAAACTCATGATAAAAAGATCCATGTCAAGTTCCATGATTTAGACTGCATGACTTTTCCTTGATACCATCCATGACACTATTCCACTTTATATCCTGTGAAAAACATTTCAAAAACTTGGGATGAGCATAAAAATCATAGTAAGGGATACACAATAAAATAGTTAGTTTTTTCAAAACAACAAGTAAACCATGAATAATTTATCATATGTAATACGTTTCAATTTTATGAAGTAGTAAATAAACTTCACTTAATAAAATATCATTTATTAACCTTTTGTTTCCAAACGATAACCATAAAACCCTTATAAAGAACACATAACATATAATGGTAACTTGGTCCATAATCATACTTAAATGGAATAACCATAAGGTCGACCTCCACACATATCACTAAATGGAATAGTCATATGGATGACACCCATACCCAATGAATTGGAGGTTATAATGAACCCACCCAACCTAGTTTATCCTGGAACCTCCCATCATTTGGTTTATCATGTAACCACCCATCAAATGTCTAAGTACCACAATAAAATAATTAAACATACAATAAATGTTAAGGAATTAAAAAATTTCCAATTTTGAATCACGATATATCACATAAATATAATGACATAAAAAATACATTATCAAAACCATTTTCAATACCAAAATACATAGAATAGTATATCATATTTATTTTATTTTTAAAAATATTACGTCTTGTTAAGGAATCCAGATATCAAATAATACTCACGGTGGTAGAAAGGGCCTTATCACCGCTTACGTTAAAAATTAACATTCTTTTTTTTTTGTTTAGTAAAACACATCATAGAAAAGGATTCCCTTTAAATGAAATGAAAATTCAAAGGTGTTTATTCAGCGTAGAAAAGAATTTCATGTATAAAATAATATATTCTTCAATGAAAGGAGATTGAGATGACGTCCCTTACCTCATGTCCGACTTGACCCGTTCGTTCTTTAATATCCTGAATAATAAAATATTGTTAATTTCAACTTTCTTAAGAACCTTTTTGCAATTTCATCATTCATTTCAAAACACTTATTACCATGTTATAAACATTATCTATTCATCTATGTTAATAATGGTAATTTTTTCGATATTTGGTACTTTAGTCGAAATGGATTTCAAATAATTACAAGTTGTTCATGCTGTAAAAAGTTCATTATATCCATAATTATATTCATGATTCAGATATAATATATATTATATATATATAGTATATACATTTATTTATAATATTACATTACATTTGGATATATGAAATGAAATTCACCGTTCATGGAGATGGTAAGCCGTACGTACGTATGACGCAACTTCCATTTTTATTTCATATTGTACTGGAGTGAATAATTATTGATACATAATTATATTATAATTCCATTATAATATCATATATAATTTCATTAACTCTATCCTTTATACGTTCCACATAATACATGAATGAGTCATATCACTTTGAGGGGGCGGTAGTCCGCACTTCCCCAAATGAGATTATCATATTCACCCACCTTGTAAACCATTAATGTATTCAATTAATGAAAAATAAAGAAGAATAGAATCAATATAAATATAATATATGTCATATATAAATACATTTACATCATGATGTCCACCATGAGAGGAGTTTGGAAGTATTTGAACAAACATCGTTTCGTGAGGTAGTAGTTCATCGTCCATAGAAATAGTACGTTCATTAACCATTAGACGGAGGTGTGTGTAAGTGTAGTTCAAATAATTCTCATAAAAACAACCTAGTATATTTAGTATACTGGTTTTGTTATAAAATAATGTAATTAAAATAGTTTAGGGGGTATGATAAGAAAAATAAAACAATATAATTAAGAGAAACTGTTACCTTAAATTCAGGTAACTCCCATTGGATTTAACCAAAAGGACTTCTCCAAGTGCCGTATTCCAAATGTGAGACTTCTAGGAGGAGTAGAGGGATGTGTAATGCTTAATTGGGCTGATTTTGGACGATCCAAGGGGGTTGAGAGGTGTGAGGAATGAGTTTTAGGTGAGGGAATTTCATAAGGGGGAGGAGGGGCTCTTTTGGAATGTGTGAAAATATTATTTTCTTATTTAATGATGTTCGGTTTATAATGGACCAAAACTAATTAAATTCGAATATAATATTACTCTTGGTCGAAAAAAATCATCGATTAGGAATTGGAGCATTTTTGTATATTATTTTAATATTTATAATCTTATTGATTGAAATTATTTATTAATGAGGTAAACATTGTATCATTATTGTGTCATAAAATAATTTAATTTATATGATGTATAAAAATTATAAAAAAATAACATAATGTAGAAAATCTTCTTATATTACAAAATAATATTTTTAGTCGAAATGATAACTTATATAACCCTATGTAAATGTTAATTAACTAAAAGATATTTGTTTATGTCATTTTTGTCTTTACTTCAAATTAATTAATCTAAAGTGTCATTATCACTCCTCAGTGGCTTTATGGGGTCCCAAAATCGACCCAAGGATGACCATGGTCGGCCATGACTCTTTAAATAATGTTATAAGATGTTTTAAAGTAATTTTGTATTATTATGATATTATTTATATCTTGAATTACCATATTTACCATTAACCGCAGTAAATAAAAGTCAAAGGCTACTATTCACAAAATAAATTATTTTCATCTTATTGAACCAAAAATTATATACTAATAACATCCATGTATGTCGGAATCTTGAAATTAAAATTATAGATGTGGTTAAATTTCATTTAAATGAAAAAGTTATCTTTTTAGCTACTACTCAGTGTTTTTACTGTTAATCAAAAATTGATATTTTTCAGAAAAATACCAATATTTTAGCATAAGATATAATTGATATTCCGAATTAAAAAATTATTTTCATTTTACCAAATTAATAAAATAAAAGTTGGATTAATTAATTTAATATTAATTCCAGTTGTCAAATCAAAATAGCCTATTTTTATGAAACAATATCTATCAAAACATTAACACTTTATTATGTCTAATGTCAAAATGAAATTATTTCCAATAACAAATATTGTATTGAATGGTAAAAATATAATGTGATTGATCTTGAAAACCAATTAAAAAGATAGTATAACAAAATAAATAAATTATATTAAAAGGAAGTTTTGAATTAAAATACAACATTCTTCTCTTTTCATTAAAAAAATAAATTTTATCAAAAAAATACCAAAATATTACCCAATGTAAGTTTTGATGTCCAAATTATAAATAAGAATTTTATTAGGTCTAATAGAACATATAAATGTGACAAAAACTATATTTGAAAAGGGGTATCCATCAAATGGTGAAAATTAAACTTTTAATGTAAATTATGCATAAAATTAAGTTATTTCACATTTTAAACCTATATCTTTTATTGGATAAATATAAAAACATTTAACAAAAATGTATAATGATATTTTTATTAGTTCTATTCATTCCATACAATAAAACTTCTAGTCATTAACTACCATTTAAAATAATAATATTATATTGTTAGTGTGCAATGTAATATTACAAAAAAAACCATTTTTGCGTATTGAGTACGCCATAATATATAGAAAACCATTTAAAGTAAAATTAATATTTTATACACAATTATTAATAAATATGAAAATGTCATATTTATTTATTTACTCAGGATGTTATAGTTACTCATGTGTATGTATGACCTACGATCTCCATTCATGACCATGTTTTCAAAGTTGGTGTTCCAAACATAACCATGAAGGCTACTCTCTATGTAGATATGAAAGCTATAATTTATTTATGATTTTGATTCTACAAGTTTACTTTATGATTTATAATTAAAATTATGTTTTTGAAGATTCTTTAGATTTCATGGGTTTTTAAATATTCAAGGAATGAGGATATCATTAAATATTTAATATCCCTTACTCATATTTTTTGTGCTAATATCTTGTTTTTTAAATTAATTCACTAGATTTAAGGATGGGTAAAAGAAAGAAATAAGTCAATACGATTGTTCATGAACACCTTAACACCAATAAGGAGGGTGTCATGCCAAAACCAAGGCCTCAAGATTGTCGGGATTGAATATAGGAAGGGTTTTGGAATATATTGGTCAAACCAAAAGGATTTCGAAGTGTTAGTATTATAGAAGAGTGTGTGCCTTTCTATAGGAGATGGGGTGGTACCCTTGGAAACTTTTAAAATATTAAATTCAAATAAATTAATTTGAATTTCTAAATGACTCCCAAATCATTTAATTCAAAGATAAGATAATGTTAGATAGAATACCCATTATCCAATTAAAATTAGACACGTTTTAAATATATTTTAACTGTTATCTGTTTTTTTCAATACTTATTTTACCCTTTTTAATCATATCGTGATATAAATTTTCTCTTTATGGTGTAATGTAACCACCATATCTTGTCAAAGAAAACAAATAAGTTTCATTTACTACATATTTGTACTTACCCTAACCATTTAACTAAATTGTATATTTTTAATAATTTACTATCATTACATAAAATATTTTATATTTTGAAATACCAATAGTGTCAATTTAGAAACTATTCATTACTTGATTTTTAAAATTATCATAACAAGAAGATAATTTTAAAGCAACTCATTTAAATCATCCCCAACATGTCTAATATATCCATAAAATTCATGGATGACATTAATTATGTCAAATAACAATTACTTTAATTTTGAAAATGATTTTGATAAGGGAATGATTATGTCATTATCATTAAATTATATCTTGTAATTGCAATGTGGAAATGATATTTTAAACATATTCTTATTTTTTGTGTTATGATTCTTGTTATGGTTATTATTATTTTCTATCAATACATGTGGTTCCAATTAAAATAAAGGGTGGGTGAGCCCGTGATATACATCTAATGCATTGGGAAATGAGATGGAGGTAAATGATTGGGTTTATCCAAAGTGATTAAGTGAATGTACTGTGATGTGTATTTCAAATGTTATCATGAAGGTTACTCCCTAGGTTGATATTAAAACTACAATTTATGTATGACATAGATTCTAAAAGTCATATTTATGAGTTAGCATTACTATGATGTTTTTCAGGAATCTTATGGTTTCACGTGTTATGTTATAGATTTTTTTTGGTGTAAAATAATATTTTTTTTGGAAAAAGTTTTCATGAGTATTAAATATTCATGGATTAGTTGTTTGATTATTTATTATATATCCATTACTGAGGTTTTTTCCTCATCCCATGTTTTTAAAATGTTTCCATAGGGTATAAGAAATGGTAAGTAAACAGAATAAGTACAGAAAATCTTTATCAAGAAAAATAATGCATGTTTACTTTTAAAAGTTTTATATTACGGATGAAATGGATACTATTTTAGTTATATCCACATTATATGTAATTTTTATCTCCAAATTCTCTAAAACTCTAAACCCAAAAAGACACTTAGTGTGAGTTATTTAATTAAATCAAGATTATGTAATGTTTAATTATGGATCCTTATATATTTTGGAGGAATTAAAATGTCTCTTTAATTTTATAGATCAATAAGATTTATTCGAGATGTTTGAAACCATTAGTTTAAAATTCCCACTATTTTATTATGTATTTGAATCCAAAGTAAATATATAGTGTAAAATTTGAACATAATGATATTCTACTGAATTGATATATTATTAAATTATTGTAGTAGGGGGCTTACCCAAATGCAAAATGCTCCTCGTAATCTTGATTAATACTAGGGGTTCAAATCCATGTAGGATAAATTTCATGTACGTACAATAGAATCACTGTATTAGTTTAGTATTTCAAGTATTTTAAATGCTACTATAGCAGGGTAATATATTAGTAATTCTAATAAACTAGGATGGTTATTCAGGCCACTAAGACATTGGGCCATCAAGGGAATGGTGACACAATCATGACATACTGGTAGTGATGTAAGAATAATGCATAAAAGGACTTTGGGCCATCCTGTGGTTGGAATGTGGGCAATTTAAAGGGGTTCATGCCCATTAGGCCATTTTAAATAAAAGAAATAATGTAATAAAGTGGATGGTTAGATGGGTTATCCCATATAGGGCTATGACATGCCTTTCAAGGATGTGTATCTATGGTGTATGTGTGTGTTCAAATATAATTTTACCCCCATTCACCAAAAATAATATATTATTAAATTTGTTAAAAGTTACAAATATGAGAAATAAAAACAATGGCTATAATATGTGGATTAAAATTTCACACCCCATTTATTAATATCACATTTGGATGTTTTTTGATCAATATTATTCTTGTTATAATTTAAATATTTTAAGGATTTTCCAAAGATCTCCTAAACTCAATTATAAGAATAATCATCCCACCTCACATCCTCACATAAATTTGAGACATCATGTTTGAAAGATTCATTCACATTTCCATTATCAACATCACTTATAAAATTATAGGGCTTTGATTATTCTCAGAAGATAAAATATACTTTCCCTAATTAAAGATGATGATGTAGATCATCTAAGAAGTGATAGTATCTTTATAGAATCATTCTAAATTGATTGTTCTTATACATAATATTTATTTGTTGATTCTATTATAAAGTAATAAATCTATTATAAAATATATTTCGATATTTTATTATGATTATGTAATAACTATATTCCACCATTTATTTATAATTTGAAAAATGATAGTATAATGCATGTGTATGTAGGGTTTACATCTCTACACCATAGTGTAATTTATATTTCAACAGAAATTTGTTTGGATTGGTATAATTATGGATAAAATGGATATAAATAATATTTTTTATTTTTTATTTTTTTTATTAACTAATATATCATCTAATTACTCCCCCCTATACCATTTACAGAATGATATTGTTGCTCATACGTATATATAGACAACTGTATTTATGACACGATGAGATACATATTCGTTGTAAAAAATTTCAAGAATTATTATAAAAATATATATAAGGAATAAAAATAAAAAATATGATATAGTAATTCTATTTAATTAATATATATACATATATGTCAATTACCTTCTCCCATTTTGTACTATAAGAGATCATAAATAGTGTTCATGCATATGTACGGCTTACAATCTCCATGAATAGTGTCTTCCATTTCATAAATATTATAAATTTATATATATATTTCAAAACTATAACATATATAAATCATGTTTTATATTCTTAAAGTAATAAAATCCTGATATAAGTAATTGGATGTAGAATAAAATGTAATATCAAGAAAGATAAATAAATTGGTAATTAAATGAAATGTTGATTTTACATGCAATTTTCAATAAAAAAGTAATATGATATCATAAATGAATCATATATGATATCATAAATATTATTATGATTCTGTTAGATTTTTATAATATTTTTAAACCAACTATACAAGATTTTGGGAAATGTATGGGGGAAAACTGATCTATCTTAATGGTTATATGACAATATCATTACTTTTCGGGATTTTTTATACATATGTATCTTTTGGAAAAAATTTATCATAAAATTACATGTTTCTTAAAAATGAATTGAAAAATATTTTAATACACTTCTAAAAACAGATAATGTAAATTTTACCTCTGCATGATTTCTTATTATATGGTTTGAAAGGAATCTTTTTTTGTTCTCCTAATGTTTTAATTTTCTACTTTTCTCGAAAATGGTCAAGAAGAATGGTTAATATAACTTATATTACCTAAATTAATTTTTCATATTTTAGGGCATCCCAATTAAATAAGACTTACCTTATAAGCATGCATTTTTATTTTTAATGAATATTTTTACATCAAATAATATGTATAATTTTAATAAAAGAAACAATTTCAACATACAAATGATATTTTCCATAATAACCATTTTAAATGATTATTTATGATCCCTTCATATGTTTTCAAAGTGGATTAAAATAAAAAAATTCAGAATTTTTTATGTTTTAAAAAGTTATTTTGATGGAAAATTCATGTTATAAGTGATCTTTCAAAATCATTCACTATATAAGACGACATACTTTATTAATGTTCCACAAAATGATTTATTTTATTTTTCCAAATGTTTTATGTTTTTATAGAATAATGTTTCCAAAGCCCATTTATTTTACATGGTTATTATTTTAATGAAATGATTATTAAACTAGTATATTTTCTATAGGTTATGACATG
Source organism: Viscum album (assembly GCA_963277665.1). NCBI lineage: Eukaryota > Viridiplantae > Streptophyta > Magnoliopsida > Santalales > Viscaceae > Viscum > Viscum album. The sequence continues at coordinate 618,384,698 of OY728128.1, forward strand.
ATTACATGGTAACGACAGCCGTCCCATTACATTGGTTATGACATGATAGTTGTTTACTATCATAACACATGTATAAATGATTTCATTTTGATATGGGTGTTCTCTATATCTCCCTCAAATACATTGGGGATATATTTAGATCTCATGTGATATAAATAAAGGGCCTTTTCCACGAATATGGTTATGGGAGTGAATAATGACTACCAAGATGGTAGTTGGAGAGAACCATTACTACAAAAAAATGTTTATGTGAGTGAACATTGACTCCCATGATGAAATGGGTAGTGAACTCTTACTATTAAGATATCCTTAGAATCTATTCCTTGTCAACAATGAAAATAATTTTATATGTATATGTGTGTTTAAAAATTCCATGTTTCAATAATATGTTATTTTTTTGGAATATGTTCTTTCTTTACAAATGATTCAGGTTTAATGAACGTCCAATATTTACGCCATGATTCATGTATATGATATTTGATTGGCTTGGTGAGAACATATATTTTCATGATTATGTTATCATACCCTTATACTCATTAATATATTCACATATCTTTTTTTATCCTTACTAATCATATTAGATCAACACTTTTTATGCACCATTTTCCCCAAGTTATAAAGATAAGTATTATGTTTTATGTTTATTAAATGGGTGAAAATCAATAAGAAATTAGAGGAAAATAATGTAGATCACTTAAGTACCAGTGTCTATGATTCTGTGATTCAAAATGAACTACAAATTTATTGTCTTTGGGGTTTTATTTTTGTAATGTATTATATTTTCCACTAAAGTAATGTATTTTCCAAATATGAAACCAGAGGTTCATTATATTTGGTATCATAGGAAAGGTTTTTTCAACAATTAAAAACTAGAATGAGAATGCTTTATTAAGACCCATATAGATATTTATAATTATATATTTATGGATGTATATATTTATATGAACAAGTATGAGTAAATGTTTATGAAAATGTTGTTGAATTTTGGTAAAGAATAGTTTTATTGTTGTTGTAGAATTAAATCCCTATCTAGATTCTACAAGTGGATGTGGATCTTGAATAGATATACCTTGGGTTACAAAATCCAACAAGTTGTGTTGGACCTGACTTGGTTGTAACCTCAAACTTTGACAATGAGAATTACTGTACTCATAGTTTTATGCACCGGGTGTGTATGCATTATAAATTCACGAACATTTTATGAACCATTATGAAGTATTTGCATAAAATATTTCAATGAATTACATTTTATAAATATTATGTCCAATTAATTAAAATATTGGTTTCTTGATCAAGACATTCTATAAGTAATTTTTTAGGATTATGTTTTATTATTCATTGATAATTTTTTCTCATCATATGATTTTTTATTTTAATCAGTAATGTGAAATAGAATGAAATGGGTTAACATTAAATGATTCAGACGAATAATGATTCATTATAATTATAATCTATTTTCTAAGTGGATTAGTCATGAAGAGAATCAAAAAGGCCCTTCAGTATTGCAAACACTATTTAAGATAATGAGATCATGAATTACATGTGAAAGGTATGTAATGATTAAACCATATTATTTACTTTAAACATAAGAAGAAATATATGATTGAGGTTAAAGAAGCATGATACGTGAATCATATTTCATATTCCTATAAATAAAAATATGATGAAAATGATTAATTTTTTGATAATAAAGATGGGTGATTAATGTTTATATATTCTATAATTCTATGATTTTTGTAATAAAAATCATGTGATATATGTGTTTTTTATAAAGTAAATTTGTCAATAATTTAAAAGAATATATTGAATGGTGATGAATACATTGAAAATTGATTTTGAGGGAAAGATTCAATTTTGATTATGGGTAGGTAGCCCATAACTTATTCATGATGTTGAGAAAATTTAGTTTTTCATGGATAAAGAGATGATTGATATGGATGACGATAATTAGATAATGATAATTACTATGGAAATTATTATTGTTATTTTAAAAAACAAATTCTATGTTATCAAGTATGATGTTTACAATTTATTGGATTTAATAAATATATCCAATATTTTTTTTTAAAAAGGAAAAATATATGTTTTCATGAAGAATGTAAAATATTTCATTTTATTACATGTTTCAAGAGAATAAATGATTACGGTATTACATGTTTCAAATGGGACAACTATGAACTTCCTTACTATATATGAGAGATAAATGTTAATCTAATTTTGTGCACCACATTCTAAATATTATATTTCCAATATTTAGATACATTGTAAGGTTATCCAGTTATGGAATTTTTATTTTAAACATCAATTGATGTTTGTTAGATTAAATTATTATATAAATATATATGTTATTATGAATATTTAATAACTTTCACTAATCTGTTTATTGTGATAAAGGTAGGTAGAATGACTTATCATTCAATATATGGATCTCAAATTTTGTTTATAATTATGTAGTGAAAAATGAAACTACTTATCTTAGAATAATATATGAATTTGAAATTGGTCAAGGAAATAGAAATGGTGTGATTTTACTAAAATATAGAATGTATGACTTCACATGATTTTTTTAACTATATGAAAAAGATCATGATGTAAAATATTGTCTTGTTATTAGTATTTTTATGATATCAGTGACCCTCTCATGTTTATTTACATTAAAGAGTTGTGGTTTTTACCGTTATCTAGATCACCCAATTCCTTATGTTAATTTTTCTTTATCAATCCCTAGGTTTAGTTATCCTTTTCTTCCATGCCCAAATATTCATCTATGTTCTCCATCATAGAGATCTAGTTTTTAATTACTTTGTGTAACTCTTATATTCTGATTTTTATTTTTTAAAAAGATGTTTTATAATTCTTTTTTTTAGTTTTGTTTCTATGAAAAAAACATTCAAGTATTAAACATTTAAAAACCTTGTTGAATTTTGATGGAGAATTAATTTTAGGGGGGAATTATATATCAACATGATATTTTGTGTTTTTTTAGTAATTTAATATTTTCGATGATTTTTGTTTCATGTATCACTGAATAATGATTTATATTATTCTATTAAATCACTAATTTTAGATTATATTTTAAACAACACCATGTTAGGCATGTTATATATGAAACGCCATCTTGCCTTGTGTTACAATGAACAATGATTTTCTGCCAAACTACACATTACAAAGAAAATTATATAAATGAGAAAATTATAACTAGCCATTAAAAATAATGAAATGTATAATAATATGTATATTTTTAGTAATATTATTTTCTTAATGGAACTACTTTTTATTACTTTTTGTGAACAAAAACAATTAATTTTAGTCACTCTAATTAATTTTATTTTACATTATAAGCGCCATTTTTTAATGTTAAAATATTCTTATGCTGAATTATTAGTATTTTTCTAAGAAGATTTATTTTTTGATGAATACTGAAAAATACTACCATATATTTAAAAATGTTTGTTTTCTTTTTTAAATTATTATACTTCAAATGGATTTTTAATGACACAATAGATATACTATACATTTATTAATCCAAATTAGTTCATTGGAATCACCATTTTATTTATAAATAGTTGTAAAATATATATATTGAATGTTTGAATTTTCATTTTATCTGCCTTTTTGCCACATCCACATGATTAATGTGAAACATAATTTTTCCACCTATGTGAGTTGAATTAGAAAAATGGGCACACATGTTTATTATAAGTATGATATGTAGAGTCAAATAGTTTCAAAATAAAATTGTGGAAATTATGAATATAATATTTATTAAAATAATTCCATGGATTAGGGTATAGTGGATAATTAAAAGTAAAAATAATATTTTAATATAATAAAATTACCCTAATAGTTTTTCATAATTTCATTTAATAATTAGTATTTTAATTAAATCATCTTTAGGAAGAAATTATTTACTTTTTATGAATTATACTTAAGAATATGACATTTATTATATTTTATTTCAAGATAAGCAGAATATTTCATACTCATATTTTTAATTACAATAAATTATTTAATAAAGAGTTATACAGAATACAAATTCATCTATAAATATTAATTTTAAAGATATAATTCTTATCTACCTGATTATATTTTATTTATAATTTTTGGTGATATAAAAATTAATGTAAATGATGACACAATGATTATGTGATAGTTGTTTAATTAATAAAAAGATAGAAAAATGATATTGATTATATTAAAATAAATGAAATTTGAATTAATTAAGGTGATACATGAAATTTATAGAACATAGTGACATTTTATATGTGTCTTAAGTGGTTGGATTCAAAGTTATTGGGTATTTTGGATTTTTTTTAATATAATGTTGTGAATAGTTTCAAAATTGGTACTGATGATATTTTATATAAATAATATTTTATAAAAATAATAAAAAATCATAAAAAACATTAAAAAATAAAAAATTATTGTTATAAGGAATAAAATTTGTTAATGTTTAAATTTGTCAAAAAAATAACATATCTAATATGTTATATCCTCATAGTATTTAAATATCATTACCATAATTTAAATTACAATATATTAATTATGGGAAAATCAAAATTATAAGGTTTAAAAGAATATAAATCCATGTCCCAAAAATTATTTCAAAAAAATTATTAGACCATTATTATCGTAATATTTATTTTCAATTATTCAATTTACACTAGTCTATGAAAATAACTTATAAATTATTTAATGTCAAGGACAGTAACAAAATAACACTCTCATGTCATTAGTATATTTTATGTGTCCACCTATAAACAAAATAAAGCTATCAATGAGTATAAATATCTATATTGATCATAAAAAAATTATTTTCATTATATAATATTGTTTTCATGTTTTTGATTTTATATAACTAACGTATATTTTTCTCAATTTTATAACGTTGTTTATTTAATTATTAGGAAAATAAAATAATTAATTTTACAAATATTAATTTTGATATATTTTTTACGAATTAAAATATCAAATGAACTAAATTGATTGATATGACATATTCAAGATTTTATAATCCATTTGATTCGAATTAAAACTTTTTAATGGTGAATTTAAATACAAATTAAATTAATTGTATCAAATTTGAAAACAATGATATTTTAATGAATAAATATATTATTAAATTCTTTAGAAATTCAAAAAATGAAACCTAATCACATTGATGGTTGAATATCATCTAAAATATCACACCCCGACCACCTATATCTTAGTTGGATGTTTTTGGTTCCAGAATTTCCTTATCTTATTTTAAAATTTTTTGAAATTCCAAAAGTGCCTCTCGCCTCAATTATAAATGGTCTCCACCTCCCCCAATTACTCACATCACATTGTACCCTGAAACACAATCAAACCCTACCCATTTCCCTTATAAAATTTCTCTATTAACATTTTATAGGTTTTCCACTTCTCAAAAGTCCAACTATAGTGACTCTAATAGGATATCTTTATGGTGATCGTTGAAGAAGATGTAATATTGTCACCAACTCTTTTAATTTTTTTACATTTTATACCTCCACTTCATGTGTTTATTCTCTTAAAATGTAATAAATTATGTTTCAACAATATCATTATATATTTATATTATTATGTAAATAGAATTTTCAACCTTTTATACATCTTACGAAACAAAAATGTACCATGCCTGCGTACGTACGACTAATCGTCCCCACGACGTGGTGTAATCTAATTTTAATTACATCTTTATTTGGAATTTTATAATGATGGATATAATGGATATAATTAATAAATATGAAACTATATTTATTTTATATAATTAATATACGACCTAAATCTTTACCCATATATCATTAAGATAATGACATCGTCACTCATCTTTACGAGTGGCATATTGCCTCCACGATGTGACCAGATTCAACTTCAATGTTTTCTATTTCAAGAATGATTGTAAAAATGTATATAATGAATATATATGAAATTTATTACATAGTAATTATAATGTAATAATATATAAATATATATATTTCAATTACATTATTCTATTCAGAATGATATGTAAACAAAATAGTGTTTATGTGTACGTACGACTTATCATCTACATGAATGGTGTATTCCATTTCATATATCTATATTATATATATATATTTATATAAAAAATATATATGAGCTATAAATCTTGTTTTACATTATATAAGTTTGAAAATCAGGATCAATGTGTTTGGATAAAGAATAAAAAGTCTGAAGTCGTATGATAAACATTACGGTTATTAACCAAAACATCTCTTTAACATTTAATTATTAATAATTCGGTAATATAAAGTCATAAATGAATAATATATGATATCAAAAAATTATTATGATACAATTCTTATTTAATAATATTTTTAAATCCACAATAAAGTATTTTTCACACACGAAAATTGAGTAATTTGCTTAAGGTAAGTTTATTTAACAATCTAATTATTATTCGGGATTGTTTATACTTAAGTATCTATTGGGAAATATTTATCATCCATTTCTTTGATTATTGAAAAATTAATTCTGAAATTTTTTTACTATTCTTCTAAGAAAAATTTAATTTCATTTTTAACCATTTATAACTTCTTATAAAATGTTTTTTAAGGAATCCTATTCTTTATTTTCCAAACAAGGTAATTTTTTTACCTTTCGAGATAAAGTATGAGAAGAATGTTTCTTTTTTACTAATATGGAATGAATAAAATTTATACTTTCATGATGTTATAATTCATTGATGATTCCCTTGTAATCTATCAAGGTAATTATTAATGATATTTTCTATCACACCCTAGAAATTCAAATATTAATTTATTATAAATATTTAATTATTTAATTAAAATTTTAAAATTAGTTTGAGATAAATAATATTTGAAAATTATAATTTTTTTATAAATTGTTTATAATAATTAAGTGTAAAAAATAATTATATGAAGATTATTATTAAGATAATTTATTTTATAAAAATATTAACTTATATTATCTTTTTTTATAAAATTTATAAATTATAAACAATATAATTATTATATTACAAAAACACGCATAATATATTTATTTTTTAAATAAAAATATCAAATGTTTAATATATATATATATATAAATGACTTCAAAATATAAATTAAATATTACATATAGATAATTATTCATAAAAAAAATTTAGTACATATATCTATACTTGTTTTTATATAAATGTATATATTTATAACTACATATAATTATTATTTATTTATTTAATTAATAAAAAATATATGTATAATAATTTTTTATTAATTTATATTCTCTAAGTGATATTTTATAGTTATTTGTATTGATTTTTTTTATTTCAAAATGATTTTATATTTGTTTCTTAAATAAATTCTAACTTAAAAGTGTAATGATAACATTAAAATGAATGAAAAAATGTGACATTAAAGAAAAAAAGGAAAAAAACATGAATGATAAATGTAAAACATAAAGGAAATTAAAAAAAGGATTTTATATAAATAAATATATAAATAAATATATAATCGTTGGAATTTAACTATATGTTTAAAAAATTACTATGTTAATTTATTATATAGTTGAAATGATTAATTTAAATAATAAGTAAAATATTGTTATAATAATATCTTAACTAAATTATATTAGTTGAGAGGTGTGTGGTGTTGGAAGAAAAAATTTCAAAAATATGTTTCTGTTTGGATAAAAAAAGTCCCATTATGTTATAAAAATTGTATTAAAATATTGTATCAATAAATATATATATATATATATATATATATATATATATATATTAGATACATAGCATAGATTATGACCCGTGATGTGGGTCGCTGTCTAGTATTGTTTTAATAAAATAATAAAAATTCTATAATAATTATAATAAAAACACCTAGCTTCCCTTATTAGAAAATATTTGTTTGTGTGTGTAAACCCAATTCCTAACACCATGCTTAACCTACATAGTCACATGCATCCCTCATATTTGGATCTACTGTGTTCGAAGCTCACTCTACCATGCCCTCTATTGGTTCCTACAAACCCATAGGCTCTCTTTTGATCTAAATAAGGTAAGGGGTATATTTATTTTGAAAAATTAACTTGAAAATAAATAAATATACATATATTAATATTTAATAATGTATGATCATATTTTTATAGTTAAAATCAAATATATGATATGTTTTCTTGAATTAAAGGATATTTTTTCTAAAATCATTTCATACCAAGGTTATAATTTTACTATCATTTAACAATGATTATTATATAAATGATTATATACTTGAATATATAGACATATATTGCTTGATATTTTCATTGTAAAAATAGTTTTAACAGATTCTTATGTCTTAAAAATTATTCCTAAATCTTATATGGCTAAGTGTTTGTTTTCAAATTGATTATACAAGGATGGTGTGTATATATATATGTGTGTATGTAGGTATATATGTGTGTATGTACATGCGAATATGAACATATATATATATATCAACCAATTTCAATTTATGATAGTTATCGTTTTAATGTTTAGTCCCTAAAACATATGGTTGAAGGAGTTTTAAGATTTCAATTTTCATATACATAAACATATATATGTATAAATATATATATATATATAGCATGTATATGTAAACATGTAATTTATTTCATTGTTTATCATTTATTTGGAAACCATTGATGGTATTTATCAACCACGAAACTAATGTTTAAATATTTTTGAATGAATAATTTCATGTTATCATCATGTTTATATAATTTCATGTGATAATTGATATCATTTATTGTGTATTTATGGGTCACGTTATAATTTCATGTGTGAATTTTCATCTGAATCTCAAATAATGTCAATCATGAATAGGTGTAGCCATCATCTAGCTCATGTGAGTCACTCCAAGAATTATATGATCTTGCACCCACATTAATACATGTTTCAAGTAATTATGGGTTTCAAATAAAAGTGGGTTTTCTATGAATGGGATTCTCTCTAAAAATTTTAGAATCTATTGTGAAAATGTCAATGAAACTCTTATGAGTTAAATATTACTATGTAATTATTTTTTAAAACTTTATGGGATGGAGATGAGAATGGCAGGACTATCAGAAAATGTTTTTAAAAAAATGGAACTGGTGAATTAGTGGATGTTCCGGGGGTAAACTCATTAGTCTATGTTTTGATCTGTTTCCATATGTAATGTATTTTGGACATGGACTTTTAAGAATTGTTAATATCCCGTAGAAAAAATTAATATCTTCCTAGGATATATCCCAATGGGTTTTCAAGTATAATTATTTTGGGAAATACTAGTTTTATAAAAAATATATTTTTGCTGGGAAAACATGTTTTTGAGTATGTTTGTATATTATAAAGAAATGTTTTATGTAAATTTTTTAGTTGTTTCGAAACCTCTTTACTTGGAATTTTATTCTCACCCTACGTATTATAATCAATTTTACAGGTTTGGAAATCTAACTACATTGAAAGCCTATTATGAAATAAATTCGATAAAGAATCATTTTTTTCAATTTTTGTATTAATTATTGAAATGTTTGTCCTGTATCAAATCTCATTGTACCTATACTGGTAAAAGGTCCTCTGTTGTAATAAATTTTGTGTAATTATTCAAATATATTTTTTAAAAAATATACACAACATTTATAAGGGCAGAGTCTGGTAGCTTGGGCTTGGGTCGTTATAATTGGTATCAAAAGACTGGTCTAGATAACATTAGAAAATTAGAAAAAACCAATAATTTCAATATTCCTTCTTTCTAAAAAAATATTTTTCGCACGCATAAAGATGAATTTTGGGGGAACAATTCAGTTAGGGGGAATAATAAAACACCCCAAAAAATATAAATAGTAATTTATGTTAATTAATGATTTATTTAACTAATATTTTAACATTAGTTTGAAATAAATAAAACATGAAAATTATATGTTGTTTATAAAAATTTTACAATAATAATTGTTGAAACAGTTTTATATGAAAACTATTATTATATTTTTTCTCGATAATATATTTTATAAAAATAAAAAAATATATAATGTTTTTATTTATAACATTTCTAAATTATATTAAATATAATTTTTATATTATGAAAAAACTCACACAGTTTATTTATTTTTTCAATAAAAATATATAATTTTTAATAAATATATATACCTGACTTGAATATGTAAATTAAAGTTTGTATAAATATATATTTATATATACATAAATATATATCATTGATTTAATACATATATATACCCATATATTTTTATATAAGTATATGTTTTGAAATTCATATAATTATTAATATTTATTTAATTATATATATATATATATTATTTATTATTTTATTATCATTATGTGCTATTTTTTTGTTATGTGTATTTATTTGTTCTTTTTTTATTTTAAATTATTATTTTTATTTGTTTTTTAAATAAAAATTCTAACATAAAAGTTTAATGATGGATTTTAAATGAACGAAAAAGATGTGACATGTAAAGGAAAAAAATAAAAAAACCAGAATGAATAATGTAAAATTAAAATCAAAGTATAATCTTTATTTGATATATATATATATAAATATATTAATGTTGGATTGGTATTATTTGATTAAAAAAATTATTAGATTAATGTTTTAAATAGTTGTAATGATTGAATTAAATAATAAGTAATATATTATTATAATAATATCATAAGAAAATTACATGAGTTGAGAAGTGTGAGGTGTTGGATGAAAAAAAGTAAAAAATATTTTTTTACATTGGATAAAACAACACCCATGATTTTAGAAAAACATGATTTAAAGGATAGGTTTTTTAAAATCTTATCTTTACATGGTTATAATTATATTATCATTTTACAATGTTTTCATATATATGTGTATATACATGCGTATATACAGATATATAGCTTAATAATTTTATTGTATATATATGTGTGTGTGTTAATGGATTCTTAAGTCATAATCCCTATTTCTAAAACATATATATGAAATATTAGTCTTCAAATCAATGATATATGGATGATGTATATATATAGGAATATATAAACGTGTCTATGTACATGCGAATATACACATATATATCAACACATTTCAATTTAATAGGGTTCTTGTTTTATTGACTAATCCCTAAACCCTATGGTTTCATGAGTTATTGGATTTCATTTCTCTTATACGTAATCATATATATGTATATATATATTTTCCTGTAAATATATAAATGTTATGTATTATTATCATTTATTTGGAAACTATTAATTGTATTTATCATATACTAAATTAATGTTTAGAAATTTATAAATGACTAATTTCATGTAATCACATTGTTTCAAAATTACACGTGACAATAGTTATCCTTTTATTTGTAATTATGGGTGAAGTTATTATTTTGTGTGAAAGCATGCATCTGCATCTCCCAGCATGTCATGCATGAAATGTTTTGACCATCATCTAGCCCATTTGAGGCATTCCAATCATTATGTGATCTTTCATGCATTTAAATCCTTGTTTCATGTAATTATGGGTTTCATATATAAACGTTTTTTTCCGAGCAAGAGATTCTATCAAAAATATTTTCAAATTTTTTGTGAAAATGTCAATTAAACTTATCTAAGTGAAATAATACTATGTATTTATGTTGAAATTTTTTTGGGGTGGATACGAGAAAGGAAGTAAACTGAGATATTTTTTCAAAAAATGTTATTGGTGAATTAAGGGATGTTGTGGGGAGTGAACTAGTAAGTATAACATAATATTAGTGGCCATATATAATGGATTTTAGACATTAACTAAAAAGTATTATTGATCTGCCATATAAAATAATTAATATTTTCAAATGATAATTCCCAACGGCTTTTCAAGTACAATTATTTAAAAAGAACAAGTTTCTTTTCATGAGATATGATTTTGATGAAATGATTATATAACCATTACCTTTTCCACAAGTTATGATATGATTACATTTTTATGACACTGATTACATTGCATTGGTTATGATAGGATTATTTATGATCTTGTCACATATGTATATATATTTTCAATATGTGATGGGTGGGTCCTATATCCCCCTATAATGCATTGTGTAATGATTTATAGCTCATTAGATATACAAAACGGAACCTGTCTGCCAGGATGGTTATGGGTGTTAACCTTGACTAGAAATAAGTTTTTTGGATTGAACCATGACTACCAAGATAGTTATTGGATTTAACCATGACTATCCAAATTGTATTCTAAGTGAACCAATTCATCTATTATGGCCTCACAATTGACTCCTTGACTACAATTAAAGTCATTTTATATGCATATGTGTATGACACAATTTCTTATCTTATTCCTATGTTATTATTTCATGGATCGTGTTCTTTATTTATATATGATTATTGTCTTATGAACTAAAAATGTTTGTGCCCTGATTCATTTTTATGATCTTTGATATGAATCGGTTGATCATATATGTAAAGACCTGGAAATTTAAAGTAATGTTTTTTCTTAATTTCCTTGAAATTTTACGAGTCTGTGGTTTTTGATAGCACCTGATTCCGAGGCCCGGTGTTCTCGGAATCAATTCCCGAAGTTTATCTTGGGTACGTTCAGTGAATGAACGAGCAGTTTTTTCTAACTTTTGAACTGGTGCTCGGAATTGAAATCAGAGGGCACTGATGGAATCATAGAGCCAGTTTTCGCTTAAGAGGACTGTTAACTTGATGACAAATGATTGGCTTTGAGAGTTGGTTTTTGGGATCATGTGGAATAATAAAATAAAATAAGTGACAACATATTTTATCATTTTTGAACCCATGCCATGTGGATAGTGATGGTTAAAAGATCCACATGGGAGTTGGTGGTGGGACCTCCACACCCTAATCTCCCATGGGAGGATAATTAGGGTGGGGACCACCCTAGCAGCATAACCTTCCATGAGAGGTTATGACATGGGATCCACACGGGAGTTAACCCCCCATTTATTGGGAGGGGAGGAAATCTCTTAATACACTCCCATTAATGATGGAGATCCTCTTGAACTCTAACTCCCATCTTAATGGAGGATAATAAAACCTCCCCAAAACCCCCCATTTAATGGGAAGAAACTCCTTGACCCTCTTCTTGTTAATTAGGTGGGGACCACCCTGGCCCATAAACCCCCTCAAAACACCCCAAATTAATTATGTCATCCACTCAGGAAATTAATTTGGTGGAGCCTCTCCACTTTTTTAATTTTTGAATTGTGCCAACCATCGTGAACTTAATTATGTGTGGCCCACTTAATTAATTTCCGCCACCAAGAATAATAGATTATATTTCATTATTTTGGGCACGTTCTTGCGCATTTGGTGGAGGGCTTAAGAGAACTTCCTTCTTTAGAAAAGAATGCGAAGAACACTGGTAATGCTTTTTTCCTGACCTTCTTTGGCCTAGTTCCTCGACGCCCCCCCCCCTTTCTGACGCGGTTCTTCTACGATGACCCTCCTTCCTCCCTCCTCGTCCTCAAAGCACCGATTCATGAACTCGGAAGTGGAAGCATGCGGTGAGAGACACCATCCTCAGAGATCAACGACGTGATGCCGTGTACCACGATGACGACAATTCTATTCTCTAGGACACCATTGATGCTTACCGAGTCTTCATCTGTGACGTTCATTTCTGTGAAGAACCTTAGTTCAATGGCACCTCGAGGTAGGGGTTAATTGTTTTGTGTTCGTGAATACTTTCGTCGTCGTTCATCATTTCAAATTCGGCCGCCAGTTATCCCAATAACTGGAGGAGGTAGGACCGCACGAACACGGACGACCCTCCTCCCCCCTTGATTGTTTGAACTTGTTGCGGCATGAGCAAAGGCTGCGCGATGCCATTGCACCGCGCGGAAACAATGAAGAATGGGCGAAGAAGCACGGCCTTGTCGCACCGCACCGTTGAGGTCGAACAAAGCCGCGACGCCATCACGCCGCACCGGAGAACCCCGAAGAGGCCGCGACCGGAGTGAGGCCGTGGCGGAGGAGCGCGGTGCTGTCACGCCGCACTGATAGTACAAGGCCGCGACCTATGGCCGCGGTGGTGCGGGGAGCGGCCACTGGAACCGCCGGCTGCCGGAGCATGAGGGCAGGACCGCGACGGTCCTGCGGCGGTAGAAACCGGCCGGCCGCACCGGGTCAGTCATTTCAGGGGGAGACCTGGGGTTCATAACCCCTGGCTCGAAATATAGAGCGGCCCCCATATGGGGGACGTGGCACTTCAATCAGGGGGGCAGCGCCCCCCCCCCCCCCCCTTGTCCCGCTCAGCTCGGCCAGCCAAGCTGGCCATGCGGGACACCCGAGCGCGCCAGGCCGCTGGGCCACCCAGGCTGGGTCGGGCCACGCCCTAATGGGCCGGACCCGGACACGGTTTGGGTCGACCCGGTTCGGGCCGCCCGGAGGGGGGGGGGTATCGAGCCGGGTTGGACCGGGCCCAAACCCCCTATTTTCGGTAGGTTTCGTTCAAATGCCCATAACACAGGCTGCAGAACTCCGATCGACACACCATAATTTGTGATGGGTTCCTTGGATCGAGATGGTCGTTTCTCTATATTACACTCAAGGTTTCGGAGAACTTTGGGTATGGTCGGGTTGGTTCGAACACGAAACCAACCGGGCCCTCAGAGCAGAACTACTTATAAATTGAGCTTCAGGCGTCCAATAGACGTGCTGTCGACTTTTTTGGATTCTCCATAGTGAGAAGGACATTTTCTCTTACTCCGCTCAAGATTTGGATGCAGACTGAGTGTGGTTGGGTTGGTTCGCACACGAAACCAACCGGGCCCCTGGAACGAAAAAGCTGATAACTTTCAGACCAGATGTCCGTTTGACGAACCATCTGCGGCGTTGGTGATCACGTTGAGAAAAAATTCCTATGAGTATACACTATGAGAGTTTGGGGTATAGTTGAGATATGGCTGGGTTGGTTCGCACACAAAACCAACCGGGCCCCTGGAATGATAAGGCTACTAACTCATAGACCGGGTGCCCGATAGACGCGCCATCTGTTACGTTGAGACCCCTATGACGAGTCTATCCTTTGAGATACTTATTCGTGGAACTTGTGATACTTGTAGTATTGACCTGAAGCTTGTGGAACAGACCCTCCTAGAGATGAGCGTACGGAGTACGAAGACTATGTAGCTGGTTGAGACCTGACGACTACTTGACCGACTCGACTTGGAGTGAGTCGACTAGCCAAATGGACGGAGCACTACTATGTTTGGGTGCAGACCCATGGAGTATGGATCACTACTATGATTGGGTGCAGACCTGTGGTACTCAACAGAAGGAGTACCTCTGCAGGCTATTAGGGGGGTGCACTACTGGGTTTGGGTGGCAGACCCCGGCGGGAAGCACTACTATGTTTGGGTTGCTGAGCCTCGGTACTCGATAGGGGGAGTACCTCAGTATTCTTAGGTTAGTGAGAAGTACCTCGGAGTCGTGACAGGATCACTATACTTGTCAGAGACGGGGCTCTTCACCAGTTACGGTATCGATAATGAAAATACTGGTTTGAGCAGAGTCTATGACCTTTCTGTTACCTTATGATTGAGATGGGTCACTTGATAACTTAGGTATATATATGGGAATATATCTAGGTAGTGGTTATCCATGGATTTTATAACCTTTGTGTTTCCTCGTGATTGAGATGGGTTACCTGATAACTTAGGTATATGTATGGGCTTATACCTAAGTATGGGTTATCTGATGAGATCCTTCTTTGTGGTTATCCTTGTTGGATTTAGTGAGACCTCGAGGGTCTCGGGGTCCCTACTGAGTATCGTATACTCACTCCTGCATGGGATATTCCATCACCTAGTTCTGTTGGATGTAGATGACGAGAAGCGTTGTCGGATGCCGAGTGTTTGAGGAATGGATGGTATTCGGAGGTGGGCTTCATGACGAGACAATACTTGGAGGAGGCAGATGGGCGAGAGCGTTGTGGAGGCTATCTATACCTACCCTTCTGGAAGGATCCGTGGAGGATAATCTAGGTTTTGCGCTATCTATACCTACCATTCAGGCAGGATCCGACGTGGAAAACCCAGGAGCTGCGCTATATGTACCTACCCTTCAGGTAGGATCTGAGGTGGACGAACCAGGAGTTGCTTCTATTCTTCCAGATGTTTGTCTTTTCTATTGTACTTACGTTCAATTGTAGTTGTACCTATCTGTTGGGATTTTATTTCGGACCCCTTTGTACTTTCAACACTTTTGTTACTGCTGTACTCAGTGTTTTCTTCCGCTTGTACTCTGTGGTGTCTTCCTTAATTTTAAAAAGGAAATGCCTTCCCAGTTATCTGTATTTTTTTCCTTTGGTGCTAGTCTCTAGCCCCTGGCCTATGGAAGGCGGGCATGGGGTAGTCACGGCACGGGCCCCGAGGACGGGTCGTGACAAATTGGTATCATAGGAGTCGGTTCTACCGCAGAACCTATAACATAGATATTTACTTTCTGTGATGCAATACTGTTTAGGGTATCGAGTGTGGTCATCAGTTCAGGGAGTCCAGTGTTGGTGCGGGCGGCCGACATATCCATACACTAGGACCATGACTTACGATTTCTGACTTAGTGCATGAAAAAATTAATTGTGTGTGTGTTTTCAATGGTTTCCCTTAAAAAAATCAAACTAGGTCAGCTCACCAGGTATAAATCATTGATCGTGTCATGTCTGTTTCCTTCAAGATGCCTTATCCCGGGCGAGCAGCTAAAGCTGTGAGAGATGTTTGTACTGACAGTCTGCCGAGCGACGAGGCTTCGGTATAGGGCCCTCTTGCAGTCGAGGCACCAGCGGAGGCACCAGTAGTACTACCATACGGTGGGTCAATGATGCCACCAGCCCCAGCAGTAGGCGATGCACGCCTCTTGAGTGCGCTGCACGTGTTCCAGTGCCAGAGGCCACCCAGGTTCCGGGGAGAGACGGACCCACAGGCGGCAGAGGATTGGCTGGAGGCTATGGTGTGAGTCTTCCGGCTTGTGGGGACGCCAGCAGACTTCATTGTGATCTTTGCTGCCAGCCTCCTTCAGGCAGCAACTGAGAGATGGTGGAGACATTTGTTCCAGTTTTGCGACGGGATGACTGTCAGATGGGGAGACATTGAGACCTTCTTCGGGGTGTAGTTTATACCAGTGGCTCTACATCCCATGAATTTTCAGGAGCAGCTGCCTTTTCCGCATGATTTTCCATCAGTAGCTGAGTCATCTGTAGGTAGTAGAGAGATGATTCAAAGGTCTAAGAAGACCAGACATATAGGTGGTCGACTGCATGACTCATGATCGGTGGTGCGGGGCACCCGCGGTGGGGTCAGAGCCAGGCGTTCCAGAAACAGATAGTGTTACTCTTGCGGTAGGAAGGGTCACATGACATGTGATGGTCTGACTCCCTATACAGTTGTTCCGCAGGCGTTGGAGGAGCCACCAAGACAGAATTACCGGAGGGTGCTTGAGCAACAGTCGAGCCGTGGACAAGGCAGTAGAGCTCTGAAATTAGGTGGATAGGAGCAAAACTAGTAGATACCTTTTTGTTCTTGGTACTTCTAGTTCCATGTTTTAGTTGTTGTTTTTGTGTCTTTGTACTATGAGATGCTATAATAGAATACACTTATCTTTGTGATGTTTTCCATATTGTCCTTTTGTTTGGATGATACTGAAAGGTCCCAGTTAAAACTGTTGACATGACCCTCACTTTCTAGATTTCTACTAGAGGAGACCCAGTGACCTCACACTAATGCCGACAGTGTGACTCGACCCTTGGAGGAGAGAGTGATGGTTGGATCTCTTGGTAGTAACATCGAGGCCTTACGATGTCATCCATGGCATGAATGCATCATTCATGTCAAGAATGATTGTATTATGCAATGGGTGTGGTTCATCCAGGGGATGAGACCGAGCTTCTCTTTTCGGCAAAGGAGAAATCATAGCAGTTCTTTCAGATCGTAGGCAAAGAAGGTGCAGATTATCTAGGAGCGGATGAAGACTGCACAGTATAGTAGAAACAGGAAACTGGTGTAAGTCTCAGAGACAAGGGCATGCAACTGCTTCAAAAAGAGGAAATGTTAATGACAGATAATCTGTAGAGTAGCAGACATGGATGCAGATCTAGGAGAGCAGCATGAAGTGGTGTACATTTTAACATGCTACACCCACCCTCCTTAGTTATCCCTTCCAGGCTTAAGGAGATGGAGGGTAGGGGAAGAGTGTGGCTGTATGCGGTCATGGAGTGTGACCCAATGGATCTAAAAAAGATTCAAAGGACAGTCGGTATCCACTACTAGCTGCCATAGTAACAGATGTTGATATGAATCACTCCTTCCTTCCACAAATCTTATCCCAGACCTAGAGTTTCCGATAAGCTGTGGACTTTACCATCATGTCTGGAGATAGCTTTGGGAGGAGACTCGACAATCACACTTACGCCGACAGTGTGGTCAGACCCTCAAGGCGATAGTTTCGGTTGGAATCTCTTGGTGGTAGAATTGAGGCCTTATGTCGTTGGTTTGAGTATGGACTGGGCAATCACATTTCATACACAAATTGACGGTATTAGGCGAAAATGTTGTGGTCTAACTACAATGTCGGGATGGGTTTTCCTTAGTTAGCGAAAAGGAAACCCCAGGCAGCATAGGATAAACTCATGCACAGGAGGGTGCGGTCGATCGATCTTAAGTCAATCATCCTTACCCCTGTGGCGGCGGGAGTTTTGAGTTTCTGTTCTAGTCAATAATTGGAGGCCTCTTGAGTTCTATGATGACGAGCACATCCTTATACGGGTCTCCCCTCAATAAGGTTTAAGGAGATGTGGCCAAGGCAGCATGTTATCTCTGAGGTTCAACGGACTTTTCTAGGTCCTCAGCAGGGTAGGCGAGGTGGTTTACCACTTGACCAATCAACCTTAGTTGCACCAGGTGCACAACGACTTCCATGTATCTCAATTGGGGAGATACATGCTTGACCCGATGCATATCATCGACCATGGGGAGATGGTCATTGGTGATGGGATGACTTTTTCGGGGTTCCAATAGAGGTTGAGGATTGACAGGAACGGGTCCTATGAGGACAGTCGAATCCTCTTGTGTGCTTTCGTTGATATCACGGGAAACTCCAGGAGAACACATGGGAGCGGAAGGCTCAGATGCGTTCTCTGTACCACTTTTGTATCCCTAGTTTGTGGTATAGCATTATGGGGACGTAAAGCCTTGAGGTGGGAGTAATGTAAAGACCTATAAATTTCAAGGAAATTTTTTTCGTAATTTCTTATGAATTTTCTGAGTCTGTGGTTTTTGACGGCACCTGATTCCGAGGCCCGGTGTGCCCAGAATCAATTCCTGAAGTTTAGCTCGGGTATGTTCTGTGAACGATCGATCAGTTTTTTCTAACTATTGAACCAATGCTCAGAATTGAAATCTGAGGGCACTGACGGAATCGTAGCACCAGTTTTCACTTAAGAGGACTTTCACCTCAATGATAGATGATCGGGTTTGAGAGTTGGTTTTTGGGTTCACATGGAATAATAAAATAAAATAAGTGACAAATTATTTAATATTTGTTGAACCCACGCCATGTGGATAGTGTTTGTTAAATGCTCCACATGGGAGTTGGTGGTGGGACCACCACACCCTAACCACTAATGGGAGGATAATTAGGGTGGGGACCACCTGAGAAGCATAACCTTGTAGGATCGAAATATAATATGAGATTCTCAATATACAAGAGGGGGGTGAATTGTATACTTTAAAAATTCCTTTGGAACCTTTAAAGTAAGTTATGAATAACTAGAGTTTCCTTAAGAAAAGGAAAGGGATAAGTTTAACAAAGTTAAACTAAGTAAATTCACACCTCTAACACCGAACTTATCTTGGAAAGGGATTCCAAAAGTAGGTTCCGGAAATATGGTTCCGGAAATTGAAACTTAACAAAAGTTACAATATGATATTCTACCTTAAAGCGTATAGAATCTAAACTAATCAGAGTAATTAAGGAAGTATAAAAAATTATACTTTCCTTAAGATACAAATTGCAGCGGAATAAAGACAAGTAGTAAAACTACTAGTAACAAGATAATAGTCTTTTAACCCAAAGAGAAGGGTATCCAACAACCTTGAATAAAGGTCCCTTGATTTATACTTTCAAGCAAGTCTGTCTTACCCACACCAGGGTAAGCCCTCGATACGAAGATCGGTGTCTCTGTCTTGCTATCCCCGCAAGCTCTCAACTTCAAGGTAGTTGGCAACCTCTGTCTTTCTCAGCAAGAAAGCCCTCGATCTTTAAGGTAGTCGGCAACCTCTGTCTTTCTCAGCAAGAAAGCCCTCGAACTTCAAGGTAGTCGACACCTCTGTCTTCCTCAGCAAGAAAGCCCTCGATCTTTAAGGTAGTCGGCACCTCTGTATTCCTATCCCCGGAAGCCCTCGAATGTTATCACCAACATTCGGAGTCGCACGAAGCTTTGAGAGTTAATAAGAGACTCTCTCTCTAGAAATCACTTCAACAGCATGTATGCACAAAATCCAAATTGTTCATTCATCTATTGCGAGCTTTTTCAAATGAGCTCCTATTTATAGGTAAGGTCGGCTCCTCTCCAACGGTCATATTTTCCTTAAAGTTCGGAGGGACCTTTACACGTGTCACTTAGACAACGGTTAGTTTATAACAAAATGGACGACATCGTTTTATAGAAAAACAAGTGAAACAGAATGTACGACATCATTTTAAACTCTAACAAAAAGGTTCGGAATAGAAATTTCGGAGTGAAGGTTCGGAGTGAATAAATTCAAAGTGTATAAAACAATGATAATCAGATTCTGTTTAATAGGAGAATTCGGAATGAGAATTCGGAGTAGGAATTCGGAATAGGAATTCGTCATCAGAAATCGTAATGAGAATTCGTCATCAGAATTCGTAATGAGAATTCATCATCAGAATTCGTAATGAGAATTCATCATGAGAATTCGTAATGAGAATTCGGAATGGGATTTCTTCATTAGAATTCGTAATGAGAATTCTTCTTCAGAATTCGTATCCTGAATCTGGAATAGAACTTAGTCAGAATTCAAATCCGGAATTCGGAATGAAACTTCCTTATAGTTCTTGTCCAGAATCTGAATACTAAACAGAATGCTTTTATATCAAAGTTTTAATGACTCCGAGAAAATGAATCCGAAACTTATACTTAAGAAAAATATTGATGAAAATATGATAAGGATAATTTTCCTTATAAAAGCGATTTTCCTTAAGAAAGCAATTTTATTTAAAGATAAGGTGTTTGTGATTTTCCTTAAGAATGCAATTTTCCTTATAAAAGCCATTTTCCTTAAGAAAGCAATTTTCCTTATAAAAGTGATTTTCCTTAAGAAAGCATTTTTCTTTAAAGATAAGGTGTTTGTGATTTTCAAAACATGAAGGAATGGAAAAGTCATAAGGAAAACCTTATTGACTCAACAATCTCACCCTTTTTGGAAAGCACAATCATCCTTACGAAAAAGCTATTCTAAGAAGAAAGAAACACATTAAAGCTTATCTCCCTTGGTTTAAGAAATAGATGAATACGACTAACTCCCCCTTAGGATTTGAATCTCTAAGGATCGTATTCATATTTCCGGAGTGATGTTTCTTTAAGAAAAAAACTCCCCCTTAAACAAACTCTTATTAGAGTTCTATCTCCTTGGGTATTTTTCTTTCTCCCCCTTTGATAAGCACTTATTAGATTTCCTCTTTTTCTTAAGGATCTTTTCCTTCTCCCCCTTTGTGATTTTCAAAAAGAATTGGAGGGAATGGAAAAACTTAACAAAGTACCTGAAAAAATTAGTACAAACAAAACAACAAGCACAATTCTCATTATATTTGAAATGTCAGCAACAAAAACAGATTACAACAAAAAGATCGGATTGGTCATTTCGGATCTTTCTCCTTCGACATGAGCCCCTTAAGAATTGTCTTGATCTTTTTGAGGTCCTTATGATCTTCCTCTGCTTGCTTCTCCAAGACGACTATTCTTGCTGACTGTGCTTCAATGATTTCTTCCTGAGCCTTCAACTTTTCTTCCTGAGCTTTCATCTTCTCTTCCTGAGCCTTCATTCTTTCTAGAAAATTGATCCGATGATCCCTTTCAAATTTCCAACTCTGATTAACGGAGTTGAGCTTTCCATTCAGATCTCTCACTTCCTGAATCCGAATGTTCTTTTCCTCTGTCAATTTCTCATCGAATGAAGCAGTCATCTCATGAAACTTCTTGTCCTCGGTTTGAAAAGCATCCTTAACATTTTCCTGAAACTCATCCAGCAACCTCATCTCTTCCACATTCTTCTTCGACCAGCTTGTCATCCTCTTGCAAGATCTTTTATGTGCTTCATAACCAACGAAGAAAGTTTTGAACTGAGCTTCAATCTCAACACACTTATCCATTACCATGGATACGGAATCGGTTTTCTGATTTAGCGCATGTTGGAGCATCTGGCACCGAGAGTCAATACTGGAGAAGGTCGGAATGGTTCCCACCAACTTTTTCAAGGACTGAACAACAAAATCGTGCCCCAACGAAGATGATTCCGAATCTGACATCTTGCTCGGAGAGTTTTCTTCCTCAATAAGCTCCAACTTCCTCTTAGAAGAACTACCAGCTTCCTTCCTCATACTCTTTTCTGAACTCGGGGTATCAGCAAGTATTCGTTTCCCCTTATCTTTTTCAGTAATAGAAACCTGTTCCGGAGATTTCTTCTCGCTATCAGACACTTGAACAACCAAATCTTCCTCATCAGCAACTTCTACATTTTCCTTCTGAGCAGCATCAAGTAAAAGATGTTCTTCTTCTCTCAGACAAGAAACTTCTTCTTCGCCTTTCTCTTCTTCCATAGTCGGAGTGACAAGCTTTGAAGATTGAGCTTCAGATGTTCGGAGCGACAGGTGTTCCGAAGGAGTTCCTTTGTATTCATCTACTTGTTTGAGAACATCTCCTGTCTCACCACTTCCTTCAGCAGCTTCTTCAACATCTTCCACTTGCTCCACTTCCTCAGTAGCAACAGCCTTTTCTGGAGTAACAAGATTTCTTCCTGGAGTCTCAGGTAGAGATTCCAGAGAAAAAGATCTCGGAACGGGAATGGTTGCTGACACCATCTCGTTGAACTTTAACAAGGCCTGAGCTACCTCAGCCTCGAACATTTTCTTCTTCAGTTTCTTCTCCTTTGCTTGCTTCTCAAGCTCATCAGCGGCCTTCTCTTTCATAGCTTTGGCCTCTGCAGGATCCAATCCGAACTGCGGATCTCCTTCCTTCCTCTTCTCTTTGTTAGCTCTCCATTTAGCTGCAACCTCATCAGTATAGGTTTTCTTCTTTTTAGACTTAGGAGGTGCGGAGTGGACTTCCTTAGACTTGGGTTCCTCAGCTTCGACTACCACTTCTTTCAGCTTCCTCTTCCTTACCGGCTTGGATGATTCCGGATCAGCCACTTTCGGAGTCACTTCTGCTTGAGGAGGTAGATCAATAAACTTCCCTGACTCCTTGTTAAAAGCTATATTCATTCTCTTAAGAGTGGCATCACTGAGCAACATGATCTTGCACACCCTTGGTTTGGAACTACAAGCTACCTTGAAAGATTCTAGGCACCGAACTATGATCTTTGACAATATTGTCGGGTACATCACAATCTGAGCTCTCAGATTCCCCTTCTTCAAATTTTCAATGTTAAGAAGAATATGCTTCATCAAGTTGAACTTTCTTAGATTTACTAGGAAATCTAGGATATATATCTCACTTTTCTTCAGACTATCCTTATCTCCTTTTCTCGGTACAATAAGCCCTTGCACCCATAACTCCAGAATCCGGATGTTTGTAGAAAGACTTGCTATTTTCGGAGCCTTGTCATCATCCAATCCGAGAATTTCTAAGGCTTTCTCCTTGTTGAAACTACCCAAAGAGTCTGGAAGTACGTGAGAAATGAATTCAGCTTCACCTTCGTACCTTAACCCTACCAAGCTTGCAGCCTTGGTGTAAGAAAGCTTATATGTCTTGCCATACGACTTGAAAGAAAATTTTTCTCTATTGTCTTCCTCAAAGAAAGCAACCGACTCATAAAACTCAACAAGCAAATCTGAGTAGACTTCATCTTGGTTGCCGGTTTTTGATACCGCAACATCCTCCCAGCCATTCAACTTGATATTCTTCGAAATGATAGAATCATAGTTGCTGAAGAAAGTCGGATGAACTAACCTTTCTCTGTAGACTAACCACTGAGAAATGGGCTTGGTTGAAGACATCTCTTGAGAAGCTAACTCTGCAGACATTCGGATTAGAAGTCCTCTGAGATATTCGGAACAGAGAAGACTGAAGTTCGGAACTGAGAAAACTGTGGTTCGGAACGGCCTTAAATCGGAGAGTCAGAGCTTCAGCACGCAAAAGCTTGAAATCGATGTGGGACGAGAAAATAGGATCCCCTTTATATAGGCAATGGGATGACGGTTCAACTTCCTCGGTTGATCTAACGGTTTAGAACGATCTGAGATCAGATCTAACGGTTGAAAGCTTGAATCTGATCTTTTTGAGGTTTTATTAAAGTAAAGAATTAAGAAATCCAAAAACCGAAAACAAACTATAAGAAATTGCCAGCAAGTAAAATATGATTACGAAAACTTCAGTAAGGAAATCATACCTTTCGGATTAGCTTATGAAAGTTATTCGTAATGGGTAATATAAAGACGACTACGAAAAACTCAATACGAAAAAGTAAATACGAAAAGTCATTACGAAAAACTCAATATAAAAAAAAACTTGGTACGAAAATTTGGTTTTGAAATTCCCAGTACGAAAGTTTTCCATTCCGGAAATTTACAATACGAATACTTCCATTCCAGAAGTATTCTGTGTGAAAATATCCTTTCTGGAAAATTGTAGTTCCGGAAGTTCCATTCCGGAAATTTTCGTTCCGAAAAGTTTGAAAACGAATTTTGAAAAACTTCGTTAAATAAACAATCAAATGTACTCCCTCTATGAAAAGGAGTTTATTACTGTAAGGAGACTTTTTCAACAGAAAGTTAATTAAGGAAGATTACCTTACAGTTATCATTCCTAACTTCTGCTTAATATATTCAAATCTATCAGAAGGCAAAGATTTTGTGAAAATATCAGCAAGTTGATCGTGTGTTCCGATAAACTGAAGAATAATATCTCCTTTAAGTGTGTGATCCCTAAGAAAGTGATGTCTAATATCTATGTGTTTTTCACGAGAGTGATGTGCAGGGTTTTTACTTAGGGCAATGGCACTTTTGTTATCACACAAAATTTGAGTTTTAGTAAAACTCAAGCCATAGTCTGTGAGTGTGTGTTGCATCCACAATACTTGTGCACAACAACTTCCAGCTGCTACATATTCAGCTTCAGCAGTGGAGAGTGCAACAGAATGTTGCTTCTTGCATGACCAAGAAACTAATGAATCTCCTAAGAAATGACAAGTTCCGGATGTACTTTTCCTATCCATTCTACATCCACCAAAGTCAGCATCAGAAAAGCTTTTTAGAACAAAATCATTTCCAGAAGTATAAAATAATCCTTGATCCATGGTTCCCTTAAGGTAGCGAAAAATTCTTTTTACTGCCTTTAAGTGATATTCCTTAGGATTGGATTGATATCTTGCACATAAGCATACAGAAAACATTAAGTCTGGTCGACTAGCTGTTAAGTAAAGTAGACTTCCAATCATACCTCTAAAAGATGTTTGATCTACTGGTTTCCCAGCTTAATCAAGATCTAAAGAGTTTGAGGTACCAATAAGAGTACTTATACTCTTAGTGTTTTCATAACCATACTTTTTAAGAAGATCTTTAATATACTTATGTTGAGATATGTAGGTTCCTTCTGGTTTTTGAGAAATTTGAAAACCAAGAAAAAAAGTTAACTCACCCATCATACTCATTTCAAACTCAGATTTCATTAGACTAGCAAAAGAGTCAGTCAAAGATTGCTGAGTTGAACCAAATATAATGTCATCAACATAAATTTGAACAATTAAAACATTTTTCTTATCTTTCTTTATAAAAAGGGTTGGATCTGCATTTCCCTTAACATGGTTATTTTGAAGTAAAAATCCAGTGAGTCTATCATACCATGCTCGTGGGGCTTGTTTAAGGCCATACAAAGCTTTGGTAAGTCTAAAAACATGATCTGGATGTTTTGTATCTTCAAATCCAGGAGGTTGTTCAACAAAAACTTCCTCTTGAACATAACCGTTAAGAAAAGCACATTTCACATCCATTTGGAAAAGTTTGAAATTAAAGAATGCTGCAAAGGCAAGTAGAATGCGGATAGATTCAAGTCTAGCTACTGGAGCATAGGTTTCTTCATAGTCTATTCCTTCTTGCTGATTATAGCCTTTAGCAACAAGTCTAGATTTATTTCTAACAATGACTCCATTTTCATCTCATTTATTCCTGAAAACCCATTTTACTCCAATAACAGAAGTTTCCTTAGGTCTTTCAACCAAGGTCCGGACTTTATTCCTTTCGAATTCATTTAGTTCATCTTGCATTGCTTTGATCCAATCATCATCACCTAAAGCTTCATCAGTGCTTTTAGGCTCTAATTGGGAAAGAAATGCTAGATGTTCTACTTCATTTCTTAAGGAACTTCTAGTCCTTACAGGTTGATTTACATCACCAATGATACTATCACTGGGATGATTCTTAAGAAACACCTGATTTGGGTTTTGTAAAACCTGTTCATCAACATAGGGTAGAAAGTCTTCTGGGGTAAATGTTTCAGAAGTATCTTCTAGAACAATTTCCTTATCAGAAGGTTCTTCTATCAAAGGTTGATAATCGGTTTTTGAAAACACATCCGAGGATGTAGGTTGGGAGGTTTTAAAAACAAAAGGGTCTGACTCATCAAATTTCACATGTACTGTTTCTTCAACAGTACAAGTGTTTTTATTAAAAACTCTATAAGCCTTAGAGGTTGTGGAATAACCTAAGAAAATTCCTTCATCAGACTTTGGTGCGAATTTATGTAAGTTATCTTTAGTATTCAAAATTAATACTTTGCAACCAAAAACTTTGAAGTAGGAAAGTCTTGGTTTTCTACCATTCCATAACTCATAAGGAGTTTTATTAAGAAAAGGTCTAATCAAAACTTGATTTATAGTATAACAAGCAGTACTTACAGCTTCAGCCCAGAAATGTCTAGCAATAGAATATTCACTCAACATGGTTCTAGTTATCTCTTGAAGAATTCTATTTCTTCTTTCAACTACACAATTCTGTTGAGGAGTTCTAGGTGCTGAAAAGTTGTGAGTAATACCTTTCTTACTACAAAAAGTTTCAAAATCATAATTTTGAAATTCTCCTCCATGATCACTATGAATAGTTTTCAATGGAAGGTTTTTCTCATTTTTAACTTGGGCTCTAAAACATTTGAAATAAGAAAAAGCTTCAGATTTCCTTGCTAGAAAATAGAACCAAGTAAATCTAGTGTAATCATCAACAAGAACAAACACATAGTATTTGCCTCCAATGCTTCCAGTTTGTGTTGGACCAAAAAGATCCATGTGCACTAACTGTAATGCATCAGTTGTTGAGATTTCACCGATTGACTTAAAACTAGATTTATGTTGCTTCCCATATTGACAAGGATCACAAACTTTAGAAGAATCAAATCTAAGCTCCGGTAGATCCTTAACAAGTTTCTTCATAGAGAGTTTACATAGGTTCCTAAAATTACAGTGTCCTAATCTTCTATGCCATAACCAAGAATGATCTTCCATTGCACTTAGGCAAGGTAAATCTTGGCTTCTTAGGTCTTCTAAGTTTAAGGTGTAAACATTCTCTTGCCTGTTGGCTGAGAGAATAAATTCTTCCTTGGAATTGTGAACTAAGCATTTATCATTCCAAAAATTCACAAGGTAACCTTCATCACATAACTGACTTATGCTAATGAGGTTGTGACTAAGACCTTTAACAAAAATAACATTTGAAATTAAAGTTTTACCTAAAAGAACA
This sequence comes from Viscum album, assembly GCA_963277665.1. NCBI lineage: Eukaryota > Viridiplantae > Streptophyta > Magnoliopsida > Santalales > Viscaceae > Viscum > Viscum album. Next base: position 618,412,626 of record OY728128.1, read on the forward strand.
ATATTACCAATACCAACAATCTCTCCCTTAGCATTGTCTCCGAAAGTTACCTTTCCTCCTTTCGTTTTGATAATCTTTTCAAAAAAGCTTTTGTTACCAGTCATGTGCCGGGAACATCCACTATCCATGTACCAAATATTGTTGCTGGAACTTTCTTTATTTTCCTGAAATTAAGAACAAAGTTAGACTTTCGGAATCCAAACTTGTTTGGATCCGAGATTTCCAGACAATAAAATTTTAGGTATCCACATTTTCTTAGAAAAGTAAGCTTTATGAAAACCTAAGGATTGGGTTTTGTTTAAGGAACAATTTTTTGCCCAGTGACCACCACATTGACATTTAGTGCAAAATGGAGCACTTTGAGGAACAAAATAATTGTTACTGAAAACTGGTTTTGCATGGGTATAACCAAATCCGGATTTATTTCTTAAAGGTCGTATTTGAGAATACATCTTATCAAAATTTTCCTTACCATGGGTAAAGTTTGATAAACACTTCTTTAAGGAAAAAATTTCGGACTTGAGTTTTACAACCAAGTTTTTATCCTCAAAATCATTAGTTTTTGAACTAGAGTTAGGCTCGAAAACATTTTTATTAGAAATTACTTTTTCTAATTCTTTAGAAAGTTTATTCTTCTCAGAACTTACTTCCTCAAGATTTTTTGAAATATTTTCAAAATCAGCATTTTTCTTATCAAGATCTTTAGAAAGATCTGATATATCTTTAGTAAGAATAGAATTCCTAGAATTTGCCTTATCATGTTTCTTGTTGAGTTTAGAATTCTCAATCTCAAGAAGTTCATCAAATCTAGAGACTTCTTCATAAGTAGGTAAAGTATTTTCCTCATCAGAAGATGATTCTTCATCAGAAGAGTTATAATACTTAATATCATTAGGATTTAAAGAAACATTGGTCAAAGATTCAGCATTTCGTACCTTATCCATAATACATTGATTATCAATAGGTAGTCTGGCTATAAGACCAAGATTCTTCTGTCCTGAAGATTCATATTCAGAAGATTCATCTGAAGAGTCACCACCACTGGCACTCCAGGTGTCATTAGCTTTCAGAACTTTCTTATCTTTGGCTTTGTAATACTTCTTCCTGTTCTTGTCTGAATGTATTTCCTTTCTTTCTTTCTTTTTGAGCATAGGACAATCTGGTCTAATATGTCCAGCTCTCTTACATTCATAACAAGTTACTTCTCCATCTTTCTTATCTTTCCTGTCCTTCTTCTTATACTTGGATTGAAAGTTTCTCTGTCCAGCTATCTTGTTCATCCTTCGAGCAAGATTGGCTAATTCATTTTCTGAAACTTCACTTTCACTAGATTCGGATTGGAAAATGACTTTCTTTGATTTGGATCTGGTTACTCTCTCAGGAGTCTTAGCTTTCATCAGATTAGAAGTTGTAGTAAAAGAAACAGTACCATTTCCATTCGTCTTCTTGATGTTGTCAGCATCTCTCTTCATTCTGGTCTCATGTTGTAGAAGAGTTCCAAATAATTCATCAAGAGTAATTTGAGTAACCTTCCTGTTCTCATCTATAGCTGTTCTCTTGGATTCCCATTCATTGGGCATAATGTAAATTATCTTGTCCACAAGAGCTTCATCATCTAAACCATTTTCTCCCATAGATTGTAGACTGTTGACAATTGTCATAAATCTTTGTTGAACTTTACAGATAGTTTCTCCATAAAGAAAATTGAAGCCATGATATTCTGCTCTAAGCATAGCTCTTCTAGTCTCAATCACTTTAGAAGTCCCAAAATGTGTAACCTCTAACTTCTTCCATATACAGTTAGCTGCTTCACAAGAAGAAATTTGGCTATATATATTTCTAGTCATTGAACATAATAAAGTATTGCGTACCTTATAGTTGAGTTGAAATTCTTGCTTCTCCTGGTTAGAAAAGGTTCTGACTTCCTTATCAGGTATTTTATAATCACCAGTAAGCATCACAAAGTTATCTACTCCAGTATTGATAACAAAGGTCTTCATACGATCTCTCCAGTATTCTTAATCATTACCATCGAATATTGGTGGCCTTGTAGGATTCAGATTGTCAATCGAACCAACATTAATTCCTGCCATACTAAAAAATAACTTGGATACAAACTTGTTAGTAGCAAAAGATTCGTAATCAAAAAGTTCGGAATGAGAAAAGTTCAGAATGGATAATCTGGAATGACAAAGTTCGGAATAGAAAAGTGAGCAAGAAAAACTTGTATGTGAGTACAAGTATTTCAGTAACCTTGCTCTGATACCAAATGTAAGAATGGTATAGAGTAAGAGGTTTCCAACCTTTGATACCAATTGTAGGATCGAAATATAATATGAGATGCTCAATATACAAGAGGGGGGTGAATTGTATACTTTAAAAATTCCTTTGGAACCTTTAAAGTTAGTTATGAATAACTAGAGTTTCCTTAAGAAAAGGAAAGGGCTAAGTTTAACAAAGTTAAACTAAGTAAATTCACACCTCTAACACCGAACTGATCTTGGAAAGGGATTCCAAAAGTAGGTTCCGGAAATATGATTCCGGAAATTGAAACTTAACAAAAGTTACAATATGAGATTCTACCTTAAAGCGTATAGAATCTAAACTAATCAGAGTAAGTAAGGAAGTATAAGAAAATTATACTTTCCATAAGATACAAATTGCAGCGGAATAAAGACAAGTAGTAAAACTACTAGTAACAAGATAATAGTCTTTTAACCCAAAGAGAAGGGTATCCAACAACCTTGAATAAAGGTCCCTTGATTTATACTTTCAAGCAAGTCTGTCTTACCCACACCAGGGTAATCCCTCGATACGATGATCGGTGTCTCTGTCTTGCTATCCCCGCAAGCTCTCAACTTCAAGGTAGTTGGAAACCTCTGTCTTTCTCAGCAAGAAAGCCCTCGATCTTTAAGGTAGTCGGCAACCTCTGTCTTTCTCAGCAAGAAAGCCCTCGAACTTCAAGGTAGTCGACACCTCTGTCTTCCTCAGCAAGAAAGCCCTCGATCATTAAGGTAGTCGGCACCTCTGTCTTCCTATCCCCGGAAGCCCTCGAATGTTATCACCAACATTCGGAGTCGCACTAAGCTTTGAGAGTTAATAAGAGACTCTCTCTCTAGAAATCACTTCAACAGCATGTATGCACAAAATCCAAATTGTTCATTCATCCTTTGCGAGCTTTTTCAAATGAGCTCCTATTTATAGGTAAGGTCGGCTCCTCTCCAACGGTCATATTTTCCTTAAAGTTCGGAGGGACCTGTACATGTGTCACTTATACAACGGTTAGTTTATAACAAAATGGACGACATCGTTTTATAACAAAACAAGTGAAACAGAATGTACGACATCGTTTTAAACTCTAACAAAAAGGTTCGGAATAGAAATTTCAGAGTGAAGGTTCGGAGTGAATAAATTCAGAGTGTATAAAACAATGATAATCAGATTCTGTTTAATAGGAGAATTCGGAATGAGAATTCGGAGTAGGAATTCGGAATAGGAATTCGTCATCAGAAATCGTAATGAGAATTCATCATCAGAATTCCTAATGAGAATTCATCATCAGAATTCTTAATGAGAATTCATCATGAGAATTCGTAATGAGAATTCGGAATGGGATTTCTTCATTAGAATTCGTAATGAGAATTCTTCTTCAGAATTCGTATCCTGAATCTGGAATAGAACTTAGTCAGAATTCAAATCCGGAATTCGGAATGAAACTTCCTTATAGTTCTTGTCCAGAATCTGAATACTAAACAGAATGCTTTTATATCAAAGTTTTAATGACTCCGAGAAAATGAATCCGAAACTTATACTTAAGAAAAATATTGATGAAAATATGATAAGGATAATTTTCCTTATAAAAGCGATTTTCCTTAAGAAAGCAATTTTCTTTAAAGATAAGGTGTTTGTGATTTTCCTTAAGAAAGCAATTTTCCTTATAAAAGCGATTTTCTTTAAGAAAGCAATTTTCCTTATAAAAGAGATTTTCCGTAAGAAAGCATTTTTCTTTAAAGATAAGGTGTTTGTGATTTTCAAAACATGAAGGAATGGAAAAGTCATAAGGAAAACCTTATTGACTCAACAAACCTCCCACGAGAGGTTATGATATGGGGTCCACACAGGGCCCAACTCCCCATTTAATGGTAGGGGAGGAAATCTATCAATACTCCCCCATTAATGAGGGAGAGCATCTAGGACTCTAACTCCCCTCTTAATGGAGGAGAATAAAACCTCCTCAAAACCCTCCATTTAATGGGAGGAAACTCCTTGACCCTCACCTTGTTAAATATGTGGGGACCACCTGGGCCCCTAAACCCCCTCGAAACTCCCAAAATTAATTATGTCATCCACTCGGGCAATTAATTTGGCGAAGCCTCTCCACTTTTTGAATTTTTGAATTGTGCCAACCATCGTGAACTTAATTAAGTGAGGCCCACATAATTAATTTCTGCCACCAAGAATAATAGATTATATTCTATTATTTTGGGCAGGTTCTTGCGCATTTCATGGAGAGATTGAGAGAACTTATTTCTCTACTAAAGAACGCGAAGAACTCCAGCGACGGTTCTTTCCTGAACTTCTTCTGCCTTCTTCTTCGAAGCCCCCCCCCCCTTTCTGATGTGGTGATTCTCTGACGACCCTCCTTCCTCCCTCCTCATTGTCAATGCATCGACGCACGAACTCGGAAGTGGAAGCATGTGGTGAGAGACGACATCCTCGGAGATCGACGACGCGACACCGTGTACTGCAATGCCGACGATTCTCTTCTCCGGGATGCTGTTGATGCTAACAGAGTCTTCTTTCGTGATGTTCTTTTCCGCGATGAACCTTCTTTCAACAGCACCTCGAGGTATGGGTTAATTTTTTTGTGTTTGTGAATACTTTATTCGCCATTCATCATTTCAAATTGGGCCTCCTGTTATCGCAATAACGGGAGGAGGTCGGACCGCATGAACATGGCTGACCCCCCTCCCCCATTGATTGTTTGAACTTGTTACGGCACGAGCAAATGCAGCGCAGTTCCATTTCACTGTACGGAAACAATTAAGGATGAGCAAAGAAGCGTGGTGCCGTCGTGCCACGACGTTGATGTAGAACAAAGATGTGGTGCCGTCTTGCCGCGCCGGAGAATCCCGAAGAGGTTGCGGCTGGAGCAGGGCCGCGGCGGAAGGGCGCGGCGGCCGGAACCGCCGATCGCCGGAGCAGGAGGGCGGGACCGCGGCGGGAGCAACCAACGGCTGGACAGGGCCGACCGTTTTAGGGGGAGAACGGGTGTTCATAACCCCCGGCTAGAAACAAAGAGCGACACCCACATGGAGGCCGCAGCTCTTTAATCAGAGGGGCAGTGCGCCCCCTGTCCCGCTCAGCTCAGCCAGCCGAGCTGGCCATGCGGGCCGCCCGAGCACGCCAGGCCGTCGGGCCGCCCAGGCCGGGCCGTGCCTAGGCCTGGCCACGCCTAGTCCTGGCCGCGCCGACTGGGCCAGGCCGCACCCACCACGACGGGCGGTGCCCTAATGGGCCGGACCCAGACCCGGTTTAGGTCGACCCGGTTCAGGATGACCCGGGGGGGTATCGGGCCGGGTCAGACCGGGCCCAAACCCCGTATTTTCGGAAGGTTTCATTCAATGGACAATAACATGGTCTAAGAACCTCCGATCGAGGCACCGTCAGTTGCGATGCAGTCCCTAGATCGAGACGGTCATTTCGGTATATTGGAATCAAGGTTTCGGAGAACATTGGGTATGGCTGAGTTTGTTCGAACCCGAAACCAACCGGGCCCTCGGAGCGGAAACGCTTATTACTTTAGCTCCAGACGTCTGATAGACTTGCCGTTGACTTTGTTGGATTCCTCTTAGTGAGACGGACCTTTTTGATTAAACTACTGAATATTTGGATGCAGACGGAGTGCGGTCGGGTTGGTTCACACACGAAACCAACCGGACCCCTGGAACGGAAAAGCTGATAACATTCAGACCGGACGTCCGTTTGATGAACTGTCATCGGCGTTGGTGATCATGTTGAGAAATAGTCCCTATGAGTAAACCCTATGAGAGTTTGGGGTACAGTTGAGATGCAGCTGGGTAGGTTCGCACATGAAACCAACCAGGCCCCTGGAATGATAAGGCTAATAACTCATAGACCGGGCGTCCGATTGACGCGCCATCTGTTATGTTGAGACCCCTATGACAAGGCAGACCTTTGAGATACTTCTTAGTGGGACTTGTGATACTTTTAATATCGACTTGTATCTCGTGGGGAGGACCCTCCTGGAGACGAGTATATGGAGTACGGAGACCGTGTAGCTGGATGAGACCTGACAACTGCTTGGCAGACTCAACTTGGAGTGAGTAGACAAGCCCAGTGGACGGAGCACTACTATGTTTGGGTGAAGACCCATGGCGGATGGAGCACATATTTGTTTGCGTGCAGACCCGCAGTACTCAACAGAAGGAGTACCTCTGCAAGCTATTAAGGGGGGGGGGGGAATTACTACTGTGTTTGGGTGGTAGACTCAGCGGGATGCACTACTGTGTTTGGGTGGCTGACTTGCGGTACTCGATAGGAGAAGTACCTCAGCAGTCTTCGGTTAGTGAGCAGTACCTCGGAGTCGTGACAGGATCACTATACTCGTCAATGAAGGGGCTCTTTAGCAGTTACGGTTTCGATAATGAAAATCCTGGTTTGAACTGAGTCTATGAACTTTTTGTTTACCTAATGATTGAGATGGGTCACTTGGTAACTTAGGTATATGTATGGGCATATATATATGTTGTGGTTATCCATTTAGTTCATAACATTTGTGCATCCTCCTGATTGAGATGGGTTACATGATAACTTAGGTATAAGTATGGGCTTATACCTAAGTAAGGGTTATCTGATGAGATCCTTCTTTGTAGTTATCCTTGTCTGATTTAGTGAGACCTTGGGGGTCTCGGGATCCCTAATGTGTATCGTATACTCACCCCTGCACGGGCTATGCCCGCACCTCGTTGTGTTGGTTGCAGATGACGGGCAGCGCTGTCGGAGGCCGAGTGTTTGTGGACTCGACGGTATCCAGAGGTGGACTTCATGATGAGATAATACCCAGAGGATGTAGAGGGGAAAGTGCATTGGGGAGGCTATCTGTACCTACCCTTGAGGTAGGATACGTGGTGGAAGATCCAGGTGCAGCTCTATCTATTCCTACCCTTTAGGAAAGATCTGAGGTGGACGACCCAGGAGCTACGCTATCTGTACCTACCCTTCAGGTAGGATCCGAGGTGGACAACCTAGGAGATGCTTCTATTATTCTAGCTGTTTGTCTTTTCTGTTGTACTTACATTTAGTTGTAGTTGTACCTATCTGTTGGGATTGTATTTTTGTCCCTTTTTTTACTTTCATCACTTTTCCTACTTCTGTACTTATTGTTTTTTTCGCTTGTACACTGTGGTGTTTTCCTTACATTTATAAAGGCTATGCCTTCTCAGTTTTCGGGATTTTCTCCTTTGGTGCTAGTCCCCAGCCCCTCGCCTATGGAAGGCGGGCTTGGGGTAGTCACAGCATGGGCCCCGAGGACGGTTCGTGAAAATATATTTTAATGAACATGTTCTTATACACTTATACTCATGAATAAGCATACATATATCCATTATTTACCTTTAATGAGCATCTAATCTCACCCCTTGTTATGTTTTCATTCCCCAACACTATAAAGATGTGTATTATGTTTGATGATTATACGAGGGGTGCATTTAGACAAGAACCTAGTGGGATATAATGTAGATCAATTATGTACCAATGTTTATGTTTCCATGTTTCCAAACAGAATAGACTAATATGTGCATTGGGAATTTTTGTGTAATGTATGAAGTATTCCGAAGAAGCAATATAAATTCCATGTTTGAAAAAAAGGATACTAAATTTCACAAATTGTGATTAATTTAATTTCTTAACATAATAACCAATTCTATGATTTTTAATTATTTACATAAAAATATATCATTTACATTTAAATGTTTTTTTTAATTTCAATCCTATTGATATTATAAAAAAATTAATTCATTTTATAAATGTGTAAACGGTATGAACTAAATATTTTAAAAGAATAAATTTGTGATCGTTTATGTAATCTATTGGAAACTTTGATCTATGACAAGAATATAACACCCTAAAATTTTACAATTTTTTTTAAATAAATTCAATCTCTTTAATAGTGTCTATTACATAAAACAATATGTTTACTTCCATCACACTAAACAACGATTATAAATTAAATATGAATTTTTTATATATATTACAGATTAATGTGACAGTTATCAACTACCAATTATAATTATATGTTATAATAGGATTATCTAAATTATTAAAATGTATACTTTGAACATGATTCCTAAAAAATTAAATTTTATGAAAATACATTTATGTCATTATTCAATCAAATAATTTAAAATTAATATATACCAATTTTATAAAATAATTGAAAAATCAACACCAATTTTTAGAACTGAATATAAAAATTTTCATTATGGGAATTTTTTTAACTTTTATGAAAAGATACATTTTTTGAGGAATAGTTATGAAACACTGATTTGTGAAAAAATCCTTCTAGTAAATTAATAAATAAAAATTTATCAATATTTTCTTAATATAGTTTCATTTAACATATTTATTATTTATTTATATTGTATCGGCATTATAAATTTTTTTTTTAATTTTTTTTGTATTTTTTTATCAGTTATCTTTTTCTCTAAAAAATAGGTTTTCCATAAAACAAATTTTAAATGCATAAATTTCTTCCTTTTTAATTATTTAAAATAATAAATAATGACTAATATTTTAAATAAAATAAATAGACTATATATCAATATATAATAATTTAAATTAAAATAATTATTATAAGTACTCATCTAATTAATATACAATCTTCTTCTGAATGAAAAATTAAAATCTTGAAAAACCAGTTTTCTTGACATTTCTGCGGGATTAGTCTAAAATTAATTTATTCCACTTTTTAGAATTTATTTTCTCAAAATTTATTGAATATTTATAATTTCAATAATTTATATTATCTAATAAGGTTAAAATTATTTTTTACTGACTTTCTGACGGATCGTTTCTCAAATTAGTTAATGTGGTTCAAGTGAAAAAAAGAGATTAAAAAGTGGTTATACCTATATGATTAGTTGTGAAAATGATCGAAAAATTGTTCAAAATAAATTTTATGGAAATAGTTACAACATATAACTTATAATACAAATCTTGTCACATTACATGTGATTTTAGGTAGGTAATGATTTGGGTACACAAAACTCATTTCAAAACAGTACAAGCTTGGTAGTCACCTAACTTATTAATGGCCACCCCCACTAATCCTATCATAACACTTTAATAATAACTTTTTTGGTCAATACCTTCCCATATAACCAATACCATTAAATATCCAAATCCTATAATATTTTTTTTAATCTAACCATGAAATGCATTTTTTTTCAAACATAATTAAGGTGTACGAAAATAGGTAACAATGTTCAACAATAATTTCTATTTCATTTCTTTCTTCACCCGATATTTTGTTATTAAAACTTCATTATATGACTTCCTATGTATTTTACATATACAAATACGTTATTATGTTAAAATCATAACCTATATAATTAACATAATTCAACGAATGGGTTATGGAATAATCATTCTTTTGTACAATAGACTATAGCCTAAAAAAACAATGTCATTCAATTTTGTATTACCACATCACATGACCGGTTATGATGATTGATATACCTTATATATATTATATTCATAACATAAATATTCATCCATATTAATTATATGAAATATAAGTTTCTATGTTCCATTTACTAGGTGATAAGATAACGTTGTACATGTGAATAGAGGACCACCACCTCAAAATGAGATGTGAATCATTTTTAGAAGTTTGTTACGCAGATGGTAATAATGTTAATGATATAAATATATGTGTTATTCATGGATTATTTAGGAAATTAATGATATATTTATTCTTATATAAATATAATATATAATTATTTGATTTCTTTTCACATGTTGAAAATGTTATAACATCATTAATTAACATGTTTACAACTGCCTTCAAGAGGTGATGTGACTCTCTTTTTTAAGAATCAGTTTACAAAATGGAAAAAGCAATGTTCAATTCTTTTCAAACATGGTGAAAATGTTTTTTACATCATTAAAATTATTTTATATCTAGATTTTTTTGCAAGAATTCGTATTTTCTTCAATAAAAAAATACATTATATTTTTTTTGGTTGTTTAGGTAATGAAAATTTGTTATTAAATGAAAAATTTATAAAAATATGATTTTTTCTTATAGGTTTAGTATATTTTTTCATATATTATTGTGATGAAAATATTTTCTTCTTGATATGGTTATTGTTAAATATATGGAATGAGTGAGACCTATATGGATTATATGATGGTTTGGTCCCCATTACAGCTCATCCGTGAGCATGATATATCATAAATTGAGGGTTGATTCCCATTATTACTCATGAAATAATGTTGATCCAAATTTAGCTTATATGAATGGTGATTCCAATTAAAGATCTCCAATTAATTGGGTAATTATTATATTGGATGTCATCCATATGGTTATTCTAATTTAAATGGTATTGAAAGGGGTTTATGAAAATGATTCTTTATATTACAAAAAATGGTTTGAATTGCTTATCATGGTCATTAAAGGATTTATTTGAGGAAAACATGTCTATTTTTTTCATGTGATTATGTTTTACTAAATACACTCAAATGAAAATGAATGTAATGGTAAAAATTTTATTATATTTCCTATTTTTCACTAGACTAATGGGTTTCTTTATTCTTATGTCACTTATTGAGTCTTTTGTGCTCATCCAAAGTTTTAATATATTTATTATGGGTTTTTTAATGGGAATGATAAATGATACTTCTATATTAAATTAATGTAAATTTTCCATTATATTGAATAGTACATTATTTTTACGGTTTTATATTATTAAAAAGTATACTAATTATAAGTTATCACTTTTCATTCTACAATTTACTAATTTATGAGTTATTTCATATTTCTCTAAAACTATAAACCTATAAACACCTTCCATGATAAGATAAAAAATTCATTATATAAAACTCAGGATTATGTATTGTTGAATTATAAGTACTTATATTTTGTATCATTTTATGGTTTAAATTACAATTGATGTTAGGATAATGTTATTTTCATTCGATATAATGATTTTCATTATAGATAGAATGAAATGATAATGAATTTTAAGAAAACTATGTTTTATCGGTTAAACTATGACTATTCAGAATGGATTTTCAAAGAGGAAATATGTAAGAAATGGTGTGAATAAATAAAAAAGAAAATATCCTTCTACTTATGCATCTCGATATTCTTCTAATTGAAAAATATGATTTTGTTGTAGTGAGAGATTATTTGACGCATTATATAAATAGTGGTGGTATCAATGCCATAGAATAACCTAATCTACAATGATGGAACATGTATATAGTTGATTATTTAGTGTGGTAACATCCCCAATCATTAAATTCATCATATAACCCAATAGTATCTAAACAATTGATCCATTCCCTTGAGAAGATATTTGATATCATGGGATGTTTGGAGTATCAAAATGTAAATCATTCCATTAATCATTTTGAAGGAATACAGATTGATGTTGGTCCTTGGTTAAGATTTATATATAGAAATATGTTATTAATTTTTTGGAATTGGAAACAGTCATGAATATTTTACATTATTATTATTTTCAAATGGTTTCTATTTATAAGTTGGAGAATCATATATTGTAATTTATGAAAAACGATGAAAACTATGGGTCCCCATATGAAGAAAATGTTACAAAGTTGTCGATGTTCATATAATTTTTTTCATGACATTGATAGTAAACATTATCAATTTTACTTAGGATTAAAACCAATATTGGGATGAATATTGGCCACCATATAATTTAAATTTTATCAGAATTTTTTTCAGTTGAGAAATTGGAGATAGATTTTTCGAAAAATTATTTTCTATGATATGGAAAGAGTATGATATGGTAAAGGTGGAAGGAAATGTGAATGAATAAAACTATGAATTGTAGAGGTAAGCCCAAAACATATTCGAAATGTTCTAAAATACAATTGTTTGATTGAATGATTGGATATAGAAACTATTATTAGTGTGGTTTGTTTGGCCACATGGGTTGTGACTACAAAAAAAAGAGACTTAAACAATCCAATTAAACATAACAAATAGCTAGTCTGTATTGAGATATTTCGGATACAATAATTTTATATGTTCTCTTAATGTGTGTCATAAGTTACTAAATAATTCTTCAAATCAATATAATAATATTAAAAAAGGGGAAGAAAAATACATTTCTACTCTATTAATTGATATTGTTCCATCATGTAAAGGGGCGATAGCCCTAGGGAGCCTGGTAATTTTTAGCTAAACGATTTAAAAATTAATAATTTTAATGCACTAGTGTTGTTACTTTTGGGTTTTAGAGATTAATTAATTATATTTGATTACTTGTGCTTACAATTTTAGTTTAGGAAAATAGGGATAGTCATATATAATGACTTTTCACTCTTTTATAGATCTTATGGTTTAATAAAAGTTAATTTTATTTGTTTATGAATTTTTTTTGGATATACATTTCATTGAAAAATTGGTGATTTTGGAAATCTATAAATGCATATCCAAATGGAAAAAATTAATCATAAAATATAGAAAAGTAACAATTAAGAATGTTTCCATATATTCTAATAATGTAAAGGAATTCCCTTAAATTTGTAAAGGGATGATGAAACCAAAATTATATCCAATTAAATTCATATGATATCTATCATATGGAATTTTATAATGATAGATGTATTCTTTTGAATCCCTCATCATTCCACAAATCATTCATTTTCATGTGATCAATGACATCAATCAGCCTCCATAATTATGTGCTCATTTCATCCATATAAATATTTTTACAACCAAACTATGTTATTCTACTTGGTATCCTAGTTATTAATTATAATATTTAAACCATTTAGTTAACCTTACCTATAATTAATAGGATGTTTAATTAAATGTTTTTAGGTTCAGGAATTTTCAACAATGTTATTTTCAAATTTCAAACCATATATTATTGATATTAAGTTCAAATTATAATGAAACAGTTTATTTAAGGGGAGGATGTAATGACCGATTATGTAAAAAGAATAAAATTATATTCAATAGTACAATAAATAAGAAAAATTTAGCTTATAAAATAAAATAACACATTAATATATTATGATATATTTATTTTGGAATAAATCCAATCTCTTCAATAGATTTCCTTACGCACAACACTAAGTTATCATGTGTTACACGCCACACAATATATAAAAGAAAATTGACATATTAAATAAATATAATTATTTAATGTCATATTTATCCCCTCGGCATTATAATGGAGCATATAAATGTGATTTACTGTTTTTTCTAATATATTCTTTACACTTGTTTTTAGAAAAGAAATTATTCTAAAAGAAGGTTTAGTTAAAAATTGGGAATATAATTTAACGTTAATATTTTAAAAAATTATAAAATTTATTTTACATAAAAATTAATTTTCAAAATAAAAAAATCAAAATTTTATTACAGTGAGTTTTTTCAATTTTTTGTAATGATTCATTTGGGGAAGAATAGAAAAAATTACTGATTTTATTAGAAAAGTATTTTCTTTTCAAAAAATTAAGTGTGTTAATAGTACCACTATATTTTTAGTATTATTTAATTTAAAATATAAACTCATTATTTATATTAAATCTACCTAATTTATGATTCAATCATCATTGTCTTTGACATTAGTATATGTGTTTTAGCTTAAAAATTGGGTGTTCATAATACTTTTTAAAATATATAATGCTTTCACATTTTAATTATTAAAATAATCACTAATGATGAATGTTTTAAATTGAATTTGTATATTTTATAGCATTAAAAATTAATTTACATTCAAATAATTACTATTATTATTCATAGGGTTTATATAAAATAATCTTTTTTAGAAAAAATATAATTCATAAAAAACATGTTTCCACACCAAGTATTTGGGATTAGTTTTGAAATAAAATTATATAAAATCTATGAATGTACTATTGAAAAATAGATTTATAATTTTTAATTAGCATAATTTATAATTTCAAATAAGGACAAATTATTTTTTTACCAATGTTATTAGTGAAAACATTTACAATTAATTAAAAAATAATGTAAAGTTGAGATTGTTGTCTTCTTAAACATAAATGATAAGGTGTGAACATCTCCAAAAAATATTCCAAAACGATTTTAATTTCCAAATTTGGACAATATATATTCTATGATATATTTTTATATTATTTTTTCCTTTTTGTAAGAAAAATTCGGTATATTTAACAGTTTTAAAAAACATTACATATGTTCTAATCAACTCACTTATATAAATAAAACCACCTATACTCCTATACTCACAGATTAATAAAATAATTTTATAATCAAAGAAAAATAAAATACTTCCCTAACTCCATACCGTAATCATAGAATCATTTCTGATATAAATAACTCCATGCAAGGATTTTGGTACAACCCAAGAGATTTCGATCAGAAAAAGTTAACAATCTCCATGTAGATTTTTTATTTTATTTAATTATCCACACCCTTATTTTTTTATTAAACCAAAATTATATAATATTATTAGTAACATACATCTAAATATATTTTATTTTGTGAAAAACATAACCTAAATTATTTATATCTTCCAAAAAATGGGTTACAAATTCACCATTCCTCTATATAAAGGACAACCACCAAACCAAATGATGTCATTGATTTTTCCATTAACACATATCATGGTTTGATATCATAATAGATATTATTTACATATATAATAATTATAAAATATAAAAAAAATCTGTCATTATATCATATATAATTTTTCACATTCAATTCCTTTTATGATACTATAATGCCGTTCGTTTCTAGGATAGAATACCTCTTCGCAAAGTGATGAGATTCGTTTTCAATAAAGTGTTACATGGATGGATATATGTGTAAAGATAAAGAATAAATGGGATATAAGTGAAATATTTATATTACTAATTGAACATTTATCATTATTAAAATATAATATATCATTTTATTTCTTACCTTCCCACACACGAAAAAAGTGAAAACATCATTCGTGTTTGAGTGGCTTACTGCCTTCATGAAGAGATGAAACCCTATTTTCTTCAACACACCTAAACAATGATATCTATATATATAAATATATAAAATTAAATATAATTTCTTATATTATTTAATTACAATTATGTAATGATAAAATATTACATACGTTATTTCTGTAATGATAATTGAAAAAGGGAAACATTACTCATGTGTTTGTACAACCTAGAATCTCTATTGTAATAATGATAATTATTTTTTAATAATAATATTTGATGATTGAATTTAATATTAAAATCTATATATAAATATGATAAAAATTTCCTGATTATTATTCTAGATATTTTTTTATAATGACTAATTTCACAATAGTCAACCTACATATATCGTTTTCGACACATATAGAAAATATCGTGAAACAATACAATATAAATGTAAGTAAATATGTAATTATATATAACATTATAATATGTTTTAAAAAATAATTAATAAATTTGAAAAAGGTCATCAAAAAATTACATAATTAAATAAATTTTATTCGGTATGATAAACACACACATGACTATTCGAACTCAAGGTATGGGACTACATGTCAATATTCATTCATTGAATTATATTTTCATTTAATAAACCTGTATTCATTTATATGGTCTGTATAAATCCCATTTTAAACATTATATAATGAATTAATCTATTCTAAAAATATTTAGTATTTTTATTAATGTTATTATTAAACGGTTTTTACAATTTATGTGTTTCACATGTTGTAAGAAAATTTTCATTAAAAATAATCCTATTTTAACAGTTTCATTACTATGAGTTTCCTTAAATTTTTAGGTTCCCAAAATGGTTTTACTAAAATTATAATATGAATATAAAATATTTTTCAAATGAATGTTATTAATAATTTTAAATCTATTAGTGGTTTTCAAATGGAATGTTTTTACATGTTTTATACAGAATGTTTTGACTGATGAAAAAAAGAATGTTCCATTCGCAACATAAATGCAGACAAGGAATTTTATTCTTGTGAGCCCATTATTTGTTTTCTAGACTCCTATTAATGCTATTATATTTTCACTTAATTAAAAAACTATTAATTGCTTTTTTTTGATATTATAGTATTGAAATGGGTATTAAAAATTTATGTGTATTTATATATATTTTTTTATTTGGGTTAAAAAGAATAATTTAGAAGTATTTATGATTGATGTGTCTTATTAATGATATGGTAAATCATAATTATATTAAATGAGTTAGATTAATACAACTTATAATAATGGATGTGTTATATTTTAGCTCATGGTTGAGTCTTATACGATGGTTTAATCCCAATTATAGCTCCTGAGAAATGAGTGATCATGAAAAAACTTATACAAAAGATAATCACAATTATCTCCCTCCAATTATTTTGGTAATTATTATTTTGAATTTAAAAATTATTGAAATTAAAGTTTAAATGTTTTTAAATGGGTTATGGAATATGATTCTCTATGTTACAAAAATGGTTTTTAATTGTTTTTATGGTAGCTAAATTCATTCTTTGTGAAAAAATTTTACTTCATTGAATGTAAAAAAGTTTTAATTCATAATCTATCAGAAAATTTATTATAAATGTAAATGATATATTATTTTAACATTTTCCACTAGGCTATTTTTTGTCCCTTACTGATATTTTTCTCCTCATCCAACGTTTAAAAACAATTCGCAGAGTTTCATGATTGTTAATGGAATCGACGAAGTCAGGTGGATAGTAATGGATATTTTACATGAAAATTAATAGTTGTTTTTTTCAATGGTTTTATATTATGTGAAAGAGAGATATTATTTGAAAGTGTTCAACTTGTATTCTATAATTTTGTTTTATATGAGTTCTAAACTAATTCGATAAAACTCTAAACAAGAATAGATTATAAAATGTATGATAATTAATTATAGACATAAAACTCAATATTGTGTAATGTTTTTGGTTAGGTACTTATAATTGATGTTAGGGTAAGGATTAGATAAATTTGTATTTATGGAAAATGTTGGTTTAATTCTATAAAATAATTTTATCATATGTATATGTTGAATTGAAATATATTTTTATGATTACCATGTTTCTTCATCAAAACTATTTATGTCCTCAACAATTTTCTATAAGGAAATAGAGAACCTATAGTGATAAGGCACCATGATGAAAATTGACTTCCCAATAAGTATCTAGAAATGGTCGAATTAAACAAGGATTCTTTCAATAGTGATATCACAGTTTATAGATGAAAAAAATGGTGGTTGTATCAATGATTGAGAGGAACCCAATTTACTATGAAAGAACATGTCTCCAGTAATGAATCAAATGAGGAAATATCCCATGTTATTCAACGGATCATCTATCCTAGTGGTTACTGAAGGCTGGACCAGTTCCCTAGAAAAAACATTACAAGGTTGGTCAGGTATATATGGATTTTTTTCCAGGACATCTTCATTAAAATTAATATATTTTACACAATTTTTATAATAATAAAATGATGTGAATTGACCACATGGGAATTTAAATGTTATTATAATGATGTTTGGTGTGCTAAGAATGTTGATATAGAGTTTTATAACACCTTTGAGACATGTGATGATAATAGTGAGAAACAATAATTTAGGAAATAAATATAGACTAAATATCCTATAATTGAAGAGGTTTCCCTAAGACATGTTTCATCATAGGTAAAATACCTTTTTCGGAATGTGGGTATGTATTTTAGATATTATTATTGGTTTGTATGATATGTAACAAGGATTATTATTGAAAAGTAATGTGTTTTGAATAATCAATGAATGAGACAATATATTTCCATGATATGATGACATTATTTAGACATAATTGTCACGACCCGTCCTCAGGGCCCATGCCATGACTACCCCATGCCCGCCTTCCATAGGCCTTGGGCTGGAGACTAGCACCCAAGGCATTAATCCCAATAACTGGGAAGGCATTGCCTTAATAAAGTAAACAAACATCACAGAGTACAAGAGGAAGTAATACATGAATACCAAAAGAAAGTGTTGAAAAGTAAGTGGGCCAGAATACAAACCCATATAAAAGTACAGCTACAACTGAATGAAAGTACAACAAAAAAAGACAAACACTTGGAATAACGGAAGCAGCTCCTGGGTCGTCCTCCTCGGATCCTACCTGAAGGGTAGGTATAGATTGCGCAGCTCCTGGTTTATCCACCATGGATCCTACCTGAACGGTAGGTACAGATATCCTCCACAACGCTCTCTCCCGTCAACATCCTTCGAGTATCGTCTCATCGTGAAGTCCACCTCCGAATACTGACTCATCGTGAGGTACACCTCCGGGTACCGTCCAGTCCTCGAACACTCGGCCTCTGTTAGTGCTATCTTTCGTCTGCATCCAACAAAACGAGGTGCGGGAATAGCTCATGCAGGGGTGAGTATAATAATACTCAGTAGGGACCCTGAGACCCTCAAGTTCCTTCTAAATCCAACAAGGATAACCACAAGTATAATCTCAACAGATAACTCGTACGTAGGTATAAGACCATACTTATACCTATGTTATCAAGTAACCCATATCAATCATGGGGAAGCACAAAGGTTATGAAATAAATGGATAACAACAACATATATATATGCCCATACATATACCTAAGTTATCAAGTGACCCATCTCAATCATGAGGTAAACACAAAGGTCATAGAGTTAGCTCAAACCAGGATTTTCATTATTGAAACCCTAACTACTGAACAGCCCCATCTCTGGAGTGTACAGTGAACCTATCACAAGTGCAGAAAACGTTTTTTACGTCACCATTTTTTACGTCGGTTATATAAAACCGACGTCATAATATGTAAAACGAGGTTTTTTACGTCGGTTATTTCTTAACCGACGTAAAAACCTATGTTCGGTACACCATTAACGTTGGTTATAAAAATAACCGACGTAAAATACGCGGTTTTCGAAGTCCTTTTTACGTCGGTTATTGAATAACCGATGTAACAAACGCGGTTTTTGAAGGCTTTTTTACGTCGGTTATAAAATAACCGACGTAAAAAAAGAATTCGCAGATGTTTTTGACGTCGGTTATTCCATAACCGACGTAAAAAACGCGGATTTTGAGCCCTTTATAACGTCGGTTACAAAATAACCGACGTAAAAAATGAATCGGAGGAAGGTTTTTACGTCGGTTATTGAAATAACCGACATTATAAATGTTTTTAAAACAATTATCACGTCGGTTATTGAATAACCGACGTGATAACTCATTTAAAAATTTACCCAGACCCGTGGATTGTCATTCGCGAGTTTACCTTCGACAGTCGCGACTCGTCTCTCTCGCGCGTAAACCCGAATCAGCTCGTCCATTTCGTTGGTTTAGATTCGTTTTGCGATCATCGTTTCTCATATTTAATCTCCTCGGATCAATCATCTAAACTCGCAGCACTAAGGTAATCCTCCCACTCATTCGTTTTTTTTCGCGGATAGTATATATATATGTGTTGTGATTTTTTTGTTGAAACTAGCTAAGATTCTTCGATTGCGAACCCTTTTAACTCGTTTTGGCACCATAATCTTATTTATCATCCCTAGATCTATTTGTTCGACTTGCAATATTGAGTAATTTTATGATTTCACTAATTTTTCATCGTTTTCTATAAATCCCCGAGAGGGTTGGGGCGTGTCCATTTGGATGGGTTGCCCTTTTACAGTTGTTACTACTTTCTTCACACACAACCATGGCATTGGTGCATGGATTTGGGGTCGGGGGGTGTCCAGAGGGGGTTTACAAGGGGGTGGGTGGGTGTGGGGGGCTGTCCAAGGGTGTGGGTGGGTGTTGGGGGGTGTCCAGGGGGGTGTCCAAGGGGGTAGGGGTGGGGGTGGTGTTTAGGAGGGGTGGGGGGGCTGTCCAGAGGGTTGGGGGGTGTCCAGGGGGGTGTCCAAGCAGGTCGGGGGTGGGGGGTTGTGTCCAGGAGGGGTGGGGGTGCTTTCTAGAGGGGTCGGGGGCTGTCCAGAGGGGTCGGGGGGTGTCCAGGTTGGTGTCCAAGGGGATGGGTGGGTGTGGGGGGCTGTCCAAGGGAGTGGCGGCCTGTCCAGAGGGGTCGGGGGGGTGTCCATGGGGGTGGATGGGTGTGGGGGGCTGTGCAAGGGGGTGGATGGGTGTGGGGGGCTGTCCAAGTGGGTGGCGGCCTCTCCAGAGGGTATTTGGGTTTGTCCGGGTGGGTGGGGGGGCTGCCCAGAGGGTTGGGGGATGTCCAGGGGGTGTCCAAGGGGGTAGGGGGTGGGGGTGGTGTCCAGGAGGGGTGGGGGGCTATCCAGAGGGGTCGGGGGCTGTCCAGAGGGTTGGGGGTGTCCAGGGGGTGTCCAAGCAGGTCGGGGGTGGGGGGTTGTGTCTAGGAGGGGTGGGGGTGCTTTCTAGAGGGGTCGGGGGCTGTCCAGAGGGGTCGGGGGGTGTCCATGGTGGTGTCCAAGGGGATGGGTGGGTGTGGGGGGCTGTCCAAGGGGGTGGCGGCCTGTCCAGAGGGGTCGGTGGGGTGTCCAGGGGGGTGTCCATGGGGGTGGATGGGTGTGGGGGGCTGTCCAAGGGGGTGGATGGGTGTGGGGGGCTGTCCAAGTGGGTGGCGGCCTCTCCAAAGGGTATTTGGGGTTGTCCGGGTGGGTGGGGGGGGGGGGCTGCCCAGAGGGTTGGGGGATGTCCAGGGGGGTGTCCAAGGGGGTAGGGGGTGGGGGGTGGTGTCCAGGAGGGGTGGGGGGCTGTCCAGAGGGGTCGGGGGGTGTCCAGAGGGTTGGGGGGTGTCCAGGGGGGTGTCCAAGAAGGTCGGGGGTGGGGGGTTGTGTCCAGGAGGGGTGGGGGTGCTTTCTAGAGGGGTCGGGGGCTGTCCAGAGGGGTCAGGGGGTGTCCAGGGTGGTGTCCAAGGGGATGGGTGGGTGTGGGGGGCTGTCCAAGGGGGTGGCGGCCTGTCCAGAGGGGTCGGTGGGGTGTCCAGGGGGGTGTCCAAGGGGGTGGATGGGTGTGGGGGGCTGTCCAAGGGGGTGGATGGGTGTGGGGGCTGTCCAAGTGGGTGGCGGCCTCTCCAGAGGGTATTTGGGGTTGTCCGGGTGGGTGGGGGGGCTGCCCAGAGGGTTGGGGGATGTCCAGGGGGTGTCCAAGGGGGTAGGGGGTGGGGGTGGTGTCCAGGAGGGGTGGGGGCTGTCCAGAGGGGTCGGGGGCTGTCCAGGGGGGTTTACAAGGGGGTGGGTGGGTGTGGGGGGCTGTCCAAGGGTGTGGGTGGGCGTTGGGGGTGTCCAGGGGGGTGTCCAAGGGGGTAGGGGTGGGGGTGGTGTTTAGGAGGGGTGGGGGGCTGTCCAGAGGGTTGGGGGGTGTCCAGGGGGGTGTCCAAGCAGGTCGGGGGTGGGGGTTGTGTCCAGGAGGGGTGGGGGGCTGTCCAGAGGGGTCGGGGGGTGTCCAGGGGGGTTTACACATCGATTTGTTTTATATTTCAAAATTGTTTACATTCAAATTATGTCTTTTTTCATATAAACATATATTTGTCTTATCTAAAAAATATATATATTTTTGCTATTTGTTATAGGTAATAATGAGTCGAAGTTGGATTACGGCACATCGAATGAGCAATGAATATGAGGAAGGTGTTGATGCCTTTTTGGAATTTTCTAAATGAAATGTTCCAAGTAGTGACATTTTTTTCTGTCCATGCCTGAAATGTCTGAATATGAAGAAGTTGAAAATTAGAGAGATAAAAGATCATCTGATTTGTCATGGTTTCAATCCGAGTTACAACCCTTGGATTTGGCATGGCGAAACTGGACAGAATGTCACTGATGATAATGAATCGCTAGATGGTAACTCCGATGGAATTGAAGAAATGATTCGCGATATTGTAGCAGAACAAATTGAGATAGAACCGACAATTGCACGTCTATATGGTGATGCCGAAAAACCATTATATCCTGGTTGTACAGATTTTACGGTTTTTTCGGCGGTGTTAAGATTGATTAACCTGAAGGCGAAACATGGATGGAGTGACAGAAGTTTTACAGAGCTGCTACAATTGATGAAAGACATTCTTCCAAAAGATAACGATCTTCCAGATTCACATTATAAGGCCAAAAAAATATTATGCCCGATGGGATTGGGATACAGGAAAATACATGCATGTCCGAATGACTGCATTATATATAGGAAGGAATATGAATTTCTGAAAGAGTGTCCTTAATGTGGGACATCACAGTATAAGGTGAAAGAAAAATCACAAGCTGATGTTGAGGTTACAAAGCTCCCTTCAAAGGTATTTTGGTATCTTTCTATAATTCCTCATTTCAAACGTTTATTTTCTAATTCACATGATGCAAAAAGGTTAAGATGGCATGATGATGAGCGGGTATGTGATGGAAAAATACGTCATCCAGCTGATTGTCCACAATGGAAGAAAATTGATGCCCAGTACCCTACATTTGGAAATGAAATTAGAAATCTGAGACTAGGCTTGTGCACAGATGGAATGAATCCATACCGAACCCTCAGTAGCACACATAGTTCATGGCCTATTTTATTGGTAATTTACAACCTCTCTCTTGAAGTTTGTATGAATCGCAAATATGTCATGTTGAGTATCATGATCTCTGGTCCAAAGCAACCCGGCAATGATATTGATGTATACTTGTCACCGCTGATTGATGATTTGAAACTGTTATGGGCTGATGGTATTAGGGTGTATGATTCTTATAAAATGGAATATTTTCAACTGCATGCAGTGCTTCTATTCACTATAAATGACTTCCCAGCATATGGAAATTTGTCTGGATACAGTGTTAAAAGGCATAAAGCATGTCCAATTTGCGAACAACAGACGTCATATTGTCAAGTGCATCATGGGAGGAAAACAGTGTACATGGGTCATCGAAAGTTTTTGCCTATGGATCACCCTTATAGAAGACTAAAAAAGGCATTCAATGGCTCACAAGAATTTGATACTGGTCCTCAACCTTTATCCCCAGAATTGTCTTTTGAGAGGGTGAAAAACCTTGATGTGACATTGGGAAAGACACAGAAATCTGGTAATGATAGACATATTTGGAAGAAAAGGTCAATATTTTTTGAGCTACCATATTGGAGGTATCATGAAGTCAAACATAATATTGATGTCATGCACGTGGAGAAGAATATCTGTGATTCTTTGATCGAAACATTGCTATATATTAAAGGAAAGACAAAAGATGGGTTGAATGCAAGGTTAGACCTACTGTCAATGGGAATACGTTTGGAGTTAGCTCCCACTCCTAAAGGAAGACGAACATTTCTTCCCCCAGCTTGTCATACATTATCGAAGAGGGAGAAAAGTAGCTTCTGTCAGTGTCTTCATGATATCAAAGGGCCTCAAGGTTATTCTTCAAATGTAAAAAATTTTGTCTCATTGAAAGACTTGAAGTTGATAGGTATGAAATCACATGATTGTCACGTCATGATGCAACAAATTCTACCAGTTGCACTGCGTGGAATATTGCCCATCCGTGTCAGAAAGACTATAATGAGGTTGTGTTATTTTTTCAATTCAATTTCAAACAAGGCGATTGATGTGAATGCTTTGAACATTTTGGAAAAGGATGCAATTTTTATACTTTGTCATTTGGAAATGTATTTTCCTCAAACTTTTTTTGATATGATGGTGCATTTAATGATTCATCTGGTTCGAGAAATAAGGATTTGTGGACCTGTATATCTTCGTTGGATGTATCCTTTTGAAAGGTATATGAAAATCTTAAAGGGATATGTTAAAAATATATATCGACCTGAAGCCTCCATTATTGAAAAGTATATTTCTGAGGAGGTAGCAGAGTTTTGTACGAGCTACTTGGCTACGGCGCAACACATAGGTTTGCCTCCATCTCGCCATGAACGGGTTAATAATGAGGGAAAGGGGATTTGTGGCTTGAAAGTCAAATCACTGTCAGCTGAACATATGAAGAAGTTAGAATCATACATCTTGAATAACATAGCTGATGTTCAACCGTATATCACATTGCATATTAATGAGTTGAAACAATGTCATCCAAAGAAGAAAGAAATGTGGATTTTGAATGAGCACAACAAAACTTTCTTGCCATGGTTTAAAAAGACCTTGCTTGGTAGATCAGATGTATCAGAGACATTAAAATGGATAGTGGGTGGTCCATCTTTAAATGTGATAACATGGTCCGCTTATGACATTAATGGCTATACATTTCATACGAAAGCTCAGGACAACAGAAGTGCAGTTCAGAATAGTGGTGTATTGGTGTTTGCAGAAGCAATGCATTTTTCGAGTGCTAAGGACAGAAACCCAATTTCGGCATCAAGTGCATATTATGGAGTGATTGAAGACGTATGGGAGGCTGATTACTTTAAAATTAAAGTTCCCGTTTTTAACTATAAATGGTTTATCGGTAACAACAGTGTCAGACACGATGAATTTGGAATGACACTTGTTAATCTGAATAGATTGGAAGACACAGCTGATTCTTTTATAATGGCAACACATGCCAAACAAATTTTCTATGTAGTAGATCAATCAGATATGCAGTGGGCTATTGTTTTACAAGGGAAAAACCAATATGTTGGTGAGGATGAATTTGATGAAGCTGCTGATTTATGTGAGATCCCTACTTCCATGGAAAGATTAACAGAACATAATGATGAGTATGTTGAAGACATGGTTTGTGCCATAAGGAACGATCACGACGAAGGAATTTGGGAAAACAATCCAACTGTACATTCCTAAAATTACAGGTAACACAAGTTTATTTCTTGTTTACATTTAGTTTTTTCATATAATGTTAGATATTGTAAATTTTTTACTTATTAAAACATGTATCAAACCAATATGATAAAACAATAAAAACCGTAAAGAGGAGAAGTCCTGGGTGCACCGGCTGGCCGGTGGTGGATCACCGGTTGGCCGGTGGTCCAGAACAAAGCTCTGTCTGGTCCACCGGCCGGCCGGTGCTGAGCCAGCGGCCGGCCGGTGGACCAGACAGAGATCCTTCCTCTCTGTCTGGATCACCAGCGGCCGGCCGGTGGACCAGACAGAGCCTTCCTCTCTGTCTGGATCACCTGCGGCCGGCCGGTGGTCCAGACAGAGAGGAAGGCTCTCTGTCTGGTCCACCGGCCGGCCAGTGGTGAGCCAGCGGCCGGCCGGTGGACTCAGTGAGTCCACATTTCAGCTTTATTGGGCCAACTCCTTGGCAACCTTTTGCCTGTGTTTACCATGTTTATCATTGTTTAACATGCTTACCATATTACCAATGTTTACTATTATGTAATTTAGTACACTTTTCTATTTGTGAACTAATGTTTGTTTTTTTGATATGAAGGAAAATGACAGATCAATCAGTTGATCAGCCACATGATTCTGGAGATGAGCATATTGGTCATACATCTGGGGAGGAACATTCACATTCTCCTATTACGAAAAAGAGTTCAAAGGTTGGTAAGCGTGGGTGCACACGTTTACCAAAATTATCACTTGCCCGTACGATGGAGGAGAGGATAGTCGTGGAGTTTGATGATGATGATCTTCCTAGAGGTCCAAATGCTAAAGATTTTAAGGGTTTTGTAGCAACTCAGGCTAAGAGCAAAGTAAGCATTCTCTATGATGATTGGAGAAGTGTGGATAAGACGATAATTTCTCAGCTGTGGGAGACCATTTTGGTAAGATCTTTTGCTATTGTTTGACTGTTCTTTAAATGTTTCTAGTATATATAATATTTTTATCCTCTTTTTTATCAGATGACATTTGATATTCTTGACACTGGAGGAGTCAGGAAGAAATGCTTATCGTTGGCTGCTAGGAGATGGAGGGATTTCAAATCAACCCTCTCATCTGATTTCATATATGGTCATAGGAGTCGTGAGAATCCATGTCATATATATCCTTTTATAGATGAAGACACATGGAGACAATTTTTTGAAAATAGAAGAAAAGAATCATTTTTGGTAAGGGCAATGTAAACTTTTATAAGCTTTCTTATATAAATGATCTTATTATTGTTTTGTTAATGATTACTTATTCTTAATTTACAGCAAAAAAGGAAAGCTCATCAAGAGATCCAATCTAAAAATGTATACCCTCATAGTTTATCTCGGGGAGGGTATGCATTATTGGAAGAACAAATGATGGCAGAAAAATTTCAACAACTAAGAGCTGAGTCTTCAAGCTCTGGAGAGGTGGCCCCTCCATCCCCTCCATCTAGACATGAGAAATGGAAAAGAGCTCGGAAGGGCAAAAAAGGACAATATCTTTCGGAAGAATCGAGACTCGTAGTTGAGAGGATTGTAAGATATCTATTTTATTTATTTAAGTTTACTATTTTCGTCATATATTTCCAATCATTATAGAAATGTTCAATTAATTATTACAGGACTCTCTTGAGGAGCAGAGTTCACAGGGGACATTTACACCATCTGGGAGGGAAGATATTTTATCTGTGGCATTGGGAAAGCCCGAACATCCTGGCCGTGTAAGAGGATATCCGGCAGGTGTATCAGTAAGAAAAGTGTTGCCACGTTCCTCAACTTCTAACGTTGAGGGAGTTTATAAAAAAAATAGAATCCTTGGAGGCTGAAGTCCATAATATTAATGCGACAATGGAGGACAAGATTAGAGAATCGGTGCAGTTAATGTTTGCAGACTTGCAATGAAAATTTCAGGGTGCAGCTCCCACTCCACCTCTCCCAGTAGCTCCCACTCCCCCACCTCAGCCTGCGGACCCTATTTTTGATCCTCCTCCTCCGCCGCAGCTACCTACTTATTGTGAGTTGTATGTTGATGATCCTCAACATCATATAGTTGCATATGGGATGGTATATTGTATAGGAGATACAGTTCATCATCAACAGTTAGAGGTAGAGAATCAGAGGGTCACTGTACAGGATATTATAGATAGATCAGCTCGGATACCATTACCTACAGATGAGGTGACGATAGTTGGACATAGTATCGGCCATTTTTTACTTTGGCCATCCAGACTTCTTCGACTCATTACCATAGAGGTATGGATGTTATATCTTTTATTTTATATTTTTATTAATGTTTTATCATTTGAAAACTAATATATTTTTCAATTTATTTTTACAGGAATACTTCAAAGGTAAAGAAATACTGTATAGACAACAACAAAGACAGATAGCTATGACATCAGATGCAGATACTAGCAGTCTTGACAAATTGTCAAGATATTCAAATTTGTTGGCGGATCATTATGACTTTACAATGGAAGCTCATGTCTGTGGACGTGAACTATGTGTGGGGATTATGAAAACTGATATCATGGAGTTTGTCACTGGAGATAAGTTGGGCATCAACGTGGTGCAAATTTTTATCATGTAAGTCATAACACCTTTTTCTTGCGTTATATTTATTAAAAATGTATACTTATGTCTGCTTTGTATTAGGTATCTGTATAAAATTTGTGAGAGGAATGAGCTGACAGATTTATATGGATTTGTGGACCCATAATTGATTTCCCCTGAAGCATGTGCATTGGATGAGGAACAAAGAATGCTTTATATTGCTGATAGATTTGAAAAGAATGTAATCACACAGTGTTGGATGATGCCTTTTTGTGAGAGGTATGAAACACATCCCTCTCAAAGAGTTAATTATCTTTTAACATAAAAAACCACTAACGTTAAATTTCCTTTTATCAGGGATCATTGGATGTTAGGGGTTTTTTTCCCTAGGGAGAAAACACTTTATTGGATATGCTCTCTCCATGATGATGTGCGAGAAAGTTTTAAGAATATATTGGAAACATAAGTTTCAATTTCACAATAGTTTTATATATTATAATGAATTTTAAATTTACCCCATTCGTATTATTTTCTAACAGGTCATGGGTCCACTTTCGAAAAAGCGCAAAGAAAAGGAATTTCAAGATCAAATATGTACATGCGAAGGTAAATATCCATTTATAATTTGTACATTTTGATTTATTACATAAAAATAATATATTGAATTTACACTCATTCAAACATAAATGTCATGAGCAACAAGGCATCATCGAATGCGGATATTACATGTTAAGATTTATGTATGAAATAATAACAACTGGGACAGTTCTGAGTTTTGACCTGGTAAGATTTCCTCTTTCTCATAATATTTCAATTTGATTTATTCATTATACACGTTGACTACTATCCTTTTCCTTTGTAGCTTTTTGATGACCCTCAACCCTTTACTACTGAAGATATCAAACACTTACAAGTGGAGTGGTCAAATTATTTTACAGGTTTGATTGACTTTTAGTTGTTTGTAATGTAAAATGTAATTTTGAATATTGTCAATGTAATTGTGTATTTCGTAGTCGTTTAGGTTGGATTTAGTTTTTTTTGAAGTTGACAGTGTAAGTTTTGAATGTTGTATAAGTGAATGTTTAATTTTTCTCTACTTCTTGTTTTGGTCTACTGTTGATGGTTTTTCTGGTCTGGATTTTGGTATGGGGGGAGAGGTTCCAAGGGGGTGGGTGGGTGTTTGGGGGGTGTCCAAGGGATATGGGAGGGGTGTCCAAGGTGTGTTTGGGGCTGTCCTAGGGGTCGGGGGGGTGTAAATGAGGTGGGAGTTCTGTCCAAGGGGCCAGTTGGGTGTAAATGAGGGTGGGGGGGCTGTCCAAGGGGTGGGGGGTGTCCAAGGGGTGGGGGGGTGTCCAAGGGATATGGGAGTGGTGTCCAAGGTGTCTGGGAGTTCTGTCCAAGGGGCCGGTTGGGTGTAAATGAGGGTGGGGGTGCTGTCCAAGGGGTGGGGGGTGTCCAAGGGGTGGGGGGTGTCCAAGGGGTGGGGGGGTGTCCAAGGGATATGGGAGGGGTGTCCAAGGGGTGTTTTGGGCTGTCCAAGGGGTCGGGGGGGGGGGGGGGTGTCCAGGGGTCAGGGGGTGTCCAAGGGGTCTCGGAGGGCTATCAAGGTGTGGGGGGGGGGGTGTCCAATGGGTGTTTGAGGCTGTACTAGGGGTCTTGGGGGTGTAAATGAGGGTGGGGGGGCTGTCCAAGGGGTGGGGGTGTCCAAGGGGTGGAGGGTGTCCAAGGGATATGGGAGGGGTGTCCAATGGGTGTTTGAGGCTGTACTAGGGGTCGTGGGGGTGTAAATGAGGGTGGGGGGGCTGTCCATGGGGGGTGTCCAAGGGTTGTGGTGGGGCTCCAATGTGGTGGGGGAGGGCTGGCCAGGTTGTTAGGTGGGTATAGATGAGGGTGGGGTTCAGTTGGGGCTTGGGGGAGGGCTGGCATGGTTATTTTTGTTTGGTTTCTGGTTGCTTTTTGGTGAGAGCAGTGCAATTATCTAAAAAAAAAATTTCTTTCACGTGGGTTATTTTATAACTGACGTGGTAAATAAATCGGTAGGGGTTTATCACATCGGGTTTTTCTAGAACCGACGTGATAAACCGTTCCCGGGGCTTTTATAACGTCGGTTCTTAATATAACCGACGTGCTAAAAGGCCTGGGAATCGATTTACCACGTCGGTTATTGGATAACCGACGTGATAAACGATATCCCAGACGTTTTATCACGTCAGTTTAGGGAATAACCGACGTGATAAAGCCCCCCCCCCCCCCCCGCGCATATTTATCACGTCGGTTATTATATGAACCGACGTGATAACCACCGTGATGTTAGGGATATTACGTCGGGTTTTAAATAACCGACGTAAAAAATGTTATTTATAACGTCGTCCGTATTAACGTCGCCTGAAAACCGACGTAAATAATAAAAAATAACCGACGTAAAAAATGTTTTCTGCACTAGTGTATCATGACTCTGAGGTATTTCTCACTAACCTAAGACTACTAAGTTACTCTTCCTGTCGTGTACCGCAGGTCATCCACCCAAACAAAGTAGTGCTTCCCGCAGGGGTCTGCCACCCAAACACAGTAGTGCATCCCCCCTAATATCCTGCAGAGGTACTCTCCGGACGAGTATCGCGGGTCTGCACCCAAACAAGTAGTTCTCTGTCCACCACGTGTCTGCACCCAAACAAAGTAGTGCTCCATCCACTGGGCAATCCGACTCACTCCAAGTAGAGTCGGTCAAGTAGTCGTCAGGTCTCAGTCGGCTACACGGTCTCCGTACTCCGCATGCTCATCTCCAGGAGGTTCCACTCCATGAGCTACTGGTCGATACTCCAAGTATCTCAATGTTCCACAAAGAAGTATCATAAAGGACCGCCTTGTCGTAGGGGTCTCTACGCAACAGATGGCCCGTCAATTGGACGCCCGATCTGTGAGTTATTAGCATTTTCATCCCCAGGGCTTGGTTGGTTTTGTGTGCGAACCAACCTGGACGTATCTTAATTGTACCCTGAACTCTCATTGGGTATTCACATAGGGACCATTTCTCAACGTGATCACCAACGCCGCTGACGGTTCGTCAAACGGACGTCCGGTTTGAAAGTTATCAGCTTTTCTGTTCTAGGGGCCCGGTTGGATTTCGGGTATAATCCAACCCGGAAATTCTCCAACTATGTCAAAACCTCAGGATATGTATTCCAAATGTTCATTATCATCAAGAGGAATCCAACAAAGTCGACGGCACGTCAATCGGATGTCTGGATCTCAAGATATAAGCGTTTCCGCTCCGAGGGCCCGATTGGTTTCATATCCGAACCAACCCGGCCGTACACAAAATTCTCTGAAACCTTGAGTGTAATATACCAAAATGACAGTCTCGATCCAAGGATCGTTTCACAGCTGATGGTGCGTCGATCGGAGGTCAACAAATATGGGGTTCAGGCCCGGTCTGACCTGGCCCGATACCCCCTGGGTCGGCCCGAACCGGGACGAACCGACCTAAGTTCGGGTCCGGCCTAATAGGGTGTGGCCCGGCATGGTGGCCGTGCCCCAGCCATTCCGGCACGGCCCGGCGCGGCCTGAGCGTGGCCCTGCCCGGCCGGGGCGCGGCCCTGCCTGGGGGCTCGGCCGGGCCCGTCATCCCAGGGATGAGGGGGGGGGGGGGGGTGATACCCCCCTTGTTGTGAAACCGTGACCCCCATGTGGGGGGCCGCTCCTCCTGGCCAGCCTGGGCTTACCACCCCTGACGTTTTCTCGAAAGCTGGCCGACCGTGTTGCTGCCGCGGGACCAGGGCGGTCCCGTCCCCTTGCTCTGACGCCGGCGGTCGGAAGCCGGTCAACGTTTCCTGCTCCACCACGGCCAAAGTCGCGGCCTACGTCCGTCCGGCGCGGCACGACGGGGCCGTGGTTTGGTTCGACTTCAACGGCCCGGCGTGACGGCACCGTGCTTCCCCGCCCTTCCTATAATATTTCCCATGCGGTGCTTCGACACCGCGTTGCCTTTCTCGTACCCCAAAAAAATCGAACAACCAAGGGGAGAGGAGGTTCGGCCGTGTTCGTGCAGTCCGACCTCCTCCCATTATTGTGATAACATGTGGTCCAAATAAGATGATAAAAAATTTATGGAAGAAATCAGGAACAAAAAGAAACAATCACCTTACCTCGAGCGTAGTCATCGAATGAGGTTTGTTGCGGAAAGGGACGTCGCGGAATTGATCATCATGGAAGAAGGTTCCACACACGTTAACGGAGATCATCCAAGGAGGAACGGTGTCTCCCTTACTTTGATGCGGAAAGGAGGAACGAAAGGATGAGCGTCGGGTCGTCGATCTCTGAGGAAGGCGTCTCTCACCGCCGTTCGACGTCGGAGGTCGGCATTCATCGCGTTCTTCGTCGAGGAAGAAGGACTCCAAGACCTTTAGCTGTTCTCTCCAAAATCCTCTCGTACAACCCAAGGAAAATCAATAAAATATGGGTTGCCTTATTTTATTACGCATGCCAAACGTTTTAAAAATTCAAAATTGAATCAAACAATTAATTGAATTAATGGCAACGTTTAAACTTCCCAATTAATAGAGGCGTTTAATATTTAATTAAATGCACGAGTTGACTTCTTTGAAAGGGGGGTGCGGATGCGTTACATTAATTAATAGGGGTTGAGGAAGTTGAAACGGTGGGGCTCATGTGGGCCCCACCCCACTAATATCCTACCTAGTGGATTAGTTAGGATGTGGGTCTTACTCAACCACTTAGCTTAGGTTAACACTTCCTTGAATAAAAATAAAATCTGTTGCACTGTATTTTATTTTATTATTTTTTGTTACCCCAATTAAGTAAAACTCCACCCGAGCAAACGCAACTATGGAAATGGTCTTAATAAGTATTTACCGGAGCTGCGATTCCATCGGTGCCCATGGAATTAGATTCCGAGCACCGATCCTAATGATAGAAAAACCCGCTCATTCGTTCACTGAACGTACCCGAGCTAAACTTTGGAAATTGATTCTGGGCTCACCGGGCCTCGGATTCAGGCGCCGTCGGAAACTGCATACTCGTAAAATTCCAAAGAAATTATGAAAAAAAACATCCATGAAATTTCTGGCTCTTTACATTACTCCCACCTCAGAGCTTTACGTCCCCGTAAAGCTATAACACAAACTAGTGAAACAAAAGTGGTACTGAGCACACATCTGAGCCTTCCGCTCCCTTGTGCCCACATGGAGGTTTCCATGCTGCCAATTAAAGCACACAAGAGGAATCGACCGTCCTCGTAGGACCCATTCCTGTTGATCCTCAACCTCTACTGAACCCCCAAAAAAGTCACCCCATCGCCAATGTCTAGCTCCCCATGGTCAATGATATGCGTCGGGTCAAGCACGTATCTACCCAGTTGAGATATGTGGAAGTCGTTGTGCACCTGGTGCAACTGAGATGGATGGGTCAAATGGTAAGCCACCTCGCCTACCCTGCTGAGGACATGAAAAGGTCCGCTGAACCTCAGATATTACTTGCCGCCTTGGCCTCATCTCTGTAAACCTCGTCGAGGTGAGACCAGTATAAGGTCGTGATCGTCATCCTTGAACTCAAGAGGCCTCAATTTCCTGTTTAGAACTGAAACTAAAAACTCATGCAGCCATAAGGGTAAGGTTGACCGACCTAAGAGTGATTGGTCGCACCATCCTATGCATGAGTTTATCCTATACTGCCTGGGGTTTCCTTTTCGCCGACCAAGGAAAACCCATTCCGATGTCGTAGTTAAACCACAACCTTTTTTCTATTACAGTCAATCTAAGTATGAACCGTGTATCCAATCCATTCCCACACTGACATCATAAGGCCCCGACGCTACCACTAAGAGATTCCAACAGAAACTCTCACCTCTAGGTCTGGGACCATTTTTGTGGAAGGATGGAATGATTTGTATCAACGTCTGTTACTACAACAGCTAGTAGTGGACATATACTGACCCTCAAATCATTCATAGAGCCATTGGGTCAATATCCTTGACCGCATGCAGCTACTCTCTTCCCCAGCCATCCAGCTCCATGATCCTGGTGGGAACAACAAAGGCGGGTGGTTGTAAAATGTAGAAATGTACACCAACTCATGCTGCTCTCCTAGATCTGCCTCCACGTCTGCTGCTCTGTAGACTCATCTATCCTTAACACTTCTTCATGAAACATTTACACACCCAAGTCTCCATGACTGGTGCCTGTTTCCTTTTTCTTGATGTGTTGTGTAGTCTTAATCCGCTCCAAGATGATCTTCACCTTCTTCATCGTAACTCGTACCATCTCTGGTCGTTAGGAAGTTTTTCAATGTGGAAATTCGGTCAACGACCACCCTTCTTTGCCTACAATATATAATAGCTGCTAAGATTTATCCTTTGCCGAAAAGAGAATCTCGGTCTCATCCCCTGGATGAACCACACCCATTTCCTAATATAGTCAATCCTGACATGAATGATGCATTAATTCCATGGATGACGTCGTAAGGCCTCAACATTACTACCAAGAGATCCAACCGTCACTCTCGCCTCTAAGGGTAGAGTTACGCTGTCGGCATCATTGTGAGGTATCTGGGTCTCCTCCAGTAGGAATCTCGAAAGTGAGGGTCAAGTCAACAGTTTTAACTGGGACCGCTCCTATCCACCTGCCTCCGGAGCTCCGCTGCCTGAAGCTGTGCTCTAGAAAACCCTCAACCACCTCCTCAAGCCAGTCCTCAGCCGTTTGTGAGTCGGGCTCGCCTCGGAACTTGAGGGTATCTGATGTTGGAACACGTGTAAGGCAGTAAGCCTACATGTGTCACATACTGGTACCACCAGTTGTAACTGCTGACCAACATGTACTGATGTATAGCTGACACACTACCCGAAGGCACTATCTTAGGCATCAGTCCACATATCGAAGCCTCATCACTATGCGGACCATCCTCATGGTCACTCACTAGAATAAAATGGTAGCCAAGTCTACCATCCACTCTACTGGTGTCTCAGCTAGGCTGAAAACTCTAACAATCACCTCTAGCCAGTCCTCTGCTGTCTGGGAATCGGCCTTTCCTCGTAACCTCGGAGGCCTCTAATACTTGATCTCGTGCAACGCACTCTATCAGCGTGCACAGTCTGCTAGTACCGCAAGTGGAACCTGCTGCCGAATAGGTGGTGGTGCTGCTGGTACACCACCTGAGGGTGCCAACATAGTAAAAAGGGCCCCACACTAGAGCCTCGTCGCTCGGTGGGCCGTCGTCGTGTACTCTCTCAGAAACTCCAACTGACTGTCTGCGTGGAGACATCCTGAACAGATGCGACACGGTCGACGATTTATACCTGGTGAGCCCACCTGGTTTTAGCTGACATTAAAACATTTGGAAACAAACACGCAATCAGTGTTTTCGTGCACAATGTCAGAAATTAGAAGTTAGGGTCCTGCTGTACGGATACGTAGGCCGCCACACCAACGCTGGACTCACTGAACTGAAAACCACACTCGGTACCCTTAACACTATTGCTTCACAGAAAAGGAATATCAGAGTAATAATTCTTATGGTAGAACCAACTCCTCTGATACTAATTTTTCACGACCCGTCCTCGGGGCCTGTGTCATGACTACCCCAAGCCCGCCTTCCATAGGACAGGGGCTGACGACTAGCACCAAAGGCATAATTCCTGATAACTGGGAAGGCATTGACTTAATAAAGTAAACAAACATC
This sequence comes from Viscum album, assembly GCA_963277665.1. Classification (NCBI taxonomy): domain Eukaryota; kingdom Viridiplantae; phylum Streptophyta; class Magnoliopsida; order Santalales; family Viscaceae; genus Viscum; species Viscum album. Next base: position 618,447,836 of record OY728128.1, read on the forward strand.
AAAGAGTACAATTGGAATTAATACACTAAGAACAAAAGAATGTGCTTAAAAGTAAGTGGGCCAGGATACAAACCCATCTGAAAGTACAGCTACAACTGAACGAAAGTACAACAAAAAAAGACAAATAACTGGAAGAACGGAAGCAGATCCTGGGTCATCCTCCTCCGATCCTACGTGAAGGGTAGGTACAGATACCGCAACTCCTAGATCGTCCACCACGGATCCTATCTGAAAGGTAGGTTCAGATAGCCTCCACAATGCTCTCTCCCGTCAACCTCCTCTGAGTATTGTCTCTTCGTGAAGTCCACCACCGGATACTGACTCGTCGTGAGGTCTACCTCCGGGTACCGTCCAGTCCTCAAACACTCAGCCATTGTCAGCGATGTCCGTCGTCTGCATCCAACACAACGAGGTGTGGTCATAGCCCGTGCAGGGGTGAGTATAACGATACTCATTTGGGACCCCGAGATCCTCAAGGTCTCTCTAAATCCAACAATTATAATCACAAGCATAATCTCAACATATAACTCTTACTTAGGTATAATCCCATACTTATAACTAAGTTATCATGTAACCCATCTCAATCATGTGGGAAAACAAAGGTTATGAAATCAACTGATAACCACTACTTAGATATATGCCCATGCATATACCTAAGTTATCATGTGACCCATCTCAATCATGAGGTAAACACAAAGGTCATAGACTTAGCTCAATCCCGGATTTTCATTATCGAAACTGTAACTACTGAAGAGCCCCGTCTCTGGAGTGTACATGTAACATCCCAGGTAAATAAAGAATATGAAATTTTCAAATTTATCCATATTTGTGAATAAAATATAAACATAAATTTAAAGGGGACGATATGCTCGATGGTGTACCCAATACACAACAACGAGTTACTTGGGAATCTTACATTGCACTCTAATAATAAAATAATATTATTTTAAATTGTAGTTAACACCTAGTCGTTGTAATGACGGGAATGAAAAGAACTAACTAAAAAATGAATATATATATTTGTCAAATATTTTTACTTTTTACAATAAATTTTAGAGGATTTAAAATGCGAATGAATCTAATTTTAAGTGTAAACATTCTAATATTCTTTAAATGGTCGATTAACCGCCTTTTGATGTAGAACCTCTTTTAAATACACTTTTTAAAATTTTATGTGTTATATTTGACAAAATAAAATTCATCTTTAGGATCGGGACATCAAAATTTAATTTGTGTAATTTTTTGGTATTTTTCTAATAAAGTTCATTTTTTTAATGAATAGTGAAAAATGTTGTATTTTAATTCAAAACCTCTTTTAAATATAATTTATTTATATGATTATATTATCATTTGAATTGGTTTTAATGTTAAATTAGAATATATTTTTACAATTTAATCCAATAGTGGTCATTGTAATTAATTTCTCTTTGAAATTGGACTTAAACTAGTGTCAATCTTTTAATAGATATTATTTCTTAAAAACACGCTATTTGTTTTGACAGCGGGATTTAATTATTAAATTAATTAATACAAATTATATGATTTGAATTTTATAAAATAGAAATAATTTTTGAATTCGGAATATCAAATATATCTTTGGATGAATTTTTGGTATTTTTCTGAAAAACATCAATTTTTGATGAATAGTGAAACCACTAATTTGTAGTTTAAAAACTGATTTTTCATTTAAATGAAACATTACCACTTCTATTATTTGAATTTCAAAAATCCAACATACATGGTTGTCATTAGGGTGTAAAATTTGGTTCAATTAGATTAAAATAATTTTTTGGTGAATAGTAACTTTTAAGTTTTTAATCGCTATTAGAGGTAATTAGTGTAATTTAAGGTAAAAATAATGTTTTAATAATATGAAATGACCTTTACACATTTCCTAACCTTATTGGATGAGTCATGGATGACCGATACAATCCATGGGTCAACTTGGGGACCCCATGGAGCCACTTTGGTTGGAAAATGACATTAATAACATGTTATTTAAAGTTAAAATTAAAATGTCGCAAACATGTGTTGTTTTACAAAAACAATTTTTATATGGGGTTATACAAGTCATATTTTTTACTATAAATATTAATTATAAATCGAAAAATATTTCCTACATCATTATATTTTGTTTATAATTTTTATATATTAAATAAATTTACTTATTTATGACACCGTGATGATGTAGTGATTACCTCATAAATGAACGATTTAATTAAAATGAGAAGATAGGGTGAAATAAAATCATAAACTTTTCAAAAACCTATTGGATGGGTGGATTTCGAAACCTTATCACCTTATCCTCGAAATATATCCTTTTGGGACCTTTAAAATCCTATAATCATTATATAATAAAGTAATATTTTATAACATTCCAAGAGTGACCTCCTCTCCTCTTATAAAAGGCCCCCACATATACCACCTTACCTAAACCTCTCAAGCCATTGGCTCGGCCAACCCCTGCCCATTTCATCTCTCCACATACCTCTATTCATCATTGAAGCCTCAATTTGGGCATAATCCTTTCCAAGGAAGCCTTTGAGCTCAAATCAAAGAGAGTATCCCGATTTAAAGGTAACGTCTTCCCCTATGTTCTTTTGTATTATTTTTCTTCTCCAACCCTATAAAATCTTTTTATTCCTTTATTTTGTAACATCACAAGTATATTAAATATACTAGGATGTTGTTATGTGAAGGATTCGAGCTACACTTACACACACATTCGTCTAATGGTTAAAGAACATATTGTTTCTATGGATGGAAAATTTCTTCCTCACGAAACGATGATTGTTCAATCTTCTCTTAACACCTTTCATGGTGGACATTATGATGTCACTATAGTTTATATATGATATATATGGTATTTATTTTTCTATATGCTTCTTAATTTTATGTTTAAAACATGCCTTTATGCTTTTCATGTTGTGCAAATGCGATAATTTCATACGAGGAAGTGTGGACTACCGCCGCCTCAAGTGGTGTGACTCGTTCATGAAATACATGGAATGTATAAAGACTGAAATTAATGAACATATGTGACCTATATAACATGTATATTATACTGTAATTATAATATATATATCTCAGTTATTTTTAATTCCATTAATATGACAATGAAATGAAAGTAGCGTTCATGCGTACGTACGGCCTACCATCTCCATGAACGGTGCATTTCATTTATTGTTTATCTCCAAATTTTATGGAGTATTATAAAATGAATATGTACTGGATATATATGATATTTAAATCATTAATACTATTCTGGAGATGATTTAATTATAACTACATGGACAATCATTTTCAAACCAGTTCATTTTTGACTCATGTACCAAACATCGACAAAAACGTCTGATATGAACTCACATTATTAACCAATTATTATTACATTATAATATGTGATATGAACTTAATTATAATATTTATAATAGGTCCTTAAGCATTATAAATTGACCAATTTTTATTATTCGGGAATATAAAGAAACAAACAAGACAAGTCGGACTTGAGTTAAGGGATCCTGCACCTCTCTTTCTTTTTAAGTACACTCTTTTATGTCATTCCTTTTATATTAATCTTTCTTATGATTGAGATTATCTTTTATATTACTACTACTGTACTTTTTATGTTCATATTATGAGAGACCCTATTTTCTCTCATCAATCCATTTTGTATGTTTTGAGTGGCACCGTTAGGCTGTCGAATTTTCGTAAGGGATCCAACCTCTCTCTTTCTTTTTGAGTACTCTCTTTTATGTAATTTCTTTTAAGATCATATTTAATATGTTTGGGGATGTTATTTTATATTCCTAATACTGTAATGTTTTTGTTCATATTATGAGAGGCCCAATTTTATCTCATAAATCCATTTTTGGATGTTTTAAGTGGCACTGTTAGGCTGTAGGGTTTTCGTAAGGGATTTTTCATCTCACTTTTATTCCTGTGACATTTATGCAGAGTTTTCCACTATTTCCTTTGAGTGGTGTATGTAATTACCATTTGTTATACACTTTTTTTATTATAATTTTATTTATGGGTATTTACATATTCACTGTATGACCCTTCTTCCATGGGGTGTACGTTTCCAAAGATACCCAACTCGGTAAGGGGACCTTTCACCCTCCTCTTTTGAAAAGACTTCTTTTATTATGTCATTTAATTAAAATACATTTATGTTGGGATATGTTCTTTTATATCATTATTTATGTAAATTTTATGTCCAAGTGATGAGATACCATTTTCTCTCTCATCAACTCATTTTCTGAATTTTAAAGTGACGACGTTAGCCAGTCAGATTTCTGTATTGGAACTTCTAAACCCACTTTCAATTATTTGGTTTAAACCTTTACTTCTTGATTTTATTATGCCAAGATTATGTGTGGAATCTCTATGTTTTAATTTCCACAATCCTTTTTGTAGATATACTATTTCTACACATAATCCTCTCATTGATAAATTCTTACGAACTTGTATGGGAAATCACAACTCAATCTCATCTAATTGATTTAAATATCTTTGTCATTGGTTTTTTTACAAGATTATGTGTGAATGACCTCTGATAGTTTCACATTTTATATACACTTATATTGGGTGTATTTTAATTTCTCACAAATAATTATGTGATCGATTTATCCTTAATTTAAGGATACCATCTTTATAATGGATTTCTTCTCAATTTATATTTCCATTGAGACTTCATTGTTGTTATGCACCAATTCACTCTTATATGGTGTGTATACTATCCTTTCACATATTATATCATGAATCAATTTATTCTCAAGATATTATAAAGGTCTGATTACATTTTATTCCTCAATTATTTGTATTTAAGAGTCTCTCATTTTGATAAAAACTCTTTAACAAAAATATCGTTTAAAATGTTTTAAAGATTCGTTATTCTAAATCTTTATCTTTAATGTCCATGTTTTCAAAATGGTTTTCAGTATTTATTTCTATGGACATTAATGTTTTAAAAGTACAATTTCATTAAAATATTCAATGTGGTATGGGACACTTTGATTCAAAAATCTCTTTTAAATGGTTTTTGAAAATGGATTCATTAATTAAATATCTTGTAATTACTTATTGTGATTGCAAATGAAATGTTGTTATTGAAATGATTATATTTTCAATATTTTATGTGTACTGATGGTATTTGGACATTTTACGGGTGGTTATGTGATAAACCATATGACTGGTGGTGCCATGAATACCAGGATGGGTGGTTACGTTATAACCTCCAATGCATTGGGTATGGAAGTCGGCAGTATGGATATTCTATTAAGTATTTGTGGAAGTCGACCATATGGTTATTCCATTTAAGTATTTTTAGTCCCAAGTTACCTTTATATGTTATGTGTTCTTTATATGGGTTTTATGGTAATCATTTGGTAACAAAATGATAAGTAATGTTCTTTTACTCAGTGAAGAGTATTTACTACATCATAATGGTGAGAAGTATTAGTTTGGTGAAGTATTCATGGTTTACATGTTGTTTTGAAAAACTAACAGTTTTCCTTCTTTGTGTATCTTTTACTGGGATTTTTATTCTCATCCCAAGTTTGTGAATTGTTTTCCACAGGACTTAAAGATGGATAGGGTCAAGGATGGGATCAAGGAAAGACATGCTTTCTAAAACATGGAACTAGACATGTTTCTTTTTAAGATTTTTTTTATTTTATGGAAACTTAGTAGAAGTGTATACTATGTAATCTTTTGAGATTTAATAGCTATGACCTACTTCTCTAAAACTCTAAACCTGAAAAGATCATCAATTAGAATTATTCATTATATTCAATATTAAGTAAGTATTAAGATCTGGGCCTTATAGTTGGTATTAAAGGTCGGTTTAGATAACTTTAGAGGTTAGGGTATCCTCTAAGCATAAGTGACATTATCATAATGGTTAGGATTTCAGTAAGAGTCCTTATTTTAGATAAATTGAATGAGTAAGTATATCTTAGTGTTTATCTTCCTCATTTTTAAATGATGGTTTTGTTGATATACTATCACGAAATTTTTTGTTTTTAGAAAATGGACGGATCTAGCAGGCATCAATGTGACAATGGGTTTGAAGGAATCTATGGTGGTTCTCTGATTAAAAGACTGGATGAAATGTGGGATTCAATGAGGAATCTCATGGTTTTTATAAACCAACTATCAAGGAGTCATGATCAACCACTTGAACCTTGGTGAGTGCTCTAATGCATCATGTATGAGATGACCAACTCGATGTGGAAGTTCAGGTAATAATTATAAAGTTAACCATTAGGGTTTATATGATCCTTACTTTTTAAGTAATTATGGGTTACTCTATGATATGATGGAATATGAAAGGAATGAGATAAAATCGAGGTTAAAATAAGTTATGGTTATTTTTGAATATTTTATCTTGTTTTGGGGAATGTTTTGAGAATTATATAGTTTTGGAAAAAGGACAACACACAGACCGTGTGAAAACCCATCGCGTCGTACAAAGCTGCGGGAATCAAACCCACAACCAAAGTGCGACTGGTATTTATCACCTACCACTGTACTATGTGAAGTCCCTGGTTATTTTGACTAATTCTTTTTAGTTAGATGATTTTAGGAATTAAGAGTAAGTTTATTTTGGGTTATCTATGGAAATTATTAACCTATCGTGGAGGATATTTGATTAGGTCAATTACTTTTTAGTATGAGAATTTAAGAGAAACTAATGTTATTTGGAGATAAATGTTAATTTTGTACCTTTGAAGAATATGTGATTAAATACTTCAAATATTTGGGGTTCAATATTAGTTTGGTTTACATTGAATAATTTTATGGATAGATGTTTATTGAATGGTCTTTGTTGAACTTTGGGTATTGTTTGACAAATTTTGGAGATTAAGAATAGATTTTTTTTATATAAAGAATTATCCTTTTTGGGTATTATCCAATCTCATACTATCCTTGTTGGTTTTAGTTTTGGTTAAGGTCTAAAGAAATGGGATGTATATAGTTCTATTTTGGGGAATATGTGACTCTCTAGAAGTTGATTATAGCTCTCTTAATGTGAACAAGTCATCCTAAATACTCATCTTTTGGAGAAAATATGAGTTCCTGTAAGAAATCTAGTAAAAGTTGAATGTAAACATGACAAGTAAGTATGTATCCATAAGATCAAAAATAAATTCTTAAATGAAGGGTAACTTAAAACAAAAATGTTGTCTGTTAAATTTACCTACTGGGGAATTGAATACCGTTTAACCGATCACAAGTTTGTGATTTTCTTATGGTTAACTTTCTCCTAGACATGTTTACTATCACTCTCTCTTAGAACACGACCCTTTGTTTTTTCCTCTATATCCATGTTTTCTTACATGGAATCGTAGTATGGGTTAACTCGGGTGACATTTTTACTTCTCTTTATTTTTTTAAAAGTGATTGTTTTACTGACTCTTGTTCCGATGTGGGATTTTCAATGAAGTTTCCAATCCCAATTTTAAAATTGCGAGGATGCAATTCCCAAAAGGGGGGAAGGATGTGACACCCTAGGTAAATAAAGAATATGAAATTTTCACATTTATCCATATTTTTGAATAAAATATTAACATAACTTTAAAGGGGATGCTATGCTTGATGGAATACCCAATATGCAACAACATGTTTCTTGGGAATTTTACTTTTCACTCTAATAATAAAATAATATTCCTTTAAATTGTAGTTAACGGCTATCCATTGTAATGGCGGGAATGAACATAACTAACTAAAAAATGATTATATATGTTTGTCAAATATTTATACTTTTTACAATAAATGTTAGAGAATTAAAAATGCGAATGAATCCAAGTTTAAGCGTAAACATTCTAATATTCTTTAAAAGGTTGATTAACTTCCTTTTGATGAAGAACCTCTTTTAAATACACATTTTGACAATTTTATGTGTTATATTTGACAAAATAAAATTCTTCTTTACGATTGGGACATCAAAATTTACTTTGTGTAATTTTTTGGTATTTTTCCGATAAAGTTCATTTTTTAATGAATAGTAAAAAATGTTGTATTTTAATTCAAACCCGCTTTTTAATATAATTTATTTATATGATTATATTATATTTTGATTTGTTTTTAAAGTGAAATTAGAATATATTTTTACCATTTAATCCAATAGTGGTCATTGGAGTTAATTTCTCTTTGAAATTAGACTTAAACTAGTGTCAATCTTTTAATATATATTATTTCTTAAAAACACGCTATTTGTTTTGACAGCGGGATTTAATTATTAAATTAATTAATTCAACTTATATGATTTAAATTTTGTAAAATAGACATCATTTTTGAATTCAGAATATCAAATATATCTTAGGGTGAATTTTTGGTATTTTTCTGAAAAACATTAATTTTTGATGAATAGTGAAACCACTAAGTGGTAGTTTAAAAACTGATTTTTCATTTAAATGAAACTTTACCACTTCTGTGATTTGAATTTCAAAAATACAACATACATGGTTTTCATTAAGATGTAAAATGTGGTTCAATGGGATTAAAATAATTTTTTTTGAATAGTAACTTTTAATTTTTTAATCGCGATTAGAGGTAATTAGTGTAATTTAAGGTAAAAATAATGTTTTAATAATATGAAATGACCTTTCAACATTTCCTACCCTTATTGTATGAGTCATGGAAGACCAAGACAATCCATGGGTCAACTTGGGGACCCCATGGATCCACTTTGGTTGGAAAATGACATTAATACCTTTTTATTTAATGTTAAAATTAAAATGTCACAAACATGTGTTTTTTTACTAAAACAATTTTTATATGGGGTTATACAAGTTATATTTTAGACTATTAATATTCATTAGAAAGATAAAAAGATTTCCCAAATCATGATATATTTTTTATAATTTTTAGATATGAAATAAATTAATTTATTTATGACACCGTGATTATGCAGTGATTACCTCATAAATAAACTATTTAAATAAAATGAGAATATAGGGTGGAATCTAAGTCTTAAAAATGTCACAAACCTATTTCATGGGTGGATTTAGAAACCTTATCACCTTATCCTTTAAATATATCCTTTTGGGACCTTTAAAATCTGAAAAGCATTATATAATAAAGTAATATTTTATAACTTTCCAAGAGGGCTCTCCTCTCCACTTATAAAAATCCCCCACCTCTACCACCTTACCCACAACTCTCAAGCCTTTGGATCGGCCAATCCCTTCCCATATCATCTCTTCACATCCCTATCTTCATCATTGAATCCTCAATTTGGGAAGAATTCTTTCCAATGAATCCTTTGAGCTCAAATCAAAGAGAGTTACCCGATTTAAAGGTAATGTCTTCCCTTGTGTTCTTTTGTTTCATTTTTCTTCTCCAACCCTATAAAATCATTTTATTCCTTTATTTTGTAACAAAACCAGTATCTTCAGTATACTAGGATGTATTTATGTGAAGGATTATTGCTATACTGACATACACCTTTGTCTAATGGTTAAAGAACATACTGTTTCTGTGGATGGAGAATTTCTGTCTCACGAAATGATGATTGTTAAATCTTCTCTTAACACCTTTCATGGTGTCCATTATGATGTCACTATATTTTATATATGATATATATGGTATTTATGTTTTCTATATTCTTCTTAATTTTATATTTAAAACGTTCTTTTATGATTTTCATGTTGTGCAAATGCGATAATTTCATACGAGGATGTGTGGACTACCGCCCCCTCAAGTGATGTGACTCGTTCATGCAATACATGAAATGTATAAAGAAGGATATTAATGAACATATGTGACCTAAAAACATGAATATTATACTGTAATTATAATATATATATCTCCCAATTAATTTTAATTCTATAAATATGAAAAGGAAATGAAAGTAGCGTTCATGCGTATGTACGGCCTACCATCTCCATGAACAGTGCATTTCATTTATTTTTTATCTACAAATGTTATGGAGTAGTATAAAATGAATATGTAATGGATATATATAATATTTAAATCATTAATACTATTCTGGAGATTATTTACATATAACTACATGGACAATCATTTTCAAACATGTTCGTTTTTGACTCATGTACCAAACATCGACAAAAACGTCTGATATGAACTCACATTATTAACCAATTATTATAACATTATAATATGTGATATGAACTGAATAATAATCTTTAAAAGTGGTTCTTAAGAAATTATAAATTGAACAATGTTTATTATTCAAGAATATTAAGAAACAAACAAGACAAGTCGGACTTGAGGAAATGGATCCTACCGCTCTCTTTCTTTTTAAGTACACTCTTTTATGTTATTCCTTTTAAGCTCATATTTATTATGATTGAGATGATCTTTTATATTCATCATAATGTAATTTTTATTTTCATATGATGAGAGACCCTATTTTCTCTCATCAATCCATTTTGAAATTATTGAGTGGCGCCGTTAGGCTGCCAAATTTTTGTAAGGGATTCGACCTCTCTCTTTCTTTTTAAGTACTCTCTTTTATGTCATTTATTTTAAGCTCATATTTAATATGTTTGGGGATGTTATTTTATATTACTCATAATTTAATTTTTACGTTCATATTATGAGATACCCTATTTGATCTCATAAATCCAATTTTGGATGTTTTAAGTGGCGTCGTTAGGCTGCTGAGTTTTCGTAAGGGATTTTTCATCTCACTTTTAATCCCGTGACATTTATGCTATGTTTGACACTATTTACATTGAGTGGTGTATGTACGGCCCATTATTATACACATTGTGTAATATAATTTCATTTATGGATTTTTACATCCTCATTGTTGGAACCTTCTTCCATGGGGTGTATGTTTCGAAAGTTACCCTACTCGGTAAGGGGACCATTCACCCTCATCTTTTTAAAAGACTTATTTTTTATGTCTTTTAATTCACATACTATTATGTTGGGATATGTTATTCTATATCCTTATTTATGTAAATTTTATGTCCAAGTGATGATATACCATTTTCTCTCTCATCAACTCATTTTCTGAATTTTAAAGTGATGTCGTTAGGCTGTCAGATTTCTGTAAGGGAACTTCTTAACCAACTTTAAATTCATTGGTTTAAACCTCTACTTCTTGATTTTATTATGACAAGATTATGTGTGGAATCTCTATTTTGTAATTTCCACAAACCATTGTGTAGATACACTATTTCTACACATAATCCTCTCATTGATAAATTCTTACAAACTTGTATAGGAAATCACAACTCAATCTCATTTAATTGAGTTAAATATCTATGTCATTGGTTTTGTTTTTACAAGAATATGTGTGAATAAAATTTGATTGTTTCTCACTTAATATCCACTTATATTGGGTGTATTTATATTTCTCACACATAATTATGTGATCTATTTATCCTTAATTTAAGGATACTATATTTATAATGGATTTCATCTCAATTTACATTTCCATTGAGACTTCATTGTTGTTATGCACCAATTCACTATTATATGGTGTGTATACTATCCTTTGACATATTATATCATGAATCCCTTTATTTTCATGATATTATAAAGGTCAGATTAAATTTTATTCCTCAATTACTTGTATTCAAGAGTCTCCCATTATGATAAAAACTCTTTAACAAAAATTTCATTTTAAATGATTTAAAGATTCATTATTCTAAATATTTATCTTTAATGTCCATGTTTTCAAAATGGTTTCCTCTATTTATTTCTATGGACATTAATGTTTTAAAATTATAATTCCACTAAAAGCTTCAAAGTGTTATGGGACACTTTGATTCCAAAATATCTTTTAAATGGTTTTTGAAAATGGATTGATTAATTCAATATCTTGGAATTACTTATTGTGATTGAAAATGAAATATTTTTATTGAAATGTTTATATTTTCAATATTTTATGTGTAATGATGGTACTTTGACATTTTACAGGTGGTTACGTGATATACCATATGACAGGTGGTGCCGTGAATACCAGGATGGGTGGTTACGTTATAACCTCCAATGCATTGGGTATGGAAGTCGGTCTTATGGATATTCCATTAAGTATGTGTGGATGTAGACCGTATGATTATTCCATTTATTTTTGTTTGTGTCCCAAGTTACCTTTATATGTTATATGTTCTTTATATGGGTTTTATGGTAATCGTTTGGTTACAAAAGGGTAAGTAATGGTCTTTTAGTCAGTGAAGAGTTTTTACTACTTCATAAAGTTGAAAAGTATTACTTTGGTAAAGTATTCATGGTTTACTTGTTGTTTTGAAAAACTAACAGTTTTCCTTCTTTGTGTATCCTTTACTAGGCTTTTTATGCTCATCCCAAGTTTTTGAAATGTTTTCCACAGGACTTTAAGATGAATAGGGTGAAGGATAGGATCAAGGAAAGACATGCTTTCTAAAACATGGAACTAGACATGTTTCTTTTTAAGTATTTTTTTTTACTTTATGGAAACATAGTAGAAGTGTATATGATGTAGTGTTTTGAGATGTAATATATATGACCAAATTCTCTAAAACTCTACACCTGAAAACACCCTCAATGTGAATTATTCATTTAATTCAATATTAAGTAAGGTTTAAGGTCGGGGCCTTATAGTACAGTGATCCTGTCATGACTTTGAGGTACTGCTAACTAACCTAAGACTGCTGAGGTACTCCTCCTGTCGAGTACCACTGGTCAGCCACCCAAACACAGTAGTACTTCCTGCCGGGGTCTGTCACCCAATCATAGTAGTGCATCCCCCCCCCCAATAGTCTGCAGAGGTACTCTCCAGACGAGTACCTCAGGTCTGCACCCAAACAAGTAGTGCTCCGTCCACCATGGCTCTACACCCAAACAAAGTAGTGCTCCATCCACTGGGCTAGTCAACTCACTCCAAGTCGAGTCGGTCAAGCAGTCGTCAGTTCTCAGTCGGCTACACGGTCTCCGTACTCTGCACGCTCGTCTCTGGGAGGGTCCGCTCCATGAGCTACTAGTCGATACTACAAGTATCTAAAATTTCCACAAATAAGTATCACAATGGACCGCCTTGTCATAGGGGTTTCAGCGCAACAGACGTCGCATCAATCGGACGCCCGGTCTGTGAGTTATTGGCCTTTTCGTCCCCGGGGCCCAGTTGGTTTCATTTGCGAACCAACCCGACCGTACCTCAAATGTACCCCGAACTCTCATAGGGTATGATCATAAAGATTGTTTCTCAACGTGATGACCGATGCCGCTGACGGTTCATCAAACGGACGTCCGGTTTGAATGTTATCGGATTTTCTGTTCCAGGGGGCTAGTTAGATTTCGGGTATAATCCATCATGTCCATCCTCCAAATGCATCCAAACCTCAGGTGATGTATACCAAATGTTCTATCTAATCAGGAGGAATCCAACAATGTCAACGACACATCAATCGAACGTCTGTAGCTCTTGATATAAGCGTTTCCGCTCTGAGGGCCCAGTTGGTTTCGTATCCGAACCAACCCAGTCCTACACAAAATTCTCCAAAACCTTGAGTGTAATAAACCGAAACGACCGTCTCGATCCAAGGATCACATCACAGCTGACGGTGCGTCGATCGGAGGTCTGTAGCCCAATATATGGGCAAATGACCGTAAGAGGTCTGCAAATATGGGGTTCGGGCCCGGTCCGACCCGGCCCGATACCCCCTGGGTCGGCCCAAACCATGTCGACCCGACTCGGGTCCGGGTCCGGCCTAATAGGGCACGACCCGACCCGGTGGGCATGGCCTAGCCCTGCTGGCGCGGCCCAACCCGGCCTAAGCGCGTCCCGGCCCGGCCTGGCGGCTCGGCTGTAATGGCCGAGCGATGAGGGGGGGGGGCTGCCCCCCCTTGTTGTGAAACCGTGGCCCCCATGTGGGGGGCCGCTCCTGCTGGCCAGCCAGGGGTTACGACCCCCAGCGCTTTCTCGGAAGCCAGCCGGCCCGGATGGCAGACCGTGCTGCTGCCGCGGGCCCGGGGCGGTCCCGTCCCCCTGCTTTGACGCCGGCAGTCGGAACCCGTTCGCCGTTTCCTACTCTGCCACAGCCAAAGGAAGCGAACTTTGTCCGTTCGGCGTGGCACGACAACGTCGCGGTTTGGTTCGTCTTCAAATGCACGGCGCGACGGCGCCGCTCTTCCCCGCTGTTTCTTTAATATTTCTCATGCAGTGCTTCGGCACCCCGTTGCCTCGCTTGTGATGCAAACAAAATCAAACAACCAAGGGGAGAGGAGGGTTGGCCTTGTTCCTGTGGTCCGACCTCCTCCCATTATTGCTATAAAATGTGGCCCAAATAAGATGATAAAACATTAATGGAAGAAATCCGGAACAAAAAGAAATAATCCCCCAACCTCGAGCATAGTCGTCGAATGAGGTTTGTTGCGGAAAGGGACGTCGTGGAATTGATCGTCACAGAAGAAGTTTCCGCACACGTTGATGGATATCATTCGAGGAGGAACGGTGTCTCGCTTCCTTTGATGCGGAAAGGAGGAATGAAAGGATGAGCATCGGGTCGTTGATCTCCGAGGAAGGCGTCTCTCACAATTATTCTTCATCACAGGTCGGCGTTCTTCGTGATCTTCGTCGAGGAAGAAGAACTCCAAGACCTTGATCCGTTCTCTCCAAAATCCTCCCGTACAACCCATGAAACATCAATAAAATCAGGTTTTCCTTATTTTATTACTCACGCAAAATGTTTTAAAAATTCAAAATTGAATCAAACAATTAATTGAATTAATTGCAACGTTCAAACCGCCCGATTAATAGAGGTGTTTAATATTTAATTTAACACACAAGTTGACTTCTTTTAAAGGGGGGTGTGGGTCTGTTACCTTAATTAATAGGGGTTGAGGAAGTTGAAAGGGTGGTGCTCATGTGGGCCCCACCCCAATTATATCATACATAGTGGATTAGTTAGGATGTGGGTCCCACTTATCCACTTAGCTTAGGTTAACTCTTCGTTTAATAAAAATAAAATTTGTTGCACAATATTTTGTTTTATTTTTTGTTTTTTAACCCAATTAAGTAAAACTCCACCCGAGAAAATGCAACTCCGGAAAAGGTCTTCCTAAGCATTTACCGGCGCTGCGATTCCATCGGTGCCCTCGGAATTCGATTCCGAGCACCGGTCTAAATGATAGAAAACCCGCTCGTTCGTTCACTGAATGTACCCGAGATAAACTTCGGAAATTGATTCCGAGCTCACCGGGCCTCGGAATCAGGCGCCGTTAGAAACTGCGTACACGAAAAATTCCAAAGAAATTAAAAACAAATTCCTTGAAATTTCTGGGTCTTTACAATAATTATTTGGGTTATTACACTGACATGTGTCTGAATTTACTTACTCAAATATAGAATTATCATTATTGGAATTAAAAATGGGGTGGAAAATCATTTCCTTCTTTTACAGTTGATTTTTTCCTTCTAGTAAGTGGTGATAACTCAATATAGCTTAGTACATTTCTACATTTAATCATAGAAAAAAAATTAAGAACTTCCCATTTTATGATTTAAGTAAATGAAATATATTGGGAGTGATATATTTAGTCTTTATAGACATCATAAGTATTTGTTTTTTTGAAAGTACATTTGAGGAATAATGAATTTACTTTTTATAGACATAAGATTAGTGTTTTTAATAGATTGAGGATTGATATTATCACTAATGAAATTGTTTTATATTAATTTATTTAAAAATAAATTTATAATAATTAGGAACTAGTTGGGTTACTTTTGTGCATTAGATATTAATTTAATATGCTCGAAAACTTGTGCAGTCCATTTTTGTTTTGGAAAATAGTTACAGATCGACAAAAAGACAAGTCAGTTTTTAATGGATATTATGATCCATAAAATTTTATTTGTTGTCATTTAAGAAAAAAATACATTGTGGATATTCATTTCATAAAATTATAGTTGAATTGGATATTGGTCGAAACACAAAAAATGGATGATTTTTTTATTATGAAATAGAATAATATAATGTAAGTATTTCACCTTAAATTTATACATAGTAAAATAATTCCTCATTATTATTAATAAGATCTCTAAATAAAATTTGTATCCTATTAAATTCATATCGGATGAACCAAATACTCTTTTAGATCATTATAGATTTATGGTTTCCAGGACCGCAACATTCCATTAATAATTCACTTTATTGTAATCAATGACCACAACCAATCTCTATAATTATTTACTCTTTTATTATATCTTCATATCATTAATTCCCCTTATTTTTAATTACTGTAAATACTCTTTATGTGGTCTTCTATATGACCATACTTCTTAACATTCTCAATTATTAACTGTATTTTTATCATAAATTTGACGATGTGGGGATTTCAACATTACTCTGTCCCGATATAAAACCATTGATTTATAAGATAAAGATCAAAATGTGGGGACACAATTTTTTAATGGGGGCAATTACTAACACCTTGAGAATTAATAAAATCAAAAATATGTTTTATTGAATAAATTATATGCAACATTGATCAATGATGAGAATATAATTCCCTAGTATTTTATGATGTATTTAATTTTTTGGTATATACAATCTCTTCAACAGATTTTATTACATGTAACATTGAGAATAAAAAACTGTGAAATAATATAAAATTATTTTTATTGGATGTTCAAGTTATATCTTATATATTACAATGCAGGGTATGAATATGATTTTCTAAATTATGAATCGATATTGATTACACATGATTTATAAAAAATTATATATTTTTGTAAATGATTCTTTTTCAAACTTTAAAAATGTAATTTAATATTTGTATTTACACAATTTTATATAATTTATTTTAAATATTAAATTAAAATTTTAAAATTATTAAATAAAAATTTTCTTAGGCTGATTTATTTTTTAAATATGTGTTTATTTATTCAATGAATTGTTATAATATATCGATTTTTTAAAAAGTTATTTATTTTAAAAATAAATATATAATTTAAGAGACATTGTATGTTTTGAATATTAATTATTCGAACAAAATTATTTTCACATTAAATAAAATCAAATTAATTAATGTTTTAATCAAATTTATTTTCATATTTTTGTATAAGTTGGTATTTGGTATTAAAATGTCTTTTCCTTAAAATTGTTTCAAAATTTATAATGTTTATACTATTAATTAGTTATTATAATCACCAATGAGGAATTTTTAAATAAAATATATAGAATATATATCAATAAAATATAATTTAAATTCAAAAAAATAATATTTTTAGACATATATTTAATATAATATTAAATTATTCATGAAAAATACACTTGTTAAAAATCATGTATTCTTGAGATGTCTGTGGGATTAGTTTCATATTACATTCTACCCATTTTCGGAAAGGAATTTTTTAAAATAGATTAAACGTTTTTAATTATATTTATTTATATTATATAATAATGTAAAATAAATT
Organism: Viscum album; assembly: GCA_963277665.1. Classification (NCBI taxonomy): domain Eukaryota; kingdom Viridiplantae; phylum Streptophyta; class Magnoliopsida; order Santalales; family Viscaceae; genus Viscum; species Viscum album. The sequence continues at coordinate 618,465,210 of OY728128.1, forward strand.
TTTTACTAATTTGATAAGTGATATCATTAAAATTTATTTACAATGATAATGGTAGAGGTGAGTTCAAAATGTTGTCAAAAATAAATAATAAAGAGAGAAAGTGAACCAAAAATTTTTACACACCAATTTTCCGGCCATATTTAGACATTACCGCTTCTATGAATTGTTTGTTACTATTATTTTATCATTTTGGAGACATAATTTGGGTACACCTCACAATGACCAAATAATTTTTTCCACTCATGTCTCTTATAATAGTCCACCCCTCTCCCCCAATTTTCACACCTTCAAAACCCTTTTATATTTACAAGCATGTAAAAAATAACTTATCCACATACCTCCCATGATCTAATATTATTTTGTACATATATTAAATCAACTAAATATTTTCCTACAAATGATATATATATTTCAGGAATAGATTTTATTGTATTCTAAATTCATAAATCTTTTATTTAAATTTTAATTATTTTAAAATGAAGGAAAACTCCACATTAATTATCTATTGTTGTATTATTCAGTAGATATTTGTAAAAGGAATGAAACGAGGTGATTAATGGAGCTATAATACACTTAATCCGACAAGAAATGAGACTCGGCATGCGACTAGTTTTTTTAGGATATACTAAAGATGGAAATGGGTGTAGAATGATTATATTCCATGTAATTAATTTACACGTCATGAAATAATCTAGATAAGAAGCCAATCATGACATGTCATGATGATATTACACAATTTGAGGAATAATTACACATCGTGTAAACATATTTCATGGTGTCATTTTATTAGGATATGTTATTTTAAAGTGATACACCGATATTCACGATGCCTTTAAATTTATAGATTATAAGTCATGTAATGACATTACACATTGCGTAAATTTTTGAGACGAATTTCAGTGATCCAAACTCATCATTTCTTTGGGTTTTGTCAAAAAGTTATATACAGGACCCACATATAAGTGCATGTGGACCAACTCATTATGATATTTATTAATATCAAGCTCATCTTGAGCCTATAAAAGAAAGGATATGCTACAATTGTAGGAGGTGTTCATATTTTGATACATTAGTGTGAAAATCATAAAGTGATGCATTTTTTCATCCTAAAGTTTGTGTCCATTTTATATATTCATTATTTTCATTTTCTCTATAATTTTATCTCACTTATAACTATGGTGAGGGAGTTGACCATCATTGTGCTAGGGTAATGTAATTAAATGATGAATTATATGTTGGATTGATATATATTTTTCATGATTTTGGTTTGACATAATTTATTCTTCACCTTACAATATCATTCCTTTACTAATATCAGGACCATTCAAAATTTAATTAAAAATGAAGTTTAAAATTTTGTAGATGACAATACTATAGAAGGAATGACAATTTTAAGCTTTACAGGAAATCAGGCCTAAAAACTATATCTATAAAAACATTATTTGGGGAAATTCTAAATTAACGAACACATGGAAAAAGGGTATCATCACATCAAAGAGGGGATACAATGACCATTTGATCATCATTATATTGTCTCTAAGACCAATCATGATTTAAACAACCATTTTTATTAAATTCAATTGATCCATAACTCCCAAATTATAATAAACATCACACACAATTCATATGTGTTTAAAAAAAAGACAAAATTATTTATTTTTTATTCATTAATTTATAAAAATAAATCAATTCAGTATTTTCTCACATTCCATCTTCAATATAATAAAATATAATATTTTGAAACCCTAAATAAATATATTAATCTCTCTCTATGAATCAATATTAATCTTCTGATATACTCAATTTAATTAATTAAGTAGCATAGTTTTAGATTTTTATAAAAAAACTATTCATAGACCCATAAGTAGTTAACGATGCCCTCCCAACCAATCATCAAACCAAAATATGTTGTCTGAAGAAAGGTAAAGATCATGAATGAGGATGTTTATTTTATCTCTTTCATCACCCCCTAATTTTATTTTTAATGATGGATTACATAACAGAATAAGTTATATCTATATAATGAGATGTTATTATTCTAATTTAATAACCAAAATCAAATCCTTCTTCCATATAATTAGTTATGAAATCATCATTCGTGTGTACAATGGACAATTTCCTTATGAAATGATGCCAATTGTTTTTCTATTACCCCTCTCAATGTTGGATATCATGATTGATATAATGTATATATATATGATATTAATTACATAAATATACCTATGTAGTATTTATATCATATATACTATTTAAATTACATTTATTACGGGATATGATATCTTCGTTCATGTGTACGGAGGACTACATCCTCAACAAGTGACTCAATTCAGTTTCAAAAACATGTTACATGGATAATAACAAGGGTAAAGATATTGAATATGTGTGAAATAAATGAAATATTTATAATATTAGTTACATATTTATCCTTAAATTAATACAATATATCATTTTATTTTTTACCTTACCCGTAACTAAAAAATGATAATGGATTTTGTGTGTGTTTTGACTATGGCGTTCATGAAGTTATCTGAGTGTCTTTTCATCCTCACACCATAATATTGATATGTGTGTGTGTAATTATATATTATGGAATTTATGATATAATTAATAGTCTATAAAGGGAAAAAATATTACTTACCGTCTTTTCATAATGATCATTGAATAATGGAGACATCACTCATGCATACGTAAGACCTACCATGTCCATGATCTTAACGCTACATCATGTATCCTGAACACATTTAATGATTTTTTTTAAATTTTAAATTATGAATATATATGATAACTATTTCATGACTATTATTTGGGATATATTTAAATAGTGACCACTCTGATTATTTTCATCATACAAAAGTCATTTCTGTCACACAATCCCAATATCATCAAAAAATGTGTTGAAAACATTAGTTATTAAGTAATTTAATTTAAATTTATAATAAGTGAAATAAATATAAAAATAACATTTAAAAGTATCTCGAAAAATTAAATAAAAAATATTATTCTTTTATTCAGGAATGTACATGTGACATGTCAGACTCAACATAAGAGACTCCATATCAATTTCAATTCATTAATATATATTTTGATCTTATGTGACAATATTATTTTATATGGTATATATATCCCCTTTCACATGTTATATAATTAAATTATCTACTACATTGATATATAAAAATTGTTTATGTTATTATTTGTTAGGGTTTATGATTCATCTGTTTCCAAACTAATAAGGTCATATTTTTTTAAGAATCATATTATGATGATTTCCTTCAAACACTTCTCTTCCATGTATATTTTTATCAAATTATTTTACTCATGTTTTTATTTAGGAATAAAATATTTCTAATGAAAAATTTCTATATATTTTTACTTTTAATCAATGTTTTTCTAAAGGAATATTTTTATTTATTTTATATGGAACATTTTGGAAAACAATAAAATGAATTTTATATTTATTACATACATAATGATAGTATATTATCCACCACCATGGACATTATTTTTCTTTATTCCATTTTATACCTTATTATATTATTTATTGAAAAACACCTTTTATCTTTTTTGGGTGATTTTAAATATTACAAAACATGTCCATCTAGAAGAAAATATTCTGAATATTTATTAAAAATAAAATTAAAATTACATTAGCAGATGGTCAGTGTCATAAAAAGGGAAATTACTTCATCCATTTGAAAATAATGTCAATGGCCATAATAGGAAATTGAATTTCCCTAAACAGGTTTATTAACAGTTTCCACTAATATAGATACATACCTTGATTGTAGATCATATGTATTTCTACCTTGTAATTTTTTGAAAATGATGATGAAGTTGTAGTCGGAATAGTTTATGTTATGTTCGAATTGTCCATTTGCGGTCTTCAATTCAAATGGGTAGAAGTGAGTCCCTTACTAACAGCTATATTTTCCATTCATGTTATATGTGAATCTGTAAAAGAGACATGAAGACCACTATCGGTTATGTTCAGGGGGTGTAGTGATTGAAACAATCATCTTATAAGACTGAAAGGTAAGAATCCACTAGCATTATGCTTCCTAACACCAAATGTTACTGTGTATAGATATCCTCTAAGGAACCCTAATGGGTTCAGACGTGCTGTATTTCATCACCACAGATATCTCTAACATATGTATCCACATACACATTCCCATCCAATATGAATACCATAACTGAGTACTGCACTATTCTTCCCATATGTGAGTCACCATTAGGAGTAACATTAATGTTACGATTTGTAGTTCTAGTTATAACATGAGACTCGTAATCAAACATCCTCACCGAAGAAAAGGCTTTCCCATTCAAATCATCATCCACAACCTCAGATACATGTTTCATCAAAGATTCATGTATGATTCCATATAGATTATTCTTCACTAGATACCTCTTCAATATTATCTTACAAGATGTAATACGATTCCATTTTATATAGAATAATGAAAAAAACACATATTCTAAGTAATAATTCATTAACATTATGAATTGATTGATAGTCTGAAAAAATGGGGAAGGCGTTAATACACCACATTTAGAGGGATACGATCATTCAAGGATAATTGAGAGATAAAAATAATTTAGAACATGCTTGAGTCAACCTCCACTAGTACCCTAGAAAAGTACACAAACAAGGAGGCCTTAGTGGCTCAATCCATTTTTTTGGAATATCCTCAAAAGATGCTATATCAAATAGTATAATATGATCCATAAGATGTAATTGAGACAAAAAATAATTATCCAAACTAGAAAATGGATTGATCTGGAAATCCAATTCACAAATGAAAATCATACTTGGCTTTATGCATTAGAAGACAAAACCCCAATCCATGAGTTTCATTTCCATTAATGTGAAAATGATTTCCAAAAACCCCATATCAATGGGTATAAATCTAAATTAAGAAGAGTTCCATATAGAAGATAGTATTTTAACCAAATATCATATTCAGAATGATATCCACCAGCAGAAATGATTTTTTTGCAATAATAGAATGCTTTTATATCATAAATCTATCGTCAATAGATTCAACGTACACAATCAAAAGAGAATTATCACCTTTATTGACAATACGATGTAGAGTGTCATCCTTCGTAAGTGTAAATTGTCTTTTTATAATTTCCATATTGGCATTAACAATACTATACGAATTCAAAAGAGTAATAAAATTTACAAATTTATCAGAATTAGAGGGAACCACAATTTCCACTACTACCATAGTGATAGATTTACAGTATCCACATTATATGATTCCAAATAAAACAGTATAGTGTGATTATCATCAAGAGGGGTTATCTTCACAACCTCATCTTGGATGGAACCCGTCATCTCATTCGTGAAATCATTGAGAAATAAATCTATCATCACTAATGAGGCTCCATTCTTTTCGCATGCCTCAGTCATCTTCACCATAGTTTGTTGAGTTCCAGATCTGTCAACCTCAAATGAAGGTCAAACTAATTTAATCTCAATATCATCAACATCGATGGTCAATGCACAAAACTCACTTCCACCATCCCCATAAACCATCATTCATATCTTGTTCTAGTCCACAATGGATGATGACATTAGATATGCTCAGATCCAACCACATATGATCGAGATTTGCAGAGACTTGTGCCACCCGATCGATGATCAATATCCCCAATCATATCTGTATTTAGTAGAAGAGAGCTGAAAAAGTGTGTAAAATCTATAAAGATCGTATAAACTTCAAGGAATGCGACTATTTCATTGACTATAATTCCTCATCTTTTTTGATATTGAACGTTGGTTTTTAAAATAAAATGGAAATTCAAACAAAAGTGTTTTTTATTTTGGTTTAAAATATTCATTCAAAGGGTTTTATGATGATATTGTTTTATTCAGGATATGTTACATGTTAAATCTATTAAATTAGTGAGACTAATTTATATTATATGAATGTTTGAACCCCATTATATCTCATGGGTGATCCTTATACATCCTATATGAACTGTTGAGGTACATTATAGCTTATAAAAAATTTTGTGGGACTAATATATATTATGTGAAGGGTGAACACCATTATATATCTAAAAATATTATTTACTAAAAATATTGAATGTTATACATATAGTTTTTCCAATTAAAATGGTTTTGAATGTTTTTAATAAACTAGATAATCTATGTTACTAAATTTTTTAGATTGTTTATTCTGTGTTTTAAAGGATTTATATGAAAACCAATATGTGTGTGTGTTTCCCATGATTTTATTTCATCATATAATCAAATTACATTATAGTAAAAAAAATAAATCAGGTTTCCTTTTTTCAATAGACTAACTGATTTCTTTTTCTTTTGGTCCCTTACTATGATTTTTATCCAAATCCCACATTTAAATTTTTTTTTTCTAGTGTTTGAGGATGTGTAAGGTAATGTAAGAATACATGATGAATGTAAAAGTTATTCTCCATTAAAATAAGTAGTTTTGTTATTTTAAATGATTTATATTATAGAAAGAAGATACAATTCAGATGTGCCCACTTTTAATTCTATGGTATTGTTATGTATGAGTTTTTGACTAATTATCTATAAATATAAACTTGAAAGGATATTGAAATTTATGATAATTAAATCATGAATTAAAAATATTTATTAGGTAATGTTTATAGATGATTTGTCGTAGTTTTTTTCAGATGACTTTTTAAAAATAATTAGTGGTTTGGATAATATTACTAGAAACCACTATAATAATTATATATTATGGATATTATGAATTTATATAATATTTTACTATTAACACTTCACTTCATCTAATATAGGAATTTTCATAATGTTTTTATATATAATAAATAATAATACTATAGTTTTATGAATCATAGGTGAAAATATCTTTCAAATCATCATCTGGAGATGTTATTAAATTTGAATTGAAAAATTTAATTAATTGATGGTTCATTTGACTGAAGATATAATTGGTGGTGGTATAAATGCAATAGTGGAACACAATATTACATAAAAGAAATGTCTGTAACTAATAATTTCATGAGAAATAATTCCACATGGTTCAACTGATCATCATACCCAGTGACAGTCAAAGGGTGGATTAACATCATTGATACGATATTTTAATTTATGTGATTTTCATAATATCAAATGTAACTCTTTAAATTTAACATTTTTAATGTATTGCATATAGTTGATGGTATTTTTTTGTCAATAATATTGAAAATGATGATTAGGATGTTATGGAATGTAAATAATTTTAATATAAATTTCATGAAAAATATATCTCTATGACTGTTTGACAATGGATGGACAAATTATCTTATGGGGATTTTTTTTCTTCTTCGAATCTTTTTATGATGTATTCCAACAAAAATGATCAATGAAATGAAAAGAGTAAGAAAAAATCAATGTGTTGATAAATGAATATTTAACCGACAATGAAATCAAGAGGTAAGTCCAAAACTTGTTCCAATTGAGGTAAAATACATTCCATTGAAGGAATATTTGGATCTACAAAGTGTTACTGATATGGTATTTTTTGAATCAAGGTTCATAAATGCTATGAAAAGTGCCCAGAACAATCCAAGAGTGAGATAACATGTAACTAGTTAATAGTGAGATGTTTAGTTTCAATATTTTGGAAAATTATGCAATGGTGTGAACACATTTACTTACATGAGGTTGAAATAATATTTATCATTAGAAAAAATGGTATAAAAAATTTCTAGTTCCTAAACTGATGACATTTTGACTGGTGATGTGATGATAGCTCTTGGGAGATCCATATTTTTTAAAATTTCATTATCAGATTAATGTCTTAGGAACTATTCATGTGATGTTTTAAGTAATGTAAATAAAATGGGAGACTTTTACGAAGTTCTTATAAATATCATAAGTATATGTCTTAGTCAAAACTACATTTGAGGAACAATTCCTTTAAATTTAGTAGAAATAATTTTAATGTTTTTATTAACCTTTAGGGTTAATATTAGCACCATTGACACTATTTTTTGTTAAATTATTTACAAAATAAATTCTTATGTTGATGTAGTGGTGTGACCTTTTTGGTATAAAAATTAATTTATTATATTCGACAACAAGTAATAACTTATTTGTATTTAAAATTTTTTTATATCCAGATGGGAATATTTGTTACTATTGTATTGGACTTATGATATGTTAAAAGTGAATTTTTGTGATTTGGGATCAATTATTTGTGATTCATTTATTACGGTAAGAAATCAATTTTAAATTGATCAATGTAAAATCAATTGACGAAATTGTTCTTAAGAAATTTAAATGTACCGTGTATGTGTGTTTCTTTATATCAATAGATAGTAAATGAATTCCAAAAAATTAGAAGAGCGATCATGAATTTTTTTATCATATTACATTAATATCTTATAAATTATATGGCCTTTATATAATCATAAATTTTTGTTTTTGAGACCCCCAATATAACATTTATCATTCAGATTTTTTTGATCAATGTCCTTAATCAACCTCTACAATTGTTTAAACTTTTCATCCATCTTCATATCTTCACATCCCATCAATTTTATATTATTTAGAAGCCATGTTATTAAGTAGTGTAGATAAATCCTTTACATCGATTTCATTTTGAATAAATGAATTTCTATCAATCCATTTTAGGATTTGGGGTTTTCAACAATTTTATTTCCAAATATCAAACTTTTGATTGACAAAATAAAATTAAAATTATGAGGGAGAATTTTATTTATGTGGGGAGTATGTAACATCCTAATGTTATAGAATAAAAATATTATTTTCAATAACCTATTTCACATGAAACATTGATATTAGATGATAATATAACTCCTTGATAATTTATGATATAATAATTTCTAAATAAATTCAACAAATTCCATAGCATGCAATACATGAAACCGAATGAATAAAAAGAACATGAAATATAAATTAAATATTTTTAATTAATTTGATAGTTATCCCCTATAATTTTTAATGGTTTATATGGCTAAAATTAACTAAATTATGAAAATATATTATTAAAACATATTTTTTGAAAAAAAAATCCAATAAAATGATTAGTCCCACTTTGTGCACATAAATTAAAATTAATATTTAACAATTTAAGAAATTTTTTTGAAAAAATAAATTAAATATTTTCAATTTTAATTCCAAATTATCATATGGATAATTTTTCAGATTTTTCAAAAAGAAATCATTTTTTCGATCTATACTGAAAAATTAAAGATTTTTTTTATCATTTTATTTTAAAAAAATTATGCAATATAAAATACCAAATATGTTTGTAAATTATATATCATTTAAAATAACTAAAATTTATTTATATTTAATCCCAATAATTAATTTTTTATTAATTTTTATATTCAATTTCGGTATAGATTTGTTTTTGGCATTAAAATCATGTTATCCATAAAATTGTTATAAAATGAATTTTGTTTGTCTTTATTGATTATTTTAGTAAACACTAATTAGGTATATTTTTAAAATATTTTTAAAATTAAAAATCCTTAATTATAGCTTAATATTAAAATAATGATTATTATCATTCATAAAGTAAATGTACAATTATCTTTTTCATGAAAAATACCTTTCCAGAATAAAAATATTTTTTTCCATGATTATGGATTTAGTTTTCAATTAAATTACAAAAATTAGGTTAATATAATTTAGAAAAATAGATCATATGTTTGTAAAAAAAGTTATTTGTTTTATCTTACAAGGTAAACTTAATTTTTTCCAATGTTATTAGTGAAAACAAGTAAAATAGAATTATAATTATTAAGGTAAAAATGTTTACAATATTGATAATCAAAAATGATAAGGTGTGTAAATGACCCAAAAATTGTAAAACCCCCATTGTATGGTCATATTTAAACATTATACCATATATAACCGAGTATTGTCCATTATAGGATCTTTTTGGTAGTTAAAAATGTGGGGACACCTGTTTCTTTTTGAAAGCATATATGTTGGCCACTAACATCACTTATGAACGACCACCCCATATACTCCTATCATTACTCTTTTAGAACCCATTGATTTTAACAATAATTAAAAAACAACTTATACAATTCAATAGTCTAATACTATAATCATTTTTTACATAATGAATACCGTGGAAGGATTTTGTAAAAAGGAAAATAAGTTGTCCAAAAAATAGTAATGGTATTCAATGAAATTTTTTATTCTATATTGTTCTCCACCACATTAGCCTCTTATTAAACAATGAATTCATAATATCTTCAATATATTACATATAATGATATGTTTTCATGTGAATTAAATATCCTAAATCCTTTCACCCTTCTTCCAAATAGTATATGAAATCATCATCCATGTGTAAGGTGGAATACTAACTCGAATAATAATGTCATTAATTTTTCAATTACCACCAATCATTGTCTGATATGATTATGGGTATAAAATAAAGATGATATTTATAACATAAAAATATCTATTGATTAATTATATAAAATATAACTTTTTTAGATTCTATTATATTTGGGAAACGATAATATACTAGTGTGTACAATAGGAAACTGCCATGCGAAGCCATGCGATTAGTTTTTAGTAACACATTACGAGGAAAGTAAAATAACTATTGATACTTAAAATAAGTGATTTACATGAAATATTTATAACATTAATTTTATTTTAATCATTGTTTTAATATAATATATAATCTTTCTTCTTAACTTTTCACCAACTGAAATTTTTTTACATCATTCGTGTATGTGGGGACTACCACATTTATGATGATATGAAACACACTTTTTTAATGACAAAAAATACTGAAATATATAAGTATTTCTATTATAATATTATGAAATTTATTATATATTTACCATTATACAAAAAATATATTAATTAACATATTTTTATAATGATTATGAAAAAGGTAAATCATAATCATGCGTATGTACGACACACTGTCTCAATGAATGAAAAGTTATTTAATGTTTTATAACCATATATAATGATTGATTTTAAAATTATAATTTCATTATAAATATGATAATTATTTCATTATTATTATTTTGTTGATATTTAAATAATTACATATTTTTTCATGTCCCTGACCCAGATTCCACTGAATGATGCCTCGTGCTTAGTTGGCCACATGGCCTCAAGGGAACATCCTCATATGACAAAGGCTCCCATCAAGTAGAAAGTTTCTATGTTGGTGTAGTGGGTAGAATATAACTATTTTTTGTGAGATTCATATTGGTTAAAATATAGTTAGAGTGTTTAATCATAATAAATTCTAACAATGGATGGTAAATAATCTGCAAATAATAAATTACTATCATCAATTATCATATAAAAAATGATCATATGTCATACGTTCCAAAAATAAATAAATATGAATTCATCTTATATAATATATTAATAAAAAAATGACCCAAATTATATATCAAATAGAATAATGAACCTCATCTTGGCCCTGTTCCACCCCGCTCCAATGCTATATACAAATCAAACATATATAATGGGTTCTTTCCCTTTCTCCAATATGCATCCACATAATCTTCTTATGTATCATCGGAAGCTATGATAGGGTGTGGGATAAACTCATTTTTACAGAAAAAAAAAGATCCTCTAAATATTTAGTTAGTGTATATAATATGTAGTGTCTAGGTAATACTGGTAAGCAGTAAAAAATCTATAAAGGATCTTCTCTAGTTCCAGAAGGCCACAAAGCTGACTATACCTATCTCAGCCTAAGCTACATAATATCTGAACAAGTATCTAGAGGTATACATATATATTTTATGTATGTGTAGTGATTTCGATATCAATTTATATTGAAACTACTACTAGCTTGGACAAAAGGCATAACTCTAGTATTCCAAAGATATATCCTGAGTATCAAAAGAATCAAGAGGCAAAATTCCATGTATAATTGGAATACGGGGTGACATTCCCTTTATCACAGTAATTTTATATCCATGACTAGTTTCATATTAAGAAGGGTATCTATACTTCTATATCATAGTGCATTTCATTATTCTCGTATATCATATTTGTTTGGGTAACCATGCCTAGTATCATAATTATATGGGTCTCCATGCCTTTATCAAAACTATAGGGTCTTTGTGCCCATATCACTATATAGGGAATCCATGACCAGGTTTCTTTGATGGTATAAGGGATTCCGCTCCTAAATATGACAATGAAAAAGGAATGTCATTCCTGATTCTAAAGAATATGGGTCATTGTGCCAAAATTATAATTGAAGGGTCCCCATGCTAGATTATATCAATTAGCAGCAGTCATATGAATTATCCAGAGCCAATAGGTACATAAAAACACAATTACATTCCTTAAAAACAACATTATATCCTTTTTCACATTTAATTAGATGATGTGGTGACTTCAATAACATCTATTTAGTTAATCCAAAGCTTTTTACTATCTTTTATCTACTGTAAAACACAAATTATCCACTATCAATATCATAACATCATTTAGAAGAAAATAAAATATAAAAAATTGGGTCATTCAGATATATGAAACTTGAAATAATATTACTATATAATTGTTACACCCATAGGGGTGTAATACATTAAGTTAAAAGACCTCACATTTGTCATGGGATCTAATATGGTCATGAGGTTCGTAGTTAGGCCATCCAATTAATTAAATATTCAATTTTGGGGAAATTAATGGTGAGTTCAGTATATACAACAGAAAAAATATTATAAAACAACTAATAATTTATGAAAAATATTATAACACCTATATTATTCTTATAGAAGAGAACTCATTTAGTATTACCATTTAGTTTTTTTCCAGATCGAAATAAAATGGAAGACATACGAATACCCAGAAAAGGGGCATATGATCCAGTAGATAAATAACTCCATCTAAGAATTGAAATTGGAAAAATATGATATTTAAATGAATATTATATTGGAAGACATCTAATAATATTGAAGGAATTTGAATCGAAGTAAAGATTGACAATTTATACAATGAAAAAAATTAAGGGAGGATTAAATCAAAATGGGAGATGAAGTGGAGTTTTTATTCTTGAATGAAGAAAAATAGTCTAAACATATAAATATTTAATTGAAAATGGGAATTTTTTCCAAATTTAATTATTCTAATACTTTGACCTCACAGTTAGCTAAAATATGATCCAAATGAACTCCCTTTTCTCACTAATAAAAGAACCTACATTGTTAGATATCAGAATTTGAGAAACCATGTTCCAATAATCTCATTATCATATAATAAATTTTAGGGATTTTTTCAATGGAGTGATTCCTTGGGGGAATGGTTGGGAAAAATCATGTACCATGCTTATTTCTCCATTAATTCATCACACTGTTTAGAGAAATGGTGCTTATTGGGTGAATAGTTACTTCTATCTATTAACCATAGCGTTTTGTTATAAAATAGTATGTATCCTATCTCTGAAAAGATAATTTATATCTCATTTCTACTGTTGAATCATTATAATGTAATATTAGGTCTGAAAAGAGATTTAAAGTTGACATTAAAGGATCCATACCTTATAAAAAATTGGGATTTTATTGTCTTCCCCCCTTAAAAAAATTCATCATCGAGTTACCCTTCTATGGAAAGAAAAGATATAACTAATAATAAAGAATGCCATTAGGGAACTAGTAGGCCTCCTTCTCCCATGGAACATCCTATACCAATTCATATATACATATCACACATAGTATTGTAACATACCATCCATAAAGGGAATTCATGATCCAGTCAAGGATGCATATTGGACACTTATGAATAGAAGAATCAATATCCACTCAACATACTTGGGATAAAAATTATTAGAAGGTTTAGAATGATAATGGGGAATATGAGAGAAATAGAAAAAATCATTCATGGAATGGAAAATATGAGGTGAAAGAAATCAATAGGAAACTGAAATGACTATTTTTGAAATCTCAAAAGGATAAAAAATGAGGTTAGATATTCCCTTGCCTATGTATCTATCTATACCCATGTCTGGGTAAAACTCAGAAGAAAACAATATCCCCTTTATTAAACATCATATGTCTCTAATAGAGATTGGGTTAAGATTTCATCTTATACTAATTCGTATAAATATAATACTTGATAATCCTAATCTTCTCTAAAGTCCGCTTAATAAAATGAGCCCCAATAGTTCTTCCTCTCCTAGATCTAACTAGCACATGTGTGAATGTCATTTCTAATCATATAAGACCTCATATAGAGCCATACATATCATTTCATAATATCTATAATTATAGGTAATCTGGATGATTCTCATAGATATAGTCAAAATCATGGATTCATGCTCGGAGCATGTCCTATAGAACCATTATCATTTGAAAATGGCCATCAGTCTGGGGGAGGATTGATATGTTCAAAAGAACCTGTTTACCCAAATATCATTGTAACCCCCACAAAAACCTTGATATTTAATGGGATTCCATATTTAAATTATAGTATGTGGGACCAGGTGCAATGATTGGAATGAATGGATAGATAATCTTCCCAGATCATCAACTAAGTAAGTATCATAGTTATGAACGTAGTGGGTTTCCTTTATCCCTTGATCCATGACTACCAAGACTATGTCACTACCTCAAGGTGACCTAGGTAAGACAATTACGAAACTCATTTCAAAATCATTCCATTTACATTTTACGACCAGCGACCACTTATAAAAGATAGTAGGACTATTCTGATTCACCTTCCACATCTAATAGATGTAATACCTTGTAATAAAAACATAAATCTAACATTTCATCCATTTCCACCAATATGTTAGATCATGTCATGAAACATCATGGAGATACCCAAGTGAAATTACTACTAAGAAGCATGTGACTCTCACATTTATTCCAATCACATGTTTTTTGGGACCCAAATACTACAATGTATATGCATGATGTAGTCAACATTGATAGATGTATCCCACAGATGGTACACACCTGAGATACTCTCTCATTTGACCATCCCCTCTATATATAAAAACTAACTCATCCTTACTATAGTTACAAGTGGATATTCTCTTATAACAGTGACAATATATACTATCCTATATGGTCCTGAATCACTATGTGTGACTCAGAAAACTATCCCAAAATTTTCCATTCACTACTGGACTCCTAAACTACAAATGTTTGAGTCCTCCTTGTCAGAGCATCGAAAATTTCATTTTCTTTCCCCAGCATATAGGCATTCACATATTCAATGGAATTTAAATACTCAAACAATATTCATTTCCAAATTTTCATTTCATTCTTTTTATAAATATACCAAAGGCAGTAGTAGTCCGTAAACACAACCAAATGTTCTCCAAGAAGGAAATGCATCCAAAAACACAGGGTGTTAAAAAAAGAAACCAAATCGAGACTATCTATTAGGTTATTCCAATAATGATGCATCAATGAATATAACCCATAGCCAAGGACTTGATATACCTACATTAAAACTAAAAATATCATAACACATTATGCATAACAATACACTGTATAACTTATTCCTGACTCCAGAAGAATTATTATCAACACTGAATTCAAACTCACATTTAGCACCTGAAAGGACATCTTTTTCTATTTTTAACATATATAATTCACACCATTTTTATTCAATATCATATTTGGGTTTATGAGAATGATAATTTTAGTTTCAAAATCCTATAGTTACTAGGTGTACACAACAAACTCCACATATATAATATGTTTCTAGGAAACTCCTATTTGACTACAACTCCCACCTTTTTTGGATCAACTAATATTCTACCTTTGAGATATAATGACCTAAGATATAAAACGCTCCAACCCAAATCATAAATTTTCTCATAATACCATAATTTTAATTCTCCCTCAGTGTATTCAAACTGATTTTGAGATGTACAAGATTGTGTCTTAGAGTATGATAATACACCAAGAATCCATCTAAAAATACCACAATGAAGAATCCAGGTAGTGGAAGAATACCATTTTACTAAAATACATGAACATGAAAATAAAATTTGTGAGATAGAACAGAATAAAATGATACTCATATCTTCCTTAGTGAATATCAAATTTTCTGTGTGGTATATATGTAGGAAAAAAATAACTTCATGATAACATGATATTAGATAAAACTTCTTTAAAATACTATCTCCTTTGTTCTAGTCAAAGTGGTCATCAATATGAGGTAATGAATTATTTTTCTTCATAATAAGATGATACAACTTCTGTTAATCGATGTGTTTCCTCCGGGTGTCATTTTTCTTCCTGGAAGAAATACTGGTGATCCCTAGGGTAAATTACTATGCCATATAAAAACCATGGTCTCTAAATTGAGAATATACCTCTACAGCTGCTATAACTCAATTTATTGAATTCGATAAGTATTAATAGATTCTGGTGTTGTTACATTCACAATCTAAATAGAAAACTCTTCCAGTCTCTTAGAAGTTATTATAAAAATTTCAATGGGGGAAATCCACGAAAAATTGACTCTGGAATGTAAATCATCCTTTTTTAATACATGATCATCCACATGAAAGAATGAAATATAGGTTGTCACTCCACCTAAACCAATATTACATTTTACAAATCTACAAACTAGGACATCCCACTCACCCTTCGGAGTATAAGTACCTAACTCTGGTGATGTAAACAACACACTCTGGTGGTCCACATGTGAATGATGGGGGACCAACCAATCCCTCTCGAGAATGAAAATAAATACCTTCATATAAATGATGAATTGATACTATAAGATATTATTTATTCCTATCACAAGGGAATAGTATCTACATTAGATTATACTATTTGATCATAAAAAGAGTACATCTTGCGTTATAATGCCTCATGGGTACTCAACATGAATTTCACAGTTCTCCAAAATAGCCACAATGATAATAGAGTGAGATTCACTAGAAATTATTAATAAAGATGCAATTTTAGAGGCCAATATAATAGTAACTCTAACAGTATATGGAATGATGCACTTATCCTCTAGTATAGGATGCACTGAGTAACTTTGTCTTGATACACGTCCCAATGTTGAACCCTAACTACATGATGAATGTTTACTCTATTTTCATTTTGTATTGGATGTATAGATACCTAATCCACAACCGCCTCCTCCACCATTACAACTAGTAGTACTCCATCAGGTTTCATGACTTGGTGAAACTGATCATACTCCTTAATTTTGAGATTATTTGGATCCACCCCCACATGGCAAAACGGGAGGGTCCTACAAAAATGGAAACGATCCCATAATATTCCATAGCCTTATCACTCCATGAGGTCTCAAGGAATCCTATTATTCTTAGGCATAATACTTCTGCACTTATGAAAGACCACATAACTATCAAAGTGATTCACCAAGATACCATTGTTAATGTATGTTGTCTCATAGCGTTCTTTTGACTCCAAGTTTAACTAGTAACCTGACTCAGTTTCGAACTTCCCTATCTCACACTATATTATTCCCTTAGGTTATACTATGTGATGAGTGTAACATCCCATGTATGTATAGAATCATATATTTTCATATCTATGTCTGATTATGAATTAGATAGAGTTTTAGAGGCTTAAAATGGGAATAAATTCGATCTTAAGCA
The DNA here is from genome assembly GCA_963277665.1 of Viscum album. NCBI lineage: Eukaryota > Viridiplantae > Streptophyta > Magnoliopsida > Santalales > Viscaceae > Viscum > Viscum album. The sequence goes on from OY728128.1 coordinate 618,482,771, forward strand.
TATAATAATCTAATATTTTTTACAAGATCGTTTTACCACCTTTTGATGGAATTTTTTTTTAAAATCAAACTTTTGACAATTTTATAAGATCTATGTTTCAAAATAAAAATATTCTTTATTATTTTTACATTGATATTTACTTTGGACAAATTATTGGTATTTTTATGACAATGTTCATTTTTTTAATGAATAGTGAAAAATACTGCATTTTACTTGAAAACTGCTTTTTCATCTAATTTAATTATATTGATATATTTTCCTTTTAATTGGTTTTAAAATTTAATTAGAATATATTTTTACCATTTAATCCAATTTTGTTCATTTAAATTAATATCACTTAGGAATTGGACATAAACAAGTGCCAAACTTTTGATAGATATTGTTTCTAAAAAACCCTATATTTGTTTTAACAATGGGAATTATTTTTAAATTAATTACTAAAATTACTGTGTTTGTAATTTGGTAAAATGGATTCCATATTTTTAATCATAAAGAAAAAATTATTTAATTAAGACTCTTTTGTTTTTTGGACATTATGAATAGTAACGATGTTAATTATCTTTAATTATCATGATCAATTAGTAATCAGGTTGTTAAGGGTAATAAAATAATATCATAATAATATAAAATGACACGAACATGTGTCATAATGATACTAGTTGTGTCCTGGCCGACCATGGGATGCATTGTGCAAAACTTTTGGACCCCATGGATCACTTTAGTGTGATAGTGACCTTTTATTATATTATTTTTTTAAAGGAAAGTATAACCAACGCATGTATCACAAATGTAAAAGATTTTTAATTTTGTCTAAATAAATAATATCTTCGACTATAAATAGTACTTGGAAATATAAAAAGATGTCCTACATCATGATATTTTTTTTTATAATTTTTATACATTAGACAAATAAATTTATTTATGACACCATGATGAGGTAGTGATTACTTAATTAATGAATGATTTAAATAAAATGAAAAGATAATGTGAAATATAAGACTTAAACTTGTCAAAAACCTATTGGATGGGTGGATTTATAACCCTTATCAACTTTTCCTAGAAATATATCATTGTGGGACTTTTAAAATCTGAAACTCATTTTATAATAAACTAACATTTCATGACATTCCAAGAGTGCCCCTCCTCCCTCTTATAAAAGGCCTCCACCTCTACCACCTTACCCACACCTCTCAAGCCATTGGCTCTGAAAAACACTGGTCATTTTAGCACTCCAAATACCTCTCTTTATCCTTGAAGCCTTACCTTAGGCAGAAAGCTTTTCAAGAAACCCTTTTGGTTCAATCCAAGGCGAGTTACCCGATTTAAAGGTAATGTCTTCTCTTATGTTCTTTTGTTTTATTTTGATTTTCCAACCCACTAAACTCGTTTTAATCTTTTATTTTATAAAAAACCCAGTATCATAAATATACTAAGATGTTTTTATGATAATTATTTGATTTATACTTACACACACTTCAGTCTAATGGTTAAAGAACATACTATTTCTCTTAGTGGTGAATTACTGCCTCACGAAACGATGATTGTTCAGTATTATTTTAACACCTCTCATGGTGGCCATTAATATGTCACCATATTTATATATGATATATATTATGTTTATGTTTTCCTTATGCTTCTATATTTTTCATTTAAGGCATACCTTTATGGTTTCCATTATGGGTAAACACGATATCTTCATTTTAGGAAGTGCGGACTACCGCCCCCTCAATGTGATTTGAATCGTTAATTCCATATGTGGGATGTATAAAGGATTTAGTTACTGATATTATAGATGAAATTATAAGGGAAATATAATATAACTGTATATAATTTTTATTTTATTCTATTAAATACGAAATAGAAATGAAAGAAGTGTGCATGCGTATGTACGGCTTACCGTCTCCATGAACGGTGCATTACATTTCATACCTCTAAATGTTATGTAATATTATAAATGCATGTATATACTGGATATATATGATATATATGATATCTAAATCATTAATGTAATCCTGGGTATAATGGATATTTTACCACATTAACAACTAGTAATTATAAAAAGTTTATTTTGGACTCAAGTACCAAAGATCGACAAACCGACCATTATTAACTTAAATAATTACATAATGTTAATAACATGGTAATAAGTGATATAAAAGGAATGATTAACTTGAAAAAGGTTCTTAAGAAAGTAGAAACTAACTCTAGTTTATTATTCAGGATATTAAAGAATGATCGAGTCAAGTTGGACATGAGGTAAAGAACTTCGTCTCAATCTCCTTTCATTGTGGCATATTTTTTTTATACACAACTATATTTATACAATGTATAAACCACTTTGAAATTTAATTTTATTCAAAAGGAATATTTTTATACGAAGCGTTTTAATAAATGACAAAAGAGAATGTTTTTGTCTTACATATGCGGCGACAATGACTTCTCCGCCGCTATGACCATTATTTGAGTTTCAGCTTCCTCTACAAGCTATAACATTTTTTTAAATGAAAAATAAATACAATGTTTTAGTTTTCTTTTATTTTGGTATTGAAATGGTTTTGATAATGTTTTGATTATATCAATGTTCTATTTTGATTTCATAAGATTGAAATGTGGAAATGTTATGTTTCCTTTATACATGTTTTATGTGATAAGATTAGGTTATGGTTCTTGGGAATTTCTTATGAAGACGGGTGGTTCTATGATAAATATTGGGTGGGTGTGCCCGTTATACCTCTCCAATGCATTGGGTAACACGAAGGAGTTAAATGATAAGGTTTCTCTGAAGAGATTTGGGGAATATACTTTAATGGACATTCCAAACGTAACCATGAGGGTTACTCCCTACATAAGAATGTTATGAGTGCCTCAAGTTACCTTTATGTCTTATGTTTTCTATGAGTTATTCATAAATCTTATGATTTCATGAGGTATTTTGAAGCGCATATATTCATTGAATAAAGTATGATTTCGTTGATTCTTATGTATACATGGACTAATGTTTACATTATGTACTGCTATATTTGTTACTGAGATTTTTATGCTCATCCCATGTTTTTGAAATGTTTTTCACAGGTCAAGGGAAAGGTACAAGATGTGATGATATTGTCGAGAATGTGTCAAGAAAGAATCCAAGTTTTATTTTAAATATGTTTCCATAATGGGATAAAATGAAAACTGTATTTTATGTAACCACCTTGTTTAAATGTGGAATGAAATGCATGATTTATGATCTAATTCTCTAAAACTCCAAACCTAAAAATATTCTCAATGTGTATTCTTGTAATAACTCAAGATTAAGTAATGTTTAAGGATGGGGCCTTATAGTTGGTATCAATGGTCAGTTTAGATAACTTTAGGAGTTCGAATTCTATTAAATGATTATCCAAAAGTATTTTTTATGGTCAAATTGAAATGATATAGTAATTGAAGATTACCATGTTGCTTCATCTAAGACATGTTTGTTTAGAATGGTTCTCCACCGAGGAAACAGGGAAGCTGTGCTAGGAAGGCATACAAAAGGAAATAACCTTCCAAATCAGTATCATGAGATTGTCGGAATTGGAAATGAACAATTTTTTGCAGTAATGGTGCAGTTGACTCAAGTGATAAATAGTGGTGGTATCCATGCACAAGATCAGCAAGATGAACCGTAGAGGATCATGTCAGGGGTGGAATATTTCATGAGGCAACATCACCCATCATTCAGAGGATCATCTGACCCTATGCTATCTAAAGGGTGGATTAAAGAACTGGAGTAAATTTTTGATGTCATTGGGTGTTCATCCAATAAAAAGGATAGTCTTGTTATTTACCATTTAATGAGTGAAGCAAATCACTGGTGGTCGATGGTTAAAAATATCAGGGACGTTGATGAGATTGAGGCTCTTGACTCGGATGAATTCAAAGGTATGTTTCTTGAGAAGTATTTTCCTATGGTTGTTATACTTAGGAAGGAAAAATAATTCTTGGAATTGAGGCAAGAGGACTACTCAGTGTCTTCTTATGAAGAAAAGTTCACTTGATTTTCAAGGTATGATCCAAATTTTATCTGAGACCTTGCTAGTAAAATAAATGGTTTTTACTCAGGATTAAAGACAAAATATTGAAGGGCTTTAGCTTCTCATGATTTCAAAAGTGATGAAAAGCTTGTTCTATGTGATGAGAATGTGGAAATGGAGTTTGTCTATGATCACATGTTCAATAACAACCAACAGAAGAAGAGACCGATGTGGCAGGAGAAAGGGGAGAATCATTCAAAAAGGTTTGATGGTAAGAAAACTATGTTTTCAGTTTGTCATAAATGTGGTAAAAAGAATATTGGGGAATGTATTTTAAATTCTGGAAAGTGCTACCAATGTGGTAAGATGGGACATAAGGGTTTTGATTGCACTGAAAAAGATCAGGGTGATGGTTAGACCAAATTTTATTTATAGTTAGTGAAATGTTTCAAGTGCAATGAGTTGGGTCATTATGCAAACGAGTGTTCGACAAAGATCTCAAATTATGGGAAGCAGTTAGACTATAAGCATAAAGGTGCGGTGAAATCCTTTGTAACTACTTCAGCAGATTTTTGGCCATCAAATGAAGTGGTATCAGGTACTTTTTTTGTTTTTTTTTCAGATTATGCCAATGTCGTGTTTGATTCGGGGTCCACACATTCTTTCATCTCTGAAAAAGTTTATAGTAAATTGGGAATTCCATCTCAAGAAATGACTCCTAAAATTGTGGTAAAAACACAAGAGGGAAATGTTGAGGCATAAATAATTTATAAGAATCTTCCTCTGGTTATCTGTGGATAGAACCTACTTGAAAACCTTATTGTTTTACCTCTAGTTGAGTTTGATGTTATCCTAGGTATAGATTGGATATCTGTTTACCGTTATTAGATTGATTGTAGAGCTAAAGAAGTTTCTTTTTAGAGAAACTTTTAGTTTGTGTAGAAGAATGAACCCTTACTGTTGATAACATATCAAGCGGGTGAGAAACTTGTAAAAGATTGAAATGAATGTTACCTTGCAGATATTTTTTAAAACAAAGGAACCGTTCAGATTAATGAAGTTCCAATGGTAAATGAGTATCCCGATGTTTTTTCTGACGAGTTTCCTGGAATAATACCATATTGGAATGTTGAATTTACTATTGACTTAGTTCCTGATGCTAAGCCAATTTCAAAACCCCCATTATCAAATGGCTCAAATTGAACATATAGATTTGATGGAGGAATTACAATATTTACGAGATAAAGGTTTCATTTGACCAGGCACATCACCATGGGGTTCACCTGTCTTATTTTTAAAAAGATAGATGGTTCAATGAGAGTTTTCATTGATTATCGAGCCTTGAATAACATCACTATTAAGAACAAATATCCTTTGTCTCATATATATGATTTGTTTGATCAGCTCCAGGGAGCTCAGTATTTTTCAAACATTGACCTAAGATCGGGGTACGATTAGTTGAAGGTAAAGGGAGTAGATATACTGAAGACTGTGTTTCGTACAAGATATGGCCATTATGAATTTTTAGTAGTGCCTTTTAGGTTATGCAATGCACCTGTTGTATTCATCGACCTTATGAATAGAATTTTCCATGAGATCTTGGATTAGTTTGTGGTTGTTTTCATTGATGATATTTTGGTGTTTTCTAAAAGTAAAGAGGAGCATGAAAGTCATTTAATTGTTATTTTTCAAACCTTAAAACAAGGGAAATTTTATGGGAAATGCAGTAAGTGCGAGTTTTGGTTTCAAAAAATTTCCTTCCTTGGTCTAAATGTTTCTAAAGATGGAATAACTATTGATCCTGTAAAAACAAAGGTTGTTGAAGAATTGACAAGACCCTCAAATGTAACGAAGATTTGTAGTTTTCTTGGTTTGGAAGGCTACTACCAAAGGTTTGTAAAAAAAAATTCACAGTTATCTAGTCCAATGAATAAGCTAACTCGAAAGGGTGATATGTTTATCTGTACAAAATAATGTGATGACTGTTTTCAGAAATTGAAAAGAAGATTGGTGAATTCTCCAATTTTTGGAACTACATTCCATGAATGGTGAGTTTGTTATCTACAGTGATGCTTCATTGAAAGGACATGGTTGTTTCCTAATACAGAATGATCAGGTAATTGCTTATGCTTCACGTCAGTTGAAAACTCATGAGGTAAATTACCCTACACGTGATTGGGAATTAGTTGTTGTGGTTTTCCCTTTAAAAATTTGGAGGCATCATTTGTATAATGTAAAGTGTGCAATATATACTGATCACAAACGTTTAAAGTATATATTTACTCAGAAATAATTGAACATTTGATAGAGGAGATGGAAAGAATTAATCAAGGATTATGATTGTACAATTCATTTCCATTCGGGAAAAGCAAATATAGTGGTTGATGCTTTGAGTCGAAAAAGTAATGCTTCATTAACCATGTTACATTTGGAACATGATCCTTTGGTCAATGATTTGATGAACCCTAGAATAGAAGTTGTTGGTGCAGGAAGTTATTCTGTTTTGTTTCTGGTGTCAGTGAGATCATCTCTATTAGACATAAATAAGCATGCTCAGAACCAAGACAGTGAGTTGTAGAAAAAGGTAGAGTTGGTTCAGGAGGTTATGTTACATGAATTCAACATTGATAATGATTGTGTTTAGAGATTTGGGAAGAGATTGTGTGTGACTTGTGATTCACAATTGAAAAGAGAGTTGTTATGTGAAGCTCATATTTCTCCATTTTCAGTTCATCATGGCAGTACTAATATATATAGAGATCGACAAAGAGTATTACTGGTGGGATGGAATGGAACGAGATATTTCTGATTTTACTGTGAAGAGTTTGACTTGTCAACAAGTTAAGGCAGAGTGGTAGTTACCGAAATGGAACCTTCATCCTTTACTAGTTCCAGAGTGGAAATGGGAGAATATATCCATGGACTTCGTTGTGGGATTGCCGAAGACACCTCGAGGTAATAATGCAATCTGGGTTATTGTTGATTTCTTGACTAAATCTGCTCATTTCCTTGCTATACGAGATACTTTTTACCTAGATCAACTTTCAAATTTGTATCTTAAAGAGATAGTCTGGTTACATGGAGTTCCCCTCTCCATTGTATCTGATCGTGATCCCAGGTTTACTTCTATCTTTCGGAAATGCCTTCAGAAGTCGTTGGGTACTGAATTAAATTTTGGTACAACTTTTCATCCTCAATCAGATGATAAATCATAATGAAAAATTCAGAATTTGGAGAATATTCTACATCCTTGTTCAATGGATTATTATGGAAGTTGGGACCAACGTCTTTCTTTGGTTGATTTTTTTATAATAACAGTTTTCATTCCAGTATACAGATGTCACCATTTGGGGCATTACAATGGAAGCAGTGTCAAAATCAAGCTTTTTGGGATTAAGTTGGGAAAAGGGAGTTGATGGGACCAGAATTGGTAGAAGAGTTGGCAAAAAAGTTCATCTGATACAAAAACACAGGAGAATAGCTCAGAGCAGGCAGAAAAGTTATGCAGACAATAGGAGGAAGGATCTCAATTTTGAGGTGGGTGATCTTGTCTTTCTCAAAGTTTCACCATGGAAAAGTGTGATGCGATTTGGTAAGAAAGGAAAGTTTTGTCCAAGGTTCATCGACCATATGAAATTCTAGAGAGAGTTGGATCAGTTTCATAACAAGTGGCTTTACCTCCGAGTTTATCTCAGGTACACAATGTTTTTCATGTTTCAATGTTAAAGAAGTACATGCCAGATCCATCTCATGTTTTAAGTCAAGAGGTAGTTCAGTTGGAAGATAATCTATCTTATGAGGAATAACCGGTACAAATTCATGACCACAGGGAGCAAGTATTGTGGAATAAATTGATTCATCATGTAATGGTTTTGTAGAAAAAACCACATTACTAAAGAGGTAACATGAGAATCTGAAAATGCAATGAGGGATAAATACCCCCACTTATTCGATAACTAAATCAATTGTGGGGACACAATTTTCTAAAGGGGGAAGGATGTAACATCCCATGTAATTAAACAATAATATATTTACATATCTATGTCTCTTTATGAATTAGATAGTGTTTTAGAGGCTTAAAATGAGAATAAATCTGATCTTAAGCATAGAATACTCTAAATTTTTTGAAAATATCGGTTTACCACCATTTGATGGCAAAATATTTTTTAATCAAACTTTTGAAAATTTTATAAATTCTATTTTTCAAAATAAACTTATTATTTAGGATTGGGACATTGATATTTAATTTGGATAAAGTTTTGGTATTTTTCTGACATTGTTCATTTTTTAATGACTAGTGAAAAATACAGCATTTTATTTCAAAATTGTTTTTCATCTAATTTAATTATATGGATAGATTTTACTTTTAATTGGTTTTAAATTTAAATTAGAATATATTTTTACCATTTAATCCAATGTTGGTAATTTTAATTAATTTTACTTTGGAATTGGGCATAAACAAGTGTCAAACTTTTAATAGATATTGTATCTAAAAAAACCGCAATTTGTTTTGACAACGAGAATTATATTTAAATTAATTAATAGAATTTCTGTGTCTGGAATATGTTAAAATGTATTCCATATGTGGAATCAGAATTTTCAAATTATGTAATTAAGACTCTTGTTTTTGGACATTATGAATAGTAATGATGGTAATTATCTTTAATTATCGTGATCAATTTGTAATCAGGTTGTTAAGGGTAATAAAATAATATCATAATAATATAAAATAACACCAACATGTTTCCTAATTCTATTGGTTGTTTCATGGCCAACCATGGGATTCCTTGTTCCAAACTTTGGGACCCCATGGAATCACATTAGTGTGTTAGTGTCCTTTTATTATATTATTGTTTTGAAAGGAAAGTATAACCAAAGTATGTATCACCCAAGTAAAAAAATTTTAATTTTGTCTATATAAATGATATCTTAGACCATAAATAGTAATTGTAAATCTTAAAAATATTTCCTACATCATGGTTTTTTTTAATAATTTTTATACATTAAATAAATATATTTATTTATGACACCATGATGACGTAGTGATTACCTCATTAGTGATTGAATTAAATAAAATGAGAAGATAATGTAAAATATAATACATAAACTTGTCAAAAACATATTTTATGGGTGTATTTAGAACCCTTATCACCTTATCCTATAAATATATCATTGTGGGACCTTTAAAATACGGAAATCATTTTATAATAAAGTAACATTTCATGACTTTACAAGAGTACCCCTCCTCTTTCTTATAAAATGACCCCACCTCTATCACCATAACCACACCTCTCAAGCCATTGGATTGGCCACACTCTGCTAATTTTATCTCTTCACAACCCTATATTTATTCTAGAATCCTTACCTTAGGCAGAAAGCTTTTCAGGAAACCCTTTTGGTTCAAACCAATGGGAGTTACCTGAATTAAATGTAATGTCTTCTCTTATGTTCTTTTGTTTAATTTTTCATCTCAAACCCCCTAAACTATTTTTATTCCTTTAATTTTTAAAAACACCAGTATATTAAATATACTAGGTTGTTTTTATGAGAAGTATTTCATTTACACTTACTTACACTTCTGTCTAATGGTTAAATAACATATTGTTTCTGTGAGTTGTGAATTACTGCCTCACGAAATGATGATTGTTCAATCTTCTTTTAACACCTCTCATGGTGGCCATTAAGATGTCACTATATTTATATGTGATATATATTATGTTTATGTTTCATTATGGTCTGTATTTTCCATTTATGGCATACCTTTATGGTTTCCGTTATGGGTAAACACGATATCTTCATTTTAGGAAGTGCGGACTACCGCCCCCTCAAAGTGATTTGAATCGTTAATGACATATGTGGGATGTATAGAGGATTGAGTTAATGATATTATATATTATATTATACTGGAAATATAATATCCTTTTATATCATTATGTTTTCATTACATTAAATATGAAATAGAAATGAAAGTAGCGTTCATGCGTACGTACGGCTTACCGTCTCTATGAACGGTTCATTTCAATTCGTAAATCTAAATGTTATGTAAAATTATAAATGCATGTATATGCTGGATATATATGATATATATGATATCTACATCATGAATATAATTCTGGGTATAATGGATATATTACCACATGAACTACTTGTAATTATAAGAAGTTTATTTTTGACTCGAGTACCAAAGATCGACAAAACGACTGTTATTAACTTAAATAATAACATAATGTTCATAACATTGTAATAAGTGATATAAAAGGAATAATAAACTTTAAAAAGGTTCTTAACCAAGTAGAAATTAACTATAGTTTATTAATCAGGAGATTAAAGAACGATCGAGTCAAGTAGGACACAAGGTAAGCAACTTCGTCTCAATCTCCTTTCATTGAGGAGTACTTTCTTTTATACACAACATTCATTTATATGGTGTATAAACCCGTTTTACTTATACATTTATTCAAAAGGATTATTTTTATATGAATAATTTTACAAAACAACAAAAGGGAATGTTTTTGTCTTACGTATGCAGAGACAACCACTTCTCCGCCGCCATGATCATTATTTGAGTTTCAGTTTCCTCTACAAGCCGTAACATTTTTTAAATGAAAAATAAATACCATGTTTTAATTTTTATTTATTATTGGTATTGAAAATGGATTTGATTATGTTTTGATTATGTCAATGTGTCGTACTGATATCTTGTGATTGAAATGTGGAAATTTTATGTTTCCGTTATACATGTTTTATGTGATACGATTATGTTATGGTTTTTGGGAATTGTTTATGAAGACGGGTGGTTATGTGATAAACTCAGGGAGGGTGAGCCTATGATAGCTCTCCAATGCATTGGGTAACACGATGGAGTTAAACACTAACGTTTCTCCAAAGAGATTTAGGGAATATACTATAATGGGTATTCCAAACATAACTATGATGGTTACTCCCTGCGTAAGAATGTTATGAATTCATCAAGTTTCCTTTATGTCTTATGTTTTCAATGCATTATTCATAAATGATATGATTTAAAGAATTATATTAAATTTATTTTATTTTATGAATAATGTATGATTTCATTGATTATTATGTATACATGGACTAATGTTTACTTTACATACTTCGATATCCCTTACTGAGATTTTTATGGTCATCCCATGTTTTTGAAATGTTTTTCACAGGTCAAGGGAAAGGTACATGATGTGATGATAGTGTCAAGGAAGTGTCAATAAAGAATCCATGTTTTATTTTCAATATGTTTCCTTGATGGGAGAAAATGAATACTATCTTTTATGTAACCACCTTGTTTAAAGGTGGAATACAATGCATGATTTATGATCTAATTCTCTAAAACTCTAAACCTGAGAAGATCCTCAATGTGTATTCTTGTAATAACACAAGATTAAGTAATGTATATGGCTGGGGCCTTATAATGAGTGTCGGGTTCACTATATCATAAATTTTAGTCATCTATAAAATATTTACTTAAGAACAAATAGGTTTCCTTATTCCCTCCTCAAATCATATATCATTCGCAAACTCATCAATATAATAAATAGTCGCAATATGATAAAGCTCTATAAAAAGAGCTCATATATCCATAACTAACATAGTACCATACTATAAGTTTATGAACTTCAAGTAAATATTAAACATCAAGGTGTCACCGATGTAATATTTATTGAATCTCAACTAGAAATTCCTATAAATCACTTCTCGAAACACTCATTCCTTGTTCTAAATATCCTTCCAATGTTTCAAGAATCAATGATGAATATAATTTCTGGGATTAATAGTAATCTTAGGATATGTATAAATATTCATGAAGATATATAAGAAGCTATACATCTATAACTCTACATACTGGTTGATACAATCCCCTATAAATTTTGGTGAATGATACTTCTGAAACCCCAGTGTAAGATCTCCAATAGCAATTCAATGTCATGTAGATCCTTATATGGTTGGAAATATCAATAGAAACTCCCCAAAAAATTTGTAATAATCAACCACATTCTATATAATAGGAGTTTCGATAGGTGAACCTACTAGAGATATCATTTTTGGATCATGTCCCACCACCTTCCGAACACGTTCCTCACCATACTCCAAGAGAAATACTAGTGGATTTCATGGTAGAATAGCTCTATAAATTCCGAAAATAGAAAAAATAAAAAATTTAATAGTTATATATTTATATATAAATGTATAGGATACATAAAATACTTACCATAAAATATTGACACCCATATTCCTACTCATAAATCTAGTTCAGGAAGATGGAAATATATATATATATATATAACATAATAGATTCTACCAACGTCCCACTAATATGGTAGTCTCAATATAAAACATTGTGTTTTACTATGTGGGTCCCAATATATAGAGTCCCCATTAAAATTTTTAGATGAAAACATCTTTTAAATAGAAATTGTAATCCCAATTTAATGTTCAATATTTAAATTACATTTCACATTCAGTTGATTTCATTTACATTTATAACATTTTTATTTAGTGTTTGAACTGTATGGATCACGAAATCCAATTTAAAAGTCCCCAGAAACAACATCTATTGATGTTTGGATTCCAGTTGATGAAAAATTATACATTTATAAAATACATTCATGCTGTGTAAGAAAAATTCACTGATATAGTAATAATGCTCCAAGACATGACGCAAGCATTACACGTAGTAAAATAAAGCTGTTATGGAATAACCAATGTCATATAAATCCTATAAGGTGTCTATAATAATTTATTCTTAAATATTACATGTAATATATGGAAATTTATAATATGTAAATACCAATCATAAATGTAAACATCACATATCATGTGTGCCACCCAATGATTTAATCAATTCAGTTATAATAAGATGAATATAAAACAAAATGTACCATCACTTTTAATATTGTACTTCCCTTTATGTGGGATAGTAACTCCCATGAAATGATCATTACAAAACCCTAATACATTCCTAATATAATTTATAATATTAATAAATTATAATAAAAAAATATGTTTTATGAAATTCTGATGTCACGGACCCAGATTCCATTAGATGATGCCACAAGCCCAATTAGCAAAATGGCCTCGACAACACCTCACTATCAATACAGGATAACAACAAGCAGATAGAGTTTTATCTGGAACAATTGGGTGATTATATCATATTGTTTAGAAGAGATCTTTTTTGTAATAGATAGATATATAGAATAATAAAAATAAATACTAATAGAGGATTGAAAATCATCAAAAAATAATAAATAACTAACATCTGGTATCATATTAAACATAATGATATGTCCGATGTATTGAAAAAATAAATAAGCATTTCATCAATAAAATACATATATCAATAATATAAAAAGAAAAATGTTCTAACTATAAAGGAATCATAATCCTTAGATCGGTCTTCTGCCTCCCAAATTCCATGATATATACAAATCAAAAATAAATAACTAGAAACATTTCCTTATCCCTACCATTATAGACATAATCTTCCCAATAACCATCTATGGCATGTATAGTGGGTGATATAAACTCAATAGGCCACCAAAAATGGTGTATATAAATTTAAATTATGTTAATATATTATGGAATGTTATAGGTAATGATAGTAATCTTTAAATAAGCTATAAGGATCATCTCTGATTCCAAAAGTAAACTAGGCTGACTGTACCTAATTCGGCATGAGCTGGATAATATCCAATTATGTAACCTAATTTATACACATATATGGATTGTGTATGTAGTTACATATACATCCATATATATAGGTACCAATAATATCATGGTATTGAGGTAAAACTCTGGTGTCCACAATCTATAACATTAGTTTCCCATGTTTCAAGGGACATTATGCCTACTATCACATGACTAAGGGACACCATGCTCAATATCACCATAATATGGTCTTTATTCCCAATATCATATCAAGAATTTTTTTCATGCCCTTATATGATAATAAGGGTCATCATGCCCCAAAATCAAGAAAAATTGAAGGTCACTATTCCTTGTATCATTATCATAACAATTTCCATACACATATCATAATATAGGGTCTCATTGAATGTATCATTATAATTAAATACTTGATTCCATGCACATACATAATAATGAAAAGGGGTCTTCATTACTATTTATAAAGAATAGGATTCATCATGCCCAAATTATAACCAACGAGTCTCCTTTCCCTATTTTATTCATAATAAATTGTCTATGGGTTTAACTAGAACCAATGGTAATAAATAAGTCTTTCACTTTTACAAAAAATGGATTTTTCTAATATCCCATTTAATTAGGTGATGTGGAAAAACCAATAACCTCCATTCAAATCATCTTGAATTGATGAGTGTGATATACATTCGATAACACAAAAATTATCCATTATCAATTTTGTTATCATCATTTAGAAGTATATATATACACATCATTTGGTGTTTTGGATATATGAAGATGATGTAAAATTAGGTTTTTAAAGGGAACACCCATTGGGATTGAATACCTTGAGGTTTATGACCACTAATTTTTTATGGGATCTAAGAAGGTGATGAAGCTTATAATTAGGGTACCCAATTAATGAACAATTCAGTTTAGGAGAAATGAACGGTGAAAATAAAATGTGGAACAAAACCCATATTGTAAAGAATCCCAACATTTACTGATAAAAACAATACCACAAAAATTAATCATTTAAGGGAATATTCATTATGTATTATCAGTTGGTTATATCAGAAAAAATGGGAAAACAGTCATACGGCTTGAAAATAGGGAATATTAGCTTGCACCATAAAAAATCAATTGATATAAATGAAAATAAATAAAGTCCCATTATGAATAATTATTTTACTGGTGTGCATCAAACGAGATGAACAAATATCAATATGGATTCTAAACTGAAATATGATCTAATAATGTGGACTGAGGGTGCATTGATCTCTAATGGTGAGAAGAAGTAGTGGTTTCTCACACTAATGATTTCATGAAGAACAAATGTTTAAAAATATAACTCATCAAGGAAAAAATGGTAATATTATGCAATTTTACTAGGCCACATGGTCTTTTCTTATAGTTGGCCAAATCATGCCTGAACTGTTCTCCTATCAGTATCCAAGGATGCCACTTATAAGGTTAGGCCACATGGTTTGAGAAACATTCCATAAAACATTCCATTAACCTCTTATAAAAACTGCAGAGGTAGAAACATAGGATTGAGGATCTGGTCACAGTTATAAGTATAAATTTTTACCGTTTTACCCTCTAAAATGAATCCAATGTTTAAGAGAAATAATTTGGGATGAGTGGAACAATTTCTACTAATGGTGTGGCATAATTTTTCCTTACAAAAAAAGGGTCTTCATGATCCAAAACCCCCCGAAAACACCCTTGATTCCTAAATATCCTCACAAGGAATCCATATAAGGTAGAAATAAAATATTTAAAATAGAAAATAAATTATTTATGCCTCATAGAAATGTTGGGTTCTTACATATTTTACCATATTTAAACAACCTAAGACATTTTTGAAACATAATCCAAATGTTATCGAAACATACAGTGTAAGAAAATTGATTAGGTAACTGTATATAAAATTACAATAATTGAAATAAAAATAATGATAATGATGAAATTTTTTCTTAAAGAGGAAAATAACAATCATAAGTTTATTATTCAAGAAATAAAATAAACATGTGCCAGGTCAGACTCAAGGTAAGGGACTGTATCACAATTTCCCTTAATTGGGTCATATGTTGATGTTATTAAAATAGCTTATTTTATAAGGTATATATATAGACTCATTGAGATGTTATATAATTAATATATATATTCTAATGATACTTAATGTAAATCTCTATTGGGTATTTCTATTAATGTGTTTCCCATGTGATAAGATACTTTTCTTTTAAAATGAATAATAATTTAATGTTTTTCTTTCAGACACATTCTCTTCTATGTCTATATTTTTATTTTGATTTTATTATTTATTTTAAATGTGTATATAAGATTTATAATTTTAATTATATGCCACGTTGTACTTCATTGGAAATGTTTTCAAAAGGATTCTTTTTATGTGTTTTATATGGAATATTTGGAAAACAAAAAATTCAAGATCCCAACCATTTATAGATATGTTTCATGATCTTTTTAGGAAATTTTATAACTTATGTTATATAAATTTACATTTGGATTTATCTTTTGGTATTTTCTGTAAAAAATTTCCAAAAAATTGAACAAAAAGGGCATTCCATTTTTGCGCACAGTTTTCAGTAACCAGGTGCCCTAGCATAGAAAACCATTAAACACTAGATATTGAGGATTTTCATGTATACTGCACGATGTGTAAATCCATTCCCCCTATTTGGAGAAATTTTGAACCCCCTTTACGATTCACACTATTAGGCACACTGTTCTGGGGAATTGTGTACCTCCATAATAAAATAGTTCATATATGATTTCAATCCATTGAAAATTAGTAAAAAATTATCGAACACCTGTCCAATTTCCCCAAATTCCATAGCAATACCCATAATCAATTTATATAAATTATAGAGACTTCAATAGGGAGTAAAATTCTATCTGACACCCAATATTCGTCATTCAATGGCGAGTTGGTGGATCTACATCTATTCGAGTATGTTGTTTCTTTTTGGTTGATATCTCATTCCTCCCACATTTTTGGTAGGTCCTTAATTCCTATTTTTATCATATCTCGATATGACATTGAGGATATGGTTCTAGTATTCATTATCTATATATTGATTTATTTTATCTTGATTTTTTTATTCTTCATTTAATAATTAAGATTTGGATCTGTTTATATGTCATCATTCAATCAAAATTAGGGATTCATTCATTAGAAACCATTGACAAGAAATTGAGGTGGGTAGTCTATAATTCAAATCGAAAAGACTTTATTTCATTTATGTTTATGTAATTATAGATTTTGTTAAATATATTTATCAATTAGGTTCTTGATCAAATTAATTAATTGTGAGATTTAATTAATAGATGGAAACACAAAATATGGGATATTTAGATTATTGATTTGAGATAATTAATTATTATTCTAATTTTGATATAACAATATTGTTGTTTTGATATAATTAACTATTGTGATAACTATGATATATTGTGATTTTTTATATTAGATAATTTTTTTCGTTAATAATGATATAATGGGATTATATTTTTTGAGATAATTAATTTTTTCCTTAATTATGATATATTTGGATTGTTGATTTGAGATAATTAATTGTTGAGTTAATTTTGCTAGATTGAGATTGCAGATTTGGGATAAATAAATGTTGAGTTAATTATGATATATTGGGATTTTTGATTTCATATAAAAAATTGTTGACTTAGTTATGGGATAATTATATAATTAATATTGGATAATTATTTTGGGAATAAATTAATTGGATTAATGTTATTAATTAACTAGGGATTTAGTTATATAATATATGTGACAATGTAATTGTTGAATTGGTAATTAGAATTTGAAGATTAATTAATTTTTGGATTAATTAATGAAAGGTATATGAACAATAAATAGTAAAAATGGAATGAATGTTTTAATTAATATCATTAAATGTTAAAAATGGGATTTATCTATTAAATTATAACAATAAATTGTTAAAAAATAATTTATGTGTTAATTGAGAACAAAAAATAGAAAAAAAATGTAATTTATTCATTAATTGAGAACAATAAATAGTAACAATAGAATTTATTTTTAAATTGAGAATAAATAATGGAAAAAAGGAATATATGAGTTAATTGTTACAAATTAATGGTAATAATGGAATTAATTATTTCATTGAGAATAATAATGACATTTATGTGTTAATTTGGGTCAATAAATGTTTTAAAAAAAATTATGTGTTAATTAGAATAATTAATGGTAATAATGGAATTAAAGTGTTAAATGATATAAATAATTTTAATGATATTATAATGATATATGACTTCATCGGGGATAGCTTCGACTCTATTATGTGCCGAGAATGTTACATAGTATGAGTTTATAAGGGATCCGAGTGGTTTATGCTGTTATTTAAAGGCTAATTGATAACATGATAACTATTTACATGGTAATTGTAATTATTTTCATTATTCAAAATAATACCGTATTATTTGACTGGATATTGTTATTGATGCTATTTGAGGAGGCCTAGAAAATTTCAGTCACACCTTACTCAAGATGCCAGATTGGAAGATGAATTGATTACATGATTGAAGGATATGTAATAGTAAATGGACCTCAATTAGATTGCTCATTAGGATGGATCTTCGATGAGGAAATGAGACATAGTTCATGACCCTCTTTGCATTTGTGAGTGTCTTTTATTTTGTGTTTCATTTTTACTCTCGAAACATTATTTAGCATGTACTATCTAATGTTTAGTTTTGATGTTGTATTTCTAGTTTTTGATATCTTATGTTACTCGTTTACCATGGTTATTGAATATATGCTATTCATTTATTGATTTATATTTTCCATTTGTGTATTACACTTTTAAAAAAGAGGGTAGTGTCTCCCCATTACTGATATTAGACCCTTGATAATAGTTTGCAGCATCTGGAAGACAAAGAGGCATTCATAACATCATATAGTGGACCAGATCTAGGAACCAGTGTGTGGCACTCGGGTCTGGTTGTTACACATTTCAATAAGTGCTTAATTTTTTTCTTTTTTATTGTATCCTACACTCTAAGAAAGGTATATATATGACTTTAAAGAGTCAGACCTTTTTATGAGCTTGTTCATTAGAGTTAAAAACACATTTATAGTGGAACACCCATGTACCCTGGGAATTATTATGGTTATTGTTTTTTTGTTTATAAATTTGAATATTATTTCACCTTGGGTAACACAATTTTTGTGTAATTAGATTATTATTTAAAAAAATGATAATTTCCTCATGAAATTGTATATCATAAGATGTTATTTTAATCCATCATTCTAGACACTTGGGATTAATATGACTTGTATCATTTTATGTAATAATAGGGAAATGTATTTTGGGTGAGTTATTGAAGATGATATATTTTTTCTCTCTTGTTAAATTGAAATTAAAATGATTCCTAACATGAAACATAAGTGGATTATAAAATGTTTAAAGATAAAAATAAATGGATTTCTAATGAGAAAATTGATATGATAATGTGTATAACATTGTCAAACAATAGCTAGGTGTAGGATGGTTAAGGATTATAGTAGAACCTCTGTTTTGATCGCATTTTGATGTTTTGAGAAAATAGTTTGTATCACATGTTTTGATTTTTTTTTACATAAATCTAATAATGTCTTGTTATGTGTCTTGGGAGATGTATTTGGAATTGGATATAGATTCCTCCATGACGATTCTTGTTTAGATGATGATATAAGTTTATGTATTGAGGGTAACATACTTGTAGTGGAACCTATGGAACCAATAGTGTTAGGTGAGGATTAAGAATAGATTTTCTAATAGAAATTAACTAGATTCATGCAGATTATGGGAAGATAAATTTAGAATATTCTGTGGAGTATGTTTTTTAGGACATGGGAGTTTCAACTACAGCACACACAATCATTTACTAGAGATGGAGGAACTGAGGAATATGTGTTCGGGATACAGTTCATCAAGACTACACATGAACATTTAGAAACTCTTCCTGAGATAATGGTTGAGATTTCTATTTATATACAATGTGGTTATGATAAACATTGGTGGGATGATTAGGCTTAGACTAGACAGACACATGGTATGTTGTGGATGTTATTCTCAGATAGGTTTTTGGAACACCTCTACCCGGAGATGTTGAGGTAGGATGGAGTATCAGAGTACATGACAATGACTCGAGGTATCCATTCTACTATTGGTTATGTTTTATTCTTCATTGACTTGAATATATTTTTTATTACATAGTCTTGGTATGTGAGGGCTATAACGATTCATTTTTAAGACGACATTACATATGATATTAAGACCAATGTTAACATATTTTTGATAGTGATGTTTGTTGACCTGGTGTATCGAGATATCATATCTGAGGCGAACAAGAATCTATCTTTTAGTACAAGAAATTTGGTTTCAATTGGATGATCAATATGATTGAATTAGAAGAGATATAAGTGTCACTATGATGGTGTTATTTAAGGGACTACAATTAAAAGTTTCTTGTGAAAGGGTCAGGAACCCAAAAGCAAACCTGGATAGCATGTCACCAGTGTTCTAGGCATGGACACCATCATAAAAATTGTCTTTTTCAACTAGTGGAGTGTCGATATTTCGATAGGATGGGTCATAAATATAATCATTATAGGATCCAATGACATATATATAGATAGGGTGAATCTAGGGATAATAATAGTGTCATAAGGGGATCTTCTGTCTAGTCGTTGGAGTTCTACAAGATGAGAAAGACTATGGGTTGTACGTAGTGATTCTTGGAAAGAGAACCTATATCATAAGAGTGGTGAAGCTCTGGGGAGTTAGAGAACATTAAGGTAAATATGGGTAGGAAACTTTTATGTGGTGAATCCTACACAAGTGGATAGAGAGGTTGAACTATTTATAGTTTGAGGTACTATTCTGGTAGCATGTAATTTTGGTAGTTCCTTATTTGATAATGGTGCCTCCCATTTCTTTATTTCTGCACAAATTTTTAATGGTTTATGCCTGATGGTGGAGATCGAGAGTGGGGTGTTAAAGATAGACATACCTCTTGGTTCATGTTCGTGGGACATATATTTGTGCAATGGGTGTTCTCTCAACGTTGGAGAGTATAATTTTTTTTGCGATCATTATTTCATATGAATGTGGGGGTTTTCCCTATGAATGGGTATAGACTGGCTAGTATCATACCAAGACCACATAGACTACTATCAGAGGAGACTTACATTTACCTTTCATAAAGGCGACTACTATATACAATTTAGAGAGTTGGATATATAGGAAGGTTTAGGTGGAACAATTACTATGAAACTAATAGAGCTCAAAGATTAATTTTCTATTCTATTGTTCATTGTGGAGGTTTCAAGTAGGATGTTTTTCCACCTATAGTAGAATGATTTCAGAATGTACTTATAGAATATTTCATTAGTCAGTCATGTGTTAGTGATGTTGAATTAACCATTGAGCTATAGATGTGATCTTTTCTAGTTTCAATTCCCACATAAAAAATTTAATGTAATGAGTTTTCATAGATCAAGGATAATATAGAGGATTTGGAGGATTAGTGGTTTATCTGTCCATGTACATCCCCTTGGGGTTCACAATATTTTATTCTCATATAGATTATATGATTTTCTTCTTATGTGTCAATTACCTGATGTTTAGTGAATGATAGAAAAGAACTAATGTCCTCTTCCAAAGATCAATGATCTGTTTGACCAGCTAAAATGAGATTTCATTTTTTCTAATATAGAATTGAGATCATGGTGTCATGAAATGAGTGTTCATACATATGATATATCAATTAATACATTCAAAATAAGGTATGGTCTTTTTGAGTTCAATATAACGTCGTTTGGGTTGGATAATGAACCATTATTGTTCATGGATAGGATGAAGATGAACATTCATCATTACCAGAATGAGTTTTTATAGTGGTAGTGGATGACATATTTGCATACTCCATGACTCATGACAATCATGAAAAATATCAATACAATGTTCAAAGTATATTGAGGGAGAATCTTCAATATTCCAATAATGATATGTGTCTATTTTGTACTGATTTGGTAAACTTCATGGATCACATAATCATGGAGGAATGTTCATCAATAGACCCATATAAGGTGCAGGTTGTGGTTTCATAGATATATACCAACAATGTGTTTGATATAAATAGATTTATTGGGTTATATGGATACACTAAAAGGTTCAATCGTAACTTTTCCCATTTGTTAGTGATGTTTAGGGACTGAACATGAGGGGAATAAATATTGAATGGATGGAAGATTGTGATGATTCCATATAGGAGTTAGAGAAACACTTGAAATTATCACTGATATTGATGCTACCTAAGTCAGGCGATGAGTATATGGTGTATTATAATGCTTATGGGATTGTACATGAAGCAGTGTGGATGTGGGGAGATCAATTTATTGTTGTATGATCCTCAATAGTTGTGTCCCCATGAACAGAACTACAATACACACGACCTCAACTTGGATGTAGTGGTTTATTCCTTTATTTTTTTGGCATAATTATATATTTTGTGAAAATTTTAGTGTATACGGATCAAAATATATTAATTTATATATTTTCACAAAGGGATTTGAATATCTTGTTGTAAAGAGTGGTCAAGTATTTGAATTCATTTGTTTTGGAGCATGAATATTTTCCTAGGAAGGGGAATAATGTGTCAAATTCATGGTGAATGAAAACTCAGACACATGAAGTCAAAGACTCTAGTGTTGAGTGGATGATGATGACTTCACTAGTAGATAAGCATGTTGTTCTTCAATATTATCATGAAAACAATACTTTCATGTCAGTTTTAGTTGATTCTATATTGTTGAGATAAAATAGAGAAAGTCAATATGAGAATCTGGAGTGAATGAGCATGATGGAAGTCCTTGATGGTGGAGATTCTCCATCTGATTGGAACATGGATGATGAGGTGAACATCTATGTCAATAATCTGGTTTTTGTGCCTACATGAATATGAGAGGATTTGTTGCATGATTTTCAAGGCTCGAAATAGTTAGTAAATCCAGTAATGTACAAAATGTATTGTGAGTTACAATAATAGATTTGGTTGTTGGGAATGAAAAAGGAGACCAGAGGTTTCGATATATAATGATACACTAGCCAGCTGGTGAAGGTCGACCATCAATTTCCTAAAAGATTGGTACAACTATTTATCATTCAAAAAAGGATGTTGGATAATGTGACTGTGTATTTTTTGGTCGGTCTCCAATTGACACGTCAAAATAATGATGATATTGGTGTAATTTTGGATCTTTTAAAGAAGGTATCATACTTCTAACTTATTCTAGAGACTTTCTTCGTGGAGAAGATTACATAACAATATATATTTCAGATATTCATTTTTCATGGGGTTCTAGGGAATATTGATTTAGACCATGAATCAAATTTTACATCATGGTTCTAGCAGGTCATACAGAAGGATCATGGTACACCAATTTTTTTGATTACGACATTCCACCCACATATAGTTGGGCTATTAGGTCGTACTATATAAGTCCTTGAGGATATGGTATGATAATGAGTTCTTTACTTTGGTGGGTATTAGGAGAAGAACATTGATTCAGTGGAGTCCTCTTATAACACAATTTATTAGAAACTATTCATGTGGAATCATGCGATGAACATTATGGTTGTCCATGAAAATAACTTCTATTCTAGTTGAATGCATGTGAGTCAGAGTTGTTGGGACTGAGTTTCAAGCAGGAGATATCAGAGAAGGCACAACTGATTTAGAAACGTATGGCCAAGAATCAAAGTAAAATAATTAGTATAAAGATAGATCGTGATGATTAATATAGTTTAACAATGGAGGTTATGTATTACTTCAGGCATATCCTAGATTGTGTCCCTATATGATGGGGAGACAAAGCAAGATGACACCCAGATTTGTTGCACAATTTGAGGTCATGGAGAGAATCGGGCTGGTAGTGTAATTATTGGCCCTTCCTCATATATATATAGGACTGTGAATTATGTTTTTTATGTGTCATAACTTAAGTGGTATCACACCTAACCATTTCAAGTGATCGATGGGAATGAGGTTGAGGTAGAGATTGATATGTCATTTAATAATAATTTTATGTGTGTGTTAGATAGTAGTGAGAATGTGTTTTTAGAAAATACTATGAAGACTGTTCATGTATTTTGGAAATATTGACTTGTTCAGGTGGAATCCTAAGAGAGATAAGAAAATATGAGGGCTCAGTGTCCCTTCATTTTTTACTCAGATTCTAAGAATTGTTTGGGAGTGCAGCTCATGTATACATATTATAAGGTGAGGAGACTGTAGAATAATGTTGTTTTCTTGAAATGTATTGAGAATATTTGTAGGTTCTCTTTTTTCCATGTTTCAGGTACATTTTATTTTTTTACCTAACGTTATTCTAGGGTGAAAATATGTGATTAGTGAATGAAATAGGGAAGTGCATGGTTGGCTCATGGATTTACCTAACTACGTTTCAGGGCCAAGAAAACTATGAAACACTACACAAAGTGGATTTTAGTGGATGGTGAATGGTTTTTCAAACTATGAAACCTATTAGGCTAAATAGTGCACCCCTCCCACATTAATAGGTACATGGTTTGGGGAAACCATGTTTTCAAGTAGAAAACTGGGTGTATGAGATTTTAATCCCACTTAAAATATTAAAAAAATTCATGAACCCGTATCTAATACCCCTGAATGGCATATCATGAACCAAAATTGATTTCACTAAATTACATAGCTTCTAAAGGGGATTCCAAGGTCATATTACTTCCGTTAATGTTGATTAAAATCCAAGTTGGAAGATCTGCATCTCTTCAGGTATGTGGTTTCCTGAAGGTTGATCAATCATTCTATTCCCATTATTTTTTTGGTGTGTTCCTTTTGGTTTTAGTTAGATCTAGATATGTCATTGTGGATATAGATCTAGATTTATGAGATCATTTTTTTTATCTTGATTAAGGGATTAATACTTAGATGTCATTCTATATCATTATTCTATCAATATTGAGAATTATTTGGTTTGTGATCATTGTCAACAAATTATGGTAGATGGTTAATAATTCAAATATCAATGATTTCTTTGAAATTATGTAAATGTAATTGAATTTTTTCTAATTAATAATTATCAATTGTGTTCTTTGAACAATTAATTAACTTGTTGAATTAATTATTTGAGGGAATCATGAAATAAGGGATATTGAGATTATTGATTTGACATAATTAATTATTGAGTTAATTAGGATATATTGATATTATTAGTTTGAGATAAATAATATTTTAGTTAATTATTATATATTTGGATTTTTAATTTGATAAAATTAACTGTTGACCTAATTATCATATATTGGTATTTTTTGCATAACATAATTAATTGAGTCAGTTATGATATATTGGGATTTTTATATTGTAATAATTAATTTGTTAAGATTATTATGAAATATTGGGTTTATTTGTTTGAGATAAATAATTATTCAGTTAGTTATGGGAAATTTAGTTAGTAAAAATTGATTGATTAATGGGTGAATTAATTATTGTGATTGAATGGATTAATTTATTGGGGAATTAATTAGTATGTTTGATGTGATTATCTAATTTTATAATGGGTAATGAGAATACGAAGATTAATTAATTTTTGGATTAATTGAAAAAATAAATGCAAACAATAAATGGTGACAATATAATTAAGGTGTTTATTGGGAACAATAAATGGAAACAATTGAATTCATTTGTTAATTGAGAACAATAAATTTTAAAAATTGTATTTATGTTTTAATTGAGAGGTTATGGCATAGCCATCGGTACCCGGCTCGTGCATTCAGGCATAAGACAGTTTACTGAGCATCCATGCTTTGGTGGAGTTGTGCTTTAAGGTTGTTGACGATGGGTGGAGGCATTTCTTTTTATTTTTTTTATGGGTTGGAACCCTTTATTTTCACAAATTTTGTTAATATCTTAATGTCTTTGAAGTCTTGGTTTCCCCCCCTGTACCCTTAAAACGGGTCCTATCCAAAATCAATAAAAAGTTTGGCATTTGGTCCATTCCGGTTAGGAGTAAATTGCGGACAATATATAGTGAAATTAAAATTAATGTGAAAATTCAGAATAATAAATGGTAGAAAGGTTATTTATGTGTTCGATGTAAATAAAAAATGAAAAAATTTAATTTTTTTTATTAATAAGAAAAATAAATGTCAAAAATGGAATTTATGTGTAAATTTAGAATAATAAATGGTCACAATTTCATTTATGTGTTAATTTTAACAATTAATAGTTACAATGGAATTCATGTTTTGATTGAGAAAAATAATTGTATCAGTTGTATTTTGAGATATGATACCCCTTAGGGATAGATCGAGCTCTAGAATGAGCCGATAAAGTAACAACATATGATTTTATACATACACTTTGGGATTTATGTTGTCAAATAAATATTAATTGAGAATTTGATAACAGTTTATTAATGAATTTTAATAGTTTTATTTATAAAATTGCTTAAATTATAATTTTACTAGATATTGTTCTAGATTCCATTTGAGGTGGATTATTGTGTTATCCTCAAAATCTACTTGGGCCGCTTGAGTGATACCTGATTAGATTATATGATTGAACGATAGGTTTGGGGAGAAGACCTTCTATTAGATGGATGATTGGGATAGAGCATGGTTCAGTGAACAAGACATGGTATGGGACCCACTTGGGAGTTTCCATTATCTTTACTTTTGAGTTTTATTTTTACACATGGCACATGAATTAGTGTGATACATCTACTATTTAAATTTGATATTTAATTTAAATTTTTTTTTGTCTTGTGATACTTGTTTTTCCTTGGTTTTTCTTATATTTTATTCAGTTATTGTATATTATTTTCCATTACAATATTACTCTTACTATATGATGACATAGTCTCCACATGACTGATATTAGACCATGGCTGCTTGTCTATAGCCTCGGGCATTTGAGGAGGTGCACCTGAGGCCACAATATGGATAGGCTTGGGGACCCACTGTGTGAACCCAGGTCATGATATTTCCAAGAGAAGTGTTAAATTCTTAACGTGCACATTGAAAATTTATTCTCCAACACCTTGTCCATTATTTTATTTCATGATTCGTTTATGAGGTAATGGTTTTTCTTTAATGAATATTCCAAATTATCTTTTGTTAGGTATTTCAATAATGAAAATAGGTTTCAAAAGAAAAATTTTCGTTCAGGTAATTGTGATTATATTATGGGTTTAGTAGAGTTTTCAATGGTATTTATGATGAAAGTGATTTATTCCTAATATAGTACATGAGCAATATATGAAATAGGTGATCCTGATTCAACTTTTTTGAATGGTGGATCCACATTATAGCTCAAGGTTGTACCCAATGTCACTTATGAATATTGTCGATCCACATTATAGATCATGAAAAATATGTCAACCAGGTACATATTTTGTGTTGGGTGAGCCCCATTATAAATATACAATATTCTTGGTAATGAATTAATAACAATTAAACTGTATAGTTATTAAAATTAAATGATATTTTAAGTGGTTCTAATGAATATGATTATCTATGTTACTGTAAAGGGTTTGAATTGCTTGTTATGGTTTTTAAATTCTTTCTCTAAGAAAATCATGTGTTTGTTTTTCTTGTGAAATGCTTTAATTCATACACTCAAAGTACTTTGATGGTTAATTTAATCATTATATGAGGTTCCCTATTTTCACTATTATAATGGTTTTCATTCTTTTTATTTCATTTAATTATATTTTTATACTCATACCATATTTAAAAAAATTATCATGGATTATAGATGGGTAAGTAAAAGGATAAATTCAAGCATAATGCTCTTGATTTTTCCAAGAAAATAAGTCATTTTTTATTTTAATAATTTTAAATTTTGGCTAAAATGGATATTAATCAGAACTGTCCAAATTTTATTGTATGATTTTTTTCTATATATGTTATAACTTAATTCTCTAAAAAAATAAACCTGAAATGATATTCAAATATAAGATACTGAATTATTTATATAAAAATAACGAAAATATAAATTTTAGGTCTTCTCTCTTATATAAACAATAATTTCTCAAAATTTATTTCTTTATATTCATCTATATAAATCCATTACTATGATAGTAACTGTCACATTAAATAATATTATTACTATAGTATATCACTCTTCATTTGAACTCAGTGTTGTGAATAAATAAATATTTAAAAGAAATGAATTTGTTTATAGAAAACTATTTCAAAAAATTATGGGGATTTATATAAAATCTTGCCTCTTCTAATTTGAAACTATACAACTAACAAAATCAATATAAACCTAAGTCTATTTTTTAGATTTTCCTATATCAATTCAATAAGATGAACAAATATTATAATAATATAAGTTATATATTTCCCGATGAGATCCACACAAGAGTATATTAAAAGTATAAATTACCAAAACAAGACTATTATATTAATAACTACACACCAAAACAAGATATTTAATCAATTGAATAAATTTTGATTATTTTTTAAGAAATCTATTATTTAACGTTCTTCTTTTCAATTATTTAATTGGGTCTATTTTAAATTCAATTCAAATATTTGATCTTCAAAAGCCATGGGTACATATCAAAGCGAATCAAATTTAGTATATGCCTTCATCTAGTGGATTAAAAATAAATATTAATCATCAAATAGAATTATTCACTTCCACTACATTTCCCCATTAATTAAAAAACAATTTGGTCTAGAACTCAATTTTATAATATTTTCACACATTATTGCTTGATAATACAAACATAAATTTTCTTAAATATATTATCATAATTCACATAATGTCTATAATATTTTTAAGCTAAATGAATATAATTGTTAAATAAATTTTAATTTATTTAAAAGGGGATAAAATGGAATCATAGACTCAATAGTCTCTACCATTTTGAATCTAAAATGTCATATTAAATGATATTAAAAATATTATTGAATAAAATACATCACACAGATGAAATAGGAATATTGTTTCCTCCAAATGGCATCTATAAATTAATTATCACTGATAAATAATTTATTATTTGAAGAAAATTTTAATATTCCATAATAAATTACATTATATCTTAAAAAATGTTGAATATGGAAAAAATAAGAAATCATTAAAATATTTAACATCCCCTATGTTATTTCCCACGTGATAAATCACTTTCAATTGAAAAACCTATTATTGTCACCAAATGTTGACCCATTTAAAAAAATCAATCCACTTTTAAAAAATATTAATATTCCACCATTAAAAACTTTTAGATATCATAAAAACCAAATAATTTAAAATATAATTGTATTTAAAATTAAAAGGTGAATAATTTAAAATATTCTCCTCCATTATTAAAAAGTGGAATTATATATCAAAAAATTATGAATAAAAAAATTATTTATAAATAAGAGTAAAAATTATTTCAAATGTAGATATTGTTATTTAATCATGATGTTATTTTTTGATACATATTTGTGGAATTATTTTTACAAATAAATATTTGTATATTTTTCAAAGAAAATATCATTTTTCCAATAAATTATTGTGGGATCTGGTAGAAAATTCAAGAAACTCATTTCTCTTGATGACAACATCATTACATATTTAAAAATTGAGAAAAAATAGAACTTAATGAAATCTTCTAAAAAATTTAATGTCTTTAAAATAATTATTCAAAATTTCAAAATATAACAAATATAAATAAAATAAATATTGAATAAGATAAAATAAATCATGGAATATATATTAAAGAAAATATATGTCACCCTTTATTTTGTTGGATGTTAAAAGAATAATATATAAATGATAACATATTAAAATATTTCTATTTTTGAAATATAAAATCTAATGATTATTTTAGAGTATATAAAGAATTAAAAATTAAGGAAACTTAATTATTACACAACATATAATATAATGAAATTTATGATTTATTATGTTGGAATTTCAATAGTGAGAAAATTTATACCTAATGGATTTATTTTTCAATTAGATTTATGAGTTGTTAAATTTTAATTAAGGATATTATTTTCAATTAACTTAAAAAATTATAAAATTATCTAGTAAAAAAATTATAAATGAAAAACAAAAAATTTATAATATTATTATGTTTTTTTCAATGTTAGGAGACTGTTCAAATAATAAGTTGTAGTTCTGAGCACAATACACCAATAATTTGAGAAATATTATTAATATATTCAAATAAATTATAAAATGATATGTTATTTAAAATATCATAATCCTGATCATTAATTTTTATTATCTCCATTATTATATAAATAAAAATGAAACTATAGGTTTTTACTATAACATTATTAGATAAGGAATAAATTTTTTGAAAAAAATTTATTTTGGTTTAGAGACATTAAATAAAATCATTGTAAAAAATAAATGAATATATTTAGAAATATAATTTCATTTTAAAATCTAAAATTAAGACAATTGAAATACAATTTTAAATATATGTAATCAACCTCATTAACTATAATCAATAAAATTATGTTATTCAGACAAAAATATCCTTGTGTCCTGTTCTGTGAAAAAATAAAACATTTACAACACATATATATCCCATTATATATTGTTGAATAGTTGAATGATCATAAAGTATAGAAGAATCATTAAAACCAAATGTGTGATGTTTTTATAAAAATATGTATTTTTTATAACTTCCAGTTAAATATTTTAATATAAATATGTAATTATATGAAAAATATAATTAAATAAATAAATAAGTGGTAAATAATGGCTATTATAAAATAAGTAATATAGGATTTAAAAAATTTATATAGAATATAAAAAATAACCTACTTGAATAAAAATAAGATATGTGTATTTTATGAACCAATTAGTTTCATGTTTATGTTAAGAATATAGATTATCATATTTTGATCTTGATATAGACATGGAATCTCACTCAAATTAATTTTATGATATTATGAAATAATTCATTGAAATATTTTTTTTATGAAGAAAAAATTATGTTATTATACTCTTATTTTTGATCAATGATTTTTTTTTCATTTTAATAAGATCCAAATATATATTCATTTATTGAAATGTCATACTACATTATTTATCATCTAGTTATATTAAATTTTCAAATTCTCATGATTTTTCTTTTCCTATATCCAATGAATTTAAACATAACCCATTACGGTAGATCCAGAAAAATACGTGTTCAAATTCAAAAAGTTTATGGATTCAAAAGTTACCAACCATAAGTATTTTTTAATTATGAGAAATATTTTTCTAGATTCTAGTAGACTTATTTCTATTCTCACTATTATTTGATGAACTATTATAAGTTCTATCATAATATATAAAATCTACATGTCTAGTGATTTTTGGAACTTCTATTCTCTACTCAATGAGATTGTTTTAGATTTACATTACTTCAGTTAAATAATAGAACATCATGAATAATATACCTAGGGATTATTTATAAAAAATAATAATTTATTAAGTGTTTTTAATTAATATCTATACATATTATTCATTCTGTAATAATAATGGATTTCTCATATTCCAAATTAAATATTATTTCTACTTAAATTTTGAGTTGATTGATGTCAACATACCAAAAAACAACTATAATAAAAAAGCTGAATAAATTTATTGTTTTAGTAATTATTCATTAATGATTATTTAAATGAATTTATACATGGAAGTATGGTTTATATATATTAAAATGAACTCTGATATACCCTTACTTGTCACTAATTTTTTTATTTCTTCTCTTCAAATTATTATCACACATCATTAGAGTACTAATAATATCATTGATATATAACATCACTAGCTATTTATTTTCAATTATATTTTATCACATATATTTTCACTCCTTAATTAATACAATTTTTTCTCTCTCCATAATATAGTAAACCAATATATCCTTCACTTCAAAAGATTGATGCCGACTTATAATTTTAATAAAAATATAATGAATTTTTACCAATTAATCTATAGGTAGAAAATATATGTCCTGATTATCATCCCTTAACACCACTTAATGAGTTTGAGGAGACCTATATGTATCTAAATGAGTAATCTCTAATATCTTATATGTTCCACTCTTTATTTAAAATCAATAATAATGACAATTGATATTTGAATTCATAAAACAAAATAACATATTGATGAAATATTATTTCCCATCTTTTTGCATGATTTTATTGTGACTAAATTTAAAAATACATATCAAATAAAAATTTTAATAATTTTGAATCATAAGAAAATGATATATTCATATAATGAAAAAATATACATATTTATTATATTATTTATTGTCTATATTATTAATAATTTTTGGATGACAAAAAATTAATATTTTACAATATTAAACAAGGAGTACTTCTTTAAAAAGAATTTTTTTATTATATGGTTAACATAGAGAAACTGATAAATGATATTCTAATAAATCACCCATACATTAAAATATAATAATAGGTTTGTTCCAAAAAATTAAAATCATCCTCTTATAAAAACATTCTAAATAATGGGAGAATAAAAAAGTACAATGGGTGTTAATTATGATTAAAAACAAAAGAAATTAATTGATACCCACTATAGTATTTACTTTTCTGGTAAATTAAAAAATTAGATATTCGCATGTATCATGATTTATAATAATAATGAAAATAGAATAATTTATAAAACCAATGTAAATGAGTAAAATATAAAGCAGTAAATAGTAGATTAAAAAGAATAGAAATTGAATAATGGAAAAGGGTATTATATATAAAAAAAGAAAATCTCCATTTATTTAAAATTTTGAACTAGAAACCACCGGTCTTAGAGGATTTCTCCGTACACCAAATTATAGAGTGATATATTGATATGACAACAAATATTTCTATACAAGAAATGAATTCCTTAATAGAAGTAGTAAAAAACGATTTTCAATGAACAAATGATTCCTAAAATTGTATTCAACTACTCATTTTGATCTCTTAAATATCATCATATGGCTGATAGAAATATTTTAATTCATTAGATTAGAATCCAACCAATCAATGGGACGGGAAAAAACAACCTCTATCAATATGAATATCTTCGAATTACCCGATCATAAAATAAATGAATTCAATATGAGAACCTCTAAAATTTACTTTGAGATCGTTGTATATATTCATACATAGGGAGTGATAATTATTTCATAACAATATATCATCTAAAATTTAAATTTTCCAAAAAATATTCTATTTTTAACAATAGTATAGTTTATGAATAAAAATTATACATTGTTATATACATCAAACTATTCTATTCCAAAATCATATCAGATTTTAAAAAAAATCATCCAATGTCTACAAGTGTACATAAATATCTTTTTTTATTTTTTTAGGAATGATCATACATTAAATATTAGAATTCCATATTTTATAAATATGTAGTGAAAATACATATATTTCTTTCATTATAGATGAAGATATATGATTGAAATTACATTATATATATATATTTTTCCTATCTCATCACAATACCTATTATGTATTTATATGATAACATAAAAAATTACTTTTAAATTATATTT
The DNA here is from genome assembly GCA_963277665.1 of Viscum album. Classification (NCBI taxonomy): domain Eukaryota; kingdom Viridiplantae; phylum Streptophyta; class Magnoliopsida; order Santalales; family Viscaceae; genus Viscum; species Viscum album. The sequence goes on from OY728128.1 coordinate 618,516,005, forward strand.
AATTGTATGAAATTTTTTATTTGAAATAATTTTCAATCATATATATTATATCATTAATTTAATAATAATAATTTTACATCATTTAAATTTTTATATAAAAGTACAATCATTGAATATTTAGATTGTTATAAACATCTGAATCAATAGATTTGGTACTCAAGAATAATGATTTCATAACATTGGATCATTATATAATCATATAATGTGATGTACCACATTTATAATAATCAGACATGTCATTATTTTTCTTTATATAAAATTGAAAATAATTGGAACATCCATTTATCTTCTATATACTAAATTTTATTAGTCATAATATTTTTTGATATAATTATTTGTATTGAGTTGAACATTATATTATAGAATAATTTTCTTCAAATTCACATGAGAATCAAGGAATCTCATGTAGGTTCAAATATTTCGAATGTATAATCATTTCATTCATAAATCCATTTGTAAAACATTTAATTCATAATATCATTTGATGATTTTTTTTAAAAAAAAATCACCACATAGTTTCCATAACATTGTTATTTTCACAACTTCATCCAATTTATTGTCAAAAAATATATTTATTCAATTGATTATAATATTTAATTTTCTATCATTAGGAAAATTAAAATTTGTATTCCATTTGATAATGTTAAATGGAAAAATGTTAACATATATTAAATCATTAGTAGAATTGGTAATAATTAAGATTAATGAATCTAATTTCACTCATATTTTAATATTTCATGCAATTAGTGTAAAAAAATTTATATATATATATATAATAACATTTGGAAATTACAAATATTTATCCAAACCCTATAATACATAGATAGAATTTTCAATTTTCAATAATCCAACTATAATTAATGATAAACAAAAACTAATATGATATTTACAAAAATAGGTTTATACATATTTTAACAGTAAATAAAAATTTCAATTTAAAAACTATGAATGAATTTTTTTTAAAAAAAACATTAGAAAAAAATACTAATATGAGGGTAGAAAATAACCTTTACTATGAAAATAATGTGAAATAATTAAAATATTTCCTCAAGATTAGTGATTTATCAATATAAATTTAAAATGATTTCAATGGTTCATGTTGTTAAATTTTTTTTATTTAATAATTTTTTTGTATCATATTTTTTAAAATTTTAATGAAAAATATAGATATATAATATTAATATATATATATTATTTTTATAAAAAATTAATTTTAATATTATATATATATAATTTATAATTAATAATATTATTCAAAACACTTGTCAATACATGTAATTTATCTAATGAATGATATTTATGTCACTGAGAATTGGTCAATGTTAAGTCCACTAGGTAGAATACCCTTAGATGGGGGTGAATTAGGGTATGAACAATTAAAATTATATCCCCTTTGTATCTTGTGACATCATTATACAAAACACTCTTCTCTCATTCTCTCATAGAAGTATATGAACAGAATGTATATCATGCACAAGATACAGAGATTATTATTTGGTTCACCTGCCCTGTTCTATATCCAAGGAGCATACAATAGCGATGTGCCACTGTACCAACTTCACTAAGGATTGTGGCAATATTGAGTTCAATTTTTGGGCCAGATCCTTTATTCCCAGGCTAACGACCATTACAATTTTAGGGACTTTTCACTGTACTCTCAAGGGTCACTCCCTTTCCCTCTTTCTCTAACTCAAAAACAGTAGAAAGGGTCATCATTTTCCACTTAATTTTCTCACTACTCATGGAAGGGATCCACTAACAGTTTATGGACTTGTAGGTCCCTTCATTATCACAATTAATATATGCATTTTTTCTGGTTGATAGATGCTCTATTGACATCCAACTTTCACCCGAAGATGAATATCACATTACACCGGGTGTACTGGGAGGCCCCCCATATTTTGTTTATCCTTCATTGGGACTTCTGCATAATTATCTACTTTTGTGTGAAACCCACTTTTCACGCAACAACTTCTTTTATTCACAACCACCTATTTTACATTCAACAACCTACTTTTATGAGAAACCATCGCATTATGTGAAACCACCTCTTTACGTGTAGCATGAGATTTATGTGCAACCTCATCAATATGTGCGGCCTGAGCTTTATATCCAAACACCTACCTTTATATGAAAACATGACATTTACGCACAACTCTAATGAGTATTCCAATTTTAACCCTAGAGATCAGATACTCTATATGTTTTGAGCTATATTGAATGAGGAGGGTAACCTAATATTTATTGGAAATCTCAACCCCTGCATGAAAAACCCTCATTGAGCACGTAGTCCTCTTCGAGCACAAAAAGAGTATCTTCATTTCCAGACCATATTTCGCGTACTACTCCAATATTTTGTGCACCTCAGGCCATTTTCAATTTTCAAGCTTCTGATCTAAAAAAACATGTTTCACGAAAAAACCCAATTCTTGTGTTTCGCGCACCACCTTTCTTATCGTGAAAAATCCACCAATTTCCCACCCCACATACTTTTCATCATAAAAGATATATATTTTGTGTGAATCATGCCTTTTCGATTATTTTCGTGCTTTGATCCACAACCACTTCATGCGTGGAAACACCAATCCTCAATTTCTTGCCAAAGCACTCTTTTTTGCGCACACCTTTTCAATTTCACAAACCACTTTATTTTTCCATGTAACTCATTTTTCCAAAACACCTGTGACATCATTTTCTAATTTTCATACCAAAAAAGTTGTATATAACTGAAAATCACCTTTTTTAAACAACTGAACATGGAGGTTCACTTGGTCAAAAAACACAAAATCATAAAAAATATTTCATTTCTTCCTTGAGGGATTTTTTCTAAACAATATCCCCAGTTGGTTTTGTCAAAAACTCTTCCATTATATGCTACCTTGTTATTTCTTCATTCACTATTTGCCTCCTGGGAATCATATAGTGATTAAGGATTCACTCAACAAATACTCTAAGCTGACATGGGCAGTGCTCGATATGAGAAAAAAAATTAAATGAAATGTTCATAAATGAATCGCTTCATTTATAACACCAATTGTTAATACTAACCTGATACCAATTGATGGAATCATTCTAAAATCATTCTGAAACCACCTTTTAGGTTTTATCACGATCCTAAGCTATCGTGATATCTATTATTTGATCTATCAATTTTAGCATCTTCAGATTCAATTATACCCTAGATACATACAACTTCAACTTTCTATCACCTTCTAATCCTCTTTAGCATTAGATCTTGTTTAGAAATATTTAACTTATTATCTAAGATATGTTCTGGATGGACACTTCATGCATCATCATTTAACTCCCTTTATCGGTTTTGGAATCCTCTTTATCTTGAATCCCCACTGTCTTCCTGCACCACTTGTCTGCTTATCCATATATATTTTATAATTTCTAAAATAGCCACATTGTCTCCCACATGAACAATCATTATTTACTCACTGATTTTAAATGAACATAAAGGTCACTTTTTTGCAGTCTGTAATAAGATAGAAACTCATATCATTTCATTAGGGAAAAAATATAAAACATCAGGGAGAGGAGGATTTCCACATCCAAACTTTTTCAAGTGCGGGAAATCAACTGAACTCTAAGAGAATGTTGATTCCTCTCAAACACATCATTGTGTATGTCCTTTTCTAGAATATCAGAAAAAATAACTCTATCGGCACATAGTCCATCATCACCAGTCCTTTCTCCAACTTCTCCTTGATAAAATGATGAGTGATCATAATGTGAATTGACCTCTAATGGTGAAATATATTTTTTTCTAGGATTTGAAGCACTTGAGTTTTCACACTTAATTCTGATCGATGACTGCACTACCATGCCTATATCACTATCTTTTTTCCATATCAACAATAACTACATGCAAGCAATTGTGGATGCAATGTACTCAACTTCTGTATTGATCAATGAAATACTGTATTGTTTATTCTCATCCAATATATACGAAACCCATCCAGATAAAATGAACCTACTAATATTGATATTTGATCATCTTCTATACTAGCCCAATATGCATATGTATATCCCACGACTCATTCATCCAAATAAAAATCAGAATTATCAACTCCTTGAAATTATCCCTTCCAAAACATTTTCAACCCCACCTTTTCACAACAAAGAAAATTCTCAGACTATGCTTCATCAGATCCTTCAAATATTATTTCTTAAACATATAGTATAACAATCATCATTTGATTACAAACATTGTTGACATAAATATTGAAATGAATTCTGCAATTCCAAAATCTAAGCTTCTCCAAAAAATGATCCATCATTGAATACCACATTCTTCTAGATAATCAATATATAATTCTTCTTCCAGAACCCAATTCAAAAATGATGACTTGACATGAATCTAGATCACACTTAACATCCATTGCACATCAATGGAAAAGAATAATATGATTGTCTTATACCTTGTCACAAGTGGAAATATCTCATTGACATTAATATCCCCTACATGGGAGTATCCTTGCACTCTAGTCATGATTTATTAAAAATCACTTAATCATCAAATTTTTCAGCATAGAAACACACTCCCTTGTTTAATTATTTTCACCTAATTTCATCAACCATTACGTCCCTTTGAGAAATTTCATCTGATGAGGATATGTAATGCTCCCCCTATTATGTCTAGTTCTTCTAATTATATAGACTATTGATTAGAACCATATACATTCTACTTTCCCATCTAACTTACATCAACATGATCATCATAGGGTGAAATTACCAATAGAAATGAGCTATCAAAAAACACTAAGCCAACTGAGATCAAACTCGATGTAGGAAACAAGAGATAACGTTAATCACACCATTATTATGCATTACTCTCAATTATGTCCTTTTGTCTTCAATTTTGATGACTTATTTGAATCATATAACATTCCTAAGCACAATACATCACCACATTGCATCTTTGGATGTGACTTCCCAATGGATTGTAGATCCCAAACATCCTAAAACAAGTGAACATCAGTTAATTGAATATGAAAAAATAGAGAGAGGGGAACATATGGAATCCTCAAGATGAGTGTTATGGATGATCTTGATTGATCAACCCGTTGATGCCCTATTGCAAGGAATTGTACTGATTCAATGCAAGTTCCAACCACCCTTCCAACTTCAACATTATTGGTCATATGAATATGCATTATTTAACCACATGCTGAATATTCCTCTGATATAAAGGTTATGTAGGCTTCACCATATTCACAATTTTGGGTAAAAATCCACTCATAGACATTTCCTTATTTGATCCTCCATTGGAATGAAATCTATCGTGACTCATTATCTGATTAGATATATATCCATATATAATATTCTCTTGCTTCTTCCTCCACTGATGAGATCATTATTTTTCCTTCACATCCTGCTTTGTGGCATGACATGTGAAATTTTCACGACATTCTTTATTTATTTTTCATTTTTCAATAATCGAAGTCTCTCCACCCTTTATTATTGGGTTTGAATCTTGCACTAACATCACATTATTTATATTCACTAGTTGATTTGATCTTCCCTTGTTCATCTAGGATTGTTCACATTCTCTCCATAAGATCTATTGTGACTACAACAGAGAAAGATATTGATACCCCTTCCATTGAGCTCTTTGAGATTTCCCTGGGACTATATACCTATTTTACATCTTACCATTATTTCTTCTAGTATAGTATTTTTCATTGTACACTGCTTGTGTTGAGGATCTCTATTTGAGATACTTTACCTTACCCTCTTTCTTCTTGCTACACTCTCATTCCAAATTCACATGATTAGAACACATGAGATACATTCCATTAAAGGAATACAACATTTCTTCATTTATAATCCGAGATGTTGATTCTTCATGTGTTCTTATAGTGACATTAAACGCTTGGGCTTCCTAACACATACTCATGTTGTGTCCCATTCTTCCATAATATAAGCTCCTCATGTATATATTCCCCGGAGAGACTCTTCATTAAGACTTCTCGAGATGCTTCTTCATATTCTCAAATTTATAAATGCTTCTATGTTCAAAACATGTAATATATTCCAAATCATTAGTAAAAAATCTTGACGTGTGGACATTAATCCCACCAAAATAGCACATGTTTTAACAATGTATTTTAAATTTCATCAAAGGTATGTGTCAACCACCTATAGTATTATCACCATTTCTGGATCTGTTCAAAGCTCACTTTCTATCATGAATTGGAGGGGATTCATCAAATCCAATACCAGTTTTTTCCATACTATATGGTCTTTTAGTAGAGAAAATTTGTTGTAGTTTCTCTTCAAAAAAATCATATATATTTTTTATTTTATCATCAGTTGTCAATGGATAATCAAATATTAAATTCAATACATCCTTCAATTTAGGATTTCCTTTTGTATTGGATTTCTACACTTCTTTCTTCACTACCTATAGCACTTCTTCTAACTTATTTATATTCATTTCCTTTGCATCATGCTGAGCATTTAGTTATCTCCCATGATTCTTCCTTCTACTCATCACTTAGTCTAACTAATGTGTGAGCATATCTACCCTCTCAAAATTATTTTTTACATTAAATTTCATTGTGCATTAGAATCATAATAGAATTCACTCTCTTATTGTGGTATTTGATTCTCCTAAACTAGTTTGGTTACGTTAGCAGTAAGATTTTCATTTATGGAATTCAAATTTTGACTATTATCTGAGTTCATATTCTTTTCCTTATCATCACTATTTCACATCACTATCTTTGAGGACATCTCTTACATTTCTTCATCGTGGGAATAATGAAGGTTCCGGGCGCAACGGAAGCGCGTGGGTGGATGTTCCCACTTCGCTTTTTGTCATTAGCAATGATCAATCCGGGATCAATACGATGATAAACGCCAGTCTCCATGGATCGAATCACAGAAAAAAAACAAAGAACATGGTTTTTTCCCGGAACCACAAACAAGGATCGTTACAGGTTGATTATAATTAATTTAATTAATTATAAAGAAATACCTTTTGGGTGTTCTTTCTTCGTTGATGTTCTCAATCACATTGTCGATGTGATCCGTCGTTGCGTCACAGAAGCCAAGTGTAGACTCCCTCTAGCGGTGATCCACACGTGTACCTCGTATGTCTGGATGTCGCCAAAAGATTCTCCGGGTGCTAGCGTGGAGAAGCCTTTGCTTGCGTTGTCCGCCTTAGATTGTCTTGATCCGATGGAAGAGGATCTCTCTCAGTCTTGAGAGCGTTCTTGGAGGAATAGGTTCTTACGGCCTTGAAAGAATTCTCCAGAGATGTTGTGCACAACGATTCTCCTGTGTGTCATAAAAGAGTTGGGGTTGTGAGGATATTTATAATCGGGTGTGTGGGGTTATAGAGTTATGACAATAAATAAATGCGTTACGCGTTTTATTTATTTCATTGACTCTTTATTTAAAACCCCATGTCGAATAAATAATTCCCTGACATGCGCCCACGCTGATTATAATAAATATCATTTAAAACAATATTATATCCTCAAAATCCCAACTAAAAAAAACTACACGGCGTGTATTAATAAATACACGGCGTGTACTTGTTTTTCATTGAAAACTACACGGCGTGTACATTAAATGTACACAGCGTGTATATCTTGTTTCCATTTATTCATTTCCTTTCCAAAATAAAACTACACGGCATGTAATAATAATACATGACGTGTACTTGTTTTATTTTCTTTTTCCTCCATCATTTAAGACAACTTAGGCTTCCTTGAATAATTATTAAACCACGTACGAGAATAATCTTTATTCAACTTGAGATACTTGGATACACTTAGTGTGTGACCCTCTAGGCCTCTTTCTCGTTGGCATTAGGCGGGCTTGCCTAAAGTCCAAGATTACTGTCTAGCAATGGGTCAAGGCACCCAAGAGAAAGAAGTTGACGCCACAATGACGTATAACCTCATACGAACGCTTACTGTGTAATTTAATCCCTTTGTCTTAATATCTCATCAATCAGGTTTCATGGCAGTTTCATAAACCTATATGCTTGATATGTCGTTCTTTGACTACCTGATTTAAACTCATCGTTTACACCATGGCCATGGAATTTAATACGAACGTTCTATTTCAATCAAAGGGCCGAGATATCAACTTCCATAAATGGAAGGGACAAATCCTTCTTTGACTTATCCATTAACAACATGTCACTCGTGACGCACCCAACGTACCCTACTTGCCGCCAACTGTCTGCGTGACAGTTTTCGTCAGTAAATCTAAGTGCGCGAGTCATGACATGAGTTAATGATAATCTTCCAGTCTAAGGACCATTACACACGCTCCTATATAGTAATATCCGATGACACCAAGACATGCGGAATTACTACTGGTGGGTCTGTTCTCATAATCTCCCATATTAGAGATTACCAAGTGCAAACTCCATGAGAGAGAGTCTCGTCTTCTTATGAGTACTCGCACATGACGGTCTGTATACTATGTGTCCTATCATAGTATGTCATCCAACTGCAGAACTTTATTTAAGAATATTGTTATATCATTTCAAGGTTCTCATCATAGCGGGGATCTTCTATGACCTTATTAATGCAACAAATATTTCAGGACATTATTATATTATAGTCATGCAGAACAATGAACAATATATAATAAGTGAACATTTATGTAATCAAAGTACAAAACAGTTGGTTCTGAGGACACCAACCCTTACAAATAATTCTCCCCCCCCATGTCAATAGCCACATGCATATGAGTTTTTATTTAAGCTTCATAGCTTGAAGACATCAATTTATAGTACATGGATCCGTATAGCTATATATTTAACTTCGTTATAAAATTTCAGATCAATTTCCTTTTTCATGTCACCAACATGTACAAGTGGCCTTCTTGATACTTTATCATCATTTTTAGTTTCGACATCACATTGAATTTCATTTACTTCACTCATTCCTACATCATTATTGAGTGAATCTATCATTTCACTATTTGATTCAATCAATACTTCCATTAACAAGATGTTTGATTTCTTTTGTTGAATCACATGTTTTCTATAAATAGTTTCACACTGAGGAATACATCCTGATATCTACTTATTCATTAATGTTTTTACCTTTTCTATAGAACACAACAATAATAGTAGACTGAATCTTTAACCTCAATGATTTAATGAAACAAGCTAGAGAAACGAAATTTGATAAATGAAACCTTAGATCCCATACAAATTGTTAGGCCCACTAGGATGATTAACTTGGGGGTGGGTGGCTGAATCAGGATATGAAAAATTAAAACTATATCCCCTTTGGATCATGTTTTGTTGTTAAACAAAACATGGTTCTCTCATTCTCCCATAGTAGTATATGATAAAAATTAAAATCATGAACAAGGAAAAATGATTTTTACATGTTTCACCAGCACTAGACTATGTCCAAGGAGCATACAATGAATATGTGACACAATAACAACTTCAATAAGGATTGTTACAATAATGTGTTCAATGTTTGGGATAGATCATCTATACCCATTATCACTACCATTATAATGTTAAGGGACTTCTTACTGCTTTCCTATGGGTCACTTCCTTTTCCACTTTCACTCTCTCACTATTAGTGGAGAGGGTCACTGTTTTCCTCTCCCATTACTCACTGGTCCTGGAATGGATCCACTAACATTTTATGGACTTGTAGGTCCATTCATTATCTCTAATGAAATAAAAATCATTACCTATTGATAGATTCTCTTTTGACATCCAAATTTCACCTATAGATGAATCTCACATTGCACCAGGTGTAGTTGGAAACCCCAATTTTTCTGCACATCCTTCACTTGGCCTTGCATTCCATTCTGTACTTTTTCATGAAATCCACATTTCACTCAACACCATGTTTTAAATGGAACCAACTATTTTACATGAAACAACCTTCTTTTACACACATCCTTCAATTTATGTGCAAGCACCTCTTTATGCGCAACCTAAGTTTTATGTGAAACCTATTCTTTATATGCAACATAGGCATTACATGAAAACACCTTCCTATACGAAAAAAGATGACATTTACATCCAACTCCCTGGCATATTCCAATTTCACATGTCAGAGCACAGATACTCTCTATATTTTGAGATAATTAGAATGAGGGGGTCACCACATATATATATAGGCAAACATTACTCTTTCTTGAAACCCCTCCTTGAGTGTGTAATCATATCTGAGCGTGAAAAACATATCTTCCCCAACACACCGTATTTCACACACTACTCCAATATACTGCGCCCCTCGTGACTTTTCCAAATTTCATGCTTCTAATCTCAAAAAACCTCATTGCATGAAAAACACAATTCCTCTATTTCCCTCACCACATATTTTTTACAAAATCCACTGATTTCACACACCACTATATTTTCTATGAAGATGCTATCTATTTCATGTGAATCATGACCTTTATAATTTTTGGAGTTCTGATCAACAACCACTAAATGTTCAAAAACACCAAACCTCAATTTCGCAAGAAAACTCTGTTTCTTCTACACACCTTTTCAATTACATGGAATACTTTAATTTTCAATGCACCTCATTTTCCTATAAACCCATGAAATTATTTTCAATCTTTCAATCATAGAATATTGGAAAACACTGGAAATCATTTGTGTCATCAAACTGAACATAGAGGACACTTGGTCTAAAAACACAAACTCTTAAAAAATAATTCAATAATGCCTTGAGGGAATTATCCCCAACAGTTTAAATATAGTGAAAATATTATAAATGGTGGCGGTGATGATGATAATGATCTAGAATGGAAAACCTTATAGATTTAAAATATGTACTCCTTATAATTATATAAGAAATGATATATAGGATTTTAATTTTTTTTAAATTTAATCACATGTTTAGGTATTCTATGAAAACAAAAAAAATGATAACATTAAATATAAATTATAAAATAAAATAGATAAATCACCCACTGTGGAGATTCCTTCATTGTTGTGGTTAGAATCTATTAAATAAATGTTTATAAAACAATAATTTTAATCCAAAAATTATAAAATTAAACGCTATGTCAAATTATATCATTTTTCACTTATATTATATGAAATATTTATACAATCAAACTCTTTCCTTTTTTATCAATGATATAAATATAAAAATATAAACTAACAAAAATTAATTTCCCCAACTATGGACATAAATATTCAAAAATCCTAATAAAAATATCAATGATTTTCTTTATGTACTATATTTCAAGATTCCATAAAATTATATGTAATGGCTATGGATTTTTTGGAATTATTTTTATATAAATTATTTGGGAAAATTCCAAAACTAGGTGCTATGGCGGTGCATGATTCCAAGAACCGATGTACATAGAAATAATATTTGAATAAAAATCAGTTCCTAATTAAAATCACTCATGTAGATAAATTTTAACAATAATATCAATAAAATGGGTGTCTAGATCAGTATTATAAGGGTTTCATTGCATCTAGATCAATGACTTTTCCATAAGAGGTTCCTAACCTCAACTAGTGCAGGTCGATCCTAAATGTTTGTTTTTGGATTTTATCGTCATAAAAATAGTTTTTATTATCACTGTGTGAGTGTTCATTTTATTTGTATTTTTTCAGAATTTATATGTTTATTTATGAAACATAGGGAATCCATTGATGTAATGAAAGGGATCCCCACCAAAAAATACTAATGGATTGGTGGATCGAGGTTAGAACATGGAATAGAGAGCACTGGATCCAATGAATCGTTGATCGAGGATCAATGATGATGATGAAGCAATCATTGTCCATCAATGATCGAACTGGATACAATTAGGGAGAGTGTTTTTAATTCTATATATACAATGTTCTTTGATTTGAGTGACAAAACATAGATCTAACCAAAAACAGGTTGACCCACGGATCAATCATGTATACAGGGTGGTTTTAATTATAGGAATTTTGGGACATCTACATTGAGATTAGTCTGTTTTTGTTATCATGATCCGTATAATGGAATGAATCGAGGCAGAAATAAAAAACATTTGAGGTATGTTCCTTAGGCTATTTAATCGTACATTCTCCCCCATGTTCTTCATGTTCATCACAGAATGATGAACAATCAATCATTACACAACTGCTTCATGGCCCAACTATCTAATAACATGGATCTAAAATGGGGTTGGTATTCTAGAAGTGTGATTAAAATGATGGATAATGGGTTCAATTTGTGTGGGAAATATCAACACATGAATAGATTTTCACTGGGATGGATCATGACATGCATTAGGGCCCATGGGAGTGAAGATGGAGACTAGAAAACCACAAAACATCTTCCAAATTAGAAATCGGACCACTGGATTGAGTCTGGTGGCCCGGGGAAGCATCCGCCAGTGCACTAGTGGCCACATTACAGTGTAGTGCGGTTCGACCACATGCGACAGGTGCCACGAGGTGGGGAGATGTAACAACGCTGCATGAACAAACGCATGTGGTCAGGTAACATGTGAGATATCCGATCTGTATGAGCGGACTTGATTAAAGGTGGAGACATTCCACCTTGCATAGGGTGATGTGACACACTTTCATGTCTTGCTTTGGAGGAGTCTGACACAGGTGACATGTGCCCGACATGGTGAACTAAGCCGCTGGGTGGCCCGACAGGCTGAACCTCCCAGCCCTGGTAGGGTAGGTTGGGCCAACAAATTGGGATGGGCCCAATAGACCTGGTCAGCCCAGTGGGTTGGTTTGGCCCTCCTAGGTCATTCTACATCGGTCAAACTAGACTCGGATACCACTGAACCCCTTTCACTAAAATGCCCAAAATGTTCAAATTGAGCATCTGTTTGATAATTTGTCTACAATGTGGGGACCCATTCAATGAGACCTTCCTTTTTGGATACATTAAGTGAGGTTTTTGGGGATGTTGGTGTTCTATGTAATGGTTTGAAAATCAGTTCCTCTATATACAAGTACGCTTGAGCTGAAATCATCTTGTTTCCATACTGGTGGGACTCCCCATGTCCGTGAGGTGGGTTCGTTTTCTTTGGGTACCTCCCTCAAGTATTTATACTCCCGTGAAGGAAAAGGGTGAGGGTTCTCGAAGAGGTTCATGATGTAATTGTTCGTACTACAAAATTGGACTTCGGTGAGGTTCTTCCAAAAGTAGCATACATAGGGTCAGTACTCCCCTATCGGGTAGGGGGAATGTCCTCTATTATACGATTTATTACGCCGCTACATGTCCAAGGCACTGTTCCTAAGCACATGAACTGACAGAGTCATTACTCCCCTCTCATGCTGGGGTAGTGGTCCTCTAGTCAGTGAGTGGTACTCTACTGTAGGATTATGGTGTCGGTCCTTCAAGATTCGTATCCCCGTAATGGACTAGGTTTCTAGTCCTATCATATAGAGTTTTACTCCCTCATCTCAACATGCGGTGGGGAGGGGGTCCTCCCCTGGGATTTGAGCTCCCTGGTTTTTTAACACAGTTTACCAAAGTGGGCCTATCCAGTTGATGATAAGTATACCAAGATAAGAGATAGATCCCCCTAGAATTATAAGGTTTTTTCCACTATTAATAGGAGAGGTAGTGGTTTTCCATATGGTTAGGATAATGGATCAATCATATCTATATAATGGTGAGGGAATGGCCTCTCAACTTGGTTTTCCTTTTTATTTCATTATGTGAAATACATCTATGAATGATCCTACGATATTGATAACTGTAGTTGGACATCATAGGATGTCCATGATGGAGAAAGTGTTCTCAGACATACCATTAGACGGTGTAGAGTTGTTCTCAAGGGAGTGTATCTCTCTGATTTATGCCATCTAGGATATCTAATCTCATTGAGTGTGTTAACCTGGTTTTATGTGTTTCCTTTAAAAGTAAAAATAAGAATCCAAATGCATTCTATAATGTTGGGACCTTCTGTTTATTAACATTTGAAGTGAGTTTATCTTTATTTTCATGGTATATGTTTGGGAATATACCTATACAGAGCCAACTGTTCTTATCATTGTGGTTTTCCCCTTTTGCAATTCCTATGTGGTTTTTGGGGTGTCTAACTGGGTATTGTATCACTCACCCTTCACAAGATTTTCACACTTGTATCATGTGCAGATGATCAACGTTTTGATGGATCCCAAGGTGGTCTACCTCCCGGTGGTTCATAGAGAGGTACAAACATATTGTGGTGTGTTATGGAGGATTTTTAGATGATAGTCACAATACCTATTTTCATGAAACTTTGTACTTGTAATATTGTTCTCTTTTATTTTGTTGGTATGTATTATAGCCCAGTTCACATTGCTGCACTTCACTTCCCTATTGTACTATGAGTGGGATTTTAGTGGTTTACATAAATTGTTTGCATAGTGTTTTAACTACAGATTTCATGTGCATGGTTATAGGTACATTGAAAATGACAAATATGTTAGTGATATGACTACTCACTACTAGTCACCATCACCTGGACAATTGGAGACTGTCTTCGGGGAGTCATGGTATATACCCCTATGGGGGAGGTCATTATAGAGTGGTATCAATGGATGTTGGTTCCTCTTTAGGACCAAGAGTCTGTGAGATTGGTTTAGGGAAATAGTTTAAAAGGATTCAAGGTTGGATTTCAAGCCATGGTCTCCAGTATCGGTGTAGTGACCAACATATTCATACACCTGGACTCAGGACACCTACCTTCTGACTCATTACATGGAAATAGTGGTCGTAGTTAAATGAATGGAACATGAATTATACATGAATAGTTTGGGTTTTCCAAGTACTTTTCAAGTCAGATCTCTAGATATTCTCTATTGATTGTGGTTCATCTTGATCATTTTTTGGATTCCTCTAGGCATGCATCTAGAAAGGATTCAATTGAGTGACAACAAGGATGGTATGCCAATATATGAGGTGTCTCTACTGGGACCTGTAATGGAGATAACCCCACTAGGTGGTGCAGAAATTATTCCACCACCATTGGACTATTATTTTCTTCCATTGCTTCTAGTAGAGGATCAGTTTAGGCTTAGTTCATTGCACGAGTTCTTGATGAAACATCCTCCTTGATTCCAAGGTGAGACAAATCCTTATGTAGCTGAAGATTGGATGGATGGAGTACATGAGTTTTCCAATTACTGAGGACTCCTCTTGACCAGATGGTGATCCTTGCCACGAGTCTACTTTAAATATCTAAAGAGAGGTGGTTGATCTTGAGGATCTACATACATTATTTGGTGACCCTAACTTGCAAAGTCTTGTGTGCCTATTAATGGATGATATCTTTCTATCAATTCAATGCTCTACACGTATACATAAGATACTACACCTATTGTAGGGTAGACTAATTGTAGAAGAGAACTCATCATGTTCTGTGGATCTTTTTTAGTACTCTGTGAACATGTTTCAGGACTTTTTCATCTGTGCCCAAGCTTTCGAACATGGAAAATGCTAGGAGATTAGTGGATCGATGATATCACATATCATTCATATATATGCAAGTGTCCTGGAGAGTGCCCCTATGGTTGAGAATTCCCTTTACGAGGAACAGTTGGATGTTTCCCATAGTAGAGGTCATGAGATAGAGGTGTAAGTAAAATATAATAGATAAGAGTGGATAAGACCATGATGTAAGAGGTATACTCATGCACGAACAATGATTTGTGGGTCTGTGGCGCTGGAGTGGTGGCGATGACCAGATTAACCACATGAGAGGGGTTGTTATGCTTTTATTGGTCAGAGGAATCTTGATAGGGAATGTACAACCTGATGTGTTTTAGATATGAATCCAGCTGAAAATACTACATGGAAGAGACAATGATTCTAGCAGGGGGTTTTCCTTGATAATAAGTGAAGTAAAAGAGATGGAGGAGTAGTGGGAGGTGGATTAAAATTTGAATTGTTTCCCCCGCTACCCTTAGGTGGTCTGCACCGGGCTCCAGGAGCTATATGATATGGGAGAGGATATCTGCATCAAGTCATGGAGTATGATCTAAAGTCTCTATGGGAGATCTGAGGTACGACATGTTTCTTCTCTTTTATGAGGTCGTATTAATATACATGTGTTCTATTTTTTCTCATTCTTCAACTTTTTTTGTTTGAGTATTATAGGTTTTGGTCAAAATGTGTACATGAAACACACTATTAGAGACTTCACCTGGAGAAGATGAGGTGATCATGCACTAGTGCTGATAGTGTGACCCGACTCTTAGAGGTGATAATTTTATTTGGGATCACATTGATGTAGTTTTTAGGCCTTATGACATCATTCTTTGTATGTAATAATATTGTTCATGCCTTGATTGATTATTTTAGGAAAAAGGTGTGGTTTGTCCATAGTGGTGGAAATGATTATTACTTGGTTTATGTTAAAGGAAACCCATGCATCATAGTCTAGACTCTTGCATAGTACGTGCAATGAAATTGATTCTAGAGACCAAGTGTTGAAGTGTGGAAGGAGAATATATTTTGAATTCGTGTTCTAGGAGAATTTATATGATGAAGCATTAGAAAATATCATGGGTTTCCCTATCGAGTTTTCTTTTCAAATTTTTTTAGTAGACCTGAGAGAGTGAGATCCTTGCTTTGAATCTATATGTGGTGGAAGAGTTTGACCCCATGATGTTTTCGTAGAATGGAATTGTTTAATACCATCCATACATAACTTGGATTCCACTAGTGGGTGTGCCACTATTACATTTCGCAAGATGTCTGGCCATTGGAGGTGTAAAATGGGGGCCAACTAAGACACAACATCCAGTTTTGGGAATCTATGATTCATGTGTAAATACACCTTTTATGGTGGCTATGGTACATCTCATTTAGGTTTGGATATGAGCATTAAGTATCTATCAGTATCTTGTTCAGTTTAGCAAGGAGGTGACCTGCTACCCCCCATGATGATTGATGGACTATGGTGCAGGGTGATTTCCTACTTGTTACAACTATGGAAACATGTGCTATTATTGAACAATGTTGACCTGGTAGAAGATGGATGTGAGAATGGTTGATAATTCTGATTCCTCTATGTGAGTAATTTTAGGGATCTCTTCATTCTTCTCTAAAAGGTGAGGTTTCAATTTTCCTGGATGAATATCTCTAATTTGAGGAATTTTTATCTAAATGGTTTTTCCGAAATTTATTTTTATAAATAATTTTGGGATAATTCAGAGACAGAGCATTGAGAATCCATGTTATTCTATGACTCAGTGTGTGCATACCAAATCATTGAATATAGATCAATTTTTAATTAAAAATTTATAGGAATATTCCCTTGAATGTTATTATCTTTCAAGTGGGTGACCAGATTAGCAGTTTGAGGGATCCTTTGCATCCATAACATTCACATTACCCTGAGCAGGGCCTACCCTCGACAGTGTGTTTTGAGGTTCAATGATTGTTTTTGGACGTAATCATCATAAATTTACTTAATAAAAATATTACTTATTGACATATTTTTAGTATTCATTTAAAATTTCCTTTGTCAAAATATATAGGGTTATTTACATAACACTGAAAATACTTTGAGATAAGAAGAAGTATCCCCCCACCCCTCGGCGGATGCTAATGGATTACCAGATCAAGGTTTGAATGTGTATCAGAGAGAAGTGTATCCCATGAATAGAGGATCGAGGATTGACAATGACTATGACACAATCTGTCTCCATCAAATTTAAAATTGAATCTGGGTAGGGTGATTGTTTTAAATTCATTATTTTCTCACTTCTATGATTTGAGTGAAAAATATAGATCAACCCATGAAGAGGTTGACCCATGGATCAATCGAGTATGTGGGATGTTGTTGATTTTAGGAATTTGGGGAAGTATATGTTGATATTGTCCTATCCTTTTTACATTGATCCCTTTAATAGAATGTATCAAGGATTAAATGAGTAATGGTCGAGGTTCTTTCCTTGGGTGGTTCAATTGTGCTTTACTCCCCCACATTCTTCATATTTTTCACAGGATGATGAATAATTGATCATTTTGAAACTTCAACATGGAACAAAAATCTAATAACATGGATATAGAATAGAGGTGGTACGACAGAAGTGCGACGACCACAATGGCCAATGGATCATTGTAGTGCAGGAAATATTGCCGCTCGAATGGCTTTGAACTGGGAAGGATAAGGGCATGTATTGGGGCCCATGAAAGTTAGGATGGAGAACCAAGGATTTCATAACTTCTTCCAAATCTGAAATCGGACAACCAGAGCGATTTTGGAGGCCCAAAGAAGAGGACACCAATGAACCATCGCCATCAGTTGTTGGCAATAGAGGAAGCATGCTTGGTCGATGGGGAATGGATTCCCGCATCGGTGACTGTGGAAACCTGCGCCAGTTGTTGTTGTGTGGTGAGTTGTGGAGGTCTACTATGTGACTAGACACACATTGCAAGTCCCCATGAATGATTTATTTTCCACATGGCTGGACCACTTGGACAGGGGTGATGCCTCCCTTGTGTTGGCTGATGGGGCATGCAGCCGACCAATGTGCTAGAGAAGGACGACCTGTGGGACGTGGGTTAGACATGGTGAACCAGGCCGCGATACAACCTAGAGAGATGATCCCCCCAACCAATTTAGGGATGGTTGGGCCAGTGGATTGGGAAGGTCCCATCCATGTCTCATTCGTTTGGGTCGGTCCCCACCCAAACCCGACTAACCCCCTTTCACTAAAACG
Source organism: Viscum album (assembly GCA_963277665.1). NCBI lineage: Eukaryota > Viridiplantae > Streptophyta > Magnoliopsida > Santalales > Viscaceae > Viscum > Viscum album. The sequence goes on from OY728128.1 coordinate 618,534,642, forward strand.
TGCATATCCTTCAAACGAAGAGTACTTGTGACAAGTCGTCTCAAGAATTGGGATCATTGCAATGAGGTGTTCCTTTTTAAATACTCAATGAGTGCTTTTGTGGAGTTTAGAGGGAAAAATAATTTTTTAGGTGTAGGTCATACTGATAAAAATATGCTTGAATGGGAATGGGTGTGTTTTGAAAAGGTGGGACTCCCCATGTCCATGTGGTCAGTTTTTTTCCTTTGAGTAGCTCCCTTGGGGGTGTTAATACCCTGATGGACTAGGTTTTGGGTTTTTGAAAATGTTTATAATGAATGATTAGGTACTCCCCTATTATACTAGAGTGCGGAGCCTCCATATCTAGCATAAAACGATTCAATACTACCCTACCATTTAGGGTCCTAATTCCCTATTAAATGAGTCAGTATCCCCTGGTGGTATAGTGTGAGGGTCCTCCACACATGAAATGATCGATTTGGTAATCCCCTATCATACCATGGTGTGGGTCCTATAGTCAGTTTTTCACTATCCCCTATGGGATCAAGTTGAATTTCCTCCACGAGTTGTATTCCTTTGTAGAAGAAAGGTGTGACACCTCACTTAGGAATTTTCACTCCCTCGTCCTGAGTAGAAGTGGGGAGTGGGACCTATCATGGTATTTGAGCACCCTTGGCTATCATAATCATTTTAGAGTATCAGTCCCATCCACTTGATGATAACAATATTGTGATAAGTTCTAGTGATACCTTGACTAACTAAGGTGAGGGCCACTCGTTATTGCAGTAGACGAGGTTTCATTAGATGGTTAGAAGTAGGTCTCCCTCATATGTGTATAGTGGTGATTGTGGGGCTTCACCAATTGGGTTTCCTTTGTCTTCAGTTGGGTGTAAGAAAGTGATGATTGATCCCCTAGTGTTGAGCACCAGAGCTGGACCTAGAAGAGTATTCCTAATATAGCTTGTTCTATTTGACCTTTCCTTATAAATGGTAGTTTTATTTCAGATAGAGTGAAACTCTCAAACATGTTCAATCAAGGATGGTTGAGCTCATGGTGTTTGTTCTGTTTTTTTATGTGTTATCATTCCATCATTCAATGAGAATCTGGATGCTTGCTATAAGGTTGGAACCTTGTGTTTATTACTATCTAAAATAAGTATATCATTATGTTCTTTGTATATGTATTGGAATATACATATGTGGAGCTGAATGTTCATTTTGGTGCAGGTTTTCCCTTTTTCTTTTCCTTTTCCATTTTTGGGGTGTCCTATTATGTGTTGTTTTACTCACCCATGCATAGTATTTTCCCACAATTATTATTTCTTGGGAAGAATATCTGCATTTTGAATAAGCATTAGGGGTTCTAAGTCTAGGTAGTTAAAAGTAAGGGCCATACAGACCATGGTGTGTTCTGCCATATTTCCAAACCAATGTCACAATACCTATTTTCATTAAATGTGAAACTTGTACTGTATTACACTATTATTTTGTAGGTTTTTATTTTATCCTAGTTCAAATTATTTCACTTTACATCCCTATTATACTCTGAGTGGGATCATAGTGGTTTTCATGAATGTTTTATGATGTTTTTTACCTTTCATATTTCTTGTGTGTGCGTACAGGTACATAGGCAATGCATACCATGTTAGTGATATTCCTACTTTGTGTTAGTCACCATCCCGTAGCCTGTTGGAGACTATCATTAGGTATTCATGGCACATACCACTCTGGGATGGGTTGTGGCATTATACTTGTCATAACCACCCATTACAAAATCCATCCTTATATATTTTGGCCAATAATTATATTTTTTTCTTCGAAATAAATTTCATAAATAATGAATATTATTTATCATTTCCCAAAAACTCTCTATATTAATGGAAAAATGTTCTTGGTATATGTTTGTGTAATTCATGGAAAATTGAGAAAAATAAATATAGATGTAAGATAAAGCATTCTGAAATTTTTTTTGAAACCTGATATTTATACAACACATCTAGTTTGAATCCTTAATTTGAAAAAAAATTATAAAATTCCTACTATATCACACAAGAATATATTTTGAGGATTCTGATAGATCATAAGACATTATTAGCCTACATAAAAACCCTATATAAGAGTATCATATAGTGTATTTATTTCAATATTAATAAAAATAAATGACTAAATGGCCTTCGAAGAGGTAAAATCAAATAATTGACATGTTATAATGCTTCCAAATTTTAATAGAAATAAAAAAAAATGTAATGCCATCCTCATTCAGAAACAAATCATTAGTAAATTTCATATAATCTAGTCTAAAGGGAACTGAAGCTTTAGTTGGGGAAACCAATTGATAAAATAGTTTTTTGTAAAATTAAAAAACCAATGCATCACTAAAAATTTAATAGTAAATAGAGGATATAGGTAACTATTTCATTATAGAATGTTTCTGAAACAACTATATACATATTTGTGATAAAATTATTCTACGAACTAATATAAATATTGATTGTAGGAATCTCTAATCGTGGTGTAGAATAATTTTCCTCTATAATATAATTTATTGAATATAGATATATGAAAGTAATTATCCATGGTAAAACACAAATATTAAATCTTCAAAAAATATATAAAATATTTCAAAGTAAAAATACATATTCAATGATGTTAGATGGGTTTAATAGAATTTTGGAGAGAGAGTTATAGAGAAAAAAAATTGTAAACTATATTTCCAACACATTAACAATATAGTTCTCATATGGTAATTCGAATTTTTAATATATAAAATACTCTCTTAAAAAAATTAGAAAGATAAAATTCATTAAAAATTTATTATTATTAATCCTCATTCATCAAATATTTATTAATCTACACCATATATTTCAAGGAAGAGTGAAATGATTTATTATAAAATTGTTTATCCTCAAAATGGTTTTCTACATTGAATTATTCATTATTTATCCGAATCAATTAGATCATTATTTCTGATAAATAAATATATAATTTTATAATTAATTATAAATTAATTCAAATAGTTATTTTTAGTTAGAAAGGTAAAACTCCTATACCCAAAATCTATAAGATATTTAATAATTTTTCCAAATTATTGAAAATTAGAGTCCTTTGGTATCCACTATATAAAGTGAATCATATATACCAAAATGTACATGAATTTCCAAAAAATATTATAGAGAAATAATAATTTGATCTTTTTTATGATTTGAAGTCTTATTTTAAAATTAATTATCTATATTGAAAACATATGATCTAATTGAAATTTTTATAAAAATAATCAATTACATCTTTCACAACAATAATGTACATATTATCCCATTAATAGATAATAATTAAATCATAGATATAAAAAAAGTTACATCATGACTATCTCATTCATCTACTATTACTGTAAAATGGTTCAATTCAATAAATTTTTGGATATCCCTATATTTTAACTATCAAAACACTAAAAATAGGATAATATGTGTTGGTTATGAAAAATAATTGTAAATATAAATTAGAAAATAATAATATAAATATATAATTTCAAGAAAAATGTCATTATTTATAGTATCAAAAGATTTAAATACATATGTTTATGATCAATAATAACAATATTAATTTTCTTATTTTGTAAATTGTTCTATTCTGAGGTATTGAGTGATAGACCATCCATTATCATTATTTAGGAAATGGAAAACACATGAGTAAAATAATTTTATTGTTAATAAGTGTTACTCAATTATCCAAATATAATCTTTGTGTTATATAAGTGATATAAAAATATCTTTTTTAATGAAAATTTATAGTGTCCCAATGCTCAATTTTAGGAATGGGAAAAAAACCGAGGCTTCCTTATATTTTAAATGATTCCATTATATAAAAATAATCATAACATATTTAATTATTTTTATGAATTATATTTTTTTAATCCAAATAAATTAATAAATCATTGAGTGGAAGTAGACTATTTGGATTAATTACAATTAAATAATGGTTAACTATATATTATATGACATCCTCTCTTCAAAATTAGCCTTTATGTGATGAAAAATAAGGAAGAAATATAATGAATAATTGATTACCAACATCAGTACTCCTTATAAGGTTGATAATCACTTAGAGTGTAGATATCACAGATATAGAAATCCTTACGCTTATTAATAAGAAAGTATAAGGAGATTAGATGGACTACCACAAAATCACAATATCACATAATATAAAAGTAAACCCAAACCACCGCACAATGCAAGAAAAATGATAAAAAAAATATTATTGAAAGTATTCATGTTAATATAAAAATATATTTTGTACCTCTACGACTCAATAAAAACTCAGAATACAATCATAATAATATCAATCATATTCCACAATGTCCTCCTAGAGACTTGATATTCAATTTCTACACATTTATAGTTAACATATTTTTAATAATTAATAGGTCAATTCTAATTTTCTCTAAGAGACATCTAAAAAGGGAACTATAATATTACAAGGAATAAAAAAAAATTCCCTCTATCTCTAAGTATTCATTGTTAAAAATTAGAAAATTTCATGTTATGTTGAAAAACTTACATTATTTCAAATTTATGATATTTTGTTGATTTATTGTTTCAGAGAATTAGGTCATAAATTATATATAAATAACCCTAAAATACAAAATAGACCCTTGGTATTGGTATCCATATTTCAATATCTAAAACGTTTAATATAGAGAATAATCTCCATTATGAAATAATTTATGACTATAAAAATGAATTCTTCCAAACCCATAATAATCCTAATGTCAAATAATTTTTTTTTAAATCATTTGAATAATATAGAAAGGTCATTAATGGATATAAAAATAAGGAAACCATTTTTTCATTGATAATCATTAAAATTCCAAAAATCACTTACATTAAAACATATCATTTTAATAAAATCAAAAAAAACTTATTGTCTAATAGGTATAATTTACTTTTCCTTTGTAAAGAAAATTATTTCTAGGAATCCACATTAGATAAAAAATAAAATTCATCCAGGTACCTCAATACATCATCACATTGAATCTGTACATAACACATAATGATTGTAATAACCAAACGATCAACTTCTAATATAATTCTTTGGATAATATAATAATTACCCAAGGCATCAGAGTGCTGTCCAAGAACACTGATCATTTAATCTATAATAATCAAACATGATCCTATCTTTGAACACACATCATTTATAAACTCCATGAACAACACAATCAAATAAAAAATTACATATTTTGGAAAACAATTTTAAACACATATGATAAACACATTCAAATTTTAAAATGCCATTTTATTTTAAAAATAAATTTTTAACTAAAAAATACACCATTATTTTGAAAAACATTTCTCAATAAAAAATTACTAAAAAATCGTGATGTTTTTCATTTAATAATCATGAAATCATAAAAAGGTGGCCCAAAATAAAATAATGTCCATGGTTTCAAAGAGTTCATTGTCACTATGTACATTATGAATAGATCATTTGTTTTTTTATTTGAAAAAATGTCCAATATAAGACATTAAAAAGTGTACTTTTTTAATTTTTATGCATGTAATTAAAAATGTACCTAAAATTTTCGTTATAACCATTTTATTTCCATATAAATAAATTTGTAAAATAATATCATGAACAATGAAAGTACATGATTAAATCATTAAACATCCAAAGCCTCATATAAAAATATTTATATTTCTCCCATAATAACCATGTCAGAATAACATTTAAAAACCTTAAATAAAATGATTATATATAATATATTCATATATAATTTCATAGGGTCTTTACATACTCTTCATAATAGAATAAAGTTTTATATCATTATGAAATGTCTCAAATAAAGTAGATTGCATCGAAATCCATTACCATGAGTCTGACATGTAACATATGTCTTCACATTATTAAATAATAAATATATGTTTGTAATATAATTTTTTATAACCTTTTTCAATTATTTCATTAATTTTATTTCACTAATTACAATCCCATATAAAACTACTAAAAAAATTATGATTATGTCGATTATTTTGATCGTATTCAGTTTATGTGTAAATAATGGCATTGTTAGGTCCATGATGGTCAAATGGTTCATTATATAAACATATCTATATTAATTATCATGACATAGTAATCATAATTATAAACTAATTATACATATAAAACCAATCATGAAATATGGATTTAAAAATGAACCAATGTTATAATCGTGGAGATGGTATGTCGTACATATGCATATGTAATGCTCCATTTTTCAATGACAATTATGGAAAGAAAGTAACTAAAAAAATAAATTTATCAAATTAAAATTAAGGATAAATACCATAATATTTAATAATATATACATAAATATATAATTCTTGTCAAGTAAAATTAATCACACCACATCAAAGAGTTGGTAGTCCACACATCCACAAATGATGTTATCCATTTTTATTGTGTGAAAGGATGTTTAATAAAATGATATATTTTATGTATAAAAATTATATCATGTCACTAATATTATAAATAGTTTATTTATGTATCATTTTTTTAATTAGAATCATCATTAATTCATTCAATATATTATGCCAACGTATCAAATCGCTTTGAGGAGGAGGTAATACACATTTTCACAAACAATGTTATAAAATTTCTACAAAATAGAATGAAAAGATGTATTTGCTACATATAAATTAAAGAAGCATAAATACCTAATTAATATTATATATATCATATATAAATATCATGTCCATCAAAATTCCTAACCCTGATATCTGGTAATGAAAAATTAATGACATCATTTTCTGATGTGGTAGTTCGTCATACACATAAACAATATGTGTGTTACCCATTAGATGAATCTATTTGTATGTTTAGGATTAAACCATAACATAAAAATCCCCATTATATTTAGTATGATTATATTATTATTAAAAAATTTAATAATATAAATTTAATTGGTCGATAATGAAAATAAAACAAAGCATCTTGGGGTAAGATGTCACCTCTTTTTTGGGTAACTCCTTTAGGATTTCACCAAAGGGATTACATGGATGGATTTCGACAAAATTTTAGTCTTGTATGATTCATTTATGGATTTTAAGAGATTATTGTTTCATATTGTTTTCAGTCTGAAGGGCTTCATTGGTTCGAAGAAATTGGAAGGATGATTTCCTTTTTATATTGGATGGGGAACTTCATTATTATATTTTTTTAAAACGGATTTCCACCCATGATTTTTAATGAAATATATTCCAATAATGGCTTGAATTATATACATGGGTGGGTAGGGTAAATGTAAGACAATTAAATTTTATTTGGACATGTTTCTTGGACATTTTTCTTATTTATTTCAAGGATTAGTCCCTTGTAAATTTAATTTTCCTCTTAATTATTGTCATTAATTTTAAATACATTCACAAATAATTTTTGTGAGAAAATTTGTTGTACGAAAAAGAAATTATAATATATTATAATTAAAAATAGGGAATCTATTTTTTTCAAATTTCAATCACATAATATGCATAAATTTATTTACTATTAATTCCACATAAATAATGATAAATAGGGTTTTTAATGTTAAAATGCTTAGCGGGTTTCTATGATTTTAGACGAATCTTTGATGTGAAATTCTATACAATGGCCTAAATTATAATAAATTATATAAAATTGATCTAATTATTCTTAAGAACCAAATAAAAACATAATTTATCAATAAAATTTAGTTACATGAAAAATTATTGTTGAGAAAAAATTCAGTATTTTTAACTATTCATCAAAATGTGAAAGTTATCCGAATAATTAAAAAAATGCACGATAAGAGTAATTTGAATATCAAAATTAAAAAAATATATTTTATTTTTTCATATAAAAATTATGAGTGTCATAAATTATATTTAAAATGGTTTTTCAGTAAAATGTTGTGAAATAATATTATTAACAATATATTATTTATCTGTATAAATCATTCGTGCATACGACATAATATTTCAAAGAGACTCAATATGGTGTTTCAGGTAAACTATCAAACATAGTGTTACCATTAAGGTAAAATTACTATTTAATTCATAAATATTAATAAAAATGGAAAATAATTATTCAATAATTATTAAGGATGTTACATTCCTCTCACTTTTTATAAAATGGGTCCTTCAAATTTTATAGACTTATCATATAAGTTGGTATATTTTTACTCAAAGAATTTTTAGATTCCCATTTATCTATTCATTCATATGGATTTCCCATAAAACATTAACCTAATGAAGCCACTTAGTGGGCATAAGATCCAATATTCTTAAGGATTTCATATAATAGGGACCCCCTCTTCCCATATATTATAATTACATTTCTTTTACCGATTACATTATATATTAGAAAAACCCAAACCCAAAGACTGTATTACTTTAGTACCTTTGTAATATTTGAACACATCCTTATAATTTTTTAAATGTTCTTAATCATATCCCATAAAGATCTTCACCTTTATTAACCCTAACTAAAACATTTATTTATAAGCCTGTGAGAAGGAAAAATAAGAAAAAATGGTCAGCTCAGATTCTCAATGAGGTAAAAAAGGATGATTTGTAATCATTATCTTGAAAAATATAATATGTTAAAAAGATCATGAAAATATAAGATCGGAGACTACATATAAATGATAGTAAAGAGGATAACATCATAAAAAGTTTCAGTTTATAAGAAATGAATTAAAATGAAATAAAGAACATAATCCATGAATAAATAACATAGAAATTATACTTATAATTGTGGAACACACATATCATATAAAATTATTTTCAATAGTCATGTCATTACCTTCAAGGAAATATTAGTATTATTGTTTAACTTACCATATCATATTGGTAGTCATGGTTCACTATTATAACCATCTTTGTAGTCAGGCTTCACTCCCACAACAATCTTGATAGTCGCGGTTCACTCAAATGACCACCTTTTTGGACAACTTTCATTATGTATATCTCATTAGATATAAATCGTCACCAAATTCATTAGAGGATGATATAGGTCCAACTCATCTCATAATGAAATCATACATATGTGTTCCATAAAAAAATTGTTTTATCAGAACTCAAGGAGAGAAATGGGATTCATAAACATCTTGTATCAAAAACACGACTCACATAAAAGAAATAAATTTCATGAGTACAATTCCATCATCAACATAAACATTCATCAAAATAATAAGAATGTAAAAATTTAATAATATCCTCAATAAAACAAAATTATCATCAATAAAATTTATGTAAGATGGAATATAATTTTGATAGAACTATTGAAATTAATTCTATTGTAAAATATATATTCCTCGTTGAAAAGATATTATTTACATTAAATTGCCAAAAATATTAAAAGAAAACATTTTGTTTGAAAATAATTTTTTTTATTTAAATGGAATAATTATGAAAATAAGAAATCATGAAATTATAAAAATAAATACTTGTTGTAGAAGATAAAAAACATTCAAATCATAATTTCTCTAGAAATCTCAAAAAGTACATTATTAGGAAAATGATGAAAAATTTTCTTCCAAATTATATTCTAAAAAGTAGAATATTATTTTATTGACCTTAAAAATTTTAAGTAATATATTAAAATTGTTTTGGAATAAATTTTTTAATATATGTAGACATTGATTATATATATTCCCCATTATAGACTTACTTATATGCAATCATGAATAATAATAAGATTGTGAAATAACACTTACAATATTTTGATCTGTAAAATTGTATGCCCAATGAAAAAATGAAATTATATAGATATGAAAATACCTTAATACTATGTTTAATAATAATAAATGGAATTCATGGGATGTATATACACCAGATATAAGAATCAAGTAGTGTATTAGGAATATAGCTCACAAAAGAGAAGGTGAGACAAAAATCCCTTACTTTAGGTTTGATTCCCATCATACATGTACTAAAATAATTTATAGTGGTTTGAAAATATTATTAACACGTAAAAAATCATAATGATATTTACGATATTATATATGATTCAGTTATGACTTTATATTACCTTTTCACTAACAATTCCAAGTTAATGAATCATTTTAGGTAATGAATTCTTTGTTTATCGTATGCGGTTTGACTTTTTATTCCTGGTCCTATTACATAGAAACTAAATTAATTAATTAAAAACAATTAAAAATCATATATATATCATATATATTAAGTAAAAATATATTTATAATATAGTTATATAAAATGGATTTCACCATTCTTGGAGACAGTACGCCATACATATGGCTGAAATTCGATATGTTTTTTTGTCGTTCTGAATATAAGAAGGTAAATGAAATATATTTATACATTTATTTTTCAATAAGAATTATTATTTCATATATTTTATATCTATTTAGTATATAAATTTTTATGACCATTCTGAAAATGATTATCATGGAAGACGAATCAAAATGAACCGTAGAGATGGTAGGTCGTACATATGCACGAGCGATGATATCAATATATTAATGGTACAACGGTGAAAAATTATACGGTATGTTGACTATAAATAATCAATATCACTAGATATTTATTATTTATCTCCATTATATCCATCATTATACCCATAAAAATAATGTAGTTATGAAAAAACTATTACACCATAAAATGGACACAGTATGTCATACGTACAAGCATGTGGTACTTCAGTTTTTCATAGGATGAATAAAATGTGGAATATATTTGTTACAAAATAAAAATTACATGTAATAATATAATTGATATTTTATTTATTAATTTGTAATTTAAACTATATATGTAGAGGATGTATAAGAATAAACAGTTTCTAAGGAGTTTGTTGGATATTAACACTTATTCAGCGATCTACTTCTAGACCTCCTCTTAGGGAAACCAGAGTAGGTATTTTGAGAAGAAGAAGAAAACATCTACGATGATAATATAGAAGTTTATATAGTAAATTGGAAGGAATTGGATGATATTTAAGTCTCAATGTGATGTTAAATGGTGAGGGAGGAGGTGTCATTTTATAATCGAGGTGAGAGGATTTTTAGGAATCTATAATAATATTAAATTTTTATAAATTTATTTTGTATTTAAACTAATTTCAAAGTTATTTTTTTGAATATAATATGAATATGGGTCGAATTAACCTCAACAAATTATTCTGATAAATGTTTAGGTCATAATATTAATTTTATCATTTGGAACTAACCATTAGTTAATCTCTTTAACTTTTTCTATCACAACATGAATTTTTATACTTAAGGGTTTATATATAAGCTATAAAATTCCAAAAAAACCCCATCTAGATCATTGATGAAATATTTAACCTTATTAAATTTATATATCCACATTAAATATTTTTATGAATTTTATATCAATTAATAAAATAATATTTATTTTAATATAACATTTATGTAAATTTTGATACAATTCTGTATTTGTCTTTTTAACAAATACCATATTAATCTCATAACATTGAACCAACACTTTTAATATATCACTAATATTTCAATGTTATCTATAAAATTTGTGTATGTAATTAATTATGTTAAATATGTTAATTTTAGTATTTTAATATCATTAATTTCTAATCATTATTAATTAAACAATTATTGCATCATAATTATGAAAGACATTGATTAAATTAATTTTTTTTAAAAATTAATAATAAATTATCATGATAATGATAAATTTATTGTATTTCTAATGACTTGTTATAGTAGAATTTTTCTTTTGTGTAGACATTTGTTAAAAATGATTTACTTCTTAATATTATAAGAGGGACCTTTTTGAAATTATCTTTAAATAAAATATAATAAATATCATATTCATAACCCATGTTTTAAAAATAGGTTATAATTTCTTAATACGATTTATTTAGTATGAAAAAAACTCATCTAATAAAATTTTGATAAGTGTCAGGGTAATTTAATAATATGAAATATTATTTTTATCTCTAATTATTGAATTTAATGTTATCTATGATAATTTGTTTTACTAAATATATTATCCACATTATCACAAAAATTGTATTATTTTTCTTAGAATATAAATATAATAATTATTAGAACCATTTATATCTATTTTTTAAAATTCAAATGACAGAAACGAGAAAAGTCAATTTAATGCTTATCTTAGTGATGTGGCGAGAAGGTGGGTAAAAATAACGTTCACAAGTTCAATATGATTTGAAACCTAATATTAATATAAAAATAATTCCAATGACCAAAATTTGATTAATATATTTAAAAGTGATTCATTTTCACATAAACATCAATTTAATGTATATTAATTATTTAAATAAAAATGGTGTTTTAAGCAATAGGGTTGTCTTTCACTATTCATCAGAAAATGAAACATAACATGAGAAAATAAAAAAAGCACCCAAGATTAAATTTCATATCAAAAAACTAAAAATCAATTTTTCTATAAAAATAAATTTCTAATAATGTGTAAAATTATAATTATTCCTTTTCATAGAACTCAAAAAGCAGTTCCTTTTGGAAAAGTGTCTTTCAAAACATATTAAATTTTTACCAAAAAAATACATTTCAATATAACTATTATTTATTTATGAGAAAACATTTAAAAATTAGTTCTTATTATTATTTTCACATTTTTTAATTTCTATATTATAAATATATAATTTAAATAATTATGATTGTAAATTGTAGTTTCACTGAAACTCAGTGTTTTCTGTAATTCCAGACATCTAAGTGTTATATGTAGTACACGCATAACATGGTATTGTGTATAAATTAATTCATAATTAATGTTTTTATATAAAAAATAAGACTATATATAGTGATGCATAAATTTAAAAATATGAATATGATTAAATTAATCTGAATGAAATAAATTACCAAAATCTAGGGGTTTTTCTTCTACCTCCAAAAAAATGAACAGCATCCTCCAAATTCATCTGGGTTATAAAATGTTTAATACATGAATGTTTCATTCATGGACACCCACATCATAAAAATGAATTCATAGTATTTAGTTTTAAAAAGTTATATTTTGAAAATAATAGTTCCAAAAGTAAATCATAACTAGATCTCTATGTTAGAGAACATATGTATAATTTGGGCACATATTAAAAGTTTAAATAATCATAGATAATGATAAAAATTGTTGGTTAGTAGAAGGTGGGTCATCCAGATAAAGATAAAAATCACTGAAAAATAAACAAAATAAATATGAAAGGGTCATTTTTATCATCAAAATCATGTTAACAAGATAAACATTCTGCATCATTATATCCTTCTTAATGATAAACAGTTTTTATTTGAAGATAGGTTTACTTGATTTCAGTACAACATCAACATTTTCTTACCATGATCAATGTACACATCATCCCATGTTCCAGTAAATGAAGTTTAATTTATCACTACTAAAGCATTATTAGTTCTTGAGATCCATAAATAGAATGATAGGTCATTCCATCAGTCATTTCCACAAAAAAAAGAAATCACAAGTTATAAAATATTCATATATAAACCTATTGTGAGTAAATACATTAATCTAAAAACCTCCATCTTAAGTTTCACATATAAATCCATAATTGAAAAAACATACAATTCTTCATAAAAATGAAATTACTTCACATTTTAATGAAGTGAAATGAATCAGATTAACCTTTAGCTCCAATATATCTCAAGGTAGCTCATGGTATCAAATATAAATCATATGAATACCTTAATATTATTTTGTCTTAAAACTTAGAAACAACCAAAATTACCAAAAAATACTTATTGAAAACATGCATGTTTCTTTATTAAAAAGTTTATTGGATATATTACTTAGTCCAAAAATTTGTAATCATCATCCATCATTAGCATAAAACCCTTTTCGAATTATCATTCATTAGTTCCTGGGAATTAATAACCATACAATTTAGTTATTCATATTCATCCAATATTCATTAAAACGTCATCATTTTAACATAATGAACACATTAAGTGTTATATTTCCCTTAATCATATCCTTACAATCTCAATCACCAATATTGGTTACTAGTAACTCTCAACATTGTAATTTAAATCCCAAAGTAAGAACTACAGTAGACCAATCCAAAGATGATTCATTACCCTATGATGACAGAATAAAAATTCTATAACATTATTCACCAATTTAATAAAAAAATAATCATTGAAAAAAATTTAATTCATTCTATACATTACTAATATTAGTCTCATGATATTTAACCATTCACTAGGATTAAGAGGTTTCTGACTTCGATCATCATCACTAGCCCTTGGGTTTGGAAACTCGTTAGCATTATGCACATTATACTTACTCTTGTATCAGTGAAGTTGGGGAGGTTAATTCTTATCTGTTACTATACAATATTACTGATAGATAGCTTCTCCCAGTGACTTCATCAATCAAAATTGTGATGACCTTCTTTTCTTCACTAATTTTTTTATTAGAACCCTTATAACAATTTCCACTATTCATCTTCCCACAATTAGAGCATAAAGTAACGATAATAATTTTCTCATCATGTTTTTTATATTTCCATTTAAACTCCATATTCATCTTCTTGTCAAAAATATGGTATTGGTATGTTACAATGGGCTCAATTTTGACCTTGATTAAACAAAACACATTATCTTCAGAGGTACTAAAGTCTGTTATGGACAATTCCCTTCAGATACTTTTCTTTATGCAATTAAAGAACCTACTGACATTACATTAAGGATGGATGGTAATTCTTAAGTAGTACCCTACAAGTCTTATGAAATAATACTCATATATACTAACATATTTGGCATCCATCTTCTTCAAATCAAGTAAATCATTATCCTCATTGAAGGATGAATTTGAGGAATGTACTTGTTGAAAAATTATTTTACAAACACATCCCAATCCAAAGAATCGATTTTATCTATATGCCTTTAATTATTAATTAGTTTCAACCACTGTTTTGCTTCTCCCGCAACCTTATTAACAACCAAAATGGTATTCTCATGCTCTAAACTACAGATAACGGATAATATATTTTAAGTAGTACTCATCCACTATTCAACAACAAGTGGATCAAAAGACACATTGAATGATTGTGTATATTTCCTCTTGAATGATTCATCAAAAAATAGTTTCCTCCATTTCTCATGTGGAAGTAAACTCTAATTCATATCATGGAAAATTTGTATGAGTAAAGAAATTAGATTTTTCATTCTATCTCGAATGTCATTCATTTGTTTAGGAGGAAGATTATTACATTATATATCGCAATCATTGTTAATGCAATTCCTACGGGTTTTATACATTGAATAAATACAAATGAATAGACTAAGAAATAATTATCATAATGAGTAACCAAATAATCATAAAATTTCACATAGTGTATGTATAAATTATGACACAATCCATAATATATGACACCTTAATTTCACCTTATGTAATTAATATCCAAATTTTATATAAATCAATTATTAATGTTTGTGAGGATGTGGTAAAATTCTAATGAAATCAACCATGAGTGGAAAAACAGGTGTAAAGTATAGCAGTTTTCTGTATACCAGTTTACGATCGATTCATGACCAATGAACCTTCTAGTTTTGTTACCAAAATCAATTTTTTCTAGATCCACATCCATTTTTAGTATCTATATATGGATGTATTTCTAGGAAACCACTATCTCTATCATTTACCAAAACTCGAAGATATTTTCCTATTCTTTTCCATATCTATATACAGATCATTATACATTTCCTTGTAGTTACCACTATTGTTTTATCATCCAATTTTCTAAAGGTTAAATTGATTTTTTGTCTGATACAAATAATAATGAAAATATATTTTCATTCATTAACACTATAACACTCTTGATGTATACTTAATACACTACACAAATAATCACCCAAAAACAGTATTAGTTTAGTGCCTTTTGAATCACGTAACAAATAATTCTAATTTGATGAATGATATTCAGTATCTTCAATAATTATCTTCCCATTTAGTAAACATATCTAAAAAAATTCTTTATAATCATGTTAAATGAAATAATAATAAAAAGGGTTACATTAGATGCTTAGTTAGGGTAAATAAGGGATATATTAAACATAATCATGACCTTCTGTGTATGTGAATAGGATATGGAAATTATAATATCATACCATGTGTGTCAAATATCATAAAAAAGATCAGGGAAAAATATTGGAAGTTTATAAGACATGGATCACATGAAATTAAAGAATATAATCCCTAAAAGAATAACATTGTAATAAGGCATGTAATTTTGGAATACACCCAAGCATATAAAATTATTTTCATAGAAGACAATGAATCACATAATAGGAAATATTAATGGTATATGTTCACATTCCATACCATTTTTTTTGTCGTGGTTCACTCCCATAACCATCATGGAATACAAGGTCATTTATTTCTATGACATGAGATATAAATCTTTACCCAATTCAATGAAGGGTGATATAGGTCACATCCATATCCTAATGAAATCATACATATGTGTTCCATAAGAACATAAATAATGTTTCATAAAGGAACCCATGAAATGATTTGTGTTTCAATAACACCATTCAATCATAACATAATCTACAAAAAATAATTAGGTTTCACCAATACTATTTAATATTAAACAAGTTCATTCATTGAAAAAAATATGAATATATGCATTGAACCACATCCTAAGTAAAACATAAGTACCATAAAACAATTTTATCTATGATGGAAAATAATTTTTAGTGAACTATTGATGTTATTTCATAACAAAAATATCCTTTATGCATTGAAAACATTTTCATTACATGAAATAATGCATAATTTTAAAAACAATCTATGAAAATAAAATTATATGATTTAAAGGGATAATATAAAAAAATAAAAAATCATGAGATTGTAAATATTAGATAATGTCGTATAAGATAAAAAAACATTCTTCTCATACTTTTATTGGAAAACTCAAATCATTCCTTGTTAGAAAAACAAAAAATACATACTTTCCAAACCAATTTTATAAAAATATGAACATGTGTGAAAAGACCCTATACATTTGTAGGAATATAGTAATTATATTTTATAGGATATTTTTTAAGAATCATATAGATAGATGATAAGTGTTACAGTATATATACTTATATATAAACATTCTCAAATAATAAGGAGATTCTAAAATTACATATACAACTTTATAAACAGTTGAATAATATGCCACATGAATACAAAAAAAATTTATGGATATGAAAATAACATAATATTATGGTTAAGACTCATAAAATACACAAATGGGAGTTATATTTAAAATGTATATGAAGCATATAGTGTATGAATCACGTGTCTCCAAAAAGTATTGGAGAGAAAAAATACCTTACATTATGTATTGTTCCCCCTTACGTGGCTTAAACTATATTATTTTGGTTTATAGAATATTATTAACTTATACCATAATTATAATATAATTTATGATATAATATATATGTCAGTAATTAATTTATATTAAAATTTTATTAGTTATTCCATGTTAAAACATTATTTCAGGTAATAACCACTTTGCTTGTCATATATGTTTTGACTTCTAATTTTTGATCCTTTTACATATATCATTATTTTCATACATAAAAACTGTAAAACAAGAATTATATAAAATATATATTTGGTATATAAATATATATAAAATAGATATATAAAATAGAATTAACCATTAATGGTATTTTACGTCATACGTATTCATGAACGTAATTTTTGCTTTCTTATTTTACTAAATGAAAGAAAATTAATTTTTATTATGAAAACACTTTTAAGGATAAGTGTGAAACAATAGATTCCAACACCAACCACAATGAAACCAAAACATAAATGATCAAACGTAGGATCGGCTCCTCCCAAGCGGTCGCACCATGTCACAACCATCATTTGAGGATGACCCTTTGGCGAGCATTCTTGTGAGTATTATTCAATTATAATTATTATTTCAAATATTTAAATATAAATATTATTAAAATGTACTCAATTTGATTACTATATGTCTAATTGATATATTTTGGAATTTAAAAAATTTAATTTGTAATAATTATTTATAAAAAATGAAATTTTTTAACTCCAATGTAGTATATTTCAATATACAACAAAAAATAAAATTTCACATAAAAATTCTAAACAATCACCCTATGTTCTTTTTCACATTCCATATTAAAAAATTATTTTTATTTAATCACATTCATTTCCAATGAGTGTCTAAAATGAACTATATTATTATTCATTGAAGGATATAAAATGTTTTTCTAGTAATAAAATATTATTTCACAACATATAAAGTCTTTAACAAAATTATAAATTTCATTATAAATATTTTTTTATATGTGAACTATTTTAGAAAGTATTTACTACTATTCATTTAACTTTTTTAATGGGAAGGTTATATATAACTCATTAAAATAATTATAATAATAATGTGTTGTTTTGTAGAAACATAATGTTTTGTATAATGCAAGACAGGTCTATGTTGTGTGTAGTGAAAGCATAACATGGTATTTAATTAAACATAATACAAAAATAGTGTTTGTATTTTATAATAAGAATCTATATTCAGTGATTTATAAATTAAAAAATATCAAACAAATTAAATTTATATGAAAAATATAAATTCACAAAATCTCATGGTGTAACACATATAGAAGAAACTGTAAAATAAAATTCCCATCTTACCAAAATTTTTCATACCATTACATATAGAAACTATAAAATTTCCATTAGATCCTATATTGAAATAATTATACTTCTTACACTTATCTGTATAACTCTTCTACCTACTCTAATATGCCTTCATGTGTCGCTGAATCAACAGAACCTTCTCTGTAGTTTTCTCTACCATATCGGGTACCATTAAATTACATTCCCTATATCATCCTAAAAATGAAATTGTGTCACACATCATTCAATTTCATTAATCAAATGGTTATATTTGTATATTATAATGAAAAATGTTATAGTAAGAAAACTCATCCAAATAAATAGCCAATCCCAACTTCCCTGATAATCTATTGTCTATGAATGATTAATTTCCATTATGGTCTGTATAATTCACTAACACTATACATAATACTAAGGATAAAAATCCTTAATGAATTTAAATTTATTACCCAGATAATTATAAATTCCTTCCCAAAAATTGGATGTGAACCTACGATTGTGGTTGCAACACATTGATGTTTTTAGGAAATATTTTCTTTAAATAATTTTTATTCTTCTATAGTTATCGTTGCATGAAATACTAAGTTTAAACGAACCACGAGATTCCCTTAATGTAAAATTACTAATATATACTTGCTGTTAGTTTAGAAGAAATATTTATAACTCACTTATGAAAATGTATTTTTAATTCATGGCTACTAATTATTTATTAAAAATATAAATCAAATAGATATTTGTATTTTGTAGTGAATTAAATTTGGTAATTAACATAATGATATATATATGTGTTATACACTTCATAAAATATTTTTTATATTCACTCATTGGATATTTTTGTGATAGGGTGTGAATAAAATGCAATAAAATGTATAAGATCCTATTTTTTTAAGTTAATTTTACACATTTGAATAGGGAACCCATTTTAAATTAATATTTTTCCACATCAATATTTTCTCTATGAAAAACTTAAATTTTATTTTCAATCATGATATAAAAATTTAAATAGGATAAATTTACAATATTTTTCTGTTAACATTCATGTTTTGATGAATAGTTAAAATACAATAGATTTTAATTAATAACAAAATTTTTCATTGAGATAATTTGTATAGATGAATTATAATATTTAATGGATTGATTGTAAAAATGGAATATATTTTCCATTTAATTTAATGTATGTCATTATTATTAATATTTCAACGAATTCATAGGTAACAATATTTCAATCTTTTGCAATGTTTTAACTATTAAAACACGTTTTCTCATTTCAAAAATGGGAATAATTTTAAATTAATTACTGCAACTTAAATGTTTTCAATTTGGAAAAATGGATTCTATATTTGGAATAAGATGTACTAAATTTCTTGAATAGATACACTTTATTTCTGGACATTATGAATAGTAATTTGAATAATTATTTTATGTTCCATGGTTAAAGGTTAAATATGATAAATTAGGGTAAAAAATATAATTTAATAATATAAATCTATCATAAAGCATGTCCTAATCCTATTGTGTAAGATATTTCTGACCATGGGCATCCGTGGGTCAATTTTTGGACCCCATGGAATCACATGGATGTCAAAATAAAATTTTACTAAAATTAATTTTAGGTATAGATAATTCTAACCTAAACACATATCTTTGTCGAAATGGATTTTTATATTGCTTTATATAACTGATATCCATTTATATAAATAGTAATTATAAATATAAAACTATTTCATATATAATGGAATTTTATTTATAATTTTTAGTCATTAGATAAATATATTTATTTATGACACAATTATGATATTGCGATTAACTAATTAATTAAAGATTCAAATAAATGAATTTATAGATATTAAAACAAATGTAATTTGGTAATTTTGAGAAATTAACCGAATTTTTGGGATGATATTGTCATATTAGTATTTATTTAAGTCTTTATATTCGAAGGAATCAGCGTTTATGTATTTTTTTTTAAAGAAAAAATTATGAATAATGTCCAAAATAGACATAATTTGTAACTAAAAACATAAAATAGTTTACTAAATATCATTGAATTCCTTAAGATTTGAGATTTGATGAAATGAGTAATATAAGTCTAAATATGTCATAAATAACACTTTTTGTGTCATTTTACATGATATATAAATTTCACTAACCCACAAGGATTAAATAACATGGTATCACAATAATATTAAAAAAAGGTAAAATAACGATAAAAACAAAAAGATAAGCATGAAAAAATAATAAAAACATGTATAAAAATTATTAGATGATTTTTATTGGAACATAAGTCATATTATCATAAACATAAATATGTATTGGTCTATTGTTAGTTGAAATGGGGTTTATAATAAATTAATATTTTGATATTTTCTTAAAGCTCCCTCTCCTATCTTATAAAAGGGAAGCTACTCCATCTCAGCTTCACTCCATTTTGAGTCTTCAATATCAAAAAAACCTTTCTTATATATATCCTCAACATACTTAGTCATATTATAGAGGTTTCGGTCTTCTCAAAATTCCAACTCTAGTTTCCAAAGAGGAAATTTAAAGGAGGCATGTCGAGGAAAAGGTAATTTGTTCTACCGATTCTTTCAAATTTATTTCATATTCCACATCCTATTATTTAGTGGTTTCATTAAAAATAAATAAAATAATTATCTATAATATACTTATATGTTATTATAAATATTAAATAACCCTATATCACCTTCCACCCAGCCTATGAAAAACGAAATTACCGCGCGTGCGTACGTAGAGTTTTCCATCTCGACGTCGTGGAGTAATCTGTTTTTCAACACCACCTTATTTGAATGGGTTTAATAGTGGAAAAAATAAAAATATATTACTTTTATAATATTATACTAATTCTAAAATACTATTATCCATCCACTTCAATACCATTCAAAAATTATGAAAATGATATAGTCGCTTGTGCATACATACAACTTACATTCTTCACGGTGCGATGAGATTTGTTCTAAATATTCTTAAAGAAACCATGATTATATAAATGAATTGAAAGATTAAATATGATATATGTTATACTAATACCATTATTTTAATCATATAACTATAACCTAATTATAGGAATAAGAAATTATCTAACAAAACATACATAAGAACATTAAACAGTTAATACCCGAATAACTGGTGACAATGAATTGTTACTAACACATGGATGAAAATATGATCATTAATGTTATCATAAAAGTGATTATTATTCTATAATAAATAATTAAAATTATTTAAATCATTATACTATAGTTTTAGAAATATACGTAGCATATCATACCTAAGGTAACAGATGAATTTTCCAATCTTATATCAGCCATGATTGATTATTCGTAAGTATTTACTAGGGTTATATTTATCACCAATGTCCATGTTTTAAAAAAATCTCATAAAATGTGTCCTATTGTTCTATTTATTTTTAAAGTCCTTTTGAGAATTTTTACATTTACTACATTTTTTGGAAAGAATCATTATTATTTATAACATACAAGGAACTTTAGGACTTTTCCGAAAAAATTATGAGGAGAATGTTTTTTTATCTACCACGAAATTAATGAGTTTTTACCTATTCATAACACCATATTTTCATGAATCATCTTATAAAATTTGACAAGTGTATTTTCAAATCAATTATTTTCATATAAAATTTCATGATATTTTGAGAAAATACAATTTTTTGAAGAAGAAGTGATATTTTCCCCAAGAGTAAAGCTCGTGTTTTTTTATCAAAATTGTTTTACATGTACGATTATATAGGTTTACGTTTATATCACTATTATTACTATAATTTTATTGTTTTTATGATGGAATTTTAGTTAGGAAATCTATTCAATTAAAATAAATTATTATTGAATGATTTTTAAGAATCCCATTTAATATCTTGGGTTATGCTATGGTGAATGTTTCTATATTTTTGTGGAACACATAAGAATGGTTT
The DNA here is from genome assembly GCA_963277665.1 of Viscum album. Taxonomy (NCBI): domain Eukaryota; kingdom Viridiplantae; phylum Streptophyta; class Magnoliopsida; order Santalales; family Viscaceae; genus Viscum; species Viscum album. The sequence continues at coordinate 618,557,193 of OY728128.1, forward strand.
CATAATGAGATGGGTGAGAACTATATATCCCTTTAATGCATTAAGAAATTATTTATATTTCATGAGATAGACATGGATGGAATGAAAATTTAATCTGGTTATGTGATACATGGTTGGAACGAGTAGAGAAATTAGTTCAGTAATTGACATTGGCTGCTATGATGGTCTTGGAAAATAAACTTCACTAATATGAAATGATTTTCTTTTCTTATGGGGGTACACCACAAAATTTCAGGTCTTGTGTTATTAATAGTGGGATTACACTACACTCTTGTTATTTTTCCCATGATATGATATTGTGATCTTTTATATACAAGATAATATTTTCAAATGGTATCTTCTTATGAATATTATGTGATTGTTATTTCATTTTTTTACCCTTTATGAGCATTTGAGTTCACCCTTTTATATTTTTCTTTTCCACAGGACATGAAGAAGGGTATTAAGTATGATATGCAAAAATGTATTCAAGATATGATGAAATTAACGGGAGATAATGTAGATGTTCTATGAACCGGTTGTTTAAATTTTCCAGTTCCTAAATACACTATAAATATATGGTTCTTTCATGGTTTTTTTATATGTTGTAATAAATATACATCAATTCTGAAGTGATATAAATGTATGTAAATAACGGTTCACTATAGTTGATATCTAAGGAACAATATTTTTAACCTTTGGAAGATATGATGAGAAATCATTAATCATATTTCTAAGTATAAGATACAATTATAGTGTTTTAAAATTGACGATGAATAACCTTGGATAAAACCTAAGGTGTCCTAAATTGAAATTTAATTTTTGATTATCAGATTTTATTTTTATAATTAGCATTTCCCACACTATGATTCGTGGTTTTAGTCAATTATTGGAACCTGAAGGAGCTGCGTTAATGCTTAATGGGACAGAAAATTATTTGATTTTCCCACTGAGAAACCAAAAATTATAGGAGATGGAATTAGAAATCATGTATCCATGATCACACAACTTTCTCAGGATTTGAATCATTTTGGACTTCCAACCCCAAAAATAAGGGAGAAAAATTTTGTTTAATCCTTCATGATGTAGCGTCCAACTTCATTCAGCGGGTCTTATGATCCATTAGTTTCTGAAAAAAAGGATCAGTACCACTGAAAAGATAATTTCAGTTCTACAATGTTCTGAACATGATAAAGTCATCTAATAGTATATCGTTTGGAAGGTGATACTGATCAATGGTGGAATCTAATCAAGAATACTAGGAATGTAGTTGAAATTGATTTGATTGAATGGGATGATTTCAAGAACATATTTTTCTATATGTACATTTCATGTATTATCTAAAAAATGATAGATAATGAGTATCTTGAACATAAGAAAAAGGATGAATAATATGTTGGTATCTACAAGTAAAATTTAAAAAGACATTGAAGGTAAGATTCTAGAATTATTATCCTACCAGTGAGTAAGATTGATAGATTCATTAGGGGCTTAAAACCAAGTCTCTAAAGGGAATTATCCCAAATGGACTATAATAACTATGAGTAAATTGTTCAATTTTCACTCAAGGATGAGATGGAGATTGGAGTAACCCATCAGTCATATGGGTTTTATATGAAGGGAAAATGGAATTCAAAGGAAAATATAAAGACCACACTGAAAAGAAGATGTGTTTTTCCTTGTGCTCAATGTGTGGAATGAAACGTGGATGTAATTTACTATTAAATTTTTTATGTGGGTAAAAGAGTATCACTAATAAATTTAAATCTGAAGTGATGGGAAAAAGATGATAAATGATGTAAACATGAAAGTAGCTATATAGAATCAACCTCATACACTTCAATGTTACAAGTGCATGGAAATGTGGAATTATGCCAATTAATTCACTATTCCATGGGTTATTGATGATGTTCTCCACCAAAAAACTCTTAATGGGAAATAAAAATGAATTAAACATAACATTACTATTAGCGACGTGGAATATGATAATAATGTGGTTAATGGTACACATACCATCCAATATTACGTATAAAATGTTTTATTTTATTCTAGATCCACCCACACTTTTATTTCTAAATAATTTTCCAAGGGTATCTCCATATAACCTAAAATATTAGATGATGAGTTAGCTTTGAGAACTCTTAATGGCACAACAGTCACATCAAAAGTTTAAAATCTTTCTCCAATTAATGTTTGTGAGAAACTACTTCATGTAAATCATGTTTTCCCTCCTATAGTAGAATTTTATGTGAATCTATGCATGGATTATATTTATTTATATGAAGATCATATAAATATCCAAATAAGGGATGTCACATTTCATATTCTAGATAAATCTATGATAATTTATTGATTCATAAATGTATACAACCCTCTAGTAGAAATTACTTCCAACTTCTGGGACTTCGTTCCAATAAATGATGGTTATTTATCTCAAATATTTGTTGAGAAACTCACAATTAAGAATATTCCAACTGTACGAGATATTAATGATTTCATTATGAGGGAATTTCTAGGTCTTCCACCAAATCATGAACATAGGTTTTCAATAAATATCATACTGGGTGCTATGACTTTTTAAATGACACCTTATAGAATGGTCCCAATTGATATGGATGAATTAAAGAAGAAACTCTAAAAGAATCTTGATAAATGATTCAAACATCCTAGTGCCTCACCTAGGAGAGCACATGTTGTATTTGTTATGATGAAAGATGGATCAATGAGACTCTGCATTGACTATTGAGAATATAAAAATATCACCATCCAGAATAAATATCATATTCTGTGCATTGATGACTTATTTGATCAACTAAATGGAGCTCAATACTTTTCTAACAATTATCTTAGTTCAGGGTATAATCAATTAATGGTCATAATAGATCATATACCTAAGACAGAATTCCATACAAGGTATGGACACTATGAATTTATTGTGATGCATTTTGATCTTACTAATTCCCCTAAAAAATAGTTTAATCTAATGAATATAGTCTTTCTAGACTAAATTGATCAGTTAGTGGTAGTATTTATAAATTATATTCTTATATATTCATAGATAATGGAAGAACATAAAGGTCAATTGAGAAATATGCTAAGGACCCTGAGGAAGGAAAATCTTTATTTCATATTTACCAAGTTTGAATTTTATCTTCAAAAAGATTCACTTTTGGGTCACATAATCTCACGAGATGGGATATCTATGGATCCAACAAAAATGGAGGTTATTGAAAGATTGAAAAGACCAAAAAGAATAACTGAGATCTGAAGTTTTATTGGTTTGGATAGATAATATCATTGTTTTCTGAATGATTTGTCATGAATATATAATAAAATCTCCATGTTGAATCGGAAAAAAGTTATGTTAATTTCAACGGAGGAATGTGAAGTGAATTTCAATGAGATAAATAGATGGTTAGCTAGTGCACCTGTTCTAACACTACCATGTAGTGGAGAATGGTTTTTGATCTACATGTTTTTTTAAAAAAATAGGTTGGGATGTGTTCTCATACAAAATGATATGGTGGTAGTTCATGCCTCACGTCAATTGAAAATCCCATAACCAAATTACCCAACTCATGATTTGGATTTAAATGTAATAATAATTACCTTAAAAACATGGAGGAATTATCTTTCTGTTTAAAGGTGTGATATTTATACTCATCATAAATGTTTAAAGTATATTTTTACACAAAAGGAGCTGAATATGCTCCAATAAAGATGGTTTAAGATGATTAAAGATTATGACTGATCAATGCATTACCACCCACGAAAAATGAACAAGGTGGAAGTTTATTTGATTCAATAATACTATTCTAGATTATCTATGATGAGGACCACAAAAGATCCAATATTTATGGATTCACAATAGATAGATCATGAAATTTTAATGGAAGTTGAGAAATCATATCTTTCTAAAATTAATGTTCTACTATCAATATAGGTGATGATTAAAGAGACACTTAAGGATGATGTAGAGTTAAAAAAAGGTGAGAAAAATTACTTAATTAAACCTTGATTGTGATGAAATAAAATGGTTCACGAACCGATTTCATGTTCCTACCATACTAGAATAAAAGAAGAATATCTTTGATGAGGCTCATAATTCTTCAATCTCTATTCACCTAGGAAGCCCAAATATATATAGGGACCTGAAAGAGTAATCATGGTGGTATTTCATGAAAATACATGTCGCTGAATTTGTCTCTCGATGCTTGATTTCTCAGCATGTTAAGCCTTGGAGATAGATGTCTATGGGTATATTAAAACCAAAACCAATACCAGAATGGAAATCGGAAAACATCACTATAGATTTTTTCATCGTATATCCCATGACATCCAATTTAAAAAAAAATTGGGGGTTAGAGTTGATCATCTTATGATGTTGGAACACTTTATTTCTATTAGATAGGATTAATCTCATGATCAACTTTCCATGATATATGAAAAGGAATCGGTATGTTTGCATGGAGTACCACTTTCCATTATATCTGATTAGGATATGAGGATTAACTCAATGTTATAGAGAATTCTTCACCATGCTCTTGATACAGAGATAAGTTTTATCACTTCTTATCATCCTCAAACAAATGATCGATCTGATAGGACAATTCAATCTCTAAAAGAAATGTTGAGAGGTTTCTCTATGGATTTCAAGGTCATTGGGATCAACACCTACCCTCAATGGAATTTTCATACAATAATATCATTCTCCCCATTATACAAATGACATGTTATGAATCTCTATATGGAAAAAAGTGAATAACTCCAACTTTTTGGGACGAAGTTGAGGAAATATATATATTAGGACCTGATCTTGTTAATGAAATGGTAGAAAAGGTCAGATTTATTCAACATCACATTAGAGCAGCTAAGAGTCAACAAAAATGTTATGCTAACAACCAAATAAAATACCGAGGGTTTGAAGTGGGTAATAAGGTGTTGTTATAAATATCTCACTAGAAGAGAGTAAGTATATTTGGAAAGAATTACAAGATGAGAAATATGTGTTTTAGTTCTTTTGAAATACTGGATCGTGTTGGGAATGTAGCATATCGATTGACACTACCAGTAAATCTATCGCATGTTAATGATGTGTTCCATGTATCTCCACTATGAAAGTACATACCTGATCCATCACATGTACTAAGCTTTGAAGTCATACCTCTTGAGCAACATCATTATTATGAAGAACAATTCATAGATATTCCGGAGCACATGGAAAAAATTATACGAAAAAAGACCACTCCCTTGGTTAATGTTTTATGGAGGTACCACCAATTAGATGAAGGTACGTGGGATATTAAGGATATGATTATGGATAGGTATCCTAACTTGTTTATTTCTATGTGACTAATTTCAAGGTCGAAATTCTGTATGGGAGCGGTATAATGTAACACCCAGATGTTTTTTTGAAATTTTTTCCTTAAATATTTTTTATACTTCAGTAGAATTCATTTCATGCAATAATTAGTTTAATATAACTGCGAGATTCATGTAACATAGAAATTAATCTTTATATCCAAGTTGTTAGGATATCGAAAATAATTATAACTAACTTATGAAAATGAATTAATAATTCATTTGCTATTAATTATTTATGAAAAATATATATCACTTAGATGTTTTTATTTTTGAGTGCATTAAATTTGGTAATGAAATTAATGTGATAAATTTGCTATATAATTAATAAAATATTTTTGATATTCATCAAATGTTTATTTCAGGCACATGGTACGAATAAAACTCTATTTTATGTATAAGAACAAATTTTTTTAAAGGATAATTTTACATCATTGAATGGAGAACACATTTTAATTTAAGATTTTGGAACATTAATAATTTATAATTGAAAATATAAAAATTTTATTTTTAATTTAGGATATAAAGATTTTTTTGGGTAAATTTCAGAATTTTTTCTGATAACTTTCATGTTTTGATGAATAGTAAAATACGCTAAATTTTAATTAAAAACATATTTTTTCTTTGAGATAATTAATATGGTTAAATTATAATAATGAATGGTTTTAAAGTACAGATATAACATTTTTAACATTAAATAAATTTTTTGTAATAGTGATTAAATTTACATTGAATTCTTAGGTAAATATATTTCAATATTTTTTAATGTTTCAACTTTTAAAATATGTTTTCTCTTCTCATTAACGAGAATAATATTAAATTAATTACTAAAAATTTAGTGTTTTAAATTTGGAAAAATGGATTCCATATTTGTAACCAAAAGTTCATAATTGTTGAATAGATACCTCTTATTTTTTGGACATTATGAATTGTAATTTCAGCAATTATTTTATTTACCATGGTTAAATGGTAAATCTTGTAAATAAGGGTAAAATTATAATTTAATAATATAAAACAACCCTAAAAAATTTCCTAATCCTATTGGATTAGATATTTCCATCCTTGGGCTTACATGGTTCAATTTTAGAAACCCATGGATTCATTTGGTTGTGAAAATGATATTTTATAAGAATTAATTTAATGTAAAGATAATTATAACCTGAAAAAATATTTTTTACTAAATAGATTTTAATATATGGTTAAATAATTGACATTCATGTATATAAATAGTTATTATAAAGATAAAAATATTTTTTACATCATGAATTTTATATATAATAGTTAGACATTAGATAAATATATATATTTATGACACAATTATGATATTTTGATTACCACATTAATAAATGATTCAAATATATTAATTTATAAATATTAAAAAAAATTAATTTTTTATTTTTATGACATACAAAAGTTTTATGGATTATATTGACATATTATATTTGAATTAATGGCTTCTTTTAGAAGGAATCAGGTTGTTTGGTATTTTTAAAAGAAGACAAGTATAAATAGTGTCCAAAATTGACATAATTCAAAACAAATAACATAAAATAGTTTATTAATTTTAATTCAATTGTTAAAAATACAATATTTTCCCAAATAGTTAATATAAATCGAACTATGTTATAAATAACTCTTTTTGGGTAGTCTAACATAATATAGTAATTAGAATAACCCATAATCTGTAAATAACATGATATCACATTATAATTTGAAAGAGTAAATTAAGGGTTGAAACAAAAATATAATGATTAGAATATATACTCAAAAGTAGTCTAAAAATAATACGATAATGTATATTAGAAGAAAATATCATCTTATATTCAAATTAAATAAGGTTTGGAATATTTTTATTTGAAATTCAATTTATTATAAATTAATATTTTGATAGTTTCTTAAAGTCTCTCTCTCATCTCTTATAAAAGGTCACCTCCTCCCTCTCATCATCACTCAATTTTGATCCTTCATGATCGTCCAAGACCAGCCCATTTCTCTTATCAACTTCCAAATTTATATTATTGAGGTTCTGTTATTCTAAAATTTCCAACTCCTGTTCCCAATGAGGAAATTTAATGGAGGCACGTTGAGGAAGAGGTAATCTCATATACCGATTCGTTCAAATTTATTTCTTATTCTACATATTTTTCAATAGTTGTTTCACTATAAATTAATAAAATCAGTATCACTAATATAATGATATGATATTATAAATATTGAAAAATAAAATTTCACCTTCTATCCATCCTATGAAAAACGAAGCCACCGCACATGCGTACATATGGCTTACCGTCTCCACATTGTGGTGTAATCTGTTTTTCACCACAACCTTACATGGAAGTTTATAGTGGTAAAAATAATAACTATATATGATTATTATAGCATGATACTAATGATTATATAATATACACTATCCAATTCAATACGATTCAATAATAATGGGTATGATAACATAGCTTGGGCAAACGTATAACATACAAATCTCCATGTTGCGATGTGATTCTTTCTACATAATATTCATTAAACCGTGATTATATAAATGGATTGAATTAAAAAATATGATATATATTATACTAATACCATTATTAAAGTTATATAACAATTACCTAAAAATATGAATAAGAACATATCTGACAAAATATATTTAAGAACATAAAGTATTTAATAGACGAATAATGAGTAGTAATGAAATTTTTCTAATAGATGGATGAAAATATGATCATAAATTTAATAATAAAAATGATTATGATTATGGAATTACTTTTTAACAATATTTAAATCATTATACAGGAGTTTTGAATATATAGGATGTTTATCAGACCGATAGTACTTGATATGTTTTCCAATATCGTTTTATCCGAGATTGATTATTCATATATATTTACTAGGGATATATTTATCGTCCATGTCCATGTTTTCAAAAAAATATTCTCAAAACTTTTGAACAATTATAATATTTTTTTAATATAATTGTAAACCATTTTGACTATTACTACATGGTTTGGATAGAAACTTACTTTTGTTTACCATAATATGTATTTTTTGACTTTTCCCACAAAAGTATGAGAAAACAGTTTTTTAAATTATACAACATGAATGATTTTTTAGATCTTCATAATGCCTTATTTGAATGAAGCCACCTTTAAATTTTTAAATTTTTCTTTTCAACTAAATTCTTTTCTATTAATATTTCATGACATTTTGTGAAAACTAAACGTTTTTTAGGAAGAAATGATATTTTCCTCAGGAATGAAGCTCAGGTGTTTTGTAAAAATTATTTTCCATATAATATTATGTAGGTTTATGTTTCAATCCATATTATTACGTTGATTAAGTTTTTTTATGATGGAATATTATTTTGGAAATAAATTTCTTTTATATCAATTATTAGGAAATGATGTTTTAGAAACAAATTTCATTTCATTGGTCATGAAATGGTTAATGTTTCTATGTTTTTGTGGAACACATAATAATAGTTTCATTATGAGATGGGTGGGTCCTATATATCCCTCAAATTCAATAGGTGATTATTTATATATCATGAAATAGACATGGATGTAATGAAATGTATATACAGTTTAGTGATACAGGGATGGAACGAGGAGAGAAATCGGTTTAGTAATGGACATTGTATGCTATGATGGGATTAGAAAAGAAACATGACTAATATTAAATTATTTTCTATTCTTATGTGTGTATTCCACAAAATTTAATTTCTTATGTAAATCATTATTTGGATTACACATCACTTTTAAGGTTTATCCCTTGATATGATATTATGATCTATTATATAGAGGATAAGATTTTCAAATTTTATCTTCTTATGAATTTTATATGATTTTTATTTCATTTGCTTACCCTTACTATGAATTTGTGATCCCCCTTTTATGTGTATTTATTCCCAAGGACCTGATGAAGGGTATTACGTATTATACGCCAAAAATTAGTCTAGATATTATGAAATAAATGGGAGAAAATGTTGTTGTTTTATGAACCTATAGTTTATGTTTTCTAGTTTCTAGAGACATTATACGTATACGGTCCATTCATGGTTTTGCTATATGTTGAAATAAATATAGATTAATTCTGAATTGATATCAATGTATATAATGAGAGGGTTGTTAAAGTGATATGATACAATTAAAAGAGGTACTCAATATAATCTAATAATATCTTTTCGATAGAGTCTAAAATTCTTCCGAAAAGAAATTTCATTTCAAATAGAAATAAAATGTTTACATTTCATTATCAATAAATAATAACCCAAATCACAATATTAACATGATAACTCATTGGTAATCTTACCATGAAATACATTTATATATTCTCAAATTTCTACTCTGGTACTAGAAGTGGTTGATGCATCCCCTATGATAACTATCACTTTTATTTACCATGTTATCAAGTCAAACACTTCACAGAATATTGAGAAATACATCTTTTCATCCAATCCCACCAGTAATACTCCCAAATGTATCTGAATATTCTATATATTCTCAAATTAATATAAAAAAGAAATGTTAGCTTTATTTAAAACATTTTCCCTCAAATGTGAATCATAGTGCACACATAATTCTTTTCCAAATCGCAATACACATTCTTCACCAATATTAAAATCATTAAACATACGATTCTTAATAGATTATTCCTTTTATTGAAAATAATGATCCACCTTCTATTCCCTCTTAATTATTTCTGAAAATGTAAATTTTTCTAAAACCTAGTTAAAAATAGATGGTTTCCTTACATCCAAAACATCTAGGAAAAAATTTCATAAAATAATTAACCAAAGGGTCACATCCCAAACATAACATGGTCATTGTAGCATTAAATTCTCAAATAAAATCCTCATTATCTATGTTTTATTTTTCTAGATGATGATGAATCAATAAATCACAATCCTTGATTTGTTCCATCAAACTTATTAATCACTTGTTCAATTATTTCTAACTGAATATTTACAGAAAACATTATTATTATTATATAATTCACTCTTTACATAATAAAAATGATTCCTGAAAATTATTATTGAAAAAGTAGTATCTAATTCCAAATCACATGTATCTTAATTTAAGTCATGAGTTTTTAACATACATGAATATTATGAAATTACATGATCATTATTTTTTTGGACACAATAATGTATTTCAACCAAAAATCATTGTAGATGAAAAATTAAAAGTTTCTTGAAGGAAACTCCAAAATAGGGGGTTCAAAAATCTATTATTCAGTTGAGGAAAACAATCATAAAATTCATTTTTCTTTAAGAACATATATAATTTTAGAGAAAACATAGTGGGACAGATAACTGAGAATAGTTTTCCACAAACAACTAGTAGTTACCCACTAATCCAACAAAAATATGAATCTCAATAATATTTTTGTGTATTTCCCATTCATCAAAAACATTAGTTTTAGTAGGATCAATATTAATTTTATCTTTGGAAACAATGTGAACAATTAATGAAATTTTTTTCAAAAAAAATCACAAATTATAAATTTCTCATATAGTTTATATTCTTTTAATGTTTATAAAAAACAACTTATATTAATTTCATGGTCATCTTGTCTTTTATAATATACTAAAATGCCATCCATAAACAAAACCAAAATCTTATCCAATAACTCATGAATAAATATATTAATAAGATCCATGAATACCATAGGTAAATTAGATAATCATAAAATCATAACTACAAATTCATAGTTTCCATATCTATTTAAAATCACATTATTTATAATGCCATCTTCAATTACATTAAACTGATAGTACCCCAACATCAGGTCTACCTTTGAAAATATCGTTCCTCCTGGTGTTAACCAAATTATCATCAATATTAGTTAAAGGATACATGTTCATAGTAATTTTGTAATTCAATTCTATATAATCATTAAAATGTCTCATTGATCCAAATTTCATTTAAAAAAATAATATAAGACACCCCATGGTGATGTTATAGATTAAATTAATCTTTTATCTAATAACTACTATATATTCTTTTCAAACTCTAAAATTTACTCTTAAGCCTTTCAATATGGTGGATAATAAATAGGCTTTCTTTTGGGTACTAATCCAATAGTAATCTCAACCTCTCAATCAATAATAACACGAGAAAAATCATTAGTAAAAACATTAGTGTATTCAATTACTACTATTGCATCAGTAATTTGAACAGTGTCAGTATTTACAATAATATGAGATATGTAACTTTCACATCGATCCCTAATAAATTTATCAGTATCACAAAATGTTATAAACAGAATTAAATAATAATACATAACATTCATAACATTTTAATAAAAAATATCATGATAAACTAAAATTCACTCTATAAAAAGAATGATATCAAACTCACTTATGGTAAATTCTATACTATTTGAAGAAAAGGCCATGTCACAAAAAAAATTATGTATATTCCTATACATCATGACTTTCTTGATTATTCCATTGTTATTTTTTACCTAAATATATATATTACATGCAAGAGGTCAGATTACCAATATTCTAGTAATTTTCTCATAAATGAGTGAATTTGGATATCTAAAATCAGATAATGTATTGGAATAATTATTAAGAATATGTAAAATATCTATCACCACCACATTTAATAGAAAATAATCTATTATAGTAGTGTAAAATGACCTCACTACACCTTTTTGTTTTCGATCTTGAATATTTCCATCATTTTCAACTAACATCGAACATGAATTAGAATAATATCAAATATCATTGAAGTTAAAAAAATTCACCATATGATGATTATCAAAAACCAAATTCTTTGTTTCATCATGATTTTTTCCAAGAATTTTCTAGAAATGTTTCCAAACAATACACATTGACAAAAATTCCATGACATCATAAGATATTCCTTATGGTTGTTTTTACAGTGTTGCTATAAGATTTGAAAATCATTTTTTTTACTTATATATTTTATTATATCATGTTTACCCATCTCCTTCAATACTGACCACTTGTAACATTCATCAACATGAGGCACATATGGTTATAAAACTCCCTCTCAACCTTTATATAAATATGAATAACTTTCTCATAACTTTTAAATTCTTGTGCAACCAAAACTCTTCATAAAGTTGGTCTCAATCGTTACTAATATTGAGTAATTATTATATTACTACTATGTAATAAATTATCCACAAATATGGCATATAATATGAAGTTACCTCCACTTGTATCTACATAATCATCATCTTTTTTCCAAGATTCCATGAATTTATTTTCCATTCGGAGTTGATTAATCAAAGGAAAATACTTCTCAAGGAAAAGTTCCTTGAATGTTCCCCATTTCATGGAATAAAGATCAGATTTTTTTTATTCTTAACCAAAGTGACCCATTCATAATCATCACCTTCCAAATGATAAATTGAAAATGGATAATGTTTGACATTACTAATCTCTAATGACCCCAATTATCTTGTCTAGGGTATTGATCAATCATTTGAAACCCACTTGATCAGAATATTTACTAAATACTAGGGGACTTTCTCCCAAGAAAATATACACAAAAACTTGTTCCTTTGGGGTATATTGGTTTCCACTAAAGCATGGATACTACCACTATTTTCCATCATATTTAACTAAGACATCCCTGTGAGAAACAGTTCTATTTAGATTTTGACCATAGTAGGACGCAGAATTGGAAGGGTATCATCATATCAGTTCTTTATCACTAATTTTCCCTATTTCCATGATATAAAACAATTATAAAATGAATATTTTAGATGATGAAACATTTTAATATTCAAATTGAATAATTTATTAACTTTACCATAAGATAAAAACATCAACGGGAATGTTATTAATGTTACAATCTATTTGCAACCATCATTCATGAAATAACAGGCTCACCCAACACAATACAGGTTCACCCATAATTTTTAATTACCAATAAAAACAACATTAAATGAAACCTTAAATAATTTTAAAAACACTTTTAAACTCTATTCAAACCCACATTCATATATTGAAATACCAATTTTATTCTAGAACACAATTTTAAATAAAAAATACTATTTAATTTTGGAATACCATTTTCAACACAAATAAATCAACAAAAATTATAGATAATGTTTTTTGGTTGAGAAAATATGAAATCATGCAAAGTAATCCTAAAATAAAATAAATGACACGGTGGTGGAAATGTCCTTTTATATTGTACGTTAAAAATATAAAATTTATTTCGTCATTTCTCAATACATCTAGTTTAAAAATATAAAATAAATTCATTTTGAAAACATTTGAATGGAATTAAAAATAGATACAAAATTTTCATTATAACGCTTTTATATCCATGTAATTAATTACGTAAAATAATATCATAAATATTAAATGGAAAAGTCTAATTCTTTAAACAATCAATGTGTCGCATAACACTTCGAACATTTAAATCATAAGAAAAATGGAATAATAAAATATACCAAAAAATTTAACGTAATTATAATTGATAAAATTCGATATATTCTTTCAAAGGGTCATTATATGCACCTTATAAATGATTTATGGTGCATTTCATAATGAAATGTCTCAATGAAATGAGATTGAGACGAAATCTATTACCTCGAGTCTGATTTATCACATGTGTATTTATATTGATGAATAAAAAAAATATATTAACTAAATAGTTCCAAAAAAATCAATATTTTCATTAATTTTATTTAACATATTACAATGTTGTAAACAACTACATAAATTATTATGTTAAAATAGTTTGTGTTGACCATAAGTAGTTTATTTTCCAAATTGATTTTGAGTTGTCAACTACTGTAAAAGAAGTCATTATATAAACATATCTACATTAATAATAATGAAAGAATGATAACATTTGTTTGTAAAATATACTTTTAAAAATAATCATGAATGATGATTATTAAAATAAACAATCATTAAAATCAGGGAGATAGTAAGTCATCCATACGCATGAGTAATGTTACCAGTTTTCAAAGATTGTTGTAGATAAAGGGTATCTAACAATTATATTTACATAATGAAAATTTTCTCATAAAAAACATATTAGTAAATAATATATAATAACATATATATTTTTCTGATGTTATTTGATTCAAATTGTGTTGACGATGTTGTAGTCCTCACATCCAGAAACGAATTTATTACATCTTCAGTGTGTGAAATGGTGTTAAAGAAAAAGATATAAAGTATTTAAAGAAATGTAATTATTTCATTAATATCTTCTGATTTTTGTGAATGTGACATATTTTTAATTAATCCAAGAATTAATACATTTTTAATAGTGTGATAATGTATCATATCGCTCTGAGGAGGCGGTAGTCAAAATTTACACATACGATGTCATCTTATTCCCATAAACAGAAAAGCATAGCGGTTTGTGTTATATAAAAATTATATAAGAAGAATGAAATAATATATATCATCTAAATAATATATAAACTTCATGTATATCATAATTACAATCCATGAATGGTTTTATGTAAAAATGAACCACATCATTTTGTTAGGTGATTGTTCACTATATACATAAATGTTATGTTTATTTCCCATTATATGGAAGTGTTTGTATGTGTTGGATGAATATTTTACATTAAATATTAAAAGTATATTTAGGATAATGATTTTATTTTTTAATTATAGTGGCCATATACTTTTCATATATCATCAAATGACTTGATGAATAATTAAACATCAACATACAAGCCAAGGATCGTATTGTCTAGTGTCTTGGAAGACTAGGAACATAATAAAACATCATAAAAACAACTTTCTATTTATTATACATAATGTGATCCTAAAAACCATTATTCTCATTTATCATTATAGGATATCATGGGGATATCATGAACAACGGGATGAGATAAAGAGCATAGTAAGGGAAAAACATAAGAATAATGCTTCAACACATGGGTTTGAAGGCATGACATAATGATAAAGAAGGCACAAAACATATAGAATAATAACATATAAACATGTGACAATATAAACCAGTATTGATAATATTGATTCAGAAACCTAAAATAAATCTTTAGCAAGAGTCAAGGATTGGTGAACATAGAGGATCACAACTCAAGGCTATCCACCAAGACCATTGCACATGGTAGCACGAGTCAAGGCTAAGTACCAAGGTTGTTGCACATATGTCTCATGAGAATCAATAGTAATCAATGTATTGGATCATTATATGGTTGAACCCATCAAACTACATTCATGAATATTTTTTTCACACAAATAATCATACATAATCAATCATAGATAAACATAAGGGTACCCACAGAATGAAATGGGTATCATAATCATGTCATAAAAATAATGGATGGGCGTATCATACAGGTGTCCATAAAAAAGATAATTAGAACATGAATGGAAATTCATAAGTTATAATAGTAATATTTCATAATATGTGATTCAAAATTAATTTGATAACTTGTAAAAGTGTTTTTAAGAGACATTAAAATTATTACATATTAGTGTGGTTTAATGAAAACATAAAAGATCAATTATAATAGAAAAAGAGATTAATATTTTATATAAAAAAGGTGTTCCAAGAAGGATTAATGATTAAATTTTATATATATATATATAATGTTTTCTTAAAAATATATCTTATAGTGTAAATGAAATTGGGTAAGAATTTGAGAAATTTTCTTAAAATAGGTTTTCTTACTGGGATGTATTTTAGTGGGAATAACATAAAAGAATATATATATCCAAAATATATTTAATAGTGGATATTAATAACTGTGTTTTGAAATATAAACATAAATTCTAATATATATATATATATATAAACATAATATAGTATTTCATTTGGGTAAAAATATGGTAAAATTAACCTAAAGGAATAATGGAGTATTGGGTTGAATCCCTTGCCTTAAGTCCAATGGTGTTCTCCACTTGTTATTAATAACCTGAATGATAAACTTAGGTTAATTAATTTATAATTAATTAACATTATTTACATGTAATTTATTTATTATAACCTCTTTAGTTCATTCTTATCCTTTTTTATGGGTTAAGAGGTTCAATTTCGTTGTTTTTGTCTGTTTGGTTCACGATCATTTTATTTATATAGATGAACAAATTATTATGTAAAATGATGATGGTTTTCCAGAATTGGATTTATATTTTATTATTTAACATCCTTTATTTTAAATGGTTTTAAAATTCTTCTAGTTACTAGGGGTGATGTATAATTACTATATAAAACATTATTGATAAACATTTGGGTTAATTGGTGGTTTTTTATCACAACGAACACAATTTTATATATAAATAAATAACATGTGTTATAAAGTTTCTAGAATAATAAATGAGGCATTATACATATATTATAGTTATGTTAAATAAAAATAATGGTTTTTAGAACATAATTGAAGTTGGTCATAGAAATTTAAAACCCTTCATTTTTTGAATTCAGTAATTTAACACATCTCAAATGACGTTTTTAAAACATGTAAAAAAGAAAGCTAAATGAGAGACTATAATAAATCATACCAAATAATAACAAAATTATAGTACATGTATGGTTATGGAGCTTTCATAACAATTTTATGATGATAGTTAAGGATATAAAATAAAACAATGGAACTTTAAAAGAAAGAAAAATAATTTAAAAGTGGAATTTACTTTATAAATCAATCTTCATTGAGAGCCTCTGAAAGGGGAATATTTTTTCTTCAAAGATAACCAAATATTATTGACGTTATGGAGGATCTTGGGGGATATTTGAGATGATTTTAGTCACGTCACAAGGCTTGAGATGAGTGTAGATAAGTTGGGAGTGTGGGTGGTTATTATAGTGGAGGGGAGGGGGTTCCTTAATATTTATATCATTAGATTATTATTTCTTCATAAGACATGAAATAATGATAATTACATAATGATTAATAGAAATTACTTCATGTGAGTTTGAACTAATGGCCATTTACATCATCCATGACTCAAACAAGATTATGACCTTTAGGTTTTAGAACAAATAAATTGACTTTTTTAATATTCATTAATTAAGATGTATTTCGGAAAATTCCAAAAAACTCACCCAAACCATTTTTTTCTAGAATCCAAAATTTAACTCCATTTTATTAAAATAGTTTTTTAAATATGTGATCATTAATTTTTAATTAAAATCATCATTTAGTTTAAAAATACATATTTAAAAATTATAACTAATTTTATAATACATTGAAAAATTTTCTAAGGTCTCATAAAATTATCTGAATATATAAACAGTAATTTCGGAATACATTTTAATCAAATAAATTCTATGTTTAAATATTAAATTATTCAAAAAAAATTAATTAAATATAAATGTCTTATAAAAAATACTATCATATTGTCACCTATATGATGGATAAATTTAATTTATACTATCATTAGTAAAGTTTCAATTTACATGGATGGTTTACTATTGATAAGTTTTATGTTACTATTCCTAATGGTGACATCACTATTCATAATGGCAAGTTACTATCCACTAATAATTATGTTTTCCTTAAAGGACTCCAAACATCTTCCTTATCGCAACCGTGTATGTCAAATTTTTTAAATTCAAATCACAAAAGTGACAATTTTATGTTTAATGGTCACATAGTACATTGTAGTTCTTTGAGATTTGATTTCATGTGATTATATGACATAATTATGAGAAGGTATTTTCCATTGATAAAACATTGAGTCATTACATTCTTCCCCCATTATGAAATTTCTCCCTCAAAATTTTATTTTATATTCTAATCCATAAATAAGTACATGCACTTTCCCTTTATTTCCTCATCAAGTTCTTATGGTTCGACTTCATACATATGGTTCTTCCATAGGAAATGAACCAAGTGAGTAGTCTTGTTATGTAGAACATTATCTCTACAATCAAAGATATTCATTGGCTTATCTCCATAAGAAAGATTATTCTCAAACTGTACAACCTCTGAAGAGAGTACATGTGAAGGTTATGATATATAATTCATTTAATGGGATACATAGAAGACATTGTGTACTTTAAAACTTTTTGGTGGAAGTTCCAGTCGATAGGACCTAGCAGATGCATGATTAAAAATCTTAAAGTGTCTGGTGTACCTAGTACATAATTTACATTCTTACCAAACATCATGACCTTCTTCCTTAGAGATAAATGAAAAAAATACCATGTCTCCATCATTGAACACAATGTCCCATTGAAAATTCTTCCCATAACTCTTCTATTGATGTTTGGATTCCTTGATGTGTTGTTGAATGGTTTTCACCATATCCACCATGTCTTAGAACATTTTAGTTCTTAGGAGCTTACAATCACCAACTTCATCCCAGAATTATGGTGTTCAATACCTTTTCCCATAAGGGGCTTCATATTGTTCCATTCAGATGCTGGAGTGTACACATTTATTGTAGGAGAATTCAACAAGTTGAATATGACACCCCCCTAATGTATTTAGAACACACTCTCAAGAATTCATCCACTGTATGCATTTTTTTCTCTAATTGGCCATCAGTTTGACGATGATAGGCCATACTAAAGTCCATTTCAGTGCTTAGAACATGTTGGTGACTTTTTTATAACTTCCAGCGGAATATTAGATCTCTGTTATATACAATAGATAGTGGTAATCTATGGAGACTTACCACATATTAGATATATATATCTGTGAAAGATGATCCATTTAGTATTCCTCTTGAATTGATACAATCTGAGATTTCTCTGTATGATGATCTACAATTACCCATATATCATTGTTTCCTATGGATGTCCTTGTATGTCCAATGAAAAATTCCAAGGTAAGGTTCTACATCATATTTGTTGGTACTGGTAGTGGTCGCATCATACCCTTATATTTTTGTCTTTAGGCCTTCAATTTTTGATATTCTAGGAACATTTATGTATATTCAATAATCTCTATTATTATATTTCCCCATAAAAAGTTCTCTTATAGATCTGATATGTCTTTGTGCTCCCTAGGTTACTAGATAAAGGTGAGCAAAGTGTTTCATTAAAAATATTCTTCATTATATATGGATCATTTGATACATATAATGTAACATCCCAAGTAATTAATGAATTATGGTCTTTAATATCTATATCTATTTATGAATTAGATAGTGTTTTAGAGGCTTAAAATGAGAATAAATCCAATCGTAAGCATAGAATTCTGTAATAATTTTAAAAGATTGTTTTACCGCCTTTTGATGGTGAACCATTTTTAAATGTATATTTTGAAAATTGTATAAGCTCTATTTATCAAAATAAACATATTATTTAGTATTGGGACATTGAAATTTACTTTGGATAAATTTTTTGTATTATTCTAACAATGTTCATTTTTTAATAAATAGTGAAAAATACTGCATTTTACTTAAAAACTATTTTTTCGTCTAATTTATTTATATTCATAGATTATCTTTTTAATTGGTTTTAAAGTTTATATAGAATATATTTTTACCATTTAATCCAACGGTGGTCATTGGTATTAATTTCACTTTGAAATTGGAAAAAAACAATTTTCAAACTTTTGATAGATATTGTTTCTATAAAACCCGCTATTTGTTTTGACAACAGGAATTGTTTTTTAAAATTAATTACTAGAATTTCTGTGTTTGTAATTTGGTAAAATTTATTCCATATTTTGAATCATAAGGTCCAAGTTATGTAATTATGACTCTTTTGTTTTTGCACATTGTGAATAGTAACAACGATAATTTTGTTAAATTATCATGATTAATTAGTAATCGGGTAGTTAAGGGGTATAAAATATTATCATAATAATAACAAATGACCCCAAAATGTGTCCTAATGCTACTGGTTGTGTCATTTACGACCATGGGATAACTTGTTTCAAACCTTGGGACCCCATGGAATCACTTTTGGGTGATAGTGACACTTTATCCTTTTATGTTTTTAAAAATAAAGTATAACCAAAGTATGTATCACCCAAGGAAAACAGTTTTAGTTTTGTCTAAATAAATTATATATTATACTATAAATATTAATTGGAATGATAAAAATATTTACTACATCATAGTATTTTTTTTTATAATTTTTAGGCATTAAATAAATTAATTTTTTTTGACACCATGATGATGCAGTGATTACCTCATTAATAAATGATTTAAATAAAATGAAAAATAATGTCAAATATAAGACATAAACTTGTCAAATACCTTTTGGATGGGTGGATATAGAACCCTTATCATCTTATCCTCGAAATATATAATTTTGGGACCTTTAAAATCCGAAACTCATTATATAATAAAGAAACATTTCATGACTTTCCAAGAGTGCCCCACCTCCCTCTTATAAAAGGACCCCACCTCTACCAACATACCCACACCTCTTAAGCCATTGTCTCAGCCAATCTCTTCTCATTTTATCTCTCCACATCCCTCTCTTCAACATAAAAGCATTAACTTAGGCAGAAAGATGTTCAAGAAACCCTTTTGGTTCAAACCAATGAAAGTAACCCGATTTAAAGGTAATGTCTTCACTTGTGTTCTTTTGTTTTTTTTGCTTATCCAACCCCCTAGACTCTTTTTATTAATTTATTTTGTAACAAAAATAGTATATTAAATATACTATTATGTTTTTATGAGAATTGTTTTATTTACACTTACACACACCTCTCTCTAACGGTTAAAGAACATATTGTTTCTGTGGTTGGAAAATTTCGGCCTCATGAAACGGTGATTGTTCAATATTATTTTAACACCTTTAATGGTGGCCAATAAGATTTCACTCTATTTATATATGATATATATTACGTTTTAGTTTTTCTTATGATTCTTTATTTTTCATTTATGTCCTACCTTTATAGTTTCCATTATGGGTAAACACGATATCTTCATTTTAGGAGGTGCGGACTACCGCCCCCTCAAATTGATTTGATTCGTTAATTCCATATGTGGGAAGTATAAAGGATGGAGTTAATGATAATATATATGATATTATACTGGAATTATAATATACATTTATATCATTATAATTTCACTCCATTAAATACGATATTGAAATGAAAGTAGCGGTCATGCGTACGTACGGCTTACCGTCTCCATGAACGGTGCATTTCATTTATTACCTCTAAATGTTATATAATATTATATATTCATGTATGTACTGGATATATATGATATATATGATATCTATATCATGAATATAATTCTGGATATAACGGATATTTTACCACATGAACAACTTGTAATTATAATAAGTTTATTTTTAGCACAAGTACTAAAGATAAAAAAACGTCCCTTATTAACTCAAATAAGTACATAATGTTCATAACATGGTAATAAGTGATATAAAAGGAATAATGAACTTGAAAAAGGTTCTTAAGCAAGTAGAAATTAACTCTAGTTTATTTTTAAGGAGATTAACGAATGATCGAGTCAAGTCGGACACGAGGTATGGGACTTCATCTCAATCTCCTTTCATTGAGGCATATTTTGTTTTATACACAAATTACATTTATATGGTGTATAAAACCCTTTGAATTTTACTTTTTCTTAAAAGGAAAATTTTTATACGAAGTTTTTTACTAAATGACAAAAGGGAATATTTTTTTGTCGTACGTATGTGGAGACAATGACTTCTCCTCCGCTGAGACCGTTATTTGAGTTTTGCTTCCTCTACTAGCCATAACTTTTTTAAAATGAAAAATAAATACCATGTTTTAATTTTCATTTATTTTGGTATTGAAAATGGTTTTGATAATGTTTTTATTATATTAATGTGTTGTATTGATATCTTGTGACTGAAATGTGGAAATGTTATGTTTTTGTTTATGGATGTTTTATGTGATACGATTATGTTATGGTTCTTGGGAATTGTTTATGAAGAAAGGTGGTTCCGTGATAAACTAAGTGTGGGTGAGCTTGTGATAGATCTCCAATGCATTGGGTAACACGAAGGAGTTAAAGGCTATGGTTTATCCGAATAGATTTAGGGAATATACTGTGATGAGTATTCCAAAAGTAACCATGAGGGTTACTCAATACATAAGAATGTTATGAATGACTCAAGTTACCTTTATGTCTTATGTTTTCTATGAGTTATTCATAAATCTTATGATTTCTTGATGTATGATAAAATTATTATGTTTTATGAGTAATGTATGTTTTCATTATTACTTATGTATGCATGGACTAATGTTTTAATTTCGTACTTTTATATCCCTTACTGAGCTTTTAATGCTCATCCCATGTTTTCTAAATGTTTTTCACAGGTCAAGGGAAAGGTACATGATGTGATGATAGTGTCGAGGATGTGTCAAGAAAGAATCCATGTTTTATTTTTACATAGGTCTCCTTTGATGGGAAAAAAGAACACTATCTTTTATGTAAAAACCTTATAGAAATGTGGAATGTAATGCATGGTTTATGATCTAATTCTCTAAAACTATAAACCTGAAATGATCCTCAATGTGTATTCTTGAAATAACTCAAGATTAAGTAATGTTTAAGGATGGGGCCTTATAGTTGGTATCAGAGGTCGGTTTAGATAACTTTAGGAGTTATAATTCTATTAAATGATTATCCAAAAAAAAATTTTATGGTCAAATTGAAATGATATAGAATTTGAATATTACCATGTTGCTTCATCTAAGACATGTTTGTTCAGAATGGTTTTCTATATAGTAGACAGGGAAGTAGTGCTATGAAGGCATACAGAAGGAAATGACCTTCCAAATCAGCATCCTGAGATGGTTGTAATTGGAACTGAACTATTTGTTGTAGTAATGGCGCAGTTGACTCAAGCGATAAATGGTGGTGGTATCCATGCAGGAGATCAGCCAGATCAACCACAGAGGAACATGTCAGTGGTGGAACATATCATGAGGCAAAATCCCCCATCATTCAGAGGATTGTCTGACCATGTGCTTGCTGAAGGGTGGATTAAAGCACTAGAGAAGATTTTCTATGTAATGGGGTGTTCAAAAAATCAAAAGGTTTGTCTTGTTGTCCACCATTCGGATGGTGAAGCATATCATTGGTGGTCGATGGTTAAAAATTTCTAGGATGATGTGGAGATTGATGCTCTTGACTGGGATGAATTTAAAGGTATGTTTCTTGAGAAATATTTTCCTAAGGTTGTTCCACTTTAGACGGAAAAAATTCTTGGAATTGAGGCAAGAGGACGACTCAGTGGTTGCTTATGAAGAATGGTTCACTCAACTGGCATGGTATGCTGCAAATTTTATCTGAGACCTTGATAGTAAAATCAATAGTTTTTACTCAAGATTAAAGCCAAAATATCGAAGGGCATTAGATTCTCGCGAGATCAAGAGTTATGACATGATTTTTTGATGTGGTGAGAAGGTGGAAATGGAGTTTGCTGATGATCAACTGTTCTATAACATCCAACGGATGAAGAGAATGAGGTGCCATGAGAAAGGGAAGAATCCTTCATAGAAGTCTGATGGTAAGAAAACTATGTTTTCAGTTTGTGATAAATGTGGAAAAAGGCATGCTGGGGAATGTCTTCTGAATTCTGGAAAGTGCTACCGATGTGGTAAGATGGGAGAAAAGGCTCGTGATTTCACTGAAAATGATTAGGGGGATGGTAAGACCAACTTTTATTTACAGTTAGTGAAATGTTTCATGTGAAATGATATGGGTCATTATGAAAACAATGTTCGAGAAAGAGCTCAAATGATGGGAAGTAGTAAGACTACAAGTAGAATGGTGTGGTGAAATCCTTTACAACTAATTCAGCAGATGTTGGGCCATCAAATGAAGTGGTATCAGGTACTTTGTTTGTTTTTTCAAAGTATTCTAATGTGTTGTTTGATTTGGGGTCTACACATTCTTTCATCTCTGAAAAAATTTTCTAGTAAATTTGGAATTCCATCTCATGAATTGACTCCGGAACTTGTGGTAAAAACACATGGGTGAAATTTTGAGTCAAAAAGAATTTATAGGAATCTTCCTATCCATATCTGTGGAAAGAACCTACCTACAAACCTTATTATTTTACCTCTAGTAGAGTTTGATGTTATCCTGGGTATGGATTGGCTCTCTATTAACCACGATAATATTGATTGTAGAGATAAACAAGTTTCTTTTCAGAAAGACTTTCAGTTTGTGTACAAGAATGAACCCTTACTGTTGATAACATATCAAGAGGATAAGAAACATGTAAAATATGGAAATGAATGTTACCTTGAACATATTTTTGAAAACAAAGGAACCGTTCAGATTAATGATGTGCCAGTGGTAAATGAGTATCCTGATGTGCTTCTTGATGAGTTTCCTGGAATAAAACCAGATCAGGAAGTTGAATTTATTGTTGACTTGTTTTCTGATGCTAAGACAATTTCAAAAACCCCTTATCGAATGGCTCAAATTGACCTTTTATATTTGAAGGACGAATTACATGATTTATTAGAGAAAAGATTCATTCGACCTAGCACATCACCATGGGGTGCTCCTGTCTTATTTATTAAAAATATATATGGTTCAATGAGACTTTGTATTGATTATAGAGCCTTGAATAACATCACTATTAAGAACAAATATCCTTTGCCTCATATCGATGATTTATTTGATCAGCTCTAGGGAGGGCAGTATTTTTCAAATATTGACCTAAGATCGGGGTACCATCTATTGAAGGTAAAGGAAGCAGATGTTCCGAAAACTGCATTTTGTACAAGATATGGCCATTATGAATTTTTAGTAATTTCTTTTGGGTTGACCAATGCACCTTATGTATTCATGGACCACATGAATATAATTTTCCATGAGTTCTTGGATATGTTTGTGGTTGTTTGCATTGATGATATTTTGGAGTTTTCTAAAAGTAAAGAAGAGCATGAAAGTCATTTTAGGGTTATTTTACAAACCTTAAATGAAAAGAAATTGTATGGGAAATTCATCAAGTTTGAGTTTTGGTTGCAACAAATTTCTTTCCATGGTCACATTGTTTCTAAAGATGGAATAATTGTTGATCCTGCAAAAAAGGTTGTTGAAGAATGGCAAAGACCAAAAAATGTAATGGATTTTCGTAGTTTTCGTGGTTTGTAAGGCTCTTTCCAAAGGTTTGATAGAATTTTTTCATGTTTTTCTATTCCAATGACTAAGCTAACTTGAAAGGGTGTTATGATAATCTGGAAAAACGAATGTGATGATTGTTTTTAGGAGTTGAAATGAAGAATAATTAATGCTCCAGTTTTGGCACTACCGTCCAGGAATGGTGAGTATGTTATCTATAGTGATGCTTCACTGAAAGGACATGGTTGCATTCTAATGCAGAATGATCCAGTAATTTCTTATGCTTCATGTTAGTTGAAAACTCATGAGGTAAATTACCCTACACATGATTTTGAATTTGATGCTCTTGTTTTCACTTTAAAAATTTGGAGGAATCATTTGTATTGTGTAAAGTGTGAAATATAAAATAATCAAAAAAGTTTAAAGTATATATTCACTTATAAATAATTGAACATGAGACAGAGGATATGGCTAGAATTAATCAAGGATTATGATTGTACAATTCACTACCATCTATGAAATGCAGATAAAGTGGCTGATGCTTTGCGTCGTAAAAGTAATGCTTTATTAACCATGTTACATTTGGAACATGATCCTTTGTTTAAGGATTTGATTAATCATGGCATATAAGTTATTGGTGTAGGATTTTCTTCAGTTTTGTTTTAGGTATCAGTGCAATCTTCCCTATCAGATAGAATTAAGAAAGCTCAGAAGCAAGAAAGTGAGTTGCAGAAAGAGGTACAGCTGGTTTAGAAGGGTATGTTGCCTAGATTCAACATTGATAATTATTTTGAATTGAAATTTGGGAAGAGATTGTGTGTGTCATGTGATTCACAGTTGAAGAGAGAGTTGTTATGTGAAGCTCATAGTTCTCCATTTTCAGTTCATCCAGGTAGTACTAAGATGTATAGAGATCTTCGGTAGTATTACTGGTGGTATAGAATGAAAAGGGATATTACTGATTTTACTGTGAAGGGTTTGACTTGTCAACAAGTTAAAGTAGAGCAGAAGTTACCGAAAGGGATGTTTCAGCTTTTACCAGTAACATAGTGGAAATGGTTGAATTTATCCACGGACTTTGTTGTGGGATTTCCAAAGACACCTCGAGGTAATAATGAAATCTTGGTTATTGTTGATCGCTTAAATAAATCTGATCATTTCCTTTCTATACGAGATAATTTTTCTCTAGATCAACATTTTGGTTTGTATCTTAAAGAGATAGTTAGGTTACATGGAGTTCCCCTCTCTATTGTATCTTATCATGATCCCAGGTTTACTTCTAACTTTTGGAAAGACCTTCAGAAGTCTTCGGGTACTGAATTAAATTTTAGTATAGCTTTTCATCATCAATCAGATGGGCAGTCATAACGAACAATTCAAACATTGGAGGATATGCTCAGTGCTTATTCGATGGATTATCAGGGAATTTGGGACCAAAATCTTTCTTTGTTTGAGTTTTCTTATAATAATAGTTTTCATTCTAGTATATAGACGGAACTATTTGAGTCATTATATGGGAAGCGTTGTCGAACTCTAGCTTATTGGGATGAAGTGGGTAAAAGGAAGTCGATGGGACCAGAATTGGTAGAAGAGTTGGCAGAAAAAGTTCAGCTGATTCAGAGGCACATGAGAACAGCTCAGAGTAGGCAGAAAAGTTATGCAGACAACAAGAGGAAGGATCTCTCTTTTGAGGTAGGTGATCATGTTTTTCTCAAAGTTTCACCATGGAAAAGTTTGATGCGATTTGGTAAGAAATGAAAGCTGAGTCCAAGGTTCATTGGACCATATGAAATTCTGGAGAGAGTTGGATCAGTTTCATACCGAGTGGCTTTACCTCTATGTTTATCTCATATAGATAATGTTTTTCATGTTTCAATGTTAAGGAAGTACATTATAGATCCATGTCATGTTTTGAGTCAAGAGGTAGTTCAGATGGAAGAGAACCTATCTTATGAGGAAAAACTGGTCCTGATTATTGACCACAGGGAGCATGTATTGCGAAATAAAGTGATTTATCAAGTAAAGGTTTTGTGGAAAAACCACATGATTGAAGAGGAAACATGGGAATCTGAAAATGCAATGAGGGATAAATACCCCAACTTATTCAATAAGTAAATAAATTGTGGGGATGAAATTTTCTAAAGGGGGAAGGATGTAACATCCCAAGTAAGTAATTAATTATTGGTTTTCATATATATATATCTATTTATGAATTAGATATTGTTTTAGAGTCCTAAAATGAGAATAAATCCAATCTTATTCATAGAATTCTCTAATATTTTTAAAAGATTATTTTACCACCTTTTGATGGAGAACCATTTTTAAATCAATATTTTGACAATTTTATAAGATCTATTATTCAAAATAATATTATTATTTAGTATTGGGACATTGAAATTTACTTTGGATAAAATTTTGGTATTTTTCTAATAATGTTGATTTTTTAATGAATAGTGAAAAATACTGCATTTTACTTCAAAACATCTTTTTCATATAATTTAATTATAAGTATAGATTATCTTATTAATTGGTTTTAAATTTTAAATAGGATATATTTTTACCATTTAATCCAATTGTGGTCATTGAGATTAATTTCACTTTGAAATTGGATATAAAAATTTGACAATCTTTTGATAGACATTGTTTCTAAAAAACCCGCTATTTTTTTGACAACGGGAGTTATTTTTTAAAATTTATTACTACAATTAAAATGTTTGGAATTTGATAAAATGGATTCCATATTTGGAATCAGACGGTCCAAATTATGTAATTAAGAATCTTTTGTTTTTGGACATTATGAATAGTAACGACGGTAAGTATATTTAATTATCATGATTAATTAGTAATCGGGTAGTTAGGGGTAATAAAATAATATCATAATAAAAAAATTGAACCAAAAATTTGTCCTAATGCAACTTATTGTGTCATTGACGACCATGGGATACCTTGTTCCAATCTTTGGGACCCCATGAAATCACTTTTGGGTGATAGTGTCACATTATCATTTTATGTTTTTAAAAGGAAAGTATAACCAAAGTATGTATCACCCAAGTAAAACAATTTCAGTTTTGTATACATAAATGATCTCTTAGACTATAAATTGTAATTTCAAAGATACAATGATTTCCTACATCATATTATTTTTTTAAAATTTGTAGACATTAAATAAATTAAATTGTTTATGACACCATGATGATGCAGCGATTACCTCATTAATGAAGCATTTAAATAAAATTTAAAGGTAATCTAAAATATAAGACATACACTAGTCAAAGTCATATTGGATGGGTTTATTTAGAACCCTTATCACCTTATCCTTGAAATATATAATTCTGGGACCTTTAAAATCTGAAATGCATTATATAATAAAGTAACATTTCTTGACATTCCAAGAGTGCCCCTCCTCCCTCTAATAAAAGGCCCCCACCTATAAAACCTTACCCACACCTCTCATGGAATTGAATTGGCCCAGAACTGCTCATTTTATCTCTACACATCCCCTTTTTCTTTATAGAAGCCTTACCTTAGGAAGAAATCTCTTCAAGAAACCCTTTTGGTTCAAACCAAGGGGAGTAACCCGATTTAAAGGCAATGACTTCACTTGGGTTCATTTGTTTTATTTTTCTTATCAAACCCCCTAGACTCTTTTTATTCCTTTATTTTGTAACAACACCAGTATATTATGTATACTACAATGTTTTTATGGGAAGGATTTGATTTACACTTACACAAACCTCCATCTAATGGTTAAAGAACATATTGTTTCTGTTGTTGGCGAATATATGCCTCACGAAATGATGATTGTTCAATCTTCTTTTAACACCATTAATTGCGGCCATTAAGATGTAACTCTATTTATATATGATATATATTATTTTTATTTTTTCCTTATGATTCTGTATTTTTCATTTATGTCATACCTTTATGGTTTCTATTATGGGTAAACGTGATATCTTCATTTTAGGAAGTGCAGACAACCGCCCCCTCAAAGTGATTTGATTCATTAATTCCATATCTGGGACGTATAATGGTTGAAATTATTGATATAATATATGATATTATACTAGAATTATAATATACCTTTATAAAATTATGATTTAACTCCATTAAATACAAAATAGAAATGAAAGTAGCGTTCATGCGTACATATGGCTTACCGTCTCCATGAACAGTGCATTTCATTTCTTTTCTCTAAATGTTATGTAATATTATATATGCATGTATATACTGGTTATATATGATATATATGATATCTATATCTTGAATATAATTCTGCATATAGTGTATATTTCACTACATGAACAACTTGTAATTATAAGGAGTTTATTTTTGGCTCAAGTACTAAATATTAACAAAACAGCCGTTGTTATCTTAAATAATTACATAATGTTAATAACATGTTAATAAGTTATATAAAAGGAATAATTAACTTGAAAATGTTCTTAAGAAAGTATAAATTAACTCTAGTTTATTATTTAGGAGATTAAAGAACGATCGAGTCAAGTCAGACACGAGGTATGGGACTTCGTCTCAATCACCTTTCACTGAGGATTATTTTGTTTTATACACGACATTATTTTATACGGTGTATAAACCACTTTGAATTTGAATTTTATTCAAAAGGAATATTTTTATATGAATAATTTTACTAAACAACAAAAGGGAATGTTTATTTTGTCGTACGTATGCGGCGACAACGACAACTCCGCCGCATTGACCGTTTTTTGAGTTTTTGATTCCTCTACAAGCCATAACTTTTTTTTGAATGAAAAATAAATACAATGTATTATTTTTATTTTATTTTGGTATTGAAAATGGTTTTTATAATGTTTTTATTATATCAATGTGGTGTATTGATATCTTTTGATTGAAATGAGGAAATTTTATGTTTCCTTTATGAATGTTTTATGTGATACGATTATGTTATGGTTATTGGAAATTTTTTATGAATATGGGTGGTTCTGTGATAAACTAAGGGTGGGTGAGCCTATGATATCTCTCCAATACAATGGTTAATGTGAAGGAGTTAAACGCTAAGGTTTCTCTGAAGAGATTAATGGAATAAACCCTGATCAGTATTCCAAACATATCCATGAGGGTTAATCCCTACGTAAGAATGTTATGAATGCCTCAAGTTACCTTTATGTCTTATGTTTTCTATGAGTTATTCATAAATCTTATGATTTCTTGATGTATGATAAAATGATTATGTTTTATGAGTAAAGTATTTTTCATTAATTCTTATGTATACATGGACTAATTTTATCATTCGGTACTTTTATATCCATTACATAGATTTTTATGCTCATCCCATGTTTTTGAAATGATTTTCACATGTTAAGGAAATGGTACATGATGTGATGATAGTGTCGAGGAAGTTTCAAGAAATAATCCATGTTTTATTTTAAATATGTCTCCTTTGATGGGAAAAAAAGAATATTGTGTTTTATGTAACAACCTTGTTGAAATGTTGAATGTAATGCATGATTTATGATCTAATTCTCTAAAACTCTAAACCTGAAAAGATCCCCTATGTGTATTCTTGAAATAACTCAAGATAAATAATTGTTAAGGCTAGAGCCTAATATATAATCATGACCCAAATTTAATAACTCTTCCTCATCAATTTTGAACACATTGGATTTCCCATATCAAATGGCTTCCACCCTTTTCTAAATTCCCATATATATTTTTTGATAATCCTTTGTTTTCTCCATGAGGTATGGTTGCGCAATAATTTGATAAAATATTACTGATTTTCCTCCACTAATTATTCTTATGTCCATCCTTTGAAAATCTATAATGATTGGAACTTTTTCAATTCACATCATTTATAACAATTCAGTATCATTTATACATAGAGAATAGAGCACTATATTTTCCATAAAAGGATGGTTGTTGATTGAATAGTTATAATCCTTGATGTGCTCTGGCCATCTTCATTGGAACATATTAAATTTTTTTGTGTATATATATATTTGAGACTCTTGTTATCAGTACATATATCAGACATCTCCCAATAGAGATAATCCCGTCAGATTTTCAATGTAAAGATCACAATAGAAAACTCTGCATCATGTATAGGATGGTTTTTATCTTTCATTTTCTTATTTATTGAGTCATAGGCTGTCACATAATAATTTTTACTAATAATAATACCCAATCCCTTCTTTTAATCAGCACTTTATACAACAATAAATTATCCACTGGTTTGGAGTGTGAGTATTGGCTCAATGATAAGATTATTTTTCAACTCTTTATAGCGGACTTCACATTCTTTAGACTTAACTTCAATCCCTTCCATGTAAGCATGGTAATTGGGTTTTTCAATTTTGATAATTTTTCACAAATCATCGATAAAACCATTATGGACCAATAAATTTGTTGATCTCTATTATAGATATTTTCCTTGGCCATACTCCAATTTCCTTTGTCTTGGAAGGGTCCACAAATATCCCTTTAATAGTGATAAGATATCCCACAAATGATACTTCCTCAATCGAGAACTCAAATTAATTATACTTTCTATGTAGTTTCTCCCTTCAAAATGTCTTTATCACATTATTCTAAAGTTTTACATATCCCTCCTTACTCATTGATTATTTCAGTATACCATCAATAAAATCAATTAATTTTTTTCCATGAAAATCTATAAATAATATATTAATTAGATTGATGAATATTGATGGAGAATTAGTGTGGCCAAAG
This sequence comes from Viscum album, assembly GCA_963277665.1. Classification (NCBI taxonomy): domain Eukaryota; kingdom Viridiplantae; phylum Streptophyta; class Magnoliopsida; order Santalales; family Viscaceae; genus Viscum; species Viscum album. The sequence goes on from OY728128.1 coordinate 618,589,195, forward strand.
TTAATAAATATGAAAACATAGTGTTTATACCATATGTGAAAGTTACACTTGGGAATATCCTCCCTCCTCACCTTTAATTTGTGATATACCAACCAAAGGTCCACATTAGAGAAATAACTGGACCCAAAAAGTGGATCAAACTCATCATCTATCCAAGGTAGGGGATACATTTTCATTATCGTGATTTTATTGACCTCACAATAATCAATGATGTGGAGCATTGATCCATAATTCTTGATATAGAGTAATAGCCCACCCCATGGTGAATCACTCTGGCATATAAAACCCTTCTCGAAATTCTCTGGTAACTACTTCATTAGCACTTCTAGCTCTACAGAGGCAATTCTATAAGTTTTATTTATTATATATAGGGATGTAGATGTATGTTCAATTTACAACTGAATCACTCAATTTGGAGGAAGACCAAAAAATTCTTTAGGGAACACATTAGTGTAATCCCTCGGGATGGGCATATCATCGAGAAGTATCATCTCATTTGTCTCAATCATTTTATCGAGACAAGATTAATCAAAAGGAAGTAATTAATACCCTCGAGACTATATATCTAACAGATATTCATCTTCCTCCTTACACAATTAAATAATTTGAGGATGCTTTATGACGTGAATTATGGTCTTCCTTTCTAGATAGTTGATGTCATATTTTTATAAATATAGCCCATCCAGGCCCAAGATGACATCGAACACCACTAAAGGATGTTTGATAAGATGTTAGGGGAGGTTCAATCAAAACTTACTTACCAGTGAGGAGTTATAAACATTTGGGGGAATAATTTTCCTATATGTTGTCATCACAGATAACATATCCTCCAAATTTTGAGGTGGTGTTGGAGTAGTTCTACTCAACATTCATGATATGAATGAATAAATATGTCTAGAATAAAATATTATGTTTTCTATTCATTAACAAATAACAAGTGTACTTATATCCACATCGTTTTCCAGCTCCACCTCAGTAGTTGTGATAGTATAATCCCTTCCATGTTGCCTTGGAGGTTGATGGGATTTCCTTTAACAACCCTTGGAGAAGAGAATTTTTTAGCATTTTAACAATGGTCATTGTAGATATAAAACTCCACCCCTATCAAAGAGTTTGTCTAAACCTTCCTTTATTGTTAAGCATTAGAAAGATTCTTCATTTCCCTTCAACAGTTCTTTGCTAGATGACTCATCCTTCAACATTTGAAGCAATTCCTACTTCCCTTTAAGCAATTCCCAAGATGCTTTATCCCTCAATTCTGACATGTGGGATGTTTGAGATTTGATCCATTAAGGGATTTATTTGTCGAACCACCACTATAATACTCTATATTACGCTTCTTATCTTGGGTCCCATGAGAACACTGGGAGACTCTGATCTCCATTTCAACCTTGAGGATACAAAATGAAATCTTTTCATAACTGTTAATGTGTTGAATGACCATCACATCTCATAGACATTCCTTAAGTCCTCTAAGGAAATGATCCACAATTATTTTGGAATTCATGACAAGGAAAGAGTCCTACCTTGTTTTCCTTGTGAATATTTCTTCATACACCCCGATTGGTTCATCTTCCTTATAGATGAGTCCGACGAACTCTCATTCGATATTAAGGCATAGGGTTTGGGGAAAAAATTATTGAAAAGTATTTTCTTAAATTACTTCCAATAAATGGAATCAAATTTCTCTTGGGTATTTCTATTCTTGTCCGCATCCACCACTTAATAGCTTCCCCATTAAAATGATAGACAGTAAGAATGAATTTCTCTTCCTCTGAACATTGGAGGAAATAGAAATATTTTTAGTGGAGTAAATCCACTATTCCACGAGGAGGGGATCAGAAGACCCCCTAATCATGGGAGGCTGTTTCCATAGGATGGTTTCAATGGAAACATGATATATCCATTGGGGGATGGTTTTCCCCATGATTCATGTAATTATTCATAACTTCATCCAGTTGAGCATGTACAGTGATAAATTATTGAGAACATGTTCCCATCATATTTGGCATATCATTAAAGAAATCATCACATTACCTATCACATTGATTAATCAAATGTGGTATTATATTTCCCTCTATAAACATTAAAAAAGAACTTATAATTATAGGGATTTAATACATTGTTATTAAGAATGAAAAATAAGACTTTGAACATAAAAAGAAAAAAATTTAAAAATATGTATATCCTAACATGTGATTTCCTAGGTCTAAATCTATGTAAGAAATTCTCTATTCATTATCTTAAATTCATATTGGATATTTTTTATTTTTTGAATAATGTTTTGTACCAAGCTTACAAATTTACAAAATTATATCCCCCGAGATCATCAAACAGAGAGTGGAACAAGAATCAGGGTAGTTTACAAGTTCTTGTTCGATTCTAGCTCAATGTAGTGCTTTTGTTTTTTATCCAATGATACATTAGTTCTAGATCCACCACTACTAATTTGTATCCAGACATGGATGTATATTCTTGATAATTTTCTTACTCCATACATACTAAAAAAATATGGTAGGTATATTATATATAGTCTCATAATTAAGGGTCTTACTAATGTTCCCTATGAATAATTTGAATAAATAACTAGTCCATTCTATAATACAAACATTACTGACCTTGGACTTTTTTCATATCATTACATAATTTTAAGCATAGCTAATCATCAAATTACATTCTAATGATCGTAATGTATATTGTCTTAGAAGACTATTTACAAAATCAAACTTCATAAAAAACAACTTTTAATTTAATCTCCATAATGATATACTTACTCTCATTGTTCTCATAAAACATCATATATGACATGGGAATAACATGAACAAAAGGATGAGATCGAAATCCTTGTAAGGGAATAAACACAATAATAATATTTTAGCACATGGGTTGGAAGGTATGACATAATGATATAAAAAGAGTAGAATATATGGAATCATTAAATAAAAACGTGGGATCAAATAAACATGGATTATCTGTAATATAGTAGGAATATAGAACAAGTCTATAGGATGAGTCAAGGATCATTGCACATAGAGGATAAAAATCCAAGGTTAACCACCAATTCTGTTGCACATGGTAGCACGAGTCGAGGCTAAAGCCAAGACCACCACACATAAGGTCTCATGAGACTCAACTCCACACACTGCATTAGAGAACTATCTAGGAGAATCCATATTAACATTTTCATGAATATTATTCCCACATAAAAATCATACAAAATCAATCGTTTATAAACATAATGGTACCCATTGAAAGAAATGGGAATCATAACCATGTTAGCAAGCAAAATTAATGGGCATTTCATACATGTGTCCCTGAAAAATAGAATTGTATAAATAAAGGATGTTCATAATGTATAATAGGAATATATAATAATATGTTATTAAAAAATGAAATGATAACATTTAAAATTTATTTTAATAATGATTAATATTATAACATTTTAGTGCATTATAATAAAAATATCAAAGATTATTTGAAATAGAAAAGGGTATTTTCTTTATAAAACCAGAAGTGAAACAAGAAGGTTTTAATGATAAAAATAATGGTTTCATTAATATAATGGTCCCTTAATAAATGTTTTTATAGTGTACTTTAAATTTGGTAAGAATTCCGGATGTTCTGTTAAAATGAGTTTGCATATCCGGAAGTGTAGAGGAGGGAATAACATAAAAGTATGTATATCCACAAAATAGAATGATTAATAGATATTGATTCATGATTTTCAGAAAAAATAGATATCATATTATGTAAATAATCATAATATACTATTTCATTTTAGTAAAAAATGATTAAGAATAACCTAAAGGGATAATGGATGATCAGGTTGAATCTCTTCACTTAAGAATGATTGTGTTATCTAATATATATTAATGACATAAATAATCAAATGTCATTATTTAATTAATCATTTAAGAACTCATATTACATTTACGTGATTTATTATAAAATTTTTCAGTTCATTCATGGCCTTTGTGAAGGGTTATGAGGTTCAATTTCATTTTTTGGTTCCATATATTTCATGATCAGTTTACTTTTATGCATGAACGGATAATCATGTAAAATGAGTATGGTTGTCATGAATTGGAGTTGTATTTTATTATTTAATTTCCAAAAGTTTACATTTTTTTCAATTTCATTTTGTTACTTTTAGATAAGTTTAATAATTATATAAAACATTAGTTGCAACTTTATGGGTTCATTGGTTGTTTCTTATCACAATAAATTCATTTTCAATTATAAATCAATACCACATGTAAAAAAGATTATTTAACCATATATGATAAGTTTTACATATATAATTTTCTTATTTAACCATAATAATAGTTTCTTGTCCATAATTATATATGATAATTGAAATTCAAAACACATCTTCATTGAATGTGGTGAATTTACACATCTTTGATGTTGTTTTTGCAACTTGTATAAATGAACTATAATAGATAGATGATAATAAAATATTACATTATCATAAAAAATAGTATTACATATATAGTACTGTTATTTTCATGAAATTTTAATGAGGATAGGTATGAATCGAAAATGAAAAAAAGAAACATGAAAAGAATGTAGAAGAATTGAAAAGAAGAATTTACCTCTTATTTAAATCCTCTTTGAGAGCCTCTAAAGTGGATAGAATTTGGTGTTTGAAGATAAACAGGTATTATCAACGTGGTAGGGAGCATGGGGAGATATTTTATTAGAATTTTGGAAAGGGGAAATGGTTTAGAGGAGTTAATAAAAGAGGGATGTGTGTGTACTTCCTATAGTAGAGGGGAGGAGGCTTTTCCTAATATTTTAATCATTAGTTTATTATTTCTCCATAATAAAAGAAATTGAGATGCTTACAAGAACTAAAAGAGTAATAAGATAATGTGAGTTCAAAAGAATTTCCATTTTCATCATCTATGACTCAATCAAGAAGCATTAATTCAGGTTTATGCACATATCATAATTTATATTATTTTATTATTCATTAAAAAATTCAAGTATATTCGAGAAATAAGAAAAACACATACAAACCATTTTTCATTGTGTAAAATCCAAAAATGAACTCCAATTTATGAAAATAGTTTGCTAAATATAGAAAATTTAATTTCTAAATAAATCATCATATACATTAAGAATCCATATTTTTAAATTATATCTAATTTTATAATAAATTAAAAATTAACTAAGGACTCATAAAATAATTTTAAAATGTAAACCATAATTAATGAATATATTTTATGAAAATACATTTTATTTCTATGTTACTAATTTTATCAAAAAATTGATTAAATATATATGAATTATAAAAATGATCAACACTATCATATTTTCACATATAAGATAGATAAATTTTATTTATACTTTCATGGGAAACTATTCTATTTAATAGAGTGATTTTCTATTCATAAGGGTCATATTAGTATTCATAAATGTTACATTACTCTTCATAATGGCCAGTAACTATTAACAAAAAATTTATTTTCTCATATCAAACATCACACATCTTACTAATCACAACTGTGTATTTAATATTTTCAAAATTCAAAAGACAAAAGTGACAATTTTTTTGTTTTGAGGTCACTTAATTCTTAGTAGTTCATTGAATTATGATTTCATGTGATTATATGATTTAATTATAAAAATATAATTTCCATTGATAAAAAATTGAGCCATTATAGTTTGCGTGAAGTAATTATAATTGAGGTGGCACATTTTGAAAACAAAATAATGGAGATTGAGGAAGGATGTCACCAATTCAATGGGTATCTCCTTCTGGTTTTCACCAATAGTCTTTTGTAGATGGATTTAGGAATAAAAAACGATTCTATGATTATGGTAGTGATTTTGGGAGATTATTTTATAAGAGATTGGGTTTTTTAATTGGGTTGATATGTGTGACAAAATGTGAAGGGTGAGTTCCTTCCATAGTGGAGGAGTGGCATTCTTGTAATTTTTTTAAAGGGGTATCTCACCCATGTTTTTCCAATGAATTGTGGATCCAATATTTTTCCATATTATAAAAAAGGTTGTATAGGCTGATAATATGAACATTATATGGATTTTGGACAAGTTTCTAAGTCATTGTGGCTCTTAAATATAATGATCAGTCCCTTATTAAGACAGTTCTCCTTTTAATCGATGTAAATAATTTTAATTATATTATCTAATTGATTTAAAAAAACTAAGTCACCCTTATTATATATTAAAAATTATTATGATTAAAAATATGAAATCACTTTTTCTTAATTATAATAACATAATATGTAGAAATTAATTTAATATTAATCCAGTTTATAGGATTCCAAATTGGGTATTTTTGTAAAAATGCTCAAAACATTGATATGTTTTCATATTTAGATTAAATGATAAATGGTATCCAATGTGTGAAATTATTTTAGAATATATAAATTGATATAATTATTCATTAAAACATAATAATGATATAATTTAAATATATAAATTAATATGATTAAAAAAATGGAAGTAAAATTAATTATTTTTTACTTTTCATGAAAATGTGTAGATTCAATAAAAAAATAAAGAAAATAAACCCAAAGTAAATATTACTGTAACTATTTAAAAAATTTATTTTAATTATTTTTTTTAAAAAATAAATGTTTTTTATAAAATTCGTTTTAAAATTGGTTCACAATTAAAAGGCAACTATAATCCTTTTAAAAATAGAGATATTTTAATTAAAAAAATTGGATTTATTTTTATTTTATTCCCATAAAACATATTGGATGGATTCTAAAACATTTAATACAAATTTATAAGAATAATATATCTAATCCTACTCATTCCAACTGAAATAAGATCTAGTTTTCATATACCACATAAAATAACAATATTAACAATAAATTATTGTTCAGTATAACTCAGTCTTCTATGCAATGTATGATTTTTGAAAAACTCATTGTTTTGTATAGGGTACCCTATAGAACATTGAATTCAATTTAATTTAAATTTAATTTTTAATTAATAAATATAAATAAATAAATAAATTCATTATTCTATCATTACCCATGATGTTTCAATATTGAAAAAGAAAACAATCTGTGTATCACCATGGATTTTCCACTAATTCATCAATACAAAGAAGTGGTTTATTATCCAGACCATAAACAAAGGAATTACATAGACTTTTCGTCACTAACATGGAACTCTCATTATACCATTTCAAAATTCTTGTTCCGCTATCCATTTAATAGATTTAGAATCACATATCAAGACATCTCTTATGTGGTTCCTGATGCATACCATCTAAAAAACCCATTCAATGTTTGGAATTTTGTTATATCATCTATCTTCATTGCATTATAAAATCATCACATAATAGACTCATCATATCATAGCATTGTCATAAAAAACATATCACATAGACAAGGTTTTTGGGTATCAATAATGAGAAATACATATACCATATTCCTTCCTCCACCCACACATGACCCCCCCAACAAAACACATACTCGTCACTATAGTTTAAAATCCAACATGAACCCGCATCATAAATTGATAATATAAAACACCAAGATGTATCATCACTACTAAATGAAGAGATAATAATTGTGAATTTCCATCCATCCATATCATGACCATGCAGAGTGTTGGTGAAAATCATGGAACCCCACACCATTAGGAATTAAACGGTTTTCCAACACATGTTTTGAACATATTTTAATAACTTATAATAATTGTGAATAGTATTTTTTCCATTCATTTCATTTAATCCAATTACCTCACATCAATTCATGGACATTCATAATTTTTTCATACCCAAGAATTTTGTTTTCATAAATAATTCAATGTTGAACAAAAAAATTTACACAACAACACTATAGAATAGCTCTCTCATAAAATATAAATAATCACCACAACACCACATCAGCCAGTTTATATCACTTAAATTTCCACCAATATAATCTACTACACATCACAACCACCATGCCACACCACCACCACATCAACTAATATTAAAACAGGCCACCAATGATCTTACCCAAGCAATGAATAACCCAAAAGGTAACCAACATCATCATATAAAAACCCACATTAGAAAAGGAAACACAACAGGCACAACAACACCTAAAATCACATCATGGAATAAAAAATTTAGGATATAGATCATACATTACATTATATAATTATATCATATGGTTATCCTCGCATAAATTAATAATTTACTTTGGAAACAAAATGCGTTGAAATTTTTTCTCATGAATAAATTTTTTTAAGGGTCATATTAAACAATAAAAATAATAAGGCTCTCAGAAAAAAATTTAGTACAAGGAGAATCCTAAAATACATTATTATCAGTATTAGAAATGGATATAGATAATAAAATCCAAATATGATTAATGTAGAAAATCATCTTATTTATCACCACTACCATATATTTTTTTCTATAATATTAGTTATCATTTTTATGAAAACCATCATTATCTACTGAATAGAAGGGAAATTATACAATACCAATAGATAAAAATTAATTCGTGGAGAATAGACATCCACTACCTCAATTTAGTTATCCAATTTTCTATATAAAACTAGTGGAATATTGAAAATATATGTTACCAAAACTACAATATGAAACAATATATTTTATTGAACCATAAAAACATGTCATAAAAATCAAATCCAAAACACCCATTTTTAAAAATAACATCACCACTTCAAATCCCTAAAACAAGAATGAAATTGTTAAATGGGAAAATAAATGTATCTCACATCAAAATTCCAACAATAAACATCGTAAAGAAAATTATCAATGAATGAAAAGTGCGTATGGAAGATCTAAAATAATGTCACATGCTTTTTCCAATTAACTGGAGAAACAAAAGAATTCAGGCCTGGACTATTTTCTATAACAAAAAAATTCTTTGACACATTCAAAATGGGAAAGAACTGTTAATTTCATGAGTTTTCCCGATCCCCTTTAATATAATCCATTACTAATATTTAGTCCATAAATATATTGAATATAGATCCTGATGAAGATCTATTTTTTCATTATTAACCAGTATTGGATTAATAGGCATCATGAATTTTATTCATATCATGAGTTAATAAGGCACAAAACCAACATTGTGACACATCAGGATGACTATGCAGTGATATTCTAGCTGCACCATCTGGTGGGAGGATCGAAAGATAGATATGTGTGTTAGATCCAATCATCTAGTACTTCTCTTATATTATAGTGTTTTATGGAGTAGTTAATTTCCATTATTATGTTTCTAGAATGGCACAATTCCTCACAAAGGGGGTGACACATCATCTTTATTAGATTTCTCAATTTTATTTTCAGACAGCGGGGCGAAGAAATATCTGGCTTTTTCTTGTTCTGAATTTTGTATCTTTTTTGGCATTTGGATCCATGTTTGGCCTTATTCACTATTTTTTAGATCATTTTTCATCTTTATTTGTAATGAGTTTCTCTTTTTTACCTACTTCCAAAAGGAGTTCATTCCTTTTCAATATAATGTGGTTTCTCCTCTACCTTTAATAAAGGGTACATATCCCACATCAATAATAAACCCATTAATCCCCATCCCCCAAGACACAAATAAAGCTCTCATGAAATTCTTACATAACCACCTCATGAACTACCTATGACTAAAAATCTATATCCCCTACTCCAGAAAACACTCCTCTAAACAACAATACACACATAGAACTACCGCAAAAACATTGAAATGAGTTGAGAAGGAACAAACAGAAACATTATATACTTGCGAAAATATTACATTCCTCTAGAATCAAAACAAAATATAAAAATGTTGTTGTGCGAACAACCATCTGATGAGATTCCCCTTAGGGATTTATAAATGAAATATAAACAACCACCAACTAAACACACTAAACCAAAATATCCTCCAAATGCTAGAAAAAAAAAATCAGCATCTCATAAGCCATTACAGAACACAATATCACTCTAAAAAACACCTCTATTACTCATAATCATTATTAAAAAATCAATATCCTCAAAACGAAAGACAAAAACCTCTAAAAGTATCTCACAAAATATCTCTATGAAAACAAATAAATAATATCATTCATCCATACCAATACATCATCATGTTTTAGTTGAACTGATTCATATGAATAATTTTAAAATGTTTCATAATATTAAATGTCTTGATTAGTAAGGGGTTTTCATTACATAATATACTTAAATCCTTAAAATAACTCACCAAAAAAATAATCAAAATCTAGAATTAATAAAATTATAAACATTATATCAATTATAAAAACATTTCATTGATAAAGTATAACTGAAATCTAGATATTTTGGGAAAACATCAATTAATCCAGCCCACATGTAATCTTTTCTATGACACCATGCCTCCATAACAAAAAAACAATGTTGTTTGTTTTTTAAAGTATAAAAACTAATGGATTATCATTGATCACTATTGGTCACTACATGAACATCATGCGACCCTTGATATTCAACTCTACATAGTCAATGGTGCTGGAGTCACCATGAAGATACTAATTTTGTTATTATATTCGGATGTGATGCTATATTCTATCCAACTATTTTTTAATTTTCAATTGATACCCACCATGAAAATATTTTAAAATTTCTTTTTATTCCATATGATCCATGGAAAAAGCATACTTTCTCTTCTAAACCTTTATTTCCCCCAAGGAAGGGAGTCTCAAAAGGACCCATGTTAACCAACATAAAATTCTATAGTCCACCAGGTATGTTCATCATAAGAGGTATTGGTGTAAAAGGCCATCCAAATCATCTCCTACAAAAAAGAGATCATCATAGTCATGCTCTATAAAAAAAAGAACCAAGTACCATTGACTCCCTCACCCCTATCTAGAACATAGTAGAAATACATTGAAGGAAATAAATTCCCTCAAACAAAGCTAGGTTAATGGATTTGTGGTAGATATTTTTTGTAATGTGATATTTTCCAAAGGTAATTTATTTAACTATTATCCACCAAAATACATGATGTGTGATCACAAAATATCATCTCGCACTGGGATTGTCTACTATGTTTTCATATCTATCTTATGGTTGAAAGAAGTTTAATGTTGAAACTCAGAGGAAAATAAATTTCCCAATTCACTATAGATAGATGAGGTAAAAGAAGGAGTTAAATAAATCATGATGGTCCTAGATACTATAGGGTCCTGAAAAATCTGCAATAGTGATTCTACCCAAATCCCCTAAAGAATTGGGGAAAAGAATAGACGAAACAAAAAATCAAAGAAGGGTCACAAATAGGACCGGTCCACGGACCAGCCCCATGAAAACGCAATGTGGCCAGGCCCCACGAGGCACCCCCTCCACAAACCGTCATCATTCATGAAGTGGAGGGATAGATCCACCACGGTCACAATGAAGGATGGGCGCCAATCCAGTTCACAATCATGAGCCGCCCCAACTGCGGACCACGTCGACTAGTTCATGTAACACCCGCTGTCATTCGGGGAATGGAGGCGGAACCCTCCATGGCCACGGAGCACTCCTTGAGTTCGATTCATGAAGGTGGGGGGGGGAGTTCAATACCCACCGCGAATTGCATGTTGACTAAGTCGGCTGTAAACCAGGTATTTGGTTATGGGCCTCTGCAAAAAGTGTCGCATAGCCACAGATACATCCCTTTCCCCACTCTATAAAAGGATACCCAGGGGGAAAGAAAAAGGAGGTCGGTGAATTGGAATTGGATTCAGTGGGATTGGAGATTTGGAAGGAGATCGGTTGAAGGATGGCTTCGGATTTCACAAACAGGTAAATTCCCATCCAAGAACCACAGCAGGTATACGAATTAACAAGGAATTGGTAAAAACATATTAGTTTGGTGAACCACGAACCTAAAATAACAAAAACATGGAAAACCGTGAACCATACCCCCTCCACAGATGAATTCCCCGTGGAGAAGGGAGTTTACACCTCTTTTCCCATCCATCACACCGCATAGCACTCTCTTACGAGGGAAAAGACCCAACCGATGAGAATCTGACCGACATCACCCTTGGTCGCCGCTACCTGCCTGGAACCATCTGCAAACAACCATGGTTCACGGATTAAACCTGAAGCCACAAACCACCATGGTTCGTGGGACACCAATCAGTCCGTGGACCACCATGGTTCGCGGATGGCTTCTCCAGCAGCGTGGCACTCCCCCACGTGAAGGGAGCCACCACCCATACCTCTCGGTGGCTCACAAAATACTTCGGTGTTCTCATTCCCTGAGCCAAATTAAATATTTCTGATCCTGCAAAGTCCTTCGTGACTCCCTCACTGGCCTATTCATTGGCCCTGAGCCGAGGCCTCCACTAGAGCCACCTGATCCAAGTGGTGTAAATTTTAGGTGCATCAACGCGCCATTATTAGTTCACATACCCATGGTAAACAGTGGCAAAGGGGTTTCCCTGACCCTTGAGCAGATTCCCGAAGCATTACTGGGTTCAAATTCCCATGGTAACGTGGATTCTGAGCTCAGGAGTCCTCTTTATACCCCTCTACATGCTAAAGTCTCCTCGAGGTAGTAATATACCCTTCATAAGGAAGCCCTCATGAACTGCAAGAAAGGAGATGGGCACAGGAGCACCCCCTTTCCCTCTCCCGCTGGGCATTGCTGCCAGGGGCGTCCATCTCGGAGTAATCCACGAACTTCTAGGCCTCCTCAGAGTGTAAGCCCCAATCCCTCGTCATGGGCATCCATCTAGGAGTAAGCCCCGACCTTATGGTCCGCATCATGAATAAGCCCCACTCCACTTCTCACGGGTGCACCATTCATGACGTGATCCTCTGGTCCCTACTGCCTCTTGTTTCTCACACCGAGCGTGAATCATGTGGGCTTAGAGTAAGCATTGACCATGACATCGCCTTATGGGCCTCCTCAGAGTGTAATCACCAATCCATAATTCGGGGCTGCCTCAGCGTGTATGTCCCAACCAATGAAAACTACGTGGACTTTGATCCTTGCCTCCAAGACAAGGTACATAGGATGCCTCCATGAGGTTCAAGCCCACCACCCATCGGACCACCTGGTCAATATTCACGTCGATTATCCGATACCAATCTGAACTACATGGACTTTGATCCCTGTCTCATTGACAGGGTACGTAGGAAGCCTCCAAGAGGTTCAAGCCCAACAATAGGTCGATCCGACAATCATCACATCGGTTCACCGGGCCACTCCTAGCACCGCCTCAAGTGATTTTCGACTCTTCAGGGTCATTAATCCAATGAGGGATGGTAAACCTCGTGTATAAATGATTCTGAACCCCTGCGTCCAGTTGACCATTTCCCACCATGGTTGAATCTGTGGAGACTATGTTTGGTTATAAACCGAATATTCGCGAACATATGAATACATCTTAAATCTAAAAGAGAGTCCCGGAAAAGGAAATAATTCCCCCTCAAAAGGGTGCGATGAGCCCGAATTCCCATACACTCGACCAATGTGAGTTCTTAAGAGTTACTGGTTAGACCATCCTGCAAACTCCTGCCTTTGGAAAGCTGGTCCATCAATCATTGGATACGGAGCCACTGGGCGTTTCGAGGCCCGAATGCCAAAACCACGAAACAAAAAATGGTGAACCCGACGTGAATCTTTAACCAAACTTGACGAATTTAACCTAATCCCACCATATGCCCCCTTATTCTCTAATGGAGGTCCAAGAAAAGTCATTAATTATTCATGGGATTTTGAGATGTTGCTTTGATGGGATTTCTATTTGTATTTGTTAAAACGTTTTTTGATAGGAACTTTCAGAACTCCCTTCGATCAAATGGAATCGCAAAGGAATTCACAAGTGCACATTTCCAACAATGCAAGGATAGGACTTCCTCAACAACGGAGGACCCCGTCACCCACCCAACATCCTCAACGCTGGGTTTCAGACGTGCTGATCTGAGAGTACCACGTGAATGGTACTCTCCCAATAGTGGAGGCATCCATGCACGCCCTCCAATCCATCAAGATTCTCCCGTCACCTACCCAGCAGCGACTGCAAAGGCAGATCCAAACATCCCTTTTCACTATCTCCAACTGTTTCGGGAGTCTATCCCACAAGACAATGCGTACCTCCCTTATCTTAGAGTGGTGGATGTGGTCGACATTGAGGACTTCATCCCTGTCGAACGGGGGTTCCTCTCTAAGGCCCCCGCCGACAGACATCATTGTAGTCACGCTGCAACCCAATATCCTCACACCGAAGAAGATGTCTCCCTGAGGATTCATGCCCACGCTCCCTGAGCTCCAGCCCCTCGGACCACTTAAAGAGGGAGAAAGTCGTACAATCGGGGACCGGTTATCACCATGGTCCCTGAGGAGGAGCTCTGCTGCCCATCCACGTAGAGGTACCACAAACTGGCACCTACACATGTTAACTCCTCCTAAGACCACCATCCAGACATGGCGACATCGTACAAGCTGGTGCGCAACCCCACCGAGATCCATCAAGCATGTCGCTCACACAGGATGGCACATACCAGGTAGGCACCTCTCCCTGCCCAGGGTCATGAAGCCCGCCAACCTGACGTGGTGGAGACCATGTACCTGTAGGACCAGTTCCTGGAAGTTTCTTCTGACGCTCTCCATCCTGATATGGTGGTGATAAACAAAGCCCAACACCCATATGTGGCGGAAATTCATAGGCGGGCACGTCTCCCTGCCAACAAAGGCCACCAGCTCGATACGGTGGGAAAACAATATATGCAGGGCTAGCTCCCTACAGATACAAGCAAATTCTTCCACCCCGATGTGGTGGAGAACGGAGAGATAAATCGGTGTATCCTGGTACAGGGGCAGATTCATTCACCTTCCCCGACACAAGAGAATTATCATTACCCACTGACCACCAGAGGACTGGAGCAGGATATTCCTACTCTGATACCAGAATGGGCCTTCATACCCGTTCCATCCAAAGATTTCTCTCTACATATCCTGGCAATGATGGAGGAGTAGGTATCGATCCCTGATCATATCTTCCAGACTTTCCAAAATGTAATTGCATCAGTGGAAACAGCAAGGACTCGGGCCCGTGAGCCGATATCCCTATTTGAGGCGACTCATCAAAGAGATGAGATAGCTGCCTCAGAGTAGATCTGTGTCCCTGCTTCTTCCCAGGAGGGTCACCGACAATATTCTGTGATGCAAGGGAAACCTAATCGAGCAGCTTCACTTGTTCCAACTGGGGGACACACTTCCATCATGGTGGATGCTCCAGAGCATACATATATCCTTGCTAAAAGCCAGGATGTTCGTCGGTGTATCCTGGAAGCATCACGGGACCCAATTAGACGGGGACCCAAATGAGGTGAAGGCTGTTGTCAGTAGAAGACGGTCCCCGATGTCCACAAAAGGGTGCCCAAAACGCGCCGAAGGCAGCCGGAAAATAAAGAGCTTGTTCATGACTCTGCTCTGCTGATATTTGGGTTTTCCGATGCCTCTAAAAACACATCAAAGGCTCATAAACCTGCCCTCCCATTACCATATTATGGCAGAAGAAGTAGTTGTTCTGAAGGTCCTCCCCGTAATTTTTCTACCAGTAGCTCTGAAGGTCCTCCCCAGAGCTCCCGTGGGGGCTTCCCCCGCGGGAATATAATGGTCAATCACGAGAGATCCTCTTTTGATGCGAGTCACGGAAGCCCTCAACGTGACCAGAAGATCGAGCAGCAAGATGGTCCCCCACTTTCTGCGGTCTTCCCGGAAAGTCCTCCCTAGGGTATACACTGCAAACACTCTCCGTGCAGTGGGACCACAGATTTTGATGGTAGTGCTCGCTATCATAGTCACAACTGCAGAGGCCCTCCCCGTAGTGACGTCTCATGACAACAAGAAGTCCCTCCCCTTGTCGTGGCCTACCCTGAAGGTCCTCTCCAGGGGTTACGCTGCAACGGAACTCCACGTAGCCAGGCATCAGGTCACGGTGGTAGTCCTCGCCACCCTGATAACGAAGTTCCTCCCCGTAGATACGTCAAGCTACGAGAAGGCCCTCCCCTCTTTGTGGTATATTCTAGAGGTCCTCCCCAGGATGTATCCCGTAGATATTCTCCCTTGGGCAGCAGTAATGCTATTCCTTTCTATTTCCATAGTTGTGATGGTAGTCCTCACCACCACGACCACCATTGCGAAGGTCCTCCCCGCAATGGCCCCCAAGAAACAAGAAGGTCCTCCCCTTGTCACGGTGTGTCCTGAAGGTCCTCTCCAGGATGCGCGTCGAATGTCAAGCCATGATGGTTATCCTCACCATGATGGCAATTTTTGTGAAGGTTCTCCCCATAACGACGCTACGCAGCCATAATGTCCTCCCCTTGCTGTGACACGCCTTGGAGGTCCTCCCCAAGGTGTGCATTGAAAATTTCCTCTATGCAGTGAAGCATCAAGCAGTAATGGTAGTCCTCACCATTACAACCATCATTGTGGAGGTACTCCCCGCGATGAATTATTATTTCGATAGGAAGTCCCTCCCCCTACCGAAGAAACCATAGGAAAGCCCTCGTCTACCAAGGCACTCAGAAGGATGGGATTGAACATGTCAAATTCCCAGATTGTCACTAGAAACACCCTTCTTCCATCAGGAGATGGTCCAGGGCCGCGTTCATCCTCCGAACCACCTCGAAATCACCCACATAATGACTCAGCAACTACTGGTCCCACTACCTCCTACCACATTGGTGGCGAGCATCTCAGTTGGGCTTACCAGGTAGAGGATTCACTAGCGGAGGAGTATGCTGAAATACTGCACCTGAGGAAACGACTGGCCAAGGATGATATACCAGTTATGTTTTGGCCTAAGACCACCTCTATGTTCGACATACCCAGAGTGTTTTTGGAAGAATGCATGCACGACATCTGCCATAATATATGGACGCCCCTCCGCTGGCTTAAATCGAGATTCCTGCCCTATGACTGGTATGTAGACCACGTCGAGACGATAGGGGACCTCCTACGTAACATCGACCTGGAGGCCCTTTCCTCGACGCGACAACAACGCCTTGAGAGGCGCAAATGGAATATAGAGGCAGCTATCCCCTGTGCACTGCATGAGTTGCGCCGCCTCATCGGTGACGCTCCGACCGGAGTCCACATCAGGGGATGGTGGGAACATGGTGCTCTGCATTTCACTCTGCTCCCCACCCAGAAGAACCCATTCGGCATGGTGTCTTGCAATGTCGTCACAGTAAGACTACAATCGAGTGGTCCCCCTATTCAGGAATGGAAACACACCCATCAATGCCAGGCCTTGAGTAAGTCCTAGAAGCGTCAGGCCCAACGGGAACAAGCCATTTAAGGACTCCTGAATTAGGCCACAAAGAGCATACAACATGCCTCTCTGTTAAGAGAGGTCAATCAAAAATCATTTCCTACCTCCCTAGAAAGAAAGGGTTCACAAAAGAACTTGCTATCAAACCCGGTTCACCCATGAATGGGGGCACGCGAGATAAGGCAGGTAGCGATAGCCGCAGCCACTGCGCAATCTAGGGTCAACCCCAGCCTGCAGGGCTGGGGGCATTTTAAAAAAAAATGCCCCTATAAGACCAATAAAACTTGGAATAGACTCAATGTCCAAGGAACGGGGCCAACCCCAGCCCTCAGGGCTGGGGGCATTATTAACCCCTCAATAACAACCTCCCCCACGAGAGTCGGTATTCTCTCGTCTAGGGAGGACAGTCAGAATGGGAGATTCCCATCCTATCCCGTCATTTGAATCATCATCCCCTCTGAGAGGAAGGCTCACCGTATGGTTGCATCAGATAACTCTCTGCATCACCCTTCTTCAAGATGTCTGAAAGCAATCCCAGGTGATGAAAGGGAAAGCCAACCGAAGACGCGGGAGATCCTCTTCCTATTTGGAAGATGACTTCCCCTCCACCCCGAAATATGCATTCATAAATGCCAGATAGGATAACCCTGCGGGTGACACTGGGGAAAATGAAAATCTGGACAGATCAAGAGATGACGGTTCCAATCAGGTTGTGACTCACAACGAACCCCCAGGTGTGCACACCCAAAACCAGAGGGTCACCTTAAATATGGCCGCCCCTTCAGCTAACCTACCTCTGCTTACCCTATAAGCTTCCAAGAAGGATAATAATAAAGGAACATTTTCCCTTAACCCTTCCCCTTATCTCGATAAAAATGAGACACTCACGCTCGACGAGAGGTTCGCTCGACAGGAAGAAGAGATGAAATACTTGACGCGGCTTAACGCTTACCTGCTCCAGAGGAACTGCCTTATTGAAAGTGCATCCCAAGAATATCCACGTCATGAACTCCCAGCAAGAGCACCTCAAGGGCTAAGGCTTTCCCTAGAAAATGAAGCACGATCAGCGATCCTACCCAATGAGGCACCTGGTTCATCCAGCTACCTAAACGTGGATGATGAATACTAGGATTTCCCTCCACTTATGAACAAACCAGAGCGAGTAAGCCTGAACCCTATGAAGGTTCCACAAATGGCACAGGCACCCCTGGTGCTGACCAATCCAGATCCTCATTCCATTCCTCGGGCTAGGCCTACCCAGAACCAGGCCCAGTAGGATGTAGACCAGGGTCTCAGCAACACCATCGAAGCACTAATAGCTCGATTGAAAGTGATAGAAGGTCAACGTGCTCTGATACATCAAGAGCGGGAACCCTACCCAGATTGGGTGACCAAAACACAACCCCCACCCAATTTTTTGAGCCCTATATTCCCCATCTTCAATGGATCAGGTGATCCATAACATCATTTGATGCACTATGCATCCTATTTCAACCCTATTATGGGAACTCCGGAACAACAGGTAGCAGTAAAACTCAGATGATTCATACGGACCATGCAAGGATCCTCCTTTGTCTGGTACACAAATCTGCCAGCCCAGTCGATAAAGAGCTGGGAGGACATCCGACAGCAGTTCATGTTCCACTTCTGCTCAACGCTGCCTAAAACTACGGTCAGCTATCTCATGAACTTCAAGCAGAGGGAGAACGAGAGGGTCTCAGATTTATTCTCCATATGGAAAGGTCTAACCTATTCTTTGAACATGCCAATACCTCAAGATGAGATGCTAGCCATATTCATCGATAATCATAGAGATGAGCTAAGAACACCGCTCATACCAGTGGAGTGCACCACTGGCATCCTCTATCTCTCAACCATTGCCCATAGAATTAGGACTCCTTGCAGCAGACTAATTCAAAGTCCCTAATAGCCTCACAGGTTCCTGTGAAAATATCTCCTAGAGGTGAAGCGTATGTTGTCACACTCATGCCGGCCCCTATGCCCGCTCCACCACTCAGGCCTCCACCAAATCGTCAAGGGCCCCTTGAATATCCGCAGCCCCCCCCCCCCGCCTAAACGGGACGATCTGAGAGGACTAAATAGGAACCAGTTTGAGTAATGAAGACAAAAATTATACTTGTTCCAACACGATCATGACCGTGGCTACTTCATTGCCTCTATGAATTGAAACTCGCTCTGCCCCCAGGAGCCAAGAAAACCTGAAGAAGTCTGCCGCGATGAGAGGCCAGATTACTGCCCCTACCATCGGATGTTGGGGAATAGTATCCGAGATTTCTTCATCTTCAAAGACCTTCTGCAAAGGATGGAAGACTCTGAACAGGTCGAGATGAGGCCACCCCAGCACTTGTGGAATGTATCTCTACCACTGACTCCGACAAAGAGGAGGGGTGGCAGAATGTCACCAGCAAGCAGGCGGAAAAATTTGACAACTGGATGACTTGGAAGACTATCAACCAAGCCCAGGGCATACTCCGAGACCAACTACAGTAGCCAGTGTTTCCACCAACAGCCCCTGAAGCTGTAGAGCCGACAGTATCGACCTCACAACCCTCCACGAGCCAGTCATCCGGGCGACATCGAAGGAGGAGGAAACAATCACAAGAGGAGCAGTCTGCAACGGGTCCAATGATAGTCTCGACCCTAGAAGACTATATGTCATCGAATGTGGCACCATGGGCACCGACCTACTAAACGAAACCATCAGAGACAACTGACCAAATTGACCTGTTAGAGGATGAAGAGCCAATTTTTGGTTCTATGAACATCATCCATCTCATAGAATCATTCCATGACGAAGTGTGTGGTAACAAACCCGAGTTCCATGCTCGAGGAGCTCAGAGGAGGAATCGCAGAGGCAGAGGATACCAAGGGAGGCGTAGCTGCGGCCGAAACCAACCCTACGGTTGGAACCCGACCCAAACTGTTAATATAGAGGAAACCCGTGGGAGAGCCCTTCAACAAACTCAGCAGGAGAAGGAATTCCCCTACACCTCCACAAGAATCCACTCTGGCCCTGTTGTTATGCGATACCCACCAGAGGAGGATCAAGTGTCTAGCCGCCTAGTGCGCACAAAGAGACCGGCCGTACCAAGTCCTCAAAATGCTGGAACACCATTAACATCTGTCCCCGTGGCTGGTCCATCCTCGTCAAATGCTCCATCTTCCAAATCACCTGCTAAGACTCACCTGCTAATGGAGAAGTGTCGGCCACTGGAGAATAAATACAATATCCTTAAGTATCTTGCATCGGTACTAGCCATTATTTCAATTCCTGATTCCCTAAGTCTGTCAATAGATCTCGGGGAGGCTCTTATAGAGGCTTTGATCAGCCCCCAAAAGTTTCAAGTCGAGGTAGCTACCGCCGAAGTTTACCGGATAGAGACTGACCTGGATGAATGCAATGCGGTGATTTCCTTCACCGATGAGGATGAAGATGCTATCATGCAAGGAAACATCAGACCACTATATGTGTCCGGCACACTGGATGGTATTGAGATCCGGAAAGTCATTATAGACAATGGCTCTGCAGTTAACCTCCTTCCCCTACGGACACTCCGTAAGTTGGGCTACAATAAGGATGACCTAATTCCCTCAGCCATAACTTTGTTGGGTTATGAAAAGAGTGAGTAGAAGCCAATGGGATAGATTAAGCTAAGGACCCATTTTTGTGACCTGGTAGCATACAAAGAATTCCTGGTGGTCCGGCAGAACACAGCATTCAATGCCCTGCTTGGAAGGCCATTGCTCCATAAGAACATGGTCATTCCTTAATCTTATCACCATTTTATCAAGTACAGCATCAATGGAAAATGTGGGACATTGCATGCTGACAAGGCCCCTTTAGAGTTCTCAGAGTCACGTTACATTGACGCTGGGTTCTACGAGAAAAAGAAAAATAAGCCTTTGGTCGATGGTGTCGACTGAATCCCCACTCCAAATGGTCTAGAAATGGTTCTTGATAACCCTCTTATGGTGTCTTGGAAGAGATTATGTCCTGCCCATAAACCACGTGGATGGTAGGAGTTCATGTCCGGACACACACTCATATGTTCTAATGCCTTCAGCCATAGCGGTCGAGTGTGACAATGTGGGAACATCCGCTGACCCTCAATCGGGGGGCGAAAGCAAGGACGCCCACGAAACCTCACCTCTGGACTTCCAAGAACTCGTGACAGGAGCTCTCTCCTCATCAGAACAAGAATATTATGATTTGGGAGAAGAAGAGGGGGAAGATCTCAGGGATGCACCTCCCGCATTTGAGGAAGGTATCTCCACCACTGTGGACAAAGTCAGGGAAATAAACATGGATACTGAGGAGGACCCGGGGCCCACTCTCATTAGTGAGACCATGTATCCCGAGGAACATGATGTATATACCTCCTTCCTAAGGAAACACCGGGATGTCTTCTCAAAGAATTACATAGAAATTCTAGGACTCGATCTCGAGGTAGTGACGCATCACCTGGGTCTTCCAGAAGACCACTGGGGCTAAAAATAGGCCACCAGAAGGACACATCCCCCACATGCTGCCAAGATAGAGGCTGAAGTCGATAAGCTCATTAATGAAAGCTTCATTCAAGAGTTTCAGTACCCCATTTGGTTGGCCAACATCGTCCCTGTCAAGAAAAAGAATGGATCGATCCACGTCTGTATCGATTTTAGAGATCTCAATCGGCATTTCCCGAAATATAACTTCCCATTTCCAGTCACCGAGTTGTCAATTGATGCAACAGTTGGGTATGGGGCTCTATCTTTCATGGACGACTATTCTGGATATAATAAAATCAGGATGGCCCGAGAAGATGAAGAATCCACTGCCTTCAGGGCCCCTCAAGGGGTATTCTGTTACAGGGTCGTGCCCATTGGATTCATGAATACTGGAGCCACATATCAGCATGCCATGCATCTGATCTTTAATCCGTTCCTGGGGAAATTCGTTGAATGTTACGTGTATGACCTAGTGGTCAAGTATAGAGAGCACCCGGATCACCTTTAGGACCTTGAGACCGTCTTCAACAAGCTCAGATGGCATATCTTGAAGATGAACCCCTTGAAATGTGCCTTCGGGGTTACCTCAGGGAAATTCCTTGGCTTCGTCGTACGCCATCGCAGCATCAAAGTTGACCCTGAGAAGACATAGGCTATCCTTGGCCTGCCACCTCCCTGAAATCTCACTGAGGTGAGGGGATTCCAAGGACACCTATCCTATATTTGGTGGTTCATATCCAACCTGGTAGGAAAGTGTTTTCCCTTCACCAGGTTAATGAAGAAGGGGGTCACGTACCAATGGGCGAATGAGTTCCAAGAGGCGTTTGAAAACATGTAGAAGTACCTCTTAAGACCACTGGTTCTCATTCCCACGGTTGAAGGTGGACCTCCCATTCTATATGTGACGGCCCTAGAATGGTCACTGGGAGCCTTCCTCACACCTAAGAACTTTGTCGGCAGCGAAAACAGTCTCTATTACCTCAGTCGGACAATGGTTGATGCTGAGACTCGATACTCAAATATCGAGAAGAACTGTTTGGCCTTGGTATTCATATTCCAAAAGCTGCGACATTATCTATATAATCAAGAAGTCCATTTGATCTCGTGGAGTAAGCCGCTCAAGTACATCCTCAGCCACCCGATGCTAACCGAACACCTATCCCGATGGGCGGTCATCCTGCAACAGTTTGACATCCGGTTTGTTCCTCCAATATCCATCAAGGGTCAGAAATTAGTAGACGTTCTTGCAGAGCACCCTTAGATAGGGACCACTGCACTAGACACCGAGCTACCTGATGAAGACGTCTTCTCGGTTCAAGAGGAGTTCCCAGCGTGGGAAATGTACTTCGACAGCGTGTCCCGAATCCCCACCGGGAAGAGGATATAGGATCTTAGATTCAAAAAATTGGGATTGGGGATAATAATCGTGTCCCCGGAGAAGGCAATACTTCCATATTCCTTCCTAATATCAGAAGGATTTATGAACAATGAATCAGAATATCAAGCCCTCATTGCTGGCCTTGAGCTCGCACTCAAGGAAAAAGTGAAACACCTTAAGGTAAAAGGTGACTCGGAGTTGGTCATCAAAAAAGTAAATGGTGAATATGATATTAAAAAGGAGGAGCTAATCCCCCTATTTGACCATGTCTAAGGGATAATGGCCGAGTTCTCCACAGAAACAACATTGACTTATGTTCCCCGGTCCCAGAATGCTCAGGCTGATGCATTAGCCAACGCTGCAACAGCCCTAGCCGACCCAGACCGGGATGAAATGGTCATCAGTATTGCTCACCATCGAATGGTATTTCCATTTGTTCAAGCTAAGATGGACGAAATCCATGAAGTCAGTCCTATCCCCGAGCCATATTCTCCTGCCACTGGCTAGATGATCCCCATCGCGAGCTACCTTCAATGGGGAGAGCTTCTATCCGACAGTGATGAACGAGATCAAATACGGAGATGGGAAATTAATTTTTTCCAATATGGTGGCACATGTCAGCAAGAGGTCCTCTACAAATGAGGCCTTGATGGAGTGCTCCTTAGATGAATTGATGGAGAAGATACAGCTTCCATCATGACTGAAGTACATGCAGGAGCGTGTGGAGCATATCAACCAAGGACCAAGAATTCCCATCAGGTTCGAAAGATTGGGTACTACTGGCCCACAGTGGCACGATACTGCGATCGTTTTATCACGAAATTCCACTCATGCAAGATTCATTCCACTTCATACACCAACCCCCAAAGTTACTCCATGAAGCTAAGTACTCCAGTCCGTTTTCCATCTGGGGGATGGACATCGTGGGACCATATCCTCTCGCCAATGCCAAACAGCTGAAGTATATCCTCACAGAAACTGACTTCTTTTCCAAATGGGTAGAATCCATACCCCTCATGAATGTCAGGGCACGAAATATTGTCAGATTCGTGAAGACCAATATCATCACTAGATTTGGTGTCCCTCAAACTACACTGACGGACAACGGCACCAATTTCTACTCTGCTGAATTGGAAAATCTATACCACAAGTATGGTATCAAGGCTAACCACTCATCCCACTACCATGCAGCGGCCAATGGACAGATAGAAGATTTCAACAAGACCCTATACAACATTCTCCAGAAAATGGTGGAGAATGACAAGAAGTCATGGCCGGATAAACTCCTCCATGCATTGTGGGCTTATCGAACCACAATCTGCACCGCTACTCGGGGCACCCAGTACTCTATGGTGTACGGCACGGAGGTGGTCCTGCCCATTGAACTCCAACATCCCTCACTTCATGTTGCCATCTGTGATCAATTTTCCGATGATGAGCAGTCAGAAAAGTGGCTAGGTGAACTGGAAACACTAGACGGGAAGCGGTTGCACACTTTGCACCATCTGGAGACATCCAAGAACCAGATCGCACGAGCCTTCAACAAAAAGGTTCATCTTTGGTCTTTCTTGGAAGGAGAATTAGAAATGTTCCTCTAGACTCCATTGATACCTGGAAAGAAGCCTCCAATGTTGGAGCCCAAATGGGAGGGACAATACCTTGTACACAAGGTCTACTCCAACGGAGCATATGCCCTGATCTACATGGACGGACAATTTACAACCGCTCCTACAAATGCAAAATTCCTAAAGAAGAATTTCGTATAGAGACCAAGTGTACTCCACATCTTTACAGCATGAAGTTAAACTGCATGGATATCATCATCACCGCACGATGTTAAACTACATGGAGTTTTTCCTCACCGCAGGAGGTTAAATTGCATGGAGTTCATCCTCACTACATGAAATTAAACCGCACTAATTTTAGAGAACTATGTATAGATTGATTCCTGTCCTTGCAGGATACGTAGTGATGCCAGAATCCCCTATCCTGGCCCAGCCCCATGAATAAAAGATAAAAAATGACTTCTTCCCTTTGTGTACGAACCAGGCCTGCACATGGTGTATCAATCGTCTTTAAAGCACAACGTTAAACTGCATGGAATACATCTTTACCGCAAGACATTAAACTGCACGGAGATCATCCTCACTGCATGACGTTAAACTATGTAGACCCCCCTTTTTCCATTCACGTTGGGTCCCCTTAGTCCTCACCACATGACGTTAAACTGCATGGAGTACGTCCTCACCGCATGATGTTAAACTGCATGGAGTTCATCCTTACTACACGACGCTAAACTGCATGGATAATAAGAGTCATGAATACTCCCTTCCCCCTTGTACGGACCAGACCTACACGGGGTGTATTAATCGTCCGAAGTACATGACATTAAACTGCTAATCACCCAATGGTCCATAGTCTATAACATTACACTAGGATTATCACGTCCTCACTGCATGACGTTAAACTACACGGAATCTTGTAATACCCCTTGTCCAAACCACATGACGTTAAATTGTATGGACCCCATCCTCACCGCATGACGTTAAACTGCACAAATTTCAGAGAACTACGTATGGCTTGATTCCTTCCCACGTAGGATATGTAGCAACTCCAGGATCCCCAGTCCTGGCCCAGCACCCTGAATAAAAAAAATTAAAAAAAATTCCCCTTTCCCCCGTGTATGGACCAGACCTTCACGTGGTGTACTTCTTCCAATGAACTACGTACAGCTTGATTCCAGCCCTCGCAGGATACGTAGCGATGCCAGGATCCCCTATTGTAGCCCAGTCCCCTGAATAAAAGAAAAAGAGGCCCTCCCCCCTCATGTATGGACCAGACCGGCATGGGTTGCACTTCTCATCCTTACCGCAAGATGTAAAACTGCACAGATATCAAGATTAAAAAAATTCTCTCTTTCCCCATGTATTGGCTAGACCTGCACGGGTTGTATGTCGACGTCCTTTCCACACAACGTTAACCTACATGGACAATAATGTTAAAAATGAACCTTCCCCCGTGTACGAACCAGACCTGCATGGGGTGTATAATCTGTCCTTACCACATGACGTTAAACTTCATGGACTTTGTCCCCACCGCATGACGTTAAACTACATGGACTTCATCCTCACCGCATAACGTTAAACTGCATGGACTTTTTCGCGACCCACCCAAGACACATGACGATACGAGATAGATATAATCCTTACACAATTGGATACATCCTTTATATACATCAGACTCCACGGCCTGGATAATTATAAATATTCATAACCACTCATGGTCATCACAAATGGAAAGTCATCAACTCGTGGACATCTTTGCATGACTATGCCTACCATGCCCTCAGCGGCTTTGCATAATGATAGCCCCTGCCTTGTCTACCAAAAGAAATATTTCCACAGGTGACACTCTTCCTAGCTCCGTATGCATACCGGCCTCAGAGCCCCCATACCATACCTCCAGATCCATAAGTTTATGGCGAAGTGGTTTACAAGTTCATTCCCCTTTTCACATCCAAGTGTTGTCAGGGTATCCCAATCTGGCTAGCCTATGTGTCTGCCAGTGGTTTACATAGCAGCCTGCATCAACAAACAACAATCAAGGACTAGTCTACATTGACTCAATGTACAATTTCAGTGAAGATGTTTCTTGTATACATGGACACCATTATCCCCACGTGTTGAACTCTGCACTGTGAGCAATCATGGATTTTTATAATCATTCATGGCCATCGGAAGTGGAATGTTATCGACCTGGGGACACCTTTGTATGAATATGCATATCATGCCCTCAGCGGCTCTTCATAATGATATCCCCTGCCTCCTCCATCAAAGTCCAGATTTCCTCGGGCGGTACTCTTCCTAGATCTGTATTCCTACCGGCCTCAGAGCCCCCACACCACACCTCTTGATCCAGGAAAACTCAAAGTTTCAGTTTACAAACACCATCCACCACTATGTTCCAAGTATATCAGAACATGTTGACTCAGTTATCCATCGAGTGACTACATAAATAGTCACCCAATGGTCTGAGCTCTATAACCGATAAACTTGGATTACATCATCCTTACTGCATGACGTTAAACTGCATGGAATGGAGGCACACCCCAGTGCATAAAAAAAAGTTCAGCGCATGGGGCTCTTTGAAACTCAACAAACAACCAGGGACGGATATCCCCAACATGTCCATACATTCTCCTTTCAAATGGAAGACTTTGTGGCACGGATAATTGTAGATCCTCATAGCCATTCATGCCTATCAGAAGTGGAAATTTATCGACCCATGGAAACCTTTTCATGACTATTCATACTATGCCCTCAGTGGCTACGTATATTGAAATCCCCTAGCCCGTCTACCAAAGGCAAGATTTCCACGGGCGATGCTCTTCTTAGCTCCATACGGTTACCAGCCTCAGACCCCCAATATCACCTCTCCTAATCCAAGAATACCTGAAACCCATATTTACACAAATCACCCCACCCACGTCTGGGACATGATGAGGTATTCAAGCCCGACTACATTCTGATTAAGAGTGGAATTTGCGACTACGTCCTCGCTGCATGATTTTAAACTACACGGGATATCTTGGCCGCTTGGCATGAAACTGCATAGGCCAATCATTAATCATCCAGGGAAATGCCTCCAACCACAAGCGTTTTCACTGGATCAAAAACAATTCACCCCGTCCTCGTTGCATGACGTTAAACTTCCCAAAAACGATTTAAAATGCATCTTGTCCTTGATGCATGACGCTAAACTACACGAAATATGTCCCAACCACATTAAGATAAACTACACGGTCATACTCGTCATGGGTTCAATGATAAACAAAGGCTTTCCTCTGTTTTTCAGTGCAAGGGTCAGACCTTCACGAACCACTACCTCACACCAGCGTGAGAAATAATTACTTCACCCATTCTTAGGAAGTATAGTCAAGATATTTCCCCCGTATTCAGGCACCCTCTCATTATAATCCATACTCTGTACTAGAAAAAGCCAAACTCTCATAAGCCACCCCTCGTGGTCCCAAATCTCAAATTCCCTGAAGTTGCATGGCTATCGGAAGTGGATAGTCTTTGACTTAAGGACACCTTTGTACGACTATGCATACAATGCCCTCAGTGGATCTACATATTGATCTCCCCTGGCCCATCTACCAAGGGCAATATTTCCTTAGAAAATGATTCTCTATGTACGCCACTTGGCCTCTGATCCCCCATTTCTCTCCCGGGATTCAGAAACCCTCTATGCTACAGTTTACCAACCTCTTCCACAATCCTACTTGAATGCGACAGAACTTCTTTGACGAGATTACCAATAACCAGGAGATTTCGTTCCATTTCAGACGATGTCCCAGCTACATGACATTAAACTGTGATGAGCCCCAACCATCATTTATACTAGATAAATGAATAGGATGGGAACCTTGGTTCCACACTCCTGATTTCTACAGATGTTCTCAAAACCATTCAGACATCACATACCCTTTCCGTTCCACCCCCGGTGGTTTTCACTTTTTTTTTCGAAACCACCCATCGTGGTTTCCATGAGCTGGATTTCCATGAAGTCCCCTGGCTATCAGAAATGGATAAGTCTTTGACTTATGGAATCCTTTGTATGATTATGCATACCATGCCCTCAGCGGCTCTTCATATTGATCTCCCCTGGCCTATCTACCAAAGGCATGTTTTTTTTAGGCAACGCTCTTCCTAACTCTGTACGCCAACACAGATCCCATGCCTTGACGCATTCCCTCCATGCCGTTCAAATTTAAACATGTTTCCCCCAACATGTGTTGTAAGAATATTCAGACATCTTTTAATCATTTGAGCCTCATTGGGACCCTCGTCCCACCATATTTGGTCAAATTTTTTTGACATAAAACATTATTAATGATAGTCTTGTCAGCGGGACTTTAAAAAGATCACAAAAGAAAGAGGCACAAAGCCTATTAGGCCGAAAACCTGAAAAGGGAGAGCTAAGAAAAAGTAGGGTTATACCCACTGGGTCCATACCAAATGGGCCCAGGAAAAATTATGGGATTAAAAGAAAAAGACAAAAAGAATGTGGGGTTTTCTTAAAAACCACCAACAATAGTCAGACTATGCTCGCTGGATCCCATTGTCTAGGAAAAAGTTAGAGCCTGATTTATTTTTAGCCCTGGACTCGGATTATTCCAT
Organism: Viscum album; assembly: GCA_963277665.1. NCBI lineage: Eukaryota > Viridiplantae > Streptophyta > Magnoliopsida > Santalales > Viscaceae > Viscum > Viscum album. Next base: position 618,618,499 of record OY728128.1, read on the forward strand.
GTTCAGGGAATTAACAATTGCAGCAATCATGCCTAATAGTTTCTATCAAAGGAAAATGTGACAAGAGCACTAAGTAGAAATGTTTCTTTCTTCCATAACAAAGTTGGTAGGAAGGGAATCCACAATCCGAAGCCTCCCCTAGTGCGAAAGGTGATTACAGGAGTTTTTCGGCAGATTCAAAAAGATGTACCACGCACTGGTGAGAATCCACAATTGTCTGAGAGAGATTCTGTAGTAAGGTCGTCTCAGCTTCTGCACCAGCCCCCAGTTCTTCTACCTCCAGAGCCACCTTTCTGCTTGCCCTTATTTCATCCTCCATCCAGCGCTCCCCTTCTCCAATCATGGAAACGACGTTGGCCTCTTCCTACTGAATCCACTGTATCTCATTCCTCAGCACATCCATGTGAGAACACTGCTCAATAACTTCTCTCTGAAGCCTCGTGATGACCCCAGAGTGGTCATGAGCCTCTGTTAGGTAGAGGTGTCGAGTTGCGGAAAGGTAGGCTTCGGATTGGGTTGCAGAATGGGGAGATTTGATATCCCCTATCCTCTCCCTATCAGCAACTACCTGCTATATTATGTCATAAAAACCATGATAGTCAAAGCCTTAAAATCGAAACAACATAATCAAATTTCATAGCCTCTGTAATTTGGTCAGTATCTCGACCAAGGGCATTTGAGAGAACAGTCTCCAGATTTTCTCCCAATCCCTTTGGTGAGTGGGTCGAAGGCTGGAGAGGACTTGTTGATCGAGCTCAGAATCACTCCCGGATTAGGACACATATTCCGAGATGAATGTCACCAAGGAGGAGCCCGAGGCGGCCTCACCCTCAAAATCTGGCACTGCGGCAGCTTCGCCCCTGATAGTTGTGGTCATAGGCCCAGCCGGGTCTGGCGAAACAATCGTCAGCGCCAATGGTTGTGGTCTGGTACCCCGAGAGTCAATCGGATAGATTAGTACCCCTAATTAGAAATAGGAAGAAAAATGAGTTAGTGGAATGAGATCGGGGAACTTACTCCTAATCGATGAGGCATCAGCATCTGCAAGCTCTGTACTGCCACTACAGTCACTCAAAGAGGATGCCACATCTTTAGTAGGTAAGAGAATCCGGGGATCCCCCAGAGGTGTCCAAGGCCTGAGGCCATGCCTGAGGCCAGCGATTTCCAAATCCGTCCCCAGGTGGTCGCCTACGGAGACCAAGCTTGGGGAAATCACTCCCCCGGTGAACAAGATAATGGCCCGCTCCAGGTTTCAAACAATTGGAATAATGGTTGTCTCTTCCTCCATTACCACGGGATCCATTAGGTCTGAGGTGGCTGGCCCCATCAGATATGGATCCCCCTCAGCGATCATGGGCACCCCATCTTCCTCTACAATTGGAAGGGTTTTTTGATCAGTAGGTGTCTCGAATACCAACAATTCATTCTCTGATGTATCTCTGACTAATAAAGGCGGGAGTAAAGAATCCATATCGCCGACCCCTCTGGCAGGGCTCCCCATATCGTCATGCCTAGGCGTGGTTACAGGAGATTCCGGAGATGGCAAGGAGCTGAACGGAAGAACTACTTGGGTAGCCACAACCATATCCCCGATTGTCCCTAAACAATATGTCAAATAGTTAAAGACTAAAGAAGTCTAAGAATTCAAGTTGACGATTGAAAAAAAGAGAATTCATGATTACCCAACGTTCCCTATCTATGTCGTTCTGATAAATGGAATGCCTATTCCCATCTCTGGATCTGCCCAGGGGACAGTTTGCCCAGAATTCTGGGAGGGGAGGAATGAGGAAAGACCATAGCTGAGTCTGCGATGGTCGCTTCCATGAGCCCAGCTACACCAGGGGATCCTTCCTCGATGACCCTATGGGAGAAAGAGCATGCTCACCTTCCACGGTACCACGAGGGGGATACTCCAGAGAAGGAATTACCCTCTGAGATTCGTCAACACCCTACATAAATGGAAGAAACCTTAGAACATCCATAATAAAGGAGGGAGAAAGTCAGAATGGGCGAGCAGAACAACCTATTCTTCAGGGTAGGACAATTCATGATGTCTAATCATCATAGACACCTGGATGCTCTCATATAGATGATTCAGGAGTGAATTAATGTATGCATCCATCTACTTTAACGAGGAGATTATCTCATCTAAATCCTCTTCCAAAAGCAAGTGGGGTGGAGCGAAGATCGTCCCAATACCCAGATGTTTGAGAGGACATGATTGAAGTAATGACCAAGCTTCTTCATCCGAACCACTAACCCTCAGGTCATCCCAAATCCTCCAAGCCTCCGGGAATGCAGCCATGGCATGAATTGCCAACTGGGGAGGATCAACCTGAGATGGTCGGGCAGCGGTAGAGGCTGGTAAGGGCGCCAATGGCCTTATTTGTGTTTTGGATCCCACCACCGCCCTAGAACTCTCTAGGGATACCTGTGGATGGGACCTCATGGGTAGGGAGGGGAATTACCTTACTTCAGTTGTGACAGGGAGATCATCGAAATCATCTCCCCCTGAAGAGCGGTCACTTCCTTCTTCCTCCTCATCAGTAATCAGGTGCATCATGTCCTCGACTCGATGCATCAACACCGCATAGCGCTGTTGTGCGTGAATATAGACCTCAAGGTCCTGGAGATATCGAACATCCCTCTTGGGGTCCGCTTCATAAATAATTTCAGCGGGGGCAGATATATAGCCCAGCCCATCAAAAGATACCTCTAATTCCTGAAGATACTACAACAGAGGATGGGGGTACTGGCTGCGAAAGTCTGATCGGGCTTTTAATTCGTCCCACTAGCCCCAAGCCCTCGGAATGGCAGCATCAGCAGGGATAATCAACACCCTTCGAGCAGCTTCGAGGGCATGAGTGGTTACACCCCTAACTGTTAAAATCTTCCCCGGAAGCATAGGACTAGTAGGGTGACGAAGGATTTTGCCCGGCCAATTTGGAGCACCATCCTCCTTTCACTTACTCTATCCCTTTGATGGCTTGGGACTTGAGATGGTAGGCACCAACATCCCTAGCTGGCCATTTGGTTATGATTGTACCCAGGAGTTAGCATATTTCATGGATAAGAAAGGCATTAAGTCTGCAAGCATAGGGGTCATAACCTTACAGCCGGTATCCTCCTGGGTAAACATTAACCACAGATGTCTGGACACCATTAAATGATGGTTCTCGCAACCACCATTAAGTGTGGGGGGACATTGTGCTTGGACGCAGCCAAATTGATGCCCAAATCGGCAAGGCGCGTACCCCTCACAGATCAATTCTCCACCAATACGAACCACCAGAATACCCTCTCAGAGGGAGAAGAGGTATCCCCTATTTCTAAACTCCTCTGTTATGGTATTCGTAATTGCACCAGTTGGGGAAAAAATTTGATGAAAATTGAAATAGTAATAATTCGAGATTTGACTTGATAGCAGGCGCTTGTTTGGAACTATCTATTGACTATCCTTATCTTGGGATGCCCACTCTTCGGGCATAACCCCACTTGTCAGTTGGAAGTATGTCCGAAATGTGGTGCTCAGAATCTGAAGAGGGTTGATGAAGGTGTAGCAGTAATTGATGTGTACGCTTAACCATCCCCAGAGAATTTGGAAAGGGTCGACCACTTGGTTTGTCCGGCTCCCATTAGTGATGTTACCAAGCAACCGGTAAATCCTGGCCTGTACTGGGATGGCTAGGTTGATAACGTTACCAGTAGCCAATTGTGCCTCCATGACAAAAGTAGTGACCCGCATGCCACCGGCCTCGCGTACGGGTAATAACCAGCCACTTAAGAACATGGCCAGAAAGGCTGCTAGACCGAGCAATCAATCGACATCCGGAATAAGCTCCCAACCCCAGCCGCGAAAAACGCCTTGCTCCAAAGTCAACCAGTAGCTACCCTTCTGTTTACGAGACTCCATTGTAGGGGAAGTCGTGGGCCTGCGTGAGAAAGCCACAGATTCTTCATATTTGTTCTCGCATACAAAAGCCTTGACCCATTAAAGGTATGGGACGAGCTGTTTTGGAGACATATCCTCTGACTGCTTCCGAGCCTGATTGATAAGCTTCTTCACTAGGGGGAAGTCCTCTTTTCGTTCTCCCACATAGAAGAAGGAGTTTGGAACTCTTCATACATACTCCCAATGACGGGGACCCCCGAAATATGAAAGACATCCCATAGACTAATTCCCACTTCCCCATGGACCAGATGGAAGATGTTTGTGTCCGGGATCCAACGGCTCATAAGTTACTTGGCGAGGGCTTGAGGCTGGTTGGTATAGGTTTGGGACACCCAGGCAGCTTCATACAAGCCTACGGCTCGCAACTTTTCCCCAAATTCTGTGCAGAACTAGCGAACACATAAGGGCCACCCCCAACCCAATGACTTAAATGCTCCTCCCGGCCGAAGATCCTGATTCTCCGGCCAGCCATACTGGTCGCTTACCATGGCACTTTGGGAAATTATCTGATAGCAGTGAATTGTTCCTTCCTGTTGAATTGGTTCTCTTTTTGGAGACACTGGAAGGTGATTCAACACATATCTGACAGATGTACCCCTCGGGGCAGGCTGCCCGCCGACATGTATCATGAACTAGGGGATAGTGGCGGTAAATATCCATGCTTCAGGATTGTTGTCATAGGATGGTTTAGGAATTGTGCTATCGGAAAACAAACTGAACCCATAGGCATGAAGGATGTTAGAAAAGGGATACTCTTGCTGTGATTTGGAGATTCGGTCGGCAAGGAAGGAAGACATCAGAGAGAGGAGGACTCCATCTTGAACAGAGCCATCCATGTCCTTCAGGCATTGATCAGCAGTTGGGAGCAGCTCTATAGCAGGCCTCGGCACAGAACGAGGGGGAACAATATTTTCTCCCTGCACAATGAGAGCCAACAATTGGTTAGTCCGGAATAAAAATCTGAACAATAATAGCCATATATATGGCCAAGGAGCCTTCATAAGCAAAGCCCATAAGGAGTCCTCAGAGGATGGTTCGCGATGACATCATCCCGCGAACCATCCCTTTGCGAAATCAGTCCGCGAAACCCTGGCCTGAGGAGCGTTGGCCAGGAAACCTTGAACCAACTCGCTCCACAGAATTTCAATCCCGAGATTATGTGATTATGTTTCGGAGACTCAGACACTTTTAAAGTTCAAGATATTTTAGTAAGCGGAGCATCGAAACCGCGAATCAGGTTCCTCTGCAGCCCGTCATCACTTACTTTTTAATTAATTAAGAGTAACGGTTCATAGTTGAGAAGTAGGTTCATGGGTGAGGGCGACCACAAAGTAGGAATGGTTCGTGAAGGTAAATACCGGTTCTCAGATGAGGCACTTCATGAAAGAGCGAACACGTCATGGCGAAGGAGCTCTGGTTTCGCAAAGAATTCAGTAAAGGACAAATGAAAGGCTCCCCGTATTTATAGGCATGGTCCCCTACTGGGTCCACCTCTCTACCGTAAACCAACTCAGTTTTAGGACCAATTTGCATCAGAATGGCCTCCTCTTCATTCTGATCGGGCCCCATTCTGATGGGGGGCATTTGTAGTGTCCTGAAAATCCGAAAAGAAGATTCTACCCAAATCCCCCAAAGAATTGGGGAAAAGAATGGACGAAACAAAAAATCAAATAAGGGACACAAACATGACCAGTCCGCGGACCGGTCCCATGAAAACGCAACATGGCCAGGCCCCGCGAGGCCCCCCCTCTGCGAACCGTCGTCATTCGCGAAATGGAGGCGGAGATCCTCCACGGTCACGAGGAAGGATGGGCGCCAATCCGGTTCACCATCATGAGCTGCCCCAACCACGAACCGTATCGACCAGTTCAAGCCGCACCCGCTGTCGTTTGCAGAATGGAGGCGGAACCCTCCGTGGCCGCAAAACACTCCCTGAGTTCGATGCGCAGAGGGGGGGAGTGTTCAATACCCACCGCGAACCGCGGATTGACCAAGTCGGCTGTAAACCAGGTATTTGGAAATGGGCCTCCGCAAAAGGTGTCGCGTAGCCACACATACATCCCTTTCCCCACACTATAAAAGGAGACCAAGGGGGAAAGAAAAAGGAAGTCGGAGAATTGGAAATGGATTTGGAGGGATTGGAGATTCGGAATGAGATTGGTTGAAGGAAGGCTTAGGATTTCGCAAAAAAACAAAAATCCCATCCGTGAACCACAGCAGTCATACGAATTAACATGGAATTGGTAAATGCATAATAAATTGGTGAACCGCGAACATAAAATAACAAAAACAAGGAAAACCGTGAACTATACCCCCTCAGCGGATGAATTCCCCATGGACCATGGATTTTATGCCTCTTTTCCCATCGGTCGCACCACGTAGCAATCTCCTACGTGGGCAAAGCCCCGACCAACCAGCCTGCGACCGGCGCTGCCCTTGGCCGCCGCCGCCCAGCTGGAACCATCCGTGAACCACCCTGGTTCGCGGATTGAACCCGAAGCCACGAACCACCCTGGTTTTCGGGACATCAATCAGTCCGCGGACCACCCTGGTTCGCAGACGTCTTCTCCAGCCGCATGACACTTCCCCACGTGAAGCGTGCCACCACACATACCTCTTGGTGGCTCGCCAAATAATTCGGGGTTCTCATTCTCCAAGCCAGATAAAAACTTTTCGATCCAGAGAAGTCCTCCACGACTCCCTCATTGGCCTATTCATTGGCCCCGAGACGAGGCCTCCACCAGAGCCACTGGATCGACATGGTGTAACTTTCAGGCACATCAGTGGGCCATTTTGAATTCACATACCCACGGTAAACAGGGGAAAAGGGTTTGCCCCGACCCTTGAGCAGATTCTCGAAGCATTCTTGGGTTTATATTCCCACGGTAATGTGGAGTCTAAGTTTGGGAGTCCTCTTTCGGACCCTCTACTTTATAAAGGCTCCTCAGGGTAGTAAAATACCCATCAGAAGGAATCCCTCATGCACTTCAAGAAAGGAGATGAGCATAGGAGCACCCCATTTCCCTCTCCGACTGGGATTTTTTTCCACGGGCGTCCATCTCGGAGTAAGCCCTGAACTTCTGGACCTCCTCAGAGTGTAAGCCCCAATCCGTCGCCATGGTCATCCATCTAGGAGTAAGCCCCGACCTTATGGGCCGCCTCATGCATAAGTCCCACTCAACTTCTTTGAGGAGCACCCTTTGCAATGTGATCCTCTAGTCCCTACTGCCTCTTGTTTCTCACACCGATCATGAATCACATGGGCTTAGAGTAAGTATCGACCTTGAAATCCCCTTATGGGCCTCCTCAGAGTGTAATCCCCAATCCATCATTCTGGGCTTCCTCAAAGCGTAAGTCCAAACCAATGCGAACTACGTGGACTTTGATCTCTACCTCCTAGATAGGGTACGTAGGAAGCCTCCATGAGGTTCAAGCCCACCATCAATCGGAAAACCTGGCTTTTCTTCACATCGGTTCCCTAACACCAATCCGAACTACATGGACTTTGATCCCTGTCTCCTAGACAGGGTACATAGGAAGCCTCCAAAAGGTTCAAGCCCATCAACAGGTCAATCCAACTATCTTCATATTGGTTCACCGTGCCACTCCTAGCACCACCTCAAGCGAGTTCTGACTCTTCTGGGTCATTAATCGAACGAGGGATGGTAAACCTCAGGTATAAATGATTCTGAACCCCTGTGTCTAGTTGACCATTTCCCACCAGGGTTGAATCTATGGATACTATGTTTGGGTATAAACCAATGATTTGAGAACATATGAATACGACTTAAATCTATATAAGAGTCCTAGAACATGCAATAATTCCCCCCCAAAAGGGTGCGATGAGCCGGAATTCTCATCCTATCGACCAATGTGAGTTCTTAAGAGTTGCTGGTCAGACCTTTCGGTGAATGCCTGCCTTTGGAAAGAGGGTCCATCAATCATTAGATACAGAGCTGTTGGGAATTTCAAGGCCTGAAAGCCAAAACCACAAAATAGATACCCTATCAATCCTAACAACATCGTTTACATATCGCCTGAATAAAAAATTCAATAATCGTGAAAAATTTAACAAACTTCGTTATCTATAATACCATCACCCATACAACATATAATAATTCATAAAACATGTGTATCCCAATTATGATATCCATTTATATGTCATTTAATTTCTACATAATAATGAAAATATGTTTCAAAAAACCTCTATGAATATGTTCTTATGTACTCACCCACTAACATACATGAATGTCCACGAAAAAGAATTCCACCAACTATTTCCACCCAAACCACTAAAATTAATCTCTTTAAGTCATCATACATAATGGTCACTTAGTGATATGCTTATAAATGTGTGTTGTGATACTAATGGATTTGTCTATCTTGTGTTGCCAACAAAATAAAAGACCTCCCCTTTAATAGCATATGGTTCTAAAAATCCCCTAACCATCCGTCTAGAATATTAAAATAGACATCATAGTCACTAAAAACCACTATATTAATGTCACGCCACTAATAATACCCCATATACATAATCACAATTTACTCAAGTTCCATATTATAAATATTACCTTATCCATATATTTACCAAAAGTCTGGATGTGTTATTATAATATCCTTAAACCCTTTCCAATCATTTATAAACTCCCAACCCACACATTGTCGGACTAAAAACACTACATATCAACATCATTGTTTTCCTTTTACTGGGGTGTTAGAAATCCAAAAATTGAATTTTTTTAGAAAATCAATAAAAATCCACTTTTTTATGTACAAATCCGGCTAAAAGATGATATATCATATGATATTATATTCTATGAAAACCATAATTAAATTACTGATGAGGTAACTCTACTACAAAATCAAGAAAATGTATCATCCCTATCAGTATAATTGTATCACTAAGAAGGGAGGGGTTGAATAAGTGATACGTTATTTCTTTTTTGATTCCATGAATAATCCTCTACCTTGTGTTAAAGATTCAATCCCAACTACAAAAAAATAAAACTCACACCAACATGAAAACATAAATTTACAAGATCTACTCTTCAGTAAGAATATCTATGTCATTGGTATGGTTTGGAGATTATCCAATCCATATAATCTACAAGAAAAAAAATCCAATGATTATAATGATTATGATATACCCTTTCACCCATGTAGTCCTTTTACAATAATCCCAAAGTGTGTGGGCACCCTATTTGCATAAATAGGGTAAAAAAATTGTCTAAAAATTCGTGTTACCGATGTTTCTTTTCAATTTCAACAATTGTATTCTATTGAAAAATATTATTCAATATATTACCCAAAATATAGTAAGAACTTCATGACTTTTATATAGAATTAAAATTTTATTCTCTAGTCAAATCTACTAACATAGATCACTAAATACGATAACCTAATCTGATATACTCACTCAGAATCATTAAATCTGATTTCCCAATATGATAGATGTATTTATTTCACAATTCAATAAGGGAAATATAGAACACTTCATTCCTTAGTCCGTAAATCCCAATACAAAAATCTTTGATCAGATTATCCAGTTAGATATGGTGATTAGTTGAATATGAAGACAATCCAAATATTATTGAAAGTCAAATTTGTTAATTTCTTAATATGACAAACAACTGAGTAATTATATGATGTCTTCTCTTCTCCATCACATATATTCGTCAAAACATCTTCAAAAAAGGATCAATATGAAATATTTTTCATCTCCATTAAATGTCAAAGATTATCTCTTTTATATGAATAGCGCTTCTCTATCAATACTTTAAAACGTATGATGTAATTATCCCCTTTTATAGTTGACCCATGGATGGATTTGGCTGGAATACCAAAAAAATTTCGTCTCATAAATGATCACCATAATCTAAATTTACATTTGAATTTTGGTTGAATAATGACTTCGTCAACTCTTATATGATATTCTCGAAACTTCTCTATACATCATTTCATCTTTAGACGTTCTATTTCAATTTCTTATCTGTATTTGATTTTTGGAATCTAATTATTCTTATTCAGATTTCTCCATTATGATGCTATGTACTAATAGAATATATAAATGATGAAATTTAATCTCCCCCCTTGAAAACACATCTTTATCTTTTATTTTTATCTTCTTTTGACCCACATGAAAAAATGTAATTACACCCAATTTGAAATGGTTGACTACATACATGATCACTTTAATTTTTATTCATCAGTCTCAAATAATTATTTCCCTTACTATGTAGGGATTTTTAATCCAATAAAAATATTATTTCTCCTCCAAATATAATTCCACTATAGAATCTTCGTTCCAGTTTCTATTAACTTCATTAATACATGACATGTTTCTTTTAGATTTTGGTTTAATTAACAACCAGTAACAATGGTTTCTCACATTTTCCTCAAATATTCTTGGACTTTATGAATTTTATTCCCTTGATACAATTGCATCATCTACATTCTTCTTCTTCAATAACCTACATGTATCATCACATACTTAATAAAATTTAATAAATTGGAGTTTTTCCTCCACATAATTTAATTTTCCAAGGAAATTATTGGAACATCCCTATCATTCATCTACACTGATATTTCCTTCTCATCCCAAATTTGATTTTCCATAACACAATTTCCCTGAATAAGATCCGGCTAAATATGATCTCCAGTACCAATCATTCTTTCTTTCCATTTCAAATCAATTTAAATACGATATACACCATCTATTTCACTCCCCCTTTCAATCATCATTATTTCAAAAAAAATATTTCTAAATACTTTTGATTTATGAGAAATATTGGATTTCCAACACAATGCCACATTTGACTTATTGTATTCAAGCAGATTCTGATCATACAAACACGAAATCTTCATCAACTGGATTCAAAGTGAGTCTAATGACCATTTAAATATATCAAGAAATTTTCCTGATAATATCATTCATTTAATTACATATTTAGTGTAACTTCAATTAACTATTTCTTATAATTATCTTCTTCTCAATAGAATGGACCTTTTCAAACACTATGAATAATATATCATGAATCTGATGGTCAATACTATTTTCATTGAATATAAAGTGAATCTGAATTTTTTTCATATATTCTAGTGAAATCAATAACGAAAAAACATGTTTCTAATTATGATAGGGAATTATTTTTCTTTTAGCTTTTTAATGTTTATCAATATCTTAGTCTAAAAGATCATGTTGACTTATATTGATGCCATGGGTCTGATATTGAATATGATTCTTCCTTTACGATTATGGATCAAATAGAAAATATTACCCCCTCACTCTTCTTTAGTCATAATTTCAATTATATATTCAACAATCCTTCTTCCTTCAATATAATGAACATATTGAATTATTGACAAGAAATAAAATCAAAATGCAAATCAGGCCAAACAATCACCCGTTTCTATTTTTTTGCTAATACCCACTTCAATAACTTTAATCACTTAAAAAAAATAAGTGATATAGTTTTCTTTTCCCAATTTTTATTATCCCCATTAATTTTCTTACTCCCCCATTGTATTATCTCTCCCCTTTATTTAAAAACAGATTAAAAGGATCCACCAAAACAAATTTCACCAAAATGATCTATTTTATAAGATTTGTAACTTTTCATCTCAGAATATTAAATCATTTCATCATTATATTTATCATATGAGTTTATTATCAAATAAAATATAACTAAAAGACTCCAAGCCTACGTGAGAGAACTCGGTGTAGAAAACAAGAGTGTATAATCCATGTGATCAATGTTTTCCATAACACATCTTTCATGGAATAACTTTTTCATTTTTCTTCTAACATTATTCTGATTGGGGAAATCCTTTAATGAATTTATTTAAGACAAAATTATGATTATACCAACTCAAAAAACATATTAGAATTTTTAGGTGAATAGAAACATAACCTTTAAAAATAGTTCGTATTTTTCATATCCACATTATATAATTTTGAAAAACTATTACGATATTCATCCATTCCAACTTCATTATTTCTGCTCTATCATATCCCAATATATGAGCACAAGTATACAAATCTTTTTGGAATAAGGGGGAGCCTCTATTCTTCATTACAAACATATTTTGGACCAAGAGTCCACTCTCGTTCTTGACTACTTATTTTTCATTGATTTTTCAATGAAAATAATCTCATCTTTATGTTCAACATTCTCAGGTTTTTAACATGTTTATTCATATTTATAGAATCATCTTTACAAGAATATTTATTTTTCTTCATCTCTAGTAACATCATTGTAATAATAAATTTTCACCATGTTTTCCATTCATGTATCTTGTTATATCATGATAGATGAACAAAATTTGATATTATTCATTCTTACTCATATCCCCAATCTGTTGATACCTTTTTTTGAACATTTCTTATATATTCATATTTCAATTAATTCCTTTATTTTTCCACTATGTTTTGTGACTTCTCTAATTTCCTATCCAGGTCAGTGTGTTTTGGCCATATAACTATGCACTCTTTCTTTTCTTCATTATTTTTAGAATTGTTAGGAATCTTTTGTTCTAATAGTAGCAATATAATAAATCAATTTTCCAGATGTCTAGGTTGATCAGACATTTTAAAAAAAGTTTCCACTTGATGGAAACAATTTTCAAACATTATCCCAAACATTTTATGTTTCATCACAACAACCTTATTAGAATTCATTAATTGAGGATTTTTCCTCCCATAAACATTTTCCTTTAATAACCTAAGGGATAATAGAAATTTTCTTATTGACCCAAAAAATGTTTTTCCTTTGTCTCAATCCCCCACATTATTCGCATTGTTAATTAAATGAGTATTTTCCTATGAATCTTCCATACTGTCTGAAATTATAAATACATTTCTTAGCCACGATTTTATATTTATTTTCTGACCCACCATCATTTATATTATTAATTATTGTATTATTTTTTCCTTTCAACATTACCATAACCTAAAGTATTTAAACATTTTACAAATTACGAGAGTTTTAAAACATTTTCTGACTCAGATATTTTTATTAATTCTGAATTCACTACATTATTGGTTTTTCCCACATACATAACTTTCCTAGAATTAATATTTCTAAATAAAATTTTATCATTCTTCAAAACCATTGAAGGTAACTTTTAATGATAGTTTTTGGTTTCATCAATACGAGAAATTCACCAATATCACATATAAATGTTTTTTGATTTTTAAATTTCTCATTAGTTTTAGAATGATTTCTTTGGACAAGATCTAACTATTATTCTTTCAATTTAGCTTCACCTTCAAATGGTCATAATGATTATTTTATTTTCAAAATATATTTATTCAAATTGGAAATCTCTACTATAAGTTTTTTCTTCCCTTCTAAAATGAATTCTAGAATTTTTTATCAACAATCATCTTCGACCTTATTCTTTTTCTTTTCACATTTTCTGATCATTCTCAAAAATTGTTTCAAATATTCTTTAAAATGAAATTCAAGTTGAGTTTCCTCTAAATTATAACGTATGATTCCAATATATTCATCATTAATTGTTACAATAAATGTATTTTCATAATCATACTCAACATATTTTTTGGATTAAACTTCACTTTCTTCTTCTACATCAGATCAACTGCTTTAATTATGAGAAGAACATTAGTAATTAACTATTATAATAAACATATTCTCTTAAACATCATTTAAAAACTCCTTAATATCATAATCCTTAGAAAAAATATTCTATTTTCATATTTGGAGAACATCTTTTCTTCCCTCTTGGAATAGAATTTCTCTTTATCACTAATTTTCTTCCAATATATTCTTGCTCTTCATTATTCTTTTACATTTTCTTATTCATCACCTTTTTCATCATTGCATATCTTAAGAATATTGAAAATAAAATGAACAGTGGATCACTATCAAAAACAAATTATGGTATGTTTTAATTTATACCTTTTTGTAACTCTTTCCACAATCATAAAAAACAATCATAAATTTTCTTCATGATTTTTGCATACCTCATTTTCAAAATTAGGCTCCCCAACTTCATCTTCATTAAGAATATTCTTTTAATTTTCCATATTTGTGGCTTTGAAAGACATTTCAATATCTCTCATTGTTTTTCCTTTCTTATTTTTCCTTCCCAATCTCATATGTGACGATAGTTGTAACACCCTGAGATTTTATGAAAAATATTCTTTTTAATTTCATTGATATCTTCTGTTGTACGCTACACCAAGATTATCTTGTACTATTCGCAACATCGTATTAGCTTGTAGTATACACAACACTTACTTGGCTTTCATTACACGCCATCACAACCTTCGTCGATAGCGTGTGTTGTACGCAATACCGGGTTTCACTAAATAATGATATGTGGTTATAATATTATTATGAACTAGCTGTTATAAATAGTATTTACTAAATTTTGAATTTTATAACATTATTATTAATCTTAAAAATCTTTTAGAACATGGTATAAGAATAAAATAAATTTTTCGGGTGAAATAAGTATTTTTAAAAAAATGCAGTTATGCGCCTTTTGATGGTACACCCACATTAAATCTAGTTTTTGACATGTTTATAAGTTCAATTTGGAAAAATAAAATTCTACTTTGGAATAATTAAATAAAAATTTACTTTGGATAAATTTTTCATATTATTCTGATAACTTTCACATTTTAATGAATTGTAAAAACACGCTATATTTTAATTAAAAACAACTTTTTTCATAGTAATAATTTATGTGGTTAAATTTTAATATTTAATGGGTTTAAATTATAAATAGAATATACTTTTACCATTTAATATAATGTATTTCATTATCATTTATTTTACCTTGGTTTCGTAGGTTAAATCAATTCAATCTTTTGTAATGTTTTAAAAAAAAACCCATTTTCTTTCGACAACGTGGTTAATTTTAATTTAATTTCTGCAACTTTTGTGTATTGAATTTGGAAAATTTGATTCCATATTTGGAATCAGTGGGTCCAAATTATTTTAATAATCTACTTTTTATTTTTTGGGCATTGTGAATAGTAACTACGGTAAATTTTATTTACCATAGTTAAAGGTAAATCGGGTAATTAAGGGTAAATATAAGATTATAAAATTACCCTAACACCTTCCAAAAGCCTATTGAATAACTAAATGTTGACCCATACCACCTAAGGGTCGGATTATATTCATTTAATGGACTTTTTTCCATGAAAATAATTTAATTTTTATTAAAACCAAAGAAAGTGACAACATGTCACTTTCATAAATATTATAAGTATAATAATTTTAGAATAGTGATAAACTTCATGAAAATTAGGATATAAATAGTATCTAGAAAGATAATAAAATTATCTACATCATATTAATTTATTTATAATTTTTAGGGATTAAATAATAATCATTTAAGGTGACATAATAGTGATATTGAAATTATTTTATTAAGAGAAATATCAAATAAATGGTTTTAAAAATAGTAAAATAAATATTATATGAACTATTTAACGTGCTCCACTAATTTTCTAGATAAATATGACATGTTATGAATCTATTAAATCTTTTAGTACGAACATATCTTCTTTATATTGTTTATTTAAATAAATGAATAGTGTCAAAATTGTCACTATTGTTATTTTATAAAAATATCATATTATAAAATTGTTTAAAAATCAAAAAAATATTTAAAAATTATAAATTTAAAATTATATGGTCTAAAATGTCATAAAGTTTCAAATTATGGAAAATTCACAACACATATGTAATTATTTATAATAATTTAAAATTTAGAATATTATTACGACAAATAAAATTAAATTGATAAATAACGATAAATCAAGTTGATAATGTTTAAAATAAACTCCTAACATGTCAAATTATATTGGTTGATTATATTATAACCCTATATCATCTAATATGCAGATATTATTCATTTTGGAAGTTTTTATGTGGGGTTGGGATTTAATAAAAACTAATATTTCTTATATTTCCAAAGGTGCGTCTCTCCTCCCTTATAAGAGGGCACCTCCTCCATCTCTTCCTCAAACCAATTTGAGCCTTCAAGATCGGCCAACCCCTACCCATTTCACTTCCCCACTTCCTTATAAACCTAATAGAGGTGATGGTCTTCTCAAAATACCAACTCTAGTTCCCTAAGAGAAAGTTTAAAGGAGGCACTTCGAGAATGAGGTAATACCTTCTACCATTTTCTTCAAGTTCCATTATTCTTCTACTACCTCTTATTTAGTTGTTTCATTATGAAGTAATAACATCAGTATCCATCATATACTGATATGTTATTATAAATATGAAACAATTCTATTTCACCTTCTATCCATCCTACGGAAAACAAAATCACCGCGCATGCGTACGTACGGAATACCGTCTCCACGCCGTGGTGTAATCTGTTTTTCCACCAACACCTTATAAGGATGGGTATAATGGTGTAAATAATAACTATATATGGTTATTATAACATCATACTGATTATTATATATTATACCATCCACTCCAATTCTATTCAATAATTATGGTAACGATATCATCGCTCATGCGTACGTACAGACTACCGTCTCCACGACGCGATGAGATTCATTTTCCATGTTAACCATACATGAATGATAATAAATTTTATATAATGAATAATAATTAAATATATGAAATAATAATTCTACTGGATTTATGTATATATATATATGTCATCTATTTAGTTTCATTCAATTCAATAAGGAAACGAAAATAACGTTCATGTGTACGTACGGTCTACCGTCTCCATGAATGGTGAATTTAATTCCTTTTATCGATCTATAATATATATGTATATGATGAATATATATTATATATAAATCATGTTTTACATTATGGAATTATTTGAATCAAGATATAAGTAATAATATCATGAACGACAAGTCGAAACACTTACGATAAATGAAATGATTTTACCCAAAGTGCTGCTTGAACATGGAATTTACAAAATTACAGGTAATATAAAGTCATAAGTGAAACATATATGATATCATAACAATGATTATGATTATGTAATAAGTTAATGACATTATTTAAATCATTATATAGGATGTTCATATCCATACGAAGCATATCGGACCTAAGGTAAGGGATAATTATTCCAATCTAATTCTTATCCGAGATTGTTTATTCGTATGTATTTACTGGGGTTATGTTTATAATCCATGTCCATGTTTTCTAAATTTTTTTCATAAAATATTATTATTCTTACAAGTATGTTTAAAGTCATTTTTACCCTTTATAGACTTTTACCACAAGTTTTGGAAGGAATATTTCTTTTGTTTACCATACGAGGTACTTTTTGACTTTTCCGAAAAAAGTACGAGATGAATGTTATTTTTAACTTATACGGAGTGAATTTATTTTTACGGTTTCATAAATCCTCATTTTCATAAATATTCATCTAAAAGGTTGCATGATTATTTTCAACAAAACCCTTTTCATTTAAATGTGCATGGCATTTTGTGAATTGAAAGTGATTTTTGAAGAAGAAATGATATTTTCCTCAAGAATTTATTTAAAGTGTTTTATCAAAACCATTTTTCCATCTAAGATGACATTATTTCATATGTGTGTGTTTCAAGTATAATTTCTCTATGATTTACATGGTTTCACTTTTCTTATGATGAAATGATATCCATTTCTTTTATATAGATTATTTGATGATTAAATGATGTTTATGAAACCCATTTTATTCTTTGGGTTATGATGAATGATTTATATTTATGTTGAGGAAAATGTAAGAATGATTTCATTATGAGATGGGTGGGACCTATATCTCTCTCCAATTCATTGGGTAATTATTTATATCTCATGATATAGACATGGATGGAACGACAAGTTAAACTGGTTCAGTAATACAGGACTGGAACGAGGAGTGAACTCGATTGAGAAAGGGACTTTGTCCACTACGATGGTCTTGGAAGCAATGCCTTGGATACTACGGAAATCATAACATGTGCTTAATGGTTGCCACAATTACATGTTTTACTCCCATGATATTTTACCATTCTCAATGTTTCTTTATGATCTATGCCTTACGTACTTCTATGTTTTATGTCATTGCTCAAGCTTTGGATGTTTAAACATTACGTTCATGTTTTTAAGTTCAAATGTTTATGATTTGATTTATTTTATCCATGCTTACCTTTACTGAGAATTTGATCTCACCCTTTATATGTTTTATTTTATCCAGGATATAAAGAAAGGTTTTAGGTAAGAAAACAAAAGGGGAAGATATTTATGGGAGATGTTGAAGATATTTCACCACGAATAGAAGAATATTTTTTTCCAAGTTTCCAAATTCACTAAAAGATTACGGTCCTTGTGTGTCTGTTCTTTTATGTATTAATTATTCCGCAAAATTAAGGGAATATCTATGTACGCCAAGCTATGGGTCTCTAAAGATTGTATCACAGGAAAGGTTTAGTTAACCTTTGGAAACGAGGATTCGAAAAATTTAGTGAAATCCCTAGAGATATTTCTAGGGTATGTCTAGGGATGTCCCTAAGGTTAAGTATACATATAGGTTATAGTCCTAGAACTTTTATAACGATCTTAGAATTAATCCTAAGATGATATATATTGAAGGTAATCCCCCTTTATTATTTTGTTTTCCCTAGAATGGTATTTGTGTCTCACACTATTATTTTTGGGTTTTAGATGATAGCTGGAACCCGAAGGAACCGTGTTGATCAATGTAATGGACAATGCAATGATTGTACACCTGAACTAACCAATGTCATGGGAGATGGAGTGCACAATATTATTTCTATACTTACACAAACTATGAATCATTCTATACTTAAAAATGAGAAGAGAAAGGAGCAACATTCTATTGAATCCTTCATGAGGCAGCGTCCACCTTCATTCAGCGAGTCTTCTGATCCCTTAGTGGTTGAACAATGGATCAATACCACTAAAAAGATATTTTCAGTTCTACAATGATCTGAGCATGATAAAGTCATCTTATCAGTATATTTTTTGAAAGGTGACGCTGATCAATGGTGGAATCTTATCAAGAATACGAGCCAAAGAGATGAAATCGAGTCCATGGAATGAAACGAGTTCAAGAACATGTTTTTCCGTAAGTACTTCAATCTTATTCTTCGAAAAAAGATGGAAAAGTAGTTTCTTGAGCTTAAGAATAAGGATGATGAATCTGTTGGTATATACGAAGCAAATTTTACAAGAATTGCAAGGTATGCATCTGGCTTCATCATCAAACCTGAAAATAAAGTTGATCTATCTTTCAGTGGCTTAAAATCTAGTATTCGAAGGGCATTAGCTATAACATACTTCAGTAGCTATGAAGAAATTGTGAGTTGTGCTATCATGGTAGAACTGTAAGTTGGGGTAACATATCAATCACATAGTTTTGACAAGAAACAAAAGATGGTGATCAGGGAGAAATCTCAGAACAATGGTGAAATGAAGATGAATGATTCTTTATGCTCAAAGTGTGGAAAGAAGCATGGTGGAGATTGCCTAAACGGTACTAGAAAATACTTTAAGTGTGGAAAAGAATGTCATCGAGCAGTTGATTGTTGAAGTAATGGGAAAAAGGTTTCTAATGATGTGAATAGAGAAAATACTACAGAGACCTCTCCACCAACAATTCAATGCTTCATGTGCAAGGAAATGGGGCATTATGCTAATAAATTCCCTAATCCACGGGTTAATGATGATCAATGTGAGCAACCTCATAAATCAAAGGATAAAGGTATGTCTCATGAGATCACTATTTATGATGTTTAGTATCAAAATGATGCTATGTAATGATTAAGTGCTTATGTAATGGGATTTAAAAATAGTATCATGGAATCTCATTTATGGTATTGTCGAATTTTGGAATATCTATCTATTGGTTTTCAATTATTATATGGCACTGGTAACCATGAAAAAGTGATTGAAATCTTTTTTGGAAGAAGATGAAATGAGTATACTCAAGGGATAAGTAGAAAATAATATGATAGTAATCATGAGCTCATGACTAAAATAAGGACAAAGTTATATCATGGTTTGAGTATATAGAAATTTTGGAATTTTGGTTTGTGGAAAGTGTTAACTTTTGACAGCATTCATAAATGTTCAATGGGTATTCATTTTTCAAGAGAATACATGATTAAGGTATTCACATGATTGGAATGTGACCAACAAATATATTGTATAAATGATGGTATTCACATTCTTGTTATGTGACCTTTCAAGTAATCGTTTTCTTTATACTTGGATATTAGACATATGTATTTTGGATAAGCCTAAAGATTGCAATGGATTATGTCAGATAGAAGTTAGTATTGTTTTAGGCAAGAAATTTTTTTGATATTATTGATGGAATGTCATAATGATTTAATTTTAGAAAATGGACAACTTGCAGGATGGGCGACAACCCGTCGCGTCGGACAAGGCTGTGGGAATCGAACCCACAATCGAAGTACAACAGGCGTTTATCACATACCACTATCCAGCAGAATGTCCTTGGTTAGTATAAATTAGTTTCAATTTATTATGTGGTATGATATACGAAGTATATGTCTATTTTAGGAACCATATACGATTAATCTCACTATAGATGAACATATGTATATTTGATAACTTTTTCTAACCCTAGGTTTAAAACAGATGGAATGACCCATCATTCTATCACATGAAATGCTAACACTTCACGAATAACAAATTAAACTTCATTTCTTTAAGAGATGAAGTGGAAATTGTTCAAATCACGAACAACAGTGAGATTATACCAAAATCAAGAAATTATTTCTTCTAATTCAAAAATTTCAACTTTAGGGAAATGATATTGAAAACCAAAAAACGTTTTCCTATTTCTCTTATATCTAATGAATCAGATGGTACCTTAGATCATCATAATTATATGACTTTGTGATTGTTGGATTTTTCATAGCCATGTTCTCTACCACTCTCCATCAGAACTTGATGGTTAGATTTTCTTCCACATCTATATTCTCACCTATGTTCTCCTATATGGAAACCCAGTGATGAGTTACTTTGTGTAATCGTTACATTTCAAACTTTAGTTTTTAAAATTTAGTTTTATTATTCCTTTTTACGATGTGGATTTCTATGAATAGTAAACAATTTATAACCCCGATTAATTTCGAGGACGAAATTCATTTTAAAGGAGGTAGAATGTAACACCCCGAGATTTTATGAAAAATATTCTTTTTAATTTCATTGATGTCTTCTGTTGTACGCTACACCAATTATATCTTGCGCTATTCACAACATCGTATTAGCTTGCAGTATACGCAACACTGACTTGGCTTGCATTACACACAATCACGAACTTCCTCGATAGTGTGCGTTGTACACAACAACAGGTTTCACTAAACAATGATATATGGTTATAATATTACTATAAACTAGCCGTTATAAAAAGTATTTAATAAATTTTGAATTTTATAACATTATTATACATCTTACACATCTTTTAGAACATGGTATAAGAATAAAATAAACTTTTCGGGTAAAATAATTATTTTTCAAAAAATGCATTTTTTCGCCCTTTGATGGTGCACCCACTTTAAATATAGTTTTTGACATGTGTATAAGTTCAATTTGACAAAATAAAATTTTTATTTGGAATCAGGAAATAAAAATTTAGTTTGGATAAATTTTTCATATTATTCTGATAACTTTCATATTTTAATGAATAGTAAAAACACGCTATATTTTAATTAAAAACAACTTTTATCATCGTAATAATTTATATGGTTAAATTTTAATATTTAATGGTTTTAATTTATAAATAGAATATATTTTTACCATCTAATATTATTTATGTCATTAGAATTGATTTTACCTTGAATTCATAGGTTAAATCAATTCAATCTTTTGCAATGTTTTAAACAAAAACTCAATTTTTTTGACAACAGGATTAATTTTAATTTGATTTCTGAAACTTTTGTGTATTGAATTTGTAAATTTGTATTCCAAATTTGGAATCATTGGGTCCAAATTATGTTAATAAGCTACTTTTTATTTTTGGGCATTATGAATAGTAACTACGGTAAATTTTATTTACCATAGTTAAAGGTAAATCAGGTAATTAAGGGTAAATATAAGATTATAAAATTACCCTAACACCTTCCAAAATTCTATTTTATGACTAAAAGTCGACCCATATCACCTAAGGTTCGGATTAGATTCATTTAATGGACTTTTTCCCATGAAAATAATTTAATTATTATTAAAACGAAAGAAAGTGACAACATGTCATTTTCTTAAATCTTATAAGTATAATAATTTTTGATTGGTGATAAACTTCATGAAACTTCAGATTTAAATAGTCTCCATAAATATAATAAAATTATATACATAATATGAATTTATTTATAATTTTTAGGGATTAAATAATAATCATTAAAGGCGACATAATTTTGATGTTGAAATTATTTTATAAAGAGAAATATCAAATAAATGGTTTTAAAAATATTAAAATAAATATTATATGAACTATTTAATGTGCTCCCCTAATTTTCTAGACAAATAAGACATGTTAATAATCTATTAAATCATTTAGTTCAAACATATCTTCTGTATATTGTTTATTTAAATAAATGAATAGTGTCAAAAATGAAAGTATTTTTATTTTATAAAAATAAAAAATTATAAAATTGTTTAAAAAACACAAAAATATTTAAAAATTATAAATTTAAATTTATATGGTCGAAAATGTCAAAAAGTGTCAAATTATAGAAAATTAACAACACATATGTAATTATTTTTAATAATTTAAAATTTAGAATATTATTACCACAAATAATATTAAAATGATAAATAAGGATAAATAAAGTTGATAATGTATAAAATAAATTCCTAACACATATAAATTTTATTGGTTGATGATATTACAACCCTATCTCATCTAATATTCAGATATGAGTCATTTTGGAAGTTTTTAAGTGGGTTGGGATTTAATATAAACTAATATTTCTTATATTTCCAATGGTGCCCCTCTCTTCCCTTATATAAGGGAACCTACTCCCTCTCCTCCTCACACCAATTTGAGCCTTCAAGCTTGGCCCACCCCTACCCATTTCACTTTCCCACTTTTTTAGGAACCTACTAGTGTTACTGGTCTTCCCAAAAGACCAACTCTAGTGCCCTAAGAAAAAGTTTAAAGGAGGCACTTCGAGAAAGAGGTAATACCTTCTACCATTTCCTTCAAGTTCCATTCTTCATCTACTCCCTCTTCATTAGTTGTTTCATTATGAGGCAAAAAAACATAAGTATCCCTCCTATAATGATATGTTATTATAAATATTAAACAACCCTATTTCACCTTCTATCCATCCTACGGAAAACAAAATCAACACGCGTGCATACATACGGAACACCGTCTCCACGCCGTGGTGTAATCTGGTTTTCCACCAACACCTTACATGGATGGGTATAATTGTGTAAATAATAACTATATAATGTTATTATAACATCATACTAATTCTGATATATTATAGAATCCACTCTAATTCTATTCAATAATTATGGGAACAATATCATCGCTCATGCGTACGTACGGACTACCGTCTCCACGACGCGATGAGATTCATTCTCCATGTTAACCATACATGAATGATCATAAAGTTTATGTAATGAATAATAATGAAATATATGAAATAATAATTCTACTGGATTTATGTATATATATATATGTATGTCATCTATTTAGTTTCATTCAATTCTATAAGGAAACGAAAACAGCGTTCATGCGTACGTACGGTCTACCGTCTCCATGAACGGTGTATTTCATTCCTTTTATCGATCTATAATATATATGTATATGATGAATATATTTTATATATAAATCATTTTTTACATTATGAAATTATGTAAATCAAAATATAAGTAATAATATCAAGAAAGACAAGTCGAAACACATACGATAAATGAAATGATTTTACCCAAAACGCTGCTTGAACATGGAATTTACAAAAGAACGGGTAATATAAAGTCATAAGTGAAACATATATGATATCATAACAATGAATATGATTATGTAATAAGTCAATGAAATTATATAAATCATTATACAGGAGGTTCAGATACATATGAAGCATATCAGACCTAAGGTAAGGGATAATTATTCCAATCTCATTCTTATACGAGATTGTTTATTCGTAAGTATTTATTGGGGTTATGTTTATCATCCATTTCCATGTTTTCTAAAAATATTTTCATAAAATTTTATTATTATTCAAGTATATTTAAAGTCATTTTTACCCTTTTTTGACATTTACCACAAGGTTTGAATGGAATCTTTCATTTGATTACCATACAAGGTACTTTTGGACTTTTCCGACAAAAGTATGAGAAGAATGTTATTTTTAACATATACGGCGTGAATGGATTTTTATGGTTTCATAACCCCTCATTTTCATAAATATTCCTCTACAAGGTTTCATGATTATTTTCAACAAAATCCTTTTCTTTTAAAAGTGCATGGCATTTTGTGAAAATAAAGTGATTTTGAAGAAGAAATGATATTTTCCTCACGAATTCATTTCAATTGTTTTATAAAAACCATTTTTCCATCTAAGATGACATTATTTCATATGTGTATGTTTCAAGTATAATGTCTCTATGATTTACATGGTTTCACTTTTCATATTATGAAATGATATCCATTTATTTTACATGGATTATGTGATGATGGAATGATGTTTATGAAACCCATTTTATTCTTTGGGTTATAATGAATGATTTATGTTTATGTTGTGGAATAAGTAAGAATGATTTCATTATGAGATGGGTGGGACCTATATCTTCCTCCAATTAATTGGGTAAAGATTTATATCTCCTGAGATAGACATGGCTGGAATTGAAAGTCAAATCAGTTCAGTAATACAGGACTGGAACGAGGAGTGAACTCGATTCAGAAAGGGACTTTGTCCACTAAGATGTCCTTGGAAGAAATGCCTTGGAAACTATGGAAATCATAACATGTGCTTAATGGTTTCCACAATTACATGTTTTACTCCCATGCTATTTTATCATGCTTAATATTTCTTCATGATCTAGGCCTTATGTACATCCATGTTTAATGTCATTGCTAAAGCTTTTTATGTTTAAACATTATGTTCATGTTTTAAAGTTCAAAATATATGATTTGTTTTATTTTATCTATGCATACCCTTACGTAGAATTTGATCTATACCTTTATATGTTTTCTTTTCCCCAGGATATAAAGATAGGTTTTAGGTAAGAAAACAAAAGGGGAAGATCTTTATGGGATATGTTGAAGATCTTTCACCATGATTAGAAGATTATTGTTTGTGAGTTTCCAAAGACACTAAACTATTACAGTCCTTGTGTGTATTTTTTTATTATGAATTAAGTATTCCTCAAAAGTAATGTAATATATATGTACGCCAAGCTACGGGCCTCTACAATAGTACTACGAATATCATCTATAGATAATATATATGGGTCTCTATCTTCTAATGAAGAAACATGTGAGTAAATCTTGTTATGATGAATCTGAAGATCTTTTCAGCAATAATGTAATCTTATAACAATTCACCATGACATCTGATAGTTATAATAATTTCATTTACCCTGGTATAGAATTCACCAAAAAAAGCATACTCACCAATATTGTGGTCTTCATACTAAAACCCCCAAATTTGTACCATTCCCTTATTTAATTTTGTATTTCCATCAAAAAAATTGTTTAGATTATCCAAAATTATTTTTTAGTGGAAACTCTATTTATAATAAAAAACATAATTTTATAAATTTTTTTATATATAACTTTGAGACATTCCATTATTCTCATGGTTTTCCATATCGATGTTATTTAGTGGATCACTCTAAATATGAAGAGAGATACCATATGTAAATACCCTTGAAACATAATAACAAAGAGAAATAATATATGGAAACATTATTCATGTCCAAATGTGATAATTCTTATGATTTAAGATCAGAACTTTCATACTATTCCCACAACTCAGATTATCCATCACAACTTCTTCATCATATGCTTCTAGAATAAATAATAGAATGGAACCATTCCCTCTGATACATGGTGTATGTTCCTAGTCAGGATAATTTAATCATTGAGAGGAGGATGGGATGAATTAGGGATAATGTTTTCTTTTATGTTTTTATGAAATAACCTTGGCATCTAGTTAATGTTTCAATCCCTTATAAAATATTATAACACAGATCTACATGAACTCAAGCAATTAGAAGGTTCACTATTTTGTAAGAACAACTAAATCATTGGTAGGGTTTGGATACAATCCAAAACTACACAATCCACTAGAAAATGGTTCATGGATTACATCAAATAGGATATACCCATTCACACTTTTAGCACATTGAAGTCAATCCAAAAGTGTGTGTGCAAGCTTTTAACACAAGTAGCATAAACTAATACTTTTGTAATAATTCATGTTACATGTTATTTATTTCATGTTCCAAAAATATATTCCACAGAAAAATATTCAATTTATTACATAGAAGATGGTATGAACATCAGGATATTGATATTGAATTCAAATAAGATTTTGAATTCTGACCTGCTCATTGTGATTCTTTAAATATTATCACACAATCATATATGTACACTCTGATTATTTAAATCTGGTTTTACAATATAATATCTATAGATTTATCAGAATATGGTCATGAAAATTATGAACTGTTCCATATTTAGTCTAGAAAACCCAATACAGATGTCCAAGATCGGATTATCTAGCTAAATATGATGACCATCATAATACGATGAGCAACATAATATTACAGATAGCTGAATATGATGATTAATAAATATGATTGTCCATTGAGTAACATTTTGATCTTGACTTTTCTCATTCACTTCTCTTCATCATAAAATATTCAATAGATGAACAATATTTAAAATTTATTTCCCAATATAAAAATTCAGACCATATCCCTCTTCATTGAATAATATATTTTTGTCATTCCTCTGAATATTATTATGTACTTATCACATTTAATAGGTGACCCATGGATAGTTTTGGCTGGAATACCAAAAACATTATTGCTAAAAAATTCACAACAATCATAATTTCCCTTAAATTCTAGGTGAATCATAGCATTTTTACTCTTCTTGAATGTTATAGAATGTTCTTTAAACATCTTATATTCTTTAGACATTATTTTTCAATTCCATGTCCTGATCAAAACTCTAAACCCCATTTTACTCAATCGAATTTAATCATTAAGATTCTTTGAAACAAATGAATATAAAAATGATGAAATTCAATAACCCCATTTACATCACATCAGTATATTTTATTTATATCTTATCTTGACCCACTTGAAAATAATGAAATTTAATTCCAACTCATTGAAATGGTTGAATACATTATTAATCACATTTATTTTCATTCATCAGTCCCAAACATTTCATTCCCTGAATACAATGCCAATATTAATTAGATTATTAGTTTTTATTCTCATATAATTATGATTCTACTTGGGAATCATATTTCAATTTTCCAATATCTTTCTTCCCCAAATTTTGGATTATTTTGGATTTTGGATTGATTAAAAACCAGTACCCACAGTTTCTCACATTTTCTATAGATATTCTCAGCCTTGAATAATTTAACAATCTCAATATGATATCCTTCACAAATTTATTATTATCCAATATTCTAATACTATCATGAATTCTAGAATTACCTTGAATATATTTGATATCATCTTTTTCATCAGTCAATATTCTAATGAAAATATTGTTTCTGACCTTTCCTTCATCAATACTTATCTTTCCTTCTCCTCACGAATCCTTTTTTAGGAATATAGTTTCACTGAATATGACACGGATGAATATATTCTCTAGAACCAATATTTCATTATTTCTAAAAATTATTAATCATATTACAATCAACTACATCTAAATCATTCACTATTTCATTGATTAATTTTTCATCACATGATTTCTAAATTTTTTTTTATTTTTGGGAACTCACTGATCAAAAAATCATCCCCACATTTGATTAATTGTAGTATTGATGACTCTTATATTGTAGACTATGGTTCATCATCAAATGGATTTAGATTGAATCTAATGAAAATTTTCTTCCAATAATTTGTTTTATTAGTATGATCAATCCTCTCAAACCAAACTCAATTTAAATCCAATAAACATTTTCATAATGTAAATTTCTCCTATAAATGATTCAAATTTTCAAATATTCTTAGACTGATTTCTGGAATCTGATGTTGAAAAATATTTTCAACAAATATAAAGTGATTCAAAATTCAATTTTTCTTTTCATGAAAAATTGATCACTAACAAACTTCTTTCTATCTATGATGGGGAATTCAATTTTGATGATATTCTAAAAATTTTTCAATATCTAAATCCAATGGACCATATTTATTTATCTAGATTTCCTAGATTCAATGTTGAATATGATTCTTCCATTATGATTTTGGATCCAATAAACAATTCTACACACTCACCATTCATGAATTTGAATTTGAATTAGCAATTTAACATTCATTATTCCTTGAAAATAATCAATAGATTGAATTATTGTCAAAAAATACAATAAAAACAACATCGGCCTAAAAAGTAACACATATTATACCAACTCTAGATCATGGCTGGACTAGTTACCCTTATGGTGGGATAACATGCTAGATATAAAAGTGAATTATTCTCTCAACTATATCAAAATTCATCCCAACCCCATGTGGGAAGCATCATAGGAATCCTCAAACATTAAACCCTCATAATGAAGTTGAAGCATTGGGTCACTTGTAAACATCACCATTAGGTAATAAAATGTATCCTATGGAAGGTTAGTCAATAAAAATTACTTGTTCTTCCTGTACATTATTTTATCCTTGATATAACTTGAGATCAAAAAGGACAAAACCGTATATACTAGCATCAAATACCAACAAATTTTTTTACATCATTAATTTTAATGGGTTCTTCCCACGAATAAAATCCCTTGATATTTGATATTCCTACTAACAAATCATTGAAACAAAACATACGTCGATGTACAATTACCTATAACATCATAAAAATACACTTTGAAAGAATTACACAATTTATATGGTGTTTAAGGGAATAAATGATAGAACATAGTTTCCCAACATCATCTTGTAATGACTTCATGTATTACATGATATCATTTGTCAATTCAATGATGAATATTTATAGAAACTCATAAAAATTGAGTCCATGATCCCCCTGGATATAGATATAGAATATTTGATACCATATATCATGAAATGAAATGTAATATTCCAATACATATATTAAACTTTATAAATTTAAATATTCTCATATCTAAATATAATTTTCTCATATCAAGAAAACAATTAAATCATCGAAAACAAACAAGATCCCTTCAAATGGTCGAGTAGTTGATTGATAATCAAATATGGGTAGTTTTTATTAACGATCAACTAATTCAACCACTTATATACTATGCATAACATCATTATACTATTTTAATTTGTGTGGAACAACATAGGAGTTCCCCAATGATACACAGTGGTGTATTCTGAAGTCACACAAATCAATAGGTGACATTCGTTAAGGAGAGTTCAAAATCAATGATATAACTAATCACAAATCAATCAATAAACATAGAATTAATGGGTACTATCATGAAATCATATAGTAAAATCTCCCAAAACTCACTTAACACCCTATGAACATCATATTTTAGAGATTAAACTGAAAACACCACCATCAAAGACATCAGATGATCGAATTTCCAAACACTCATCTGATAACCCCACTTTCCAACTAATGCAACTTGTTGTCCCTCCACATAAGAAAAAAAACATCCCTTGGAAATTATCTTCTATCATAACACATGGAATATAATTAACCATTACCTTTATAAAATTTCATTGTTATATTTGTGGAATGATAAAAAATCCAATACTGAATGGTTTTTCCCCACCACTAGTCTATATCTCTAGAACACATCAAATAAAGAATCCTAACATCCATCTAGAGAAGAGATCTCAATGGGGACTAGAAGCATATACAAATACAATCCAATGGTATTAATAATAATACGAAAAATAATGTTTCTTGAGTCTCATGAATAAAACTAAAAACAAGATTGTGTTGATGATAAAATGATTATACAATGAAAAATATCTCATCGCACAAGCGATGCAGCTTCCATCACATGAATTTTGCCTTGTAGATCTCCACTTACTATCAGTTGTAAGCCACAAATGTCACTCTATCACTTAAATACCAAATGAAAAGAGTCATAATTGATATTACCAAAATAAAATGTTCTGCCCTCATCTACTTAGAAAGCACTGGCAGTCTCTACATCTGTAAATAACTCAAAGGGGACTACATATTCTTCAATTATGGCCCAAACATCCAATTTAAAATTAGAAACCCTAGGTAATCAAATAATAAGAATAATATTGCAGATATACCACCATAGTAATATCAAAAAAGTTGGAATCACCCTATATTTTATCAGAAAACATGTATCTTAGAAGGATATGATACAAACTATTATTGTTGGTGACCCACTAATTAAACCCATGATTACCTAAACTAACATGAAACACTACATGATTTTTTTACCCTATAAATTCAATACAATCCAATCCATAAAATATATCCTCCTAACTTGATAGCATTCCTGATCCCTCTAAAAAATTCTATCTCTAAAATTCATGCTATTGATTCCACATGTGGAATATTATCATGAGATCTATTCATGACATACTTGAAATTATTCGCAAGATCTCAATGGGTATTGATACATTATTAACAGGATAAAATATTCTACTTATTAAATTCCTTCATTATAAATTATGTAAATTATAATAAAAACTCATTCAAAATTTAATGACAGAACAAATATACTACTTTGGTTAATTAAGATGGACATTCCCATACTTATCTAAAACAAACTACATCTAAATAACTTCCAAGGAAATCTAATTCTCATAGAGAAATAAAATCACCTTTATTGTGACCTCATGATATTCCATTGAGTGCTTCATCCCTATATCAGGTTGGTTCAGATCAAACATCCAGAAACTCTACTACTAAAATGTACAAAAATCAATATTCTATAAATCATACTTCTTTTTTAAGTTGATCCACAAATGGTTAACCAGATTATCCTTATGAATGTCTACAACCTGAAAATCATATGGATGATGTCATCGATAAATTATTGAAAATAATGTAGAAAGTAAAATCCCAGTAGAATCATTATTTATCAAATATTATTTAATTAAGTAATTTTAATTTCACACAATCACCCAATTAAACTATTCACTTAATCAATAAAGATACATAGTCCTCTCAAATACCTATAACTTTCATTTCAATCCATGTCAGATGGTCATTAAATATTATAATAATGATTGTATTTAATGATGGGGGATCATGTGTCCAGGCCAATCTCCCTAATAATGTTACACAATAATACCAATTGGATTTTTATCCCTTCCAAAACATGAAATATTTATATTTTCTAGCTCAAAAACAATTTTATAACACTTCAAAATCCTTTGAAACCACTCTTTCATGACCCCCTCCCACCTATGATATCCCAAAATGAATTTTAAAGAATGAAGTGAGATAACGCCCCTAGAGTCCTACCTATTGTATGAATTGAGTTGGAACCAGGAACCGAGGGTATGAAAATCTCATATGTACCATGAATTACTATATAAAATTATAACATATCAAGATATAAGATAATCAATTCCATCAAACTCTGTCACATAAGTTGGAGGAGTCGGGCATTCCTTCAACTGAGGGGACGACAGAATGCTAGGTCTTCTTCTTCTATTCCATGACGGCAACAGCCTCTGGGTCGGTACCTCCCTCACCAAGGGAGGGACCTTCGCTGTCCTTCGAGGGAGCGACGACCTCATTTTCCAATTTTTCCAATCCAAATCTCATTCCCCCTTTCCCTCAATGTTTTTTCCCCAAAGTTCTGGAGCTTCATGAAGGACGCCCGAATCTGCCACATTCGATTTCCAAATTCAACGAAGTTCCATCTCCCCATAATCTGACATTAATCGCTTGATTTTATGAATGAAGGCCTTCAGTGGATTCATTTGATAGGTTTGTCTTCGGCTCATGGGATTTTTAGGATATGGAAACCATGGGACTTTTTGAAAATAATAATATCATGGTACATTTTTTCTTTGGAAGAGGACTTGATTAAAGCCCGGTCTAGCGCCCCCTCTAATGCAACAACTCTCCCTTCTTCCTCCACCGATGGACCTATGACTTCCACATGAAGTGTGATTTACCTTAAGTTGCGGTTTGTGTTAGTCATCCGAAGATTCTATTACAATTTCAAAATCCCCCAATAGTTAGGATGCTTGGCATCCTAGTAGGTATGTATTTATGCTCTGATAGCCAAACCAATGCGATTGTTTATCTTGTTAACCCAAGAATTTGTGAGGATGTTGATGCCTCAAGGTTTCCCCCCGACATTGTTTGGATCATAGTGTCATAGGAGTACCATTTTAAACAGTAGGTTGTTTATGAATCTTGGTTTGATTTCTGTTCGGTTTGGAAACGCATGGGCCTCTCCTCTATAGCGTATAGATGCTGATCCAGATTTTCAGATAAGCAAGGTGATGAGGGTGTTGCAAATAGTGTCAACCCTCTTCTGACCAGTACAGTTGGGGGTGTAGAGGTCGCGACCAGGGTAGCCCATTCCTGGGAAGACAGTCAGTTAGGAGTTAAACAAGAAGTTCTGGAGGTCTCAGTGAAGAAAATAGAAGTGGCAATGTGGGATGGAACTGGGGGTACCCAGAATAGATGCATAGTTCAGCCTTCAAGGATGGAAAAGGGATGTCCCATGGACCTCCTGGGTGCCCCAAATGCTAATGCGGTGTACCCAAGGAGTGGTATAAGATTGACAGCGACGCTGAAGGAACAAGGGGAGGGTAAGTCTTCGGATTTCATACCCAGCCCAAGTAAGGAGGTGGCTATTATTGAGTTGGGAAACCGGTTTGATGGCCTAATTAATGTGGACCTATTTCTGGATGAGCGGGAGCAGCCCAGGGATGGGCAGAATGTCCTTATGTCTAGTGATGACAAATATAATCAGCCTACAAGTGAAGTTGAGGGTGAGGTTCAGGTTCTGGGTGGAGGACTCTCAAGTCCGAGGAGGGGTAGTACCTGGAAAGGAAAACGGAAATTGAGAAAGGACTACAAATACTTGCCACTCCCTATGGAGACACAGTCAGCGAAGAATTCTAAAGACAATCTCGGGGACCAGGGGGAGGTAATCATTGAAACAAGTAAGAATTACTCTATTGGGAAAACCAGCCCGAGGACTAACAAGAGTAACAGGAGGTGTAGGGGTATGAGGGTCTTCTCTTCCTTACCACCCCCTTTTAATACTCGGACAACAGAAAAGAAAATCGAAGAGAAGTTGGACATGGAGGCCATGCGTCAACTGAAACCATATGGTCAGCTCGATTTTTCCTGGGATTTGATCCTATGTTCTGATGATGATGTGACAGAGCAGGTGCTGTTTCTCAAAGCCGCTGAAGAGGATGCAGCAAAGTTGATGGGTCGAGCCATTGAAATGACACTGAATGACAAACAATATTCTTGGGTTGACAAACAATATTCAATTCTGGTTTGGGGTTTTAACAAGGGTTTGATCTGCATAGAGGAGTATATATAGGGTTGGGATACACTATCTACTGCATTTTAAGACCTGTTAAGTGGAGATCAGCACATCCAGGTAACCTCTATATCCTGGTCATTGTTCTGAGATACGGTTTCCGATAGAATTAATTTTTTCTTTAATGATTATTCCATAGACATTTCTGAATAATTCTTGGTTTCTCTTTTCACTAAGAATTTGAAAGGGGATATTTCATAATTAGTGTATATGTTTCGAGATTTTTTTTGGTGTTTGGTTTCCAACTTGTTTTCTGGTTCCACCACAGATGGGGTTTAGAGTATGAGGTCGCCACTTCAGCATTCACTTAGAGTGGAAGACTCAGAGGGTATGGCTTGACCATTGGTTCCGTGCCTGTACATCTTTGCAAGGGACTGTATGCCAAGTTATCATGATTTGGTGGAGGGCCTTCACTTGTTATAACTGTTGGTGAGAGTTGGAACATGTATTTTGATTTGGTTTTTCTTTTCTTTTCATTTGGCTATTTTGTTGAATTTGGTGGTTTCTCAATTTTCCCTTAAAAGTGATTTGATAATCAAATAAAAAATAATTTTCAGTCAGTATATCTGTCCAATAATATAAATATACAAGGAAAATAATCTCCCAGATCCAACAAGAATTATGAAAATTAGTTTATTTATACATAAGGCGAGAATAACATGAATCATCTGTAGGATCATACCATAGTTCATTAATTTAGTTGTAAAAATAGTGTTCTAATAAATCAATGAATAAAAAACATAACAAACATGAAAATAAATAGTTAAAATAACTAATCCATGCCCTACCAATGCTCCTTAACGAAATAGGTAATCTATTATAAAAACAAAATTTCAAGAACATAAAAATGGTGACCCACAGTTTCTCACCAACATACATTCTGATCTCAGGCAAGAACACAAAATATCATATACTCTCATCCCTTTCATACATATCACATCATATATCCACACATTTATAATGTGACATGAGGAACATACCTAGAGATTCCACAATCACATGTTCTATAATTTTGTGTTTGTATTAGTTATCGTCACATCCATACAAAATTACATAAGAAAGTCATTATATTACCATGTTAGCAGGATAACATGAATGTTAAGGAAATCAATTTGATCCCCTACTCCAACCATGTGTCACACCCATTTCATATCAAATCCTCATCCCAAATGGGTAATATTTAACACCAACACACACCATCAATTAGTAATCAGTAACACTAACCCATATCACCAATACTGATGGACGATCTGTAATTGGTTTTTCCTAGAAATCTATATAACAGTCAACCTTTTTATTGGTATAACACCAGGAACTCAAAACTGTTATGTATTTGTAAGGATATCAAACTTGATTATATCATTCATATAAATAACTTAATATAAATGATAAATTTATAGAACATAATTTGAATGTTGTGGTTTCATGTTAACTACAACATTATATAGTACAACAATTCTAGTATACCATAACATATCGATCCAAATTTATATCACTACTAATTTAATCTCAACACTTAACCATTAGGAATTTCAACACATTTACACTCTGAATTAGATGTTCTAAAAGTTTCATTATTTAATGAGTTTCATTATCTCACATTCAAAAATAATTCCAATTCACCTTTAAAAAACCTCTAAATTAAAATTTAAAATTCATTTATGAAAATTATCACACATCAATTCAATCCCATTACCATTTATTTAGCATCTAGTGATATTTAATTTTCATAAAACTAATTTATTCCATTGAATACTAGGATAATATCCTAAAAATACAATAAAATAGCACTCTTTTCTCAAATAAACCATCACCACAACACCACATCATAAAATCCATTTCACCATAAAAACAACCCATCTCATCAACCACAAAGAATAACCATTTCAATACCGAACCACTATGTACCATCACATTCCAACAAACCATATCATCACCACACCACACACATCACAACCAACCAAAAACCACCATAAATAAACAACAACCCACATTACATTGGGAATCACTACAAGAACAACCATACATTTAATCACATCCCAAATTCAATGATTTAGGTTTAATTGTTTACATTACATTACTTCCTTATTTAACATGGTTATTCTCACATAAAATCCTGATTTCCATGGGCATATAATTCATTAACACATCAGGGGTATCATATACACAATAATTACCAAGATAAAGTATCTAACAAATATTATTTCCAATATTCTACCAAATCATGTATAATCTCATTAAATAAATCATAAAATCTATAAAACATATGATTTCTCCCAATTACTGTATATTTTTGTAAAAAAATATTACACAAGTTAGATCAACCCTTACTATCTAGTAAATACAAGTAAATTGCAAACATTCCCCAAACAAGAACATATAAATTGAGGTATTGAGTTTCACCAATATTAATGAGGATTTTTGTTTAAGAGATCACAAAAAGATAATGGTGGAACAACCCGAAAAATAAAATTGCACTAGCAATCCATATATAATCTTAAAAAATTTGATCATTAAAATCACAACCCATCATACCCTAGTCATAAAATTCATCATGCTATTAATATATAGAAGAATAACAAATGAAACAAGAGAAAAAATATTAGATACCATGTTATATTATAAATGACATACCTAATATAGGTATAGATCGAGGCAGTATGTTATAGATAATAATATATATCTGAATCACATAGATTATTATCAAATTCCATGAAGAACACTTGAATTTTGGTACGTCTTGGTTTTTATAATCAAGCTAGTCCTCATCAAATTCACAATGTGAAAATCCTATTCCCATCGTGAGTTTTTGTGAGGCCCATTAATTCAATAAATGAAACATATTCATGTATATAATACATAGAAATATATACCTAAATGATATATAAAAATTCATATGGAACATCATTACTAATTTTTTTTCTCATAACTAATTTTCCATTCATGTCATGTGTAAATTAGCCATATAGACTCTATATAAAACATTTTTATTTAATCTATAGCCTCCAATACTGAATAAACTACTCATAATTTTAGTTCTAGATCACATCATAAACTAATATATATTAAAAATCAATATCCCCAACTCCATCGAAGTTAGTTCATGCATCCTAAAAACACCTCCAACTACCAAAAAAACAATGTAACATAACAATAAGGCATGAATTGAAAATTAATATAAATAAAGATATTATATAAGAATATAATTATTAGTTCCATCCATCATTATACGAAGAATTTATATCATGTTCGATATATAAAAGACTATTTTTTTAAATATTTTAATTTTATATGGGTTAATATGTTAAATTCAATTGAAAAAAATCATAAATATCTCTGTATAATTCAACATATTGGAAATAATCCTTTTATTGTTCCTAATAACTTGTTTATTTTTTTTAAATCATGTGGTTATAACCTCCATAGTTCCACACAGTGTTTTAAATAAATATCTTTATTCTGTACTTCATGCTGATCATTAAAAAAGTCCCATACTAGAATTTATATTCAATCAAAATAATTATATGATATGAATTTACTACATGATTGTTGAGAAATTATTGAAAATAATTTTCTATAAACATTACATACCTTAAATATTTTCTAAAAAATTCATTTACTAATTTTAAAGATTTCAGTATCATGATAATTGTCCTTAACACATAATAATATATAATACTTTAATAAAAAATAGTAATCAATTGTTGGTAGTGGGGTTAAAATATAAAAGTAACAAAATTTCAGCCATTTAGATAATATTAATTAGAAATCATCCCCTCATAAGAATATTCACAAATCTACGCCATCCCATTAAAATTTTATAACCTAATGGATTCATGGCTTGAAATACTACATCATATTCCTCTTTATTTAAATGTAGTTTTATAAAATTATAAATATATAGTACTATTTATATTATAGTATGTGCTATAGTACTCAAAAGAATATCATATTATATAGTAAAAACTCCGAAATAGTTCATTTTACCCAACAATTATATAATACTACTATAGCATAGAATACTTTATAGTGATTTTTATATTTTATAATCTATAAAGCATCCAAAATATTGGGTAATGAGAAGATCAATTGAAATGACCAATAAATGTTGAGCTTGTGAAACTAATGTTATGTTTGATATGATGTATTACACAAAACACCTAATTTAAATAAACAAAAATATATTAAAAGAAAAATATTAATAATTACATAATTATATTTATTATTGAAAAGGATTATATTTCATTATGTCTAGTGGATAAATATGTAATATGAGTAAATATTGAAAATTTTATTTTATATAATGTATATTTTCATTATGTTCTTTGCATTATACTAAATAATATATTTCCATTTTTTCTTATGTATATTTTCTAGAATAATACCCAATTTTGATATCATTAGTTGAGAATTTAATTAGAATGAATTCTAATGTTCTTTTTATAATGGTTACATTTTAGTTGAAAAAATCAATATCATTGAAAATTATAATTTTTGTGATTTTATCATCATGTAAGTATATCCTAAAAGATGAAAGAAAATTATGTATCAAAAATTAATTAATGTTAAATAATTAATCATTCATATATATTTTTTGAACTCATGAATCATATTTCCAACACATTTGTTGTAAAAAATATAAATGTTAGATAAATAAAATGTATTTTTAGTCATTAAATTTAATCAGGTATCTTCAAGGTGAGATTCAATTGTAAAATTACATTAAGGGATATTTTTCATTTACTATAATGAAATTTATTTTATTCAAATAAAAAACTATTATAATTTTTTTTTATCAAAATTTAACTCAAAAAAATTTATTTCTCTCAAAAAAATTAACGTGATTAAGTGTACTTATTTTGAATTTAACCATTCACACAGAATGAAATTTGATATGAAAATGATTTATAATTTTTAACATAGTTGTTTTAAATTAAAATATATAAACTATATTAATTGTGTTAAATACAATTATTTAATATAGTTATAAATTAGTTTCCCATGAAAAATGTAAAAATGCTAAGGATACATTTACTAACGGGAAAAGGAAAATATATGATTTATTTGAATTAGTGGATTATATAAGTTTTAAAAACCTAAATGTTTCACCAATGTTTTCCTATGTACCCTTCAATATTGTCTCTATATTATCGTAAGTGTAATTTTTACTTACAAAACTACCCATATATTCAGTTGTAATATGAAATAAAATCCACTATAACAAGGAATATAATCCCATGGAATTTATCCTTGAAATATCAAATTTTATCCTCCTAAAACCATCTCCCACCTCTTTATGATTCGTTTCACCATTTTATTTCTTATGGGTTTCTTTTCCAAGGTCTTATCCATGAAAATATTCAATCTTGCAAGATGTGTATTATTTTTTATTCTCCTTTATTTTCCTAAAAAAAATTTAAATAATATATAACATTATAATTATAAATAATTATTGTCCATTAGTGTAGTGAAATTCATTTATATTAATTAGAAATAATGATTAATCCCTCTCTATCCGAGAATAAATATTAAAGAATATTAATTTTGATATGTGTAGAATATCCACTCAATGAAGTAACATTTTTTTAATTTGTTTATCTTGATTTAATTTATATATGAAAAATTCTTAAAAAATTGATCAAAACATAATAAATTTTTTAAATATAATTTTTAATTTGTGATAATGAAATTATATTCATCATTAATAATAATCACAAATCAAGATATAGTGGGATCCTATTTTAGTAAGTTTACCCACACATATTAATAAATGTTATAAAATATATCGTTATTGACTATCAGAACATTAATAC
This sequence comes from Viscum album, assembly GCA_963277665.1. Classification (NCBI taxonomy): domain Eukaryota; kingdom Viridiplantae; phylum Streptophyta; class Magnoliopsida; order Santalales; family Viscaceae; genus Viscum; species Viscum album. The sequence goes on from OY728128.1 coordinate 618,657,923, forward strand.
TTATATTATTATAAATTTATAAGAAATTATTAAATATTTTCTTTTTTTAATAGTTATATATTGTATTTTAATTAAATTTAAAATATCATCATCAGTTACTAAAATTTTAATAATATTCCAACACAAATTAAATATTCAATAAAAAAATAATTAAAAATAAGAATAAAAATATATAATATACTATAAAATGGAACATAATAAATAAAAAAGTATATGAATAAAATTATTCAAATGGTATATACTAAAATTATTTCCATTACTTATGATGTTACGAACATGGGCATAGAAAATCTCAAACAATAAGGGTTTTTGATCACTTTATCTCTTTATTGAGACATGTTTTAATGTTTTGAACCAATTTCATAATTTTTTGGTGTATATACCTCTCTAAAATTTAATTTATTTATAATAAATAATTTAATTAATGGTATTTATATATCAGTATTATTTTCATGCTTCTTTTGTTTTCTGAATAAAAAATTACTAAAGACATAAGGATTTTGATAAATAAATTACGTATCATTGAGTTATACATCTATTGATTGACCATTTTAATGAATATTTTTTATAACAATCCCTATGGTTATATTATTTTATAATACATTTTATTTTAATGGATAATAATTATATTTATCCATGCCTTACTCCATCCTGATCCCATTTATTTGTTGTGAGTTTACAATGAATGATTCTGTAATATTTTATTTAAAATTTCCCTTTAATGTTTATATTTTCAATTATGAAAAAATTTTCAATATTTTTGTGAATGATATTATGTTTCATATCTTTGGATACTCATATTTTTCTTTAACACTTTTAAAATGATGTTTTAACAAAAGTTATGTGATATGGATCACAAAATTGGTAAATTTTTTAGATATAAAATTATTTTTACTTCAAAATATTATATTTTGGCATCTAACTAGAACATTAATATTCAATAATATTATATATATATATATATCCATTAATATTGTATAATTTTGTATATTGATTTAAAATATATTCTGAATCCACTAAATATTTACCTATAATGGAGTTGTGTTTAATGATTTACCTCTTATGTTATTTTTTAATTTATTTAATTTGGGATAAATTTTTTTTATCATATGATTTTATTTTTGAAGATATTTTTTATATACCATATTATAATGTAATTAAAAACAATAGACATTATTTTATGATTTTATTAATTTTTTTAATGTAGATAAAAATATATGGACTATGATAAGGGGAGTGTAAATATTCTTAAAAATAATTTTTTATTATATTATATTTATTAAGATGTAAAATATTTAATTGGTGACTGATTAGCTAGGTCTAGAAAGTAACTGTGTAATTGGATTCATCTATACTCACAATTATTTTGTTAAAAAGATGATGCTAATATAGGTTTATAAAAATAAGAAATACTATTTTTATGACTGTTTAAATTTCAATACTATATTAGAAGGATCATTTTATACGATTCATATTTTACTTTTTAACATCATGGTAGAAGTTATGAGTTCTATAATGATATGTTTAACTTTCATTATTGTTGTTAAATGTTATTTATTTTTGTCTTTTTAATTAGTTATGTTCCCACATTCTTTATATCCCATAATTTTTTGAAATAACCATTACGAATATTTTTTATTATTCATTAGTCATGTCCTAGATAATATAATTTAATGTTTAACATTCCTCATGATTTATGGTAGATTATTTATTATTTAATGATAAATATGTGTTTAATATTTTTTTAAACATTTCATAACTGGTAAAATATGTGTCTTTCTATTTCTATTCATCATGACTCTAATCCATTAAGCCCATGGGTTGTATGACTATATGGGAGATATATTAATTAAACAATAGTATAATTTTTTTTCATTATTATTAGTTTTGGTAAATATACAAGGTATAATTTGTTATTTTTATTGATTATTATGATTATAGTGATAAATCATTTTCCAAAACCCTATGGATATGTTTAAGACAACATTAAATTATTATATTAATGTATATATTATGTGGATTTTTAAAAAAATAAACCCATATCAGGATATTGTAAATTGGATAAAGGTTCTTGAACAGTGGTACTTATGAGGAATAACCCCAAAAAGGATGTGTTGTGAATTATCTCAACCATTTCATAGTGCTTGATAAAGAGTCATATCTACAAGTGGTGACAGAATCACCATAAGGATATTAATTATTTAATTCACATTTTCATTAATCAAACACCATGAAGGATTTGTTTACTATGTTAACTACTCTGGTCATGAAAATACTAGTAGGGAAATAAAAATAGGAAAAATAAATTAAAACATGGGAAGTATTATATAAATAATATAAAGATTAATTTTATGATCTATTTATTCTATGACCATTTTTTCCTATATATATATTTTATTAATTTTTGTATCATATCCAATAACATCCTAATATCATGGATATGGAATGAACATAAAGGAACAATGAAAATTTTATTTTTTTAAGGGTAACTGTGCTAATTGTAAAAATGATATATGAATACAAATTCCACATATAATGGAAATTATAACTAAACTATTTCATTTATTGAATAGAAAAATTAATCATATAGAACACCATAATAAATGATTATGTGGTATATTTTTTCTTATTATATAATGTATCATCATATTTCATCCATTACGGGGAGTTCAAAGAAATTTATTGGTGAGAAATTAATTATTATGAACTGAAATATATTTTACATCCCTCAATTCTTGGAGGATGAGATGTTCATTTTCACATTCCATCATCCTGGATGTGAGGATGAAAAATGCTGGACTCTCTTTAGGAATACAAGAACAACAATAGAATTAGATTTTATGAAATGAGGGGGGGGGTGACGGTATAATCATCACAAAATATGTCCCTATGAATCATTTAACTAACATGGAAATTGAATTTTTTTAATTTTAAAAAAATAATGTTGATTATTTGGGGTTATATGAGGACAGTTTATAAATAAAATCAATGTAAAAATTGGAATATTTATATAGAAATGAAAAAATATTGATAGATGGTTTGGTGGGATAAAACCAAATAATTTTAGGCCATTATCTGTAAGGAAAACAGTAAGCTATATGGAAATTTTATAAAGGCTTCATAAAGGTGAAATAGATGATATAGACCTATGTGATTTGGGGGAAATGAAAATAAAGGATATATTTCATGAAATACCCAAGTAATAGTCTCTTTTGGGATTGAAAGTCTAAATGCTGACATTTAAATTATGTGCGTGGAATCACTATGGAATTTTCGTTGGAGTTTCTAGAAAATTTTACAATTTTGGAAAATTATTCCAAGAGAATAATTTGAGTAAAAGTAATTTAAAGTTAGTAAATAACATCACTTAGAGGAAGAATGATTTAAATAACATTCCACCGACTCATCAATGCTTAAAATTCAAAGAAAATAGTCCTTATTTAAATAAATTCACTAACTATAGAGATAAATATTTGAATAGGTAGTAGTGTCATCCAAAATAATAGGAATACATGGGGTGTATACTCAAATACTACTATAGAAGTAGAATACAATAATGATGTAGAGAAATGTACATTTAACCTCTACCATAGAGCCATGAATTTATTATTTGATTATGTTTCTTCAATTTTTTCATATCATGCATGTTTCAATATAATTTTGATTCACCAATGAAATTATTGAATATTGATCAATCCATGAAAGCCTGTAGTGGTACACTTTATGTTATAATGGTGTAAAAATATCTCCAAATGAGATTTTTAGGGATATATTTCTAGTAATTAATGTTCTTCATCATTTATTTGAATTTTATATACTTATTATTATAAAATTTCTTTTTTATTTAATTCTAAGATGAATTTGAAGAGAAATACAAATTTACTTTCATACCCCTGATAATTCAGACATTAAGTATAATATCAAGGATTATATTATACCATATTTGGAAAAAATTATATAATATGGTTATTTATAACCCACTAAATTGGTTATTAAATCATATGATTGGGGATAAAGTCATCATTTAGAACATTTATATTTTAAAATAATATGTAGATTTGATTCATGGTGAATTCAATTTTACTATTTGATAATGTGATGTTGAATTGTCAATCAAACATATCCATTGATCTTTGATTATCCATAGGACTCCTTATATAATAGATTCGTGTGAATTTGATTATTTTAAGAATAAATAATTGGAAAATGTTGGAATTGTTTTATTAAACATTAGTATTTTTCAATTGGGTACACTCATTTTCATAGTAATGAAATATGACATATCAATTCATATTTTTGAAAAATTATAACATGATCAACCAAATAACAATGTTTTTTCTGCCTACCCATAATGTTGACCAATTCGATCAAATAAAAGGAGATCAATTATTGTAAAATATAGTTTATTTATCATTTTTTTCATCAACTGGAGGTAAAATTACTGTATATTACAAAGACACCATTAAGAATAAGATATGGACTTTATGAGTTTGTGGTAATTTTTTTATAAATACCAATTTCTACCTTATAATTATGAATATTATGAATAATGAATATGAATATTACCTGAATTATTTTTAAAATTATTTATATTTGAAATATTTATATATTTCAGAAACATGAATGATCCAGAAGGTAACTTATAGACTATATTAAAGATCATTTTTAGGGATATACTATATTCCTAACTCATAAATTATAATTATTGTCAGAAATTATTATTATTTGGTAATTTAATCACTAATGAGTGTATATTTATAGATTATCTAAATATTGTAGTTATTTTTCAATGGAACTGACCATCAATTATGACAGAAATCCATATTTTTTATTCAGTAGTTATACTTTATTAATGAATTATGTGTAATTAATTATATACATTAATTCACAATTCCCTGTTTTCATATAAAATGGGCACATAACTCTGGAAAAAATAATTCAAAGGTGGATTAAAAATATTAATGAAGGGTTGTTTACGAAACATGATCTTACATTATGTTATAGTGGTGATCAGTTTTGAATTTATACTATTGACTCAATAAATAAATTTTGATGAATCATCATGAAAAATGATAAGGTAATTTTTTATTAATCACCAAAAATAAATGAACATTTTAAAAAATACCTAATGAATGCTTTGGAATTAGTTAAGGTAATAATTTCCTTAAATATTTAGTTGTATTAATATTTTGGTTAGAAGTTTGATATATACATTTATCACAAGGCATAAAAAATATATTCATGAAAAATATATTAATTATGTCCACATGAGATGTATAGACCAAATAAAATATAATGACCTTTTGGTGCATTAGAACCCCGAAAAGGAAAAAATGTGGCATTTTCACTAATTAGAATGACCATGATACATTATCCATGATGTTCTTAGAAAAATAACCAACACTAATTGATATATAAACAATTAATAATCAATTCATAAAGTAGGGGGAATCATACCATTCCTATATTTCTGCATATCCCACTACTCATTATTGGGTGGAAATATCCTAGAAAGATGATGTGGATATGCCCAAAAAAGTAGAACATATCCTCGAAATAAAAATTTAGAAAAACATATTTTTATTGTTTCGTATTAAGAAATTTTTCCCATATATAATAAAATATAAGAATGAGGTTCTAGATTATGAAAACAATTTATCATTTTTAATCCATACCTAAGGAACTAAGATGTTTATAAATATAATGTAAATATATATTTTTTGAAACCTAATGAGTGATATAATAAATTATATAAAAAAATACATTATGTTTCAACTAGTTACTTAAAAGCGATAAATGTCTAATGGGATGATGTATCCATGAAAAATGAACTTATTGAAATAAGAAAACCACACGATGGATTTTTTAGGTATTATTATGTTATCTAATTGTCACAATTTTGTGTGGATTAAAATTGATCTTATTATAATTAAATAATATTTTCTTTCCATCTAGGAATACTTCTCGCAGCCTTATATTGACAATATGTGCCATAAATAGGTTATTAGAAATCATTAACTTCCCCTTTCTATTTTATTAAATAAATATCCAAGGTTTCCCTCAAGATTCTAGAAAATTATTATTTATTTTTTGGGAACTAAACAGAAATTTTAAATCACTTGTCAACATAAGATAGAGGGTGAATCTAAGAGAAACATTCAAATTCTACAAGATATGTCGAGATCTTGATAAATAGATTTTAAATAATATTTGGATCAACACCTTCCCCAACAAAAGATCTCATATACCAATTTTTTTCATTATATAGTTCAGATTGAACAATATGAGGATCTATCTGGGAAGGGATATAAGATTCTTTCTTTCTAGGATAATGTAGGGGAAAAACACATAATATGGGATATCCTTATCTAATAATTTTTTGGATATTCCAAAAAATTCATTGGAATATGGAATCCGAACAATGTAAAAAATAAGATCTATTCCAACAATAATTTCTATGATATATAATAACACCACTCCTTTGAGGGACAACCCCATGAGATCTTTGATTGAATAGACATTGATCTATAGAACATTACCACCCATATAGTTAAGGTTCTATGAATAAAACATAATTTTCTCGAATCTATTTGGGAACTTGTGAATGTAATTAGGAAAATTACACTCAATATTTTCCATAGTGTAAAAATATTTTAAGGGAATATACTTTTATCAGGATAGAATGCAATAACCTGAAATTATTGAACATGTAAGAATATTGATCTTTTTATATGGGCCTTTAGACACTACAAAAACATTGTAAAAAATACTCAAAATATTATAATAACACTATTAATAATTCTATAATAATAACTAATATGTTCAATAATTATAAGATTTTATTAATGGAAGATAATTTTTTAATATTATTTTAAATTTAATGCAGTTAATTTTGTAAAAAACTTTTTATAATAACTTATTTATTTTACAAAATTAATTTACATAATGTATAATATAAATTTTAGAAAAATAAATTAATTCTTATAATTTAACAAATCTAAATTTATTTATTAAAAATTTTAAATTTTCCCTCCAAGTGTTATTTCATTGTAAAAAAATCTATTTTTTTAAAAAATATCATTTTTATTATTTTATCATTATTTAAGAACACATTACTAGATTAAAAATCATTATATAAATAATGAATGAAATTATTTATTTTAATATATTTTTTAATCTTATAAATCATATTTCCATCTTTTTTGAGCAATAATAAAAGGTTCGATTATTCATAATTTTTCCATTGTATGATTGTTTTAATAATTTTCATGTTAATATTCAATGGGTGAATGTGTTGAGAGCATCACCCCATTTATTTTATGTCTTATAAATCTATTTATTTCATTAAATTTACTAATTTTTTAGTGTTATTATATATTTAAATTTAATTTTTGAAAATAATAATTTTCTAGATCATTTTTTTCATAGTTAAGGGTGATTGTATAGAAATTATCTTTTTTTAAAAAGTATACAATTAATATAGTAAAATGATTATAAATTTTTTATATATTAATATAAAATTAAATAAAAATTTCAAAAATATTATTGGTCTATAAAATTAATTACTATGTATGAAATTCTGTAACACCAGAAAATAGTGAAATAGGTAAGAAGTAATTTACAGAAGTGAAAAGTAAAAACCCTTAGAAACATGTTATATAATGAGTTACATAGGTGAATTTCAATAGATACTCACATTCCATGACACTTAGTCTAGTTTATGGACATTAACCCTAGATTTATATTTTTACATTTTTTAAAATGGTTCGGTTAATTCCCGTAATTCCCTTTTCTTTACTTATAAATATACAACACTTAGGCCACATATTTATTATCATAACTATAATATTTTTTTTCAATAATATTACAAATTTATCTTTATGTATCCCTCTCTAAACTCTATAGCGGTTTGGCACCCATTATATTTTATACATTATTCATCTCCACAGAGTTTTCCTTAATGAATCTCAAGCATTTGAAAAGACAATTTCATTCTCTTAATAATTATTTTACTCAACTATTTGATAAATAATATATAAAATTATTTACCTAATGAAATAAATATCATTAATATACTATATTTTAATCATCCTAATAAAAACATAATGATTTTTTCCGCTACATCCATTTACTATAATAAAATAATTTTAATCCTGTGTGGTGCAGGTCACGACATCAAAAGAGTAGATTTTTTCATTTTTCATGTTGTAATAATTTATTTATTAAACCCACTAAAAATATTATGTTTGAATATAATGAATGTAAATAATTATATTCTTCTTAAAATATTATTATATTACTCACTAAAATAACCATACTCACACATTGACATATAGAATGTTCATTTTGGGGTTGGTTTAAGCACCAAATTCAATTAGTTATATAAAACAAAATCATGGATAACTATCAGAACATAAATAATAATGATATTATAAGTTTATAATAATTTAAATACTTGTTTCTTATATTGGAATGGTTATATTATTTATATAAATTTTAATAAAAATATCAGTAATAGTCAATAATATTATGAAAATAATATGAAACCAGTTCAATATTAATGATAAAATAATAAACATGACATGATAAATAAATAAAATATGGTAATAAATGGGTCATAATAAATTATATATAAAATAATATAGTTTCTAATAAGTTATGTTATAATGACATCACCCTAATCATTACATAATCTTGTAAAGTCATTTAGATTTCACTTTTTAACATTCCCAAAGATCGTTTTGGTTTAGAGGTTTAGAAAGTAATGACATAATTCATACATTTCAACACACAATTTTGAAATGTTGGTAAAACATAAAAGAATATAAATTATTTCATAATACAAAATTTTATAATAAAAAATCATTTCTTAAAAAGTATTCAAAACATTAATCTCGTCTTATCCTGTTATATCACCCATCCTTAAATCCGATTAAAAACATTTCCGAACATTGGATGAGCACAAACAAATCATTACGGAAACTAAAATTTATAGAGAAACCTTTAGTAAATGAATACTTATAATCATATGAAATCATTCTCATAGATAGCTACGACTCACCAAATAAGTATCATATAGTACTTTTTAAAAACATGAGATTCTCGTAAAATATAGAAAAACATAAATAAACCATAAAGGTAACATGGGTCATTACTTACTCAATACTGTAACACTCGTACCTACCTTATTATTTTTAACCCTATCGGTTACCTTATAACGTAACCATCACTTCAATGTTTCGGTGTGACCTTTAGAGTCACACTTGGAGTAACCATATTGACAACCTCCAAATTAAACATACACAATTAATTTAAGGGATATAAAATTAAAACCCTTCACCATAAACAATTCCCACGAACAATAACATAATAATGAAATAGTACTTTCATATAAAAATTCCATTGGAATTTTGCAAAAACAGAGATTTAAATGTGGATTTTTAAAGAGGTGTCCATTGCATATACTATAACATTGAAGTGAAAATTAATAAAATGAAAGGAATGTGTATACTCAACATATATCCACATAATGAAACATAATATATTAAATATTCATATGACAAAATATATTTCCCTTAAATATTATGGAGTTAGAAAGATAACCTAAAAAAAGGAAATTAAGTTAAGAATTCACTTACCTTGGGTTAATATTACATAAAATGTGTTTAAAACACATGTATAATGGTTAAAGCAATGTTATTAACATTTTATATAATCATACTCATTTTTATTACACTATATTTTATAATTCTATAACATAATTCCTACCATTTATTAATAATATATTGTTATTTCCATTATTTCCAGTGCATTATTTACATCATTTAATTTGATATTTCGTAAAGGATATTATTTTAAAACGGAGGAGAAACATTAAAAGAGGAATGAAATGGTAGTAATATTTCTCTATAATATTAAATTTTACCAAAAATCATTTTCCTTTGGATATTATGATGAACCATTAGTTAATAAATTAACGATATTTTATTACATCACATTGGCAGTTATTCGATAATCACAAACTATTTTAAAAATATAATTTAAAATTATGTATATATGTTAGTAATATATCACAGAAGATATTATATCATAAAATTTTCAATATGTTTCCACAATTAAAATGTATTCTATAATATCCATAAAGTCACTAATAGAAATTTAAAACACATCGTCCATGATTTTTCTAATTCAACACATCAAAGAAGTTTTTTTAGAAAAAAAGGGAGAGAGGAAAATGTATGTTGATGAATTTTCCATAAAAATATTAAATTATTGTATATATATGAGACTAGAGTTTTAATTACTCTTTAATAATGGGAGGTAAAGATATTATAAGAAAATAAAAACAATTGAAATTAAAATAAATGAAAATTAAAGAAGGTTTTCCCCCTCGAATTATCCTCCTCAAGAACCTCATTTTGTCCTTTGATTTGGGCTTATTGCTGAGACCAAATGGTCTGGGATGTGGAGAAGAGGCTTTGGAAAATGATTTTTATGAATTTGGACAATGATATAATCTTGAGTGGTGTGAGGAAATGATGGTATGAGGGTGGTATTAATAGTATAGGAGAGGAGTTGTATTTTATTATTTTATTAATTACATTATTAATTTGGATCATGACTATGAATATTTTTATTATTATAAAACAATATAGTAATATATTAAAGGATAGTTTTATATTATGGTTATTTAATCATTCATGAGGTTTGGAATAATTTATTTACCTTATAATGTATATATAATGTAAATTATTGTTTTTTAATATTCACAAAAAAAATCATGTATTTCCAAATATTCCAAAAAATACACCACAACCATTTTTCAATGTGTAAAAATAAATAAAATTAATTTTATAATCATAATGATCAAAATATGATAAATTTAATTTGGAAAAAAGTAATATTTTATTTGATAAATAACAATTTTTAAACTATAACATATTTTATAACACCTCTAAAAATTAATCAATGTCTCACAAAATTACCTTGTAAACATAAGACAATAAAATATTAATTAATACCTATATTTTATAGAAATATAATTTTTATCAATTCATTTAAATAATTATAAAATTATAAATTAAGATTTATGTTTCACAAATATTCCATCAATTAATTTATCTTTTTTTAAATATTTATTGACATTTCCATGATATAAATATATCATGTTTACACTTATAAGACAATTTTATTATTGACACTCAAACATGTTAGGTTACATTTTTATTGGCCAAATTTCTATTCTAAATGATATTTTAACTATTCCTAATGTCATGTTTCTATTCCATCAGTATAAAATCATTAATTTCTATAAATATCAATTAATTAATTACCAATTTATAATGAATATAAATATTTAATTTCATTATGAAAAAAATATTTTATAAGTACATGGTTCATTACATTTTACCCACCATATGAAAATTACATCCTCAATTATTTTTTTACTTATTATATAAGGGAGGGAAAATTTACCTCAAAGAACATCCATATTCCCTTGTTTCTTCTTTAACCATGTGTTTTCTCCTCAAAACCATTACCAGGGGGATTACATTATTCCGAAATACATTCACTATATGATGAAGAATCAAAACATGTATCACTTTATAATAATGGTTTGTTTTCAACTAAACTACTTTTGGTCTCAAAACATGAGATGAATATGGAACATACTTTCCCAACATCGAAACATTGAAAACATTATCTACCAAAGATAAACTTGGGGGAAAATCTACTCATTAGGCAACTGGTTCACCTTTCTATAGGATTCCATAAGGTCTAATGAACTGTTGACTTAGCTTTTAATTTTTACCAAAATGCATAACACCTTTCGTAGAGGATATTTTATGTAAAACACAATGAACTACATCGAAGTAATAATAGTTCCTCATATTATCAGCATAAGGTTAAAAAATACAATGAGATGTTATCATGAATTTTCAGATCATCTTCACTTTATCTTCCACATTAACAACTAATTATGGTTTCACTAACTTATTTTCAGTAACAACATCCTAAAAATATTTTTTCTCGACACCGCTTTCCATATAATCCCTCAAAAGGTGTCATTTGTTTACTATAATGAAAACTATTATTATCATAAAACACAACTGATGAAATATATTGATCTAATCATCCCTAGTATTCCATTGAACATGATTGAAGCATTTATTCTTTTTTAAGATTAATTCGCTCTGTCAATCCATCAGATTTACGATTAAAGGCTCTGATGAAACTTAGTTTTTTGACCAAAAACATCTGAAGTCTATTCCAATTGTTAGAAGAAAACTTTTTATCAAAATCAGATTCAATTGAAAGAAGCTATCTATGAAACCTAAAGATATCTTTCAGGTAAAATCATGAAATCTGATCCAAATACATGGTATCTTTAATAGGAATTCAATATGCTGATTTAGTCAGCCAGATAACAATAAACCAAATCACATTGTTACATAAATATTTTTTTTATAGTTCCACCATGATGTCCATGAATATAATTTCCCATTTCTACTCTGGAATTAGCAATGGATAAAGCTTCTAATTTTTCAGTTGTCACTCATCATTAACCTGTTGAAATATAAAAATTTTATTGTAGAATATGTAATTTCTCTTTCCATTCCATCCAACTAGTAATAATCCCAAAGGACTCTCTACATATTAGTACTATAAGGATGAATTGAATATGGAGAACTATGAGCTTCACACAATAATTATTTCTTTAGTTTGTAATCACAATGCACACATAATCTATTACCAAATATTAAAACACAATATTTATCAATGTAAAATTTTTGAAACGTACCCTTTTTCCACAATTATACTTTTTTGGTAACACATCATCTTCCTTCTATCTTTTTATTATTCATTATTTCAGAGATGACTACACTGACACCTAAAATATATGAATTTCCTACACAAATAATTTCCAAGAAAAAATTAATAAATTATTCAATGAAGGGTCCACTATCTAAATTTAACATTGTTAATATAGCATGGTGTTTTCATATCATGGTGTGTAGTAATTTGTTTGATTTTTCTAAGAAGTTAATTAATTATGAATTCACAATCCTTTGTCAGTTGATTATATCTTCTCTTCGGCAAGTTTATTTCTAACTTATTGAATATTTAAGTCAAACATTTATGGTCTATATATATTTTAAATTTGGATTCATATAAATGATTTCTCCAAATTTTCAAAGAAAAAAATTAAATTCTAATTAAAAATCATGTGTAGGATAATTTTACTAATGAGGTTTTAGTTTTTTTGAAGAATAATCAACTACCTATTCATTTTTCATTAAAAAAACCAAGGTACTTCAATTATTCATCACTGTAAAGGAATATCACCATTTATAGAGGTTAGGGACAAACTGGGTAATTAAAAAATCATTTCTCAAGTTCCTAAAATCTAACATAAAATTCTTCTATCCAAATGAATTTATCCCCTTCTCATTTTAATATATCTGGTTGGAAATACAACCATTCAAATTTAATAAAAATTCTTTTTGTAAAAACCTTTTAATCAACAAAAACTATTAATCTTTGTATCATTTATATGTCTTGACCATTAATCAACCACTTTTTTTGAAAGTATCAACTATTATCCTTTTATTCCTTACAATCATCCGAAGAAAATAAATCCATTAAAACCAAAATTAACATTTTATATATTTTCTTTATAATATTTTTTCATTGAAATTTTTCATCAATACCCTTAAATGTATTCCATTATCCTTATAAATTTGTTAGAAGACTAAAATATTTTTAACAAAATATTAAAAATCATATCCAAATATTCATAGAATAATCCATAAAAATATCTATGAATAAAATTTTTGAATTTAAAAACGAAATGGAATAAAAACAGGCTCATAATGTCCATATCTAGTTCAAATTGATGTTTTGAGGATGTAATCCTCCTTCACTTACTGCCTATGGTACTCGAATCACATGTAAATCTTCGAAAAATACTGAGCTTCCTGGAGCTGATAAAATAAGTCATCTATACGAGTAAAAGGATAATTTATCATAAAATTAATGTTATTTAAAGCTCTATAATTAATGAAAAGTATAATGGAACCATATTTATTTTTTTAAAACAAAATAGGATCCCCATAGTGATGTTTTATGACTTAATAATACTTTATTGAGTAACTATTATAATGGATTTTTCAATTCAAGATGTTTTAGTTGAGCTATTTGATATGGGGGTTTGGAAATTTTATTAGAATCATAAAGCATGTTAATTGTAAATTCAACATCCCAATTAGGTATAACACTAAGAAAGTCATCAAAAAATAACCAAGGTACTAATTTACACCAAGAAATTCATTAATCAGAACAATTCCAATATTTTTAGTAATATGGGAAAGATAAATTTCATTTCTATATTTTAACAGTTTCTTAGCTTCATGATATGTTGTCAACTGTATGGGTTGATTCCTTTATAAAAACTGAAACTCTTTCTAAAAATAACAGCTTCAACAATACATTCAATTTTAGTATGATAAATAAAAATCTAATCCATACAAAATTACATCAAAATATACTATATAAAAACAACAAGGTTTTCAACTAATTAACATCCACATATAAAAATTTGAAGATTCTTATAATGTCTTTTTTCTGTAATATTTATACATGGTGTTTTAACTATATGTTCCTATCTCATTTAATTAGTTTAACTATTAAATTTTAAAGAATATTTTCCAAAATAGTGGAATCTGTTGACCCTATATCAAATAAGACATTAGAAAAATATGAGTACACAAACAAACTGATACCACTTCATTTGATTCCCTGACATATGCTGACATAGTTTTAAAAGATCTCACTCTACATTCTTCTTATAATATGGATATTTTTCCTCAGTTGTATCTTTCATTTAGAAGTTATATTCATAATTAACCACCTCCCATTATTTTATGCACATTTCATTTTTTATATCATAATTGACCTTATATTCATTTCTATTATAATCATGGGCCATATGTCCAAACAAACCACATCAAAAAAACTTACTAGTTCTTTTAGATAAATCCTCAAGGTTCCTTTTTATCACACATTTTAAAATATGGAAACTATAATTTCCTAACTTCAAATTTAATTTATTGATTCGTACCCACCAATTTCCATCTAGACAAGTTCTTCTACTTGTTTTCAAAGTAGACATGATCATAAAAAACACTATTTCTACCCACTCATCACAACTATCATGTTTCTCAAAAAAAATAATTCAAGGAAATATAATTCCCCTAGATATATTGGATTTAGTCCTTATTAATTATTATATGTTATTATATCAAGATCTTGAATAAATTTTGAGTTATCCATTCCAATTTGATGAAATTATCTTCATAAACAGCCACTGTAACCTCCTCTATTTGGTTTAATTCAAGTAATTTTTTTACATCTTAATTCCAAAAACAATAAGAATATATTTTCCATGGAAAATATTATTTAATTCAACCCATTCCAATATATCAATATAATTACTATACCTAATATTCTTGACCATTTACTAACACTTGTCTGGTCAACCTTCAAAAAAAATATAGAAAGAATAACCATTTTATTTTCAGAAAAACACATCACCTGAAATATCTTTTGAATCTCTTTAATCCACCCTTTAACCACCACTAGTTTAGAGGATCTACTGAAATAAGGATGGAGCATCCTCATAAAACGTTCCACTATCATCATGTCCTTTTGTAATAGTTCTGGTTGTTCGATTTCATGGATTCCAACAACATTTCATTCCTGTTTCAAGTAATCAATTACTCTGAAAATATTCATGGTTCCAATAACTATAATTCAAGGAAAATGTTTATAAAATATATAATTATCTCAGGGTCTTCCAACATAGCTTCCAGGTTTCTTCTATGTAAAAATAATCCTAGCAGACATATCCCTAATAGAGAAAAAAAAATAGAATTTTATATAAATTAAATTTAAAAATATGGTAATAATCATTTATTATATTCCATTAACATCATCCTAACCTAAAATGTTATGTAAATCATTTTTCTATAACAACTCTAAGGACCCGACCTTAAATATTTCATACTCTAGTAAATTATATTAGAATTTACTACATTACATTCCTAAATATATTTTCATAATATTGTTTCTGGAATTTAGAAAATTATTCAAACATATCTACCCAAAATCATTTAATGTGGGGACAACTTTATACAATATCTATTTTTCTGAGTATAATATTTTATAACAGAAAAATAACATAATTTTATAAAAAAGTATTCAAAACCATTATATAAAATTATGATTCTGTCTTACACATCCATAAAACATATGAAATATAATTTGAACTTGGTATGGGAAAAAATAATAGTTAGGGATTTAAAAAAACAGGGAAACCTGTAGTTCATGAATATAAATAAACATATGATATCATTCTCGCAAAGACATTATTCTCACATAATATTTATCTTATATTTCTTTTTGATAACATTAAATTTTAATAAATTGAAGAAAAAAAATAAACCATGTAGGATACATGGGTCATTACTTATTTAATATTATATGCCATGTGGCTTCCTTATAATATGTAACCTTCATGTCAACTTTACAATGTTACCCTGATGACTACCATATGATGAAACTATAGGAGTTATAGTTGGAGTAACCATATAGTCGACCATCAATATAAGACTACCTAATTCATTTGGGGGACATATATTTACCACCGATCATCAAAAATATTATCATAAACCATAATTTAATAATTAAACATGAAAAGTTTCTTAAAATAATTCCTATTGAATTTATTAAAAAAATATATTTAAAAGATTATTTTTAAAGGGGAGTACCTTTCACATACAATATAATTGACTATAAAATTAATAAAATGAATAGAATATGAATATTCATTATAAATCCACATAAAAAAATAATATATTAATAATCCATATCACAAATAATTTTATCATGACAAAATCAATGAAGTAGAAGGTTAACCCAAATAATGGAAATCAAGTTATGAATTCTCTTACCTCGAGTTCGTATTACATAAAATGTGCTAAAAATTATTATATAGTTGTTTAAATAGTTTTATTATTAATTTATAGAAATATATTAATTTTTATGACATCTTATATGAAAATTCTAAAACATCATTCCACCCATTTATTCATAATATTTTTTAATTTCCATTATTTCTGGTGTGTTCTTTATAAGGTTTCTAAAGTCAATTCGTAAAGGATTTTATTATAGAATGGAAGAAAAACTCCAGAGGTTTATTTAAATGTTAATAATATGTTTCCCAAATATTAATTTATAAAATAAATAATTTTATAGATATGATGATGAATCATTATATAATACATTAATGATATTTCTTTACATCACTTTTGTAGTTTTTCGATAATCAAAAATTTGATTCGTCAAAAAATTTAATATTATGTATATATGGTAATTAAATAACATAAAGAAGGATATATAATAAAATTAAAAGTATTTTTAAACCATTTAAATAGTATTATGACCATCCATGATGGGGGTAATGGAAAATAAAAACACATTTTCCACAATGACTGTAATTAGACACATCAAAGACAATGTTTTTTATTTTTTGGAATAAAAGGGATAGAATAAAACGTAGGAAAACGAATTTTTACAAAAACAAGATAAAATTAAATTATATATATGATAATTTATATTTATTTCCTCTGGAAAATTATTGGATTAATAGAGTTTGATAGAAGAAAAAAATTGAAAAAAATGAATGAGGATTTATACCTCTTGAATTATCCTCTTGGAGAACATCCTTATAGACTTTTGTTTTGTCCTTTTTGTGAAAATTGTAGGTTATGGATGTGTGGAATAATATAGGGAACAAAATTGAGAGTAATTTTTATATTGCCCAAATATTGATAGGTGTGAGTATACTATCATTGTGGGTGTTATCTATTGTGCATTAGAGGAGGAGTTTAAATTATTATATTCATTAGATTATTAATTTGGATCATGGATATTAATAGTTAGAGTATTATAAATGTATATAATAAAATAATTATGTAATGTTTGGGATTATTGTTCACACATCTTTCATGATGTTAAGAATAATGTATTTCACTTATATTGTATATATACTCCAAATTATCGTATTTCAATATTCACCTAAAATTCATGTATTTTGGAAAAATCCCAAAAATTCACCAAAATTATTTCTCCAATTTTAAAATTAACAAATGAACTCTATTTAATCAAAATAATTTTTTAAATATAGTATCCTTAATATTTAAATAATATTATAATTTATTTGAAAAATAAAAAGTTTAGAACTATAACTGATTTTATAGCTCCTAGAAAAATTAATCATGGTATAATAAAATTATCTAATAAAAATAAATCCATAAAATATTATTTTATGAATCTATTTTATGAAAATAATAATTCATTAATATAATTAGTCTAATTATAATAATAAAAAAACATTTATGTTTCACAAAAATTCTAATAATTAATTTATCATTTTGAGATTATTTATTAACTTGTTTCGTGATATTAATATATTATGGTTACACATATATGATAGATAAAATTTATATATTCTCTTATAGGTGAGGTTACAATTCTATTGGCCAAATTACTAATCTGATTGGTAATGTTAGTTTTCTTATGTTAATGTTACTATTACAGTAGTATAAATTAATTAATTTCAATAAATATCAATTATTTCATTATAAATTTATAATGATTTTAAACATTTAATTTCAGAATGAAAAAAATATATTTATATGTACATGGGTTGTGTCATATTTAATGAAATCAATTGGATTATTCATGAAGAAAAGTATATGGATGAAATTAATCTTAAACAACATAAGTTCCTCCTTGCATATTTTAATCATTGAGAAATGTTAAAAAAATTATAGACATATTTCATATTTGTATAGTCTTTAAAATGAAGAGTAATTCCTTATTTCATACCATATGATATAATTCATGGTTTTATATATCCATGTCATTTTAAAGAATCAAAGGAATTTTAATTTAGAAATTACTAAATATTGAAGGCGTTTGAAAACTTAATTATCTTATATCAATTAATAATACTATTTATTGAACCTTTTCTTTAAATTATTCTAATAATAACACCATTTATGATATTATGTTATAACCCATTTTATGTATAATTTTACTTTATTTCCATATCATCATCCATAATGATTTCATTAATAATGTGTGAGATTTGAAATAATAATTCGCATATTTTCTAATGTACTATTATTTTGCACATCCTTATTCCCCATAATGCTAATGTTTTCCATTGAACTTTTAAAGATATTTTTCCCTATTATTTACCCCCATATACCAATTTAATTGTTATAAAATTAATTTTTATCAACTCTTTAAATGGTGTCGGTTTCAACAAAAGTTTGATTTTTTGATATAATTTAATTTATTTTCATAAATTGTATTAATATCACATAGAACAAATATTTATAGAGTTATATTATTATTTCATGGTTATTTAACTATATTTTTTAAAATTATCATTGAAATTATATAAAAATAGTTTTGTATTTATTTTAATACATATTTTACAGTCAATGTAAAATTATATTAAAAACATTTCATATAATTATATCTTAAAATTTCTTCTCAAACTCTATATGATTTTCGATTACTGTATTTTTTAATGATTCACCTTCAAGGTTCTTTTAAAATTTATTAATAAATGGTGAATTTTTTTTAGAATATTTTGATTTTATTTTTATGTTATTATTTGAGGTCTATTTGACATTATGATGAAACTAATTCTTATTAAATTGTTTTTATTATATCATGGTTATCATTCCTGTGGGACACAAATCTATTGATTATGATATATTTAGGACATATATAAATCCTAAATTCATTGGGTAATGTCATATGGATCACAATAGATAAATTTTATGTTAATATGTTATCGATCGTGAAGGTTTAAAAAGGTGAGCATGATTTGATTTTCCTCTACTTATTATTTAATGCGTCAATAGGATTGAGTGTATTCAATATATAAATAAATTAAAAATATTTTATTAATGAATTTCCAACATTATTTCAAATGTTAAATGTCTCCTGTTAGAAGCATTATGTTCTATTTTCTCGTTAAATTTTAGAAGTGATATAATTTGTGATTAAAATAAATAAATAACTAAAGTCCCATAATAAAGTCATCTCATATGTTTTTAGAAAACCCATTTTTGTATTTTATATTTTATCCCTTACTGAGTGATTTATCTTTCCCCATCATATGATTTTTATACCATAGGGTATGGAGACAAAGATGAATCACATGATGTCTAATATAAGGTTTAGTTTACAAGGAAATTTTTATTGAAAATAAAATATTTTTTATATTTCTAGATTCCATAACACTAAACCATTATGTCATCGAGTTACGAAACAATTTGTGGGAAGATTTAATTAAACAAACTTATTTGAAAATTATTTATGTATATTAAACAGTGATCAATACAGTAATATCTATCCCCTATGAAATTAAGTGTAATATTATAAAAATTAGGTATTTTCTTCAATGTAAAAGTTGTTGGAACCCTCTAAGATATAATATTTTTAGATTCCTTAAGATTCATTAGAATCTAATTGGTTAAAAAACATCTGATAAAAAATCACATTTTTATAACAAGACTTTATCCAAAAACATAAATAATAAAGTCATAAAACTCAAACCAATGACCTATTGTCCTTGAAAAAGTACCATAATAATAACAAAAACTATAAATTATAAATATAAATTTTACAATTCCAAATATTACCTAATTTATTTATTATAGTAAAAAGTAATTATAAAATAATATCTTCAAAAATATAATGAAAATCTACATCTTATGAATATATCAAAACCTATTGAAATATTGGTCAATTTACCTAATGTAATATATTTTTTATCATAACCTGTAATATAAATGTAATGGCCTAGATCTCTCCGGCCCACACCTTTGTCAAAAACAAGGTCAAGAAGTGTTCTGGAGGGTAAAATGTACTTTTCCACACTTTCCAGAATTTTGAAACTACACGCCGTGTAGTTTGAGTACACGCTGTGTACCCCCCTTTCCGGGTATACCCCGTGTTGTAGGTCGTGTCCTCGCCGTGTGAAGTAAATGAGTACACACTGTGTAATGTAACTACACGTTGTGTACAACCTTGCCGGGTATACCCCTTGTTGAAGACCGTGTCTTTGCTCTGTGAACTAATGGGTGTATGTCGTGTGCCCAGTTCTACACGCCGTGTAGTCCTTCCCCGCGTACGCGTTACCAGTCAATGGCCTTGTACCATGTTGGAGCCATGTCCTTGCTATGTGTAATAAATGAGTACACACCGTGTGTCTAAACTACATGTCGTGTAGTCTTTCCCTGCGTATGCGTTACCCTCAAACCATGTGTTGACCAGTCAACGGCCGCAGAGCCGTCTTGGAAGCCGCGTGGAGACCGTGTGAATTAACTGAGTACATGTCATGTACCATAAAGTACACACCGTGTAATTTTCCTTTTCTCACCTATAAAAGGAGGACTCCCCTCCTCCTTTCAATTCACTCCTCTCCTCCCCTTTCCTCTAAGTAGAGTTCTCCCAAGAGACTCGAAGGCTCTTTCTTCCATAACTTTTTCGTCCGAGCTCCGATTTATGATCCATCAGTGGCCATGGGATCGTAACGACGAG
The DNA here is from genome assembly GCA_963277665.1 of Viscum album. Taxonomy (NCBI): domain Eukaryota; kingdom Viridiplantae; phylum Streptophyta; class Magnoliopsida; order Santalales; family Viscaceae; genus Viscum; species Viscum album. The sequence continues at coordinate 618,679,610 of OY728128.1, forward strand.
GAAGAACTTCTGAGCTTTGATCCGTTGTCTTTCCTTCGGCCTTTCCTTTCCGACATCCACCCGAGGAGGTTTTTCTGGGACCTGACAGAAGTGACGGACACCGACGGACGTCTTCTATGGTTGATCCGGGGGAGTGTTGCGATCGGAACCTGTTGAGGTAGGGATCTTACCTTCCTCTCTCTAATTTGTGCAACATGTTGGGTGGGTGACCTCTTTCTTACGTGAAACACTTTTGAACCTGATTAATAAAGATAATAACGGGCTTATATAATGGGGTTGGGAATTTGTGATTGCAGTTACATTATTTTTTATCCTGTGATATTATGTTGGGAATTGAATGAGATTCTACCTACTAAGAATCACGGTCGGTGGGGGACTTTGCTTACGCAATTAAATGTTACCCTATCCTTATAGATTTTCTTATGGATGGACACTTTTTGGAAATTTGGTTAATCCCATAAAGTTGGCCGTTTAAAATATGGAACCCTTGTGTGATAACCCCAGTTAAATAAAATGGAATAATGAACATGTGGGTGTTGGCTTGGATACGTGGCATGTGATGGGGGTGTTTTGTGGGTTGTTGTGGATACAGTGGTTGGCAGCAGGGGTGTGGGGATGGTTTGAATATGAACGGACTAAGGGTTGTGAATAATAATTAAAAAGTGGAAGAGTTAATGCATGGTGGGTCATGAAAATGGAACATAATTAATAATAAATGGGGTTAGTTGGTTGATAAAAAGGGCTTGGTTGTGTTGCTTGTGTTTTCTTAACCTGATTTTTGGATGGCAGGGATATGTTTTACGAACGATAAATGTTGTTGGTTGTGGATAGTTTCCCAGTAGTTAAGGAACTAAATAAAAAACATCTTCTAAAACATGAAAACCTAAATGGGGTATGGGTTGTTTTTTGTATGCACGCTTCATAGTAGTAGTGTCGAGGAACGTGCTCAGTTTATCTGTTTAGAATCCATAGGTTGGGCTGTGTGTTTGGAATATATATATATATCTATATATTTTGTTTTTTATCACACCCCAGCCATGTTGAGCACTTAGTGTCGAACACTCCCATTTCATGGGAGAGGGTGTTTTCCCTTAGTTACTAGCTCTTTCCTGCTCCTTCTCCCGTAGGATATGGTGGCTTGAGGCGACCTTACACCTAAGAATCTTCAGGTAGGTTTCTATTGGGGTGTCTTTAGCACAAGACTTTTTGTGCAGGTTCTATTGTTTCCCAAGAATATTTGGGATGAGGCCCCAGTGTATGCGGGCGTGATACGTTGTTGTGAGGCCCCGGTGTGTGCGGGAGGGATATATGGTTTGAGGCTCAGGTGTGTGCGGGAGGGATACATGGTTGTGAGGCCCAGGTGTGTGCGGGCGGGATACGTGGTTGTGAGGCCCAGGTGTGTGCGGGCGGGATACGTGGAAGTGAGGGCCAGGTTTGTGGGGGTGGGGAGAGTGCGGCAGTGTCAGGACGTTCGCCGTTAGGAAGAGAAGATGACTACAGGGAAATGGTGCGGGGTACCCAATACTCTTGTTTCTTATATACTACTACCTATTTTGATTATGTTTTGGTGAGTGTGGATGGTGAGATTGGGTGGATAGGATTCCTTGCTAGGTTTATTTTGTTGTTCTCACGGGACATTAGGATGTCTCCCCACTTGTGGACGATAGATTTAAGTTTCCCTACCATGTATACATGTATGCTCACACAACATTTACTTTCAGGTTTCCAGGAGGACTACTAGGGCCGTGCGGGACCCTACTAGTCAGATAGTTGGAGTTGTTGTAGTTGTTGTACACTTGTTTCTTTTGGTATTGTACTTTGAGATTTCTTGTACTTTCACCTTGTTATAAAATTATTGAAACATGCATGTGGGCTAGTTTGGGTTTATTTCTATACACTTGTTCTGTTTCATTTTTGGTGGTTGACTTGTCCTATTTCCCAATCCTAAATAATAAAAAGGGTAATGCCTCCCATATTTGTGAAAAACTTATACTCATGGTGCTAGTCGCCACCCTAGGGCCTACTGGAGGCGGGACTCGGGGGTCATTATCTCCCTTTCACCATTGTCAGCTCAAGAGGGGCATCTTTGGTGGGAGGGGGTCATGATAATAAATGAAAGAGAAATATTTATATATTAATAATCAATAGATAATCCTAATAATATGTAAACATGTATATTTTTTTTATTTTTATAATGGAGTATCAATATTAAACATAGAAGTGTAATTTTAAACAAAAGGATAATAACATAACCTTTTTAATCCGTAATAATATCAATTAATAAAATGTAAAAATTGAAATAATTCATATAAATTAGGACATAGATTATTTAGGAAAATGATATTCATTTTATAGAAATTTTTTAATGGTAGACATGTTATGATAATGCGGTGCTACCAAATATAAAAAAAGATTTAATGTGGTGAAATTCTAAAAATAGATAGAGAAAATGATAAGTGGGATGACTTTTTCAGTTATGATATTTATTATGGATAAAAAATATCATGACATTGTGTGTTGAAGATTAAATTTAAAATGAAGAATTAATATCCAATAGTTATCCTTCAGGATTAGTGGATCCCAATTTTCAGTTCAAATTATGTGAAGATATATTGTTTTTTTGAATGGATTATTTATTATAATGACTAGGTAATAATTTATTAGTATTGAATATGTATTTATATAAAATTAATACTATTAATAAGTCAATGTAAAATTAATGGGGACTTTTTATTGGATCCTTCGTATTTTGGAAATACATTCTACTTCCCAGTCCTCATGTACTGATAATTTGTCAATGGAACATTGGGGGATTTTAGAAATTAAAAAATGTAAAAATTAAGTCCCCAACATCACCAATGAATGTATTTTATCATATAAAAACTACCATTAACAAATCATATCTTCCATATTATAGAGTAAATGGGATGTATTATATAGATTGTGTAGTCTAGGCATAGAAAAAATATATAATAAAGTAGTTTTAGAGTTTCATAGATGAATAATGAAGGGAATCATGTGGACATACTTAAAAGGGTAATCCAATTGTATTTGTTCCATATGGTATGGAGTTCAATGAGTAAATCTCTATTGTACTCCATCATGTGATATTATTCTTGGAGATTAATTTTTAATAGGTATTATTCACACATAAATCATTATAAAAATCATTTCAATAAATCATTATCTATTTTCAGATCTCAAAAATCAATCATAAATTTAGAAAACGATTATGAATAATAGTACATGCCTTTTTTGATCATGGATTGACTTTATTTTTTAGTGATATGAAAAAAATCTACCACTATCTTGCATAAAAGTACTAATGGTTATATTATAAAATAATTATCATATGGTTTTTATTGAATATCAATATGAATTATATATTTTAATATAGAAATATAATTTAATTTATATGAAAAACTCGACGAAGAATATGGGGTTCACTTGAATGAATTAGAAGATAATATGTTAGAATAAAACATCACATGTTATATGTTTATGTGTTATTATAAACTAAATAAGAGTTTGTAAGATTCTATTTGTCATTATATTATGCATTACTATTTAATTTGATATTCTTGAGATTTTTTGTATAAATTAACAGTGTAATAAGGTTATTATAGTATCTTAATGAACATTACAAGGAAAGATCAGAACTCTTCTTACAGATGAGACAAAAAATGATTAATGTTATGAAATGTTCAATAATCAATAAAAAGTTGGATGGTTCAACATTCAATAAAAAAAATAAGGTTATGAATTTTAAAATTATATTCACAGACTGTATGCTATGGTGATATCATCATATGTTTTTTATATTGGGTGGGTAAATCAATTACAATTGTCAAGTCATGATTGATGTTACATTTTTGAAATAAAAATATCCATGATTATATATTATGATATGATACATGTTATTTAGTAGTATCATTTAATGTTCTTATTAGTTGTGATTCAAGTTATTATTTTTAGGGTGAATAGTGAAAAGAGATTCAAGATATCCTCATACAACAAGGGATTTATCTATACCAGGAATTCATCATAACATGTAAAATAATTTTCAAAAAAAATAGGAATATATATATATCATTGTAACTTAAGGGAATGCATGTTATTTCCAAATTTCATTAGTTTTTTATTATAAATGATAAAATAAGTAGTATATGTTTTAATGTGTAGAAACATATAGAATTTTGAAATCCATGGTTTTCTAAAACCCATATTCAAAATATTATGGGAATGAAATTAACACTATTTAGTAAGTATGAAATATCCAAATAAGTGTAATTATTATGCTTCAACACTGATAATCAATGAAATATTTAAGATATTCATAGAAAAATAATAATATAATGTTACTTTGATATTTTTCTAGATCTTAAGAAATCAGACCAAGTTTGAGAAGATGATTCGTGTGATATGTTGATTACAGGGGAATGAAAATTTCAAACACCTAAAACATATCATGTTCATAAATAAAGGATTAATGAAAATAAATATTAAATAACTTTATTAAATATAGTGATTTACAATCCATTTTGGATGTTAATATAATAAGAATTGTGGAAGCTACTGAGATACAATATACATAATTATATTTATATATGTGGAATCGATGAATATCGAGGCTAAAAATATTCTACATGAGAATATAGAAGAAAAACACCATTCATATTTTTTCATTGATAAATAAAATTAAAAATTACGTTATAAAATTACATTATTACTATGAGGAACGTGTTGTGTTAAACTACATATTCTAGGGGAGGCCATAAGCGATGAAATATTGTATAAAAACCCTCTAGTTGGATTATGGGGCTCATAATGGGATGTCAAAAAAAATACAAATAAAATAAACCATTTATCATTATATGGTAATAGTGAATGAATTTATAGTGAGAGAATCCAGAAATTACTAAAATCCACGGACTTTAAAACGATTTCCATTGAATTTAGTTGTCTTTCTTTAATCATTTATTATACTACCCAGAATAGATGAGGGAAATAAGATAAATAGGAGTATACAATTGCTAGTATTATATGTTTAAAAAATATATAATTATTTAATGAAATGAAATGTTATCGTCAATTTACCATCTCCCACTCTCAAAGACCTATCGTACCCTGAAAAGTTTAATGGAATCAAATCTAAATAGGTTTCTCTCTAATAGAACCAATTGTTAGTAAATGAGAATCATATTGAATCTAAATTCTCATAACAACCCTGATGTTTCCATTTTTTATTTAATGTTTTCTATGATGTAAGAATAAAATTAATCTACATTTTTCATAAGAAATGTATGAGGTGAGTGATTTTATATAGTGGAATTTTTCCATAAGGAAGATATAATTACTTGATTTATAGTTACTGTATATGTATTGATGTGGATGATGGAGCCCTAAATTATATATTTTCATACACATTTAACATATAAATTACAATTTCAATAGGATAAAGAGATATCAAAGAGATGTGGGAGAATATTTAGATTCTATTTTAATACAACAGAATTATTAAAAAAGGAATATATATATATATAATGATATATATTTTCTATCATAATGGGATATGATTATTACATTAATGAATAATTTACGAGGGTAACTTATATATTAAATAATATATGGGATTTTTATGATACATTACTGGAATAAACTATTTTTAAATAGTTAACAATGAATTTCCACAATAGGTTTAACTAATAAAAATATCCCATAATGAAATTGTAGATCTTTCTATTGATGAACTACATAACACCATAGTCAGTTATGATATTAATAAAGGACCAATGATAAAAAAGAAATAAAATAATGAAATGTTATGTGAGGTTATAAGAAGATATAGATCTTTATATTATAATAAAATTTACTCCAATTAATCTATTTTAATGAATTTGATGAAATATTAAATATATTTATAGTTATTATATCATATTCATTCATAAATAAAAAATAATTTACTAACACATCAATAGGTTTTTTATAAATAAAATGTTCTTTTCATCATTGGTATAAATTTACATAGGAAGAAACAACATTATTAATTGTTAGACTATCATGACCCATCCCCCGGGGCCCGTATCGTGACTACCTCAAGCCAACCCTCTATAGGCTAGGGGCTGGTGAATTGCACCAAAGGCGTAAATCCAAAAACTGGGAAGGCATTTCCTTTATAACTATAAACAAAAACATCATAGTACACAACTGGTTGCAAAACACTATGTTAAACTGTATATAAAAGAAGTGATGAAAATTAAAAGTTTCCGGAAATACAAGCCCAACTGTAACATACAAGGATAATGAATGTACAAGAAAAAAACAAGTACAACTGAATAATAGTAAAGCAGCTAATGGGTCGTCCTCCGGGGTTCCTACCTAAAGGGTAGATATAGATGGCTTCCTTAGCACTCATGTCCATTCGTCTCCTCCATGTACCATCATGTCATGCAGTCCACCTCCGTGTACCGTCCAGCCATGCTACTCTCTAACTCAGTCAGTGTTGTCCGTCATCTGCAACCAACACAATGAGGTTCAGGCGTAGCCCGTGAAGGGTGAGTATAACGATACTCAGTAGGGACCTCAAGACCCTAATTCTCACACAAAATCTAACAAGGACAAACCACAAAGTATGAAATCAACAGATAACCATTAATTAGGTATATTCCCATATAGTTACCTAAGTTATCTTGTAACCCATCTCAATCATGATGAAAACACAAATGTCATTGACTCATATCAACCAGGATTTTATTCTAGGGGTAGTATCAAATAACAACCCCAGTCACACTGTCGGATCCTCGGATGATGGTGTAATCCTCTTCTATTAGGTATAGTGGTCCTGCCACATCACAACGAGGCAATTCCCACTATCCTTGGACTGCTGAGATACTCCTCTGGTAAAGTACCATGGGTCTGATGTGTCCCACAGAGGTGCTCCCCCTCTTATCCTGATGAGTTACACCTGCTGTCGAGTATTGTGGGTCTGTCGCACTCACAGAGAGGCACATCCCACCATGGGTCTTCCTCGTCCCACTAAGGCACTCCCCAATGGACCAGTCAAGTCACTCTGAGTCGAATTGGTCAAGCAATCATCAGGTCTCAGCCTGCTACTAGGTATCAGTACTCTGTCTTCTCGCCTCTAAAAGAATCCGCTCCACGAGCTACTAGTCGATAATCCAACTATCACAAAGTCCCTTGTAGAATTATCTCAAAGGTCCACCTCATCATAGGGGTCTCAACGCAACAGACAGCGTGTCAATCGGACGCCCGACCTGTGAGTTTTTGGCATTTCCGTCCTGGGGACCCGGATGGATTTTAGGTTCAAACTATCCCGACCATACCCCAACTATGTCCAAACCTAATGTTGGGTATTCTAAAGTAACTGTCTCACTCTAAGCAATCTGTCTCCATATAAGGTTCGTCAATCGGACACACGTAGCCCAAGTTATGGGCGAAAAGGAGTATTTGGGACAACCGGTCTGGACTGGGTTCCGACCCAGTCCGTGGGTCCAACTCAATCCGCGAGTCTGACCCGGCCCAAGATGGAGGGACGGCCAGAGAGAGCATCCTGGCCCGTGGGTCTGGCTCGGCCTGTGGGGGCGGCCCGGCCCATGCTGGGTCTGGCCCGACGGACCGCGTAGCCTGGCCGGCTAGAGGTTAGAGGCACCATGCGGGGAATTCCCTAGCTACGTCCAGAGGGGAGGTGCATGCCCCCTAGATTACTAAATGGATGAACCATTTGGTTGGGGACCAAACCGTCACCAGGTGGCGCTGGGTCAAGTCATGCGGGACCCAGCGGGGTCCCTCTCCTCCCGGTTGGCCGAGCGGCAAGCCGCTCCGCACTTTTGGCGGCCAGCCCGATGTCGGCCGTCTCATCTCCTCTGTTGTGGCCCACCATGGCCGTCATTCAACTCCCCTATGCGGCGTGACGACGCCATGTCCTTCCACAGCGGCCCGTCTGGGCCACGACCACATTGTCTTCCGTGCGGCGCGACGACACCATGCCCTTCCAACGTCCCGACGGCCTTGTGCCGCCGGTTTGTTCACGGATGCCATTGCTCCACCACCATTGTCAATAAGTGAGGCAAAACAAAGGGGGAGGGTCATGTCGTCTTCATGTGGCTAGAGCCCTCCACGTTATGGTGATATCAATCGGCAAAGCATTACCCAATATTGAACAACCTAGAATGGAAACAATATTTAATCTCTAATCTCCCTACCTTGTATTTTTGTTCGTTTACGATGTTGCGGAAGGTAGTCATCATTCTGTTTCCGTCGGAAAGAAAATGAAGAAGTAGAGGATGAGGTCGTCGACATTCTTTAAGGAGGGTGCTTCCCATTCATGACACGATTTACGATCGTTCTTCATTGGAGGGAGAGTTGTTCTTCGTTGGGAGAATTAGTTTATCCAATCTCTTCCAACCCCCCTCCCTATGCTCCACAAAATGAATATTCCAAAAAAATGGGTTAAGCTAACCCATTATTTAATTATTGGCCAAAAAATTCAAAATATTTCTGAATAAAATTAATTAATGTTCCATTAATTAATTTTAGTGGTTTGGCACATTTATGAGGGATGTTCAAGAGTCCCCCCCCCACTCATTGAAATTTCAAGGGGGTTTAAAGAATGTGTAGTCCCCACCTATTTAATTGATAAGCGGGGTTTAGACCTCAGGTGGGCCCCACCTCTAACCTCCTCTTGGAGGTTTTAACCACAAAATAAAAATAACCTACAAACTTATTTTTATTTAATTTTATTAATAAAAAAAATTTAGAAACTGACATTCATTCTTGACCATCTGTCGTCAATGTGAAAGTCTTCTTAAGAGAATACCGGTGATGCGAGTTCCACGGTGACCTCAGATTTCGGCTCCAAGAACCGATTGAAAAGTTATATTCTCCCGCTCGCACGTTTAGTGAATTTACCTAAACAAAACATCATAAATTGATTCTGTGCACATCAGGTCTGGAAATCAAGCGCTGTAAATTTTTGTCGTCTCGTAAAAATCCCATGTATTAAAAAAACTTCGTAGAATTTTTGAGTCTTCATATTCTCCCCACCTCATGGATTTACGTCCCCATACGCTACAACTCAAACTATGGAAACAAATGGGGGAACTGAGCACGCATCTGAGCCTCCCGCTCCCATGTGCTCTCCTAGATGTTCTCGTGCTGCCGGAGAATGCGTACCATAGGTATCGACTGTCCACGCAGGACCTACTCCTGTGGATCCTCAATCTCCACTGTAACCTCCATGAAATACTCCCCATCATCGATGTCTAGATCTCCATGGGAGATGATGTGGTATGGGTCGTGCACGTATCTCCTTAGCTGAGATACGTGGAAGACTTCGTGCACTCGATGAAACTAAGGTGGAAGAGCTATGCGGTAAGCCACCTCGCCTACTCTACTGAGGATCTGGAAATGTCTGATGAATCGTAGAGATAACTTGTCACCTCGGCCAAATCATTGCAGACATCATCAAGGTGAGACTCGTAGTAAGACATGGTCGTCATCCTCAATCTCCATATGACTCCTCCTCCTGTTATTATATGACTTCTGTCTACTCTCTGTAGTAATCATCTGCTCCTAGATGATCTGCACATTCTATGTGGTAGCACATACCATCTCTGGTCCAACTTGTGCTGACTCCCCAGGGTATGTCCAGCATAGTGGTGATCTGCATGGTCAGTCATACAATGCTTCAAAAGGTTCCATACCAACAGTGGAGTCATAGCTGTTGTTGTAGGCATACTCTACCAACGATAAGTGATCCTGCCAACTGTGACCAAAGTCATGTACACAAGCTCGGGGCATGTCCTTGAGGTTCTGAATGGTCCCCTCATTCTAATCATCTTTCTAAGGATGGAATGCAGTGCTCAATAGAAGTTGTGTACTGAATACCTCCTACAACCCCTTCCATAGCTGGGAAGTGAACCGTGCATCATGGTCAAAAATAATAGAGGATGATACTCCATGTAGTCGCACAATCTCCTCCACATAGAGGTATCCCAAGATCTCTATGGATCTCTGCTCTCTGATCAGTAGGAAGTGGGACCAGTTGGTGAGTCATTCAATGATCACACATATCGAATCGTGACTCCTAGATGTATGTGGAAGACCCATAATGAAGTCCATGTATATCGAATCCCACTTACACTTTGAGACCACTACGGGCTGAACCAAGCCTGCTGGTACCTGGATCTCTGCCTTCACTTGCTAACAAGTGAGGCACTGAGAGACAAACTCTGCTACTGCCTTCTTCAAACCTGGATACCAGTGTTGTCGTTGAAGGTCTTGGTACATCTTCTCCACTCCTGGATGTACCGCAGGAGGGGAAGTCTGGAACTCCCTCAACACTTTCTCCTGAAGTGCAACTGGTACTAATGTACATCATCTGAAGAGGTTGACGTGCTCCTTACCTTTTGAAAACCCATTAGGTGCCTTCCTTATAGATATATGAGCACGTCGTGTCTCACAGTCAGTGTCTCAACGGTGTTCCTCCCTTAATCACTAAAGAAGTCGAGGAGTGACTGTAAGAGACTGAAGGAAGTCATCTCCATCTCAGTCCACATACGAAATATATAAAGCAACAAGGTGCTCTGTTTCCTCTCCTAGAAGATGTATACTAGATCTCCAAATGAGTGCAGCTGCAACAACATTCCCCTAACTAAGTGTATAGACTATCTCGAAGTCATAGACTTAGAGGAACTCAAGCCAACGTCGTTGTCTCGGGTGTTTGTCCTTCTGAGAGAAGATATACCTGAGAATCTTGTGATCAGAGTACATGGTAAAATGCTCACCCATCAGATAGTGCATCCACATATTCAAGAAGAAGTCCACTGTTACTAACTCCAATTCATGTGTAGCATTATAACACACGAGACTTTTATGTTATATAAATCATCAAAGGAATCTTTTTCTACACAACACTAGCTTGGCTTACTTTACACGCAATCACGACCTTCCTCGATAGCATGTGTTGTACGCAATACCGAGTTTCACTAAACGACGATATGCTATTAAAATATTATTTAAAATAGCCATTATGTATAGTAATAACCACTTTTTAAAATTTTATCTTTCAAAATGGAGTTCATTCTTGGATTCGGAATACCGAAATTAGCCTAGGGTGAAATTTTGGTATTTTTCTGAAAACTTTCAATTTTTGATGAATAGTGAAACCACTAAGTGGTAGGTTAAAAACTGAATTTTGCATAAAACTTAATTTTACCGCTTCTGTGAATGGAATTTCGAAAATCCAATAGACACAGTTGATATCAGTAATTAAAATGTGGTTCAATGAGATAAAAATAATTTTTTGGTGAATAGTAACTTTTTACTTTTTTTTAACGCGGTTAATAGTAAATAGGGTAACTAAGGGTAAATATGATATTACTATTACCCTAACACATGTCATAATTCTATTTGATAAGTGTAATTCGACCAAAAACAACCTTACGAATATAATATGACCATTTAGGTCCACTTGTATTAGATTATGACATTTAATATTATTTTATTTAATGAATAGTTAATATAGTTAAAATCAATGTTTAATAACTAAAATATTTTAATATGGGTTTATAAATAATATAAATTAAATTATAAATATTCATTAGAAAAATAAACATATTTCCTACATAATTATATTTTATTTATAATTTTTAGACTTTAAATAAATTAATTTATTTATGACACAATGATGATGCAGTAATTACCCTTTTAACGAAATGTTAACTTAATTGATGTTATAAATGATCAAATAAATGTAATTTGACACTTTTTATGAATTCCAATAATTTTCTAGGTTAATATGATATATTAGTGTTGATTTAATCAACTTGGTTCGAACATATAATTCTGTTATGACTTTCACAAAAATCATATATCAAATAGTGACAAAATTGACACAAAATAGTTTTTAAATCAAATATTATATTATTAATTGTTATTTTATTCCTAAAAATATAAGGTTCGGCCAAATGACTTAGATAAGGATATATATATATCAATAATAAACAACTTGGGGTTCGTTTGGCATGTTATAGTAAGTTTATTAACCATATAGTGTAAGAAAAAAAAGACACGGTAAAAGTTAAATTATTTAACTTAGGGTTAAATCCAATTGATAAGGTTAACATAATAACCTAAAATTGTCTAAATCCTATTGGTTGATAGTATTTAGACCCATCCCCACTTTACCTTCGAAATAAGTCCATTTGGAACCATTATAAACCGATTTTGAGTTTAATATAAAATAATATTTTGAGATATTCCTAAGGTGCCCCTCTCCTCCCTTATAAATGGGGACCTCCTCCCCCTCCTCCTCACACCAATTTGAGCACTCAAGCTCGGCCAACCCCTGACAAAATCCCTTCTCCACTTCCCAAGTATAATACTAGAGGTCCTGGTCTTCTTCAAAGACCAATCTTAGTTCCCTAAGTGGAGGATTCAAAGAGGCGTTTCAAAGAAGAGGTAATATCCATTACCGATCTTTTCAATTTCTTTCTTCTTCAACTTCTTCTTCTTTAGTTGTTTCATGATAAAGTAATAACATAAGTATTACTTACATACTGATATGTTGTTATAAATATGAAAGAACCCTAATGCACCTTCTATCCATCCTACGGAAAAATCAAATCACCATGCGTGCGTACGTACGGAATACCGTCTCCACGCCGTGGTGTAATTTATTTTCCACCATCACCATACAAGGATGGGTATAATGGTGTAATGAGTAACTATATATGATTATAATAAAGTTATATTGATTCTGAAATAGTATAAATGCACTTAAATACAATTCCATGATCATGGGAACAATATCATCGCTCATGCGTATGTACGGAATACCGTCTCCACGATGTGATGCGACTCGTTCTACATGATCATCATTACATAGTAATTATATAAATGAATTGAATGAATAAATATGATATATGTTAAACTAATACCATTCTAGATATAAGGTATCTATAACCTTAAAAGAAGAATAAGAATTTATTCGGCAAAACACGCATAAGAACAAAAGGCAATAAAGACCCGAGTAACAAGTAACAATGAAATATTGCTAATAAGAAGCTAATAATATGACCATATATGATATCATATCATTATGTATGATTCTGGAATAAGTCAATAACATTATTTAAACCATTATACCGGATATTAGGACAAGTACAAAGCAAATCGGTCCTAAGGTAAGGGAAATATCACAATCTCATTTTTATCCGAGATTGTTTATTCGTAAGTATTTACTGGGGTGTATTTTATCATCCACATCCATGTTTCATCAATATTATTTCCATCCACCTACAATTTTTTAAATCCATTTTTACCCTTCGGTGAGTTTTTAGTAAAATAAATGAAATGAATATTTTATTGTTTTTCGTATGAGTTACTTTTTGACTTTTCCGACAAAAGTAAGAAGAATGTTTTTTTAACTTATACGGCATGAATGGATTTTTAAAACATCATTTCCAAGAAGCTTCCTTTACATGTTTTCAAGTTTATTTTATAATTGTATGAAATGTTAAGAAAAGAAAAGTGTCTTTGAAGACGAAAGGATATTTTCCTCAAGAATGGAGTTCAAGTGTTTTATCAAAATTATTTTCCATCTAAGATAATAAAGGGATCTGTTTTTATCCCTATTATTACATTGATTTGATTATTTTGTGAGGGAATTATTTTAATGAATTCATTTACCTTATATGATTTGTTTTATGATGTCATGATTTTTCCAGAATCCCATTTTTGTTACATGTGTTCTGCGATGATGAATGATTTATGACTATGTGGAACACATAAGAAAGGATTAATTATAAGATGGGTGGGACCTATATCTCCCTCCAATGCATTGGGTAAAGATTTTATATCTCATGAGATAGACAGGGCTGGAACGGTAGGTTATACCGGTTCAGTGAAACAGGACTGGAACGAGGGTGACTCGGTTCAGAAAGGGACTTTGTCCACTAAGATAGTCTTGCCAATGAGTCATGACTAACAAGAAATGATTTTCCATGACTATGTGTGCATGCCACAAAGTTTCAAGTTTTATGTTATGATTATGGGGATCTCATTTTCACTTCTATGATTTATTCCATGTTAAGATATTATGATCTCTTTTGCAGGTTATGATTTTCAAAAAGATATGATATGATTTTTATTTCCTTTATTTTCCCTTGCTGAGCATTTGAGCTCACCCTTTTTTATATGTTTTCTTTTCCCCAGGTCAGGAAGATGGATATTAAGTAGAATATGCTAAAAGGGACCCTAGATATGATGAAATAAATGGGAGACAATGTAGAAGATTTATGAACCAGTTGTTTATGTTTCCCAATTTCTAAAGACACTATACCTATACGGTCCTTTGTGGTTTTGTCATATGTTGTAATAAGTGTGCTTCAATTTTCATGTATTAACAATGTATTTAAAGTATGGGTCATTATAGTTGGTATCAGAGGAAAGGTATAGTCAACCTTTGGAAACTAGGATGTGAAATCCTTAGTAAGAACCCTAAGGATAAGTCTAAGAATACAACACAATATTAGTGTTTTTGAAATGGCCATGAATAACCTAGGATAAGACCTTAAGGGTGAAAATTTTATTCTTGAATTATGTGGTTTTCCTATTATAATTAGTGTTGCTCACACTATTCTTCTTGGTTTTAGTCAATGGATGGAACCCGAAGGAACTGTGTTAATGCGGAATGCGATGGGAAATGCAATGATTGTCCCCCTGAGCAACCAAACGATATGGGAGCTGGAATGAAAAATCTTGTATCCATGCTCACAAAACATTCTCAAGCTATGAATCATACAGGACTTCCAAACGAGAAAAGGAAGGAGCAACATTCTGTTGAATCCTTGTTGAGGCTGCGTCCACCTTCTTTCAGTGGGTCTACTGATCCATTAGTTGCTGAACAATGGATTAGCACTACTGAAAAGATATTTTCAATTCTTCAATGTTCTGAACATGATAAAGTCGTCCTAGCAGTGTATCGTTTGGAAGGAGATGTTGATCAATGGTGGAATCTTATTAAGAATATGAGGCAAAGGGATGAAATTGAGTCCATGGAATGGGACGAGTTCAAGAACTTATTTTTCAATAAGTACTTCCCTCGTATTCTCCGAACAATGATGGAGAAAGAGTTTCTTGAACTGAAGTAAAGGGATGATGAATCTGTTGCTACCTATGAAGAAAATTTTACAAGACTTGCAAGGTACGCTTCTGGTATTATTATCCAACCTAAGAGTAAGATCGATCGATTCTTTAGTGGATTAAAACCAAGTCTTCGAAGGGCATTAGCCATAAGGGACTTCAATAGCTACGAGGAAATCGTTCGATGTGCTCTTAAAGTCGATATGGAGATTGGAGTAACCCATCAGTCATATGGGTTTGATAAGAAGAGGAAAATGGAATTCAAAGGAAAATCTAAAGAGCACACTGAAAAGAAGATGATCATTCCATTATGCTCAAAGTGTGGAAAGAAACATGGAGGGAGTTGTCTTAAAGGGACAAGTAAATGTTTCAAATGTGGAAAGGAAGGTCATTGGGCATTTGAATGCCGCGATAATGGGAAGAAGATGTCTAATGATGCAAATAAAGGAAGGGATACACAGAATGAACCTACTACACTTCAATGTTTCAAGTGCAAGGAGAAGGGGCATTATTCCAATCAATGCCCAAATCCAAGGGTTGATGATGATGGTCGACATCAACAAACTCTTAAGGCTAAAGTCAAAGGAAAGTAACATGCAATTTCTATCAGTGATGTGGAGTACGATAACGAAGTGGTGAAAGGTACACTTACCATCCAATCTAAAGTAGCAAATGTTTTATTTGATTCTGGATCCACCCACTCTTTTATTTCTGAAAAATTTTCTAAGTGTATCACCGTATTACCTCAACAATTAGATGTTGAGTTAGCTGTGACAACACCTAATGGTACATCAATCGCATCAAAAGTTTATGATTCTTCTCCAATTGACGTTTGTGGGAAAGTGCTTCCTGAAAATCTTGTGATCCTTCCTTTAGTGGAATTCGATGTGATTCTTGTCATGGATTGGCTTTCTTTATACGGAGCTCATATCAATTGCCAAAGAAGGAAAGTCACATTTCATATTCCAGATCAATCTATGATCGTCTATCAATGCAAGGATGAACATAACCTTCCAGTGGAAATTTCTTCCATTTTATGGGTATTGATTCCACTAAATGGAGGTTATTTATCTCAAATGGTTGGTGAGAAACTCACGATTAATAATATGCCCATTGTACGGGAGTTATATGATGTCTTTCCAGAGGAATTACCGGGTCTTCCACCAAATCGTGAAGTTGAGTTTTCAATAGAACTCGTACTGGGTGCTTTGCCTATTTCAAAGACACCTTATAGAATGGCCCCAATTGAGTTGCAGGAATTGAAGAAGCAACTCCAAGAGAATCTTGATAAGGGATTCATATGCCCTAGTGTGTCACCTTGGGGAGAACCTGTTCTATTTGTTAAAAAGAAAGATGGATCAATGAGACTCTGCATTGATTATCGAGAAATTAACAAGATCACTATCAAGAACAAATATCCTCTCCCATGCATTGATGACTTATTTGACCAACTACGCGGAGCTCAATACTTTTCCAAGATTGATCTTCGTTCATGGTATCATCAATTAAGGGTCAAAAGGGAGGATATACCAAAGACGGCTTTCCGTACAAGGTATGGACACTACGAATTTATAGTGATGCCATTTGGTCTTACTAATGCCCCTGATATCTTCATGGATCTAATGAATAGAGTCTTTAGAGACTATCGTGATCAATTTGTGGTTGTCTTTATAGACGATATTCTTGTCTATTCAAAGATCAAGGAAGAGCATGAAGATCACTTGAGAATTATATTGAAGACTCTGAGAAAGGAAAATTTTATGCCAAATTTACCATGTCTGAATTTTGGCTTCAAAAATTTTCATTTTTGGGTCACATAATCTCAAAAGAGGGGATATCTGTGGATCCCGCAAAAACAGAGGTTATCGAAAGATGGTCGAGACCAACAACAGTAACTGATATCCGAAGTTTTCTTGGTTTGGCTGGATATTATCGATGTTTTGTGAAGGATTTTTCATGAATATCTAATCCACTCACCAAGTTGACTCGGAAAGGAGTTATGTTTGTTTGGACAGAGGAATGTGAAGAGAATTTGAAGGAGTTGAAAAGAAGGTTATCCAGTGCACCTGTGCTCACACTGCCTTGTAGTGAAGAAAGGTTTGTGATCTACTGTGATGCATCCAAGAAGGGATTGGGGTGTGTTCTTATGCAAAATTATATGGTGATAGCTTATGCCTCACGACAATTGAAAATACATGAGAAAAATTACCCAACTCATGATTTAGAGTTAGCTGCAGTAATATTTGCATTAAAGATTTGGAGGCATTACCTTTATGGTGAAAGTTGTGATATTTATACTGATCATAAAAGTTTAAAGTATATTTTCACACAAAAGGAGCTGAATATGCGTCAAAGAAGATGGTTGGAGCTGATTAAGGATTATGACTGCTCAATCCATTACCACCCTGGGAAAGCAAACAAGGTGGCAGATGCATTATGTCGACAAGACCATGCTAGTTTATCCATGACGAGGATCACAAAAGATCCAATATTTATGGATTTACAAAGGATGGATCATGGAATTATAATGGAAGGGAAAAAATATTATCTTTCTCCAATTAATGTTCAACCATCTATACATGTGTAGATTAAAGAGGCACAGAAAGAAGATGTCGAGTTACAAAAGAAGGTGAGAAATGTTCCTGAATTCAACCTTGATTGTGATGGGATAATAAAGTTCAGGAATCGGGTTTGTGTTCCTCCCATCCCTGAATTAAAGAAGGAGCTGCTGGATGAGGCTCATAGTTCTTCATTCTCTATTCATCCTGGAAGCACGATGATGTATAGGGACCTGAAAGAGTACTTCTGGTGGGATGGCATGAAAAGTGATGTTGATGAATATGTCTCTCGATTCTTTGTTTGTCAACAAGTTAAAGCTGAGAGATATAAGTCTAAGGGGATGTTACAACCGTTACCCATACCCGAATGGAAATGGGAAAATATCACTATTGACATTGTCACAGGACTTCCTAAGAAATCCAAAGGCAATAATGCTATTTGGGTCATAGTTGATCATCTTACAAAGTCTGCACACTTCATTGCTATTAGAGAGGATTTCCCTCTAGATCAGCTTGCCAGGATATATGTAAAGGAAGTGGTAAGATTGCATGGAGTACCACTTTCTATTATATCTGATCGGGATCCGAGATTTACCTCGATGTTCTGGCGAAGTCTTCAGCATACTCTGGATATAGAATTGAGTTTCACCACTGCTTATCATCCTCAAACAGATGGTCAGTCTGAGAGAACAATTCAAACCCTAGAAGATATGTTGAGAGCTTGCTCTATGGATTTCAAAGGAGGTTGGGATCAACACCTACCTTTGGTGGAATTTTCTTATAATAATAGCTTTCACTCCAGTATTCAGATGGCTCCTTATGAAGCTCTCTATGGAAAGAAATGCAGGACTCCAACTTGCTGGGATGAAGTTGGGGAAAGAAATCTATTAGGACCTGATCTCGTTGATGAAATGGCAGAAAAGGTCAGATCTATTCAACAACACATAAGAGCATCTCAGAGTCGACAGAAAAGTTATGCCGACAACTGAAGAAAATAATTAGAGTTTGAAGTGGGTGATAAAGTTTTCTTACGAATATCTCCCTGGAAGAGGGTTATGAGATTTGGAAAGAAGGTGAAGTTGAGCCCTAGATATATCGGTCCTTTCGAAATACTGGATCGTGTTGGGAAGGTAGCTTACCGATTGGCGCTTCCACCGAATCTCTCTCAAGTTCACGATGTGTTCCATGTATCTCTCCTGAGAAAGTACATACATGATCCTTCACATTACTCAGCTCAGAAGTTGTACCGCTGGAGCAAGATCTTTCTTATGAAGAGCAACCGATAGAGATTCTGGATCGTAGCGAAAAAGTCCTACAAAACAAGACCACTCGATTGGTGAATGTTTTATGGAGGAACCACCAACTTGAAGAAGCTACATGGGAGCTTGAGGATATGATGAGGGAGAAGTATCCTCATCTGTTTGTTACAAAGTGACGAATTTCAAGGGCAAAATTCTTTTTAAGGGGGGTAGAATGTAACACCTGGGAGTTTTATGTTATATAAATCATCAAAGGAATCTTTTTATACACAACACTAGTTTGGCTTACTTTACACGCAATCGTGACCTTCCTCGATAGCTTGCGTTGTACGCAATACCGAGTTTCACTAAACGACGATATGCTATTAAAATATTATTTAAAATAGCCGTTATGAATAGTAATAACCACTTTTTAAAATTTTATCATTCAAAATGGACTTCATTCTTGGATTTGGAATACCGAAATTAGCCTACGGTGACATTTTGGTATTTTTCTGAAAACATTCAATTTTTGATGAATAGTGAAACCACTAAGCGGTAGGTTAAAAACTAAATTTTGCATAAAACATAATTTTACCGCTTCTGTGAATGGAATTTCGAAAATCCGACAGACACGGTTGATATTAGTAAGTAAAATGTGGTTCAATGAGATAAAAATAATTTTTTGTTGAATATTAACTTTTTACTTTTTTTTACCGCGGTTAATAGTAAATATGGTAACTAAGGGTAAATATGATATTACTATTACCCTAACACATGTCCTAATTCTATTGGATAAGTGTAATTCGACAAAAAAGAACCTTATGAATATAATATGACCATTTAGGTCCACATGGATTAGATTATGACATTTAATATTATTTTATTTAATGAATAGTTAAAATAGTAAAAATCAATGTTTAATAACTAAAAAATTTTAATATGGGTATATACATAAGATAAATTCGATTATAAGTATTCATTAGAAAGCTAAAAAGATTTCCTACATAATGATATTTTATTTATAATTTTTAGACTTTAAATAAATTAATTTATTTATCACACAATGATGATGCAGTAATTACCCTTTTAAGGAAATGTTAACATAATTGATGTTATAAATGCTAAAATAAATGTAATTTGAGACTTTTTATGAATTCAAATAATTTTATAGGTTACTATGATATATTAGTGTTGATTTAATCAACTTGGTTCGAACATATAATTCTTTTATGACTTTCACAAAAATCATATATCAAATAGTGACAAAATTGACACAAAATAGTTTTTAAATCAAATATTATATTATTAATTGTTATTTTATTCCTAAAAATCTAAGGCTCGGACAAATGACTTAGATAAGGATATATATATTAATAATAAACAACTTGGGGTTCGTTTGGTATGTTATAGTAAGTTTATTAACCATATAGTGTAAGAAAACAAAAAGACACGGTAAAAGTTAAATTATTTAACATAGAGTTAAATCCAATTGATAAGGTTAAAATAATAACCTAAACAAGTCTAAATCCTATTGGTTGATAGGATTTCGACCCATCTACACTTTTCCTTCGAAATAAGACCCTTTAGAACCATTATAAACCGATTTTGACTTTAATATAAAATAATATTTTGAGATATTCCTAAGGTGCCCCTCTCCTCCCTTATAAAAGGGGACCTCCTCCCTCTCCTCCTCACACCAATTTGAGCACTCAAGCTCGGCCAAACCCTGCCAAAATCCTTTCTCCACTTCCCTATAATAATCCTAGAGGTCCTGGTATTCTTCAAAGACCAATATTACTTCCCTAAGTGGAGGATTCAAAGAGGCGTTTCAAAGAAGAGGTAATATCCATTACCGATCTTTTCAATTTATTTCTTCTTCAACATCTTCTTCATTAGTTCTTTCATGATAAAGTAATAACATCAGTATTTCTTACATACTGATATGTTATTATAAATATGAAACAACCCTAATTCACCTTCTATCCATCCTATGGAAAAATGAAATCACCGCGCGTGCGTACGTACGGAATACCATCGCCACGCCGTGGTGTAATCTATTTTCCACCATCACCTTACAAGGATGGGTAGAATGGTGTAATGAGTAACTATGTATGATTATTATAAAGTTATATTGATACTGAAATAGTATAAATACACTTAAATACAATTCCACGATCATGGGAACAATATCATCGCTCGTGCATACTTACGGAATACCGTCTCCATGATGTGATGCGACTCGTTCTACATGATCATCATTACATATTAATTATATAAATGAATTGAATAAATAAATTTGATATATGTTAAACTAATACCATTCTGGATATAAGTTAACTATAACCTTAAAAGAAGAATAAGAATTTATTCAGCAAAACACACATAAGAAAAAAAGGCAATAAAGACCCGAGTAACAAGTAACAATGAAATATTACTAATAAGAAGCTAAGAATATGACCATATATGATATCATATCAATATGTATGATTCTGAAATAAGTCAATAACATTATTTAAACCATTATACAGGAGCTTCAGACACGTACAAAGCAAATCGGTCCTAAGGTAAGGGAAATATCACAATCTCATTTTTATCTGAGATTGTTTATTCGTAAGTATTTACTGGGGTGTATTTTATCATCCACATCCATGTTTCATCAATATTATTTCCATCCACCTACAATTTTTTAAATCCATTTTTACCCTTTGGTGAGTTTTTAGTAAATGAAATGAAAGGAATCTTTTGTCGTTTTTCGTATGAGGTACTTTTTGACTTTTCCGACAAAAGTACGAAGAATGTTTTTTTAACTTATACGACATGAATGGATTTTTAAAACATTATTTCCAAGAAGAATCCTTTACAAGTTTTCATGTTTATTTTATAATTGTACGACATGTTAAGAAAAGAAAAGTGTTTTTGAAGACGAAAGGATATTTTCCTCATGAATGGAGTTCAAGTGTTTTATCAAAATTATTTACCATCTAAGATAATAAAGGGTTCTGTTTTTATCCCTATTATTACATTGATTTGATTATGTTGTGAGGGAATTATTTTAATGAAGTCATTTACCTTATATGATTTTTTTTATGATGTCATGATGTTTCAAGAATCCCATTTTTGTTACATGTGTTATGTGATGATGTATGATTTATGATTATGTGGCACACATAAGAAAGGATTAATTATAAGATGGGTGGGACCTATATCTCCCTCCAATGCATTGGGTATAGATTTTATATCTCATGAGATAGACAAGGCGGGAACGGTAGGTTATACCGGTTCATTGAAACAGGACTGGAACGAGGGTGACTCAGTTCAGAAAGGGACTTTGTCCACTAAGATAGTTTTGGCAATGAGTATTGACTAACAAGAAATGATTTTCCATGACTATGTGTGCATTCCACAAAGTTTCATGTTTTATGTTATGATTATGGGGATCTCATTTTCACTTCTATGATTTATTCCATGTTAAGATATTATGATATCTTTTGCAGGTTATGATTTTCAAAAAGATATGATATGATTTTTATTTCCTTTATTTGCCCTTGCTGAGCATTTGAGGACACCTTTTTTTTATGTTTTCTTTTCCCCATGTCAGAAGATGGATATTAAGTAGAATATGCTAAAAGGGACCCTAGATAGGATGAAATAAATTGGAGACACTGTAGAAGATTTATGAACCAGTTGTTTATGTTTCCCAGTTTCTAAAGACACTATACCTATACAGTCCTTTGTGGTTTTTTCATATGTTGTAATAAGTGTGCTTCAATTTTAAAGTATTAACAATGTATGTAATGTATGGTTCGTTATAATCATAGTTTGGATCATGTTGTTTTAGCTACCAAGAACGATACATGATCATATCACACTCCTGCATCAAGACACACCCACGCCCGGTCCCTGATGCGTCACTGTAGACTACGTACCCTACACCTTCCTCTAGAAGCCTCAATATGGGGGCACTAGTCAGCCTCTGCCTTAGCTCTGGAAAGCTCTGCTGGAATCTCTCTTACCACATAAAGAGATTCCCCTTATTCGTCAAGGATGATAGTGGTGCTACAACTCTAGAGAAGTCTGGAATGAATCTCCGGTTGTATCCATCCAAGCACAGTAAACTCTGTACCTCCATCACACTCCTGGGTGGCTCCCAAGAAAGTACTACCTCAATCTTCCCTGGATCTACTGCAACTCTAGCATCAAAGATGACATGTTGCATGAAATGAACCTCTCAAATCCAAATCTAGAACATCCAGAGCATACCATAAAGCTGGTTCTCTCAGAGTGTGTCTAGTACTACCTGTAAATGATAGGCATGCTCCTCCTCAGTAGTCGAGTAGATCAGAATGTATTTGATGAAGACCATGAAAAAGTGATCGAGGTAAGGATGGAAGATCCTACTCATCAAACTCATGAACACTGCTGCAGCATTGGTTATGATGAAGGGCATAACCAAGAACTTGTAGTTGACGTACCGACACCTGAAGGTCATCTTCTGCACATCCTCATCTCGAACTCTGAGCTGGTGATATCCTAATCTATGGTCGATCTTCGAGAACCATCGTGCTTCCTTGATCTGATCAAATAGGTCATCAATCCTCGAGAGTGGTTACTTGTTCTTCACGATCACCTAGTTCAGGCTATGGTAGTTGTCATAAAGCCTCAAGCTCCCATCCGACTTCTTCGAAAACAGAATAGAGGTGGCCATGGTAGAAACATTGGACTAGATGAATCCCCTCCCCGAAAAGTCCTCCACCTTTACCCGCATCTCACGATGCTCAGCACGAGCCATCCGATATGCTGGAGTAGATATTGGTGTCATACTGGGGTATAGGTCAATGTAGATTTCCACCTCTCTATGATGAGGTAGTCCTGGAATATCATCAGGGAAAACATCCGCATACTAGTCCACCACTATAGGATAATTCAGACTCTCCACATTAACAGTTCCGAGGGTATGGAAAGCCAAATGGCGAGTGATAGGCTGCACCCTCCTCCGAGTTAGTCTGTCCTGCACTGCAACGACTCCCTTATCACCAGTGATGGTGAACCTGGTACCATCCATGCAGACACACCACACTTTTCACCTAATACATTCAATCTGAGCATGGAATGTAGATAACCAGTCCATACCAAAGATGATGTCATAAATCCTCGACTCTGTTACAATGACATCCCAACTGGATATCTTACCTCCTAGAGTAAGCTCACATTGTTGGCACCAGTGTGTAATCGTCGAGTCTACTCCTGTAGTAGTCTCCAGCCATAAGGATCGAGCCAACGGCTCCATCAGAATCTCTGATCCCTGAATCAGGGCAGGGGAAATGAATGAATGACTGGAACCTATGTCTATAAGAACTACAGCTATGGTGGAGTCGACACAAATCTTACCTCGAATCATCTCTGGAGCGCCATGGTTGTATGCCTCAGCTACCTAAAGTTAAGTTATCCCTTGTCCACATGCTCCCTGTGGTTAGGGTGGTCCTCATAGTGTTTTTGGCGGTAGTACCTCATAACGTCGTCCACCGCCAGCTACTCAACCATCTCTTCTTCCACGCCCACTTGCTCCCTGCAGACAACCTCGATTGAACCTATTCCTCTTCATGGGAGGTCCCTTAACTATCTGATGATCATCTGAACGTCGGGTCAGACAGTCACGAGTCATGTGTCCCTGCCCACCACATGAGTAACACTGCCTACTCCTGGCAGGTAAGTCACTGCCTCAGCTTCCCCGCACAACAGATCACGAGTCCTGTGGTTGCCCACTCGTGGGACTTGTCCTCTTGTACCTCTCTATCATCTATCTACTTCCTGCTTCATAAGACTCCATTGTATGTCGATTAGTAGTGGGTATTGCTACTTCTTACTGCTCAGCAAGGAAACTCTCCACTAGGAGGGCTCTCTCTAACAACCCCGCCTGCGTCGAGATGCTGAGGGAGATCATCGATGCCCTGATCTCTTTCATGAGCCCCTGATCGAAGTTCCAAGCCCTGATGAATGGGTCCCGCACCATATATATGGAGTAGCGCGATTGGTCTATTAACATAACTGAATACTGTGCCACCATCATGCTACCCAGCTATAGATGCAATAGCTCTTGTATCTGTACCGCTCATAGGGTCGCTCGAAAAAACACCACCTGGAGTAGGCTCTTGAATACTACCTAGAGAAGTGTCACCTCATCGTGGACCGAGATCATCAAGATCCACCATCTACCTACTGCTACCTGAAGGAGACTCGCTACAAGGATCACCATGTAGTCTGCTGGTGTCCCTACAAGCCTGAAGACTCTCACATAGCCTCCTCCAACTCCTCAACTGCATGTGGGTCTGTCTCTTCCCAAAACCTGGGAGGCCTCTAGCACTGGAACTCATGCAACGCACTCAAGTGGCACACATCATCTACAACTGGTGCTAGTGGAATCGAATGGCCAATGGGAAGCGGTACTGCTGGTGCCTCCGTTGTTAAAGGGCCCTGCACTGAGGCCTTGTCGCTTGCTAGGCTGTCAGAGCGTACAACTCTTGGGGCTCTAGGGGGAGGCATCATGAAAGATACAGATGTGACATGGTCAAAATATTATACCTGGTGAGGTTACCAGGTCGATATGACTTAAGAAAACATTTAATGACACTCACGCAATCAGTGTTTTCATGCACTATGTCAGAAATTAGTAGACAGGGTCCTGGTGTATGGATATTTCAGTCGCATGTACCAACACTGGACTTCTTGAACTGAAAACCGAACTTAGTAGTCTTAACACTATTGCTACATAGAAATGAATGATCACAATCCTATGTTCGGCAGTATAACTGACTCCTCTGATACCAATTTGTCATGACCCATCCCCTAGGGCCAATATCATGACTACCCAATGCCCGCCCTCCATAGGCCAAGGGTTGATGACTAGCACCAAAGGCGTAAAACCCTAAACTAGGAAGGCGATTCCTTTAAAACTAAAAAAAAATCAGAGTACACAACTGGAAGAAAAACACTATGTAAAACTATATACAAATGAAGTGATAAAAATTAAAAGGGTTAGGAAATACATTCCCAACTGTAAAGTACAAGGTAACTTAATGTACAAGGAAAAACAACTACAACTAAAGAAAAGTAAAGAATCTAATGGTTCATCCTTCGGGGTTCCTACCTGAAGGGTAGGTACATATGGATTCCTCTGCACTCCCATCCATTCGTCTCCTACATGTACCGCCATGCCGTATAGTCAACCTCTGGGTACCATCCAATCCTACTACTCTCTACCTCAGTCAGCGCTGTCTGTCGTCTGCATCCAACATGATGAGGTGTGGGCATATCCTATGCAGGGGTGAGTATAATGATACTCAGTAGGGACCCCGAGACCCTCAAGGTCTCACAAAATCCAACAAAGATAATAAAAAAAGTATGAAATTAATGGATAAAAATTACTTAGTTATGTGCCCATGAATATATCTATTTTATCTAGTAACACATCTCAATCATGAGGAAAACACAAAAGACATTGACTCAGTTCAACCAAGATTATATTTAGGGGTAGTATCAAATAACACCCTCAGTCACACTGTAAGAACCTCGGCTGATGGTGTACTCGTACCCTATTGTGTATAGTGGGTTTGTCGTGTCACACAGAGGCCCTCCCCAATATCCTTTGACTACTGAGGCACTCCTCCTGTCCAGTACAGTGGGTCTGCTGTGTCACATATTGGCGCTCCCCACCACGGGTCTGACACACTCACATAGAGTCGCTTCCCCACATAGCCAGCTGAGGTACTCCACCTGTCGAGTATCGTGGGTCTGTTGCGCTCACACAGAGGCACTTCCTGTCGTGGGCCTGCCGCGACACACATAGGCGCACCCCACTGGGCAGTCGAGTTACTCAGAGTTGAATCGGTCAAGAAGTCGTCAGGTCTCTGCCAGCTACTAGGTCCCCGTACTCTGTCTACTCGCCTCTGGAAGATCTTCTCTAAGAGATATTGGTCAAAACTCCAACTGTCACGAAGTACCATGTTGAATTATCTGACATGTCCTCCTCATCATAGGGGTCTCAACACAATATACCACACGTCAATCAGTTGCTCGGTTAGTGAGTTATTAGCATTTCCGTCTTGGGGGCCTGGTTGGATTTTTTGTTCAAACCAACCCGACCATACACCAACTATGTCTGAACCCCAAGTATGGTATTCCAAAAAACCATCTCACTCCAAGATTTCTGTAAATGTAGATGGTTCATCAGTCAGACACCTGTATCCCAAGTTATGAGCGAAAAGGTGTATTCGGGTCAACGGTTCCAGACTGGGGTCTGACCCAGATTGCTGGTCCGACCCGGTCTGCGTGTCCAACCCGCTCTGCGGGTCTGACCCGGTTTGCTGTCCAACTCAGTCCGCAGGTCCGACCTAGCCTAATAGGGTAGCCCAGCCCGAGGAGGCAGCCCAGCCAGTGGGGGTGGCCCAACCAGCACGGGGTCCGGCCCTACGGCCCGCGTGGCCTAGCCGGCCAGCAACTTGTGGCACCCCGCAGGGCCCTCCCTAGCCACATCAAGGGGGAAGCGCACGCCCCTGGATTCCCAAATGGATGAAACATTTGGGAGGGGACCAAACTGGGGCAAGGTGGCGTCGGTCTAAGTCATGCGGGACCCAGCATGGTCCCGCTCCTCTCGGCTGGCCGAGCGGCCGGCCGCTCCGCACTGCCGACAGTCGGACCGATGCCTTCCGCCTAATCTCCTCTACCGCAGCCCACCCTGGCCACGGTTCTACTCCGCCACGCGGCACGACAGCGTCGCTCCCTTCTGCCACGGCCCGCTCTGGCCATGACCCACTTCTCTTTCCCATGGCACGACGACATTATGCCCTTCCGGCGACTCGGCGGCCTTGTGCCGCTGGTTTCTCGGCGGTCGTCGTTGCTTCGCCACCGTTGTCAACAAGCAAAAAGAAAAAAAGGGGTAGGGTCATTCAGTGTTCATGTAGTTCGAGCCTTCCACGTTATGGTGATATCAATCGGAAAATCATTACCCAATATTGAATGACTTAGAATGGAAATAATTTTCAATCTCAAATCTCCTTACCTTGTATTTTTGTTCGTTGATGATGTTGCGGATGGCAGACTTCATTCCACTAACATCGGAAAGAAAAAGAAGAAGTCAAGGATGATTTCGTCAGCGTTCTTCAAGGACAGTGCTTCCCATTCTTTCCCCGGTTGTGGATCGTCCATCGTTGGCGGAAGAGGAATTATTCATTGGGAGAATTAGTTCCTCCAAGCTCTTCTAACCCCTCTCCCAATGCTCCACCAAATGGATATTCTAACCAACAATAATGGGTTAAGCTAACTTATTTTTTAATTGTTGGCCAAAATAATCAGAATAGTTCAAAAATAACAATTTAATGTTCCCTTAATTAATTTGGGTGCACTGTCACATTTATGAGGGAAGTTCCAGAGTCTCGCCCACTCATGGAGAGTTCAAGGGGGTTTAATGCACGTGTGGTCCCCACCAATTTAATATATAAGAGGTGTTTAGACCTCATGTGGGCCCCACCACCATAACCTCCCATGGGAGGTTAGGTGTGGTGGCCCCCACCTCTAACATCCTCTTGGAGGTTTTAACCAGAAAATAAAAATATGCTACACACTTATTTTTATTTAATTTTATTCTTAAAAAAAATTCTAAAAACTAACTTTCATTCTCTTCCAACTACCGTCAAGGTGAATGTCTTCGAAAGAGAATACTGGTGATGCAACTTCAACAGTGCCCTCAGATTTCAGTTCCGAGAACCAGTTCAAAAGTTATATAATCCTCCTCACATGTTTACTGAACGTACCCGAAAAAAAATTTTGAATTTGATTTCGGGAAAACCGGGCGTCGGAATGAAGCACTGTAAATTTTTGCAATCTAGTAAAAATGCCATGTATTTAAAAAAAAATCAACGAATTTCTGAGTCTTTATACAGATAAACCATCATAAGAATCCACATGCATTAAAATATCTGATTATTCAAGACCTTTCAGTGGGGGGGTCTACCTAGATAGATCTAGACCACATTGATGAAATAAAGAATAAGATAGTGATTAGTAACAAAATATATATCTCTATATAATGGAGTTAATCATATGATTAATGAGAAACAAATAAGTATAGATCATTTTAAATTATTTTTAAACATTTAATTTACATTAATTGTATTTGATATTACAGAAATATAATCTTTTTATATATCAAATATATTATGTAATTTTTTTAATAATATAAATATATCATGTTAAATATTATTTAATACATTATAAAATGAATTATAAATACTAATTTTTACATGGTTTAAATAATCTATCAAATAAATAACACACATTTATTAACACAAAATAATTATTATGAACTATTTAAAAAATAAAAATAAAACATCATTCTTTTTATGCACATTTTTTAATTTATATATAAATTATAAATCTAATATATAATTTCCTTAAAAAGACAATATATAAAAATTAAATTTCATTCAACATTATTTTAGGCAGCAATATAAATACAAAAAATATTATTGGTTTTTATTCATTAAAATTTCATAAAAAATTCAATTAATAATATAAAAAATATTATTTATAATAAATTTATAATCACCATAATAAATTATAAACATATCCTAATACACAATTTCTTATAAATTATAAATATCTATTGAATTGTAAATTCTACAGTATCAGTTTGTTTTTGGAAAAAATTAAATTATTAATCTAATAAATATTTGAAATCATTACCCAATTTTATAACTTTTTATGTATTATAGATATTTATATGTATTCTGAATTTTATAAAATATTTCCTGTTGGGTTTCATAAAATGAAATAATTTTTTTCAACATAAACGGTTTATAACAAGATACTATGTTGGATTTACTTTGCCTTCCAAGAGCATTCAAATAAACAATTATTCATATAAATTGTCATGTGATATGAAATTGAACCTTGAATATAATAATCATGATATATATATTGTAGCATCATTCTAAAAATATAGTATGTTGTAATGGTATAGTGGTGTCTACCCTATCATACATTACAATGGGTGTAAAGTTATACAAACTATGAGCAATGAATGAATAACATAATACATATATCTATTTTTATTTGTTTATGGGACACAACTACTGTTAACCCCTATTTGACAATTTTCATTATTCAATTAACATCTCATTCTTAATAGCCATTTGTTATATCATCCAATTCATACCTTTAATTATCATCTCCTATGAATTAATTTCAATGATATATGACATACCATTTTTACAAAATCATACTCTATTTTTGAAAACATGGAGCAACATTATCACCTCCTATGAACACTATATCATATACTATATAATAATGAAATATTATGGTTTTTGATTACATCACCACCTATGATTTCATATTTTATTTTTCAAGTCCAAATAACAACACACTAAATAAAATCTCTTTGGAAAATTCATAATACAACAATCCAATTCTTTTTCGCTATAAAAATGATGATTGCAATATGATCCCATGATACATCATATTTTAAACCTAAATTTTAGATTAAAATATCATCTAAATGATATGTTAAAAATAATAGGTTTGGTGATTTACTATATAAATAAAATTAATCCACCATGATTATCTCATAAATATTTTCACACATATTAACATTGAAATGACTAAAACCACAGATTATATTAATATGCAGAATATTTATTTATACAAAATAATGATGTTTCCACATTATAAATTTGATAAATTTATTGAATATTTATTAGAGGATATCTAAAGGAACCCATGATCCCATCATTCCTATGGGTCAACTCTCTGTCACCCATTGTATGGGTTGGTCCCCCATAGCACTCATGATAAGAAAGTATCTATTTGTGTAAATAGAATTAGAAATGTGATATTTATTGGAGAATATTATATATTAATATGACTAAGATGATGAAAAACATGAGAAATATTATGTTTTATTATGTATATATATTAAATAGATAACAGTATTGTCCACACCATAACTATAATGGACATTGTGTATTTGGAAGCTAGATATTAAAACATTTATTTTCTAGCATGATCTTCAACATCAACCACAAATATAATTTATATATTAACTTTATTTGAAATTCCCTAAACAAAACATTATTCATAAACTCAGTAATGGAAACAAAATAAATGGTGGTCTTATATGACCTATTATTAATAACACAAGATATATCAAGAAGTTCTCATAATTGATGATAAGATAAGAATATGGTTATAAGAACGTGATCATAAAATAAAATAATCAAACCCAATTTTTCAAATATCATTAATCATCAATCATGGAATAATGATTTTTCATAAAAAATGAATAAGTAATATTTTTTTTGAATCATCAGGAATAAATCATGAGACATGAGAAACATTAAAAATAACAATACATACATATTTTTAATACAGATAATAATATAATCTATTTCATTAGACCAAGATCACTTCCATGGTTATCATAGTGGTTGGGTTCACACCCCATTTTGACTTATCATTAATCAAGGATTACCCCAATGTCTATCACATTCAGTATAATCCCTTATTAAACATGGTTCACTCAAAACATATCTATTAATTTTTCATGAGATTCCCTTGTATAACCAATTATATATATGGATATATTATTTCGGTCTAACTCTTCACATAATGAAAACCTTATATATTTATTCCGAAAGATCATAAAACATTCATCACATCATTATATCACACCTAAGGAAAGGAAACATGTTTCACTATCATTTTACAATCCTCATAACACATTTACAAAAAATTCTTAAAATATTTTCACAATAAGACTAAACTAGACAACCAAAAAATAAGAATGCAGAAGTTTTATCATATCCCTTAAAAATTATAATTAACATCAAAGGATGTAATGATAGATATATAATTTCATTAAATTAATATTATAATATATTTTGAGGGACATAAACATTTAATTATGTGATGACTTATTTAAATTGAATTTATTCCAAAAAAGTTAAAGAATTCATTTTATATGAAAAATAACCAAGAATATTGTTCATTAACCATCAATTATTTTATCGGCCATGATTATTTCAATTTTATCATGTTTTAATCATTAAAACAATGTATTTATTCTCGAACTTATTGTAAAAATAAGCTAATTCAAAAAATGAATAGAATATTACTCTTAAATATATTATTTATGAGTAAAAAATTGTAAAAATGAAAGTAAAAGATCAATAATTAATAGTCAAAATGATTCTGGGAAACATTTTATAAAACATGAATTTTTATAAAAATGGTTTTCCAACTGAAAGAAAATCAATAAGATCAATTTTTCTAGAAAACAATTATGGACCATTTTGAGCTCATATAAGTGACATTTATTACTAAATGTATTAAATAGATAAATAGAATAAATGAAATATTAAAATAGTTTTTCAAATAAGGATAATATAATTTATATAATATTAATTTATTAATAAACAACATAGAAAAAATTGATAATTAAATATACATTTCCTAATACATTAATGACTATTGAAGCGTAATCCCCAATTAAAAAATAAAATTTCTGTAAACATTAAATATAATATTTACAAATATATTAATTATATAACATTTATTATAATATATATCAATGTATCACAATATATGATAAGTTAATTACATAATATATGTCTCAATGATGATAATGTGAAATGATAAACCCAAAATATTGAGTAATATCATAGTCAATAAATAGTAAAAATGTGTAAATTAGGGGGTTTTTATATACACATATTTATCATCAATAGAATCTAGAAATAAAATCTAGAGAAAAATATAAATCACATTAAATAAATATGTGGTGAATATATCATATGACACATAGAAATAAACATGGGATGAGAAACCCTCACACGATGTCTCATCCTCCATCTTACAAATATGAAAATACATTATAATGAATGTATATTTATTATATATATAAATCATAAAAATATTCATATATATCGTACAATATATAATTTACTTATAACATCTTTTTAACCATTTATTAAAAATTATTTTTAAAAAAATCATTGTTCAGTGTGATATGTGTTTCAATTTTATACAATTCTCATTTAAGAAGTCCTAGAATGTATTAATTACTCATGGGTCACTAATATCCATATTGTGAATAAGGAAATAATTTTCAAATAAATAAATCATATAAACTTGGATAAAAATATATGTGTTTTTATGAACAATTAATAAAATCACATTGTGGACACAGAAGACTGTACCTATGCATGATAGATGTTTCTACTTTTTATTATTGAAACAAAATAATGGTATATAATAATTTTAAA
Organism: Viscum album; assembly: GCA_963277665.1. Lineage (NCBI taxonomy): Eukaryota > Viridiplantae > Streptophyta > Magnoliopsida > Santalales > Viscaceae > Viscum > Viscum album. The sequence goes on from OY728128.1 coordinate 618,712,889, forward strand.
ATTAAAAAACATTACATTTCAGAAATATAAACCTAAATATTAAATTAATATATCATTATTACCATCCATGTAGGTAAAAAATGAACAACAAATCACATCCTTTTATGGAGGCACTTGTCCACACATACATATGACCAAAATTTCCATTTATGAGTGAATATAATGTTACAGATGTATATTAGATATTATAAATATATATGTATAATTATTTTACAGATGTTATAAATAAACATTAAACCCATCATAGTAACCGACCATGAATTATGGTCATGGAGAATGATTTTTATCACTTTGTGGAGCCAGTAATCCACATGTTCGCATGAGAAATAAATATGATTTATCAATTATTGGAATGGATTTTGAAAGTATTTAATATATACTATTAATAAAAATTTATGATATTTTTTAAACCCATTTCATTGCATTAAAATAGATTACAATGAATTAGATGATGGAATAATGTAAAAGAAGCATGGTAAGAGGATTGCTTAATTTAATGTAGACCTCCTTTATATCCCTTCACATGAAAAATTGGAATGGTATTTTAAGAATAAAAAAGCATATAAAAGAAATATTTTTAATTATAGCAGATAATTATGTATGATTTGTTTAGTTTAGGAGCCTAGATGTTGTGTAAAAAAGTGAGATGCAATGAGTCCTTTTCTAACTGAGAGAAGGGGTGCTCTTGTAATTTTTCAAAACATTAAAATATTATTAATAAGAAAAATTAAAAGTGTTTCTAAATTTATTATTTTAAAATTTAATAATATATATAAGATTGATATAATCTCAAAAATTTTGATTTATATAAGTTTTTATGAAATTTTAACCCTTATCTCCTTACTTAAACCACCCCCATTAAACAATTTTATCCTTAACCATGGAAACAAAATTATCAGTTTTTAAAGGTTATAAATTTACATATAATGAAAAATTATAAGAGAATTGATAATGGGTTTAAAATTTCAACAATTTTCCATTCCACTTTTCTATTATAATATGTTCATGATTTTTAAATTATTTAATAAAATATTATATTACATAAAATGTCAATAATGTATGTTATTTAAATATTTATTTTATTTTACTATTATTTATGAATACATAATTTTATTTTGAATCATTAAACTATGAAAATTAAATATACATGATAATTACTACTATAATTTGTGGCACAACACAGTTCATCTAGAACATATTTTCATTACTGTTTTAATAAAAAATTTGTATTTTTCCCCATAACATTCACATAGACTATATCGACAGTGTGTATGATCAAAAGTAAAAAAACATAATTAAAAAAATTTAAAATTAGTTTAAATCTAATTATAAAAATATCTTATTTAATTAGATGAAGATATTGGCAATTTTTATTTTCTTATACCTAAAATAGTATATTTTTCACTATAAAAGAAAAATCGGAAAAATACATAACATAAATTCATGGTTGATGATTGTATAATCCCACTAATAAAATATATTAATGGATAGTTATATGATTATTTTTATCTCATATACATTAATTTCAACCTTGTATTACCCATTTTACCCTTACAAATTGGATAAGTATTTATTGTTGTTTCTATTTATTATTTTTGAAAATAATCGGAGACTATTAACCAAATTTAAATATAATAAGATAAAATATGTAGTTATTTTTATTTCACTCAATTTATATAATTTTTTTTATTAATTTTAATATTAATTCATAAAATTTTATGAAAATTCAATTCAATGAAAAATGTGTTCTTATGCTTAAATAATTATTTATATAATAATCACTAATATTACCGATTAAAATAAAAAATATATATTTTTATATATTAGATGGATTTTATATCAATTTATGAATAAATTAAAAAAAATAATGTTAATTTTTAATTATTTTATTTAATAAAGTATAAAATGGAAAATAGCCATTTTTCGGAATTCAATTAAAAATTAATCATTTTAGGAAAATAAAAACATTTCCTATAGGATAATTTTTATAAAATTACATTAAATATTATGTTTAAATAATATAATAAAATAAATATTTTATATATAAATTAATATTTTATATACTCACAAAAATAAATGAATATAATTTTTTGAGGAAAAGGTATTTTTGATACATGAACTAAAAATAAGAAAAATTGGTTGTGTATTTAGAAAGAACTAATAAATATATTTTAATTGAGTTGAAAGATTATACATGTATTATATAATGTGGTTACTCATATTAATACATAGAAATTCAACTAATCGGTAATAATTTTCAAATTTTATTAAAAATATTTATAGAGTATACCATAATTTAATGAAATCTTAATGTTTCGTGCTTATAAACCTATCACAATTATTATTCATTTAATATAAAAATATTTTTTTTTAATTTAGACCCCATAAATGAATATAGTAATCAATATTTTATATCAATCATCACTTATTAAATATTCCCAAAATTGAAAAACAACAACATACAATGGGATAAAGAAACATCCATTGAAAATTTGAAGTGGTATACTTAATGGTTTCCAAAAAGAATTTATAATCATGTTCCGATATAATGAAAATTTTATATGGAAGTAAATTATTCTCATAGAGAAGAAAATAACATCCAATGACTTATAAAAAGATATTTAGAACATGTTTAGGGGAATGGTAATTTCCACATGACTATAAATAAACAAGTGGTTAAAAGATAATCAATTCATATAAAATGATGTTAAAATAATAACTTTTTCATTCCAAATCTATTTCCTAATGTTCATTTATTCATTTAATATCATGAATGGGAACAAGAGAAAATAAACTAACATGATATAATTTCTTTTAAGAGACACCATTTAGACCTTTGGTTGTTCATTGATAAATTGTCACATGATATATAAGAGCACGAGATGAATATTATGAATAAATTTGTAATTCTAGAAAAAATCAAATAAAATTTTAATTGTTTATTCGTTCTAAAATAGAATAAAAATTCATTTCCTCAGTCTATAAATATTTTCCTCAACCAATATTCTTATCTCATTTTATATAATATGAAATGAAAATATTCATTGATATATATAACCTCAATAATTAGAAGCCATGTATCTAAATAAAAAATTCCACAACTAGTATACCTTAAGTATCATTTCAATCATTTAATACCAACTTCAAACCCCAAAAATATGAAATATATTATTGAAAATTTATTTTCCAATAACAAAATTCACATTTCTCTCTATAAAATATTAAGTTTCTTATAATGTAAAATACCAATAATTTGAATACCTTTATCATATATTCTGTTAAAACATGATAGAAAATTTTGTCACAAAAAAATATCATTTCAAACATATGTATTTATAAAAAATTAACACTACCCTTATTCTTAAAATAAAATCACATATTATTTTCTATATTATATATATATATATGTAGTAAAATTTATCATAAATCACCTTTTCATCAAATTAGTAATCATTTTCAAGGTCACCAATACTAGAAAATTGAAATTATATTTACTGATCTAAACATTTCCCCCAAAAAACATTATTATCCAAACATTAAGAATATATTTAGAACATATTCTTCCCTAGTCATTTTTTTAAAAGAAATTCACTATTCCACTAATTTACTTTACATGTTTATATATAATAGTAAATATATGATTGAATATACATAATGATAAAAATTAAAACAAAACATAGATGATTCAATATTATTATTGATTAAATGTCATTGATATAATACTTATAAAATATAATTAATAAATCATAATATGTAATTTTTTTTATAATTACACTTTAATGATTTCCATTTTTATTCAATTCTATATCCTAGTAGATAACCATTGGATTTCATTATTGTTATGGATAATTCCCTTATTCCACAAATATATGATTTCAAACCATAAATAGAAAATTTTGAAGTACATCCATAATATATATAGATTTATTCATTATTACTTTAATATTAAATGATATATATCTTAATTTAAACTCATAAAACAAATTCTGTTTCCATTAATACATTCAGGAGGTTACATATTCCAATATTAATCTAATATAGATATCCATAAATTATTTACATCATATTATTCCACAAGTCAAATCCAAAAAAAATACTAATTTTATCTTACTATGTATAACTATATTATCACCCATGTTACAGTTTTTATTTATATGAAATTATAACTAATTACGAATAATGATTTTGTTTACCAATATAGCATCCATTTCATTTTGTTTCTCATTAGGAAAATCATTTCATAGTCTATATCATTCATTATTTTCAGTTTTCATTTAGGTTATATCCATTGAAGAAACCCAAAAAAGTAAATTGTGAGAAATAAACCTCATAGTGAGAAATAATATAATATATTACAATTATTCATTGTATTTATAAATAATTACACATTCAATTAAATAAAAAAATATTTATGATTTTCCAATGGTCACCCTTGGTTAATATATATTCAAATTACTCATGATTGTATATAGTGAAACTGTTAATTAAAGCATGACTTTTACCTGAGATTTTCTAAATAAGTGCACAAGTGACCATTCATTGTGGACCAGAATAATAGATGAGATATTTTCGACCAATTTTTTTTTTGTTATTACCCCTTGAATCTGCTATTCCAAATCCAATAATACATATAGAATCTATATTGGGTTTTGATTTTGATAGATAAAAAACAATTTCCTTAACAAAAACTATATAATTTTAACCAATACTTATGCTGATCGCAATGGGGTTTACTGTGGCCCTCTATTATTACTCTATAAAAAACTAAAAACAAGTATAGTAGAAATTGTAGTTTCATTCATAAAATATAATAAAATATTTCATGATTTTTTATATTCATTATGTAACAATAAAATATACAAGAGAACAATAATCATCTGGTGTCTTGGGAAACCTGATAAATAATAATCTTATGTAATTAAATATTATCAAAACCCCAAAAAATACCTCCACACATAGACCAATTCATAGACCAAAACACTATAAAAATTTGTTTGTAACATGGGGAATGGAAACATATGAAATGGTTAAATAAAAATATTAGTAAGGGAAAACTTAATATAGATCAATTATTGAACATAAGTGAGTGTAAGATAAGAATCAGGGAATTAGAAAATAGTCATAATTCCCATAAGCCTCAACCCTATTGGTGAGGATTGTTTATGTGAATACAAGAAACACAAGATCTAATACAGGTAGAGGCATATCTCTAAGGTACTATATAAGTACTGTAGAGGTTACTGTAGCAGCACTGTAGTAGGAAATGTTTGACACTTTAGCAGCTGGGACAATTCCCTCTTTTGGGACTTCGGGCAACCGATTTGGTCCTTGAGTTCTTTAAGGCAATTAGGCCAACTATACCATCAGACTGGTAAGGCCTTAAGGCCTCTTTATGGCCTTCAGTCGACCTTAAGCGTCGATAAAAACCAGACAACCTACAAGGAAAAAACTCCATAATGAGGATGAGCAAGGAGCTTTCACCATAACAGAAGACAAATAGATTCCATGAATGAGGGGGTATGGAACCTGCCATCGGGAAAAGCATGTGCATGCACCAGAAGTCCTAGATGAACTGCCATGAGAAGGTGCAGAGATGATTTTATGATGAAGATGTTGGGGAGGAGCAGTTCCATGTTGTTAGTCTGGGTTGTATGTAATGTTTGAATCATCTGAGAAATGAATTCTTCAAATTCCTATACTCCATGTAATACATACACCTACGGGTCTTGTAAGGGTTCCAACAAACACCTTAAAAGGTTTATTATCAAAAATAAATAAAATATAAAGGCCTTCGAGCCATTGGAGGAGGAGGAAAACAATCATAACACATAATAATCATATACAATCATTAAAATTTTATTAATAAAAAATCATGGATTTTTAAATTTGTCAAGAAAAAATACATTACTATTATATGTCTGTAGGCATAAATATTATATTTTGAACAATGATAAAATCTAATAATTTTATGATATAATTTTTTGGAAAAACACTTGATGATAAAAAAATTTCAGTAGTTAAGGCTCACATCAAAAACTCTTAATGTATAGGGATAACTCCTCATTTGATCAGTGCATTTGTCATTTTAAACACCCAAGACCATAATGAGATATCCATTATTACCCAATGAATTAGTGTGGTCTTTAATTATGTATCCTTATCATATAATTAAAAAATATAAATATGTTCTTAAAGTTCAAAAAAATATCGAATTATCATATCATCACCTATAAAAAGGAAACATGCTTTAGAAACATTTCACCTTTTCCTTATTGCACGACCCGTGCATAATCAATGTGTTCTGAAAATATTTTAACACCATAATCATAGACCATTAAAATAATGAATAATTATTATATCATTGGGTCATATCACCATTAATATATAATTAACATTAATATATAATATCCTATATAAAAAATATCATTATATGATGATTCAAATATTTTATTGTGAAAACACTTTTTAATTTTGAAACAACTTATTTCAAACCCAAAATTACAAAAAATAATTATGTAAAAAATATCTCACAAAATAACACTATAATCATGTACATGATGCAAAAAATCATTAATTTATCATGATGGTGGTAAAATCAGTTCATAGCATAATATTTATAAATAAAATTTTCTTCAAACCTTATGTACAATATACCATGTTAAAAAATGAAAAGAATATTATTTAGATATTTTCCTTTTGAAATTAAAAAAAAGTGTAATAATTAAATTAAACTACCATTTAATAATATTTTAAATCATTACATATTTTTTTTAGAATACCTTGATGTGGAATAAAAAAGTTTTTTACTAAAAGATGAGAAATAAGTTTATATATTCTAAAAAACATAATCAAAACCATTATTCATACTCATGAATTGTAATTTATTTTATAAAAACATTCCATATTTAAATTTTTTTTAATAAAATTGATTGAGTTTTCTTAAATAAAGATCATATAATTTCCATAATTTAAAATCATGAATAAAATTTATTATAAACATGGATTGATATATTATTGTCGTACAACTTCTGAAAATTTTGAATATTTATCCCAATGAATTAATAAATAAAATGAATCATTAAATATCCTAAAAATATGTATTATCATGATTTAACATGTCATTGACATTGTATATATAACTCATAAGATAATACTGGTGGAAAACATAACATATGATTGAAAGACAATTATTTGAAATGTAAAACCAGAACCACTTCAGTAAAATCCAAATAATTATTTCAAGAAAGATAGAAAATTTTTGGATTCCAAATCCCAATTAATTTCACGTGATAAATCATAAAATCCAACAATGGGAATCCTGTACACAACACATTAGAAACAAGTGGTGAATATCAAATATGCCTTAAAAGTGAGATGAGAACCCATTACCTCTTACACCAAATTTCCTCACATGAATTAAAACATCATATATACTATAAATAAACTTATAATAAATCTATTAATGAACTGTAATAATACATATCATACCATATAATTTATACTTAGATCAATTTAACAACAATTTATTTATAAGTATTAGATAAAATAAATCTTATCTGTGATAACAGTTTCATTTTTATACATGTTTTCATTAAAAAGTTCATGTTATTGATCTCTGATAATGGTTACATCTTATAAAGTTATATAATAATGGAATAATTATCATATTTAATAATTACATACACTTTCATATCCACTTATACAAATCAGTAATGATAAATTAATTACAACAATATACGGATATGGTACTACGTATGTATGAAATATTGATGTCTACATATTTTGACGGATGGATTGAAATTAAATTTTATAATAATAGTAGTTTACAAATTTATTATTATATAATATATATAAATTATATTCAATAAATATATCCACATATATATTTATGAAAAGTGAAAAGGAATAACTAAACAAATCCATTCTTGAAGGTGGTATTCCACCCATGTGTTTGAGCAACATCATCATTTTCTGTTGGATTGATAGGTAAAGATGTAAATAATCTATTATAATTTCATTTTTTGATGGTCCTAGATCCTATTATCCCTTCCCCTTATTTTTTTATTTCATAGGCACCAAAAACTGGTTCATGGATATTTGATGTGGAAAGGTTTAAAATGGTGTAAACTACTCCATCGATGCTTATGTTTCATTGTATGGTGGGTAACATATGCATGGAGACTTTGGCTATACCAAATGACTAGATTTTGTAGTCATGTATCATAGTTGTTTGATAAATAATGTCATAGGTAAGATTGGGGAGGCTATATAATTTTGGGGAGTGAATACTCTCTAGTTGTTGGATGCAATGTTATTCTTTTTTGTCACTATGAGGTTGTGGCCTAGAATTGTTGGATATGATATAGCGGTCAGAGAAACATATTACTTTTGAGTGGTGGATGTATTGTGTTCTATAGGATATTCTATGCTCCATATCCCTATAAAAACCATATCATTCCCATTGTGGGTGAAAATATCATTGGAGTTTCTTTATTGAAGGGGTAGAGGCATGTTAACCTTCCAATGTTTCATAATCCTCCATATTTTTAAATTATTCGAGGCATGGTCCTAGGGGTTGTGTGATGTTCTTTAAAAAATTATTTTCTCCTATATATACGCAAAAATAATCCAACCCCAAATTTCAACCATCCACTCCACTAGAACCCTTTCCTCCAAATGGAATATTTTAAGGGAAATTACATTTACTTTTCAAAGGGTTCAATTCATTAAATCCCATGTTCAATAAAGAAATTTATGATGAGTTTTATTCCTTATTTATTATATTTTCACCACTGATCGATCTCATTTCCTCCAATATATTCATTCCATGTTATTTTAGTTTTGTAATATTATTATAGTGGAGTTTTCATAGTTTTTTCAATGTGCTATTTTTCCACCACATTGTTGGAAGGATTAATTTTCTTATAGGAGACCTGATTAGAGATCCATTACATTGAACTACTCTATTGTGAAAAAAAACATATATGATTTTGAGGTAGGGGACTATTTATTTTTAATTTATATATGTGAAATCATAAATTTACCATGGTTTATCCAATTTCACGGGGCTTCAATTACCAAGATAAATAATAAATGATATTAAACATGAACATGTGTTATGTTTAGAGATCTCATTTTGCTTCATTCTATCGTACTAATATTATTAAATTTTTTTCCTTAATAGTTTCCTACATACCAAATTAATTTTACAATACATTGATTTCATTTTTTTTATTATACTAAAATAGATGAATCTGTTAAATAATGTAAAATATACAACTAATTGGTTGGAGAATGATTTAAAGGTGTTTGATTAATAAACCCATTATTCTTATAATTTTATTGAAATAAAATTGATTCTAAATGATAATTAATGGCTAAATTGTGACCTTTAATGTGTTATATAATTCAACACAGAACATCAAAAATGAATATGTTTTTAAGATATTTTTTTAAATGCATGATAATAAGGATTATGTTAATTAAATATCATAGAAGATGGAAAATGATCGATAAAATGTTTAATATATTGAATAAATTATTATAGTTGATGAATTTTTATTCGCATATTCAGAACCTAATAATAATATATAGTTTATTTCTAAATTGAATAAAACTTTTTTTTTTGATAAATATAAATTTTTTGGGTTGATATTGATTATTGTTTGTTAGGGTTTAATGCCATATGTTAGGGGCCTTAAGATTTGTTTGTATGATAATGAATATTTCCTTGTTTTTAGTGGCTATATTCCCTTATTGAATATGATTGTTTGTTTGGTGATTATATGTGAAATATATATGAATTTTTAAATGTGATTTTATACTAAAATTAGTAATGATATATAGGATGGGAGGCTCAATGACATGTTATCATGTGATATTTGTGATGTCATGATTCATGGGTGGTACACAAAATGTTCTCGTGGATATAACCAAGATAATATAATGTGTTGAATTTACGATTACCTATTGATCTGTTATAAGGTGATATTATTTCTCTATTGGGAGTCTTTTTAGGTTTATATGTACTAGTTTATTAAATACCGACATTCAATCATGACAACATGAGGCAGATAGATGTGCTTGATTGCATCTATGTATTTGATGGTAGAATATTATGTTTTCAATGAAAAATTGAAATCCTGGATTGATATTAATGTTCAATAAATGTGTGAAACTGTGGGGTTGGTGCTGCTGAAATAAAAATGATATGATCCTGGGAAACTATGGACTCAGTTTGGAGTAGGACTGGAGGGAATAGAATTCACTTAATTGGATAACTAAATGAAAATGGAAAATTTTAATTAAATGAAAATGAAATAATTTATATTATGTGAAATTTTATAATAAAAAAATGAAAATTATTTACACCCATAAATATGTGTACGCTTATGGGATATCTAGTCTATAGTAGTGGCTGCCAGGTGTCTGAGAAATGATACTAGCATATATCCATAGCTCGTAGTTATTCACATAGTGTGGTTCCAGTTAATTGTATATATTTTATGTTGTATGATTAAATATTATATCCCACTCATTTAAATAGATATTTGACATGCAATGTACTCTAGGAGGGTCTGTTCTCTAACATCTAGGCTGGAGATGATGGATGGGTGACTACCACCTCCATCCTCACTCTTCTATCTTTGTAGTATTATATGCTAGTAGTAATGGTGGTTATATTCCACTAATATATTACATTAATCAATAATGGACTATCGTTATCTCAAAAACATATATCTCTAGATATAATATTCAAGTGAATATTTTATGTATTAATTTTATTTGATTTGATTTTGTGAGGAACCTTACTGGGTTTATAGGATGTTGTTGATTTAGGTATAATATTGGGTGTATGAAACACATCATATTGGAAATGGTGTATTCTATAAAAAACATGGTTGTTATATGGACTTGGTATATGCAATGATGTGATGATGTGGCATGTGAGGGGATTGTTGTTTTTTTATATCAGGTGATGTTGTGCTCGCTTACCTTTGGAGAGAGATGGATTAAGACATACTATGTCATGGAAGGCCAAAAAACAAGTGTTGAACCTATAATGAGGTACCCCTATAAATTTATTATTATAATATAAAATTATATATGTCATACATGGTGGGAGATATCTATGTTATATATGGTAAGATATTTTATATGTTTAGGTGATCAGTTAGTTTCAATAGTTAATCACCTGTAATTAGAATTCTTTCTTTCTAATTTATATGAGTTGATCTGGGGAAGATCCTACATTTATAATATTACATTCACCCTACCAATTTATAAACTATTATTCAGGTCATCAGGGGTATGATTCATATTGGGATGGACATTACTATTTAATGGTATTACAATAATTGTTCGGGCATCATGGTAACTTCCATGTTCACCTTTTTTGTAAATCTAGATTCAATTATTTTTTTTATTTTTTATCGTTATGACATTACATGCATTATATTCGTAATACTTTTTCATTTTGGAATAAATTAGATTGATTTATATGAATTATAATTCATTTTGGAAAATTATTTGTATAGGTTAATTCCTCCAATTTGTATATATGATATACACTTGTTGTTAGTCCAATAACAAAGGACAAATGGTGGTGAGAATTGGGTGGTCACTATCCTCCTTCAATTATTATCATCCTGGGTCGGGAACCCATTAGGGTGAGGGTTCATTATATATTTCTATTAGTGTTTCACGTAGAGGAATGTGAATGAGTTTATAGTTAGGAACATTTGAGACCGCATGGGTTGGAATGCAATTTGTGTCAGCTATGTATATTAAGTGGTGTAACCATGGGAGACCAGATGAGACACATGTATTTTGGGACCCCATTGATGTGATTCAAATAAAATAATGATTAATATGCCTATGAAATGATTTCATACATGTTTCATTTTAGATAAATTTGAAATGATTATGTATCATTCGTCATCATGAAAATATTTTAATTAAGTAGAAATATGGATTATGGTTATCATAAATAAAATGAAGATAAATAATTAATAATTTTATCTTAAATGTTAAATATTTATGGATAAATAGTCTAACCATTTTTTATTCCAGAATTTATATCTCTAGGATGATAACCTCATTCGGTTCCCAAAAAAATCACTAGGATGTGCCAAAAGATCAACATATATTGGAGGTTTATGCAGATGACACTTAGAGGAGGATACACAAAGGGATTCAACAATAGCATGACTTGAAAATTAAATAGAAACCAACAATAGAATTACTATTATAAAATGATTTTTATAATTCATTTAAAATAGGAAAGGGTATGTGGTGGTTTATTCCCTATAATGGAATTCATATAATGATGTTACGTGTAAATATAGAGATTCCTTGAGATTGATATAATTACTCTAAAAAATTAATCATTGAATGGGAGATGATAGAGGTAGAGATTTAATATTCCAAGTGATAGTGATATTTCCTTAATGATTAAAGTGAAGCTGTCCAAACATGAAGATTATGAAGTGGAGGTCTAGAGAGACCGGGTAGTTTTCAGTGATGCCTCTCGTGGTTGGTCTGATGATTGGAAACATTCTTTGTTGTTTCAAATAATTATACTCTTATCCTTGGTGATGCGTGAAAATGTTACCTTGAGTTCCAAAGACCACATTTTATCAGTGAATCCAAGTATATAAAATGTATATCATTCTCTGAGATGACCATTTCGGTGAAATATGTTATGGTATATAGTTTCATAGTTTTTGTACCAGTGTTTGGTCTGTTGGGGGTGGATGGCCAAGAACCATGATCCTAGTGGTTTCCTCATATGATTAAATTTTCTCCAAAGGAAGTTGGAGATTACCATGATACCCATTGTTACCAGTTCAACCTATGATCATGGGGGTTATGTTGTAATATGAGTAATAGTGGACTATATGAATAAATCATCCCACCTTGTAGAGATCTTGGTATAAATCTGAGTGTAGTTTTTTCAAGTCAATCCTATGAGGAGGTTGTGAGGTGCAATGGTGTATCAATTACTATCATCTATGATAATGATCATAATTTTACCTCCATGGTGTGTGCAGTAAACAACATGAGTTTGGATCTATGTTATGAATTATAAAGACATTCCATCCATTAACTGAAGGTTTAATAGGGGGACCACCTAGACACTTCAATACATTATTCATTCTTATGTACTGGATTTTGGAGTATTATTTATGAGGAACCTACCTTTGGTTGAGTTTTCATACAATAATAGGATTAACATAACCATTGGTATGAAATCAATTTAATCTCATTACATCAAAGCATTCCCTTCTCTTTCGGGCTACACTGGGGTTGTATATTTAGAAATAATTGGGTCCAAAATGATGTATATCATCACATAGGATATTTTTTTTTCATTCATCAAATGATTAAATTAACATGGGATATTTATAATTCATATTCTGCTCATATAAGGATGCCTCTAATGTTTGACATTTGAGATCACTAATTCTTGAATGCGATGTCATGACCCGTCCCCTGGGGCCCGTATCGTGACTACACCAAGCCCAGCTTCCATAGGCGAGGGGCTGGCGACATGCACCAAAGGTGTAATTCCCTAAATCTGGGAAGGTATTGTCTTTAAAAAACATAAACACACACAACCAAAGTACAAGTGGAAGAAAACACTAAGCTGTATAATAAGTGTGCTGAAAGTACAAAGGTCCCGGAAATACAATCCCAACAAAAATTTACAGCTATAACTAAAAGAATGTACAATTGAAAAAGACAAACAGTTGAATGGTGAAAGCAGCTCCTAGATCGTCCTCTGGGATCCTACCTGAAGGGTAGGTAGAGATGTCCTCCTCGGAACTCCACGTCTATAGGTCTGCTCCGTGTGCTGTCACGCCTAGTGGTCCACCCCTGGGTACTGTCAAGTCCTCGAGCTCTCGGCCTTCGTCAGTGTTGTCCGTCATCTACATCCAACACAACGAGGTGCAGGTGTATCTCGTGAATCATTGAGTATAACGATAATCAGTAGGGACCCTGAGACCCTCAATGTATCACCAAATCCAACAAGGATATACTACAAAGTATGATTTCAGTACATAACCATTACTTAGGTATATTCCCATATATATACCTACGTTATCTTCTAACTCATCTAAATCATGAGGAAATAACAAAGGTCATTAACTCAGCTCAAACCAGGATTTTCATTCCTGATGTCGAAACCACGACTGCTGCAAAAATCCTCATCTGTCGAGTACAGTGGGCCTATCTCTATAACCAAGCGCTTCCCACAAACCTTTGACTGCTGAAGTACTCCACCTGTCGAGTATTGTGGGTCTGCTGCTACAACCAAGCCCTTCCCACCATGGGTCTGTTGCTAAAACCAAGCGCTCCCTCTCATAGCCTACAGAGGTACTCCTTCTATCGAGTACCATAGGTCTTCCACTACATCCATGCTCTCCCCTAATGTGGGTCTACTACTACAACCAAGTGCTCCCCACTGGGCCATCCGAATCACTGCGAGTTGATCGATCAGCAGTCATCAAGTCTCAGCTAGCTACCAGGTCTCTGCAATCTAATATTTCGTCACTAGGAGGGTCCGCTCCACGTGCCACAAGCCAATACTCCATGGGTCATTATGTCTCAAGTTGAGGTATTTCAACGGACCGCCTCGTCATAGGGGTCTCAACACAACAGGCGGCACGTCAATCAGACACTCGGTCTGTGAGTTATTAGAATTTTAGTCTTGGGGGCCCGGTTGGTTTCTTTTATGAACCAACCCAACCATAACTCAACTATACACCGAACTCCAATGGGGTGTACTCAAGGAACCATTTCCCAATGAGATTACCAACTCCACTGACAGTTCATCAAACGGACGTCTGGTCTAAGAGATACTGGCTTTTCTGTTCCAGGGTCCCGGTTGGATTTACGCTCGATCCAAACCCAGCCATTTTCTAATGTCGTACAAAACTCACAAAGAGTATCGCAAAACGTCCTCCTTGTCGTGAGGATCCCAGTGCCATAGACGGCGTGTCGATCGGACGGACGATATTGAAGTTATTCCTGTTTAAGTGAAACAGGCCCAGCCCGTCAAGCCCAGTGGGTAGGCGGGTCGGCCCGACCCGGTTCGGCGGGTCCGACCCGGTAGGGGAGCGGCCCGGCGTGGCACCGCCCGGCCCGCAGCCATCCGAGCAGTGTGGTGGGGATATTTTACCAAACCGGAGGTTCAATGTGGAGCCCCCTCCTATCCGGCCGGCCTAAGCCGGTCGGTCTTCCCGGCACGATGGCCCGCACAGGCGGGCTACTATCCTCCCGTGCGGCACCTGCGGGTGCTGCGGCCACCTCTAACCAGGTTAGCTAACGAGCCAGATGGTTTTCCCACCAAAGCGTCCCACGGAGTGCGGGACGTAGTCCTCCACAGCATGACACCAAGGGGTACCGTGGTTCCTCCAACCTGGCCGGCTACGGCCAACCTGTTCTTCTTCGGTTGAACGGCCCACGGTTGCGGTCCACGGTTATTCTGCATGCATCCAGCACATGACCGCCGCCTTCGCTCACCGCCTCCTCCATTTTCCACCGCCACAATATGAAAAAAATCATCAGAGGGTCGTCAGGCCATGTGTGTTCTTTCCAAGCCCTCCGCATTAGGTGATACCAATTGTCCGAAGATAAAATAAGCATTCACCAAGGACAAAATATAATTTCATTCAATCAAAATTATATCAGACCCCCTACCTCAATAACTGATGTCGCACATCATCGAGCTGTGGGAGAAGAGCATCGTGGTAGTCGGGCTTCGCGGAAGATGGAGTCGTGGAGAACAGTTTTGTCCCATCAACGTTGGATGTCGTTATCGTAAGTGGTGTTCCTCGCGAGTGGTGTCTTCTCCCTTGACACAGAGGAAGAAGAATGTTTGATGTCATTCCTCACGAGCCTCGCCTCACATTCTTGCCTCGGTCATCGAGAGGATATCATTCCTCTTGTTCTTCGTTTGGATATGTCCTTCATTGAGAGAGGAACACTTCCTTATAAATCTCTAAAATCACCACCACCAAATACTTGCCAGGCAAATATTTTAGAAATGCTACACCAAATAAAATAGAATTTCCATGCAATTCAAAACCATTCAAAAGAATTGTTTACCCACAAATTAATTAATGAAGTCATTAATTAATTGTGTTGGCATACTTAATGAGAAGGAGGTGGGGAGTTTAAAATTCAAAAGAGAGGACTTGTCAAATTAAATGAAGGGAGTTAATGGGGAGTTTAAGGGATAGGGGCTCGTGGGGGCGCGACCACACATTATCCTCTCATGGTAGGTTATGTGGGTTTGGGCCCCACCTCTCCCTCCGCCTTTTAGGAAATAACCAAATCTTAAACAGTAAAAGTGTGTATAACTATTTTATTTAATTTAATATAAATCCCGAAAAATTAATTTCTCCTCCCGAGAAAACACAACTGCAGTAAAGGTCCCCTTAAGAGAATATCAGCATTGTGAGTCTATCGTTGTCCGTAGTGTTCAATTCTGAGCACCAGTTCAAAAGACAGAAAAACTCGCACGTACGTTTACTGAATGTACCTGAAAAAAACCTCGGAAATTGATTCCAAGCACACCGGGCCTCGAAATCAGGCGCCGTCAGAAACTGAGGACTCACAAAATTTCATTTTATTTAAGAAACAAATTTCCATGAAATTTCCGGGTATTTAAATTACCCCCACTTTAGGGCTTTACGTCCCCGTAAAGCTACAACACACAATATGGAAACAAATGGAGCTACTGAGCTCGCATATGAGCCTCCAGTTCCCAAGTGATCTCCTGAAGGTTCACGTGCTGCCAAAAAATGTGCACCAAAGGAATCGACCATCCACATAGTACTTGCTCCTGTTGATCCTCGATCTCCACCAGAACCTCTATGAATGTCTCCCCATCATCGATGTCTAGATCCCTATGATCGATGATCTGGGATGATTCGTGCACATATCTCCTCAGCTGAGATACATGGAAGACGACATGCACCGGTGAAACTATGGTGGAAGGGCCAGGCGGTAATCCATGTCGCCTACTCTGCTGAGGAGCTAGAAAGGTTCGATGAATCATGGAGATAACTTTCCCCCCGACCAAATCTCTGTAGACCCCATCAAGGTGATACCCATATGAAAACATAGTCACCATCATCGAATTCCAGTGGTCTTCGTCTCCTATCGGCATAGGACTTCTGTCTGCTCTGTGTAGTCTTCATCTATTCCTGGATGATCTGCACCTTCTCCATCATATCCTGAACCATCCCTGGTCCTACAAGAGAAGACTTCCTACCATTCAAAAACCCATCAGGTGTCTGCCCTGAGGATATCGGTGCATGTCGCGTCTCATAGTCAATGTCTCCACGTTGCACCTCCATGACTCGTTGAAGAAGTGGGGAAGTGACTATAAAGCGTTCGACCAACGAACTATGGGTGAGACAAGCCAATTTAAAAGATCTTGTATACACCCTTCGTTTCCTATGATTTACAAGAGCTGTTATGATTTCTTCTCTACGGAAAATAAAAATCTGGTCTCATCCCCTGGATGAACCATGTCCCTTGACTAATATAGTCAATCCTATCATGAACGGTACAAGTTCATTTCATGGACGACATCGTAAGGCCTCAACACTACTACCTAGAGATCCAACTGTTAATCTCACCGCCAAGGGTTGAGTCACACTGTCGGCATCAGTGTGTGGTCACTCGGTCTCCTCCAGTAAGAATCATTAAATTTATGGTCAACTTAATAGTTTTAATTGGAACCTTTTAGTATTAACCAAACAAAAATGAAGGAAAGAAAACATGATAAGGACAAGTGTCTTTTATTACTACATCTTGAAGTACAAAGAAACAAAGAAACCACAACAACGACATTAACGAAACTTGAAGAACCAATAAAAAAGGCATTCATGCCTGGAACTAGTCTCGCTCTTGTCCACCTACTTCCGGAGCTCCATAGTCTTATGCTTCCGCTGCCTGAAGTTGTGCTCTCCCTGTGGTCGGGGTGGACCTCTTGGTGGTGGTGGTGGTAATACCTCGAAGTGTTTTCCACCACCAGCTATATGGCCAGCTCCTCCGCCTCGGTCTCCTGCTCCTTACAGTCTTCCTTGATCAATCCTTTTCCTTTACCTGGGAGGTCCCTCATCTACTTGCAGATTGTATTTATGGTGGGTCAGACATTCACGTGCCATGTGACAAAGCCCGCCACAGGAGTAACAATTTGCTCTCCGGGTAAGTCGTTCTCCACCTCGGGTTCCTCGCACACACGATCCTGAGTCTTGCAGTCGACCACCTGAGAGTCTGGCCCTCTTGGACGTCAGTGTAATCTGTCTACTGCCAGCTCCAAAAGAATACGTTGCATGTCGACTAGTGGTGGGTCCTACTGCAGGAGACTGATCAGCAAGGAAACTCTCCACTAGGGGGGATCGCTCGAACACACCCATCTACATCAAGATGCTATGGGAGATAACTGAATCTCTAATATCTTGCCTGAGTCCCTGATCGAAGGTCCGAGCCCTATAGAACGGGTCTTGTACCATATCAGTGGAGTAGGGAGAGAGGTCGGTGATCCTTTCTGAGTATGGCGCTACACTCATTCTGCCCTGGTGCAGATGAATTAGATTCTATATCTGCACCACTTGAAGGGTGGCTAGGAAGAACTCCGCCCAGAATAGGCTCTCGAAGTCTGCCCAGAGAAGTGTCACCACGTCGTGGACCTGGAGTATTAGGC
Organism: Viscum album; assembly: GCA_963277665.1. Lineage (NCBI taxonomy): Eukaryota > Viridiplantae > Streptophyta > Magnoliopsida > Santalales > Viscaceae > Viscum > Viscum album. The sequence continues at coordinate 618,731,613 of OY728128.1, forward strand.
TCCACAAACTTCCTGATTTGGTATAAATTAGGCTGGTATCAATGATCACCATGTAATTTTCTGGTGTCCCTACAGGCCTTAAAACACTTACCACAGCCTCCAGCCAATCCTCAGCCGCTTGTGGGTCCTTCTCTCCCCGGAACCTGGGTGGCCTCTAGCACTAGAACTCATGAAACGGGATCAAGCAGCATGCATCGTCTGCTGCTGGGGCTGGTGGCATCGGTGTCCCAATAGGGATTAGTACTACTGGTGCCTCCGATGGTTCCTCTAATTGAAGAGGGCCCTATACTAGGGCCACATCGCTCGACCGATTGTCAATACGCACAACTCTCGAGGATCTAACTAGTCATTTGTGGGGAGGAATCCTGAAAGAACAGATGTGACATGGTAAAAGGACTATACCTGGTGAGCTAACCTTATTGAGCTGACATAAAGAAAACTTTTGAAGACACACATGAAAATAGTGTTTTTCTGCATTGATTTGGAAATCAGAATTCATGGTCCAGGTGTATGGATACGTCGACCATCGCACCAACACTAGACTCCCTAAACCAAAAACCACACTCATTACCCTTAACAGTATTGCTTCACATAAACAAAATATCAGAGTCCTGAGTTCTTCGGTATAACCGACTCCTCTGATACCAATTTTTCACGACCCATCCCTGGGGCCCATATCGTGACTACCCCAAGCCCGCCTTCTATAGGGAAGGGGCGGACAACTAACACCAAAGGAGTAATTCCCAAAAACCGAGAAGGCATTGACTTTAAAAAACGTAAACACACACAACCAGAGTACAAGAGGAAGAAAACAGTAAGTAAAGTTGTATAACATGTGTGATGAAAGTATAAATGGGCCCGAAATACAAGCCCAACAAAAAGGTACATCGACAACTGAAAGAAAGAACAACTGAAAAAAACAAATAGTCGAATGGTGAAAGAATCTCCTCGATCATCCTATGGGTTCATACCTGAAGGGTAGATACATATATCCTCCTCGGCACTCCACGTCTATCGGTCAGCTCCGTGTGCTGTCATGCCTAGTGGTCCACCTCTGGGTACCGTCCAGTCCTGGCACTCTCAGCCTCCATCAGCATTGTCTATCGTCTGCAACCAGCACATCGAGTTACGCGCGTTGCCCATGTAGGGGTGAATTTAATGATACTTATTAGGGACCCCGAGACCCTCAAGGTCTCACAAAATCCAACAAGGATAAACAAAAAAGTATGATTTCAACGGATAACTGTTACTTAGGTATATGCCTATACATATACCTAAGTTATCAGGTAACACATCTCATTCATGAGGAAAGGTCAGTAACTGAGCACAAACCAAGATTTTCACTCCCGATGTAGAAACCATGGCTATTGGAGAACTCCTCCTCTATTGAGTATAGTGGGCCTGCTGCTACAACCAACAGCTTCCCACTATCCTTGGACAGCTGATGTACTCCACATGTCAAGTACTGTGTGAATAATGCTACAACCAAGCGCTTCCCACCATGGGTCTGCTGCTATAACCAAGCACTCCCCCTCATAGCCTATATAGGTACTCCTTCTGTCGATTACCACGGGTATGCCACTACAACCAAGAGATCCTCCAATATGGGTCTACTACTACAAACAAGTACTTCCCACTGGGCCATCTGAATCACTCTGAGTCGATTGGTCAGTAGTTATCAACTCTAAACATGATACTAGGTCTCTGCAATTTTCTCGCTCATCACCAGGAGGGTCCGCTCCATGTTCCAGAATCCGATACTCCCAGTTTCACGAAGTCTCACATTGAAGTATTTCAAAGGACCGCATCATCTTAGGGGTATCAACCCAATAGACAACGCGTCAATCGGATGCCCCGTGAGTGAGTTATTAGAAATTTCGTCCCAGTGACCCGGTTGGTTTCGCGTACGAACGAACCTGACTGTAACTCAACTATACCCCGAACACCCATGAGGTGTACTTAAGAGACCGTGTCTCAACAAGATTACCAATGCCACTGACGGTTTGTCAAACAGACGTCCGGTCTGAGAGATACTGGATTTTCCGTTCTAGGGGCCCGGTTAGACTTACACTCGATCCCAACCCGAACATTTTCTAATGTCATCCAAAACTCAAAAAGAGTATTAAAAAAGGAAATAGGCCATGCCCATCAATCCCAGTGGGCTGGAAGGTCGGCCCGACCTAGTTCGGTGGGTCTAACCCAACAGGGGGGTCAGCCTGGCCAAGCGGTATGTAGCCTAGCACAGCGTGGCCTGGCCTGGCCGGGGAGCACACGGCCCGGCCCGACATGGCATGGCCCAGCCCGCAGCTGGCCACAGCTCGTCCCGGATGGCCGAGCGATGAGGGGGTGGAGGGGGGGGGGGGGTGTTTTCCCGAACAGGCGGCGCTAAGCGGCACTGCCCCTCCTATCTAGCTGGCCGAAGAGGCCGATCTTCCCGACATGAGTGGCCAACTTGGGTAGGATGTTGTCCTCATGCGTGGAACCTGTGGGTGTCATGACCTCCTACAACCCGGTCGTCTGACAAGCCTTCCGGTTCACCCGCAGAAGCGGCCCGCAGAGAGCGGGCCACGGTCCTCTGTAGCGCGGAGCCATGGGGTGTCGCGGTTCCTCCAGTCCGGTCGGGTACGACCTGTAGGTTCTTGTTCAACTGAACGGCCCACGGTTGTGGGCTGTGGTTCTTCCGCACGTAGCCGCCACCTGCACTCTCCACCACCTCCATTTTCCACTACCAATATATTCAAAAATCATTAATGGATCGTCGGGCTGTTTGCGTTCGGCCCGCGCCCTCCACGTAAGGCGATATAAATTAGCAGAAGATAATACAAGCATTCACCTAGGACATAATATATTTTCATTCACTTAAAATTATATCAAACCCCATACCTCGATAATTGATGCCACACGTCATCGAGCCATGGAAGACGAGTGTCACGGTAGTCAGGCATCGCGGAAGACGGCGTCGTGGAGAACGGTGTCATCCCGTCAATGTTGTAAGTCGTTGTCATTGGAGGTGTTTCTCACAAGCGGTGTCTTCTCCCATGACATGGAGGAAGAAGAAATGTTGAAGGCGTTCGTCACGAGTGTCGCCTCACGTTCATGCCCCGGTCATCGAGAGGATATCGTTCCTTGTGTTCTTCATTGGAGATGTTCTTCATTGAGAGAGAAACACTTCCTTCTAAATCTCCAAAAGCTCCACCACCAAATATTTTCCATGAAAATATTTTATGAAGGATTCCACTAATAAAATAGAGTTTCAATACAAGTCAAAAAAATTCAAAAGAATTGTTTACCCACAAATTAATTAATGATGTCATTAATTAATTGTGTTGGAATACATAATTATAGGGAGGCAGAGAGTTTAAAATTCAAAAGAGAGGAGTTGTCAAATTAAATAAAGGGGAGTTAATAGGTAGTTGAAGAGTTAGGGGATCCTGTGGGCCCCACCACACATTATCCTCTCATAGGAGGTTATGTGGGTGTGGTACCCACCTCTAACTCCCCCTTATAGGAAATAACCAACACTTAAACAATAAAATTGTGTTCAAAAATTTTATTTAATTTAATATAAATCCCCAAAAATTAACTTGTCCTACCGAGCAATCGCAAATGCGGTAAAGGTCCCCTTAAACGAATACCAGCGATGTGAGTACATCGGTGTCCTCAGATTTCAATTCTGAGCACTGGTTCAAATTATAGAAAAACCCACACAAACGTTTTCTGAACGTACCGGAACAAAACTTCAGAAATTGATTTTGGGCACACCGGGCCTCGGAATCAGGCACCGTCAGAAACTGCGGACTCACAAAATTTCAATGTTTTTACGAAAAAAATTTCCTTGAAATTTGAAATCCATTAAATGTGACTCCTCATCATTGGAATTAGAGAAATTTTTTGGTATTATGATTTTTCCTATATTTGTTTTGGAGCTTTATCTATTGGATCTCATTGGATCATTAGACAATCAGATAGAACATTCACTATAATTGAGATGGAAACATGAGGTTTTAATATATCAAAACTCATTAATTATATTATGTATGATTCTAATATCATCAATTGGAGTGATACCCATGTTAATGATGATGATACCGTCATTGATCATCATCTATAAATCCCATAACGAAATAGAGTGTGTTGTGTGGGAATGTTATAATCATTGTTTGTCTCCTTTTGTAAAATAATGGCATGGATGCGAGTACATGGGAATGTGAATCAATGATATATTCTAGATTTTATAAGTTATTTTCTTTTTATATATTATCCTATAATAGTTCTCATATTTGGTTGGGAAAATATATATTTCATGAAATGGTATATCTCTTACTTCATTTTGTAATACTATTCCCATTTTTTTGATTCCCTTAAGTATATTTTGATCTGGTTTTATCTGTTTAATGAATTTAATATTTTTTAACATAATTGAGGCTGTTGAGATCCTGTGCTGATGGGAGTCTGGTGAGGTATCTTGAGGGGTGGTTCCTCGGACCACACAATGCCCTTCTTTTCTCCTATGGTTTATTTTTTAATTTTCTATTATGGGAATAGTCTGAATGGAATCTGATCTGAGGATGCTTGTCATGAAATCCCATTCCATTGTGTTTTTTGGGTGTTGGAGGTGCCTGATGGAGGATATAATGAGATTGAATGAGGATGGTGTGAAAATGATGTATATTGGGACATTTAGCGTTAATCAATGCCATAGGGTAAGTGACTATGGGATAGAGACATTAGTAGGATCTTAAGCGCAACCTTTATAGCATGGTATTTTTGATGATGTTTAAGGTAGATATTAGTGGAACTTAGAGAGGCTACTACATTATTTGGGGTGAGAAAACCAAATATGATGGATACACCATAGGCCGTTATCTATTGTTGTGATTGTGTGACAGGGAATTAGTACCTGTAATGTAATGTTTTTTCACACTTCTAGAATTTATGGAGGTAGTAGTGATGTTGGATGTAGGTTGCACCATACTACATCCCATATTAAATATGATAGTCATCGAGGAGGGTAGATAGATCCTTAGATGATTTCATGGCCAAGAGTACGCCACATGGTCACTATACAATACATCAGAATCCACCATTTTTACAAACATTCTTTGACCTGGTCATTGGGGTTGTGACAGACTCTTATAAACTTAATTTCTCCTATAAATACTCTTAATTCCCATACACCCATTTTTCCCCCATCTTTTATTATCAAACCTCATGTTCCCAATAGTTTTAGGAATAATAAACCCACATTATAAAATAATTAATACACATATGAAAAATTTAATTCATTGGTTATCTAAGGTGGTATGTTCTTATTTTCTTCAAGTTACTCCTAAATTCGATATAATTTACTCCCATTTTATCATCTGATTTTATGGAGGTTTATAACGGTAATTCTAATAGATTTTTGTTAGTTTTTTACTTGTACAGTTTTGGTGAGGTAGTCAAAGATTGACAATGTTTTCCCCAAAATTTTATAGGTGAACGATGTTGTTGATCCCTACTCATGTGAAGTACATTGACACTATTGATTTTGGTAATTCATTTCCCCTTCAATTTATTTACATGAAATAAAAAATAATACTGGTTTATAATTTTTGATGGTGGTGTAATAATCCTAATAAAAATTTAACTATTTTAATGATGGACATGGTTTATGTTTAGATAACATATGTTGAATCTTTCGATTGTTATAATAGTTTTCCTCCTGATTTTTTAGATATTGAACTATATATAAATTTGATTTCATAGAATATTTATATGACTTGTTTATTGAAATTTATGAAATCATTAAAGAACATAAATATAATAGTAATTAGTTTTATAAGGAATTAAAATATCTTTTATTCTCAGGACTTGTCCCCTAAGGCATGTGTCAGGACTCCCATAAACATTCCTCTCAAAGGCCAGGTGTTGGTGACTAGTGCTGAAGGCATCAACCGGCTAGTAGGAGGCATTTTACTAAGTATCTGTACACACTCACATACAAACATGTACCAAGGAAACTATAAAAGAGAACATGCATGGTACTAAACAACCATTGAGTGAAAAGGTACAATTGAAAGTAAATGGGAAAAAATAAAACCCAGTAATAGACTACTACTACAAGAGAATGTATAAGATCAATGGAAATCCATCCGCAGAAAACCTCACCTGATGGGTATGTATAGAGTAACTACCATAATCTATAGAAGAACATATTTCCTACCTGATATCACTATGAACCGCATTGTCCTGGTCCACAATGTCCTTCACCAAGTCGCCAGTCATTTACAGCAGACACAACATGTGCGGGCGAAGCCTATATAATGGGTAGTAATATGATACTCTATAGGGATCTAAAACCAACAAGGAAAGGAAAAAATGAAATCCACAAGAAAACCACGTATTATAATTCAGAAGCATGATCATAACAGAATACTGATCAGAATAGGTATAATCTAGAGCGTAGAGTAAGACCATCAGTCGTATCACTGAAGAGTTTGGGTTTCTAGATTACTCTTCCCCAATGAGTATCGTGGGTATGTTGGGTCACATAGAGCTACTCCCCACCTTGGGAATAACAGGTCACATAGTGTTTCTTCCCCTTATACATGTACTGAGGTGGTACTCATCCCTGATTAGTATCGTGGGTATGATGGGTCACACAGAGTCGCTCCCCACCATGGGAATGCTGGGTCACATAGAGCCACTCCCCACCTTGGTCATCATACAGAGGTACTCCTCCCCATCGAGTACCATGGGTCAGTCTGATCACAAAATGCCAGTCCCCGCACTGGGCCTACCAGGTGATAGAGAGTCGCTTCCCACTAGGTCATCATAGCTGATTCATATAGGCTCACCTGTCATAATTTTTTAGGTCTCATTCAGTCGCATGATCTCCGCACGTTGTTTTATTGATTCAAGGAGAAATTTTCCACAAGCCATTATTAATATATCAACATCCTTGAAAGCCTCCTTATAGAATTTCAGAAGACATGCTTCTCCTCTAGGGTTCCAATAACAAAAAATGGATCATCAATCAGACACTCATTTTGAATGATATTTTCATTTTTCTAAAAATGGGCCACTCGCTCCAGGTCCGATCCGACTCGGTTTGGCCGACCCGACCCGCCCCGGCATCCACCGACCCGACCTGGGTCTAACCCATCATATCCCTCCAAAATTAGGCTAGCTCTTACCTAGTCAGGAAGCAGCTAGAAGTGGTGTCCGCTTCCCCTACCTTGGAGGTCATCCGTGAGGGGACCTCCTCTACCGTGGTGGTTTGATCACGGCCTTCCCGTGTGTGACGCGGCACAGTTCTGCCACTATGGTACCCCGAACATAGCTAGGTTTCCACGACCACCTGCTGAAATCCATAAGCATAGGGGTCGGCATCTCTGGCCGCACTACCTCTTCCTGAGCAAGCCATAGGCCACCATCGGTAGTTTCCAGTGCCATCCTAACATTAGCTACATCTGTGGACCACCGGCTCCGCTATGGTGGTATGTTCATCATATTGCATGTGCCTATAGCATCCTGAAGATTACATCCTCACGGTGATGTCCTCAAATCCTCATTACCAGGATATCAAATATGCATCCACAAAGAACGCAAAAAAAAATCACAAGATGGAGGGGCTCAGGCCTAGTTCATGTCAACTTTCACCCTCCATGTTAGAGGCTTTGAAACACATGATATATGTATTATGTAATATTATAATTAATTATTACCAATAAAAAATCCCAATAAAGGAACCCTCCCACAAGAATAAGGGACTCGTTGATCAACATGTATGTGGGATGATCTGTGTTCGTCATTTTAGAATGAATAACAGGAATTAGAAAATTAAAAGAAACAAAACCCCTACCACATTGGAATTCACAGTTGAAGTGATCTGCCTAGGGTGATTCATGTTCTCTTGGTTTTAGATGCTATGTAGTCCCAGATTAAATGAAAACATGTCTCATCATTTCTATTACGCTACGTCATTGCATCATTACACTATTTCATTTATGAAACAATGTTTCTCTTACGTTTCATTTAATGTGTGGTTGAACTGCTGGTTTACAAGCAACTAATGAAATTCATATAAAGAAACTCATCATTTCATTTTCTCCACACCATATTGTTGTCTTTCCACTGACCATTGGAATGGATAAACAAATAAAATAACATTTTATGTTATTTGTTTTAGAAACGACCAAAAATTAACTTTTCTGGTCAACCCTTATCAGTAATTGTTAGGACCATTCTAGGTGAATCTCACCATTCTAAGTTCAATGTTTCCCTCAAATTTTTTATCTAATCACTATATTAAATATTATAAAAACATGCTCAGAATTTTATTTTGATTAATTTAAAAAGTTAAAATTCCATTATGAGAACACCAGGTCTTGGAATCAAGTGTTGTTAGAGTGTATGGTTTCGAAATAATAACATATAAATTAAATAAATACATAGAATTTCGGAAAAATTAAATTACCCCATCATATATGGATTTAGAACCCCATAAGCTAAAACAATGTTAAATGAAAAAATGGGGGTACTGAGCATGAATCCAAACCTCCTTCTCCCATGTCCTCTCCTAGAGGATCCCGTTCTACCACCAAACACACACTAGATGAATCGATTATACACAAAGGACCTATTCATGATAATCCTCTATCTCTACCAAAAACACTACAAACATATCCCAATCATCAATGTCTAGATCACTTATGTAAATGATGTGTGATGGATAATGCATGTACATCCTCAACTGTGACACGTGAAAACAATCGTTCAACTGGTGCATCTGTGGGGGGTGGGGGATCTAGGTGGTGAACCATGACACCAAATATACTAAAAATCAATAAAGGTATGATGATCCTTAGAGATAAATTCCATTCCATAAAAATATCAAAAATCCCCATCAGGGTGAGACCAGAAGGAAAACATGGAGCCCCTCCTTGATCACCAAGGGCATTCGTCTCCTATCTACATAAGATTTATGACTACATTGTGTAGTTATCATCTCAATAGACTCATGAGTTCATACTCCCCTAGTTTTTTCCATCATAGAGGTGATCTGCAAGGCCGACCGAGAAATTCCTTGAATAGTCCCATGCCAATAGTGGTGCGATAGATGTTGTAAATGAAAACTCCACCAATGGCAGTTGTTTCTCCCAACTATGACCAAAGTCATGGATGAAAGCAAGAAGCATGTCATCTATGCTCTGTTTTTTCTTCTCTCTATGACTATCTTTCAGAGGGTAAAAGGTTGTACTTAATCACAGATGAGTCCCAATCTCCTCCTATAATAACATCTACATCTTGGATGTAAAAATGAGCACCACATTTTGAGATGATCATCAATGTAACCTCGTAGAGACAAACTATCTCATAGACATAGTTAATTTTCATTCCCTTAATCGATCGCTTCTTCTAAATGGGTAGTAAGTGAGTTGACTTGTTGTGTTAGTAAATGATCACTCAGATAGAATCGTGGCTCTTGGAAAGGTATCATAATTCTGTCACATATTCCATCAAGATACCATCCCATTTCCACTTAGGAACCTCATGTGGCTAGGCCAAGCCTTCTAGATCCCGATTCTCAACCTTCACTTGCTGACAGGATAGGCATCATGAAATGAAATCTACCAATGTTTTATTCATTCCTAGCCACCAGTACTGATTACTAAGGTCATGGTACATGGTATTCACATATGGATGTACTATCGAAGGGGATGTATGGTACTCCCTCAACACCTCCTCCCACAACATCAGTAGTACTACACAACATACTTTGAAAAGGATGAAATACTCTAAACCTTTTGAAAATCCATTAGGTGTCTATCCTAATGTTAACATAACACATTGGGCCTTGCATTCAATATCCACAAGAATTTCCTCCCTAACATGTTGAAACAGCTGGGGAGTGAAAATCATTGACTAATGGTAAGCTGATTCATCACTATCTATGAAGGATATATGAATTGTGTCAAGCTTCCCTATTTCCTCACTCAACAGCTGCAAACTAGACCTCATGCTAAGCACATATGGCACCACATTCCCATTCCCAGGAGTACAGACAATCTCCATGTCATATTCCAAGAGGAAATCATTCCGTCGTAGTTCTCTCAAGTTCACGTAATTCTTGGATAAGATATAACTATGTGTCTTGTGTTTAGAGTATAACGTAAACCACTCACCCATTAAGTAGTTATTCCACATTTTCAAACAAAAAACCAATACTACCAACTCTAGTTCATGGTTCACATAATTCTCCTCATGTTGCCTCAACTACTATGTACCATAGGAGATAAAATCACACCCATGAATCATGACACACCATAGTTTGATCCCTGATGCATCATAGAGAACTACATACTCAATTCCCTCCTTTGGTTGTCTCAAGATGGGGGCACTCTTCAGTCTATTCCTCAACTCCTGGAAATTCTGTTGTCACTATTCAGTCTAAATGAAGGGTTGTCCCTTCTGTGTCGAACCCAATAAGGGTGTTTTTACTCTAGAAAGGATTGGTAGAAACCTTCCATAGTATCTATCCATCCCCAACAATCTATGAACCACATTCATGCTCCAAGGTGGATCCAAAGGCAACACTGCCTCTATCCTTGCCGAATCCACTACTACTCCTGCCTCCAAGATGATGTGTCCTGGAAAGTGGACCACCATAAACTAGAACTGGCACTTTGAGAGATTCCAATAAACATGTTAATATTAATGTTTATCCAAGACTATCCACAGGTTTTTATATTCCTCCTATTCTTACATTTAGTACCCCAAGAAGTCATCAATGAATAATACAGCGAACTAGTCATGTTAAGCCTATATGATCTCGGTCATGAGTCCTATGAACACTAGTGGGGAAGTGGTCACACTAAAAGGAATCAACTGAAACACATAGTGTCCATACAAGCATAAATAGAATGTATTTGGTACATCCTCATCCCATACCTAAAGTTGTTGATATCCAGATTTGAGTTATATCTTCGAGAACCAGCTATATCCCTTCTATTGATCGAAGAGGACATCAATTCAAAAAGTGGATATTTTTTCATCTTGTTCACTTGGTTCATGCATTGTAAGACTATTCATATCCTCATTCTCCCTTCGTCCTAATTTGAAAACATCATTGCGGATACCGATGGTGAAACATTTGGCCTCAAAAAACCATTCTCTTACATGCCCTCCAACTGTACCCTACATTCAAGAAGCTCTACAAAAGTTATCCAATATGCCGATGTGGATATTAGTGTCATTGTGGGGTATAGTTAGATGATGTAGTCAACCTCGCGAAAAGGTGGTAGTCCAACAAGATTCTCAGGATAGACATCCTCATACTCCTTGACATCTATCGGAAAGCTTGGACTACTCTCATCCATTACATTGAGGGAAAGGATAGCCAATAGGTGATTGATCATCTGAAACCCCCTCCAATAAAGTATGTCCTATGTCATAAGAGTTCCCTTCTCGCTGTTGATGGAAAAATAGGACCCAAATTCATGAACACACTACACCCTACGCCTAATATAATAGATCTAATCATGAACTATGGATTACCAGTACATACCCATGATGACATCATATGGCCTCGATGCCACTACTAAGAGATATTATCCTATGATATTGCCTCCAATGTACGCTCACACTACCATCACCAGTGTGTAATTATCAAATACCCACTCGTAGGAGTCTCTAATAGTGAAGATCGAGCCAGTGATTCTGCTGGTATCATCGAGTTCCGAACAAGATCCATTGCAAGACAAAAGTTAATGGGGCCTATTTCTATAATAAATTCTACTAAGGAGGATATTATACTAATTTTACCTATAATAATCTAAAGAGAGCCATGTTCATAGGCCTCCACCAACTGAAGTTGAGCTAGCCACAATCCACTTGCTCCATTAGTTTGTGGTGGACAATCAGGGGTGGTGGAGGTAGTCCCTCAAACTATCTCCCACAACCTATTTCTCGTCTAGCTCCCCTTCCACATCCACTACCCAGTGGCCCTCCTTGCTCGAACCTATTCTTATAGCACATAGGTTCCTCGACCATCTGCTAATCGTCTTTACAGAAGGTTGAGATGTCATGATCCATGTGTCCCTTCCCACTGCACGAGTAGTACTTCTTGTTCTTCTGTGGAAAATAACTACCTCGGTGGCCTCCAACCACTGATCATGTGTCCTGGGGTTTCCGTTTGGATTATCTAACCCAATTGGACCCTTGTGTCATTAGTGAGATACTCCCCCAGACAACTCAGCCACATATCGCCTAGTGGTAGCTCCCACCCTCAGTGCGCACACTGAGAGAAATCTCTCAACTAGTATAGACCGCTCTTGTACTCCATCCTACATGGTGATGACGAGAGAAATCATTGATTCCATGATCTCCCATAGGAGACCCTTCTCATAGGCCTGGGCACTAAATAAAGGATCATGTACAATGTACATAGTGTTATGGGATAGGTTTGTAAACCTCATAGAGTACTCATCAACTAACATGTTTCCCTCGTGTAGGTGAATAACTAACGTATGCCCATCAAGAATTAAGTCTCGGGGATGAACTCCTCTCGGAAAATCCACTAGAATTATGTCAAGGTGAGGGTCACCTCATCTTGAGCTTGAATCATTAAACTCCGCAATCTCTTTTATGATCCCTAAAAAAGGCTCAAAGATATGATCACCATTTTGTCATGTGGTATCCTCAATAAGAGGAATACCCCTATCATTGCCTCCATCTGGTTCTCAACGGCATGAGGATCTATCTCTCCCTTGAACATTAAAGTTATCTATCTCTGGAACTCTTGTGGGTTGATGAGGCTTCATTTGTCCTTAAACATCAACAATAGTAGTAACTACTTACCAATAGGTGGTGGTAATTCTGGTACACCACATGGCAGGTACATCTATACCACTGGTCCTTGAACCGATGCCTCAACTCTAGGTTGTATATCCTCACAATGACATATCAGAATCTGACCTAGCATTCATGGATGAGGAATCCTCATACAAATCACGATATACCATGATAAATAGATTATACATGGTGAGCTAATTATAATTTAATAAGAACTTTAGAAAAATATTAATTCATATGTGATGCATGAAACCTGTGTTTTTTTGTATACGGTCAAGAAATTGTATTTGTGATAATGTTGTATGGATACGTCTGTTGCCACACTGACACTGGACTCCTCTAACATTAAAGTCAAACTCAAAATATTTAACATTGTTTCCCTAACAAAAAACAACAGTATCCCAGTATATGAGGTAGAAACGACCACCTCTGATACAGTTTTTTATGGACCGTCCCCTGGGGCCCATGTCATGACTCGCACAATCCCACCTCCCAAAGGCCAGGGGTTGGCGACTAGTGCTGAAGGCATAAACCTTAAAGTGGGAGGAATTTTGTTGAGAACATTTGGACACCCACATAAAACCACATCACATAGAAACTAGAAATGAGAACATGCATGCTACTAAAAAACCGCCGAGTGTAAAGGTACAACTAAAAGTAAATGGGCCAAAATAAAAACCCAACACTATACAACAGTAACAAAAGCTTGTACAAAATTGATGGAAAGTTGTATCCTGAAAACCCTACCTGATGGGTAAGTATAGAGTAACTACCAAAATCTGTAGTATTATTTCATGCCTACATGATCTCACTGGAAACCTCCTTTTTCTAGGTCACCATGTTCACCGCCAATTCGTTGGTCATCTGCACTAGACAAAACAAGTGTGGGCGAAGCCAGTGTAGGGGTGAGTAATAGAATACTAAAAATTCACCCCAAAGCAACATGGAAAGGAAGAAAATAAATCCATAATAAAACTAAACTTCATGATAAAAAAACCATGATTATGAAGCATGAAATCTCACTCTATGTATTATTTAGAGTAGTATAGTATGTCTATCCATCATATCATTGAACATCATGGGCTTCTAGAGTACTACTCAATGATGAGTATTGTGGGTAAGATGGCTCGCATAGAGTCGCTCCCCAATATGGGACTGACATGTCAAATAGAGCTACCTCCCATTATCCTTCAAATTTTTTGGTACCCATCCCTAATGACAACCTTGGGTATGCTGGGTCACACATAGCTTCTCCCCACCGTGGGCTTGCTGGGTCACACAGCTTCATTCCCCAACATGGCCATTATACAGAGGTACTCCTCCCCATCGAGTATGATGGGTCTGTTGGGTCATATAGTGACACTCCCAATTATGGCCTTATTAGGAAACACATATTATCTTATCACTAGTCCATCATAGATGATCCACACAGGGTCAATTTTTAGTAGTATTTAGGTCTCAATCCGCCATAGGATCCCTACACGTAGTATGCTAGATTCTGGGAGAACCACTCCTCAAGCCATTCTTCATATTTCAACTTCTAGAAAAGCCACCTTATTATCTTCCAAATAATTTTCCTCATTGTGTGGGTTCCAACACAACAAATAACTTCTCAATCGGATGTCTGGATTGAATGATATTGGAATTTCCCAAAAATGGGCTAGTCGAGTCCAGACCAGGTTTGATCCAACCTGGATCTGGCTAGGCTCGTTGGGGTTGACATCACCCTATTAAGTGGCTACTAACACACTGTTGTGGACAAAGATATCCATGGTGTTTCTTCTAGCATGACATTATAGAATGTCGCCACCCACCCATTCCTGCCATCACGAACCAGTGGGTCCGCTCCTGTGGTATGTTCATCATGCTGCATGTGACTATAGCATACGGGAGATGCCATCTTCCCTACGATGGCCTATAATCATCCTTGTATCCATTTCAAATTTTTGGCCATGAATAATAAATAAGTAGGAGGGGATCAAGACTTATTCAGGTCGACCCATGCCCTTCTCATTCTAGGAATAAAATCATGAGATAATGGTTTTAAGATCTATCAATATTAATCAGTAACAATACATAAATCCTAAGAAAAGGCACCATCCCTCAAGAACGATTGGTCTACAGATCACCCTGTTTGCGAGTTGATCCGCATTTATCATTTTAGAATATTGAATTATAAAACGTAAATTTTAGAAAAATTGAACCCCTACTTTGTTGGAGTCCTTTGTTGAAGCAACCCTTCTGTAAGGATTAATGTTCTGTTGGAATTCTATGCAATTCAGTCCCGTACTTTGAAGTGAGTCGATTTCTCTGGTGATTCTATAGTTTTATTAATTTTTCAGTAGAGAGAATTATCCCCACATGTTCATTAGAGAAATTCTGTTATTTGATCCTGATTTCTCTAATGTGTAAACCCATTAAAAACACATGTGGCAACATTTTTGTTATGTTGTTTCATCGTATCGTTACACTGTTTCATTTATGAAATACCGTATCTATTTTAAATCATTCAATACATCATTACACGACACATTTACGAGCCATTAATGAGCTCCATTATTTGTGACCCTTCATCTATTTTTTGTCGAAGCATAGCGCCACCGTGCCACCACCCAACGGTTGGAAAAAAAATAACATTTTAAGTTATTCTATTTTTCTCTAAAATATTTGAAAATTAATTTTTCCATTCATCCCTTTCTGTTAAATGTTAGTTCCATTCAAGGAGAATCATGTTGTTTTGAGTTCAGTAGTGCCCTCTATTTTTTGATCCTTGCACTAGTTTAAAAGTTAGAAAAACCCACTTACATGTTTACTTAAATGAACTAAAAAGATCAGAATTATATTCTAGTTTCACTGGGCCTAAGAATCAGGTGTCGTTAAAGAGTCTAGTCTTGAAATAACAACATATAATTAAAAAATATTATTGGAATTTCTAGGACCTTACATGTTTAATAAAAAATACAATTATAATATTATAGAAATCAAATAGATGTTAAATTCATTATAGTTTCATAGTATGTTCTTTATTCTGTTATTGAAATTAGTAAAATAACATGATGAAAGATATATTGTTGATATTAATGATCATTAATGTTAAGGTAATTAGGTTTTTTTCCTTTAAATATTGTAAAATATGAAAAATAAAATGATGTGTTTCTAAAAAGATTAATAGTTTTAATGGTTATTCATTTAGTTGTATGTAGTTGAAAACATTTAATAATAAATTAGTGACAATAAAATACTATAATACTAGTTGTATGAAAATGATTCATTACATTAGCCATGAGATTTCATTGGTTATAAATGTTGGATTACATGTATTGAGGGTTATTAGTACATGTCTTAAAGTGAAGGATGATTGAATTTTTTGCAACAATATTTACATATTGGCTATGCTTATTTATTTTCTATCTTATATAGGTTCTAGATATGAACCTTGAGATTTGATGTTATCCTTGGTGGGCTGAGGATATATGGCTAGGGTGGTCTATGGTTCTAGAAATGGTTTATGCCAATGATGGTTATATGTATGGAGAGAAGAATGATGTGGTCGAGGAGGGAACCATGATTATGTAATGGGTTGTAGATGGGATTTACCATTGATGTGTTGAATTATAAGACACTTAATTGTGAAATAAATTTCTTTACTAAAGATTTATGGGATTCTTTTTCATCATGATTTCTCTCCCCACTACCTGAGGCAGCTATATCTCTTTAATTTCATCTCTCTCTTTGGTTCTAGATTATTATGTCCTCATAGGGTTCCAATAATCATGTATATTTAATAAATTTTAATAAATATTTCACCCCATGTGGTTGGGGTTATTAATATACAATTAATATTATTCCGGGGAGCCATAGACTAGTTTTGGATTATGATTAGAGGGATTGGAGTTCACATTCATTGTTATTGAGATGTAATCAGAATAATTTTAATAAGGGATAATGAATTAATTCATGTTATGTGAAATTTTAAAAGAAAATAATTGACATAATATATCTCATTAAAAGACTGTGTGCTTATATTATATCTATTCCCTAATAATAGAAGTTGGGTGTCCATGTAATGATAACTATAGTACAGCCTAGGAATATGATATTAAGTTAATGTGGTTGTGAGATATGTTATATGATTTATGTTTTTTGATCACCTATTTATCCCCAACCAATGTTAGATAGGGTGACTAACACACAATGCTATCTTAAAGGATGTATTCCCAAACATCTAGGTTAGAGAGGATTGGTGGTTGATACTGACATCCCTTCTTTTATTTCACCTTAATACATGTTTTATTACATAAAAATACACTTAATATAACCTGGATGATCAATAAGTTTAGAGTCATTTGTAATTAGGTACATAACATAACTTATTTAACATTATATACAACTACATTATTGATATCTTCCTTAATATTATTCCAAAATTCCATGGATTTTAAAATTTCATGGGATAACCTGGGGGAATACATATTAAAGTGGTGAGCTAAAATGTACTGGAAATAAGAAAACAAATTGTAATTAATGTTATACAATAGGCATATCAATGGAGAATAAAAAAACATTAATAATAAATGGATGATATAACATTATAATAATAATGGATACATGGGAAATACAGTAGGAAAATAAAACACATCATCATAATCATATGTCAAGGATAAATACAGATACATCATGATAGAAAAACTCAAATAAAATAATTTGGTTTGACCCATGTCCCGACATTACGTCTCAAGAGACTAAAAATTACCCAAGGAATTTATGTGAAATATAATTTCAGATTCACCAGTGTTATTCATTTCCTTGTGATGCTTAAGTGTTCCACATAGATCATACAACATGGATTCACTCATCACCTTATTTTATTTGATGATCAGGGTTTTAGGAATACATTCATGTAATTCTAAATTAAAATTGTTATAATTGTAAAAATATTAAAACCTTGGATAGTTTAAGGGAATTTTATTTACAACATAACAATTTTTCATGGAAATCATGGAGAAATATTAGCAGCATAATGACACCACATAATAAATCATAAAAAGAGTCAATGAGTGGGATATGGGTTTCTCATAATTTTGAAATAAAAAAGGTAGTAATAGAGATATCCAAAGACATATCCCAACATACATAATTTCAAATTAAAGGCATGATATAATACGAAAACATGAATAAAGACGAGTAGGTGAGGGTCCCTTACTTGAGTTTAGGACTTCAAATGTGAGAGAGGGGCTTATTGAGAGATTTAGAGTACCTTAGGATAACTCATGGGAGGGTGATAAATAATATGGTCAATCTACAAGGATTATTAGTGATGAAATGTTACATATTGGCAAGGTTTATATATAAAATTTTGGAGATTTAATTGTTTTTAGGTTTTGGAATCTACCTAATAAAATAACCAAAACCAAAAACTATCCAATAGTTTTTTATGATGTTTTCTAAAAAATTTCAATGGCCCTCAATATTTTATAAATCCAATGTCCAAACAAAATAAAATAAGTCCCTTCGTAATGTAGAAGTGAGCCACAGTCTTAGAGTAATGATTTTAAAACATTAAAATATATTTATTTTTTTTAGGATTCAAAATATATTTATAAAATAAATAAAATACACCTAAAATAAGTTTATTTTATAGGTAAAACATATATTTTTTCATTGAGTCCTTTTATATTTTTTACACCACTTGTATGTCATTATGAAATCCTAATACAAAAACTATATTTATATGGTACAAAATTTTTACTTGATAATTCTAATGTCTTTGAAAAATGTGAAAAATTCAACTAGGATAATTTTGGAATTCAGATTCTAAAAATAATATTCATATTAACTAATTAACATTCTAAATATTTTTATTTTCATGTTCAAAATAATAATTTACATCTATTGATAAATTCTATGTTTTTTGTGTCAATAACTGTTTTAGAAATGTTATTAAAATAATATTTCACCTTACAAAAATTATATAATAATTTATATTTAATGAAATCATATAATAATAATATTTTACTAAAATATTATTTATATAAATAATCCATTAATTCTTAAAAATAATTTCTTTAATTGAATTTGAATACAACTCCAAAATACTATTTCTGTTTTATATTATCAAAAACAAATTATATAATAATAATAACTGGATGAAAATTTAATTATAATTATAGAAAAAATAATGCTCAAAAAATATTTATAGGGTCTTGATATGTATTCCATTGATAAACCACAAAACTCACTAAGGGTAAGGTGCATTATCATGAGACATTTATAGGGTGGTTTAGTGATCATGGGTTGGGTTGTGATATTGATGAGCATGAACATAAACCATAAATGGTTTCTCCCATTCATAATTTATTGCATTATAGATTAGGATTGTTCATAGGGAAATCCCATAGATGATATCTCTCTCAAGAGCTCTGATAAATGGTCTTTATAAGGTTTAATACGACTTTTTGATGTCATCACATATTTTTTCAAGGTCAATTGGATTTCTTAAAACACTATATTTATACAAATATTGTGATCACTTTTCAATAGAGATATTTTCAAATATAAAGCTTATTGAATCATTTTAAATCAAATTGATTATAATAAAACCATTGAAGTGAATTTGTTTTCTATAAATAGATTATGTAATTATAAATTTAATTAAAACAATAATAGGAATTTTATTTATAACAGTATGGGTCATTACAATATCCAACCTTCAAGAATTTCACCATTGAAATTTACTTTTCCCACATTAAAATAGATGATGGTTACTATATTTCAACACCTCCTATAGTTCCCACATTTCTTCATAAAACTTTTGGTTTCTTTACAACACTTTCACTAAGTAAAAGATCTTATTTTATAGAATATTGTCTCTTTGATATAAGATCTTCACCAGCAGCTCTTTATAGGAAATGTCATGCACCAATAGTACCATATCTAGATTGAGTACATGTGGGGTGTTTGGTATATACTCTCTCATGAGTGAATTATGGAGTACATCATGTTCTTGAGATATGTTATGTGGGAGAACAAGTCAGTAATCCACCACTCTAACAGGATCAAAGATCTGAAAGGGTCCAATGTATCTTGGACTAAGATTTATCTTCTTCCTAAATTTCCTAACATAATTCCCAGAAGATATGTGGAGGAATATGATGTCTCTTACATCATACTCTAGGTCTCATTGACTCTTGTTAGCATAGCTATTTTGTGAGCTCTATATATCCTTTATGTGATATTTAATGGTATTAACCTTTTCCACCATTTCCTAAACCATTTCAGGGAAATAAATTTTTCATTCCCCAACTTCATCCATGTTTACATACAATAATAATATGTTCTCATAATTGCCTTCATTGTGATCCATTTGGTTTCTTTAGTGGAAGTATTGGTTTTTCTATAATTACACTAGAGGAATATGGTGATCCCAACTCCCTTTTAATTCATTTTATCATGATTTTATCATGTCATTATGTTTTTGGATAATCTTTTCCAATTTTCCATCAGTTTGAGGGACATTGTCCATAATGAAGTTTAACTTAGTATTTAAATCATTTTTATGACCATTCCAGAACCTAGAGTTGAATCTCATATCACTATCAGATATAGTAGATAGTTGTAATCCATGAATCATTACCACTCCTAAGATGAATATCTGTACAACTTGATCCAGTGAGAAATCTTATCAAATTATGATATTTTCAGTTTTTTTGTAATGAAATCCATAGAAACACATACATAATTGTTTCCTCTAGATTTTTTCATAAGTCCAAGGACAATTTATATGTTGATTTTTTGTGATTTCCATATTTGTATGGGTAAGGAATGAATCATCCCCTTTGAATTTTTTATTTCATACATAACATTGAGACATACTAGAAACATGGATGTGAGTTCTGTGATATGTTTCTTCATATTTCCCTAGAGGCAGTTCTCTCGATGATCTCAATACATCTACGTGATTCTAGGATAGATAGAGAAGGTCAGACTATGTTCCCCATCCATGAGATCCCTCTTTACCACATTATTTGATGGTACACAAAGCCATGGCCCGAATACTAAAAACTAGGAAATCAGACTTTTTCCATTTTTCAAAACTATGTTAATAAGTCCCTATTTGGTCGTCATAGACTTCAACCACAATTTTACTAAACTATGGATGTTATGACCATTTCAATTGGGTTTTACCTATTGTCGTGACTTAAATAGTGGGAATAGGTAGTTGTTTTCACAATTTTCCAAATGGTGGAAACATGTCACATAGTTGTCCATTTATATAGATAACCTATTTCCATAGTTGAAACCATTCAAATAGTTATTATATATTTGGTTGAAAATAGTGGATACAAAACGGGTATGTTGTGGATACAACCCAAAAATAATATATCAGCAGCCAAATTTAATCTATGCAACTCACCAATAAGATTTAGCGGTCAAACCACTTCACCATGGAGATCATAGGGTATATATATATATATATTAAGATATATATTATTAAAAATTGTTGGTGTAGCAAGAAAACAATGGAAATATACATTCATTCTATTTTTATTGGGAAATTTGTGTCACATGCATGTGTGGGAGATCTATTGCCACATTTTTTAAAACCATGGTTGTTAGTGTGTGTTATATATATGTGGTGTTACGATAATTGTTGACATAGACCATGAAAAAATGGTATGTATCCCAATTTTTTTAAACTAGGGATATAGGACACATATTTGGTCGTAGTTTTATTAAAACCAAGACTATAGCCTACCTATAGCCACTATTTTCAAAACTCTGGTGATTTGTCCATATAAATAGTCTAGTTTTCTACTTATTATTATTACTCATACTTTATTAAAATCAAACTCTTAGTATATAGCATTCTATAAAGCATTCCCTTTCTTCTGAATTCTCACAACATCTTTTGAGCATCCTTTTACCTCCCTAAACGAGATGGTTGAGAAATCATTTGTGAAAGAATTGATGATTTTCCATCCTTTATGATTCTAATTTCAATCCTCTTCAAATATAATAATATTGTATCCATCTCAATTATTATATTTTATAAGATTATTGGATCCATTATACTAATTTTATCTTCCAATTTATTTGAGTTCACAAGATGGTAGTGAATTGAGAGGTCATGTTGATTGATCATCTCTAACCATATTCCTTGGAATATATTTTTCTATTTCCATCAAATAATATACATTAAAATTTTCTGATCCGTGTTTATTTCACACATCTCCCCAAAAAGATAAAGATTCCAAATTTCCAAAGTGAAGATCAATATAGGCCACTCTAGATCATGTGTTTGGTTGATTGTTTTTTCTGAAATTTCAACTGTCTGGATGTATATGCTATGGCTTTTTCAATCTACATTATCACAAATCCCAGTACCTTATTTAATGCATCATCGGACACTGTGAGAAGATCTCCACTTTTGTTTTGTTTGAGTACATGTGTAGTGTCAAGCCTCATTTTCATCTCCATTAATCTCTCTTCATAGTCATCATTCCAAGAATACATGAATCTATATTGAGTTATATTGTTAATTGGTTTTGAAAACAATAATAAATTTATAAAAAATTAGCTATAATACGTAGCTATCCTATGAAAACATCAAATATATATTACATGTATTGGTCCAAACATTCTTTTAGTTATATCTTTATTAAATGGATGAATGTTATCACATTTCATGTGAGTTTATTCCGAAAAAGATAAATCCTTAAATAAAAAATCTCATTTTCTATACATGTCATAATTATTATCCATTCGTAGTGTATTTAGAATAGTTTTTATATGCCCTGTGGGGTC
Organism: Viscum album; assembly: GCA_963277665.1. Classification (NCBI taxonomy): domain Eukaryota; kingdom Viridiplantae; phylum Streptophyta; class Magnoliopsida; order Santalales; family Viscaceae; genus Viscum; species Viscum album. The sequence goes on from OY728128.1 coordinate 618,754,254, forward strand.
CACCATTCATTTAGAGTATATTATAATATCATCTATAATGACGAACACAATTTTTTCAAGGTAATCACTAATGAATCTACTCATTAATTCCATGAATATTGTAATAAAATTAGTTAGACTGAATGGAATCACATTGAACACATAGTGATCATACCATTTACAAAAATTGATCTTTGGTATATCTTCCTTCTTTACACTTACATGATATTATACTAACCAATGATCCACCTTGTAGAAGTATTATGATCCACACATTTGATAAAATATTTCCGTAATATGTGGAAAAGGATACTTGATCTTTGTCATGATATTTTTTAACTCATGATAATTAATGCAAGCATGCATTGACCCTTCCGTATTCTTGATGAAGAGGATTGGTGCAACCCATGGTAATGCACCTGGAATTATGAATCCTTTACCCAAATTATGTTGTTATTGTTTCTCTATCTCCTCAATTTCCACAAAATCCATTATATAAGGTTTATTTATAATGGTAAGTCACCATGTAGAATATCGATAAAAAATTCATCCTCTCGGGTAAGAGGAAGATCCGACCATTCCTTGGGTGAAACATCAGTGTATACCCTCACAATAGAAATGTCATTGAGGATGTTTCTTTCCTTATAAGAAATTATTTGATCATGTTAATATTTCTTATAGTGAAATAATATAATTTCTCGAGATTTTGGTTATAAATAGGATTCAGCCTTCACCCTGTACAAGTACAGAATTGGGGGTCAATTTTTAATATGGAGAGTGATTTCTGTCTTGTGGAAATCTATGACGATTATATATAGTGGATGGAAATCCATACCCACAATTTCAAAAAATTCCACCAAATTGGGTATTAAAAGGTTTTAGGGAAGTTAATCCCACAAATTTCGATAGAAGGGGATTTATATACCTAGTATTCAATAATTCCACCATTTATTGAATTCACTAACAACTCTACTTTCATGCTTTATGGTGGTGTTTGAATAGTTTTACTAAAATTTACATGTTATAAAGGAATCTATAGATCCCTAGTGAAAATTTACATTTTCTATTCATGAATCAATAAATAATGTATATATCACCAAATCTTTGTTAAGATTCACATTAGTAGTTGTGACAAAATAAATCTCTCTTGTTACCATGGTGTTTTTTGGTTGTCTCCAAAAACATCATTCATAGTGCATTGGTTTGAAAATTTATCTATATTATTTCACTTAAATTAATGAAAATTGAATGTAGGGTTAAAAAGATTATTCATTTCCTATAACTCATTATTTGTTTTCTCATACAGTCAATCATTATCAAGGGGTCCTTTCTTCTTGTATCTAAAGAATATATTCATCCCCATATGAAAATTTCCATAGTGATTATTTATGATACTTTGACATGTTGGGTGATAAATTTCATGGAATATTTAGATTTATCCATTTAACCTCCAAAATTAATCACTTCATTCCTTTTATTATCCGTGTCATACCCTTGAGATTCACTGATCACCATTTCAACATTCAGGGGACATCAAATGACTTCCTCAGGGCTATCAAAGTCTTTGATCAATAACAATTATTGTAGAAGGGGTTTTATCCCACCAAAGAAGTTTTCACCCCTGCATTATGGGGTAACGATAAATCTTGAGTCATATTATGTAATTCTTGTGATGTTTTCCTCATACACCTCAATAGATTCTTCTTATTTTTTGTTGAGGTAAAGGAAATCCCGTTCAATTTTAATTTGGAGAGTTCAAGGAAAATATTTACCGAAAAACATTTTTCTATAATTCCTTTAACCCCCCCCCCATCACTTCATTCTCTTTCTCAGGATTCATATTATTGATAAATGTACATTACTAATCATCTTATACCTCCATATAATAATGAGTTATTAGAACCTTATCATTCTCATTTCATTGAAGAATGAATAATATATTATCAATGGAGGTGATATATTGTTTCATGATTAAGGGATCAGATGATCCATTAAAGGTCAGGGTCTACTGACACATAAAGATTTCAATTATATCTATTTCTATCTAAGGTGTATTTGGATGCTCCACATGATCCATGATTCTATTAAAAAACTGATTCCAGTAAAACTGTATCATAAAAAATTGTTATTCATGGTCCTATAAGGCTGGTAATGTGATTGGGATAGTCATCGCATTACCTATCACATTGATTGTTTTCCTAATTCCTGTGATTTCCATCCATTAACTAGAATAAAATGAAAATTAGGGGTGATTATTTTTAAAGTATGAAACATATAAATTGGTAATTTTATCTAATTAAATGGATAATCTATAATATTAATTTGTATCCTTAAGTTATGAATTAATAGGCTTAAATAAATTTTATCAATGATCTAATTACAAACATATACACTTATGGGAATTATTTCCCATAATAATGGGTTTTGATGAGCTTAGGAATTTACCAAAGCCTACCCCCATGGAGTTTTAAACCTAGATTATAGTATGATTTGATTTCATCTACCAAGATACATTAAGTTAGTCCTATCACACCTTTTCACAATTGTTACCCCCAGGTATATCTATGATAGAACCACAAACACATTTTTTATCCATACAAGGATTTATTCTCATTATAAAAAGAATAATCTATAATAAAAAATAGTGATTTTCCATTAGCATTGTCTTATCACTAATTTATCTCCCTACGGGTTTCTAATCCAAATCCTAAAAAATAAATACACATTTACTTTGTTATCAACTATAACAGCCCTATTCTTTTTTGACATTGATAAATGGTATATTAAATAACATTTCCCTTAAAAAAACATGGATAATTGATAATTCTTGTGTATTTTTTAATTTTTTATGCAACATAGCATCATGAACATGTGATACAATGAACTAATAAAAAACATCCTTAATAGTCTTCTTAAATTGATTAAATTTTAAAATTTCATGGGGTAACATGAGGACATTTATAATTATGGGTGAGATATAAGTCCTAATATGTGAATAAGAAAGGAATATTGTAATACATATTAGAAAATATGAATATTAAATGGGAATAAAATGTAACATTAATAATAATAAATGATACATTATAACTATCATAATGGCAACATTGTAAATGTAACAACAAAATAAAACAATACATCATAAAAATAGGTCATGGATAACTTTCAAGACATCATGGTAGACAAACTACCATAAACGAATCAGTTTTACTCTTTTTCCAAGCATGATTTCTCATGAGGATAAATAGTATCCAATGCATTAGGGTTGTATATACATTGTGGTGAACCCATCAAATTCATTTCATTCTCATTATTTAGCTTGCCACACATATCATACAACATGGATTCATTCATCATCATATTTTATTAAATGATTAAATAGTGTGGAATAAATACATGTAAGTACTAATTAAATGATTTATATGTGTATAAATAAGAATAACATTAATAGTAAATGGGGATGGTATTCACTACAAAATTATATTTGTAAGTAAAATAATTGTCAAATGTTTCTACCAAATCATTGCCACATTGTAAATCATGAATTGTGTTGAAAAAATATAAAGGTATGTATAATAGTTATCAAATCAAATAATAAGTAAAAGGGACATTGAAATACATATCCCAGCATAATAAATTGGAAATATAAGGCATAATATAGTAATTAATCTCGAATAAAGTTGACAAGGTAAAGATCTCTTACTTGAGTGTGTGACTCCAAATACTTGGTAGGTGATTCATGAGTGCCTGGGGGAGCCTATGGATGAATATAAGGATGGGATGGAAACTTATGCACATGATATAAGGAGTTTCAATGAATATTAATGAGATATCGGATTGGTTTATGTAGGAAAATGAAGGGGATATATTTATTATTTTATCTTTGGACTCTACATAAAAAAATGGACCAAAACCACAAACCATCCCTTGTTTTGTTACATAGTTTCTACAAAATCTTAGTGGTTATCATTTTATTATAAGTACAATTTCTAAATATAATAAAATAATTCCCTTTCATACATGTTGGTGAGTCACACTCTTCACGAAATGATTGTAAAGCCTTAATATATATTAATGATTTTTAAGAATTTATAAAGGATTTATAAAATAAATAAAATATGAAAATAACATTATTTTAAAAGTACAACATATATTTGGTGTTGGATACCATTTATAATATTTGTTACATAAATTTTGGTTCATTGTGATGCAATAATACACAATTTCTATTTATATAGTATATAATTTTTACCAAAAAATTCAACTATCTCAAAAAATAAAATAAAAAATCACTATTGGATTGTTTCATCTTTAAGATTCCCAAAATAATATTCATTTAATGCAAATAATTTTATTACTACTTCAAATTTAATTTTTAAAATAATAATATACATTTATTGATTAATGCTTGTATGTTTTACCATAACAATATTCCAACAATTAATAAAATTTCATTTACTAATAAAAATTTGATAATTTATATTTAGTAAGAATTATTAATTAATATTTATAAATTAAATTTATATTTGAGAAGAAAATACTATAATTTATGAAAATAATTTTCTTAATTAGATATAAATATTACACATAAATATTATTCGTGACTTACAATATCAATATAAAAATAATTTATAAACTACCAGTAATATGATGAAAATATATTCCTGATCAAGTGATCAATATTGAATAGTTATATTATCTACAGTAATGATGCTTAATGTTATATTAAATCTGATAAAATTTAATAAAATTAAATAATTGATTTTTTTCTATTACCATATTACATAGTATGAAATTAAATTAAAACACATATGCGAATTTTTTTAATAGTTAGGGTTTTTAAATTAATCGTTCCCACTGGACCAACACACTTCTCTTGGATGTATAATTTTCATGTATACTTGGCAGTTAGTTTCAATAGAAAATTTTTTAGAGGGATAAAATGGATAATATTTATTTAAAAAACAAGAGTATATAGATATACTATCAAAATTATTATTATATTTATGATTTTTATTTTTTTTGATGGCCTGAGGAACCTTCCTCAATGTATGGTTGTTATGGATAAACATACAATACATTATGTATGATACATTTCATACAGATTTTGGAGGCCCCTAGAAACTAATAATTTACTATATAGAGATGTGATATGGGATAATGAGATGATTTAATGCATCAGGTGCATGTTTTGTGTAACATCCCAAGTAAGTAAAGAATTATGGGTTTTAATATCTATGTCTATTTATGAATTAGATAGTGTATTATAGGCTTAAAATGAGAATAAATCCAATCTTAAGCATAGAATTCTCTAATATTTGTAAAAGATTGTCTTACCTCCTTTTGATGGAGAACCTTTTTAAATCTATTTTTTGAAAATTTTATAAGCTCTATCTTTCAAAATAAACTTATTATTTAGTATTGGGACATTAAAATTTACTTTGGATAAATTTTTGGTATTTTTCTGTCAATGTTCATTTTTTAATGAATAGTAAAAACTACTTCATTTTACATCAAAGCTATTTTTCATCTAATTTAATTATATGGATTGAATATATTTTTATTTGGTTTTAAAGTGTAAATAGAATATATTTTTACCATTTAATCCATTGGTATTCATTGGGATTAATTTCACTTCGAAATTGGACATAAACAATTTTCAAACTTTTAATAGATATTATTTCTAAAAAACCGACTATTATTTTTGACAACGAGAATTATTTTTTAAAATTAATTACTACAATTTCTGGGTTTGAAATTTTGTAAAATGGGTTCCATATTTGGAATAATAAGGTCTAAATTATGTAATGAAAACTCTTTTGTTTTTTGACATTATGAATAGTAACGACGGTAATTATCTTTAATTATCGTGATTAATTAGTAATCGGGTAGTTAAGGGAAATAAAATAATATCATAATAACAACAAATGACCCAAAAATGCGTCCTAATGTTATTGGTTGTGTCAGGGCCTACCATGGGATTCCTTGTACCAAACATTTGACCCCATGGAATAACTTTTGGGTGATAGTGACACTTTATCATTTTATGTTTTTAAAAGGAAAGTATAACCAAAGTATGTATCACCCAAGTAAAACAATTTTAATTATTTATAAGAAAATGATATCTTAGACTATAAATAGTCATTGGAAATATTAAAATATTTCCTACATCATAGTATTTTTTCTTATAATTTTTAGACATTAAATTAATTAATTTATTTATGAAAACATGATGATGCGGTGATTACCCCATTAATGAACGATATAAATAAAATGAAATGATAATGTAAAATCTAAGACTTAAACTTGTAAAAGTCCTATTGAATGGGTGGATTTTGAACCCTTATCAACTTATCATAGAAAAAAATTATTGTGGGACCTTTAAAATCTGAAACTAATTATATAATAAAGTAAAATTTCTTGACTTTCCAAGAGTGTCCCTCCTCCCTCTTATAAAAGGCCCCCACCTCTACCACCATACCCACACCTCTCAAGCCATTGGCATGGACAAGATCTCCTCATTTTATCTCTCCAAATCCCTCTCTTCATCATAGAAGCCATACCATAGTCAGAAAGCTCTTCAAGAAACCCTTTTTCTTCAAACCAAGGGGAGTAACCCGATTTAATGGTAATGTCTTCACTTGTGTTCTTTTGTTTTATTTTGCTTCTCCAATCCCCTAGAATCTTCTTATTCCTTTATTTTATAACAAAACCAGTATATTAAATATACTAGGATTTTTTATGAGAAGGATTTTATTTAAACTTACACATACCTCTGTCTAATGGTTAAAGAACATAATGTTTCTGTGGTTGGCGAATTTCTGCCTCACGAAATGATGATTGTTCAATATTATTTTAACACCATTCATGGTGGCCATTAAGATGTAACTCTATTTATATATGATATATATTATTTTTACGTTTTCTTTATTATTATTTATTTTTCATTTATGTCATTCCTTTATGGTTTCCATTATTGGTAAACGAGATATCTTCATTTTAGGAAGTGCGGACTTCAGCCCCCTCAAAGTGATTTGATTCGTTAATGTCATAAGTGGCACGTATAAAGGATGAAGTTAATTATATTATATATGTTGTTATACGGGAATTATAATATACCTTTATATCATTATTATTTGACTACATTAAATACGAAATACAAATGTAAGTTGCGTTCATGCGTACGTATGGCTTACCGTCTCCATGAACGGTGAATTTAATTTCATACCTATAAATGATATGTAATATTATATATGCATGTATATACTGGATATATATGATATCTATGATATATATATCATGAATATAATTCTGTATGTAATGGATATTTCACCACATCAACAACTTGTAATTATAAGAAGTTTATTTTGGGCCCAAGTACCAAAGATCAAAAAACAACCATTATTAACATAAATAATTACATAATGTTCATAACATAGTAATTAGTGATATAAAGGGAATAATGAACTTGAAAAATGTTCTTAAGCAAGTATAAATTAACTCTAGTTTATTATTAAGGAGATTAAAGAATGATCGAGTCATGTCGAACATGAGGAAAGGGACTTCATCTCAATCTCCTTTCATTGAGACACAATTTGTTTTATACACAACATTATTTTATACGGTGTATAAACCACTTTGACTTTGACTATTATTTAAAAGGAAACTTTTTATACGAAGCGTTTCACTAAACGACAAAAGGGAATGATTTTTTATCGTACTTATGAGGCAACAATGACTTCTCCGCCGCCGTGACCATTATTTGAGTTTCGGCTTCCTCTATAATCCATAACATTTTTTTAAATGAAAAATAAATACCATGTTTTACTTTTCTTTTATTTTGGTATTGAAAATGGTTTTGATAATGATTTGATTATATGAATGTGTAGTATTGATATCTTGTGATTGAAATGTGGAAATGTTATGTTTCCTTTATGCATGTTTTATGTGATACAATTATGTTATGGTTCTTGGGTATTGTTTATGAAGATGGGTGGTTCCATAATAAACTAAGGGTGGGTGAGACCGTGATAGCTCTCCAATAAATTGGGTAATGCAAAGGAGGTAAACATTATGGTTTCTCTGAATAGATTTAGGGAATATACTGTGATGGGTATTCCAAACGTAACCATGAAGGTTACTCCCTACGTAAGAATATTATGAATGCCTCAATTTACCTTTTTGTCTTATGTTTCCTATGAGTTTTTCATAAATCTTATGATTTCATGATGTATGATAAAGTGTTTATGTTTTATGAGTAAAGTATGAATTCATTAATTCTTATGTATACATGCACTAATGTTTTCTTTCTGTACTTTTATATCCCTTACTGAGCTTTTTATGCTCATCCCATGTTTTTGAAATGTTTTTCATAGGTCAAGGGAAAAGTAGTGTCGAGGAAGTGTTACGAAATAATGCATGTTTAATTTTAAATATAACTCATTTGATGGGAAAATGAAAACTTTCTTTTATGTAACCACCTTGTTGAAATGTGGAATGTAATGCATGATTTATGATCTAAGTATCGAAAACACTAAACCTGAAAATATCCCCAATGTGTATTCTTGAAATAACTCAAGATTAAGTAATGTTTAAGGTTGGGGCCTTATAGTTGGTATTATAGCTCAGTTTAGATAACTTTAGAAGTTATAATTCTGTTAAATAGTTATCCAAAATAATTTGTTATGGTCAAACTGAAATGATATAGCATTTGAAGATTACCATGTTGCTTCATCTATGACATGTTTTTTCAGAATGGTTTTCCATAGAAGAAATAGGGAAGCATTGCTAGGAAGGAATACATAAGGAAATGACCTTCTAAATCAGCATCCTAAGATAGTCGGAATTGGAACTGAATAGTTTTTTGCAGTAATGGCACAATTGACTCAAGCGATAAATGGTAGTGGTATCCATGCACGAGATCAGCCAGATCAACCGCAGATGAACATGTCAGTGGTGGAAAATTTCATGAGGAAACATCCCACATAATTTAGAGGATCATTTGACCCTGTGCTAGGTGAAGGGTGTATTAAATAACTGGAGAAGATTTTCGATGTCATGGGGTGTTCATACAATCAAAAGGTTAGTCATGGTGTTTACCATTTGGAGGGTGAAGCAGATCAGTGTTGGTCAATGGTTAAAAATATTAGGGATGCTGATGAGATTGATACTCCTTACTGGGATGAATTCAAAGGTATGTTTCTTGAGAAATATTTTCCTAAGGCTATTCGACTTAGTATTGAAAAAAATTCTTGTAATTGAGGAAAGAGGATGACTCAGTGGCTGCTTATGAAGAAAGGTTCACTCAATTGGAAAGGTATGCTCCAAATTTTATCTGAGACCTTGATAGTAAAATCAATTGTTTTTAATAAGGTTTAAAGCCAAAATATTGAAGGGCTTTAGCTTCTTGTTAGGTAAAAAGTTATGAAAATCTTGTTTGATGTGCTGAGAAGGTGGAAATGGAGTTTGCTGATGATGAATTGTTCTATAACAACTTACAAAATAAGTGATTGAGGTGGCAAGAGAAAGGGAAGAATCCTTCAAAGAAGTCTGATGGTAAGAGAAATATGTTTTCAGTTTGTGATAAATGTGGTAAAAGACATGCTGGGGAATGTCTTATGAATTCTGAAAAGTACTACCGATGTGGTAAGATGGGACATAAGCCTCGTGATTGCATTGAAAAAGATCATGGAAATTGTAAGACCAAATTTGATTTATGGTTAGTGAAATGTTTCAAGAGTAATCAGATGAGTCATTATGAAAATGAGTGTTTGACAAAGAGATGAAATGATGGGAAGCAGTCAGACTACAAGAAGAAAGGTGTGGTAAAATACATTGCAACTACTTCAGAAGATGTTGGGCCATCAAATGATGTGGTATTGGGTACTGTGCTTATTTTTTCAGATTATTCCTCTGTGTTATTTGATTCGGGGTCTACACATTCTTTCATCTCTGAATTTTTTTTAGTAAATTGGGAATTCCATCTCAAGAATTGACTCCTGAACATGTGGTAAAAACACCAGGGGGAAATGTTGAGGAAAAAATAATTTATAAGCATCTTTCTATCCTTATCTGTGGAAAGAACCTACCTGCAATCCTTATTGTTTTACCTCTAGTAGAGTTTCATGTTATACAGGGTATGGATTGGATCTCTGTTTACCATGATAAGATTGATTGTAGAGATAAAGAATATTATTTTCAGAAAGACTTTCAGTTTTTGTACAAGAATGAACCCTTACTGTCGATAACATATCAAGAGTCTAAGAAACATCTAAAAGATGGAAATTAATGTTACCCTGCACATATTATTGAAAACAAAGGAACCGTTCAAATTAATGATGTGCTTGTGGTAAATAAGTATCCTAATGTTTTTCCTGATGAGTTTCCTGCAATAATACCAGACTGGGAAGTTGATGTTAATGTTGACTTAGTTCTTGACGTTAATCCAATTTCAAAACCCCCTTATCAAATGCCTCAAATAGAACATTTATAGTTGAAGGAGAAATTACAAGATTTATTAAAGAAAGGTTTCATTCGGCTATCACATCACTATGGGGTTTTCTTGTCTTATTTGTTATAAAGAATGATGGTTCAATGAGACTTTACATTGATTGTAGATCCTTGAATAACATCCATGTTATGAAAAAATATCCTTTGCCTCATATCGATGATTTTTTTGACCACCTCCAGGGAGCTCAGTATTTATCAAATATTGTCATGAGATCGGGGTACCATAAGTTTAAGGTAAGGGAATAAGTTGTTCCAAAGACTGCATTTTGGAGAAGATATGGCCATTATGAATTTTTAGTAATGCCATTTGGGTTAACCAATGCACCTGTTATACAAACAGACATTATGGATAGAAATTTCCATTTGTTCTTGGAGAATTTTTTGGTTGTTTTCATTGATGATATTTTGGTGTTTTCTAAAATTAAAGAGGAGCATGGAAGTCATTTAAGGGTTATTTTGAATACCATAAAAGAAAAGAAATTGTATGAGAAATTCAGAAAGTGTGAGTTTTGGTTGCAACAAATTTCTTTCCTTGGTCACATTGTTTCTAAATATAGAATAACTGTTGATACTGCAAAAACAAAGGTTGTTGAAGAATGGACAAGACCCACAAATGTAACTAAGATTCGTAGTTTTCTTTGTTTGCCTGGCTATTACCAAAGATTTTTTAGAAATTTTTCAAGGTTATCTAATCCAATAACTATGCTAACTCAGAAGGGTGTTAAGTTTATCTAGACAAAATAATGTGATGATTGTTTTCAAAAGATGAAAATAAGATTGTTGGATACTCCAGTTTTGGCACTACCTTCCAGGAATGGTGAGTTTGATATCTACAGTGATGTTTTATTGAATGGACTTGGTTTTATACTAATGCAGAATGATCAGGTAATTGCTTATTCTTTACGTCAGTTGAAAACTCATGAGGTAAATTACCATACACATGATTTGGAATTAGCTGCTGTTGTTTTCGCTTTAAAAATTTGGTGGCATCATTTGTATGGTGTAAAGTGTGGAATATATACTAATAAAAAAAGTTTAAATTATATATTCACTCAGAAAAAATTGAACATGAGATAGAGGAGATGGCTACAATTAATCAAGGATTATTATTGTACAATTCACTACCATTCGGGAAAAGCTAATAAAGTGGATGATTCTTTGAGTCGAAAAAGTAATTCTTTATTAACCATGTTACGTTTGGAATTTGATCCTTTGGTTAAGGATTTGATGAATCTTGGCATAGAAGTTGATGGTGGATGATTTTCTTCTATTTTGTTTCAGGTATCAGTGAAATCTTCTCTATTAGACATAATTAAGCAATCTCAGAAGAAAGATAGTGAGTTGTAGAAAAAGGTACAGCTGGTTCAGATGGGTAAGTTGCCTGAATTCAACATTGATAATGATTGTGTTTTTATATTTGTTAAGATATTGTGTGTGCAGTGTGATTCACAGTTCAATAGAGAGTTGTTATTTGAAGCTCTTAGTTCTCCATTTTCAGTTCATCCCGGAAGTACTAAGACGTATAGATATCTTCAGGATTATTACTGGTGGGATGGAATGAAAATAGATATTGCTGATTTTACTGTGAAGTGTTTGACTTTTCAACTGGTTAAACTAGAGTGGCAGTTACCGAAAGGGATGTTTCTATCTTTAACTATACCAGAGTGGAAATGGGAGAATATATATCCATGGACTTCGATGTGGGATTGCTGAAGACACCTCGAGGTAATAAGGCAATCTAGGTTATTATTGATTGCTTGACTAAATCTACTCATTTCTTTGTTATACGAGATAATTTTTCTGTAGATCAACTTTCTCATTTGCATCTTTAAGAGATACTCATGTTACATGGATTTTTCTTGTCCATTGTATCTGATCGTGATACCAGGTTTATTTCTAACATTTGGAAAGGCCTTCAAAAGTCACTGGGTACTGAATTAAATGTTAGTACAGCTTTTTATCCTCAATCAAATGGTCAGTCAGAACGACCAATTCAGACATTTGAGGATATGCTACGTGCTTGTTCGATGGATTATCAGGGAAGTTGGGGCTACCATCTTTCTTTTCTTGAGTTTTATTATAATAATAGTTTTCATTCCAATATACAGATGGCACCATTTGAGGCATTATATGGGAAGTGATTTCGAACTCCAACATTTAGGATGAAGTGGGTGAAAGGAAGTTGATGGGACCAGAATTGGTTGAACAGTTGGCAGAAAATGTTCAGCTGATTTAGAATCACCTGAGAATATCATAGAGTAGGCATAAAAGTTATGCGGACAACAGTAGGAAGGATCCTTCTTTTTAGGTTGGTAATCATGTTTTTCTCAAAGTTTCAAAATGGAAAATGCTGATGCGATTTGGTAAGAAAAGAAAGCTGAGCTCAAGGTTCATTGGACCATTTGATATTCTGGAGAGAGTTAGATCAGTTGCATACCGAGTGGCTTTACCTCCGAGTTTATCTTAAGTACACAATGTTTTTCACAGTTCAATGTTGAAGAAATACATGCCAGATCCATGTTATGTTTTGAGTCTAGAGGTAGTTTAGCTGGAAGAGAACTTATCTTATGAGGAACAACCGGTCCAGATTTTTTACCATAGGGAGCATGTATTTCAAAATAAAGTGATTCATCAAGTAATGGTTTTCAGGAAAAACCACATGATTGGAGAGGCAACATGGGAATCTGAAAATGCATCGAGGGATAAATACCCCAACTTATTCGATTAGTAAATAAATTGCAGGGAAGCAATTTTCTAAAGGGGGGAAGGATGTAACATCCCAAGTAAGTAATGAATTATGGGTTTTCATATATATTTATATTTATGAATTAGATAGTGTTTTAGAGGCTTAAAATTACAATAAATCAAATCTTAAGCATAGAATTATCTAATATTATTAAAATATTGTTTTACCGCCGTTTGTTGGAGAACTATTTTTAAATCTATCTTTTGATAATTTTAAAAGCTCTATTTGTCAAAAAAAACTTATTATTTAGGATTTGTACATTGAAATTTACTTTGGATAAATATTTGGTATTTTTCTAACAACGATCATTTTTTAATGAATAGTGAAAAAACTGCATTTTACTTCAAAACTGCTTTTTCATCTAATTTAATTATATGGATAGATTATCTTTTCAATTGGTTTTAAAGTTTAAATAGAATATATTTTTACCATTTAATTAAATGGTGGTCATTGGGACTAATTTCACTTTGAAATTGGATATAAAAAATTGTCAAACTTTTGATAGATATTGTTTCTAAAAAATCCGCTATTTGTTTTGACAACAGGGATTTTTATTAAATTGATTACTACAATTTCTTTGTTTGGAATTTGGAAAAATGGATTCCATATTTGGAATCAGAAGTCCAAATTATGTAATTAAGACTCTTTTGTTTTTGGACATTATGAATAGTAACGATGGTAATTATCTTTAATTTTCGTGATTAATTAGTAATCGAGTAGTTAATGGTAATAAAATAATATCATAATAATACAAAATGACCCCAAAATGTGTCCTAATTCTACTGTTTGTGTCATGGCCGACCATGGGATGCCTTGTGCCAAACATTGGGACCCCATGGAATCACTTTTGGGTGATAATGACACTTTATCATTTTATGTTTTTAAAAGAAAAGTATTACAAAAGTATGTATCACCCAAGTAAAACAATTTTAGTTTTGTCTACATAAATGATATATTAGACTATTAATATTCATTAGAATGCTAAAAATATTTCCTACATCATATTATATTTTTATAATTTTTAGACATTAAATTAATTAAATGTTTTATGACACCATGATGATGCGGCGATTACCTCATTAATGAACGATTTAAATAAAATGAAAAGATAATGTAAAATATAAGACTTAAACTTTTAAAAGACCTATTGGCTGGGTGAATTTTGAACCCTTATCACCTTATCCTAGAAATATATAATTTTTGGACCTTTAAAATCCAAAACTCATTATTTAATAAAGTAAGATTTCTTGACTATCCAAGAGTGCCCTCCTCCCCCTTATAAAAGGCCCCCACCTCTACCGACATACCCACACCTCTCAAGCCATTGGCTCAGCCAATCGCTTCTCATTTTACCTCTCCACATACCTCTTTTCCTCATAGAAGCCTTAAATTAGATAGAATGATCTTCAAGAAACCCTTTTGGTTCAAACCATGGGGAGTAACCTGATTTAAAGGTAATGTCTTCACTTGAGTTCTTTGGTTTTATTTTGCTTCTCCAACCCCCTAGACTCTTTTTATTACTTTATTTTATAACAAAACCAGTATAAACATTTTAATAGGATGTTGTTATGAGAAGTAATTGATTTACACTTACACACACCTCCGTCTAATGGTTAAAGAACATATTGTTTCTGTGGTTGGTGAATTTCTGCATCACGAAACGATGATTGTTAAATCTTCTTTTAACACCTTTCATGGTGGCCATTAATATGTCACTATATTTATATATGATATATATTATGTTTATTTTTTCCTTATGATTCATTTTTCTTCATTTATTTCATACCTTTACGATTTCCATTATGGGTAAACGCGATATCTTCATTTTAGGATGTGCGGACTACCGCCCCCTCCAAGTGATTTGATTCGTTAATTCCATATGTGGGATGTATAAAGGATGAATTTAATGATATTATATTATATATTATAATGGAATTATAATATACCTATATATCATTATTATTTTACTCCATTAAATATGAAATATAAATTAAAGTAGCATTCATGCGTACGTACGACTTACGGTCTCCATGAATAGTGCATTTCATTTCTTACCTCTAAATGTTATGTAATATTATATATGCAAGTATATAATTAATATATATGATATATATGATATCTATATCATGAATATAATTCTGGATATAATTTATATTTCACCACATGAACAACTTGTAATTATAAGAAGTTTATTTTTGGATCAAGTACCAAAGATCAAAAAATCGACCATTATTAACTTAAATAATTACATAATGTTTATAACATGGTAATAAGTGATATATAAGGAATAATGAACATTAAAATGTTTTTTATGAAAGTTTAAATTAACTCTAGTTTATTATTCAGGAGATTAAAGAACGATCGAGTCAAGTTGGACACGAGATATGGGACTTCGTCTCAATCTCCTTTCATTGAGGCATATTTTGTTTTGTACACAACTTTATTTTATACAGTGTATAAACCCCTTTGACATTTACTTTTATTCAAAAGTAATATTTTTATACGAAGCGTTTTACTAAAAGATAAAATGGATTTTTTTTTGTTGGATGTATGCGGCGACAACAACTTCTCCGCCGCCGTGACCATTATTTGAGTTTCATCTTCCTCTAAAATCCATAACATTTTTTTAAGATGAAAAATAAATACCATGTTTTAATTTTTGTTTATTTTGGTATTGAAAATAGTTTTGATAATTTTTTGATTATATCAATGTGTTCTATTGATATCTTGTGATTGAAATGTGGAAATGTTATGTTTCCTTTATGCATGTTTTATGTGATACGATTATGTTATTGTTCTTGGGAATTGTTTATGAATACGGGTGGTTCGGTGATAAACTAAGGGAGGGTGAACCCGTGATTGCTCTCCAATGCATGGGGTAATGCGAAGGAGTGAAATGCTAAGGTTTATCTGAAGAGATTTAGGGAATATATTATGATTGGTATTCCAAACATAACCATGGGGGTTACTCCCTATGTAAGAATGTTATGAATGCCTCAAGTTACCTTTATGTCTTATGTTTTTTATGAGTTATTCATAAATCTTATGATTTCATGAGGTATGATAAACTGCTTATCTTCTATGAGTAAAGTATTATTTCATTAATTATTATGTATACATGGAATAATGTTTTCTTTCTGTACTTTTATATCCCTTACTGAGGTTTTTATGCTCATCCCATGTTTTTGAAATTTTTTTCACAGGTCAAGGGAAAAGTAAAAGATGTGATGATAGTGTCAAGGAAGTTTCCAGAAAGAATCCATGATTTATTTTAAATATATATCCTTTTATGGGAAAATCAATTCTTTATTTTATGTATCCACCTTGTTGGAATGTGGAATGTAAGGCATGATTTATGATCTATTTCTCTAAAACTCTAAACTTGAAAAGATCCTCAATGTGTATTCTTGAAATAACTCAAGATTAATTAATGTTTAAGGATATGGCCTTATATTTTGATACTTATCCTATGTGATCTCTGGTTGGATAACTATTAGAGAGTGATGGATCATGACATACGATGTTGGGAAAGGGTGTAAAAATAGGGGGGAAGAGGTATCATGTAAAATTTTTAGATTTTTTATTATTATATAATCAATTTTTTTTATACATGGTGAGATATATCTATGGTGAGGCCGTGAACTAAGTATACATGTTTAAGAGGAATGTTACTTTCACTTATTATTCTGTATATTTTTTTTATTTCATTATATTTTATTTGAGTGTCTACCTAGAGAATTATAATAAATTAAATATTATGATCATTGATTGTTTATATAAAATATTTTTCATTTTAGTTGGATAAGGTAAGGTATAAATCCTTACATTACTAGTAAAGGATTTTATTGGAGTTATTTTAGCTTCGTTGTCAGGACTAATTTTACCTTTTTGGTACTTTTTGTTTCTTTTCCAATTTCATTAGTCTCGTATGACATTACATATATGAACATGGAATTATTGTATCTTCATATTAAGTAATTATCTGGTGTATGTATTCAATCTGAATCTTCTCACTTATTCCCTTATATGGTAATGCCTCCGATTTGTATATAACATGCACACCCTATGTAAGTAACCAAATAGGGGCCCAATATAGGTGGGTTGGGGGCAGTCACCATCCTCCTTTTATATTTTTTGGCTCTAATGGGGTAATATTTTTGGGTAGGGGTAGTATCAATAAGAATTTTACTATCATAAATATCAATTATATGTAATAAATCCACCATAATAACCATGATGAATTATGTTGATGGATAATTGATCATATCACATTGTAGAAGCAATAGTCCAGACATTTGGATGAGAAATACTATTCATTTACCATATAATGGAAATGATATGGAAAATGGTTGATCCATAAATATAATAACAATTATGTGTAATGGATAAATTAAATTAATTATTTTATCATATATTCTATACATTTATAAGGGTTAAGAAGAAATTAATTGATTGAAGTCGGGTGTGATGGTTACCACTTCATTCCCAGACATCATTTTTATCCTTTCATAAGGATGCTTAGAATAGTGTTCTCATAATAACATGACCTCAATTTAATGGATATGTATGCATAGAATAGATTTTAGTTGGTTTTGGTTTAGCAAAGTTTCTCATTTTTCTGTTGTAATAGATATAATCAATTTACTTTTATAATTTAGTGAAGGGGAACTCTATTAATTTTATAATAGAATAAAATACTATAATGTCAAATTCATGGAAAAATTCACTTTTGAATATATTGTAAGTAATTAAATAAATAAATCAATATAATCTCAAAATCAAATATTTTATGAGTTTTTAAGAAAAGTTTACCCCAATATATTTGATTTAACCCATGTTAACCATTATAATCAATAATATTTGTTAGTAACATTTATATTATTAAGGGTTATAAATTTTCATGTAAGATTACGATTTAGAATGAAATGATGAAGGTATTCAATTATATGACATATCCCTTCCCTTTTTTCCTATTACATTATTATTATAAATTTTATTTAACATATTGAAATATTAAATAACAAAAATTTCAATAATGTCATTATTTGGACTAGTTATTTAATTTGACATTATAGTCAAAAAAATTCAACTAATTTTGAATATAAAACATATATACATTACATTTAAATTATAATTACATATAATTTTCATCGCATAATTCAATTTCATGAAAAAAATATTTTTATGTTTTCAAAATTATTTGGTAAATTTTTTCTATAGGTTTCAAAAACACTAGTTGGAATTGAAAAATAATTTAAGGTAACTATACAATCACTATAGATAAAAAATTAATTTCAACCATTAAAAATTATTTTTATTAATAACAACTAATTTAAGTTGAATATAAAATCTTTTTATAAAAATGATAAAATATTATTTTTTAAACTATTAAATAGTGTGACATTTGGTATTTTTCATTATATATAATTATATATATGTTATTTTTAAAGAAAAAAGGAACAAAATTCCCACAACATAGAATCATGGAGGATTCTGGTCGATTGAAACTAAAATAATACATTAAATTAATGAGTTTTGGTCATGTTAAATCCATATATCATAGGTTTAACCCATTTCTAAATGTTATTCTAGTTCTGATGTGACAAATATTTTTCATGGGTAATAATTATATTGACCGAAAATAAAAGGTTCATGTTACAATTTTTTATCCTACTTATTTGAAATACTAATTTTACTAATCAAGATAAGATTTCTTGAATTTGATGAATTATTGTTAATATAAATAATTAAAAATAAAAAAAAAATATTTCTGTAATACTTTTTTTAGGGATATTAATTTAATTATATCAAAATATAGAGTATTACTAATTAAAATGGAATTAATTAGATTATTATCAATATATAGATCATATTTCACCTTAAGTAAAATCCATATTATAATGTTACATTAATATAACCTCATTTAATTAAAATAAATGACATTATTTGAAACCGCATTAATTTTTCCAACTATTAATCAATACATTTTTATTGTGTGGGCCCATAATACATGTATTAAAGAAATTGTTTTATCATTTTGATACCCATAAATACAACGACTCTATAATAACATCCTTAACTATTTAATACTTTTTTGATAGTATATCAAAATTATTTTAATTCTCATTGATTCATTTTAATTAATTTATTAATATTATATTTGTTTTAAAATTTATTTTCAAAATGTTACAATGAACCTATGAGAATTTGAGGGATATAATATAAATTACATAGGGGGATTTCTAAATAATTAATTATTTAACTAAAACATTATGTAACATTTTAGTAATTATAGGATAAGTGATACATTGATCACATGAATGAATTTTTTAATAGCATTCGGTTTTATCATGTAAAATAGTTATTAATTAATGACTACTTTGGTGGGTTATTATTTGTATATAAATTCACCACATTCATCTTATAGAAGAACGATATTGTATATTATTATTTTTTGACATATTGATGACCAAGTCATGTGATATGATATTTATATATTTTTGTTGTTAAATATGACCCACTATACATCTAACATAGGGATATGTATTTTTGATAAGTTCCAAAATATTGTTAAATAAATATTTAAAATAAAAATATTATTACATTATAAAAAATTCTGTAGAATAATAAAAAATTAACATGAAGGTGTACTATATTTTAATAGACATCAATTTTTCCTCTTACATGATAATCCTTTTTTCTATCCCCTCTTTTAATTTTTTGGGTTTGGCCATGATTCGCTAATGTCCTTTGATCTTTTTGTGGAGTTATGGTTTTTTAGGGATATTTTGTTGTTGAAAACAGGATATACCACGACCATGGTGTAAGAAATTGTGGACATTAGTGCTCTCATATGAATGATGGGATATGGTAAATGGTTAGGAAAAGGCATATCCAAGGACGTGGTTTTTAGAGATGGATCATATGGGCCATTGATAGAGTGACCACACCATATACTTATCGGAGGCCATGTTGAGGGAAAATAATTAATGATTTGGAAACACATTCTAATGCATGGATGCTTCATGTAAAAACATTTGATTCATCTATGTAATATTGGTTTCCATTACAGATTATATGGTTGTAGAGTGTATATTATTTAAATGCATGAAACTTATATCATTATTCATTGGTATTATGATTTAAAAAGGGGAACTTATTCATCCTAAAATACGATCCCTAAATTATTTTTAATTGATTCCTTCATCTGTTATTAGATTTTTCCCTCCTATAATTTATGATTCCTTCAAGCATGATTAATTCTAGATGAATTTATTGTTATTTTAGGGTAATGATTCAGATGATCATTCCAACATAATTTATGGATATGAAATCAAATATATTTTTTATTTTATATGATGACTTATAATATAAATACACACACAATAAATTCCCAAAATAAAAATTGGCCTACTTATTTTGGGTAACTAGATACCTAAGATAATAACAAGAATAACAGGTATAATGAAATTCAAAAAAAACTCAATATCATGATAATAAAATAACACTAATCTTCCAAAATTATATGGGATTACCTGGAATATAAATACTAAAGGGAGATGTATGAATACAATTAGGAGAATAATAAATGCATATCAAAACGTAAATGATTACATTTGAATCATAAGGTATAATATGTAGGTAATAATCCTAATCATGAATAATAAATCATATAGTTTAATAAAAAAGTTATCATGGGAATGTGCCAACAACCAAAAGACTTGAAATTATAATAATAATTCAAGTATAAAAATTGACATATCATAGAATAGTTTTCAATGGATGACCACCATTTCCCTATTTTTAGTCTAACTTTTTTAAAAAAATTCCTAACACATTAAATATCTACAAAATTATGGGAGTAGCCATAACATCCATATAATGTAATTGAATTTATGAGAAACACTTATAAAATATAATAAGGGATGTTTCGACCCTTTTATTCCCAATATTATGTAATTTTTATTATACACAAAATGATCCAAAGTAAATTTTTGTTATGTACATACATGTTAATTAAATTATGATTAAATGGGGATGTGTATCAAGAATATAGAATATTGGTGTGGAACTTCATGGGAATATTCTACAGTATAATGGGTGTGTTTAAATGTTCATTTAAGGGATAATGGGAGTGAAAGTTCATCAAAAATTAATTTGGAATCACAAGGATTGTAAAATTATGTTTAAAAACATTTTATAGAATTAATAATTTTTAATAAAAAAGAATATTATAGTGACAGTACTAGAATACAAATTAATTGGATAGAATCTATTACATTTAAAGAGTGTATCTAAAATGATGGTACGATGGTTTAATGTTCCTAATAACTCTTTTGGAAGGTTTTGTATAAGTTTATGGAGAGTGAATTCATCTCAATGGGTTTTCACTATTAATAAATGGGGGGTCTAGTGGGTATTTTCAAAAAAAAAGGGATAAAATTATTTTTTAATTTTTAATCATTTGTTTTGGTCACTATCTGTTGAAATAATAAAAACCACACAGTATCACTTTTTCCACTAGTTTCTACAAAGATGGATTGTTTTTAAATATTTATTTATACTATGATATGAAATAAATAATATAATACAATTCATTATGAAGTAGCGAGTCATGTTCAAAATGAATTACTTTTGAAAACATAAAATATTATATATGTTTTCTGGGAATAATTATAGGGTTGGAAAATTAATCAATAACCTAAAAAAATAAAATTAATGAGGAAAATTATATTTTGAAATATATTCATTTTATTGTATTTATTACATCACTTTTATTATTTTATGATGATATAAGAAATATTGTATAATTATAAAATATTTTATTTTTACACAAGAAATCTAATCTCATAGAAAATAATTATAACATCACAAAATGATAATTTCAATGTGATGATTTCTAAAATGATATACATTTTACCAATATAAGTAAATATATATATTTATTTTTTATTTTAAATAAAAATAATTATTTATTTATATATACTATTTTCATGGCACAAAAAATATTCTACGCGTTATAAATATTAATGGGGGTTTCATTAAATTATTTTATAATTTTTTTAATAAATAAGCTTTCCTTAAAAATTCATAAAATTAAAATTTATTTAAAAGACATTGATGTATCAGAAATAATGTTTTTATTGAAACTAATTATTTCTATAAAATAAAATTTCCATTTCTCATGTTCTTATTTTCATAAATCTTATTATACAATTATGAATATATAGAATAATAATGATAATATATTCACTATTTTATAAAACCCACAAATTAAAAAAAAGTACAATAATGGTCTAGTTATATAACCCCTTACATGATAGTGAAATTATTATTTATAAACCACATATATTGAAAAACTGGGAAACTAGTCAAGAAAAAACATAATTAGGTTAACTATTTAATGAACATCCAAAATCAATAAAGATATTGTTATTGGAATCGCAAAATAATGTGTAATCCCCATAGAAGTGAGGTTACAAATGAATCTTAATATTCCTTGATAATATATTCTAAGGTATTGGAAATATTTTCCCACGTATAGATATATTCTTCTGAAGTTGTCTTCTTTTCATGGAAGCCTCACAACAAAATGTAATATTATTTATTGAACAACAACATTTGATCCTAATTAATACCCAATCAAATCATTTTATCAAAAAATTGTTAACAATATCTATCACAATGTTTATATAGAATGATATTTAGGAATTTTTTTCTATGGCGATGTTATTAAATTATAGTAAATTCCATGGGTGGTTTGAAAGATGTGGATACAGTTGTGATCTCTATATTATTGATATTATCTTCTCAATTGTTTCACATTAGTTTTAGTTATTTAATTTCATCACAAGTTTGGTCAAAGAGAAATACAAGTGATGTCATATTTTTTTGATAACCTTATAAAATTTGATTAAAAATGAACTACTATAGTGGATAAAATAAACAATTATTCCATCATTATAAATTATATTTTCCTAAAACCCTTAATATATAATAATAACAATAATAACAATATGGGAAATTTTAGATTTACTATATTAAAAATAGTTTTGATTCACAATTTTATTGATGTCAGACAATCTATTTTTTACAATATATTATAATAAATTAAAAAAATAATTGAAATATTGTACCTCTATATTCTATAACTACAGTACAATATAATACATTTATTCATTTATAATAAAATTTAATATATAATGTTTCCATGACTTCTATTCTCTCCCATTCATAAATATTTCTGTCAGAATTTTAATTTTCAAACAGAATTATATGAGGGTGATTATGTTTCCTCATCTATTATGGTGCCCTTGTTACCTCCTCAAACATTTAGTATCTCCACAATAATTTCCATTGTTGAGATTTATTATTTTTTATAACGTTTCCTCTATGATATCTGATTTATACTATTTTCTAGTCTTATGATAGATCATTATTAAAATGTAACAATTTTAATTCAGTGCATGTGAAAGGACTAGTATTTAATTTCTATAGATAAATACAAGGAAAACATAATTTAAATGAGATTTATTAGGCTGGTGTGCTAGTGAGTAGGATAAAAATATAATTTGATCATGGATATAAATATGGATAATGAATTTAAGACTAATATTTACCATGTTCACAAACCTTTGTACATTTTTCCATCGTGATATATAATGGATAAAATTATATTTGACCTCTATATTTTAGTCTCATTTATGGTTTTAGGAAAATTAATTATATCAATTTTTTATGGAGTCAGTTTTGAGTGGAATAGGTTGAAACAACTCGTTAATCTCTTGGAAATGATTATATCATATGAGCTTCCCCTCTCAAATATCAACCTTACATGTTGGAGTTTGACACGTATTCCCATATATACCCTCATACGGTTTCATTTTAATGTATGAATAGAAACAATTGAAATATGAGAACTCTACTTCTGGAATGTGCAGATCTAAATATAAATTTAAATGTATTACTCAGGATATTAACATATTCTATAGACATTCAATAGATCTATTAAAATTTACATCCATATTAGGGTATTATCTAGAGTTAAAACTCAGCTGTATATTAAACACATATAAAAGGATTCACTTTAACACCAATATAAACAGTGTATCTATATGAGAAGAAATGACGATTGATACTTCATCAAGTCATTGAAAATATCTTATATATATCATTAATATTTGGTAAAGTTAGAAATCATACTAGATAAAAATTAAATAAACATACTTTACAAGCATATAAACTACACCTAAAATAGAGTTGTGACCTATAGAAGTCATGGGAATTATTATTTTGAAATACTTGGTTATTTTTTTGTAAATTATATACTAAAATAGGAAATTAATACAAAATAATCATATAATTAGGTAAATCATCATTCCCTTGATCTGATACAAAAAATTATAATGTAAATTCTTCAATCCATTTCCACAAGTTGTCCATCATGATGTTTTTTAGATAACATTATATCATTGTTTGTCTTGGATTAATTGTAATGGATTGGTTATGTGAATCATATATAATTTCTGTCGTTGATTTTGGTGTTAATGGGGTACACATCAATGTTGAAAACTTTATATCTCTATATTTGTAAAAATAAACATCAAAACATTCACTAACATTATCTATAACACTTAATCATTCACATAAGCTTCATTTATCCACTGGATACTGAATTTTATTATCATTAATTTATTTATCGAGTGAGGAAAATATTTTGATGATTTATAATTTTATACATTCATATTTATATATGATTAGATCCCTGTCATTTATTAACATAGATCGGTTTACATGTCCCATTATACCAAGATAAACATAACAATTATAAATCATCCTAAGATAGCATTAGTTTTATCAATAAAAACCTTTGATCAAATTTAAGAGCCTTTATTGTTTCACATTGATCTCATTTTGGGTTAACATGATCTTTTTGCTTTTATGATCCTTATATATTTCACACTTATCCCAATAAACATAATTTCTCCAAATTTGCAATGTCAAGATAACAGCAGTCAATTCTAGAGCATTTATTGGATATTTTTTATTAGGGACCATTAAGTTGATTGAGGAATAGCTTAAATAAATTTCAAGAGAAAAAACCCTAACAATTTTCTAGATGTGACAATATAGATTTAAAAAATCATCCATAGAAGTGGGTAATGTGACTAGAATATTAGTGATTACCATCTTATTTAACACATTAAACCAATTATTTGATTCGTTGGCCCATAGAATATAAACTCCTTATTGAGTTATAATTGTAATTAGAATTGATAATCATGAGTAGTTTCTGAAAAATAGATGATAGTAACCAAATATCCAATTGATCTATATATCTTAATCATATATATTTGTCTGGTCCACCCTATAATTGACTCTATAATTAATGTACCCACATATATTCATTTTATGATAATAACTTTCCAAATTAACATGAAATAAACCCTTAAAACTAATTTTTATTATAAAATAAATATTTTTTTTTCTATTCATAAGATCCAGAGTAAAACATTCAAAATATCTTCTTGTTCCGCCTTTTATTTAGAGGAGATAATATTATTCTCTATATGAAGTAAAATAATTTTCAATGTAAACCCTAAATTATAAATTTGTTAAATACATGAATAAATCTTGGGGGATAGTGACTCTAAATGGTATAAATTTTAACCTATTGTTCTTGTAGCTTGTAAAAAAAATATCATTGCTGATATCAAACATATTCACAATTACATGATAATATCCCAAACAATGATCCACTATAGATATTTACTGGGATCTACCTAGTTGACAAAAAACACATTAATCCATGTAAGTGGTCATTTTTTTATATATTTATATTTTTTATCTCAGGATAAAAAGTGAATTGGTGAAATTAACCATATTTTTAATCAATTATAAAGCACTTGGCCACCCCATATCGATGCACATTTAAAGATAGTCCCCTTTTTAAGATTCTATTATAGATCCTTCTTCAACTCTTAATGTCAAATAGTGAGGATTTTATATAGTTTCTTGGATGATAAAAAATCCTTGGATATATGTATGATTGAAAACAAGAACACTATTTTAGGTGAAGATAATATATGTTTTAGAAATTCATGTAAAATTCATATCTAATAGTAGGAATATTAATAGGAATGAAATTTTTCTTAGTTTATATCATTTGATCTATATATTCTAGATTATAATTCAATAATATCAATCATTAAAATAATGATTACAAAGGATAACAATCTTTCACCTTATATATGTATATAATATGAGATTTATTCTTGACAAAGGTGGTGATTTATATCTCCTTCCAATTTATGATCGCTCTATACAAGGAGATCCAATCAATAAAAATAATATTTTTCAAATTCTGATAAAGTGTGTATCCAAAGATTTTTTAGGAAAATCAGCATGAAAATATCGATAGGGGAGAACTCATACACTATGGTTTAAATAATTTCTCAATTTATAATTTTCACTATTAACTTGACTTCATTATTTTGATGAGGTATTTTAATTTTTTACTAAACCTGTGTAATATGAAATAATATGTATATTATTTTTATATAGGATATTTGAAATTCAAGAATTGGTGATAATACATCCTTGTATATTTTTATATTGTATCTAATCATTTATTTCATCAAAATAAGACACTACAATTTAAATTTACAAGGTAATTTCCATAAAAAGGTAATATATGATCATTGAATGTACAACACATAATTGAAATGTTTTCCTTAATATATAAATTTCATGGTTTTAGACAATGTTATCTATGGTATATTTCATAATAATAAATCTCATATGAATTTATGTTCTCTTCATAATTATTCAATATGTGATCATGAATTCACCAATGATTTATCCCTTCGAGTGTCAAATGGGTTATTAATTAAACCTCATTTTCCACTACTACTAATAGGTTGGGATAAAACATATTGAGCCTTTTTAGTTTTATTACCCATAGGTAAATCTGTGTGACAACCACATCCAATTTTAGTTTCATGATATGGATTTCTTTCATTGAAACCACACAATATATATATATATATTAAAAAAATGTAGTGATGTTTTTATTTTTTTTATTTTTATCGTTATGGTTTTTTGTAAGGTTTTATAACACTAATCCCTAAAAAATAATTTGAACATATAATAACTGATTCTATGATGGAAAATATTTTTATATAATTTATTTATTTATTTATTGAAAAAAATCATATACAACAATATGAAAATATCAATAGGCCTAATTTCCTTGATTAATATGACATATATCACTATAACATGAAAATGGGTTATAATGATATAATCAAAAATATCATAACACGATCTCAATTTTTCATGGTTCTTAAAAAATTAGATAGGATAACCTAGGGATGTATTTTAGAATGGAGTGTGTAAGAAATTATAATAACGAATAAATCATATAATGGGAAAATATAAATATATAAATGTGATCAAACTGGTATAATATAATTACAAAATTATAATCATGATTATTGATTCATAATATAATAAGATAACGACAAGGCATACTTGGAATGTAAAATAAACATATAATGTGACATCACAGGAAAAAATAGGCCAATCACCAACACAATATAACATACTATTCTTATTATAAGTGAAAATTAAACATATATGATATCATATTAGATAAAATAATTACCTAGTTATTTGGATGGATATATAATTTTTATCTCACCCATCACATCAATATTATGTGAATCTATTTTCCTCCCATGTTGATCATACAACATAATAGTGAATTTCAACAATTTTACTCCCATAATTAAGAATTTCGGTTAATCTTCATATTTATACCCAATAAATTATTGATCATACATCTTGGTGAATAATAATAAGTTCAAAATAGTATGGGTATTCACAACACATTATTATAGAAAGGAAATTCACATGATAATTGTAGAAGAATAAATGTTGAACATAATGGTTCATTGATGGGAGTAATGATTGTGCACAGTGGTCTATAATTACATCAGAATCATAAAAATATTAAATTGATGTCATAAAACACATTAAAATAAGAAAAATTGGAAATTATAGTGCTCTATTAAATTAATATACATTAATAAAAATGGAGATGTGAAAATCTGAAACCTTGATAGATATATTCTAAATTCTTGGGAAAGTGTTCTTAAATCCATGGGACCAAATTGGGATGGAAATTGAGAGATAAATATAGTGTAAATTAGTTTTTGGTATTTTTTGTGACCTTTAATGTGAGGTTGGGTGGTTATTTTTTGAAACAATGATGAAATTTTTTTTATTAATTCCTAACATAAGTTTTGTACTATATGTTACTAAATTATCAAAACAAAATAAGTTCCTATGGAGTTTTTCAAATAATTCTACCAATGAGGAGTGAAAGTAAATATTTAATTATGGTATTAAATTAACTCATTAAAATAATACAAATCAGGATGATGGGATGAGCCATGTTCCTAATTAATTGATTTCAAAACAATGAAATAAAATATATGTTTTGTAATATTCATTATATGTTTTTTAAATTAATAAAATAATTTATAAAAAACCTTATTTTAATGGAGACATTATTTTTTGGTCATTGAAAAGTTTTATAGTATTTTTTACATCACTTTTATTCACTATTTATGTAATAATAGTTAACATGAATTTATATCAAATTTTATTTTCACCCATAATATCTTTTTCCCATAAAATTATAAAAAATTCACCATCGGGTAATTTAGTCATTGTAATTTAAAAACAGAATGTTAATTTAATGGGAAAATTTCATTAATATATAATATTAAAATATTAAATGAAAAACATTATTTATTTAAAAATAATCATTTTCAAGACACAATAATCATTATGACATATTATAAACATTACATAGGACATCACAACATAATATTATCATTTATATTTTATTAAATATTATTTAATAAAAATATTTAATGAAGATAACATTTTATTCAATACTCATGTATACATATAAGCATATTTTAATTGAAAATATATATTAAAAAAATAATTTTTTATTTCTTCATATTAGTATCTAATTTATGTGAAACTCATTAAATAATAAAGTGTATATATTATGTATGGAGACCTAGAGTTTTAGTATTTTAGATTATCATCAATTTTAAGATAAAAAAATAGAAATAAAATCTATAATCTGATGGATTACTACCATAACATTACGCTCATACATAATTTGTATGAAATAAAACATAAAATTATTAAAAAATTATTCTTTATCTTTATAAATTTATCATGATATGCATAGTATATACAGTCATGTGAGGATACACATAAATGATAGGGTGTGCTAAAATCCCAGTAAGGGGAGTAATAAGTTAATGGAATAACTAGAACATGGGTAAGAATAATAAAAAAAATTATGTAATAAGAATATGATCATCATCAACATCACGAGGGTGACATTTGATAAAGGCATTAAATGTATTATATAAATAAAAATGAGATATAATTTTACATTGGTAAAATACCACACGTAGTTTGAAACAAATCTAGAATCAAGTATATATATAACATATGTGCATAAATTATAACATTATCATTATTAATAAATATACTGTCATATTCATGAATAATGCACATAATCTCATGATATATATAACATTATATGATTCATTTAAGGGATATATAATTATTATCCCACAAATAAAATCATAAATTCTCATACACATACATGACACATAATATTTATAACAATCATATTCATGAAATAATAATTTTAAAGGAAAGGGTTTATTATATATTTCAAAAATAATTCATTCAGGAATAAAATTTGGGGTCCCAAATTAATAAAGTAAAACATATTTGGCCTAATCGTAATCATGCATGAGTGAAGAAAAAATAACTCATAAGGAGTCAATGAAGTGTTTCTAAATGAATATCCCTTTAGGAAAATATTTTTATTTAGATAAATAATCAATTTGGAAGGGTGATATATATATACCAAAAAATAAAAGAAAAAATAGTGATTTCATATTTACGTAATATTTTGGAAATATAGATAGTAAAAATAGAGAGAACGGAATATAAACTAGAGAGAAAAGACTTGAGACTGAGAATCCACTTACCATAACTCCTTTAGTACATCAATTTTATGCCTCTTAAATAATAATAATAGGTTTGTTAAATTATTGAACTAAAATTAATTTAATTATAATTTTTAATATTTATAAATTACAATCATTTAAATATTTTACCTATTTAACCTAGTTAAATGGAAAACATTTTGATATCATGTTTTTATTAAAAAATTTACTTATTTCTTTGTTTTCGCTATTTTTCATCAAGTTCGTTTATACATAAGTATAATTAATTAAACAATAATAAAATAAATATATTACCAATTTTTTATATCATAATATATTTATTATAACTATCCATATGTTTTTTGTTAAGGAACTAATTTGTAAATGTACTCATTTGTGATTTACCGACCATTATTGGGAATGTTGACCAAATGAGGAGAAAGAGAGGTATAAAATATAAATACATATAAAATATAATTTTTATAGTTAGCTAAAAAATTAATATAAGGTTATATTATTTATTTATTTATATTATATTTTTTATTTTTTATTTCATTTGGGATAA
Organism: Viscum album; assembly: GCA_963277665.1. Lineage (NCBI taxonomy): Eukaryota > Viridiplantae > Streptophyta > Magnoliopsida > Santalales > Viscaceae > Viscum > Viscum album. The sequence goes on from OY728128.1 coordinate 618,785,101, forward strand.
ATTATAAGAGATAAATAATTATATAATAGTTGATAAAAACATACTCTTATCTTGGTGTATCATCACTTTTACAGCACTAGTATTCATTAAAGAATGGGGTTGGTTTAACCCAAAAATTCCCTCTTTATTATAATGTATTATAACTGAGCATTTTGGTATAAATTGTTTTTGAGGGTGAAGTGGTTTTCATAGGGGAGGGGTATGAGTTATTTATACTTGATGGGAGGGGTAATTTTAGAACAAAAAATAAAATAAAATTTAATATCCATATTAAACCATGTAATAGTTGTTTTTATAGAAGAAATGAATCATATATATATATTCTATAATTTTTTTTAAATTTTAAATGCCTATTATTTATAATATATAATTTATTCAAATGTAATGTGGAAAAATGAAAAATGTTATATTAATGGAATTCTTTTGACTTTAGTCATTTTAAAGTAAATTTTAGGTTTGAAAAAACTATTTATTGTATTTTATTCACTCTATTTTAAAATTAAATATTTTTATATCCTACATCACATTATATAATATATTTTTTCATTATTAAAACATGAATGATATAATTTAAGACAAACCAGTTATGAGATAAATATATATTTATAATTTTCCAAAAAAAATATGTATTTCATATAAAAACATAAAATCACCTTATAAAATTTAAATGTGTTCATTTTAAATTATTTCATTCATTGGATCAAAATAATTTTATAAAATATGAAATTTTATTTTTTAATATAATTTATTTGAAATACATTATTATAAAATTTATTAAAAATGTTATTATCTTTTTATTGATATTTTAAAATTTTATATTCTACGGTATTATAAAATTTATATATAAATAATTTTGTACTAATAAAATATTATTTATATTACATTATATTATTTTTAGGTCAAATTACTTCTCCTTTGATCATTTTATTATTCCCACATCCACATTACTATTCGATCTGTCACATTACCAACAATTTCAAATTCTACATTCATTCAATAATTATAATTCTCAACTTATCCAAATGTTCTGTGTCTACATTTTCTGATTTTTTATTGGTTTATTAATATTTTTTTATTTAAATAGTGTTCTTCATAATAGTGATGATTGTACCAGATAGGGGTGACCCATATTTCTTTATCTTTGTTTTTCTATTTCATATTTTTTGTCCCCATATAATATTTAGAATTGTAAATGGTATAGTTTCTGAATAATTTAAGGATTTTTTTTAAATAGTTTTTTTGGTTTTACTATGTATTTTATGTGTATTATACTTCATAATACAAGATAATACACATTTATTTCTAGAAAAAAATATCATTTATAATCTCTGGGTTATTACATGATTCCTCCCTTATAAAATTTCATCTCTATAATTTTTAATACATTCTATATTGAGAATAGGTGATGGTAATTCTAATTCATTATTTCTTATATTTCCTTTGTTTCCTCTCTATACTTATTATTCTACAAATGAACATTGACATGGTGTATAGTTGAGTTCAATAGAAACTTTTCTCAACGGTCCAAGATGATCACCAGATGATCCTAATATAATATACCATTCTCCAGTTGTAAAACCACTAGATTTAGTACTTGTGACATATTTGGTATGTACTTACTCGATATAGATATGGGGAATACATCATGAGCTTGAGCCATTTTGTATTGATGATAAGGTCGATAGGAAACTACTCCTATGAGATAAATAATATCAAAGGTCCTACTATACATAGGGTTAAACAACTAATTATTTCGAAACCATGGGACTTTCCTCCATATATATATTCTATGGAAATATTTTACATCAAATTCGAACTCATAGCACATTCTATGGTTGAAAAAATATGTCTTATACAATATATAAGTCACTTTTATATATTATGTGATGTATTTAATGTTCTATATCTTCTCTTGAACATGATTATTTCCATGTAGATTTTATTCTACAGCCTCATACTTATGGGAAGGAGTTCTGTGTAACTTACCATTCTAAAAAAATGAAGATCCATATGAATAATTGAGTGGAAGATGTTATTGAATGAGAAATAAAATAATGGGATTTATTTATCACATCATACTATAATTTCCTTTGAGTAGGATCACAATACATCCTCAAGTTTCTCAATAGTCCATTTATATAGTCCATAATTTTGTGGGTCATATTACATACATGAATTTAGTTTTCTATTCATTTAATGTTAATGACTTATAATGAATCATGATGTGAACCATAGATCAAAATTTGAAAATATTGAATTTGGAATCCCATGTGGCCTCATAACAACCTTCACATATACCATTTGTTTTTTAAATATAGTATAATTCCTTAATAATAATGAAGAAGGAAGTATTCATGAGTTTATCAACCATAAGAAATATCACATTCATTCCTTTGTATGTCTTTGGGAGACCAGTGAAAATTCATATCGTTATGTTTTCCCATTTAACTTAGGTATATGCTATTGTTTCCTCATCCCCTTGGACTTCAATTTCTCTACTTATAATTAATAATATACAAAACATTTTTAGATATACTTGACTATATAATTTGTCTTTTTTACAGAACATGTGTTCTAAAATATCATTGTACATCTTTGTACATTTAGGATGGAAAGAGAATAAGGAGATTTGTTAATTATCCAATAGATCCTTCTTTATCTCAGGTGATGAAGGCATGAAAATAATAGTTCAATAATAAATCACATCATTATCATCATTGTGTAATTCATTAAGTATACATTATATAACTAATTTAACTTTATTTTGAAGATCTAGATAATCCCATTGTGATTTCCTGATCTTTACTTGGATATATATTTTGGAATGAAATTGGTAATGGTAGGATAGTTTCTCAGTCATTATTATTTCTAGATCCTTACTTCCCATATCCATGTAGATCGGGTCTTTCTGAATCCACATCATGTATGTTGTATAATTCCTATTTCTACTAATATAATCATATACCTTGTCCAAATTTACCAAAAAGCAGTGAATATAGAATCGTAGTCCTTGATTATCTATAACCATCTTCATTGATACATGATGATATCATTCTATGTGAATATATACAATAAAATCTTGTTTTTGGTAAACATTTTAAAATTATCACCATATAGGATGTGACACCATATATTCTAGGTAAAGATCACAACTACTAAATCCATACCATGTCTCGGGTAGTTGTGATCATGGATCATTAAAAATTGTTACGTGTAGGTTTCACTTTGTTATTATACATTTGGAAAAGAACCCCAAATTTTTCTTCGATACATAATTTTAGATCACAAAAACATATCCACATAATTATTGTGTGAGTAAATACATAGTTATTAGCCACTTCTAGATATCTATAAATCATTACTCTAAATTATTCATTCTAGATATATCATACACCATTATATGTACACATAGATAGAGGGATTGAAAATCATGAAATATTTCTCACAATAAAATTTTTGTTCTCTAATATTTTAAGAATAACTATTTATTTATATGAAATTATTAGGTCATGTACATTCTTAAAATGGATTTTTTTGTTAAGGATCTATAGAAGTTCCCTCACTTGTGATCATGTTACCCAAGAATATGAGATTATTCATCTAAAATTTACCATTTCAAAAATTATAATACATTTTCTTCATTATTAATATTTCTATAATAATCCTTATATTCTATTCATGGTCCTCCTTCCACCAGTAGTAAATGACAATATCAGTGATTAATACAACGAAAAATTTATCATGGTGGTCTCTAACTAAATATTCATAAAATCATTGAGAGTCATAGGTGAATTAGTATGTAATAAAATAATAAAAATGAACTCATGCTGCACATACCTTGTATGAAATGATTTCTTTGGAATATATGATAACTTCACCTTAAACTAATGATATCTATAATGATGATCCACCATTGAGGTGTATTGAACGCTTCAATATTGATTGTATAAGTCATAACTATGTGAAAGTAATTAATTTTCCCTTATATTTCTCATCATGAGATCCTTATAATCTATAAAAATCTACATTAATAAATAATTTTCCTTATAATGATTACCTACACACCCGAAGGTGATGCATTAGACATATGAATCCTTTTTCCTAATGATCATGCAGCAACTTCATTAACTCATCCTGGTCAATCAGGTACATCTTATAGGGGAATTCAGATATAGGCGTGGCACCTAGTTTAAGTACTATTTAGCCCTCTACCTATATATCTGGGCGGAAGAATGTGAAACTTTTCAGGAAATACATCATTTTATTCCCTCGCAATGGGAATTCCCTCTAGGTTTAGACCATCCATTGATTCAATAATTACGTAATGTTATATTTCTTACTATTGTGTTAAATACAACACCATTTATGGATTCTCAATTAGAGATTAATTAACTTACTATCATTTTTAGAGGAGAATGTGGTTGTTCAAAATATAGAAATTGATTTTATTTTTTCAAAAATTGATGTGTTATCTATATAAATAATTATTAATCATTCCCATTATAAATAATTATTAATCATTCCACATATGATTCTTGATGTCCAGTTTATCATTCTTAGGTGATGAAGGATGTTCCAATTGGATTAGGATAATATTCACAGTGTCGTATAAATGGGAAAGAATATTTCTAATGTCATATCTTATGGTATATATTTGTTTATCCATTTCTAAAATGATTCTTCTATGTATTCCACCTATAAATTATATTATACTTTTGTTTTTCAACATTAATTTTAATTCCTAATTCAAAAAAAATAAAATTGTTCTCTAATACTAATAATGGACACCAAACTTCTTTCTATAGTACCATTACATTACATTCAATATAAGAAACAGAATAATGATAAAATCCAAGATCCAATGGTTTAGTGACTTGGATTAATTAGGATTATATATTAATTATACATAATAATACAAAAACATTAATTATTATTTCTTATCCTTATAATTATATAAATATATCCTTGTTATTTGTATTCATATGAGGATATACATCAATGGTTGGGATGATCTAAAATCCCATTATGGGGAGGAATTAGGGCCATCATACAATAATACATATTTGAGCATAATGAACATCACCATGTCATTATAATAAGATCATAATCAACATCGTGGGGGAAAATTGATAATAGAATAGAGTGTATAATATACCTAAAAATTATACATAATGTCATAGATATTGAATACCACACATGGTTGTGAACAAATCTACCACATTCCACTAAAAAGTGAGCATAAATCATAACATCACAAATACAAAACAATATAGAACAATGATCATACATAATACACATAATCAAATTAGGTAGTTCAAATTTCCCAATTTTTTTGAGTGCTATATAATTCCATTCCTTCCTATCACATCAAAAATTCTTTTAATCATTAAGGACACATATAAAGTATAAATATCATACTTAAGAAATAATTCATTGAATGGAATAGGTTTCATTTTAATTTCAAAAACCATTCATCTATGAATAAATTTTGGGGATCATATTGGAATAATAGAAAAACAAAAATTCCATCTGAATCTTCATTCATGATGAGAGATTGATGTATTTTGTAAAGAATCTTTTTTTGAAAAAAAATCATTGTTTTGTTATTATAATTTTTTTTAGAAATTATTAAATAATGTATATCTAGAAATGGATACGGTAATATTAGTAAAATAATATTTATGGTGTATTAAGGTAATATAAGTACATAAAATTATGAGAAATATGGATAACCATATGAAAAATGACCTGGTATCAAGAATCCTTTTACCTTAAATCCCACTTTATTTCATTGTCATTACCCCTAAGGAATAAAAATCATTAGTGTATTAATTATGTTAAATATAATTTAAATTTATTGATTTTTAAATATTTTTAAATTATAATCTTTATATTATATTTTTCTAGTCTCTAGGTTAAATGGAAATCATTTTTATATTTTTTTCATTAAAATATTAATTTGTTACTTTTTTATATCTATTTTGGTTCATGGTAATTTATATATAAGTATAATTAATTACATAAGACTAAAATAAATAAATTTAAACATTAATATATCATAATTAATTTATCAAAACCATCCATTATTTTTGTGACACTAAAAGTGTTTTCAAACAACCTCGTTATCATTTAACCGACCCGTATCTGGAAGATTTTCCAAAGTAGGAGAAAAATGGAAAAATATTTAAATAAATAAAAAACATATTTATTATAGTAGGTAATAATCATTAATATAAGATTAAATTACACTATAAGTAATAAATTAAGATAATTTTTTAAAATAATTAAGAAAAAAATATATGGAAAATTAAAGAAGTGTTGTCAAAAACCTAATCATTTTTTAGTGTTACTAATTTTGTACAACACTTTTCTTCCATGATGAATGTATTTTTTTTACTCCATAATCTCGATATGATATATAGGTTATTAATACAGATTATTTTGGATGATATTTGAATTTTTTATTTTAGGGAGGACTATTTTTTCATCGTTAGGGATTAGAATTATTTATTCTTAATAAAATGGTTATTTTAAGATTAAAATATTGAAGTAAAACACTATATGAAAGGTAAACCATTTATTAGTGATTTAATGACATAAAGAATCATATATATTTATAATATAATGATTATAGGACATTAATATATTTATAATTATATTTCGGTAGTTTATTAAAATGAATTGTAGAAAAATTGTTATTTTAAAGGTATACTTTTGACATTAATCAATAGATGTGAATTTTAAGACATGGAGAACAAGTTTATTGTATATCGTTGACTCGTTAATAAATATAAATTTTTTATCTACTATATCTATAAATAACTATTATAATATAAAATAATAAATTATTAAATTCAATATAAACCGGTTATGAAAAAAACTATATTTTAACAATTCACCGAAAAATTCATGTATTTCATAACAAGAACAAAATATCTCCCTTGTAATATTTCAACATGATTACTTAATAAATGGTATTAACTTTTTAAATTTTTATTTCTAGAGATAAATTTAATTTTTTTCATAAAATTATGATTACTATTAAGTAAATTATAATATAGTTTATTAAAAATGTGCTTATATTTTCATAAGGTTCTTAAATAATGATATCTATCTGATTGTATTATTATATTTAAAATTACATTAATTAATATTCGTAAATTTTATTTATTTTTTGGTTTTTTTTTAAATTATTATTCCAAGATACATGTAATTATCCTAATGATCACAATACCTCATATAAATACATTTCCATTCCTTAATTTTTTCTCCACATTAAATTATCTCAATTCTATTTTTTAAAATTTTATAAATTTTTTATTTTTAAATAAATACTTTCATCCATTTATATAGTGTTTTTTGAAGTGATTATTCTATAATATTATGGTTATCCATATTTTCACATTCATGTTTTTATACTTAATTTTTTTCTAACTCTAAAATTATGAATTTTAATGGGTTTAATTATTGACTAATGTAATTATTTACATTAATAAAATAATGTGTTGTTGGATTATCTATGATTTTTATTTATATAATAACATATGATATAATATAGCACAAATTTATTTCATGAAGAAAATTTCATTCATAAACTTCGGGTAATTACATTTCATAAAAATAAGAATATAATCATTGATTTATTTTAAAGAAAAATATAAAACTTCATTATATAATGGTGAAGATACATAGTCCCTTATTACATACAAATACACCATATGTATATGGTGTTTTATTTTAGTACATTCTCGGTGAAGTTAGTTGAATATGATTGAGGGGTTGATCATTATAATCATAAAATTCTAACATAAATGGATTCACTCAATTTTTATTTATTGAATAATTGTTTTGATTGGTCAATATCAAAGTCCAATTATGTTTTATTTATTAGACACTCTGAAAAATAGTCTTCATAGGGCATGATTATAATTTTCTAGGCCATATCCTCTTCCTTATATTTCAATTAAATCTTATTAAATTGTATAATATATATTAATCATAATGTTATCATTATAGTGAAACTAATGTTATGATTCTTATTGGAATTTATGACTGATTGTAAAATTATATATATAATTTATAATTTCCAAAAACGAAAAATGTAATAAAATATTGGTTTTTTTACCACAATTACTAAATAATTTATTTTTTTCATTCAGAATGGGATTAAATTGATAAATTTTTTAGTCATTACAATGGCCTTGGGTGAGTCATTCTCCTTAACTCTCAATCACCTACCATGCTCTATGTGTATAACCTAGGAGATAATTTGATCATATAATGAAACTTGGATTGTAAAAAATAATGATATGAGCTCTGTAGTTTCTTATTAATTATTGTTTTACTATGACATCATTTTTAATAACTTTATATTTTATAACATATTTATTTTTAATAATATATTATTTCATTGTTAGTGTTTTTTACACAAAATGTTTAGTTTAAATAAACCAAGATACGTTATTTAAATATTATAATGTTACCATTAAAACATATCTATCAAAATCAATATTAATAATAAGAATTAAAACTTTTTGAAATTTATTGTTTAATATTTCAAAAAAGTCCATTATATTGGTAAATAAGTACTCATTTTTTATTAATATCTTTATATGCATCCGAAATTTGATTTTCATAAAAATCATTTTATTTGTTTTTTATAAAATAAAAAATCTAATATTTACTAATTTTAGATATTTTATGGTAAAAAATGAGCTTTATTTTTCAAATAACCATATTTAAATTTACCTACTGTGTAATTTTTGGTATTTTTCAATACAAATGATGATTTTTAATTAAAATGTGATCATTATTGATTTCTATAAACCTTTCATTAATTTAAATTGAAAAATATCCATGATATTTTATTTTTAACATAAATTAGTATAATTAAAATTTAATTAGACATAATATAATCAATTACATGTGAATAAAAATCCAAAATAATCTTCGAATAGAAAACATTTAGAATCAAAAATGAATTTTTTTATTTAGAAAACCATTTGTATCATGTTATGTTAGATTATTATAAAATTAATTTCTTCCATTTATAATGATTGAATTTGTATAAATGTATTGTTTATATTGAATCAAAAAATTAATTATTATTTAATATGGTTAACAGAATTTGTGGCCATATATAATAGTAAAAACCGTAAAAAATCACCATGATGAAAGGGTAAGTCTAGTAAACATAAGTTAAATATATTTCATAAAAAAAATCATCATAATCCATATCGGATGAGATGTTTTCTAAAATTATCACATTAGGAATAATATTTAATTAATAATGGGAAATTTTTATTTGAAAGTGTCGTATATTTTAATATCATTATAGAAAATACAAAATCTCAATTTCTTACTTTTAAATATCTATTATGATTCCACAAACGAAAAACATATTTTTAATGAATAATTTTATTTATTTTTGGAATAATGAAGTTATTTTCATGTTGATATCAAATTTAAAATTTTATTATTTATACAATTACTAAAAATTATTACACAATGCAGATAGAATATATCATTTATTAATAGAAAAAATGAGTTTGAGAATATTGAAAGTAATATAATTTTTAGAGGTATAGTATTATAATTCATTTTTGTAAGAATATATGATATTAATGATGAAAAAATTCTTTATTTTCGAATTCTTGATTTTTCTAGATGTATTTAGAGTCAAATTAAATTAATGGGGTCAAAATTCACATTAATGTTGGTCTATAATAAATTACATTTCATTAAATGATTAAAAATTTCAAGAAATAATATCCTAAAACTAATTATTAATATATGATAAATAATATCATATAAGGCCCATTTATGACCCAATTTTCCTTTTCTAGAAACAATCATGACAACAAAAGAGTACAAAAATTATTATCATAGTAAATATCAAAAAACACTTAACGTGGGATAAAAAAATATATTGGTAAAAACCAATAGAAACAAAAACAAGTATTAATGTATGATATTTTTTGACCTATGCTTATATTATATTTCAATAGTATTACTATTATACAATTTGAATAAGAAAAATAATTTATTTCAATATAATATTTTATTCAATTTTAAAAATACCCTCCACTAACTTATAAAAGGGAACCTCATGTCAAATTTTCATCACACGTAAAATGATATATGGTTCATCCAATACCTAAAAAATCCATTATGTAATCTCATTTTCACTTCTTATTTTTTATTATATTATATGTAAACCCTCATAGAAAGTATTTTGGTGAAAACTAAAATATGTTCTCCAAGGAAGTGGTATCATTCCTAATTGAGTGTTTTTGATTTAATTATTATACAAACTCATTTAATTAATATTTAACAATAATAATATTATAACATAATAATTTAAAACATAATAATAATTTTTTACATTGATGGAATAACCTATATGTATCTCCTCTTCTATAAAATGGGGTAAAATATTGGCATTTTTTTACGGAGGACTATATCCTCACAAGCATATTTAATTTATTTTCCATCATCACCGCTTATGAATGGTTTTAATGATTTATTTACTATGTATACATATATTTTCATGACCCGTCCCCCAGGGCCCGTGCCGTGACTACCCCAAGCCTACCTTCAAAAGTCCAGGGGTTGGTGACTATCACCGGAAATTCACATCCCCATAATGGGATGTCATTGCATTTAAACCTGTAGAAAAATTCAATGTAGAACACAACATGAATAATCCACTATGTAATAGCTGTAGTAAAAGACTGATGAATTTAAGGGGCTGAAATACAAGCCCAACCAAAAAGTAAAAGTACAACTAAAATGTACAATACAAATGAAAAAAAAACAACTCATGGATCGTCCTCTGAGGATCCAATCTGAAGGGTAGGAACATATCTCATCCTCATCACTCCATGTCCAGCCGTCTCCACCACATACTACCTGGTCCTGGCTCTCCCAAACCTTATCCCAACTACTCATCATATTCAGAAGACACAACAAGGTGTGGGTGATTTCTATATTGGGGTGAGAATAAAATAAAACCTAGAAGGTAACTCAATACACCTGAAGGTCTCTCAGAAATCTATAGAGGAAAACTACAAAACATGATCTCACTCACAAAGCACGAAGAAATAGACACACATAAAAAAGATTCCCAGCTCAAACAAGGTTTTTTAGTGATGTATAGAAGTACAGATGATTAGTCATGAAGAAATATCATCTTATACTACCTAAAGGCACTGCATCTTACCATACAATGTCTGAACCACACAGGATCGGTAGGTTCTAACCCCATCAATGATCCAGATAGGATCTAACCCGCCCAGAGTCGATAGGTAAATAACCCCTACTGAACCACATAGGATATGACTCACAATGGATTGGTATGAACTGCCCCACACCAGATCACTAAGTGCTTACCCACAGAGGATCTGACCCAAACAGGATCGGTATGCACTGACCCACATAGTATCACTGAGCACTAACCCACACAAGATCGGTATACACTGACCCACAAAGGATAGTTGAGCGTTGACCTCGATATTATTTATCTCCAACCTCTATGTCATAACCCTCTCCCCACAAGTTGTAACCCTCATGGGATGACATTGTGTGAAGGGAGATAATTCCCCATGAGTTCCACCACCTGTATTCCCCAAGATGCTAACTAGAACTGACGGTACAGTTAACACAAAGATGGGAGACATTAACCTCTAAGATAAAATATGAGTAAGAGAGGATAACAAAGACACCAACCAACTCCAAATCAGACTGAAATATAAATGAAAACCCACGTGAACATATGTAATGTCATGAAAAACTACTACAACTAGAAAGGGAAAACTACAAGTGCCCAAATGAATGTAAAAACAACTACAAACCACAATCCCGGATAACTCCAGCTACCCCATGCTACTAGAAACCATCATGATTTCAAACATGCTCTAAGTGACCTGAAAAACAGTTTATATACACATAGAGTGAGTATAATAGTATACTTAGTAGGATCCTACCCAAGGCCTCTTGTGCAACAGAAAAGAATAAAATGCTAAACCACAGTGATCAACAAGTGAACCTAACTTGTCACCTAAAATTGTATTCTAAGTTCCCATCCTCACCATAACTAATCATACAATGTAACGCATACTACAATATATATTATAATATAGAATATCAAGGGTACCCCTCTAATGCTACTCCATTGGTTTTCTACTTTTCCCCAACGTCGCATGTCCTAAGCATCTCTCACCAAAAAAGGCATGCCTGTAGACACCTGGCTGAAGCACCACAACATGCACCTCATGAAACCACACCACCACGTCCACATAAGAAAGTAACTTGGTAGTTTTTCCGATCCACCACAACTCCATTAACGTGTATCATATGTCGAGTTTTAACCCCAAGAAATTATATTCCATACCCGAGTATGGATCCTAAATCCATCATAACATATACATGTTACGCCTATAGTAGTCCATAGGAAACTATATCTATAATATATGTGTGTGAATAAACACAAGACATTATAGCCCCCTACACAGATATATGGTGAAATCTAATAGATGTGCCTACCAAGAAAAGTAACTACCATGAGAAGAGATTGGGGCCATAGGGGGTAGTCATCCATCCATCCACCCACCAGAATGTTGGGGAAAACACCCCCAAGGCTCAGAATCCCCGAGGTGTCAGTTTCTCTAACTGATGGGGTGGAGAAGCACATAGAAACACAAAAAGTATAGAATATACTATAGCTCACAACCACACTATGGGCATAATGTAGTCATAGAAACAACTACCACTAATGTCTCTTAGACTCCCGACTGCCACTTCTTAGACTAGGTATCCTATAAGGACACGAAAATTTAAAGAGCATAATAACATTACTTCATTCCCTATTTTTCAGTTTCACTTTACATAAACTAATTATTTAAACATAAATTAACCAAAAATAATTCCACATTAAAATTCATTAGAATCACTCCCAAAGTAATTTTCCCCTTTAAATATTAACCTCAGCATTGCGTCCCAGCAAGCTCCAACCCCTTGGGTAAACATGCTTTATTAAATCATTTATTAAATACATTATTACTTTCCCATATTCCTAGGAATTCTGGAAAAACATTCTTAGCTAATAAACACATGGGGGATCAACATGACAAGTAGATGAACTACTCGTCAAGACTTGGTCTCCTATAGAAACAGTGTAGACCCATCCTCCCATTGAGATGCTTAACACAGAAATCAGGTGGCATACCCTGTTCTTCATCTCCCCTTTTGGGAGAAGGGTAAGCAAGACCTGCTGCCTTGAGAAGTGGAGAATTTAAATCATATAAACAACCAATAATAATCAGTATGAATTGAAACATTCACATCCAACCCATTTCATCATACTTGTTGTCCTCCTCGACACCGACATGAATGACCCGATGCATCTCACCACTCTAGGCATCAATTGCATCCACAAACAATAAACCTCCATGCCCCACATATCACAAAATCAATCTAGGCTCACACAACAACACATGATGTACGAAAACAAACATCATATCAAATGTTCTCTTTTCCCTTAAACATGCAAGAGGGTAACCTAGAAACCTACACGAGATTATCTTTTATCAAACAACCAGTTCATTAATACATCATGGATTAATCGATTTTTTATTTGTAGGTTCCAAATTCTAGAAATCAATTCATTCAGCAATCACAAATTATTAAACAAGCTTACTGAACCAAATTTAGTAACATCATTTTACAACAAGAGGAACCAGATTAATTTACACGCCTCTTTATCTTTATCCAATCAACTATCAATTAATTATGGCTTTACATTCTTTATAAATCTCAATTGAGAACAAGAAAGATAAGAAAGAAATCATAGACAGAACACTATTTATAAAAACAAGAGGCAATAACATACAATGGATATCAATTTATTTATTTGTTTCAAATATTTGTTATTCCAATTCTATTGTGATCCAGTGGGATAAAACATGCTAACTCTATAGTTGCGTCTAAAAGAAATGTGAATCAATGGATCTGCTACCTAAAACTATTTTTGACATTAATTATATGAGAATGAGCCACACAACGGGTAATGATCTCCTCCCCTATGACAACTGTATCAACCCAAGGATGGAGAGACACCCCCACTTTGGCCACACCCATGAAAAAACAATTAGGAACATGGTGGTAAAATACAATAAAAACTGGAAGGAGAAAAAAGGAGACGAACCAAAAATAATAAAGATAGATCCTACCTTATATTAAAGACTGATCAATATTACATAGTTACATTAATACAAATTGGAACAAATCATTGGAGAAAATATTGACTGCACAAATCCTATAGAATGGAATGGGATGTTTGAGTATCCTATGCCTGAGAATAAGGAGGAAGAACTAGGGAGGAAGATATCTTGACCCTTTTGAATATTTAACAGAGTAATGGTTTAAGATAGGCTAGGTTTTCCCTTTAATGTGGATCGCATTAAACCTCAAGGTTTGAGTATGAAAAAACATCCCGAGCCTTAGCAGAAATTAAAATAGGAGTTATGACATTTGCATCAGCCTCAGAGTCCTTAATAAAAGTCTTTAAATGAATTTTATTTCAAAGGAAACGTTAAAGTGCAGAAACAGTTGGAAGGTAGAAACACTAATCACGAACGTGAAATTTGGAAAAGGAAAAACACTATTCAAGAACATCACCATTGGAACCTCACTATTTTGGAAACACTATTATTTAACCTCACCATTGGAACCTCACCATTGGAACCTCGCAGTTCTAGAAACAATATGCATGAACTCAAAATTTGTCAAAGGAAAAAGGTATCCATTGGAACATCACCATTCTAGGAATATAGTTCATGATCTCAAAATTTGGCAAAAGAAAAAAGTCAACATTGGAAGCTCACCACTGTGGAAGCACTGTTCATGAAATCAGAATTTTGAAAAGGAAAAAGGTCACCATTGGAACCTCACAATTTGGAAGACACTATTCATGAACTCAAAATTTGGTAATGGAAAAAGTTCACCATTGGAACTTCATCATTCTAGAAACACTATTCATAAACTCAAATTTTGGAAAAGGAAAAAGGTCACCATTAGAACTTAACAGTTATGGAAACACTATTCATGAACTCCAAATTAATAAAGGGAAAAAGTTCATAGTTGGAACCTCACCATTGTGGAAACACTATTCATGAACTCAAAATTTGGAAAGGGAAAAAGGTCACCATTGGAACCTAACCATTGCACTGTTCATAGAATATTTCCAATGACACTAATCACCTAGGGCTATTGATGCACTATTCAAATAGGGTCACCATTGCATTGTTCACATTAGGTTACAAATGACACTACTCACAGAAGGTCACCGAGGACACTGTTCACATATGGTCACCAATTTCACTGTTCACAAAAGTTTACTGATGACACGGTTCACAGAAGGTCACCGATGACACTATTCAGATATGCTCATCGATGATACTATTCATATAAGGCCACTGTTTCAGTATTTACATAAGGATACTAATGACACTGTTCAAATAAGCTTACTGATGCATTATTCACAACAGTCTACCGTATGAACTGTTTACCGATGGAACTGTTCAGAGAAATGTAAATTTGGAAATGTGTTAGGCATAAGTGACCTTGACATCCCAAAACACATCATACACCTAATTTTTGCAATGGAATAGACTGGAGAGGTCTGGGACATTACATCATATACCTCTGAAAACATTCTCGTCCACATGAATTCAAAACCCACCTAAAGGGAAAACGAAATCGGGTCTGAACAACCAATCCCAGATATTCCTCTCAAATGTGAGTAAGCCATCAGTAGCATCAAAAGAAATCCATATTATAAACATAAAAGGTCTATAACCACAAAGGCTTCATCGATACATGAAAAGTGTTAAATATCAAACAACTATCGGTTCTGATCATGTATCAAAGACTCATGTTCGTATGTACTCTCCTCTTTGCCACCGTGTTTCCACAAGATAAGAATGAGGGGAATATAATGCTCATGAAACATATTCTATTTGCATTCATGGATCTCCACATGTCACTCCTCAAAGGTACCATCATCATCAAAATTGATCTCTACCCAATCAATGATGTGAGAGTCATCAGGAACATATTGACAGAGCTGTGATACATGGGAAAAATCATGTATCAGACTCATCTGCAAGGGATGTGTTACTCGATACGCCATAGCTCCAACATGAGCTAACACATCGAAAGGCCCAACAAAACAGGGAGAAATCTTACACCCATGACCAAACCTTCACTGCCCTTGATGGAGATTCACCTACAGAAAGACATGATACCCAACATCAAACTCTATGGGTATCCTCCTTTAATCGACATATGATTTTTGATGATCATGCATTGTCTTCATCCACTCAAAAATTAGCTGAACCATCTCTGTCATATTCTGCACTAGTTCTGGTCTGAGAATTAATGACTCTCCCACCCCAGTCCATCACAATGGAGAATGGTAAGGTCGTCCATTAAAGGATTAAAATGGCACCGTACCGATGGTGGATCTAAAACTATTTTTGTATGAAAACTCAACCAAAGTTAAGTTCCTCTTCCATCAACCTCAATAATCTATGATACAAGAGTGTAACATGTCTCCAAAAGTCTAGATTGTTTGCTCTGTATGACCATCCGTTTGAGGATAAAAATAAATGTTATGGCATAGCTGAGAACCGAAATCTTTCTGGATACCTCTACACACCCTATAGGTAAAATGAGGATCTCAATCATAAATGATCATCCTTGGGACTCCATGAAGTCTCAACACCTCATCCAGATACTGCCTCGACAAAAAATCCAATGAGATTGACTCCATTATTGCAATGATGTGGTCTGCCTTTGTTAAATGATCCACTACCACCCAAATAGATTCATGACCTCCCTGAGCTAAAGGTAAATTGGTAAAAAAAATCCATTAATATGTCCTCCCACTTCCACTTAGGAACATATAATGACTGGAGAAGACCACCAGGAACATGGTGTTTGACCTTCACCTTCAGGCAGACCAAACATCGTGACATATACTCCGCAACCGCATGCTTTACCCTAGGCCACCAAAACTGGCTCCTCAAGTCTTGGTACATCATTGTCAAACTAGGATGCACCGTAAAAGGAGATATATTGACTCTCTGAGAATGGTCTCATGCATCGTCCAAGGAACAAATATCCTTCCATGATGCAACACTCTATGTTTTTCATCCTCATCCCAACCATCAGGGGCCTCAACACAAAAAACTCATTCTCTCCAGACCTCAACCTCTATATCCCCCAACGGGGACTCTTCCTCCTTCTACACCAGATATGACTGCACCATCTTCTGAAAGAGACATCCGCTGCCCCCAACTTATCCAATATCAAGATGTAATGCTAACTATTCTTCCATTACTCACCAAGAGTCACTAGATTCACGCACTTAATCACTACGTTACTTCTAACTCAGTGCATTAGCTACAACATTCCCCTATCCAAGTGTATACATTATTTTGAAGTCGTATTCCTGTAATAACTCCATCCAATGACACAGTCATAAATTCAAGTCACGCTAGGAGAAAACATAACTCGTGCTATTATCATCAGTGAAAACTAGAAAGCGCTCATCAATGAGGTAATTTCTTTATGAATTTATATTAAACAATACGGATTCCAACTCTTGATCATGGGTGTAATAGTTACATACATCGGGACGTAACTGTTGAGACCCATATGAAGAAACTGATCTCTGCTGCATCAGAACACAACCTAACCCCAGATGTGAATCATCGTATAAAACATCAAATTGAACTCCCTCTTCTGGAAGACAAATAACAATAGGAATCAATAACTTCTTCTTTAGATACTCAAAAGATTCTTCACAGCGATCCTTCTATATGAATTCCAGATCATTCCTGGTCAATGTTGTCAAAGGGGTCGCAACTCAAGATAAATTGGCTACGAACCTTTTGTAGTAGTATGTGAGACCCAGGAAACTTCATACATATATCAATGTCACTGGAGTTTTCCAACACACAACTGCTTCTATCTTCGATGGAACCATGGCTACTTCCTTCCGGGAGACCACATGCCCCATTTAGAAGACCTCTTGAGCCCAAAACTGACACTTCGACAACTTCCCAAATAGTTGATGTTGATGTTGAACTCCAAAAATGGTGTGTAGATGCCACACATGCTCTTCTTCAGACGTGTAGTACACAAGGATTTCATCGATGGTAACTACAACGAAATTGTCCAGGAACTCATAGATCACAACGTTCATCAATCCCATGAACACAGGTGGAGTAATTTTCACGCCAAACGACATTACAACGAACTCATAATGCCCATGACTATGACTGAAATCAGTCTTCCGGATATCCCCATCCTTCACACGCATCTGATGATATCATGACCACAAGTCGATCTTTGATAACCCACTTGCACCATTCAGTTGATCAAATAAATCATCAATCTCTGGAAGGGGATAGCGATTATTTATTGTCACTTTATTCAAGCGATGATAATCGACACAAAACCGCAATCTGTCATCAGCCTTCTTCACGAACAAAACTCATGCACTCAACGGTGACACAATCGGCTGAACAAAACCACACTGTAAGATACATCATGGTACTCTTCTACGATTGTAGAAAATTCAAACTGCTGATCCTCTGATGAACTAAACATTATCTCAACCATCATGGATGATAATGATGGAACATGCCTATGACCCATCTGAGGGTGTCGCATGCCAAAGAACACCACTAGGTCTCCATCTGCATCGAATAACACGACCTTCCACCTAAATCAATTCACGATATCCTGTACAAAATACAAATAATCCTTGAGAAGGATGACATTATATGGTAGTATTCGTAAACAGAAGAAATCTCTCCGAGAGCAGTGCTGCCCCAACACTAGCTCATAGTCTCCATATACTAAAAAATAAGTCATCTCAGCCTCCAACAAGCATAGTCAACTCCAAGGGCACTGGAAGCCTCTCTACCTCGTGTACAAAATCATGGACGAGAATAGGTGATATGAAGGAGTGTGTTGCTCCTGAATAAAACAAGGCATAAACCAATGTAGAAAACAAGCTAGATGTACCTCTAACATCATCTTCATCGCATGGAGCTGGAAACGCTAAAGAATAAAGTTGTACAAGACCTCCTCCATGACCTCCTTGGACCTAATGACAAACACCACCACATCCGCGCTCTATTGTATGGGTATGAGGAGCTTCATGAGGACGTCCTATGCCTACCCCATCTACCATATACTGATCTAATGTTGGTGCATCCTGCTGATGCTTACTCTATTGGAACTACCTCAACGGATGAACCAGGAGTAGAACACTTGTTGCATGATTACTGCTCTGAAAGGTCGGGAACTCTCACTACTGATGATCCCAACCACCAAAAGAAAAACTAGTGCCTGATCCCTTGGCATAGACCTGAGATCTGTTGCCTCCGAAGAAATGAGATGTCGAGGACAAGAACCTACAAAGGACTGAATGAAATTTCTTTGTCCAAGAAATCTTCAAACCCTAGACCAGAGTTCTTATTTGTGAGGAATCATGTTGACTCCCATCTCATGATGATCTGGTTATGTCCCATTTCTTCTTGACAACCTATACTCTCACCCACACCTCAAGATATGTCTTCAGCATAAATGGGGTGACCTTGAACTAGATCTCTGGATACAAAGCGTCCTCAAAATGCCTCTCCCTAGCCTCCTCAGCTGGCGAGAGGTCCGAATAATATCTTAAATGATTCTTGAAATGGATTTCAAACCCTCACACACTGGAGATCCCCTATTGAAGGTGAATATGATCTTGGCGACTGGACGCTTTCATAGTCAAAGAATGATACTCAACTCTAAACTTGTCTTAGAACTCATCCCATGAGATCAATGACTACTCATGATCCCTGAGGAACAAGAACCACCACTTCCTCACTACCCCACGCAACATCATCACAAACAAGGAAACCCAGTGCTTTTTCTGAACAGGGATTGAACTAAAGTCTATCTCTACCCCCTCTAACAACTCTTATGTGACTGCATCTGAAATAGATCCCTCATACTTCTGAAGACTCTGGCACAGAAACTCTTAGAGATTCCTCCTCTAAGTGTATTCATCATCAACCTCTTCCCTACGACGATCTGATGGCACAACCTGCTGGGCATCTTCTATGTGATCCTGTGGAGGACTTCAACCTGGATCTATACCAATAAAATAACAAACAGTTGGAGCTCCTAGATATGAAATATGGAAGGCTCAATAATAATTAATTACTTTTTTTCTTTAAATCATTTTAGGTTAACATATCCCAAGGCCTACCCATTAAAAGATAGGCACAAAAATAATGACGCAGAATACTTTCCTCAGTCCCTACCATGAAACTAGTATCACCTCGTTTAGTACCCATTGTAAACATAAATGTATGTACATCAGATCATAGGGGTCCCTAAATGCCTATGTCTCGACCAATATCCAATGTTTACATCACTTTTTAAACATGACTGACACTATTTACCTACCAAACCTTGCAACCTCACCAGTGCCTAACTCCAAAATTCATCATATATCTCAACAATGCCTTTGATACCACTCTTTCATGACCACCTCCCCACAAGGTGTACCCCTTCTAGGCCAGAAATGTGAGAATGGAGACAATAATTCCTGAGTCCCCCCTCCTGTAGGCCTCGGGTTGGAGACTATAACTAAGGGTATAGTAAACACACAAATTAGTGGAATTAACCTCTAATAGAACTCATGCAAAATAGAGAAATAAGATAGTCACCATCCAACTCCAACTAAGAAGAAAATATAAATGAAAACCCAAGATCACATCTATAATGTCGTGCAAAAATACTATAATTGGAAGGGGAAAACCGAACGAACCCAAAAGAAGGTAAAAATAGTAGCAAACAAAAGCCTGAACAGCTCATGAAACAACAAGCTAGTAGAAAACAGATTCATCTCAGAACTTCTCCAAGTGACTGGAAAAATTGTTTATATACACATAGGAGTAGTATACTAGTATACTTAGTGGGATCCTCCACTGGGCCTCTCATGTAAAAGTGAAGAAAGCATGCTAAATCACAGTGAACAACAAGTGAAACTAACTCATCACCTAAACAGGTATACTAAGTTCTCATCCTCACCATGGCTACTCTCACCATGTAATGAAAACAAGAGTATATAATATAATAAGTAATTTCTATTGTACCCCACTACTACTTCCCCATAGGTTTTATGCTTCTCCCCTATGTCGTACGTCCTAAGCACCTATCTCCGAAAATTTCTTGCCCGAAGACACCTGGGTGAAGCACTAGAACACACACCTCGTGCAACCAAACCACCACTTCCACACATGAATGTAACCAAGTAATTTCATGGAGCCACCACTACTCGCATAATGTGTATCATACATCGGTATTATTCCTCAAGCCATTATAGCCCATACACTGAGTAAGGATCCTCAAGCCATCACAGCTTATACATGTTTCACCTATAGTAGTCCATAGAAAACTATATCCAAAATATATGGGTGTTAATAACCACCACCCATTACATCCCTCTACACATATATATGGGGTAAACTAACTATTGTGCCTACCAGCACAAGTAAATACAAATAGTAGTGAGCGGGGCCAAAATGGGCAGTCATCCATCCATCCTCCCACCGGAATGTTGGGGAAACCCCCCCCCCCCCCAGGGCTCAGAATCCCTAGGGTATCAGATGCCCCAATTGGCAGGGTGGAGTAGCGTATTGAAACAAAAAAAGTATAAAATATATTATAGCTCACAACCACACTATGGGCATAACCTAGTCCTAGACACAACTGAAGCTAATGTCTCTCAGACTCTCAGCCTCCAATTGTAAGACTAGGTATCTTATAAGCACAAAACCAATTAAATAGATTAATTACAATACTTCATTCCCATTTTTTCAGTTTCACCTTCGGTTAATTAATTATTTAAACATAAATTAACCATTAATAATTACACATTAAATTTCACTAGCATCACACTCAAAGTCCACTTTCCCTTCAAATTGTAACCTCATCATTGCATCCCAACTAGCTCAAACCCCTTGGGTTATCATCACTTATTAAATCATTTATTAACATCATTATTACTTTCCCATATTCCCAGGAATTCTAAAAAACATTCTATGCTACTAAACATAAGGGGGATCAACACAAAATGTAGATGAGCTACCTGTCATGTCTTTCCCACCTATAGAAAGATAATTGACTTATCCTCCATTTGAGAATCTAAACATAGAAAGCATATGGCATACTCGATGTTTCTTGGCCCCTTTCAGGAGATGGGTAAGAAAGAACAGTTACCTTGAGTAGTGGGGAAAGTAAACTAGATTAACAACCAATAAGAATCATTATGAATCCAAACATTCACATCCAACTCATTTCATCATCCCTGGTGTCCTCCCCGATAACCACTTGTATAACCCGATGCATCTTGCCACTCTAGGCGTCATCTTCTGCCATAACCAATTGGCCTCCATTCCCCCACATATCACAACAACTATCCAGGCTCACACCACAACACAAGCTTCCAGAAAACAAACATCCTATCCAATAGGCTCTTGGACCTTAAACATACATGATGCAAACTCAAAGCCCATCAAGGAATTAATTTATATCAAGAAAAAAGTTATTCAATCCATCTTTGATTAACCAATTTTTTATTCATAGGATCCAATTCGGGAAACCTAATTAGTAACTTATCACATGTAATTAAACATGATTAGTGTGCCAATATTATTAACATCAAATTACAATAAGAGGAACCAGATTCATTTAGATTCCTATTTATCTTTAGGAAAACAATTATGAATTACATTTATCTTTATATTCATTCCCAATCTCAATCAAGAACGAAAAATGATAATCAAGAAAGAATAGATATCACACTATCTATAAAAACAAGATAAATTAATATACAATTGATTTAAATTTACTTATATGGATCAAATATTTAATATGCCAATTCCATTGGGATCTAGTGGGATAAAACATTCAAACTCTATAGTTACAAATAAAAGAAAAGTGAAGGAATAGATCCCCTACCTCAAATAATTTTTGATGTTCTTTATACAAGAATGAGCCACACAACGGGTTACGATCTCCTACCATGTGACAACTGTATCCACATCAGGATGTAATGACACCACCACATCGGCCAAACAACCATGAAAATCCCATTAGGAACACGAGGGTAAAATTATATAAAAAGGGAAAGGATAATGAAGGATATGAACCCAAAACAATGATGATAGATCACAACTTATATCGAAGACTGATTGATATTCCTTGGTTGCATAAAAAAAGTGAAAAAAATCCTAGGAGGAATGTTTGATTGCACAACTCATATGGGATAGAATGGGATTTTTGAGTGTCTCACACATGTGAACAAGGGGTAAGAACTAGGGAGAAATATATCTCTTCTTTTTAGATGATTTAATAGAGCAGTGCATTAAGATACACTTGGTTTTCCATTAAAAGAGGATCAGATTAACCCACATGGTTTGACCAAGTAAAAACATACTGATCCTTAGTAGAAATTAATATAGAAGTTACGGCCTTTGAATTAGCCTTAGAATCCTTAAAACAAGGCATTAAAAGCATTTTACGTGAAAGGAAACATTAAATGGGTGAAACTATAGGAAGTAGGAAATACTGTTCATGAATAGGAAATTTAGAAAACAAAAACAATGTTCATGAACCTCACCATTGGAACCTAAACATTCTATAAACACTATTCATGAACCTCACCATTGGAACATTAACGTTCTAGAAAAACTGTTCATAAACTCAAAATTTTGCAAAGGAAAAAAGTCACTGTTGGAACCTCACCATTCTAGAAACACTATTCATGATCTCAAAACTTGGCAAAGGAAAATGGTCAGAGTTAGATCCTCACCATTCTGAAAAAACTATTCATGAACTCAAAATATGACAAAAGAAAAAGGTCACCATTGGAACCTCTCCATTCTGGAAACACTGTTCGTGAACTCAAAATTTGGCAACGGAAAAAGGTCACTGTTGGAACCTCACCGTTCAAGAAACAGTGTTCATGAACTCCAAATTCGGCAATGGAAGAAGGTCACTATTGGAACCTCACCATTCTGGAAACACTGTTAATGATCTCAAAATTTGGCAAAGGAAACTGGTCACTGTTGGATACTCACCATTCTAGAAACACAATTCTTTGGCAGAGGAAAAAGGTCACTGTTGGAACCTCACCATTGGCACCTCACTGTTGCACTATTCATAGAAGGTTACTGATGACATTGTTCACATAGGGCTATTGATATGTTGTTCACATAAGGTCACCTTTGCACTATTCACATAGGTTTTTGATGAAACTGTTCAAAGAAGGTAACTAATGACACTGTTTACATAAGGTCACCGGTGTCACTTTTCACATAATGTAACTGATGGCACTATTCATAGAAGGTCATCGATGAAGCTATTCCCCTAGGTCAGCGATGTCACTATTCACATAAGGTCATCATTGCACTGGACACATAAGGATACCAATTAAACTTTTCCCATAAGGATACTAATGCACTATTCATAATAGTCTACA
Organism: Viscum album; assembly: GCA_963277665.1. Taxonomy (NCBI): domain Eukaryota; kingdom Viridiplantae; phylum Streptophyta; class Magnoliopsida; order Santalales; family Viscaceae; genus Viscum; species Viscum album. The sequence goes on from OY728128.1 coordinate 618,809,711, forward strand.
GTTGGAACTGTTTGTCGATGGTATAATTCTCAAAAATTGAAATTCAGATAAGTGTTGGGGATAAGTCACACTGACCTCCCAAAACACCTCATACACCTAATTTTTACAAAAGAATGGACCAGAGAGGTTCGATCCACTACACTCTAACTCATTGCCAGCCACTAGATTCCTAGCACCCAGTGCGCTTGAGTTGTGCAGAATCTTCCCTTGAGATATCATTCATACCAAGACCACTACTAAACTCTGAAAATTAGTATCTCAAATAACCAACATGTTGTTAGGGTCCCAACGCGACAGACGGTTCGTCAATTAGACGCCCTATTTGTGAGTTATAAGCATTTTAGATGTGGGGATTGATTATATTTGGGTTCGATCCAACCCATCCATATTCCAACTATCTCCAAAACTCAAGAGGAGTACACCAAAAACGATGGCCTCGATCCAAGGACCCCAACGTCGTAGACGGTTCATCAAAGGGATGTCCAATTCTCATGATATGGCATTTTAAGCATTTCTGCGCCTGATTGTCCCTGGTCCGTTCCGACCCGGTCGGACCGGCCCAGCCCGCATGAGGGAGGCACATAAAAGTGGCCAACAGTTTCAGCCTGACCAGTAATGGGGAAGCCCACAAAGGCATCCATGAAGGGCTTCCCTACATGCAAAGGGGTGGCCCACTGGGCGGTGGTCCGCTGGGCAGGCGGCCCGACCGCGTGTGGCACAACATGCAAGGGGGGTCTTCCCTAGCAGACATCGGGGGAGAAACCAACGGTTCTCCCAAATGGCCTATGGACTTTCGGTATTTTTTGTAGTGGTGGCACCACGTGGCAAAACCAGCTGGCACATGGGACCCGCTGGAGCAGGTCCTATCGATTCATTTGTGGTCGGAGAGTGTACAGACTGACTTCCCCAGCGGCGCGTTACAGTACACTACTCCGCCACCTACGGCCGGCTGGTGGGATGAATGCCATCCTCCTGCTGCCGCTACTGACGGGTTGCAGCCCCATTTTCACACCAGTGGCGAACGGTAGCACGCCACACATCCTTCACGGTCAGCTTGTGTTGGCTGCTCCGATGACCACCGTAGCTTGGGGCCACGTCCATCTCTTGCGGCGTGCATTGAGGCGCTATCCCCAATGTTTCCAGTCTGTGTCGCCACACTAGTAGTCTTCTAGGGAATCGCAAGGATAAAATGATAGCATAGGGTTCGGGCCGGGTTTGTTAGGCTCGTTCCCTCCACGTTAGCTTGTATATGTGAGGGGGATTAAGGGTCTAATAATGAATTGAAATAAATAACAATCAAAACCCTACAATGATACCCCACAACAACCTCCTATAAAAATTAATGAATCATGGATCTACTCGTTAGTTGGTTGGTTTGCATTATTCGTATTATTCAAGAACGGGGAAGAGGAAAAAATTTAAGATGTGTAAATGAATAATCCTCATACCCCAAGAATGATAGTGAGCACATGTTTGTGCAAATGGGTCATTGTTCGCCATCCATGGCAACTAGCTTCAAACGATGCCACTCGTATGTCTATCTTCGGTTCGTGGTTCGATGTGGCTGATCACCACCTGACGAAACTGGATCCATCCTCCAAGGGTTTGGCGTCTCGTTACCTAGTATGCACTTCGTTGCATAGTGAATTAATGTTAATTCCCCTCACAAAGCTCCATATAAATAAGAGAGGGGGAGGGTAAGTAACGACATTGAAAATTAATTTGGATCATTAATTATGAATCAACCTAATTATCCAATGTTTTTTTTACTTATATTGAAGGGTCAATCAATTAAATGGCTTGAAACATCACTGGCCTCATACTTCTCTTGTCCGTTGGAGGATAAGAATGAAAATAAAAAAATTAAATTAAATTATTTTAATTCATTAAAAAAGTAACAAAACATAAATTTTTCTATAGACCTACTGTTTTCAATGTAATATCTCCCTTAAAAGAATCCTAGTATTGCAGATTCAATGAGGCCCTACTATTTTTAATCTGAGCCACGGTTCAAATGTAAGGAAACATCGCTCATGTGTTAACTGAATGTACCCAAAAAAAGTTCAAAATATTATTAATAGTCTCCCTCGACTCGTACCAATTGAGTTTAGGATTTTTCTAAGTATAAAATGCCCTCACAATAACAATAGTGCACTCATATTATCAATCCGAGTAACTGTTTAAATGTTCTAGATTTTACAATAAACTAATTGTCACTTAAGTATTTTATTCAAGGCCAAAAACAAACACTCACTAGTGGCCTGCACCATCCAATGTTTGTATGAGCCTAAGGAAATAATACCCTCACAAGTTCATTAGTGGTCTCATATTTTCAATTCATTTTACCATTCTTGAGTTATAAGCATTTGAAAAATAAATTAACATTATTTAATCATTTTATTTACGGTTATGTCATTTTATGGTTTTCTCAATGGAAGATTGTGCCAAATAAACATAAGTTGTACCTAAGTTAAACCCACCATCTTGAATCCAATGGTGCCCTTAGATTTCTAATATAGTCTACTGATTATGATTTATTCCAATTTTTTAGGAAAACTGCTTACGTGTGATAAATAATTTTTAACAAAACTTTGACGGATCATTCTGGGCACTTCTATCCTCAGAATCATGCACTGTTAGATTTCACGATCTTCAAATACTTCCATATAATTAAAAAAATACATGGAAAATCTGAGACATTACATTCTCCCCACCATAGGAATTTTCATCCTCGAAAGCCACACCATAGACTATGGAAACATTTGGAGGTACTAAGCATGAATCTAAGCCTCCCAATCCCATGTGCACTCCAAGATGTTCTTCTATAGACAAAAATTCACATTAAAGGTATTGACCACCCATGAAGGACACTCTTATGTCAATCCTCAATCTCCACTGAAACCTCAGGAAATGTCACCCCATCATCAAAGTCTAGCTCGTCATGGTGGATGTTGTGGTATGGGTCATGCATGTATATCATCAGCTGTGATATGTGGAAGACTGAGTGCAACCTATCCAACTCCGGTGGGTTTTCCAAGTGGAAATACACATTTCCTATCCTCCTCTTTAACAAAAATCATCTGATAAACCACAGTGATAACATGCCTCCTAGGCCAATCCTCGACAATCATTATCGTGGTGAGACCCATAGGAAGACATGGTATCCCTACTCGGACCCCAAGGGTTTTCATCTCCAATTGGCATAAGACTTCTTATTGTTCTACGCAATTTTCACATACTAACAAGTGAGGCATCAAGAGTAAAACTCTACACTGCTTCCTTTAAATGTGGCCACTAGTGATGACGCCAGATTTCTTTATTGGTCTTCACAACACAAGGATGTATCGCCGAAGGGGATGTATGGAAATCCCACAAAACCTCCTCCAGTAGTGCCACACATACCAGGGTATGTCCTACGAATATTATGATGTGATTCCCACCTTTATAATAACAATCTTGTGCATGTCCTAATGATATTTGAGCACGTCGAGCCTCACAAACATTTTTCTCCTTTTTGCGCCTTCTTGACTCACTGAAATAGTGTGGGAGTGACTACTAAAGACTGGAGGTAAGCTACTCTATATCGATCCATGATGGATATCTTCAAATAAACTGGCTACTCTTTCACCTCACTCCACAACTATAGACTAGAACTCATATTGAGTTCATCTACTACCACATCCCCCTTCCTAGGAGTATAGACTATATCAAAGTCAAAGTCTTGGAGGAACTCTAGCCATAACTATTGACTCAGGTTTATGTTCTTATATAGGATGTTATACTAGAAACTCTTATGATTAGAGTAAATAGTAAACCATTCAACCACCAATTAGTTCTTAAAAATCTTTATTTCAATGACCACTGCTGCTAACTCAATGTCATTGATAGCATAGTTATGTTCGTCAGTCTCTTTCTCACTTAATGGAAGCTCTAATGACACTTCTCCGTCCACAGGAAAGGCTCCCCCTCCATCATCAAATCTGAAAATGGTGCCACTACACTAGAGAATTCATGTAAAAATCTCTAGTAGTGTCCAGCCAACCCCAGGAAGCTCCTCACCTCGGTCACACTCTTGGTGTCTCCCAAGAAAGCACAAACCCTCTATTTAGAGGATCCACTACAACCCCATCTTCCAGGATAACTTGTCCCTGAATGTCGACTTCTCGTATCCAGAACTGGAACATCGAGGTCTTACCATATGAATAGTACCCTCAGATTGTATCCATAAATATCCGAAGATGATAGGCATGCCCCTCCACATTCGGTGAGTACACTAAGATGTCGTCAATGAATACCACCACAAAGCGATCGAGGTACAACTGGAATATATTTTTCATGACTCCCATGAACACTACCGGGGCATTGGTCATGCCAAATGGGATAACCATGAACTCATAGTGGCCATACCAACAACCTAAGGCCATCTTCTTGACATCCTCATTTAGTACTCTGAGCTGATGATCGCGAGATCAGAGGTCTACCTTTGAAACCCAACGATCTCACTTCACATGATCGGAAATATTATCAATCCTTGGTAATGGATACTTTTTCTTAATGGTTACCGGGTTGAGGTGCTGATAGTCCAAATAGAGTATCAAACTCTCATCTGCCTTCTTGGTGAACAAAATCAAGGTTACCATGGAAAAACACTAATCCTTATAAACCTCTTTCTCTACAAGTCAAACAACTGTATCTGTATCTCATGAATCTCTACAGGAGTCATCTGATATTATGGTGTAGATATCGGTGATTTCATTGGCTTCTTGACAATGTGGAAGTATACATATCTACATGGGGTAGTTCTGTATCGTCTTCAGGAAAGACATCATTATACTGGTCCACCACTATCTGATAGATCAGACTCTCAATATCTACTTCTCTGACGGTAAGGTTAGCCAACTAATGTGTTATTGGATACACCATCCTCTGTGTAAGCCCGTCTTGTGCTGCAAAGGTTCCCTTCTTTCCAGTGAAGAAAAAACTAGTCCCATCTATGTAGACACACTGCATATTTCACCTAATACAGTCAATCTGAGCATGGACTGTGGATAAATAGTCCATACCCAATATGACGTCGTAAGGCCTCAGTGCCTCTACTAGGAGATACCATCTGAATCTCTTGCCTCATAGAGTAATCTCACACTACTAACACCAGTGTGTAATCATAAAATTTTCTCTCGTAGGTGTCTTTATCCATAAGGATCGAGCCAATGACCTCAATGAAATCTCTGAGCTCCGAACGAGGGTTCTGGCAATAAAAGTGTGACTAGAACATGTATCTATAAGTATTGAAGCTAAGGCGTAGTAGACATAGATCATACCAATAATAAAATTTGGATTGTTGTGGTAATATCCCTTAGCTTCATGGAGCTAAGCTCATCCCTGTCCACCTGCTCCATGTGTTCAGGGTGGACACCCCGGTGGTGGTGGCAGTATAACCTCGTATCACCGCCCACCATCTGGCACACATCCTAATTCTCTACCACATCTACCTACTACCTATGGACCTCTTTGATTGAACCTATGCCTTAGCCTCGATGGTCCCTCAACCGTCATCCAGTTGTCTGTACAATTCTTCGGGTAGTCGTGAGGCATGTGACCCTACTCGCCGCACGTGTAGCACTATCTATCCCTCGTCTGACTTGATGTACCTCGTGAGATCTACACCTCTAACCCTACGTCCTAGGGTCATCCACCAGAAGGCCTAGTCTGCTTGGACATCTGTGTCATCTATATACTACCAACCACAGATGACTTTGCTATGTGTCGCCCGGTGGTGGGTCTTTTGACGGTGCCCACTTAGGTAGGAATCTCTCCACCAAAAGCGCTCACTCTAGTACCCCAGCATGTGTCGGTATGCTGAGAAATGCCATTTATTCTTTGATATCCAATGGGAAATTCTTCTCAAATATACAACCCCGAATAAAAGGGTCATCTACCTTACCAGTGGAGTAGTGGAAGAGATTTGTGAATCTTGCTGAGTACTGGGCCACAGTCATGTTGCCCTACTATAGGTGTAGGTACTCATGTATATGGATAGATCATAAGGGAACTGTTATGAAATTTGCCCTGAATAGGCTCTCAACATTTTCCCAGACTAGGGTCACCTCATCATGTATCTGGGGAATCAAGCTCCACCATCTCTGTACTACTTCTTGGAAGATATTGGTTTCTAGGATCACCGTAAGGAAGGTTGGTGTCCCAAGTAGGCCGAAAACTTTGGCAACGTCCTCTAACCAGTCTTCAGCCGCCTGCGGGTCTGTCTCACCTCAAAACCATGGTGGCCTCTACTGTGGAAACAAGGGAACCACGCTTGTTTTCTGTTCACCCTCTGTTGGTGGGGTTAGTGGAAACGACAACCCAAAGGTTAGTGGTGATGCTGGTACACCGCTCGAAGGAGCTAATTTCATAAGAGGGCCATGTTCTGAGGCCACATCACTCAGTGGGTCGTCATTCTGTACACTCTCAGGTATCCTAGATGGCTATCTACATGGCCACACCCTAATAAAGAATAGATGTGCTATGATCAACAATTTATACCTTGTGAGATGACTCAAAATAAATCACATGAAAAACTCTTAAAAACACACGCAATCAATGCTTTCGTGTACTTAGTTAGAAATCAGAATCCAGGGTCCTTGTGTATTGATACGTCGGCAGTTACACCAACACTAGACTCCCCAAACTAAAACCCACACTTATAATACTTAAAACTATTTCTACATTGAAAAGATCAAAGTCCTAGTGTTTTTAGTATAACTTACACCCCTGATACCACTTTGTCATGGCCCGTCCACCAAGGCCTATATCGTGACTACCCCAAGCTCGCCTTTTAAATGCCATGGGCTGGTGACTGGCAGTGAAAAGGTATATTTATATAATGGTAAGTAATTTCCTTTAAATATGTAGAAACACACAGAATAGAATGAAACAAGAATCAACATCTATGTAACTCTTGTAGTAAAAGAGTGCTGAAGGTAAGGGGCTGGAATACAATCGTAACCAAAAAATTACATGTACAAGTGAAAAGTATAATACAACTAAAAAAAGAAACAACTATTGGGTTTTCCTTCGAGGATCCTACCTAAAGGGTATGTACATATCCTCTCCTTAGCAATCCATGTCTTATTGTCTGCACCGCGTACCACCAAGTCCTCACTCCTTCAAACCTCAGACCAGCTACTCATTGTCTGCAAAAGATGCAACAAGGTGTGGGGGAATCCCGTGTAGAGGTGAGTTTAATAATACCCATTAGGGACACTGAGACCCTTGAAGGTCTCTCAGAATTACTCAATGGAAAAGCACAAATCATGATCTCAATTACAAATTTTGATGCAATAGACACAGCCCCAAAAGAGTCTCCACTCAATCAAGGGTTTTCAGTGAAGATTTGATGTACAGATGTTTAGTCATGAAACTAGATCATATTATTCTTTATAGAGGTACTACTTCTGACCATACAGAGTCTAACGAACACTAGATCAATAGGTACTAACCCCTGTAATGATCCATATAGGATTACACTAGACAAGATTTGATAGGTAACTAACCCCCGCTGACCCACAAAGGATCTGACCCACATAAGATCTGTATGCGTTGACCCACATTGGATGGCTGAGTGTTGACCAACAAAGGATCTGACCCTTAGAGAATCAATATGCGCTGACCCAAAAAGGATCGCTAAGCACTAGGCCACATATGATCAATATTTTCAAACCCACATAGGATCGCTGAGCGCTAACCTACTTATGATATGTCCCCAACCTCCACCTCACATCCAGCCTTTGGATTCCTCAAACACATTGCGCTCAAGCTCCATATATGTTTCCATAGATATATCTGTCATACCTCGACCGTCAATAAGCTCTGCAAAGTAGAAACACAAAAACTGCCATGGAATTAGTGTTCCAATATGACAAAAGGTGCGTTGTTCGGATGGTTGACCTGTATGTTATAAGAATTTTAGTTCTGGGGGGCCGGTTGGACTCATGTTAGATCCAACCTAGACATACCCAATTTTCCTCCAAAACTAATCATTAGTATACCAAATTGTACTGTTTCAATCAAAGGATCCTAGCACCGCAAACGGTTCATCAAACGGACGTTTGGTTCTCATGAAATGGCCCTTTCAGGGTTTCTGGGCCTAGTAGCCTCGTTCCAGGCTGACTCGGTCGAACCGACCCGGCCGTACATTGTCTGGGATATTTCATGGTGGGATTTGACCACTAGGCGAAGGTCTATCCAAGCCCGCATGGGGTTGGCCCACAAGGGCGACCAACGCTGGGCGGCCCGGCCCGCGTGAGACGCAACTAGCAAGGCGGCGGCCCCCAGGTCGGTGGCCCGAACGCGTGCGGCGTGACCCTAAATGGTGGTCCCCCCAAACTGCCACCAGTGGAGCGACCCCTGGTTTCCCAGAATGACTGAATTCCATTCGATATTTTTCACATCGGTGGTGCCATGAGGCATCACCAAGTGGCACGCGTGACCCACTGGAGGAGGTCCTGCCGATTCTGTCACACCCAACCGGTGTGCCAGCTGCCATCCTACGGTCATCACAGCTGACGAACTGCGGAACCCTTTTCTCACCAGTGGCACGTGATGGTGCGCAAAGCCTCCTATGGGGCTAGACGGTGCTAGCCGCTTCGATGAACACTACGGCTTTGTGCCTTGAATTCCTCTTGTGGTGCGTGTCGATGCTCTATCCCCAACGTAACCAGTCGATGTCGTCGTGCTAGCGGTCTTCCATGGAGGTGCAAGGATCGAAAAATAGAGAAGGGTTTTGGCCGTGTTCTTTAGACCTTCAACCTCTGTGTTAGCTCGTAAACATGAGGGGGATTTAGGGTTCAATAATCAATTGAATTAAACAACAACTAAAATGATACCCTGCAACAACCTTCCACAAAAAGAAAATGAATCATAGATCAACCCGTTAATCGGTTGGTCCACATTCTTTGTTTTATTCAAGAACATGGAAGAGGGAAACATTTCAGAAGCACAAACCAATAAAGGGACAAACTCAATAAAGTTTATGAGAAAGTGTTTTTGGAAGCAGGATGGTGTTTTCCATCCTCTGCAACTAGCTTCCAAGGAATCCACTCATACATAGATCTTCAGTTCGTGGATTCGTGTCGCTTGTCACCGCTCACTGGAACTGGTTCCATCTTCCGAGGGTTTGTCATATCGGTACTTGGTAAGCACATTGTTTCTTGGTGAAATAGTTCTGATACCCCTCCCCAAGCTCTATATTAATAGGAGAGGGGGATGGTATGTAACGACATTGAAAATTAATTTTTTCTATTTAATTAAAAATCTTCCCAATTCCCCAATGTTGTTGTTATATTAATTGAAGGGTCATGCGAATTAATGTCTTAACACATTGCTAGCCCCACACCCTACTTGTCCATTTGAGGATAAGAATTGAAATGAAATAATAAAATTATTTTATTTTATTTTATTTCATTTAAAAATTCACAAAACATACCTTTTATCTAGAATTACTATGGTCAATGAAAAGTCACCATTAAGTGATTCCTCGCTCTACAGATTCAACAGTGCCCTCAGATTTTTAATCCAACCATCAGTTCAAAAGATAGGAAACATCATTTATGCGTTTACTGAACATGACTTAAAAAATGTTCCAAAAAATATTAACATTCACCCTAGACTAGCACTAGTCTAGGACAGGTTTCACCTAAGGAGAAAACTCCATCAAGAGCTCAATTGTAATATTTGATTTTCAATTCGAGATACCGTTTAGATGATATAGATTTTACAATAAAATAATTGTCAATTATTTATGTTATTCACGTCAAAAGACATACATTCACTGCTGGCCAGTGTTGGAAAGTAATAATATAAGCATAAGGAAAGTGTACCCTAATGAGTTCAGCAGTGGTATCTGATTTTCAATCCGAGTTACTGATTGTGAGTTATAAGAATTTGAAAAATAAAATAACTTTATTTAATTATTTAATTTATGGTTATGCAATGTTTTTGTTTTCTCACAGGAGCCCTACCCTGACAAAAAATAAGTTGTACCTAGGGTAAACCCACCATCCTGAACGCAACAATGCCGTTAGATTTTCAATCCAAGAAATCATTTAAGATTTATTCCACAATTTCAGGAAAAATGATTAAGCATGCTAAATAAATCTTAACAAAAGTTTGACGAATCACTCTGGGAACTCTGGGCCTCAGAAACATATGCAGTCAAATTTCACGGTCTCGAAACATTTCAATATTGTTAAAAATATTACATGGAAAATATGGGTTTTACATGTATATATTTATATATTTTAAATTAATGAAATATTTATCATTCTATAAATATAATATATAATATTATTTCATAACTTTTCATTCATAAAAAAATGATAATGTAGTTCATGTGTACATGTGGGTTATAATATCCATGTATATAGGAAATTTGTTTTTTTATAATGTCATCACATAACATCAATATATAATTTAATTTTAAAAAATTATATGATATATATGATATAATTATCATTATGGAATAGTAAAATAATACTTTTGTTTTTTCCATTTGGATGGTTGAATAATTGAACTGTAACACTTGTCTATGTATGACTTTCCATCCCCATAATTGAAACTTATTTCATTTAACACTACCATATTTCATGGACAGTTTTAAAAATATTAATTATGTATAAAATTTATAATTATTTAATTTTTAATATTGTAGAGACTTTGTTATAATGACCTCTATTTCAATTTCCAAAATACCGATGTCATTCTGGACATATAAACAAAATATTATCAAAATTTCATGCATGAACATAATTGATTATGTTACTAATTAAAAAATGGAATTAAAAAAATTGAATAACATAATTAAATGGTTAGTATGACATTAAATAATTAACATATATTTATTATTTAGGTAGATAATGAACGTGTTTGAGAAGTCATACATATGGTAAGGAATTTCATCTCAATTTCTGTTATTCATACATATTTTATTATTTTTCACCATATTTATTTTATATTCTATATATACTACCATGATTAAATATTTTATAATGTACCATTAATTCATCATAGAAAAGTATATTTTTTGTAAAATTAAATATTCAATTGTGATTTTACATGACATTTATCATATGATATGTGCTTCTTAAATCCTTTTTCTTTTATTGAGTTATATCACTTCTTCATTGATTATATTATATAACTATTATGTTTGCAAATAAATTTTTTTTATATATGTTTTATTTCACCAATTTTTTGGTGGATTTAAATTATCTACACGTATTTACTAAATTTATTAATCCTCACTAAAATTGTATGTTCATTTTATGTGTTCTTTATATAGAAATATCTCTTTCTGGAAATATGTAATGTTATATGCCTATTTTATTTTATGAGTTTTATCTATTATCCCTCGATATTTTAAATCATGAAAATATTTACATTACTGGAATTTAAAGTTTCATTTGATGGTATTTCATTCTTGGTGGTTATAATTTTAATGTTACTGAAGTTGTACGGGTTTATTTCACAATATCATCTTTATTAAAAATTGTTTTTCTATGTCTCCATTGTGGAATTATATGATTTGTCTATCTTAATTGAAATATATATTCTTCTACAATTTTAATTTTATTGAAATATTTTTTTTATCTTTTATATTCCACTATTATGTACTCATGATACCAAATATTGTTTTAAACTAATCCCAAAAAAATTTTCCTACTAGGTTGGGAATCGTTTCATCCATATAGAAAATTTCCATAAAATGATTTAATGAAAAAATTTACTATTATCAAATAATTTTTTATGGAAAATTTCATCCTTATTTTACAAATTTTTTTAAGGTAATATTCTATTCATTTTATTAATGAGGTTCTTTTTTATATTACTGAAAATATAAATGAAATATATTTTATTAACATACATTACATGAACATAATTTTCTAGCAGTAATAACTACTAAATGGTTTGAGGATTTCATTAGCTAATTTCTAGATTCTTTTCAATGTAAATGTTTTTAATAATAACACGGAAATATTTATTTTCAAATTGAAAATTTTATTTAAATATAGAATAGTTTATAATATCTTGTTTTAGTATTTACAATCATCAACTAAAAGACTCCTTCAATTTTCATTTACTCCACTATGGATATATTTTAATGATTCCTTCATTATTCATTCACTATATGGTTTTATGATATTCTTGATTAGTGGAAATATTATCATTTCATATTCTAGTTTTTAAATATGAATATTTTTTATTATAACATATTATATTATTAATCTATAATTTCATATGATGAATACACATAAATTAATATGTAATGCATGGGTCATGCTACAGGCCCTCGATGCATTGGTAATTTTAATGAGTAAAAACTTTTAGAGTTTTATAATGGCCTTACAATTTTTATGTATGATTCCATAGAATAAGGCCTTAATGATATTTTTTGATTTTCAACAATATGGTTTCCATGATTGTGGGATATTTTATGGATGTCCATGGTCCACTCTTCTGAATCAATATTTATTTGTTTATTTTTTCAATAGATAAGAGTTCAAAATAGGAGAGTTAATCTAGGTAATAGTGTTAAAGAGGATATATAAGAGCATTGAAGAACAAGCGAATCCACTCTTATAAAGATATCCCCATCAGGCATCAAGATGTTTGTGTCTAGGAAGCATAAGACAAAATCTACAAGGAGTACTATAGATGAAACAAGGTTCAAAACATTTTTTTCCCTCTCACCAAGTTTGGTCACACATATATTGTTATTGATTATAGTTTTACACTTTCTTATTATATCGGAAATTAACATTGGGGAAATACCTATATCATGTACAGAATTATGAAAAATGATAGATTTTTTTCCAATTGTTATATATAGATATTTATTTGGCTGAATAACATTAAGCCTATGACCATAACATTGGCCTCATCCTATGGGTTGTGTCTATAACCAATGTGAGAAGTGAAAGACAACAAAACTGAACTATTTTGGTAATGCACAATCATCCCCTCCCCACATTTCACCAAAGTTATATGATCCATCTGTGTCCACCTTATGACCTATGAGGGGAGTGTTACAGTAGACCCAATGGCCCAAAGAACTTATGGTCATGGCTTTAACATAAGGACTTCTTACTTGTAGTGGTATGAGAGTTTGGGAATCACACAATTTATTTAATAGTATAACTTTGTCAATGATGAGGCTCTTAGTTATAATTATAAGATACATCCACATAGCAAGAACATCTGTATGTCAGGCATTGTTTCTTTCCTTCCATATGAAATAACATTCAGTGTTCAGTACAATTTCCCGACCCCCCCCCTTTTGGTCTCATATCACCTATAATAGGGAACAACTAATCCATTAAGGTAACACTGACAGACTCATTAGAAGAGTAGGATGTAATATCCCCAAATGAGTTCCATATAGTGGACACTCAATTTCTTTCAAAAAAATAGATGGTTCAATTTTTATTCAAAATTATCCATAACAAAAGGAACCAGGTGTCTATGAAGATTCCCATTATTTTCATGTTTTCATTAGTACATACTACATGGTATCTTATTCTGTATGAAATAAAATTATACATTGCCGGAATCAGGTTTCACCATAGTGTCTCCCTCCACCTATTAGAGTGTTCCTCAGGGATTGTATCCCTCCATAAGTCCAATATAGGTAATTATCAATAATTTAATGCCATAAATCCCATATTTTTGGAATTTTATTGATTTCAATGTGATAAAAATTAACACGTTGATCACAGTCGGGGAAATACATTGTAAACAATGGGTATATACTAACCACTCTAAAAGATATTCATATAGATGGACTTCCTGTGGAAAAAAATATGCTATCCTACCAAGTTGTGGTTCCAAAATATGATATCACCAATTTCAAAATCCATTGAGTATGATAATTATGGGACAATATGAGAGTAGAAATATCATACCATAAATGGGATGCATTCCTGATCATCATATCTGCATCTCCTATTTATTTGAGGGACATGTCCTTTCCCTAGAGAGTCTCTTCTTCTAAAGCCTACCATTCTAGGATTTCATTCATGAAATAAAGAGTGTCTGATAGGTTCCTCACATTGATTCCCCCTTATGGAATAGGCCTAGACATCATGGACTATAAAACCCTACTCTTTTTTCCAAAAAAGTGTTTATCCCATGTAAAACCTATAAATATCTTGTAAATATTATTTATTACACCCATTTAAGACATTGACGTCTATAAGAGAATGTATAGGAATATCTAAAAGAGCTCTATTATTTATGTATGTCCTATTGAAAAAGTACAGGTAATTTTTTTTAATTAATAACACGGCATGTGATTATACACGTGATTGATTCGCAATGAAGAATTCATAGCCTTTAAGAATTCATTTGGGCACCGAGATACTCCCTTGGAAAGAATCATCTCTCCATGTCTAGGATGTTTCACCGGGAGCTAACACACATATTTGAGCATATATTATATATATAAATGTTTCTCTTTTCCTTATTGATAATCTGGGCACTCCAATGAACGTAATATTCTAGGACCTTGTTAATGCCTTTGACTGAGTCTCTTATGGAATTCATGATGAAAATCATGTCTTCTACAACCATATGGTTAGATATTCTATGGTGGTTCATCCCTTGTAATGAATTTTTTTTCCACTGTTACTACCCTTATCTAACCTCCCATAGAAACCAATGGCTGGAAATAATGGCTAAGAGATCTTAAAAAATTTGTCGAATGCTTTTACCTTTTTATAAAATAACCAAACTACAATAAAACAAAATCCATATGACCATAATTAAATATCCTCTGTAAGATGCATCAGTACAACAACGCAATTAAAATATTAAATAACCTACAATAATATCAATATTAATAGTTGAATCCAAAACACACAAAACACAAAGACACAAAATCCAGGACTCTAAAACTCTTAACCTACTCCATGGTCCTACTAAACAATCCATCCCTTATGTATCATTAGGCATCTATAAATAAATAAGATACATTTCCTTTACCTATTTTGCAATATATTACAAATCTAAAACACAATATAGTTCCTATGAAGTGTGTGAGTATAAAAGTAAATTATATTTCTCTAAAGACATCCCAACTCACTCCACTAGGGTAAAACATGTTATAAAAATTTATAAAAAAATTTATGAAAGGGTAATACTTTATAATAAATCCATAAATCTATTTTTTAAGATAATAATTATGAAGCTATCATAAAAAATCAAATAAAACATCATAAAATCCAATAAAGCATTTATCAATTTTTTATTTTAAATATACATCTTACTTTTCCACACTCGTACACGACACGGGCACACACACACACACACACACCAAATCCTGGTGTTATCATTGATTGTGGAACCTCTCATCCATAATTTATCCCTTTGAGTGTCATAATTCACAACCATTATCCATACCATTCAACTCCTCTCTAACCATTATGTCCAAATCATGCCAAAAATTAAAAAAAATCAATTATTCTCGTTCAATAATTTTTTTTAAAGTACTTTACTTACATCCAAACCATCATGATTTCTATATCGCCAATTTAAAATCATAATCAATGGTGATTTCCACAATAGTCATCCAATTCAGATGATTTCTAAAACCATTTTTCATATTTGAATTCTAATAAAATAACACTATGATTTATTGAAAAATTGGAAATACATCCATCAAGTTCTAATCATTACTAGTCAAGATACAATAATAACTCTTAAACTATGAAGAAAATTAAGAATAGTATATGAAATTCAAAAATATTTCATAAATTTTCCACATATGACCTTAGATCATGATCTATTAAAAACAAAAAATCACATGTCATCAATATTGAGATACTATAGAATTGATCTATTCAAAATATATTGGATATATGATTCTACTAGAGGTATATTCCTTGTATATAAGTATAATGATGAATAATGGGAACATACATGTGTATATAAGTCTCTAATGGAATTACAATTCTAAAAATATGCCTCCTGAGTCAAATGAAATCTACTCTCAGGAATTGGGATGATATGGAATTATTTTTATAAGTGGGTATGGGTAAATCCTAGGATTAAATGATTAAATATGAATTAGATGCACGATCATCAGATCTGAAATTTCATATGGCAGGGTAATGGCACATGGTGTGAAAATATGAGTTTTGAAAATGCATAAAATGTAGTCTCACACAACCCCTCACACATTTGGCTCATAATGTTAGAAATACCATCTAGAAAACATTTCATTCCCCTATATCAACTATTTCAGTGTATCTCTTTGATATCTTCAGGGTTTAGTCAAACAATGCATCAAAATTGCATCTACCGAATTCCTATTATTTTCCCTTACAATATTTCTGGGAGGTGATTTGTGGCTTCAAATATCCATGATCATGTTTTTCACCTCTATAAAATCCAAACAGTCAATATAAACCTTCAATAGACATCCCAAAAAAATATCTTAAAAATTATATAAATTGAAAATATATAAAAAAATTGAGAACTCCAAGAAATCAGGTGCTGCTACATTCTCCCCATCATTTTCATTCCATCATCCAAAAGTAGAAAAGTCTCATTTTCCTAAAATATTTCTTTCTATTTCTATAGAATTTACTTTTCACATTGCCACGTTTTTTGCTGAATCTAAAAATGTTTTTAAAATACCAAACTAGAAAAATTATTTTAAAAAAAAATTATTTCTCTTTCATATCCACAATATGTACTATCACATGAACCCTCATAGAATATGACTCTAGGAAAATGTGATCCAACTGAATGACAATGTCAGGGTTATGTTATTAATTGATCTTTTGAAATAAATAAAACACATAATTCAGTGAATGGATCCATTGTAAAAAATCCAATGAATATTCCTCCTCACTAACCCATTCATTTAACTAAAAAGTGTTTATGCATTAAGGGCATAAATTTAGCCCCTTCCCAACAATATGAATCCCAATCATTGTAAATACTCTCAAAAATGTATGATCACACAAATGTAACGAAAATGGGTTTTGATCATGATTGGAATATTATTACTGAGAACTCTAAGCCATGTCTATTAATTTTTTGAATACTAAATTTTCTTCATTTTATCAATCACAAGACTAGGTCCAACATGTGAAATATATAATTTTTTGACCTAATCGCGTGTAGAATGAAATGGAGTCCCATACAATGCTTAAAAAGTTTTAAAATATTTTGAGGACTGGTAGCTATTGTTTTATGAGAAATACCCTAATAGTATGTGATCTTCCAACGAGCCACCAAATTCCATTACATATTACCTTTGTACATATTCAAGCATTTAGATTATTCTCTTGTATTTTACATTATTTCAAGGATGAAATAGAAATCTCATAGTCAACTAGGTCGTGAGGGATTTTTATTATAATTTCAAAAAAATTGAGACATAAACCTTAAATTTCAATCTGAAACTATCAAAGCTTATAAACCATTATTTTTCCCAATGTTGGTAATATAATTTTGACAGGTATTCCCCCATATTTAATTTATGAATAGGAATGAAATGGTTTGACTTTGTGAGATGATCCACTATCATGCATATGGAATCATGTTTATCAACCATACATGGTATACCTATTTCAAAATCCATAGTTATATGCTTCTATTAGAACATGATAATTGATAATGACATCAACATACCCATTAGACACTAGTGATCTTCCTTAACATAGTGATAGTTGGGGCATCACTAATCAAACTGAGAAACATTCTTTCTCATGAATTCCAACGAAAATAGTGATTTTAGTTCATTATTAATCTATTGTATAAAAGGATGAATATCCCATTTCAAAAGGATGTAAGTATAAAGGTGCTATTATTAACAAGACCATACATTTGACATCAAATCTTGAAACCACAATACAGATATACTATGAAACCTGAATCCTACAATAATCTCCACAACATTGTGTTTTGACCTCATAGACACATATTCAATATTGGATTTATTGTCCTCTTTACCATTATAAAAAATTATGGAAGAAACGAAACCTAAAAATAACTACAATACTACATCATACATAAAAATCCATGTTCACGTCAGTTATCACTGATACTAGAAACCATTGATTCAAACCCTCCTTCACAAATATACTATATGAAATCTTGTGTAATTAATCCTACCCAAAGGCTGTTTAATCCAGTGTCTACAAATGTGTATATAAAAAAATGGATGATACTTAATCATTCATCATTGACTATAATTCAATTAGCTTTATGAGAAAATATTTTTCATAATCTAATATTCTATAAAAACCTTATATTTTTTAAAAAAAAATGTAGCCCAACTTTTTTAAAGTGAAGACCATAGAAGCTAATTCCAAATCATTTTTTGGGTAGTCCTAAAAATGAAACTACAACATCCATGGTCCATATTCAAAAACATGATCTCTCTATATGAAAATAAACCCCATCCCATAACCCAATTAATAAAAATAAAACACATTACCTTATCCTTATTTTGAAAAAATAAGGATCTATCATGATGTAAGGGAAACATTGTTCTCAAGAAGAGTCTCAGAAATTCATCATTACATGCAAATGGAACTATTTTAATTATCAAATTTTGGAAAAATGAATCTTTTAATGAATGGTAATAATCAAAACGTCGGTAATAAATATTCCAAATAAGAAAACTACATATCTCAAATACAATTTTGGTTGATTATAAGAGATCATAGCCTCTATAATTTCTAGATCCATATATACAACTTATTCATAGATTAAATGGTTGAGGAAACAAAACTCTTGTATCCAAAAATCATATTTTTAAAAAAATTCATATGGAAATTAATCCAATAATATATGTAACACTATTTACAAGTGTTTCCCATGCACATCCGTTTTCCTAGAATAAAATTGTATGACATACACAAAAACCATAAAAAAATAATCCATTCACCAATAAAAAAAATCAAATTCATCAATTCCATGAAGACATCTAGTTTATTTATAAGACTGAAAGTCATAGACACATAATTATAATCGATATATATTTTTCAAAAAGTTGTCTTCAGAATATCTTCCTTTGAAACCCATAGATGGTTATATCCAAAATGAATTTCAATTTTATAAAAACAATGTGTTACACTCAATTAACAAATAGTGTATCAATTTCAAGACCCGACCCATTGAGGTTTGACCCATGACTACCCCATGCCCACCTCTAATTGGATATGAACTGTTAACCTGCGATGAGTATGCATGTAACGCCCCGACCCCAGCTACCCGGAGCCGGTGCATTACTTTGTAACATTGGCAGGATCACAAAAGATCAAGTCTCGAAAGACCAATTAGTTTAGTAGCCTTGGAAACACTAGATACATTTATAAATGTTACATTACGTCATAAAGTGAAAAACTACAATAACAAAGTCTCCATAGACCACACTCATATCCTCTTCTGACAATCCCTGCAGGTCATTGATAAAATACTTCTTCACATCCTGGAAAATATTAAAACATTGAAAGGGGTGATCTCAGATTCTCAGTAAGGATAAAAATATTGCGGAAGCTTTCATAAATAAACATCAACATTTAAGGCAATGTATAACTAAAACAAAAGCCTTTTAAACATGAACTTCAACATAATATGGAAAAAGTAAAATGAGATAATGCCATTTACTTATTCACATGGATATTCTACTGGTCGAATAATCACATGCAGTATCAATAACCACTTTCATAATGATGGAATGCATAATGCTAGACATTCTAAAACATTTTTTCAAGGCCTCGGCCAAGACGTCTAAAATGATTAAGGCCTCGTCCAAAATCACAAATCAAATTGGGAAAGGGCCTTAGCCAATTCCACGTCTAGTTGTCTCATGAGACCTACTGATGCATCAAGGAGCTATAGCGGGCTCCACTCGTCACTTGTTAAGTCCAATTCATTCCTCATATGAATAGGTTTAAACATATCATAAACCATAACATAATCGTGTCATATAAAACATGCATGAAGGAAACATAACATTTCCACATTTCAATCACAAGATATCAATACAACACATTGATATAATAAAAACGCTTTCAAAACCATTTTCAATACCAAAATAAAAGAAAGTTAAAACTTTGTATTTATTATTCATTAAAAAAATGATGGATTGTAGAGGAAGCCGAAACTCAAACAATGGTCACGGTGGTAGAGAATTCATTGTCGCCGCATAAGTACGGAAAGAAAAACATTCCCTTTTTTTCATTTAGTAAAACGCTTCGTATAAAAAATATTCCTTTTGAATAAACGTAAAAGTTAAAGGGGTTTATACACCATATAAAATAAATTTGTGTATAAAACAAAATATGCTTCCATGAAAGGGGATTGAGACGAAGTCCTTAAAAAGATCATTTTTAAAATAAAATTGATCTATTATGTGTATTCACTATAGGCACACATAATGAAAGTAAAAATACAAAATAGGACATAATAATATCATGACATAATTTGAAAGTAGGATATTAACCCAAATAATGGAAATTGGGTTATGAAATTCCCTTACCTTGCTTCTTGTCCTGACTCAACCGTTCATTAAACTCCTGAATAATAAACTAGAGTAAATTTCTATTTACTTAATTACCTTTTTCATGTTAATTATTCCTTTTATATCCCCTACTACCATGTTATGAACATTATTTAATTATTAATGTTTATAACGGTCATTTTGTCGATCTTAGGTACTTGAGTCAAAAATAAAATTCTTATAATTACAAGTTGTTCATGTGGTGATATATCCATTATATCCAGAATTATATTCATGATTTAGATATCATATATCTCATATATATCCAGTATATACATGAATTTATAATATTCCATAACGTTTAGTGTAAGAAATGAAATGCACCATTCATGGAGACGGTAAGCCGTACGTACGCATGAACGCTACTTTCATTTCTATTTAGTATTTAATGAAATCATAATGATATAAAGGTATATTATAATTCTAGTATAACATCATATATAATATCATTTACTCCATCATTCATACATCCCACATATGGTATTAATGATTCAAATCACTTTGAGGGGGCGGTAGTCTGCACTTCCTAAAATGAAATTATCGCGTTTTATCCATAATGGAAATCATAAAGGTATTCCATAAATGAAAAATACCGAAGCTTAAGTAAAACATAAACATATTATATATCATATATAAATATAGTGACATCTTAATGGCCACCTTTGAAGGTGTTATATGAGTGTTGAACAATCATCGTTTCGTGAGGCAGAAATTCGCCATCCATAGAAACAGTATGTTCTTTAACCATTAGATGTAGGTGTGTGTAAGTGTAGCTCTAATAATTCTAATAACAACATCCTAGTATATTGAGGATACTGGTGTTGTTACAAAATAAATGAATAAAAAGATTTTATGGGGTTGGAGAAGAAAAATAAAACAAAACAACATTAGAGAAGACATTACCTTTAAATCGGGTAACTCTTTTTGATTTGAGCGAAAGGCTTTCTTGGGAAGAGTTATGCCCAAAGTGAGGATTCTAGGAGTAATAGGGTGAAGTTGGGAGAGTATTTGGGCAGAGGTTGGCCGATCCAAATGGCTTGAATGTGTGAATGAGGTGGTAGAGGTGGGGGCCTTTTATAAGTGGAGAGGAGGGGCACTCTTGGAAAGTAAAGAAAAGTCACTTTATTATAAAATGAGTTTCGGATTTTAGAGGTCCCACACTTATATAATTCGAGGCTAAGGTGATAAGGGTTCTAAATATACTCATCCAATAGGTATTTGACAAGTGTAAGCCTTGGATATTACATTATCTATTTATTTTATTTAAATCGTTAAATAATCAGGTCATCGCTGCATCATCATGATGTCATAAATAATTTAATTTATTTAATGTCTAAAAATTATAAAAAAAATACTATGATTTAGGAAATATATTAGATTTTAAATGACTATTTATAGTCAAAAATATGACTTGTATAACCCCATGTAAAAATTGTTTTAGTAAAACATATCATGTTTGTGTCTTTAACATTAAATAAAAGGTATTTATGTCATTTTCCAACTAAAGTGGCTCCATGGGGTCCCCAAGTTGACCCATGGATTTTCTTGGTCGGCCATGGCACATACAATGAGGGAAGGACATGTTTCAAGCTCATCTCATATTATTAAAACATTATTTTTACCTTAAACTACACTAATTACCTCTAATCGCGATTAAGAACTTAAAAGTTACTATTCACCAAAAATTATTTTAATCTCATTGAACCACATTTTACTTCTTAATGACAACCATGTATGTCAGATTTTTGAAAATCCAAACACAGAAGTGGTAATATTTCATTTAAACAAAAAATCAGTTATTTAACTACCACTTAGTGGTTTCACTATTCATCAAAAATTGAAGTTTTTCAGAATAATGCCAAAATTTCACCCTAATCTATAATTGATATTCCGAATTCAAAAATGATGTCTATTTTACAAAATTCCAAACATATAAGTTGCATTAATAAATTTTATAATCAATTCCCACCGTCACAACAAATAGTGTGTTTTTAATAAACAATTTATATCAAAAGATTGGCAATTGTTTATGTCCAATTTCAATGTTAAATTAATTCTAATTACCACCATTGGATAAAATGGTAAAAATATATTATAATTATACTTTAAAACTACTAAATATTATAAATTATCACAATAAATTATTTTGATTAAAAAAAGATGTTTTAAGTATTTTTCACTATTCATAAAAAATTGGAAGTTCTCAAAAAATTACAAAAAAATCAACATAGGGTAATTTCGATATTACGAATACAAAAATGAAGTCCATTTTGAAATATAAAATTTCTATAATTTTAAAAAGTGGATATTACTATTCCTAACGTCTACTTTGATTAGTCGCGGTGTGTTAGAACTCGAAATTGCGTACAATGAAAGCTATTGCATTATTGAAAGAGAGGCATATCATGGAAGCTCGGGGTGTTACATTCTCCCCTACTTCAATAAATTGTATCCTCGCAATTTGAAATTTTTCTTTGAAAATAAAAGGTTGAAAATAGAAAATACCTTTGTGGAAAACCCACATCGGAGATAAGGTTAATAAAATTTAGCCTTAATAAGAGGGAAATGGAAATGAAAAAGTCACCACCAAATTATGATCTCGATGAAGAGAACATTGGTGGCAATTAGAGACATATAATTGGAGGAAAACGTAAATATTTGTAGGGAGTGATTGAGGTCATCAATTACAATCAACTGTCAAATTGAGGGCCTCAAAGCCTTCAATCTATATTGATTTAAAATATCATCAGTTCAACAAGAGATAAGGTATTAGGATAACACATTTTTTTTGTTTTAATATCCCTTTACTAAAGATTAAGAATTAATTTATTCATTGAATAAGAGATAGGTATATATATATTTATGATTGACAATTATAGTTTCAACCTTCAACTCATCATTCACACAAAAAGATAATAGAACTCAAAAATATTATACTTATCCTAATTGTATAAGGTTCCAAATGTTAACACATACCATTTAGATTAGTAAAATTATTTTTTAATAACCAGGGACTTCCTGTAGGCTTGTGGTAGGAGATAAAGGACTGTCGCACTATGGTTGTGGGTTCGATTCCTGCAGCTTTGTCCGACGTGACGGGTTATTCCCCACCCTACAGGTTTTCCTTTTCCTACAACTATAGTATTATAATATTCCAAAAATAATCTTCATAAATTTTTTAACCTTAAACAATACTATCCAAATATCTACTTAATCCACTCCAACCTTTATAGTTATCCAAAATACCTCTGTCCAGACATTCTCTAAAAGGTCTCTTAATTCCAAAATCAATTTATTAGATTCCCCAAACAAAGTAAAGTTTCTCTTATTGTCACATACTAAAATTATGATTACCTTAATCATATTAAAACCTTACTGAAACAACAAGTACTGCAGTACAATCCTTATATATATATATCACATTATTCTAATAACCAGAATATAATCCATGAGTCCAAAAGCACCAATACATTAATTAATCTTCTTTAACTGTAGTAACAGCATAAGATTTTCCTTGATCCCTTGGCCTTTTTTTAGGTAAGTTTCCCTGATTCTTAGGACATTCATTTTCATAATTCCCCATTTCTCTACAATTGTAGCATTCAACATTGATAGCCTCTTTCTTTCCCTTGAAATCACGAGCCTAGTGACCTTTTTCTCCACATTTATAACAAACTCCCATTCCTTTTAGGCAAGCACTGGGGTGATTCTTCCCACAATTATCACATAATGGTAAATCCTACTTTCCCTTTTTTCCTTTATCCATCTATTGTTCCACCGTTCTCTTCTTCTCTTGCTTTACTTTGTTGTCATAAGACTTAGATAATTCCTTTTCTGTCTTGATAGCACACGAGATAATATCTTCGTATGATGAGAAGGATTGTGATACTAAAGCTCGATGGAGAAATGGTTTTAAACCATCAAAGAAATGATCAATCTTACCTCTTGGGTTATGTATATAATCTGCAGCATACCTCGCTAACCTTGTAAAGTTGGCCTCATACTTTGCGACATTCTCATCCTCCTTTTGTTTCAGGCTCAGAAATTGCCTTTCCATATCTGCTCTATGGTCATGAGGAAAGTATTTTTCTAAGAAAAGATCTTTGAACTCCCTCCATTCCATATTCAATATGTCATCATCTTCCTTTGTGTTTTGAATCAATTACCACCATTGATCAACATCTCCAGTGAGGCGGTAAACTGCCATGATAACCTTTTCCCTTTCACTACTCCCCAAGGCGTGGAATATTTTCTCTAAGGAGTTTATCCATTGCTCAGATACTAATGGATTTTTACCCCCATTAAATGCTGGAGGTTGTTGCCTCATGAAGAGGTCTAACATTTATCCTCCACGTTGTGGATCAGGGTGGCCCATATGAGTAAGGTTATTATTCATAACCCAAGTGAGTTGTCCCAGTATGGTAATAAGTTGATCAGCACCAGTTGTATCTCTATCTCCGCAATAATTATCTTGAGCAGGAGGGAAATCCCTACACGGAGTGCGTGCATTGATACGGTTTCCATTCCTTCCACTAGGCGCCATTTCTAAACAATGGAATAAAGTAGATTAGTTTATGAATCAAAATACATAATTCCGTACTTGTAAAACACTTAACATAAATTGAACTATTTATGGATGTAATCCATAATCATAAAAAAAAGTTTTCTTTGAGGAAGTATATACTCATAACCCTTCATAGTGTTTTGTAATGAAATGTGAATTATCCTAAGCATATCTCCTGGGAGTGTCGTAATCAAGAGTGCAGCAAGGCCCATGGTCGTGCACCAGTTCCCCTTCGAGTCTAGCTCAAAGCGGTGTTTTCGGGTTTTACCCCTAGGTACATCTATGACAGAGCCACCTCTACCTTCTCGTATCCAGACAGGGATGTATTGCTCCGAAAACTCACAAAATCTCTATAATACCAATATTCTAGAAAGTTCTTCTATACTAATCCTCAAAGTCTATCTTTGGGCTATGTGCTCTAATCAGAGTTTATCTAAATCTAGCTTCCAAGGTTAGTACTAAACTGCCTCTGATACCAACTGTAACACCCCGACCCCAGCTACCCGGAGCCGGTGCATTACTTTGTAACATTGGCATGATCACAAAAGATCAAGTCTCAAAATACCGATTAGTTTAGTAGCCTTGGAAACACTAGATACGTTCATAAATGTTACATTACGTCATAAAGTGAAAAAATACAATAAAAAAGTCTCCATAGACCACACTCATATCCTCTTCTGACAATCCCTGCAGGACATTCATAAAATACTTCTTCACATCCTGGAAAATAATAAAACATTGAAAGGGTTGAGCTCAGTTGCTCAGTAAGGATAACAATATTGCGGAAGCTTTCATAAATAAACATCAACATTTAAGGAAATGTATAACTAAAACAAAAGCCTTTTAAACATGAACTTCAACATAATATGGAAAAAGTAAAATTAGATAATTCCATTTACTTATTCACATGGATATTCTACTGGTCGAATAATCACATGCAATATCAATAACCACTTTCATAATGATGGAATGCATAATGCCAGACATTCTGAAACATTTTGTCAAGGCCTCGGCCAAGACGTCTAAAATGATTAAGGCCTCGGCCAAAATCACAAATCAAATTGAGAAGGGTCTCAGCCAATTCCACATCTAGTTGTCTCATGAGACCTATCGATGCATCAAGGAGCTATAGCGGGCTCCACCCGTCACTTGTTAAGTCCAATGCATTCCTCATATGAATAGGTTTAAACATATCATAAACCCTAAAATAATCGTATCATATAAAACATGCATTAAGGAAACATAACATTTCCACATTTCAATCACAAGATATCAATACAACACATTGATATAATAAAAATTCTTTCAAAACCATTTTCAATACCAAAATAAAAGAATGTTAAAACATTGTATTTATTTTTCATTAAAAAAAATGATGGCTTGTAGAGGAAGCTGAAACTCAAATAATGGTAACGGCGACAGAGAAGTCGTTGTCGCCGCATAAGTACGGAAAGAAAAACATTCCCTTTTTTTCATTTATTAAAACGCTTCGTATAAAAAAGATTCCTTTTGAATAAACGTAAAAGTCAAAGGGGATTATACACTATATAAAATAAATTTGTGTATAAAACAAAATATGCTTCAATGAAAGGGGATTGAGACGAAGTCCTTAAAAGGATAATTTTTAAAATAAAATAGATCTATTATGTGTATTCACTATATTCACACATAAATAAAGTAAAAATACAAAATAAGACATAATAATATCATGACATAATTTGAAAGTACGAGATTAACCCAAAGAATGGAAATTGGGTTAAGAAATTCCCTTACCTTGCGTCTTGTCCTGACTCGACCGTTCTTTAACCTCCTGAATAATAAACTAGAGTTAATTTCTATTTACTTAAGAACCTTTTTCATGTTCATTATTCCTTTTATATCCCCTACTACCATGTTATGAACATTATGTAATTATTAAAGTTTATAACGGTCATTTTGTCGATCTTAGGTACTTGAGTCAAACATAAAATTCTTATAATTAAAAGTTGTTCATGTGGTGATATATCCATTATATCCAGAATTATATTCATGATTTATATATCATATATCTCATATATATCCATTATATACATGCATTTATAATATTCCTTAACGTTTAGTGTAAGAAATGAAATGCACCATTCATGGAGACTGTAAGTCGTACGTACGCATGAACGCTACATTCATTTCTATTTCATATTTAATGAAATCATAATGATA
This sequence comes from Viscum album, assembly GCA_963277665.1. NCBI lineage: Eukaryota > Viridiplantae > Streptophyta > Magnoliopsida > Santalales > Viscaceae > Viscum > Viscum album. The sequence continues at coordinate 618,837,043 of OY728128.1, forward strand.
TAAAGGTATATTATAATTCTAGTATAACATCATATATAATATCATTTACTCCATCCTTCATACATCCCACATATGGTATTAATGATTCAAATCACTTTGAGGGGGCGGTAGTCCGCACTTCCTAAAATGAAATTATCGCATTTTACCCATAATGGAAATCATAAAGGTATGCCATAAATGAAAAATACAGAAGCTTAAGTAAAACATAAACATATTATATATCATATATAAATATAGTGACATCTTAATGGCCACCTTTGAAGGTGTTATATGAGTGTTGAACAATCATCGTTTCGTGAGGCAGAAATTCGCCATCCATAGAAACAGTATGTTCTTTAACCATTAGATGTAGGTGTGTGTAAGTGTAGCTCTAATACTTCATATAACAACATACTGGTATATTGAGGATACTGGTTTTGTTACAAAAGAAATGAATAAAAAGAGTTTATGGGGTTGGATAAGAAAAATAAAACAAAACAACATTAGAGAAGACATTACCTTAAAATCGGGTAACTCTTTTTGATTTGAGCCAAAGGCTTTCTTGGGAAGCGTTCTGCCCAATGTGAGGCTTCTAGGAGTAAGAGGGGAAAGTTGGGAAAGTATTTGGGTAGAGGTTGGCCGAGCAAAATGGCTTGAAAGTGTGAATGAGGTGGTAGAGGTGGGGTCTTTTATAAGTGGAGACGAGAGGCACTCTTGGAAAGTAAAGAAAAGTCACTTTATTATAAAATGAGTTTAGGATTTTAGAGGTCCCACACTTATATAATTCGAGGCTAAGGTGATAAGGGTTCAAAATCTACTCATCCAATAGGTTTTTGAAAAGTGTATGCCTTGGATTTTACATTATCTCTTCATTTTTTTTAAATCGTTAAATAATGGGGTCACCGCTGCATCATCATGATGTCATAAATAATTTAATTTTTTTAATGTCTAAAAATTATAAAAAAAATACTATGATGTAGGAAATAATTTTAGCTTTAAAATTACTGTTTATATTCAAAAATATGACTTGCATAACCCCATGTAAAAATTGTTTTATTAAAAAATTTCATGTTTGTGTCTTTAACATTAAATAAAAGGTATTTATGTCATTTTCCAACTAAAGTGGCTCCAAGGGGTCCCCAAGTTGACCCATGTATTGTCTTGGTCGGACATGGCACATCCAATGAGGGTAGGACATGTGTCAAGCTCATCTCATGTTATTCAAACATTTTTTTTACCTTAAACTACACTAATTACCTCTAATCGCGATTAAGAACTTAAAAGTTACTATTCACCAAAAATTATTTTAATCTCATTGAACCACATTTTACTTCTTAATGACAACCATGTATGTCGGATTTTTGAAAATCCAGACACAGAAGTGGTAATATTTCATTTAAACGAAAAATCAGTTATTTAACTACCACTTAGTGGTTTCACTATTCATCAAAAATTGAAGTTTTTCAGAACAATGCCAAAATTTCACCCTAAGCTATAATTGATATTCCGAATTCAAAAATGATGTCTATTTTAAAAAATTCCAAACATATAAGTTGCATTAATTAATTATATAATTAATTCCCGCTGTCACAACAAATAGCGTGTTTTTAAGAAACAATTTATATCAAAAGATTGGAAATTGTTTATGTCCAATTTCAATGTAAAATTAATTATAATGACCACCATTGGATAAAATGGTAAAAATATATTCTAATTATACTTTAAAAATACTAAATATTATAATTTATCACAATAAATTATTTTGATTAAAAAAAGTTGTTTTAAGTATTTTTCACTATTCATAAAAAATTTGAAGTTCTCAAAAAATTACAAAAAATTCTTCTTAAGGTAATTTCGATATTACGAATACAAAAATGAAGTCCATTTTGAAATATAAAATTTCTATATTTTTAAAAAGTGTTTGTACTATTCATAACGGCTACTTTGATTAGTCGCGGTGTGTTAGAACTCTAACTTGCGTACAATGCAAGCTATTGCATTATTGAAAGAGAGGCATATCGTGGAAGATCAGGGTGTTACAATGAATATACTACAAATAGGAGGAATTAACAACAACAACCAATACACAAAAACACTTATCCAAGCCCAAAAAATGATGAAATGTAAAACAATTGAAACAAACCATGCAGATATATAATATTCCAAAAAAATATTATGATTGTGAAAGTACTGAAACAGGAAAATAGGAAAAATAAAATCCCAAACAAATAATGTAAAATTGTAACCTCCCCTAAGGGTGATGAATAAGTAAAAAATAATTCTCTCCATAAAACACCTCAGTCTATCAAGATCTAGATTCCCTCTACCATCTTCCTTTCCACCCAAGACACCTTTAAAATGGTCTTCATCTGCATAACACATGACACATGTTGGGAAATCACATGTTGGGATGTGTATAACAAAACTAAGTTTGAAACCCCAAAAACACTAATCACATAGCACTATGTAAAGTCTTATAATACATGATATAAAAATCAATATGTCAAAAAAACAGGCAGACAAGATCAGTGAAGACACCATACCACTTGGTGGTCATAAGAAACTATAATCCATATGATTCTGGTTGAATCAATTCTCATTCTGGAAGAAACCACTGCGTGATCCATGGTATAATTGGAGACACTCAATGTAGAGGAATAGATAATTGGGGCCCTCACAATGAATGATCATTTCTCTAATAATTCCTTGATAGATGGATATAGGTCACACACAAAACTGATAGCGACATTATTAACAAAGTGTGGAACAACTCTTTATGTAGGGGACTATATTTCTAGGATACTACAAACACTGCTCATACATCCTTATAGATGGAGCATCAATACCCTTATCAAAGAGATCAAACTTATTCCACAGACCCCACCTAGGGACCAATATATATAAGGGATTGCACTCCAGCCTCAAGGAAGGATGTCACAACTCTAATTGAGACTAGACATCAAGTGGGGGACACGATATTTCAAAATGGAGGTAATTATGCCGTGTATACTCAAGATAATGGACCATGGAATTTTATTAAACCTATACTAGTCCAAAAAAATAAAATGAAGAGAAAAAAGAACTCTTTATAAGATTACATTGTCTTTAATAGGGGATGCATAGTGTGTCCAGCTATCAATATTACTACATATGTGGAAGAGTATCATAGAGAAAATAGTCTCTATATACACGGTGTGTAGTGGGATAACACAGTGTGTAGATACATGAAATATCCGTACAGTTTCTCTAGGATGTGTTCGTGTATTGAGGTTAAGAGAATATACTGAGGTTGTGTCCATGTATTAGCCAGTGCACACCATGATTTGTTCTTTTAAATGTACACAACATACCATCTGTCTGTGTACATTTTCCTAGGTCCATGAACATCCCGAATTACACACCGTGTAACAAAGAAGGGGTCACAAGCTGTGTGACAGGGTCACACATTATGTGATAAGGGTTACATGTCATGTGATCATTTTCATTGGCCGAAATGATATTAATAAATCTAGGGGGTCATCACGACATGTAGATCTGAAAAACATCCCATAACACATGGATTTTTTTATAAATCCAAATCTTCTCCGATGAATCCCTTCCATTTCTCCAACCTCTAATCACTTGATCACTTCTACTAGAGATTATAGATCATTCTTCAGTAATTAATTCCATCAAAGGTTCCACATGATTTGGGCATTCAATCATTTAAAAAAATTAGATTGTTCCTCATTATTCTATGTACAGTGATGAACATAAAAATAGGGTTCCTAAATCATCCAATTTTATGATTTCTTCATCATCACACACTCATCATATCTTATCGATCTTAGATCTATAATAACAGATAATTTTACCAAGAAATGGGTGCAAACCTATCAATTGATCGGGTTATCTCAAACCCTGGAAAAAAATAGAACACAAATGGTGAACCAAGAGCCAAGGGAAAAAAATAACATGAACTATCAAGAGGAATGAACCTGAATTGATATTTGTGTAAATATAGGTCATTTTCTGGGATAATTACAATGAGGAAATCATTAATAACAAATAATTCTCCCAAATTTAATTAATCAGACCCATCCTGTAAATTGAATGATCCATGCATCAATCCATTAGATGAATTATTTATGTTCAAAATAGAAATATATAATGGGTAATATATCCAATCAAATAAATTCAGACGTAGTGTGTGGATAAATCATTTATGGTGATTGATTGTATTTCCAATTTTGAAAATATCATCCAGCTCTGTCGGTGAAACTATATATGATCCGATACTGATCATTAATTTTTTTCCAAAAAATATCTCATCCAAAGGCTCCTAGTTTTCAAAGGCTTTGTTGTCAACAATGGGAAAAAAACCACACAATTACTCATATAAGGTAAAAATATTTTCATTTTCTAAATAAAAAAATAAATAATTTATTTTAATTTATTTATTTGATTTATGCACATGATCAATCATTTCAAAAATGGCCTGTGAAAAAAACATTATTACATTCCCAGGGTAAAACATGCATTATTATATTAATGGTGACCACATATAGCTAATATATACCATAGTTTAAAAGTTATAACACTTTTCCAACAAAAATATATGTGTTTGATATGTAATATATCTATTATATTTTTATCACATATTCTGGGCGCGACGTGTCTCAGAATCACACAACTTATCATCTCATGGTCTCTAAAATAATCCATATAATACAATAAAATAATAAAAAAATATATAATATGTTACATTCTCCCCAACTTGGGTCTTTACGCCCTGAAAATCCAAAACAAGGGTTACAAAAAGTGATTTGGGGACCGAACATTAATATGAGCCTCCCACTCCAATGTGCTATCATGAATGTTCTCATGATGTCATTAGACACACATAAGTGGAGTCGATTTCCAAGAAGATATCCTCTCCTATAGATCCATAATCTCCATTGGCTACTTGTAAAAGGTAGATACATCATCGATGTCCAGTGCTCACTTGTAAACAATGTTCGTTGGATAGTGCTTGTACCTCCTAAACTATGACAAGGGGAAGACGTTATAAATCCAAACATACTATGAAAGAAGAGATAATCAGTACCGCACCTCGCCAACTATAAGCAATATCTGTAAGGGAACAACAAGTCTCATATATAAAATTTTCCCACAACCAAATATCCTCAATACACATCATAGTGATATCCTTATAAAATCATGGCCTCCTTACTCAAAATCCATATGTCTTCGTAGACAGACCTTATAATACATCGGATGGATATGTGTGGTCATCATCTACTCTTCGATGATCTTCACCATCTCAATTGTAGCTCACAAAAACATTGGGCCTATGAGTTTTGAATAACCTAAATCAATCCAATATATTGTTGACCTACAAGGTATCCTGTGAAAAGCCTCAAAAGGTGCCATACCATTGATGGAATGATATTGGTTTTCATACCCCAACTCCACCATGGGTAGGTGAACCCCATGATATGAAAAAAGTCCAACATACACGCTCACGTAATTTCCTAAAAGAACTGAATGGACCATTCTATCTAGCCATTATTCTGGGGGTGAAACATTTTGATCAAGCACAAATGAGTCTAGAAAGACTCCTTTAATCCCCCCATAACTGATATGTTATGTGATAATGTTGGTCAGATATGATCATTGTGGGAAATCCATCGGTTCATATTATCACCTTCATTTTCAGGACTCCAATGATATCTACATAACATTTCTCTCAATTTTCTATGAAGTGAGACAACTAGATGAATCATCATATGATCACTTTGATGGAATTTTATCCCTTGGACGTACATAGTAATCCCTTTACGATTTCCACATATATCTCATCCCACTTCAACACTAGAACCTCAAGGGTTTTCGGGGTGACAAATAAATTTTTTTACACAACCTTATCTTACATAAAATTATAGAATATTTAGACAATCTCTGAAACTTCTGTCTTCATACCTAGCCACCAAATCTAATGTTGAATGTATTGGGTTATTTTTTTCAGACATGTGTGTACCACTAAAGTTGATATATGAAAATCATGCCAAACCACCTCCTAAAACATCAAAGGTACCATCATTCAACCTCATGAAAGGATAACATGCTCCCCTTCTTTTAAATATCCATCAAGGTAATGTACTATTGATATCTACTTTCAATTGGACTCACTCTATTTATCTCCTCACTAAGAATACATATAAAATTGGTAGGGTAACAACCAAACAAAATATATGTAGCATGATCCTTTTTCTTTAAAGAGAACTCCAACATGTATAACTACTCAAATTCCTCGACCAGCAACTAAGAAAAGGATCACATACTGAGAGCATCTGGCACCATGTTCCCTTTTCCCAGAGTAATGAAATTTTCTAAGTCGTTACCCTGGATGAACTCTACCCATCGCCTCTATCTCATGTTATGATCCATCTGAAAGAAAGCATATTTGAGACTCTTCTGGTTCGAGTATATTATAAACAAAATTAGCATATGTTAATGTATCCACATCTTCAAGGTGAAGACTACCGCTGATAACTCAAGATCACAGGATGTGTAGTTCTTATCATGTTGTTTTTACTGGTGTTTACCATATGCAATAACTACCTTCCTCTTAACCATGAAAAAAAAAGTACAATCCCAGATGTATCGCAAAACACTACGTACAGAACACCATCATATAATAATCTCATGATTTTAGATCTCATAAAACATTTACCAGCTCCGAAAATCGCAGTTGGAAACTATTATGTCCACATGAAAGGATACAACATTCAAGTCAAAGTCATCAACGATGTTTTGAATCTGGATATGTCTGGTAAAAAACTCATATAATACCCTTGAAACCCAATGAAACTCCACCACTCGATAAAACTCTCAGGTGGATCACAAGAAAATATTTCCTCAAACTTCACTAGGATCACTACTACTAAACCTTATGATACGATGTTTCCTAGTAATTTGACTTATAGATTCCAAATCTACAACTATGAGAGATTTTACATAATGTTGTATCACTTGATATTTTACTAAGACTATTCTTATATTTCAATCAAGATCCACCTCAAACATCGAATACACTAAGATTTTGTTGATGTAGACCACCATGGACCAGTAAGATAAAGGATAAAAGATCTATTTCATGAGTTACATGAACACTAAAAGGGAATTCTTCATGCCATATAGAATAACAATTTAATCATAGTAACCATAACCATATCTAATAGATGTCTTTAGAAAATCCACATATCATACTCACAACTGGCGATATCATGTCCTGATGCCAATCATTGAGAACCATCACACCCCTCAAAAATAATCCAAGAGTCCATTGATCCTCAATAGTGGGTACATATTCATCATGATCACCTGATTCAAGAACCAGTAATCCACACATAATATCATGATCATGTCAGCGTTTTGGAAAACAACCTAGGGGACTCCCATAGGGAAATGTTGGGTCTCAAAAATCCCTTATCCTAGAAGTCCATTAATTAAAACCTCCTCTCATTAAGCTCTACAAGAACCATCCAATATTATTTTGGAAATATAATTGAAATCCTTTAATAAAATTAAATGTAGTTTCTATATCTTGGTGGAGAGGTAAACCAAGAATTTCCTCATGAAAGAGATTCTCATTATCCTCTACCACTGTACGAAACTGATAGCCCAATGCATCCATTTATCCTAGGGTAATTCTATCATACTAGCGATTAATCTGTTTCACTCTCTTATTACTGAGCTCTGACTAGTCTACAAAGTTATCCTTTTCACCCAAAAAGGGATACCTCATTCCATCACTGTAGGCACAATACATTCTATACCTAAAATAGTTAATATGATCATGAACTATGGATGGATAGTACATACCAAACATGATGTTGTAAGGCCTCATTACAACAATGAAGAGATCTTATAAAAACAAACCTCCAAGGATTAGATCACATTGTAAAGAGAATTACACAATACCTAAATCATCACTAGTTGGAGACACAAACAATAACTATTGATCCAATGGATGAACTGGAATCTATATGTCTCAGACTATAAATGTGGCAACGAATGAATGGATAGAAGCTCTATTTCTCAATACTGCAACTTATTAATAGAATTCACATATCATACCATGAATCATACCTATATTCTTGGGGTAATAGGCCTCCATAGGCTATAGTTTCCTTGTACCTATCCACTAGCTACCTAATCCTAATGTTGGACACCAACTGGTGGTAGTGGTAGTCGGCTAATCATCCAACCACCTCATACTACCCTACCAGTCAATCTTCCTCATCCACCACCATACAGACCACCCAGATACTACCTCTATCACTACCTCAGTCATCCATATACCATCTCATAATTAGTTGGACAACATATAATAAAATATCAAGAAACATATCCCCGACTGTCATAGGAGAAACATTATATTCTCGTTGACAGATTCAAGACACACTAGGAGCCGCGAGACACTTGACCTAAGTCCTTGGATCAGATCCAGAAGAATCAGGCATGCCTATATCCATGTTACTATCTTTAGATACCAACTACTGAGGTCTCAAATATAGGGATCCCAATACTAACTCCCACTACAAATGGATACTCTAGTATAAAGAACACCACAAACAATTCCTTCTCAAGAACCCCAACATAAATGGGAATGCAAAGGGATACTACTAATGCCTTAATTACCCTGATCAATCCCATATTAAAGTTTTTATCTCTATAAACTGGTCTCACATCATATTTTTTGAGTAATGGATGATATTAGTAACCCACATCGAGTACTCCTCCATGGTCATACTTCCCTACTACATACATAGAAGCTATTATTAACGTACCGATCACACAATGGGTAGATAAAACTATTACATGATGATATGTTCATAGTCTATCCAAGAGAGAGGTATATTATCATGAGATTAAGTCACCAAGACCCACCATCACCAACTAGATATTTGAAGAATACACTCCATGAGGACCTCCATTTGATTAATCTGCATCTTCATAAGGTAAAAAATATGAGTGACTACCTCTATCCATTACTCATCCACATAGTGAACTTATTCACCCCAAAATCGAGGATGTCTATGCCTCTAAAACTCTTGTAACTGACTCAACAAGCATTCAACCTTAGCTGGTACTGCAATCTATAGCTATTTCTCAACATATGGTGGTATAACTAGTAAATAACTCAGAGGATTCTATCTCTGTTATTGGACCTTTTATCAATGCCTCATCACTGGGAGGATAATCTTTTCGACCACATAGTGAAATTCTATTTTTCTATCTGCATTGAGGCATCCAGAAATTAAAACAATATACACCATATTAAAAATAGTATACATGGGGAGATGGCATAATATGGACATGGAAAACACAACAATTCCTATATAATTAATGTACCAAAAAAATTCCATGCAACCAGTGTTTACATATACCATGTTTAAATATAGGTAATAAAAGCCCTAGTGTATGGATACGCTAGCTTCCAGGCCAACACTGGATTCCCAAGCCTAAAATCATCACTCGAAACACTAAAAACTGTTACCCAAAACAAATATCAATGACTATGGTACAATGTTTGAACTAACTCCTTTGATACCACTCTATCATGGCATTACCCACACGGGTCTGTCCTGCGACTACCCCATGTTTACCTCCAATAGGCTAGTGGATAGCGATCAATGCCGAATATGCCTATCAAAAAATAAGATCCATTAGTAAAAAAACCAAGACACACGCACGCACACACACACACATCTCCGAGCACAAAAAATGAAGAATTTTTTTTAAAAAAAATGAAACAATGCAGACGAATATTTTAGATACCCCAATAGAGTAAGATAGAAATATTACTACAAGTGGAAAAATAATCCAAATACATACCCAAAAAACTATTAATGTAAAACCTACTTCTATGGATATGACTATGTGAAAATAATGATACTAATAAAAACCCTCATTCATAAAATCTCTAGCTACACTTCACCAACTCCTTGTACTACTAGGGAACCCACTAAATTGTTGTCATTTTCATAAAACACGACAACTGCTGGAATATCCCCTTCATGGGTGAGTATTAAAATACTCAGCAGAAAAGCCTATGAACATTAAAAAAATAACCTTGTATGGTAATCTCAATTAAAGATGCAATAGTCCTTGTATAACATAGTCACCTTGATATGCTAATGAAATATACCACACCATTAGGAGATCATAACCAACTATAAACCACATGATTATGTTTGAAGCAATGCTTGTTCTTGGAGTACACAATCAATGATCTATTCCATCATAGAAGAAACTTAATGAAAATTTCAAGATCATTGGTCCCCACCCAATGGAATATCATTGGACTAATAAAATTATGAAACACAGATATGGTTTTATTTCCCAAACCATTTGGGGACACCAATAACACTATTTGGATCAACACTTTATGTAGGGGATCATATGTCAACTACATGAGACACCCTACCACTATGACATGGTTTATGGATGATCAACACCCATATTTGGGAGGTAAAACTGATTTCGTAATCCCAACCTAGGTAGTAATGGTGATAGAGTATCACACACTAGCCTCATAGAGGGATTCCATAACTCTAGCAATGATTTAACCTGTAGAAGGGACAATGATCCTTTAATATTGATGTAATGATTCATTGTACCCTTGAGGTAATATTCCAACATAATGAAATCAACATATACTGGTCCAATCTATGAAAAACGAGAGACAAAAGCACTTGTTAAGGGAAAACATAGTGTTTACTAGGGGCTTCCATACATATAAAACGCAAGCTGATAATTACCATGTTAAGGAGCCTTACACGACATGTAGTATCGGTATACATGGAATGTTTATGGAGTACACATATTTTTGAGACACATAGTATCCTTAACTTATAATCTTTCAATGTCTGTGTATTGAGATTATGTCTATGTAATGAGGTTTTGTCTGTGTACTAGCCCATGGACACTAAGCCATGTGTGTGTAAAAGAATATGTCAATACATCCTGTTGTGTTCTTTTTGGCAAGTCTATTTACTTCCCAATGTACAGAATGACTCTAATGGACTATGTCGGATTCCATCAGATCTTTAAATTTTGACGAAATTGTATCATCCCAAGTATTTTGTGAAATATTTTTTTTATCCAATTAATATAATCTTTTTGATAATTTTTATTTCAGACAACACTAAAAAGATATTATTTTATATTAAATCGAAATATTTGGATTTAATTATAAAAAACACAAGGTTAATCATGCACTACATGAAACATAATTTTCATCTTTCTCAACATTGAACACCGAAGTTAGATTACGTTACATGCAAGACTGACTTTCTTCACTCGCTTGTGTAACATGCAAGACCGATTATTACCAAACAATAATATATTGTTAAAAATAAAATTATTTAATATATAAATATATATATACATTAAATGGATTTGGGTATCATTAAAATTATATACACACACACACACAAACACAAACTATACACACAAGCCAAGAAAAGCAAGCCATAGCACCCCCCATGGGGATGTCTCGCCCATCAAATTTTATTAATTCAATACATGGATGGTGGGTGCAGTGTTTAGGAAGGCTATTACATAGTATGTAGGCTCAGTGGGTATTAAATCCCATTAAATAGCCTATATGCCCATAATTATGACCTAAATTCTCATCAGGGAATAATGATCCCATATTACATTTGATTCTACAGTACTCACTATATTGTTTTCACTTTTAAATTTCCTGCTACAGTGCTCACCACCACAATAGTGCATCAATTGCTACAATTTCTTCACTGTTATAGTGCTATGATCCATAGAGGTTATAATTAGTAATAAAAAACATAATAAATTACATTTTTTAAATCATTGGGTATAATTTAATTATAAATAACTATAATAAAAAATTAGAAATAAATGGAATTATTAATAAATACTATTTCTATGCTCACAATGAAATTTTGTGCTAGTAAATTAAATTAATTAATACTAGTGAATGAGATTAATGAAATATATATTTTATATAATCAATATCTTTTAATATTCATCATATATTTTTGATATACATAATATATAAGTAGACCCAATATTACATAGGAAAACCTATATTTTTATAAATCCACTATTTAACACCTTTTAAGGGAAAATTTATTTTAAATAAAATTTAGGAACTCTTATAAATTTTATATTTCAAAATAAACAAAATTTATGAAATATAAACATAAAAATTATTGTATGGTAAATTTATTGATTCATTTTATGTAGTTTCATTATTTTGTTAATAGTGATAAATAGTGGATTTTAATTCAAAATTTTCTTTTTTTATTTCAATTTATTAATAATGATAAAATAATTTTTTTTATTTTTTTTATGTTTAATTAGATCTAAGATAAGTAAATTGATCCAATTATGTTCATTTGAATCTATTTCACTATGAAAATGTATATAAAAACATACCAAACTTTTGATCATTTTTACTTTTAAAACACTCATTGTTGTTCCGTTCGCGAAATAAAATATAAATTAATTTATGCCACAAATGTGATTTTAATTTGAAAAAGGTATTCCGTATTTTTAATAATAGTAATTTCTAATTTCTAATAATGTATACATATATTTTTCAATGTGTATTAGTGAACATAACTTAAATTGAATACTATGATTAAGATAAAAATATCTTAAAAGGACTTAACATTAATATAATGACACAATATGACATAGAAAATTGTAAAAAATATATTTTATGGAAATATTTTGACCCTATAATATATTAAATAATATTTAATCAATTATTGTAACCTCATTCCATAGAAAAAATGTTGGCGTAATTCCATTTCCAAAAAATTACAAGAATGATACTCCTCCTCTACTGTAAACATATAGTCACACATCCCACTTCCTAACACCTCCCAATCAACCCTTGATCAACCAAGATAGAATAATATATATTCTAAAAATAACAACCTTTAAGCTATAATCCTCACCTTTTTAATAAATACATCCACGTAATCCCTTTTGTGAAACCCAAAAGGTGTTACCTAAAAAAATGGTATCATCCTACCACAAGATCATTGTTTTATTTTCATTCCACACAACCACAAATAAATTTTTTCAATGAATATATAATAAATTATTTATCCTAAATGTACTTATATTTTGTATTCTAAGGTTTTTACCTAAACTTATACGGCCATCCATCAAATGGGTAACCAACTTACCATTCTTGTGTATAACAAACTACTACCCCACCAAATGATGTTGTTTGTTTTTAATTTACCCCCATTTACAGTTTTTAATTTTGATAGATATAATATTTATATATGATATATTTTATATTTATAGTTAAATTATTATTATTTAATATTTCTATATGTAATACATATATTTTTTCTATTTTTTTTAAACAATGATAACTTCCTTTGTGGATGTGTGGACTACTACCTTCTCAAAGAAGTAAGATTCATTCACACATTCAATGGGATGTATCTAATATATTTTTAGTAAACATATATGATATATATTACATAAAAATATACTATAATGATATTATATATATATATATATATATTATTTACATTATTTCATTCAATATGATAATAAAACAGAAACAGTGTTCAGGTGTATGTGCGGCCAATCATCTCTATAAACGGGGTTGTTCATTTAATATTTTACTCCATTATAGATTAATATATTTAGATATATAATTAATATATAATATATTTATACCATATATTACATTCTGTAAATAAGATAATCTTTATCTAACTAATAGGATCAATAATAACATGTCAATCCATGTACTACATATAAAGAGGATATTACCCGAAATGTAACATTATAATAAAGTTTTTAATAAAAAGTAATATAAAGTCATAAAAAATATAAGAATCTTTATATAATAATATGGTTCTCTTATAGATTTATAATAAACTTATATATGTTATATATGATGTTTTCATGTGTACGTGGAAAGCCAAGACTTAAGGTAATGAGATATTTTCTAAATTTTTATTACTATGAGATACATTCCATATTCAACACTACCTTATTTTGAATTCTGTATATACAAACCTAAGAAATTTTATATCATTAATTTAATTTATTTAATGATAATAAAATATTTTAATAATTTAAATCTCCCATGGGGATCATGTTTGCAATGCTATTGAAGTAGTAACAATTTTCTTATTTCTTATTTTTTTGAGGAGACACAAGCCTTGTTCACATTATATTTATTATATGTGTTGTGTGTAATGACCATTGAAGTATTATATGATTATTATAAAAATATTTATGTTTATTTTAATATCAATTTTATGATATTTATTTCATGGGTTTTATCTTTCAAAACATAAAAAATCGGTAATGTGATTTTGTCATAATTGTCATCTTTGAGACACATGTCATGTCATGCACCTTTACATTTCCTACGAGGTGTATATACTGAATATTTCTATTTTATATCATGAATATAATTATTTTTATTATAAATTAATCTTTATGTAATTTTATTCATTCCATTTTATTATGATTTAATGTTACAAATGTTGTGAGAGTTTATAACTTCAATCCCACTGTCTATTAAGAATGTTTTTTGATTATGATGTCATAAATGAAATATAATGATCTGAATCTCAAACAATCTCATGATTTTTTTTCCCTATGTATATTAATTTTATATCTATTTAATGGAAATATTTTTCACTATTTTTTATATAAAATAATTAATAAATTTTTTATGGAAATCAAACTGTACTTCCCCTTTTGGTCAGAAATATGTCTTCTTTCAAAATCGAAGTTCCTTAAAATGTATTAAAAAATGTTTTACTATTACAAAATTATGACTAAAGGGAATTTTTTCCCATCTATTACAATTTTACGAAATATATTTCAATGAAATATTCATTTAATATTTTGACCAAGGCACTTATCTGAATATATTAAGTGCAAAGGAATGTTCGGCATGCATGGACCTACCCATAATCATGACTATTACTGCCTTGATGATTCATTTTCAAATTTTCAAAGATATTTTTTCAAAGAAATATTTTTCTTAATATTTGTAAAATTTTTCAAATTTAATATTGAATTCAATGGAAAAATATATTTGACAAATATTATTTTAACAAAATGTTTCAATGTTTCTCATAGCGTCTTTTATATGTTTTAAAAATATTGTTTTTAAATAAAATGATTTCCATGATCAAAAATTTTAATTTATAATTTTTAAAAATATTTTTAGTAAAATTGTTTTAAAAATATTATCAAGATTCATTTATATGTATTAAAGGAAAACATTTTTTGAAAATATTTCAAGACTCATTTATAATATATTCAAAAAAATGGTTTTCAAAATGATATATGGTCTTTATTATAACATTTCAATATATTTTCAAAGAAAATGTTTTTCTAATGTTTTTCTGTTTTGAAAATCATCTTCCAAAAATAATGGATATATTCCTCAAGAATTGTTTTTAAAAGATATTTCAAAAATTATTTTCTATATATAATTAATTATGTTGATATTAATCACGCCCTTATCGGAAATTATCTATAGGTTCCCTTCATATTATATCATGAGTGGTATCTATTTTGTTAAAATGAATCTTTTACCACCCATTTCTCTTCCATGGGATATATTCTTTTCAAACACTCTTATTTTCTAGGGTGATTATTTGAAGAAATTATTATGAAACCAATATTGTTTCCATAGGTAATAATATGATAAAAATGATATGATTTCCATTTTATTTCATTGGTTGTGATATGATATTTGTTTATAATCTTATGGAAGACATATTATTTTAAGGGTGGGAGAAATATATCATTTCACCTCATTAGGTAATGATTGATTAATCATGTGTATAAATTGTATTCTTGAACCTAATTACATGTTAATAATGTTATCCGTGGATGCGGTTACATGTCCTTATGTTCGTACACGAACCTGATTACATGTTCATAATGTTATGAGTGAACATTTTTATGTGTTAATAATTTTATCAGTTATCCTGAATATATGTTGAAAATTTTATGTGTAACCTTGGTTTCGTGGCCATAAGTTATATATGATCATAATTACATGTTCCAAACGTTATACATGAACCATATTTCATGTTCACAAACTTATGCCTTGGCCTAGTTTCCTTCCGAAAAGACTATTATATAATATGATTTCAGGTTCTTTATCATAATGGGTAAAGATATTTTTTCATATAATTGTTCATGATGTTAAATGATGACATGTATGACATAATTATTTTTATTATTAATATGTTGTGATTTTATGTAATATTTATTTTTTTATTTATTTATTCAAGTATTATTAACTACTATTCTTTAATAAATTATTCATGTTGATGATATTCGATATTTTGGGTATGATATTCTAATGATTCTATCATGTTCTCATTCCATTGTTCCCATTCTATTCTCAAACATATTCTTTGTTTACCCTTAATGAGTATCCCAGATCACACATTTTTATGGTTCATTCCCCCATGATATTAATAAATTTTTAATGTATGATGTGTCTAAGAAGGGTGATATCCATAAATAATCCAGTTCATGATTGTATAGTTCACTTACTTATCATCATTTATGTTTACATGTTTTCAATGTTACTTAACTAATATGGCCATTGGGAATTTTTTTTTATAATGTATAATTTATTCTGAAAATATGATATAGTTTATATTTATGTTAACACTAGATCATTATAGTATATATTATAGGGAAATATTACTCAACCTTTGGAAACTAGAATGAAAAAACTATAGTGATATCTCTTCAGAAATTTTTAATGAATTCTCTAGGGACATATCTATGGATATGTCTATGGATGAGTTAAATTAATGAATAAAATCTGGGTATTTATGTAATGGATGGAGTGATTTTTTTTTGAAATATATCTCTCTAAGGATATTAAAAGTAGACATGGTTTTGGCATAGATTTACCTTGGAGTAGAAACTATGAAAAGGGGTATCGGGCCATAGTCAAGCATAACTAGGAACATGAAAACAATCCGTACTGTGTACCTGGTTTGAGACTCTCGAGGGTTGTAATTTTGGAATTCAAAAACACTTCAAAAACCATAATTATTAATTTAAATAAAATAAGACAATGAATATCATAGTAAAAAACTAATGTGTCATAAATTAAAAAGATGGTGTTATGATTTATTAATTTTATATGTAATGTTTCTTGATTATTTGGATTTCAATTATGATAAGTGTTTCTCACACCATGATTTTTAGTTTTACCCAATGATAAAAAATAGAATAACCATTGATAACATTGAATTTTTCTAATGTTTCAACATATGGTCATTATGAATATCTATTCAAAAAGTAGAAATCTACTAATGAAAATCATGAAGGTTTTTTGAGTATTGGTTATATAGTTGAAGATAAAGAGACTGTGAATGGATAGTTAATTGTATGGTATATTCATCCAGTATTTTTTTTAATTAAATTTAAAAATCCTGGATATATTACGGTTTTGGAACCTTAATAAAGTATACATATTTCATATTTTGTAAATGAATTATTGATGGATAATATGATGAAGACTGAGTAATGGTTTAAGAGTATTGATTGATAATTGATTTGTATATTTTTTAGAATTAAAATATTATGTTTTATTGATCTTTATATATATAATTATTTTTAATATATGTTTTTCATTATTGATTGAAATTTCTATTTTTAATTATGATTGATACCGAGAAAAGTCATTTAATTGAACAATGAAAATTTTAATTTGGTTTAGGAAAACCATAATGTGTGCCTCACATTGAGAAATTTTTTTAGCTTAGATAATGAGATGAATGTTAAGCATAATGTAAATTAAATAGTACATATTACATTGGAACTGATTATTTATTTGTGAAAAATTTTGTTATGTCATCATGTAATATGTCAAAAACATCTTTGATTTAATGAATATATTTAGTATTCTTCATAATGAGGAAGTGTGCATGTTTTCCAAAAGGATTAATGGCAATTTAGGTAATTACCATGATTCAAGACAATATATGAAGAAGTTATTCACATTTTTGGACTGTGATTACCATGTGAGACTTAATGATAATTTTTGGATCAATGTAAATAAAATTTCATGACCTTCATTATATATATTTTTTATTTTTTTCTTTTGGAGGGGTTATATTCCTAATCATTTATGAAAAATTTAAGCTAAATTTCATATGATATTTGAGAGATTGATGTGTGATATCACCACATGAGTGTTTATACTTAGTGGATAACTTGTTATAACACTTTTTTGTGATAAAAAATAATATATTTAATGGGTTTTCCTTTTATTTATATATCGTATGATCAGTTTGTTCATCATGATTGAAAAATTCACCATCATTCCCTAAACATTGATATGAAGTTGGAATTGATCAACATACAACCAAAGGTAATGATTTTCAAAAGTCAATGGAATAAAATCAATTAATTATATCTTATTTTGAATTCTCTTTAACATTTGGGAAAATGAACTTAAAACAAAAAATATTATTTATATACCTAAATTTGCGTTGAATCAAATGACCCCATATATCATTGTATATTTATTTACATTGATTCTAAAGTTTATGATATCCATTTTCTCAATCACCCTCCATCAAAACATGATAGATATATTTAACTTCCATGTCCATGTTTTCAATTCCCACCTATAATCTCTTATGAGGGAAACTAGATATATGTTACACTAGGTAACTGTTATGTTTTAAACTATCCTTTTTAAAGATGTTTTGTTATTCATTTTTATGATGAAAATTTCTATGAAAACCGCATTATTTTGAAAATTTGACAAGTAAATGAATCATGGGTTTGAAATTAATTTGAAGTGGGTATAATGTAACACCATGATATTTTTGGAAATATTTTTTTGCAGATTTATTTTTTTATTTTTTTATTTTTCTTTTCACAAAACACTGAAAATTATATATTTTATATTAAACAATGTTCGGAATGAATTATGCATAACACTAGTTTTATTTTTCACTACAAAAAATAAAAATATTCTCTTTCACTACAAGGAAAATTGATGTTAACTTACATTACATGCAATACCGACATTCATTGATGTCTTCCCTAACAGGCACCAATGATTATTACCGAACAATAATATATTTAATAAAAATAGTATTTTTTTGTATAATCTGTTAGAAAATAGATATTATTTTGGAGGATATTAATATTATTAACTAACATATGAAAATAACTTGTTGAATTTATGAGGTAAAAATTAATTCGAAATAAATAAAATATCCAATTGGTTATAAGGGGAATGTTTATATAAAAACTAATTTTATGCTCACAATGGAATTTTATCTTGATAAATAAAATTAATTAATATTGAAGAATGATATTAATGAAATTTATATTATATATATTCATTCAAATATTTTTTCATTCCTCATATATATTTTATAAGTATATGATATGAATGAACCCAATATTGCACATATAAACATTATTGTTATAAAAGCAGTTAAATTTCTTTTTAATGATGAACCAACATTTTTAAATGTTAATTTTAGAAATTTTATAAATTTTATATGTCAAAATAAACATCAATTGTTTCTATTAAAACATAAAAGTTAGTTTGGGGTGATATTTTGGTTTTTTTGTGAATTTGATTTTTTTGATTAACAGTGAAAAACGCTATATTTTATATCAAATTTTATTTTTCATTTAATTTTTTATAAGGATAAATTATGTTATATATTAGTTTTAAATTTAAATGAAATAAAATATAAATAAATTATTACAATTTAAATCATTGGAATCAATTTCAATTTGAAATTAAATATAAAAACATACCAAATATTTGAACATATTTACATTAAATCCACACTCTAACATTGTGTCCCTTTGATTAATTTTCAATTGATTTCAGCCACATATGTGATTGTAATTTAAAAAATTTATCAAATACATGGAATTAAAATAATTTATAGTTTAAAATATTATTCCCAAATATTTTTAACATAAATATTAGTAAATTTAATTAAAATTAATTATATTGACTAAAAGGAAAATTTGATAAATTGAGGACTATAAAATAAATATAATTCCCAAATTATAATATAAAAATTTCAAATATCAATTTTATTGAAACTTATGTACCATAAAATCCATTTCATTTAATTTGGTCTATTATTTGTTCCACTATTCTTACTAGGAACATGGGTGGAATTCTAATTCAAAATAATTACAAATATATCACTCCTCCACCACTATAAAAAGGAACTTACCCCCTACATCATCACACCTCCGAAAGAACTTTGGATCTACCAATATCAGCCCAAATGGATCTTTAAAATAACTCGGATAAACCAATAAGCCTCACAATGGGAATAAATTCATCCAGAGAATCCCTTTGGTGAAATTAAGAACGAATCACCTAAATAAGAGGTAAAATCCTCCCTCATGTTTAATTGATATATTTTAATTATACACCACCTAAAATGTTATTATTACATGTCAATATATTAATAAATTTTTAAAAAATTTAATTATAGGTTTTTATTATAAGATTTATACAAGAACATACCCACACATCCATCTAATTGGTAAAAAACTTATATTTCTTCTGTAGGGAAAACAACATCCTCATTAAATAATGTGGTTCATTTTTTCTTTACCACCTTTCATGGAATGTAATTTGGATGAAAAAAAAAGATTTTAAATGATATATTTTATTTTTATAATGTATTTTATTCTCCATTTTTTATATATATCAAAACATTATTCTTTCCATTATGTGAAACTTCAATAACTTCATCAATGGATGTGTGGACTAACTCCTCCTCAAATGGATTTGATTCATTAACACTTTGCATGGGAAGTACTAAGGATGAGTTTTTTAGGTTTATAATATATATATATTACATAATAATTATAATTTAATGATATATATATATATATATATTCAATATGCTTACTTCCATTTAACACGATAATAAAACAGAAGCTGCGTTCATGTGTACTTACAACCTTTCACCTCATTGAACTGTGTGTCTTGTTTAATATTTACATATTATTTAGATTTTTATATATTAAGATATATTGTCTATTAATGATATTTAATCCATTTTATTCATTATTTAAATTATTTAATCATTTTCTATGAAGCATGATCAATAATATCAAGTCAAAATATATATGAAAAATAAAGTGGATATTACCCGAAACAAAACATTACGATAGAGTTGTTAATAAATGAGTAATATAAAGTCATAAAAAATTGTATATGATATTATATAAAATCATATGGTTATTTGAAATATTAATAATGATATTATATTTCTTATATAAGAGGTTTTTATGTGTATGAAGAAATTCCAAACATAAGGTAAGGGTATTACATCTCACTTTTTATTTCCGAGAGATACATGACATATTTAAAACATTCGTATTTATTGTGGTGTATATACATCCCTATGAAATTTTATTTAATTAATTTACATTATTTAATTATATTAAAATCTATAATTGATTTTATTCTCCCATGGTGATAATGATTTTAATGTTTCTCAATTAGTAATGTTTTTATCATCTGACATTTATTATCTCTAAGACACTTGGCTTGTTTACCACCTATTTTTAAATGTTTTGTGTATAATTATCATGGATGTATTTGATGATTCTATTATTTTAATTTATTTTTATTTAGATATTAACTTTATGATCTTTATTTATTGAGGTTTTGTTTTCAAAAGATACCAAATCGTAAATGTATTTTTTTTCTTAATTGTTATCTTTGAGACACATTCCATGGCTTACACCATTATTTGTCAATAACGAGTATATAAATAGTTTTTCCCTATATATCATGAATCTAATTATTGTTATGATAGTTTAATATTCTTTTATTTTTATTCTTTCTACATTATTAGGATTTAATGTTACCAAATTGGTAATAGATTATAACTTTAATCCCATCATCTATCTAGATTATTTAAAACTATACATCCATTGATGAAGTTTTATGATCCAAATCTCAATAAATATATATAATTTTATTTCCTTTTAGATATTTATCTTATATCATAATAATGGAATAATTTTAATTATCTTTCGTAATTATAATAATTATGAAAAAATTATGAAAATCTTTCTTTTCTTATCATTTTAATTGGAAATATGCATTCTCTGAATATATTGTTTTCAAAAAATGTTTTCAAAAATGTATTAATATTATATTATTATGATTAAATTAAATTATAACCCTTCTATAACCACTTGTAAACTTTTTTTAAAAGTAATTATTTTTATCATTTTCCAACCAAGGCTCTTTTCTAAAAAATTAGGTGAAAAGGGAATGTTTAGTTTATACAGGCCTACCTACCATCATGATCGTCATTTCCTTGATGAATACATTGTATGTTTATCGGGTTATTTTTTAGGTAACTTATTTCATAATATTATCAAAATTTTTGGATTTCAAAATTTGTTTAAAAAAATAGTTTTCAAAAATATTTTATATTAAAAAAATGTTTTAAGGATTTGTGAGGATTACTTTATTTTTTTCAAAAAGGATATTTTAACAGAAAATAATTTCAATGATATAAAAGATTTATTTATATATTTCAAATGATTTATAAAGGGAAGTATTTTTTAAAATGTTTTCAAGTGTATGTTATAATTTTTCAAGGGAAAAATTTCTCAAAATGATATCAGGACATCTTTATAATATTTAAAAGACTTTTAAAATAAAATGGTTTTTAAAAGGTATTATTTTATAATATGAAATTGTAATGAAGAGTGTATTTTTATTGTAATGATTTTTTAAATATATATATAATATTATTTTACACATAAGAAGAAATCCATTAATGTTTTTCATTACCTTAATAGAAATTATCTAAAGGTTCACATCATATTATTTTTTGAATGAATTATGTATTGATGGAATGATGCTTATGACGCATATTTACCTTCTATGGGTTATATTCACATAAACCATGATTATTATTTTGGATTATTCTTTAATTAAATTTTTATTATAACTATCTATTTTCCATAATTAATTACATGATTATATATATATGATACAAATTTAATTAAATTGTTTATGATATGAAGATTTTTTATAATCTTGTGGAAAAAAATTATGTTAATGGTGAGACCTATATTTCACTCAAATGAATGGGTAAATGATGGATAAATCATGAGTATAAATTTTATGCATGAACATGATGACATGTTCACAATGTTATGCATTGACATGGTTGTATGTCCACTTGTCTATGCATTAACCAGATTACATATTCACAATTTTATGAATAGACCTTATTATGTGTTCAAAATGTTATGTGTGAACCAACTTTCGTGTTCACAATGTTATGCATGGACTTGGTTTCATGTCCATAAGCAACGTGTGAACCTGATTACATGTTAACAAATTTATATGTAAATTTTATTTCACATTCAAACTATTATGTGTGGACCAAGTTTCATTTCCATAAGTCTATGTGAGGTCCAAATATAATTTCCTTAACATAATGGGGGAAACAGTTTCAACATATACATGTTCATGATGTTATATGTTCATGTGTATTCATCAATTCCATTTCTAATTCTTATGTCATGCTTTCACGACTTATATTTCATGATTATCTTACTATTCAAGTCTTATGACCTATTAATATTTATTCCATGATTCCTATTTAAAATATTTGATATATAGGTTATTATATTCTAATGATATGATCATGGTTTCAGGTCCTTATAAACATGTTATTCTTACACATATTCATTGTTTACCCTTACTGATCATTTATGCTCACCCCTTTTTTTTGTTTTTGTTCCCATGGTTATGATGATATGTTTTATATATGATATTTCTATGATGGGAAATAGTTCTATAGTATCTATTGGGAGATAGTAAATCTCCCTTATGTTTGTTGGTATATGTTTCCATGTTTTCAAAGGAACTAAACTAATAGGGTCTTTTTGTGTCTATTTGAGAAATGTACTATGTATTCTTAAAATATGATATAATTTATATTTATATAAATAGTGTGTAATTATTAAAACCCTAGAATTGTAGCTAGGAGGCACACATCATGTAGATTTGACTAGAAAACCTTGTAATCTGTATTTTTATAGTAATATATATCTAATATTGTTCTTACTTGATATTTCTATATCATTCAATAAAGCGATCACTTTTCCTTTAAAACCTATATAAATTTTGTTCGATTCATTCCATCAATGAATCAATAAGATTAGAGGATTCTGTCTTCTTAGAAAACGGGATGATTTGTCATTATTAATTTTTTAGAGAGGTACAAAAGAATGGTGTACCTACATCATATGATTGGATGTTGTATCTATTGTCACACCACTATATTGCCATTTCAATTTCAGATCATTGAAATCAAATTGTTGTTCCATGAAATGGGTGTGCAATGATTGATTTATTTGTATATGTCAAACCCCAGGCCAAACAAAGAACTAATGTGGTGAACTAAAAATAAAAGGATAAAAGGAAAAGAAAAAGCAATAAGGATGAACAAAGATTGACGTTCATATAGATATCAATCAATTTCCATGATAATAAAAAAGAAGAAATCAATAATTAAAATATAATTATCTAATATCATATTAATCTCTCCCATCTAGTAAAATTTATGATCAACAAATCAACCCATTTTTCAATTGATTTTAATTCATCATAAAAATCCATAATATTGAGTAAAAACAATCAACTAATTCCCTAATTTGATTATGGATCGATTATTGAAATGGATTGATTTCATTTCTATTATTAAAGAGTTCCTAGAACACTATTTGAATAAATATCCATGATTTGATCTTGATAAATCTTCATTTTCTAAGAAATCACTCTTGTAATGGCTCCTAGGTCTCTAGGGTTTAGTGTAAATATCTATAAAAATCCATATCAATAATATTATAATAGAAAAACATTATCGGTGTATAAATAAAAAACGAAATCAATTCTTTTAATTTATATCATTGGTTTACACCTCGATAACATTTTCCACAGAAGGATCATGCAAAAAATGGTTATATCATGCATAGGATAATGTAAAATTTATAAGTTAATGGTTCCCTAATATAAGTAATTAGTTACCCCATGATGAGTTAATATTATTATTTTTTAAAAACTACCCTCGAATTATATTTAATATTTTTTAAACATTTATTCCAAGCACACCAGTTCTTGGAATTACATAGTGTCATAGAGCTTAGTCTAGAAACAATCAATATAATATCACAAAACAACACATGTAAAATGAAATATGATAAATATGATTTGTGGAAGGGATATTGATTACTTATCATATCATGACTATGATTAAAATAATATTTAAAAAACATAAGAGTTCTAACAGCCTCTTTCATTTAAAAAACTACTGTTTCCCACAGTGAAGTACTAGGTTGAATGAAAACATTTATTTCCAAATATTAAATCAATAATTTTAATTCCATTAGTTATACCGGTGAGATATAGTAGTATGGTAGATATATAATAATTTTCCTAGGAATGAAATCAATTTCAAACTCTAATTCTGTAGTGGGTAGAAGACCTCCAAAATTATCAAAAAAACAATTTGAAACTGATAAAAAATTATTGGAAAAACATTATTCCTGAAATCATCCATATATTCCAAGTTTAATGATGCTAAATGGTATGAAATAGTTCCAACATCTAGTTTTAACAATCCCTATCCACTTTCTATCACATCTTGATCAACTCAAATGTGCTTATTGTCACCATCTAATATTGAATAAATAACTTGTTGGGAATAATAAAAACTGGGATCCTGGAACATTTTCAACAAATTCATGCCACGAATTATGTCATATACATAAATATAAATAAATAATAAATCTAACTTCAACTCATCCCCTGTTATATTCATAAAACATGTGCTACACATAAAAGTTCATTATTTTCTTTTTCCATGAGGTGTTTGATGTTTCAAAAAAGTCATCATTCCATCATGAAAACCCAGAAGTTCAACAAAATGAGAATCAAAAAATTAATTGGATAAATCCAAATCATAAAATGAATTAATAAGGGTATAATTAAAAATAATAACACCCCTCACAATTGGAGGCATCAATTAATAAACTATGATCACATACACAACTTCATCAAATTGCCAAATTTCTATACAATCCTCTTTATTACAATGATGTGATTGAACAAGATGAACAATTTTAATAACCAAAACATTATTGATTTTTCTAGTTATATCTATCTACCATCACTCATTCTGTTGAATCATACGATTCATGAGATGTAATTGATAATCCCTAATACCCCTACTGGGAAATATGCAATAATAACATTGAAGATGTGCCATATTGTTTTAGTTGTGACATGATCTAGGTGGAGGTGTAAAATTGAGCTTTATGTGATAAAGTGGAAGATAGTGAATAAAATATGATTTGAAAATTAATTTATGAAGAAGATACGCAAAATCCTTCATCTTATTCTATACTATACAACCAACATGGAAATAGTTGTCCGACTTTTTCATATTTCCAGTGTAGACATCCCACAAATTCCCATAGATATAAAAATGTTTCTCCTTGTTTTATTTCTTGATATATGACTTTATTTCACTTTTTAAATATTTATTATCTTTATATAATTGTATATAAATTTCATGTAAATCATTGGGAAAATTTTTTTGCCTCAAACATAAGTCATAAATTTGTGCCTATAAGGACTCACAAACAGTAACTTTTACTGAAAATTTGACAAATTTCATAAATTCATTTACATACCTTATCACTATGAGGTTACATTTATTCAAACTAAATAATTATTTTTTTCCTAAAATTGTAAACATTTGATTATAAAATATTTTTTTCAACAATTTCTTATAATCGTCTCATGCAATGCATCGTTAATATTTATCCTGAACTTTAAAATCCCACAACTAATTTGTTATATCTTCTATAATATTGATTTTAAACATTATAATTAGATTATAAATTGTGCCAAAGAAATATAATATTTCATTCATCCTAGATGTCTACACATGTTGTTTTTTGGCTTTGAATCTCCCTAAATGATTGGTGGATTCAAATATTGCAACTGAACAAAATTATCCACTTTTTAATGTTATTTTTGGTCCCTATACCAAGATATTAAATTACATGACAATAAGTTGGAATAACTTTTGGTTCACATATAGATCATTTGAAATCATATTCAGATAATCTTATCTAGACTAGTATCTTAAATGATTACTCTATGCCATTCTCTAAATCCCAAACAAACTCTCCTTAATCACACTATCATTCAAATAATGACTTAGAAATTTATAATTTAGAATTATAAAAAGTTCAACAAAATAATAAATCCACAACAAACCAGTTCAACCATTTTGATGATTTTATCATAAATACTTTTCCAAAATATCACAATTTTAAATTTTAAATCATTTTTTCAAAAAATAAAACAATTAATCCTTTGAAATTTTTTCCATTTTATACTATTTTAAAAAATATATACTTTTATCAAAACATTAGAAATCATTTAATAAAAAATTAAAATGAAATCATATTGGGAAGGCATCAATATCATTTCATGTCATGAAACTACCATTATATAATGTCATGATGATGAAGTAACAACTCTTAGGAGTGTAATAAAAACTAATTTATCCAAACTGCATGGTAATATTAAATTTATCATTAATATCCTAGATAAACCTTTGAATCATGTATATTTTGTGTTATGATGATCCTATATCTTTTATTACACAAATTTAAGTAATAAGAAGATTTAATTTTCTACGCTTAGACCAAACAAACTGAAACCCAAGGATGAAACAATGTGTTTCCATTTTCAACACACCACCCCTCAACCATTGGATGTAAAAGAGACGATGGGTTTTCCTATATATTGCTGAAATCCTTATAAAATCAAAGACTATAAATAAACTCTAAGGGCTGCATTAAAAAAATTTGGTTGATTTTACCATTTAATAAAATTAAAAAACCATGAGATAAAACAAAACCAATTTATGAAAAAAACCCTTATATAAAGCATGATTATAATAGTAAAATTAAATATAACAAATCCCACAACCATATCAATTTAAAAAATGTAATTATAAAACCAATAAAATCCAACTACACAAAATCTATCAACATAGAAACTCCAATCCCACTTAAAGATCCAACACAATAATCCAAGCCCTAAGTATCATAGTGCATCAATAAATAAATGTGATACCATTTCTTTACCTATATATCAATATATAATATCTAAAAATGCACTATAGTTTCAATTATGGGGGTTTGTATAATTCTCATTTGGATTTCCCCCAACGACTTCCCAACTCATTCCACTAGGATAATAGTTTTTTAACATCTTATAAAATAGTTTATGTATGGAAAAAATTTATAAAAAATCCATAAATCAGTTTTTATATTATATGAATCAACAAGATATAACATCCATTTTTTCAAGGAAAACATCAAAAAATCCTAAAAAATTTTGATTTATGATTTTTCATATACATTTTTCTTTTCCAAATACATCCACAAAAAAAAATATAATCATGGGGTTATCATGGATAATGAATCTTCACATCCACACTCTATCCCATTGGTGGTGGAACTTTATGACTATTATCTTACCTATTCAACTCATTCCCAACCATTATTCCCTAATCATGTCGACCCATTTTAATAAAAAACTATATTCCCTTTCAATAATTTCGAAAAAAATATTACTTGCATAAAAATAACAATAATTATAAAATACCCATTATATAATTATATATATAAAAAATTCTATAAAAGGCATCCGATTTTAATTATTTACAAACAAACATTCGAATGTTAATTTCAATAAAATTACAAAATGATTTCAATAATAATTTTTGTAATATATATGAATTTTTAATCATGGATTAATATAGTAATCTTGAGGATTTGTGAAATAATCCACCTACTGTAAATATTTTTGGAAAAAATAATAATGAAAAAAACAAAGATATTATAGATTCAACCATAAATATTGTTCCCATAAATTAATAAAATCATATCTCATCATCATTAACGTAAAATAACATAGATCTACCCCCAATGGATTGGAAATTGTGCTCCAATATAGGGATAATCCCTTGATCTTAGAAGAATAATGTTGACCGAGTGTTTACTAGTAAATGTATATCTCTGAAGGACGTTATATCACCAACAAAATTTTCTTTGATAAAATGGAATAACTGATCAATACTTTGGAGAAATATGGATTCATTTTATGGGAGTATTTAGGGACAATGTGTCTTAAAATAATTAATTTGAATTAGATCTATGATTTTCTGATCTATAATTTCACAATGCCTGGTTTGGGGGCATAGTTAGAAAAATGATACTCTAATAATGAATTTTCTACTTTCTCAAAACATCCCATGGCATGGTTGCATCATATAGATAGACAAATCATTCTACAACAATTCTATTCACCTATTTCTGAAATTTCATGGATTCCCAAAGGAATCCCAATGGGTTGTCTAAACTATGATCTAATCGTGCGCCTACCTAGTGCTTACTATATTCCCATCCATAGTTTCCAAGATGTGTTTCATGGTTTCTAATAACTGTGCTCAAACCATGAACCACCATAAAAGCCTCAAAATATCTCTAAAAATCATACAATCCTCCGTAAACATAACCTAGAAATTATATTTACATAAACTACATACCTAAAGGGTTAAATACATGAAACTAGGGGTGATACATATTTTCATTGTATATCGATTATTCAATATTTTTTTCTAACATATTCATCTATATATAACCCTTACAGATCATTTGTGGTTATCTCTTTTTTTCCATTCCCTCAGATAGAAAGATAGAATCATTAAATCTTTCCAAGGATATAAAATATTTAAATTCACAAAACTATTTTTTTGTTATCAAATGAAATTATATATTATAGTATTCATCTACTTTACAAATAATACTAAACTATTAAAATATTTTTAATGTGATAACTTATATCATATTCCAATTTAATAATGTAATCATTGGATCTTTGAAAATGGGTTTGAGTCTACTATAGTTGGAATCAAGTGATGTTTGATAGAAATATTTTGAATTATACTTATGAAAACATAGATTACGTGAAAAAATCATTTAACCAACTATGATGAATAGTATATTTATAGAATCACATCCTTAAATTTTGTTAAAGTATACATTTTTTTTATTTTACTAGAAATAAATATCTCTCTGGAGACCATATGTAGATTTGGGTTAGTATAGATGCATTAATGGGTAATAACCCTGAAAATAATTTATATTGTGTTGTTTTTTCCATCATTATGGTCCATGGTATATGTTCCCTTAAAAATCAACTATTTTTACACTATGGTGAGATATACTAAGGTTAAAACAAATTTTATCAATGAACCATTATACTAAATCAAAGAATAGATATAACATCCTAGGTAATTATAGTATATGAATTTTTCATATATATTAATATTTTTTAATTATATATTAATTTAGCTTTTTAGAGATTCTATATTTGGTAGTGTACCCCACACAAAAAAATGGGTTTCTCTGAAATCTTATATTTCACACTGGACTGAGTTATACTGAAAAATATTACATTATTCATATAATTATTCTAAATTGTATTTAACAAATATCCATATAATGGGAGGTAATATATAGAACATATTAGGTTATGTTTACACATGTTTCTTAATTATCATTACTTTCCTCCAACAAATATAATAGAATTAAAATGGGAATAAATCCAATATTATGAATAAAAGCTTAAATCTTTATAAAAGGGATGTTTTATCACCTTTTGTTGGAGAAACCATTTTAAATATTGTTTTTAATGCCTTAATATGTTATATTTTAAAAATTAAACATTTTATATGAGTACGGGGCATAAAAAATTTGATTGGATAAATGTTTTTTATATTTGTGATAACATTTGTATTTTTATTTATAGTAAATAATATTGTATTTTATTTCAACAGTTCTTTTTCATATAATTTATAAAATAGTTATATTATACGTATAATTAGTTTTAATGTATATTTAGATAAATTTTTATCATTTAATCCACTTTTTATTATTTGAATAATTTTAAAATTGAAAATAGATATAAAACCATTTCAATCTTTTTATGGATTAACATTAAAAACATGTTTTGTAGTATTGTCTATGGAATTAATTTTTAATCGAATTTTATAAATTATTTGAAACAAAACTGGTAAAATAAATAAAATATTATGAATAATAAGGTCCAAATGGGGTTTTAAGTTCAATTTCATCTTTAGTTGTAAAAAATTTAACATGGTAAAAATTTATTTACCATTTTATAGTTAAAATTGTTACAAAGGTTGATGTTTAAATGAAAATGTGTAACATACCTAATAAAAGAAACAATTAATGGATGTTTGAGGTTTGGGTCATTCATAACCATATTATAAGGTATTTATTTCATTCCATAGTTTTGGAATTTAATTCCACCTTTATATGATTATCTTAAATAATGAATAAATTAATCACTTTAACCCACCTTTCCTCTAGTATAAATACCACCTCCCACCACACTATTTTGTCCCAAAATGATTGTTTCTCCTTAAATACTGGTCCAATAGCTCCTCCACACCCTCCAAACATCCAAGTGAAGCTGGTATCACCAAAATTCCAAATTCATGGTCCCCATAGGTCTCTCAAGAAGTTGTGAATCAGGAGGTACATGTCTCCAAGTGCCTCTCTGAATTACAATTTTTTTCTTCTTTCTCGTCACACCATTCACCCCTAAATTCCTTGTAACTCTATAAAAATGTACATACTAGTGTGTTATATTTATAATTTAATATCTCATATCTATTTCATTTCTCAGGTCCTCTTATTGAATGAATCAAAATTCTTGTCCAAGTAATGTCAGTTAATTGTGTTTGTGAAAAATATATTTGATCAATTTTTCTATTACAACATTAATGGATGGTAATAAAACAATTTTTTATTGTTAATTTTTTTTATATACTTATATTATAATCTATTTAGTATTTTTTGAATGTTATATGCAACATAACTTCATGATTTCCATATTGTTGTTATAAGATAACTTCATTTGGGGACATATAGACTAATGCATATTCCAAATGATGTGATTTGATCACACATCACAAGTTATATATTAAGGATTGTTTCAGTAAAAATATATGAAATTAATGATAAATAACTTTTAATTTAATTATATTATATATTTATACATACATACAAAAATGTCATTAAATTTCTCTCTTAAATACGACAAAAAAACATTCAATCGTACGTACGACCTACCATCTCCAGGAAAGTTGTTTATTGTTTATAATCAAAAAATATTTTATATAATTATCTAATGAATATAAAAGATATTTATATCAATTTTATATTTTGGTGATAAATTACTTTTTTCCACATGGACTATTGACATAATACTAACCTTATTTTCAACTCATGCACTAAATATCGACAGAACTATTACATGAACATAAATAATAATTTAATTTTTCTAAAATCATAATAAGATATGTAAAATGATTATAAAAAATGAAATAGGTCCCCAGGAAATTATATATTAACCTAATTTTATTATTCAATAAGATAAATAACATATGAGACGTGTCATACTCGAAGTTATGGAAATTCTTAACCAAAATTTCATTCTATGTGTTAAACTTATACTTCTTGATTTGGTTATTACTCACTTATGTGTGAAATGAAATTTTAATATGTTATAATTTATTTATATAATTAATTTCATTATATATTATTAATGTAATATTTTTAAATGGAGCGTTTACGTTTCCACACAAAACAAAAAAAATCAATGATTTTTAATTTTTACAGGGACGACCACATCTTTTTTTGCGTTTATCATTATTTTTTATTTGGATTGCTCTATAAGATATAAATATATTTAAAGAAAAATAAATACAGTATTTTATTTTCTGGTATTTTGGTATTTAAAATACTTTTGATAAGGGTTGGATTATGTCAAATATAGAAATTATATATATTAATTGAAATGTGGTATTTTTTTCAATTATGCATGATTTTCTGTGTGCTGCCTAATTTTTGGTTCTAGGGAATTTATTATAATTATGGGTGGTTCCTTGAAAAATAAAAGTATGGTAAGACAATGATATCTATCCAATTCATTGGATAATGATTATTTGTTATATGATAGGGTTTCTCCTAAAAGGATTAGGGAATATACTATAATGGGTATTCCAAACATAACCATGAATGTTACGCCCTATATAGCTAGGAAATCTATAATGTATGTATGATTTAGATGCTCCAACTAAACTTTATGATTTATGATTTATATGTATTATTTTCCGGATTCTTATGATTTTATGAAGTATTTTATTGAGTTTATGTTTTTATGGGTGAAAAGTATGTTTATGTGAAAAATGTTTTCATGAGTAAAAAAATCATGGAATAATTGTTTAATTACTAATTTTATATCCCATATTGAGATTTTTTTCTACATAAATAGTTTTTTAAATGTTTCCAATGGTTATAAGGATGGGTTTGAGTAAGGAATAAGTAATGAATAATTTTATCAAGAAAAGAAATCATGTTTTATTTTGAAAGTGTTATATTTTCAAAAAAAATGATATTATTATGTTATTATACTCTTGAATGATTATGGGATGTTATGTATTAATAATGGAATAGTTCAATAAAACTATAATTATAAAAATTTCTTCTATGTAAAATATAGGTATATTATTTACATGAATCAAGAAAATATAATTTTTTTATATAGGGCCTTATAGTTGGAAATAGAGGTTGTATAAGATAAATTAGTGGTACAGATATTGTTAATAAAATATACATAAATGATTTTTTACTATATGTTAAAATTTAATGAATATTGCATTTGAATATCACCATGTTGCTTCATCTAAGATTTTTTTCTTTAGGATGATTTTCTACTGATGAAATAGAGAAGTTGTACAAGGATGACATCCAAAGGAAAAAAAACATCTAAATCAACAATATAAGATGGTCGAAATCAGAACTAAACTACTTATTACATTGATGGCATAATTTAATAAGGATATAAATAGAGGTTTAATCCATGTAGGATATCATAAGATCCACAACATTGGAACATGTCAGTAGTGGAGCATTTCATGAGGCAACATCCACCATCATTTAGAGGATCATCTGACCCTATGATATCTGAAAAATCTATTAAATCCATAGAAAATATTTTTTGATGTAATGGGGTGTTCAGTCAGTAGAATGATTAGTCTTTTTGTTTACAGTTTTGAATCTTAAGTTGATAAATTTTTGCCTATGGTTAGGAATATGAGGGACATTGTGGTGAATTATGATTTTGATTGGGAAGAATTAAATAAATTGTTTATGGGGAAATATTTTCCTAACATAGTTCGACATATGATGGAAAAAATTAATGGAATTGTGGAAGGAGGATGACTTTCTGGATGTAAATTAAGCGAAATTCACTAGACTGGTAAGGTATTCTCTATATTTTATCTTGTATCTTGATAGTAAAATCAATAATTTTTACATATGATTAAATCCAATGTATTAGGGTGTGTTGGATTCTTGGGAGATCAAAAGTTCTGTAAAACATGTTCAATATGCAGAATAGGTGGATATAAAGATTTTTGATGACCATATATTATTATAAAAATAGTACAATAAGTTTTCATGGAGGCCTGCCATGGGAAGAATCCATCACAAAGTAATGTTGGTAAGAAAATTAAGTACATATGTAGTAAACAGTCTAGTAATAAAACAATGTAGAGTCCCTTCTGAATTATTGTAAGTTCATTGAATGTGGTAAAATTGGAAATAAGGCCCTTAACCACACTGAAAAAGATAATGCAAATGGTTTGAAAAAAATTCCAATTTATAGCCAAATTTTTTTATGTGAATGGTGATGTTTTTTTATTGAAAGAAGTGTCTGATGAAGAACTTGAATGAAGGAATTCATATAGAATATAATCTAATTACTTGGAGAAGTCCCTTTTGATAAATTCAGAAGATGTTGGTCCATCAAATGAAGTTGTATCAGGAACATTGTTTTTTAATTGTATTATTCCAATGTGTTGAATGATTTAAGGTATACACATTCTTTAATTTTCAAGAAATTTTATAATAAATTAGAAATTCAACCTCATAAAATGAATCTAGATCTTATAGTAAAAACTCCTAGGTATAATGATAAGGTAAAAATGAATTATAATTATCTTTCTATCCTTATAAGTAGAATAAAATTACCTATAAACCATATTGATTTTCCACCAGTAGATTGTTATGTTATTCTGGGTAAAGATTGGCATTCTGTTTACCATGATAGGATTTACTATAGAGATAGTGATGTTTATTTTCATAAATAATTTCTCTTTATATACAATAATGAACTCATATCATTGATAACATATCAGGATGTTGGGAAACTGTTAGAATAATCAAACAAATGTTATCATTCACATATTGTTGAAAATAAAGGAACAATTCAAATTAATGATGTACCAGTGGAAAATTAGTATCTTGATGTATTCCCCAATGTAATTTTGGGTATTATACATGTTTGGGATGTTGAATTTACTATTTACCTTATTTTTGAAGTCACTCCAATTTCCAAAACCCCACAACAAATGTCTCAAACTGATCTTTTAGATTAGAAGATGCAATTGTGGTAGTTATTAGATAAAGGTTTCATATGACCTAGCACTTCAACATGGCATCCTAAAATGTTGTTGTTTAAAATAAATATGAATCAAGGAGGATTCTAAGTTATTATAGATCATTCTATAACATCACTTCTAAGAATAAGTACCCTTTTCCACATATCAACTGTATTTTTGATCATCTGCTGGGGGAACAATATTTTTTAAGGATAATGTGGGGTAAGGATACCATTAGAAGAAATTAAATGATGTAGACATTCTGAAGACCACAATTCATACTAGATATGGAAATTATGAATTTTTAGTTATGATTTTTGGGTTATCTAATGCATCTGACTTATTCATGCATAATATGAATAAAATATTACATGAGTTCATGGATAAGTTTATGATTACATTTATTGATGAAATTTTAATAAATTATAAATGTAAATAGAACAATGAAATGCAATTAGGGTTTCTCTTTGAATCATTAAAATAAAAGAAACTTTATTTTAAATTTAGCTACTGTCTGTTTGGGATACAAAGTATTCCTTTCCCTGGTCATATTGTTTCTAAATAAGGCATAACTGTATTTCTTGTTAAAACAAATGCTGTTGATGAATGATCAAGACCAAAACAAATATAACAAGGATTAATATTTTTCTTTTTTAGTTGGATATTACAATATATTTGTAGGAATTTTCCATGGTTATCAATACCACTGACTAATTTAACTAATAAAGGTGTCATGTTTATATGGAAAAAATAATGTGAAGATTTTTTTTGAAATTGAAAAGTAGATTAGTGAATTATCCAATTTATTAATTACCATCTCAAAATTGTAAATTAGTTTTCTATAGTTATTCTTCAATGAAGGGACTTGGTTTCATCTTAATTCATATGGATTAGGTAATTTCTTATTCATAACATTAGTTTAAAACCAATGAGTTAAATTACCATTCTCATGATTTGGAATTATATTCTATTTTCATTCATTAAAAATGTATAGGAATCATCTGTATAGAGTAAAATTTGAAATATATAATAAATAGGTCATTTTGAAGTATATATTCATGCATAATGTATTAGAGATGATATAGAGAATATGGATGGTATTAATCATGGATTATGATTTCATGAATCATTACCATCCATTAAAATAAAATAAAGTGGATGATTATTTGTGTAGAACAAGAAATGATATATTAACCATGTTATGTATAGAATACGATCCTTTGGTAGGTGATTTGATTAATTTTAGCATGGATGTTA
This sequence comes from Viscum album, assembly GCA_963277665.1. NCBI lineage: Eukaryota > Viridiplantae > Streptophyta > Magnoliopsida > Santalales > Viscaceae > Viscum > Viscum album. Next base: position 618,874,002 of record OY728128.1, read on the forward strand.
TTTGTGTAAGAAATTACTCATTTTGTTTAGGTGCCAGTGAAATAATCTATATCATATAGAATCATTCAAACACATAAGAAAGATAGTGAGTTGTATAAAAATGTAGAATTAGATCATTTTGGCATGTTTCCTGAATTTAACATTGATAAAGATTGTTTTTTGAGATTTGGAAAGAGGTTTTGTGTTCTTAGTGATCCACAGTTGAAGAAGTAATTTTTATATAAGCCTTATAGTTATTGATTTTCATTTTATCCTTGTAGTAATAAGATGTAATAAGATCTTCGCGAGTAATACTTGTGGGTTGGAATAAAAATATATATATTTCTGACAGTATTTTGAATTGTTTGGCTTGTCAGTAGGTTAAAAAAGAATGAAAAATTCCAAAGGAGATACAATATCCATTCCCGGTGCCATTGTGGAAATGGTAAAATATATCCATGGATTTCATAGTAGGATTACAGATTAATTCTCTGAGTAATAACTTGATGCAGATTATTTTTGGTTTATTGAATAATCATATCATTTTCTTTCTATTATAGATTCACTATATCTAGATCAAAATTCTTAGTTGTATATTAATGATATAGTTAGGTTGGATAGAGTTTCTCTGTCCAATGTATCTTATCCTGAACCCAGGTTCATGTTTGATTTTTGGAATGGCCTTCAAATGTCATTAGGAACTAAATTAAGTTTTATTAAATCATTTCACCCACAATATAAACGAAATAAAGAATGAAATGTTAAGAAATTGTAGGATATTCTATATGCATGTTCAAAAGATTAGTAGGGATGTTGCGATCAACATATTTCATTGGTCTAGTTTTCATATAATAACAATCTTTCTTTTAGTATACAAATGGATCCATTTTAGGAATTATTTGGGATGTGTTGTCGGACTCCTTATTTTTGGGATGAAGTAGGAGAAAATATGTTGATGTGGCCAGAATTATTAGAAGGAAAGATAGATAGTGTTTTGTTGATTTAGAACCACGTGATGAAAACTGAGTGTGGGAAGAAATGTTAGGTGGATTACGAGAGGAAGGATCATTATTTTCAGGTATTTGATCATTTCGTTCTCAATGTTTCTGTATAGATAATTATGATTCATTTTTGTATGAAGGGGAAACTGAATCCACTCTACATAGGACTCTATAAAATCATTGATAAAGATTGGTTATTTGGCAACCGATGGTATTTTCCTACTATTTTATCCTAGTTAAACAATATCAATCATGTTTCAATAATAAGAATATATATTCCATATTTATCTAATGTTTTGAGTCTATAAATAGTTAACATGGAATAGAATCCTTTTTCTGAGGAACAACTAGTCTAGATTCTTGACCACTGAGATAATGTGAGGGAAAATTAGGAGATAGACAATGTTAAGGTTTTACGGGAAAACCATATGGTTTAAAAGGAAACATTGAAATCTGAAAATTCTATGAGGGGGAAATACACCCACTTATTTAATAAGTGAATAAAATAGCAAGGACATTGTCTCCAATAGGGGGAAAGATGTAACATCATAAGTAATTATTGAATAATAAACTTCTATATATATTAATATTTATTAATTAGATATTAATTTTACATCAAAGTGGATGCTATGTTTGATATCGTACCCAATACACAATAACAGTTTCTCTAAATTCATATGTTTCACAAAAGACTAAGTTATAATTAAAAATAATACATTATTAATATTATAAATATTTATGATTGTTGAATCGTTATTGTATAATTACTGGGAATGAAAATAATTAAATATATTAGGATTTAAAATATTTATTAATTTTCATTAATATATTCAAATAAATTGTATGGGCTTAAAATGAGAATACCTCTACTTTTAGAAAAAAATATCTAATATTTTTAAAAGGTATTTTTACAATCTTTTGGTGGAGAACCCATTTTAAATCTTCTTTTGTAACCATTATATGTTATATTTTAAAATATAAACTAATTATTTGATAGTGGGAAATAAAAATGTTGTTTGGATAATTATTTGTATTTTTTTGATAACATTTGTATGGTGTTGAATAATGAAAAATACAGTATTTTTTTCAAAACATATTTTTATTATAATTTATTTAAATTTATATATTATATTTTCAATTGGTTTTAATGTATATTTAGATTAATTTTTATTATTTTTACAAATTTTGGCCATTGGAATGAATTTTACTTTTTTGAAAGATAAAAAAACATTTCAATCTTTCAATGGTTTCACTTTAAAATCCCACTATTTGTATTATCTGAAGAAATAATTTTAAATCCAATTTTCCCAATTGTGAAAATTGATTTAGGTAAAATGGATTAAATATTTTGAGTAATAAGGTATAAAATATGTTATTAGGTAAATTTAATTTTTATTTATAAAAAAGTTAACATCGTAAAAATTTATTTAATATTGTATTGGTAAAATTGTGACAAGTTTCAATGAAAAAAGTTAAAATCTTAACATGAATAAAAATTGAAACATTTAACGGTCTAATTAGGGGTTACTATAACTTTAAAATCCTAGAAAACATTAATTAAAATCCAATGTAGGGTAATTTAATTCATCATCCATATGGTTAGATTTTAACTTAAAATAATCAATAAATTAATCACAGGAATACACTTATCCTCAATTATAAATACCACAAGTCCACCACCGTATTCTAATCAACAATGATTTTTAGCTCATAAAATATCATCAAAACCAATCCCCCCTGACTCTCCTCACGTCCAATTGCTTCTGTTTTTACAAAAATACAAAATCCATGGTCCTCTTGGGTCTCTCAATAATGTTTTATTTAATCGTTTAATTTCTCAAAGTACCTCTCAGAATTTATTTTATTTTTCTATATTATACTCACTTTATTCATCATGGTATTTTTAATAACTCCCAAATCATTTAAATTTTTTTATAATTTTTGTCATAGTCAATTCATTTATCACCTCTATTTATTCAATGAAACGAAATTGTAGTCCATGTTATGCTGGTAAATTGCAACAGGGAATAATGTTTCTATTATTTTTTCCATTAACACCATAATGGATTGTCTTAAAACTATTTTTTAGGTTACAGAAAATTAAAATATGTATATTATAACAGATTTAATATTATTTAAATTTTATATTAATCATAGCTTCATTATTTATATATTTATGTTATATGTTAACTTCATTTGGTGATGTATGGAGAACCGCTACCTCAAAATGATGTGATTTGTTCACACATCACATGTAATGTATGTAATAATTTTTAGTAAACATGTTTGATATAAATTACATACTTATTATACTATTATGATATTATATAAGAGTACATATTAAAATACATATCATTTAATTTTTCGCTTTCATTATGATAGGAAAAATGGAAGTAGCCTTCCTGTGTATATACGGCCTACCATCTGCAAAAATGGTATTTTAGAATTTAATCAATGTTTATTATAAAAAAAATTATAATTAATATATAATATATTAATAACAAGTTTTATTTTTTGGATATAATGTTAATATTACCACAAGGAAAATGGAATCATATTGAGTTCATTTTTGACTCAAGTACCGAATATCGGAAAAAATGTTCGACATGAACATAAATACTAATTTAATAGTTATAAGATGGTAATAAGAAATATATAATTTATATTAAACATAAAAAATCATTTCAATAAAATAATAAATTATACTAATTTTATTATTCGAGATGATAAAGAATGTATGAGACATGTCAGACATGAGGAAATGAAATTTCATTAACTAATTTTCATTCATTGGGTTAAACTTCTACTTATTCACTATGTATTAATAATCGTATGTGTGAATTGAATTATGAATATCTTATATTTTATTTATATCTATAATTTATTTGATTTTTTTAACAGAAACTTTTTTATGGAGTGTTTTACTATCAATAAAAAAGTAAAAGGTATGTTTTTAAGGTATACAGTGACACCGACTTCATTTTCATTGAAACCGTTATTTTATTTTTCTATAACTCTATAAAACTTAATGTTTTTAAAAGGAAAATAAATATCATATTCCTTTTTCATGTATTTTGGAATTTAAAATTGGTTTGATAATGTATTGATTATAACAAAATCTAGAAGAGATATCTTATGGATGAAATTTGGAAATTTTATTTTTTTCTTTATGTGTGATATAAGTGTAATGATTATGTTTTGGTTCTTGGTAATTTCATATGTATATGGGTGTTTCATTGATAAATCGAGGGGTAGGTGACCCTGTGATATCTCTCTGATAATTTTTTTAATGAGACAAAGTTAAATTCTATGGTTTCATCAAAGAGGTTTATAGATCACATTGTGAAAGGCATTCCAAACAAAAACATGATTGGTTTTTCCTATATAGTTGTGAATGATAAAATTTATGAATGATATGGATTGAAAAAGTTACATTTATGGTTTCTGATTTATAATTTGTATTTTTAGTAATCCTATTATTTCCATAGGTATGTTAAATATATTTTGTTTTTATGGGTGATACAAATGTTTCTTTGAAAACGTTAACCTGATTTTAAAATATTAATGTAATGGATGTTTAATTTTATATTTTATATCACTCAATGAGTCTCTATTTCTCATCCGATGTTTTTGAATATTTTTCCATAGGGTATATGAATGGGAAGATAATGGAATAAGTCAAGAATATTTTTATCATGAAAATAAATGATGTTATATTTTAATAGTTTTATATTTTTGGAAAAAATTAGATACTATTTTTTGTAGTATCATCATTTACGATTATTGGATGTCATGTGTTTAGGATGGCATAATTATCTAAAATTATAAACCTGAAAGGTCCCCAATGCCAAATAATATCAAATTATTGTCTTAACTCAAGAATATGTAATGATAATGACAGGTTCCATATAATACAACCTATAAAAAATAATTAAATGTAGTTATGATTTGATATTAACAAAAAATTACTTTAGATGATAAGTTTACGGAATATCATACATTTAAATTCATAGAAACTTATTTTGACATTTTTAACATGTAAATGATTCATGATTAATAATATTTTTGAATACATTTATGGGAGTAAAACATTTTGGTTTTCTATATGTTTTATTGAAAATTTTATTCTTTGAATAATGGATTTTTGTTTATGAAAACATGGAATAATTTATTTATAACATTTAGGGTTTATTTGATCACTGACGATGATATAATTCTTATTTATTAAAAATTCTGATGATATTTTTTATAATATATATAACCATGAGATTTAAAAATGATTTCATGATTAATATTAATTTTTGTAATCTAATATTATTTTTTTCTAATTTTATAGGAATTATATAAATATTGTTTTAGAAATATGAAAACCCATGTACTAGGGGATAGAATGCTACATATGTCAAAGCAATGGGGATTGAACAAATAACTAAATGGATGAATCAATGCATTGTCTACCACTTGATTATGTTAGTTCCTAGTTAGTGTAAAAATTTTATTATATAAATGGGTTGATTGATAAATATGAATTTGATTTTGTAAAACATATTATATGATCAATGATTTTTAAATATTTATTATTTGGATGTGAGTAATGTTATTTCTAGATCTATTTAGATTTGTAGAGATATATATAACCATTTGGATTGATAGAAATTAATATTTGGGAAGACTTTTATTATGTGTAAAAGGATTGATTTTAATTTCACCATTAAAATGATGAATTTAACAAAAATATAATTTATTGATTTCAAAAATAAAAATTAGGATTTAAAATAAATAATATTTGGTAAAATGATTTAAAATTAAAAAATTATTCTGAGTCATTTTAAGTGAAATATATTTAAAAATATAATATATGCTTCATTTATGGACCTATTAACCCTTTATTATAAAAATATAAACCCATGAAGAGTAAAAACATCATATCGTGGTAATTCCCAAAGATGATTAATATGGGATAAAACATTGTGATATAGGTAAAAGGATTCAATAAAATCATTACTATTTAATCATATGATAGTATTTCAAACTATAACAATCTTATATTAGTATTTTATCTATTGATATCAATTTTTAAATGGAAAATTGTTTATATTAATTTTATATTTTAAGAAATTCCAATTGGCCCCCTCCACTCACTTATAAAAGGGAACCAACTCTCACCTTTTTATACCAAAAAAAAATTACTATGGTTTTTCCAATACCTAACCAGATAATTTAGTTTCATTATTTAGCTCACCCTAGATCACAATTATCAATTATAAAACTCTAATAGGAAGGCTTTTGGATTAATCTAGAATACATTTTTTGAAGAAGAGGCATCATTATTAATCAAGAGTTATTATATTATTTAATCCAACAATATGATGAAATATTATTAAAGCATGATTATATAATAAAAAAATAATATTCAATTTATGACATATAATTTATTTTAATATAATGACATAAACTCATATATTCATCCATCAAATGGGAAATGAAATCTTCATTCCTCTGTACAATAGACTACTGCATCCCAAACATAATTCATTCATTTTTCATCGCCCCACCCATGAATTTTTTTAATTATGGAATGAATATATATATATATATAAATATATATTATAATGAAATAAATTATTCTATAAATATAATTATTTATATAATTTTTTAACTTGTAATTCATTTAAAAATGATAACATCATTCGTGTTTACATCTACATTACCACCTTCATTAAGTGTTATCATTTTTTCCAATAACCACATAACATGAATGCTATATATATATGAGTATTTAATGAAATAATGTAATCATTAGTTAATTATTATAAAATGTAAAAGATAAAATAATAATATTATTTCTTCCATCACCATCATTGAATAATAGAAACATTACTAAGGAGTACTTTCAACTTGTCAACTCCATGATTATAACATAGTTACTTTTCATATCTATATTTTATAGTTTGATTTATTAGTATAACTGATTTATAAAAGTTATTATTATTTCATAATTATTATTCTAGAGATGATAGAGCACTACCACTTTTACAATTATCAAAATACTGATTTCTCCTTTGACAAATTTACTAAATATCAGCAAAACATATGACATGAAGTTGTTTGATTAAATAATTAAATATAAAATGTTATTTATTAAAATAATATTAATATTTCACAATATACGGGTTCTTTTAAATATAAAAAATTAAACAGAAGTTCATTATTTCCAAATATAAATAGTGTACATGATGATTCTAACCTTAGGTTTGGGATTTTATCTCATTTTCTATCACTGAGAAATATTTTTTTATCATGCACCTTATTTTGTTGAAAAGGTGAATTAACTAAAAATTCAACATATTATATGATGGATTAAAAATAAATCATGTTGTTTTAATATTAAATTAATAATTATTTTATCTATTGGTATTTATGTTATAGTTTCCAAGAGGTAAGTGTATTATAATTTATTTTTCTTTCATTGGGTTATTTCACATATTCATTGATTATAAAATATTATTATTATTATTATTATTATTATTATTAATTTTTGAATATAATACTCTTGTATATATAAATTTATTGTACAAATGTAAATGTATATATATATACCTATGTGGGTTATATATATTTATTACATATATATATATGGGTTATATATATATATAAATATGTGGGTTTATATATATGTATATAATGATGTGTGTATATATATATGAGTTATATATATATATATATGCAGGTGTATATATATGAGTGAATTGGATGATATATTTAAATGAATGGGTAAATTGATTTATGAGTTATAAAAAGTAATAAATTAATATTTGAAGGTGGAGAATTTATAATGTAATGTAATACATGGTGGTTGTTTCATTATTATCACCACAAAGAAATTGAAATAATCAAAAAAGAATTAAAAATTAAAGAATAATTTATTGTTGAATTGAGAAAAGGTGGACTATTGGTGGAGGTACCTAACAAAGCTTCTAAGTGAAATTCATGTGATAATCAGTCTCTCCTCTTACTAAATTATTATTTTTATTTAATTCATTCTATTTTTCCAAACATCATTCCTAAACATGACGTGAAATATTTATCGTATTGAAGCACATAAAATTTTGATGGGTTCATCTCGATGAGGATAATTTGAATCCAATTTTTTTCGTTTATAGTGACAATTAAGTGGTGAAATTAAAATAAGACATTAACCTTTATTGTAAATCATTTTTATAGCTAAAATATAAATCCATTTAAATTGGTGAATATTTTATTATAATAGTTTGGAATGGTTTCATGGTGTTCTTGTGTATCATGTGAAACCTATTTTTGAAACATAACCACATGAGATGTGTGTCCCTAACATTGACTCATTCTTTATGTTTCTTGCATATGGATTATGATGAATATGAAACTGTTGTACATGAATGAAGTTGTTTTTTCAAATGTATATTGTTTCATATATGCTATTAATCAATTTTTTAGCTAAAAAGAAATGTTTAGCCTATTTGGATGAAATGTGACATATGACTCATGTTATCCAATGATGACGATAACATGAGTCATATGTCACATTTCATCCAAATAGGCTAAACATTTCTTTTTAGCTAAAAAATTGATTAATAGCATATATGAAACAATATACATTTGAAAAAACAACTTCATTCATGTACAACAGTTTCATATTCATCATAATCCATATGCAAGAAACATAAAGAATGAGTCAATGTTAGGGACACACATCTCATGTGGTTATGTTTCAAAAATAGGTTTCACATGATACACAAGAACACCATGAAACCATTCCAAACTATTATAATAAAATATTCACCAATTTAAATGGATTTATATTTTAGCTATAAAAATGATTTACAATAAAGGTTAATGTCTTATTTTAATTTCACCACTTAATTGTCACTATAAACGAAAAAAATTGGATTCAAATTATCCTCATCGAGATGAACCCATCAAAATTTTATGTGCTTCAATACGATAAATATTTCACGTCATGTTTAGGAATGATGTTTGGAAAAATAGAATGAATTAAATAAAAATAATAATTTAGTAAGAGGAGAGACTGATTATCACATGAATTTCACTTAGAAGCTTTGTTAGGTACCTCCACCAATAGTCCACCTTTTCTCAATTCAACAATAAATTATTCTTTAATTTTTAATTCTTTTTTGATTATTTCAATTTCTTTGTGGTGATAATAATGAAACAACCACCATGTATTACATTACATTATAAATTCTCCACCTTCAAATATTAATTTATTACTTTTTATAACTCATAAATCAATTTACCCATTCATTTAAATATATCATCCAATTCACTCATATATATACACCTGCATATATATATATATATAACTCATATATATATACACACATCATTATATACATATATATAAACCCACATATTTATATATATATATAACCCATATATATATATGTAATAAATATATATAACCCACATAGGTATATATATATACATTTACATTTGTACAATAAATTTATATATACAAGAGTATTATATTCAAAAATTAATAATAATAATAATAATAATAATAATAATATTTTATTATTGTTATTATATCTCAGTTATTATTACTAGCATTAAGATTCACCCAAAAAATAATGAAACTATTAATTTCACATGTACAGGTCCATTTTTCCTTAAAAAAATTAAAATAAAATAATATTATTTTAATTATTTTAATAACCTAAAAAATACTATGATGGTGATCCATATTATCATTACGTGAGATCAAAACAAACACATGACGCCCAAATATGTAATGGCATGCCTAGTGAGAGACCTGAATTCTGGACTTAATAATGGTCTCCTATTTTCTATGTATACCATCAATAAATAACTATTACATTATAATAATAAAAATTGAATCATATCTGGGTGATAAAATATAATTAATATTTTCAATCAATTATTATCAAGGAAATATGGGACTGAGAATCCTGTGATAACTCAATGCCAATCCCATTGAATATTCAACAGAATATTCCAATGTGTTATCAGATATTTTATCGTTATGTAAAACCTATCAATAAATTACAAATATATTTTTATAGAAACAAATAAATTTCCACATAAAAATAATCAAATATTATTTACAAATTGTGTTATATTATCATTAAAAATTGGGTATATTATATTTTGAAGAATTTTTCCTTTTCTATTTCCTAATATGGAATTTGAATTTATGAAAAGTTCGATTTAAAAAATCAATAAATTATACCTTGATATTTTTTATATTACAATTTTGTCTCCCTAGTCATGTTTTGTTCTTATAAAGACTATTTTTTATTTATATGTTATTAAAAATAATGTTTCAATCATTAATTAAATTCTTTTTTGTTCAATATTTTTCCAAATTATATACTTCTATTTTTAAATATTTTTTCACCATTCATAATTATTTCAATATAAATCTTTAATTTCATCGAATCATCATTTTACATTCAGATTAATTTCCCTATAAATTCAGATTTATTTTAATAAATAATGCATCATTATTTAACAATTATAGACTAATATGCCTTAATCCATTCTTGTAATTAGATAAAACACGATTCCATGATGAATAAATAAATATGGGTCTATTTTGTTACCAATTTCATCCACATTTTTATATTATGTTAACCAAATTGGGTTTTTATTTTCCTTATGGAATTTATATGCATGAAATATTATGATGATAGGTGTGACCAAAAATTATATTCCAAAAATAGATTGGGTCAGTCATTATATATCATTATATCATATTTCATTTGAATGATTATTGGAGATCTATCCAGAATCATATATTAGGAAATTGTGTGTTTATATTTTCAAATAAAATTTTTAAATGTTTTTTATTAGAATAATAATAAAAGACATGATTTACTTTGTTTTATCATTGACATATGTTTATAATGAAATTCCCTTTTTATTAAAAATTTAGGATTATCATGTTGAATATGATCCTATGGTATTATGAATCATTTCCCATATATTTCATATGACAGTTTACACATATACTTTTATTTCTTCTAGGACTTTATACATGACACTCTTAAAGAATGAACACATATATTTCATGTATTGGACAATAAAATTTAATTATAACTAACAACATATTTTATGTTTATTCTCCTTATATCCCATATGTTGATACGAATATTGTGATCTCTAGGATAAATTTATGTAATTATGAAAGAAATATTATGTTATAAATATATATATATTTTAAGATGTAGCCCATTTAGATAAGATTTTATAACTCTAGAGTTATATATGATCATTATGGAAACGTATTTTCAAAATTATGAGAGAACAATTAAGGAGATACACATCATTATAATAGGATTTTAGATTAAGGGCTGGTAATTATTTTTGATTTAGATAAATAAAAAATTAGTAAATTCAATGAAAATACATAAACAATTACTTAAATAGATATAATCCAGAATTTTGAACTGATTCTAAAGTTATTTTTCCCAATTTAAAATTTGGACTTCTATATGATTTTTAAATATTGTATTTATACCCTTAATTCAAAAAATTTTCATTAACCGATAGAAATATGATTAATCATTTTAGGAACTTAATTAATAAGAAATTATTTTTTTCCACACCATAGGACAAATATAATAAATAAAAGATGAAAAAACATTTGCAAATACATGCCCGGTATACTGATGTTTTAAAAATATTTTGAGTAATATCAATTTAAAAAAACTCTATAGAATATGTGATGGACCAATAATAACATAAAAGTACACATATATCCTGAATTATATTCCAATTAACAGACATTTCATCTCCCAAAATTTAGACACACACAAATACTATTGATTCCAATTATTTGGTGATTAACTACATAAAAATATTTTTTAAAAATAGTGTATCACCAACTCACAATCACTCTTACAAAAAAATGTCATCTAAGAGATATTCTTATGTATAATATACTAGGTAAATTGGGAATATAAGATGTTGTGAGATCAAAATATAATTATGGGAAAAAATATTAATGAGATATAAAATATTAGATCATATAATGTGGAAAAACATATCAATTTTAAAAATACAGGATTAAATAGAGGGGAGAGTAATAATAAAATATCATAATCCTTAATTTCCAAATAATTTATTAATTCATAAGAAATATCTTTATAAAATTAATTAGCAATGAGGAATAGTATAAAACAATGAATATTAACATGTTATTAATAAAAATGAATCCTAGTAACATAACATTGAAATGTGGAATATTAATTTTCCTATAAAATAATATCATAAGGAAAATATGAAATCTATATCATACTAAACAAGGATAGCAGCCTTTTTTCCCATAGAATAATATATATTAGATAAACACTCATTCACTACATGTTATAGAACATTGATTAACATCATGACCCCTATATAAATTCATTGTGGCATAAATTTTAACCTAAAACATTGTTCTTAGTTAGTATTACTAGCCCACTAATAACATATAGGTAAACCATAAATGTTTTATTCAAAAATAAAAATTGGTCTAAAATAATGGATTATGACTGGGTGGAATATTGGTTTTAAATCATTTTATAAGTTATGAAATAATAACCCATTATTAATTTGATTATATTTCCCTAAGACAAAAATAAGTAAAATGACATTAATAAAAATATGACATAGAGAAAAATATCAACGTTAAATATTTAATTGTGTTTGTATCATAATTCCAAATAAATGAAATCTGATGATAAAAATTGACAATGGAAAATATTAAATTTAGGTGACATTACTAAAAAATAAAAATTATAATTCATCTTCAAAATAATCATCAAAATGTTTATGAATTGAAATTTAAATAATTTTTCTAAATGTAAGTGTTATAAAAATATAACTATTAAATTACATAGTGCTGAAATTATAATTAATATGAATTTGAAAATAAAAAACCCACAGACAAGGAATAAATACTACTTAATATCTTTATATGATATTAAATTTTCCGACATCAAATTTTTTTTATAAAATTATTGTTTTAATATATATAAGGAGAAATGAGAATAGTGGTTATGATATTACATATTTATCATTTGATATATGAAATATTTGGTTTCTGGTGGGATATATTATGGATATTTAGATGAAATTTAGATTTATAGATGATTTTAATCATTCATAATAACATCAAATTTTTATCACATTAATAGTTTATCATGGAAAATTATTTATAAATTAAAATTTAATTGAAGAGAAATGAATTAGTAAAATAATGTTTTTAGAGATAACTGATAAAATATATAAATATATATATATTATGGTAATAGATTAAAGAGTACAACATAATGAAAGGGTAAGGAGTCAAAGAATCTGATACAATTTTGAAAATATATAATTCATAACAAAATGAAAGTTACATTATGAAATAAAATTATATACATAATGATTTAAAATTTATGGAAGAAAAAATAACTGGGAAGCATAGATTTCATAGAATTAATTGTTGATTCATATTATAAAAAATTATTAACTATAGAAACTGAGATGAAAACACTTTCTATGGATTATATTATTGTTGGTCATGCTATAACTCCATAAATATTTAATTTGTGATTAATATACATTTTAAATCATATATATATATTACATAATTAATACAATCTATATTTTCTAATTATATTTTTTTAATCATTTATTGATAATATTAATCATAGAGTGATGTTTACTTTCTTGTTCCCTTTCCCGTAATGGAATAATATTTTATGTCTTGCAACATGGCTATATTGAAATCACCTCAATAATATTCAAAAAATTGATATTAATTTAAATAAAAGGTTTCCTATATTTTTATATATAACAACTTGGTATATTAATAATTATATAACCATAATAATAATTATCTTTCATGTGTTATTTTTCATTTTAGAATCATCTAAACATGAAACCTCAAAAATATTAAAAAAATTAAATTATTCAATATGTCAATTATATTAATTATTCTTGTGGGAATACATAGAATTAATAAAATTATGAAATTAATTATTTATAATAGATTTATAATATTAATTTTACTAAATTAACATCATTTTCAGATTAATTATATCAAAATTATCATATTATAAATAATTTTGTTTTTTAGAAATTAATTAATTTTTTATGTGAATAGAAAAATAAAAAAATTTCTAATAACTATCAGATTTATAATAAATTGTGAAACTAATGGATTATAATCCATTTTAATAATATATATATATATATTAATAATTTACAAATAATATTTTTAATTTATAAATGGCATGATTTTCTTTATTTATAAAAATGAAATATTCTCACTAATAACTTTTTTAACGTGCTTATAAAAATATCATATATTATGGAATTGAGAAATAAAAAATAAAAAAATTTAATTCATGTTATTGGTAAACTAGTAAATTTCAGATAACATGTTAAATTTCATTTTTAATCATAATGATAATATTAATAATATTAATATTAATTAACATTATGATGGTAATAAATATTTCATATAAGGATGGGTTTATTAAGATCATGAAATGATCATGCAATCAATAAATGTTTTGAAATTAAAATTATGAAAATAATATTATATTGAAACACATATATTACTATATTTTTAATTATTCAATTGATAATCATTACTATATAATATTATAGAACATAGAATATTAAAAAGTCGTTTTCTACTCAAACTAATTTTTATGTTATAGAATTTAATTTATAAGTTGATTATTTAATTTTTATAAATTGAAATTGATTAAATGGAGGTTAGATTTAGGTTCTTAAAATAATAATTTTGTAATATTGGGATCCTCATATTTTTAAATAAAATATAAATTTCATAGTTAAAAATGTGTTACAAATGTAAAATTTAAAATTTTAAAATGTAAATTCCATTGTTAAAAGACTCAAATAAAATTTCAATCATGTTCTAAAAGTTTTATATAGAAAACTGTGTACCCATGAAAACCCAAAATTTTGTTGTTATGATATTTTTAAGACATTGTGCATGTAATAGTTTAGTAATAAAATAGAAGGGTAAATTTTAATCCCTAAAGTTTCATTTTATTCCCTTTCAAAAATGGATCCCTTTCACCCCTCCATATATACAGTAATAAATCTAATTTCCCTATAAATTATACCCGAAATGAATTTTCTAAAAATAATTTCATCATTTTAAATTCCTTTGTATCTGGAATATTACTTAAGGAATTAAAATTCAATGAGATATCTAAGAGAATATAATGTCTATAACATAAGAATTAGCATTTTTGAAACATTGTACCCCTAATATTTCAGATTATATAACATATACTCATAAAAATAAAATTAATCTAGTATTAATATTAAAACAACATGCTTTCATATAAATTAAATAATAATTATTTATTCCTCTCAACCCCCTATGAAATGAAAGATCATTGTTACTCCATTTCACAGAATATTTTGTAAACATAGTGATATGTGCAGAATATATTTTCTCAATAATTGGATGGTAAAAATTATGTAATGGAATGAATATTTTTAAAACAGTAAAAAAATATAACTTTTACATTTTAAATTATAACACACTTTTATCACTCATGATTGTCCATAAATATAAAATATTAATCATGTGTTCATGTTAATTATCACCATCACGAGAAATGAGATTCATTTTTATCACCTCCCTTCATAGTTATATTTAAATTAGTATTTAATATAAAAACAATTTACAATATCACTATTAATTTTATAGATATTACAATACTATTATAAAATTATATCTTCCATGGTCAACATACAAAATGATATACAACAAAATTACTGAAATACCTCATCTAAAAACATAATCAAAAATATATAATAAAAATGTATAATTTCTAGTTAGTGTTAATATGTAAATATTAATAAAATTAATTTCTTATTCTTTATATAAAGAGTGTGTGAAAGATGAATCCAGAACACGACGTGAGGGATCTATCATACCACCAAAATGACATGACAATTACGAGTTCTCTTTCTATTTTCCGATTTTATAAAATATTGATCTCATTTTCGATAGATATTTTTGTTATATATGTACATTAGATATATACCTACTCTAATATCACATTAAATTTTGGGATACATAATTTTTTATTCCCATTCGACATTTTTACTTTTGATTAATCCTTATTTAGGGTACCTTTTTATTTATTGGATTGTATCATGTAATAACATTATATGATGTTTTCAACCATTAATATATAGAAAATAAATTCACATTATTTAGTGTATACCGCTATTTTTTATTCTAGTTTCCTAGAAAATATTATAGTCATTATATCACTAAAATATATTTTACATATTTTACAAAACAATAAGAAAATGATACATTTTTATTCATTATATTATCATATAATTCTCATGAAATATCAATATTGGAACTAAATAATCAAGGAATATATTTAATTTCCAAATATGAAAATCAAAAAGAATTAATTCCTTATTCACTTAGTAATTATCACAATTAATCCTCGGAATATTATTTCAATTGAAATT
This sequence comes from Viscum album, assembly GCA_963277665.1. Classification (NCBI taxonomy): domain Eukaryota; kingdom Viridiplantae; phylum Streptophyta; class Magnoliopsida; order Santalales; family Viscaceae; genus Viscum; species Viscum album. The sequence continues at coordinate 618,890,510 of OY728128.1, forward strand.
ACAAAACCCACATTCTTATTTTGTGTGTGATCACGCTTATGATTTATGTGGTTTATTTTTCTCATGAATAATATAAATATATGATTTTAATTATTATAATGGGTGACACTAGAATTAAACAGACCTCTAATTCATTTGGTAAATTGGTATACTAATGCGAAGCTAAGTAAGATATTTGGTAGTTATCCTAAATACAGAATGGAAATTTAACTACATCATAAAGATCTTCTTGTGTGCGACCCATGACTTATGTTAATGATATCATGATTTATTTTTATACACATGTTTATGAATCTATGATTATATTAAATAATTTACATATTCTATGTTTCTATGCTTATTATCATCATCTTTACAATATAATTTCAGGACTATTTCAATAACTTTATTATTTATTTTCTGGTTTACTCCATTACAAAGCCTTAAAGATCACTCATTTCCTTATATAAATTATATAAAATATCCTTGGTATGCTTATAAGATATATGGATATTAGGATAACTATATAGTGTAATAAATAAAGATATTATCTTTATGTGTATGTTTATTTATTTCTTTGTCTACTCTTCTAGAGATATAAACCTCTTTATCCTCAATGTCAATTTGTTGGAAAGGATTATTGATAAGATTGAACTATTATAAATTTAAGGCCTATGTTTTTATAATTTGTAACATGGGAAAGTCAAGTCATTTTTTCCTGATTTGGATGAATGATCCTAATTCAAAACCTATGAGATTAGTTTAGGGGACTTTCCTATTTATATAATAAATACGTAATATTTGAGAGAGGAATAGATTATATGGATTTCGTAGAAAGGATTCCATGGACAGAAACTATAATATTGAATGGTTTTTGAATAGATTCAGCTCTGGTTATTAAATAGTAAAATGGTTGGTTAAGTATATATTTTCCATAAATCTGGACTATGTTGAATTGGAACATACCATGACCATATTTTGAAACTAATGGAGGTTTTCTTTGGTTAATTAAAATTCCTCTTACAATACATTATGATGGATATAAACATTTTTTATGGTGATTAATTAATTTAGTGATCCTAATTACAAGATGAAAAAAAATTACATATATAAATTATTAGTGAATCGTATGTTATGATTCATACTTAGTGTATTAGTTCATTCTTCTAGGATAATGGTGTAAATCTTTTTCATATATAAATAAAATTATACCAATTCTTAAATATATATTATTTTTTATAAATATTATTCATATGTGGAATACACTTAGTGATAAATTTAATGGGAAATATGATGATTACCTAATTAAATGCCTAACCAGATTGGAGTGGGATCCAATCTCCATATGGAATTACCAGAACAACTGACGACAGATAGCAATAAAAACTTTATTGACATTTAACGACTTCCTAGTGTGAATGTTTCAGTTGATTCTTTTTTTAATTAAGGACCTCCATCAATTAGTGGGTTTTATAATAACATATTCACTAAAAATAGATTATAGTAATTGAGAAGATATTCTACATCCTTTACATTAATGTGAAGTAAAATTTCATAAGGCATATTTATTGTCTTTTGAAAACAGATGATAAATAGAGGAAACTGATTGGGAAAAAATCTGATGGAAGTAATTATATCAGTGGTGTGTGATGAATTTATAATATTATTTTTCAATAAATATTTACCTTTATCTCTCTATCATAAAATAGGTGGATACTTTCATGGTCTCATCTAAATAGAAGTTGAATCTAAAATATTTAATGTAGAGGATATATCAATGATTTCATGATATAGATATACATTTATCAATAAAAAAGAAACTAAATCAACCGCTTCTTCAGTGGTAAATGGAAATGTCTTTGAAGAGATTTGGAAATAGAGATATTTGATAGGGATGAAGATGTTTTATGATGTTCACAAAAGGTAATGATATAATTGAATGATTATAAGTTATCTAATGGGACAAGAGACATGATTGTGAGAATAGTGATTATCTCTGGGGGCACAAGATAAATCATATAGAGGTAAAAAAATAAAACATAGAATATGTATTGTGGAAGTAAATATCATGGAAAATATATCAAGGGAACCATGAAAAGATTAAAGTATGGAATGGATGGATATTAATAAAATTAATATTGATAGGACATAAACAATCCAAATTACATGATCAAAAAATATATATATTTCACATGAGCTTATTACCTAATGGTTCAACTATAGTTACTAATGAAACTATGAGTACCATTGATGTGTTCCAAGTAATATCAAACCTAAATAATGTTAACAACCCCAAATTCCATTATATTAATGTTGGGATTATTTTATTAGTAATAGAGCGGATGATTAGGGAAATGATTTTGACGTATGAACATAAATTAATCACTCTATAATAAAGATAGTGAAATTTTATTCTGGTTATACACAATCATTCCAATATTACTAGTCTATTTGAACTTTTCAAATACCACAAAAATATTTACATGTAAATTTTTCAATAAAAATTAAAATGGAGTGATGGTTTCATATCTTGTATATAACTCTTCCTCAATTGATATATGTGGGATGGATCTCTCAGTGAAAATTTTCGTTAACCCAGTAGTTTAAAATTATTATATTATAGTAATTGATTGGTTTTCTTAATATATATCCCACATCATTTATTTGGAGAAGGAAATAATATAATATATCCCTAATTCCTATCTAAATTTTTTAAATTTTAGTTGTTGGATGCATCTCAATTATAATATTTATACAATCATGGATAATTATTTATAATGTGATTGAATATATTTCTCAAATGAATAAATTAAATGAGGTGACAACTCTTGAGTATATTCCCATTGTAATAGATCATACTAATTAATTCTATTTAGAATTTCACAGTCCTCCCCCAATCTGGGGGGTGGACTTCTCAGTTATACTAATTCATGGATCTTTTCCAATATCACAAAATAAATATCAAATTTTATCAACTAAGTAAGATTGATTGAATAAGATATTACAAGAACATCTAGACAAGAGTATCATATTCTTGAGTGCTTCACTATGTGGTTCACAGTTCTTCTATGTCCACATGGAGAATGGTTTAATGTGTCTCTTTGTCAAAAATCATGAACATAACAATATCAAAATAAATAAATTCTTTTATATAGAATAGATTTGTGTCTTTTTTTATCAGTTATTTGGAGTTCAATACATCCCTAATGTGGACAATCAACCAGGATATCATCCTTTCATGGTATTGAAAGACGATATTCCCAAGACCAACTTTTTTACACCTTAAGAGAAACAAAATTTCATAGTCATTCCTTTTGAAACATTGAACTATCTAATGATCATTATATACATAATAAATATAAAATTTATATATTACGTAAATAAATTTGTTATTCTTTACAAATGATATTCTTAAAACCACTAAAACCAATAAGGAACTATGGGATGATTTGATTTTGTGTTGATTTCTTTTAAGAAAAATATATTATATTTCAATTATATTATATATGAATTTTGGATAGTGAATATAGAATTCAAGGGATATGTTGTAACATGTTTAGGGATAAATGTTTGATGTTTAGTAACTGAATGTATTGTGAATTGTCCTAGACCATTATTCATTATATATATAGACATATTTCTTAAATTAGTTGGGTACTATCTATGATTTTTTAGAATCTTCACCATTTTTTCTTTCATACTAACCCTGAATGCTTGTAAGGGATTTAAATCTGTATAGATAGATGACTATGAATAGTTATTATAGATATAAAGATGTTGTTAATGACCACGCATATAATCACTGTAAATAAAATGTTGGAAAGTAATTTTAATATATATTTATTCATAAAAATTGTCATATATTTTTACTTATTTACAAGAAAAATGTGATTTTCTACTATTATATAAAATTGAAGTCGCATTAACATAATTATGAAGAGTTTGATCTTCATATGACTGGAATAATATTCACAATGGAAATTTTAGAGGCATTATCTCCATAACGATTAGTTGGATATTTATAGACCCTATGAACACTAAATATATACTCACATAAAATAATAAAAGAAGCCACAAATGATTATTATTAGTGATAATAATTGATTCTGAATTTCCAAATCCACAACTTTTTGAGGAAGTTCAAACAAAATATAGATTTCATATATATAGAAGACATCTTAACCTTATCCATATTGAAGATTAATAATGGTCTAATCTTATTTAACATGTAGTGGATGTACATGTAAATCATGATAAAGGGGATATATTACTACAATAGTAAAATGATTTCTCATCTATCAATACATGAGAAGATTAAGAAAATTTAATGGGATGATATGTACATATAGAATATAATGGATAATAACGAGAATTTAAAAACAAATAATATAAAGATTTATGATAATGGAGATGTGTGGTTTGATAAATTACTTTATATTATATTATATTCCAAGATATGGAAGGAGATACTAAATGATTATAACAGCTCTAAATTCATCATTGAACTAAAATAATGATGATTAATAGGGATATCTGGGAAAATAAATGTTTTAAAATCTGGTTAAGGCTCTTATTGAATATATATCAAAGTTACTAGTGTGCCAAAAAGTTAATGATGTGAGGAAAATGCCGAAAGAGATTATGAAAACATTACCCAAACCAACATGGAAATAGGAAAAAAATAATATTGAATTTTTCGTGGGTCTTAAAAAGTAATTCGGATTTTACAATGTTATATGGTTTTTGGTGGACTATTCTATAAAGGATACTGACTTCATTTACTTTCAATAGGACTTATCATATGATCACCTTGAAAATATATACATTATAGAAGTGGTGGGGCTGTATATAACACATAAATCAATGGTATATGACCATGATATGAGTATGAACATAATGTTTGAAAAGTAAAATATAAATCCCCTTAACATATAGTTGAACATCATTATGATCTATCATACATATACTATTGTAAAATATGTACACAAAATCCAAACACATGTGGATATGTTGATATCACTCAATATAAACTTCTTCAGAGGATAGAATAAAGATATTATTCTAGTTGAAATCTCTTATAATCATATTTTCCAATCATGATCCCAAATTTACACTAACAAATCCTTCTATGATAAGAGATATAGGGAAAAAAAATTTTGGAATGAAGTAGCTATAAAATAGTTGAATGTACGTGAGATGATCAAAAAATTGTAGGAAATGTAAAAGCATTCAACATCCCATCAAACTAGCAGTTAGTTGATAGTAGAGTTATTTTGGTAATTCTTAATGAGACCTAGTGATTATATTTGTTAAAAATTGTTTACCAATTTATTTATTTGATATAGAGTCATGCCATTAGGTAATTAGGGGAATATAAATCTGATATATATATTAGATAGTTTGTGGTTATTGATCATATCAAAGTTATGGTGTATTTAATTTATATCCAACCAAACATATACAAAGGACAAGATAAGTTCCATGTAACCCCCTTGATAATGTACATTGTATATCCATCAAATGTACTGAATTTAGAGGTGAAACAATTGGATAATTATATCTCTTATGAGAAGAAACTCATGATGATTATTGAATATAAATAAAGGATTCTAATGACAACAAAACTCTCCTAGAGAATGTATTTTATATAAAATTTTTTAAATGAATAGTAAATATGGGAACCTAAAGAGTCCATGAAACAGAATTGTCATCTTTTATTTTCATATTATTAAATGAAATAAAATTTCAATGAGGAAATTTTTTATGTGGATGAATGTAGTGACCATTGATATTAACGATTATTTCACCTTCCAATTTAGTCTATTATGTATCATAAATTACATATAATAACATAATAAACCGAAAACAACCAATATTAACAAATTAAATTACCCATTATAATCAGAAAAACAGTTAAAATAGAGGGAATGGAAAAAGGGAACAATATTTTGAATTCATATAAATATAATAAATTTATAATTTAAATTATTCTTAAACAACATTATTATTAGATTATTTTTTCAATATTACCTTAAGATATGTTTTTTTTAATTTTTTAAAATTATTTTTTTATAATAATAGTTAAAAATTATACAAATTATCACTTTTATAGTAAAATTATAAATAAATGGTTAAAAAAACTGTATTTTTTGAAAATATTTATGTGTAATACTATTTCAAAAATAAAATATTGAAATTATAAATGATATGCTGAATTTTTTTGAAACTCAATTAATATTGCACACTAAAAACTATCTTAACCTACTTATAATGAAAAACAGACTTTATCACATTTAGAAAATAAAAAATTGATATTACATATTTGAGTTTAACATGTCAGTATTCATTAACAATATCTGTTTCAATTTTAGTCTTATATAAAATATTCTTAACAATAATATTAATTAAAACTCTAGTGTAAAATTATTTTTATTAAAATAAGTAATTTATAGAAGTCATGTAATATATATTTTAATAAAATAATTGAAATAATATAAATTATGGCTCCAATATTATTTATATTCTTATTTTAAACTATATTAACACTATTTTAATTAATAATCAATACTAATTAATATTAAAGAATAAATCATGGCTAAATGTAAATTTCAATAAAATAGTTTTTTTAGTGTACATATACATATTTAAATATTGAATTTTCATATTTATAAATTGAATTATATTAAATGAAAAAAAAATAATGGTTCCCAAATTATAAATCATTTATTAGGTTTAACCATATATTTTAATCTAAAATATAAATTTCATAGTTGAAAAATAGTCCACAATGTAAAAATTAAAATGTTAAAAAAACTATTGTTATAGAATTGAAAATTGATTAAAAAAAATTTTAAACAATTTTATAAGGCCTTAAATACTCTATATTTCTCCAAAATCCATTATTATTAAATATTAATGTCAATAACCAAGGAATTTTGTATTGATGTCGTGGATGGGTAATTGGTATTTCCAAAAGTTCTGTTTTCGTCAAATAACAAATGGGGTATCATCTACCCCTCCATTGTTACGGTACACATTATATATTTCTATAAGATCTAAAAACTATATCTATCATATAATTTAACTTCTCCTAGTTATGGACCTGGTCTCTAGAGGTCATCTTAAATTCATCGCATCCACGGAAATCCGATAGAGAATTTTAACTCCCAAACATGTGTATTTTTTTCTTTGTAAATTTTATTCTTTAATAATTATCATAAAAATTTATTTTATTCCTTAAAATATAATAAAATCAGTATTTTTATTATTGAAATATCATGTTATATTATTTTAAGTAAAATTATTTATTCTCATCCATCTATAAATTATATCAAAAGTATTTTTAGTGTGTTACATTGACTAGAACCTATGTAAAGTGATGTCTTCTATTTTTCCGCACTTCTAGTCAGGGATGATGATAAAGATGTAATGTATGAAAATTATTACATATAAAATTATACTATGATTATAAAATTTTAAATATCATACTCTATTTATCTATTATTCATTGAGTAATGTAAAAAATTAATTTTGTGTACCTGAAAATTATCATCTTCAAGGGAAATGGTTTTTTTATCAACACCCACAAGCTTGGTTTGAGTTAGATATTTATATTACATAAAAAACAATTTTAAAATCACTATTAATATTTTCTGTATTATCAATATGTTTTATAATTATTTACACCATAGTCATAATATATAAGGAGTTATTAAATATTAATAGAAAACCAACAAATAACAAGCATAGGAAAGTAAAAAAAAGTATAAATATAGATCATATTATAGTTAAAGGAAAAAATAATAATAAATATATATGGATAAGGTATTTATTTAATTATTTATTGGAATTAATGTTTTTTCTTATTGATAATCACATGTTTAGAATGAATGTGTTACCCGAGGATCAAGAACATCTATACCATCTTCCAGATTTTTCAGTTACATGTTGCCTCTATTTTTCATCATTTAATTAAACATTATTTTCACATACCTCTATTACATATATATATATATATATATCTTCCATATATATATATGTTTTTGTGTATACTAATGTTAAATAAATACATTTTTCAATACGTTTTGGTAGTTCCCATTGACATTCAAACTTTTAAAGAAACATTATTTAAGAAAACATTTTTATTTCTTAACCCATGTCCAGAATAACTCCCAATTAAATTTTTTTAAAACTTAAATAACTTATAAAAATACTTATTATTTTATGTATATCCTTATTTATACATATTTTTATAGAATAGGTTTTGAACATTCCTTCATTGAAAGATGTTTTACTAATTTCCCAAAACGCCACACAAGTGGTACAATTTTATTATTTTTTTATACTATATCATTTTCAATGAATTTATATCATAGGAACAAATATTAAATGCCTATGTTTTATTTTCATATATGAACATAAAAATTAATTATTTACTTCATATATATGGAATCCATATTAATTTTCCTTTTAATAAGACATGAATATGAATTCTGAAACTCATTAACTTCTCCTGGGGTTGATCATGCTAATTATTTATATATATATTATTTTATATTAATAGAACACATAATAATTATTTCAAATTATTTGATTAATGGGACATAAAATATATAGTCCTATAAATACTTTTTAAATGATTTATATCCCTTTAGTAGTTGTGTATGAGATTAAAAAGTGATTCAAAATCCACCATGGGACATTATCCACTTTATGATTATGGTATTAGTAGTTAACTATCCTGTAAGATTGTGATATCATGATTTTTATGTTACCTCGTGTTTATTAAACCATGACAAAATGATCAAATTTCTATATAGTAATTTTTTACAATGATTATCAACCTATTTATGACATCATGTTATCTCTTTTGGATCTCATTTTTTACATTTTGGCCATGTTCACATACTTATTGGGATTTATAACTCACCCAATTTCTTACATATATTCCATAGGATATATTATTAAATTTATTGAGACTAATGTATTTTAGGAGAAATATTTGGAATTTAAAATAATTATGATGAATAAATATTTATGAGGAAGTATTTTTATGTCTAATCTTCAAGATACACTAGACCTCTTGATATACTTTTTATATTTTTTTGGGATATAATGTTTGGAATTAAGAAATAATTTTCTATTAAGGAATGTGGTAAAATAAATTATATATTTAAAAAAATCATAATAATGAAACCACATGAATGGAATGACATTTTCCATTTATAAAATTTATATTCAATAATAAAAAACATCAATTTAATGAATAAATATATATATTCTTATTAAATAATAATGAAAAAAAATATAATTACATCATTTATACATTATATTACTATTAATTATGTTTTATTAATAATTTATTATATAATATTTATAATATCACTCCTGAATTGGGTAAATTTTACTTAAATATGACCATATTACATGACACGGTAGGTAGGAAAATATTTTTGAATAGTTATTTCTCCACACTTAATGGATTTTAATTTTAAATAAAATTACAGAAACAAAATATAATAAACTATAGGTGGAATATCTTGATATGGGAAAAAATTATTAAAGTGATTATAATACATTTATTGAAAAGATAAATCTAATATAAGAGAGCATATTAGAAATGAATAATTTTTGAACCCTTTATGTGTCATGAGATTCACAAATGATGTAAAGAACATTATTTGCGGCTCTTTTAAATGTTTTAAAAATATATATATAATTACAGATGATATTTGGATGTGGGTGTCCTAGATCTCATTTTAATTCTAAATATTTTAATCATTTCATTTTGATTTCCATTTTGGTGAAGGGAAAACATGCAATCACATTGGAATTAGGTGAGTTAGGTATATTATTGTTGGTTTCAATTGAGTAATTAAAAAATTCAACTTATTTAATATTCAGGAATAAAAATAATTATGGAGAATTCATTCGAGGTTAAGTTTCCCCTGGTAATATGTTATAACATTTTTTAATATATTCCACTATAAATTTATTTCATAAAACAGTTTGAACCACATAATTATTATTTTAGAACCGATACACTATTTAGTATTTATTGAAATAAAAATTTATTATAAATATGATATCTTTAATTATAATTATACCGATATAATATAACCGAAAAATTGAATGATGTATTTTTAATATTTTTAAACTTCTACTCATATTTTAAATAATTGAATCATCATTTAAGGAGTTTTAAAAATTAATCTAATAATAATAGACAATAAATATTCTTAATCTCATTTTATCATTGTGAGAAATTTAATTTATGGAGATAAAATTAAAAAACACATGATATATTTTTTAAATATCCATTTTAACCTTAATTGGTTATTATAATGTTAATTTATTTAAATCTATTAATTAAATGTTATGAATTTAATGATATTAAATTAGACATTCTGTATTTTTTTTAAAAAAAATAATGGTTTTAATTAACTAATAATACATTATATATATAAATAAATCTAATAATAAAAAAACATATTTAATCTATAACTTATTATATATACCAATAAAGGTTAATATAATGTAAAATTATACTAATCAAATGACTCTAAATTACTTAAAATGAGGTGTATATTAGATAAGAGTATTGTTATTCATGGGTAGTGATTTATCATTAATAGATCTCAAAGTCATATTCATGTTCATGAAAATTTCAAATCTAAAATTATCCCCCATTGATACATGTGGATGTTTATCATGGGGATGGTCACTGTAAAACCCCAATGATGTTAACTAATGAACATGTTTATAATTATGAACCTCATAATGTAGGATTCTACTATTGGAATTGCCCCAAACCACCCCAGGTCAACCCTAAATTGGTCACTCGAGTTGGAAAGTGGCATTTCCCAATGGGCTTTACTGATCCCCACATCCGAAAAATTAGTGTTGGGAATCCATCTTAAATAGGTGGGAATGATTTGTCCCATAAAATAAAGACAAATAAATAGATAAAAGTGATCGAAGAAAAAAATATGAAGCTGTGAGTAAATGAAATTTTACATACCCCCATGTGACCTTATAGCTCACCAGCAACCACAAACCAAAAATGATATATGGAAACTGAATCCAAGCAAGAAGAAGCACCAGATGCTAAAAAAATATTAAGCTTGAGTATCAATACTCAATATTTTTTCCCAAACAATATATTCCAACATACATTTCCATTAAATAAAAGATCCATAAATTTTAGGTTTGATCAACAATGTATAAAACTTGGTTATCCGACATTTTCTTCCTAAACCAAATCACAGTCCATTTCCCTTTTCGATTAAGACCCATATATACTTTCTAATAAGTAGAATTTGTAATTTTAAAGGATGTTATATTTACACTAAAAGGGGTTCACAATAGTGTAATAAATGTTCAAAACCATTATCCATAAACACTTGGAACCATTTTATCACAATTATAATGATTATACACTACAGAAGGAAACAAGATCAAAAATCATACAACATGGGAAGGGAAAAAATTGAAGATGAGTAACCCAGTAGCACATGCATCTCAGTCATCTATCACAAATAACCAAGTTCTAGACAAGATTTTAGATCCTAAGATATCATGTCTAATCTAGTCCATACAATACCTCTTACGCATCTTAAAGGGATTTCTTACCTGATGACATCATTATGCCCAAATGAAAGATCATCACCTTACCTAGCCTAAATTATGGCTCCAATACCTTGACAATAATAACAAAATATCCCCATATTATGTGCCACTAGCATGTGTGTAATCTAAAATAGTATATAAATTCTTCACTAAAAATTATCTCTTTATTCTAGGTTCCCATGTTCAAACTAAAAAGGGGTGAGTTAATCAATCTAAACAACCAACCAACCACATATACATGCATCACAAAAAATAAACTCACAAAATAGTCAAACCCAAATCAACCAAATGGATTAAACCTCTCATTCCTTCAACCATATCCAAATGGAGTGAGGTGGTTCTCAAAGATGGACCTCATGTCTTTATATCATCATTTTTATGTACGGGATGATGATTTACGAAAGACAACCTTTAGATGAAATTATGTCCAAAACAAGTTCTTGGTGATGCCATTAGGCATGACCAATGACCCATTAGTGTTCATGGGATTCATGAATAGGATCTTCTAGCCTTACCTTGATCATTTCATAGTTCTCTTAATTGATGAAATCCTCGTGTACTCGGCATTAGAGGAGGAGCACGAGACAAACCTGTAGATACTCCTAGATACATTCCTAGAGCACCAGTTTTATAGAAATCTCATGAAGTGGTATTTCTATATTCGATAGGTACACTTTCTTGGACACATCATCTTGGAGGCTAGAGTTACAGTGGATCTGATGATGATAGAGGTAGTGTTCCCATGGGAGCCACTCAAAAGCGTGACTTAGGTTCAGGGATTCTTGGGGATGGCTGGATACTACCGAAGGTTTGTGGCTGATATTTCTAGAGTAGCATCACCCTTATAAGCTTTTACAAGGAGGGGAAATACCTTCAGTGGGGATGGAGAAGATCCATTAGAATTTCTAGGAATGGAATCAGAGACTGATGAGTGTCTCCATCATGAGACTACTAGAGGTGTGCGTTGGGTATGTAATTTTCTGTGACGCATCAAGGATCAGACATGGTGGTGTCCTGATGTACGAGTGAGTTTTAATCACCTAAAATTAATGTAAATTAATGACTAAAGATAATAAAAAAATGACACATGGTCTGGTGTTAATAGCATTGGTCTTCATTTTGAAGAATCTGTGGCACTACCTGATGGGTGATTGGTCTCCCATCTACCATTAACACAAAATTACCATGTATATCGTCTCCTAGAATGACCGGAACTTGAGGCAATGGTGATGGGAGTACCTCTTAGACAATGAATTAGAGAGACTCTATACTCCTGGGAAGAGGAATGTGGTGGCAGAGATTCCCAATAAGAGATCCAGTTTGCAGTTGTTGAGTGAGGTGACAGAGAAGCTAGCCGCATTGCAGATATCCCTCATGGATAATGATTAAGTATCTTACCTTTATTATTTTACCATTACTCCCTGTAACATACATTCAATTAGGAAGTAACATCTTGTGGATGTTTTCTGTGAGGCCTGACGTGCTCAGTTATCCTTATGACATGCTCCTGTTGTATTTTTTATAGGTGAGCATCACATCAATAATATTAGAGGATGCACCATAGTACTAATGGTTTTACGGGAGGAGTTGTTGAGGGAGTTCCATATATCTCATTTGTAGGTAAATCTAGGCGTAGAGAATATGTACTATAATCTCCAATGTTAGTATTGTTTGCTAGGGATGATGAGATTGGTGGACGAGTTTGTTTTTCAGAAACTCACATGCCAAAAAGTGGGGGTTGATCATCAGGGTCCATCATTCTTTTACCTATCCACATGACATATCAGAGTGGATATGGGATGGTATCCTAATTAACATTGTGATGGGATTACCATGCATGTCCATGGGTGAGGATTCTATCAGGGTGATCATTTGCTGACTCACTAGGTCTGCTCACTACCTACCCATCTAGGAGATGGGATCAGTAGAGGTCATGGGGTGCCTCTATGTCCAATAGATAGTGAAAATTCATGGGGTATCATTGAAGATTGTCTTAGACCAAGATGGTCACTTCACATCTCTGATGTGTGAGGGGTTACCGGAGAAATTTGATACTCATCTATGCTTCAACACAACCTTTCACCTACGGACAAATGGCTAGATGGGACGGACCATACAGAACATAGAGGACATGATTCATGATTGAATACTTGATTTTCACCGTAGTGTGGACAACAACCTACCACTAGTGTATTTTTTTCATGAAACAACAGATATCACTCCACCATTAGCATAGATCCGTTTTAGGCATTATAGTAGTGACCATTGAGATCACAACTATGTTGGACAGACCCAGGGGAGTCAGTACACATGGGTATGAAGTTAGTTAGGGCTACCCCTAAGAAGGTGAAGATCATCAATGAGTATATGTGAACTACACAGATAAGGAAAAAATATTAATCTTATAGGAGAAGGAGGACCATTGAGTTTGATGAGGAAGACCATATGTTCATTCAAGTCTCACCCCGATGGGGATTTTAGAGATTAGGCGAGGGCCTAAGTTATCCTTCAAGTTCATCAAGACATTCTAGATTCTAAATAGTGTGGGTGAGGTTGCGTACCACTTAGATATTCCCCCAAAGATGATCATGGTGCACGTTGTTTTTCACATGTCATAGATGAGAAGGTATGTGCATGATTCACCACATATCATAAACTAGGTCGAGTTGGTCATTGATGATGGGGAAACATTTAATGAGTTCACAGTAGAAATAGAGGATATTCAATAGTGGATACTTCATTGGTGGTCTACTCCTATAGTATGCATAGGGTGGTAGAACATTAATCTTTAGGAGAGCACATAGTAGTGGGATGATAAAATTTAAGCATAGTACCCCCATTCATTTATAGCCCTTATAATGGCATTCAGAAAAGTAAATCCCTAAGGTGGGGGGAATTTAATGTCCTATAAATTCCTAGAAATTATTTTTTAAAATTTTATGTAATTATTTAGAGAAAATATTCCTAGATTAATGCTAATTCTGAGGCCAAGTGAACCCGGAATAAATTTTTTAACTTTTCATAGTTTTTTTAAATATATGTGAGAGAGTGTTTTCTAAAAATTTAATCAAATGCTCGGATCAAAAATCTGATGGCACTGTTCTACATGGATCATTGGGATTTTCCAATGAGGGACCTAACATTGATTGATGAGGGTCGAATAAAAAATATATCTTTCAAGCTTTTTCAGAAGACAAAAAATAACATATAAAGTAATTTTATTAATTCATCTTCACCATTGAGTGGGGAATGTCTTCATTATGGTGCGGTGATGAGGGGACAACGAGTCAAATTAAATGAATCCCATTAATGAGGCTTCTAAATGTGCATCATAACATCTCATTAATTTAAGTGTAACAGATAGATTGTTTCATGAGTGAAATTGAATAACAACAAGATGTCACAACATAATAGAAATGCCACAACACATTTCTCATATAATGAAAAAATGGTTTGGAGAATCAGAGATATAATATATCAAACGGTTGACTAAGAAATTCTCTTTAACAAATAATGATGGAAAATCACTAGTGACAAAAACTCACCTCAATGAATGGGATCTTATAGTGATGAATGCCAATGGATTTGAATGGAATGTGAATCCCCGCAGACCGATCTCATTTACAATGAACCCATCCCTATTAAGGGGTTAGCATTTTTGTGATATGAGTTTCCCCTTTCTTCATTATAAACAGACAAACATAGATCAAAACACAAACAAATTTATCCACAGATCACTTTTTCTTGTAGGCAGGTTCTCATTCGAGGGGTTTCACATCAGGATTATTCTTGATAGAATCGTAATCTTATCCCCACCACCATATTTTAAAAAACTATAATGTGGAGGGTTTGAGCCGACATGAACATGGCCTCAGACCCACCTCTATTGTGTGTCATTATGTTTTCTTCGTGGCCACACGTCTGTATTCATGAAAAAAAAATTCTAAGGCTGTAATAGAAAAGATGGTGCCTCATGGAGGTCAGAGGTGGAACAGACCACTAGAGCATACCCGGTGGTCCGAAAAAAATCCATTAGAATCGACGATTGGTAGGTGGCGGCACGCCATGAAGACAAACCATGGAGGATGGCGATGCAGATCACTCATGTGGTAGTGGTGCTGGAATATCCACAAGTAACGGGCTGGTGGCTAAAATACATGGGTCCATCTGGGCCCGAAATGTGGTGCAATGGAATGTTATCCTTCTAGGACCTCATGTTCGATATGAGGGGAAAATGACTTAGCCAGCAGTAGGGCACACGAACGGTATTTCCTCCTTGTTTTCGGGATACATGAGACTAGACCACCCTGTGTGTTAGGTCAGGGGGAGAACTATGCCACTAAGTGGCCAAGGATGGATTAAGTCGGCCCATTGTAGAAGTTCTAGATGATGGGATAATGTCGAGCAGCTGGGTAGTCTAGGCTTGGAATGAAAACCGACCTGCCAGTGCAGACGGAGCCAGATAAATATGATCACTTGCAACCCGGTGGGCTTGTCCCACGGCCCAATCGAGCCGGATCCAGCAAGCCCCAATGGGCCTGACCTAGTATCCAGGCCAGTGAGGGCTGACGCAGGCGAAACCGAGATGGGTCGGTTTTTCAAACTTGATCCAATAATGTAGTACCCCTAGGCCAGTTTGGTCAGGTCGGCCACACTGGGTCAGACCAAGCCTGGACACAACCAGACACTACTTACTAAAATGTGATTATCTTTTAGACCAAGAATCCGGTTGAAATGCCTTTTGAGGCCTTCGAACCCTCAGGGAGATGCAGATCTTTTTTCATGCATTAAAAAGGTTTTAATTGATGTTTACATACAAAGAATTTCATGGGTAGTGAATTCCTCCATAATCAAGCACGATGTGCGTGGAAATCCCACAGCTGACCGGAGACCTATGGGGATCTGTTACAGGGGACCATATGTGGAGTAGCTATAACAGAATCCATATGGATCATCTACAAGAGAACCTATGAGTATTGGCAATAATGAATTACGTGGGAAGCAACTCTGTGTGACCCAGATGGCTCATTGTGGGGAGAGGCTCTGTGTGACCAATCATACCCATAGTACTCATCAGGTATGAGTACCTCAACACTCTAATGTGTCCATATTTTAAACATATGGTATTACATTCAATAATTTTGATTATACCTGTGTCAATTTTCTTTCATTATTATAATGTTATTTTGATTACTTTGTGGAATTATTTGTGGTCATTCCTTGTGTTTTGGGTCCCTATTGATTATTTTTTTAATCACCACTCAATGTTCTTATCCCACATATATTATGTATTGTGCATATGACTGACGCGTTGGTTGACGACATGGTTTCCTAGGACCCAGCGGTGCCCAGTGAGATCCGGTAGATAGGGTATACTCCTACAGCTTCTAGCTACTACTTTAAACATACCCATTTGTTAGGTTTTTCAGTGGATGATTTTCAGAGAACTTTTGTACATTCATGCTTTTTTTGGGTTTATATTTTGTCCCATGTGACCTACATTGTGTTCCTTTAATCAGTGGTTGGTTAGTGGATTACATGTTGAACTTCCTAGTTTATGGGACGTGGTTGTGATTGTGTGTGTGTATAGGTACTCATGAAAATGCATCCCACTTAGATGTTGACACCATCAGCACTAGTCTCCATCCCCATGCCTTCAAAATGAAGTCTTGGGGGTAAATACATAGGTCAAAGTGGGACAGTTTGTGATATAAAATCTTTAGATGTTATACTCTAACCAAATTAAATAAATTTTTTCCACACAATTTAATTTTGTTCTCAATAATCAATGGTTTAAAATTTGAATATAACTTTGTTGTAAACCAACATTATAAAAAGGATAAAAAAATTACCCTCTTGAATAGTGTGAACTTTCCATACTAGAGTATTCTAGAATAATCATACCTTTGTTTTCAAATTGGTTAACGTTGGTGGGAATTACAGATATTGGCATACAAGAAAAATGTAAATAATTTTAGATATTGATAGAGATCATTTATCAGAATAATTTTATCGATGATGTTCATTTTAAAAACAAAAAAAACTCATAAATACATGATAAGTTAAAAGGCAATCCATTCATCACATACTAAGGCAGTGGGATTAATTTTTTCAAAATACTTTTTCAAGAGTATTGGGATACTTATTATTATTAGGTTTGAGAATATCATTAAATATACTTATAATTTCATCCATTGTATTTTCTTCAATAAATATATTCTTCATTTATTACATAAAAAATGCATATCGATGATGATTTTTTATGAATTTAGAATTAAAATTAACTCTTAAAAGATCAGAATATTAATTAATTAGAAAATAGTTATTCCTCATATATTTTTTAGAACAAAAATGTTTATGTATTTTTATCCAATATAATACTTTATCAACTAATTCTTAAATAGTAACTCCCAAATTTCAATGGAATCCTTTTAATAAATTGTTATCATTAAGACTCAACTAAAATATTTCTAACCAAATTTAATGTGAAAAACTTTTGATTCATGGTTACTATAAAAACATTTTATTATGCAGAAAAAAGAATGTAGATCATAATGGCACATTACAAAGATAGAAATATAAAAATCCCCATAAAATATAATGAAAACATATATGATTCCAAAAAAATAGGTTGTCAAATATATTCGACATTTCCAAAAATGTAGTATGACCCCAGAAAGATAACATAAACCATCCAACAACAATGCAATAACAATTTCACTAATATTATACAATAATTATATATTTATATTTATTATATAATCATCAAGAACATATTACGGGATATCTTTCCCCAACGTTCTATTTTTGGAAAAGCTCAACTTGACACTTAACCACTTTTCTTAGTATCATTAATTATGTATCTTCATGTCATCATAGATAAAAACTATAGTACATTCATTATTGGTTTCATGAATATCAGTTATAAATTACGTCTAAATTATAATTATTGAATCCAAATATATAATAAATTTAATCATTCAACATTAGTTGTATTAATAGAATATGAATGGCCTTGGTACTATAGCCTCTTTGGAGTTATATTCCCTTTACCCTTGTAGAATTAATTTAGGTAGTTCCATATATCCATACAATTGAATCATTTATCATTAGAAGATTCTTTATTTCCCTTATAGTCATAAGAATTCAGTTCATTCTATCAATAATTTTTGTAGCCTCGGATTCCCTTTAACTATGCACTAGGGAGATTTATTCCACATTTATCACATATGGTATAATATTTATTTCCCTTTTCCACTTTATATACCTTTTCCCCTAAGATCCCTTTATTCTTAAGAACCCATTTTAGTCTGTAAGATGTTGAGATTTGGTTCTATTTCATTATATCACATGATTCAATGTCCTCATATTATATGGAGTTTTTGGACAATAGTTATCTTCAATGAAATGGATTTTACCCATTAATTAAATTTTCAATCATTCTATTGGGATTAAATACATAGTTAATAGAATTACATTATAAACATATAATTTTTGTTTTATATATATAAACATTCTCTTCTAGATTTCTTCTAAGACTGAGAAATTGTCTCTGTATATCGATTGTTTGATCATATGGAAAATATGATTCCAAGAAGAATAACATTAAATCCTTCCATTCCATGGTTTATATTTCTTCATCATCCTTAGTGTACATAATCAATTACCACTAGTGATCTACTTCTCATGATAGATGATAAACATTTATTACTACCATATATCTTTCATTACTACTAATGAAATATATATCTTCTATATGAAACATATATATTGATCACCTAACAATATATTGTGATTTTAATTGAATGATATAGCTTTCGAACACATGAAGTGGTATAAAATTGTTGTACCACATTGGGGATTATAAGGTTTATCCATACTAGAAACGTTATTATGAGTAACGTTATTCATTTATGCTATTATGACTATAATTTTATCAGTTATAGATATAATTCCATATCCATGTTCATTACCTTTCCCAAGTAGGAAGTATTTATATAGAGTATGTACATTAAAATGGTTCCCACTATTTATTATAGGAACCATTTATAATTTTTGGCTTAAACAATTTTATATCTTAAAACTATGAAACCTAAATTATAATATAAATACTTGTGAAACAATTAACATGAATTTTAATAAATACCCATTTCTAATCTCATAATAATATACATGGTATTGTTGTAAAAAATTCAAATCACAAATATATTTTCAAAAAATTCATAATGGTTTGAAATAAATTTGTAATTAACCCATGTATATATTCTTGGAGTGTCAGCAGAAATGTGTAGTATAGAATCTAGTTGTTTACTAGGTAATTATCATGTCAATCTTGACATTCCAATTTCTATGTCATTAATTATAGTTATATATATATGTCAAAACCACATCCACAAGTTTTATCTAGATATTGATGTATTTCTAGGTAAACTACATAATATCTAGCTACCAAAAAAATTATGTTATCTTATACATAATCATATTCTAAAAGTGGTTGATAGATTTATATTCTATATTAGAGGTTTTTCTAAATCTCTTTTCCAATATTTCTTCATAACATCCTCTCATATGAACGGTAATGACCCCCACACCTATATCCCAGTGTTACTGGTTACGTTTTTGCATTGGAATTAGAAATAGGAAATGAAATCGCAAAGTATTGAAGAGTATATTAGACATGTAAAACTAGATATATACATGAAAATTTACATTATGATTCAAAACATAAAATAAATAAATTTTTATTCTTTGTGAACTCCATTATTACCATTACCAAGTAACTTCTTGTTATTGGTACAAAAAAGCATTGTATACTAGGTAACATAATACATAAAAATGGGTGATCTTAGATGCTCATTAACGGTATGTATTCAATTTAATATATCATGAATAAATTAGAATAATAAATGTGTTAATGTAAAAAAATAACATCCATGTAAAATTTAACTTGATAATAACATGAAAGAAAAAAATGATGGTAAAATAAAGACCTAAAAATATTACATGATCTTCTCACTCACCAATGGATATTATATGTAATTAAATAATCGCATGGACATAAATAACTAATCCTATAATGTGGTAATTAATAATTCCAAATAGTATACAATACTATAAATATATTTCAAAAGCTATTTTAAAACATTGGGTTAAAACCCAATTAAATCTAATAAATGTTTTCTGTCATGATAGGTTCATATCATTCAAGGGGGTTTGTAATTATATCACCCTTAAATCACATAATAATTACTATTAATTTTTAAGACCCCAAGATTTCATAGTACATTATTTCTTCAAAGTAATTCTATAACTTCCACTACATGCAACACCAAGTTCAAGCGCACCACGACTTACCAAACTAGCCTTTCAAAAGCGGTTATAAATATTATTAATGGAATTTTAAACTATATGTAATCCTTATAATTTTAGAATATATATTATGAGTTTCTTAGACATAATGTAATAACTAATTCATTTTTTTAGATAAAAGATGTATTTTTTGAAAAAATGTACTTTTACCACCTTTTAATGGTGAACCCTTTTCAAATCAAATATTTGAAACTTTTATATATTAAATTTTACAGAATAAAATTATTCTTTAGATTCGATATATAAGAATTTATTTTAAATAATGTTTTGGTGTTTTTCCGATAACTTTCATATTTTGGTGAATAGTAAAAAAACTCTTTATTTTAACTCAAAACAACTTTTTAAATCAAAATAATTTATTTTGTTAAATTATAAATTTTAATGGTTTGGAAGAATAAATAGATTATATTTTTACCATTTAATCCAATGCTAGTTATTGAAAGTAATTTCACTTTGAGATTGGACATAAACACGTGTCACTCTTTTGATAGTTATTATTTCTAAAAAATACGTCTTCTGGTTTTGACAACGGGAAATAATATTAAATAAATAAATGAAACTTCTATGTTTTTAATTTTGTAAAATAGACTTCATTTTATAATTCGGAATATCAAAATTATCTTCGGATAAAGTTTTTGTATTTTTCTGAAAAATTTCAATTTTTGATGAATAGTGAAAAACACAGAGTTATTATTTGAAACTAAATATGTATTAAAATAATAATTTATTTTATTTTAATTTATTTTAATTCAAAATAGATACATAAAATCTATATATTTTTATGTTAATTCATTATTGTCAATTTGTAATAATATTAGATATATAAAATTTTATTAAACATTTCATCGTCTTTTACCCACCTCCTAGGAGAATTTTCAAATTCACATAAAACATAATCTTACCACTTATTTGTGTGTAATTTTAAATAAATTAGAGACACGGTTGATATTATTATGAAAAATGTGGTTCAGTAAGATGAAAATAATTTTTGGTGAATAGTAACGTTTTACTTTTATTTTTCACGGTTAAAAGTAAATAGGGTAATTAAGGGAAAAATGATATTATTATTACCCTAAAACATGTTCTAATTCTATTGTTTAAGTGTAATTCGACCAAAATAAACCTTATGAATCATATATTATCCTTTAGGTCCACTTGGATTGGATTAGGACATTCATTATTATTTAATTCAAAGAAGGGTTAAAAGTGTTAAAATCAATGTTTAATAACCAAAACATTTTTAATATAGGGTAATACATAAGATAAATTCGAATATAAATATTAATTAGAAATATAATAATATTTCCTATATAATGGTATTTTATTTATAATTTTTAGAAATTAAATAATTAAATTTATTTACGACTCAATAATGATGCAGTAATTACCATATTAATGAAAGATTAAAACAATTGAAATTGTAAATATCAAAATAAAAGTAATTTGAGAGTTTTTATGAATTAATGTAATTTTCTAGATTACTTTTACATATTAGGGTTAGTTAGAGGAATTTTTTTAAGTAATAATGTTGTTATGATTTTTAGAAAAACAAAATACCAAATAGTGTAAAAATTGACATAAAAGAGTTTGTAAAACAAATATTATATTATTAATTGATATTCTATTCCTAAAAATCTAAGTTTCATATAAAAGAATTATATAATGATATTTGAATAAATAATGAACCACTTGGGGTTCTCTTTGATGTATATAGTAAGTGTATTAACCATATAATATAATAATACAAAGAAACATGGTAAATGACATACTATTTTACTAAGGGTTAAATCTAACAGATAAGGTTAATATAGTGACCCAAACCTATCTAGAAACTTTTTTTGAGTGGTTTTCGACTCATTACCACCTTATCCTTTAAATAATTAATTTTTTAGCCATTGTAAACCGAAAATTAATTTATTATAAAATAATATTTTATATTTTTCCTAAGGTGCCCCTCACCCCTCTTATAAAAGGGAACTTCCCCTTCTATAAAATTCACTCCTCCAAAGCCATTTTGATCGTGTAACCACTTCAAAAATATACTCCCAATTTTCCTACCTTTATCCTATAGGCCTTAATTTTGTCAGAAATCCAAACAACAGAACCCTTTTGAACAAATCAAAAGGAAGAACCCGAAGAAGAGGTAATGATTTCACCAACCTCTTTAAAGTTCTCTTATTCTTCCAATTACTCCTTCTTTTTTGTTTCAATTCTAAAATAATAACTCCAGTATATTATATATACTGTGATGTTATTATAAATATGGCACAACTATATTCATTATTATATCCATCTTATGAATGATAATGTCACAATGCGTGTGTACGTACGGCTTACCGTCTCCACGCTGTGGTGTAATTTGTTATTCAACACTATGTTATTTGAATGGATATAATTATGATTAATATGTACATAAATAATGAAAATAACATTTTAATTTCTCTATAAAATTAATATACCCTCCAATCCCACACCGTTATGGAGATGATATTGTCGCTTGTGCATACGTGCAGATTACCATCTCCACGATGTGATGAGATTCATTTCCATATTCACCATTCATCGACGATTATGAAAATATATATTACTAATATGTTTTTAATATATGAAATAATAATGATTCTATAGATATATATATTTACTTATATATATCTTATTCACTTAGTTCTGTTCAATTCGATATGAATATAGAAACAACGTTTATGCGTATGTACAGACTACCGTCTCCATAAATGGTGTTTTTCATTTCATGTATATGTATAATATAAACATTTATATTCTAAATATATATGATATATAAATCATGTTTTATATTCTGGATGTATTTAAATATTGATCTAGGTGATACAATCAAGAGTAACAAGTTAAAACATGTACTATAAATAAGGAAATTATAACCCAAATTGTTAATTTGACATGGAAATTATTATTAAATGGGTAGTATAAAGTAATTAATGAATCATTTATGATATCATAATTATTAATATGGTTCTGTTATACTTTAATAACATATTATGATCTTTACACAGGAGGTTAAATGTACCCTTGACTAAAGGAAGGTGCAAGGTAAGGGGTTTTCATCTCACTCTTTATTCTCGTGATATTCATGCTATATTTCCACTATTACCTTTGGTGTGGTGTATGTACTACCCATAATTGTATTATTTGTGTAATACACATTAATATATGTGTATTGACATATTCATTGTATGATAATTCTTTAATGGGGTGTATGCTTCATAAGATACAAAATTGGTAAGGGTTAATTCCTCAATATCATTATTATACGAGATTGCTTATGTGTGAAAATTAATGGGATATTTTTATCATCCAAGTCCATTTATCATAAAAATGATTTCAAAATTAATATTTTAAGGACTTTTGAAAGGTAATCTTTATCATGATCAGAATTTTAAACGTTTTAATGATTTATCTTTCTAAATATTTTAAATTAATGTCCATTTTTACAAAAGGATTTTAAGGATTTATTTATATGGACATGAATGTTTTCAAATGATATTTATTTCCAGATGTTTCAATGTGATATGTGACACTTTTATTAAAAAATATCTTTTATATTACTTCCTTTATAAATTTGTGACTTTTAAATGATTTTACAAAAAGGTTATTTCTCTCAAAATGTTTTACTCATCAAAAATGTCAGCATCCTTTACTATATATTATTTTTGACTGAGGTTTATTTTTTTTAATATAATCTTCCAATTTGTATTTAATGAGTTATGATATGTTTTACTGTGGTTGTTTTATTATTATAACATTCATGGTTTATGGTTAAATTATTGACATTTCGTATGCTAGTTCTAATTCAAATTTTTATGTTATGTTTTAACCTTTTCATATGAAGAATGTATTTGACATAGTAAGTGACGGGTGGAACCCAATATAGATCCTCGATGCATTGGTAGGTCTCATGAGACAATTAGACGTGGATTTGGCTGAGGTATTTCCCAATTTGATATATAGTTTTGGCCGAGGCATAAATCATTTTTAGACGTCTTGGCTGAGGCCTTGAAAAAATGTTTTAGAATGTCCGGCATTATACATTCCCTCATTATGAAAATAATATTGATGGTTCAAGTGGTCATTCGACTAGTAGAATACCCTTGATATGTTTTATTTTGAAATTATTTACTTAGATCATATTCATTCCATAAAATTATTCATCTTTATTATTGGTAAAGGCATGTGGTTTCAATTTTTCACTGTGATTAATATTTATGTCATCTTCTGTTGTATTTCTTACCCTTTATGAGTGTTTGAGCTAACAACATTCTTATGTTTCATTTTCCCAGGATTCCAAGAAGTGTATTATGATTGATATGTAGAGTTAAGCTAATGGGAATAATGGGTTTCTCAATGAACTATTTATGTTGTGTTTTATGTTTGAAATTGTAATGTAAAGTTAATGTGTGTAATATATTTTTGAAGACTTCTTAATTGATCAGTCCATCGGGACATGATTCCTTGTAATCACACCAATGTATTAAAATAATGTGTTGGCTCTGGGTAACTATCGTCGGGCCATTACAACTGTTATCAGAGGATGTTTATCAAAATCCTTGGAAATTAGATTTATTTAAACTCTGATTAGAGCACAATACCCTAATATATACTTTTAGGATTAATATTGAAGAACTTCCTACAATTTTAGTAATGTAGATATTTTGTCAGTTTTCTAAGCAGATACATCCCAGTCTGGATATGAGAAGGTAGAGGCGGCTTTGGAAAAGATGTACCTAGTGGTAAAACCCTAAAACACCACTTTGAGCTAGACTCGAACGAGAACTGGTGCATGAAAACAGGCCTTGATTCCCTCTTGGTTACGGCACTCCTGGGGGATATGTTTAGTATAATTCACATTTCATTACAATCCATTATGAAGGATTTAGGAGTAAATACATCCTCAAAAAAACATTTTTATTATTATGGATTATATCGATAAACTATTCAATTTATGTAAGGTATTTTACAAGTTTGGAATAATTCATAGAAATTCATAAAATGACCTAGTGTATGTCATTGTTTAGAAATGGCGCCCAATAGAAGGGATGATAACTTGATAAATATGTATGATCCAAAGAGTGAGAAGGATCAAATCTTTCATGGTATTACGCCAACATTTAGAAGGTAAATAGTATCCCATGTATTCTCAAAATATGAAGAAATAGTATCATGTGTTAAAAAGATAAGTACAGAATTCTATGAGTCGTATAGCTTTGAAGGAAAGCATGAGATTAAAAGGATAGTAGAGAGAAAGATGGATAAATGGAATAAGGGAAAGATGGATTTTCCCATATGTGATAACTGTGGAATGAATCACCTAGGTAATTGTTTAAATGGAATGAGAGTTTGTTTTTAGTGTTGAGAAAAAGGACACCAAGTATGTGATTGAAAGGGAGAGATAAAAGTTTCAAATGTACAATGCTTCATCTACAAGGAGTTGAGACACCGCGTAAATAAATGTCCAAATCATCAGAGTACACACCAAATGCTTCTTTTGGATAAGAGTCTGGTTATGATACTACCAATTATGAAGAGTAATGACTAGTGTTCTTATGTTGTTTTAAAGAATTATTTCATTTGAGTTTTGTATCAATAATATACTGGTTATATGAATTATAGAGATAAATGAGGATTGTACTGCAGTACTATTTTATTGTGGATTTGAGATTATGTAGTTCTAAGAAAAGTGACTTAACAGTAAGATACACTTTCTGGAAAATAAATAGTTGAAGGAAATGTAATCCTTAATATGATCCTGATAATGAGGTAGTGATTTTGGAATAAGAGACGGTTGATTTGGATAAAATATATTGGATAATCTTGACTTCCTTAGAATGGATTAATAGTTTGTTTATTTCATCATTGTTGGAATATTCAAAACTTTTGGATATAAGGTATATATCCAATATTATTTAATGAATAAGGGAGCATGAATGTAATAAATAAGGTTTTATGGTAATTTTGGGTGTTACCATGTTTTAAAATAATACATGATGATGGTGTTCACGTGTTATTGCATGGAAAAAAGGAACATCATTATGTTTATCATCCTTATAAATTTTGGACTGTGAGTTTGGATATAATTATTTTGGATAATTCTAAAGGTTGGAATATATTATGTTTCAAATTTGATACTATTGTTAAGGTTATGTTTTGATTGTTATAAAAAGGACAACACACAGACTTTGTGACAAACCGTCGCATCGGACAAAGCTGGGGGAATGGAACCAAAACCATAGTGTGATTGGTATTTATCACCTACCACTAGACTACATGAAGTCCCTAGATGGTATAATGTAGATTTTTTAAAGGGTATGATAATTGAATTATAAATTCATTATTTTTGGAACCCTATACGATTAGGATAAATATATTATTTTTTTGAACTCTTTTGGATTGAAGGATGAGTTTGTTTTAGGAATTAGTTAAAGGATATAACTCAACTTGTCATGTGTGTATATATAAATATAGATATTCTCTCTTATTAAGAAAAAAATTTATAAACCCAATTTTCGATATGAGTTCTCCACAAAGGTATTTTCTATTTTCATCCTTTTATTTTTGAAAATCAATTTCAAATTGCGAGGTTAAAATTTATTAAAGGAGGGAATAATGTAACACCCCAAGATTTCAAAGCACGTTAATTCTTCAAAGTAATTCAATAATTTTCACTACACACAACACTGAGTTTGTAACGACCCAAATCCAGAGCCCCTCCACTGGTGCCCTGTACCCGGTTCGCCACATGACCTCAAGCACGTTTCCCCAAATGCGATAGGATGTCGACTAGCAGTGAGGGCCTTGGTGAGTTGGTGGGGAAACTATGCCCTCATTCAGTAAAGTATACATCGAAAGAACAACCAGTCAAAATAATAGAAACAATACACAGCATACAACAACTGAACTGAACAGAGAAAGTAATGTATAAAATAATAATGATGCAACATGCTACATTTGTTCATGGAAAGCAGTAAAAAAACCAACGTGTTGAAGTACATCTGAAAGAAAAGTGCAAAAGAAAACAAATTAAAATCCTCAGCATCACAAGCCACAACTAGGTCCCATGCTCTCCAACTCAAGTGTAATCAAGAACCTGAAGTAGAAGGCCACATGCCCTTATCTATACCTCCAACAACATAGTCTTCTTGGGCCCAAAAGCATGGCCCAAACAGGGTGTGAGATAAAATCCTAGAAGGAAATCACCAAATGAATATAGGGCATGTAAAAGCGAAGGAACAGTAAACAGGAAAATAAACAGCAGTCACAGTCCACAGTTCTAGCATATAAAGTACACAAGTAAACAACCAGCAATAAGGAGAAAACAGGTAACCCTCTGGGTAGCTCTCACTGCCTAACCCCTATGGTTCGACCTAAAATTACTAGAAACCCTCTATGAGTAACACACAGTCTCACCCCTCTAGTTAAGATAAAATAATAGACTCTCTGAGGAATCACTTACTGTCAGTTCCCCCTATAGTCTCGTATCGTGTTAAAGGATCTCTGGGGAAGCACTCAACGTCTCATTCCCCATGTGGCCCACATCGAGGAACTACAGACTCTCTAAGGAAGAACTCATCATCAATTCCCCCTGTGGTCTCGCATCGTATTAAAAGACACTCTGGAGAAGCCCTTACGTCTATTCTCCATGTGGTCAATTACACTAGGTTCTCACAGTCCTGTGTGAAACTAACATGCTCATCACGCGTATATCATCCAAGTAAACCTCAATGCTACTTGGATATCATTCTAAGGATCAACAGCATAACAATGAAATAGTTCCACTATCCTACAACTTTGCATGGCAACTGGAAAATTCCAAACAATAAAAATAAGCATGGAAAATATCTGTAGTACAGTAAAAACTACCATAGTCACAGGGAAAACATCTACTCTAGCAATCAAGAAAAACATGCAATACGACAAGGGAAAAATAGGATCACGCAGTACCCCATTCAATGGTATTGGTGGAATTTTCACCAAATACTCATAGAATTTCTACAGAAAGGCACGAACCACCAACCTTGATCCTAGGAGATCGTTATACTTGAACCACGATGACTGATTCACACTAGATCATCATAGATCTGAGAAAATGCACAAAACATTCAACCTTATATTACATGAGAAGGAAGAATAATTGAAAAACAAGGCTCAAGAAGAAGGAAGAACTCAGCACTTCGCTTACAATGCAATCGACCTTGCTCGAATCGGAGAACGGATGGAGAGGCTGTGGCTCGGGGAAGATCCGGCCGTACGGGTCTCTCTCGGACAAAGAACCTGCAGAAGGGGTGTGTTCTGTCCGTCAGGCATGACCCTGGTTTATTTAGTGAAACAAAGTACACAATGTTTACTTTTAGAGTACACGACATGTACTATGTTTTTCCATACTCTGCCGAAATTAGCCTCCACGTCACCCCTATACACTGTGTGTGTGCCCTAGGAATGGCCAACACACGGCTTCGAGCCGGAGAATAGTACACGGTGTGTAATCAGAAAGTACACGGCATGTACTTCGAAATTTTCCAAAAACTCCAATTTTCTTAAAAACTCCAAAAAGAGAAAAGGCGTAACTGAAACGAAGATTCGGGTTCTTACAAAATTCCACCCTTAAAGAAATTCGTCCCTGAATTTCCCTAGCGAGGCGTAGAAGAAGAATCCCCTAACAGCTCCAGCCACTACGATCGTATATCGGCCTCCCCCTCCTAGGCCTCGTCTTGTACTCGCCCATGCTGCTATATCACCCATACAAGAGGGACAGACCACCCACAGAGAACCTTCGAACTGTGATCGACAATCCGGATGGGATGCTCCTCAAATGATGCATCTGCTTCGAGCTCAACTTCCTCAGGCTGAAAGTCATGAGACAGGTCTGAAACGTAATGATCAAGTTGAGAGATGTGGAATAATTCATGCAGGGCCCGATACCTCTGGGGTAGCTGCAACCAATAGGCGACCGAACGAACTCTCTCCAAAACTTGAAACGGCCTGACATACCATGGTGAAAGCTTACCCTACCTCTGAATCCTCTTGTTCCCCAACCTCGGTGCGACACCCAGGAAAACCTAATCCCCAACATTGAACTCCAGAGGTTGTCTCTGCTTATCAGCATAACACTTCTGCTTAGACTGTGTTGTATCCATCCTCTTCCAAATCAACTCTATCTGCTCCGAAGTCTCCTAAACAAGATGAGGCCCCATAAAAGTTGCCTCTCTTACCTCCAGCTAGCATAAGGGTGATCGGCATGGCCTACCGTACAATGCCTCGTAAGGTTCCATCTGAATAGTTGCCTGAAAACTATTATTGTAGGAGAACTCCACCAGAGGGATATGCTCCTCCCAAGAACCACCAAAGTCTAGAATGCAAGCTCGGAGCATATCCTCAAGCACCTGGATTGTGCGCTCGGACTGGCCATCTGTCTGGGGATGGTATGCTATACTCAAAAGTACCTGTGTACCCAAAGCCTTCTGAAGTCCCTGCCAGAACCGAGAAGTAAAGCATGCATCCCTGTCTGAAAAAATAGTGTGTGGAACTCCATGCAGACGTACAATCTCTCTGGGGTAAAGTCATCCCAAATCATCGACACTGATGGTCTCCTTGATCAAAAAGAAGTGAGAAACCTTTGTGATCCCTTCAGTGACAACCCAAACGGCATCATTCCCTCGTGGTGACCTCAGCAACCCAGTTACGAAGTCCATCGCAACATCGTTCTACTTCAACATTAGAATGGGTAACTGCTTTAAAAGGCATGTTGGTCGCTGGTACTCTGCCTTCACCTACTGACAAGTAGAGCATCTCATGACAAAACTAGAAAAATCTTTCTTCATACCTGGCCACCAGTACTGGCGATGAAGATCCCGATACATCTTGGTAATTCCAGGATGAACTGCCCAAACTGAAGAATGAAAATCCCACATCATCTCCTCGTGTATGTCTGCTTGAACCCATACACATTTTTGGAAACGCAAGATCTCATCATCACCCACTGTCCATCCAGGAAGAGGGACGTCTCCTGAAACACTCTCCCACAAGACTAAACCTTCTGAGTCTGATATATGCCTCATCTGTACCCAATCAAGTAGTGTAGATTTAACAGCTACATAAGATAATATATTCTGGCCCTGTCTGTCGTTCCCCTCCAGATGCATCTTAGAGAATACAGTCATAAGATTCCTCTCACTACTAGCCACATAAACTGCCTGAATATGAGTTCTACTTCTCAATGCATCTTCCACTATGTTGCCCTTTCTCGGCATATAGGCAAGCTCTAAATCAAAAGACTAAAGATACTCAACCCACCTGTGTTGCCTCATATTCAGATCCCACTAAGTGAAGATATACTTGAGACTCTTGTAGTCAGTGAAGACCACAAAGTACTCTCCCAGAAGATAATGTATCCAACAGCGTAAGGCATGAACAACATCTTCTAAATCCAGATCATGCGTAGGGTAGTTCCTCTCATGTGGCCTCAACTGCCAAGACCCGTACGCAATCACTCCATCTCCCTGCATAAGAACAGATCCTAGACCGATACCTGAAACATCACAATAAACAATGTAACTCTTGCCTAGCTCTGGAAAGACTAGTATCAGTTCTGATGTCAACCTTCCATTCAGATCTAGGAAGGATGACTCACAAGAATCTGACCACAAGAACATCATCCCCTTCTTGGTCAGACCTTTCAAAGGTGCTACTAGGCATGAGAAGTCTTGAATGAAGCGTCTGTAGTATCCATCCAGCCCTAGGAATCTCCGTACCTCAAAAATTTTCTTCGGCTCCTCCTAGAAAACTACATATCTCACTTTCTTTGGGTCCAAAAATACTCCTTCCTCTGAGATGACATGACCCAAAAAGTGAATCTGTTCCATCCAAAATTGGCACTTCGGGAGTTTATCATAATGCTGATTCCCTCTTAGGGTACTCAGAACGATCTCAAGATGTGTGGCATGGTCATGTAGAGTGTGAGAGTACACCAAGATATCTTCCATGAAGACCACGATGAAGGAGTCCAAGTAATGATGGAACACTCGGTTCATTAGTGCCATGAAAACCGCATGCACGTTTGTGAGACCGAATGACATGACTGTATTCTCGTATAGACCATACCTGCTCCTAAAGGCTGTCAAGGGTATATCTGATTGTATAAAGTGAAAATGATGATAACCAGACCTCAAGTAGATCTTCGAGAACACCAGGGCTCCTCGAAGCTGATCAAAGAGGTCATCGATCCTCGGTAAACTATATTGGTTCATGACCGTTAACTGGTTCAGCTTCCGATAATCCACATAAAGCCAAAGGGTACCGTCTTCCTACTTCTCAAACAGGACAGGCGAACCCCAGGTATAGGTACTAGGTTGGATGAAACCCTTTTCCGGAAACTCTTCCAACTGCTTCTTCAGCTCCTGCAACTCATGTGTGGCCATTCTATATGGAGGAATGGACACCAGTGTTACTCCTAGAACGAGCTCAATAGAAAATTCTACCTCACACTCTGGAGGCAAACCCGAAACATCCTCTGTAAAGACATCCCTAAAATGATCCACCTCTAGAGTAAAGTCCAACTGCGATGTCCCCTGATCATCCAGATAAAGACTAGAAATCTAGGATGTCACCCTTCCTAGCCAATGATGCTCGAGTCCAGCTGGACTCGCCGGAACATCCCATTCACCTCTATGAAGAAAAGATTCACCCTCCGGTGAAACAAAACTCACTCTGTGGTGATAACTGTCGACAACTGCCTAGTAGGGTACCAACCAGTCCATACTGAGGATGAAATCATAGCCTTTCATATCTAGGACATAGATATCCCATGAGAAACGATACCCTACAACCTCGAGAGGGTGCGCTCTGCACTAGAACACACTAGATGTCCTTGTCCCCAATGGTGTGTCTAGTGTCAACGAGTCGGCAGAAGAAAAGACACCGATCCCAACGCTCAGTATAGCAGAAACAGAGATTAAACTATGCGTAGCACCAGTATCGAAATGAGCTGAAAATAAAAACTGAGGCTACTAAAATCGTACCTCAAACGATAAAAGGGCCAGTATCTTTCTCCTGATAGGTCTGCTCCATGGCGAATGACTAGCCTACACCGCGGCCCTGTGCCCCTGGCTGACCACTAATAGCTGATCCACCTTGCTGGTGCTGAGGGACTGGTGGCTGACCGCCATAGCCTTGACCTCCACCTCAGCCCGAATGGCCGGAAGAACTCCAGTACCCCGACTGGTGAGAAACCGGTGGTGCTGCTCTTGATCGAGGAGTCATGGATGAACCCTGATCACCAGCTGCTAGTGAGAAAACCGTGCAGAAATGCTGAAGGTGGCCCATCTTGCCACATGATCGGCAATCCATGGGGTCTCTCTAACATTGCATCCCCATGTGCCCTGACCGGCCACACTAGTAGCATACCACCTAGCTGCCTGACGACGCATCTCGCATCCTCAAGTCACTACATGTAGACTCCCTATGGCGCTTTTGCTGTCATCTAGAGGAAAATTAGCTCTAGAAGCAGAACCACCCTGGCTCACAGCTCCGGAGTCTCTCATATTGCGCTCTGCAATCAGTTCCTGGTTAATGATGGAGGTGAGGGAAGTAAACTGGATGATATTCACTTAAGAGAGGATCTCCCAACTGAGACCGTCCTCGAACTTTCTTGCCAAGAACACCCCTATCCCATCCCAGAGGGGTGCAAAATGTTGTGGCTTGGTGAAATGATAGGAATACTCCATGACAGAAAGAGTACTCTACTCTAATTTCATGAACTCCTGGGCTCAGTTGGCCCTCAGGGTCTCCGGGTAGAAGTAGTCATAAAAGACGCGATGAAACTGCTCCCAAGGAATAACCTTCTGGTGACCCGCCTATGAGATCACGTACCACAACCTCTTGGCGGTGTCTCGTAGAATGTAGGTTGTGAGCTTGACCCACCTCTCCGGAGGTTTCTCCGGATTCTTGAAGATAGTCATCACGGCATCCAGCCAGGACACTGCAGCCTAAGGTCCTCCTTCCACTGAGAGCGTAGGAGGATGCAGCTGCTAAAAAACCCGTGTCAAGTCTTCCATAGTCATTGTAGGAGGCGGTGCTCCCTGGAAGGTTTGAATCATCCTCATAAAATCGTCCCTAAACTGCGCATCAGCGCCTGCAACTGGTATGACAGCTGGTGCCAAGGCTGGCCCGACTAGAGGATCGGCAGGAAGTCCCTGATCATCCATATCTGGCATCTGATCACTGCCTGATGGTAGACGGACAACAGGAGGACGTCTTGGAGGCATAGATCTGGAAGATCAAAAGCACACCATAGATCATAAAATCAAGGATAGAAACACTAGAGTAGAAAATGGGAACAACAGAAAGAAAACACACAATTTTACAAAACATGACTACACGGCGTGTATAAAACTACACGGCGTGTCTTCTTATGCCATAGACATGGGTGTGTACCCCTACCCTATAGGTCGAGTAGCACCTCAAACTACACAGCATGTTGACCCCACACACGGCGTGTAATTGAAAACTATTCCCCGGTCCGAGTCTTTTTACATTGCTAACCCACACGGTCTGACTTAACCCGAGACTACACGGTGTGTTTTGAACAAACACGACGTGTACTAGACAAGGGTCCGTCGGCCCGTGTTGTTAAATACATGGCCATCTAAACCGCTGAACCTTACACTGCGTGTTCTGAACAAACACAGCGTGTATAGGTGAAGGTGACATCATCCCATGTTGTTCGTGACATGGCCTGGTACCTGAACAAGACTACACGGCGTTTTCTGAAAACAACATGGCGTGTCTAAGAGAAGGAACGTCGACCCGTGTCATTCGTGACATGGCCGTGTACCTAGACAGGACTACATGGAATGTTCCTTTATAACACGGCGTGTTCTACTCGAGCTTCCCGACCCGTGTTGTTAGTGACACGGCCGGGTACACGACCCCGAACTACATGGTGTGTACCTACCGTACACGGCGTGTTCCTGATGTTGTTCTCACGAAACCGTGTTTCTACTCACATGGTCAGTGACATGGCCTGACAACTACACAGTGTGTAGTAAGAAGTACATGGCTTGTATTTTGGGATTTTCTGGGCAGTAGCTCAGAAACTGCACAGATGCCCAGAAAACACATAAAACAAGCCAAGGATGTGCCAAATTCTGATTCATGAGGGCCCAAACACCCCGTGAATCAAAACATGTAATTCATTTATGTAAGGTAGGAAACAAAAAATACTCTAACAAGGCATCAGAGATTCTATCAAGAATCTATCACAACAACATGAATAATCTTCACAAAGTCAATCACAACATCTTGCAATCACTAATGCACCCAAGATGGAATTGCAAGAATGCATGGAATGTGATTTCTACAAGTGCCTATATGATGAATGAGATGGCATACCATCATCTCATCGGGTTGCAACAGAAATAGAACCACAATTGTAAAGGAATTAACAACAAAAAGCATCTGAATCACTCTAGGTGAAATCATATCAACCATAAAATCTCAAAACCAGCACACAACAATTAACGAGGTAGTATGGATTTTACCTATAAACGGGTTAGCTACTCCCGAGCACAGCTTAATACCGAGTACCGAATCCATCCTATCCCTGGCTAAAGTCCCCAAATAGTAAATCAAGAGAAAAGAACTCCTCTGATACCACTTTGTAACGACCCAAATCCGAAGCCCCTCCACTGGTGCCCCATATCCGGTTCGCCACAAGACCACAAGTGCATTTCCCCAAATGCCAGAGGCTGACGACTAGCATTGGGGGCCTTAGTGAGTCGGTGGGGAAACTGTGACCTCATTCGGTAAAGTATAGAGCAGAAGAACAACCAGTAAAAATAACGGAAACAATACACAGCAGACAACAACTGAACTAAACAGCAGAAGCAATGTATAAAATAATAATGATGAAACATGCTACATATGTATATGGAATGAAGTAAACAAACCAACGTGATGAAGTACAACTGAAAGCAAAGTGCAATAGAAAACAAATTATACTCCTCAGCATCGCAAGCCATGGCTCGGTCCCATGCTCTCCAACTCCAGTGGAATCAAGAACCTGAAGTAGAAGGGCACTTGCCCTTATCTATACATGAAACAACATAGTCTGCTTGGGCCCAAAAGCATGGCCCAAACAGGGTGTGAGATACAATCCGAAAAGGCAATCACCCAATGATCTGTGCCTAATAGTTAATGAATACCGGGCAAGTAAAAGTGCAGGAACAGTAAACAGGAAAATACATAGCTGTCACAGTCCACAATTCTAGCATATACAGTACACAAGTAAACAACCAGAAACAACAATAAAATAGGTATCCCTCTGGGTATCTCTCACAGCCTAACCCCTATGGTTCAACCTATAAGTACTAGTAACCCTCTAGGAGTCACACAAAGTCTCACCCCGCTGGTTCAGCAAAAAGAATAGACACTCTGAGGAAGCACTCACCGTCAATTCCCCCTATAATCTCATATCATGCTAAAGGCTCTTTGGGGAAGCACTCAATGTCTCATTCCCCCTGTGGCCCATGTCATGGAACTACAGACTCTATGAGGAATCACTCGTCATCAATTCCCCCTGTGGTCTCGCATCGTATTAAAAGACACTCTGGAGAAGCCCTTACGTCTATTCTCCATGTGTTCTACTACACTAGGTTCTCACAGTCTTGTGTGAAACTAACATTCTCAGCACATGGATATCACCCATGTAAACCTCAATGCTACTTGGATATCATTCTAAAGCTCAACAGCATAACAAAGCAACAGTTCCACTATCCTACAACTAGGCATGGCAACTGACAAACGCCAAACATGCAAAATAAGCATGGTAAACATACAGAGTAAAGTAAAAACTACCATTATCATAGGGAAAACATCTACTCTAGCAATCAAGCAAAGTAGGCAATACAAAAAGGGAAAAACATGAACACGCAATACCCAGTTCAAGGGTATTGGTGTAATTTGCACAAAATACTCATCGAATTTCTACAGAAAGGCACAAACCACCTACCTTGATCCTAGGAGATCATTATAATTGAACCACAATGACAGATTCTCCCTATAATGTCATAGATCTGAGAAAACGCACAAAACGTTCAACCTTAGATAACATGAGAAGGAGGAAGAATTGAAAAACAAGGCTCAAAAAGAAGGAAGTACTCACCGCTGCGCTTCCAACACAATCGACCATGCTCGAATTGGAGATCGGATGGAGAGGTGGGGGCTTGGGGAAGATCTGGCTGTATGGGTAGCTCTTGGATGATGAACCTGCAGAAGGGGTGTGTTCTGTCCATCAGGCACGACCCCGATGCATTTAGTGAAAAAAAGAAAAGTACACAATATGTACTTTTAGAGTACACAGCTTGTACTAGGTTTTTTCGTACTCCGCCAAAAATCGGCCTCCACGTCACCCCTACACACCATGTGTATGGCCCGGGCAGGGCCAGCACACAGCTTCGAGCCGGAGAAGAGTACACGGTGTGTACTTCAAAATTTTCCAAAAACTACATTTTTCTTAAAAACTCCAGAAAGTGGAAAGGTGTACCTGAAACGAAGATCCGGGATCTTACAGAGTTCAAAAGCACCACGTCTTTCCAAAATAGCCGTTCAAAAGAGGTTATGAATAGTATTAACTGAATTTTATACTCTATATAATCCTTATAATTTTAGAATTGATACTATGAGTTTCTTAGACATAATGTAAGAACTAGTTCGTTTTTTCAGATAAAAGATGTATTTTTCAAGAAAGTCACTTTTACCACCTTTTAATGGTGAACCCTTTTTAAATCAAATATTTGAATCTTTTATATATTTAATTTGACAAAATTAACTTCTTCCTTTGAATCAGGACATAATAACTTAGTTTCAATAAATTTTTTGTGTTTTTCTTATAACTTTCATATTTGGGTTAATAGTAAAAAGATAATATATTTTAACTGAAAACAAATTTTTTAATCAAAATAATTTATAGTATTAAATTATAGTTTTTAATGGTTTAAAAGTATAAATAGATTATATTTTTACCATTTAATCGGATTCTAGTCATTGTAAGTAATTTCAATTTGATATTGGACATAAACAAATGTCAATATTTTAGTAGTTATTATTTCATAAAAATACGCTTTTTGGTTTTGACAACGGAAATTAATTTTAAATTAAAAAATTCAAATTCAATGTTTTTAATTTTGTAAAAACACTTCATTCTTGAATTCTTAATATCAAAATTATCTTTGGCTAATTTTTTTTATTTTTCTGAAAACATTCAATTTTTGATTAATAGTGAAAAACACTGAGTTATTATTTATAAATTCCTTTTTATTAAAATAATTAATTATTTTATTTTAATTTATTTTAGGTCAAAATAGATACATAATACCTATATATGTTCTATGTAATTCATTAGATTCATTATTTAATAATATTAGATATATAAAGTTTTATTGAACTTTTCACCATCTTTTACCCACCTCCTTGGAGAATTTTCATATTCACATAAAACGTAATTTTACTGCATCTGTGAGTGGAATTTCAAAAATAAAGATACACAGTTGATATTAATAAGAAAAATGTTGTTCAATAAGATGAAAATAATTTTTGGTGAATTGAAACTTTTTACTTTTATTTACCACGGTTAAAAGTAAATAGGGTAATTAAGGGTAAAAATGGTATTATTCTTACCCTAACACATGTAATAATTGTTATTTTTTATGTGTAATTAGACCAAAAACAACCTTAGGAATAATATATGATCCTTTAGGTGGACTTGGAATAGATTAGTACATTTATTATTATTTATTTCAAAGAAGGGTTAAGAGAG
Source organism: Viscum album (assembly GCA_963277665.1). Lineage (NCBI taxonomy): Eukaryota > Viridiplantae > Streptophyta > Magnoliopsida > Santalales > Viscaceae > Viscum > Viscum album. The sequence goes on from OY728128.1 coordinate 618,929,325, forward strand.
TTAAAATCAACATTTAATAACTATAACATTTTTAATATAACATCATACATAAGATAAATTTGACTATAAATATTAATTAGAAAGCTAAATATATTTCCTATATAATTTTATTTTATTTATAATTTTTATACATTATATAATTAAATATATTTAAGACACAATGATGATGCAGTAATTACAGTATTAAAGAATGATTAAAATAATTGACATAATAAATATCAAAATAAATGTAATTTGAGACTTTTTATGAATTAATATAATATTATAGGTTAAAATGACATATTATGTTTAGTTAGATGAATTTTTTTCGAATTAATAATGCTTTTATGATTATAGGGAAAAAATACCAAATAGTGTCAAAATTGACATAAAAGAATTTTTTAAAAAAATATTATATTATTAATTGATATTCTATTCCTAAAAATATAAGGTTTGGAAAACAGACTTATATAATGATATTTGTATCGTTAATGAACCAATTGGGGTTCTCTTGGATGTACATAGTATTTTTATTAACCATATAATATAAAAATACAAAGAAACATGGTAAATGTCAAACTATTTGACTAAGGGTTAAATCTAAAAGATAAGGTTAATATAGTGACCCAAACCTATATAAAACCTAATGGTTGAGTTTTTGTTCGACCCATACCCACCTTAGACTTGAAATAATTCATTTTGGATCCATTATAAACTGAAAAAGAATTTATTATAAAATAATATTTAAATTTTTTCTAAGGTACCCCTCACCCCTCTTATAAAAGGGCACTTCCCCTTCTCTCAAATTCACACCTCCAAATCCATTTTCATCAGCCAAACCCTGCCCAAATAACCTCCGAACTATCGTACCTTCAACCTAGATGCCTTTATTTGGTCAAAAATCCCACTAATAAATCCCTTTTGATCAAATCAAAATAAAAAACCTGAAGAAGAGATAATAATTTCACCACCCTCTTTCATGTTCTCTTATTCTTCCACGTACACTTTCTTTTTTGTTTCAATTATAAAATAAAAACTCCACTATATTCTATTTACGGAGATGTTATTATAAATATTTTACAACTATATTCATTATTCTATCCATCTTATGAATGATATATTCACCGTGTGTGCGTACATACGACATATCGTCTCCAAACCGTGGTGTAATTTGTTATTCAACACTATGTTATTTTGATGGATATAATGATGAGTAATATGTATATAAATAGTTAAAAAGACATTATAATGGCTCTGAAAATGAATATACCATCCAATTACACACCTATAAGGAGATGATACTGCCGCTCGTGTGTACCTATGGATTACTGTCTCCACGACGTGATTAGATTCATTTCCATATTCACCATTCATCGACAATTATAAGAATATATATTACTAATAAGTCTGTAATATATGACATAATAATGATAATGGGGATATATATATTTATGTATGTATGTATATATGTACTTACATATATCTTATTCACTTAGTTCTGTTCAATACGATATAGAAACAGAAACAACGTTTATGCGTACGTACAGACTACCGCCTCCATAAACTGTGTTTTTCATAACATATATATGACTATTATACATATTTATATTCTAAATATATATGATATATAAATCCTTGTTTATATTATATATATATTTAAATCTTGATCTACATGATACAATCATGAGTTACAAGTTAAAACATGTACGATAAAGAAAACAATTATTACCTAAAATGTTAATTTAAGAAGGAAATTATTATTAAATGGGTAGTATAAAGTCATTAATTAATCATTTATGATATCATAAATATTAATATGGTTCTGTTATACATTAATAAAATACTAATATCTTCATACAGGAGGTTAAACGTACCTTTGAATAAAGGAAAGTGCAAGGTAAGGGGACTTCATCTCACTCTTTATTACCATGAGATTCATGTTATATTACCACTATTACCTTTGTTGTGGTGTATGTACTACGCATAATTGTATTCTTTGAGTAATAAACACTTATTTATGTGTATTTACATATTCATTGTATGATAATTCATTCATGGGGTGTATGTTTCGTATGTTACCAAATTGTTAAGGGTTAATTCCAAAATCTCATTATTGTCCAAGATTGTTTATGTGTGAGTATTTACTGGGATATATTTATCATCTAAGTCCATGTTTTATAAAAATGATTTCAAAATGAATATTTTAAGGATTTTTTAAAGGTACTATTTATCAAGATCAAAATCTTCAATGTTTTAAAGATTTATCTTTCTAAATATTTTTCATTAATGTCCATGTTTTCAAAATGATTTTAAAGATTTATTTACATGTACATGAATGTCTTCAAATGACAATTATTTTCAAAAGCCTCAAAGTGGTATAGGACACTTGGATTAAAAAATATATTTTAAATTACTTCCATTATAAATGAGTTACTTTTAATTGATTTTACACAAAGTTTATTTCTCTAAAAAAGTTTTACTCGTCAACTATGTCTGCATCCTTTACTAGATATTATTTTTGATTGAGGTTGATTTATTGTAATACAATATTCAATATTGTATTGAATGAGTAATGATACGTTTTATTGTTGATTTTATATTTTTATACCATTCATGGTATATGGTTAAAGTATTGAAATATTTTATGCTAGTTCTAATACGAATGTTTATGTTATGTTTCAACCTTTTTATATGCGGAATGTATTGGACATAGTATGTGACGAGTGGATCCTGCTATAACTCCTTGACACGTCTGTAGGTCTCATGAGACAACTAGACATGGATTTAGCTGAGGCCTTTCCAAATTTGACATATCGTTTTGGCTGAGGCCTTAATCATTTTTAGACGTCTTGGTCGAGGCCTTGACAAAATGTTTCAGAATGTTCGGCATTATACATTCCCTCATTATGATAATAATATTGACAGTTCATGTGGACATTCGACTAGTATAATTCCCATGATATGTTTTATAATGGCTTCATTTATTCAGCACATATTCTTTACATAAAATTATTCATGTTTATTATTGGTAATTTCATGTGGTTTCAATTATTCACCGTGCCTAATATTTATGATATCTCCCGCTATATTGCATACCCTCACTGATTGTTTGAGCTCACCCCTTTCTTATGTTTCATTTTCCCAGGATTTCAAGAAGTGTATTATGATTGATATACAGAGTTAAGTTAAAGGGAATAGTGGAGTTATCAATGAACTATTTATGTTGTGTTTTATGTTTGAAAGTGTAATGTAATGTTAATGTGTGTAATCCATTTTCCATGACTGCTAAACTGATCATTCCTTCGGGACTTGATTCCTTGTAATCACGCTAATGTATTAAAATAATGCACCTACTCTATGTAACTGGGGTCAGTGAATTACATAATTCCTCTTATGAAATGGTTGAAATATAATCACTATAAAAATTCATAATAAAAAACATCCATAATAATGTTCATACATTCCCCAATTAATAAACATAATCATAAAATATATCGTGTAATGGGTTTAATGGTAAATGAATATTACACAACTTAAAATAATCATAAAACATATAGATAAATAATTAGTGTAGTTTCATTATAATATATTACATTTAAAGTATAATTATAATATTGGTTTTTTATTCATGAATATAAATTCAAATAAAACATCCTTAAAACATTATTCAAGATAAAAACCATAGCACATTAAAAATAAAAAAAATTGAAAACACGAAAAAACAATGGAAATAATTATATTCAAAAAGAAGCATGTAAACTTGTAAAATAATCATTAAATTATTGATTTTTTATGACGTTGATAAATTCCATACATGCCTTATAAGATAAAAAAATATATTCTCTTCACACTGTTGTAAAAGGGGTAAAAAGTACCTTGTTTGGAAAACTAAAAGAATATTACAATCAAATAATTTTTAGAAAAACTAAAATTTAAAAAAGAATCATTTAATAAATAATTTTTTTAATGTTAATAATATTTTTAATTTTTTTTAGAAAATATTATTTTAGACGAAAAATCATTTTTGACCAAAAAATAAAATAATGATGCCTTTCAAAAAAATTATAATAATTTTATGTACCAAAGGGAGTAAATGTGGTATAATTAATTGAAATGGTAACAAATAACCAAAGTAGAATAAAATATTATTTTTTTAATATTTTAAAACAAAATAATTTCTAAAATATAAATTTAAACATATACTATCCTGAATACTGATATGATTGTGAAATAAACCATAACCACTTTGGCAACATTTTAATCATAATCACCATTAAAGAAAGTACATCAAATGAATCATTATATGCCCATAAAATAAAACATTAATGGCATAACATGTCAATTGGGTAATATATACACCACAAAAAATAAATAAGTGGTGATTATTGAATATGTATCATGGAAGTATAAGTTGGAAGAGAAACTCATACATTATATTCCCCATCCATTGTATGTTTCCAAAAATCCTTTCTCACAAATAATTATTTCATATAAATATATTCGAAGATAAATAAACATTTTATTACACCATTTTAAAATCACATATAATTTTTCATCACATGTATATTAATTTTTTTTTTGAAATCAATATTTCTGGTGAAAATTGATTTATTTACCATGGTTGTTTTAGTATTTACAAATCTATGTTTTTGCATTGATCATGGATTCTTTAAAAAAAATATTTTTACCATGAATAAGAATCATATATTATATTTACATAACTATTTATAATAGTTAATAAATGTTCTAGAAGGGAAAATGAGTTGCATCGTTCACAGAGACAGTTGGTCGTTCGTAAGCATAAATTTTGTTTCCATTTTATCGATAGATGGAAATAAGGAACTATAAATAAAATATCACATTTAATAAGATATTATGATTACATATATATATGAAATAATCTCATTAAATTTGTCATTATTACCTTATATTTAAAGTAGTAGTGAAAAATGAATCCAATTTCATTATGAGTACTTAGTCCACCATACACATTAGAAAGGTTATCATATCCCTATTGAAATGTAATGTTAGAGGGTATATGTGATAAAATATAAATTTAGTTTTAAATATATTACATATACCATATATATTAATTTTCATTAACATTATTATCATCCATCTAAATTGGAAATGATAAAAAACATCACATCGGTTCACCACGTTGTAGTCTATCGTATATCTGAGCGGCATTATTTTTTTTCTAATGAGCTAGAAGGTAATAATGTATAATTGATATTATAATTACATAAGATTATTAATTTCATAAATTTAAAATAATTATGATTGATCCATTATTATATAAAATAGTCATAGGTGGTGATGGAAAAAAATTATATTGGTTTGTGAGGCGGTAGTCCGCCTTACACATGATTGAAAGTTTCACTTTTCATTTGATGGAAGAGGAGAGAGATATAGATTATTTCATTAAATTAAATTATCAATATATGAAAAATTAGTATTTTATATAAATAGTTTATGAAAATTTTGATGATGTAGATGAAGTAATAAAATTAAAATGTGTGGTTAAAAAATATAACTCTTCCACATAGATCCTCATCATGTTTATATCTAGATAATTTATATGAGGGTTTAAAAATAAAACTACATCTTCTAGGCTATGAGGAGGAATTTTAGTATTATCTTTTCTTTGTTCATGGTTGAAAATTGCCTTTATTTGTGTTATTATGAGAGGATATGTGGTGTTCTTTTATTAGTGGGGGAGATGACGCAGTTGAATTTTCCAAATAAAACATGATACCCTTGTTTGAAACAAGATATAAGTCTAAAAAATGATTCATTATATGATAGTAGATGTGATAATGATTATATTTATCCACAATATAGTATTTGGATTGCTTTTGTGTCATTTTTATCCACTTTATTATTATTTAAATCCTCAGGTGAACCTATTTGTGCCCTAACAATGGTAAATAATTTTTACATTTTTTAATATTCATTAAGATTGAAAAATTAGTTGACCTTTTATATTATGTAAATTATTCTCATTAAAAATATGGAATTTATTTTAAAAAATTAAATTCATAGAATTGGTTGATTATTATTTAAAATTAAACCCACCGACTATTATAAATAAAGGGTTTTCCATAAAAAATAAAAAGATATAAAAAATTACATCGTAATTCAATATACAATTATAAAAAAAATAATTTTGTTAAATTTAAATATTTTTAAAGTAATGATAAATTAAAACTATTTTTAAAGTAAATTTATATTATTAAATTATATAAAATAAGCTGTAGTTCTCAATTAAATTTATTATTTTTCACTATATTAGAAAAATTACTATTTTCATAATAATTACCCCCAGATAATTTTGACATTTATATTTAAAAAGTGACGTCTATTTATGATTTTTTTTGATATTAGTGTTAATAATAAATTTTATATTATTTGGGAAAAGTTCAGCTAAACCGTATTTTACATAAATATAGTTTCTCGAAACAAAAAAAACTCCTTTTTTAAAATCATCCATATTTTATTTCCAATTTATAAAAAATCATTTATATTTAATTTAGAAAGTTTTAAATAATATAATTATAATAATTTATTTATTTATACTAATACCTATTAACTTAATACAACGGTCATAATGGTCATGTTAAAATAATAATTCTTTAATAAAGTATCATGTTTCATTTAAACCTGATAATTCATGCATTGATAGTTATCAATGTGATCAAATTTATTTAAAAAGAAATATATCATAAATTCTCATGTTGTTAGATTATCTATTAATCTTGGTGTTTCATTTCATAAATTCTATTTACCATTTTCTTCCACTAATAAAATATTAGGTTGCAACATTCAACCCCTATTACATAAATTATGTCCTCGCAATTTATTATTGATCTCGGTAAACAAGATTTTGACAATTTTAAAATTAATAAGTTAAGACAAACATCATAAAATGGTTGAATAAAACAACCTATTTGTATGAGATTATGGTACATAAAAAATTCATATAGAATAAATAGTAAATAGGCTTTCAAATACGACTACACTGATGGGATGTGAAGATATGGACATGGAATAAATTCATAAATAATTATAGAGAGTGACAGATATCATTGATCGAAATAATGGGAATTCCCATGGGAAAATCAACTAATACGAAACAATTAACATGTAATGATTGAAAATAATTTCAATTCATTGTATAAAAAGTTAATAAAATAACATTTTTTTCAATATCCTATTCCAATATTTGATGAATTAAATTACTATTGGGATAGAGAAACCAAAAAAATATATATATAATATCATTGTTTGGCAGTTACATGATAAATTTCAATAGAATTTATTACACCATGAAATAAATTTCCAAGATAAAAAATTTATTCAACAATTAAAAATAAATTTTCATGGATCATAAGATCTAAAGAAGTGTAATAAGAAACTATTATTGTCATTACAAAAATAAAAATGTTCATCACAAGTTATCCAATATAATACATAAAGATCTAATATATCAATAATAATTACTAAAAAACAACATAATCTTTTTCATAAACGGATAACCTTAGGACTCATCCATGGTATTTCAAACCAAATTTAATGTAAAATATATTAGAAGGTAGGTCACTAAATAAACATTATATCCCCCAAAAAATATAATAAGGATAATAATTACAGAGTAAATATATTAATATACATTTTTCACTATAATGAAATTAATGAAATCATTTATTAATTTAAAAATATATTCATAGGATGTCAAATATATTTCATCAATCCATACATGTTGTGAACATCAAAAATAATAACATAAACCATAAAACCACTAAATAACTATTTGGTAACCAATACATTACAATAAATATTACTTTTTAATTATTATCTCAACATTGAAAACATATTATTGGTTATCATTCCTAACTCATGTCTTCCCCAAAAATATCATCTTTCTAATGATTTACTTCTCAGGGTATCATTAAACTTGTGTCCTGAAATCCATATAAAAATTTAATATAATATATATACTGTTTGAAAATATAACTGTGAAATTATTTCATCAACATAATTATTGAATTAAAATATTCTATCACTTTAACCGTTATACTTCCGTTTTATTAATTGCATAATATTGATCATAATTCTTTATATTCCTCTAAGTAATATTCCCACAGTTGATTGAGGTATTTGTTTCCATTTCTCCCCATATCATTAAAGTTTAATAATTGAACATTGGAACCCTTTTTCATTACATCGTAATCACAAAAATGGTGTACATTCTAAATACACTTGTAGAAAAATCGCATTTCATTCAATCAAGTACGAGTGTATTTCATTCAAATTTTATTAAATTTTCAGAAAATAATTCTTTAACTTAATCTCATTATCTATCTTTTTCTCTTGTTTTTTACTATTATCTTCCACACTTTCAAGTCCATAAGTCATGCATAACAATTTCACTCTCATGATAGCACATGATACTATATCCTCATATTATGGGGTGTTTTGGGAGACTAGTTCCCAATATATAATTATGTTTAAACCCAAAAACTGATGGCCAATATTTCTATTTGGATTACACATGTTTTCTATTTAATGACTTCCAATCCATTATATTTTTTACTTCATAAATTGAAAATTTTTAATCTCTAATTTCTTTTAGACTCAATAATTTTCCCTCCATGTTTTCTCACTAATCATCTATACAATACATTTCCGTGAAGTGTAGCTTAAAATTCATCCATTCAATTTTTTGATATTTATTATTACTACATAGTATTTTGAGTCATTGACCACCACAGATATAAATCTCATTAGAAATGATAAAAATCCCACAAACCCTGCCCACATTCATCACAACGCATATCAAAAATTATATTCTATTTGGAATTTATCCATTTCTAGACAAAATATGAATTAGTAGTTGCATTGAATGATACAGGTTTCTAATGCATGAATTGGAATGTCCTTTTTCTCCAATGTTTTGTATTAGCAAGATACTCTATATGCGAATGTTTATTACTCATAACAATATTTAGATACCTCAATATGGTTAGAATCTAAATAGTTCATGGTATAACTCTATCTCCAGCTTCTTTATCATTCCCAAGTGGGAAATGCATATATAGAGTATGTGCATCGATACGATTGTCATTACTTCAACTAAGATCCATTGATATTAGATCATAAAATTATAAAACAATATATAATATCCCAAAACTTGTGACAAGTTGAAAATAATTTTAAAAATTTATGCCTGAATAATATCATAATAATAAACATTGTTTCATTAGGAATGTTTAATAAGAATAAAAATATTATCAATCCCATCATAATTGTTTTAATTAAAATTATAATAAACCCGAAAATATTTCATGTATGTGGAATACAATGTGTATAGTATGGAATACGTCTATGTACAAGGTAATTATCATGTTGATCAAGACATTCCTTTTATAAAGTTATTAATACTTGGTATATATGTTTCTGGACTACATCCACTTGTAGTGTCCAGAAAAAGATGTATTTCTAGGTAAAGAAGATAATATATACTTTAAAAAAATAGTATGATGTTATCCAATAATTATAGTTATCATGAAATTCATTAATATAGATATATTACCTAATTGAGCATTTCTTAAATCTAGTTCCCAAAGACACTAATAAACATCAATTGATTCCATCTGTAAAGTCCCTGACCGTAGTATCATAGATTTAGTGGTTAATTTATTATATTTCTACCAAAAACAAGAAATAAAATCCCATAGAAATGAATATATTATATGTTTTGGTAAAATAAATATATACTTGAAAATTTTCATTTCAATTCTAGAAATATAAAAAAAAGTACTTTCATTGAGAATTCCATTATTCCTTCTTGCATATCCATATATGTAAATCATAAAACAATTCATTATTTCCTAGAAGAAATTAAATATAATAAATGGTGGGAAGATATTATTGGTAAGGGGATGTGTACAGTGGATTCAATCATGAATAAAAATCAGAATTAATTTGGTAAGGAAAATAAATGAATCATGTTATATTAAAAAAAGGATGCGCATAATATTGCATGGTAAAGTGTGGAATAAATATATAAATATAAATAATAAAAAAGGCTTGATACTCATACACAGATATCCTTAATAATAGAATAATAAAATTGGTATTAATGATATATCTCATAATGGGGGAGTACATAATTTTGAATATAATAAACATAATATCAAGAATTAGCATAATATTGTTTAAAACTATAGGTGAACCCCATTTAATTTGGGAAATTGATTTATCTTATGAGAAGTACTGAGGCATCAAATGGATATGTAATTTCAATCCCCACCCTTCAAATAATGATTATAATATATTCAAAAAATCAATGGGGTGAACCATAAATAAAAAACATTATATTTGAAAACAAATATAGGACATATTAATACTTACCCAAACCAATAAATTAATCATAAAAATTTATTTTAAAATTTATATTGGTAAAAAAATAGTATAATTCCAGTAAAATGACCATAAAAATATAGAGAATTAATAAATATATTTTCATTATAACATATTCCTATTGAATCATAAGAATAATTTTTTTTTCATTGAAATAAATAAATTACATGAAAAAATCCTTAAAAACATGCATGAGGAAAATAAATATTATGCATTCAAAATATTAAAATGTAAACATATTTTTCATAAAAAAATTGAAGAAAATTGTATTTAAAAATTGTCTTTTAATCTTTTAAAATATCAGTTTAAACATTCAGTTGTAATAATATATTGAATTTACATCTATGTTGGTATAATTAAAAAAAATTCATTCAAATACTTGAAAAACTATCAAAATGTACCACATTCAGGAAATGATATGAATATTATTTTGAAATAATTTTTTAATAAGTAAAAAATCAGAAAAGTTCAGTTAATAAAAAATTTTCTCAATGTAAAAAACATTTTTCCAATAATTTTTTCCAACATGTATTTGGAAGGAAAATCGATTTTGACCAAATAATGAAATAATGTTTCTTTGTCATAAAAGAATTTTCTTAATAATTTTAATTTAAAAAAAGATGAAAATGTTAATATTAAATGATAATACCAAGAATAAATAGTGTCCAAGAAAATATAGTGGGCTTTATATATTAATATAAATTAATTACTCTATGTAAGGCTTAAACATATTCAATCCAAAATAGTGATGTGATTTTGAAATAAACCAATATAAAATTGGATACTTTTAAATTATATGGATCATAAACGAATAAAAAAAATTAAATTATAAATACCATTAATATAAATATATTCATGACATAACATATTAATGGGGTGGTATATACACCACAAATAATAAGTAAGTGATTAAAATGGTATATGTGTCAGATAAGTAAAATCGAGATGGGAAACACATACCATAGGTTCGACTTATTAATTTTTTATCCAAAACTAAATTATAATATATATACATTTATAATAAATATATTAGAAAATAATAAAAAAATATAACATATTATACACTTATAATATTATAACACCTATTTATTAACTATTAATTATTAAAATCACCCTTTCGTGTGATAATTTCATCAAATTTCATGTATGTTATGGTTTATTAATTTCATCCATTTTATATAGAAAATGGTTTCATTGTGTAATTAATTTTTTAAATGATATAAATATCATATATAATATTTATTTAATTATTAACAATAATTTAAATAAGTTAGAGATGAGAAAATGAGATACATCATTCATGGACATTGTAAGTCATGCATACAAATAAATATTGTTTCTATTTTATTTGTGGATGGAATGAAGGAAATATATTAATATATAACACATATAGTGAAATTATAATTTCATATATATTACATATATTTATAAAAGTTATCCCTATTACCTTCTAGGTAAGTGGTTAGTGAAAAATTAATCGCATCGCTTCGTGAGGCCATAGTCCACCGTACTCATGAGTAACATTGTCGTATCCCCCATGGAATTGAATGTAAGAAGTTATATGTGATATAATAATTAAATTAGGATACAATTGTTAAAAATAATATATATATATATATTAATATATCCTCATTACCATCCATGTAAAATTTAAATGAAAAGAAAAAATCGTATCGGTTTGTGAGGTTGTAGTCCACCATACACAAGATCATTGTTACTGTTTTCCAATGGGTTAGAAGGTAAGAAGGTAGTGGTGATATAATAGATAAATAATTATATAAATTTATTTTATTTAGTATAAAAATATTTAATCTATCGTTGTATCCAACCATGATTTGTGGTGATAGAAAATGAATTACATCAGTTCATGTGGTGGAAGTCCAATATACATATGATAGAACATTTCCTTTGCCATTTGATTGAAGAGGTGACGTATAAAAGTTTTTTAAAAAACATAATAAAATATAACTATATGGTAGATAATTAGGTTATAATATTATAGTATTTTAATAATAGTTTAACAAGGTGGAGGATAAAATACAAGTGAATCAGATGGTTACTGACTACAAATTTTTCTTAGAGAGCCTCATTAGTATTAATCCTAAATATATCATGTGAAATATTTAAATTAAAAATAAGTGATCAATAATTTTTTTTACGGTTTTATATATGTGAATTGGGTAGGGATTTTCATAACTAAATGGATTTGGATGTGGGAACAGAAGAGGACAGTGGGTTTCCTTTTATATATAATTGAGGACACACATGAAATCATTGAAAATAAAAAGTGATGCCCATGTTTTTCACATACCAAGAGGATAAAAAATTGTTGTTATTGAAAAATGAGGATATATTGTGGAAATATGTCCATCCAAAAATATTTATAAATGTTTTGATTAATTATTAACTCTTATATTTTTAGTTTAACCAATGGTAAACTTGTTATAGCCAAAATGTAATGTCCCGGACCCGGGGGCCACGCAACGGGTGCCCTGAGCCCGGTTCATTACATGACCTCAAGCTCATTTCCCCAAACGCCAGAGGCTGCCGACTAGCAGCGAGGGCCCATTTCTGATAGTTAGGAAAATATTCCCCCATTTGTCAAAGTGTAGCGCATCAGAATACCAAAATAAACATACAACAAATAGCAGAAGAAGTAAACATACACAACTGAAAAAACTATAGTAGTGGAGATAACCAACAATATATAAGTGATGATTCTACATGTTCATGTTCTAAGAAAACAGCCATAACATGTTATACATCAATACAGTACAACAGAAAATAGAGTATAGAAAAACAAGCAAAAACAGCTGGCAGCGGCATCGCGAGCCTAGGCTCAATCCCATGCCCTCCTACTCCTCAGCAACAGTCTAGTACCTGTATAGGGACTCTTGCCCGTATCTACACCAGCAGAAACGTAATCTATTTGGTCCGAAAAGAGTGACCCAAACAGGGTGTGAGAAATATATCTCAGTAGGCACCCACCAAAGGCTCGTTCCCAACTGCATGTAAGCAAGCAACAACAATGTGCAGTAGTACTATGAAATAAAGTAAACAGTACTCAAAAGTAACTAATTACCAGTTATATTTCCATTTCATTATCCATTTAATCCATTTAAATATTAGAAACCACTACAGTGCATTTCTTGGTACACAGTCCACGTCCTCAGACAAACAAAACCATACCCTCAGGTAAGCAGAATCTAACTAGCAGGTATAGCCCTCAGGTGTAATAGAAATTGCGCCCAGGCGTAGGAAGTGTCGCCCTCAGGCACAGAAGTCAAGCCCTTAGGCCTGAATGGTTTCCCTCTGGCGAAATAACTATAGCCCTCAGGCTAAACAGTGTAGTTCCCTAAGGCTAATCAGAACAACACCCTCAAGCTAAATACAAAAACGCCCTCAAGATAAACAGGTAACCAGGCCATGCCCAATAGGTAAAAAATAATTAACAAGAAATTCCTCTCAAGGAAATTCTACAACTACTACATTGAAGACATACCCTCGGGTATCCTGGCCAAACGGCTAAACAGAGAAACACACCCCGGGGGTGGTTCTGGATCCAAGCAATGATTCCAACCAACATTTTAATATCATGGTTTAATCACCTATGCAATTATAGGCATTAAACATAGCAACGACCTCAGCCACACGACACCCCAACATGGGTTTGTGGCACAAAAACGCACAAAACACACAGTAGTTGGAAACCTAACACAAAGACACCTACCTTATACGCCAACAAACGCTATACCCGAATGCTGACTCCAGAAACATCCAAGAACGGCATAGATCTGACAAAGAACAAAACTCATTCAAACATAAATAACATACGTTAGGAGAAGAATTGTAAAGAACGGTACCAGGAGAGGAGAGGTATTACCAGTGCAGTTCCAACAAGATCGTCCGAAGCCGAATCGGCTTTCAGATGAATGCCCGGTGGATCATCAAAGATCTGGCCACCTCTTTTGGCTCCAAAATGGCTCAAGTTCCTCCTCTGCTAAATGAGCAGGCTACTGCCTGTTTCAAGCCAAAAAAAACAAAGTACACGGCGTGTACTTCCAAGTACACGACATGTACTCCCTTCATTTAACTGTTCATTTGGCGGCACTGCCACACTGTTCATCCGTCGACATGAGTACACAACATGTACTCTCGAGTACACGGTGTGTACTGTCACCCAGCTAGTGGCGATGCCACCGCCTTACTGTTTAAACTTGCCGACTGAATACACGCCGTGTAAGGTACCACTACATGGCGTGTAGTCGGTTCCTACACCCTTCGTTGCCGACATGGCTACACACCCCATGTACTCATCCCAACAAGGCCAAAAGTACACGACGTGTGGATAAAGTACACGACGTGTAGTTCCAAAATTCAAGATTTTTCCCCATTTTCCATATTTTCTCAAAAACACTTAGGGAAAAGGAAAAGAAGAAGCCCGTACCTCTAAACCAAGAACCGGGTTCTTAAAAACTTCCCACCTTATAGAAATTCATCCCCGAATTTCCCTTCCAAGGGTGGAGAAGAGAAAGCATAGAACAGCTCTGGCCACTGAGCACGTTCGTCGGCCTCCCACTCCCAGGCCTCATCCTGCACTCGACCATGCTGCCATAGCACCCGTACGAGAGGAACTGACTGGCCTCGGAGAACCTTCATGCTCCTATCAATGATACAGATCAGATGCTCCTCAAAGGACACATCATGCTGAAGCTCAACCTCCTCTGGCTGAAAGGTGTGAGACGAGTCTGAATGGTAGCGACGCAACTGAGACACGTGGAAGACGTCATGCATGGATCTGTACCGCTGCGGTAACTGCAACCGATAGGCAACCAGCCCGACTCTCTCCAGAATCACAAATGGTCCCACATACTTCGGTGAAAGCTTAACGTGTCTCCTGATCCGCTTGTGTCCTAGACTCGACGAAACACGCAAGAAAACCTGATCCCCGACCACAAACTCCAAAGGTCATCTGCGGTGATCAGCATAAGACTTCTGACGAGACTGCACGGTAGCCATCTGCTTCCGAATCAACTGGACCTGCTCAGATGTCTCCTGCACAAGCTGTGGCCCCATTAAAGCTACCTCACCTACCTCTAACTAGCACAATGGTGACCGGCATGGCCTACCATATAAAGCCTCGTATGGTGTCGTCTCAATAGTCACCTGAAAACTATTGTTATAGGAAAACTCGACCAAGGGTATATGATTCTCCCACGAGCCCCCAATGTCTAGGATGCATGCACGCAGCATGTCCTCTAGCACCTATAACGTCCGCTTTGACTGGACATCTGTCTGAGGGTGGTATGCTGTGCTTAGAAGAACCTTTGTACTTAGCACCCTCTGAAAACTCTGCCAGAAACGAGATATAAAGCGGGCGTCCCTATCTGAAACAATAGAACGAGGGACCCCATGAAGACGTATGATCTCTTGGATATACAACTTTCTAATCTCGTCAACACTGAAGGTCTCGTTGATCGGCAATAAGTGAGCCTCCTTCGTGAGTTAGTCCATGACAACCCACAAGGCATCATTGCCTCGAGGTGACCTCGGAAAACCTGTCATGAAATCCATTACGACATCATCCCATTTCCACTCCAGAATGGGAAACTGCTGTAACAGCATAGCTAGTCTCTGATGCTCTACCTTCAAATACTGACAGGTGGAACACCTCGTAACAAAACTAGCTATCACTCTCTTCATACCCGGCCACTAGTACTGACGCCTCAAGTCACGGTACATCTTGGTAACCCCGGGATGAACTGCCTAAGATGAAGCATGAAACTCCCGCATCAGCTCCTCGCGTATATCCCCTGGAACCCATACACATCCATGGAAACACAACACCTCATCATCACCTATCGTCCAACCGGGAGGAGGGTCCTCACTTACCATCGACTCCCGTAGAACTAGGCTTTCTCAGTTCAATAGCTACCTCATCCTTACTCTATCCAGGAGGGTAGAAGTCACAGCTAACGAGGAAAGATAAGTTATCCCCTGATTGTCTTGCACCTCCAGATGCATCTCAGAGAACAAAGCCATAAGCTGCCACTCACCACTAGCCTCCTGCACAGTATGTATCTGAGTCTTCCTGCTCAGTGCATCAGCTACTGCATTGCCTTTACCAGGTGTATAGGCAAGCTCAAAATAGAAGTACTGTAGGTACTCGACACACCTTCTCTGCCTCAGATTCAGGTCACGTTGAGTAAAGATATACTTGACGCTTTTGTGGTCGGTGAAAACCACAAAATACTCTCCCAACAGATTATGTCTCCAACAGCGCAACACATGCACAACTGCAGCCAACTCGAGATCATGCGTCGGGGAATTCCTCTCATGTGGCCTCAACTGCCGAGACCCGTAGGCAACAACTCGGTCGCCCTGCATCAAAAATAATCCTAGCCCAATCCCTGATGCATCACAGTAAACCGTATAGATATTCCCCTGCTCTGGGAGTATCAGGATCGGTGCTGATGTCAGCATTCCCTTTAGGTCCTGAAAAGCTGTCTCGCAAGTTTCTGACGAAACGATCTTCACACCCTTCTTAGTTAGACCGGTCAACAGTGATGCTAAGCCGGAGAAGTCATATATGAAGTGCCTATAGTAACCAGCCAGCCCTAAGAAACTCCGTATCTCAAACACGTTCTTGGGCTGCTCCCAGGAAACTAATGCACTCACCTTCTCTTTGTCTACTGCAACTCCTTCTTCTGAGAAGATATGACCCAGGAAGTGAATCTGGTCCATCCAAAAGTGGCACTTCGAGAGCTTAGCATATATCTGATGCTATATCAGTGTACTCAATATGAACTCAAGATGGGTGGCATGGTCATGTGGAGTGTGAGAGTACACCAAGATGTCGTCCACGAATACTACGAAAAATGAATCAAGATACTGATGGAACATTTGATCCATCAAATCCATGAAAACTGTTAGCACGTTCGTCAGTCCGAACAGCATAACCCTATTCTCATATAGACCATACCTACTCCTGAAAGCTTTGAGAGGTACATCAGTTTGTCTAACATGCAGCTGATGATATCCAGATCTCAAGTCAATCTTCGAGAACACTCATGCTCCACGAAGCTGATGAAATAGATCATCTATCCTCAGCAAGGGATATCGGTTATTAACCGTCAACTGGTTCAGCTTCTGATAATCCACACAAAGTCTGAAGGTGCCATCCACCTTCTTCGCAAAAAGGACAGGAGAACCCCATGGAGAAGTACTGCGTCAGATAAAACCCTTCGCATGTAACTCCTCTAACTTCCTCTTGAGCTCCTACAACTCAGGCGTGGCTATCCTATAAGGATGAATAGACACCAGTGCTGCTCCTGGCACTAGCTTAATAGATAAATCCACCTCTCGCACCGGAGGTAGAATTGAAAAGTCGTCCGGGAAGACATCCCTAAAACGATCAACAACTGGAGGGAAATCC
The DNA here is from genome assembly GCA_963277665.1 of Viscum album. Classification (NCBI taxonomy): domain Eukaryota; kingdom Viridiplantae; phylum Streptophyta; class Magnoliopsida; order Santalales; family Viscaceae; genus Viscum; species Viscum album. Next base: position 618,947,164 of record OY728128.1, read on the forward strand.
ATCTGAAAAGTCCCCTGGTCATCCAGATATAAGCTCGCAATCTCGACTGTGACTCCACCTCACCCAAGATGCTCTAGTCCATCTCGACTTGCCTGAACATCCCACTCTCCCTTATATAGAAACTCCCCGCCCACTGGTGACGTGAAACACACCCTGCGACGATAGTAGTCTACAAAGGCTCGAAAGGTAACCAACCAGTCCATCCCGAGAATGATTTCATAGCTCGTCATCTCCAGTAAATAGAGGTCCCAAAGGAAGTGACACCCACTAACCTCAAGGGGGCACTCCTTGCACTGACGCACACAAACAGTCATAGTCCCCAAAAGAGTGTCTAGCGTCGAGATATCAGAAGAAGTAGAAACACTAAGCCCAAGGCTCTCCACAACAGGTATAGATATAATAGTATGTGTAGAACCCATATCAAAAAGTACCGAAGATAAGACAATAAATACTAGAATATTACCTCTGACTGTAGAGGGTCCGGGATCCTGCTCCTGCTGGGTCTGTTACACTGCATATGCATGCCCAGTGTCGCGGCCCTGTGACACAGCCTGGCTATCCTGAGCTGTCCCGCCCTGCTGCCTCAGTGATCCTGGTGTCTGGCTACCACGGCCACGACCACCATCTTTGCCTGCACGCCCTAATGTATTCCAGTTCCCTGACTGGTAAGAAGCCACTAGTCCTTCTCCCACACGCGGAGTCTGCACAGAACCCCTCTCACTTGCCACTAGTAGAAACACCTTGAAAATGCGTTGTAGATGACCCATCTTTCCGCAAGCTCGGCACTCCACTAGGTCTCGTGGACACTGCGGCCTCTTCTGCCCCTCTCTTCCACACTGGTAGTACCTGACCGGTCCACCTGAAGAAGCTGCTTGGCTAGTACTGTCGCCCTGAGAGAAGTCCATTTGTTTCTTCCTCTTGCCAGCAGAAATAGTATCAGTAACTAGTGCTGAACCGCCCTGGCCCACACCACTCGTTTCTAGCAGGTTCCTCTCTGTAATCAATGCTTGGTTTACAATCACGTGTACAGTAGGCAACCTGAAAACATTCACCAGTGCTCGGATGTCATACCAAAGACCATCCTCAAAATGTCTAGCTCTCAACGTCTCATCACACACCAGCATGGGTGAAAAACGCATAAGCTCTGTATAATGAGTAGAGTAGTCCATCACCGACATAACGCCCTACTGCAGATTCATGAACTCTCGAGCTCTATCTACCCTCAGCGTCTCAGGAAAGAAGAAGTCATAGTAGACTGCCTGAAAATCATCCCACGCCATGTCCCTGTGATGCTCTAACTGGGTGGAAACATCCCACCACCTCTTGGCGGAATCACGCATCATATAAGTCGTGAGATTGACACTCTGCCCTGGAGGAGTATCAAGATGCTCAAAAATAGTCTGCATCGATCCTATCCAAGAGTCTGCAGCCTGTGGTCCGCCATCCCCTGAAAACGTAGGCGGATGCTGCTACTGAAAGATATGCATCATCTCGGCCATAGATGTGGCAGCCTGCGGTGCTCCCTAAAAGGTCGGCATAAACCGCAATAAGCCTTCATGGAACTGCGCTTTCATGCTTGTGTCCGGTATAACAGCTGGTGCCGCATCTGGATCTGTTGGTGGATCAATTGGTAGCCCATGGCACACCATCTCCGGAGTATAATCGTTGCCGCTCTCTTGGCGAACAACTCGCGGTCATCTAGGCGGCATGACTCTGCAAGGTCAAAATCACACCTCAGATTCAAGATTATTAAGACTAAAACGAAGGAACCACAATGGAACAAGAGGAAGAAGGTGTTTCGAAATTTTCAGAACAGGACTACACGGCGTGTACACTGACTACACGGCGTGTGCTTGACTTCCTTTCTCCTCCCCGGGTCCCTCTACATGGCTAAGCCACACGTCTTCTATTCAACAAAACTAAACGGTGTGTATAATATCTACACGACATGTACAGTGTTATTTTCCAACTTCTCGTGTCGTCTGTGACACGGCCAACTACTCGGCCTTCCACTACACGGTGTGTGACACCCTCACACGACGTGTACACAACCCCGTTTCCCTGCCACACGGCTAACGCCACACGGTCTATCCTCGGAACTGACTACACGGCATGTCCCATAGGTACACGGCGTGTTTAGGGAAAGGTGACATCGGCCCGTGTTGTTAGTTACACGGCCGAGTCCCCAGGTCACACTACACGGCGTGTCTATAACTGACACGACGTGTTCTGTCAAGGAGTTCACCGACCCGTGTTGTTAGATACACGGCCAGACTCCAGGTCACACTACACGACGTGCATAAAAACCACACGGCGTGTTTTACCCAAGCCCTTCCCTACCCCGTGTCGCCACCCACACGGTTTGTGACACAGGAAGAGACTACACGGCGTGTACTCCTGGTACACGGCATGTACTCAAAAAGTTCATTTTTCTTCCTGAACAGAAGAACACACACGACGTGTATGAGGTCCTACATGGCGTGTCTTCTGGGTTTTTCGGACAGTATGCCTCAGAAACTTCCCTGAAACCCTGAAAATACAGAAAAACAGCACCTAATTGTCAAATTCCGACTCGTGGGGGCCCATACTCCCCACGAATCAAAGTTTGATATCTTATCTATGTTGTAACCAATCAACAGTCAATTATCCACCAAATTCTGGTCAATGGGGGCCCATACTCCCCAACAACCAAAGTTTGGTGTCCATTCTATAAACAAGATCAAACAAACATACCATATCACAAGGCATGTATTTATCAAGCAGATATCACAACGACATGCTTTATTAGCACAACAACTATCACAACAACATGCAAATTATAATGCACCTACATGGAATGGAAACTATGCATGGAATGTGATATCTAGCATGTGCCTATATGATGCATGAGACGACATACCCACATCTCATCGGGTTGTAACTAAATAGAACCCACAGATAAAATATAAACAGCACAATCCAAGTGCGTCACCCAATGGTGAAAACATATCAACCGTAAAATTGCAAAATCAAAATAATGAAAAACAAATGAGGTAGACTGGATTTTCCCTGTACACGGGTTAGCTACGCCTGGGCACAGCTTATTACCAACTACCATTTCCGTCATATCCCTGACTACGGCTCCAAATAGTAAGTCAAAGAAAAGATCTCCTCTGATACCACATTGTAACGTCCCAAACCCGGGTGCCACGCAACGGGTGCCCCGAGCTCGGTTCGTTACGTGACCTCAAGCGCATTTCCCAAAATGCCAGTGCCTTCCGACTAGCAGTGAGGGTCCAGGTCTGATAGTGGGGAAACTATGCCCTCATTTGTCAAAGTGTAGCGCAGTGGAATACCAAAATAAACATACAAAAAACAGCGGAAGCAGTAAACATACACAACTGAAATAACTATAGTAGTGGATATAACAAACAGTATATAAGTGATGATGCTACATGTTCTAGTTCTAAGAAAACAGCCAGAACATGTTATACATCAATACAGTACAGTAGAAAACAGAGTACAAAAAAACAAGCAAAAACAGCTGGCAGCGGCATCGTGAGCCTAGGCTCGATCCCATGCCCTTCTACTCCTCAGCAACACTCAAGTACCTGTATAGGGACTCTTTCCCCTATCTACACCTACAGCAACGTAATCTGTTTGGGCCAAAAAGTGTGACCCAAACAGGGTGTGAGAAATATATCTCAGTAGGCACCCGCCAAAGGCCCGTGTCCAACTGCATGTAAGCAAGCAACAACAGTGTGCAGTAGTACTATGCAATAAAGTAAAATCTACTCAAAAGTAACTAATTACCAGTTAAATTAACATTTCATTATCCATTTAATCCATTTATATATTAGAAACCACCACAGTGCATTTCAATGTAAACAGTCCACGTCCTCAGACAAACAAAACCTTACACTCAGGTAAGCAGAATCCAACCCGAAGGTATAGCCCTTAGGCATAATAGAAATTTCCCTCAGGCGTATGAAGTGTCACCCTCAGGCACAGATGTCAATCCCTCATGAATGAAAGTTTTCCTTCAGGTGAAATAACTACAGCCCTCGGGCTAAATAGTGTAGTGCCCTCAGGCTAATCACAAAAACACCTTCAGGAAAAATACAAAAACTCCCTCAGGCTAAACAGGTAACTGAGCCATCCCAACAGCTAAACAAGCAGTAAAAAGAAATTCCCCTCAAGGCAATTCTACAATTACTACTTTGAAGGCATACCCTTGGTTATCCTAGCCAAACGGCTAAACAGAGAAACACACCACAGGGGTGGTTCCGGATCCATGAAACGATCCCAACCAGCATTTTAATATCATGGTTTAATCACCTATGCAATTCTAGGCATTAAACATAGCAACGAACTCAGCCACACGACACCCCAACATGGGTTCGTGGCACAAAAATGCACAAAACACACAGGAGTTGGAAAACTAAACACAAATCCACCTACCTTATACACCAACAAACGCTATACCCGAACGCAGACTCTAGAAACGCCCAAGAATGGCGTAGATCTGACAAAGAACAAAACTCATTAAAACGTAAATAACTTTCATTAGGAGAAGAACTGGCATGAACGGTACCAGGAGATGAAAGGGATTACCCGTTTGGTTCCAACGAGATCGTCCGAAGCCGAATCAAATTCCAGACGAATTCTCGGTGGATCTTCAAAGATCTGGCCTCCTCCTTTTGCTCCAAAATGGCTCAAGTGCCTCCTCTGCCAGATGAGGAGGCTACTGCCTGTTTTAAGCCGAAAAAACAAAGTACACGGCGTGTACTTCCAAGTACACGACGTGTACTCCCTTCATTTAACAGTTCATTTGGCGGCACCGCCACACTGTTCATCCATCGACATGAGTACATGACATGTAATCTCAAGTACAAGGCGTGTACTGTCACCCAGCAGGCGGAGACGCCACCACCTTACTATTTAAACCTACCGACTGAAGACACGGCGTGTAAGGTACCACTACACGGTGTGTAGTCAGTTCCTACACCCTTCGTCGCCGACATGGCTATACACCCCGTGTACTCATCCCAACACGGCCAAAAGTACACAGTGTGTGGATAAAGTACATGGCGTGTAGTTCCAAAATTCAGGATTTTTCCCCATTTTCCATGTTTTCTCAAAAACACTTAAGGAAAAGGAATAAAAGAAGCCCATACCTCTAAAACAAGAACCGGGTTCTTACACAAAACCAAAATAAATAATTTCTAATATTTTCACAATTATTTTTGAAATAAAAGTGTGTTTAACATTTTAAAAAATATAAATTATTTTAATTAAAAATATAAAATTACATTTTCCAAATTTAATTGATGTATTTTTTCATTTACAATTTAAAATTAAGTCCCTAGATGTGTCGAAAAAATACCTTTTCCAATGACAGTCATTAAAGAAATTAAAAATTATTCAATCAGAGTATGATATGAATTTGATTCCAATGAAATTAGTTAGTTAAAATATTTTATAATTGAACTAATTTTAAATATATTTTATTTTTTGAAATATTAAACAAAAAAGGAGTTTAAAAATCATTATTTTTCACTATTGATCCAAAAAATTAATCATGTCATAAAAATGGCAAAAATATCACCGAAAGAGAATTGGGACTTTTAGATTTCTAAAATTAAGCTTTATTTGTAAAATAAATAATATAAGAGACATAAATTTTACATTAAATTTATTTCTCAAAACTACGACTAAGTCCTCTATTTGAAAAAATACATTTTAACATAAAAACATTTGTTCTTATTTTAGTTGATTATTATTTTATTTATAACCCATATATAATAATTGAAATTATTTTATAAATATTAGAAAATATATTTTTCATAATTTTGTTAGTTATATTCATATCCAACAATATTATTTCTAGGTTAAATGGTCATGATTAAATATTAAAATATTAATAGAGTATCATGTTGTGTTTACAATTGTTGTTGTCTACATCAAAAGATATGAATGATATAGAATTTATATAAAATATATATCATAAATTATAGAGGTCTTACATTCTATTATAATATTTTTTTGGGTGTCATATATAATATCAAATGTGATGTTTATATTTTAAATACCATGGTGTTACATTATTATTTTAAAAGTCTAAACGCACTATAGATATATAGTGTTATTTTTCACCCCTAATAATTAAACCTTATTAAAAATTACATAGATTATAATATAATTTTATTTTTTTCATATAATATCATAAGATTCTGATATAACATTCTAGAATAATTTATTTTTTTGTGTAACATTTACTATGTAAGTGTTATTATTTCATATCACATTATCTTAGTGATCATTGGTCAATATTATTATTCCATATAATAATGATCATGTTCCAATTGTATGACATTGGAGTTCAATACATGCGATGGATTTTATTTGTGCTTATTAAAATGATATAAAATTATGACATCATGCACAAGGGTTTTTTTAGAAGCTATGAGGGATAACATACAAGTTTTAGATGATCAATAATCATAAAGGGACTAAATCATCTATGGATTATATTCTTGGAAATCTTCAATATCATAACCATCTTCCAAAACATTACTATATTGAAACTATTTTTAAATTCATAATACTCTATAACTATTCAATGACTTGAAAATTTTAATTTATATCAAATTTAAATGCTAGTATATATTATTAAATTGATTTATACTACTTTAACATTTCCCGAGTAAAATATTGTATCAATAAATTCTACTCAAGATCATTATCCCAACATGTAAAAGTCATGCATCACATCCCAACATTATCCTCATGTTATGTTGTTTTTATTATAGTTTAAAATATATCATATATTAGAACTCAACAATAGGATTGTTTCTATATGAACATCAATTTCAATCAATTGTGAATGACATATTCATATAATCTAAAATATATGTTGTAATTTATAACTATCCATTAGATAAAGTATATAGAGATAGGTATATGATCATTTCTATATAAAATTATTATTATATAATTCTCAATAATCATTAACGTTAAACCTGAATTTCTCTGCTAAACCAGACCATGATACCCTTTGAAAATAGTACCGAACCAGAGTCATCAAATACCTAATGGGAATTCGGGATCAACACATGGTGGTGACCAGCACCTGGGAATAAAAAATAACTACTGTATGATTTTTCCCAATCCATAACAAACTACAATACATATATAAATACACTATGTGAATAAATAACATAAGAATGAACTAGAACATATTTCATAGAATACAGAATCAACAAAAGTGAAAAAAAAATTAATGGTAACTAAAAAATCTCCAAGATAGAAGTCCAACAGAAAGTGGAAAATAAAATTGAAATACCTACTCCATGTGATATCATGGGAAGGATCCCAGTATCATACGTTGAGGTACCATGAAATGGATAATGAAAACCTCAACAAATCACTATATCAATATCACTTCCCCTGTATCAAATGAAATATTAATATTATAAGGACCCTGCCTTAAAACATTACATAATGTTGAATTAAATGAATAATTCACATTGAGGATCTTTTCAGGTTTAGAGATTTAGATAATTATGCCATAACTATTACATTTCATTTCAAATACAAAGTAGACACTTCTACTAAATTTCAATTTTTTTCACAAAACAAGAACTCTTGAAAAAAAGTGTCATGTCTAGTTCTATGTTTAAGGAAACACGACTTTTCCGTGATCCCATCATTGACCCTATTCCACATCATGTCCTGTGAAAAACTTTTCAAAAACTTGGGAGAGCATAAAAAGCTCAGTAAGGGATACATAAAGAAGGAAAACTGTTAGTATATCAAAACAACAAGTAAAACATGAATAATTTAACATAAGTAATACTTTTCACCTTTATGAATTAGTAAATAATCTTCACTAAATAAAATATCACTACATACTCTTTTTTAACCAAAAGATTACCCATATAAACAACACATAATGTATAATGGTAACTTGGGACATAAACATACTTAAATGGAATAGCAATACGGTCGAATTCCACACATATCACTAAATGGAATAGCCATATGGCCGACACCCATACCCAATGCATTGGAGGTTAAAATGTTACCACCCGTCCTGGTTTATCACGGCACCACCCGTCATTTGGTTTATCACGTAACCACCCATAAAATGTCCAAGTACCATTATAAAATCATTCTACATAAAATGTTGAAAATATAAACATTTCACTAATAACATTTAATTTTCAATCACAAGAAATAATTCCAAGATATTGAAATAATAAATCCATTTAAAATACCATTTTCAATACCAAAACACCAAAAACAGAATAAGGGATTTGCTTTTCATTTTAGAAAACATTAAGTTATATAGAGGAATCCAAATAACGATTATGGCGGCAAAGAGGTTATCATCACCGCAATTGTTAAAACATTTTGTTCGTCGTTTAATAAAACTCTTTCTAGAAAAATATTCCCTTTGAATGAAAGTAAATGTCAAAAGGTTTTAATATACACATTGTAAAAGAATAAGGTATATATATTATCAAAATATGCCTCAATGAAAGGAGATTGAGATGAAGTCCCTTACCTCGTGTCCGACATGACTCGATCATTCATTATTCTCCAGAATAATAAAATAAAGTTAATTTTAATTTATTTAGAACCATTTTCAATTTTATTATTTCTTCTATATCACTTATAAACATGTTATAAACATTATGTAATCATTGAATTTTATAATGGTTGTTTTGTCGATATTAGGTACTTGAGTCAAAAATGAACACCTTATATTTATATGTTGTCCATGTGGTCAATAGTCCATTATATCCAGATTGATATTCATGATTTAGATATCATATATATCATATATATATCCATTATATACATGTATTTATAATAGTACATAACATTTGCAGGTAAGAAATGAAATGCACCGTTCATGGAGATGGTAAACCGTACGTACCCATGAACGTTACATTCATTTATATTTCTTTTTTTAATTGTCTTAAAAAATAATGATACATACATATATTATAATTCCCATATAATAACATTAACTCCATCCTTTATACGTCCCACAAATGGATTTAACGAGTCATATCCCTTTGAGGGGGCGATAGTCCGCAATTCCTCAAATGAAATTTCCGCATTTACCCATAATGGAAACCATAATGGTATGATATAAATGGAAAATACAGAAGAATAATGAAAACATAAACATAATATATATCATATATTAATATAGTTCCATAATCATGGGAACCATGAGACGTGGTGTTAGGTAATGGAACAATCATCGTTTCATGAGGCGTTAGTTTTCCAACCACATAAACATTATGTTCTTCACCCATTAGATAGAGGTATGTGTAAGTGTAGTTCCAATATGTTTCATAATAGTTTCTTATTATTTTTAAGATATTGGTTTTGTTGTAAAATAAAATAATAAAAATAGTTTATGGGTTTGAGAAGTAAAATAAAATAAAAGAAGTTAAGAGAAACCATTACCTTTAATTTGGTTAACTTTCTTCGGTTTGAACCAAAATTGTATGTTGAAGTTCCTTATGCCTAAGGTAAGGCTTCTAGGAGGTGGATAGGGATGTAGGGAGATTAATTGGGTAGATGATGGATGATCCTAAAGGCTTTAGAGGTGTGAGTAATTGGTTAGAAGTGGTCTCCATTTATAAGGGAGATGAGGGTATCTTTTGGAAAGTGTGAAAATATTATTTTATTATATAATGATATTCTGTTTCTAGAGGTCCATAAATCATTATTGTCGATGATAAGAAGACTCATGGTCGAAAAAAATCACCCCATAGGAATTTGACAGGTTTTGGAAAATATGTTAATGAGTATAATCTTATTTATTTAAATTATTTATTAATGAAGTAAATACTACATCATTATTGTGTCATAAATAATTTAGTTTATTCGATGTCTAAAAATTATAAAAAATACTATCATGTAGGAAATCATTTTATATTTATAAAGAAAATATATAGTTGAAAATATGACTTATAGAACACCATATAAAAATTAATTTACTAAAATATTTTTGTTTTTGGAATTTTTTACTTTACTTTAAATTAATTAATCTAATGTGACATTATCATTCATAAGTTTCTCCATGGTGTCCCAAAATAGACCCAAGGATTAACATGGTCAGTCATTACTCATCCAATACAGTTAGGACAAGTGTTAAGGTAATTTTAAATTATTATAATATTTTTTTACCTTGAATTGCCCTATTTAAATTTAACCACGGTAAATAAAAGTCAAAAGTTTAAATTCACCAAAAATTATTTTCATCTTATTGAACCACATATTATTTACTAATAAAAACCATGTATGTTAGATTTTCAAAATTCAATTCACAGGATTGATAAAATTTCATTTAAATGAAAAGGTTAGTTTTTTAACTACTACTATGTGGTTTCACTATTCATCAAAAATTAATGTTTTTTTAAAAATACCAACAATTCAGGTGAAGCTATATTTGATATTCCAGATTCAAAAATGATGTTTATTTTTCCAAATTAAAAACATAAATGTGGCACTGATTAATTTTAAAATTATTTCTCATTGTTATAATAAATAAGGTGTTTTTAAGAAAGAATAACTATCAAAAGATTAACACTTGTTTATGTCAAAATTCAAAGTGAAGTTAATTCCAATGATATACATTATATTAAATGGTAAAAATATATTATAATTAAACATTAAAACCTATTAAGAAGATAATCTAAACCTATTAATAAATTAGATTAAAACACATATTTGAATTAAAATACAATATTTCTCATTATTCATTACAAATAATGAACATCATAAAAAAAATTAAAAAATTTAACAAAGTAAATTTTGATGTCCCCATTCTAAAAAAGGATTTTATTGGGTAAATTAGAATGTATTAAAGTGACCAAAACTAGATTTAATGATTGTTCTTCATTAAAAGGAAGTAAATCGTAAATTTAATGTAATTTATGCCTAAACATAGATTCGTTCATATTTTCAGCCTCTAACTTTTTTTGATAAATATAAATAAATTTAAAAAACATGTATAATAATATTGTAGTTAGATTCATTAATTACATCAAATACAATTCCTAGGTGTTTACTACCATTTAAAATAATAATATTGTATTATTAGTATGCAACGTAATATTTCAAAAAAACAATTATTGAATATCAAGTATGCAGTTGAACACAGAAACCCCTTTAAAGTAAAATTAATATTTAATTCACAAATGTTAATAAGTATGAAATTTTTCTTATTCTTTATTTACCTGAGATGTTACATCCTTTACCCTGTTTGGAATTACATCCTCGCAATTTTACTTATCAAAATACATGGTGTTATTTATCCCTCATAGCATTTTTAGATTCCCACGTTGCCTTTTCAACCATATAAGTTTTCCATAAAACCTTTACCTGATGAATTACCTTATCTCACAACACATTCTCTCTTCCATCAATAAACTGGACTAGTTTTTCTTCAAAAGATAGATTCTCTTCCAACTGAACTACCTCTTGGCTCAAAACAAGAGAAGGGTCTGGAATATACTTTCTTAACATCGAAACATGAAACACATTGTGTACCTAGGATAAACAGGGAGGTAAATCCACTCTGTACGCAAATGATCCAACATTCTCTAGGATTTCCTAAGGTCCAATGAAGCTCAGATTCAACTTTCCCTTCTTACCAAAATGTGTCACACTTTTCCACGGAGAAACATTGAGAAAGACACAATCACCTACCTCAAAATAAATATCCTTCCTCTGTTTATCTGCATAACTTTTATTTCTGCTCTAAGCTGTGCTCAAGTGCTTCTGAATCAACTAAACATTCTCTACCATATGTTCTACCAATTCTGGTCCCAATATCTTCCTTTCACCTACTTCATCCCAAAAAGCTGGAGTTTGACAACGCTTTCCATATTATTCCTCAAATGGACCCATATGTATACAGGAATGAAAAATGTTATTACATGTAAATTCAACCAAAGAAATATTTTGGTCCCAACTTCCTCGGTAATATAGTGAGCATGCATGTAGCATATCCTCCAAGGTATGAATTGTTCTTTCTGATTTTCCATCTGATTGATAATGAAAAGTTGTACTAAAATTTAATTCATTACCCAACGACTCTTGAAGGCCTTTCCAATAGATATAAGTAAACCTGGTATCCCGATCAGAATCTATTGAGAGGGTAACACCATGAAAACTGACTATCCATTGAACATACTATCAAGAAAGTTGATATAGAGATAAAGTATCTCAAATAAGAGTGAAATGATAAGATTTAGTCAATCGATCAACAATAAGCCAAATTACATTATTACATTGAGATGTCTTCGGTAATCCCACAACAAAGTCCATAGATATATTTTCCCATTTCCACTCTGGCACTGGTAAATGATCAAGAATCCCTTTCGGTAACTGCCAATCTTCTTTAACCTACAGACATTTCAAACACATCATAGTAAAATAAACAATATCCCTTTTCATTCCATCCCACCATTAATAAACAGGAAGATCTCTGCACATCTTAGTACTACCAGGATAATCTGAAAACGGAGAACTATAAGCTTCATAGAAACAGCCTATTCTTCAACTGTGAATCACAAGGCACACATAATCTCTTCCCAAAACTCAATTCAATATCATTATCAATGTTAAAATCAGGCAACTTACCCTTCTTAACCAACTATACCTTTTTTTCAACTCACTGTCTTCCTTGTGCACTTGCTTTATTTTGTCTGATAGAGATGATCTCACTAACACCTGATACAAAATAGAATAATATTATGCACCAAAAACTTCTATGCCAATGTTTATCAAATCAAAACCCAAATGATCTTGTTCCAAATGTAACATGGTTAATGAAGAATTACTTTTTTGGCTCAAAGAATCAGACACTTTATTTGATTTTCCTGAATGGTAATGGATCGTGCAATCATAATACTTGATTAATTCCAACATTATCCTCTATCTCAACTTCAATTCTATTTGAGTGAATATATTCTTTAACCTATTGATATCAGTATATATTTCAAATTTTACTCTATACAAATGATGCCACCAAATTTTTAAAGCGAAAACAATAACAGATAATTCCAAATCATGTGTCGGGTAATTTAACTCATAAGGTTTGAACAGACATGAAGCATAAGCAATTACCTGATCAATATGCATAAGGACACATCCATGTCCTTTCAATGAAGCATCATTGTAAATAAAAAACTCACCATTTCTTGAAGGCAGCGCGAAAACTGAAGCATTCACCAATCTTCTTTTGAATTCCTGAAAACAATAATCACATTATTTTTTCCAAATGAACTTAACACCTTTTCGAGTTAAATTAGTCATTGTACTAGATAACCGTGAAAAATTCTCAACAAACCTCCGGTAATAACCTACCAAAATAAGAAAACTATACATCTCGGTTATATTTGTGGGACTTGGCCAATCTTCAAAAACTTTTGCTTTAGCATGATCAATTGTTATGCCATCTTATGAAATAATGTGACCAAGGAATGAAATTGGTTGCAACCAGAACTCACACTTACTGAATTTCCCATACAATTTATTTTCTTTTATGGTTTGAAAGACTACCATTAAATGAATTTCAAGTTCCTATTTACTTTTTGAATAAACCATAATATCATCAATGAACACAACCAAAAACATATTCAAGAACTCATGGAAAATTATATTCATAAGATCCTTGAATACAACAGGTGAATTGGTTAAACCAAAAGACATCACTACTAATTCATAATGGCCATATCTAGTATGAAAATTGGTAATCAGAATGTATTCTTCCGGTCTCATATTATGGAGCATGAGACAAAATACCTCGATTCCTCTGACCTAGCGATGCTCTCTTCCTTCTGGTGACGACGGCGGCCATGACGCCGGCTCCTCCCCCCCTGATGGGGGAGGGGGATTCGTCGTCTCACGAGAGAGATCAGTCATTCTGGTCTTTTTCTAACCCAAAATATCTTATTTCATTTCTGAAAGCATTGATTAACCCTAAGGTGCTTGACCTAATCAATGGAACACCAAACCTGCCTCTCTCGCTTTCTGAGTTTACGGAGTCTTCGACCTTGCTGAATCTAACCCTGGTGGCTCGTTTCAAGAACAGAAGACCTTCGGTGGATGATTTCGATAATTTTTTATTTGGTTCATGGGATCTTCGCCAACGCGCGGTCGTGGGTCTATTGGATAGCAATCAAATCATGATTCGGTTTGATTCTAAAGCAGACCTCATCCAGGCATGGGCTAGGGCGCCTCTTAATTTCAAAGGCATCCATTTTATGCTCCTCGAGGGTCATTCGATCTACATATGAACTGGGACTCCCCCTCCATTGTGGTTTGGGTTAGATTTCCTAACTTACCTTTACCGTTTCAAAATCCATCTATTATTTGTTTACTGGAAACCATGGTTGGAAGAAACCTTTGTTCCGATTACCGCACAGAAGCGATCTACCATCCGGTAAATCCAAGAGTGTGTGTTGAAATGGATTCTTCGCGCGCCCCTTTTGAGTATATTTGGATTAAAATTGGGGAGGAGTACATATGTAAGCATAGGGTTGTTTATGAAAGTTGGATGGAATTTTGTGGTTGATGCAAGCGGTTTGGACATTCGACTGAAGTTTTTCATGTGAGAAAGGATGACCACAACGGGAAAGAGGTGAGGAGAAGCTATGAGGAGGGTATACAACACACTGAACTGGGCAATGATTCGAGGATGGGTTGGGATTCGCAGATGAAGGGGGTTTCTGAAATAGGGAGGGATCCTCAGAGGAATCAGACAGCAGGGAATATCCTCGGTTCTGGTTCTAGTGTTATTTCCATGGAGGTTGATCAATCAATTGGAAACACTAGCATTGGGATGAACCGGGATGAGGTGGGAGCTGTTTGGTCTCGTACCACTGCGGGACCTGAACATGTTGGGAAGGAGTGGGAAGAATGTACTCTGGAGGTGTTTAACATTCCCAGACCGATTAAAGTGCTGGATCATGTGGCCAAGCCTTTTATGGCTTTGAATAACATGTTTGATGTCCTGACAAAGGGTAAGGTGGCTGAGGTTCTGGAGGAGGAGGCCCTTTCAGGGGGTGAGGGTGATGTTTTATTGGAGGAGAATAAACAGGGGGATTGTTTGGGGCTGGAACCGGTGGCAGGCCCTGAGGAAACTACTAACCAGGAAGTGAGGCAACACGTGGAAGAAGGTATCCATGCTGAACAGCGGTTGAGCGTTTCTGCTAGAGGTCCTTTTGCTGGGTCGAAGGATCATGCCGGGGAGGGGATGAATAAATTCAGGGGAGGGAAGGATGCTTCTTCAGAAGGCACCAAGTCACCAACAGGGAAGTGATGGACCCAAAATGGTGTTGAGACATTCAATCCTTTTGAATGTTTGGACACCATTGAATTTGTCCAGGTTGAAGGGGGTGGGCAGACTGAGGGGGGTTCGGGAGTTGATAAGGTCCCTGAGGAGGAGATGTTTCCTAAGAAGAATAAAGGGAGAGAATTCAAGGATTACTCATTTTTACCGAAGCCGATGGAAACACGGTCAGGTAAAAAAACTAATCTAGGTGAGAAGGAAACACCATCTGACAAGGTTCTCATGGAGGAGGACCTCTGGGTTGGGGCCAAGGTGAACAATAATGGAATGCGCAGCAGTTCTAAAACAAGAAAGAGCACTAAAGAACCTATCATCTACTCGGAAGAGGATATGGTTGAGGAATTTCTCTATGTCAACATCCCTCAGGAGGAGGCCGATATGATGGGAAGATCTATCGAAGTGGAGGTCAACAACGAGCAGGCCATGTGGATTGACAAACAGGATTTGATCCTAATGAGAGGGTTCAACAACCGGAAAATCACCAAAGTTGAATATATCCGAACATGGGAAAAAATGGCTGATAGATATGAAGACATCATTGGGGAAGACCCTGATGCGAAGGTATGGCTACTGAAGTGGAATTAGTATAGAGAGGAAAGCACTAACAGGCTCAGATTATGCTTTGGTAATTTTTCCTATTCCTATGAGGTGTCACCTCCGAACTAATTGGTTTTGTTTCTCCTATTGCTGTCAAGTGTTTGGTAGTTTTTTTTCTATGTATTCAGTTTGTGTGGTTTGATGGTTCGTCGCAGGATATCTTTGTTGGGCTCGGTTTCTCTACCATCATCTTTTTAGGCCATTTGGGACATGGCTGTTTTGGAGGGATGGCGACATCGAGAGGTACCATGCTTGCATGGGATCGCCAAGTGTCCTGCATGGGGATGGTGGTTGATGCTGCTGCTTGAATGAGGTATCCTATTTGATTTACTGTTTTGTTTGGGGTTGTTTGGTTGTTTGCGGAACCCTTTGGTTTCTCACTTTTCCCGTAAAAGTGTTGCTATTAATAAAAATAATAATTTTAAGTCAGAATGTATTCTTCCTATACATTCAACTGATGGTACCCCAATCTCAAATACATATTCGAAAAATTCTGAGCACCCTAGAGATGATCAAACTAATCATCGATATGAGGAAAATGATACTTGTTCATAACAGTGATGTTATTCAATTCTCTATAATCAATGAAAAGTCTCATTGGACCATATTTCTTTTTAACAAACAAGTCCGTAGCTCCCCAAGATGATGTACTAGGTCAAATGAAACCTTTAACTAATAACTTATGCAATTGATTATTTATCTCAAGAAGTTCTATTTGAGCCATTCGATAAGGGGGATTTGAAATATTCTTATCATCAGGAACTAATTCAACAGTAAATTAAACTTCCCGATCATGTATAATACCATGTAACTCATTAGAAAAAACATAATGGTAATCATTTACCACTAGCAAATCATTAATATGACCATTTCCTTTATTTTTAGCAATATGTTCAAGGTAATGGTTATTTCCATCTTTAATTAGTTTCTCAGCTTCCTCATATGTTATCAAAAACAAGAGTTCATTCTTATTAAAAAAATGAAAATCGTTCTAAAATGAAAACTCCTTAGTTATGTAGTAAACCTTAGCATGATAAACAAATAGTCAATCCATGCCCAAAATAACATCTACCTCTACTAGAGGGAAAACAATAAGGTTTGTAGGTATATTCTTCCCCCACACAAGGACATGAAGGTTATAATGTTTTTTTTGGTCTCAACATTTCCTCCAGGTATTTTTACCATATGTTCTGTATTCACATCTTGAGATGGAATTCCAAATTTATTAGAAAACTTCTCAGAAATTAAAGAGTGTGTTGACCTAGAATCAAACAACACATTGGCATAATTTTAACAAACAAACAGTGTACCAGATACTAATTCGTTTGATGGCCCAACATCTGCTAAAGTAGTTGCAAAGGATTTCACAACCCCTTTCTGCTTGTAGTCTGGTTACTTTCCCTCAGTTGAGTTCGTCACTGGACACTCATGTTCATAATGACCCATTTCATTACACTTAAAACATCTTACCAATCGCTTTTCATTTCCTTATTAATCATCTTCCCTACAGTTACGAGAAATATGACCAGACTTACCACACCGGAAGAACTTTCCAGACATTGATAATCATTCTCCAAATGATTTTTACCACACTTATCACAAGTTGGATATTTAATTTTCTTACCTCCCGACTTCTTTGTTGAATTCATTCCCCTTCCCTGCCAACTGGACCTCTTATTTTGTTTTTTTTCAAAGAACACATGATCATCTGAAAACTCCATTTCAACCTTCTCATCACATCGAACAACTTTTTCATAGCTTCTGAACTCACGAGAGGATAACGCTCTTTGATATCGTGGATTCAGTCCTAAGTTAAATAGATGTATCTTACTATCAAAATCTTGGATGAAATTCGGGGCATAGCTTGATAGTTGATGGAACTTTTCTTCATAATCATCTACTGAGTCATCCTCCTACCTCAATTTTAGGAAATTTTTTTCCTTCTAAGACAAACCACCATAGGAAAATATTTCTTAAGAAACATACCTTTGAATTCATCCCAATCAAGAGCATCAATCTTGTCAATATCTCTAATATTTTCACCATCGACCACCACTGATTAGTTTCACCTTCAAAATGGTAAACAACAAGACTAAACATTTGATTTTCTGAACAACCCATGACATTGAAAATCATTTCCAGTGCATTAATCCACCTTTCTGATAGTACAGGGTCAGATGATCCTCCAAATGATAGGAAATGTTGCCTCATGAAATACTCCACTACTGATATGTTACTATGCGGTTGATCTGATTGATCTCGTGCATGGATACCACCACCATTTAAAGCACAAGTCAACTATTCCATCAATGCAACAAACTGTTCAGTTATGATTCCGACCATCTCAGGTTTTTGATTTAGAAGGTTGTCTTCCTCCTGATGTCGTCCCAATATAGCTGCCCTATTTCCTCTGTGGAAAACAGTTTGAACACAGAAATATCATAGGCGAAGCAACATGGTAATATGTAAATGCTATTTCATTTCAATATTACCATAAATTAATTTAGGGGAATTAATTTAACAATAACCTAACACCTAATGTTTTCTTAACCGACCTCTGATACTAACTACAATGACCCAAACTTAAAACATAAATAATATTGAATTAAGTTAATAATTAACATTGAGGATCTTTTCAGGTTTATAGTTTTAGAGAATTATTACATAACTATTACATCTCAAAATATTACAAAGTACACACTTCAACTTAGTTCCAATTTTTTTCAAAAAACAAGAACTCTTGAAAGAAAGAGTCAGGCCTGGTTCCATGTTTAAGACGTCATGAATTTTCATTGATCCCATCCTTGACCCTATTCCACATTTTTTCCAGTGAAAAACATTTCAAGAACATGTGACGAGCATAAAAAGATCAGTATGGTATACACAAAGAAGGAAAATAGTTAGTTTTTAAAAACAACATGTAATCCATGAATACATTAACATAAGAAATACTTTTCACCTTTATGAAGTAGTAAATACTCTTCAATGAATAAAACATCACTACAAACCATATTGTAACCAAAATATTACCCATATAAAGAACACATAACATATAAAGGTTACTTGGGACATAAACACACATAAATGGAATAACCATACGGTCGACATCCACACATATCACTAAATGAAGTAGCCATATGGCCGACTTCCATACATAATCCATTAGAGGTTATAACGTAACCACCCATCCTATTTTATCATGGCACCACCTATCATTTGGTTGAACACATAACCACCCGTCAAATTTCCATGTCCCATTATAAAATCATAACACATAAAATATTTCAAATATAAACATTTCACTAATAACATTTAATTTGAAATCACAAAAAATAATTTAAAGAAATCAAAATAATAAATCCATTTCAGAACACATTTTCAATCCCTAAACACCCAAAAACATAATAATGGAATTCCTTTTCATTTTAGAAAAAACTATGTCTTATATAGGAAGCCAAATAACTATTACGGAGAAAGAGCAGTCATTGTTGCCGCAAACGTTAAAAAAATTCTGTTTGTCCTTTAGTAAAATGATTTATAGAAAATGATTCCCATTGAATGAATGTAAAAGTCGAATGGTTTCACTATACACCATGTAAAAGAAGTATGTATATATATTATCTAAATATGCCTCAATTAAAAGATATTGAGATAAAGTCTCTTACCTCGTGTCCGACTTGACTCGGTCGTTCTTTAATCTCCTAAATATTAAACTAATGTAAATTTCTAGTTGATTAAGAACCTTTTCCAAGTAAATTATTTCTTTTTTATCACTTATTACCATGTTATAAACATTATTTAATCATTCAAGTTAATAATGGTCATTTTGTCGATATTTGGTACCTGAGTCAAAAATGAACACCATATATGTACAAGTTATCCCTGTGGTCAATGGTCCATTTTATCCAAAATTATATACATGATTTAGATATCATATATATCAAATATATCCTTTATATACATCTATTTATAATAGTACAAAACATTTTGAGGTACGAAATGAAATGCACCGTTCATGGAGACGGTAAGTCGTACGTACGCATGAACGCTACTGTCATTTATATTTCTTATTTTAATGGAATTAAAACATAATGATTCAAAGATATATTATAATTCCAGTATAATATCATATATAATATCACTAACTCCATCCTTTATAAGTCCCACATATGGCATTAATGAGTCATATCACTTTGAGGGGGCGGTAGTCCACACTTCCTCAAATGAAATTATTGCGTTACTCATAATGGAAAACATAAATGTATGATATAAATAGAAAATACAGAAGAAAAAAAAATAAGAATAATATATATCATATATAAATATAGATCAATCATAATGGCCACCATGAGAAGCGGTAGGAGGTAATTGAAAAATCATCATTTTGTGAGGCGTCAGTTTTCCATCCACAGATTCATTATGTTTTTCACCCATTAGATGGAGTTATTTGTATGTTTAGTTAGAATAATTATCAATAAAACATCCTAGTATATTGAGGATACTGTTTCTGTTATAGTATAAAAGAATAAATTGATTTTATGGGTTGGAGAAGTAAAATAAAAAAAAAATAAGTTAAGAGAAACCATTACCATGAATTTGGGTACCTTTATTTGGTTTGAACCAAAATTGTTTGTTGGAGTGCCTTCTGCCTAAGGTAAGGATTCTATTATGAGGATAGGGATGTAGAGAGCTTAATTGGGCAGAGTTTTAACATGCCTAAAGGCTTTAGAGGTGTGAGGAATTTTTTAGAAGTGGTCTCTTTTAGAAGAGACATGAGAGGCTCTTTAGGAATGTGTGAAAATATTATTTTATTGTATAATGATATTCGGTTTTTAAAGCACCAAAATTCATTACAGTAGAATATAAGATGAATAATGGTCTAAATAAAATCATCCTATAAAAATTGGACAGTTTTTGTATAATATTTTAATCATTATAATCATATTTATTTCAATCAATAATTAATGAAGTAAATATTGTATCGTTGTTATGTCATAAATAATTTAATTTATTCGATGTCTAAGAATTATAAAAAAATACTATAATATAGGAAATCATTTTGTATTTCTAAAGAATATTTATAGTAGAAAATATGACTTATAAAAGACCACATAAAAATTAATTTACTAAAAGATTTTTGTTTATGTCATTTTTGCCTTTACTTTAAATTAACTAATCTAAAGTGTCATTATCATTCATAAGTGGCTCCATTGGGTCCTAAAACAGACCCAAGGAAGCCCATGGTCCGCCATTACTCATAAAATAAGGTTAGGACATGTTTAATGGTAATATTGAATTATTATAATATTTTGTTTTCCTTAAATTACCCTATTTACCTTTAACCGCAGAAAATAAAAGTCAAAAGTTACTATTCACCAAAACTTATTTTCATCTTATTGAACCACATTTTACTTATTACTAATAACAATATATGTCGTATTTTCAAAATTGAATTCATTGAAGTGGTAAAATTTCATTTAAATGAAAAAGGCAGTTTTTAACTACAACTAAGTTGTTTCACTATTCATCAAAAATTGATGTTTTTCAGAAAAATAACAAAAATTCAGCATAAGCTATATATGATATTCCAAATTCAAGAATGATGTTTATTTTTTCAAATTACAAATATAAAAGTGGAATTAATTAATTTTAAAATTAATACCCGTTGTTAAAACAAATATCGTGTTTTTAAGAAACAATAACTATCAAAAGAGTGACACTTGTTTATGTCCAAATTCAAAGTTAAATTAATTTCAATGACCAACACTAGATTAAATTGTAAAAAAATATTCTTATTATACTAAAAAAAATTAAAAAGATAATCTATCAATATTAATTAATTATATTAAAACACAGTTTTGAATTAAAATACAATATTTTTCACTATTCATTAAATAAATGAACTTTATCGGAAAAATTCCAAAAAATTACCCAAAGTAAATTTTGATGTCTCCATTCTAAAGAAGAATTTTATTTTTTCAATTAGAATATATTAAAGTGACCAAAAATATATTTAATGATTGTTCGTCATTAATATGTGGTAAATAGACCTTTTAATGTAATTTAAGCATAAAATAAGATTCATTGATATTTTGAGCCTCTAAATTTTTATTGGATAAATGTAAATACATTAAAGAAACATGTATAATCATATTGTAGTTAGTTTAATTCATTACCACCAATAAAATGCCTATGATTTAACTACCAATTAAAATAATATTATTATATTATTAGTATGCAACGTAAGATTTCAAAGAAACCAATTATTGCGTATTGGGTATGATATCGAACATAGATACCAATTTAAATTAAAATTAATATCTAATTAAAAAATATTAATAAATATGAAATATGTCTTATTCTTTATTAACCTTGGATGTTACATCCTTCCCCCCTTTTAGGAATTGTGTCCTCGCAATTTTACTTATCAAAATAAGTGGTGGTATTTATCCCTCATAGAATTTTTAGATTACCACATTACCTCTTCAACCATAAGGGTTTTCCACAAAACCTTTACCTGATGAATTACCTTATTCTGCAACACGTTCTCTCTACGGTCAATAATTTGTACTGGTTGTTCTTCATAAGAGATATTCTCTTCCAACTAAACTACCTCTAGGGTCAAAACAAGAGACGAATCTGGCATATACATTCTCAACAACGAAACATGAAAAACATTGTGTACCTAGGATAAAATTGGAAGTAATGCCACTATATATGCAACTGATCCAAATTCCTCCAGGATTTCATAAGGTCCAATGAGCCTCAGACTCAACTTTCCCTTCTTACCAAAACGCATCACACTTATCCATGGAGAAACGTTGAGAGAGACATGATCACCCACCTTAAAAGAAATATCCTTTCTCCTGTTATCTGAATAATTTTATGTATGCTCTGAGCTGTTCTAATGTGATTCTGAATCAACTGAACTTTCTCTGTCATGTCTTCTACCAATTCTGGTCCCATTAGCTTACTTTCACCTACTTCACCCCAAAAATCTAGAGCTCGACGATGGTTTCCATATAATGCTTCAAATGGAGCCATCTGAATAATTGAATGAAAACTGTTATTATATGAAAATTTAACCAAAGAAAGATGTTGGTCCCAACATCCCTGGTGATCTAGTGAACATGGACATAGCATGTCCTCCAATGTCTGAATTTTTCATTCTGATTATCCATCTGATTGAGGATAAAAAGATGTAATAAAATTTAATTCCGTACCCAACGACTTATTATGGCATTTCCAAAAGTTAAAAGTAAACCTAGGATCAAAATAAGAAACAATGGAGAGGGGAACACCCTGCAACCTGACTATCCCCTTAACATACAACTGAGAAAGCTGATCTAGAGACAATGTATCTCGAATAGGACGGAATGAAGCAGATTTAGTCAATCGATCAATAATAACCCAAATTTCATTATTACCTCGAGATGTCATCAGTAATCCCACAACAAAGTCTAGGGATATATTTTCGCATTGTAGGATCTAAATAATGATGTAGATGCTCAAAATACAAGAGGGGGGTTGAATTGTACACTTTAAAAATTCTTTTAAACAAAGGAAAGAGCTATGTTTAACAAATTTAAACTAACAAAATTCACAACACCTCTAACAAAAATTGAAACATGGAATAAGGAATGAAGTTATAAACTTCAAGTCCTATGAACTTTCATAAAACTCGAAAGAGATTCCGAAAGTAGGTTCCGCATGTATGGTTCCGGAAATTGAAAATTAACAAAATATTACAATATGATATTCTACCTTAAAGCATATAGAATCTAAATGAAACAGAGTACAAGTAAGGAAGTATAAGCAAGCTATACATTCCATATAATAAAAAATGCAGCGGAAATAAACAAATAGTAAAACTACAAGTAACAAGATATAAGTCTTTTAACCCAAAGAGAAGGGTATCCAACAACCTAGGATAAAGGTCCCTTGATTTATACTTTCATGAAAGTCTCTCTTACCCAAACCAGGGTAAGCCCTCGATACGAAGATCAGAGTCTCTATCTTGCTATCCCCTCAAGCCCTAAACTTCAAGGTAGTTGGCAACCTCTGTCTTCCTCAGTAAGGAAGTCCTCAAACATCAAGGCAGTCGGCACCTCTGTCTTCCTATCCCTGGAAGTCCTAGAATTTAATCACCAACATTCAGAGTCGCACGAAGAAAAAACTGAACGAGCAGTTCAATACGCACAAGGCATGAAAATATTTCTCTCTCTACAAATCACCTTAGCAGTGTGTGGTTTCTAGATTGATCAATTTCATTGTATATGGAGATCTTTCAAATGAGCTCTTATTTATAGGAAAATTTCCAACGGTCAGCTCCCTCTTCCAACGGTCATATTTTCCATGAAACTCGGAGGGACCTGTACATGTGTAACTCGACCAACGGTTAATTAGAAACATAATAGATGGTATCATTCTATAACAAAATATGTATAACTGAATGTACGACATCGTTTTGAAACAAATCATTTGTGAGTAAAAGCTAATCAATAGTTCGGAGTGTAAGCAAGTCAAAAGTTCAGAGTCTAACCAAAATGAAGTTTGCAGTCTATGTCAAGAAATGTTTGGATTCTGTTTTATAGGAATTCAGAGTCTGGTGTCACCAGAGATCGGATTCTGAACCTGTAGAGTTCGGAGTCGAACTTCTTAAGAGTTCGGAGTCGAACTGCTTAAAAGTTCGGAGTCAAACTTCTTAAGAGTTCGGAGTCGAACTTCTTCAGAGTTCAGAGTTGAACTACAAAAGAGATCGGAGTCGAACTTATTCAGAGTTCGGAGTCGAGCTTCTTCAGAGTTCGGAGTCAAACTACAAAAAGAGTTCGAAGTCGAACGTCTTCAGAGTTCGGAGATGAGCTTCTTTAGAGTTCAGAGTCAAACTACAAAAAGAGTTCGGAGTCGAACTTCTTCAGAGTTCGGAGTCAAGCTTCTTCAGAGTTCGGAGTCGAACTTCTTCAGAGTTCGAAATCCAGATTTCGGTTAGAACTACATTACAGATCACTTCCAGAATTCGGATCCTAAGAACAAAATGCTCTAAATCTTTTCATTATATGGCTCTAGAAATTTGGTTATGAATCCGGTTTTTTAATTTAAGAATATTATTGCTATGTATAAGAAAATCTTGGTTAAGGTATATTTCCTTAAAGAAGTAAATTGTCCTTATGGGGGTAAAAATAATATTTGCTTATGTATAAGGTGTTTGTGATTTTCAAAACAAGAAGGAATGGAAAAGTCATAAGGAAAACCTTATTGACTCAACAATATCCCCCTTTTTGGAAAGCACAAACATCCTTACGAGAAAGCATATAAGGATCTTGAAAAAATTTATTAGACTATGAAAATAAAACTTATCTCCCTTTGTTCATGGATAGAAACGAATACAATTAACTCCCCCTTAGGCATTGAAACTCTAAGGATTGTATTCTGAGTTTCCGAAGTGGAGTTTTCAATAATATAAGAGTGAAAACTTCATAGTGGGAAACTCCCCATTTCATTATGGATATTTCTCTAAGAAAATTTTCCCATTAACCTCCATAGGAGTAGTTCTTTTTCCTTCTCCCCCTTTGTGATTTTCAAAAATAATTGAAGGGAATGAAAAACAAAGTATGCTACCTGATACATTAGTATATAAAAAGATACAAACCAACCAGATAACAATTTTATTAGAGTTGGGAAAAACAATTTACAATGAAAGACAACTACAACAAAATATCGGAGTGGGTTCATTTGTCTTCCTTTTCCTTCGAAATGAGATGCATCAACAAGGCTTTGAGTTTCTTCAAGTCTCTTTGATCTTCCTCTCTTTCCCTCTCCAAGGATTTTACCTTTTCTTCTTGAGATTTTAAAGCCTCTGCCTGAGCCTCCAAGTCTTCTTTCTACAACTTCCACAACTCATCATGCATTTCCATCTTCTGCTAAAACTCAATCTGGAAATCTCTTTCAGTTTTCCAATTTTGAGATACTGAGTTAAGCTTCCCATTCAGATCCCTGACCTGTTGATTCCTGAAATTTTTCTCCTGGGTCAACCTCTCAGAAATCTCATTAACCTTTTTATCCTCCATTTCAAAGGAATTTTGAACTTCAGCCTGAAAATTCTCAAATTGAACTAAATCTTCATCAACTCTCTTAGACCACTTGGTTACTTTACTGCAAGACTTTCTATGCACATCATATTCGATCAGAAAACTTTTCTGTTCAGCTTCCAACTTCACAAACGTATCCATTACCATGGATAAAGAATCTAATTTTTTATTCATATATTGTTGTCGCAACTGGAATCTAGAATCTATTGTTGAAAGAATCGGAATTGTGTCCACTAACTTTCTCAGAGATTGGACCACAAAATCATGCCCATGGGATGATGATTCCGAATCAGAAACTTCTTTTTGATATTCCTCATCTTCAACTGGCATCAACTTCCTTCTAGAGGTACCACCAACCTCTTTCCTTCTGATGACATATTTAATGGGTGTCTCCATTAGAGTTTTCTTCCCTTTATCATATTTTATAATGGATTGCACATTTGGAGATACATCCTTAGATTCAGAAACATGAACAATCTGATCCTCATTTGGTTTTTGTCTTTCTTGTCCTTCCTCAAGAAAGTTCCTCTCATAGGATTCTTCTTCATCAAATAGCTCATTCGCTTCTTCTTCTTCTTCTAGATGTTGCTTGCTAGCTTCCTCATCTCCCTTGCCTGAGGTAACTATCTTTGTGGATTCAGCCTTATCTTTATAGTCATGTACTTTCTTGATCAAGGTATCCAGATCTTCACTCTCCTCATCTTCTTCTTCTTCTTCCTCTGTTGCTTCAGCAACTTCCTTCTCAGCTTCTATAACTATTCCTTTACCCTTGTCCTTTTCTGGAGTGACATAGTTTTTTGCTGTAGTTTCTGGTAAAGAAGGTTCAACACCGAAAGTTTCCAGAACTAGAAGCCATTTAGAAGCTAACTCTGTATCTTTTAGAAAAGATTGAACTAGTTCATCTTCATTTATCTTCTTTCTCAACTTCTTTTCCTTCGCTTGCCTTTCTAGCTCCTCATCAGCTTTTTCTTTTAATTCCTTAGTCTCAGCAGGGTCCAGTCCAAATTGAGGATCCCCTTCCTTCCTCATTTCTTTATCTTTCCTCCACTTTGCTGCTACTTCATCTGTATAGATTTTCTGCTTCTTTGGCTTGGGAGGTGCGGATTCATTTTCCTTAGGCTGAGGAACTTCTTCATCAGTAACTACTTCCTTAGACTTTCTCTTCTTCCTTTGATTTTTTGAAGGTTCCAGAGATTCTTTTTCATCTGTTTCAAATTCCTCCACGGATAGGGGGTAAAATTCTCGAGATTCACTAGAAAATCCCATCTTCATTATTTTAAGTGTATCATCACTGACATGCATGAGCAGGCACTTCCGGATATTTGATTTGCAGGAATCTTTGAAATATTCTAAGCAACGAACAATCAACTTAGACAATAAGACAGAAAACATCATAATTTGAGCTCTCAGATTTCCTTCTTTGATATTCCTGATCGTAACCAAGACAGGCCTTATCAGATTTATCTTTCTTAGATTTACCGAAAAATCTAAGACATAGATATCACTCTTATTTAGATTTTCTTTACCTCCTCTTCTCAGAACCAGAAAACGTTGCACCCATAGTTGAATTATTCTATTATTCGGAGTGAGCCGAGAAATCTTAGTTGTTGAATCATCCTTAAGCCCAAGACACATCAGTGCCTTCTCCTTATTGGAACTTATTTGCACATCGGGAAGTTTGTGAGAATAGAATTCAGCTTCTCCCTCATATTCTATACCAACCAGGCTTGCTGCCGTAGTGTAAGAAAGTTTATAAGTCTTCCCATAAGACTTAAAAGAAAACCTTTCTCTACCATTTTCCACCAGGAAGGAAACAGACACATAAAACTCTATCAACAAGTCTGTATAAACCAGATCCTATTTATCTGACTTAGTTATGCATACATCTTCGCATCCATTGAGTCTAATATTCATTGAAATAAGAGAATCAAGCTTATAAAAATCCGGATGAACTAACCTTTCTCTGTAAACTAACCACTTTGAAATTGGTTTCATAGTTGACATATCTTGAGAGGTTGCTTCAACAGACATTCAGAATGAAAAAAAACATTAGAATTCGGATCAGCTTCACAAGGTTCGGAACCGGCCTTAAGAGGAGCAGCAGAGCTTCAAGACGCAAAAGTTTGTAAAACCGATGTGGGACAAGTCTCGGGGTCCCCTTTATATAGGCAAAGATTTTGACCGTTGTTCTTCCAAAAGCCATCTAATGTTTGAAAAAACTCTGATCTGATCTGACAGTTGAGAATAGTCCCTCAAGGAAAAATTGACTCTGATCTTTTGAGATTTTTAAGGAAAACATTCGGATTTGAGGAAAAACTAGAATCTGAACTAAACAAGGAAGATACCAGTAAGAAAAATATGATTACAAAACTATATGTAGGAAAATCATAACTTACGGATTGACAATAAATATTATTTGAAATTGGTAATATTCTTCTTGAAGGGGAAAAAACTTCTATTACGAAAGTTCTAGTAAGAAAACATCATTACGAAAACCCCAGTCCAAAATTCTCCATTCCGGAAATCTCGTTACGAAATTATTAGTACGAAAATTCCATTCCTGAATTCTTTACTATGAATAATTTCATTCTGGAAGTTTTCATTCCGAAAATTTCAGTCCTGAAAATTTCAGTTCTGGAAATTCCCATTCAGGAAATTTTAGTTTTAGAAAATTCCATTCCGAAAAACATAGTTCTGAAAAGTTTAAAAGAACTTTTTTTAAAAAATATACTCCCCCTATGAAAAGGAGTTCTTTACTATTAAGATAATTGTTCAACAAGAAGTCAATGAAGAATTATTACCTTACGGTTATCATTCCTAACTTTTGTTTAATATATTCAAATCTATCAGAGGGTAAAGATTTTGTAAAGATATCAGTAAGTTGATCTTGTGTTCCGATAAACTGAAGAATAATATCTTCTTTTTGTGTGTGATCCCTATGAAAGTGATGTCTAATCTCTATGTGTTTTTCCTGAAAGTGATGTTCAGGTTTCTTACTTAAGGCAATAATAGTTGTGTTATCACACAAAATTTGAGTTTTAGTAAAGCTCAAGCCATAGTCTGTGAGTGTGTTTTGCATCCATAAGACTTGAGCACAACAACTTCCAGCTGATACATATTCGGCTTCAGTAGTGGAAAGTGATACAGAATATTGCTTCTTACATAACCAAGAAACTAATGAATCTCCTAAGAAATGACAAGTTTCGGATGTACATTTTCTATCCATTCTACAACCACCAAAGTCAGCATCAGAAAAGTTTTTTAGAATAAAATCATCTCCAGAAGTATAAAACAATCCTAGATCCATGGTTCCCTTAAGGTAGCGAAAAATTCTTTTTACTACCTTTAAGTGAGATTCCTTAGGATTGGATTGATATCTTGCACATTAGCATACTGAAAACATTAATTCTGGTCGACTAGTTATTAAGTAAAGTAAACTTCCTATCATAATTCTAAAAGATGTTTGATCTATTGGTTTCCGAGCTTCATCAAGATCTAAAGAGTTTGAGGTACAAATAGGAGTACTTATACTCTTAGTATTGTCATAACCATAATTTTTGAGAAGATCTTTAATATACTTATGTTGAGATATGTAGGTTCCTTCTAGTTTCTAAGAAATTTGAATACCATGAAAAAATGTTAACTCACCCATCATACTCATTTCAAACTCAAATTTCATTAGACTTGAAAAAGTGTTGGTTAAAGATTGCTGAGTTGAACAAAATATGATGTCATCAACATAAATTTGAACAATCAAAACATTTTTCTTATCTTTATTTATAAAAAGTGTTGGATCTGCATTTCCCTTAACATAGTTATTTTGAAGCAAAAATCCAGTGAGTCTATCATAGCAGGCTTGTGGTTCTTGTTTAAATCCATACAAAGCTTTGGTAAGTCAAAAAACATGATCAGGATATTTTGTAACTTCAAAGACAGAATGTTGTTCAACAAAAACATCTTATTGAACATAACCGTTAAGAAATGAACATTTCACATCCATTTGAAAAAGTTTAAAATTAAATAATGCTACAAAGGAAAGTTAAATTTTGATAGATTCAAGTCTGGCTACTGGAGAATAGGTTTCTTCATAGTCTATTCCCTCTTGCTGATTATAAACATTAGCAACAAGTCTAGATTTATTTCTTACTACGACTCCATTTTCATCACATTTATTTCTGAAAACCCATTTTACTCCAATAACAGAAGTTTCCTTAGGTCTTTCAACCAAGGTCCAGACTTTATTCCGTTCAAATTCATTTAGTTCATCTTGCATGGCTTTGATCCAATCATCATCACATAAAGCTTCATCAGTGTTTTTAGGTTCTAATTGGGAAAGAAATGCTAGATGTTCTACTTAATTTCTTAAGGAACTTCTAGTCCTTATAGGTTGATTTACATCACCAATGATACTATCACTGGGATGATTCTTAAAAAACAACTGATTTGGGTTTTGAAAAGCCTGTTCATCAACATAGGGTAGAAAGTCTTCCAAGGTAAATGTTTCAGAATTATCTTCTTGAACATTATCCTTATCAGAAGATTCTTCTATCAAAGGTTGACAATCAGTTTTTGAAAACACATCCGAGGATGTAGGCTGGGATGGTTTAAAAACAAAAGGATCAGACTCATCAAATTTTACATGTACTGTTTCTTTAACAGTAAAAGTATTTTTATTAAAAACTCTATAAGCCTTAGAAGTTGTGGAATAACCTAAGAAAATTCCTTCATCAAATTTTGGTGCGAATTTATGTATGTTATCTTTAGTATTCATAATGAATACTTTGAAACCAAAAACCTTGAAGTAGGATAGTATTGGTTTTCTACCATTCCATAACTCATAAGGAGTTTTATTAAGAAAAGGTCTAATCAAAACTCGATTTATAGTATAGCAAGTAGTACTTACATCTTCAGCCCAGAAATGTCTAGCTATAGAATATCCAATCAACATGGTTCTACTTATCTCTTGAAGAATTCTATTTCTTCTCTCAACTACACCATTCTACTGAGGAGTTCTAGGTGCTGAAAAATTGTGAGTGATACCTTTTTTACTACAAAAAGTTTCAAAATCAGAATTTTGAAATTCTCCTCCATGATCACTATGAATAGTTTTCAATGGAAGGTTTTTATTATTTTTAACATGAGCTCTACAATTTCTGAAATAAGAAAAAGCTTCAGATTTCATTGCTACAAAATAAACCCAAGTAAATCTTGTGTAATAATCAACTAGAACAAACACATAGTATTTTCCTCCAATACTTACGGTTTTTGTTGGACCAAAAAGATCCATGTGCACTAACTGTAATGCATCAGTTGTTGAGATTTCACTGATTGATTTAAAACTAGATTTATTTTTCTTGCATTATTGACAAGGCTCACAAACTTTAGAAGAATAAAATCTATGCTCCGGTAGATCCTTAACTAGTTTCTTCTTAGAGAGTTTGCATAAGTTCCTAAGGTTACAGTGACCTAGTCTTCTATGCCATAACCAGGAATGAACTTCCATTGCACTTAGGCAAGGTAAATCTTGGCTCCTGAGGTCTTCTAAATTTAAGGTGTAAACATTCTCATGCCTATTGGCTGAGAGAGTAAATTCTTCCTTGGAATTGTGAACTAAGAACTTATCATTCCTAAAATTCAAAAGGTAACCTTCATCACATAACTGATTTATGCTAATGAGGTCGTGATTAAGACCCTTAACAAAAAGAACATTTGAAATCAAAGTTTTTTCTAAAAGAACAATATTACCAATGAAAACAATCTCTCCCTTAGCATTGTTTCCGAATGTTACCTTTCCTCCTTTCGTTTTGATAATCTTTTCAAAATAGATTTTGTTACCAGTCATGTGCCAGGAACATCCAGTATCCATGTACCATGTATTGTTGCTGGTACACTCTTTATTTTCCTGAAATCAGGAATAGAATTTGACATTCGGAATCCAAACTTGTTTGGATCCGAGATTACCAGATAAAAAAATTTTAGGAACCCACATCTTCTTAGAAAAGAAAGCTTTGTGAAATCCTAGAGATTGGGTTTTGTTTAAGGAACAATTCTTTGCCCAGTGACCACCAAATTGACACTTAGTACAAAATGGGGATCTTTGAGGAACAAAATAATTGTTACTAAAAATTGGTTTAGCATGGGTATAACCAAATCCGGATTTATTTCTTAAAGGTCATATTTGGGAATACATTTTATCAATGTTTTCCTTACCATGGCTAAAGTTTGATAAACACTTCTTTAAGGAAAAAATTTCAAACTTGAGTTTTATCACCAAGTTTTTATCTTCAAAATCATTAGATTTAGAACTAGAGCTAGGCTCGAAAATATTTTTCTTAGAAAATACTTTTTCTAACTCTTTAGAATGTTGGTACTTCTCAGAACATAATTCCTCAAGATTTTTTGAAATACTTTCAAAATCAGCATTTTTCCTTTCAAGATCTTTAGAAAGATCTGATATCTCTTTTGTAAGAATAGAATTCCTAGAGTTTTCTTTATCAATTTTTTTATTGTGTTTGGAAATCTCAATTTCAAGAAATTTAGCAAACCTAGAGACTTATTCATAAGTAGGTAAAGTATTTTCTTCATCAGAAAAGTATTCATCATCAGAAGAATTATAATACATACTATCATTAGAATTTAAAGATACATTGGTCAATGATTCAGCATTTTGTACCTTAGTCATAAAAAATGATTTTCAATAGGTAATTTGGCTATAAGACCAAGATTCTTCTGTCCTAAAGATTCATAATCAAAAGATTCATCTGAAGAGTCACCACCACTGGCACTCCAGGTATCATTAGCTTTCAATATTTTCTTAGATTTGGCTTTATAATACTTCTTTCTGTTCCTATCTGAATATCTTTCTTTCCTTTCTTTCTTTTTGAGCAAAGGGCAGTCTGGTCTAATATGTCCAGCTCTCGTTCATTCATAACAAGTGACTTCTCCATCTTTCTTACCTTTCCTGTCCTTTTTCTTATACTTGGATTGGAAATTTCTCTGGCCAGCTATCTTTTTCATCCTTCGAGAAAGATTTGCTAACTCACATTCAGAGATTTCACTCTCACTAGATTCAGATTAGAAAATAACTTTCTTAGACTTGGATCTGGTTACTCTCTCAGGAGTCTGAGCTTTCATCAGATTAGATGTTGTTGTAAAAGCAACAGTACCATTTCCATTTTTCTTTTTGATGTTGTCAGCATCTCTCTTGATTCTTGTTTCATGTTGAAGAAGAGTTCCAAATAATTCATTAAGAGAGATTTGAGTGACCTTCCTATTCTCATCTATAGCGGTTCTTTTGGATTCCCACTCATTGGGCATAATATCAATTGTCTTGTCCACAAGTACTTCATCATCTAACCCTTTTTCTCCCATAGACACTAGGTTGTTGACAATAGTAATAAATCTCTATTGAACTTTTCATATTGGTTCACCATAAGGAAAGTTGAAGCCATGATATTCATCTCTAAGCATTGCTATCCTAGTCTCAATCACTTTAGAAGTTCCAAAGTGTGTAACCTCTAACATCTTCCAGATACAATTAGCTGCATCACTTGAAAAAATTTGGCTATATATATACCTAGTCATTGAACAATGTAAGGTATTGTGTACCTTATAATTGAGTTGATATTGTTGCTTTTCCTGGTTAGTGAAAGTTCTAACTTCCTTATCCGGAATTTTATAATCACCAGTAATCATTACAAAGTTTTCTACTCCAGTATTGATAACAAAAGTCTTCATTCGATCTCTCCAGTACTCATAGTCGTTGCCATCAAATATTTGTGGTCTTGTACGATTTAGATTATCAATTGAACCAACATTAATTCCTGATATACTTAAAAACCTTTGTCACACAAACTTGTTAGTAGAAAAAGTTCGTAATCACAAAGTTCAGAATGATAAAGTTTGGAATGACAAAGTTCGGAATGACAAAGTTCGTAATAACAAAGTTCAGAATGACAAAGTTCGGAATGACAAAGTTCGGAATGAAAAAGTGAGCAAGAAAAAATTATACACGAGTACAAGTATTTCAGAGACCTACTCTGATACCAATTGTAGGATATAAATAATGATGTAGATGCTCAAAATACAAGTGGTGGGGTGAATTTTACACTTTAAAAATTCCTTTAATCAAAGGAATGAGCTAAGTTTAACAAATTTAAACTAAGAAAATTCATAACACCTCTAACACAAATTGAAACATGGAATAAGGACTGAATTTATAAACTTCAAGTCCTATGAACATTCTTAAAACTGGAAAGAGATTCCGAAAGTAGGTTCTGGAAGTATGGTTCCGGAAATTGAAACATAACAAAAGATTACAATATGAGATTCTACCTTAAAGCGTATAGAATCTAAATGAAACAGAGTACAAGTAAGGAAGTATATGAAATTTATACTTTCCTTATAATACAAAATACAGTGGAAATAAACAAGTAGTAAAACTACAGGTAATAATATATAATTCTTTTAACCAAAAGAGAAGGGTATCCAACAACCTAGGATAAAGGTCCCTTGATTAATACTTTCAAGAAAGTCTGTCTTACCAACACCAGGGTAAGCCCTCGATACAATGATCGGAGTATCTGTCTTGCTATCCCCGCAAGCCCTCAACATCAATGTAGTTGGCAACCTCTTTCTTCCTCAGCAAGGAAGTCCTCGAACTTCAAGGTAGTCGGCACCTCTGACTTCCTATCCCTGGAAGTCCTCGAATGTAATCACCAACATTCGGAGTCGCAGGAAGAAAAAACTGAATGAGAGGTTCAGTACGCACAAGGAATGAAAATATTTCTCTCTTTAGAAATCACCTTAGCAGCGTGTGGTTTCTAGATTGATCAATTTCATTGTATATGGAGCTCTTTCAAATGAGCTTCTATTTATAGGAAAATTTCCAACAGTCAGCTCCCTCTTCCAACGGTCCTATTTTCCATGAAACTTGGAGGGACCTGTACACATGTAACTCGACCAAAGGTTAATTAGAAATAGAATAGACGAAATCGTTTTATAACAAATTATGTATAACTGAATTTATGACATAATTTTGAAACAAAGAATTTGTGAGTAAAAGTTAATAAATAGTTCGGAGTGTAAGCAAGTCAAAAGTTAGGAGTCTAACCAAAATAATGTTTGAAGTCTATGTTAAGAAATGTTTGGATTCTGTTTTATAGGAATTCGGAGTCTGGTTTCTCCAGAGATCGGATTCTGAACCTGTAGAGTTCAGAGTCAAACTTCTTAAGAGTTCAGAGTCGAACTGCTTAAAAGTTCAGAGTCGAACTTCTTAAGAGTTCGGTTTCGAACTTCTTCAGAGTTCGTAGTCGAACTACAAAAGAGTTCGGAGTCGAACTTCTTCAGAGTTCGGAGTTGAGCTTCTTCAGAGTTCGGAGTCGAACTACAAAAAGAGTTCGGAGTCAAACTTCTTTAGAGTACGGAGTCGAGCTTCTTCAGAGTTCGGAGTCGAACTAGAAAAAGAGTTTGGAGTCGAACTTATTCAGAGTTCGGAGTCGAGCTTCTTCAGAGTTCGGGGTCGAACATCTTCAGAGTTTAGAATCCAGAATTCAGATTAGAACTACATTACAAATCACATCCAGAATTCGGATCCTAAGAACAAATGCTCTAAATATTTTCATTATATGGCTCCAAAAAATTGGTTATAAATCTGGTTTTTAAATTTAAGAATAATATTTCTATGTATAAGAAAATCTAGGTTATGGTATATTTCCTTAAAGAAGTAAATTTTCCTTATGGTGGTAAAACTAATATTTTCTTATGTATAATGTGTTTGTGATTTTCAAAACAAGAAGGAATGGAAAAGTCATAAGGAAAACCTTATTGACTCAACACCCATTTCCACTCTGGAACCGGTAAAGGCTGAAGAATCCCTTTTGGTAACTGCTTCTCTACTTTAATCTGCTGACAAGTCAAACACTTCACAGTAAAATCAGCAATATCTCATTTCATTCCATCCCACCAGTAATACTCACGAAGATCTCTGTACAGCTATGAATTACCAAGATGAACTGAAAATAGAGAACTATGTGCTTCACATAACACCTCATTCTTCAACTGTGAATCACAAGGCACACATAATATCTTCGCAGACCTCAATAAAAAATCATTATCAACATTATAATCAAGCAACATACCCTTCTGAACCAACAATACCTTTCTCTGAAACTCACTGTCTTCCTTATGTGACTGCTTTATTATGTATGATAGCGATGATCTCACTGACACCTGATACAAAACAGAAGAATTTTATACACCAAAAACTTCTATTCCAAATTATACCAAATCAAAAACCAAAGGAACTTGTTCCAAACGTAACATGGTTAATAAAGCATTTCTTTTTCGACTCAAAGCAATAGCCACTTTAATTTTTTTCCTGGATGGTAATGGATCGTGCAATCTTAATACTTGATTAAAACCAACCATACCCACTATCTCATGTTCAATTCTTTTTGAGTGAATATATACTTTAAACATTTGTGATTAGTATATATTTCACATTTTAATCCATAAGAAATATTCCTCTAAATTTTTAAATAAAATGTAACATCAGCTAATTCCAAATCATGTGTATGGTAATTTAACACATGAGGTTTAAACTGACATGAAGCATAAGAAATTACCTAATCATTCTGCATAAGACACATCCAAGTACGTTCAATAAATCATCTCTGTAAATAACAAACTCAACATTTCTGGAAGGTAGTGCCAAAACTAGATCATTCACCAATATTCTTTTCAATTCCTGAAAACAATCATCACATTCTTTTGTCAAGATAAACTTATCACCTATTCGAGTAAAATTAGTCATTAGACTAGATAAACGAGAAAATTCCTCATCAAACCTCAGTAATAACCTTCTAATCCAAGAAAACCACAGATCTCAGTTATATTTGTGGGTCCTGGAAATTCTTCACCAACTTTTGTTTTAGCAGGATCAACCGTTATTCCATCATTTGAAATAATGTGACCAATGAAAGAAATTTGTTGCAACCAAAACTCACACTTTATGAATTTCCCCTACATTTTCTTTTCATTTAATGTTTGAAATAAAACCCTTAAATGATTTTCTTGTTCCTCTTTACTTTTGGAATAAACCAAAATATCATCAAAGAACACAACCACAAACTTATCAATTAATTCACAGAAAATTATATTCATAAGATCCATGAATACAACATGTGCATTGGTTAAACCAAAAGTCATAACTACAAATTCATAATGGCCGTATCTAGTACGAAAAGAGGTCATCAGAATGTCTTCATCCTTTACGTTCAACTGATGGTACCCCGATCTCAAACCAATCTTCGAGAAATTCTGAGCTCCCTGGTGCTGATAAAAAAAATCATTGATATTAGGAAATGGATAATTTTTCTTAATAGTTATGTTATTCAATGCTCTATAATCATTTCAAAGTCTCATTGAGCCATCATTATTTTTTATCAAACAAGATAGGAGAACCCCATGGTGATGTTCTAGGTTGAATGAAACCTTTAACTAACAACTCCTATAATTTCTTCTTTAACCCTAAAAGTTGAATTTGAGCCATTCGATAAGGGGGTTTGGAAATTGGATTAGCATAAGGAACTAAGTAAACTATAAATTCAACTTCGGATCAGGTATAATACGAGGAAACTCATTATGAAATATATCAAGGAACTCATTTACCACTGGCACATCTTTAATCTGAACAGTTCCTTTATTTTTAACAATATGTTCAAGGTAACATTAATTTCTATCTTTTATTAATTTCTCACCTTCCTGATATGTTATAAAAATCAAGGGTTCATTCTTGTACACAAACTGAAAATATTTCTAAAATGAAACCTCTTTTGCTCTGTAGTCTATCAAAGCATGATAAACAGACAGCCAATCCATGCCCAAAATAACATCAAACACTACTAGAGGTAAAACAATAAGGTTTGAAGGTATGTTCCTCTTGCACACAAGGACACGAAGTTTCTTATGTTTTCATTTTTTATCAACATTTTGTCTATGTGTTTTTACCATATGTTATGTATTCATATCATTAGATTGAATTCCCAGTTTATTAAAAAACTTCTCAGAAATGAAAGAGTGTGTAGACCCAGAATCAAACAACACATTGGAATAATCCGAGCAAGCAAACAGTGTACCTGATACTACTTCGTTTGATGGACCAACATCTATTGAAGTAGTGGCAAAGGATTTCACCACCGCTTTCTGTTTTAGTCTAGATACTTTCCCTTAGTTGAGTTCTTCGTTGGACACTCATTTTCATAATGACCCATTTCATTACTCAAAAACAGTTTACCGATGGATTTTCATTTTTTGCTTGATCATCTTCCTTACAGTTACGAGAAATATGACCAGGATTACCACACCAGAAGCACATTCCAGACATTGATAAAAATTCTCTAGGATTATTTTTACCACCCTTCTCACAAGTTGGATTTTTAATTTTTTTACCTCCAGGCTTCTTTGATTAATTATATCCCTTTTACTGCCAACATGACCTCTTATTCTATTGTTTGTCAAAGAACACCTGATCATATGAAAACTCAATTACCACCTTCACTGCACATCGAATAAGTTTTTCATAGATTTTGAACTCATGAAAGGCTAATGCTCTTCGATATCGTGGCTTCAGTATTGAGTTAAATCGATTTATCGTATTATCAAGTTCTCAGATGAAATTTGGTGCATACCTTGCTAGTCGAGTCAAAATTGCTTCATAATCAGGCACTAAGTAATCCTCCTTTCTCAATTCTAGGAAAACAAAATTCATTCTATGATAAACCACCTTAGGAAAATATTTCTCAAGAAACATACCTTTGAATTCATCCCAATCATGAGCATCAATCTCGTCACTATCCCTAATATTTTTCACCATAGACCACCACTGATCAGCTTCACCTTCAAAACGGTAAATAGTAAGACTAAACTTTTCTTGTTCTGAACAACCCCTGACATCGAATATCTTTTCCAGTTCTTTAATCCACCATTCTTCTAGCACAGGGTCAGATGGTCCACTGAATGATGGGGGATGATGCCTCATGAAATGATCGATTACTGAAATGTTCATTTGTGATTGATCTGGATGATCTCATGCATGGATACCACTACTATTTATAGCCTATGTCAGTTGTTCCATCTCTGCAACAAACTATTCAGTTCTGATTTCGACCATCTCAGGTAGCTGATTTGGACGGTTTTATTCCTCATGATGTCACCCAAATATATCTATCATGTTTCCTCTGAGGAAAACCATTCAGAATATAGAAATATCTTAGGCTGAGAAACATAGTAATCTATAAATGTTATTTCATTTCAATATTACCATAAATTAATTTAGCAACATTAATTTAACAATATCCTAACTTCTAATGTTTTCTAAACTGACCTCTGTTACCAACTATAATTACCCGACCATAAAACATACATAATCATGAATTATGTTAATAATTCACATTGAGGATATTTTTTGGTTTAGAGTTTTAGAGAATAAGGACATAGTTGTTATATCTCAAAAGATTACAATGTAGACACTTCTACTCAGTTTCCATTTTTTCCACAAAAGAATAACTCTTGAAAAAAAAGTGTCATGTCTAGTTCCATGTTTAAGACATCATGAATTTTCCTTGACCCCATACTTGACCCTATTCCAAATTATATCCTATGGAAAACATTTCAAAAACTAGTGATGGGAATAAAAAGCTCATTAAGGGAAACACAAAGAAGGAAAACTGTTAGTTTTTCAAAACAACAAGTAAACCATGAATACATTAACATAAGTAGTACTTTTCACCACTATGAAGTTGTAAATACTATTTACTGAATAAAATATCGCTACTTACCCTTTTGTAACCAAATTATTACCTATATAAAGAACACATAACATATAAAGGTAACTTGAGACATAAACCAACTTAAATGAAATAACCATATGGTCGACTTCCACCCATATCACTAAATTGAATAGCCATACGGCTTACTTTCATACCCAATGAGTTAGATGTTATAACGTAACAACATTTCCTTGTTTATCACGGAACCACCCATCATTTGGTTTATCACGTAACCACTCGTCAAATTTCTATATACCATTATAAAATCAAAACACATAAAATATTGCAAATATAATCATTTCACTAATAAAATTTAATTTGCAATCACAAGAAATAATTTCAAGATATTGAAATTATAATTCCATTTCAAAAAAAAATTTCAATACTAAAACACCAAAAAGTAGAATAAGGTATTTTCATTTTCATTTTAGAAAACAATAAGGCTTATAGAGGAAGCCTAAAAATTATTACGGCTACAGAGAGGTAATTTTCGTCGCAAACAATAAAAACATTCAATTTCTCATTTAGTAAAATGCTTTGTAGAAAAATATTACCTTTGAGTGAATGTAAAAGTCAAAGGGTTTTAATATACACCTTGTAAAATTAGATGGTATATATATTATCGAAATACGCCTCAATGAAAGGAGATTGAGATGAAGTCCCTTACCTCGTGTCTGACTTGACTCGATCGTTCTTTAATCTCTTGAATAATAAACTGTAGTTAATTTCTACTTTCTTAAGAACCATTTTCAAGTTTATTATTCCTTTTATATCACTTATTACCATGTTATGAACAATATGTAATCATTCAAGTTAATAATGGTCGTTTTGTCGATATTTGGTACTTGAGTTAAAAATTAACACCTTATATTTACAAGTTGTCCATGTGGTCAATAGTCCATTATATCCAGAATGATATTCATTATTTATATATCATATATATCATATATATCCAGTATATACATGTATTTATTATAGTACATAACATTTGGAGGTAAGAAATGAAATTCACCGTTCCTGGAGACGGTAAGTTGTACGTACGCATGAAGGCTATTGTCATTTCTATTTAATATTTTAATGGAATTAAAACATAATTATACATAGGTATATTATATTTCATGTATAATATAATATATAATATCATAAAATCCATCCTTTATATGTCCGACATATGGCATTAAAGAGTTATATCACTTTGAGGGGGAGGTAGTCCTCACTTCCTGAAATGAAATTATCGTGTTTACCCAAAATGGAAAACATAAAGGGTTGATATAAATGGAAAATACAGAATCATAAAGAAATAATAATAATAATATATATCATATATAAATACATTTCCATCATAATGGATGCCATGAGAGGTGGTATGAGTTAATTCAACAATCTTCATTTCGTGAGGCGTTAGTTTTCCATCCAAAGAAACATTATGTTCTTCACCAATAAAATTGAGGTGTGTGTAAGTTTAGTTCGAATAATTATCATAAAAACATCATATTATATTGTGGATACTGGTGATGTTATAAAATAAAATAAAATAAAAGATTTAAGGGGTTGGAGAAGTAAAATAAAATAAAAGAAGTTAAGAGAAACCATTACCTTTAATTTTCGTAACATTCATTGGATTAAACCAAAATGGTTTTTAGAATTGCCTTATACCTAAGTTAAGGCTTTTAGGAGAAGGATATGGATATAGGTATCTTAATTTTTTAGAGGTTGGATGAGCCGAAAGTCTTGAGAGGTCTGAGTAATTGGTTAGAAGTGGTCTTCTTTTATAAGGGAAATGAGGGGCTCTTTAGGAATGTGTGAAAATATTATTTTATTATATAATGATATTCGGTTTCTAAAGGCCCAAAAATCATTATAGTATACGATTCGATGACTCATGGTTGAAATAAAATCATCCAATAGGAATTGGACAGATTTTGGATAATATTTTAATCAATATAATATTATTTATTTAAATCATTTATTAATGAATTAAATACTGCATTATTATTTTGTCATACAGATTCTAATTTATTCGAGGTATAAAAATTATAAAACAAATAATATCAAGTTTTAAATAGTTTTATCTTTCAAAAAAATATTGATATTCTAAAATATTACTTATAAAAGACCATATAAAAATTATTTTACCAAAAGAATTTTGTTTTTGTCATTTTTGCCTTTACTTTAAATTAATTAATCTGAAGTATCATTATCATTCATAAGTGGCTCCATGGGGTCCCAAAATAAACCCAAGGATACCCATGCTGGGCCATTACTCATCCAATATGTTTAGGAAAAGTGTTAATGTAATTTTGAATTATTATAATATTTGTTTACCGTGAATTACCCTATTTTCCTTTAACCGCGGTAAATAAAAGTCAAAAGATACTGTTCAAAAAAAATTATTCTCATCTTATTGAACCAAATTTTACATAACAATAACAAAAATGTATTTAGTATTTTCAAAACTCAATTCACAGAAGTGGTAAAATTTTAATTAAATGAAAAAGTCAGTTTAATAACTAAAACAAAGTGGTTTCACTATTCATCAAAAATTGATGTTTTTCAGAAAAATTCCAAAATTTCAGCATAAGCTATATTTTATATTACCAATTCAAAAAAAAATGTTTATTTTTCCAAATTAAAAACATAAATATGGAATTAATTAGTTTTAAAATTAAATTCCTGTTGTTAAAACAAACAGCGTGTTCTTAAGAATCAATAATTATCAAAAGATGGACACTTGTTTATATCCAAATTCATAGTGAAATTAATACTATTGACCAAAATTGGATTGAATGGTAAAAATATATTCTAATTAAACTATAAACCGAATTAATATGATAATATAATAATATATATAAATTAGATTAAAACACAGTTTTGAATAAAAATACAGTATTTTTCACTATTCATTAAATAAATGAACTTTATCGGAAAAATTCCTAAAATTTACACAAATTAAATTTTGATGTCCCCATTCTAAATAAGGATTTTATTTGGCCAATTATAATGTATTAATGTGAACAAAAAATGAATTAAATATTGTTAATCATTAATCCTCTAACATTTTATTGGATAAATGTAAATACATTTAAAAAACATGAATAATCATATTGTAGTTAGTTTTCTTCATTCTTGCCAATACAATGGCTATGAGTTAACTACCATTTAAAGTAATAATATTATATTATTTTTGTGCAACGTATGATTTAAAATAAACCCATTGTTGCGTATCAGGTATGCAAGCGAACATAGCAACCCCTTTAAAGTAAAAGTAATATTTAATTCCCAAATATTAATAAATATAAAATATGTATTATTCTTTATCGACCTGGGATGTTAAAAAAATTATTTTAAACTATAATGGTGTGTGTATGATTCCATATAATAGGATTAGTAGGATCCCACCAAGGTGTTTCATAACAAGTATCAGGGTAATAATCTAAATTATATGTAATTAAAAAAACAAACATTAAAAGTAGTTAAACAGTATTCATTTCCAAATAATTCTAAAGCATTTTAAATTTTTATGTGGTTCCAAATAATTGAGGTGAATCAGTTTGAAATAATTTCATATACATTAACAATGTCAAATCATATCAATGAATACATCACATATCATATCAAATCCATGGTATAAGAAACTAAAATAGTTCATGCTAAATCAAAGGTAACATCACACCAAGGATCTCACTAGGTAAGTGTAGCTAGTAAATTTATACACAATCATATACAATAGTGTGCATCAAGACTATAGACATATGAATCAAATCTTAAGAGTAGAGGAATAGTCCAAAAATTGGAAATCTCAATAGTATCATACATGTTCATAGATAAATAATCCTAGGGAGAATAGGAACACTCTATATGTAAACCCACTAATAGTATCAATGGATGATGCATATTGCCACACATTCCACCACAGTATAGAGTCCATCCCATTTTTCTCTTTTTTCAAAACCATTTCATTAAAACCATGACTTTAAAATAATTTCATAAATCTATTTTATAATTCATTGGAAATACCTTTTCTTTTACCAAAGTAAGGGAAAATATAATTTCTCAATATCTTATTTTCAAAAACACAAATAAATCCAGAAATTTAACTTAAAAAACAATCTATTAAACTAGAGAAATATATTTCATTGAAAATAAAATTGAAATATAAAAACATGGCTCAAAATTCAGTCGAACAAACAATAAATGGGGTCCTCCAACTTGAAGGGAATATATGTTCAACAAAATAGGCACTAGAATTGATTCATATTTCTTAAAGTCACATCCTAGAAACAAAGAAGATGTTAAAAAGGGTAAATCATGAAAACATCAATTATCATGAACCCACCAAACCACAAAAAACAAAGAATGAACCCTAGGAATAAGATCACATAGAGGATTTTGGAGATATGATAGCACAATATAAATATATATGAAAACATGGAACAGTAACAGTACATGGTTTCAAGGTAAATGAATATAAATGAATATTAATAAATTTGATAGACTCTTTTCAACAAAATTTGTGATAAATTGATGAACAAATCAATTAAAAAAGAAATGGAGGTCCCCAAAATATCTATGGAGATCAACTATGATGAGAGAGATGATACTACAGCTAAATAATAAATAAAATCATATTTTTAGTTATTTTGAACTCTCATACCACAATGAATTCATGACATTTATACCATTCAATTTGTGTAATTATTGGAAACAATTTTCAACAAAAAAATTTCACCTCATGTTAATGTATCATTATTGACCCTATTCTAGCATTTAAACATTTCATAGTGTGTAATCCATTCATTCAAAGAACCATAATCATTATATATATCTATAAAATAATTCACAACATGTGAATTGTTCATGATGTGGAAACCCATAGTGGATAGATACCACACAACATTATATAGATAATAACAAACTATCTCTAGTTTTCTACACCCTCAAGAGTCACATGAATCACCCCAAATCTGGATTAATATGATAAAAGTGAACAAAAATAATTGAAATAATTAAATTAGATGTTAAAAACTCCCAACCATAAGATTTTTGGTCCCCAAGATTTACTGTGGATGGATGATGTCTAGTATGAGGAGATG
Source organism: Viscum album (assembly GCA_963277665.1). NCBI lineage: Eukaryota > Viridiplantae > Streptophyta > Magnoliopsida > Santalales > Viscaceae > Viscum > Viscum album. The sequence continues at coordinate 618,992,135 of OY728128.1, forward strand.
TCATTTCTCCCTCATCAAAAAAAACTCATGACCACAAGTCTCGTGGTAATCTGGCCCCAGTCAAAATAACACATTGACCAAGGAAATCAACCTCACATGAATTGATTTTACATAATAGTCAATGATCTTAATTAGTTTCTCCACAATATAAGATCCTTTATCTAAATCAATCTATTCCCAAATAAAAATGCTAGATGGATTAGGATGGTATTAGTTAACATGACTTATGTGGGAAAAATCTATAATACATATCAATTTATCCTGAAATTCCAACAGATAAGGAACTTTCCCAAGAAGCTCTATAACCACAAACAATCCATACTATATCAGATACAACAATCTGTATTTTCCAAGATGATATTTACTTAACTGAGGATAAACCATCAAGAATATGTTGTCCCTAATAGAAGACTCTAAAGTATGATGTTGATGATCCATATATTATTTATATCGATTCTGAGCTATAAATAGACTCTGGTATTATACTTGAATCCTTATTGATGTATCCTAAATGATATATGCTCAAACCAAAGAGGAATTTACCACCTCTATTCATCATAGAGGTGATCTGAATGGGTGAACATACAAATCATCAAGGTGAACCTATCTGATTTATGATAGATAGATTTTTATATAAGAAAACAAAAAAATTAAACATTTTTTCACAAAAACCCATCAAAATAAAAGTTTTAGGATTGAAGAATATCATTTAATATCAGAATAGGACCTTCTGTATAGCGATCATTCTGTGGATGATATGTTGTACTAAACCTAACCAATGTCCAGATCACCACCTTGAGACTCTTATAAAAAAATGAGCTAAACAGAGAGTTTATATCAATAATGACGGAAAATATGACAACATGTATCTTCACAACCTCATAAACATAAATCATTCCATTGTATTTAACAGTATTTGTTTCCATCATTTGAATTAATTGGGTTGACTTTTTAAACTGGTCTATCACCACCCAGATAAAATTTATCCATTGGGGATTCTATGGTAATCGAAAAAAAAATAGATGAATACAAATTTTCATTTCTAAAACATAAATGGATGATGCTGGAGATAAATAGAAGGATTCAGATGATCTACCTAGTTTATGTTGGTAAGTGTCATAGTAAGACACATAATATGCAATGTCAAACATCATACCCCTTGACTATAATTTCTTTCCCATGTCATTTTACATTGCCATAGTTCCAAGATGAATATTCCATGAATAAATAAGAAAATAAAATAAAATAGTTCTCATAATATATTCTTGAATGAAATAATTTTCCTCAAAATGTATAATTCTATATGAATATAGATTCCAACATTAAATAGTCTCCCCACCATATAGGGTTTCAAATATTCCCCAGAACATATTTTCATACTGCTAAGTCTGCATAATATACTCTAGAATCAATGATGATAACTGAACATTGGTCAGAACCATAACTGAATCATTTTCATGAACATATATGTGTAACTAGTTGATGTCCTTATAAGGTTTTTCACTTCTTTATCTTATAGAACTGGTTGTTATGTAACATTCTGGTTGAGAGTAACTGCATTGACATTACCCATCCCCAAGGTGTTGGTGATGTGAAAATAAAACATATGAATGAATTTAACCCACTAGATCTATATAAGAATCAATAATTTTGGATGAAATACATATCATAGAATCTTATGGTCATAAATGTTAGTGAACCACTCCTTAAAAAGATAGATTCATCGACAATTAAAGTCATGAAAGTCTTCGAAATATGCTAAACAATGAGTGGGGAAATTTTTCGCATGTGGTCAAAGCTGGTGAGAGACCTAATCAAATAGATGATCTTCAAATGGAATAATTCAACACAAAAAATAACCAGAATATTCACATAAAACTATATTCCCCTTACTAAGATTTTGTATGATCAGAATATGAGTAGATGTCAAAAATCATTAAATCTCATCAAATGAATATTGTAACATTTCATCCTATCTAAATTTAATCAATTTCCAAGTAAGGGAAATAAATGGTAATTCAAATAATGAAAAATCATTGTTGATTTATCAATAATATTCAATAATATCAATGATTATCTGTATCTAATAGAAGTTTTTTGGTTCTTCCAATGAAAAGAAAACCTACACCTCTTAAGGATAAATTGATAATCCATTCTCATAAATCAAATTCTCCAAGAACATAACTTATTGGATAAAAATAATTCATTTAGAATAAATTCGAAAAAAATAGAGACTCTTTAGTATTTATAGTAATAAACTCAAATGGTGATCGCGCCCCCACATGTATATTGAATAAATCAAAATATTATCCATGAAAACCACTAAAAATTGTATTGATAATCAGGTAATGTCTGTTCTATAAAATCCACAAAAACTATAGTGGTGTTATTTAGACCAAATGGTATTAAAATAAATTAATAATTTTTATATTTAATCCTAAAATTATTCTTTGTTATATCAAAAACTTGAACTCTAAAATTATGAAAACCCAATAGATGATTGATCTTTAAAAACCACCTTTTCAACTTTGACTAGTTAAAAAATGATCTATTTGTGGAAAAGGATACATGTTCTTAACCATTACATGGATCAACTTATGTTTGTATATACCAAATTAGATTGATTGATCAGTAAGAGAGCATATGGGCTGTACAAGGTGAAACATACATTCAAAAAACCATTCTCCACCAGATCATCCAATTTAATCTTAACCTATTTTATCCCTAATGGTGTCATAAGATAAAAGGGTATTGAAATAGGTTTTGTACGCAGAACTAAGTAGATTATTGTAACAACATGAGATTTTATGAGAATTAATATTTTTAATTTCATTTATTTCCTGTGTTGTACACAATACCAAAGGGAGATTGCACTACACGCATCCCTGACTTGGCTTGCATTACACGCAATTGCGACCTTCCTCGATAGCGTGTGTAGTACGCAATACCAGGTTTCAATGAACAGCGATATGTTGTTTTAATATTATTATGTACTAGCTGTTATGAATATTATTAACTAAAATTTTAATTTTCTGACATTATTATTCATCTTACACATTTTCTAGAACATTGTAAGAGATCAAAATTAATTTTTCGGGTAAAATAAGTATTTTTAAAAAAAATGCAGTTTTGCCGCCTTTTGATGGAGAACGGACGTTAAATCTAGTTTTTTAAATGTTTATAAGCTCAGTTGGAAAAAATAAAATTCTTTTTTGGAATGAGGATATAAAAATTTACTTTGGATAAAATTTTCATATTATTCTGATATCTTTCATATTATAATGAATAGTAAAAACACGCTATATTTTAAATAAAGAAAATTTTTTCATTGTAATAATTTATATGTATAAATTATAATATTGAATGGTTTTAAATTATAAATAGAATATATTTTTACCATTTAATATAATTTATTCCATTACCATTAATTTTATATTAAATTCATAGATAAAAACATTTCAATCTTTGGCATTGTTTTAACCTTTAAAACACGTTTTCTTAATAACGGGATTAATTTTAAATTAATTACTCCAACTTATGTGTTTTGAATTTTGGAAAATGGATTCCATATTTGAAATAAGTGGGTTAGAATTATGTTAATAGGTTACTTTTCTTTTTTTGATATTATGAATAGTAACTATGGTGATATTTATTTACTCTTGTTAATGGTAAATCGTGAAATAAAAGGTAAAAATAAGATTATAAAATTACCCTAACACCTAAACAAATTCTATTTAATGAAAAAAAGTCAACCCATATCACCTAAGGGTCGTAATAGATTCCTTTTATGGGCTTTTGACCATGAAAATAATTTAATTATTATTAAATCCAAAGAAAGTGACACATGTCACTCTCTTAAATCTTATAAGTATAATAATTTTAAATTAGTGATAAACTTCATGAAACTTCGAACATGAATAGTCTCCAGAAATCTAATAAAATTATATACTTCATGTAAATTTATTTAGAATTTTTAGGGATTAAATAAGTATCATTAAAGGGTACAAAATAGTTATGTTTAAATTATTTTATTGATTGAAATATCAAATAAATTGTTTTAAAAATATTAAAATAAATATTGTATGAACTATTTAATATTCTCCACTAATTTTCTAGATAAATATGACATTTTATAAATCTATTAAATATTTTATTTCGAACATATCTTCTATGTGGATTTTATTTAAAATAAAATAAATGAATAGTGTCAAAATTGAAACTATTGTTATTTTATAAAAATAACTTAATATAAAAAAATTTGAAAATCCCAAATTTTTTTATAAATTATAAATTAAAATTTATATGATTAAAAATGTCGTAAATAATCTGATTATGGACAATTCAAAACACATATGTAATTATATATAACAATTTAAAATTAAGAATATTATTACAACAAATAAGATTAAATAGATTATATAAGGATAAATCAAGTTGATAAGGTTTAAAATAAATTTCCAACAAGTCCAAATATTACTGGTTGATGATATTACAACCCTATATCTTCTAATATTTGAATATGAGTCATTTTTTAGGGTTTTAAGTGGGTTTTGATTTATTATAAATTAATATTTTTGAGATTTCCAAAGATGCCCCTCTCCTCTCTTATAAAAGGGTATCTCCTCCCTCCCCTCTTCACAACACATTGAGCCTTCATGCTTGGACAACACCTGTCCATTTCTCTTCTACACTTACCTAATAATATTCTGGTGTTTTTGGTCTTATCGAAAGTCCAACTCTAGTCCCTTAAGAGAAAGCTTAAATGAGGTGCGTCGAAGTAGAGATAATCTCTTCTACCGATTCTCTCAAGTTTCATTCTTCTTCAACATCATCTTCTTTAGTTGTTTAATTGTAAAGTAATAAAATCAGTATCACTAATATACTTATATGATATTATAAATATGAAACAACCCCATTTCACCTTCTATCCATCCTACAGAAAATGAAATCACCGCGCGTGCGTACGTACGGAATACCCTCTCCACGACGTGGTGTAATTAGTTTTTCCACCCGCACCATACATGGATGGGTATAATGGTGTGAAGAATAACTATATATGGTTATTATAACATCATAATGATTCTAAAATATTATATCATCCACTCAAATTCTATTCAATAATTATAGGAATGATAGCATCGCTCGTGCGTACGTAAGGACTACTGTCTCCACGAACGCGATGAGATTCATTTTCCATGATTAACCATTAAAGGATGATTATAAAGTATATATACAATAAATAATGATGAAAGATATTACATAATAATTATAATGGTTTTATGTACATATATGTTTCATTTACATAATTCCATTCAATTCAATAAGGAAACGAAAATAGCGTTAATGTGTACGTATGACCTACCGTCTCCATGAACGATGTATTTCATTCCATATATCGATATATCATATATATTTATATACTGAATATATATTATATATAAATCATGTCTTAAATTCTAGAATTAAGTAAGTCAGGATATGAGTAATATTATCAGGAACAAAAAATTGAAACACGTACGATAAATGAAACGACTTTACCCAAAACACTGCTTTAACATTGAATTTACAAAAGAAAGGGTAATATAATGTCATAAGTGAATCATTTATGATATTATAAAAATCAATATTATTACTTAATAATTAAATGTCATTATTAAATTCAATATACAAGAGTTTCGGATACATACGAAGCATATCAGACATAGGGTTTGGGATAACATTTCCAATCTCGTTTTTATCCGAGATTGTTTATTAGTAAGTATTTACCAGGGTTATTGTTATCATCCATCCCCATTTTTTTAAAATGATTTCATGTATGTTTAAAGTCATTTTTACCCATTTTTGAATTTTACCACATGTTATGAAAGGAATCTTACTTTTGATTACCACATGAGGTACTTTTTGACTTTTCCAAAAAAAATACGGGGAGAATGATTTTTTTACATATATGACATGAATGGATTTTTACAGATTCATAAATCCTAATTTTCATGAAGATTACGATACAATATTTCATTATTATTTTCAACAAAATCCCTTTATTTTAAAATTGGATGGAATATTGTGAAATGAAAATGATTTTGAAGAATAAAGGATATTTTCCTTAAGAATTCATTTCAAGTGTTTTGTCAAAACTATTTTCCATCTAAGCTAAAATTATTTTGTATGATTATGTTTCAAGTATTATGTCTCTATTATTTATATGGTTTTATTCTTTTTATGATTAAATTATATCCATTTGTTTTCTATGGATTAAATTATGATGGAATGATGTTTATGAAACCAATTTTATTATCTAGGTTATGATGAATGATTTATGTTTAATTTGTGGCACAAGTAAGAATTATTCCATTATGAGATGGGTGGGACCTATATCGCCCTAAAATTCATTGGGTAATGATTTATATCTCATGAGATAGACATGGCTAGAATGACAAGTTAATCTGATTTAGTGATACAGGGCTGGAACAAGGAGTGAACACAATTCAGTAAGGGACTTTGTCCGCTAAGATGGTCTTAGAAACAATGTCTTGGATAATATGGAAATCATAACATGCGATTAATGGTTTTCAAAATTAGATGTTTTATTCCCATGCTATTTTGTCATGATTAATTTTTCTTCATGATCTATGCCTTATGTATTGTAATGTTTTATGTCATTACTCAATATTTTATTGTTTAAACATTATGTTCATGTTTTTATGTTCAAATGTAGATGATTTGTTTTATTTTCTCCATGATTACCCTTACAAAGCATTTGATCTCACCCTTTATATTTTTTATTTTCATTAGGATTTAAATAAAGGTTTTAGGTAAGAAAAGAAAAGGGTAAGATCTTTATGGGAGAATTGAAGATCTTTCACCATGATTAGAAGATTATGTTCTGAGTTTCCAAAGACAGTAAACTATTACGGTCCTTGTGTGTTGCTTTTTGTTATGTATTAATTATTCCACAAAAGTAATCTGATGTCCATGTATGTCATGTTTGGGGTCCTTACAGTTGGTATCAGAGGAAAGGATTAGTCAACCTTTAGAAACTAGGATGCGAGGACTCTAGTGAGATCCCTAGAGATATTTCTAAGGTATGTCTAGGGATATCCATGAGGTTAAGTATAATTATAGGTTATAGTCCTTGAATTACGGTAACGATATTAGAATTAAACCTAAGATGTTTGATATTGAAGGTACTCCCCCTTTATTATGTTGTTTTCCCAAGCATTTTTTTCCTCTCACACTATTTTTTTGGGTTTTAGATGATGGAAGGAACCTGAAGGAACCAGGTTGATCAATGTAATGTAAAATGCAATTATTGTGCTCCTGAACAAACCAATGTTATGGGAGATGGAGTGAAAAATCTTATTTCAATACTTACACAAGCTATGAATCATTATAGACTTCCAAATGAGAAGAGAAGTGAACAATATTCTATTGATTCCTTTATGAGGAAACGTCCACCTTCTTTCAGTGGGTCTTCTAATCCACATGTTGCTGAACAATGGATCAAAACCATTGAAAAGATATTTTCCATACTTCGTTGTTCGGAACATGAAAAATTCATTCTTGCTATTTAACATTTATAAGGTGAAGTAGACCAATGGTGGACTCTAATTAAGAATACAAGGCCCCGAGATGAAGTTGAATTCATGGAATGGGATGAGTTCAAGAACATATTTTTCAATAAGTACTTCACTCTTATTCTTCGAAGAAATATGGAAAATGAGTTCCTTGAACACAAGCTAAAGGATGATGAATCTTTTGGTATATTCGAAGTGAATTTTACAAGGCTTTCAAGGTATGCATCTGGCATTATCATCCAACCTGAAATTAAAGTTGATTGATTTTTCAGTTTTTTAAAACCAAGTCTTCGAAGGGAATTAGCAATAAAAGACTTCAGCAGCTATGAATAAATTGTTCACTATGCTATCAAGGTAGAACTAGAAGATTGTGTTACATATCCATCTCTTTTTTTGACAAGAATCAAAAGATGGAGTTCAAGGAAAAATCTCAGAACAACAGTGAAAATAAGATGAATGTTACTTTATGCTCAAAGTGTGGAAAGAAGCATAGTGGAGATTTTCTAAATGGGAATAGAAAATGTTTCAAGTGTGGAAAGGAAGGTCATCGAGAAGTTGAGTGCCGATGTAATGGGAAAAAGGGTTCTAATGATGTGAATAGAGAATGAACTACAAAGGATGCTCAACCAACACTTCAATGCTTCATGTGAAATAAAATGGGGAATTATGATAATCAATGCCCTAATCCAAGGGTTAATGATGATAGAAGTGAGAAACCTCTTAAAAAAAGGATAAAGGGAAGTTACATGCGATTATTATTTGTGATGTGGAATATGAAAATGTTGTTTTGGAATGAATAATTGTTTATGTAATGGGATTTCAAAATAGTATCATGGATTCTCATTTATGGTATTATGGAATTTTGAAATATCTATGTATTGGTTTTCAATAATTATATTATACCGGTAACCATGGAAAGTGATTGAATCATTTTTTTAAATCACCTAATATGTGCATAATGAATGGATAAAGAGAAAATAAAATGAGCTCATGACTGATATCATGGTTTGAGTATATAGAAATTTTGGGATTTTGGTTTGTGGAAAGATTTATGTTTTGACAGCATTCATGTTTTCACTAAGGTTCAATGGGTATTCAATTTTCAAGAGAATACATGATTAAGGTATTCACATGTTTGTATGGTGATAAACAAGATATATCATATGATATATGGGGGATAAATGATGGTATTCACATGCTCGGTAGATGACATTTCTAGTAATGGTTTTCTTTATACTATGAGCTTGGACAGAGGTATTTTAGATAAGCCTAAATATTGGAATGAATTATTTTGGACATAATTTAGTATTGTTTAAGTATATAACTTTTTTTTGATATTATTTATGAGATGATATAATAATGAAGTTTTAGAAAAAGGACAACCTGTAAGATGGGTGACAACAAGCCGCGTCGGACACGGATGTGGGAATTGAACCCCCAACCAAAGTGCGACATGCCTTGATCACATGCCACTAGCCTAAAGATTTTCCCATGTTAGTATAAATTAGTTTTAAATTTTATGTTGTATGATATATGATGTATAAGTTGATTTTAGGAACCATATACGATTAATATCACTATAGATGTACTTATGTATATATAATAACATTTTCTAACCATTTGTTTGAGACAGAAGGAATGACCTGTCATTCTATCACATGATCTGATAACACTTCACGAATGAAAAATTCAACTTCATTTATTTATGATATGAAGTGGAAATTGTTCATGGAATGACCAACGGTGAGATTGTACCAAAATCACGAATGTATTTCTTCTAATTCCAATTTTTTCGAATTTAGGTAAATGATCTTGAAAAACAAAAATTTTGTCATATTATCCTCATATCTGATGAATCATATGGTACCTTACGTCATCACAAATTTATGGATTTGTGATTGTTGACTTTTTCATATCCATGTTCTCTACCACTCTCCACCAGAACATGATGGTTAGATTTCTCTTCCATGTCCATATTTTCACCTATATTCTCCTATGTGGAAACCCAGGGATTAGTTAATTTGGGTAATTGATATGTTTCATACATCACATTTTAAAATTAAGTTTTATTATTCCTTTTTACGATGTGGGTTTCTATGAAAGGAACTTTCAAGCAGTAAATCATTTATAATCCAGACGAATTTCGAGGGTGAAATTCATTTTAAGGTGGTAGAATGTAACAGAAAGAGATTTTATGAGAATTATTCTATTTTATTTCATTGATGTATTGTGTTTTACGCAACACTAGAGAGAGATTTCACTACACGCATCCCTGATTTGGCTTGCATTACATGCAATCACGACCTTCCTCGATAGCGTGTGTAGTACGCAATACTGGGTTTCAATAAACAATGATATATTGTTGTAATATTATTATGGAATAGAATTTATGAATTCTATTAACCACACATTGAATTTTATAACATTATTATTCATCTTACACATTTTCTAGAACATGGTATGAGAAAAAAATAAATTTTTCGGGTAAAATAAGTATTTTTCAAAAAATTCAGTTTTGCCGCCTTTTGATGGAGCACCCAACTTAAATATAGTTTCTGACATGTTTATAAGTTTAATTTTACAAAATAAAATTCTTCTTTGAAATTAGGATATAAAAATTTACTTTAGATAACTTTTCAGATTATCCTGATAACTTTCATATTTTAATGAATAGTAAAAACACACTATATTTTAATTAAAAACAACTTCTTTCATTGCAATAATTTATATTGATGAATTATAATATTTAATGTTTTTAAATTATAAAATGAATATATTTTTACCATTTAATATAATTTATTTCATTACCATTAATTTTACATTGAATTCATTGGTAAAAACATTTCAATATATTGCAATGTTTTAACTTTTAAAACCATTTTTCATAACAATGGGATTAATTTTAAATTAATTACTACAACTTCTATGTTTTGAATTTTGAAAAATGGATTCCATATTTGAATTTATTGGGTCCAAATTATGTTAATAGGTTACATTTATTTTTTTTTATATTATGAATAGTAACTACGATGATTTTTATTTACTACAGTTAAAGGTAAATCGGGAAATTAAGGGTAAAAATAAGATTATGAAATTATCCTAACACCTGAAAAAATTCTATTGGATGACTAAAAGTAGACCCATATCTCCTAAGGGTTGGAACATATTCATTTTATGGACTTTTGACCACGAAAATAATTTAATTATTATTAAAACCACTGAAAGTGACAACATGTCACTCTCTGAAATCTTATAAGTATAATAATATTAATTTAGTGATAAACATCATGAAACTTCGAAAATGAATAGTCTCCAGAAATCTAATCAAATTATCTACTTCATGTAAATTTATTTATAATTTTTAGGGATTAAATAATTATCATTAAAGGTGACACAATAGTGATGTTGACATTATTTTATTGATTTAAATATAAAAAAACGGTTTTAAAAATATTAAAATAAATATTGTACGAACTATTTAATATTATCCACGATTTTTCAAGATAAATATGACATTTTATGAATCTATTTAATATTTTAGTTCGAACATATCTTATGTGTAGATTTTATTTAAATTCAAATAAATGAACAGTTTCAAAATTGACACTATTGTTATTTTATAAAAATAATATAATATTAAATTGTTTAAAAATCCCAAAAATATTTAAAAATTGTAAATTAAAACTTATATGGTAAAAAATGTCATAAATAATTAGATTATTGAATATTCACAACACATAAGTAATTATTTATAACAATTTAAAATTTGGAATCTTATTACCACAAATAAGATTAAATATATTAAATAAGGATAAATCAAGTTGATAAGGTTTAAAATAAATTTCCAACATGTCTAAATTTGATTAGTTGATGATATTACCACCCTATCTCATCTAATCCTAGAATATGAGTCATTTTTGGAGGTTTTTATGTGGGCATTTATTTATTATAAATTAATATTTTTGAGGTTTCCAAAGGCGCCCATCTCCTCCCTTATAAAAGGGCACCTACACCCTCTCCTATTCACAACACCATGAGACTTAAACCTAGGCCAAACCCTATCCATTTCTTTTATCCACTCCCCTAGCAACATTCTGGTGGTTCTGGTCTTCTCAAAAGACAAGCTTATGTTCATTAAGAGGAATCTTAAAGGAGGTACGTCGAAGAAGAGGTAATCTCTTCAACCGATTATTCCATGTTTCTTTATTCTTCAACTTCCCCTTAATTAGTTGTTTCATTGTAAAGTAATACAATAAGTGTCAGTAATATACTAATATTATATTATAAATATGAAACAACCCCATTTCACCTTCTATCCATCCTACGGAAAATGAAATCACCGCGCGTGCGTATATAACAAATATTGTCTACACGCCGTGGTGTAATTAGTTTTTCCACCAACACCTTACATGGATTCTTATAAAGGTGTAAAGAAAAACTATATGCGGTAATTATAACATCATACTAATTCTGAGATATTATATCATTCACTCTAATTATATTGAATAATTATGGGAACGATATCATCGCTCGTGCGTACGTACGAACTATCATCTCCACGAATGCGATGAGATTCATTTTCCAAGATTAACCATTCAAATATGATTATAAATTATATATATAATAAATAATAATGAATGATATTTCATAATAATTATACATGATTTATGTACACATATGTTTCATTTACTTAATTCCAATCAATTCAATAAGGAAACGAAAACAGCGTTCATGTGTACGTACGACCTACAATCTCCATGAACAGTGTATTTAATTCCATTTATAGATCTATCATATACATTTATATACTGAATATATATTATATATATAGATCATGTTTTACAATATGTAATTATGTAAATCATGATATGAGTAATAATATCAAGAACACCATTTCAAAACACGTATGATAAATGAAACAATTTTACCCAAAACACTGCTTTAACATGGTATTTACAAAGGAACGGGTAATATAATGTCATAAGTGAACAATTTATGATATCATAACAATGAATATGATTATTTAATAATTAAATGACATTCTTTAAATCATTATACAAGAGGTTTGGATACATACGAAGCATATTGGACATAAGGTAAGGGATAAATTTTCTAATCTCCTTTTTAATCATAAGTATTTACTGTGGTTATTGTTTTCATCCATGCCCATGTTTTATAATAATATTTTAATGTATTTTTAACGTCCTTTTTACCCATTTTTGAAATTTACCACAGGGTATGAAAGGAATCTTACTTTTTTTACCACACGAGGAACTTTTTGACTTTTCCAAAAAAAGTTTGAGGAGAGTTTTTTTTAACTTATACGACATAGACAGATTTTTATGGTTTCATAATGCCTAATTTTCATGAAGATTACTCTACAAGATTTAATTATCATTTCCAAGAAAATCCTTTTCATTTAAAATTTCATGGAATTTTGTGAAAAGAAAATGATTTTGATAAATAAAGTATATTTTTCTCAAGAATTCATTTCAAGTGTTTTGTCAAAACTATTTTCAATCTAATATGACATTATTTTTTATGATTATGTTTCAAGTATATTGTCTCTATTATTTACAAGGTTTTATTCTTCTTATGATGAATTGATATCAATTTGTTTTATAAGGATTACATTATAATGGGATGATTTTTATGAAACCCATTTTATTATCTGGGTTATGATGAATGATTTATGTTTAATTTATGGCACAAGTAAGAATGATTTCATTATGAGATGGGTGGGACCTATATCTCTCTCCAATGAATTGGGTAGAGATTTATATCTAATGATATAGACATGGCTGGAATGGAAAGTTAATATGGTTCAGTGATACATGACTTGAATGAGTAGTGAACTCGATTCAGTAAGGGACTTTGTCCACTAAGATGGTCTTGGCAACAATGCCTTGGCTACTATGGAAATCATAACGTGTGCTTAATTGTTTTCCATAATTACATGTTTTATTCCCATACTATTTTATCATGATTAATGTTTATTTATAATCTATGCCTTACGTACTTCCATGTTTTATTTCATTGCTAATGATTTTTATGTTTAATAATTATGTTCATGTTTTTAAGTTCCAATGTAGATGATTTGTTTTATTTTCTCCATGCTTACCCTTACTGAGCATTTCATCTCACCCTTTATATGTTTTCTTTTCCCCGGGATCTAAAGAATGGTTTTAGGTAAGAAAACAAATGGGAAAGATCTTTATGGGATATGTTGAAGATCTTTCACCATTATTAGAAGATTATGTTCTGAGTTTCGGAAGACACTAAACTATTACAGTCCTTGTGTTTTGGTTTTTGTTATGTTTTTAGTATTCCACAAAAGTAATGTGATGTCCATGTACATCATGTTGGGGGTCTTTACAATTATAAACTCTACCTCCCTCACTAGAGGAAGATAAGAATCATAATTTTGAAATGGTCCATGAATTTCTCGAAAAACAGTGAGGATATGAACAAAACATGAAATGCCATCAGGATCAACTGCAAAAATAGACAAAAAATCGCAATGTTCAGTTTGGGAGTGTCATAAGTGAACATACCACAAATCCCACTCCCCCTAAAACACCTGAGAGTTCCTATCGACTCCCCAAAATTTGGCATGGTGATTATAAAAATCAAGATCAATATGATTTTTGTTAGGAATATCCATTCTAATGATAAAATCATACATATCTAGATCAAGAATGAGGAAATACTTTACTCACTCTATTAAAGATGTCAATATCATGTAAGGATACCAACTCCCCATCTCATTCCATTTACAAAGAATATTTTCAAACTCCATAACAAAGTGCATGAACTCAATTGTAAGTATAAAAATACAAAAAATGATCAAAAAAATGATTGGGAATCACATATATCAAATAATGAAATCACAACATTGGATTCAAAAAATATGTTTCCTATCACTATTACTACGGGAAAATCTACATCCATTGTAATATGATCAACTAAATGATGGTGTATCACTCTTAAGGAATTTGGTGTGATCCCATTAGTCATTAATGCATCAGACTACACCAAATAATCCTTTGGAGCTGACAATCCCCGACAATGACTAGGCATAGACATAACTTGACAGAAATTCTATAGTTGACCAAAACATCTAAAAATATTTCCCATATTCATAGGGATAGAGAACTAGAACATCTTGTATGTATAAACATTCAAAACCGGTTTAAGGATAGAGGAACACTACTGGTTGTAATGGAAGGGTCAAAGGAGGCCTACAATTGTGAACCACCACAACCACTTCGATGATTTTCATACAACTTATTATTTCTTGACTTCATGCCAGGAAATATTCCTCTAGGTGGAAGATAAGGGAAATAATTTCCAACTGTTACTTCTATATTAATCACATCTATCATTGTTACGTCTACCATCTACACCTAGGTAAAATTCTTTAGTATAAATACATGAAATAGAATATCTTGTCACAAACCTAAATATATGTATAAGCCTTCAACTGGTCATTCTATACTACTTATGAAACAAATTGAACTACCTCTAAAAACAAATTTTGTACACTAACAACAAACTCTCTCAGTCCTGTTAGGGGATAATCTCTAGTGACATCTCCGTCATCAGTGCCATTGAAAAAAAAAGTGGGAGATGATAGTCTCAACACCCGTCTATTTCATGCCTACATGCTTATCTGCATGTAAAACAGAACCCCATCTACACATTATAGGACCCTATATTCATAACACCACAAACATAACCTTGCCACTATCATGCGCATACATGATGTCAAATACATTGTAAAATATCTCATGCCACTCATAAACCTATTGATGATTATTTATAACCTTAAAAGTCAATCGATTTTCACTTAAGTACTCTTTTGATTGATCGTTGTCTCCTCAAGTTGTTGGTTATACCTCAACAAATGCATTTTGGTCTTGCGGTAGATTTTGGTTGATACCAAAAACTGCCGACATGATCGCCTTGATAACATTCATATCAATTTGCCGATTCCATGGAGGATAATTTTTTGGACCTTCCTGAGGAACCTATTGTAGATTTATTTAATTTATAGAACTAGAAACTGAAACAAAATAAATGAATAGATAACAATATAATCTTAATTAAAACTAGAAAACTATTAGAAAAAACTATAATTAATATCAAGAACAAAAAACATGAGACACACATCAAATCAGCCTATCGTAGCTTGAGTATCATCATAGAAATTGCAGCTAGGTACTCACCACAACATTAACCAAAAGTCCCAAAAATATTATCTTCGGTCTACCAAACATTCCCAGATAGGGACTCTTGGAGACTGCCCAACCCATGATGCAAAATTGTGATAAAATCTACTTGGATACCCGCTCAAATGGGTACTTGAATGGTGCCATCATATTCCTAAATGGTTTTCCCAATCCCCACGATATAGATACAACAAACCACATGTCAGAAAAACCCATAGGGAATAATTTACCCCATCCTAATGTAGACAACATGACATATATATATATATATAATGGGAATAAAAAATGAAAGAATAAACAAAAACATATGTAATAATCAAAACAAAACAACATCAGAGAAATAACTCAATGGTAGCTATAAAATTATTATGATATAAATATTGTAGCAATGTTAAACTAAAACTAAAATAGATGCTCCTAGTGATTGCGTGATCATAATTCCATCATCTCAGCACCATCTACCTAGACACAAATAATAAAATCCTCACAAATCACCACGGTTCCATTACATTCTCAATATCCAATTACATATAATTCTATATGTATCATTTAAAGTGTAAATAAGGAATGAGCTAATAGGATTAGTAGGATCCCATCAAGGTGTTCTATAAGAATTCTCTGTACAATAATTTCGACATTATCAACATAAAATATAACAAGGAATGATATTTAGTTAAAATTTGTGTATATCAAAATCATTTTAAAATATATTCCATTTCCCTACTATTCAAAATAATACTCGTAAAATTGTTTCCCTACATTTCATAAACATCAAAGAAGTCAAACCAAATAAAATCAAGTGTAACATATCATATCATATCCATGGAAATGAAAGGTAAAATATTACATGCCAAATAATAGGTAACATCATACCAATAATCACAATAAGAAAGGTTATCTTGGTCACTCATACACAGAGTTAGAAAATTGTATTCATCAAGACTCCACACATGTACATCAAATCTAGACAGAAAAGGAACACCCAAAAAATTGAACCTCCCAATAATTTCAAACATGTCAATAGAACAATAGGGAAATGGAGTAGAGGAAATCCCCATGAGTGAACCCTGATACAGTATCAACCAATGTTGCCTATTGCAACGTCGTCCACCAATGTACCCAGTCCTTCCAATGAGATATCTTTTCCAAATAAATAATATTAAATCCCTTCATTGAAATCCATTTAAAAATCTATTTAAAAATTATTTAAAGATACCTTTTCTTTTACCAAATTATTTAAAACCATGTTTTTCTAAAATTATATTTCCACACAAAAAAATCATTCATGAAAAATAATTTATAAATCAATTTACAAAACTAGAGAAAAAAATTTGAAGAATAATTTTCAATAAATGGAACCACTTACCTTAGGCACATGTTTCACATGCCTGACATGGGGTCCACAAACATGAAGTAAAAACATGTTAAATAATTGTTGTCATATGATTCATTCCCAATACATATAATATTATCACTCAAATAAAGAAAATGGAGTAAAATCGTAGATCATAAAAACCCTCAAAGAACATGCACCCACAACACCAAAAACCAAAATGAATTGGAATTAGATGAATATTCACATAGTGTATATAGATGGGAACACCTACATTATTAATGGAACTAAAATTTTTTTCCCACATCAATATAGAGAACATGGACAGTGATGAAACTCAAAGATCTCTTTCTTGGACAGATGTTGCGAAATAACCTTGATGATCAATCACTAAACTAATCCATCCAAAGTGAGTGGAGGTACCCAAAATCACATGGGAGATCTTCATTTTGAAGAATCTGTGGCACTACCTGATGGTTGATTGGTCTCCCGTCTACCTTGAACACAAAAGTACCATGTATATATTCTCCAAGAATGACCGGAACATGAGACAATGGTGATGGGAGTACCTCTTAGACAATGAATTAGAGAGACTCTATACTCCTGGGAAGAGGAATGTGGTGGCAGAGATTCCCAATAGGAGATCCAGGTTGCAGTTGTTGAGTGAGGTGACAGAGCAGCTAGCCACATTGCAGATATCCCTCATGGATAATGATTAAGTATCTTACCTTTATTATTTTACCATTACTCCCCCTAACATACATTCAATTAGGAAGTAACATCTTGTGAACGTTTTCTGTGAGGCCTGACGTGCTCAGTTATCCTTATGACATGCTCCTGTTGTATTTTTTATAGGTGAGCATCACATAAATAATATTAGAGGATGCACCATAGTACCAATGGTGTTGCGGGAGGAGTTGTTGAGGGAGTTCCATATATCTCTTTTGTAGGTACATCTAGGTGTAGAGAAGATGTACTATAATCTACAATGTTAGTATTGGTTGCTAGGGATGATGAAATTGGTGGACGAGTTTGTTTTTCAGAAACTCACATGCCAAAAAGTGGGGGTTGATCATCAGGTTCCATCATTCTTTTACCAATCCACATGACATATCGGAGTGGATATGGGATGGTAACCTAATTAACATTGTGATGGGATTACCATGCATGTCCACGGGTGAGGATTCTATCAGGGTGATCATTTGAGGACTCACTAGGTCTGCTCACTACCTACCCATCTAGGAGATGGGATCAGTAGAGTTCATGGGGTGACTCTATGTCCAATAGATAGTGAAAATTCATGGGGTATCTTTGACGATTGTCTTAGACCAAGATGGTCACTTCACATCTTTGACGTGTGAGGGGTTACCAGAGAAATTTGATACTCATCTATGCTTCAACACAAACTTTCACCTACGGACAAATGGCTAGATTGGACGGACCATACTGAACATAGAGGACAAGATTCATAATTTAATACTTTATTTTCACCGTAGTGTGGACAACAACCTACCACTAGTGTATTTTTTTTTAATGAAACAACTGATATCACTCCACCATTAGCATAGAACCGTTTTAGGCATTATAGTAGTGACCATTGAGATCACAGCTATGTTGGACAGACCTAGGGGAGTCAGTACACATGGGTCTGAAGTTAGTAAGGGATACCCCTAAGAAGGTGAATATCATCAACGAGTATATGTGAACTACACAGATAAGGAAAAAATATTAATCTTATTGGAGAAGGAGGCCCTTTGAGTTTGATGAGGAAGACCAAATTTTCATTCAAGTCTCACCCCGATGGGGATTTTAGAGATTAGGTGAGGGCCTAAGTTATCCTTCAGGTTCATCAAGCCATTCTAGATTATAAATAGTGTGGGTGAGGTTGCGTACCACCTAGATATTCCCCCAAAGATGAACATGGTGCACGCTGTTTTTCACATGTCATAGATGAGGAGGTATGTGCATGATTCACCACATATCATTAACTAGGTCGAGCTGGTCATTGATGATGGGGAAACATTTAAGGAGTTCATAGTAGAAATAGAGTATATTCAATAGTGGTTACATCATTGGTGGTCTACTCCTATAGTATGCATAGGGTGGTAGAACATTAATCATTAGGAGACCACATAGTATTGGGAGGCTAAAATTTAAGCATAGTACCCCCAGTCATTTTTAGCCCATATAATGGAATTCAAAAAAGTAAATCCCTAAGGTGGGGAGAATTTAATGTCCTATAAATTCCTAGAATTTTTTTTTTAAAATTTTATGTAATTATTTAGAGAAAATATTCCTAGATGAGTGCTAATTCTGAGGCCTAGTGAACCCAGAATAAATTTTTTAACTTTTCATAGTTCTTTTAAATATATGTGACAGAGGGTTTTCGTAAAATTTAATCAAATGCTCGGATCAAAAATCTGAGGGCACTGTTCTACATGGATCATTGGGATTTTCCAATGAGGGACCAAACATTGATTGATGAGGGTCGAATAAAAAATATATCTTTCAAGATTTTTCAGAAGACAAAAATTAACATATAAAGTAATTTTATTAATTCATCTTCACCATTGAGTGGGGCATGTATTCATTATGGTGCAGTGATGAGGGGACAACGATTCAAATTAAATGAAGCCCATTAATGAGGCTTCTAAATGTGCATCATAACAAATCATTAATTTAAGTGTAATGGATAGATTGTTTCATGAGTGAAATTGCGTAACGACAAGATGTCACAACATAATAGAAATTCCGCAACACATTTCTCTCCTAATGAAAAAATGGTTTGGAGAATAAGAGATATAATATATCAAACGGATGAATAAGAAATTCTCTTTAACAAATAATGATGGAAAATCACTAGTGACAAAAAATCACCTCAATGAATGGGATCTTATAGTGATGAATGCCAATGGATTTGAATGGAATGTGAATCCCTGCAGACTGATCTCATTTACAATGAACCCATCCCTATTAAGGGGTTAGCATTTTTGTGATATGAGTTTCCCCTTTCTTCATTATAAACAAACAAACATAGATCAAAACACAAACAAATTTATCCACAAATCACTTTTTATTGTAGGCAGCTTCTCATTCGAGGGGTTTCACATCAGGATTATTCTTGATAGAATCGTAATCTTATCCCCAACACCATATTTTAAAAAACTATAATGTGGAGGGTTTGGGCCGACATGAACATGGCCTGAGACCCACCTCTATTGTGTGTAATTATGTCTTCTTCGTGGCCACAAGTCTGTATTCATGAAAAAAAATTCTAAGGCAGTAATATAAAAAATGGTGCCTCGTGGAGGTTAGAGGAGGAACAGACCAATAGAGCTTACCCAGTAGTCCGAAAAAAAATCCATTGGCATCGACGATTGGTAGGTGGCGGCACGCCATGAAGACAAACCATTGAGGATGGCGATGCGGATCACTCATGTTGTAGTGGTACTGGAATAGCCACCAGTAACGGGCTGGTGGCTGAAAGACATGGGTCCAGCTGGGTCCGAAATGTGGTGCAATGGCATGTTATCCTTTTAGGACCTCATGTTTGATATGAGGGGAAACTGACTTATCCAGCAGTAGGGCACACGAACGGTATGTCCTCCTTGTTTCCGGGATGCAGGATACTAGACCACCCTGTGTGTTAGGTCAGGGGGAGAACTATGCCACTGAGTGGCCAAGGATGGATTAAGTCGGCCCATTGTAGCAGTTCTAGATGATGGGATAATGTCGAGCAGCTGGGCAGTCTAGGCTTAGAATGAAAACCGACCCTCCAGTGTAGACAGAGCTAGATAAATCTGACCACTTGCATCCCGGTGGGCTTGTCCCACGGCCCAATCGAGCCGGATCCAGCAGGCCTCAATGGGCCTGACCTAGTATCCAGGCCAGCGAGGGATAACGCAGGCGAAACCGAGATGGGTCAGGTTGTCAAACTTGTTCCAATAATGTAGTACCCCTAGGCAAGTTTTTTCAGGTCGGCCTGACTAGGTCGGACCAAGCCTGGACACAACCAGACACTACTTACTAAAATGTGAATATCTTTTAGACCAAGAATCTGGTTGATATGCATTTTGAGGCCTTCGAACCCTCCGGGCGATGCAGATCTTTTTTCATGCTTTAAAAAGGTTTTAATTGATGTTTACATACAAAGAATTTCATGGGTAGTGAATTCCCCCATAATCAAGCACGCTATGAGTGGAAATCCCATAGCTGACAGGAGACCTATGAAGATCTGTTACAGGGGACCATATTTGGAGTAGCTATAACAGAATCCATATGGATCATCTACAAGAGAACCTATGAGTATTGGCAATAATGAATTATGTGGGAAGAAACTCTGTGTGACCCAGATGGCTCACTGTGGGGAGAGGCTTTGTGTGACCAATCATACCCATAGTACTCATCAGGTATGAGTACCTGAACACTCCAATGTGTCCACATTTAAAACATATGGTATTACATTCAATAATTTTGATTATACCTGTGTCAATTTTCTTTCTTTATTATAATGTTATTTTGATTACTTTGTGGAATTATTTGTGGTCATTCCTTGTGTTTTGGGTCCCTATTGATTATTTTTTTAATCACCACTCAATGTTATTATCCCACATATATTATGTATTGTGCATATGACCGACACGTTGGTCGACGACATGGTTTCCTAGGACCCAGTGGTGCCCAGTGAGATCTGGTAGATAGGGTATACTTATAGAGCTTCTAGCTACTTCTTTAAACTTACCCATCTGTTGGGTTTTTCAGTGGATGAATTTTCAGAGAACTTTTGTACATTCATGTTTTTTGTTTTTTTTTGGGTTTATATTTTGTCCCATGTGACCTACATTGTGTTCCTTTAATTTGTGGTTGGTTAGTGGATTACATGTTGAACTTCCTAGTTTTTGGGACGTGGTTTTGACTGTGTGTGTATCTAGGTACTCATGAAAATGCCTCCCACTTAGATGTTGACACCATCAGCACTAGTCTCCATCCCCATGCCTTTAAAATGAAGTCTTGGGGGGTAAATACATGGGTCAAAGTGGGACAGTTTGTGATATAAAATCTTTAGATGTTATACTCTAACCAAATTAAATAAATTGTTTCCACACAATTTAATTTTGTTCTAAATAATCAATGTTTTAAAATTTGAATATAACTTTGTTGTAAACCAACATTATAAAAAGGATAAAAAATACCCTCTTGAATAGTGTGAACTTTCCGTACAAGAGTATTCAAGAATAATCATACTTTTGTTTTAAAATTGGTTAACGTTGGTGGGAATTACAAATATTGACATACAAGAAAAATGTAAATAATTTTAGAGATTTATAGAGATCATTTATCAGAATAGTTTTATCGATCATGTTCATTTTAAAAACAAAAAAACCCATAAATACATGATAAGTTAAAAGGCAATTCATTCATCACATACTATGGTAGTGGGATTGATTTTTTCAAAATAATTTTACAAGAGTATTGGGATACTTATTACTATTAGGTTTGAGAATATCATAAAATATACTTATAATTTCATCCATTGGATTTTCTTCAATAAATATATTCTTCATTTATTACATAAAAAATGCATATCGATGATGATTTTTTATGAATTTATAATTAAAATTAACTGTTAAAAGATCATAATATTAATTAATTAGAAAATAGTTAATCCTCATATATTTTTTAAAACAAAAATGTTTATCTATTTTTATCAAATATAATACTTTATAAACTAATTCTTAAATAGTAACTCCCAAATTTCAATGGAATCCTTTTAATAAATTGTTATCATTAAGACTCAACTAAACTATTTCTAACCAAATTTAATGTGCAAAACATTAGAGTCATGGTTACTATAAAAACATTTTATTATGCAGAAAAAAGAATGTAGATCATAATGGCACATTACAAACATAGAAATATAAAAATACCCATAAAATATAATGAAAACATATATGATTCCAAAAAAATAGGTTGTCCAATATATTCGACATTTCCAAAAATGTAGTATGACCCCCACAAAGATAACATAAACCATCCAACAACTATGAAATAACAATTTCACTAATAAAATACAATAATTATATATTTATAATTATTATATCAACATCAAGAACATATTACAGGATATCATTCCCCAACGTTCTATTATTGGAAAAGCTCAACTTGACACTTAACCACTTTTCTTAGTATCATTAATTATGTATCTTCATGTCATCATAGATAAAAACTATAGTACATTCATTATTGGTTTCAATAATATCAGTTATAAATTATGTCTAAATTATAATTATTGAATCCAAATATATAATAAATTTAATCATTCAACATTAGTTGTATTAATAGAATATGAATGACCTTGGTACTATAGCCTCTTTGGAGTTATATTCCCTTTACCCTTGTAGAATTAATTTAGGTAGTTCCATATATCCATACAATTGAATCATTTATCATTAGAAGATTCTTTATTTCCCTTATAGTAATAAGAATGCAGTTCATTCTATCAATAATTTTAGTAGCCTCTGATTCCCTTTAACTACGCACCAGGGAGATTTATTCCACATTTATCACATATGGTATAATATTTATTTCCCTTTTCCACCTTATATACCTTTTCCCCTAAGATCCCTTTATTATTAAGAACCCATTTTATTCTATAAGATGTTGAGATTTGGTTTTATTTCATTATATCACATGATACTATGTCCTCACATTATATGGAGTTTTTGGAGAATAGTTATATTCAATGAAATGGATTTTACCCATTAATTAAATTTTCAATCATTCTATTGGGATTAAATACATAGTTAATAGAATTACATTATAAACATATAATTTTTGTTATATATATATAAACTTTTTATTCTAGATTTCTTCTAAGACTAAGAAATTGTCTCTGTATATCGATTGGTTGATCATATGGAAATTATGATTCCACGAAGAATAACATAAAATCCTTCCATTCCATGGTTTATATTTCTTCATCATCCTTAGTGTATTTAATCAATTACCACCATTGATCTACTTCTCATGATAGATGATAAACATTTATTACTACCATATTACTTTCATTACTACAAATGAAATATATATCTTTTATATGAAACTTATATATTGATCACCTAATAATATATTGTGATTTTAATTGAATTATATAGCTTTATAACACATGTAGTGGTATAAAATTGTTGTACCACATTGGGGATCAGAAGGTTTCTCCATACTAGAAACATTATTATGAGTAACCTGATTCATTTATGCTATTATGACTATAATTTTATCAGTTATAGATATAATTCCATGTCCATGTTCATTACCTTTCCCAAGTAGGAAGCCTTTATATAGAGTATGTACATTAAAATGGTTCCCACTATTTATTATAGGAACCATTTATAATTTTTGGCTTTAACAATTTTATATCTTACAACTATGAAACCTAAATTATAATATAAATACTTGTGAAACAATTAACATGAATTTCAATAAATACCCATTTCTAATCTCATAATAATATACATTGTATTGTTGTAAAAAATTCAAATCACAAAAATATTTTCAAAAAATTCATAATGGTTTGAAATAAATTTGTAATTAACCAATGTATATATTCTTAGAGTGTCAACAAGAATCTGTAGTATAGAATCTAGTTGTTTACTAGGTAATTATCATGTCAATCTTGACATTCCAATTTCTATGTCATTAATTATAGTTATATATATATGTCAAAACCACATCCACAAGTTTTATCTAGATATTGATGTATTTCTAGGTAAACCACATAATATATACTTACCAAAAAAATTATGTTATCTTATACATAATCATATTCTAAAAGTGGTTGATAGATTTATATTCTTTGTTAGAGGTTTTTATAAATCTCTTTTCCAATATTTCTTCATAACATCCTCTCATATGAACGGTAATGACCCCCACACCTATATCCTAGTGTTACTGGTTACGTTTTTGCATTGGAATTAGAAATCATAAATTAAATCGCAAAGTATTGAAGAGTATATTAGACATGTAAAACAAGATATATACATGAAAATTTACATTATGATTCAAAACATAAAAAACTAAATTTTTATTTTTCGTGAACTCCATTATTACCATTACCAAGTAACTTCTTGTTATTGGTACAAAAAAGAATTGTATACTAGGTAACATAATACATAAAAATGGGTGATCTCAGATGCTCATTAAGGGTATGCATTCAATTTAATATATCATGAATAAATTAGAATAATAAATGTGTTAATGTGAAAAAAATAACATCCATGTAAAATTTAACTTGAAAATAACATGAAAGAAAAAATGATGGTAAAATGAAGACCTAAAAATATTACATGATCTTCTCACTCACCAATGGATATTATAAGTAATTAAATAATCATATGGACATAAATAACTAATCATATAATGTGGTAATTAATAATTCCAAACAACATACAATACTATAAATATATTTCAAAAGCTATTTTAAAACATTGGGTTAAAACCCAATTAAATCTGATAAAAGTTTTCTGTAATGATAGGTTCATATCATTCAAGGGGTTTTGTAATTATATCACCCTTCAATCACATAATAATTACTATTAATTTTTAAGACCCCATGATTTCATAGTACATTATTTCTTCAAAGTATTTCTATAACTTGCACTACACGCAACACTAAGTTCAAGCACACCACGACTTACCAAACTAGCCTTTCAAAAGAGGTTATAAATATTATTAATGGAATTTTAAACTATATGTAATCCTTATAATTTTAGAATACATATTATGATTTTCTTAGACATAATGTAATAACTAATTCATTTTTTTAGATAAAAGATGTATTTTTTGAAAAAATGCACTTTTATCACCTTTTAATGGTGAACCCTTTTCAAATAAAATATTTGAAACTTTTATATATTCAATTTGACAGAATACAATTATTCTTTAGAATCGATATATAAGAACTTATTTTCAATAATGTTTTAGTGTTTTTATGATAACTTTCATATTTTGGTGAATAGTAAAAAAACACTTTATTTTAACTCAAAACATCTTTTTAAATCAAAATAATTTATTTTGTTAAATTATAAATTTTAATGGTTTGGAAGAATAAATAGAATATATTTTTACCATTTAATCCAATGCTAGTTATTGTAAGTAATTTCACTTTGATATTGGACGTAAACACGTGTCACTCTTTTGATAGTTATTATTTCTAAAAAATACGTCTTCTGGTTTTGACAACGGGAAATAATATTAAATAAATAAATGAAACTTCTATGTTTTTAATTTTGTAAAACAGACTTCATTTTATAATTCGGAATATCAAAATTATCTTAGGATAATGTTTTTGTATTTTTCTGAAAAATTTCAATTTTTGATGAATAGTAAAAAACACAGAGTTATTATTTGAAACTAAATATGTTTTAAAATAATAATTTATTTTATTTAAATTTATTTTAAGTCAAAATAGATACATAAAATCTATATATTTTTATGTTAATTCATTAGATTCAATTTGTAATAATATTAGATATACAAAATTTTATTAAACATTTCATCGTCTTTTACCAACCTCCTAGGAGAATTTTCAAATTCACATAAAACATAATCTTACCAATTATTTGTGTGTAATTTCAAAAAAATTAGAGACACGGTTGATATTAGTATGAAAAATTTGGTTCAATAAGATGAAAATAATTTTTGGTGAATAGTAACGTTTTACTTTTATTTTCCACGGTTAAAAGTAAATAGGGTAATTAAGGGTAAAAATGATATTATTCTTACCCTAAAACATGTTCTAATTCTATTGGTTAAGTGTAATTCGACCAAAATGAACCTTATGAATAATATATTATCCTTTAGGTCCACTTGGATTAGATTAGGACATTTATTATTATTTAATTCAAAGAAGGTTTAAAAGAGTTAAAATCAATGTTTAATAACTAAAACATTTTTAATATAGGGTAATACATAAAATAAATTCTAATATAAATATTAATTAGAAATGAAAAAATATTTCCTATATAATGGTATTTTATTTATAATTTTTAGAAATTAAATAATTAAATTTATTTACGACTCAATGATGATGCAGTAATTACCATATTAATGAAAGATTAAAACAATTGACATTATAAATATCAAATTAAAA
This sequence comes from Viscum album, assembly GCA_963277665.1. Classification (NCBI taxonomy): domain Eukaryota; kingdom Viridiplantae; phylum Streptophyta; class Magnoliopsida; order Santalales; family Viscaceae; genus Viscum; species Viscum album. The sequence continues at coordinate 619,019,420 of OY728128.1, forward strand.
GTAATTTGAGAATTTTTATGAATTAAAGTAATTTTCTAGATTACTTTTACATATTAGGGTTAGTTATAAGAATTTATTTATGTAATAATGTTGTTATGATTTTTAGAAAATCAAAATGCTAAATAGTGTAAAAATTGACATAAAAGAGTTTGTAAAAGAAATATTATATTATTAATTGATATTCTATTCCTGAAAATCTAAGTTTCATCGAAAAGAATTATATAATTATATTTGAATAAATAATGAACCACTTGGGGTTCTCTTTGATGTATATAGTAAGTGTATTAACCATATAATATAATAATATAAAAAAAACATGGTAAATGACATACTATTTAACTAAGGGTTAAATCTAATAGATAAGGTTAATATAGTGACCCAAACCTATCTAGAAACTTTTTTTGAGTGGTTTGAGACTCATTCACACCTAATCCTTTAAATAATTAATTTTTGTGCCATTAGAAACCGAAAATTAATTTATTATAAAATAATATTTTATATTTTTCCTAAGGTGCCCCTCACCCCTCATATAAAAGGGAACTTCCCCTTCTCTCAAATTCACACCTCCAAAGCCATTTGGATCGTGTAAAAACTTCCCAAATATACTCCAAATTGTCCTACCTTTATCCTATAGGCCTTAATTTTGACATAAATCCAAACAATGGAACCCTTTTGAACAAATCAAAAGGAAGAACCCGAAGAAGAGGTAATGATTTCCCCAACCTCTTTAAAGTTCTCTGATTCTTCAAATTACACCTTTTTTGTTTCAATTCTAAAATAATAACTCCAGTATATTATATATACTGTGATGTTATTATAAATATGACACAACTATATTCATTATTATATCCATCTTATGAATGATAATGTCACCATGCGTGCGTACGTACGGCTTACCGTCTCCACGTTGTGGTGTAATTTGTTATTCAACACTATGTTATTTGAATGGATATAATGATGATTAATATGTACATAAATAATGAAAATAACATTTTAATTTATCTATAAAATTAATATACCATCCAATCCCACACCGTTATGGAGATGATATTGTCGCTCGTGCATACGTGCGGATTACCGTCTCCACGATGTGATGAGATTCATTTCCACATTCAACATTCATCGGCGATTATGAAAATATATATTACTAATAAGTTTTTAATATATGTAATAATAATGATACTAGAGATATATATATATATATATGTACTTATAAAAATCTTATTCACTTAGTTCTGTTCAATTCGATATGAATATGGAAACAACGTTTATACGTATGTACGGACTACCGTCTCCATAAACGGTGTTTTTCATTTCATGTATATGTATAATATAAAAATTTATATTCTAAATATATATGATATATAAATCATGTTTTATATTCTGGATGTATTTATATATTGATCTAGGTGTTACAATCAAGAGTAACAACTTAAAACATGTACTATAAAGAAGGAAATTATAACCCAAATTGTTAATTTGACAGGTAAATTATTATTAAATGGGTAGTATAAAGTAATTAATGAATAATTTATGATATCATAATTATTAATATGGTTTTGTTATACTTTAATAACATACTATGATCTTTACACAGGAGGTTAAATGTACCCTTGACTAAAGGAAGTTTCAAGGTAAGGGGTTTTCATCCCACTCTTTATTCTCGTGATATTCATGCTATATTGCCACTATTACCTTTGGTGTGGTGTATGTACTGCCCATAATTGTATTATTTGTGTAATAAACATTAATATATGTGTATTTACATATTCATTGTATGATAATTTTTTAATGTGGTGTATGCTGCATAAGCTACGAAATTGGTAAGGGTTAATTCCTCAATTTCATTATTATAGGAGATTGCTTATGTGTGACAATTACTGGGATATTTTTATCATCCAAGTCCATTTATCATAAAAATGATTTCAAAATTAATATTTTAAGGACTTTTGAAAGGTAATCCTTATCATGATCTGAATTTTAAACTTTTTAATGATTTATCTTTCTAAATATTTTAAATTAATATCCATTTTTACAAAATGATTTTAAGGATTTATTTATATGGACATGAATGTTTTAAAATGATAATTATTTTCAGATGATTCAATGTGGAATGTGACACTTTTATTAAAAAAATATATTTTATATTAATTCCTTTAAAATTGTGTGACTTTTTAATGATTTTACAAAAAGGTTATTTCTCTCAAAATGTTTTACTCATCAACAATGTCAGCATCCTTTACTGTATATTATTTTTGACTGAGGTTGATTTTTTATAATATAATCTTCCTATTTGTATTTAATGAGTTATGATATGATTGACTGTGGATGTTCTATTATTATAACATTCATGGTTTATGGTTAAATTATTGACATTTCGTATGCTAGTTATAATTCAAATTTTTATGTTATGTTTCAACCTTTTCATATGAGGAATGTATTTGACATAGTAAGTGACGGGTGGATCCCAATATAGCTCCTCGATGCATTGGTAGGTCTCATGAGACAAATAGACATGGATTTGGCCGAGGTATTTCCCAATTTCATATATAGTTTTGGCCGAGGCCTAAATCATTTTTAGACGTCTTGGCTGAGGTCTTGAAAAAATGTTTCAGAATGTCCGGCATTATACATTCCCTCGTTATGAAAATAATATTGATGGTTCAAGTGGTCATTCAACTAGTAGAATACCCATGATATGTTTTATTTTGAAATTATTTACATAGCTCATATTCATTCCATAAAATTATTCATGTTTATTATTGGTAAAGGCACGTGGTTTCAATTTTTCACCATGATTAATATTTATGTTATCTTCTGTTGTATTTCTTTCCATTTATGAGTGTTTGAGCTAACAACATTCTTATGTTTCATTTTCCCAGGATTCCAAGAAGTGTATTATGATTGATATGTAGAGTTAAGCTAAAGGGAATAATGGGTTTCTCAATGAACTATTTATGTTGTGTTTTATGTTTGAAATTGCAATGTAAAGTTAATGTGTGTAATATATTTTTCAAGACTGCTAAATTGATCAGTCCATCGGGACATGATTCCTTGTAATCACACCAATGTACTAAAATAATGTGCCGGCTCTGGGTAACTAGGGTCGGGCCATTACAATCATTATTAGAGGAAGTTTATCAATATCCTTGGAAACTAGATTTAGTTAAACTCTGATTAGAGCACAATACCCTAATATATACTTTTAGGATTAGTATTGAAGAACATCCTACAATTTTAGTAATGTAGATATTTTGTGAGTTTTCTAACCAGATACATCCCAGTCTGGATACAAGAAGGTAGAGGCGGCTTTGGAAAAGATGTACCTAGTGGTAAAACCCTAAAACACCACTTTGAGCTAGACTCGAACGAGAACTGGTGCATGAAAACAGGCCTTGCTGCCCTCTTGGTTACGACACTCCTGGGGGATATGTTTAGTATAATTCACATTTCATTACAATCCATTATGAAGGATTTAGGAGTAAATACATCCTCAAAAAACATTTTTATTATTATGGATTATATCTATAAAATGTTCAATTTATGTAAGGTATTTTACAAGTTTGGAATATTTCATAGGAATTCATAAAATGACCTAGTGTATGACATTGTTTAGAAATGGCGTCTAATAGAAGGGATGATAACATGATAAATATGTATGATCCAAAGAGTAAGAAGGATCAAATATTTCAGGGTATTAAGCCAACATTTATAAGGTAAATAGTATCTCATGTATTCTCAAAATATGAAGAAATAGTATCATGTGTTAATAAGATAAGTACAGAATTCTATGAGTCGTATAGCTTTGAAGGAAATCATGAGATTAAAAGGATAGTAGAGAGAAAGATGGATAAATGGAATAAGGGAAAGAAGGATTTTCCAATATGTGATAACTGTGGAATGAATCACCTAGGTAATTGTTTAAATGGAATGAGAGTTTGTTTTTAGTGTTGAGAAAAAGGACACCAAGTATGTGATTGAAAGGGAGAGAAAAAAGATTCAAATGTACAATGCTTCATCTACAAGGAGTTGAGACACTGCGTGAATAAATGTCCAAATCATCAGAGTATACCCCAAATGCTTCTTTTGGATAAGAGTCAGGTTAAGATACTACCAATTATGAAGAGTAATAACTAGTGTTCTTATGTTGTTTTAAAGAATTATTTCATTTGAGTGTTGTATCAACAATATACTGGTTATATGATGTATAGAGATAAATGAGGATTGTACTACAGTACTATTTTATTGAGGATTTGAGATTATATAGTTCTATGAAAAGTGACATAACAGTAAGATACACTTTTTGGAAAATACATAGTTGAAGGAAATGTAATCCTTAATATGATCCTAATAATGAGGTAGTGATTTTGGAATAAGAGAAGGTTGATTTGGAGAAAATATATTGGATATTATTGACTTCCTTGGAATGGATTAATAGTTTTCTTATTTCATCATTGTTGGAATATTCAAAACTTTTGGATATAAGGAATATATCCAATATTATTTAATGAATAAGGGAGCATGAATGTAATAAATAAGGTTTTATGGTAATTTAGGGTGTTTCCATGTTTTAAAATAATACATGATGATGGTGTTCACATGTTATTGCATGGAAAAAAGGATCATCATTATATTTAAATTCCTTATAAATTTTGGACTGTGAGTTTGGATATAATTATTTTGGATAATTCTAAAGGTTGGAATATATTATGTTTGAAATTGGATACTATTGTTAAGGTTATGTTTTGATTTTTATAAAAAGGACAACACTCAGACTGTGTGACAAACCGTCGCATCGGACAAAGCTGGGGGAATGGAACCCACACCATAGTGTGATTGGTATTTATCACCTACCACTAGACTACATGAAGTCCCTAGATGGTATAATGTAGTTTTTTTAAAGGGTATGATAATTGAATTATAAATTCATTATTTTTGGAACCCTATACGATTAGGATAAATATATTATTTTTTTGAACTCTTTTGGAGTGAAGGATGAGTTTTTTGTAGGAATTAGTTAAAGGATATAACTCAACTTGTCATGTGTATATATATAAATATATATATTCTCTCTTATTAAGAAAAAATTTTATAAACCCAATTTTCGATATGATTTCTCCACAAAGGTATTTTCTATTTTCATCCTTTTATTTTTGAAAATCAATTTCAAATTGTGAGGTTAAAATTTATTAAAGGAGGGAATAATGTAACACCCCAAGATTTCAAAGCACGTTATTTCTTCAAAGTAATTAAATAATTTTCACTACACACAACACTGAGTTTGTAACGACCCAAATCTGGAGCCCCTCCATTGGTTCCCTGTACCTGGTTCGCCACATGACCTCAAGCGCGTTTCCCCAAATGAGATAGGATGTCGACTAGCAGTGAGGGCCTTAGTGAGTCGGTGGGGAAACTATGCCCTCATTCAGTAATGTATACATCGAAAGAACAACCCGTCAAAATAATGGAAACAATACACAACATACAACAACTGAACTGAACAGTGAAAGTAATGTATAAAATAATAATGATGCAACATGCAACATTTGTTCATGGAAAGCAGTAAAGAAAACAACGTGCTGAAGTACATATGAATGAAAAGTGCAAAAGAAAACAAATTAAACTCCTCAGCATCACAAGCCACAACTCGGTCCCATTCTCTCCAACTCAAGTGTAATCAAGAACCTGAAGTAGAAGGGCACTTGCCCTTATCTATACCTGCAATAACATAGTCTTATTGGGCCCAAAAGCATGGCCCAAATAGGGTGTGAGATACAATCCTAGAAGAAAATCACCAAATGATCTGTGCCTAACAGTCAATGAAATATAGGGCATGTAGAAGTGAAGGAACAGTAAACATAAAAATAAACAGCAGTCACAGTCCACAGTTCTAGCATATAAAGTACACAAGTAAACAACCAGCAATAAGAAGAAAACAGGTAACCCTCTAGGTATCTCTCACTGCCTAACCCCTATGGTTCAACCTAAATGTACTAGAAACCCTCTATGAGGAACACACAGTCTCACCACTCTAGTTAAGCTAAAAGAATAGACTCTCTGAGGAAGCGCTTACTGTCAGTTCCCCCTATAGTCTTGTATCGTGTTAAAATCTCTCTGGGGAAGCACTCAACGTCTCATTCCCTATGTGGCCCACATCGAGGAACTACAGACTCTCTGAGGAAGAACTCATCATCAATTCCCCCTATGGTCTCGCATCGTATTAAAAGACACTCTGGTGAAGCCCTTACGTCTATTCTCCATGTGGTTTATTACACTAGGTTCTCACAGTCCTGTGTGAAACGAACATTCTCAGCACGCGTATATCATCCAAGTAAACCTCAATGCTACTTGGATATCATTCTAAGGATCAACAGCATAACAAAGAAATATTTCCACTATCTTACAACTTTGCATGGAAACTGGAAAATGCCAAACAATAAAAATAAGCATGGAAAATATTCGTAGTACAGTAAAAACTACAATAATCACAGGGAAAACATCTACTCTAGCAATCAAGCAAAACATGCAATACGACAAGGGAAAAACAGGAACATTCAGTACCCCATTCAAGGGTATTGGTGGAATTTTCACAAAATACTCATAGACTTTCTACAGAAAGGCACGAACCACCTACCTTGATCCTAGGAGATCGTTATACTTGAACCACGATGACTGATTCACCCTAGATCGTCATAGATCTGAGAAAACGCACAAAACGTTCAACCTTATATTACATGAGAAGGAAGAATAATAGAAAAGAAAGTCTCAAGAAGAAGGAAGAACTCAGCACTTCGCTTTCAATGCAATCGACCTTGCTCGAATCGGAGAACGGACGAAGAGGTTGTGGCTCGGGGAAGATCCGGTCGTACGGGTCGCTCTCGGAAAAAGAACCTGCAGAAGGGGTGTGTTCTGTCCATCAGGCGTGACCCTGGTGCATTTAGTGAAAAAAGTACACGATACTTACTTTTAGAGTACACGGCATGTACTATGTTTTTCCATACTCCACCGAAATCAGCCTCCACGTCACCCCAACACACTGTGTGTGTGCCCCGGGAATGGCCAGCACACGGCTTCGAGCCGGAGAAGAGTACACGGTGTGTACTCAGAAAGTACACGGCGTGTACTTCGAAATTTTCCAGAAACTCAATTTTTCTTAAAAACTCCAAAAAGAGAAAAGGCGTACCTGAAATGAAGATCTGGGTTCTTACAAAATTCCACCCTTAAAGAAATAAGTCCCTGAATTTCCCTAGCAAGGCGTAGAAGAAGAATCCCCTAACAGCTCCAGCCACTATGATCGTACATCGGCCTCCCTCTCCCAGGTCTCGTCCTGTACTCGCCCATGCTGCTATATCACCCATACAAGAGGGACAAACCACCCACAGAGAACCTTCGAACTGTGATCGACAATCCGGATGGGATGCTCCTCAAATGATGCATCTGCTTCGAGCTCAGCTTCCGCAGGTTGAAAGACATGCGATAGGTCTGAAAAGTAATAATGAAGCTGAGAGATGTGGAATACGTCATGCATGGCCCGATACCTCTGGGGTAGCTGCAACCGATAGGCGACCGAACCAACTCTCTCCAAAACCTGAAATGGTCTGACGTACCGCGATGAAAGCTTACCCTACCTCTGAATCCTCTTGTTCCCCAACCTCGGTACGACACCCAGGAAAACCTAATCCCCAATATCGAACTCCAGAGGTTGTCTCTACTGATCAGCATAACACTTCTTCTTAGACTGTGTTGTATCCGTCCTTTTCTAAATCAACTCTATCTTCTCCGAAGTCTCCTAAACAAGATGAGGCCCCAGAAAAGTTGCCTCTCCTACCTCTAGCCAACATAAGGGTGATCGGCATAGACTACCGTACAATGCCTCATAAGGTTCCATCTGAATAGTTGCCTGGAAACTATTACTGTAGGCGAACTCCACCAGAGGGATATGATTCTCCCAAGAACCGCCAAATTCTAGAATTCAAGCTCAGAGCATATCCTCAAGTACCTGGATCGTGCACTCGGACTGGCCATCTGTCTGGGGATGGTATGCTATACTCAAAAGTACCTGTGTACCCAAAGCCTTCTGAAGTCCCTGCCAGAACTGATAAGTAAAGCATGCATCCCTGTCTGAAACAATAGTGTGTGGAACTCCTTGCAGACGTACAATCTCTCGGGGGGTAAAGTCATCCCAAATCATCGACACTGATGGTCTCCTTGATCAGAAATAAGTGAGAAACCTTTGTGATCCCGTCGATGACAACCCAAACGGCATCGTTCCCACGAGGTGACCTCAGCAACCCAGTTACGAAGTCCATCGCAACATCATTCTACTTTAACATTAGAATGGGTAACTGCTTTAAAAGGCATGCTGTTCGCTGGTACTCTGCCTTCACCTGCTGACAAGTAGAGCATCTCATGACAAAACCAGAAACATATTTCTTCATACCTGGCCACTAGTACTGGTGATGAAGATCCCGATACATCTTGGTGATGCCAGGATGAACTGCCCAAACTGAAGAATGAAAATCCCACATCATCTCCTCGTGTATGTCTGCTTGAACCCATACACATTTTTGGATACGCAAGATCTCATCATCACCCACTGTCCATCCAGGAAGAGGGACGTCTCCTGAAACACTCTACCATAGGACTAAACCTTCTGAGTCTGATATATGACTCATCCGTACCCGATAAAGTAGTGTAGATTTAACGGCTATAGAAGAGAATATAGTCTGGCCCTGTCTGTCATGCCCCTCCAGATGCATCTTAGTGAATAGAGTCATAAGATTCCTCTCAATACTAGCCACCTAAACTGCATGAATATGAGTTCTACTTATCAATGCATCTTCCACTGTGTTGCCCTTTACCGGCATATAGGCATGCTCTAAATAAAAAGACTAAAGATACTCAACCCACCTGCATTGCCTCATATTCAGATCCCACTGAGTGAAGATATACTTGAGACTCTTGTGGTCAGTGAAGACCACAAAGTACTCTCCCAGAAGATAATGTATCCAACAGAGTAAGGAATGAACAACATCTTCTAACTCCAGATCGTGCGTAGGGTAGTTCCTCTCATGTGGCCTCAAATGCCAAGACCCGTACACAATCACTCCATCTCCCTGCATAAGAACAGCTCCTAGCCCGATACCTGAAACATCACAATAAACAGTGTAACTCTGGCCTAGCTCTGGAAAGACAAGTATCAGTTCTGATGTCAACCTTCCATTCAGCTCCGGGAAGGCTGACTCACAAGAATCTGACCACAAGAACATCACCCCCTTCTTGGTCAGACCTGTCAAAGGTGCTACTAGGCGTGAGATGTCTTGAATGAAGTGTATGTAGTATCCATCCAACCCTAGGAATCTCCGTACCTCAAAAATGTTCTTTGGCTTCTCCCAGGAAACTACAGATCTCACTTTCATTGGGTCCACAAATACTCCTACCTCTGAGATGACATGACCCAAAAAGTGAATCGGATCCATCCAAAGTTTCACTTCGAGAGTTTATCATAATGCTGATGCCCTCTTAGGGTACTCAGAACGATCTCAAGATGTGTGGCATGGTCATGTAGAGTGTGAGAGTACACCAAGATATCGTCCATGAAGACCACGACGAAGGAGTCCAAGTATGGATGGAAGACTCGGTTCATTAGTGCCATGAAAACCGCATGCGCGTTCGTGAGACCGAATGGCATGACTGTATTCTCGTATAGACCATACCTGCTCCTGAAGGCTGTCAAGGGTATATCTGATGGTATAAAACACAACTGATGATAACCGGACCCCAAGTAGATCTTCGAGAACACCAGGGCTCCTCGAAGCTGATAAAAGAGTTCATCGATCCTCGGTAAAGGATATCAGTTCATGACCATTAACTGGTTCAGCTTGTGATAATCCACTCAAAGTCAAAGGGTACCGTCTTCCTACTTCTCAAACAGGACAGGAGAACCCCAGGGAGAGGTACTAGGTTGGATGAAACCCTTTTCATGAAACTCCTCCAACTGCTTCTTGAGCTCCTGCAACTCAGGTGTGTCCATTGTATATGGAGGAATGGACACCAGTGTTACACCTGGAACGAGCTCAATAGAAAATTCTACCTCACACTCTGGAGGCAAACCTGAAAAGTCCTCTGGAAAGACGTCCCTAAAATGATCCACCACTAGAGGAAAGTCTAAATGCGATGTCCCCTGATCATCCAGATAAATACTAGCAATTTGGGATGTCACCTTTCCTAGCCAATGATGCTCGAGTCCATCTTGACTCGCCTGAACGTCCCATTCGCCTCTATGAAGAAAAGATTCACCCTCCGGTGCAACAAGACTCACTCTGTGGCGATAACTGTCAATGACTGCCTAGTAGGGAACCAACCAGTCCATACTGAGGATGAAATCATAGCCTGTCATATCTAGTACATAGAGATCCCATGAGAAACGATACCCTGCAACCTCGAGAGGGAACTCTCTGCACTAGAACACACTAGATGTCCTTTTCCCCAATGGTGTGTCTAGTGTCAACGAGTCGGCAGAAGAAAAGACACAGATCCCAACGCTCTCCATAGTAGAAACAGAGATTAAACTATGCGTAGCACCAGTATCGAAAAGAGCTGAAGATAAAACTGAGGCTACTAAAATCGTACCTCAATCGATAAAAGGGCCAGTATCTTTCTCCTGATAGGTCTGCTCCATGGTGAAAGACTGGACTACATTGCGGCCCTGCACCCCTGGATGACCACTAAGAGCTGATCCACCTTGCTGGTGCTGAGGGACTGGTGGCTGACCGCCATGGCCTTGACCTCCACCTCAGCCCGAATGGCCGGAAGAACTCCAGTACCCCGACTGGTGAGAAACCGGTGGTGCTGCTCTTGATCGAGGAGTCACAGATGAACCCTGATCACCAGCTGCTGGTGAGAAAACCTTGCAGAAACGCTAAAGGTGACCCATCTTGCCACATTATCGGCAATCCATGGGGTCTCTCTAACATTGCATCCTCATGTTCCCTGACCGGCCACACTAGTAGCATACCACCTTGCTTCCTGACGATGCATCTTGCTTCCTCGGATCACCACACGTAGACTCCCTACGGCGCTTTTTCTGTCATCTAGAGGAAAATTAGCTCTAGAAGCAGAACCACCCTGGCTCACAGCTCCGGAGTCTCTCATATTGCGCTCTGCAATCAGTGCCTGGTTAATGATGGAGGTGAGGGAAGTAAACTGGATGATATTCACCTACGAGAGGATCTCCCGCATGAGACCATCCTCGAACTTTCTTGCCAAGAACACCCCGATCCCATCCCAGAGGGGTGTGAAATGATGTATCTTGGTGAAATGATATGAATACTCCATGACAAAAAGAGTACTCTACTCTAATCTCATGAACTCCTGGGCTCAGTTGGCCCTCAGGGTCTCCGGTTAGAAGTAGTCATAAAAGACGCGATGAAACTCCTCCCATGGAATAACCTGCTGGTGACCCGCCTACAAGATCACGTACCACAACCTCTTGGTGGTGTCTCAGAACATGTAGGTAGTGAGATTCACCCACCTCTATGGAGGTTTCTCCAGATTCATGAAGATAGTCATCACGGATTCAAGCCAGGACTCTGCAGTATAAGGTCCCCCTTCCACCGAGAGCGTTGGAGGATGCAGTTGCGGAAAAAACCGTGTCAAGTCTACCATAGTCATTGCAGGAGGCGGTTTTCCCTGGAAGGTATGCATCATCCTCAGAAAACCGTCCCTAAACTATGAATCTGTGCCTTCAACTGGTATGACAGCCGGTGCCAAGGCTGGCCCGACTAAAGGATCGGCAGGAAGTCCCTAATCATCCATATCTGGCATCTGATCACTGCCTGATGACAGACGTACAACTGGAGGACGTCTTGGAGGAATAGATCTGAAAGATCAAAAGAACAACATAGATCATAAAATCAAGGATAGAAAACACAAGAGTAGAAAATGGGAACAACGGAAAGAAAACACACAAGTTTACAAAACATGACTACATGGCGTGTATAAAACTACACGGTGTGTCTTCTTATGCCACAGACATGGGTGTGTACCCCTTCCCTATAGGTCGAGTAGCACCTCAAACTACACAGCATTTTGACCCCACACACGGCGTGTATTTGAAAACTACTCCCCGGTCCGAGTCTCTTTACATGGCTAACCCACACGGTCTGACTTAACCCGAGACTACACGGCGAGTTTTGAAAAAACATGAAGTGTACTAGACAAGGGTCCGTCGGCCCGTGTTGCTAAATACATGGCCATCTACACCGCTGAATCTTAAACTGCGTGTTCTGAACAAACACGGCATGTATAGGTGAAGGTGACATCGTCCCATGTTGTTCGTGACATGGCCTGGTACATGAACAAGACTACACGGCGTGTTCCGAAAACAACACGGCGTGTCTAAGAAAAGGAACGCCGACCCGTGTCATTCGTGACATGGCCGTGTACCTGGACAGGACTACACGGAATGTTCCTTTATAACACGGAATGTTCTACTCGAGCTTCCCGACCCATGTTGTTAGTGACACGGCCGGGTACACGGCTCCGAACTACATGGTGCGTACCTACCGTACACGGCGTGTTGCTGATGTTGTTCTCACGAAACCGTGTTTCTGCTCACATGGTCAGTGACATGGCCTGAAAACTACACGGTATGTAGTAATAATTAAATGGCTTGTATTCTGGGATTTTCTGGGCAGTAGCTCAGAAACTGCACAGATGCCCAGAAAACACAGAAAACAAGCCAAGGAAGTGACAAATTCTGATTCATGAGGGCCCAAACACCCCGTGAATCAAAACATGGCATTCATTTATGTAAGGTAGGAAACAAAAAATACTCTAACAAGGCAGCAGAGATTCTATCAAGAATATATCACAACAGCATGGATAATCTACACAAAGTCTATCACAACAGCATGCAATCACTAATGCACCCAAGATGGAATTGCAAGAATGCATGGAATGTGATTTCTACAAGTGCCTATATGATGAATGAGATGGCATACCATCATCTCATCGGGTTGAAACAGAAATAGAACCACAATTGTAAAGGAATTAACAACAAAAAGCATGTGAATCACTCTAGGTGAAATCATATCAACCATAAAATCTCAAAACCAGCAAACAGCAATTAACGAGGTAGTATGGATTTTACCTATACATGGGTTAGCTACTCCTGAGCAGAGCTTAATACCGAGTACCGAATCCATCCTATCCCTGGATAAAGTCCCCAAAAAGTAAATCAAGAGAAAAGAACTCCTCTGATACCACTTTGTAACGACCTTAATCCGAAGCCCCTCCACTGGTGCCCCATACCCGGTTCGCCACAAGACCTCAAGTGCATTTCCCCAAATGTCGGAGGCTGCCGACTAGCAGTGAGGGCCTTAGTGAGTCAGTGGGGAAACTATGACCTCATTCGGTAAAGTATACAGCAGAAGAACAACCAGTCAAAATAACGGAAACAATACACAACATACAACAACTGAACTAAACAGCAGAAGCAATGTATAAAATAATAATGATGCAACATGCTACATATGTATATGGAAAGAAGTAAGCAAACCAACGTGATGAAATACAACAGAAAGAAAAGTGCAAAAGAAAAAAAATATACTCCTCAGCATCGCAATCCATGGATCTGCCCCATGCTCTCCAACTCCAGTGGAATCCAGAACCTGAAGTAGAAGGGCACTTGCCCTTATCTATACATGCAACAACATAGTCTGCTTGGGCCCAAAAGCATGGCCCATTCAGGGTGTGAGATACAATCCCAAAAGGCAATCACCCAATGAACTGTTCCTAACAGTCAATGAATACAGGGCAAGTAAAAGTGAAGGAATAGTAAACAGGAAAATACACAGCTGTCACAGTCCACAATTCTAGCATATACAGTACACAAGTAAACAACCAGCAACAACAAGAAAATAGGTATCCCTCTGGGTAGCTCTCACAGCCTAACCCCTATGGTTCAACCTACAAGTACTAGTAACCCTCTAGGAGGCACACAAAGTCTCACCCCACTGGTTCAGCAAAAAGAATAGACTCTCTGAGGAAGCACTCACCGTAAATTCCCCCTATAGTCTCATATCGTGCTAAAGGCTCTCTGGGGAAGCACTCAATGTCTCATTCCCCCTGTGGCCCGTGTCGAGGAACTACAAACTCTCTAAGGAAGCACTCATCATCAATTCCCCCTGTGGTCTCGCATTGTAAGACACTCTGGAGAAGCCCTTACGTCTATTCTCCCTGTGTTCTACTATACTAGGTTCTCACAGTCCTGTGTGAAACTAAGATGATCAGCGTGCGTATATCATCCAAGTAAACCTCAATGATACTTGGATATCATTCTAAAGCTCAACAGCATAACAAAGCAACAGTTCCACTATCCTACAACTAGGCATGGCAACTGACAAATGCCAAACATGCAAAATAAGCATGGTAAACATCCAGAGTAAATTAAGAACTACCATAATGACAGGGAAAACATCTACTCTAGAAATCAAGCGAAGTAGGCACTACAAAAAGGTCAAAACATGAACACGCAATACCCCGTTCAAGGGTATTGGTGGAATTTGCACAAAATACTGATAAAATTTCTACAGAAAGGCACAAACCACCTACCTTGATCCTAGGAGATCATTATAATTGAACCACAATGACATATTCTCCCTAGAACGTCATAGATCCGAGAAAACGCACAAAACGTTCAACCTTAGATAACTTGAGAAGGAGGAAGAATTGAAAAACAAGGCTCAAGAAGAAGGAAGAACTCACCGCTGCGCTTCCAACACAATCAACCATGCTCGAATTGGAGATCAGATGGAGAGGTGGGGGCTCGGGGAAGATCTGGCCATATGGATAGCTCTTGGATGATGAAACTGCAGAAGGGGTGTGTTCTGTCCGTCAGGCGTGACCCCGATGCATTTAGTGAAAAAAAGAAAAGTACACAATATGTACTTTTAGAGTACACAGCTTGTACTAGTTTTTTTCGTACTCCACCAAAAATCGGCCTCCACGTCACCCCTACAGACCATGTGTGTGGCCCGGGCATGGCCAGCACACAGCTTCGAGCCGGAGAAGAGTACACGGTGTGTACTTCAAAATTTTCCAAAAACTACATTTTTCTTAAAAACAACATAAAGTGGAAAGGCGTACCTGAAACGAAGATACAGGATCTTACAGAGTTCAAAAGCACCACGTCTTTCCAAAATAGCTGTTCAAAAGAGTTTATGAATAGTATTAACTGAATTTTAAACTCAATATAATCTTTATAATTTTAGAATTGATAATATGAGTTTCTTAGACATAATGTAAGAACTAATTCATTTTTTTCAGATAAAAGATGTATTTTTCAAGAAATGCACTTTTACCACCTTTTAATGGTGAACCCTTTTTAAATCAAATATTTGAAACTTTTATATATTTAATTTGACAAAATTAACTTTCTCCTTTGAATCAATACATAATAACTTAGTTTCAATAAATGTTTTTGTGTTTTTCTTATAACTTTCATATTTGGGTTAACAGTAAAAAATTAATATATTTTAACTGAAAACAAATTTTTTAATCAAAATAATTTATAGTATTAAATTATAGTTTTCAATGGTTTAAAAGTATAAATAGATTATATTTTTACCATTTAATCGGATGGTAGTCATTGTAAGTAATTTCACTTTGATATTGGACATAAACAAGTGTCAATCTTTTGATAGTTATTGTTTCATAAAAATACGCTTTTTGGTTTTGACAACGAAAATTAATTTTAAATTAAAAAATTAAAATTCAATGTTTTTAATTTTGTAAAAACACTTAATTATTGAATTCTTAACATCTAAATTAGCTTTGGCTAATGTTTTCTTATTTTTCTGAAAACATTAAATTTTTGATGAATAGTGAAAAACACTGAGTTATTATTTATAAATTCCTTTTTATTAAAATAATTAAATATTTTATTTTCATTTATTTTAGGTCAAAATAGATACATCATACCTATATATGTTCTATGTAATTAATTAGATTCATTATTTAATAATATTAGATATATAAAGTTTTATTGAACTTTTCACCATCTTTTACCCACCTCCTTGGAGAATTTTCATATTCACATAAAACGTAATTTTACTGCATGTGTGAGTGGAATTTCAAAAATCCAAGATACACGGTTGATATTAATAAGAAAAATGTGGTTCAATAAGATGAAAATAATTTTTGGTGAATTGAATCTTTTTACGTTTATTTACCACGGTTAAAAGTAAATAGGGCAATTAAGGGTAAAAATGGTATTATTCTTACCCTAACACATGTACTAATTATTATTTTTTATGTGTAATTAGACCAAAAACAACCTTAGGAATAATTTATGATCCTTTAGGTGGACTTGGAATAGATTAGTACATTTATAATTATTTATTTCAAAGAAGGGTTAAGAGAGTTAAAATCAACATTTAATAACTATAACATTTTTAATATAACATCATACATAAGATAAATTTGACTATAAATATTCATTAGAAAGATAAATATATTTCCTATATAATTGTATTTTATTTATAATTTTTATACATTATAAAATTAAATATATTTAAGACACAATGATGATGTAGTAATTACAGTATTAAAGAATGATTAAAATAATTGACATAGTAAATATCAAAAAAAATGTAATTTGAGACTTTTTATGAATTAATATAATATTATAGGTTAAAATGGAATATTAAGGTTGGTTACATGAATTGTGTTCGAATTAATAATGCTGTTATGATTATTGGAAACAAATACCAAATAGTGTCAAAATTGACAAAAAAGAATTTTTAAAACAAATATTATATCATTAATTGATATTCTATTCCTAAAAATATAAGGTTTGGCCAACAAACTTATATAATGATAGTTGTATCGTTAATGAACCAATTGGGGTTCTCTTGGATGTACATAGTATTTTTATTAACCATATAATATAAAAATACAAAGAAACATGGTAAATGTCAAACTATTTGACTAAGGGTTAAATCAAAAAGATAAGGTTAATATAGTGACCCAAACATATATAAAACCTAATGGTTGAGTTTTTTTCGACCCATACCCACCTTAGACTTCAAAAAAATCATTTTGGATCCATTATAAACTGAAAAAGAATTTATTATAAAATCATATTTTAATTTTTTCCTAAGGTACCCCTCACCCCTCTTATAAAAGGGCACTTCCCCTTCTCTCAAATTCACAACTCCAAATCCATTTTTATCAGCCAAACCCTACCCAAATATCCTCCGAACTATCGTACCTTCAACCTAGATTCCTTTATTTGGTCAAAAATCCCACTAATAAATCCCTTTTGATCAAATCAAAAGAAAAAACCTGAAGAAGACTTAATAATTTCACCACCCTCTTTCATGTTCTCTTATTCTTCCACGTACACTTTCTTTTTTGTTTCAATTATAAAATAAAAACTCCACTATATTCTATTTACGGAGATGTTATTATGAATATTTCACAACTATATTCATTATTCTATCCATCTTATGAATGATATTGTCACCGTGTGTGCGTACGTACGACATATCGTCTCCAAACCGTGGTGTAATTTGTTATTCAACACTATATTATTTTGATGGATATAATGATGAGTAATATGTATATAAATAGTTAAAAAGACATTATAATGGCTCTTAAAAATGAATATACCATCCAATTACACACCTATAAGGAGATGATACTGTCGCTCGTGTGTACGTACGGATTACCGTCTCCATGACGCGATTAGATTCATTTCCATATTCACCATTCATCGACAATTATAAGAATATATATTACTAATAAGTCTGTAATATATGAAATAATAATGATAATGGAGATATATATATATATATTTATATATGTATATATGTACTTACATATATCTTATTCACTTAGTTCTGTTCAATACGATATAGAAACAGAAACAACATTTATGCGTACGTATAGACTACCACCTCCATAAAATGTGTTTTTCATTTCATATATATGACTATGATACATATTTATATTCTAAATATATATGATATATAAATCCTTGTTTATATTATATATATATTTAAATCTTGATCTAAGAGATACAATCATGAGTTACAAGTTAAAACATGTACGATAAAGAAAACAATTATTACCTAAAATGTTAATTTAACAAGGAAATTATTATTAAATGGGTAGTATAATGTTATTAATTAATCATTTATGGTGTCATAAATATTAATATGGTTCTGGTATACATTAATAACATACTACTATCTTCATACAAGAGGTTAAACGTACCTTTGACTAAAGGAAAGTGCAAGGTAAGGGGACTTCATCTCACTCTTTATTACTATGAGATTCATGTTATATTGCCACTATTACCTTTTTTGTGGTGTATGTATTACACATAATTGTATTCATTGAGTAATGAACTTTAATTTATGTGTATTTACATATTCATTGTATGATAATTCATTCATGGTGTGTATGTTTCGTATGTTACCAAATTGTTAATGGTTAATTCCACAATCTCATTATTATCCAAGATTGTTTTTGTATGAGTATTTACTGGGATATATTTATCATCCAAGTCCATTTTTGATAAAAATTATTTCAAAATGAATATTTTAAGGATTTTTTAAAGGTACTCTTTATCAAGATCAAAATCATAAATGTTTTAAAGATTTATCTTTCTAAATATTTTTAATTAATGTCCATGTTTTCAAAATGATTTTAAAGATTTATTTACATGGACATGAATGTCTTCAAATGATAATTATTTTCAAAAGCCTCAAAGTGGTATGGGACACTTGGATTCAAAAATCTATTTTAAATTACTTCCATTATAAATGATTTACTTTTAATTGATTTTACACAAAGTTTATTTCTCTAAAAAAGTTTTACTCGTCAACTATGTCTGCATCCTTTACTGGATATTATATTTGATTGAGGTTGATTTATTGTAATATAATCTTCAATATTGTATTGAATGAGTAATGATACGTTTGATTGCTGATGTTCTATTTTTATAACATTCCTGGTATATGGTTAAAGTATTGAAATATTTTATGCTAGTTCTAATATCCACCAAATTTAAATTTTTTATTAAACCATTTTGAGGAAAAATGGGAAACCAAATACACATACAAGACCACTATGTGCTAAAAGAGCCCACAAAATTATTAAACACGAGACTTAGATTACCCGAGCTAGCTGCCCTATAAAGCTCCCATTTCAAAGGACTAACCAGTGTTTCTGGGTCCTCCCTAATAAGCTCTTCAAAGTGGGTAAGCATCCTCTCCATTGTCTGGATGAATTCCTCTGAGTTGATTTTGCCCTGATTGAAGCCCCGGGCCAGAATTCGGTCTTGTTTGTCTATCCACAGCTCTTGCTCCTCATTGGCGTCAACTTTCAACCTTCTTTCATAAATTCTTTTGATCTCCTCTTCTGAAACATTGGGACGGACAGCTTTGTCGGGCATTTCTTCCATGGAGTGCAGAATCAAATTCAAACACAACATGGGCTCTTCACTTTCCCCTTTCGAGAGTGTTTTGCTTTCGTGTTTCTTGTCCTTCTTGGCCGACCTTGTCTCCATCGGCTTTGGCAAATGTGAGTAATCCTTGCGTCCCTTGGGTTTTTTCCCTTGGACCACTATACATTTCCCAGAATCTCGAGCTCCTTTTTCCCCTTCTTCCTTCGGGGGCTATGAGGCCCCTTCCCTTGAACGCATTCCATGCTGTCCACTGAGAGTTGACTGTATCGTTCATCTCCTGAAGTTTCTTCCCCTTGAGACAAGGGGGGTTCATGAACCTCCAAGCCCTCAAATCAGTTCCCTATCTTGATCCCCAACCCTGCATTGATGCCCCTATGCCTGCCTGGAGACTCCCCCTTTCCTGCTTTGTTCTCCCTTCCATTCTTCTTCCCCCCATTCCCTGTCTTTAACTGAGGAGCGGGGGTATCACCGATAGTATTCGGGTCTAAGGTCCCCAATGCAGTCACTCCATTCGGCCTCTTTTGTCCGCTTTGAGTTCCTGTTTCAACCAGTAAATCGGTCTCCTGCACCATGTCCAAACCAGAATTCAGATCATATCCTCGGCCCATGAACTGTAGATGCTTGCTAGTGTCTTGCCCTCCCTGACCACCGGTGCCACCGGTAGCCTGAGCATCCCCTACAGTCCATTCCCTCACTTCATTTGAATCCGTTGTATCCATTGCCTTCGCAGGTATTCCACCTCCCTGCACAGCCTCCTTACCGCCCTCCTGTGCTGGAGTAATTCTTAAGCTAGTTCTAATACGAATGATAATGTTATGTTTCAACCTTTTCATATGTGGAATGTATTGGACATAGTATGTGACGAGTGGATCCTACTATAACTCCTTGATGCATCTGTAGGTCGCATGAGACAACTAGACATGGATTTAGCTGAGGCCTTTCCAAATTTGATATATCGTTTTGGCTGAGGCCTTAATCATTTTTAGACGTCTTGGTCGAGGCCTTGACAAAATGTTTCAGAATGTTCGACATTATACATTCCCTCATTATGAAAATAATATTGAGAGTTCATGTGGTCATTCGACTAGTATAATACCCATGATATGTTTTATAATGGCTTCATTTATTCAGCACATATTCCTTCCATAAAATTATTCATGTTTATTATTGGTAATTTCATGTGGTTTCAATTATTCACCGTGCCTAATATTTATGATATATTCCGCTATATTGCTTACCCTTCAAGATTGTTTGAGCTCACCCCTTTCTTATGTTTCATTTTCCCAGGATTTCAAGAAATGTATTATGATTGATATACAGAGTTAAGTTAAAGGGAATATTGGAGTTATCAATGAACTATTTATGATGTGTTTTATGTTTGAATGTGTAATGTAATGTTAATGTGTGTAATCCATTTTCCATGACTGCTAAACTGATCATTCCATCGGGACTTGATTCCTTGTAATCACGCTAATGTATTAAAATAATGCACCTGCTCTATGTAACTGGGGTCAGGGCGTTACATAATTTCGCTTATGAAATGGTTGAAATATAATCACTATAAAAATTCATAATAAAAAACATCCATAATAATGTTCATACATTCCCCAATTAATAAACATAATCATAAAATATATAGTGTAATGGGTTGAATGGTAAATGAATATTACCCCACTTAAAATAATCATAAACCATATAGATAAATAATAAGTGTAGTTTCATTATAATATATTACATTTAAATTATAATTATAATATTGGTTTTTTATTCATGAATATTTATTCAAATAAAACATCCTTAAAACATTATTCAAGATAAAAACCATAGCACATTAAAAATAAAAAAAATGAAAACATGAAAAAAATGGAAATAATTATATTCAAAAAGATGCATGTAAACTTGTAAAATAATCATTAAATTATTGATTGTTTATGACGTTGATAAATTCCATACATGCCTTATAAGATAAAAAAATATATTCTCTTCACACTGTTGTAAAAGGGGTAATAAGTACCTTGTTTGGAAAACTAAAATGAATATTCCAATCAAAGCATTTTTAGAAAAACTAAAATTTAAAAAATAATCATTTAATAAATAATTTTTTTAATGTTAATAATATTTTTAAAATATTTTTTAGAAAGCATTATTTTAGACGAAAAATCATTTTTGGCCAAAAAATAAAATAATGATGCCTTTTAAAAAAATCATAATAATTTTATGTACCAAAGGGAGGAAACGTGGTATGATTAATTGAAATGGTAATGAATAAAAAAAGTAGAATAAAATATTATTTTTTTAATATTGTAAAACAAAATAATTTCTGAAATATAAATTAAAACATATACAATCCCGAATACTGATATGATTGTGAGATAAACCATAACCACTTTGGCAAAATTTTAATCATACTCACCATTAAAGAAAATATATCAAATGAATCATTATATGCCCATAAAATAAAACATTAATGGCATAACATGTCAATGGGGTAATATGTACACCTCAAAAAATAAATAAGTGGTGATTATTGAATATGTATCATGGAAGTATAAGTTGGAAGAGAAACTCATACATTATATTCCCCATCCATTGTATGTTTCCAAAAATCCTTTCTCAAAAATAATTATTTCATATAAATATATTCCATGATAAATAAACATTTTATTACACCATTTTAAAATCACATATAATTTTTCCTCACATGTATATTAATTTTTTTTTGAAATCAATATTTCTGCTGAAAATGGATTTATTTACCATGGTTGTTTTAGTATTTTCAAA
The DNA here is from genome assembly GCA_963277665.1 of Viscum album. NCBI lineage: Eukaryota > Viridiplantae > Streptophyta > Magnoliopsida > Santalales > Viscaceae > Viscum > Viscum album. The sequence goes on from OY728128.1 coordinate 619,041,678, forward strand.
TCTATGTTTTTACATTGATCATGGATTCTTTAAAAAAATTACTTTTACCACGAATAATAATCATATATAATATTTACATAACTATTTATAATAGTTAATAAATGTTCTATAAGGGAAAATGAGTTGCATCGTTCACAGAGACAGTTGGTCGTTCGTAAGCAAAAATTTTGTTTCCATTTTATCGATAGATGGAAATAAGGAACTATAAATAAAATATCACATTTAATAAGATATTATGATTACATATATATGAAATACTCCCATTAAAGTTTTCATTATTACCTTGTATTTAAAGTAGTAGTGAAAAATGAATCCAATTTCATTATGAGTACTTAGACCACCGTACACATTAGAAAGGTTATCATATCCCCGTTGAAATGTAATGTTAGAGGGTATATGTGATAAAATATAAATTTAGTTTTAAATATATTACATATACCATATATATTAATTTACTTTAACATTATTATCATCCATCTAAAATAGAAATGATAAAAAACATCACATCGGTTCACCACGTTGTAGTCTATCGTATATCTGAGCGGCATTATTTTTTTCTAATGATCTAGAAGGTAAGAATGTATAATTGATATTATAATTACATAAGATTATTAATTTCATAAATTTAAAATAATTATGATTGATCCATTATTATATAAAATAGTCATAGGTGGTGATGGAAAAAAATTACATTGGTTTGTGAGGCGGTAGTCCGCCTTACACATGATCGAAAGTTTCACTTTTCATTTGATGGAAGAGGAGAGAGATATAGATTATTTCATTAAAGAAAATTATCAATATATGAAAAATTAGTATTTTATATAAATAGTTTATGAAAATTGTTATGATGTAGATGAAGTAATAAAATTAAAATGTGTGGTTAAAAAATACAACTCTTCCACATAGATCCTCATCATGTTTATATGTAGATAATTTATATGAGGGTTTAAAAATAAAACTACATCCTCTAGGCTATGAGGAGGAATTTGAGTAATATATTTTCTTTATTCGTGGTTGAAAAATGCCTTTTTATGTGTTATTATGAGAGGATATGTGGTGTTCTTTTATTAGTGTGGGAGATGACACAGTTGAATTTTCCAAATAAAACATGATACCCTTGTTCGAAACAAGATATAAGTCTAAAAATTATTCATTATCTGATAGTAGAAGTGATAATGTTTATATTTATCCACAATATAGTGTTTGGATTGCTTTTGTGTCATTTTTATCCACTGTATTATTATTTAAATCCTCAGGTGAACCTATTTGTGCCCTAACAATGGTAAATAATTTTTACATTTTTTAATATTCATTAAGATTGAAAAATTAGTTGACATTTTATATTATGTAAATTATTCTCATTAAAAAGATGGAATTTATTTTAAAAAAATAAATTCATAGAATTGGTTGATTATTATTTAAAATTAAACCCACAAACTATTATAAATAAAGGGGTTTCCATAAAAAATAAAAAGATATAAAAAAATTACATCGTAATTCAATATACAATTATAAAAAAACTAATTTTGTGAAATTTAAATATTTTTAAAGTAATGATAAATTAAAACTATTTTTAAAATAAATTTATACTATTAAATTATATAAAATAAGCTGTAGTTCTCAATTAAATTTATTATTTTTCACTATATTGGAAAAATTACTATTTTCATAATAATTACACCCAGATAATTTTGACATTTATATTTAAAAAGTGAAGTCTATTTATCAAAATTTATTTCATATTAGTGTTAATAATAAATTTTATATTATTTGGGAAAAGTGCAGCTAAACCGTATTTTACATAAATATAGTTTCTCGAAACAAAAAAAACTCCTTTTTTAAAATCATCCATGTTTTATTTCAAGTTTATAAAAAATCATTTAAATTTAATTTAGAAAGGTTTAAATAATATAATTATAATAATTTATTTATTTTTACTAATACCTATTAACTTAATACAATGGTCATAATGGTCATATTAAAATAATAATTCTTTAATAAAGTATCATGTTTCATTTAAAACTGATAATTCATGCATTGATAGTTATCAATGTGATCGAATTTATTTAAAAAGAAATATATCATAAATTCTCATGTTGTTAAATTATCTATTAATCTTGGTGTTTCATTTCAGAAATTCTATTTACCATTTTCTTCCTCCAAAAAAATATTAGGTTGCAAAATTCAACCCCTATTACATAAATTGTGTCCTCGCAATTTATTCTTGATCTCGGTAAACAAGAGTTAGACAATTTTAAAATTACTAAGTTAAGACAAACATCATAAAATGGTTGAATAAAACAACCTATTTGTATGAGATTATGGTACATAAAAAATTCATATAGAATAAATAGAAAATAGGATTTCAAATACGAGTAAACTGATGGGATTTGAAGATATTGACATGGAATAAATTCATAAATAATTATAGAGAGTGAGAGATATCATTGATCGAAATAATGGGAATTCCCATGGGAACATCAACTAATACGAAACAATTAACATGTAATGATTGAAAATAATTTCAATTCATTGTATAAAAAGTTAATAAAATAACATTTTTTCAATATCCTATTCCAATATTTGATGAATTAAATTACTATTGGGATAGAGAAACCAAAAAATATATATATATAATATCATTCTTTGGAAGTTACATGATAAATTTCCATAGAATTTATTACACCATGAAATAAATATCCAAGATAAAAAATTTATTCATCAATTAAAAATAAATTTTCATGGATCATAAGATCTAAAGAAGTGTAATAAAAAACTATTATTGTCATTACAAAAATAAAAATTTTCATCACAAGTTATCCAATATAATACATAAAGATCTAATATATCAATAATAATTACTAAAAAACAACATAATCTTTTTCATAAATGGATAACCTTAGGACTCATCCATGGTATTTCAAACCAAATTTAATGTAAAATATATTAGAAGGTAGGTCACTAAATAAACATTATATCCCCCAAAAAATATAATTAGGATAATAATTACATAGTAAATATATTAATATACATTTTTCACTATAATGAAATTAATGAAATCATTTATTAATTTAAAAATATATTCATAGGATGTCAAATATATTTCATCAATCCATACATGTTGTGAACTTCAAAAATAATAACATAAACCATAAAACCACTAACTAACTATTTGGTAACCAATACATTACAATAAACATTACTTTTTAATTATTATCTCAACTTTGAAAACATATTATAGGTTATCATTCCTCAGTCATGTCTTCCACAAAAATATCATCTTTCTAATGATTTACTTCTCAGGGTATCATTAAATTTGTGTCCTGAAATCCATATAAAAATATAATATAATACATATACTATTTTAGAATATAATTGTGAAATTATTTCATCAACATAATTATTGAACTAAAATATGCTATCACTTTAACCGTTATACTTCAGTTTTATTAATTGCATAATATTGATCATAATTCTTTATATTCCTCTAAGTAATATTTCCATGGTTGATTGAGGTATTTGTTTTCATTTCTCCCCATATCATTAAAGTTGAATAATTGAACATTGGAACCCTTTTTCTTTACCTCGTAATCACAAAAATGGTGTACATTCTAAATACACTTGTAGAAAAATATCATTCCATTCAATCAAGTAGGAGTGTATTTCATTCAAAATTTATTAAATTTTTAGAAAATAATTCTTTAACTTAATCTCATTATCTATATTTTTCTCTTGTTTTTTACTATTATCTTCCTCACATTCAAGTCCATAAGTCATGCATAACAATTTCACTCTCATGATAGCACATAATACTATATCCTCATATTATGGGATGTTTTGGGAGACTGGTTCCCAATATATAATTATGTTTATCCCCAAAAACTAATGGCCAATATTTCTATTTGGATTACACATATATTCTATATAATGACTTCCAAACCATTATATTTTTACTTCATAAATTGAAAATTGTTAATCTCTAAATTCTTTTAGACTCAATAATTGTCCCTCCATGTTTTCTCACTAATCATGTATACAATACATTTCCGTGAAGTGTAGCTTAAAATTCATCCATTCCATTTTTTGATATTTATTATTACTACATAGTATTTTGAGTCATTGACAACCACAGATATAAATCTCATTAGAAATGTTAAAAATCCCACAAAACCTACCCACATTCATCACAACGCATATCAAAAATTATATTCTATAAGGAATTTATCCATTTCTAGACAAAATTTGAATTAGTAGTTGCATTGAATGATACAGGTTTCTAATGCATGAATTGGAATGTCATTTTTCTCCAATGTTGTGTATCAGCAAGATACTCTATATGAGAATGTTTATTACTCATAACAATATTTAGATACCTCAATATGGTTACAATCTAAATAGTTCATGGTATAGCTCTATCTCCAGCTTCGTTATCATTCCCATGTGGGAAATGCATATATAGTGTATGTGCATCGATACGATTGTCATTAATTCAACTAAGATCCATTGATATTAGATCATAAAAGTATAAAACAATATATAATATCCAAAAACTTGTGACAAGTTGAAAATAATTTTAAAACATTATGCCTGAATAATATCATAATAATAAACATTGTTTCATTAGGAATGTTTAATAAGAATAAAAATATTTTCAAACCCATCATAATTGTTTTAATTAAAATTATAATAAACCCAAAAATATTTCATTTAAGTGGAATACAATGTGTAATGTATGGAATACGTTTATGTACAAGGTAATTCTCATGTTGATCAAGACATTCCTTTTATAAAGTTATTAATACTTGGTATATATGTTTCTGGACCACATCCACTTGTAGTGTCCATAAAAAGATGTATTTCTAGGTAAATAAGATAATATATACTTTAAAAAAATAGTATGATGTTATCCAATAATTATAGTTATCATGAAATTCATTAATATAGATATATTACCTAATTGAGATTTTCCTAAATCTAGTTCCCAAAGACACTAATAAACATCAATTGATTCCATCTGTAAAGTCCCTGACCATAGTATCATAGATTTAGTGGTTAATTTATTATATTTCTACCAAAAACAAGAAATAAAATCCCATAGAAATGAATATATTATATGTTTTGGTAAAATCAATATATACTTGAAAATTTTCATTTCAATTCCAGAAATATCAAAAAAAAGTACTTTCATTGAGAATTCCATTATTCTTTTTTTGCATATCCATACATGTAAATCATAAAACAATTCATTATTTCCTAGAAGAAATTAAATATAATAAATGGTGGGAAGATATTATCGGTAAGGGGATGTGTATAGTGGATTCAATCATGAATAAAAATCATAATTAATATGGTAAGGAAAATAAATGAATCATGTTATATTAAAAATAGCATGCGCATAATATTGCATGGAAAAGTGTGGACTAAATATATAAATATAAATAATAACAAAGGCTTGATACTCATACACAGATATCCTTAATAATTGAATAACAAAATTGATATTAATGACATATCTCATAATGGGGGAGTACATAATTTTGATCATAATAAACATAATATCAAGACTTAACATAATATTGTTTAAAACTAAAGGTGAACCCCATTTAATTTGGGAAATGGATTTATCTTATGAGAAGTACTGATGCATCAAATGGATATGTAATTTCAGTCCCCACCCTTCACATAATGATTATAATATATTCAAAAAATCAATGGGGTGAACCATAAATAAAAAAAATTATATTTGAATAAAAATATAGGACATATTAATACTTACCCAAACCAATAAATTAATCATAAAATTTTATATTAATATTTATATTGGTAAAAAAAATAGTATAACCCCAGTAAAATGACCATAACAATATAGATAATTAATAAATATATTTTCATTATAACATATTCCTATTGAATCATAAGAATAATAATTGTTTTTTCATTGAACTAAATAAATTACATGAAAAAATACTTAAAAAATGCATGAGGAAAATAAATATTACACATTCAAAATATTAAAATGTAAACATATTTTTCATAAAAAAATTGAAGAAAATTGTATTTAAAAATTGTTATTTAATATTTTAAAATATTAGTTTAAACATTGAGTTGTAATAATAAATTGAATTTACATCTATGTTGGTATAATTAAAAAAAATTCATTCAAATTCTTGAAAAACTATCAAAATGTACCACATTGAGGAAATGATATGAATACTGTTTTGAAATAATTTTTTAATAAGTAAAAAATCAGAAAAGTTGAGTTAATAAAAAATTTCCTCAATGTATAAAACATTTTTCCAATAATTTTTTCCAACATGTATTTGGAAGGAAAATCAACTTTGACCAAATAATGAAATAATGTTTCTTTGTCATAAAAGAATTTTCTTAATAATTTTAATTTAAAAAAAGATGAAAATGTTAATATTAAATGATAATACCAAGAATAACTAGTGTTCAAGAAAATATATTGGGCTTTATATATTAATATAAATTAATTACTTCATGCAAGGCTTAAACATATTCAATCCAAAATAGTGATGTGATTTTGAAATAAACCAATATAAAATTGGATACTTTTAAATTATATGGATCATAAACGAATAAACAAAAAATTAAATTATAAATACCATGAATATAAATATATTCATGACATAACATATTAATGGGGTGGTATATACACCACAAATAATAAGTATTTGATGAAAATGGTATCTGTCTCAAATAAGTAAAATCGAGATGGGAAAGACATACCATAGGTTTGACTAATTAATTTTTTATCCAAAACTAAATTATAATATATATACATTTATAATAAATATATTAGAAAATAATAAAAAAATAAAAAAAAATATAACATATTATACACTTATAATATTATAACACCTATATATTAACTATTAATTATTAAAATTACCCTTTCGTGTGATAATTTCATCAAATTTCGTGTATGTTATGGTTTATTAATTTCATCCATTTTATATAGAAAATGGTTTCATTGTGTAATTAATTATGTAAATTATATAAATATCATATATAATATTTATTTAATTATTAACAATATTTTAAATAAGTTAGAGATGAGAAAATGAGATACATCATTCATGGACATTGTAAGTCATACATACAAATGAATATTGTTTCTATTTTATTTGTGGATGGAATGAAGGAAATATATTAATATATAACACATATATTGAAATTATAATTTCATATATATTACATATATTTATAAAATTTATCCTTATTACCTTCTAGGTAAGTGGTTAGTGAAAAATTAATCACATTGCTTCGTGAGGCCATAGTCCACCGTACTCATGAGTAACATTGTCGTATCCCCCATGGAATTGAATGTAAGAAGTTATATGTGATATAATAATTAAATTGGGATAAAATTGTTAAAAATTATATATATATATATATATATTAATATATCCTCATTACCATCCATGTAAAATTTAAATGAAAAGAAAAAATCGTATCGGTTTGTGAGGTTGTAGTCCATCATACACAAGATCATTGTTATTGTTTTCCAATGGGTTATAAGGTAAGAAGGTAGTGGTGATATAAAAGATAAATAATTATATAAATTTAATTTATTTAGTATAAAAATATTTAATCTATCGTTGTATCCAACAATGATTTGTGGTGATAGAAAATGAATTACATCAGTTCATGTGGTGGAAGTCCAATATACATATGATGGAACATTTCCTTTACCATTTGATTGAAGAGGTGACGTATAAAAGTTTTTTAAAAAACATAATAAAATTTAACTATATTGTATATAATTAGGTTACAATATTATATTATTTTAATAATAGTTTAACAAGGTGGAGGATAAAATAAAAGTGAATCAGATGGTAAATGACTACAATTTTTTCTTAGAGAGCCTCATTAGTATTAATCCTAAATCCATCATGTGAAATATTTAAATTAAAAATAATTGATCAATAATTTTTTTACGGTTTTATAGATGTGAATTGTGTAGGGATTTTCATGACTAAATGGATTTGGAAGTGGGAATAGAAGAGGATAGTGGGTTTCCTTTTATATATAATTGAGGACACACATGAAATCATTGTAAATAAAAAGTGATGCCCATGTTTTTCACATACCAAGAGGATAAAAAATGGTTGTTATTGAAAAATGAAGATATATTGTGGAAATATGTCCATCAAAAAATATTTATAACTTTTTTTATTAATTATTAACTCTAATATTTTGTGTTTAACCACTGGTAAACTTGTTATAGCCAAAATGTAACGTCCCGGACCCGGGTGCCACGCAACGGGTGCCCTGAGCCCAGTTCATTACGTGACCTCAAGCGCATTTCCCCAAACGTCAGAGGCTTCCGACTAGCAGTGAGGGCCCATGTCTGATAGTTAGGAAAATATGCCCCCATTTGTCAAACTGTAGCACATCAGAATACCAAAATAAACATACAACAAATAGCGGAAGCAGTAAACATACACAACTGAAATAACTACAGTAGTGGAGATAACCAACAATATATAAGTGATGATGCTACATGTTCAAGTTCTAAGAAAACAACCAGAACATGTTATACATTAATACAGTACAGTAGAAAACAGAGTACAACAAAACAAGGAAAAACAGCTGGTAGCGGCATCGCAAGCCTAGGCTCAATCCCATGCCCTCCTACTCCTCAACAATAGTCATGTACTTGTATAGGGACTCTTGTCCCTATCTACACCTGCAGCAACGTAATCTATTTGGGCCCAAAAGAGTGACCCAAACAGGGTGTGAGAAATATATCTCAGTAGACACCCACCAAAGGCCCGTGCCCAACTACATGTAAGCAAGCAATAACAGTGTGTTGTAGTACTATGCAATAAAGTAAACAGTACTCAAAAGTAACTAATTACCAGTTATATTTCCATTTCATTATCCATTTAATCCAATTAAATATTAGAAACCACCACAGTGCATTTCTTGGTAAACAGTCCACGTCCTCAGACAAACAAAACCATACCCTCAGGTAAGCAGAATCCAACCTACAGGTATAGCCCTCAGGCGTAACAAAAATTGCCCTCAGGAGTAGGAATTGTCGCCCTCAGGCACAGATGTCAAGCCCTCGGGTCTGAATGGTTTCCCTCTGGCGAAATAACTATAGCCCTCAGGCTAAATAGTGCAGTGCCCTAAGGCTAATCAAAACAACACCCTCAGGCTAAATAGAAAAACGCCCTCAAGCTAAACAGCTAACCAGGCCATGCCCAATAGGTAAACAAGCAGTAACAAGAAATTCCTCTCAAGGCAATTCTACAATTACTACTTTGAATACATACCCTCAGGTATCCTGGCCAAACGGCTAAATAGAGAAACACACCCCAGGGGTGGTTCTGGATCCAAGCAATGATCCCAACCAACATTGTAATATCATGGTTTAATCACCTATGCAATTATAGGCATTAAACATATCAACGACCTCAACCACACGACACCCCAACACGGGATCGTGGCACAAAAACTCACAAAACACACAGTAGTTGGAAACCTAACATAAATACACCTACCTTATACGCCAACAAACGCTATACCCGAACGTTGACTCCAGAAATGTCCACGAACGGCGTAGATCTGACAATGTACAAAACTCATTCAAACATAAATAACATACGTTAGGAGAAGAATTGTAAAGAATGGCACCAGGAGAGGAGAGGGCTTACCCGTGCAGTTCCAACAAGATCGTCCGAAGCCGAATCGGATTCCAGATGAATGCCTGGTGGATCTTCAAAGATCCGGCCACCTCTTTTGCCTCCAAAATGGCTCAAGTGCCTCCTCTGCTAAATGAGGAAGCTACTGCCTGTTTTAAGCCAAAAAAAACAAAGTACATGGTGTGCACTTCCAAGTACACGGCATGTTCCACCTTCATTTAACTGTTCATTTGGCGACACTACCACACTATTCATTTGTCGACATGAGTACACAACATGTACTCTTGAGTACACGGTGTGTACTATCACCCAGCTAGTGGCAATGACACCACCTTACTGTTTAAACATGCCGACTGAATACACGCCGTGTAAGGTACCACTACACGGCGTGTAGTCGGTTCCTACACCCTTCGTCGCTGACATGGCTACACACCCCATGTACTCATCCCAACACGGCCAAATGTAAACGGCGTGTGGATAAAGTACACGGCGTGTAGTTCCAAAATTCAGGATTTTTCCCCATTTTCAATATTTTCTCAAAAACACTTAGGTAAAAGGAAAAAAAGAAGCCCGTACCTCTAAAACAAGAACCGGGTTCTTACAAACTTCCCCCCTTATAGAAATTCATCCCCTAATTGCCCTTCCAAGGGTGTAGAAGAGAATTCTCAGAACAGCTCTGGCCACTGAGCACCTACGTCGGCCTCCCGCTTCCAGGTCTCGTCCTGCACTCGACCATGCTGCCATAGCACCCGTACGAGAGGAACTGAACGGCCTTAGAGAACCTTCATGCTCCTATCAATGATACGGATCAGATGCTCCTCAAAGGACGCATCATGCTGAAGCTCAACCTCCTGGGGCTGAAAGGTGTGAGACGAGTCTGAATGGTAGTGATGCAACTGAGACATGAGGAAGACGTCATGCATGGATCTGTACCACTGCGGTAACTGCAACCGATAGGCAACCAGCCCGACTCTCTCCAAAATCTCAAATGGTCCCACATACCTCGGTGAAAGCTTAACGTGTCTCCTGATCCGTTTGTGTCCCAGCCTCGGTGAAACACGCAAGAAAACATGATCCCAGACCATGAACTCCAAAGGTCATCTGCGGTGATCAGCATAAGACTTCTGACGAGACTGTACGGTAGCCATCCGCTTCCGAATCAATTGGACCTGCTCAGATGTCTCCTGCATGAGCTGTGGCCCCAGTAAAGCTGCCTCACGTACCTCTAACTAGCACAAAGGTGATTGGAATGTCCTACCATATAAAGCCTCGTATGGTGTCGTCTCAATAGTCACCTGAAAACTATTGTTATAGGAAAACTCTACTAAGGGTATATGCTTCTCCCATGAGCCCCCAAAATCTAGGACGCATGCGCCCAGTATGTCCTCTGGCACTAATATCGTCCGCTTTGACTGGCCATCTGTCTGAGGGTGGTATGCTGTGCTTAGAAGCACCTGTGTACCCAGCACCCTCTGAAAACTCTGCCAGAATCGAGATGTAAAGCGGGCGTCCCTATCTGAAATAATAGAACGAGGGACCCCATGAAGACGTAGGATCTCTTGGATATACAGCTTTCTGAGCTCATCAACACCGAAGGTCTCGTTGATCGGCAAGAAGTGATCCACCTTCGTGAGTCAGTCCACGACAACCCACACTGCATCATTGCCTCAAGGTGACCGCAGAAAACCCGTCATGAAATCCATTGCGACATCATCCCATTTCCACTCCGTAATGGGCAACTTCTGTAACAACATAGTTGGTCTATGATGCTCTACCTTCACCTGCTGACAGGTGGAACACCTCGTAAAAAAACTAGCTATCACTCTCTTCATACCCGGCCACTAGTACTGACGCCTCAAGTCACGATACATCTTGGTAACCCCGGGATGAACTTCCTAAGATGAAGCATGAAACTCCCACATCAGCTCCTCGCGTATATCCCCTAGAACCCATACACATCCATGGAAACACAAAACCTCATCATCGCTTAGCGTCCAACTGGGAGGAGGGACCTCACTTACCATCGACTCCCGTAGAACTAGGCCTTATCAATCCAATAGCTGCCTCATCCTTACTCTGTCCAGGAGGGTAGAATTCATCGCTAATGAGGAATGATAAGTCTGCACATGATTGTCTTGCACCTCCAGATGCATATCAGAGAACAAAGCCATAAGCTGCCACTCACCACTAGCCTCCTGCACTGCATGTATCTGAGTCTTCCTACTCAGTGCATCAGCTACTGCATTGCCTTTACCAGGTGTATAGGCATGCTCAAAATATAAGTACTGTAGGTACTCGACACACCTTCTCTGCCTCAGATTCAGGTCACGCTGAATAAAGATATACTTGAGGCTTTTGTGGTCGGTGAAAACCACAAAATGCTCTCCCAACAGATAATGTCTCCAATAGCGCAACACAACCACAAAACGCTCTCCCAACAGATAATGTCTCCAATAGCGCAACGCATGAACAACTGAAGCAAACTCGAGATCATGCGTCGGGTAATTCCTCTCATGTGGCCTCATCTGCCGAGACCCGAACGCAACAACTCGGTCGCCCTGCATCAAAAATAATCCCAGCCCAATCCCTGATGCATCACAGTAAACTGTATAGATCTTCCCCTGCTCTGGGAGTATTAGGATCGGTGCTGATGTCAGCCTTCCCTTCAGGTCCTGAAAAGCTGTCTCGCAAGCTTCTGACCAAATGAACTTCACACCGTTATTAGTTAGACCGGTCAACGGTGCTGCTAAGCTGGAGAAGTCTTGTATGAAGTTCCTGTAGTAACCATCCAGCCCTAAGAAACTCTGTATCTCAAACACGTTCTTGGGATGCTCCCAGGAAACTAATGCTCTCATCTTCTTTGTCTACTACAACTCCTTCTTCTGAGATGATATGACTGAGGAAGTGAATCTGGTCCATCCAAAAGTGGCACTTCGAGATCTTAGCATATAGTCGATGCTCTATCAGTGTACTCAATACGATCTCAAGATGGGTGGCATGGTCATGTCGAGTGTGATATTACACCAAGATGTCGTCCACGAATACTACGACAAATGAATCAAGATACGGATGGAACACATGATCCATCAAATCCATGAAAACTGCTAGCATGTTCGTCAGTCCGAACAGCATAACCCTATACTCATATAGACCATACCTACTCCTAAAAGCTGTGAGAGGTATTTCTGTTGGTCTAACGTGCAGCTGATGACATCCATATGTCAAGTCAATCTTAGAGAACACTCTTCCTCCATGAAGCTGATCAAACAGATCATCTATCCTTAGCAAGGGATATCGGTTATTAACCGTCAACTGGTTCAGCTTCTGATAATCCACAGAAAGTCTGAGGGTACCATCCGACTTCTTCGCAAAAAGGACAGGAGAACCCCAAGGAGAAGTACTGCGTCAAATAAAACCCTTCACATGTAACTCCTCTAACTTCCTCTTGAGATCCTACAACTCAGGCGTGGCTATCCTATAAGGAGGAATGGACACCGGTGCTGCTCCTGGCACTAGATCAATAGAGAAATCCACCTCTGGCACCGGAGGTAGACTTGAAAAGTCGTCTGGGAAGACATCCCTAAAACGATCAACAACTGGAGGGAAATCCATCTGACAAGTCCCCTGGTCATCTAGATATAAGCTCGCAATCTGGACTGTGACTCCACCTCGCCCAAGATGCCCTAGTCTAGCTCGACTTTCCTGAACATCCCACTCGCCCTTGTATAGAAACTCCCCACCCACTGGTGACGTGAAACACACCCTACGACGATAGTAGTATACAAAGGCTCGAAAGGTGACCAACCAGTCCATCCCGAGAATGACGTCATAACTCGTCATCTCCAGGACATACAGGTCCCAAAGGAAGTGACACCCACTAACCTCAAGGGGGAACTCTTTGCACTGACGCACACCAACAGTCCTAGTCCCCAACGGAGTGTCTAGCGTCGATATATCAGAAGAAGTAGAAACACTGATCCCAAGGCTCTCCACAACAGGTACAGATATAATACTATGTGTAGCACCAATATCAAAAAGTACCGAAGACAAGACAATAGATACTAGAATATTACCTCTGACTGTAGAGGGTCTGGGATCCTGCTTCTGCTGGGTCTGTTACACTGCATATGCCTGCCCAGTGTCGCGGCCCTACGACATAGCCTGGCTACCCTGAGCTGTCCCACCCTGCTGCCTCTGCGATCCTAGTGTATGGCTACCATGGCCACGACCACCATCTTTTCCTGCACGCCCTGACGTATTCCAGTTCCCTGACTGGTAAGAAGCCACTAGTCCTACTCCCGCACGCGGAGTCTGCACAGAACCCCTCTCACTTGCCACTGGTAGAAACACCCTGAAAATGCACTGTAGATGAACCATCTTGCCGCAAGCTCGGCACTACACTGGGTCTCGTGGACACTACGGCCTCTTGTTCCCCTCTCTGCCACACTGGTAGTACCTGACCGGTCCACCTGAAGAAGCTGCTTGGATGGTATTGTCGCCCTGAGAGAAGTCCATCTGTCTCTTCCTTTTGCCAGTAGTAATAGTACCATAAACTAGTGCTGAACCGCACTGGCCCACACCACTCGATTCCAGCAGGTTCCTCTCTGTAATCAATGCTTGGTTTACAATCACGTGTATAGTAGGCAACCTGAAAACATTCACCAGTGCTCGGATTTCATACCGAAGACCATCCTCAAAACTTCTAGCTCTCAACGTCTCATCACCCACCAGCACGGGTGCAAAACACTGAAGCTCTGTAAAACGAGTAGAGTAGTCCATCACCGACATAGAGCCCTGCTACAGATTCATGAACTCTCAAGCTCTATCTACCCTCAGCGTCTCGGGAAAGAAGAAGTCATAGTAGACTGCCTGAAAATCTTCCCACACCATGTCCATGTGATGCTCTGACTGGGTGGTAACATCCCACCACCTCTTGGCGAAATCATGCATCCTATAAGTCGTGAGATTGATGCTCTTCCCTAGAGGAGTCTCAAGATGATAAAAAATAGTCTGCATCGATCCTAGCCAAGAGTCTGCAGCCTGTGGTCTGCCATCCCCTGAAAACGTAGGCGGATGCTACTGCTGAAAGATATGCGTCAGCTCGGCCATAGATGTGGCAGCCTGCGGTGCTCCCTAAAAGGTCTGAATAAACCGCAATAATCCTTCACAGAACTGTGATTTTGTGCCTGTGTCCGGTATAACAGCTGGTTCCGCATCTGGCTCTGCTAGTGGATCAACTGGTAGCCCATGGCACACCATCTCCGGAGTATAATCGTTGCCGCTCTCTTGGCGAACAACTCGCGGCCGTCTAGGCGGCATGAATCTGCAAGCTCGAAAGCACACCTCAGTTTCAAGACTATTAAAACTAAAACGAAGGAACCACAATGGAACAAGAGGAAGAAGGTGTTTTAAAATTTTCATAACAGGACTACACAGCGTCTACACTTACTACACGGCGTGTACTTGACTTCCTTTCTCCTGCCTGGGTCCTTCTACATGGCTAAGCCACACGGCTTCCATTCAACAAAACTACACGGTGTGTATAATATCTACACGTCATGTACGATGTTATTTTCCAACTTCTCGTGTCGTCTGTGACACGGCTGACTACTCGGCTTTACACTACACGGTGTGTTACACCCTCACACGACGTGTACACAACCCCGTTTCCCAGCCACACGGCTAACGCCACACGGTCTTTCCTCGAACCAGACTACACGGCATGTCCCACAGGTACACGGCGTGTTTAGGGAAAGGTGACATCGGCCCGTGTTGTTAGTTACACGGCCGAGTCCCTAGGTCACACTATGCAGCGTGTCTATAACTGACACGGTGTGTTCTGTCAAGGAGTTCACCGACCCGTGTTGTTAGTTACACGGCCGAACTCCGTGTCACACTACACAACGTGCATAGAAACCACACGGTGTGTTTTACCCAAGCCCTTCCCTACCCCGTGTCGCCGCCCACACAGTTTGTGACACAGGAAGTGACTACACGGTGTGTACTCGGGGTACACAACATGTACTAAAAAAGTTCATTTTTCTTTCTGAACAGAAGAACACACACGGAGTGTATGAGGTCCTACACGGCGTGTCATCTGGGTTTTTCAGACAGTATGCCTCAGAAACTTCCCCGGAACCCAGAAAATACTGAAAAACAGCACCCAAGTGTGAAATTCCGACTCGTGGGGGCCCATACTCCCCACGAATCAAAGTTTGATATCTTATCTATGTTATAAACAATAAACAGTCAATGATCCACCAAATTCCGGTCAATGGGGGCCCATACTCCCCAAAAACCAAAGTTTGGTGTCCATTCTATAAACAAGATCAAACAAACATACCATATCACAAGGCATGTATTTATCATGCAGCTATCACAACAGCATGATTTATTAGCACAACAACTATCACAACAACATGAAAATTATAATGTACCTACATGGAATGGAAACTATGCATGGCATGTGATATCTAGCATGTGCCTATATGATGCATGAGACGACATACCCTCATCTCATCGGGTTGTAACTAAATAGAACCCACAGATAAAATTTAAACAGCACAATCCAAGAGCGTCACCCAACAGTGAAAACATATCAACCGTAAAATTGCAAAATCAAAATAATGAAAAAAATGAGGTAGACTGGATTTTCCCTGTACATGGGTTAGCTATGCCCGGGCCCAGCTTATTACCGACTACCATTTCCGACATATCCCTGACTACGGCTCCAAATAGTAAGTCAAAGAAAATAACTCCTCTGATACCACATTGTAACATCCCAGACCCGGGTGCCACACAACGGGTGCCCCGAGCCCGGTTCGTTACGTGACCTCAAGCCCATTTCCCAAAATTCCAGTGGCTGCCGACTAGCAGCGAGGGCCCAGGTATGATAGTGGGGAAACTATGCCCTCATTTGTCAAAGTGTAGCGCAGTGGAATACCAAAATAAACATACAACAAACAGTGGAAGCAGTAAACATACACAACTGAAATAACTACATCAGTGGATATAACCAACAGTATATAAGTGATGATGATACATGTTCAAGGTCTAAGAAAATAGCCAGAACATGTTATACATCAATGTAGTACAGTAGAAAACAGAGTACAACAAAACAAGGAAAAACAGTTGGCAGCAGCATCGTGAGCCTAGGCTCAGTCCCATGCCCTTCTACTCCTCAGCAACACTCAAGTACCTGTATAGGGACTCTTTCCCCTATCTACACCTGCAGCAACGTAATCTGTTTGGGCCGAAAAGTGTGACCCAAACAGGGTGTGAGAAATATATCTCAGTAGGCACCCGCCAAAGGCCGGTTCCCAACTGCATGTAAGCAAGAAACAACAGTGTGCAGTAGTACTATGAAATAAAGTAAACAGTACTCAAAAGTAACTAATTACCAGTTATATTTCTATTTCATTATCCATTTAATCCATTTAAATATGAGAAACCACCACAGTGCATTTCTAGGTAAACAGTCCATGTCCTCAGACAAACAAAACCTTACCCTCAGGTAAGTAGAATCCAACCTGCAGGTATAGCCCTCAGGAAAACAGAAATTGCCGTCAGGCGTATGATGTGTCACCCTCAGGCACAGAAGTCAATCCCTCAGGCATGAAAGGTTTCCTTCAGGCGAAATAACTACATCCCTCGGGCTAAATAGTGCAGTTCCCTCAGGCTAGTCATAACAACGCCCTCAGGAAAAATACAAAAACGCCCTCAGGCTAAACAGGTAACCGAGACATGCCCAACAGGTAAACAAGCAGTAACAAGCAATTCCCCTCAAGGCAATTCTACAATTACTACATTTAATGCATACCCTTGGTTATCCAAGCCAAACGGCTAAACAGAGAAACACACCCCAGGGGTGGTTCCGGATCCATGCAATGATCCCAACCAGCATTTTAATATCATGGTTTAATCACCTATGCAATTCTAGGCATTAAACATAGCAACGGCCTCAGCCACACGACACCCCAACATGGGTTCGTGGCACAAAAATGCACAAAACACACAGGAGTTGGAAAACAAAACACAAATCCACCTACCTTATACACCAACGAACGCTATACCCGAACGCTGACTCTAGAAACGCCCAAGAACGGCGTAGATCTAGCAAAGAACAAAACTCATTAAAATGTAAATAACTTACGTTAGGATAAGAACTGGTAAGAACGGTACCAGGAGAGGAAAGGGCTTACCCATGTGGTTCCAACGAGATCGTCCGAAGCCGAATCTGATTCCAGAAGAATGCTCGGTGGATCGTCAAAGATCTGGCCTCCTCCGTTTGCTCCAAAATGGCTCAAGTGCCTCCTCTGCCAAATGAGGAGGCTACTGACTGTTTTAAGCCGAAAAAACAAAGTACACGGCGTGTACTTCCAAGTACACGACGTGTACTCCCTTCATTTAACAGTTCATTTGGCGGCACCGCCACACTATTCATCTGTCGACATGAGTACACAACATGTAATCTTGAGTACACGGCCTGTACTGTCGACCAGCTGGCGGCGACACCACCACCTTACTATTTAAACCTACCAACTGAATACACGGCGTGTAAGGTACCACTACACGGCGTGTAGTCAGTTCCTACACCATTCGTCGCCGACATGGCTACACACCCCGTGTACTCATCCCAACACGACCAAAAGTACACAGTGTGTGGATAAAGTACATGGCATGTAGTTCCAAAATTCAGGATTTCCCCCCATTTTCCATGTTTTCTCAAAAACACTTAAGGAAAAGGAAAAAAATAATCCCATACCTCTAAAACAAGAACCGGGTTCTTACACAAAACCAAAATAAATAATTTCTAATATTTTCACTATTATTTTTGAAATAAAAGTGTGTTTAACATTTTAAAAAATATAAATTATTTTAATTAAAAATATCAAATTACATTTTCATAATTTAATTGATATATTTTTCCATTTAAAATTTAAAATTATGTCCCTAGATGTGTTGAAAAAATGCCTTTTCCAATGACAGTCATTAATGAAATTAAAAATTATTCAGTCAGAGTATGATATGAATTTGATTCCAATGAAATTAGTTAGTTAAAATATTTTATAATTGAACTAATTTTAAATATATTTTATTTTTTGAAATATTAAACAAAAAAGGAGTTTAAAAAACATTATTTTTCACTATTGATCCAAAAAATTAATCATGTCATAAAATTGGAAAAAATATCACTGAAAGAGGATTGGGACTTTTAGATTTCTAAAATTAAGCTTTATTTGTAAAATAAATAATATAATAGACATAAAGTTTACTTTAAATTTATTTCTCAAAACTACGACTAAGTCCCCTATTTGAAAAATTACATTTTAACATAAAAACATTTGTTCTTATTTTAGTTGATTATTATTTTATTTATAACCCATAGATAATAATTGAAATTATATTATAAATATTAGAAAATATATTTTTAATAATTTTGTTAGTTATATTCATATCCAACAATATTATGTCTAGGTTAAATGGTCATGATTAAATATTAAAATATTAATTGAGTATCATGTTGTGTTTACAATTGTTGTTGTCTACATCAAAAGATATGAATGATATAGAATTTATATAAAATATATATCATAAATTATAGAGGTCTTACATTATATTATAATATTTTTTTGGGTGTCATATATAATATAAAACGTGATGTTAATATTTTAAATACCATGGTGTTACATTATTTTTTTTATAGTCTAAACGCACTATAGATATATAGTGTTATATTTCAGCCCTAATAATTAGACCTTATTAAAAATTACATAGATTATAATATAATTTTATTTTTTTATATAATATCATAAGATTCAAATATAACATTCTAGAATAATTTATTTTTCTGTGTAACATTTACTATGTAAGTGTTATTATTTCATATCACATTATCTTAATGATCATTGGTCAATATTTTTATTCCATATAATAATGATCATGTTCCAATTTTATGACATTGGAGTTCAATACATGCGATGGATTTTATATGTTCTTATTAAAATGATATAAAATTATGACATCATGCACAAGGGTTTTTTTAGAATCTATGAGGGATAACATACAAGTTTTAGATGATCAATAATCATAAAGGGACTAAATCATCTATGGATTATCTTCCCGGAAATCCTCAATATCATAACCATCTTCCAAAACATTACTATATTGAAACAATTTTCAAATTCATAATACTCTATAACTATTCAATGACTTGAAAATTTTAATTTATATCAAATTTAAATGATAGTATATATTATTAAATTGATTTATACTACATTAACATTTCATGAGTAAAATATTGTATCAATAAATTCTACTCAAGAACATTATCCCAACATGTAAGAGTCATGCATCACATCCCAACATTATCCTCATGTTATGTTGTTTTTATTCTAGTTTAAAATATATCATATATTAGAACTCAACAATAGGATTGTTTCTATCTGAACATCAATTTCAATCAATTGTGAATGACATATTCATATCATCTAAAATATATGTTGTAATTTATAACTATCCATTAGATAAAGTATATAGAGATAGGTAAATAATCATTTCTATATAAAATTATTATTATATAATTCTCAATAATCATTAATGTTAAACCTGAATTTCTCTGTTGAACCAGACCATGATGCCCTTTGAAAATAGTACCGAACTAGAGTCATCAAATACCTAATGGGAATTCGGGATCAACACATGGTGGTGACCAGCACCTAGGAATCAAAAATAACTAGAGTGTATGATTTTTCCCAATCTATAACAAACTACAATACATATATAAATACACTATGTGAATAAATAACATAAGAATGAACTAGAACATATTTCATAGAATACAGAATCAACAAAAGTGAAAAAAAATTAATGGTAACTAAAAAATCTCCAAGATATAAGTCCAACAGAAAATGGAAACTAAAATTGAAATACCTACTCCATGTAATTTCATGGGAAGGATCCCACTATCATACCTTGAGGTACCATGAAATGGATAATGAAAACCTCAACAAATCACTATATCAATATCACTTCCCCTGTATCAAAAGAAATATTAATACTATAAGGACCTTGCCTTAAAACATTACATAATATATAATTAAACGAATAATTCACATTGAGGATCTTTTCAGGTTTATAGATTTAGAGAATTATGCCATAACTATTACATTTCATTTCAAATACAAAGTAGACACTTCTACTAAATTTCCATTTTTTCACAAAACAAGAACTCTTGAAAAAAAGTGTCATGTCTAGTTCTATGTTTAGGGAAACACGACTTTTCCGTGATCCCATCTTTGACCCTATTCCACATTATGTCCTGTGAAAAAATTTTCAAAAACTTGGGAGAGCATAAAAAGCTCAGTAAGGGATACATCAAGATGGAAAACTGTTAGTATTTCAAAAAAACAAGTAAAACATGAATAATTTAACATAAGTAATACTTTTCACCTTTATGAATTAGTAAATAATCTTCACTAAATAAAATATCACTACATACCCTTTTTTAACCAAAAGAGTACCCATATAAACAACACATAAAATATAAAGGTAACTTGGGACATAAACATACTTAAATGGAATAGCAATACGGTCGAATTCCACACATATCACTAAATGGAATAGCCATATGGCCGACTTCCATACCCAATGCATTAGAGGTTAAAATGTAGCCACCTTTCCTGGTTTATCACGGCACCACCCATCATTTGGTTTATCACATAAACACCCATCAAATTTCCAAGTACCATTATAAAATCATGCTATATAAAATATTAAAAATATAAACATTTCACTAATAACATTTAATTTGCAATCACAAGAATTAATTTCAAGATATTGAAATAATAAATCCATTTCAAATACCATTTTCAATACCAAAACACCCAAAACAGAATAAGGGATTTTCTTTTCATTTTATAAAACATTAAGATATATAGAGGAATCCAAATAACGATTACAGCGGCAAAGAGGTTATCATCACCGCAATTGTTAAATCATTATGTTCGTCATTTAATAAAACTCTTTCTAGAAAAATATTCCCTTTGAATGAAAGTAAATGTCAAAGGGTTTTAATATACACCTTGTAAAAGAATAAGGTATATATATTATCAAAATATGCCTCAATGAAAGGAGATTGAGATGAAGTCCCTTACCTCGTGTCTGTCATGACTCGATCATTCATTATTCTCCTGAATAATAAAATAAAGTTAATTTCTAATTTATTTAGAACCATTTTCAATTTTATTATTTCTTCTATATCACTTATAACAATGTTATAAACATTATGTAATCATTGAATTTAATAATGGTTGTTTTGTCGATATTAGGTACTTGAGTCAAAAATGAACACCTTATATTTATAAGTTGTCCATGTGGTCAATAGTCCATTATATCCAGAATGATATTCATGATTTAGATATCATATATATCATATATATATCCATTATATACATGTATTTATAATAGTACATAACATTTGCAGGTAAGAAATTAAATGCACCGTTCATGGAGATGGTAAGCCGTACGTACGCATGAACGCTACTTTCATTTATATTTATTTTTTTATTTGTATTAAAAAATAATGATACATACATATATTATAATTCCCGTATAATAAAATTAACTCCATCCTTTATACGTCCCACATATGGCATTAACGAGTCATATCACTTTGAGGGGGCGATAGTCCACAATTCCTCAAATGAAATTTCTGCGTTTACCCATAATGGAAACCATAAAGGTATGATATAAATGGAAAATACAGAAGAATAATGAAAACATAAACAAAATATATATCATATATTAATAATGTTCCATAATAATGGCCACCATGAGACGTGGTGTGAGGTAATGGAATAATCATCGTTTCATGAGGTGTTAGTTTTCCATCCACATAAACATTATGTTCTTCACCCATTAGATAGAGGTATGTGTAAGTGTAGTTCCAATATGTTTCATAACAAAATCCTAGTATTTTTAAGATATTGGTTTTGTTGTAAAATAAAATAATAAAAATAGTTTATGGGTTTGAGAAGTAAAATAAAATAAAAGAAGTTAAGAGAAACCATTACCTTTAATTTGGGTAACTTTCTTCGGTTTGAACCAAAATTGTATGTTGACGTTCCTTATGCCTAAGGTAAGGCTTCTAGGAGGTGGATATGGATGTAGGGAGATTAATTAGGTAGATGATGGATGAACCTAAAGGCTTTAGAGGTGTGAGGAATTGATTAGAAGTGGTCTCTTTTTATAAGGGAGATGAGGGGATCTTTTGGAAAGTGTGAAAATATTATTTTATTATATAATGATATTCTGTTTCTAGAGGTCCATAAATCATTATAGTCAATGATAATAAGACTCATGGTCGAACAAAATTCATCCCATAGGAATTTGACAGGTTTTGGAAAATATGTTAATGAGTATAATCTTATTTATTTAAATTATTTATTAATGAAGTAAATACTACATCATTATTGTGTCATAAATAATTTGGTTTATTCGATGTCTAAAAATTATAAAAAATACTATCATGTAGGAAATATTTTTATATTTATAAAGAAAATATATAGTTGAAAATATGACTTATACAACACCATATAAAAATTAATTTACTAAAATATTTTTGTTTTTGGAATTTTTTCCTTTACTTTAAATTAATTAATCTAATGTGTCATTATCATTCATAAGTTTCTCCATGGTGTCCCAAAATAGACCCAAGGATTCACATGGTCGGTCATTACTCATCCAATACAGTTAGGACAAGTGTTAAGGTAATTTTAAATTATTATAATATTTTTTACCTTGAATTGCCCTATTTACATTTAACCACGGTAAATAAAAGTCAAAAGTTTCAATTCACCAAAAATTATTTTCATCTTATTGAACCACATATTATTTACTAATAAAAACCATGTATGTCAGATTTTCAAAATTCAATTCACAGGATTGACAATATTTCATTTAAATGAAAAGGTCAGTTTTTTAACTACTACTAAGTGGTTTCACTATTCATCAAAAATTAATGTTTTTTGAAAAATACCAATAATTCAGGTGAAGCTATATTTGATATTCCAGATTCAAAAATGATGTTTATTTTTCCAAATTAAAAACATAAAAGTGGAACTGATTAATTTTAAAATTATTTCTCGTTGTTAAAATAAATAACGTGTTTTTAAGAAAGAATAACTATCAAAAGATTAAAACTTGTTTATGTCAAAATTCATAGTGAAATTAATTCCAATGATATACATTATATTAAATGGTAAAAATATATTATAATTATACATTAAAACCTATTAAGAAGATAATCTAACCATATTAATAAATTATATTAAAACACAGATTTGAATTAAAATACAATATTTCTCATTATTCATTACAAATAATAAACATCATCAAAAAAATTTAAAAAAATTTCACAAAGTAAATTTTGATGTCCCCATTCTAAAAAAGGAATTTATTGGGTAAATTAGAATGTATTAAAGTGACCAAAACTAGATTTAATGATTGTTCTTCATTAAAAGGCAGTAAATCATACTTTTAATGTAATTTATGCTTAAACATAGATTCATTCATATTTTAAGCCTCTAACTTTTTTTGATAAATATAAATAAATTTAACAAACATGTATAATAATATTGTAGTTAGACTCATTCATTACATCCAATACAATTCCTAGTTGTTTAATACCATTTAAAATAATAATATTATATTATTAGTATGCAATGTAATATTTCAAAAAAACAATTATTGCATATCAAGTATGCAGTCGAACACAGAAACCCCTTTAAAGTAAAATTAATATTTAATTCACAAATGTTAATAAATATGAAATTTTTCTTATTCTTTATTTACCTGAGATGTTACATCCTTTCCCCTATTGGGAATTACATCCTTGCAATTTTACTTATCAAAATAAATGGTGGTATTTATCCCTCATAGCATTTTTAGATTCCCACATTACCTTTTCAACCATATAATTTTTTCATAAAACCTTTACCTGATGAATTACCTTATCTCACAACACTTTCTCTCTTCGGTCAATAAACTGGACTAGTTTTTCTTCAAAAGATAGATTCTCTTCCAACTGAACTACCTCTTGGCTCAAAAAATGAGATGTGTCTGGAATATACTTTCTTAACATTGAAACATGAAACACATTTTGTACCTAGGATAAACATGGAGGTAAATCCACTCTTTACGTAAATGATCCAACTTTCTCTAGGATTTCCTAAGGTCCAATGAAGCTCAGATTCAACTTTCCCTTCTTACCAAAATGAATCAGACTTTTCCATGGAGAAACATTGAGAAAGACATGATCACCTGCCTCAAAATAAATATCCTTCCTCTGTTTATCTGCATAACTTTTCTTTCATATCTAAGTTGTGCTCAAGTGCTTCTGAATCAACTAAACATTCACTACCATATGTTCTACCAATTATGGTCCCATTAGCTTCCTTTCACCTACTTCATCCCAAAAATCTGGAGTTTGACAACGCTTTCCATATTATTCCTCAAATGGACCCATATGTATACAGGAATGAAAACTATTATTACATGTAAATTCAACCAAAGAAATATTTTGGTCCCAACTTCCCCGGTAATCTAGTGAGCATGCATGTAGCATATCCTCCATGGTCTGAATTGTTCTTTCTAATTTTCGATCTGATTGAGAATGAAATGTTGTACTAAAATTTAATTCATTACCCAACGACTCTTGAAGGCCTTTCCCATAGATATAAGTAAACCTGGTATCACGATCAGAATCTATTGAGAGGGTAACACCATGAAACCTGACTATCCATTTAACATAATATCAAGAAAGTTGATCTAGAGATAAAGTATCTCAAATAAGAGGGAAATGATAATATTTAGTCAATCGATCAACAATAACACAAATTGCATTATTACCTCGAGATGTCTTCGGTAATCCCACAACAAAGTCCATAGATATATTTTCCCATTTCCACTCTAGCACTGGTAAATGATCAAGAATCCATTTCGGTAACTGCCAATCTTCTTTAACCTACAGACATGTCAAACACATCATAGTAAAATAAACAATATCTCTTTTCATTCCATACCACCATTAATACACTTGAGGATCTCTGAACATCTTAGTACTACCGGGATTAACTGAAAACAGAGAACTATGAGCTTCATAGAAACAGTGTATTCTTCAACTGTGAATCACAAGGCACACATAATCTCTTCCCAATCCTCAATTCGAAATCATTATCAATGTTAAAATCAGGAAAATTACCCTTCTTAACCTACTATACCTTTTTTCAACTCACTGTCTTACTTGTGCACTTGCTTTATTTTGTCTGATAGAGATGATCTCACTAACACCTGATACAAAATAGAATAATATTATGCACCAAAAACTTCTATGCCAATGTTTATCAAATCAAAAACCAAATGATATTATTCCAAATGTAACATGGTTAATAAATAATTACTTTTTCAACTCAAAGAATCAGACACTTTATTTGATTTTCCCGGATGGTAATGGATCGTGCAATCATAATACTTGATTAATTCCAACAATCTCCACTATCTCAAGTTCAATTCTATTTGAGTGAATATATTCTTTAAACTTTTGTTATCAGTATATATTTCAAATTTTACTCTATACAAATGATGACACCAAATTTTTAAAGCAAAAACAATAACAGATAATTCCAATTCATGTGTCGGGTAAATTAACTCATGAGGTTTGAACAGACATGAAGCATAAGCAATTACCTGATCATTCTGTATAAGGACACATCCATGTCCTTTCAATGAAGCATCGTTGTAAATAAAAAACTCACCATTTCTTGAAGGCAGCGTGAAAACTGAAGCATTCACCAATCTTCTTTTCAATTCCTGAAAACAATAATCACATTATTTTTTCCAAATGAACTTAACACCTTTTCGAGTTAACTTAGTCATTGTACTAGATAACTATGAAAAATTCTCAACAACCCTCCGGTAATAACCTACCAAAACAAGAAAAATACACATCTCGGTTATATTTGTGGGACTTGGCCAATCTTCAATAACTTTTTCTTTAGCAGGATCAATTGTTATGCCATCTTATGAAATAATGTGACCAAGGAATGAAATTGGTTGCAACCAGAACACACACTTACTGAATTTCCCATACAATTTATTTTCTTTTATGGTTTGCAAGACTACCATTAAATGAATTTCAAGTTTCTATTTACTTTTTGAATAAACCATAATATCATCAATGAACAGAACCAAAAACCTATCCAAGAACTCTTGGAAAATTACATTCATAAGATCCATGAATACAACAGGTGAATTGGTTAAACCAAAATGCATAACTACTAATTAATAATGGCCATATCTAGTACGAAAAGTGGTAATCAGAATGTATTCTTCCGGTCTCATATTATGAAGCATGAGACAAAAGACTTCGATCCCTCTGACCTAGCAATGCTCTCTTCCTTCTGGTGACGACGACGGCCACGACGCCGAATCCTCCCCCTTGATGGGGGAGGGGGATTCATCGTCTCATGAGAGAGATTGGTCATTCTGGCCGTTTTCTAACCCAGAATATCTTCCTTATTTTCCGAAAGCATTGATTAACCCTAAGGTGCCTGACCTAATCGATGGAACACCGAACCTGCCTCTCTCGCTTTCTAAGTATACGGAGTCTTCGACCTTGCTGAATCTGACCCTGGTGGCTCGTTTCAAGAACATAAGACCTTTGGTGGATGATTTCGATCATTTTTTATTTGGTTCGTGGGATCTTCTCGAACGCGTGGTCGTGGGTCTATTGGATAGCAAGAAAATCATGATTTGATTTGAGTCTGAAGCAGACCTCATACAGGCGTGGGCTAGGGCACCTCTTAATTTCCAAGGCAGCCATTTTATGCTCCTGCAATGGTCGTTCGATCTACATATGAACTGGGACTCCCCCTCCATTGCGGTTTGGGTTAGATTTCCTAACTTTCCTTTACCGTTTCAAAATCCATCTGTTATTTGTTTACTGGGAAACATGGTTGGAATAAACCATTGTTCTGATTACCGCACGGAAGCGATCTGCCATCCGGTAAATTCAAGAGTGTGCGTTGAAATGGATTCTTCTTGTGCCCCTTTTTAGTATATTTGGATTACAATTGGGGAGGAGTACATATGTAAGAAGAGGGTTGCTTATGAATGTTGGATGGAATTTTGTGGTTGCTGCAAGCGGTTTGGACATTCGACTGAAGTTTGTCATTTGAGAAGGGATGATCACAATGGGAAAGAGGTGAGGACAAGCTATGAGGAGGGTATAAAACACACTGAACTGGGCAATGATTCGAAGATGGGTCTGGATTCGAAGATGAAGGGGGTTGCTGAAATAGGGGGGGATCCTCAGAGGAATCAGACAGCAGGGAATCTCCTCGGTTCTGGTTCTAGTGTTATTTCCATGGAGGTTGATCAATCAATTGGAAACACTATCATTGGGATGAACCGGGATGAGGCGGGATCTATTTGGTCTCCTACCACTGTGGGACCTGAACATGTTGGGAAGGAGTGGGAAGACAGTACTCTGGAGGTGTTTATCATTCCCAGACCAATTAAAGTGCTGGATCATGTGGCTAATCCTTTTATGGATTCGAATAACAGGTTTGATGTTCTGATAGAGGGTAAGGTGGCTGAGGTTCTGGAGGAGGAGTCCCTTTCAGGGGGGGAGGGTGATGTTTTGTTGGAGGAGAATAAGCAGGGGGATTGTTTGGGGCTGGAACCGGTGGTAGGCCCTGAGGAAACTGCTAAGTAGGAAGGGCAGAAACACATGGAAGAAGGTATCCATGCTGAACAGCGGCTGAGCGTTTCTGCTAGAGGTCCTGTTGCTGGGATGAAGGATCATGTCGGGGAGGGGAAGAATAAATTTAGGGGAGGGAAGGATGCTTCTTCAGAAGGCACCAAGTCACCAACAGGGAAGTGATGGACCCAAAATGGTGTTGAGACATTCAATCCTGTTGAATGTTTGGACACTATTGAATATGTTCAGGTTGAAGGGGGTGGGCAGACTGAGGGGGGTTCTGGAGTTGATAAGGTCCAATAGGAGGAGATGTTTCCTAAGAAGAATAAAGGGAGAGAACGCAAGGATTACTCATTTTTACCGAAGCCGATGGAAACACGGTCAGGTAAAAAGTCTAAACTAGGTGAGAAGGAAACATCATATGACAAGGTTCTCATGGAGGAGGACCTCCAGGTTGGGGCCAAGGTGAACAATAATGGAATGGGCAGTAGTTCTAAAATAGGAAAGAGCACTAAAGAACCTATCATCTGCTCGGAAGAGGATATGGTAGAGGAATTTCTCTATGTCAACATCCCTCAGGAGGAGGCCGATATGATGGGAAGATCTATAAAAGTGGAGGTCAACAGTGATAAGGCCAGGTGGATTGACAAACAGGATTTGATCCTAATGAGAGGCTTCAACAACTGGAAAATCAGCAAAGTTGAATATATCCAAACATGGGACAAAATGGCTGATAGATATGAAGACATCATTGGGGAAGACCCTGATGCAAAGGTATGGCTAATGTAGTGGAATCAGTATAGAGAGGAAAGCAATAACAGGCTTAGATTATGCTTTGGTAAGTTTTCCTATTCCTATGAGGCGTCACCTCCGAACTAGTTGGGTTTGTTTCTCCTGTTTCCGTCAAGTGTTTGGTGGGTTTTTTCTATGTTTTCAGTTTGTGTGGTTTGTTGGTTCGTCGCAGGATATATTTGTTGGGCTCGGTTTCTCTACCATCATCTTTGTAGGCCATTTGGGACATGGCTGTTTTGGAGGTATGGAGACATCGGGAGGGACCATGCTTGCATGGGATCGCCAAGTGTCCTGCATGTGGATGGTGGTTGATGCTTCTTCTTGAATGAGGTATCCTATTTGCTTTACTGTTTTGTTTGGGGTTGTTTGGATGTTTGCGGAACCCTTTTGTTTCTCACCTTTCCCATAAAAGTGTTGCTATTAATAAAAAAATAATTTTCAGTCAGAATGTATTCTTCCTTTACATTCTACTGATGGTACCCCAATCTCAAATCCATCTTCTAAAAATTCTGATCACCCTAGAGATGATCAAACTAATCATCGATATAAGGAAAAGGATACTTGTTCTTAACAGTGATGTTATTCAATTATCTATAATCAATGAAAAGTCTCATTGGACCATATTTCTTTTTCGCAAACAAGACAGTAGCACCCCGAGATGATGTACTAGGTCAAATGAAACCTTTATCTAATAACTTCTGCAATTGATTATTTATCTCAAGAAGTTCTATTTGAGCCATTCGATAAGGGGTATTTGAAATTTTCTTAGCATCAGGAACTAATTCAACAGTAAATTAATCTTCCCGATCATGTATAATACCATGTAACTCATTAGGAAAAACATCAAGGTAATCATTTACCACTAGAAAATCATTAATATGACCATTTCCTTTATTTTTAGCAATATGTTCAAGGTAACAGTTTTTCCATCATTAATTAGTTTCTCAGCTTCCTCATATGTTATCAAAAACAAGGGTTCATTCTTATTCAAAAACTGAAAATCGTTCTAAAATGAAAACTCCTTAGCTATGTAGTAAATCTTAGCATGATAAACAGATATCCAATCCATGCCCAAAATAACATCTACCTCTACTAGAGGCAAAACAATAAGGTTTGTAGGTATATTCTTCCCGCACACAAGGACATGAAGGTTCTTATGTTTTTTTGGTCTCAACTTTTCCTCTAGGTATTTTTACCATAAGTTCTGTATTCACATCTTGAGATGGAATTCCAAATTTATTAGAAAACTTCTCATAATTTAAAGAGTGTGTAGACCTAGAATCAAACAACACATTGGCATAATTTTAACAAACAAACAGTGTACCAGATACTACTTTGTTTGATGGCCCAACGTCTGATGAAGTAGTTGCAAAGGATTTCACCACCCCTTTCTGCTTGTAGTCTGGATACTTTCCCTCAGTTGAGTTCGTCACTGGACACTCATGTTCATAATGACCCATTTCATTACACTTAAAACATCTTACCAATCGCTTTTCATTTCATGCTTGATCATCTTCCCTACAGTTACGAGAAATATGACCAGACTTACCACACTGGAACAACTTTCCAGACATTGATAATCATTCTCCAAGATGATTTTTACCACACTTATCACAAGTTGGATATTTAATTTTCTTAACTCTCGGCTTCTTTGTTGAATTCATTCCCTTTACCTACCAACTGGACCTCTTATTTTGTTGTTTTTCAAAGAACACATGATAATCTGCAAACTCCATTTCAACCTTCTCAGCACATCGAACAACTTTTTCATATCTTCTGAACTCACGAGAGGATAAAACTCTTTGATATCGTGGATTCCGTCCTAAGATAAATAGATTAATCTTACTATCAATATCTTGGATGAAATTCGGGGCATAGCTTGCTAGTTGAGTGAACTTTTCTTCATAAGCAGCTACTGAGTCATCCTCCAAACTCAATTCTAGGAAATTTTTTTCCTTCAAAGACAAACCACCATAGGAAAATATTTCTCAAGAAACATACCTTTGAATTCATCCCAATCAAGAGCATCAATCTTGTCAATATCACTAATATTTTCACCATCGACCACCACAGATTAGTTTCACCTTCAAAATGGTAAACAACAAGACCAAACATTTGATTTTCTGAACAACCCATGACATTGAAAATCATTTCTAGTGCATTAATCCACCTTTCTGCTAGTACAGGGTTAGATGATCCTCCAAATGATGGGGAATGTTGCCTCATGAAATTCTCCACTACTGATATGTTACTATGCGGTTGATCTGATTGATCTCGTGCATGGATACCACCACCATTTAATGCACGAGTCAACTATTCCATCAATGCAACAAACTGTTCAGTTCTGATTCCGACCATCTCAGGTTGTTGATTTAGATGGTTGTCTTCCTCCTGATGTCATCCCAATATAGCTGCCCTATTTCCTCTGTGGAAAACCAGTCTGAACACAGAAATATCATAAGCGAAGCAACATTGTAATATGTAAATGCTATTTCATTTTAATATTACCATAAATTAATTTAGGGGAATTAATTTAACAATACCCTAACTCCTAATGTTTTCTTAACCGACCTATGATACTAACTACAATGACCCGAACATAAAAGATAAATAATATTTAATTAAGTTAATAATTAACATTGAGGATCTTTTCAGGTTTATAGTTTTAGAGAATTATTACATAACTATTAAATCTCAAAATATTACAAAGTACAGACTTCAACTCAGTTCCCATTTTTTTCACAAAGCAAAAACTCTTGAAAGAAAGAGTCAGGTCTGGTTCCATGTTTAAGACATCATGAATTTTCATTGATCCCATCCTTGACCCTATTCCACATTATTTACAGTGAAAAACATTTCAAAAACATGTGACTAGAATTAAAAGATCAGTATGGGATAAACAAAGAAGGAAAATTTTTAGTTTTTAAAAACAACATGTAATCCATGAATACTTTAACATAAGAAATACTTTTCTCCTTTATGAAGTAGTAAATACTCTTCAATGAATAAAACATCACTAAAAACCATTTTATAACCAAAATATTACCCATATAAAGAACAAATAACATATAAAGGTTACTTGGGACATAAACACACTTAAATGGAATAACCATACGGTCGACTTCCACACATATCACTAAATGAAGTAGCCATATGGCCGACTTCCATACCTAATGCATTAGAGGTTATAACGTAACCACCCATCCTATTTTATCAAGGCACCACCTATCATTTGGTTGAACACATATCCACCCGTCAAATTTCCAAGTCCCATTATTAAATCATAACACATAAAATATTTCAAATATAATCATTTCACTAATAACATATAATTTGCAATCACAAAAAATAATTTAAAGAAAATGAAATAATAAATCCATTTCAGAAAACATTTTCAAAACCTAAACACCCAAAATCATAATAATGGAATTCCTTTTCATTTTAGAAAATACTATGTCTTATATAGGAAGCCAAATAACTTATACAGAGAAAGAGCAGTCATTGTTGTTGCAAACATTAAAAACATTCTGTTTTTCCTTTAGTAAAATGATTTATAGAAAATGATTCCCATTGAATGAATGTAAAAGTCAAAGGGTTTCACTATACACCATGTAAAATAATTTTGTATATATATTATCTAAATATGCCTCAATTAAAAGATATTGAGATAAAGTCTCTTACCTCGTGTCTGACTTGACTCGATCGTTCTTTAATCTCCTAAATAGTAAACTAAAGTAAATTTCTACTTGATTAAGAAACTTTTCAAGTATATTATTTCTTTTTTATCACTAATTACCATGTTATAAATATTATGTAATCATTCAAGTTAATAATGGTCGTTTTATCGATATTTGGTACCTGAGTCAAAAATGAACACCATATATTTACAAGTTATCCATGTGGTCAATGGGAAATTTTATCCAAATACATGATTTAGATATCATATATATCATATATATCCTTTATATATATCTATTTATAATAGTACAAAACATTTTGAGGTAAGAAATGAAATGCACCGTTTAAGGAGACGGTAAGTCGTATGTACGGATGAACGCTACTGTCATTTATATTTCTTATTTTAATGGAATTAAAACATAATGATTCATAGATATAATATAATACCAGTATAATATCAAATATAATATCACTAACTCCATCCTTTATAAGTCCCACGTAGTGAATTAATGAGTCATATCACTTTGAGGGGGCTGTAGTTCACACTTCCTCAAATGAAATTATTGCGTTACTCATAATGGAAAACATAAAGGTATGATATAAATAGAAAATACATAAGAAAAAAGAAAAAATAAGCATAATATATATCATATATAAATATAGATCAATCATAATGGCCACCATGAGAAGCGATAGGAGGTAATTGAAAAATCATCATTTTGTGAGGTGTCAGTTTTCCATCCACAGAAACATTATGTTGTTCACCCATTAGATGGAGTTATTTGTAAGTGTAGTTAGAATGATTATCAATACAACATCATAGTATATTGAGGATACTGTTTCTATTATAAAATAAAAGAATAAATTGATTTTAGGGGTTGGAGAAGTAAAATAAAAGAAAAGAAGTTAAGAGAAACCATTACCATTAATTTGGGTACCTTTATTTGGTTTGAACCAAAATGGTTTGTTGAAGTGCCTTCTACCTAAGGTAAGGATTATATTATGAGGAGAGGGATGTAGGGAGCTTAATCGGGCAGAGTTTTAACATGCCTAAAGGCTTTAGAGGTGTGAGGAATTGGTTAGAAGTGGTCTCTTTTAGAAGAGACATGAGATGGTCTTTAGGAATGTGTGAAAATATTATTTTATTGTATAATGATATTCGGTTTTTAAAGCACCAAAATTCATTACAGTAGAATATAAGAGGACTAATGGTCGAAATAAAATCATCCTATAATAATTGGACAGTTTTTGTATAATATTTTAATCATTATAATCATATTTATTTCAATCATTAATTAATGAAGTAAATATTGCATCATTGTTGTGTCATAAATAATTTAATTTATTCAATGTCTAAGAATTATAAAAAAATACTATCATGTAGGAAATCATTTTGGATTTCTAAATAATATTTATAGTAGAAAATATGACTTATAAAAGACCACATAAAAATTAATTTACTAAAAGATTTTTGTTTATGTCATTTTTTCCTTTACATTAAATTAACTAATCTAAAGTGTCATTATCATTCATTAGTGGCTCCATTGGGTCCTAGAACAGACCCAAGGAATCCCATGGTCTGCCATTACTCATAATATAAGGTTAGGACAAGTTTAATGGTAATATTGAATTATTATAATATTTTTTTTACCTTGAATTACCCTATTTACCTTTAACCGCAGAAAATAAAAGTCAAAAGTTACTATTCACCAAAACTTATTTTCATCTTATTGAACCACATTTTACTTATTAATAACAACCAAATATGTCGTATTTTCAAAATTGAATTCATTGAAGTGGTAAAATATCATTTAAATGAAAAAGGCAGTTTTTAACTACAACTAAGTGGTTTCATTATTCATCAAAAATTGATGTTTTTCAGAAAAATACAAAAAATTCAGCCTAAGATATATATGATATTCCGAATTAAAAAATGATGTTTATTTTTTCAAATTAAAAATATAAAAGTGGAATTAATTAATTTTAAAATTAATACCCGTTGTTAAAACAAATAGTGTGTTTTTAAGAAATAATAACTATCAAAAGAGTGACACTTGTTTTTGTCCAAATTCAAAGTGAAATTAATTCCAATGACCAACACTAGATTAAATTGTAAAAATATATTCTTATTATACTACAAAACAATTTAAAAAGATAATCTAACCATATTAATCAATTATATTAAAACACAGTTTTGAATTAAAATACAATATTTTTCACTATTCATTAAATAAATGAACTTTATCGAAAAAATTCCAAAAAATTACCCAAAGTAAATTTTGATGTCTCCATTATAAAGAAGAATTTTATTTTTTCAATTAGAATATATTAAAGTGACCAAAAATATATTTAATGATTTTTCGTCATTAATATGTGGTAAATCGACCTTTTAATGTAATTTAAGCATAAAATAAGATTCATTGATATTTTAAGCCTCTAAATTTTTATTGGATAAATGTAAATACATTCATCAAACATGTATAATCATATTGTAGTTAGTTTAATTCATTCCCACCAATAAAATGTCTAAGAGTTAACTACCAATGAAAATAATATTATTATATTATTAGTATGCAACGTAAGATTTCAAAGAAACCAATTATTGCGTATCGGGTATGATATCGAACATAGATACCAATTTAAATTTAAATTATTATATAATTAAAAAATATTAATAAATATGAAATATGACTTATTCTTTATTAACCTGGGATGTTACATCCTTCCCCCCTTTTAAGAATTGTGTCCTCGCAATTTTACTTATCAAAATAAGTTGGGGTATTTATCCCTCATATAATTTTTAGATTACCACATTACCTCTTCAACCATATGGGTTTTCCACAAAACCTTTACCTGATGAATTACCTTATTCTACAACACATTCTCTCTACGGTCAATAATTTGGACTGGTTGTTCTTCATCAGAGATATTCTCTTCCAAATGAACTACCTCTATGGTCAAAACAAGAGACGAATCTGGCATATACATTCTCAACATCGAAACATGAAAAACATTGTGTACCTGGGATAAAATTGGATGTAATGCCACTATGTATGCAACTGATCCAAATTTCTCCAGGATTTCATAAGGTCCAATGAGCCTCAGACTCAACTTTCCCTTCTTACCAAAACGTATCACACTTATCCATAGAGAAACATTGAGAGAGACATGATCACCCACCTTAAAAGAAATATCCTTTCTCCTGTTATCTGAATAATTTTATGTATGCTCTGAGCTGTTCTAATGTGATTCTGAATCAACTGAACATTCTCTCCCATGTCTTCTACCAATTCTGGTCCCATTATCTTACTTTCACCTACTTCACCCCAAAAATCTAGAGCTCGACAATGGTTTCCATATAATTCTTCAAATGGAGCCATCTGAATAATTGAATGAAAACTGTTATTATATGAAAATTTAACCAAAGAAAGATGTTGGTCCAAACATCCCTGGTAATCTAGGGAACAT
Source organism: Viscum album (assembly GCA_963277665.1). Classification (NCBI taxonomy): domain Eukaryota; kingdom Viridiplantae; phylum Streptophyta; class Magnoliopsida; order Santalales; family Viscaceae; genus Viscum; species Viscum album. The sequence continues at coordinate 619,078,050 of OY728128.1, forward strand.
GGAAATAGCATGTCCTCCAATGTCTGAATTGTTCTTTTTGATTGTCCATCTGATTGAGGATGAAAACCTGTAATAGAATTTAATTCAGTACCCAACGACTTATGAAGGCATTTCCAAAAGTTAAAAGTAAACCTAGGATCACAATAAGAAACAATTGAGAGGGGAACACCCTGCAACCTGACTATCCCCTTAACATACAACTGAGAAAGTTGATCTAGAGACAATGTATCTCGAATAGGAAGGAATGAAGCAGATTTAGTCAATCGATCAATAATAACCCAAATTTCATTATTACCTCGAGATGTCATCAGTAATACCACAACAAAGTCTAGGGATATATTTTCCCATTGTAGGATATAAATAATGATATAGATGCTCAAAATACAAGAGGGGGGGTGAATTGTACACTTTAAAAATTCTTTTAAACAAAGGAAAGAGCTATGTTTAACAAAGATAAACTAAGAAAATTCACAACACCTCTAACACAAATTGAAACCTGGAATAAGGAATGAAGTTATAAACTTCAAGTCCTATGAACTTTCTTAAAACTGGAAAGAGATTCCGAAAGTAGGTTCTGGAAGTATGGTTCCAGAAATTGAAACTTAACAAAATATTACAATATGATATTCTACCTTAAAGTGTATAGAATCTAAATGAAATAGAGTACAAGTAAGTAAGTATAAGAAAGTTATACATTCCATATAATACAAAATGCAGCGGAAATAAACAAATAGTAAAAACTACAAGTAACAAGATATAAGTCTTTTAACCCAAAGAGAAGGGTATCCAACAACCTAGGATAAAGGTCCCTTGATTTATACTTTCAAGCAAGTTTGTCTTACCCACACTAGGGTAAGCCCTCGATACAAAGATCGGAGTCTCTATCTTGCTATCCCCACAAGCCCTCAACTTCAAGGTAGTTTGAAACCTCTGTCTTCCTCAGCAAGGAAGTCCTCAAACTTCAAGGTAGTCGGCACCTCTGTCTTCCTATCCCCGGAAGTCCTCGAATTTAATCACCAACATTCAGAGTCACACGAAGCAAAAACTGAACGAGCAGTTCAGTACGCACAAGGCATGAAAATCTTTCTCTCTCTACAAATCACCATAGAAGCGTGTGGTTTCTAGATTGATAAATTTATTTTTATATGGAGATATTTCAAATGAGCTCCTATTTATAGGCAAATTTAAAACGGTCAGCTCCCTCTTCCAACGGTCATATTTTCCATGAAACTAGGAGGGACCTGTACACATGTAACTCGACCAAAGGTTAATTAGAAACAAAATAGATGACATCGTTTTATAACAAACTATGTATAACTGAATGTACGACATCGTTTTGAAACAAATCATTTGTGAGTAAAATCTAATCAATAGTTCGGAGTGTAAGCAAGTTAAAAGTTTGGAGTCTAACCAAAATGAAGTTTGGAGTCTATGTCAAGAAATGTTTGGATTCTGTTTTATAGGAATTCGGAGTCTGGTTTCACCTGAGATCGGATTCTGAACCTGTAGAGTTCGGAGTCGAACTTCTTAAGAGTTCGGAGTCGAACTGCTTAAAAGTTCGGAGTCTATCTTCTTAAGAGTTCGGAGTCGAACTTCTTCAGAGTTCAGAGTCGAACTAAAAAAGAGATCGGAGTCGATCTTCTTCAGAGTTCGGAGTCGAGCTTCTTCCGAGTTCGGAGTCGAACTACAAAAAGAGTTTTGAGTCGATCTTATTCAGAGTTCAGAGACGAGCTTCTTCAGAGTTCAGAGTCAAACTACAAAAAGAGTTCATAGTCGAACTTCTTCAGAGTTCGGAGTCGAGCTTCTTCAGAGTTTGGAGTCGAACGTCTTCAGAGTTCAGAATCCAGATTTCAGATTAGAACTACATTACAGATCACTTTCAGAATTCGGATCCTAAGAATAGAATGCTCTAAATATTTTCATTATATGGCTCTAGAAATTTGGTTATGAATCCAGTTTTTGAATTTAAGAATAATATTGCTATGTATAAGAAAATCTAGGTTAAGGTATATTTCCTTAAAGAAGTAAATTTTTCTTATGGGGGTAAAAATAATATTTGCTTATGTATAAGGTGTTTGTGATTTTCAAAACAAGAAGGAATGGAAAAGTCATAAGGAAAACCTTATTGACTCAACAATATCCCCCTTTTTGGAAAGCACAAACATCCTTACGAGAAAGCATATAAGGATCTTGAAAAAATCCATTAGACTTTGAAAATAAAAATTATCTCCCTTTGTTTATGGATAGAAACGAATACAACTAACTCCCCCTTAGGCATTGAAACTATAAGGATTGTATTATGAGTTTCCGGAGTGGAGTTTTCAATAATATAAGAGTGACAACTTCATAGTGGGAAACTCCCGCTTTCATTAAGGATATTTCTCTAATAAAATTTTCCCTTTATCCTCCATAGGAGTAGTTCTTTTTCCTTCTCCCCCTTTGTGATTTTCAAAAAGAATTGAAGGGAATGGAAAACAAAGTATAATACCTGAAATATTAGTATATAACAAGATACAAACCAACCAGATAACCATTTCATTAGAGTTGGGAAAAAATTTACAATGAAAGACAACTAAAACAAAATATCGGAGTGGGTTCATTTGTCTTCCTTTTCCTTTGGAATGAGATGCTTCAGCAAGGCTTTGAGTTTCTTCAAGTCTCTTTGATCTTCCTCTATTTCCCTCTCCAAGGATTTTACCTTTTCTTCTTGAGCTTTTAAAGCCTCTGGCTGAGCCTCCAAGGCTTCTTTCTGCAACTTCCTCAACTCGTCTTGCTTTTCCATCTTCTGCTGAAACTCAATCCAGAAATCTCTTTCAGTTTTCCAATTTTGAGATACTGAGTTATGCTTCCCATTTAGATCCCTAACCTATTGATTCCTGAAATTTTTCTCCTTGGTCAACTTCTCAGAAATCTCATTAACCTTTTTATCCTCCATTTGAATGGCATTTTGAACTTCAGCCTGAAAATTATCAAATTGAACTAAATCTTCATCAACTCTCTTAGACCACTTGGTTACTTTACTGCAGGACTTTCTATGTACGTCATAGTCGATCAGAAAACTTTTCTGTTCAGCTTCCAACATTACAAACTTATCCATTACAATGGATAAAGAATCTGATTTTTGATTCATATATTGTTGCCGCAACTGGAATCTAGAATCTATTGTTGGAAGAATCGGAATTGTGTCCACTAACTTTCTCAGAGATTGGACCACAAAATCATGCCTGTGGGATGATGATTCCGAATTAGAAACTTCTTTGTGAGATTAATCTTCTTCAACTAGCATCAACATCCTTCTAGAGGTACCACCAACCTCTTTCCTTCTGATGACATCTTTAATGGGTTTCTCCATTAGAGTTTTCTTCCCTTTATCAGATTTTATAATGGATTGCACATTTGGAGATACTTCCTTAGATTCGGAAACTTGAACAATCTGATCCTCATTTGGTTTCTGTATTTCTTGTCCTTCCTCAAGAAAGTTCCTCTCATAGGATTATTCTTCATCAAATAGCTCATTCGCTTCTTCTTCTTGTTCTGGATGTTTCTTGCTAGCTTCCTCATCTCCCTTTCCTGAGGTAACTATCTTTGCATATTCAGCCATATCTTTATAGTCATGTACTTGCTTGATCAAGGTATCCAGATCTTCACTCTCCTCATCTTCTTCTTCTTCTTCCTCTGTTGCTTCAGAAACTTCCTTCTCAGCTTCTATAACTATTCCTTTACCCTTGTCCTTTTCTGGAGTAACATATTTTTTTGCTGGAGTTTCTGGTAAGGAAGGTTCAACACCAAAAGTTTCCATAACTGGAAGCCTTTCAGAAGCTAACTCTGTATCTTTTAGCAATGATTGCACTAGTTCAGCTTCAGTCATCTTCTTTCTCAACTTCTTTTCCTACGCTTGCCTTTTTATCTCCTCAGCATCTTTTTCTTTTAATTCCTTAGTCTCAGCAGGGTCCAGTCCGAATTGAGGATCCCCTTCCTTCCTCATTTCTTTATCTTTCCTCCACTTTGCTGCTACTTCATCTGTATAGATTTTCTTCTTCTTCGGCTTGGGAGGTGCGGATTCAGTTTCCTTAGGCTTTGTAACTTCTTCATCAGTAACTACTTCCTTATCCTTTCTCTTCTTCCTTTGCTTTTTTGAAGGTTCCAGAGATTCTTTTTCAGCTGTTTCAAATTCCTCCACGGATAGGGGGTAAAATTCTCGAGATTCACTAGAAAATCGCATCTTCATTCTTTTAAGCGTATCATCACTGACAAGTATGAGCTTGCAATTCCGGATCATTGATTTGCAGGCAACTTTGAAAGATTCTAAGCAACGAAAAATCAACTTAGAAAATAAGGCAGGAAACATCATAATTTGAGCTCTCAGATTTCCTTCTTTGATATTCTTGATCGTAACCAAGACATGCCTTATTAGATTTATCTTTCTTAGATTTACCAAAAAATCTAATACATAGATATCACTCTTCTTTAGATTGTCTTTACCTCCTCTTCTCGGAACCAGAAAACCTTGCACCCATAGTTGAAGTATTCTATTATTTGGAGTGAGCTGAGCAATATTAGTTGTTGAATCATCCTAAAGCACAAGACACTTCAGTGCCTTCTCCTTATTAAAACTTCCTTGCACATCGGGAAGTTTGTGATAATAGAATTCAGCTTCTCCCTCATATCCTATACCAACCAGGCTTGCTGCCTTAGTGTAAGAAAGTTTATAAGTCTTCCCATAAGACTTAAAAGAAAACCTTTCTCTTCCATCTTCCACCAGGAAGGATACAGACTCATAAAACTCTATCAACAAGTCAGTATAAATCAGATCCTGTTTATATGACTTAGCTATGTATATATCTTCGCATCCATTGAGTCTAATATTATTTGAAATAAAAGAATCAAGCTTATAAAAATCTGGATGAACTAACCTTTATCTGTAAACTAACCACTTTGAAATTGGTTTGATAGTTGACATATCTTGAGAGGTTGCTTCAACAGTCATTCGGAATGAAAAAAAACTGTAGAATTCAGATCAGCTTCACAAGGTTCGGAACCGGCCTTAAGAGGAGCAGCAGAGCTTCAAGACGCAAAAGTATGAAAAACTGATGTGGGACAAGTCTCGGGGTCCCCTTTATATAGGAAAAGATTTTGACCGTTTGTCTTACAAAATCCATCTAATGGTTGAAAAAACTCTGATCTGATCTGACAGTTGAGAACAGTCCCTCAAGGAAAAATTGACTCTGATCTTTTGAGGTTTTTAAGGAAAACATTCGGATTTGAGGAAAAACTAGAATTAGAACTAAACAAGGAAGATACCAGTAAGAAAAATTTAATTACAAAACTATAAGTAGGAAAATCATAACTTACGGATTGACGATAAATATTATTTGAAATTGGTAATATTCTTCTTGAAGGGGAAAAAACTTCATTACGAAAGTTCCAGTATGAAAACATCGTTATGAAAACCCCAGTCTGAAAATCTCCATTCTGGAAATCTCGTTACGAAATTATTAGTACGAAAATTCCATTCCAGAAGTCTTTAGTATGAATACTTTCATTCTGGAAGTTTTCATTCCAAAAATTTCAGTTCCGGAAATTCCCATTCCAGAAATTTTAGTTTCAGAAAATTCCATTCTCGAAAACATACTTTTGAAAAGTTTAAAACAACTTTTTTAAAAAAATAGACTCCCCCTATGAAAAGGAGTTTTTTACTATTAGGAGAATTGTTCAAAAAGAAGTCAACGATGAATGATTACCTTACGATTATCATTCCTAACTTTTGTTTAATATATTCAAAACTATCGGAGGGTAAAGATTTTGTAAAGATATCAGTAAGTTGATCTTGTGTTCCGATAAACTGAAGAATAATATCTCCTTTTTGTGTGTGATCCCTATGAAAGTTATGTCTAATCTCTATGTGTTTTTCATGAGAGTGATGTGCATGGTTCTTACTTAAGGCAATAGAACTTGTATTATCACACAAAATTTGAGTTTTAGTAAAGCTCAAGCCATAGTCTGTGAGTGTGTGTTGCATCCACAATACTTGAGCACAACAAATTCCAGCTGCTACATATTCGGCTTCAGCAGTGGAAAGTGCTACAGAATGTTGCTTCTTGCATGACCATGAAACTAATGAATCTCCTAAGAAATGACAAGTTTCGGATGTACTTTTTCTATCCATTCTACATCCACCAAATTCATCATTAGAAAAGATTTTTAGAATAAAATAATCTCCAGAAGTATAAAACAATCCTAGATCCATGGTTCCCTTAAGGTAGCGAAAAATTATTTTTACTACCTTTAAGTGATATTCCTTAGGATTGGATTGATATCTTGCACATAAGCATACTGAAAACATTAATTCTGGTCGACTAGCTATTAAGTAAAGTAAACTTCCTATCACACCTCTAAATGATGTTTGATCTATTGGTTTCCCAGCTTCATCAAGATCTAAAGAGTTTGAGGTACCAATAGGAGTACTTATACTCTTAGTATTGTCATAACCATAATTTTTGAGAAGATATTTAATATACTTATGTTGATATATGTAGGTTCCTTCTGGTTTCTGAGAAATTTGAATACCATGAAAAAATGTAAACTCACCCATCATACTCATTTCAAACTCAGATTTCATTAGACTTGAAAAAGAGTCGGTTAAAGATTACTGAGTTGAACCAAATATGATGTCATCAACATAAATTTGAACAATCAAAACATTTTTCTTATCTTTCTTTATAAAAAGGGTTGGTTCTGCATTTCCCTTAACATAGTTATTTTGAAGCAAAAATACAGTGAGTCTATCATAGGAGGCTTGTGGGGCCTGTTTAAATCCATATAATTCTTTGGTAAGTCAAAAAACATGATCAGGATATTTTGTATCTTCAAATCCAGAATGTTGTTCAACAAAAACTTCCTCTTGAACATAACCATTAAGAAAAGAACATTTCACATCCATTTGAAAAAGTTTAAAATGAAAGAATGCTACAAAGGAAAGTAAAATTTGGATAGATTTAAGTCTGGATACTGGAGAATAGGTTTCTTCATAGTCTATTCCCTCTTGCTGATTATAAACTTTAGCAACAGGTCTAGCTTTATTTCATACTATGACTCCATTTTCATCACATTTATTTCTGAAAACCCATTTTACTACAATAACAGAAGATTCCTTAGGTCTTTCATCCAAGGTCCAGACTTTATTCCTTTCGAATTCATTTAGTTGATCTTGCATGGCTTTGATCCAATCATCATCACCTAAAGCTTCATCAGTGCTTTTAGGTTCTAATTGGGAAAGAAATGCTAGATGTTCTACTTCATTTCTTAAGGAACTTCTAGTCCTTATAGGTTGATTTATATCACCAATGATACTATCATTAGGATGATTCTTAAGAAACAACTGATTTGGGTATTGAAAAGCCTGTTCATCAACATAGGGTATAAAGTATTCCGGGGTAAATGTTTCAGAATTATCTTCTTGAACATTATCCTTATCCAAAGATTATTCTATCAAAGGTTGACAATTAGTTTTTGAAAACACATCTGAGGATGTAGGATAGGATGGTTTAAAAACAAAAGGATCAGACCCATCAAATTTTACATGTACTGTTTCTTCAACAGTACAAGTATTTTTATTAAAAACTCTATAAGCCTTAGAAGTTGTGGAATAACCTAAGAAAATTCCTTCATCAAATTTTTGTGTGAATTTATGTAGGTTATCTTTAGTATTAATAATGAATACTTTGAAACCAAAAACCTTGAAGTAGGATAGTCTTGGTTTTCTACCATTCTATAACTCATAAGGATTTTTATTAAGAAAAGGTCTAATCAAAACTCGATTTATAGTATAGCATGTAGTACTTACAGCTTCAGCCCAGAAATGTCTAGCTATAAAATATTCACTCAACATGGTTCTAGTTATCTCTTTAAGAATTCTATTTCTTCTCTCAACTACACCATTATACTGAGGAGTTCTAGGTGCTGAAAAATTGTGAGTAATACCTTTTTTACTAAAAAAAGTTTCAAAATCAGAATTTTGAAATTCTCCTCCATGATCACTATGAATAGTTTTCAATGGAACGTTTTTCTCATTTTTAACTTGAGCTCTAAAATTTTTGAAATAAGAAAAAGCTTCAGATTTCTTTGCTAGAAAATAAACCCAATTAAATCTAGTGTAATCATCAACTAGAACAAACACATAGTATTTGACTCCAATACTTCCAGTTTTTTTTGGACCAAAAAGTTCCATGTGCACTAACTGTAATGCATCAGTTGTTGAGATTTCACTGATTGATTTAAAACTAGATTTATTTTTCTTGCATTACTGCCAAGGATCACAAACATTAGAAGAATCAAATCTATGCTCCGGTAGATCCTTAACTAGTTTCTTCTTAGAGAGTTTGCATAAGTTCCTAAGGTTACAGTGACCTAGTCTTCTATGCCATAACCAGGAACGATCTTCCATTGCACTTAGGCAAGGTAAATCTTGGCTCCTGAGGTCTTCTAAATTTAAGGTGTAAACATTCTCATGCCTATTGGCTGAGAGAATAAATTCTTCCTTGGAATTGTGAACTAAGCACTTATCATTCCTAAAATTTACAAGGTAACCTTCATCACATAACTGATTTATGCTAATGAGGTTGTGCATAAGACCCTTAACAAAAAGAACATTTGAAATCCAAGTTTTTCCTAAAAGAACAATATTACCAATGAAAATAATCTCTCCCTTAGCATTGTTTCCGAAAGTTACCTTTCCTCCTTTCGTTTTGATAATCTTTTCAAAATATCTTTTGTTACCGGTCATGTGCCGGGAATATCCACTATCGATGTACCATGTATTGTTGTCGGTACTCTCTTTATTTTCCTGAAATCAATAAGAGAATTAGACTTTTGGAATCCAAACTTGTTTGGATCCGAGATTACCAGATAACAAAATTTTAGGAACCCACATCTTCTTAGAAAAGAATGCTTTGTGAAATCCTAGAGATTGGGTTTTGTTTAAGGAACAATTCTTTGCCCAATGACCACCTAATTGACACTTAGTACAAAATGGGGAACTTTGAGGAACAAAATAATTGTTACTAAAAATTGGTTTTGCATGGGTATAACCAAATCTGGATTTATTTCTTAAAGGTCGTATTTGGGAATACATTTTATCAAAGTTTTCCTTACTATGGGTAAAGTTTGATAAAAACTTCTTTAAGGAAAAAATTTCAGACTTGAGTTTTATCACCAAGTTTTTATCTTAAAAATCATTAGATTTAGAACTAGATCTAGGCTCAAAAATAAGAATTGTTCCTATCAAGATCTTTAGAAAGATCTGATATCTCTTTTGTAAGAATAGAATTCCTAGAGTTTTCTTTATCAAGTTTTTTATTGAGTTTGGAATTCACAATTTCAAGAAATTCAGCAAACCTAGAGACTTCTTCATAAGTAGGTAAAGTATTTTCTTCATCAGAAGAGGATTCTTCATCAGAAGAATTATAATACTTACTATCATTAGAATTTAAAGATACATTGGTCAATGATTCAGCATTTCGTACCTTATCCATAAAACAATGATTGCCAATAGGTAATCTGGCTATAAGACCAAGATTCTTCTGTCCTAAATATTCATAATCAGAAGATTGATTTGATGAGTCACCACCACTGGCACTCCAGGTATCATTAGCTTTCAATACTTTCGTAGATTTGGCTTTATAATACTTCTTTTTGTTCCTGTCTGAATGTATTTCTTTCCTTTATTTCTTTTTGAGCAAAGGGAAGTCTGGTCTAATATGTCCAGCTCTCTTGCATTCATAACAAGTGACTTCTCCATCTTTCTTATCTTTCCTGTCCTTTTTATTATACTTGGATTGGAAATTTCTCTGGCCAGCTATCTTTTTCATCCTTCGAGAAATATTTACTAACTCACATTCAGAGATTTCACTCTCACTAGATTCAGATTAGAAAATAACTTTCTTAGACTTGGATCTGGTTACTCTCTCAAGAGTCTTATCTTTCATCTGATTAGATGTTGTTGTAAAAGCAACATTACCGTTTCCATTTTTCTTTTTGATGTTGTCAGTATCTCTCTTCATTCTTGTTTCATGTTGAAGAATAGTTCCAAGTAATTCATCAAGAGAGATTTGAGTGACCTTCCTATTCTCATCTACAATGGTTCTTTTGGATTCCCACTCATTGGGCATAATATCAATTATCTTGTCCACAAGTACTTCATAATCTAACCCCTTTTCTCCCATAGAATGTAGGCTGTTGACAGTAGTCATAAATCTCTGTTAAAATTTTCATATTGGTTCACTATAAAGAAAGTTGAAGCCATGATATTCAGCTCTAAACATTGCTCTCCAAGTCTCAATCACTTTAGAAATTTCAACGTGTGTAACCTCTAACTTCTTCCAGATACAATTAGCTGCATCACAAGAAGAAATTTGTCTATATATATTCCTAGTCATTGAACAAAGTAAGGTATTGTGTACCTTATAATTGAGTTGATATTCTTTCTTTTCCTGGTTAGTGAAAGTTCTAACTTCCTTATCCGGAATTTTATAATCACCAGAAAGCATAACAAAGTTTTCTACTTCAGTATTGATAAAAAAAGTCTTCATTCGATCTCTCCAGTACTCATATTCATTGCCATCAAATATTGGTGGTCTTGTACGATTTAGATTATCAATTGAACCAACATTAATTCCTTCTATACTTAAAAACCATTGGCACACAAACTTGTTAGTAGAAAAAGTTCGTAATCACAAAGTTTAGAATGATAATGTTCAGAATGACAAAGTTCGAAATGACAAAGTTCATAATGACAAAGTTCCGAATGACCAAGTTCGGAATGACAAAGTTCGGAATGAAAAAGTGAGCAAGAAAAACTTATACATGAGTACAAGTATTTCATAGACCTACTTTGATACCATTTATAGGACCTAAATAATGATGTAGATGCTCAAAATACAAGAGGGGGGGGTGAATTGTACACTTTAAAAATTCCTTTAATCAAAGTAATGAGCTATGTTCAACTAAGATAAACTAAGAAAATTCATAACACCTCTAACACAAATTGAATCATGGAATAAGGAATGAATTTATAAACTTCAAGTCCTATGAACTTTCTTAAAACCGGAAAGAGATTCCGAAAGTAGGTTCCGGAAGTATGGTTCCGGAAATTGAAACATAACAAAAGATTACAATATGAGATTCTACATTAAATCATATAGAATCTAAATGAAACAACGTACAATTAAAGAAGTATAAGAAAGTTATACTTTCCTTATAATACAAAATGCAGCGGAAATAAACAAGTAGTAAAACTACAGGTAATAATATATAAGTCTTTTAACCCAAAGAGAAGGGTATCCAACAACCTAGGATAAAGGTCCCTTGATTTATACTTTCAAGAAAGTCTGTCTTACCCACACCAGGGTAAGCCCTCGATACGAAGATCGGAGTCTCTGTCTTGCTATACCCACAATCCCTCAACATCAAGGTAGTTGGCAACCTCTTTCTTCCTCAGCAAGGAAGTCCTCGAACTTCAAGGTAGTCAGCACCTCTGTCTTCCTATCCCTGGAAGTCCTCAAATGTAATCACCAACATTCGGAGTCGCATGAAGCAAAAACTGAATGAGAGGTTCAGTACACACAAGGAATGAAAAGATTTCTCTCTTTAGAAATCACCTTAGCAGCGTGTGGTTTCTAGATTGATCAATTTCATTGTATATGGAGCTCTATTAAATGAGATCCTATTTATAGGAAAATTTCCAACGGTCAGCTCCCTCTTCCAACGGTCATATTTTCCATGAAACTCAGAGGGACCTGTACACGTGTAACTCGACCAAAGTTTAATTAGAAATAGAATAGACGACATCGTTTTATAACAAACTATGTATAACTGAATTTATGACATCGTTTTGAAAAAAAGAATTTGTGAGTAAAAGTTAATCAATAGTTTGGAGTGTAAGAAATTCAAAAGTTCGGATTCTAACCAAAATGAAGTTTAGAGTCTATGTTAAGAAATTTTTGGATTCTGTTTTATAGGAATTCAGAATCTGGTTTCACCAGAGATCAGATTCTGAACCTGTAGAGTTTAGAGTCGAACTTCTTAAGAGTTCAGAGTCGAACTGCTTAAAAATTCAGAGACGACCTTCTTAAGAGTTCGGTGTCGAACTTCTTCAGAGTTCATAGTCGAACTACAAAAGAGTTCAGAGTCGAACTTCTTCAGAGTTCGGAGTCGAGCTTCTTCAGAGTTCGGAGTCGAACTACAAAAAGAGTTCGGAGTCGAACTTCTTTAGAGTACGGAGTCGAGCTTCTTCAGAGTTCGGAGTTGAACTACAAAAAGAGTTTGGAGTCGAACTTCTTCAGAGTTCGGAGTCGAGCTTCTTCAGAGTTCGAGGTCGAACTTCTGCAGAGTTCGGAATCCAGAATTCGGATTAGAACTACATTACAGATCACTTCCAGAATTCGGATCCTAAGAACAAATGCACTAAATATTTTCATTATATGGCTCCAAAAATTTTGTTATATATCCGGTTTTTTAATTTATGAATAATATTTCTATGTATAAGAAAATCTAGGTTAAGGTATATTTCCTTAAAGAAGACAATTTTCCTTATGGGGGTAAAACTCATATTTTCTTAAGTATAAGGTGTTTGTGATTTTCAAAACAAGAAGGAATGGAAATGTCAAAAGGAAAACCTTATTGACTTAACACCCATTTCCACTCTGGCACCGGTAAAGGCTGAAGAATCCCTTTCGGTAACTGCTTCTCCACTTTAATCTGCTGACAAGTCAAACACTTCACAGTAAAATCAGCAATATCTCATTTCATTCCATCCCACCAGTAATACTCACGAAGATATCTATACAACTATGAATTACCAATATGAACTGAAAATAGAGAACTTTGTGCTTCACATAACAACTTATTCTTCCACTATGAATCACAAGGCACACATAATCTCTTCGCAAACCTCAATACAAAATCATTATCAACGTTACAATCAGGCAGCATACCCTTCTGAACCAACAATACCTTTCTCTGCAACTCACTGTCTTCCTTATGTGACTGCTTTATTATGTATGATAGCGATGATCTCACTGACACCTGATACAAAATAGAAGAATTTTCTACACCAAAAACTTCTATGCCAAAGTTTAGCAAATCAAAAACCAAAGGAACTTGTTCCAAACAGAACATGGTTAATGAAGCATTTCTTTTTCGACTCAAAGAATTAGCCACTTTAATTTTTTTCCCGGATGGTAATGGATCGTGAAATATTAATACTTGATTAAAACCAACCGTACCCACTGTCTCATGTTCAATTATTTTTGAGTGAATATATACTTTAAAAATTTGTGATTAGTATATATTTCACATTTTACTCCATAAGAAATATTCCTCTAAATTTTTAAAGAAAATGAAACAGCAGCTAATTCCAAATCATGTGTATGGTAATTTAACTCATGAGGTTTAAACTGACATGAAGCATAAGCAATTACCTGATCATTCTGCATAAGACACATCCATGTACTTTCAATAAATCATCACTGTAAATAACAAACTCGACATTTCTTGAAGGTAGGGCCAAAACTAGATCATTCACCAATATTCTTTTCAATTCCTGAAAACAATCATCACATTATTTTTTCAAGATGAACTTATCACCTATTCGAGTAAAATTAGTCAATAGAAAAGACAAATGTGAAAATTACTCAACAAACCTCAGTAATACCCTTCCAAACCAAGAAAACCAGAGATCACGGTTATATTTGTGGGTCCTGGAAATTCTTCACCAACTTTTGTTTTAGCAGGATCAACCGTTATTCCATCATTTGAAATAATGTGACCAAAGAAAGAAATTTGTTGCAACCAAAACACACACTTTCTGAATTTACCATACATTTGCTTTTCATTTATTGTTTGAAATAAAACCCTTAAATGATTTTCTTGATCCTCTTTACTTTTGGAATAAACCAAAATATCATCAATGAACACAACCACAAACTTATCCATTAATTCACATGAAATTATATTCATAAGATCCATGAATACAACATGTGCATTGGTTAAACCAAAAGTCATAACTAAAAATTCATAATTTCCATATCTAGTACGAAAAGAGGTCTTCAGAATGTGTTCATCCTTTACATTCAACTGATGGTACCCCGATCTCAAACCAATCTTCGAGAAATTCTGAGCTCCCTGGTGTTGATAAAAAAATCATCGATATTAGGAAATGGATACTTTTTCTTAATAGTTTTGTTATTCAATGCTCTATAATCAATTCAAAGTCTCATTGATCCATCTTTATTTTTTATCAAACAAAATAGGAGAACCCCATGGTGATGTTCTATGTTGAATGAAACCTCTTACTAACAACTCCTATAATTTCTTCTTTGACCCTAAAAGTTGAATTTGAGCCATTCAATAAGGGGGTTTTGAATTTGGATTAGCAACATGAACTAAGTAAACTATAAATTCAACTTCGTATCAGGTATAATACGAGGAAACTCATTAGGAAATATAGCAAGGAACTCATTTACCACTGGCACAACTTTAATCTGAACAGTTCCTTTATTTTTAACAATATGTTCAAGGTAACATTAATTTATATCTTTTATTAATTTCTCATCTTACTGATATGTTATAAAAATCAAGGGTTCATTCTTGTACACAAACTGAAAATATTTCTGAAATAAAAACACTTTTTCTCTTTAGTCTATCAAAGCATGATAAACAGACAGCCAATCCATGCCCAAAATAACATCAAACACTACTAGAGGTAAAACAATAAGGTTTGAAGGTAGATTCATCTCGCACACAAGGATATGAAGTTTCTTATTTTTTCATTTTTTTTCTCAAAATTCTGTCTATGTGTTTTTACCATATGTTATATATTCATATCATTATATTGAATTCCCAATTTATTAAAAAACTTCTCAGAAATAAAAGAGTGTGTAGACCCAGAATCAAACAACACATTGGCAAAATCAGAGCAAGAAAACAGTGTACCTGATACTACTTCATTTGATGGCCCAACATCTGTTGAAGTAGTGGCAAAGGATTTTACCACCCCTTTCTGTTTTAGTCTAGATACTTTCCCTTAGTTGAGTTCTTCGTTGGACACTCATTTTCATAATGACCCATTTCATTACTCTTAAAACATTTTACCGATGGATTTTCATTTTTTGCTTGATCATCTTCCTTACAGTTACGAGAAATATGACCAAGATTACCACACCAGAAGCACATTCCAGACATTGATAAAAATTCTCCAGGATTCTTTTTACCACCCTTCTCACAAGTTGGATATTTAATTTTTTTACCTCCAGGCTTCTTTGATTAATTATATCCCTTTTACTGCCAACATGACCTCTTATTCAATTGTTTTTCAAAGAACACCTGGTCATATGAAAACTCCATTACCACCTTCACCGCACATCGAATAAGTTTTTCATTGATTTTGAACTCATGAAAGGCTAATTCTCTTCGATATCGTGGCTTCAGTCTTGAGTTAAATCGATTTATCTTATTATCAAGTTCTCAGATAAAATTTGGTGCATACCTTGCCAGTCGAGTCAAAATTGCTTCACAATCAGGCACTAAGTAATACTCCATTCTCAATTCTAGGAATACAAAATTCATTCTATGATGAACCACCTTAGGAAAATATTTCTCAAGAAACATACCTTTGAATTCATCCCAATCAAGAGCATCAATCTCGACACTATACCTAATATTTTTCACCATCGACCACCACTGATTAGCTTCACCTTCAAAATGGTAAACAGGAAGACTAAACTTTTGTTGTTTTGAACAACCCCTGACATCGAATATCTTTTCCAGGGCTTTAATGCACCATTCTGCTAGCACATGGTTAGATGGTCCACTGAATGATGGGGGATGTTGCCTCATGAAATGCTCGATTACTGACATGTTCATTTGTGCTTGATCTGGATGATCTCATGCATGGATACCACTACTATTTATAGCCTAAGTCAGTTGTTCCATCTCTGAAACAAACTATTCAATTCCAATTCCGACCATCTCAGGTAGCTGATTTGGACGGTTTTATTCCTCATGATGTCACCCCAATATAGCTATCATGTTTCCTATGAGGAAAACCATTCTGAACATATAAATATATTAGGATGAGAAACATAGTAATCTATAAATGCTATTTCATTTCAATATTACCATAAATTAATTTAGCGACATTAATTTAACAATATCCTAACTTCTAATGTTTTCTAAACTGACCTTTGTTACCAACTATAATTACCCGACCATAAAACATACATAATCATGAATTATGTTAATAATTCACATTGAGGATCTTTTTAGGTTTATAGTTTTAGATAATAAGGACATAGCTGTTATATCTCAAAAGATTACAATGTAGACACTTCTACTCAGTTTCCATTTTTTTCACAAAAGAAGAACTCTTGAAAAAAAAAGTGTCATGTCTAGTTCCGTGTTTAAGACATCATGAATTTTCCTTGACCCCATACTTGACCCTATTCCACATTATATCCTATGAAAAACATTTCAAAAACTAGTTATGGGAATAAAAAGCTCATTAAGGGATACACAAAGAAGGAAAACTGTTAGTTTTTCAAAACAACAAGTAAACGATGAATACATTAACATAAGTAGTACTTTTCACCACTATGAAGTTGTAAATACTATTTACTGAATAAAATATCACTACTTACCCTTTTGTAACCAAATGATTACCTATATAAAGAACACATAACATATAAAGGTAACTTGAGACATAAACCAACTTAAATGGAATAACCATACGGTCTACTTCCACCCATATCAGTAAATTGAATAGCCATACGGCTGACTTCGATACCCAATGCGTTAGAAGTTATAACATAACAACATGTCCTTGTTTATCACGGAATCACCCATCATTTGGTTTATCACTCAACCACCCGTCAAATTTCCAAAATACCATTATAAAATCAAAACACATAAAATATTGCAAATATAATCATTTCACTAATAAAATTTAATTTGCAATAACAAGAAATAATTTCAAGATATTGAAATTATAATTCCATTTCAAAAAACATTTTCAATACTAAAACACCCAAAAGCAGAATAAGGTATTTTCTTTTTCATTTTAGAAAACAATAAGGCTTATAGAGGAATCCTAAAAATGATTATGGCTACAGAGAGGTCATTTTCGCCGAAAACATTAAAAACATTCCATTTCTCATTTAGTAAAATGCTTTGTAGAAAAATATTACCTTTGAGTGAATGTAAAAGTCAAAGGGTTTTAATATACACCTTGTAAAATTAGATGGTATATATATTATCGAAATATGCCTCAATGAAAGGAGATTGAGATGAAGTCCCTTACCTCGTGTCTGACTTGACTCGATCGTTCTTTAATCTCTTGAATAATAAACTATAGTTAATTTATACTTTCTTAAGAACCATTTTCAAGTTTATTATTCCTTTTATATCACTTATTACCATGTTATTAACATTATGTAATCATTCAAGTTAATAATGGTTGTTTTGTCGATATTTGGTACTTGAGTTAAAAATTAACACCTTATATTTACAAGTTGTCCATGTGGTCAATAGTCCATTATATCCAGAATGATATTCGTTATTTATATATCATATATATCATATATATCCAGTATATACATGTATTTATTATAGTACATAACATTTGGAGGTAAGAAATGAAATTAACCGTTCCTGGAGACGGTAAGCTGTACGTACGCATGAACGCTATTGTCATTTCTATTTAATATTTTAATGGAATTAAAATATAATTATACATAGGTATATTATATTTCCAATATAATATAATATATAATATCATTAAATTCATCCTCTATATGTCCGACATATGGCATTAAAGAGTTATATCACTTTGAGGAGGAGGTTGTCCCCACTTCTTGAAATGAAATTATCGTGTTCACCCAAAATGGAAAACATAAAGGGTTGATATAAATGGAAAATACAGAATCATAATGAAAGAATATTCATAATATATATCATATATAAATACATTTCAATCATAATGGATGCCATGAGAGGTGGTATGAGTTAATTCAACAATCTTCATTTCATGAGGCGTTAGTTTTCCATCCAAAGAAACATTATGTTCTTCACCAATTAAATTGAGGTGTGTGTAAGTTTAGTTCCAATAATTATCATAAAAAAATAATATTATATTTAGGATACTGGTGATTTTATAAAATAAAATAAAATAAAGAGTTTAGGGGTTGGAGAAGTAAAATAAAACAAAAGAAGTTAAGAGAAACCATTACCTTTAATTTTGATAACATTCATTGGATTAAACCAAAATGGTTTGTCGAAGTGCCTTATTACTAAGTTAAGGCTTTTAGGAGAAGGATATGGATATAGGGATCTTAATTGTGTAGAGGTTGGATGAGCCAAAAGGCTTGAGATGTGTGAGTAATTGGTTAGAAGTGGTCTTCTTTTATAAGGGAAATGAGGGGCTCTTTAGGAATGTGTGAAAATATTATTATATTATATAATGATATTCGGTTTATAAAGGACCAAAAATCATTATAGTATAATATTAGATGACTCATGGTAGAAATAAAATCATCCAATAGGAATTGGACAGATTTTGGATAATATTTTAATCATTATAATATTATTTATTTAAATCATTTATTAATGAATTAAATACTCCATTATTATTGTGTCATACAGATTTTAATTTATTCGATGTATAAAAATTATAAAAAAATACTATCAAGTTTGAAATAGTTTTATCTTTCTAAAAAATATTTATAGTCTAAAATATTACTTATAAAAGACCATATAAAAATTATTTTACCAAAAGAATTTTTTGTGTGTGTCATTTTTGCCTTTACTTTAAATTAATTAATCTAAAGTATCATTATCATTCACAAGTGGCTCCATGGGGTACCAAAATAAACCCAAGGATACCCATGTTGGTCCATTACTCATCCAATAAGGTTAGGACAAGTGTTAATGTAATTTTGAATTATAATAATATTTTTTTTACTTTGAATTACCCTATTTTCCTTTAACAGCGGTAAATAAAAGTCAAAAGATATTGTTCAACAAAAATTATTCTCATCTTATTGAACCAAATTTTACTTAAAAATAACAAAAATGTATTTATTATTTTCAAAACTCAATTCACGGAAGTGGTAAAATTTTAATTAAATGAAAAAGTCAGTTTAATAACTACTACTAAGTGGTTTCACTATTCATCAAAAATTGATGTTTTTCAGAAAAATTCCAAAATTTCAGCATAAGCTATATTTGATATTACCAATTCAAAAATAATGTTTTTTTTTTGAAATTAAAAACATAAATGTGGAATTAATTAGTTGTAAAATTAATTCTTGTTGTTAAAACAAATAGCGTGTTCTTAAGAATAAATAATTATCAAAAGATGAACACTTGTTTATATGCAAATTCATAGTGAAATTAATTCTAATGACCAAAATTGGATTGAATGGTAAAAATATATTCTAATTAAACTATAAACCCAATTAATAAGATCATATAATAATATATATAAATTAGATTAAAACACAGTTTTGAATAAAAATACAATATTTTTCACTATTCATTAAATAAATGAACTTTATCAGAAAAATTCCTAAAATGTACACAAAGTAAATTTTTATGTCCCCATTCTAAATAAGGATTTTATTTGGTCAATTATAATGTATTAATGTGAACAACAAAAGAATTAAATATTCTTCATCATTAATCCTCTAACATTTTATTGGATAAATGTAAATACATTTAAAAAACATGAATAATCATATTGTAGTTAGTTTTATTCATTCCTGCCAATACAATGGCTATGAGTTAACTACCATTTAAAATAATAATATTATATTATTTTTGTGAAATTTATGATTTAAAATAAACCCATTGTTGCGTATCAGGTATGCAAGCGAACATAGAAACCCCTTTAAAGTAAAACTAATATTTAATTCCCAAATATTAATAAATATGAAATATGTATTATTCTTTATTTACCTGGGATGTTAAAAAATTATTTTAAATTATAATTGGGTGTGTATGATTCCATATAACAGGATTAGTAGGACCCCACCAAGGTGTTTCATAACAAGTATCAGGGTAATAATCTAAATTATATGTAATTAAAAAAAACAAACATTAAAAGTAGTTAAACAGTTTTCATTTCCAAATAATTCTAAAGCATTTTAAATTTTTATATGGTTCCAAATAATTGAGGTGAATCAGTTTGAAATAATTTCATATACATTAACGATGTCAAATCATATCAAAGAATACATCACATATCATATCAAATCCATGGTATAAAAAACTAAAATAGTTCATGCTAAATCAAAGGTAACATCACACCAAGGATCTCAATAGGTAAGTGTAGCTAGTAAATTTATACACAATCATATACAATAGTGTGAATCAAGACTATAGACATATGAATCAAATATTAAGAGTAGAGGAATACTCCAATAATTGGAAATCTCAATAGTATCATACATGTTCATAGATAAATAAGCCTAGGGAGAATAGGAACACTCTATAAGTAAACCCACTAATAGTATCAATGGATGATGCCTATTGCCACACATTCCACCACAATATAGAGGCCATCCCATTTTTCTCTTTTTTCAAAACCATTTCATTAAAACCATGACTTTAAAAATAATTTCATAAATCTATTTCAAAATTCATTGAAAATACCTTTTCTTTTACCAAAATAAGAGAAAATATAATTTCTGAAAATTGTATTTTCAAAAACAAAAATAAATCCAGAAATTTAACTTATAAAACAATCTATTAAACTAGAGAAATATATTTCATTGAAAATAAAATTGAAATATAAAAACATGGCTCAAAATTCAGTCGAACAAACAATAAATGGGGTCCTCCAACTTGAAGGGAATATATGTTCAACAAAATAGGCACTAGAATTGATTCATATTTCTTAAAGTCACATCCTAGAAACAAAGAAGTTGTTAAAAAGGGTATATCATGAAAACATCAAATATCATGCACCCACCAAACCACAAAAAACAAAGAATCAACCCTAGGAATAAGATCACATAGAGGATTTTGGAGATATGATAGCACAATATAAATAGATCTGAATACATGGAATAGCAACACTACATGGTTTCAAGGTAAATGAATATAAATGAATATTAATAAATTTGATAGACTCTTTTCAACAACATTTGTGATAAATTGATGAACAAATCAATTAAAAAAGAAATGGAGGTCCCCAAAATATCTAAGTAGATTAACTATGATGAGAGAGATGATACTACAGCTAAATAATAAATAAAATCATATTTTTAGTTCTTTTAAACACTCATACCACAATGAATTCATGTCATTTATACCATTCAATTTGTGTAATTATTTGCAAAAATTTTCAACAAAAAAAATTTCACCTCATGTTAATGTATCATTATTGACCCTTTTCTTACATTTAAACATTTCATAGTGTGTAATCCATTCATTCAAAGAACCATAATCATTAAATATATCTATAAAATAATTCACAACATGTGAATCGTTCATGATGTGGAAACCCATAGTGGATAGATACCACACTACATTATATAGATAATAAAAAACTATCTCTATTTTTCTACACCCTCAAGAGTCACATGAATCACCCCAAATCTGGATTAATATGATAAAAGTGAACAAAAATAATTGAAATAGTGATATTAGATGTTAAAAACTCCATACCATAAGATTTTTGGTCCCCAGGATTTACTGTGGATGGATGATGTCTAGTATGAGGAGATGTCATTTGTCCCTCATCAAAAAAAACTCATGACCACAAGTCTCGTGGTAATCTGGCTCCAGTCAAAATAACACATTGACCAATAAAATCAACCTCACATGTATTGATTTTACATAATAGTCAATGATCTTAATTAGTTTCTCCACAATATACGATCCTTTTATCGAACTCAATCTATCCCCAACTAAAAATGCTGGATTGATTAGGATGGTATTAGTTAACGTGACTTATGTGGGAAAAATCTAGAATACATATCAACTTATCCTGAAATTCCTACAGATAAGGAACTTTCCCAATAAGCTCTATAACCAAAAACAATCCATACTATATCAGATAAAACAATCTGTATTTTCCAAGATGATATTTACCTAACTGAGGATAAACCTTCAAGAATATTTTGTTCCTAATAGAAAACTCTAAAGTATGATGTTGATGATCCATATATTATTTATATCGATTCTGAGCTATAAATAGACTCTGATATTATACTTGATTCCTTATTGATGTATCCTAAATGATATATGCTCAAACCAAAGAGGCATTTACCACCTCTATTCATCATAGAGGTGATCTGAATGGGTGAACATACAAATCATCAAGGTGAACCTATTTGATTTATGATAGATAAATTTTTATATAAGAAAACCAAAAAAATTAAACATTTTTTCACAAAAATCCATCAAAATAAAAGTTGTAGGATTGAATAATATCATTCAATATCAGAATAGGACCTTCTGTATAGCGATCAGTCTGTGGATGATACCACCTTGAGACTCTTATAAAACATTGAGCTAAACAGAGAATTTATATCAATAATAACGGAAAATATGACAACATGTATCTTCACAACCTCATAAACATAAATCATTCCATGGTATTTAACAGTATTTGTTTCCATCATTTGAATTAATTGGGTTGACTTTGTAAACTGGTCTATCACCACCCAGATAAAATTTATCCATTGGGGATTCTATAGAAATCGAAAAAAAATTAGATGAATACAAATTTTCATTTCTAAAACATAAATGTATGATGCTGGAGATAAATAGAAGGATTCAGATGATCGACCTAGTTTATGTTGGAAAGTGTCATAGTAAGACACATAATATGCAATGTCAAACATCATACCCATTCACTATAATTTCTTTCCCTTGTCATATTACATCGTCATAGTTCCAAGATGAATATTCCATGAATAAATAAGAAAATAAAATAAAATAGTTCTCATAATATATTCTTGAATGAAATAATTTTCCTCGAAATGTATAATTCTATATGAATATAGATCCCAACATTAAATGGTCTCCCCACCATATAGGGTTTCAAATATTCCCCAGAACATATTTTCATACTGCTAAGTCTGCATAATAGACTCCAGAATCAATGATGATAACTGAACATTGGTCAGAACCATAACTGAATCATTTTCATGAACATCTATGTGTAACTAGTTGATGTCCTTATAAGGTTTTTCACTTCATTATCTTATAGAACATGTTGTTATGTAACATTCTTGTTGAGAGTAACTGCATTGACATTACCCATCCCCAAGGTGTTGGTGATGTGAAAATCAAACATATGAATGAATTTAACCCACTAGATCTATATAAGAATCAATAATTTTGGATGAAATACATATCATAGAATCTTATGGTCATAAATGTTAGTGAACCGCTCCCTAAAAAGATAGATTCATCGACAATTAAAGTCATGAAAGTCTTCGAAATAAGCTATAAAATGAGTGGGGATATTTTTCCCATGTGGTCAAAGCTGGTGAGAGACCTAATCAAATAGATGATATTCAAATGGAATAATTCAACACAAAGCATCACCAGAATATTCACATAAAACTATATTCTCCTTACTAAGATTTTTTAAGATCAGAATATGAGCATATGTCAAAAATAATTAAATCTCATCAAATGAATATTGGAACATTTCATCCTATCTAAATTTAATCAATTTCCAAGTAAGGGAAATAAATGGTAATTCAAATAATGAAAAATCATTGTTGATTTATCAATAATATTCAATAATATCAATGATTCTCTGTATCTAATAGAAGTTTTTTGGTTCTTCCAATGAAATGAAAACCTACACCTCTTAAGGATAAATTGATAATCCATTCTCATAAGTCAAATTCTCCAAGAACATAACTTATTGGATAAAAATAATTCATTTAGAATAAATTCTAAAAAAATAGAGACTCTTTATTATTTATAGTAATAAACTCTAATGGTGATCGCGCCCCCACATGTATATTGAATAAATCAAAATATTATCCATGAAAACCACTAAAAATTGTCTTGATAATCAGGTAATGTCTGTTCTATAAAATCCACAAAACCTATAGTGGTGTTATTTAGACCAAATTCTATTAAAATAAATTTATAATGTTTATATTTACTCCTAAAATTATTCATTTTTATATCAAAAACTTGAACTCTAAAATTATGAAAACCCAATAGAAGACTGATCTTTAAAAACCACCTTTTCAACTTTAACTAGTTAAAAATGATCTATTTGGGGAAAATGATACACATTCTTAACCATTACATGGATCAACTTATGTTTGTATATATCAAGTTAGATTGAATGATCAGTAAGATAGCATATGGGCTGTAGAAGGTGAAACATACATTCAAAAAAACCATTCTCCACCAGATCATCCAATTTAATCTTAACCTATTTTATCTCTAATGGTGTTATAAGATAAAAGGGTACTGAAATAGGTTTTGCACGAAGAACTCAGTAGATTATTGTATCAACTTGATATTTTATGAGAATTAGTATTTTTAATTTCATTTATTTCCTGTGTTGTACACAATACCAAAGGGAGATTGCACTACACGCATCCTTGACTTGGCTTGCATTACACGCAATTGCGACCTTCCTCGATAGCGTGTGTAGTACGCAATACCAGGTTTCAATGAACATCAATATGTTGTTTTAATATTATTATGTACTAGCTGTTATGAATATTATTAACTAAATTTTGAATTTTATGACATTATTATTCATCTTACACATTTTCTAGAACATTGTATGAGATTAAAATTAATTTTTCGCGTAAAATAAGTATTTTTTAAAAAATGCAGTTTTGCCGCCTTTTGATGGAGAACAGATGTTAAATGTCGTTTTTTAAATGTTTATAAGCTCAGTTGGAAAAAATAAAATTCTTTTTTGGAATCAGGATATAAAAATTTACTTTGGATAAAATTTTCATATTATTCTGATATCTTTTATATTTTAATGAATAGTAAAAACACGCTATATTTTAATTAAAGAAAACTTTTTTCATTGTAATAATTTATATGGATAAATTATAATATTGAATGGTTTTAAAGTATAAATATAATATATTTTTACCATTTAATATAATTTATGCCATTACCATTAATTTTATATTAAATTCATAGATAAAAACATTTCAATCTTTGGCACTGTTTTAACTTTTAAAACATGTTTTCTTAACAACGGGATTAATTTTAAATTAATTACTGCAACTTATGTGTTTTGAATTTTTGAAAATGGATTCCATATTTGAAATAAGTGGGTTAGAATTATGTTAATAGGTTACTTTTCTTTTTTTGATATTATGAATAGTAACTATGGTCATTTTTATTTACTCTTGTTAATGGTAAATCGTGAAATAAAAGGTAAAAATAAGATTATAAAATTACCCTTACACCTGAAAAAATTCTATTTAATGACAAAAAGTCAACCCATATCACCTAAGGGTCGTAATAGATTCATTTTTATGGGCTTTTGACCATGAAAATAATTTAATTATTATTAAATCCAAAGAAAGTGACACATGTAACTCTCTTAAATCTTATAAGTATAATAATTTTACATTAGTGATAAACTTCATGAAACTTCGAACATGAATAGTCCCCAGAAATCTAATAAAATTATCTACTTAATGTAAATTTATTTAGAATTTTTAGGGATTAAATAATTATCATTAAAGGGTACAAAATAGTTATGTTTAAATTATTTTATTGATTGAAATATCAAATAAATGGTTTTAAAAATATTAAAATAAATATTTTATGAACTATTTAATATTTTCCAAAAAATTTCTAGATAAATATGACATTTTATAAATCTATTAAATATTTTATTTCGAACATATCTTTTGTGTAGATTTTATTTAAAATCACATAAATGAATAGTGTCAAAATTGAAACTATTGTTATTTTATAAAAATAACTTAATATAAAAAAATTTAAAAATCCCAAAACTTTTTATAAATTATAAATTAAAAGTTATATGATTAAAAATATCGTAAATAATCTGATTATGGACAATTCAAAATACATATGTAATTATATATAACAATTTAAAATTATGAATATTATTACAACAAATAAGATTAAATAGATTATATAAGGATAAATCAAGTTGATAAGGTTTTAAAAAAAATTCAACAAGTCCAAATATTACCGGTTGATGATATTACAACCCTATCTCTTCTAATATTTGAATATGAGTCATTTTTTGAGGGTTTTATGTGGGGTTTGATTTATTATAAATTAATATTTTTTAGGTTTCCAAAGTTGCCCCTCTCCTCCCTTATAAAAGGGTTCCTCCTCCCTCCCCTCTTCACAACACATTGAGCCTTCATTCTCGGCCAAAACCTATCCATTTCTCTTCTACACTTCCCTAAAAATATTCTGGTGTTTTTGGTCTTATCGAAAGACCAACTCTAGTCCCTTAAGAGAAAGCTTAAAAGAGGTGTGTCGAAGAAGAGGTAATCTCTTCTACCGATTCTCTCAAGTTTCATTCTTCTTCAACTTCATCTTCTTTAGTTGTTTAATTGTAAAGTAATAAAATAAGTATCACTAATATACTTATATGATATTATAAATATGAAACAACCCCATCTCACCTTCTATCCATCCTACAGAAAACGAAATCACCGCGCGTGCGTACGTACGGAATACCCTCTCCACGACATGGTGTAATTAGTTTTTCCACCCGCACCATACATGCATGGGTATAATGGTGTAAAGAATAACTATATATGGTTATTATAACATCATAATGATTCTAAGATATTATATCCTCCGCTCAAATTCTATTCAATAATTATTGGAACAATATCATCGCTCGTGCGTACGTAAGGACTACTGTCTCCACGAACGCGATGAGATTCATTTTCCATGATTAACCATTAAAGGATGATTATAAAGTATATACATAATAAATAATCATGAAAGATATTACATAATAATGATAATGGTTTTATGTACATATATGTTTCATTTACTTAATTCCATTCAATTCAGTAAGGAATCGAAAATAGCGTTAATGTGTACGTACGACCTACCGTCTCTATGAACGACGTATTTCATTCCATTTATCGATCTATCATATATATTTATATACTGAATATATATTATATATAAATCATTTCATACATTCTGGAATTAAGTAAATTAGGATATGAGTAATATTATCAGGAACAACAAATTGAAACCCGTATGATAAATGAAACGACTTTACCCAAAACACTTCTTTAACATTGAATTTACAAAAGAAAGGGTAATATAATGTCATAAGTGAATCATTTATGATATTATAAAAATAAATACTATTACATAATAATAAAATGACATTATTTAATTCAATATACAAGAGTTTCGGATACATACGAAGCATATCAGACATAGGGTTTGGGATAACTTTTCCAATCTCGTTTTATCCGAGATTGTTTATTAGTAAGTATTTACCAGGGTTATTGTTATCATCCATCCCCATTTTTTTTAAAATGTTTTCATGTATTTTTAAAGTCATTTTTACTCATTTTTGAATTTTACCACATGTTATGAAAGGAATCTTACTTTTGTTTACCACATGAGGAACTTTTTGACTTTTCCAAAAAAATACGGGGAGAATGATTTTTTTACTTATATGAAATGAATGGATTTTTACAGTTTTATAAATCCTAATTTTCATGAAGATTACGATACAATATTTCATTATTATTTTCAACAAAATCCCTTTCTTTTAAAATTGGCTGGAATTTTGTGAAATGAAAATGATTTTAAAGAATAAAAGATATTTTCCTCAAGAATTCATTTCAAGTGTTTTGTCAAAACTATTTTCCATCTAAGATGACATTATTTAGTATGATTATGTTTCAAGTATTATGTCTCTATTATTTATATGGTTTTATTCTTTTTATGATTAAATTATATCCATTTGTTTTATATGGATTAAATTATGATGGGATGATGTTTATGAAACCAATTTTATTATCTAGGTTATGATGAATGATTTATGTTTAATTTGTGGCACAAGTAAGAATTATTGCATTATGAGATGGTTGGGACCTATATCTACCTAAAATTCATTGGGTAATGATTTATATCTCAGGAGATAGACATGGCTAGAATGAAAAGTTAATCTGATTTAGTGATACAGGGCTGGAATGGGGAGTGAACACAATTCAATAAGGTACTTTGTCCGCTAAGATGGTCTTGGAAACAATGTCTTGGAAAATATGGAAATCATAACATGCGATTAATGGTTTTCACAATTACGTGTTTTATTCCCATTCTATTTTATCATGATTAATTTTTCTTTATGATCTATGCCTTATGTATTGCAATGTTTTATGTCATTACTCAAGATTTTATTGTTTAAACATTATGTTCATGTTTTTAAGTTCAAATGTAGATGATTTGTTTTATTTTCTCCATGATTACCCTTACTAAGCATTTGATCTCACCCTTTATATTTTTTATTTTCATTAGGATTTAAATAAAGGTTTTAGGTAAGAAAACAAAAGGGTAAGATCTTTATGGGAGAATTGAAGATCTTTCACCATGATTAGAAGATTATGTTCTGAGTTTCCAAAGACAGTAAACTATTACGGTCCTTGTGTGTTGCTTTTTGTTATGTATTAATTATTCCACAAAAGAAATGTGATGTCCATGTACGTCATGTTTGGGGTCCTTACTGTTGGTATCAGTGTAAACGATTAGTCAACCTTTGGAAACTAGGATGCAAGGACTCTAGTGAGATCCCTAGAGATATTTCTAAGGTATGTCTAGGGATATCCCTGAGGTTAAGTATAATTATAGGTTATAGTCATTGAATTACGGTAACAATATTAGAATTAAACCAAAGATGTTAGATATTAAAGGTACTCCCCCTTTATTATGTTGTTTTCCCAAGCATTTTTTTCCTCTCACACTATTCTTTTTGGGTTTTAGATGATGGATGGAACCTGAAGGAACCAGGTTGATCAATGTAATGGAAAACTAAATTATTGTACTCCTGAACAAACCAATGTTATGGGAGATTGAGTGCAAAATCTTATTGCAATACTTACACAAGCTATGAATCATTATGGACTTCCAAATGAGAAAAGATGTGAACAATATTCTATTGATTCCTTTATGAGGAAACTTCCACCTTCTTTCAGTGGGTCTTCTAATCCACATGTTGTTGAACAATGGATCAAAACCATTGAAAATATATTTTCCATACTTCGCTGTTCAGAACATGACAAATTAATTCTTGCTATTTAACATTTAGAAGGTGAATTAGACCAATGGTGGACTCTAATTAAGAATACAAGGCCCCGAGATGAAGTTGAATTCATGGAATGAGATGAGTTCAAGAACATATTTTTCAATAAGTACTTCACTCGTATTCTTCGAAGAAATATGGAAAATGAGTTCCTTGAACATAAGCTAAAGGATGATGAATCTTTTGGTATATTCGAAGCGAATTTTACAAGGCTTGCAAGGTATGCATCTGGCATTATCATCCAACCTAAAATTAAAGTTGATCGATTTTTCAGTTTCATAAAACCAAGTCTTCGAAGGGAATTAACAATAAGAGACTTCAGTATCTATGAATAAATTGTTCACTGTGCTATCAAGGTAGAACTAGAAGATTGTGTTACATATCCATCTCTTGTTTTTGACAAGAATCGAAAGATGGAGTTCAAGGAAAAATCTCAAAAAAACGGTGAAAAGAAGATGAATGTTACTTTATGCTCAAAGTGTGGAAAGAATCATGGTGGAGATTTTCTAAATGGTACTAGAAAATGTTTCATGTTTGGAAAGGAAGGTAATCGAGCAGTTGAGTGCCGATGTAATGGGAAAAAGGGTTCTAATGATGTGAATAGAGAATTAACTACAAAGGATGCTCCACCAACACTTCAATGCTTCATGTGCAAGAAAATGGGGAATTATGATAATCAATGCCCTAATCCAAGGGTTAATTATGATAGAAGTGAGAAACCTGTTAAGAAAAAGGATAAAAGGAAGTCACATGTGTTTATTATTTGTGATGTGGAATATGACAATGTTGTTGTGGAATGATTAATTGTTTATGTAATGGGATTTCAAAATAGTATCATGGAATCTCATTTATGGTATTGTGGAATTTTGAAATATCTATGTATTGGTTTTCAATAATTATATCATACCTGTAACCATAAAAAGCGATTGAAACATTTTTTAAATCACCTAATATGTGCATAATGAAGGGATAAAGAGAAAATAAAATGAGCTCATGACTGATATCATGGTTTGAGTATATAGAAATTTTGGGATTTTGGTTTGTGGAAAGATTTATGTTTTTACAACATTCATGTTTTCACTAAGGTTCAATGGGTATTCAATTTTCAAGAGAATACATGATTAAGGTATTCACATGTTTGTAAGGTGATAAACAAGATATATCATATGATATATGGGGGATAAATTATGGTATTCACATGCTCAGTAGATGACATTTCTAGTAATTGTTTTCTTTATACTATGAGCTTGGACAGAGGTGTTTTAGATAAGCCTAAATATTGGAATGAATTATGTTGGACATAATTTAGTATTGTTTAAGTATATTACTTTTTTTGATATTATTTATGAGATGATATAATAATTAAGTTTTAGAAAAAGGACAACCTATAAGATGGGCGACAACCAGCCGCGTCGGACAGGGATGTGGGAATCGAACCCCCAACCAAAGTGCGACATGCCTTTATCGCATACCACTAGCCTACAGATTGTCCCAAGTTAGTATAAATTAGTTTTAAATTTTAAGTGGTATGATATATGATGTATAAGTCCATTTTAGGAACCATATACGATTAATATCACTATAGATGTACTTATGTATATATAATAACATTTTCTAACCATTTGTTTGAGACAGAAGGAATGACCTATCATTCTATCGCATGATCTGATAACACTTCACGAATGAAAAAATCAACTTCATTTATTTATGATATGAAGTGGAAATTTTTCATGGAATGACCAACGGTGATATTGTACCAAAATCACGAAAGTATTTCTTCTAATTCCAATTTTTTCGAATTTAGGTAAATGATCTTGAAAACCAAAAATTTTGTCATATTAGCCTCATATCTGATTAATCATATGGTACCTTATGTCATCACAAATTTATGGTTTTGTGATTGTTGAATTTTTCATATCCATGTTCTCTACCACTCTCCATCAGAACATGATGGTTAGATTTCTCTTCCATATCCATATTTTCACCTATATTCTCCTATGTGGAAACCCAGTGATTAGTTAATTTGGGTAACGGATATGTTTCATACATTACATTTTAAAATTAAGTTTTATTATTCCTTTTTACGATGTGGGTTTCTATGAAAGAAACTTTCAAGCAGTAAATCATTTATAACCATGACGAATTTCGAGGGTGAAATTCATTTTAAGGGGGGTAGAATGTAACAACCCGAGATTTTATGAGAATTATTATATTTAATTTCATTGATGTATTGTGTTTTACGCAACACCAGAGAGAGCTTGCACTACACGCATCCCTGATTTGGCTTGCATTACATGCAATCACGACCTTCCTCGATAGCGTGTGTAGTACGCAATACCGGGTTTCAATAAACAATGATATATTGTTGTAATATTAATGTGGACTAGAATTTATGAATTGTACTAACCACATTTTGAATGTTATAACATTATTATTCATTTTTCACATTTTCTAGAACATGGTATGAGAACAAAATAAATTTTTCGGGTAACATATGTATTTTTAAAAAAATGCAGTTTTTCCACCTTTTGATGGCGCAACCGCCTTAAATATAGTTTCTGACATGTTTATAAGTTTAATTTTACAAAATAAAATTCTTCTTTGAAATCAGAATATAAAAATTTACTTTGGATAACTTTTTAGATTATCCTGATAACTTTCATATTTTAATGAATAGTAAAAACACACTATATTTTAATTAAAACCAACTTCTTTCATCGCAATAATTTATATTGATAAATTATAATTTTTAATGTTTTTAAATTATAAAATTAATATATTTTTACCATTTAATATAATTTATTTCATTACCATTAATTTTACATTGAATTGGTAAAAACATTTCAATCTTTTGCAATGTTTTAACTTTTAAAACCATTTTTCTTAACAATGGGATTAATTTTAAATTAATTACTGTAACTTCTATGTTTTGAATTTTGAAAAATGGATTCCATATTTTAATTTAGTGGGTCCAAAGTATCTTAATAGGTTACATTTATTTTTTTTGATATTATGAATAGTAACTACGATGATTTTAATTTACTACAGTTAAAGGTAAATCGGGAAATTAAGGGTAAAAATAAGATTATGAAATTACCATAACACCCGCCAAAATTCTATTGGATGACTAAAAGTAGACCCATATCTCTTAAGGGTTGGAATAGATTCATTTTATGGACTTTTGACCACGAAAATAATTTAATTATTATTAAAACCAATGAAAGTGACAACATGTCACTCTCTGAAATCTTATAAGTATAATAATATTAATTTAGTGATAAACATCATGAAACTTTGAAAATGAATAGTCTCCAGAAATATAATCAAATTATCTACTTCATGTAAATTTATTTATAATTTTTAGGGATTAAATAATTATCATTAAAGGTGACACAATAGGGATGTTGACATTATTTTATTGATTTAAATATAAAAAAACGGTTTTAAAAATATTAAAATAAATATTGTACGAACTATTTAATACTCTCCACAATTTTTCAAGCTAAATATGACATTTTATGAATCTATTTAAGATTTTAGTTCGAACATATCTTATGTGTGGATTTTATTTAAATTCAAATAAATAAACAATTTCAAAATTGACACTATTGTAATTTTATAAAAATAATATAATATTAAATTGTTTAAAAATCACAAAAATATTTAAAAATTATAAATTAAAACTTATATAGTCAAAAATGTCATAAATAATTAGATTATTGAATATTCACAACACATAAGTAATTATTTATATCAATTTAAAATTTGGAATCTTATTACCACAAATAAGATTAAATATATTAAATAAGGATAAATCAAGTTGATAAGGTTTAAAATAAATTTCCAACATGTCTAAATTTTATTAGTTGATGATATTACCACCCTATGTCATCTAATACTAGAATATGAGTCATTTTTGGAGGTTTTTAAGTGGGGTTTTATTTATTATAAATTAATATTTTTGAGGTTTCAAAAGGTGCCCATCTCCTCCCTTATAAAAGGGCACCTACACCCTCTCCTATTCACAACACCTTGAGCCTTCAAGCTAGGCCAAACCATATCCATTTCTCTTATCCACTCCCCTAGAAACATTCTGGTGGTTTTGGTCTTCTCAAAAGACGAGCTTATGTTCCTTAAGAGGAATCTTAAAGGAGGTGCGTCGAAGAAGAGGTAATCTCTTCTACCGATTATTCCATGTTTCTTTCTTCTTCAACTTCCCCTTAATTAGTTGTTTCATTGTAAAGTAATACAATAAGTGTCACTAATATACTAATATTATATTATAAATATGAAACATCCCCATTTCACCTTCTATCCATCCTACGGAAAATGAAATCCCCGCGCATGCGTATATAACAAATATTGTCTACACGCCGTGGTGTAATTAGTTTTTCCACCGACACCTTACTTGGATTCTTATAATGGTGTAAAGAAAAACTATATGCGGTAATTATAACATCATACTAATTCTGAGATATTATATAACTCACTCTAATTCTATTGAATAATTATGGGAACGATATCATCGCTTGTGCGTACGTACGAACTATCATCTCCACGAATGCGATGAGATTCATTTTACATGATTAACCGGTCAAATATGATTATAAATTATATATATAATAAATAATAATGAATGATATTACATAATAATTATACAGGATTTATGTACACATATGTTTCATTTACTTAATTCCAATCAATTCAATAAGGAAACGAAAACAGCGTTCATGCGTACGTACGACCTACCATCTCCCTAAACAGTGTATTTCATTCCATTTATCGATCTATCATATATATTTATATACTGAATATATATTATATATAAATCAAGTTTTAAATTATGGAATTATGTAAATCATGATATGATTAATAATATCAAGAACACTATTTCAAAACACGTACGATAAATGAAACAATTTTACCCAAAACACTGCTTTAACATGGTATTTACAAAGGAACGGGTAATATAAAGTCATAAGTGAACCATTTATGATATCATAACAATGAATATGATTATGTAATAATTCAATGACATTATTTAAATCATTATACAAGAGGTTTGGATACATACAAAGCATATTGGACATAAGGTATGGGATAACTTTTCTAATCTCCTTTTTAATCGTAAGTATTTACTGTGGTTATTGTTTTCATCCATGCCCATGTTTTATAATAATGTTTTATTGTATTTTTAAAGTCCTTTTTACACATTTTTGAAATTTACCATAGGGTATGAATGGAATCTTACTTTTTTTTACCACACGAGGAACTTGTTGACTTTTCCAAAAAAAGTATGAGGAGAATTTTTTTAAACTTATACGACAAAAAAGAATTTTTACGGTTTCATAATGCCTAATTTTCATGAAGATTACTCTTCAAGATTTAATTATCATTTCCAAGAAAATCCTTTTCATTTAAAATTTCATGGAATTTTGTGAAAAGAAAATGATTTTGATGAATAAAGTATATTTTTCTCATGAATTCATTTCATGTGTTTTGTCAAAACTATTTTCAATCTAATATGACATTATTTTGTATGATTATGTTTCAAGTATATTGTCTCTATTATTTAAAAGGTTTCATTCTTCTTATGATGAATTGATATCAATTTTTTTATACGGATTACATTATGATGGGATGATGTTTATGAAACCCATTTTATTATCTGGGTTATGATGAATGATTTATGTTTAATTTATGGCACAAGTAAGAATGATTTCATTATGAGATGGGTGGGACCTATATCTCCCTCCAATGAATTGGGTAGAGATTTATATCTAATGAGATAGACATGGCTGGAATGGATAGTTAATCTGGTTCAGTGATACAGGACTGGAATGAGTAGTGGACTCGATTTAGTAAGGGACTTTGTCCACTAAGATGGTCTTGGCAACAATGCCTTGGCTACTATGGAAATCATAACATGTGCTTAATGGTTTTCCATAATTACATGTTTTATTCCCATACTATTTTATCATGATTAATGTTTCTTTATGATATATTCCATACGTACTATCATGTTTTATTTCATTGCTCAAGTTTTTGATGTTTAATAATTATGTTTATGTTTTTAAGTTCCAATGTAGATGATTTGTTTTATTTTCTCCATGCTTACCCTTACTGAGAATTTCAGCTCACCCTTTATATTTTTTCTTTTCCCCGGGATTTAAATAATGGTTTTAGGTAAGAAAACAAATGGGAAAGATCTTTATGGGATATGTTGAAGATCTTTCACCATTATTAGAAGATTATGTTCTGAGTTTCGAAAGACACTAAACTAATACAGTCCTTGTGTGTTGGTTTTTGTTATGTTTTTAGTATTCCACAAAAGTAATGTGATATCCATGTACATCATGTTGGGGGTCTTTACAATTATAAATTCTACCTCCCTCACTAGAGGAAGATAAGATTCATAATTTTAAAATGTTCTATGAATTTCTCGAAAAACAGTGAGGATATGAACAAAACATGAAATGCCATCAGGATCGACTGCAAAAATAGACAAAAAATTGCAATGTTCTATTTGGGAGTGTCATAAGTGAACATACCACAAATCCCACTCCCCATAAAACACCTGAGAGTTCCCATCAACTCCCCAAAATGTGTCATGGTGATTATAAAAATCAAGATCAATATGATTTCTGTTAAGAAAATCCATTCCAATGATAAAATCATACATATCTAGATCAAGAATGAGGAAATCCTTTACTCACTCTATTAAAGATATCAATATCATGTAAGGATACCAACTCCCCATCTCATTCCATTTCCCACGAAAATGTTCAAACTCCATAACAAAGGGAACGAACTCAATTGTAAGTATAACAATAAAAAAAATGATCGAAGAAATGATTGGGAATCACATATATCAAATAATGAAATCACAAAATTGGATTCAAAAAATATGTTTCCTATCACTATTACTAGGGGGAAATCTACATCCATTGTAATATGATCAACTAAATGATGGTGTTTCACTCTTAAGGCATTTGGTGTGATCCTATTAGTCATTAATGCATCAGACTACACCAAATAATCCTTTGGAGCTGACAATCCCCGACCATGACTAGGCATAGACGTAGCTTGATAGAAATTCTACAGTTGACCAAAACATCTAAAAATATTTCCCATATTCATAGGGATAGAGAACTAGAACATCGTGTATTTATAAACATTCAAAACAGATTTAAGGATAGAGGAACAGTACTGGTTGTAATGGAAGGGTCAAAGGAGGCCTGCAATTGTGAACCACCACAACCACTTCGATGATTTTCATACAACTTTTTATTTCTCAACTTCATGCCAGGAAATATTCCACTAGGTGGAAGATAAGGGAAATAATTTCCAACTGTTACTTCTATATTAATCACATCTATCATTGTTACGTCTACTATCTACACCTAGGTAAAATTATTTAGTATAAATACATGAAATAGAATATCTTGTCACAAACCTAAATATACGTATAAGCCTTGAACTGGTCATTCTCTACTACTTATGAAACAAATTGAACTACCTCTAAAAACCAATTTTATAAACTAACAACAAACTCTCTCAGTCCTGTAAGGAGATAAACTCTAGTAACATCTCCGTCATCAGTGCCATTGAAAAAAAAGTGGGAGATGATAGTCTCAACACCCATCTATTTTATGCCTACATGCTTATCCGCATGTAAAACAGAACCCCATATACACATTATAGGACCCCATATTCATAACACCACAAACATAACCATGCCACTATCATGCGCATACATGATGTCAAATACATTGTAAAATATCTCATGCCACTCATAAACCTATTGATGATTATTTATACCCTTAAAAGTCGATTGAGTTTCACTTGAGTACTCTTTTGATTGATCGGTGTCTCCTCAAGTTGTTGGTTATACCTCAACAAATGCATTTTGGTCTTGCAGTAGATTTTGGTTGATACCAAAAACATCCGACACGATCGCATTGATAACATTCATATCAATTGGTCGATTCCATGGAGGATAATTTTTTGGACCTTCCTGAGGAACCTATTGTAGATTTATTGGATTTATAGAACTAGAAACTGAAACAAAATAAATAAATAGATAACAATATAATCTTAATTAAAACTAGAAAACTATTAGAAAAAACTATAATTAATATCAAGAACAAAAAACATGAGACACACATCAAATCACCCTATTGTAGCATGAGTATCATCATAGAAATTACAGCTAGGTACTCACCACAGCATAAACCAAAAGTCCTAAAAATCTTATCTTTGGTCTACCAAACATTCCCAGATAGGGACTCTTGGAGACTGCTCAACCTATGATGCGAAATTGTGATAAAATCTACTTGGATACCCGCTCAAATGGGTACTTGAATGGTGCCATCATATTCCTAAATGGTTTTCCCATTCCCCACGATATACATACAACAACCCACATGTCAACGAAACCCATAGGGAATAATTCATCCCAACCTAATGCAGACAACATGACATATATATATATATGATAGGAATAAAAAATGAAGGAATAAACAAAAACATATGTAATAATCAAAACAAAACAACATCATAGAAATAACTCAATGGTAGCTATAAAATCATTATGATATAAATATTGTATCAATGTTAAACTAAAACTAAAATAGATTCTCCTAGTGATTGTGTGATCATAATTCCATCATCTCAGCACCATGTACCTAGACACAAATAATAAAATCCTCACAACTCACCACGGTTCCATTCCATTCTCAATATCAAATTACATATAATTCTATATGTATCATTTAATGTGTAAATAATGAATGAGCTGATAGGATTAGTAGGATCCCATCAAGGTGTTCTATAAAAATTCTCTGTACAATAATTTCAACATTATCAACATAAAATATAACAAGGAATGATATTTAGTTAAAATTTGTGTATATCAAAAGCATTTTAAATTATATTCTATTTCCCTAATATTCAAAATAATACTAGTAAAATTATTTCCCTACATTTCATATACATCAAAGAAGTCAAACCAAATAAAATCAAGTGTAACATATCATATCATATCCATTGAAATGAAAGCTAAAATATTACATGCGAAATCATATGTAACATCATACCAATGATCACAATAGGAAAGGTTATCTTGGTCACTCATACACAGAGTTAGAAAATTATATTCATCAAGACTCCACACATGTACATCAAATCTAAGCAGAAAAAGAACACCCAAAAAATTGAACCTCCCAATGATTTCAAACATGTCTATAGAACAATAGGGAAATGGAGTAGAGGAAAACCCCATGAGTGAACCCTGATACAGTATCAACCAATGTTGCATATTGCAACGTCATCCACCAATGTACCCAGTCCTTCCAATGAGATCTCTTTTCCAAATAAATGATATTAAATCCCTTCATTAAAATCCATTTAAAAACCAATTTAAAGATTATTTAAAGATACCTTTTCTTTTACCAAATTATTTAAAACCATGTTTTTTTAAAATAATATTTCCACACACACAAATCATTCATGAAAAATAATTTATAAATCAATTTATAAAACTAGAGATAAAAATTTCAAGAATAATTTTCAATAAATAGAACCACTTACCTCAGACACATGTTTCACATGCCTGACATGGGGTCCACAAACATGAAGTAAAAACAAGTTAAATAATTGTTGTCATATTATTCATTCCCAATACATAGAATATTATCACTCAAATAATGAAAATGGAGTAAAACGGTAGATCATAAAAACCCTCAAAGAACATGCACCCATAACACCAAAAACAAAAATGAATTGGAATTAGATGAATATTCACATATTGTATATAGATGGGAACACCTACATTATTAATGGAACTAAATTTTTTTTCCACATCAATATAGAGAACAAGGACAATGATGAAACTCAAAGATCGCTTTCTTGGATAGATGTTGTGAAATAACCTTGATGATCAATCACTAAACTAATCCATCCAAAGTGAGTGGAGGTACCCAAAATCACATGGGAGATCTTCTAGGTCATTTAGAAGAGAAAATGCAGAATAATAAATAAATTTTAGTTATGAATCACTTTAAAAAATGTCCATAATCTATAAATGAATTGTAAACCATTCACATCATGCATCTCCCAATTAAAAAATCATACAAACCAATGAATCTCCTCAGACTAAAATATCAATCCCAACCATTTCACAATGTGTAAAATATCCATAAAATGTAATCATTTCAAACTATGAACCAAACTCACATAATCTTCCCAGAATCCAAATACAATATGTGTAAATATTTCAAGACTTGAAAATAGTTAGTGATAAGAACCAGTATAGATTATATAAAAAATCCCAAACCATGTCTATTTTTATTCTCCCTCATGAGTCCAAACCCACATTCAAAATTAATATGGATGTAAAAAAATAAAGAAGGGAAATACACAAATGGAGGTAAAAACATTTTACAATCTCGATAATAATCAATAAAATGTGGAACTAGTTTTTTTTAGATCATTTATCTATATCATAACTAGTAGATAAAATAAGAATTAATATTCAATATAACTGAAGTGTGAAATCATTTTATGTTTTCCAACAATTACATATATAATATTTTTTGAAGATCAATTATGAAATCCATAATAATTTTCTTCAATTTACACTATTTGGTGTGGAATAATTTCATTAACCCATTATATTTATAACATTCTGCCACATGTTCAATATATACCACACAATTAGATACACACTCTCAAATAACAATTACAATTTTATGTGAGATAAAATGTTGTTTATTATTATTATTATTTTTTTTCATTCTCTTGTGAATAGAGCGTAATGTGTTATATGCTTAATCCAAACTCTAATTATTTAAATATGGTATATATGGGACCAATAATCAATTTTTAAAAATATAAATCAATATTTTTCTTGGCTATTCCTAATAATTCATGATCCCTTCATTTATAACTCCTCAACATCCTTACTTACATCCTAAATTTTAACATTGATGGATTATTGATTAATCAATATAGAATGGTTGGATTTCATGTGTCTTTATATAATTTCTAGATTTATATTTTGTATATCCAATAATTACAGGGAATTTTAAATCGTAAAATATTGATAATGAAGTATGATCATTTCCATATTGTCCATTTTTTCCCACAATTTCCTTATGAGGATAGTAATGAATTTAGAAATCAAATTCAGTAATTAGCTTTAACCATATCCTTTATGGAATTTTCAACTCTTATATACCTATATATTTCATCCTCTATTCTTAGTGTGTGTCCATATATTAATATAATATTTATAAATATGTTTATAGAAACACATTAATGAAAAAATACCCAAATAAACTAATGATAATTAATTTGTTATTTTTTCTTGAGGACCTCTAATCTATGGATGGAAATTTATCTAAACAATAAATTTTAAATGAGGAAGCATCCATAAAACATTCATTTAATCATCAATATACACAAGAAACCATTATTCACTATAAAGTAGTATAAATGTAAGTATTGTATCCTATTTTCTCATATTCTCATTGATATTATCATCACATTCCCCAATTAATTGAATCATCACTCTTATATGTGTCATTATTAATAAATAACTTCACCATAGTGATTGATATATGTTGATGCATCAGTAATATCTTCACAATGAATGAAATATAAGAATTTATTTTATTGATATGGTCTGTTCCATTCATTAATAACATATTTTACTGAGTATCAATAAATTAAGACATTTCTATGATTATATAACCCATGAAATGATATATATGAAAAAATGTAACACCTACTAAATTTTGAATATAATCACTGACAAAAAAATTCACTAAAACAATCCTCTTAAACTAATCATGTTCCAGATTTCTTTTGAATTAAATTAGAATATAATAAATGATTTCTACCTTTAATTTATCATCATAATAAATAATTAGACTCTTCACCAAATTAATGAATATTAATGAAAATATTTCTCTATTTTAGTTGAATTTATGTGATTCATTTTAATATACCATCTAAAGTACTTTGATACTATATGAGAGAAAAATAATAAAAATGGATAATGTGTGCACCTGATCACCATGGGCTGACATCTACTTCCATTAGCATCACACAAGAATTAGATTATTTCACCATTTAATTATAATTAAATAATAAACCAACATACGCAAAATAATTAAATGATATAAACTACTTTACAACCATAAATTAAACTGTATAATCAATAAAAATGGACATTAATGAGGAATAATTAAAAACATGATATTATTGTACAATTGTTATATTAAATTCCCCATATGATATAAGAACCATTCACTTCCTTCCACGTCAATTTCTCTAAGACTGACATAATTTTTTGGTCCCTATAAATGAAATAATATAATCCCCATCACTATACTATATAATAAAAAACTAGATCAACATACACCATAATAGATGTATGTAGTTTATGCATTTAACATTCCAAGTATGATTCTTTCGTATATTATATGTGAACCATGAGTAATATAAAATATAAACAACTTATTTGAAAATATAGATATAAGGGATAAAATTCTATTTTAAGAAGGAAATGAATATGATGATATTTAATGGATGAAGAATTTGAAATAACCAAATTTTAATTTTAAATGTTATTAAATTAAATAGTATCAACCATGAATAATGGGATATGCCCTTAGTGATAGAGGTTTATAAATGAATATATCATCTTATTATTTTTGGTTCAAAAAAATAATATAAATCTATATGTAACCAA
This sequence comes from Viscum album, assembly GCA_963277665.1. Taxonomy (NCBI): domain Eukaryota; kingdom Viridiplantae; phylum Streptophyta; class Magnoliopsida; order Santalales; family Viscaceae; genus Viscum; species Viscum album. The sequence goes on from OY728128.1 coordinate 619,120,127, forward strand.
AATGTTAATGAATAATCAATTCATATCATCGAGGTGACACCAAGAATAGTGTTACCACATTCATATAAATCCAATTATTGGGAGATCATAATCAATGAATATGATTAGTTTCTCTAGGTTCCTAGCTGTGTATTATTGGTTACCAAGATGGTTACCCTTTAACCTGGATTTCTAATTCTCTCCTAGATCATAAGAAACCATTTAAATCATTCTTCCATAAGAAATTATATATGAATGAATTAAAATTATTGTACACATGTCATTCACTAATTAAATAAAATTAATTAATTATTTTAATAGTTCATTAATTTATTAAAAATCATATATAATAATTCTATAATGTTACACTAATTTTTTTTAAAAAAACAAATTTTTTTAATGGAAAATGTAATCATTGTAATGACCAACAATGTCTACACATTTCTAAAATCCTAAAGATAATATTGTAATAAATCATCACAATTCCAAAGAGTCTCAATATTTAATGACTACATAATTTCATTATGAAAATTCATAGATTAAATTTTAAAAAACTTATTGTTGATCATAAAAAACCAATATATTTTTTATATTTTCAGAAATTTTCCATACTATGTGCACAATACATAAAAAAATCTATATTAAGTAAAGGTTATTATAAAAATCAATACACAAATTATGAGTTTATAAAAATTTATATGACAATATTAATGTTGATTGTCATATAATGTACGAAGCACATAGATTCACCTTCCTCATCATGTATATTCATCTTTAATACAATCTCTAAATATAATTGAATCTTTTGTCAATACCAACTTAATCAATCACACAGTATAAACTATGAGAAAGAAGCCCAGAATGAGATTTTAGATAATCATAATCATACTGTGACCCATATTGAATAAGTTATAACTGACTAAACAACATCTAAAGAGGAATTATTAATCAAATTAAAAAACCCAATGGCCTCAAAAAGAATATATACATCATTTTAATTGTGGTTTATAGGCCCATGAAAACCCATAGCTTCGAAAATCAATGGATATATTAAAATTATAATATGTTCAGATTTTATAAACTAATATAAGACTGTTAAAGAAGAATTTAATGTATAAAATAATCAATATATTAGTGTATAAACAAACTTTAATGGTTTATTGTGGGTGATGATTGGATGATAATGAGCAATTGATTCCCAACTCTCTATCGTGCATTGAATAAGACACACCAAAAATGGTGATTCATTTCACAATAAAATGTCTTATGATCACAAAAATTATCATGATGTACCTCATAACATATTAATAGTTATATTAATGATAAAACATAAAAAAATAAATATTTTCCCATTAAAAAGGAAGTGTCATAATAATATCACTAATTTGATGTACATATTTGTTTAATTATTTTTTCCACAAAAATTTTATATATAATAAAAAAATTAAAATTATCAAACTATATGTGTTTCCCCATCAAAATCCCCCCCAAACATATGGATTTAAAGACATTTAATAGATTAAATAAAATAGTGCAGCATTCAGAGATAATTTTAAAACCTTCTCTAATAAAACAAAAATTAATGAAATTAAAAATAGAACAATACAAACATCTATTCACACATAGGAACACAACACTATAAACATTTTCCATTGGGATTCATCAAATCATATTACATAAATTAACATCTTGAAACATTCTCTAATTTAAAAATCTATCAATATAGTAATAATAAAAATGAATTGTTATTAAAGGATAAATATTTCAATTACAGTTAAAACCTACATTCATTTTCTGAAAACATACATGTATACTTGGTTTTTTGAAAACAAGAAATTAAAAAATAATAATAAAATAGGTACATAATTATACTCAATAAAAAACAACACAATATTTATCCACTCATAATAGAACAACTATCAGAAAAAGGCACTGTCTTTCATTAATTGTAATTTTAATATCATTTAAAAATATTCAATTAAATTAGGAATGAAACAATAAACATTAATATTCAATTTTGAGTACAATACTGTTCAAATAATCCCTCTAAAATAGTTAATACTCATTAATATGAGATGTAGGAGAGATTAAAAATAATTTGATAACATTAACGATATACCAACTTGTCATTACGATAAATAGACCGCCTTATTTATTATTTGGACTAGTTTTTCATTAAGATTAAATGATTAAAAATTAAAATATACCCAGTTAAATATAAATTCATCATAGGGGAAAAGAATTATAGTTTTCTCAACATAAAAAAATGTTCGAAAATATATGTCTTTGAAATTACTAAAACAACATTACAATGAATATTTTCATTTTCTATAGATCATCACAAACATATAAAAAAATAAATTTCTTCCTTAGTTAGTCTTCCAAATGACTCACCAATTCATTCCAATATATAATTAAATAAAAATCATAATATATGATCAAAAATCAATTTAAATCACAACTTGGTGATATTGAAATATTATGTGATGCATTATTTATCATCCCAAATCTTCCTAGAACATTAGTAAAATATTATTAACATTTATTTTAATGTCTATAATTTCTATTAAGTTGATTAATTTTTTTTAGTTATAGTCTTCAATGAAAAATTAATCTCAGTTATTAAATGTTATTCATACCTATTCTCTACGTTAGTAAAATAATATTTATCTTACAAAAACCCTAACAATCTAATATAAAAAACCATAAATTTATAAAAACAATTCACATAATTAGAAAAAAAACCTGAAAAATTTACCTTGATCCATTGAATATAATATATTATAATACAAAAATATGATTTCCACATCATTTCATAAAAAACAAATCTAATATGCTATAATAAATAACATCACTAATTACCATATTATACCAATGAAATAAAAAATATAAAATACATACATATTATTATAGAAAATTAAATATATTTTATATAAATAATTTTGATTTGAAGCCTATATCCATTTATGAAGTCCTTTACCAACAAATTATAAAAAACAAAAAATTATGAATCATAATTATCAAGGATTTATAGAATATTTTCATCCAAATAAATGCCTCTAAGAAACACAAATATTATAAAAAGGAGAATGTATGTCTATAAATTTTATTCTAAAAATATATCATTATATCATTTTATATTTACCTTATAGAATATTATTTATTTTAATAATATCTATATTTTAAAATAATATGCTATAAAAATAACAAAAATTACATTTCTATCACTCTCTTATCCTAGAAACATCCCGAATTGAGATTATATATTTATGTCCATTACATGAATCATATACAAGATCATTAATTATAATTACAAATTCCAATAATTAAATTTAATAAAAAAAATAAGACATAATTAATGCGTAATTAAATAAGGATCTAAATATACTACTTATTCTAACAGGAAAAATAGTTTATGCCACATTTTACACCCACAAAATAATTTCAATGTTTTGAAAAACAGTTATATAAATATATTTAATTACATTTTAAAACCAAAATAAATATTCAACGCATTTTATTTCAATATATATATATATATATTGAATATACCCATTAATAAAAAATGGAATTCTTACAAGAATCACATAGAAATCTAAAAATAATAATGTCTAACATGAAATCATACATAAACACTTTTGTCACAATAAACATGAAAGTATCTATTTTGAAAATTAATTTATTATATAATAAATTATTTAAACTGAAATAAAGGATATGATTATAAAATATAGCACATATGTATATTGTATGGTAATCCTATGGAAACATGTAATTTTTTTGAAATATAGTGAGAAAAATGTTTTTAGTTTATATACTTTATACCAATATTCAAACAAACATAGATATTGTAGAAAAAACATTATATTTTAAAAAAAATTCATTTATTATAATCCATAAATTCAAATTTTGACGTAAAAATCATTCTAAATATGATAATAATATATTTATATATACCATTATATCCATTAAATTGAAATAATATATCGGTTATGAACAAAAAATATAATAATAATAATAAATTAGTAATAAATTTTTAAATAAATCATAATGTACATTGATTTAAAAGAACCAAATTTCACAAAATGAAAGATAAAAAAACATTAATTTTAAAATTTAAAAACCATATTTAATTATAAATTATTATCAACCCATTAAAATTTTATTTATGTGATGAAAAAATATATATTATTAACAATAGAAAGCATTTAAATTTTCAAAAATATGATAATTTAAAAACAAATAAAAGATAAAAGAAAACATCTTAAAATTAGAAATAATATTCTAAATTAAAATAATCATATCAAATATATCAATTCATGATTCCAATAATCCCTAAAATACAATTATATATTACATTATATTCCTTGAAATAAAATATTCAAATCTCCTCTCTGTGGAAAATAAGATCTCACAAACCAATAAAGGGTTGGATAACAGAACTATATCCTACAATAACATATTAATATGTGTTTCTATAATAAATAATGAGATAAGTACAATTTTGGGTTTACTTTTAATTTTTCTGCAACCCACAACTTACTACCACTGATCTAAGTTCCCTCTCATTCTCTGATATCATTATTTTAGATAAATACTATCTAACGGGCCAATATATCCATTTTGACATGAATGAAGTCCCATAACATACTCTATATCACCATGAGTGAGAAACAAATAACAAGGATATCAAAAAATATTTTGATTAATTCACCCTTTAAAAAAATAATAAAATACCATATATAAACAAAATAAAAAAAGTAAGCAAGCATATCACCATAAAAGAAAATAGAAAATCAATAAAAAACATGTACCTTAAAAGGGAATAACAAAAAACTACTCTAAAAGGGAGAAAACAATAAACACCCTATGAAAATTGATCCTCTATAATGTTACAACCTCAATTTCTCAAATCGTAAACAATAAAATACATATTACTAAAATATTAAAGACTAAACCTACATAACAAATAAAAATGTTATCCATAAACACATGATATAGTGTCTCAAGTGTGTGATAATAATAGAACTAGTATAATCTCACTATGTAATCTATGATTAACCCATATAAAAATGTTAACTTTCCAGTCTAAAAATACACATATTAGAGTATGAATTTGATTTTATGATGAGAAAAAAATTGATAAATTAAATTGAAAAACATTTTAAAAGGATTAATCAATTATATAATGTGGCATATTATCTGAACCGGACATCATGTGATAAAACTCTGGCAATATAGGTCAGGGCAATGTAAGAGATTTTTAACATCCATTTTTTAAATCGAATTATATAAAAAAGTGTCTAGTCGGTTTGGGTAATTTTGATCACTGCTAATCAATAATATGATACCAAATTTAGTGACACCTCTCATTTGTAAATTTAATAATATGGATATTGTAATAAACTCATAGTGGTACATAACACTGGTTCACACCAATGTACTTAGGATTTCCATGAAAATTACACATTATAATAGTATTCTAATTTAAACCATTTTCACACATAAACAATATAATTCGATCCATTATACGGAATCATATATTATTTAATGATTAATTTAATTTAAAAAATCTTAAACAATATTAAAACCAAACTATTAAATATATATCCAATCCAATAAATTAATAAAATTAAAATATAATCATTTCAAAATGTATCGTCAATAATTACATAAAAACATATATTTTATGTTGCTAACATAAGATATAGTGTTTAAAATGAAAACTTTTTACCTTAAAAATTTTATACTTATAGAATAAATGATATTAAGTTATTATAATTTATAATAGTTTCTCCCATGAGATCACCAATTATTTTTTTGAGATAATCCATAGATGTTATTTTGATAAAAAGTGGGTGTGTGCCTTATAGAAGCATCTTATATATTTAAAATTTAATTATTTTTTCAAAAACAATACAAGATATATCAATCTAAAAAAACTAAAATCATTAAAATTATTTGTAGGCAATAAAACACTATTTATCATATTTATAATATTTTAGAATACAATAAGAATGTCAAGGCTCACAAAATATTGTATGAACATAGATTCTCCTACATTACCATATTGATTCACAATTAATAAATATATATATATATATTTTAATTCTTCACTAGTTCTCTTTTAAAAATTATTACAAGATAATGTGGGAAATATATTCACATATATATAGTGATGAAAATGGAAATCCATTTCTAACCCATATCATGTCTGTGTGAAATGACAATGATTCATCCAATGTTGATAGATAGACCTAAAGAGACACCACAAGGGACTAAAATCATTTAGCCCAAGAATTACGTATGATTTGTCTATGATCAAGGGAATCCTAAGATCCAAAATTATTTACAAATATTGAAATTTTTCATATTTTAACAGTTGATATAATATAATTATGTAGAGGAATATGCAGATAATGAGAAAAATATTATGGTGATGAGTGGAGGAATATGTGACAATAGTTAATAGAGGGTGAGAATAATATGCGGATGAGGTGTTGGTTCTCCCTCCATGTTGTTCTTTCCATAAGGAACCCCAAGAACGTGGTTTCATTTCTCCCTTATTCAAATAAAAACATATCTATTAATAATAGTAATGATAATAAATAAATATTAATAATAATATAAATATATTCCAAAAAGATAATAATAATAATATCATTAATAATATTATTATTAATAAAAAAATTAACATTTCCCCCTAATAATGTATAATTATAATTATATAAAAAATTTAAATTAATTTAATTATTATTCACATAAAATTATGACATAAATTAATTTAAATTGGACTTTCTCATTTATTCTTGTAGAATTGTGGACAAATGTTATCATTATTATATCATTATTTTTCATCTTATGATGATGATATCTTGATAAGGTAATGACAATTAAACAGATTTCTTTATTCAATGTTGATTGTAGAATTTCCCATTAAAAGAGAGTGAATATGTGTTTTTTATTGTGATATTATTAGTCTGAAGATAATCAATGAAAAGGGGAACCATTATATCATTCTTCTTAATTAAGATTATGGGATCACGAAATTCTCAAGAAGTATTGAAAATTAAACCCATTCTAAAATTGAACTCGAATTTAATTATAATTTCATCCAATACAATGTGATTTTTTCCATAAGGGCTCGTTGATATAGACATTGAACTGGGTATGGGTTTAATTTTAAACAAAAACTCATATTCTATGAGAAGTCCACTATGTACATTAATAAATACATTAATATTGTCAAATAAAATATAAATATAAATAATATTGTGTTCCTGCCAAGACATTAGAGCCGCATACCCCTCATTAATGTAAACCATGAACCATGTTAAATAATTTTGTTCATTAGTATATCTATTATCCTCTTGGAATTGATATACATTTATGGGATGATATATAAAATAAAAAAAGATTTCCCTATCCATATAATTTATTTTATCATTATGTTGTGTGAGATAATCCATGCCCTATATAATGTTGAATTATACTAATGGAATAATAACATAATATTGTAGGATGTATTTCTCTGAAAACATCCATAGATATATATTATACATTTTGTAAGAAATCATCCTTCAAACTTTTCATTTCCTGAATAGATGAATATTTTAACATGGTGGTGTTCAATTGAGAATCATAGAAAATATAAATGATATAATGTATTGTGATGAATAAAAATCATATTGTAATTTTATATAACTATGGTGAATAATTATTTTTTCTTTCACAACACCATTGTCATCATCCACATCAGTTGTAGTGATTTCAATGTCTCGTCATTATTCCATTTATTATATAGGTTTTTTACGTCAATAAATCATAGTTATCCCTTATATTAATACAACAATATAAATTTTAATATGATTCATTACACATTAGACATTATATATATATAGTTGAATTATTTTTGGAATTAATACCTTCTGATTTATTCATATGTCCCGCCATATCTCATTGAAAATTATGTCCATGATAGACTATTCACCATATAAAATGAATTTCCCCATTCCTTAAAGGAAATTTCCAAGTTACTTCTTCCCAAACATTCAGTTTTATAAAAATCTATCTTTTTTAAACTAAATCTGTATTATTTTCATAACCATGAAATATCATTCTTCATTTAGTGTACCATAATCAGGGTGAATATTAGTACTCAATAGCTTCCATTCCCAACAAAATTTCACATCATTACATTTCATCGAGGAAAAAAAGTACCTATATATATATATATTTATTTTTGTGGACTTTTTTTAATAGGGTTATAAAATATATAATTTTCATTACTCATTAATAATAAAAAAGGTATAATGTTTTTTTTATTTTCGTGAACATTTCACCATACGCACCAAAATATTAAGAAATAATTTTCATTAGATTAGATATTTTTCATTTTTTTATAATGATACAATTATATATAAAATATTTTTTGATGAATACTTTCATAAAATAATATAAATACAGAGAGTAAATTTCTGGATTTTCTTTATTTTCTTCCAAGATGTTTAACATTATTTTACCTGACCATAAAAATTATAATCTATTAAATTTTTCATTACATTAATTAGTTGTTAATAATATGAATATATTTTTTCTTTCATAACAATTCATTTCTCTGGAATTTTTAAATTCAATGATCTATCAATGGATAGTTGACATTGATGACTGATAACTTCATAAATTTTTAATCATGTCTAGGTGCATAAAATATCTTGAGATGAATTAATTAAATTATTATAAATATTGGTTCCATATTTAAAAACATTTTTGTGCCATCTCATATATATATTTATTTTCCAATAGTGCATTTACTAAACTGTTACTTGCATAGGTAGTTTACTCAGTTCTTCATGGTTCCAATTATTTTGAAAAACCATATGTCTAGGATGGAGTATTATTGAATAATGTCAAATGAAAATAATATTGGAAATTATATAAATATTATGAGTCTTCACAATGTTGTATTTTACAACATTTAAACTATTTATATTTATTATTCATAAAATGATTGTTTAGGTTTGGTATAGTGACCAACATTTATCATACATATTTTTTTTATATAAATCATTAATTGGAAATTAATTTATTATATCAGGTGATATTTTTAGGTTTAGTTTCATATAAAATATGTTCATTATAAATGATCTATATAATGAATAAAAAATATTATTTAATCTTCTTCATATACTATTTTCTTATCCAATCCCTGGTCATCTCACAACAATTTGTATCATAGGGAAATATGTTAATAGAATATAGTATCCTAAATCCCCATTGTGGATAAAAATTGTAATGGAAATGTGAATTATCATTAGTGATAAAACATGGGGAATTAAAAATATTATTTTTTATAAATACATTAGGTTTAATATAATAGTAGATGAATATGTACATGGGTTATAGCATGGTGATGTGTCTACAACATAACTATGATATATTCACAATCACACCACAAATTATCAAAACTATAGATTTATAAAATAAATTTACAATGATTATCAAAAAGCTATAATAAAAATATAATATAGATTAATTATAAGATATCATAAATAGAAAATCTCTAGTGGTTAATTTTCTACCCAACACATTGGTGTGTTACCTAATCCTTCCATTTATATGTTTGACATTATATATACCACATCGATCATATATAATAAGAACATTCTTTATCACCATAATCCAAGATAAAGGGGTGTGAATTTCATATATGTAATTACACAATTAGATATATATACTCATAACTATAATAATATCATTGAATGTATATATGTTTGGGTAATATAAATATAATGAAATTTAAAAGAAAGAAGTTTTCTCACCCTGATAATGGATACTCATAACATTTTATGGAATTAGATTAATGAGTTAGATTGATACTCTATAATTTATAGTGAATCAATTAGTTATTAAAATAAAAATATTTAACACAGGAAGATATAATAAGTTCAAAATAAAATGATTTATTAAAAACGATGTACTCGAATAAAAGGATAGAAGATGGTAATCTATTACATGAAATATGGAATACCATATCCATTAATGTGTCAAATGGGACATTAATAACTCCATATAAATTATTTATAGATATAAAATGAGCTTAAAATCATGGTTAATAGATTGGGAGTTAAAGGGTATTAGACAATGTGTGGGTATTTAAAGTGATATAATTGGAATTTTTTCTAAATTTCATTTATTATTTCACTAGATCTATGTTATAAATAAAAAAATACACTTTTTATTACCATTTTTTAATACAATGGTTTCTTCCATATGGAAGTTTTTTTAATCATTTTACGAGTTAATGAGAGAATATCCATAAATTAGTAATTTTTCATGGTTGAATAGATTCCTATTCATTACAAATTATTTAAAGAAAATAATTATATATTTCAGGTTTAGAAAGTTTTTTTATATGAATGAAAAATGTAATTACCTTGGTGATGAATTGTTTTTACATAATTTTTTCATTTGATGATAAATAACCTTTTCTATTACATTTTTTTTCTTTCTAAGAATCATATTCAGATTCAACATAATGATGTCTTTGTAAAGAATTCTGAAATTTCTAATCTAAATAAAATGGGTGAGAACATTATTTTGTATTCAAAATAATTTCACTTAGGTCCGTGATATTGAGATAATCAGATCAAAAATGACGAGTGAAGAATTAATTTGGTGGATGAAGTGTATTGAATGAATAATGTGATGTTAGTATTTATAACATTTTAATACATTACAAAAAAATCATAAGATGCATTTCTAATCAAAAGTTTCTCTCAAATCATGAAAATATTCATGGTAAATCCTTTCAAGAAATCATGGAGGGGTGTGAATAAATTCTAAATTGTAGATTGAGAAACTCCCTTGTAATGATAATTTCATCGTAATGGGATGAGAAATAAAAAGATGAGAATGGAAAATATAGATATGGGGTGCAAAAGTAAAAAGATTATAATTGAAAAGATTGTAATTGGTTGAGAATGAAAAATTTGAGAAAAGAAATGATCAAAATAGGATGATAAAGTAATTGATAATAATTAAAAGGTCATGATAGGATGATAAAGAAATAGTTGAGAAAGAAAAAGATCATTTTGAGCTGAGAAAGAAAAATATCTTATTGATGTTGAGAAAAAACATATCTTAATGAATATTATAAAGAAACAGATTTTAATTACATGAGAATGAAAAGGATCCTAAGGATTTGAGAAATTTATGTTGAATTTATATGGGAAATTTGAAATTTAATTGTTTTATAAAACTCATTGAAAAATAAAGAGGTTTGATGAATTCCTTGGTGATGTTTTTTATAAAATATATTTTCTAATTTTTTGATATTTTAGGACATGGGGACTGTTTCTATGTTTTCCACACGAGCCTCCTACAAATACTTATTTAGATCATTCATTCATTTTTATCTTTCACTCACAAGAAATTGGCAGAACATTAGAGAATTCAAAGTGAATGTTCCTATATTAGTGAAAAAGATTTTAATTGGGAATTCATTTATAGTTTGAATTTTTCAAACTAAGAGTAAGGTTGCTATTTTTTTAAAAAAATTTATCCACCATTATTGTATTCATGGAATCGTATCCAGGATCCAACATTATTGTATTCAAGGAATCCTTTAATTGATTCAATGTTATCATATTCATAGAATCATATCCATGACCCAACATTATATTATTTACATAATCATATACAAGATTGTGAATTATCGTATTCATATAATCATGTCCAGGATCCGGTATCATTATATTGAGAAAATGGGATACAACCAATGTAGACTGAGGACTCTGACCAACAAATTTTGGATAATATTCAAAAGGTATTTATTATTTTATGGGTAAATTTTATTATAATATAACATTGTAAATTTATGAGAGTTGTTATAATATTTTATATTATGAGATAAAAGGTATATAATGGGTGTTGGAACAAGTTGTATCCAGTTATTCTTAATAGTGGATTTATATAATAAAATTGTAGTGGTATGGAATAGATTAATGTTCTCTCATTGAGGATAAACATAATAAATATTGTGTCATTTAATTTCTTTCTGACTGCTAAATTCATGAGTATATAATAAATTTTGATAAGGGTATAAATATTAATAGGTTGAGTGGTTATGTTTTGAAAACAATTGAAACATTTAACATTTAATAACTTATTCACCCCCCCCCCTTCTTAGATGTTATTATATCATTAGAAACATATATTGGAATCATATAGATGGATACATTGTTAAATTATTATAATAGATAAAATCAATTTTTTCAACAGTAGAAGAGTTCCTACAATTTAAGGGGAAAATTATTATTGAGGAAAATTAGTATGTTTCCGAATCTCTTTTCTCTTGTACATGAAGTTTTTGATACTCCTACAATTGGTTTTCCATGTATTCCAAAAGATGATCATTGATTTTTTCTAATTAGGGTGATATATATGTTGATGAAATGGAAACCAATGAAATCATTATGTCCTTAGCGAAGAGTTTTTATAAGAAGTTAATGGGTATAAAATCTCAAAAATAAGGTGGGACAATATGGAATGTGATTTAGACGGGAATACTAAGGTTTAGGAATAAAAACTAAAAATCATTCCTAACAAGTATCAATACCTTAAAAATAGAGATGAAGAAACCATTGATTAATACATCACCATAGTAATTGAATTTTTTTTCAAAATAAGATCATTTGGAGATATCCTCGAAGATTCTGTAATTGTGAAGAAACATATGAGAAACTATTTGGACATTTTTTATTATAAAATTTCTTATTTAGAATATAAAAATGATTTATCGTTTGATTAATTTCTTAACATTTTATTACTTATGAAATGAAGAAATATTCAATGTTTAAAGAGTGTGTGAAATATGAAATGTAGTTTGATATTATGTGAATGTTTAAAATTCATGACGATGAATTTGTTGATCCTTGTTACTCTGAAGATAAAAAGAATGGGGAGTTCAATGGAAACAATACAACTTATAACCAATAACAATTGATGAAGAAGAGTAATGTATAGAGGTAAATTCCTATAAAATGGGATGAGTGTCTTATAATTATACCCATTGATATGAATTCTCCAAGAAGAAACTTGGAGAATATAGAGATGATTCTGATAGAAACCCTCCATTGAAGAACTGCAGAAAATGATAATTAAGAAAAGTCATCCAACAGATACCATCAAATATTTATTGGAAACAAAAAATGAATTTTGAGTCATAAATTTGAATCATACTCAACTGGCAACAATTCAATTAATGATTAATATTTAGAACAATTCAGAACCTTCATTGAAAAAGTTGTGAGATAAAAGATTCCTTGGAGAGTGCAGAAGTTATTGATGAATATTATAGAGAGTATCACTCAGAACGAATCTTGTTTCATGTATTTATGAAAATAATACTCACAAAAAATAAACTATAGTAATGAATAAGGTTTTTTGTGAAGTCTTTATAGATGAAAAGATCTTATCAAGTAAGAGGAATAATACATTAAATAGATTTTATATTAGAAACATATAATAGTTTAATAGTTAAAGATGATTGAATATCTTAATAAGAAGCAAAAATATAAGGATGAATAAGATAACCATATTTAAATAAATATTATTCTATCTGAAAAAACATTGAGGAAGATGAATGAAAACATTAATAATAAATTACATGTAAAAGATGTGATGTCTAATGTTGCAGAGAAGGGTTAATACGAGAATTATTTGAAACTGTATGTTATCAAAAATAATGTTTCATCTGATTACTTAATCATTTCATTTTATTGAAAATATATTGGGATTTATTGGGTGAAAAAATGTTGTGATAAACCAATAAAATATAAAAAAAATAGAAAACTCACTCAAAATAAATGATGGTCAACATCCTGAGTATTCCATGGTATAAATAAATCACCAACCTCAATAATGTTTCAAAATATGAAGATATTATTTCAATATAAAATCATGATTTTATAATTATTTATAGTGTTATGGAATCTGTGGGAATAGGGATTATAATTTTTGACATAACACAAACATACCCAAAATAAAGATTTATACTTGTGGAAGAAATGTCTAATTTAAAAAGAGAAACTCTCCTAGCATATAGAAAGTAGAAAAAGTGATCTCTCAAAATGATAGAAACATTTAAACAAAAAAATTAATTTGATAATTTGGAAGATGTTAATTAAAGATGTGATCAAGATGGTCATCATGTCCAATGATATATGAAACTCCATCTAGAATAAGTATCATATAATCTAAAATAAATAAAAGTTGAATAGAATAACTATGAGAAATATATTTTATTGTTGAAACAAATTTAAAATCAAGTAAGTTGAGAATACATGGATATTGAATAGCGGATACTCTTCACATATGAAAGGTGAAATAAAAATCATGAAACATGTTGAATGTCATGATGGAGGAGTAGATACCTTTGGTTATGATAGATTATTAAAAATTGGAAGAATAATAAATGATGAGTATGATGATGCAAAGTAGATATAAAATGATGTATTGGATTTCTAGGGGAAAAACATAATATACTTATTTTAAGACAATTTTATGATGATGGAAAAGAAGTTATTTTTTCGAAATTATTTTTTGTATCATCAAAAGTGTGAATGATCTAATAGTCAGTACAAAAGGAGAAAGAGCTTGTGGGAATATCTGTCAAGTAAGAGAATTTAATAACTCAACATTCTTGAATTCTAGTGATGAAAGTAAATTGTGGCACTAAAGACATGGCCACCTTTGGTCGAAAAACAAGAATAAAATTTCCAACTTAGATATTATTCGGAATTTTATAGAATTGAAAAGAATATATGAAGATGTTTATATTATATTTGAGAAAACAAATATGACTAACACAAGTCATAAAAGGGTCAAGAATCAATCCATAAAACCAATTGATCATATTCATTAAATATATATGGGTCGATGATATATCAATCAAAAAATATATATTTATAATTTATCACTTTTGATAATTATATCACTTGGATGAAAAACATCATGTTTATGAACCATAATTTAGAGTCTATTGAAATGTTCAAATTCATTTGAAATGATGTTTAGAACGAAATGGGGGTTAAGATAAAAAATTTGAGAATATATAATGGTACTGAAATAAAAAAATACTTTTGAAACATCTATGTGCAATCTTGATATCAATAATTTGTATACTCCTTCTTATACACCATATCAAAAACGGAGAGTAAAAATAAAGAAAAAAATATTGTTGGAAATTGGAAGAAATTTTTTATATAAATAAAAAAAAATCCAAATTATATTAGAGAAAATATGTTAATAATCATGTACATGTTCCACCTAGATAATTGTTGTGAATGAAAATTAAAAATATTCAATATAAAATTTGGTAAAAAAAATCATCTATATGATGAGATGGTAATGGAAAATCAATGTTACATAACATAATTTTTTGAAAATGATGAGGAGGATAAACTGGAGATTTCCAACAATGGTGAAAGTAATTCAAAACAAACTTATCATGACTCCAAAGATTCGTGTAAAAAGGAAATTTTAGATAGGAAAGAAAAATTGAAAATTTCATCCTTACAATAACAATTTGAATCAAAAAATGAATTAGAATCCACTTGTTCATACATGATGAATGTTGGGATTAGACAATCAGAATTCACATATCTCAAAAGTTAAACTAGAATTAATTTCAGATGATATTCAACATAAATAAAGAGGGGATTATATTAATGAACAGACTGAGCAGATTGAATATAATGAAACATGGTAACTTGTTCCTGGGATATAAAATAAAAAAAATTCTGAAGACATTGGGATTATAAAAAAAATTGATTTTGAATAGATATGTTTCAAGAAGAAAATAAAGACCTGATTGTAAAAGATATTCATAGTGGAAGGTGTGTATTTATGTGAAACATTTTACCCGGTTGAAATATTATAAATTATTAGAATTTTTCTTTCAATGGTTTCACATTTTAATTACAATGTATATAAGAAATATGTAATGTCTGCATTCTTAAATGGTGATGTAGAGGAAGATGCTTACATTGAACAAATGTGTGGGTTTATACTTGATGATAATTAAAACAGAGTTTTTAAATAGATGAAAACTTTGTATGCACTAAAACACACTATACATGGAATATATTCTAATAATGGTAGTTTTTTAAGAATGATGACCTTTTTCTACAGGAATATTTCATAGAAAATTGTATGTGATAGATGTTGCCTATATAACTCTAAATTTAATATTTAATATGGATGATATAATTTTTTGGTCATATAGATGATGCTTGTAAAACATTTTCTAAGGATATGAAGAAGAGTTTCATAATTTAAATGTTTGGATAATTAACTTTCTTCCTTGTTTTACATGTTTAAAAAAAATAGAAATATATTTTCTTATCCAAAGAAAAGTATTCCAGGTAATTTCTTAAGAAGTTTGGGGCGAATAAATCCAATGACATTTCAACACCTATTTCAGTGAGGAAAATGTTGAGAAAAGATGAATATGGAACATGTGTGAATCAAAAAGTGTTTCAAAAGTTTAGAGGAAGTCTTATTTAACTTACAGCCTCATGGCCTAATATTCTTTATATTGTGACTTTCTGTGAAATGTATCATTGTAATCGAAAATAATCACATATGTTGGAAGTAAAGAGGTTTATTAGATATGATAAAGGAACAATATAACATGGGTTATCGTAAATAATAAATATTGAGATGATGTTTCAGGGATATAGTGATGCCGATTGGGTTGGAGACTGTAATGATAGAAAATCAACCTTAGGAGGAAAATTGCATTGGGGTGAATGTTGTGTGAACATTCATAGTAAGAAAAAAAAAATTTAACGTTGTTAATATCTATATCTAAATATGTTGCATTTACCAAATGTTGTATTGAAATGTTGTAGAAGACATATTAGTATAACGATTTGAAATTGAAATATTCTAAACCATATAATATATTATGTGATAATCAGATTTCAATAAATCTATCAATGAATAATATCCAACATTCAAGATCATAAAACATAGATATAAGTCATTAAATAATAAAATAGATAGATATTTATAGAGATATTTTTCCAGAATATAGTTCATTAATTTATCATATTTCTTATATCATTACAAATATAATTCCAAAATAATGCTTTTTGGAATTGTGGATGTAACATCATTTTCACCAACCTATTATTTATTCCAAAATATAAAAAGTAAAACACCCCCATTGTGCTTCTGATAATATTGAAAAGGGATGGGAGAATGTAAAATCTTATTAGTTTATAAGATGTTTTCCTTCTCTTTCTGTAATGAATATTTTGTTGCGATTATCATAAAATGGGGGAGATAATGAAAGAGTTAAAATAAATAATGGGGAAATAAGAAAAATGTGAAAATAATTAATTCAGAGAGGAAAAAAAGAGAGAGCTAAGGAAAAGTTAGAGAAAATGAAAAGTGAGGAGTGTGTATCATTACATGGCCCCAAAATTTTATTACTAATAAGTGATGGAATTCCTTTAAAAATATTACATTATCTAATATTGTAGTGTTACGACACACTGTTTTGAGAAATCCTATGTTTTGGTAAAATTAAAAAAACATGAGTGGTCGAACAATTCTAAGAGTTGAAATGTTTTTAATGAGGGTAGTTAACAAATCCAAATGGTGATATAGAAGTACCTTTGTGATTAATTCTTTTTAACAATGTAATTTTATTTTCTGTGAATTATCCTTTATATATTAGGATATTTTATGTTTTCAATGAATTGCATTTAGATTCATCTCTAAGAGGACATTGTAATGACCATTGAAGGTTCAGATACAAAAGGGGAGAAATTTTATTTCCGTATTCTAAAGAATCAAACATAGGTCCACAAGATTAAGAAAATTAGATCTAAAATGCAATGTAATTATGTAATGTCATTTCTGATGAGTTTTTAATGAAAAATTTTTATTCATGTGTTTGGAATTTTTCGTTCTTTCAAAATAAAATAAGATTATGGTTTTCTAATGAAGAAGTATTCACAAATCATGAATACATTCATGATAAAAGCCTTTTAATAAATGGAGGAGTGGTTTTAATAATTCAAAATTACAGAGTTAAGAATTCAAACTTGGTGATAATTTTATCATATAGGGCAGAGAAATAAAATGCTGAGAAAGGAATTAATCATAATTAGATGATAAATAAAATAAGATGAGAAATGAATTGATCGTAATGTGTTTAGAAATAAAAAACCAAAAAATATAAAATATCATAAAGGGATTTGAAAGAAAAAGCTGTGAAAGAAAAAGATCGTAATGGGATGATAAAAAATATGTTAAAGAAAAAAATCGTAATGAGATGTGAAATAAATAGATCATAATGAAGATGAGGAATAAATAGATAATAATGAGCTAAGAAGGAAACCTATCCTAATGAAGATGAGAAAGGAACATATCATAATGAATATTAGAATGAAAGAGATCATAATGAGATGTTAATTGAAATGATTGTAACGAGTTAAGAATGCTATGATAAATTGAAGTTGTAAAATATTAGGGTTTTGAAGAAGTAAAAGTAGATGTTTTATATATGAGATATTTTTGGAGAATTTTATATTTGAGAAAGTGGGGAATGTTTCCATGATTCTTTCCTGAGTCACTTATAAATACATTCTAAGATCATTCGTACAATTAAAACAATCACACACACGTCACAGTCAGACAGCAGTAGAATTTGATCTGAATGTTCCCATTAGAGAGAAGAATATTTTTAATTGGTCATTCTATAAGAGTTTGAGTTTTCATATTGTGATTTAGTTTACTGTATTAAGAAAATAAATCCATTATTAACGTATTTAGTTAATCGTATCTATAATCCAACATTATGATACTCAAAAAATCATATCATGGATCCACTAATATTGTATTTCTTGAATCATTTACATGATCTAGCTTTACCTTATTTTGAATTTAGTATCCAGGATCTAGAGTTATCATATTATTTGAATCATATATGAGATCTAGTATCATTGTATTGAGAGAATTATATCATGCTAAATTAAATTGGGGTTTAGACCGAGAAATTATGGAGTAGATTCAACAATGTATTTATCATTTTTATTGGTCGTTTTTTTGTATGAAAACATTGTAAACTGGTGAGGGTCTGTATAATATTCCCTATCGGGATATAGAAGTTGTCTAACAAGAGTTGGCCCAAGTTTTATTCACTTATTCTTAATAGTGGATTTCTATAGACCCATGAGAGTGACTATGGAAAGGATGTAGGTTCTCAAAATGTGGTTGGACACTATAAATATTGTGTGATTTACTATATTTCCTATTGTTATATTCATTAGTATTTAATAAAATTTGATAAGGATATTAATATTAAAATGTTTCAGGGGTTGTGTTCTAAAATGAATTGAAACATTTAATAGTGAACAACTAACTCAACCACACATTCTCAGTGGTTTTTTAATCTTTCGTAATATAAAAAATAAATATTATCATATTAAAATAATTATTTCAATGGGAGTATTTTCTTGGGATATCCTTTATAATATAATTTATAAAAAAATGGTCATTTGAGGTCTTGAAACTTATCATATTTTTATATCATAGTTATCATTTTAGGGAAAAATTCAACAATCTTATAAAATTCTGAAAAAAATAATTATCACATAACATTAATGTTCTAATATAAAAAAGACTTATATTTTTATAAAGTATTTTTATAAAAATAAAAAAAAATATTTAAAAATATGAATATAAAATTCAAAGTTGATAACTTTAAAAAAATTGTATCCTTTATGAATTATCATATTCATGACTAAAATAGTAATGTTATTTATATATGAATAAATATTGATTTCATACAAAAATTTCATGTAGAAAAAAATATTAGAATAATATTATTTTTTCATAAATTATTTTAATTAAAATTAGACTTATATACATTTAAAAAAAATTATATTCTTTGTTTTAAAACTATCCTAATGTCTATTTATTATTTTATATAAGGTAGATAAATAAAATTAAATAGTGTGTTTATTTAAATAACTTATTAATTTCAAATATACTTTACACAATAATATTACATATGTTCTAGACACATAACCCCTATTACAACAACATAAACCAATATTCGTGTGGTGTTGATAGTGGTTATATAATTACGTGGCTTAGCCATCGTTGATCTAATAGTGATATCTAAGAACATGAAATACTCGATTTTTGTGAATTTTATTAAGAAATTATTAATAAGGCTCTACATGGGTTTTGTAATGTGTAAACCAAGGTGATGCTACCACCCTATAATGATTTAATAATCGTGATTCAAAACAAATGATCTTATAGGGTGAGTCCACTATTTCTCTAATATTATATAATTATATCACTTAATTTTCCCTTTTATTGACTATCTCAAATGGTAAAATCTTTAAAAAATGGCATAATGATAAATATTCATAATGACCAGTGATATGATCTTATATGTCTCATTGTCCATTAAACACTCTATATACACCACCATTAATAGATGTAATTTTTTTACTACATTAATTACAATCGTTCTAAAAATATATTTCTAATACCATTCATATTCCAAATTCTTCCTTTCTATTTTTATAGCTACGAAAATATTAATGTGATAATTTGAGCCTATTTTGTTTACAATCATGTATACATTATTAATTAGTGTTTCTCAAACCTTAATATTATTATATGATATCATTAATTTTATTGCATTATGTGAAGTAAAATATAGTAACAATTTTATATATGTATATTGTAAAATATTATAAACTATTCCTCATAAAAATGAGTTATATGATTAATAATAATGTGATAAATTTATTCCTTATATTCCCATCCCCCTATTAAAATTCTAACTAGAAATTTTAGTCATATCTTAAAAAAATAGATGTATATTACCTTCATCACTTCTTCAGACAGCAGAATTGAATTTAAATTTATTTATCCCTATATGACTGTTATGAGTTGGGTTGTCTCGTTTTTCAACAATTTTTCTCTTTCCTAAAGAATTTCTGTTGATATTTTTAATATTATTGTTCTGGTTATTTTTCACACCATTTCAATTGAGTTGATGTATTTATTTTTATATATAAATTGTTATCATGGTCAGTTGTAAATTTCATGGGCCATGGAATGATACGTAGTTACTATCATATAATAGTAAACATCCCTAACATGCTCTAGAATAATTACTGGTATGATATATCATGGTATTTGTTTCCCTAATCTATTAAATCTCATTATATCAATCAATGGTGTTACCTTGTTGAATACATAATGTAAAAAAATCCAATATACAACCTATAATGGACAACATATCTCTTTTATAGACTCTAAGAATCCCCAATGTGGTTTGGATTCTTATGTATGTTCTCTGTAGCGCGATAGATTTTTTTTCCCTAAATAGTATTAATTCTCCATCTTCTTCCATTCAGGATGAAGTTATATTACTTATCCCAAAGAGTGCTTCATAAGGATCTATATGAATATTCATTTTCAAACTATTATTATTGGATAATTTATCAATTCAACTGTGTTGATAGGATAACATTATATTTACAATTTTATTTATCTTATATTGAAGGCTCCTCTAGAACATAAAAAAAATCAATGATTTAGTTCGTAAAAAATAATATTGTTTCTCCTTGAAGTCTTGCCAAACCTTAAATATACATATATAAAAGGTGATAATTGGTGAAATTCTATTATATAGTGATATCTTTGGTTGGAATTTATCATTTATAAATTATTACACAAATGTGATTATGTCTATTGGATATATTATGATGTCCATTAAAAAATTATTTAATTATGTAGTCGTATATAAATAAACATATGGGTAGAGGTTGTAGAACTCCATTGGGTTGTTGTCACTATGTATTAAATTACTATCATAATAAACATATTGTTCTATAATCATCAACATACATGTTAAAATAAAAAAACTAATAATGATATCATATATAAAAATAAACGTTGGTACTTTGGTGAGTTATGGTGAACATATTTATTTGAGCATCATTGATTTGGTTTTCAATTAACTCTATAATTGATCTGATATATAACATTGTACATGATTATAGTACACCATATCATTGGAAATTATTCTTATAAAACAAATTATTATTATATATTATATAATCTTAATTTACATAGTATTCTCACTTTATTCATTCATGATATTTTCCATTAAGTATGCTTGATAAATTATTTTTTATTTGATTTTATATTTCCTCTACTTTATAAATTTTCTTCCAATCTTTATCCTGAACTTGAAAAATGAATCTTCTTCAATCCACATAATTTTATGAACTCTAGGGGAATTTCTTCTCCATTAATCATTCTATATGTGTTCATATATAATATAATAGTGAATAGAAAAATTATTGTCTAGAACATATTCAACTATATCCTTGGTTCTTCTTCATGTACATCTAGAAGAATATGTACATCAAACATTTTTTGTGTGTGTCTATCTCACACTTCTCTATATAATGTCAATTTAGCGATATATTAAATGATTGAATAACTATAACTAACTCCAATAAATTACTAAAATATTTATATTCATGTGGTTTCATCTTTCGAGATGCGTATGTAATCACATTATCATATATCATGTGTACTCATCCATTTCATTTAATATAATTAATCACTATAAATGATAAATCCTTCCACATGAATGTGTAATGTTAACACATGTGAAATCAAAAACCTATTTACATATTCATTGAAACATTCTTCAAACTAGTTTTTAAAGATAAATATAAATCCTAATCATTTTTTATCAATTAGTGAATCAAAATGACAAGAATAATATTTCACAAAACATATATAGTATCTTATTAGACCGAGAAAACTAAAAATAATATTCACTATCATAATAAGAGGCCACTACACTATAGATATTATCATTATTAATTAAATTAATAATCCCTAATTGGTCACAATTCATCACATGAATTCTATATAATATAAAAAATAACTCATGTCTAAATAATATTCCAAAAATATCAATTATTTCCTATGAATTTATAATATAACCTGTATATGAATCTCATACTTGTCAAAATAGTAGTAATATAACATAATAATGTCAATAATGACCATGAAATATTATGTACTATTTTTAATAAAGACAACATTTATTATATTAATAAATGTAGATGTATCATGAATCAATATGAAGGGTGTAAAAAAACTCGTAATGGTTTCATATTTTTAACATTGTCTTCCAAATATATTCATTATTCAATCAAAATTGATGATACCTCAGTCATTTGTAAATCATAGTGAAAAATTTACTTCCACATTTCTTTTTTAATAAGTAATAAATTCATTTAGGTTGGTGTTTTTCCATTACTCTGATCATATTAATATTAATATATCAATGAATTTCTATATTGTTCTATAATTATTCTATAGAAATAATAAATATGATTTCCATGTAAACAAACAATGTAATTTGAATATCTTGTACATAATATCTTGATGTTTCTTATTCAATTATAGTATCTCCACATATTTCATTTGATATATGGTATTTTACATTTTTTCTATCCATGTAAGAGTTTTAATGAGTACTCTACCCATCCAACTGGGGGAGGTCTATGTAACTGTTCATGAAATACATGAATTTATTCATGGGAACTGGTAATATCACTTATCTTTATACATTAAATTTATTCCATGTTTTCCCAAATAATTTGAGAAATTAATTTAATTGGAGGTGTTTTATGATAGGAAATAGTTTTGGAAATATCTCCTTTGTAAATCATACTAGGTATTCCTTAATTGTCAACTGAGATTTCATTAGTTCCACAATTGATCTTCTAATTCTATAATGATATCACATTTATATCTTGTGTTATATATAATTCCAACATATGAATGAAAACCATATTTCTAGATAGATTTATCTTCTCAATCATAATTGGAAAAATTTTATATATCATCTGTGTATAAATAGTTCCTCCATGAGTTTTAATTAGGAACTATATTACTAACCATTTTTGTATTAAATAGATGTTTTTACAAACATGAATAGGAAAAAGGACTTCAGAGAAAACAATAAAATAATGTATTATAGAACACAATGTGTATGAAGAGTAAACTTGAATGTTCATAATTTTGAAACTCGAAATTATAAATTAGTATCCATAAATAAAAACCATGCTCCCTTATCCTCTCATAGGGTTGACAGTAGTTTATATCCATCATCATCTGATTTTTATTTGGTTAAAAAATGACCACTCCCCCTGAAATGATTTATTGTACTGTAGTATGTACTTTCACTATGCCAAAAAACATTTTTTGATGTCATTACTTATATAACTATGATTTTTATGAGATTCATAGTTATATCTTCTATAATTGTAACTCATTTAATAACCATTCATAAAATTCATTAAATATGTATTCCCACAACACATTAGTAGATTTTATTTTATGCCATGTATTTATTGGTGTAAGTTCATTAAAATAATTATACATCCTCTTCTTCTAATTGTGTAGTTCATGAGAACACATTGCATCTCTAAACCTCATTTCCACTTTTAGAGACCAACAAATTAAATGGAATTAATTTCTATGATATCAACTCTACAGACTATTTTTAGGATGAATAAATTGTTCACAAAAGAATAAATTTATCTTCTCTAAATTATATATGAATAATAATTAATCATAGCATTAAATCCTTATAAAAATCACATAATGACATCCCATTGTTTTCTTACTATGTAACATTAGCTCAAGGAATTCCTTCTACATCATTTTTCAGAGGGTACATGTATAATACTACTTGAAAATTTATTTTTTCATGTGTTCCTACAACATTGCATTAACCATAACAATTATCACAGGGTTTATTTTTAGTTTCTAATTATAATCAACTTCACTCAATAATTTTTATTAAGAAAATGTCAATTGTTTATTAATATAAATTTATACTATATTAAATATATATTATATAGTATTAATCTATGTCCCATTATAGAATCACTTAGTTCTATATGAAATTTTACAAGATATTATGTGCCTCCCTAAATGAAATTTGATATCTTTAAGTGGTGGGGGTCTGAATGGTCTTTTGTGGAGTCTATACCCCAGGTGATATTAGTGATACACCAAAATTAAATCAATTATCAACAAAATATTATTGAATATCACAATTGAAGTGAATGTTATTCATCACTATGAAATAATTGGAATAATTCACATACAATGTATACAAAAAACTCCTAATGATGTAATCTAAAAACATTATGTTATTCATTGGAAATAGACAAAACAACAAAACAACATGCTATGATCCATATTTTTATCAACTCTATCTTCCATGCTTCACCTTCTAATCCCTGATGAATATTCATTCCCATGTCATGATCCCTCACCTTGAAATCTACAACCTCATTGTGTTTCCCATTTAGTTTGTGAGTATAACATTTTAGGATTCTACCAATGAATCCTTGAAGAAAACATCACATATCTATAATTGATTCTGTGATGATGGATTATAAATACCTAAATTAAAAAACAATTAAATTTTGAGCATTCAAATATGGAAAAAAAGGTCATGATCCACATCCATACCAACTTTTTATATTTCATAAAAAAATGTTTCATACATCATCACACATCATATATATCAACATTTCCAATTAAATTATATGACAATGTAACATCTCCAATAAATCCCCTGGTCATGCCATATAGACATTACCTTCCTTGATTAGCTTCAGTTTAGGGAATATGACACTAATTCACTAGCCTCTACTATGTGAAACCACATTGTTGTCACACCCAAATATCTACCTTATGTTAGTCTATAAGGTTTCCATTCCCCTAACATTATAGGATTAGCCTATATGGCTCTCATGCCTCATCCTTTATCTCATTTCAGATCACAAGGTCGTCATACCCCTTCCCTATCATTTATCTAATCAATAACACTATCGCATATAACACATGAACATAGTCCCTTCTATGGTATATCTATGTCATGTTGTTCCTACACCTATCAATGGTACTAGATACAAAAATCTTTAGTCCCTGAATTCACAAAATAAATAATGAATATCATATGTCATCTTAATCCTAATATGTGATGAATATTTCTAAATAGACTCCCAAAAAGAGCATATGATAATCATATGAATAAAATTGCATGAAATATTTCTCACTAATACAGCCAAATAATCACACATTATAATAATTCCAATCATATTTATATATATACCCTATGTAGTAAGGTATTCCGACCTCACCATTGTCGATTTCAATTTATAATAGTCATCCTGAAAAAAAAACCTATGCCCCAATGATCCATAGATCTCATCCTAATTTATAATAATTTGGATTATGGAACTAAGATCAATGATTTAGAATGTGATCTAGGATTTTATATATATCAACATATCTAGTGAGATCATTAAACAACTGTGAATCTAGTTATATTCAATGGAATGATGAAAATTCTCTATATCTAGCAACAATCCATTCATGAAACAATAATTATCCAATAATTTATAATGGTCTCCACAGATATATCCCACACTAAATAAATTTTTTACTCATCTCAAGAGAGGTAGAGGGGTTTTTTGATATCATATG
The DNA here is from genome assembly GCA_963277665.1 of Viscum album. NCBI lineage: Eukaryota > Viridiplantae > Streptophyta > Magnoliopsida > Santalales > Viscaceae > Viscum > Viscum album. Next base: position 619,146,743 of record OY728128.1, read on the forward strand.
AAAATATATATACCACATTAATATATTATTCCACATTATCAATTCATGTGCACAAAAATTATTTTTTATAAAATATTTATTATGTACTCATTCCTTTATGTCACATCATATGATCAGCGATATTCATATTGGAAATCATCAATTAATTCCCCAATTGGGATAATATCACCCTACTTATTTTAATTATCCTTGTCCCTGGGTATTTTAATGATGTATGATTTCTACGATGGGTTCCACTTTAAAATATTATAGAGGGTTATGTCAATGAATTCTTTATATAGTGGGTGTATATTGTTTATTATTAGTGAATCATTTTTCAATAAAATGATTCTGTTTTCATTCCATAAAATTGGAAGTGATTTTTAATGTAGTGTAAAATATACATATTTTTAATATATTATAATGGTATCACCACTTGGTGTGGGTTAAAAACACTTTTATTAAAAAATATTTTTAAAAAATTTATAAAGCATCATTATAATGTATTGGTCATAATAGTTATCTACTCTATTGATTATAAATTTGATTATAACATTTCTGTGATTATGAATATTGAGTAGTTTAAATTTCCTGAAATAAATAACGATAATGGAAATAAAAAATTGTATCGAATTTTCTTACATCATATAATATTTTTGGGAGGAATAATATCATTATATCATTTATTTAAAAAATTTATATATTATATATTATGTTCCATTTCAAAACAATGTCAAAAAATTCATTATGGTCATGATAATATATTTCATTCATCAATGAGTATGTTTTGATCAATAAATGTGTCAATCATCTTTATTATGTTATTCAATGACATAAAATATAATTTAATGAATTATAAAATCTAATTTTTATACCATGATCTTGTAAAGAGTTTTCTATAGTTTTTAGGATTAATTATTCATATTGGTGTTTCGCATTTTTGGTAAATATCATTACCTTTACATTAAAATAATATTTACCCAAGTTATCAAAAAAAATTATTTAAGTGGTTTTTTTTGAAATGAATGTAATGAAATATTTAAAAAAATAATCAATTTGAAACCAGTTATTATAATTTTAGCATTTCCAAAAAAATAAACCTACTAATGTTTTTAATGAAATCAGGAATATGAATTTCTCACTTATTTAAAATTTTATTTAAAATCAATTTAGTATATTATATTTCAATGGTATCATTCTTCTTAAAATTTAATTTCATTACTACAATATTACATGACATTAATGTATAAAAGATAACATATTAATTGTTTATATATATTAGAATTGTTTTCATACAATAATATCTAATATTTTTTTTCATAAAAAAATTCCATATATATGATAATAATATAAAATTTTGTTCTATAAAAACATTGTAAATAACTGTTTATTCATTTAATTAATGATATGATAATTAAAAATATATATATATGGAATTATTACTTAGAAAATAATATAATTAAATTTATGGTTTGGGTATTCACATAATGGTACTTTTTGTTTCATTACTAGTTGAAATATTTGGTTCTATAAATATTAATATATATTTTATTTTTTCCGAATGATAATAATATTATATGAATTTTTTCAAATAAATTTAATTTGAATCAAATAATGATATTTTATTGACTAATTTTTTTATTCCAATTTTAGTTGAAAATGATCATAGATAATCATAGATAATTATGAAATTTATAACTATAGATAAATAAATACGAGTGTATTGTCACATTTCTAATGATTTACATTAAAAAAATGTTTTCAGAATGTTTCCCTGTTATCATCATATATAATATATCACATGGAAGTAAATAAGTTTTTTAATATTAAATTTAAATTTTATAATTGATTTTAAAATTTATATTTAAACATTTTATCTCCTAATCAAATGTATTTTCATTTTTATTTCTCATTTTAGGTGTTTTCTATAACTCATTAAATTTTTATTTTTTAATATTATTGATCTAAATATAAAATATATTATATTCATAAAAATAGATACATATATATATAGTCATTAATGAAATTTATTTAATATATCTTCGCAACACCCTTTTTATTAAATGAATAACTATAATAACATTATCAAACTTCCTATATTTTTTATTTATAATGCCCATTTTATGGAATCTACAATGCTATTGTGATAATGTGTCACCAATGGTGTGCTACGGATTTTATTTCATATTTTTTAATATAAATTTGACATGTTATGAATATATAAATTGTGAAAAATTATGAATCATTATTTAAATTATTTTTTTTGTTTCATATTTCACTTTCTATATATCATCAAAGAGAAAATACAAGAAAACTTGTACTTATGAAAAAAATTGAATAATGTTTTTTTAAATAAATATTACCAAAAGAATGAAACAAAAAATAATATATTATATATACACAGAAATATTTAATCCCACACTAGAAAGTTTTTGGGGAAACTATATCTCACATACCCATTATAATTCATTAAATATGAGAATATATTCTCATTTAATCCTAATTTAAACACTAATTTATTTTAATTTCCCTAATAAGCTACTATTCAACAAAATTAATTAGATGGAATAAAACAATTATAATATTTTGAGCATGAAAAATAATTATGGATTGTTTTTTGTGTTTTAAAAATATTATCCTCATTTAAACAGCCCCAACTATAATATCTTGTGTTTTAGAACCATGTAATTTCTGAGTAAATTTTTAACATTTCATTTGGTGGATGTGCCTAAAGAGAAAATTAAATTCATATTGGAATTCAGAGAGTTAAAAGAGTTATAATTGTTTTATTTAGATAAATTTTAATAATTGAGTTTGTTTTGGGAGTTCTAATAACTTTTTGGAGTGTTGGGATTTTAATACCAAGTATTTATATAGAGAAAAAGTGGTACATGGTTTTCACATGGTTAGTGAAAACCCATCACCTAATCCAGGGGACCCATGTTTGAGGATGAAATTTTTTGACTAACTGTGTGGGTAAAGGCAGATGGTGTTGAGAGGGGTTCTATATAAAATTATGAAGTAGTTTGAAAGGGTTTCACATGTTTTTTAAAACCGTTCGCATAGTCGTGGGAGAGGGGATGAAACCGTAGTTAGTAATTCTACACTGTAAGGGACTAAATCCATATAGTCTGATCCATTAAATGTCTCTAAATCATTTGGTACATCTAAAATGCCAATAGTTGGTCTAAAGTGGGTTGGATGCTAACATTTGAAATCCAGTAGGATTCACACCATGTAAAAATTTCACATCAAGAATTTTCAGTTAACTTTTTGGGTGAGATCCCAAATAAGGTCAGTCAAAAAAGAACCATTGAGTCATCAACTATAGGGCCAATTCGAATATGTGGAGATATTAGCAATGTGGATAAGCTCTAAGTATGAATGAACTACATTACTGGATTGCCTATGTGGAGAGATCAACTGCTTGGATGAATCATCTATGTTGATGGATCACATACATAATGAGATCTACTATGTAGATTAGATATGTGGATGGGTCAACTACATGAAATTGCAACATATATGAATTGGATATGAGACCTGATTTATTGAATGATCCCATATATGGGTCAACCATTTGGTAAATTTGATATATTTTTATTAGACATGTGAAATAACTATGTGGGGAATTGGTTATGTTTTTAATTCGACTACATGGAATCAGCAACCGAATGATTTCCACTAGTTTTGTGAAAATGGTAATGTAGACCTCTTTATAGAACAAATTAGGGTCATTAAATGGAATATTATTCATGTATAACTATATCCATGATTTTATATGATATATTGGTCTATAAATGATTCCATTCCTATGTAAATCAATGGGATATGCAATTATTTAAATTAAATATTTTGTTGTCGGAAATTATAAATATACTATATTTGTCGAATTAGTAATTAAGAACATTTGTTTAGTTCTTCCTTATATTCCTTATCTTATTATATCAAATTTTACAACACTTGACATGGATTCATGGAGACCATCTGCTAGTTTCTTAAGTACTCTAGTGGTGATTCAATCATGTGGGTTCCCCCTGTTTTTGGTTTATCGAGTTATGTAGAGCATCTTTATTTTAGGTTGGTGATTCATTATACCTCGTAATTATTTATGTGAAATCATGTTGTTATCATGGTTTATCAATTTGTATGGAAATGTATTTCACAAAAATTAATATTGAATAGGAATAATAAATATATTGATTGCAATCATATTCCATTACTTTCGACTATTATAACTGTTTTCCTCTTGACTTAATAGATAACGTGAGATCTATAATATGATTATGTAGCATACTTTTGTGATCATTTTAAAACTTTTATCCATTATGGATCATGGTAAATAATGTAAATCCAAAAATAATTAGAAATTAATTTGATAGAGAATAAATAAAAATAATTAATGATTTTAGTGTTTGTTGAAAATTTATTATGATCAAATTGTTGAAAGTTTTCATGTTTAATTAAATAAGTAATTCCATGTTTATGGGATTAGAAAAAGATTATATATCATGTTAATTTTTTTTATGAAATTAATTAATGGAATATTTGAACAGTTTTTATAGGAACTTGAATGACTGATTGGAAGATTAATTAAATTAATTGTTTAATTAATTTAAAATCTTGTTCATGATTAATGTTAGTAGTTTCCCAAAGTTGTAAGCAATGAATAATGAATCATCCAATTAAAGAAGTAATAATAATTTGTTATTATATATATATATATATTTATTTATTTATTTATTCTATGTCTTGTGTTTCCCTTTTTCTTGTGAAGGCTGAGTTCCTTGAGTTTTTCTTTGTGAGATCTCATTTATATGTGATGGTTGGAGGACTTGTTGTATGGAATTTCTTTCCAAGTTGGTTTTTATTATTTGTTTCCTAATTTTTATGATGTTCAATGGATGTGATCATTTCTTTGTGATGTGCTAAGAGCATAGGATGAATTATTTGATATGATTAGGGACTCCCATATTATGTGATAGTAGTCGATGCCCATTATGGAGTGATACACTGGGAATTTAATGTGGCTATTGGGGATGTCTCCAAATATGATAAAATAAGTTGAAGATATGACTAACTATTTATTTATTAATCTTTTATTCTTTCTTGAAATTAATATCATCCATTGATAAGGGTCGGTTTTCATATTTTATCTTCATTCCAATCCTTAATACTTAAGATATCTATGTGCGTTTTGTAGCAGGTTTCCTATTTGTGGTAACATAGTATGGTTCTCCTTGATTAATTATTCTAGGGAATGATGAAAATAATGAAAAAATAATTCTTAATGCATGGGGTTGTTATTGATGGAATTCAGTGCTGAAAAGATGTTTTTCTTGTGAAACCTTGTACATAGATTAGATTATTACAGGAAGTTCTGGACATTAATAAGTTGGTTTATGAAATGTATCTCAAATTAATGTTAGTGGTAAATTTAATGTATAATAAATAAATTCATGAAAGGAAATGATAAAAAGGAAAGAATTAATTATTGTAGCTCTTTTAAATAATTGTATGCTTATAGTATATCTCCCATTAGTAGTGGAAGTCGATATTATGAATGACATTTTTTATAGTTGATTCTATAACTTGGTAATACCCACAGTGTAGTTATGAGATTTTTTATTTCATCAATATAATATGGTTTCATATTATACCCCAACTAAGTTAGTTTGATGTCACTAACACCCATTTGATTTTATGATGGTGTTTTCCCCAAAATCCTAGTGGGATGATAGATTCTTTACTACCCCCTATGTCCACACTCTCTTCTCATAGTAGTTACATGTGTGGGTTCCATGATATATAGTTTTCCCATATATGCGTGTAGATTTCTATGATGTATTCTTGTTATTTAACACTCATGTATCTCTAGATATTGTATCCAAATGATTATTTTATGTTTGAAGTTTATAATATGTGATGGATTGAGTGACATACTCAATGTATGGGTTTTAATGGTTTCAGGTATAATACCGGATGTGTGATACACATATTATGGGTTGTGGTGGATTTAATAAAATACATGTCTAATATATATGGTGATATGGTATGGTATAATTTGATTAAGTTGAATAAAATATGGATGTTGTGATATTGTTCCCATATGTCTTTGAGCTGGCTTATTTTGAAGAGAGACAGCTCTGGGCATGCGATGTTGGGAAAGTGTGGAAAACTAGGGGGGACATGGGATCGGGGTACCAATTATGTTTCATTATTATATTATATTCTCTATTATATGAAATATATGGAGAGACGTAGAAATTGTGATGTTTGGAACACGATATACATGTTTAGGTGATGAGTTAGTTTCACTTTTTATTCATATGCTTTACTGTGTGTCTCAATATATTCCACATGATGCTCTATGGAGGATCCTAATGTGTATAATATTATCCCCACCCTACATATATACAATTTTTTTCAATAAATCTGTAGAAATATAGTGATCATTCTAGATATTATTATATCACGGATTTGTAGGGTATTTTTTTCTTTGAGTACATTTTTGTCTTTACATTTTAGTTCATGTAGTTTTTTATGTTATTTTAGTCCTATATTGATTTTCATGTACACACATGGTATTTAATTACTTATGTGTCAAATCAGTTTTTTATTTTTTTTATCCACTATTTATCTCTCTTATTTAGATATTCTTAGAGGGTATCTCCTCATATATATTTTCTTATTATACAGTAATTGATATTCGATATCCTGAGGAATAATAAAGAAGGGCTTGGGAATTCAATATTTCCCTTATCCTGTTTTCTACCAAGGAGGGGTACATATAAGGGGGGGTTCATGAAAGAATGTTATTATTGTTTTGGGTTAAGAGAGAGGATGGATTATTGAGTTAGTAATAGTTAATGTTTCATGGGTTGGTTGGAGAATGGTTCTAGTAATATTTAGTATGCGATGTAAAGACAACATATTAAAGGGGACATGGGTGTTTATGGACGCAAAAGATATGATGAATGAAATTTTTTATTTACTGAGACTAGTAAATGATATGATACAATTTTGATGATAGAGTCCAAGGCACAAATCATGCATCATTTTAATTTTTAATGATTTTTGAAATTTTTATACCTTAGATGAAAATAAAATGATAACAATATTATAAAAAAATTAATTAATAAATTTTGAATGTTGAAAATTATAGGTATAGGAGCACTATGAGTTTTATATTTTTAAGGGATTGGATCCCTATCAATTTCCATGTCATTTTCTCTCCAAATACATTAAGAATAATCTGCTAGAAGATCTCCCAATGATAGAGGTTTTTGGTGATAAATCATAGCGGGGGATACTTCGATAGTTTTAGTGCCAAAGTATTGTGATGTATAAGAGATGAATTTTAGATTTAGTTATAAATTAATGGTTAGATGGGTTGAGACAAATTTTATTTCAATCCTTTCTCAAAAGTAATACTCGATATCTTTAGATTTGACAATTCTATGTGCAGAACCAAGGTAGTGGTAATACTTATTCCATGGCGATCATGGGGAGTTGACAATATTCTAGAAGAAGTAATGACAATATTTCCAAACAGTGTTTTTTTAATCAATTGGGAAAGTGGCTAGTCTCTAAGAGACTCCTATTGTATGAATGTTGAGATCTAGTGCACGAGTGTTAGGGATCCATTTTAGGACCACTCAATGATATTCTTTAGAACTGTGGGATGATAGAGAATCATGGGAGAGGCATTTTTAGGATTTTAAATCTATTGATTCAGAGCCATGTCAACCCGTTTATGAATAAGACATATCATGAGGTAAAAATGAGATCACATTTTATTGATAGGATGTTATCTAGAACTAGATAATCAGGAGAGGGGAGTATTTATAATTCCTCCTGAATATGGTTTTTGGTAAGTGTTTGGAAAGTATTATCTCAACAAAACATTATAAATATTAATGATATTGATGCTCACAAATACCCTTTTTTTACAAATGATCTTATTTTAAATGTATTTAAGTATTTTTATATTCAGTACAATTATTTTTTGGAATAATGTACAAGTATATATTCATTATAAATATTTGTTAATGTGGTTGGAATGATCTTAAGTATATTCTAAAATCAGTGTTCTTTCCCAACGCTAAATAACATAACGTAATGATCATACCCTACATTTGTATTAATTAATTTTGTTAAAGGATTGTCACATATGGGTTATTTACCTTACATTAGAAGGAATGTATTGTTAATGAACATTGCGTTTCAATGAATCCTTCTGTTTGGAAAAGTAAAAAATGTATTGTTAAAGAACCCCACATAAGTATGGAACCCTACATTGGGGAAGAAATATATGGATCGTCAACTATAAATTTTTTATCAAACTTATTTTTTTAACCTTACATTCAAATAATTAACGATTTGCAGTTGAACCCTACAATTTTTACTTTTTTATTTTGTGAAGGAACATTACCTTTGACTTTTCAACATAATAGATTTGAATTTGAGACTTTATCAGAGTTTTCTGTAACAGCCCTTGTGGAATATCAAGGTGATTTAAAGGTTTTTTCGACTAATTCAAATAACATCAAAAATTATTTAAAGAGTCCTTCATAGTGGTTATTTTTTCTCTTATTCTTATGGGAAGTTACATCTACTCTATGCTGTATTTCTTTGAATTTGAATTCTCTAGATTTATCATGTGTCTTTTATGGATAATAAATCTTACTAAAAGATATAACATTACATATATCTTTTTACATCGGATGTTTTTGGATCTATCTATCCCAATAATCTATTGATAATTTTTATTCTTATAGATTTCATGTGAAAACTAATTTATAGAGCTACATCGATTGAGCAACTCAAAAGAGAGGATACATTTTGTAGACATACATGTTCAATAATCTAAGTGAGATTCTATGTTTTTGTTGATATTTAAAGAGAAATCGATACCTTATGCAGCCGGATCTCTTTAGGATTATTTCAAATAATACTATTCTTTTGATGTTTAAGATCCATCTTCTATCAGTTGTGTGTTTCTGAAAATATGAATTTCAAATTACTTTATCAAATCAATATCAATTGATTCTTTTGAGTATCAACTGACCAGTTTCAGTTGTGGTGTACTGTTATCTTCTTATGCTATGATTTGGATTTTTGGATCCCTATAAAAGAACCAGAAGGATCTATTTTTATCCTTGTTTGTAATGGTGAAAACTACCAACACCGAGTTGTGGATTGGACTTATGAGAAGAGTACATGGCTAGTTAAATTTTGCAAGCTCACAGAGTGGGGTATTGGTGGAGTGGACTAGAAAATCTATTTTCCTTGAACCACTATAAATTTTTGGGCTCTGTTTTTTTGTTTTTCCACTACACGTTCTCTCAGACAGAAATCCCACAAACTGTATCTACTATTTTTATGAAATGAAATAATTGTGAAAATTTTAAAAGGACACAATTCACCCTTATCTAGTGTCTTCCTTATAGACATTCCATACTAAAATTTTGTATTAGAGGATGGGATATATAGATTTGATTTTCTTCGGTTCTAACAAACCAAAGTTACATATTTATACCCAAATCAATGGATAATCTCAAAGAAGGAATGCCAATGGTTCGTGCTCTATATTTCAATGGTGAGAACTATGGATACTGGAAATCACGTATAATAATATTTATAAAAAATCATTGTTTTAATGTATACTCAATGATTTATTCTCCAAATGAAATTCTTGAAAAACGTTATGCCTGGACTAAAAATAAAGAGGCTACCTATGACATGAATTCTAAATCTATGAAAGTTATCATCTATGCTCTTTAACTAGTAGAATTCAACTGTGTCTCACAATTCATTATAGCTATGAAATGTGGAATACAATTGCAGTTTCTTATGATGGTATCGACAATGTTAGATAGATGAGGTAAACAATAGAAAAATTAAAATTCGATACATTCAGAATAGTTGATAGAGAAATAATCCCTCAAATGAATGGATGTCTCAATGAAATTATAAAAAACATTATAAACATAGGTGAATCTATCATATAAGTGAAACATTCAATGAAAGTACTGATAGTACTGCCTAATTGGTGGAATTGAATTTTAGCTACAAACTGCCAATCAACACCTATAAAGAATCTGACAATTAGATAATTGATTGGAACACTGATGATGTATGAAGAAGAAATTCAAGTAAATATTAAAGATAACAAATCCAAATTTAAAAAATGATAACACTACTTTAAAAGTCACATCTCCCAAGTGTAATAGAAAAATGAATCAATAAGTAAAACATGAAATAAATTCATACTCATCTGATTCTAAAATCGAGTTGGATCAATTATCCATAAAATTTAGCATGTTTTTTAAGATGAAGAGTGGATTCATAAAACCCTTCAAAAAGGATGATAAAGATTCAAAGGAAGCTAGATGCTACGAATGAAAAAATTTGCATCATATATGACCTGACATTCCTTAAATAAATAGTGAAAAGAGAAAGACATAAAAGAGGTTTCAGAAAAATGATGACTATAAAAATAAAGGAAAAATAAATTTGAAGTCTACATAGAGTTATTTTTATGAATCCAACAGCTCATAAATATTTGATTCTAGTAAGGAAGAACAGAATCTGAATGCTAATATGTGTTTTATGGTTGATAAAGATAAGGTAAAACCCTACTATTAATCTAATTCAAATTCTAGTAACTCCAAAGATAAAATGGTTTCCTGCTGTACTGTGTTAGAAGAATGATATGGAACCATATTAATTAAACAAAAATCTTTAATGAATATAAAAATGATATTTTAAGAGAAAGTAATACATTACAAAAACATAATCAAGAATTAGTTAAGAAATTTAGCTATTCTACTACAAATTGTATTGACCACGGAAATAAGATTAAAATACTATAGGATGAAGTAGAAACTTAAAAAAGTGATTCTCTTATATTTACAAATAGAGAAAATATACTGAAAGAAATTTTTGGTAAGACTATAATTAAAAAGAAAAGATTTCGTACAAGTAGTAAAGATGAAAAGTCCAAACTATATAAAAATTACTTTTTTTCCAATACAAAATCTATTATTTTTAATTTTTGTGGAATTGAAGGACATACAACCAAAAACAATTATTTGAGAAATCATCAAATTAGTAAAATTAAAATATATTTTATTTCAAAAAGATTATCTAAAGTAAATGACACAATTCATTAAAAAATAAAGAAAATATTGAATCCAAAATCATTTTTAGATAACATTATTGAACCCAAAAAGATATGGGTACAAAAAATTTTTTTTGTTTAAATTGACTTTGTAGGTAATAGGTCATAGAAAAGGAAATGAAATATGATATATGGACTATGGATTCTCTAGAATCATGACTGTAAACCCATAGAACATAAATATAATGGCATAGATTGATTGAGATCTATTCCACTTTAGTGATAGTGCCAAAGGGAAGTTAATTCAACATAGAACAGTTAGATATTGAATGTCTATCACAATCAATAAAGTGTTGTATATACAAGAATTGAAGCATGGCCAGATATGTATCTCTAAAATCAGTGATGATGGACTCTATATTGATATTTCTAACAATTCATGTTCTGTATTTAACGATCATCTGCTTAAAATTAGAGTTCCCAGAATGGATAATATCTATACCTTAGACATAAATTCATTGTGTAAATAGAATGTCAGTTGTTTAACTAATAAGATTAATGAATCATG